>JBBEEQ010000025.1:5000000-10000000 GCA_037950945.1 Hypolimnas misippus | reverse complement strand
AAATATGACCTAAACCATATAAGTTTATTTATACTAAACTAATTTAAATTTGTCACTGAAAAGCTGGGGTTAATTAAAATTATATGTACTAACTATATAAAAAAATTATAAAATTCATAAAAACTAGGTCTATGTATAAATTATGAACTTTGAAAAAAAAACCTGGCATTTTTATTTAAATTTATTTACCTCCTCGTTATGCCTTTTACATTGAAATTAATACCGCCTTTCAAGTCGACTCCGCAATTAAAATCTAGACACGGCAGACTTTTAAGCTATTTACTTTAGAATCGTACTTTCAAAGAAACTAAAGTTTTCATCATTCACTCCACCAAACCGTAAACTAAAATTAATGTTTCTTTTATTTAAAGCGAAATAAAAGGCGTCTTCTTAGAACACTTTTTATTGGTAACAAAAATGTTATTGCTAATGTGTTGTATATGTTTTCTGACGTAAAAGTTAGTCGCTTGGAACTTGTGTAGTTTATATTTTGGTACGTAATATTAATGGAGTTTTGCGTATTATCACATAAAAATATTTTACTCTTTACCGTTTTAACATTTCTTAGTTAAATCTTAATTACGAAAAACGGTGTTATTTCCTATAAAATTTAATTCATATATTTAAAAAATACCTAACATGATAATTGCTCGCGTTAATGTGTAGTACATTAGATTATGTAGGGGGATAGCCTAAAACTTATTTTTATATCTGGCTAGTACGACATGCGCTCCATCTACTGGAAGTTAATTTTAGTATGCCTTTAAACCTTACATAGGTTTGCAAAAGTAAACAAAGTTTTGTCGCAATCAGATAAGAGATGGCAGCGTATAAGATATGAGCATAGAAAAAAAGACATTTCTTTTATATATGGATGTTGATAAGCAATAATGTGTCAACCCACACAAAGTCGTATTCGGAGATATTGATGTATTTGATACTGCATTACCTATTTAACATTATTCAAAAAAAGTTTAAGT
Organism: Hypolimnas misippus; assembly: GCA_037950945.1. Taxonomy (NCBI): domain Eukaryota; kingdom Metazoa; phylum Arthropoda; class Insecta; order Lepidoptera; family Nymphalidae; genus Hypolimnas; species Hypolimnas misippus. The sequence continues at coordinate 9,999,020 of JBBEEQ010000025.1, read as the reverse complement.
CATATAAACTAATTAAGTACAAAATGTTTCTTAATTGTTTCGAATTTCGAGTGCGTTCCATATTTTGCAATTTATACAATAATCTTAAATATTTGAAAAACTTTTTATTTGATAATATATTCAATATATCAATCTCATTTTAATTCATTATACCTTTTATCAAAAAATAAAAGGTGGATATATACTTCTTCAAACATATTTATTAAGAATAGGTTTGACATCTTTAGACGCCATTTTCTCAAAATGAAGTCCGTGTGACTTGACACAGTATTGCTTATCAGCGTCCATATATTAGATAATTTTATATATTGCCAACAACAAAACTCGTCTTTTTATTGATATGAAACTTTGTATAAACCGGAAATTAAGAACGGCCACAATGCGTTTTCGTTTTCGATCTCGGAGTTTAATTCGAAAACTGATATCAATGTCGATTTTCGGTATAACATTAAAATGATGTTAAAATTTGTGATGTGTTTATTTTTAATTATCAAGGTACACATTTCCAGGTTGAATATACGAAATTCTATGTAGGTAGTATAAACTTCTAAGAACTTTAAAAAATTCCATTAAATGAACAGTTTCGTTAGAATTTAAATTAACGTTACATGTTCGTGTGAAGTAATGCTCTATTAACCGACTTCCAAAAAAGGAGGATGGTTTGTTAATTTTATTTATGTTCCCCGAAACTCGAAAAAGGCTTGACCGATTTGATTAATTATTTAACTATGTCATCTTAGTAAATTAAATTACGTCTTTTGATTTTGAAGTCGGGTGCCTTTGTTATCTCTTTATGTTATTTTCTTACCAAGTCTTGTAAAATCTGTACAAATACATACTTTTTCTGACTAATCGTTGGGGACTTTACTTAATATAGATTGGTACGAGCAGATACAATTATATACCTATATATTTTTAAAATGTTGTTGGCTTTTGTTCTGCCTGTCTGAGTAAAAATAATGTGGAAATATACCTGAATGGATTTTAATGAAACTCGGCATAACGATAGCTTATCTCTGATATTCTGGATGAATAGTACATAGTTTTTGTCCTGCGTAATTAAAGGCTTATAGAACTGTATACGTGATGGCCACAAGAACGAAATCGCAGGCTTTTTTCGTAAAAAGGTGCACAAAGTTTTTATTTCACGTATATATATGTATGTATGTAAGATTAACACTAGAAAACTCAGTTTGAAAATCAGTCTGTTATTATAAAACATTTTTTCATCATAAGTTTATTTTAATAAAGAAAAAAATATATAACTGAAAAGATCCAAAACGCTCATCTAAACTAATATACTTATAATAATAAAATGTTCCAGACAGACGCTTATTAATGCAACGTCTACACCAGTGTATATAAACTTTTAGAGAATACCCAATCTTAATCTCAGTATATTTAGCAGTAAAACTTTTTAATGCAAGTTATATTGTTTTACCGTTTGACGATCCTCAGGTTTTGTTGTCATGGTCTGAAGCGTCGTCGCTGGCCAGCGGAGCGTTCTGCATTCTTGATTGAAATGTCCTTTTACCATGAGACAGGTTGACTGGTTCGTTTTTATTTATTCCACGTCAGACTTGTTTTCTGAGCGAAAGAAAAACAATGTAAAGGTCTTCCTCAATACAAATGTTAATAAAGAATCTTCTATAACTAATACTTCAACGGAATAGCAGCCGTTTACTGAATACTTAAGAAATCTCAAAAGTTTTATACTAAATCTAGGATAATTCGATGAAATTGTAGTTTACTTTATAAGTAATTTTACGAGGTATTTTAAAATTTACCGTTTATGAGAGAAAAGACTGGGGGATGAAGCTCGCGCCTATTATGCAAAAGTTTGTTAGGGTGGATGGATGTTCGTTCAATTTCATGCAAAAAGTACTAAACAGATTTTGATGAAATTTTATGGTAATGGCTTATACATCAGAATAACACTTTGTAAGGACACTGACTCTTATTTGGTCAGTAAAATGAGTAGTCGGAGAAATAATTGCTTGTACGCTGGCGAAATTACTGAGTTCCAATTAGTTGTAGATGTACTCGAAGGAGGTGACAAGTTACAATAATAGTTCTGTTCATCGTCGAATGTCCAAAGAATGTTCGGATTCTCTAGAGGTGAATAAGAGTCAAACTAAATTACATATGAAGCAATGAAGTGTGTAAAAATATGTTGCTACCTTTCAGAGCAAATCAGGTTCTATGGTTCGTTGTTGGGCGTCCCGGCGGAGACTCGAGTTCTTGATTAAAACGTTCCTACGCCGTGAATCATGATGTTAGGTAAAAATGTTTATTTGTTTCTGATTTAACTTGTTTGTTACTTATTTTATGAAATGTTGGTACTATTGTGATACGTCGAAAAATAGATTGTCCTACTTCAGCCAGGCATAGTCGATAGAAATGTAATTGGAAAAAGTACTACCACGTTATTTTTTATTTGTTTTTACAAATAAATTGAAAGTATAATTATAGATCTTTTTTATAAAGTCTCGTATATTCCTTTGTTGGTAGTAAGTCAGGTTTGAAAAGTTCGATTGATGATACAATATTTATAGTTTATAATCATATAAATTAATCTACAAATGCAATGTCACAGATTGATACGCAGGTACAATTTTTCGATACAAATGTTGCGTCCACAATATTGTAGTGGATGGTAGCCAAAAATCATAGCAAATCTTGATCATGAAGAACTTACTCTCGCAGACGTTTTAGCGAATTCTAAAACTTAAACTGCCTTACTAGATTTAAACAGACGTTAAACGTGTGTTTAAAAAAATCCACTCTACAAATCCGCGTCTAAAGACAGTTTTGATTTAAACATGCTTTAGATATAGATTAATTAGTCTTTAATGCATGTTTAGAACCTATTTCAGCTGTCAAATGTAACGTATAACATTTTATCAATAAGTTTTTTTACGAGTTTATTTGCTGTTAAGCAATTAAGCAATTTATATAATATTTTAAGAAATGTTTAATTTTTAAACACTGTTTAGCTAGTCACGCGTTCAACATGGTTTAAATGCGTCTTTTGTAGTATGACACAAAGACTTTATTGTAGCACAAGTTGCATCTTCGGTTTTACTTGCAGAGAAATAGGCTATGTGTAAATTTCACTTAAATACTTTGAGATGTGACGGCGTAAAGACGTAACAAACGTACCCACTCACTCACTCATCAGCATTCTCATTTTTAATGTTAGATTAATCAGTCACTCAAACTAAGAAACTATGTGATTGTTTGATGTTTAATATTATATTCTCTAACTTTGCTTTGTGTAAATCTATGCAGCCATTTCTATTACAGCACGTAAATGGATTTCAAGTTCTATTACAATGGAAACTTAGTTTGCGTTCAAATGTTCAAGTTTTACTTAGTTACTTGTTCACTTGTTACAATTTCGTATTTAGTTTTTTCTTCACATTATATTTTCGATAAAAATTTATTTTTAAAGTCATTCGTTTGAAATCGAATCAATAGATCGTTTTTTTCTGGTCTTTTGTCTCTATTCAGAATTCGTTTATCAATATTTGCGTCTGGATGCTCAATGCCTGACCAAGCGTATTTTATATTCAATGAAATATTCGTCTTTTATCATTTTTGACAAAGTTTATAAAAACAGATTTTGAATTTCACACCAAATACTTTGTGTAAAATTAAAAAAAAACCTTTTATATATCTTCACGTATGTTTTCATATAATTTGTTATAAAAATCGTCATGTAAAAATTTATATATAGCTGTCTAGACACGTTGTCTGTCTCGTTGAATTTAACATTCCAGTCGATTTCACAAAACGTCATTTCAGTAATGTCTTCACTTAACTTTTATTAGGAGTAAAATGTGCTATGATAATCCCGTTTCTTTTTAAAAATGTGTTTAATTTTTAGGGAACCATTGTTTTTTTTTCAGAGAATCGGACACCAAACTCTTTCTTTAGTATCTTACAACTTATTCCCCTTTATGCCTTATTTTTCTTTAAGGTGGCTATTTGTGGCTTCTCTAGTGTTGGAAATGTCCATGGGCGGCTGTGAAAACATAACATCACGTGACGTAGGTGCTCTTTCCGCAATGCAAATGCCAGTTCGGTTGGGTTTCATAAGACCTTGATCAAATATTTATTGACCTCCTCATTTTGAGATTAGGAAAATTGTTAGTAAATAAGACTTCTTATTTAGTTTATTCAACAGTTCTTTAATTTTGGAAGAAATACTTTATACGTTTCACACTGACACAAGACATACCTTCCCGCCAACGAGCAAAAATGACATTTATCTTGTGGTGACATCTTGTATAAAATTTTATCTTATACCCCAAAGAATACTAAAAAATACTTATTCAACCCCTCTCGATGCAAAATCTATTCAAAACATAGGTAATCTTCAAATCAGTTTAAAATCGATAAAAATATCGCGTAATACACTGGTACAAAAAGTCGATTTCAGTAACTCCTACATTTTGGAAATCATTAGAGAATATCTCATGTGTGTGTTTGGTTCTCTACGATCCGTGGACAGCAATTGCCCTTTCGCGTTGCATGTCCTTGAAGCGTTAAAATCTCCATTGCATTTCCTGTCTAAGGTTATTAGCTTCACATTTACACATCTAAGGTTTTCTCGTAACTTGCTAGCTCGTTAACGGATACGGGATACCGCTTTTTCAAGAGGTTAGCTTTTTTTAAACTTGAGCAAATAAAACATTTTTCAACTAATTTCTAAAAATAGAAGAGGTTCTCAATTCGTCGGGGGTTTTTTTATGTATGTTCACCAATTAGTCGAAAACGGTTGAAGCGACTTCGTTGATTCTTCAGAAAGGATATATTCTCCGATTGGTGCCATTGAATTTTCATCAAAACTGATTCAGTACTTTGGAATAAGTTTATCATAGTAATATATCAAGGTCATGTAACAGACGCACATACTTTGCATTAGACTTAATATTTTAAAGCACAGTGTAACAACAATTTTTATTATTTAAATTTTGTTTGATGAATATCAATTTATCCAAAACACTTAAAATCAATTAACTGTTAACGAGTCATTATTAAAAAGGTAAGTTTGCATAGAGTGCTCCTTGTTTCGTCGCAATATCCTAAATGGATGTAAGACGATCGCCTTTATGTCGATGCGGTTCACTCATCTGCAAAATGAAAACATAAATATTTTAGTGTATGCGATTTGTTTATATGTTGGTATGCGCGGAACATAACAAGCCTTATTACTGCAATAAGAGGCGTAGTAAATTAATTATCTAAATAATTAATGTAATCTACTAGCTGCACCTCGATCATTGTTTCGAGTCACTCGTGTTTATGGTTATTGCTTCGCTCGTATGAGTCATAGCGTAATGTATTATAGCCTATAACTTTCCTTGATAAACGGACTAACCAATGCAAAAATGCTTTTTCAAATCGATGTAGTCGTTTAGAGCACATTCAATGCAAGGAACAAACAAACAAACAAATATTCCTCTTTATAATATGTGCATATGTTTGTAACTGCGCCATGGTTCTCAGTGATATAGTTTGTACAATGTTTATATAAATTAGATTATACAAAAACAACGCTTTTTTCGATACTTTTATATTAACCATACCAACCATATTTGTTAATAATTTTGAACATCAATCATTTGATAATCAAGTTATGTAAACAGTAGGTACTGTTGTGTTTATTAAACGAACTATAGATATTATATTTTAGTTTGTACCTATCTATGTTTAATTTTTAAATTATATAAAATAATAAAAAAATATAGACTGTATTTATTTTTAAACATTTGTCGTATCATAAATTACTAATTATCGCTTTTCAATTGTGAATGAAAATTTATAAATGTTTAAACGAAAGGATTGCTTTTCTTTTACAACTTGGAAAATAAGTCTAAGAGTTCTCTAATTTGTATTTAGTATATATAGAGTTGTAGGTTTGAATACCAAGTCAAAAGAAACCAATCTTGTAGAGCTTTTCGATCAGCCCAGCCTCAATGAAGTTGCTAACTCGTTACGGGATAAATAGACTTGAATGTGACGAAATAAGAAAGATTTTTTATAATTAAAAAGCGTATAAGCGTTTTTTTTTTTTATAATTGTTTACGTTATTTATGAATAGTGTTTGTAGAAAAAAAATACATTTATAATTAGTTAGCGACCTGACGTTCCTATCGGGTCTAATTGTGAATCTAAATCAGCTAGGGACACACTCAACCATAAACAAAAAAAAATCAGTTCTATTCAAAAAAATAAGTATTATATATTTTATAAAAATATTGTTTTGGATTGTTTTCGGTCCCCGAAAGTAAAACCATAAATACACCATCCGAATGGTATTCCATACGGCCCCACCGGAATTTGCATGTTCTTCCTCTCTCTGTTATTTAATCCGAGTGCTCTTCGTTAGTTGAAAGGGAAATTTCTAACCTTATCCTTAAACTTCCTGTTCATAACAGTAAATTTTACAAGAATTCGTTTATTATTTTGACAATAACGCTTTATAACGACATACCGTTAAACATAAATCTTTATTATTATTTTAAAACATCAGTGAAGAATTTCATCTTTTGATTACGGATTATAGGATGTAGATTTAATATCTTAATTGAGTATTTCTTACATTCATTATTGGGTATTTAGTTTACTTATTATGGATTTTTGTTATTATTTATGTATATTATAAATGATGTATCTATTGTTATGGATATTTATTATTGCACCACACTAGTCCTCTTCCAAAATTATCTCCTAACCGCAAGGTTGTTTTATAGAAATGGCTAATAGGTTATAAGAATGTTATGGTATATGTGTTAAGTAAATAAAAAAAAATATATAAATAAAATCTAACTAGCTCGCTAGCAAATAACTTTTTCTTTCTGTTTGAATTAAACATAATTACACAAACGAATGATAATGAAAATAGTGGTTTAACTTGACAATAATATCTCAAAATATTTTTTAATATATCGCGAAAATTAATGTTGTTATATATCTTAATAAAGTCTTAACTTGAGGCAAAACGTACATACATAACTTAATACGATGTTTAATCTACTCGCAAAATGTAACAACACATTCAGCGCTCCGGATAAGCCGTGAAGGTTAGATCACGATTTTCATACAGATAAGAAATCACCGCTCGATAATTATCTCTCGTATCAGATGTTTCGATATCGCATCAGCCACATAGCTTCTTTAGTCACACCCCATTTTCATACCTGAACGTTTTGTTCTCGAACTACAGCTGCACCGCACCACGCTTTATGCTCCACAGTCAGTCCTCCACCGACTGTCGCCGGAGACGCACGCCCTTCGTCCTCCGACACTCCACTGCCCTTTAATTAAATCGGGAATATATTTTTATTACCTCCACACAACTGCCGTGTTCTAAAGTGGTCCAAACTAGTCCAGTGTAGGGAAATTTATCTCACGCGATCGTTTCGTGTTTCAATACCGGAATATTGTGTTTACAGTAATATAAGGTGAGTTTGTTTATACTTTGATCAGCTGTAAAACATCCCAGGGTGCTTACGAGTGTGTGATCGAGTGGCTCTATTATGATTCCGTACATTTAACAATTTTTTTTAAGTTTTCTATAACAAAATCGCGTAAACTCATCCCATGAAAAACGTTTCGAAATATATGCGCTTTTGTTTTGCATTTGAATAAAAATAGATTCTGTTCGTAGTAAAGTCGGTCGTAATGATTTATCGTGCGTTTTTGTGTCACGTTTCTCATATTTAACTGAAAGCAAACAGAAAATGTGTTTGCGTCACTAAAGAGCAACATGTTATAGGTTTTTGTACAGCTGGAGGTGGTAATTGTCATGCGTTCATGGTTTTGTATGGATGTGACGCACGTATTTTAAAAATTAAGTGACTTAAACTATGCAAGCGTAGCGAACTCTTCTCGAGCACATTTCAGACTGCATTTTAAATTTCATGTGAAAATTCTATTCGTAAGTTGCCAGTATTATTTTTTGTTCGATGAAATAAATATTTAATGCACGACTTATTACTTTTAAAAACAAGTAAGAGTTCGATTATCATTTATTTGATTTTATGTAAACAAACATTTCATTATATGATAAGATATGGTGATAAGATGTATTTCAAAAGATATATAATTGATTACATTAAAGTTGTCTAAAAATATATAATTACTAGTCAATTATTTGTGTAAGCAATTCCTATTTAGGTATAACTGTTTGTAACCATTATAAAATTTTATAGATATATCTATTTCAAATTCCCGTATTTTTACTTTCTTCTGGTGGAAGTGCTATAAATATAAAACATTAAAAAAAATAGCGTTGTTTTGAATTAATAGTCAAACATGATCTAATTAGCAAGAATAATTATTGCTAATATTTGTATGGTGATAAAAAATCGTTGACATTCAAGTCATACTCAAAAACTAATGTCTATAATCTGGTCAGTGAGGTCATTTGTCAGCTATAATATATAATTGTAAGCTGTAACTATATATACTGTAGCGACCGTAATTTTGAATAGACGATTTAACCCGACAGATGGAATTAGACCTCCGCACTGTATATCTCACGCTTAGCATTAAAATGGCCCCAAAACGCAAAAAAAAACGTCTTATACTTGAGAATTCAGAAGTTTACTTAGACTTTGATGTCGCAAAATGTTTTTAAAATAGTTATTTATTTTTTTCGAAATCATAGATAATGAAGTACAGAATTGTTTTAAACAAAATTTTAATTACTTTAATATAAGTAACTCGTATCACACACAGTTTGAATTCAGTCACTTTAATGCCAAACGAGCGATATGATAGTTGATATAGGATATCCTTTGTCGGATATTCCATAGAGATAGAACACAAACAACAATCAAACCCGCAACAATTGACGCAGAAACCAATTCGATTGACATTTGCACCAATCAGGCCCCCGCCTACGACCTCAACAAATAGCACGAACCTAATGTAGTTTCAATATCGGCAGAGTGACCATTGTTATACGTTTCTTTGCTAAGGTTTAAGATTCGATCTTGTTCGTGACAAATATTATATTATATACAAGTTAAATTTAAAATTTTGTTTTTTTTTTTTTTTTTTGTAAGTTTGTAAATGGAAAGTTTTGGGTAATTATTTCGTATGTGATTGTGAAATGTATATAAAACACTTAAAAAATTACAAGAGTCCGCGCTCGATCGATCGTGTAGGGTTTATTTGTGCTTTTCTTTTTTTTTATAAGTTGATTCAAGATTTTAATCGACTTTAAAAAAGAAGGAGGATCTCAATTTGTAGTGTGTTTTTTGTAAGCAAAATTACAGGTATTTAAAGTCAGTTCGTTTTTTTAAGTCTTAGCTATTGTTAGAGAACATTTGATTGTATTATATAGTGCCTTTAAATTAAGTGCTTAAAATTTTAAAGTTTATTCTTCACTAGAGTAACCTATTATGTAACCCGTGGTTATGTTCCACGTGTTCTACGGTCATTAGAGTTGAAAGGAGCATTTTGAATATTTTAATTGATTTCAGTTGAAATATTGAAATTCCAATAACTTCGTTAGCATTCAAAAGCACTCGAATAGTGTTCCGGGAAGTTTATGTTAAAGGGGGAAGGTAACAAAGTCTTGTAGCATAATAAATATACATATATAATTTATAGATGCGATACGCGGAATTTTATAATCATTTTAATGTATTAAAAACGGATATCTGTATAACCAAAATGGCCATCTTCCAAAATGGGAGAAGATTCGTCGAGGACCTTTTTTATGTATGTTTATCGATTCGACCTATTTGGTTGTTATTTTGTTTGAAAGGGTATACTCTCGTTTTCATCAAAATCGGTTCAGTGATTTAGTTTTAAAAACAAAATAACTGGAATAAGTATGTCATTTAAGTATACGAGATTACGTAATTTTTAGTATTGATGTCGGTTACCCTTTTTTTCGAAAGTCTTATTATCTAAAAGAGGTGTCATCTTTAATCTATTAAGGAAATATGAAAAAAAACATTATAACTCAATTTTTCACGTTATTTAAGTCGGTATTAAGTACCTATTTATGCTTCTGTTTATTAACTACGTAAAGATAAAGTAATAAAGTAAAAGACAATATACTATAGGCTATACCCCTAAGGCGATGTTAGCTTAGGATATAATAAAAATTCTTATATGATAATAAATTTCTCTATATGTAGTGGTATGGATGCCGAATTCATTAAAATTATTTTTCGATCGATACCTAACATATATCAACATCGGTTTTGTCCAAACGTAGTATTTTGTTTTATGTTCTCAATTAAAAAGCCCAACTCGGCTGTTCCATTTTTATATTACATGCCTTATTCGGGTTACTTTTCTTTGCGTTTCAAAGTAATAAAATCTCCATATCATACACTTCCTTGTTTTGGTCCTATTTTTGTAATAATTCGTATACATTAATGCGTGAACCAAAACTGTATACCCCTTTTTAGGAGGCACGGACGAACGAGTAGGAAATTTCGCACATTTATAGTTTATAAAAAGAATGAGCGAGGAACACTAATATACATATAGTTTTAATTATGCATAATAAAATCCATTTAATTTGATTAAAAAAAATTACTCTCACAACCATGTATTTGACACACACATCTATATATTATACTCTCAAATTGAGAATAGATTATCAATAGAACCTTAATAATGTTCAAACTTATCATTCAAATTGATTATAGTCCAATTTCGACCAATCGGCGACCACTAGTATTAATAAATGTATCTGTTATTTTCGTTTAACCATAACTGTTACGAATACAAACAATGTTCTACTGAAATAAAACAAAAAAAAAAAACGAAATAGTTACGCGCTGTCAGAATCAGTCGATTTTTGCAGCGAAATTTTTATTCATTTCAATCCGAACATTTCCATGTTTCAATTTTTTTCGTACTTTAACGGACACGGTTAGACAAATATGCGACGTTTTGATGTTTGGTATTCTTATAAATCGATGCTGATAAGCAATAATGTGTCAACCCACAAAAAGTGTAATTCGGAGATATTGATGTATTTTCATACTGCATCACCTATTTAACATCATTCAATAATAAATACAGTCATATAAACTAAATAACCCCGGAAAAAAGCTTCCTTAATTAATTGTTTCGAATTTCAAGGTAGTTCCATATTTTGTACTTTATACAATAATCTCATATATTTATTAAACTTTTTATTAGATAATATATTGAACATATCAGCCTGATTTAATTTATTATACCTTTTATCAAAAAGGAAAAGAAAATATGGATAAAAACTTATTCGAACAAACTTATTAAGAATAGGTAAGACATCTTTAGACGCCATTTTCTCAAAATGAAGTTCGTGTGGCTTGACACAGTATTGCTTATCAGTGTCCAAATAAATTCCTATTGGTTTATTTAATTTATTCGTTCACGGACTTCGTGGTTTTTACTAAATTAAAAACTATTTTATGCTGTTTTAGAGTTTTCGCCCTGAGGCCTAATGGTTGTAACCTGTGGCTATTAAAACATTGCACATTCTGAAAGTTATTTCTGATTCCTAAAATACATAACTATCAATACATGTCATATTTTGCTAGCGATAGTAATAGTTATTACACAATCAGCTTTGTGATATAAAGATAAGCATAATACATTTTATAATTATTAGATAATTTGTTGCCTAATTATGCATTTCTCATGCAATACGAATACATCAAACGTTATGTTTATACATTTTATTGTAACCGATAATCCAAAAAAACTATTTCCAATCTCGATTGATCAAGATAAATCATTTTGAATCGGAAGCACGTATATATTATACACTACACACACTACACACACACAGAGAGACACAAAATAATTGTATATTGTATTACTTTATTTTAACCCTATGAGCATGTTATGTTTAACCTTATTCTTTGTTTGTTTCTTTTGTTTTTTATATTTTACTTATGTTAAATGTCCGATGAGTTAGCACTGATTTCTAAAATACAGTTTAATCTAGTTTAGAAATCAGGGATCCAAAAGTGTGCAATCATTGTAGTAAGATATAAATAAATAAATAAATAAATAAATTATTTTATTTGTAACTAGATGCCGGCTCGTCTATGGGTGTACTAGTTAACACTCGAATCACTTTTTTATTTTTCAAACTCTGACCTAAAAGAGAAGCGTTGTAAGTTTGATGTGTATATCTGTGTGTGATGTCTAGGACATCACATCTCTAACGAATGAACTGATTTCGATACGGTGTCTTTTGTTTGAAAGTTGATGCAATCGGTCTGGTTTTTAAGTGTAATTCGTAAAGATCTGTTCATACGTTTAAATATTATCAGCTCTTCTATGGTTGTTGAAAGGATCGAAACAACTTCTACTGGTCTAATCGAATCGAAATTCACTATATGTGACTTCAATGATGCTAAAATAGTTATGTAACCGTGACCTGATGCTGCAGCATTTCGAATCAGTAGCATATAAACAACTCCTCACCAACTTCAGCAGAAGTATCGTGTTGGGGTTCGTTGAAATGGTCTCAATGAATGGATTGTCGAATTTTCTATTATAATTCAAGTTTTAGTTCACTAACTAAATTATTCACTTTTCCGTACAATTTTATAAAAATTTTAAGTCATACAAATTATCCTGACTGTATTACAAATTATCCTGTATTCCAAATGCTCCAAAAATAAAAAGAATTGGCGAAATTAGTTCAGCCGTTGTATAGCGTGGCCCTTACATACATTCAATTGATTTTTATTTAGATTCCAATAAATATTGAATTTATTTATTTAGATTTCTATAATTATGTCAGCGTTTAGTCCGCGGTTCATGTTTTAGTATGACCCAGTTACGTTATCCATACGAACAAATCTAAGAGTAATCAACATTGACCCATATCGATAATGAGATAGACATGCTTATTAAGCCTATACTCTATTTCAGGTTACATTTCATAATGAGATTACACAATCATTTACGGACGGATTAAATTAACCCATTTAGCGCCGTCGTACTTATTTGGGTACAGTAAGCTTTTGTAACTTAACTTTTACATATGGACGATTTAGTAAGTTTGTGACCGCTGTACTCGTGCGAGTACACCCTTCTAAACTATCCACAAAAAGAAAACATTTTTTTCTTTTGTATTTAAATATGTCACTTATCATTAAAAAATAAAAGATTTGGGTTTTAAATGCTGCTAGTGTTATATTGGCGCTTAATAGGTTAAACTATAAATCCGTGATTATGCTAACTAGCTATAAATATTTGACATAAACATTAACATAATTGTGATAGAATTCTATAGCCAGTATAAAAAGTAGGTAGGGTGATCATAAAACGATTGTCATGTAAACATTGTAAGTATGTTAGAAAATAAGATGTAAATAGTGTAAAATATGTAAAAAAAAACTCAAATGTCTTATACACTCCCGCAAGTGACACTAACACCTTAATTGTTAAACTTCGGCAAGCATTTTTTCTAAGCCACAAAGCCTGCCAAAGAAATATCCATGTATTCACCGGAATTCACCTTTAGAAATATATGTGTATACATATTTATTTAACTTCTCTTTGAAAATGCTTCTATTTAACTAAAAAAACTTTTAACGTTTGACGCAAAGTTCCTTCTATCAGCACGTTGAAATGAATAATACAAACTAACTCCTTCACTTTTATATAGTGTATACTTTCTATACCTATGTTAAACTCGCCTTCGTCCGCGGCTTCACCCGCGTGGTTTGACAATATAACGTGGTCTGTGTGTTATTTTGATATACAATTTATATTAATGTTAACTGTTTAGCCATACATCCAAATATCTAATTATTCTTTTCACATTTATAATAGTAGTACAATATGCTTCAGCTGATATGCAGCGTAGGGCGAGAATTACATTTGTAAGTTTTACTCTCGTAATCGACATAAAACAACTGTGTAACCTGGTAACGGTTACCTAGATAACCATACCAAAGTTGTTCAAAATAAAGTCACTGATAATTGTATCATTCGGGTGTAAAGCAATGACAAAGAACTTATGTAAATCCTTACGAAAGTCTGTGAGCAAAACTTATAAGTGTAATTCTTGACTAAGTATAGTATAGATTTGCAAAATCTATCTTTGGATCGCTCGGAAAATCAAAACAAATATAAATCTGTTCAAAATTCCGAAGTAAGCCTTGCGCTAATGTCGCGATCCGTCGTAAAATGTATGTTTGTAAGTATGTATTTACACAAATACGATTGGGGTGACGATAATGTCACTGGATGTTTTAGATTATTTAAATCCTCGGCTGAATATTTGGAAAGTTAATTCGGAGCATTGATATGTATCCATCTTATTATACAAATTTGTGGCAAAATGTATGAGTCGTTACTATTTTGTTTTTTATGCTTGTGAATGAAGTGACACTTCTTTCTATTAAATATTTCGATACCTCCCACGTAAGTTGTTGCAACCCCAAAACTACAATTTTACAGGAGAGCACTTTTAGTCCGTTTTCGTTTGAAAGTTACAATGAAATGCGTCTGAAAAATCCTTTAAAAAAATTTGGCATTCTTTCACTTTGAATGCACTAAGCAATGCAAATTAATGTTCTATTCAGTAAAAATGCTAACAGCATTTTTGTAGCTTACAACAACTTACGTGGAAGGTATCGATTTAGTTTTTATCAGTCTACTTAAAATATTTATTTATTTATTTATAGAAAGGTTCGTCAAGTTACAAATTCAGAGAGTACAAGCTTACATTTACCATAATGTTATTATACAGATTGTGTAACTATATATAGACAAACACCACATGCATAAAAAAAGTGAGAAAGGAAAACAAAAATAGCAAACTATACAAAAAAAATAATAATAAAAACAATAATAACAGATTTTGATTATTCAGCCTAGACAAAAAATAGAGGCTATACTTATGATAATACAAAATTATTAAAAAAGTAAATAAAAATAAAGAGACCGATAGAGACAGGAGCTTCTTAATCTATGCTGTGTTGCACAAGGATTTTTTCTTAATATTGTTTGGCGTATTCCAAAAAATATCGATTTCTTCGGCATTCTTGTTCGATAAGCGACACATACGCGGAATTGGTGAATTAGCACCAAGTACAGTTCGGCGGATTGGTGGCACGAGTGGTATAATAGGTCGACGTGGGTATTTATATGGGACTCGTAGTCGTATTCGTAACAAGATATTTGGTTATACAAAATAAGGATAGAGATTTTGATGATGACATTTATATGTGAATCTTGCGATGAAATTTGATTTCAATCGTTCGAACAAATTGAATATCGTTGGAAAGGTCATAGATTTCTTATCCCCGTATCTTGTAATTGCTAATGTAGCCTTATAAGTTAGAATTTACTTGAATAATATTACCTACTAACTATATATTTATCGATACTTTTCGCTCGTAAGTGCTTGCTATATTTATCGAATCGGTCTATACCGAATTTCTATCATCTAGTTACCTACCTGAATTACCTGCTTTAAAAGATAAAAGTAAAAAGTAATGCATCAGCCCGTAAATGTCCCATTTTTGGGTAAAGGGCTCCTCTCCTGTTAAGGAGAAGGTAATTCAGAGCATTGATATATGGACGCTGATAAGCAATAATGTGTCAAGCCACACGGACTTCGTTTTGAGAAAATGGCGTCTAAAGATGTCAAACCTATTCTTAATAAATTTGTTTGAAGTCGTATATATTCATTTTTTGTTTTCTATTTTGATAAAATGTATAATGAATCAAAAGGTTTATTTAATATGTTATCTAATAATAAGCTAATGAATATTTGAAATTATTTTATAAGTAGCAAAATATGGAACGCATCTCAAATTCGAAACATTGAGTTAAGATACTTTTTTCCATACTTATTTAGTTTAGATGACTTGATTTTTTTTTAATAATGTTAAATAGGTGACGTAGTATCAAAATACATCAATATCTACAAATTGGATTTTTTGTGGGTTGACACATTATTGCTTATCAGCATCCATATATCCATTACCATAGAGCTTAATCCACCACGCCGTTCACCGCCGAGGTCGAGATGAATTTAAATACAAATTTAGCACTTGAAAACTTTGCGGTGCTATCCTGAACCAGCAATCATCTGTTGAGATCGACATGTTCCAATCGTTAGGCCTTCTAGGCTCTAAAATATAAATATTTTATAATTATACTACAGTGTGCAATAAGATTTACCATCGGCAACATCTCACAGAAACAAAACCTTAATTTCCAAAAATAATGATTTCTACATGAAATTAACTATTGATCTCCTATGCTTGAATACAAAAAATGCTAAAAGCTCACTAAATATTTGTACAAGATTTCATCCTTCTAAACTCTGGTTTAGATCGCAGTTGTCTGTCAATAATTCAATATGTATATTATCTGTCAGTGATAGAGTTTTGAGCAGATAAGCACGATCATTTCATCGGCTCTTTTTTAAATAAACACTACAGTTTTTTCACACATTATAAGGAAAATATTTATATACAATATATACTTTTCTTATTAGCAAACATCTCGTCTGCTTCATCTTGTTTAATAGCTTCTATTTTATGATATACAGTAAACTGCTCCGGGCGTCTGTCTATATATTCGGTATGATTTAGAAATGGAGTCGAATGACCTTTGATCCGTTCTCACTCAATAATGATAGACCTTTTCCAGTGAAAGGTTCATTTCATGTATTGATTTGGGGCCCGTCCTATGTGTATTTTTAGGAGATATTTAAGTGATCACTTTCGTTAAAAAAGTGTTCGTCTTCCCGCCTGTATCCAAAAGCTATGTAATTTTTTTTATTTCGAATAATGAATTCAGTTTTTTAAAAGAGAATGTTAAAACTTAAGAAATATATAGAAATCGTAAAATCATTATCAAAGATTACGTATATCAAAACATATAAATAAAGATTATATATTAATAAGATAAAGGATATAATACTAAATGATAAAACAGTTTTCAACATCCAAAAAAAGCGCGGGCACAGCTCAGATATAAATAAATTAATAACAAATCAGAGAGTGAATGAATTGGCTAATTTACGAAATAAAACAATCATCACAAATTGTATTTTTAGTTGTGACTTGCACAATAAAGTAATAAGTCTAAGATGCCAAGTTTATAAGCATATATCATTCACACAGCTCTGTCTGGGTGTATTGAATTATATGCTAATAAATGCCAAACGCATTATCAACTTCACTATATAAGCGGACGTTATAAATTCCACGCTTTGATCTTCCGGATGCACCTTTTCTTAGCACACATATATGTAGTTTACATTGAAACCGCAGCCCGCAAGGGCATGAATTGGATTGTTTTGTCAAGTGTAAATATAATTTTGATAATAAATAAGGCGACTTTAATTAAGATAACTGGCTTATATTATATGTATTCACTAAACTGCTTTATGGTATGCTGAGTGTGATGCATGTGTGTGTAGACGTTGTTTTGTATTGAAAATGATCACTTTTAATGTGTGTTCGTAGTTGTGCTTTTGATAATTATTTTCTATAACACTCTGGGTTGGACTTACGTAAGCAGAGTAAATCTTAAATTATTTGTAACCTTTGTCCTCGCGAAATCTTGCGACAGTATCATTCTTGTATTATAATATGAATTTGTAATACAAATAATTAAGATTAAAAACAAAGCAACTGACTTCAAAAGCGATAAACGTAATTTCGTTTACTTGTACGACATACTTATTCCAGTTAATTTGATTTCAAACCAGACCATTCTGATGGTATATCCTTTCGAATTAAAAAAATTTAAAGAATTAGGCCAAATAAAATGCTACGAATTCAGAACCTCCCTTTTGCACTTGTTGGAAAAAAACAGTGTCGTGCGATCATTGTAAACTCATAACACTAATCCGCATCTATAACATTATAATAACAAAAAAAGGCATAGTTTCTTATTTTTAAATCAAGTCTTGAAACCGTGAAATATTGCTTATTAAAATATTTGATATATTCGTCACATGTGCGGTTAATCCAGTATTAATCTGTTTAAACTGCATACCAGCAATAACGCGGAGTCGACGATAAGTTTGCCGTCGTGTATCCCAAGAACAAATATGAAATGTTTGCTCTTTAATGCAAACTCCCCTGAATGTTTGTGTTTGATTATTATATAAGAACAGTTCGTTATTTACTTCGATAACATTTTCGAGAAGTTGTTTTGAAGAGAAAATTCATAACGTAATTACGGTAAGCGAAATAAGACAACACATTATCATCATTAAAAGTCCGTTAATGTCCTACTGCTGAGCAAAAAACAGAAAATTACTCACCATCAAGCTTGGCATGAATTGTAAATACAAATTAAGTGCTTGAAAACTGAGTGGAGATATGTCTTTGAAACTGCGGACTTTTGTCATGATCGACCTTCTGTCGTCCATATTTGTCGATTGTACACTGATTATTATGATTAGTAAATGTTTAGGTTTCTCTTTTTATTAAATACTATTTTGAAATATTACTCGTATTTTCGAAAACATATTGATCTTTTTGTAATAGTAATTTTAATGTAAAGAACATTTAATAAGAATTTATGGTATTATAACTCTCATCAAATTTTCTTTCCTAATAAATTATTTATCTCTATACAAAATGCAATTTAATCTAAATAAACATTTGTGTCACAAAATAGTAAAGTAACAGCACGTAAATGTCCCACTGCTGGCTAAAGGCCTCCTCTCCTATTAAGGAGAAGGTTTAGAGCTTAATCCGCCACGGGTTGGCGGACATACCTGCATATGCCGAGAAAAATTCTGACACATGAATTTCTCCTGGCCCGTGCAGGTTTCCTCACGATGTTTTCGTTCACCGCCGAGCTCAAGATAAATTTCAACCCTTTAGCGATTGAAAACACAGCGGTTCTAGTCGGGGTTTGAATCATGTTCATCGTTGGAGATCCACGTGTTCTAACCTCTTGGCCATTTCGGATTTTATCACAAAATATATACAATTAAATACTCTGGCAATCTGGCAAAGCTTACCAACGGACTAATAAATTAGTCACGGCGTCAATTAGGTTGATGAAAAAAATTTCTTCTACACTATGTATTACCTTCCTTTGTTAAGAGAATGTAAGGTTCAACATTTCAATAGAATTTGAACAAAGGACGAAGACGGTTTAAAACGTAAAAAAACTGTCGAAATGTCTTACATATTTAGATAATTTGTCAGTGACTTATTTTTTATGTATGTACTATGTATATATATTTTTTTTGTTGATAATATATTTAAATTATTTTGCCTATGTCACAGAGGTTTACTATTACATTAGCGTATGGGCTAATTAAAATCTATTCTTAACTAACTTTTGTTCGTGATTTCATCCACGTATAACTCGACGTAGGCAGCTATCGAGATAAAACAGGCGCCAAATTTTAAGTTAGACTAGTACCAATATAACTGTGAAAAACGCATCCAATTTCGTGCAGTAGTTTTTGGGTGATGCGCAAAAATAGCTCGGGTCCAATTTTATTCGGTCCAATCACGGTTACATATTTATTAAATAGAATACAAGTTTATATAAAAGATTTAATCGATTTCCAAAAAGGAAATACTCGTTCCGGCTTTTTATTTCATGTATGTTACGCTATATTTGTATTTACCCAATTTAAATATATATAATAAACGCCAGACGCAAAAAGAGGGTAATAAGTTTGACCGCTATGTGTGTTTGTCTGTGACACCATAGCTCCTAAATGGATAAACCGATTGGGTGCGGTTTTTATTATTTGAAAGAGGGTTTTCCAGCGACGGTTTTTAGACATGTTCTATCAAAGTCGGTGTAGTATTTCAAGATCATGAGCTCTTTTCTTTTCATCTGCGGTAGGAATATTAGACGCACAATAAGTATTTGATTAACTTACTTACAAACATGTGTGTGACCTAAAATTTAAAAACCTACGCATGCAACGTAACTATGTAAAATTATAGAATTCTTGATCTGATGCTGCAGCCAGGATCAGCAGGATAAAGAACTCCTCACCAACTTACAGTAGAGGTATCGTGTTGGTGATGGTTGAAATGAACTCAATGAAATGAACTTAAACGTGCAATTTTAGTAAGTTATAATGAACCTTATTCTATTGAATAGGTTTAACTCGACGGTGGTCCCATCTTTAGATTAATATCCAATAGAAACCAAGTGAGATGGAAAACGGTATTCAAGACACGACATGAAATCGCTCTTGATCGTGGTTAATGTAATGTAGCTGTAAAGAGTACCTACACATTTTCATCTTATTGATGGTGGTCAAATTTTAACCGTTTTCCATAAAATAAGGTTCTATATTCGACCCGTTGTGTGTAAGGTGTATGGCCGTGATATTCTCACAAAACTGCTGATACGATTTTAATGGAATCTTCAACATTTTAATGCATATTTTTCAAGAAATGTTTATTGTTGTTATATTATGATAAAACTCGAAAAAGATAGACATGGGCTATGAATCTAAAATCTCATTATTATTCACTTCTGGATTCTTTAAAAGTATATTCATGTGAGTGAAGCGGCAAGCAAAAACTAATTTTTTAATTAAAAATTATTACTCTTTATTCAAATGATATCGTCGAGGATAGTGCAAAACTGCGTAACTAACTTTTTAGGTTTACCCTTGAATCAAATTTTAAATTTCATTACTGATAAAAAATAAGTAGTCGGTGAGACTACAAATACACTGTGTACAATGGTAAAAATTGTCCATAAGGCCTTATTTTTATCAATAATGTAATATAATATTTGATTCAAATTAAGACATTATAGGAGAAGCAAGATACGCGGTTTTGCAATATTCCCGACGATATTTAAAACAACATCACCGTTAAAAGTTGACGAATACATAGTAGGTGAATCCTAAACAATATGCCGATGTCCCAGTTCGTTGTAAACAAAGAGCATGTTAACGTTCTTGTTTCGTTAGGAAAATGTAACTGTAATTTAGATGTTAATTGTCCTCGAGTCTAGGAACTAGCGAATCCACGTGGGAACGTATTTACATAGTGCAATTAGAATAAACCGCGTGCTAGGAACTAGACTTATTTATTATTTAAGTAACGCCTTTCAATTATATCTTAAACTAATTGTGACGAAGACTTCGTGTTTCAGTTGTATAGTTATGTAATTAAACTTAACTAGATGTCCCTTGCGGTTTCACTCGCGTTTATGATCACTGCTTCGCTCCTACGAGAAGTCGCGTTATGTAATATAGCCTATAGCCTTCCTCGATAAATTAACTATCTAACACAAAAATAATTTTTCAATTCGCACCAGTAGTTTCTGAGATAAGCGCGTTCAAACAAACAAACAAATTCTTCAGCTTTATAATATTAGTATAGATTAAACTACAACTTATTTTTCAAATTTAAAAATGTTCCCAATATATATTTTTTTTATTTAATATGTATTATCAACCTAATAAGTAAGAAAAGTAGTGTTTAATTAAAACCATTGATATCGACTTAAAAGATTATAAAATTTAATCTCCTAGATATTGAAATGTTTTAGTGTCTTCATTAAATTTTGATTAAAATGTATACGATGTTTTTAATTAATTTATTAATTTCGGGTCTTCAATGAAAGGAACTTCACGCAAAATGGAGTTATGTTTGGGAAATTTATTTACGACACGCTTAAGGCTAGATATACACTAGTATCGTGGACGTAACTGACTAATGTAAAAAGTATTTATATTCTGTTTTTAGTTTGCCTACTTGTTTTAAATTAGTTTTTGAAATTGTTTTTTTTACGACATGACACTACAATCCATGACGATGTTACTCTAACCATTCCGAATACCGAATGTACGAAAACAATATGCTTCTAACGAATGATACACCACGAAGTGCTCGTGTATTTCTAGCATAATTTCATAAACTTGTCGACGACGATTCGTTTTGCTAGAAAGAAATATAGTATATATATATTTTGTTATTCTCTCATTTATTTGATACGTGCTTTGTAATATTTATGTCTATTTCGTGTTTGTATGTAAATTTTAATCTGCTACGTAATAATTAAAAATCGTTATAATAACATCTACAGAGGTTTTTTAATAATTTATTTATAGACATGGAACTGATTAATCATAAAATATAATTTTCATTATATGTAAATACAGTATAATATTCGCAACTTCTGTACTTAGATTCATAATCCATGTCCTTATTTTCCAACTCTTGTATATAATAATATATTATATACATATATAATCGCCATGTTCTCTGTCATGACAACAACAATCTATTGCTAGGCAGTTGCCTGCCCCAAGTCACGTGTATATCAGTCCTATTAACTATTATTATTTTTAAAAGAAAATAATTATTTATATAAATATAAAAAAAAATTAAATTCATATTTGAATAGTTCATTTTGCAATTCATAACGTCGGTTCCTATTCATTAGTCGTTAAATGAAACAGGTTTTAGCGTTTATAGCCGATGATTCCGTGCTTACAATTCCGTTTCATTAGATCGTATTGCTTGAATACATAAATACTTGTTATTGAACATTTCTAATAAACAATGATTTAGCCTTTCTTATGATCCTCTGAGGAGATATTTAGCTGCCGTCCGACTAACCGACCCTTAAGTAAGATAAACTACTTTTGGGGCTAATATAGTGTTAAATTGTATTGTGTATGTTCAGTGAGTTTCTGTTATTGCGTCCGTTTCTAGCATTTTCGTTTTCTTTTTTAAATTTTATGAAAAAATATATATTGTGTAGGTACACATATAACAATCTATACCTACGAATTTTGCACGTGCGAAGCAACTCCGGAACTATTGAACTATTTTAAAATTTATATCGGATGATTCCGTATATTCACCCCAAAGTAGCCACCTTATACCCGGAATCGGATATAATCGGAAACGTGTGTGTCCGTTTGGCCACCCCGGCCTGGGTGTATAAACGGAATTTCATTCTGATTGGTCTTCCGATTTTCCACCCACAATACAATTCAATGGAACTTCGTTAAACATTAAACCAAATTATTTTTAATAACGACCTTAAACAAAGTCATATCACACAAATTGTAAAATTAAATTAATCGTGTTATTGGCTGTACATAGTCGAGGATAATTGGAAGAAAGTTAAAATACGAATTTCGAAGATCATTAAACAAAATTGCGAACACATTTTCTTTGATATCACAAAGAAACTATTAAAGCTTATAGTCCATTTTTCTTTATTTAGTAATAATACTCCGAACGAAAATCGCTAATTTTCGAACAATTATTTTATTATAAACTTGCATTATAAAAAAATGATTCAGTTCAATTATTCAATCGATAATTTCTTAAATACGCCATATTCATCTGCTAAATAAGACATGTAAAGAAAATTAAACTATATAAAATTAAATTTACTATGTGTTTATTTTTGTTTGTATTTTATTTAAATGAGGTATAAATATACGCATTGTTAGTAATAATTGTCGTTGTTTGTGCCGTGTTATCGCAGAAAATCGTTATTGTATTTTACCGCGTGGGCTGTCGTAATCTTTGTTTAATGCCTTCTTAGATTTTTCATTGTTCGACCTTAAATGGCATCATCAGATGCTTTATTGTATTAACTTTGAACTACTAGCTGGTTGTGGCTTCACTCGTTTTAATAATATTCGTATTAAACATTTTTTACCCGACTTCGGCGAAGTAAAAAGTAAGGGTGATGATTTTGGTTGTCTACGTATTGTACGTATGTTTATATGTTTCATTGTAGCGTCTAAACCACTGAAATGATTTTAATTAGTGAGGTATCAATAGATTTTTCAATATTAAAAATCCGGGTGACATGGTTATACATATACTTGTCAAAATTTTATATGACTATAAATTAGTAAACTCAATCCAAATTTTATTACCGCAATAAGAAGTAGCCTTCTGAAAAGTACAATTTATATCGGTACTAAAATACTTTAAAAACGTTTCAGCAGTTTCGGTATGAAAAAGTAACAAGCAAACGGACGTACTAAGTTACATTCACATTTGTATTATTATATTAAGATCTCATGACCTTGTGTCATGGGTCCGGAAACACTCACAACACTAACACAAATATCCAGACCACGACAAACATCCGTATGGCCAATACACACGTTTGCCGTGAGCGGGGATCGAACCCGCGACCGTTAGCGCTTTAGTCAGTTGATGTGATCATTGCGCCAACGCGTCTGACTGAATGTGTATTCGTATATAATTATATAAATTGCTAGCTGTACCGTTCAGTTTACTCCTGTTTATAGTTACTGCTTCGCTCCTATGAGACGTAGCGTGATGTAATTAATATAGCACATAGCCTAACTCAATAAATAAACTATCTTACACAAAAATATTTTTTCAATTCGAACCAGTAGTTCCTGAGCGCGTTCAAACAAATAACAATTTCTTCAGCTTTATAATATTAGTATACATTCCGAAGAAAATTGTTCGTCTGACTATTCATTTTAAATTATAAATTTTAAATTAATTGTGTAGAGTCTTTGAATTATGTCGACAAATTAAGTACAGATGTTTTATATAACTATACTTATTGCTTAGATAATTTTGGGTTTAATAGATTTTACAAAATTTTAACAATATATTAATTAGTTTATTCATATAAATGTAATTTTAAATTATGTTAGGTCTTAAGGACTTATTTTATTTTACTTTATAAATTAAAATTCAAAGCGTTTTATTCAAAGACTTAATTAAAGTCTTATAAAATATGTTTTAAGGTTCTTCACATCTTTTCTCAATAAAAATAAATGAGAAAATGGAAATTTGTTATGTAATAATTTTAAAGCCTATATAAAAATAAAAAATCTTTAATACATAAAAGACAAAGACGCGTGGATTTGATACGCGTTTATTTTCTTTCAGGATAACAAAATTAAAATGTAATAAAAACACATTATGCATAAATGATTTTAAAAGAGTTACTATCGATTTTCTTGCCGGTTATTCACGGTAGTATCGGTAGGATTTTTATAAAGCTACCACCAATGTAGTCTACATTCCGAACCGGTGGTAGCTTTATAAAAATCTAAAAAAAAATGACATTTACTTGACGATTCGAAAGTGCTTTAAAAGCCCATTTGAAGAGAGATTATTTTGAGTTTGAGTTTGTTATGTACATTCGTAGACTTCAGACTAAACACGTGTGTTTAGTGAATACATAAGTAATCCATTTTAGAATTTGTCTAGCGGAAATAAGTTCTTAATTTCGTTTCATAAAAGTAATATATATATATATATATATAGTCAAATTTGTTATTACTTAAAATAATTAAGACCTAAAAAATGTAATCTACTTCAAAATCAAAATACGTTATTTCGTTCACAAGGAAGACATATTGACGTACTTATTCTAATTATTTTGATTTTAAAATCAAATTGAAATGATATTAATTCTATGGGATCAATCTGAATCCTTTATAATAAAATTTTCAAAATCGGTTAAGAAATAACGGGATTCTGTCGTAACAAATAAGTCAGTTGAAAATGCTATCAAAACGAATGATGAAATTTTTGTTTTATGTTATATGTCGAAAATGAAAAAGAAAAATACGCTGTTTGTCCAACGTTGCATATTTAGTTTGAAATTATGTTCTCCGACTACTGAGAAATACATTTAAAATTTAATGTAAAAATACGTTCATGGAAATAACTTTTTCTAATTTAAGTTTATATTTAGCTTAAAACATATTTTCGTCAGCCATTATGAAGGTCTCTTATTTCATAATGAATTATATTTAATTTCAAATTGGAAATGACGTCTAAAAGGTCGGTCTGAGTATTATAATCTCTCGTCTGTCAGAAACAGGTAGACCGACTGTAATATGATGATAAAATAAACTAAATATATTATACAACTTTTAACTAAATTTTAATTTAATTACTGTTTCAAATTTATTTTTCACATTAATTTTGATAAAAGAAAACGATGAGAAAAAGCAACATATTTCATTTACTTTCATTTATCCATTTTATTCGTAATTCCTGTTTATTTAAGAGAAAATAATAAAGTTTTTTTTTGCTAGGAGGAACGGTGGTCGAAAAAATCCAAATAAGAACGTAAAAAGACGCCACTGAGCTAAGATTTATGAGAAAACTTTCCGACAAAAAATTTTGTTTCTATACCTGATACCAATATAATTTGACAAATAATAAAAAAAAAAAATATTTTTACAGTTATTACTTCGTTACGTAATATATTTCAGCAAACTGTTACCAATAGCGGGAAATATACCATGCAAATTTAATGTTTTATTTGTGGCTTAATTCCATTTGCATCTCAAATTATATTCTATAACCATATTAAATTACAATTATACTTGAAGTAAATGGTATTTAGCACCACAAACAGCTATATAAATAATTTAGAAATTTAAAACAAAATTATTGTACCCGAAATTAATTTGCATTGGTGTATTTTGTATATTACCTGCCCTTCGCAATTTAATCTGTGTAATAAGAAGCTTATGTTTTAATTCAGCATATGTATTAGTTCGAATTCTGTCGTACCAATCTGGCAGATACATTGGCGCAGTGGTTAATGCAATTGTCTGAAGCGCTAACAGTCGCGGGTTCGATCTCCGCTCATGGCAAACGTCTGTAATAGCCATACGAATGTTTGTCGTGATCTGGGTGTCATGAGATCCTAATGGGGGCCTTTGAGTGTGATGCGTTTATTTATCTAAATGTCATTCTTTCAAACGAAAGATTTTTCAAAATCGATTGATAATGGCGGAGTATTGATGTAACAAACATTAAAATAAAGGTTAATTGAGGCCTTCCCACTTTTTAGACTGGTAATAAAATTCCACATTTATAATTAATTAGTATATATAAAAGTAATTAAAAAAAAGATATAATTTTTTTTTCGCTGGTGAGTCTTATCGCGCGGGTCGTTATCCCTAAACGGACTTCGAACCTGCGACCCCATGTCATTGGAACCATTATGTAGCCCGGATAGTGGGACTGTCGTTGACCTCGGCTTATTTCATTCATCTTTTCACGGGGTTTATCATAATGCGACTCTGGAGATTTTTCTCCTCGTCATTTTTTATACTGTTTTTCTACGATTTTGTTGAGATATTTGATAAGTTATTTATAATTATATATGATAATAAATATTATATTTTCTTCAATGTATATGTTTCTAAAAAAGATATTTTGATTGGACGATTTAAAAAAAAATGTCTAATAGTTGATAATTCGTTTTTAATGAATGTAAAAATGTAAGGTTCATTGCATTTAAATCAAATAACTCCTACGACTGAAGTTGGAGTAATAAATTTAATAATTTATGATTCAATCTATTTTATATACAATTCTTAGTCGGATAGTATCTTATTTGAAATATGTTTGATTATCTGTATTATAACATGCAACGGATTGTTTTTTTTATTATTAGAAAATTAAGTGAAATTACATTAAACTTTGACGTCTTATCTTATACAGCTTTTCTGGATTTTTTCTCGGTTCAAGTCTACACATATTTCTATAATATTTTATAAAGTTAACTTTTTCTAAATTGCCAAATATAAAACTGCCATCGCGGTTCATACTATTTCGCTGCGAACTCTGGCATATTATATTTCATGCTCAATAAATCTTTGTGTAGGAGTATTGTAAAACTACATATAAATCACACGAACAATTTTAAAGTCTATTGAATTGGATAAAATCTTTACATTGTATTAAACAAAGTCACTTCACGTCATGTACGCTTAGATCTTTTAAACGGATTTTAACACGATTTCAACAATAAAGAGGGTGATTCAAGAGGAAGGTTTATAGGTATAATACATAAACGCATCACACTCAATGGCCCCCATTAAGATCTTGTGACCACGACAAACATCCGTATGACAATACAGACATTTGCCGTGAGCGGGGATCGAACCCGCGACAGTTAGCGCTACAGTCAGTTGCAGTGACCACTGCGCCAACGTGTCTAATACATTAATATAATAGTGGTGAAAAGCCAAGAATATCAACGATTTGAAATGTGTTACATTGCTCAAAAACTACATTGAAAAAAATTGTAAAAAACTATATTGCTCCTCAGTTTCGCTGAAGCGTTTCGCTAGTTATATATAACTTATAACAAAAATACTGATTCTTAATACAATAAAGAAAAAGTTTTAAGAACTTTATAAAAAATGTCTTTTAAACTTTGTAGACTGGATCAAAAAGTTTTGCAGATATTAAACTACGATTAAGTTAAATGGCTGAATGTATAAGCGAAGACTTAATTGTGTATATTTGTAAATACAATAGATCGTTTTTTCGTTCCTTCATAATATAAAACTACATAAAAACTTGAAAAAAATAAACCGATTTTGAAAACCAAACAAGCAAAAGCTAAAAATAAATATTTTCTATAACATTTTGAAATCGGTGCCATGTAAAACATTCGATGTAAGCGCCAAGTAAAACTTTTTACGTTTTATTAAAAAAATATATTCAGCCGAAAATTGAACCTCCTTGTTCATCGAAGTCTGTTAAAAGTGTGTTTTATTGTTTGCTAAGATAATCTTTGAAACGGTTGAGTCGATTTTAAAAACCTTTCATAAATAATTACCAAACTTTAAGGGGTTATATAAGCTACTCTTTAAGTTGAAAACATTAAGGATTCCAGAAAATAAAATAATTTAGAATAGAATAAAATAGATATTTCGAACGTCGTTATTTTAAATACTTATGTAAGAGACTGTTAGGAGTATATCATAAAAGTAAATAATACTGTATTTTATCTATGGTAGCTCGTTGATCAGTTATTTATTATTATATATCGGCAGTACGCACCTCTTTACCTCTCTTTAGGATCTCTCAACTCTCACAAATATATTCATAATCACAAGTAAACTAGTGACTACCACCCAAGAGATAACTTAACAGAGACGAACTTAAAACAGAATATTACTAAATTTAATAATCTCTAAATATTAGAAAAAATCCGATATATCTTTACTACGTCTTTGTTTATGTTAATATATTATCAATAAAACAGTCTAATACATGTATTTATTTTAAAAAATTAAACTTAATTCAATAAAAATATTATAATAAAATTAATTTATTAATATATTTACACCTATTATTAAACCTTTTAGTTACGTTATTGTAGCTATTCATAAATTTAATCTATAATAAGAATAGTAATGAAAATATTAATAATAAAATACACGTATCGGAGCAATATACGATCATCATCGATATAGCATTTTCTTCTTTAATCGTGGTCACCTTTAACAGCATCGCTATCTTTAATTATTTTAGAAGCGATTTCATTTGTGATGTTTTCCTAACTAATTTTGTTCCAATCTTCTCTCAACAACTTACTTCTGAGACCACTCATATTCTTAGTGTTAAATTATTCAGCAAGAATTTTCGTCTACCGTTACGTATAATATCAATTTAAATTTGTAATTGAAACCTTCATGGACATCATGTTACAGCTTCCCATTTTCCCGATTAATAACATCCGGAAGAACGTAAAATGTCGCTCTGTCCGTCGTAAGATGCCTTGTTTTTATTTATCCTTTTATTGTACATCTCATTTTATTGTTTCGCATAAACTTTTCATAGCCTCTTCAAAACTGAAGATATATTACGTTCTTCAAACAAGAGTTTGAGGTTGTACTGTTATTCGATGGTCTCATAGGATTCATTTTCTCGTAATTTCGCCCTCTCGACGTAATTGGCAACTATTTCGCTAACTACATATAGGAGACTGGATTCTCGTGGCTTGTAACGTCGCACTTAATCACGATTACGTAAGAAGAAACCTTTTGCGTGTAAGCTAGTATTTCCTGTAGTGATTGAATGGATGAAAATAATATATAGGCATAGTCTGTAGTTATTACGTTGGTCGCTGTCGGTTCGATTAAAATTTATTTAGCGAAATTAATTATAAACAGGTATCGCGGATACAGGTCACATAAAATAGTGGAAAATATGTAATCTCATCTTCGGGAGTCGTGCTTAATTGCCTTTAAATTGATTTTCACGCTCAGCTGGGTGCGTGCTAGGTCAAGGGCGATATCAACAGGCAAGACGGCAAATCTTGAACAGTCTCGAAGGTAAACTTTAGCTATGAATACAAAGACTAATTGATTTAAAATAATAGACAATCAAATAAAATGTATTCAACGTTAAAAATCGAATAAAGAAAATGGAATTGCTTTTATGCTATCGTATTTTGCGTGTCTATTAAATTTTATTTATTCTGATCTCACATAAGGTTTTCCGACCTCACCCCTATTTGCCCACGGGTTCGCCACATCTGTCTAGGATGACGACACTGTAACCCGAACCCTTACGACTCTATCTACTTTTTTTTATTCCTATTAACTTTGAACTTCATTACGCCTGAGTGATGAATATAAAATCTTCGTTTATAAATTTTAATCTGACGCATGAAACCTTTTCATTTCTTTGAAGTTCATCTTATTTATCGATTGCTGAGCATAATATATTTATTATTATTTAAGCCGAGATGGCCTAGTGGTTAGATAACGTCGATCTCAATCGATGGTCGCAGGTTCAAATCCCGGCTAGAACCACTGATTTTTCAAGTGCTAAATTTGTGTTCAAATTCAGCTCGAGTTCGGCGGTGAAGGAAAACATCGTGAGGAAACCTGCATGTGCTGGGAGAAATTCTGACACATGTATATCTGCCAACCCGCAGTGGGGCAGCGTGGTGGATTAAGCTCTAAACCTTTTCCTTAATAGGAGTGGAGGCCTTTGGCCAGCAGTGGGATATTAACAGGCTGTTTAATAACAACATTACTTTTTTTTTCTATTTAAAACTTTTCATTGTATTATTAAGTTCGTAACAATTAAAATTTAGCCAAACGATTGCGAAATAAGTTAATTGTTTATTGAGGTTTCTCGGCAAGTTGAGTTACATTAATTGACAACTTTCGACTGTTTCTACTGTTATTGCTAAAAGAGATTTTTTTTATTTATTTTAACTATTTGTTATAAACTATTTAAAGGAATAGAAAGAGAGCTATACCAATTTTCAACAAAATATACGATAAATTCTAAAATTTAAAAAGCCCCTGACACGAAAATCTTTAAAAAGTAGAGAAAAAAGCTCTTGATCTTGAAATGGCTGGACCACTTTTGGTAGAACATGTGTAATAACCGTTGCTAGAAAAATATTTTACAATACTAGTTAAGTACCGTGTCTTCGTCATTTTCTCGTTCTTCGGTTTTTTAAACTTTTAACCCTATATCCAAGTTTATTTATGGCTACAAAAAGTAGCCTATGTCCTTCTTAAAGGTCCAATCTACATCTCTACAAAAATTCATCAAAATTGATTTATTTATATGTTTAGATATGACAAAGTGACAAACAGACAAATAGTCAAGCATATATACTCTTTACTTGACTTATTTGGTAACAATATTCGTAACGAAAATCTCGAATTTTCGAACATCATTTTTCATTACAAAAAATTATTCAGTTCAATCATTCAATCGATATTTTCTTTTCTAACTCTTATGTGTTACAAGTACGCCATATTCGTCTGCTATAAGACAAGTAAAGAAAAACAGACTATACAGTACATACATATTTGGAAAATTAAAAAAAAATCATAACAATTATTTGATAAAACAATTACGTGTAGCTTTTCATATCAACTAGAAGTGATATACAATACAAAAGTCTTACGACTCCTACACTATATCACAACATGTACCTTCCTCCCATATTACGTTCACTTTTGTCACAAGCGTGGCCGAAACGGGGACAAACGAAGTATTAGGTTTGCCTTTGTCAAATGTAATTTTTACTTCGAACCCTCGTACTTGTTATTCGACTCGTTTGAAAACATTGGCTTTTTGTTTGATATAGAGTAAAACGGACTGTTCGTTTGTACGTACTTTTCGTACATAATTATTTTAAAGCTAGCGACCCGCTTCGGCTTCGCACGTGTAGGTATTTAACAAAAATAATATAAATTTCTATAGCCCATGTTCATCAGGGATAAATAAGGTGTCTATAGTAAACAGTTTTCCTCTTCATAATATTAGAATAGATTATACTGTGACATTTTAATAGATTTGTATGGATTGTATTAGCCGACCTGACCGACGTTGACGTGCCTAATATCAAGACGCGTTTAAAAACAAACAAAAAAAAAATCATCAAAATCGGTCATTACACGGACAAAAAATGCATGTTTTAGATATATTTTATTATAAAAACCCAATTTTATAATACGGTGAAATATTTACTGCAATGGATATTTATTACCGCGAACTTGCGCTTGCGCATTTTAAATCTTTTGTCAAATTAATGTCAAATAGTGGTAAAGATTAAACGGGCTAATTGCGTATTATTAAATTTTTATTAATATATATATGTTTTTATTAATTAGATTATACATATGACTATTTTACTAATATAAAAAAAAAGAATTCGATTATTGTCAAAGTTAACGGACAATTTTATAATACAATATTTAGAATGCTACATTCTAACAAGATTATTAAAAATAATAAATTTTGAACATATAAAGAACAATAACTAACAATTTCACTGATGTTTACGTATTCTCTATCGCCATATATTTTTTTTTTATTATAAGTAAATAAAGTCACTGTTTTACAATTACGCACGCCAGCTAATGGATTTCTGTGAAAGCCGCAATGACGATATAATGAATGAACAATTAATATATGAGGTTATTTTGCATGACCCATGAGTCATAGTGAAACTAAACGAAAACAACATAAATACTATTTTAACTTAATACTTGTACATTGTATAATTGATTAGATCTAATGTTAAATTAGATTTAACATAACCTACTTCATTTATCTAATTAAATATTTCTGTAGGCTAGAATTACATTTGTAAGTTACGTTCTCATAATTGATATAAAATAAACCCTGGTAATAGTTACTCAGATAACCTTACAAAAGCTATGCGTATGTCAAGAGTTCAACTGACTGTAAATTCTTTCACAAACCACTTACATAAATCTTTATGTCCATTCCACGTGATATTGGCGAAATAACATGTGTCTAATTGGCACAACTTAAAGCAATTAACCAAAGAATTGAATTGTAATCTTTATGAAAATCTAAGAGCAACACTTATAAGTGTAATTCTGGCCTTATAGTGATATTCTATTCAAGGAAGTCTTCTTAAAATAGATTGAATTAATGAAAAAGAAATAACTAATAAACTATCAACTTTTTTATGTAATCGTAACTTAGACCTAATTGCTGTTGCATATAAATGCAGTGGTGTTTATTTATTCATAGAAATGACTATGCTTCTCACTAATTTATCACTTTGCTATCAACATTTGCAAGTGTAATTTTGAGTTAACGTCAATGGATGTAAATACTTGGATTATTAGGATCAAGTTTCGCGCTAATGGATCTCTGTAAGATAAAAGGTGTATCAATTTTGCATGTAATTATTTTGTTTGATAGCAAAATTTTAATGACATTTTTATTTAACCTACTAAAAATCATAATGACAACTTGGCGCTGGTTACCGTTTACTAGAACGAAGCTATTTACATTTAAACTATTTTACAGATTTTATTTAAAGATTTCTATATCTGAAATCGTTGAACGACAGGGTTTTAGTGTCAGTGAAATGTTACTTTATTGTATTAGGAGACCTAATTCTCATTCAATATACCAATATACCGCCGCTGTAGAATTATTGTCAGGTATGATATGCACGTTGGCATCGCAAACCACTTCGACCACAGCCTTTGACGTGTCCATTTTATTGAAGATATTTTGTAATAATAACCACAATTATTCTTTGGGGCGTAAATAATATGCAAACAGTCTTACATGAACATATTTTGATATAAATGATTACATAGATATTTATAAAAGTTGAACCAGGAAATATATTTTGAAACACCTATCTATAATTTATGGAGAAGCTTCCGCTGTTGTAATATAATATTACAAACATACATTTATTAGCATACATATAAGTAAGTTTAACAAACATACCAATGACTCATTTTATGTAGTGAATTGTGTTAGAAATAAACCTGTAATATTTATTTTAATATAACAATTATATTACACAATACAACACGTGTTGAGGTCGCTTAGCAGTCGGTGACCATATCGCGATAAACGGCACGATCAACGTTCGCGCAGCTGTCAGTGAACTCAGGTAGAACAATACGCACGTTGGTTAACAATTTCCTCTTCCGTTTAAATCTGTAATATATATTATTGACTTATTAAAACTATGATGAAAATAACATTAGTTTATTTTGTTTCAGGAACCGCCACAAAGACGAAAAACCGTCGGTCGCTAGAAGCACCACATCTCAAGAACGAAACTTCACAACAGTCTTCCAAAGTATCACCTAAAAATAATAATTTTCAGTTTGGTTACAAATCAGTCTCCAATAAGTCTCCTGGAACGAAAAACACTGATAAGCGGCGGAGTATTGAAAGTAGTAACAAACCTAGCTGTATACCTTTGTCCAGAAAAACCCTCGAAAAATCCGGAAACAATAATTTAACGTCACCTGTTAAGCAAGAATCAATAAAGGAAACACTATCGAAAGTGGATAATTCAAAAACGAAGTTGGAGTCTCCTAGAGGAAGGTCTTTACGTAGAAGTCCCGAAAAATCTAAAAGTGATCCAGAAAGTAGTCGTAAAGATAAAGTTCATCGCGCTCAAAAAGGTAGTGAAAGTCTTAAAGAAAAATATCATAATTCAAAGAAAAGACTGACTAGTTTAGATAATTCTCCGAAAGGTGGGAGTGATACTACGAATATACCTAGTAAAATTATATTGAATGATAACTTGAATACGAATTCGACAGTTGATCCTAATGCTGGCGAGTTAGGAAATTTAAAAAATAACGAAAAAATGTCTACTCTTCACGAAACCGTTAGACCACATGCAAGCTCTCGACTTTCTCAAGAAATGGACAGTTTAGCTGCTTTGACGAAACAAACTTTAGATAGGGTTAGCAAATTATCTAATAACTTAACTAGTAGTAAGTTACATGTAACCATGCCAGATCCTCCTCGTTATGAGTCTTTATTTGCATCGACGTCTGAACAAAAAAATAATAATCATACGTATAATTATGGATTAATTAACGAACATCCTGTTATAAATAGAGGTGTTTCTGAGAGACTAAAAGATATAGACACAGCAGCTCAGAGACTGATCGATTTTGAAAAACAAAGTGCAATGTTTTCTGATCTCAATAATGATTCCTCTAGTCAAAATCGCCGTCTTGATAATTCATCGACGTCTCATCATACGCCTGTGTCGATATTGAAAAGAAAATCAATTCACGAAGAAAGTAATATAACAAATCCACCTAATAATACGATAACGTCTCCTCCTGTTACGTTTTCACCAAGTGTGATTGAATCACGCAATTGTCGTTCAGAAAATAGGCAACGTCAAGGTATTTTAAAAAAACGTCGTAGTTTGGATGAGTCACAAGTCGCGAGGCAACGATCTTGTAGTCCAGAAGTGTCATTTGCTGATGATGGTTCATGTGATACCTGTAAACCTATACTAAAAAATAGAAGGTCATCATTAGAGGACGTGGTCAGAAACCGATCACCAGATGGGCAAATACAAGGCATCTTGAAGAGAAAAATGAGTAGAGAGGAAGAACATTTAAATGACGATATCTCTCACGGTTCTCCGGAACCACATGGAATTTTAAAACGCAAATCTAATTCTAGTTCGAGTAGTAGTACCACGTCATCCCATGTATCTATAGCACAAGCTGTGCTGCTGGCAGCTGCAGGCGGTGCTGAGATAGTAGAGGAAGATAAAGAAGCAGTGAGACCCATATTAAAGAAAAAAAGCTTTTCTGAAGAAAGACCATCACCGGATATTTTGTCTTCAGATACGCCAAAACCCATATTAAAGAAAAAACTAACAGAGCACGATGATTATGATTTTGATTTACCTAAAAAGCCAATTCTTAAATCTTCCAAAAAATTATCAGGCGATGAGGGACATACTTCTAGTTTCGATATGAGTGAAGACGACAGAAGTTCGCGAAGACCATCATTGCTTAGGTCACGAACTTCAGATCATTCTGGTTCAGAATGCGAGGCGCCGGTAAGGCCAATTTTAAAGCAGAGAGGCTCGAGTCTCACTAGGGAACGTAGCCAATCGCCGCGCCCACGGCTTTCATTCTGTGCAGACAACGATGTGAATATTAGTGCGACGAATTTTAGTAGCGATGCGAACGACTTGTTGGCGGCCGGACCGCGACGAGTCATGAATCTCGCGGCTGACCCGGAAGAAAATTATCCAAGTGCAGTAATCCGACGGAGAAATTTGCGACCTAAAGCAAACCCTCGGTCGATGAGCTTGGTGTGTGACGTGAATGACGAACTACTCTCGATTTTAAATAATCGCCGATTGAAAGTAGACGAAACCTGTGAAAACGGACATTGTGATACTTGGGAACGGGATAAACTTACAAACGATAACACTTCTAAAACTTTTCCATCGATTGCGTCTCGAATAAAGACTATGGAACAAGCTCTCACGAAAGATAACTTCCTAAAAGATCAACCATCAACATCCAAAGTGAAAAATCGTGATAAAGAACGCCATAAAACTCAACCTGTCACCATAGACGAAATGAGATCGATCACAAGGTAAGACTTGAATATTTATAAAGAATTTTTTTTATCTTTTAGTAGATGTAAATTTTATCCTAGGCTCGTTCTATTGTCGTTTTATGAGTCATGAAATTTTTGGCTTTAAATTTTTAAATCTCTATTTAATCTCACTAGTCCATTTATTTATTCATTGCCGATCTGTAACGTTTTCTAATTTTTAACATTTCTTTTTTGCGTGTAATTTTCATTTTCCGCATGGATGGTGTCCTTAAATATTGTTTTCCCGGCATAAAGGTGATTATGCTTTGTGTCGATTGTAATGAAAGAAGCTGAATCTTGGCCAGTAGCCATTATTTTGATGAGCAAATGCGTCGCGTGGGCGTATATCAAATGCTGTGATGATTTTGCTTTTTTGGATTTTAATTTCTTGTTAGAATGTGTTTAGTTTTAGTTCTCACTAAAAAACTATAATTTTTATCATGCAATTAGTACAACATTAAATAATAAGCACATACGATACGTATGACACGATCGTTGCGGTATATTCCAGGAATTCTAAATCCAAAATTGACGCAATCAAATTATAGCATTCTGTTTTTTAAAACGAAATTCACGATAAAACCTCGCATTCCATAATTTCCGTTTTTTATATTGTCTAATAATTATTTCTGTAATACGGTTTTATTTAAAAATATACCAAGTGCAAATATTTACATTATATAAAACATATTTTGAATGACGGAACAAAATGTTTTTGGTCAGAAAATCGCTAAAGTTTCACAGTTAGTATCATTGCTTTTGTTTTTAATAACATTATTTGAGCGTATAACTTTTTAATTAAACATATTTTTGGGTTGAAGATATTATCCCGTATACTTCTTGTCTTCTTAATCTTATCTTCAAGTTTTCGTTCTTGAAAGGATAAAAATGGTTAATGAGATAATGTATTCTAATTACCGTTTCGTAATATTGGTAAACATTTGATGCTAATTTTGTGAAGAGCAGTTGTCTGACATCATCTAGTGGTTCGGTTTACTGTTTGAATCATTTTCAGTCTGAAAGCGTAACAATTAAATCTGTACTGTGCGGCTCTGTAAAATATAATTCTATCTTCAACTATTATTATTAATATATATCGTAATGAATCGGTTATTGGAAGATTGGCCGCAATTTGTTTTGTGAGTATTTTAACCATTATTATTGCGCCACGTACACTGCACAATATATGTGTACATAAAATATGTGTATATTTCCAAAATTTTGAAGGCTAAACTAGCTTTGCGCAGCTTCGCTTGTGGTAATTTAGATTTTCTCTTTAAATTATATGCAAATTTACACAAAATTTAGCCTATGACCATGTAGAATAATGGACCTTCAAGTGTTACCATAATTATTAAATTAGGTTCAATATTCCGAATTTAATTCACTAAAATTCTCTCTGTCTTTATTATATTGGTATTGATAATTTAGATTGCAGCTTTTTCATTTCACGCTCTACAATATCATACGATAAATTCTTGAAAGGTCAATTGTTCTTTCTATTGAATTACCTACTATGCAAGATATCCGAGACGTCGTTATTTATACATGGAATTCTAACAGGCTATATGTCTTCGTGGTCGTATTTTTATTATAATGCCGCATTCATTTTATCGGTCTCTTCTAATTTGGTACGATATAGTTCGTCTTTTTTGTGCGTCTGCGATTGCATTTATCTGATCAGTGATTAACTTCGGTCCTGGTAACATTTACTGGTACAGTGCTAGTTAGGACGGTATATTGATGACGGAAATAAGCGCTCCAGTCGTTACTGGGTCAGCACTATTTCTGGCTCTGTTGTGCTTCGCAGCAGGCATTCAATATTTTATGACCAGAACATATGATGCGGCATGCTCTAGATGCCCTTAATTGTTATTTTGTAATGCTATGTTTTGACTACGATGATGGTTTCGTTTGTAGTGTACAAAAATATGCTATTGCTAATCTAATCTTTGATGTGTTCCATAATGCAACATTTACTTAATACATTTTTTAATAATAAAAAGAAGGAGAAGAAATAGCAATTAAACTGTAGCATGAAAAAAAAAAAGAAAATCCACTATAAGATACGTAATAACAAACTAATGATGTCTCATCGATATCATTAAAAAGTCGCGCGATATCAAACTGGAAATTTATATTTAGAATATATTGCCAATGGTGTCGAACTCCTTTAAATCCATAAACAAGGCTGCCAGTCCAAATCACTCATGCTATAATTCATTGGAACATATAAAGTGAAACTGAAATATCGACTATCTCTTTCTTACCAACGACGAATGCTCTACATTAACACATTTCTTTTCTCATTTCGCAGTTTGGAGCCGGGCCAAGCGAATTTCCAAGCGTTCGGCATCGCGGGCTGTAGTTTTCCGACCCGTCCCGTCGAGTCCGGTGCTGTTCTCTCGGCCAAGGGCCCCTACGTGGGGGAGCCCGAACGAGATCCGTTTTCAGACCTCGATTCACCACCGTTCGGTAGCAACCTATTCCATATACATCTACCAGTGGAGAATGGCCTTTTAAAAAATGTCAACGCCAAAAA
The DNA here is from genome assembly GCA_037950945.1 of Hypolimnas misippus. Classification (NCBI taxonomy): domain Eukaryota; kingdom Metazoa; phylum Arthropoda; class Insecta; order Lepidoptera; family Nymphalidae; genus Hypolimnas; species Hypolimnas misippus. The sequence goes on along the minus strand of JBBEEQ010000025.1, from coordinate 9,959,828 downwards.
CGACAGCTTTGGTGAAGCTACTTTTCTAGATTTTGAAAAGATCTGTGCCGATAACGAAGCAAAACAATCTACTCTAGACGAAATCGAACAAGAAGTAAACAAAGTTCGCGTCGCTTTGGACGAGGACTGTCGTGCTTTAGACGAAGACGAATGTAATCAAGCCGAAGCAGATAATTGGAGCCTGAACGTCTCTTGTGATAGCGGAGTTTACAATCGCGCCTCGTCCCGCGATTCCGGGCCGCATTCTGGTTAGTATTACATTAAAAGTTATTAATCACCGTTAGTAAATAGAAATTGGTCAGTTTGATAGGCGTTACATTTATTTTTAACGAGTTGAACGCGCTGGATGAGTGTACATCGAAAGTAACTATGACTTATTTAGTCTTACGAGCAATCAAAGCCAACTATTACAGCGGAAATGAAGGAAGCATGTGGAAAGAATCGAAATAGTCGGTTTGCAGGAGTCGATGTTTGTTTATGTTTATAGGTAAAATTAGAACTGTCCCGCCATTCATATTAGGATGGTTTTCAAAATAAATTCTGCTTAACCTTGTCGATGTGTTTCTGTCTTTTCATTTAGGTCAATGTAATACGTATAATTTTCATTGTCATCGCTACATTTTTAAAGGTTGTTGGTAAATTATCAACTTAAACACAATTTGTATATTGTTTAAATTCGATAAACGAATTTTAGTTTCAACATCAATGTAACGTCGTAGTTAAATTTCTTGCACGCAATACTGTATTTTGTGTATGTCTATTTTTGTTCGTGCTCGAGACTAATATTGAAATTATCGATTTTCAGGCGAGGAGTTGGGTTTGATAGAGTGTCAAGAAATACAGGAAAACCACGCTACGAATAGCAGTAACGATTGGTCGTCCACATCTATAGAGCAAGGTCTGCTTAATATGGACCGTCATAGGAAATCTACGGAGAACGAAGCTCTTCGGAGCCCGGAGGAGCAACAGAGTGATGATGAGAACAATGATCATTCCGGTTTTGCTCTCGGTTTGGTGAAGAGCAACAGTGTTGTCGCCAGAGCTAGCATGTGGCAGCAGCTACAACAACAAGCTAAAGGTTTGTTATAATTATTGGTTTAATAATAGTACAAATATTCACTTCAATTAACATGAACGTAAAAATACCAATGGTTATAATAATAATATCATTTTTGCTTATATTTATAATTTTCTCTAATATTTTAAGAAATAAAAGGCAACTCTTGCAATTTATATACATTATTATAAATATAACAGTATTTGTACAACTAAATATGATAATGTATTACATGGATCAATCTGAGGAAAGCGTTTTTAATTATTTGCGTTCTCGATTTCAGGAACACCAAAACCGTTGCTTCGTCACAGTCGATCAAAGTTAAAGGAGGGGTCTGCGGTGACAGAGCGTTTCAAAACCCAAGCCATTCCAACAAAATCCCCAGAAACTACCAATTCCTCTAGCGAAGGATTTTCCCTCGCCCAATCAAAAAGCACCGCTAATGTCTTAGACAGAGACGAAGATGGTAAGCCTATTTCGCTTATTTTAATGCACATTTTTACTTAATTTCCTTTATTTTTTTTTTCATAGAGGTACATATCATTTCATTATTTTTCAAATTGTCCGCCGTCATAGTTACCGGTAACGTTTACGGAAAAGTTAACTTTTGTTAAATGGCATGTAAATCGCATTTGTACCGACGAAACGCTTTCTGTCTTTTGATTGTCGGCTTTTGTTTCTTTTTTGCATGTCCTCGACTACTCTACTATGTGTATGTCCCGGGCTCTGTTAAACACTGCACAATGTAATGTATATACGCACACTCTCACCGGTGGCAGCTAAGTTAGACGAGGACGATCCAGCCAAGATGTCGTTAGCGGAGAAAATGAAGATGTTCAACGCGAAATTAACTCACAAACCTCCGGTTGCTGGTTTACCAAGACCTAGAGAAGATAGGGTGCCCAGAGCGTCTAGACTCAGAACGATGCCGGTTCTAGCTAGTCAAGTCCAAGAAGCTATGGAGCAAAATGAGAGACTAACCAAGTCTTTAACCCATGAAGATGTTCCTCGTAATCCAGACTTTCAACTCAAAATGGAATTATTCCGATCGGCGAGTGCGAAAAATACGTCTTTAGAATATCTCATGAGGCAGAACGCGAAATTTAGAAGCTTAGGTCTGATTCAGTTCTTTTATTTGTGTTTTATTTTTTGTTGTCGGTTTTCCTGCTTGTCGTTTCGCTTTCTTGGGTTCAGCACTAATTATTTCTTTAATAGTTTCGCCAGGTAAGTGGACGAATTTTCTTCGCATGTTCTTATTGCACGATATAATGATATTAATGATTATTTATTTATATGTTTAAATTGAATTATGACTATGTTATGAGGTTTTGATATAGTTGTATTTATATGGTGATTTTCTTCTTCACTGTGAACACTAACATCTTTTTCTGACACATATTTTTTGCTAGGCATAAAATAATTAACAAGTTGCATGCACTGGAAATAAAATAATTTCTGTAATAAAACGAATATCATGTATAAAATATTGTATGTATATTATTATGTCTATGTAACATTTTTAAAATGACGTTTTATACCCGTCTTATAGGTTCGATTCTGTATAGTTTCAACGAAATAATCTAAAATCACGCCGTGAAATTTATTTGGTTAGCTCTTTAAAATATTCATAAAGTAACCTTTCTTATCCCAACTCATTGTAAACCGTGGTGAAATATATTGTCATTAAAAAAAAAATCTGTGTTAGGTTTTCAATAAAAATTAACGAAACAACATATTTATTTTTTACTAAAGATAAGATGTACTGTTAATTTTTAAAATATAATGGCTTTCATAAGTCATAAAAAATCACTAATCCTAAAATAGCATCGCGATATTTCAACATCCTCTCGACTGGATCGCTTTAACTTTTGACTTTGTGTATAATTTGTATTGCACTAAACTGTAATCTATTTTAAGAGCAAAACATGATACGGCACGTTGTTATCGTAATAACGAAAGAATGACTTCGTAACACTAAAACAGGTGTTTTATTTGGCAAATGGACAATAATCGCTTTTATTTATAGGATCCAGTACTTTCCGTTTTAGTGTTATCTGTATTACATATTAAGAAACCCTGAAGTTTGTTTTTGAGTTGATTTTATAAACGCATTTTTGGTTTTTTTTTCATACAGATGCGACTGTATTTTTGGGCTATTTTAATGCATTAACCGAATGCTTCAAATATATCGTACTACTGTTTTTTTTTTTTGTGAAATCAAAATGGGTGTTATCATCGCTTTTTCTGTTCTATTTATAAAAAAAGCTTTTTTAACAGATCTCGACGATGACTCGCCTACCGAAAGGGCTCAAAGAATGATAACGCCTGAGGTCAGAGGTATTCTGAAGTCGGGGTCGACTGTAGTCCCTTCGAAACCGAAGACGTTGACAAAAGGAGAAAGTTCTGAGGTGAGTTTCACTTTGAAACGAATGTTTGTCTTTGAGTCAGATATTAAAGTTATTATTATGTAAATGTGCAGACATCTTTAATAATTAATTAGTCTCATAGTTACCAACTGAATACATTTTTCTATAATAATTAAATGTTAAATTCAAATCATAAATCTATAACAATGTTATAAAGAGGTGAAATTTGTTTGGATGTTTATATGTAGAGGTAATCTCTAAAAACTACTGATCCGATTTGAAAAATTGTTTTTGCGTTAGATTGAAGAGGATTATACATTAGATCTCGCTCAAGAGCAAAGCGAAGTACCTAAAACGTGAGTTAAACAGCGATGGGCAACTTGTATAATTTAATTTTATAGTTAAAATTTTATAATAATCCATTATAATTTTATTTTCTCACATTATTAGTGTGTTACCTAATATTTATAATTTTTTTATTCAGGGTCTAAAAGACGAGGGCATAGACAGTTCATCAGAAGACGAATCCGCATCAGCTTCTAGCGTCTCATCATCAGAGAAAAGCTGTTCATCGTCCGACAGCTCCGAAGATATACCAGATCCGAAACCCAGGAGGTTCCAGCGTAAGAACAACAAGCTGAAGTCATCCAGAACTGACTCTGACCTCACGAGAGTACTCCAAGATCCGTACCCTCGCAAGATTCAGCTACCAGGAGCCAATGAATTGAAAGAACGTATTAATCAAGCTAAGAATCCAGATGTGAAAATACCGATGTTGGGTAAACTTGGTAGGAAACCATCTGAAGAAGCGAAGAACGAAGAAGATAAGGCGAGAAGCAGAAGATTTGTAAAGAAACTCGATGAACCTTTACAGCTTGGGAAATTACGTCGGCCAGTTGAAAAAGTGCCGTCCATGGAGGAAAAACCGCCAATCTTAAAGATATCTGCGTTAAATCTAGCGGCGAAGAATAAGTTCTTCGGTTTGGAAGGAGATAAGAAGGAGAAAACTATAGACGAATTAACGGCAGCTGTGCGGAAGTATATACCAGCAGTGAGTAAGCGTTTATATTTAATTGAACAAACCATGTACGCTTTTAACGAATTAAAGAATGACTAGATAGACCTCGTTTCAAAAAAAGATCACTTATAGATTAAGCGTTATTTTCTTAATATAGAAACAACATTTATAATGTTTAATGTTAAAGCCTAGAACGATGTGCCTTAGAGTTTCTAAAAGAGTCATATATAAAGATGATATATGTATGTATTTACTTTGTGTATTTGTGTACTGTGTAGTTGTAAATTATATTTAGACTAATGGATGTTACCAATGATCATAAATCTTTTAGACATATTATTACGATCCTAGTAAATGGCTTAAAATCAGTTGCACGTTTAGGAATACAATATCTACAGAAAATATACATAGGTTTAAGAGAAATGGCTAAAAGAAAATAAAATGGCTTAAAGTAGGCTAAAGAGTATTTATAGGCAGAATACTGTTTCTTCATCAGATATAGTAACCGCGAGCCATCATTCTTGGCTTGGTTTCTTAATTACCTACTCTGCATAGAAATAAATTAGTGCTCAATTGCCATTTGTCATCCGCCATAGATGACAAATCTATTAATGTAATATCATTTTGTACGAAAAAAAAATATATTTGTAATGAAGATATGACCCATTTAAGATAAATTTTACTCCGTTATGGCTGTATATGTTAAATTAAAAATATGAGTCCTAAAATATTGAGACAAGTAGCTGTAGCTCCTTGACTACAATTGGGTAGTACAAAACTTCATCATGTATCATCATCAGGGGGAAAGGGGGATCTAAAACGTTGCAACATCACGTGACTAAGGGACAGCACCATATGAATAAATATTAAAAAAAAAATTAAATTAAAATGCTAGCATTATTAACAAAACATTAGAACACGTGTTCATCAGAGTACATTTTCAGGTGAGCAAGTCGGTGTCGAGTCACGCTATGGAGGGCGCCTCTGGCAGCGACGGAGAGTCCAGCGGGGGCAGAGAAGTACGCCACATCAATACTAGGAGACACCGGTGAGTGATTTAATCTATATTAGTATACTAGAATCTCGCATTCGCTTCTCCTGGATTACGTATAGTTTTACAACTCCTTATTTACCCTTTTAGGGGTAAAATTAAACATGCGTTTTTTCTACCTAGAAGTAGATACAGTAATTTCCTGTTTTTTACTTTGAAATCTTGCATTCTTTATTTATGGGGTGTAATTTACAAAATCCTTTTGTAAGCATCCACTAGCTTACAACATAAACGGTATTAACTGCCAAAATTTTATGTTTATAGCATCAGTGGTTTAGGCTCTGCATTGGTATTCACTAGTCAGTCAGTCAGGATAAGTAATTATATACCTATATGTATAAATTATTATTTAAAATTATTTCGCGTATCTCGAAAAGCACTTAAATATTTCGATAAAATTTAAAGTTTAGCTATATCTTTTTCCGAATATATCAATTTCAAACGGAAAGAAAAATAATATCTTTTTTATAAAAACGCGATTTTATAACGCCATCTCGCAAAGCCATTCAGAGGTGCTTACCATTGTTGGTATTAAATACCGGTGTCTTAAAACTCCACGAGATGGCGCAACAAAACAACTTACTAATTAAAAAAAACTCTTAAATTAATATCTTATAATACTTTAAAAGTTGTACTTCTTATAATAAACGCGTAAAAAATAATTGAGTACCTCCTTCTTTTAAAAATGATTCAGTGTTATAAGGGTTGCAAAAAGGCGAAATTCGCGTAACAAATACATGGACGGCCCCGACCGTTATATTCTCATCGTGCAGTCGTAACTTCATTATGTCTGCTTGGACAATTATAAACAAAAGATTGTAAATTCTTTATTAAAAATGTATGATAATTGCTCTCGAACGTGATACCGAATTGTGTTGATGCAACGATTATGCAGTCATTTTTATTATTAAAATAATATAGGATGACGTAATTGATCTCGTCGAGATTATAACGTTTGCACAATGTTTGAGTTAAATGTATGGTATGTTGTCATTTATCAAGGCCAATATCTTAAATTATTTTCGAATTTCATCAAAGATCGGTATAGTTTATTTTGTAACAAGGATATTAGTAAATCCATGTAGTAAGATAGACTTAGAGAATATTGCACAGATCTTGCGTCATTTTTATTTGCTTAAACGCTCATATTGATAAATCTTAAAGGGTTGTGTAAATATTTTTAAATGATTTACACTCGAGATCATTGTTCGTTTAAAATCACTAATTGTTTGAGCCGATAAGCTGAAAAGGCTTAGTAGTTATAACACGTCGATTCCTGCCGGTGATGCCGGGTTCAAACCCAAGCACCGGTGAATTTTCAAGTGATACATTTGTGTTTAAATTAACCTCGCAAAGGAAAATATCGTGAGGAAACCTGCATGCGCCGGGAGAAATTCTGACACATGTCTTTGTCTAATAGTGGGATCTTTACAGAATGTTACTTTTCTTTCCTTTACCTTACAATTTGTCTGTCGGTAAAACAAACTAATCACTTGTAAATCATTGCATAATTTCAGTTAAATAACAATGTTTCATAATGAAAATAGTTGTTTCCATGGGACAGATTAAACTTCTATCTTTTATGAAATGTACAAGCATACAAAACTGCGAAGTGTATATAATATAAAGAATATCTTATTAAAATAAGTAGTTTAAAACTGAATGTATTTTAAATACGATTAGCATAAATTGACTCTAAAAGTTTGTAGTAAATTAAACTAATCAACTTTTTTGCTACATTTGCATAAATATCTCATCAAAGTTACTTTGTAAAAGATGTCTGTCGTAGACTCTCTAAAAATCTGTAATAATAAATTTGAAGCAATCGAGTGCAGCGGTGCGTTCGAAACTATAGCGAAATTTTCTTTTCCGTTTTGTCACGGTTTTTCTTGGTATTTCGATTTCGTTTTTAATGAAGCAAGTAATTAGGATATTTTTTTTATATTATACAAGCTGCCCTTTGCAGTTTCATTCGCGTTTATGGTTACTGTTTCGATTCTATGCGTCTTAGTGTAATGTAACATAGCCTACACCTTCTCCAATAAATGAGATATCTTACGTAAAAAGATTTTTTCAAATACGCTCTGTAGTATTCGAGAATATCCCCTACATACAAATCTACAAACAAATTTTAACTCTGTGTAATATTAATATAGATAAAGAACCAAAGGAAAGTGTGGCAAATTCGACAATTTACTACCGTTTTGAAATGTGCGTAACGTTACGTTCGATTAAACGATTTTAGTCAGTTGTTTTAATTTTTATTCGTTTCTTTATGAGCTGCGAAGATTACGAAGAAGCTATAGTTATATCATTGGCGCATGTTTCCGTCTTATTTATTAGTATTATATTATATGATCTCGCAAGATAATTGCTTTTGCTTCGCTAAGTAGGTTTGAACGAGATTATAGTCTATCTTCCTATTTCTCATTATCATGCTATTACGATCTAAAATTTTGGAAATAGCATAGAAGTATGAAAAATAATTTTAAAATTCATAAGGATTGCACACTCATATGTATAAATATATCGATACCTCCCACGTAAGTTGTTGTAACCCCAAAATTACAATTTTACAGTAGAGCACTTTTAATCCGTTTTAGTTTGAAAATTACAACAAAATACGCCTTTTTTCAGGCATATTTTGTTGTAACTTTCCTTGAAAAAAAAAGATTTTTGGTATTTTTTCACTTTGAATGCATTAAGCAATGCAAATTCGTGTAGTATTCAGTAAAAACGCTAACGGCAATTTTGTGGCTTACAATAACTTACGTGGGAGGTATCGATATACATATATTTAAATATGAATGATTTGCATATTGTTATTTACTTATCTTTTTATTTCGCCACTACATTAAAAAGAAACACGCTTCAACCATTGATAGATTTTGAAGATACCCAATTTTTTACCTTTGTGTTTATGAAGCACCTTTGCAAGTACATATACATACAAGTTGACGGTATTAAAAATAATGACTTGTTGATTATTTTTAAAAGATATACTTGGAAAGTGACGTGGTCGTTTAACTGCTGTTTAATTTTGAATTGTAACTATGATATACATTATACTTATCTGCCTACAAATACATAAGATTAAACAGACATTACAATACGAGGTTATGTACTTTTATGTTTATCTAAAGCTTTTGCCTGCAATATCTCTAGCTCCTAGTTTGATTTCTCCATTAAAATTTCTAACTCACTTAACCCTCAAACGCACCATGCGTTTAAGGGTTCATCAAAAATTAAATGGTAATTTTAATGTCTACTGTCAATTAAAAATTTTACTAAACGTCTTAATATAATACATACATATTAGTTTTTTTTTACATTTTTTCCAGAAATCGTTACTTCGTATATCAAAAATTGTATTAATTAATTTTAGTATTTTTTTAAATTTTATTTTAATGAAATCAAAAGAAAAATCTCACATTTAATGGTTAAAAGGTTGAATTTTCAAAAATCCGTTCGGATGCTATTCAATTCGCTCAGTTGTTTCAATTTATTAATCAGTTTTACGTTATAGATAAAAAAAAAAATCAACCTCTCCTTAACATGTTTTCAAATAAATTATAGATGAATAAAAATACTGGTAAGGAAACAAATAAACAGAACAAAGAAAATAAATATAATATGACGTATTCTTTATATACAAATTCTTCAATAGATACTATAATTAGCATATAATAAAGATAATAATAATGATAAATAGAAGGATATTAGTCATTCAAATGATGACACTATCAATAAAAAAGAACAATTCAACACTTTCCAATAGACTTACTACATTAGTAATACTTAATGTGGAATTATTTTTTAAGTTATAGAAAAAATTGCAATATCTTTGTAGGTCAAGTACAGTAAGTAATGCTTGGTACAGTGAACAAAACTAACTAAAATTAAACGGGTTATCCGCTTTTTAGAGCATTAGTTAAAAGAAGGTATACTTTTGAAAAGTTAAATTAGATTTTAAGCAATAAACAATAATAATATAAAATGATATAATTGAAAGTTTCATTTCTGTTTCCAATTAATGTTTTTCGGGTAAATATCGACTTTTTATCATTATTGAGTAATAACTTTTTATTGGCATTCTTGTTACGGAATTGTAGTTAAATGTTTATCTGATTTAATTCAATTCCACGTTTAAAAAATTTAAATAAAAAACTTTTCGAAGAGTTCATAGTTTTAGGTTTTAATTGGGTTTTTGGATTCATTTTAATATACTTTGGTCCTTTTATGCATTTTATTTTACTGTTATAATTTTCAATATGCAATATTATTTCATTTAACGCAATATGTATTTTCTTATGTTCTATCCGATTAAAACAATATAATTTACGTTCAAGCTTTACTAGAACACTTAAAGATTTCTTTTTTATATATTTTTTTTTGAAACTAAACATAATTAATCAAACGGAATGTAGAATACTAGATCTGCGTATTCGGAAGTCGGACGCATTAATGTTATACTCCAGTCTGTCACGAGGCAACGTCACAGCTTTCACTCAGGAGCCGGTATAGCGATGTATCGCGCCCGCGGCGCTCTGAGTCACCGTGAACCTGATAGGGCAACACCGATGACGTCTCAAGGCGCCCGTTTTGAAGGTTTTTTTTGTTAGTGATAGATGAAATAAATAACAGTAGATATAACACAAGCTGAACCTCGGGATTTCACTCGCTTTTATGGTTATTGTAGCGCTCCTGTGAGTAGCGTGATGTGATATAACCTATAGCGAATCTAATAATCTAACGAAAAAAAATAATTTTTCAAATTAGATCAGTAGTTACTGACAAACATATTTTACCTCATTATAATATTAGTACAAATTGTATCGTAAATCAAAAATAATTTTTTACTTACTTAATATTTTTGTACAAATTTTATAAAGAAAACGTCTTTGTTAAATATTTCTTTATGTATTTACGATTGTTACATTTTATAAGGATTAAATCTCGTTTCAGTAGTTTTGGTTAAAGTGAAGCGAGTTACCTACAATACATTTTTCATGTATGTATTAGTGTTAATAATTTACATTGTGACCAGGAATGAAGAAAAATATCTATAACCTGTGTACCTGAACTAATTCCGAAGCGGGTATAATGGTATATATAGGAACATTAAAGTGAAGTGAAGAATTTATAAATTCAGGAACCACCAGTCCAATTTGAAAGTAACTTTTTGTTAGATAATTCGTTGATTGAAAAGGTCGAACGTAACGACTTACAGGAGCAGAGAATTAACCTTAAACATCAAGCAATTTAGCAAGTACCGAAAAACGCACGTAAAGTTGAATGACTGATTAACCTTATAAAATGTTTATAAATTATATTTTATCAGCTACGGGACATTACCGGGCTGCATTCGTACACTTGTTACGAAAAATCGATTCCGCATCTAAACGCATTTTTCGCTATCAAGACAAGAAGTCATAAAACCTACTTTTGTATTCGGCTCACACGCGAACAATATCACGGTAATTATTCATTACACAATACAACACAATAACGCGTTCAGTGAATGGCCCACAAACCTAGCTTTTGTAACGCCAGATAATTGCGCGCGCGCAGATACTGATCTCGCGGCAACCATTTTGATATCGATGACTCATTGTTAAATAGCATTAATGATTTTGTTTTGTTTTCTTTTTGTGATAATGTTATTAACATACCCAGTATGAGATTGATAAAGTTATATATTATGATAAATAATGTCGGTATTTATTTAATGATTAAATTCAATAATTATTTGGGTAATAAGATAAAATAAAATATGATTATGAATTGTTTAAGCTATTCAACGAATATTACAGAATAGTTTTAATTGGAGCTAATACTTCTTCATGTTGTCAGAATTTTATATTGATATTACATCATACGTTTTACTATTTTACTAAATAATGAATCTACAATTTTTAAATTTATTGCTATTATAATCTTTAGACGCCATAATTTATGTTCGGTTCATTGACATTTCGAAAATGTTACGCGGATTTTATGAGAAATGTTGTTCGCATATGGTCTAACATGATTATAATCGTTTTTTTTTAAACTTATTACAAACATATTATTAAACTGTAACGAATCTCTGTGTGAATAAAATTTTATTTTTAACTGCACTAGTAATCATTGTGTAGATGCTTTTATTTCGCAATAATAATAATTTAATAATAATAATATCATTTATAAACGCATCACACTCAACGGCCCCCATTAAGATATCATGACCTTGTGTCGGGGGTCTGGAAACACACACAACACTAACACCAACACCCAGACCACGACAAACATCCGTATGGCCAATACACACGTTTGTCGTGAGCGGGGATCGAACCCGCGATCGTTAGCGCTTTAGTCAGTTGCAGTGACCATTGCGCCAACGCGTCTGTCAATTTAATTCGAACATACAGATACCAAATGCTTCATATCTTGTCTCGATGCGAGTGTAGCTGTACTTCACACATAGCAATTTGTATTTAAATCTAAATATATGAAATTCAAAATGACTTTATTCTTATTAATGCCAACATAATAAAATATTCATTATATTCCGCGATACAAAAATAAAAAGCGACCTACGTTTATATATAAGGTCAATGCTAAGACGTCTTACAACGTATTCATTTAAAATCCTTATATGGTAAAAACAAACGCGATCACGAGTAGAAAATGAACATTCTGGTTGTTTTCAACCGACATCAAAAAAGATTTACTTTTTACTTCAGATATTCGTTATTTCATAATCGATTTTGAAATCTGTTTGTTTATTTGAAAGGGTGTAATTTCAATTTGGTCCCATATAATTTTTATCATTATCTGATCAGTATTTTCGTTTTTAAAATAATGTTTTTGTATAAGATGACAGACACATTGGCGCAGTGGTCACTGCAACTGACTCAAGCGCTAACGGTCGCGGGTTCGATCCCCACTCACGGCAAACATCTGTATTATTTATATGGATGATTTTCGTAGTCTGGGTGCTTGTCTTAGTGTTGTGAGTGTTTCCGGACCCCCGACACAAGGTCACGCGATCTTAATGGGGCCGTTGAGTGTGATGCTTTTATAAATTATAAAAATAAGATGTCTATATATTAAGAAATGTTTTAAGCTATATAACATAACGTTGTGACCCATAGGAAACGAGCAGTAACCATTAACACAGCACCGGCGCGCACAAGTTTACTAATCGAAGTATATGATGCTATATAGTTTGGTTATATGGCAAACTAATAATATTATTAATAGTGGGAAGCAAACGGACAAATGGTCCATGTGATGCAAACAGATCAGCTTGCTCATAAACCTTGGCGTTGTATGGGTATCTATTTCTTGTCAATGCTCTGTCAAGTACTTTGAGGCAGGTATACATATATTTATCCAGTAAGGCGCCAGTTAACTTGATATATTAACTCTGACCCAGCAGTGATAAAGTGACTTTTTGTATTGCTGGCTTTTTCACAATTAACATCGTTATAAGGACACACAAAATTGGCAAGATGCTTGGCACGTCTCATGCAAAGTAATCGTGTAGTAGTGAAGTCTACGGAGCGGAGAATTTCATTGATTAAAATCATGAATAGCAGTGGTAGGTGAATAAGAGATCGCAGTATAGGTCATCAACTCATCAAAGAAGAATGGATAATAAGATAAAGGCGAGAGGTGACTGTCATTATATCGTCTGGACCATATTAACTCCTTGACTCAAAAATTATGAATGTAATATATTTTTCTTCAAAATGATTCATGACTGTGATAACATTTGTTTCGTGGTTGAATATTGAACGGCGAAATTATCTCTATTTATGGTGTTCTGTAATGAAAAGAAAAGTTACGTGAATTTTTAGTTAATACCTATATTTTGGGCGCCTGAATGGTTCTATAATTTTTCGTGTGTAAACGAATATTTTGGAGCACGAAAAAACGAGCAAAGAAACTTTTTATCTCGAATAAAAGAATGTGGATCCTATAACTTTATAAACTTTTCTGTGGTACTTAACTACTATAATTAATTTTAGATAAAAATTCTAGTCTTGATAATTAAAATAGTATAAAAGTAATCAAGACGTAACATCCGTAAATAATTGCTTATTCAAAACATCCTTTAGTTTCAAGTACTGTACGGAAGTCTTAACTTAACGTAGCGTGTAATTATTTTATTTTTTCAGTGATACATATTATTATATAAAGCTACAGTTCAGCGTCTATTGCGTAAAGTATATTTATTATCTTACACTATTATGGAATGATCGTTGAAATTTCCTTGATTGAGATGATAGACTGTACGTCAACGGATCCAATTCTATTCATGTAAACTAATAATTCAATAGTCAATTAGACTCAGCCATGTCGACAATGTGTCGTGTTAACAAGGTTTTCCGATATGTCCATAATTGAGAGTAGGAAGCGATTATAGGAAACTTATATAAGACAAGAGTAATACGACGTCTAAGACGCTGGTCGATGTCTATGTTGACTATAGTTCCGTAAATTTCACCTTGTTAATATCCTGGTGTGCTAGGTGCACTGGTAATATGTCATCTTTATGACGCGATACAGGTGTTCATTTGTAAACATAATAATATCATATAATTTATATATCATACAGCTTTACGAATAATTCTAGTGATATCTTCGTTAAAGTTAAAAGTAAAATTTTAGGTTTCATTTGATTTAAGACAAAATAATTGCACTATACAATAATATGACTTAATGAAATGAAGTTCATTGTCATCTAAATTTGCATTTTCAATACAATTCTGCTTAGTTTTCTCTAACAGATATTATCTCTACGATAATGCAGACATTTAAAAATATAGTACATAGAATAGATATTATTTTAATTTGAATATTTAATACATTTTAATGAAGTGATTCGTTTTTAAGGAAGTCCTTATTCATAAATAAAAAAGACGCTTGTGTTGACGACGACTAATTTGATTTTGATTGATTAAAGGCAACGTCTAATGCGATATTAATTGAACGGGTTATGAGAAATTGTAATTTTATGTTGATATTATATAAATAATTAATTAACTAAAAACATGTTGAGGAATAGATTCAAGAAAAGGTATTTACGACGCTGTTGGATAACTTCGTTAAAATTTGGTCATTATAATTTGCTATAATACAAGAAAATAGGAATTGATATTATATTATTATCAATCTAAACTGAAGTTTAATTTTAAATCGTCTAGACGTTCCATTCATGGGAATGCCATTTCGCTTTCATTGCAATTTTTCTCTCTGAAACTTTTCCCAGAAATTTCGTGAAAATTTTTATTATGTCTTCCTAGACTATGTTATCGATTTAGTCCTGAGGTCATAAACACCGTCATGAACCAACCTTGCCAGAATCCAGTGTCTAGACCGAGTCTAGACTTAAACTGCACTCGACTAAAATTTGAGAGTGAGAACAATTTTGAAACAGCTGTACGTAATGTACGTATAACTTACTAATATCGATTCACTATCCATAAATTAAACAAAGAGTTGCTTTTGTTAAAGCAACACTTTATATACCATACTATCTGCCTCTCGCAGTTTCACTATTGTTTATGTTTATGTGACGTAATGAAGCCTATAATCTTCCCTATAAATTCGCTGTCTCAAAAATTAATTATTTAAATCAGATCAGTAGTTTCAGAAATTACACCCTACATACAAGCTTATGATCAAATTTCATCTGTTTATAATATTAGTACATATAGACTAGTAATCTTCATTTAAAATCAGTCAATTTATATTTTAAGAGCGACAGTTGCTCCAAATTGCATTAAAAATGTTATACGCTACAATATCAGTCAACCGCGGTAAAGCAAGTTGCGTCACGTCACACGGAACGATTTTGTAATTTAAGTCTTATGTTTTACGGCGAAAATTCCATCTAGTGTATTATTTTTTTACTTTCGGTTTCAACAGAAATGTGTAATGCGTTAGTGTCGGTGCACTGATTCCGTTTTACTTCATACGCAATCTGTTATGAGTTACGATTCGAATGTGGGTTAATGTCTCTGAGATCGACTTCTGATGGGATGCATGTTTGAATCTAATTAAATGATAATTTGAATGCACGGTGCGTTGCCAGATCAGTTCTACGACGTCATTTAGTTGAACGCTGATAAGCAATACTGTGTCCAGCGACATGGACTTCATTTCGAGAAAATGGCGTCTAACGATGTCAAACCTATTCTTAAATAATCTGTTTGAAGAATATAATAATAAATTTTTCAAATATATGCGATAATTGTATAATCCAAAATACAGAACGCGCTTCAATATTCTAAACATTAGATTAAAAAATCATCAATCAAAGCACTATCAGAATACACCAATATCTATAAATTTTGACTTTTAGTAGGTTGACACATTATTGCTTAGCAGCACCCAGTTATCGTTGTCCGGCGAAATAAAACCATTTTAAACGAATTTAAATCGAGTGTTAATTAATTTTGCCATTTTGAACATTTGAAAGCGATCGTGGTCACGTGGTATGTAATCGATAAAATTCTTAGAATATTTTTTGTCCCATTATAATTTGACTTGTCACGTGTGTTTCTTAAGAGTTGTTTTTTTTGTACTTTATCTTTTTTATTAAAAAAAATCAGGCTATAGTCATAAACATTAGCGTCCCTTTTTAGACACAAATTTATAATGTTGACCAAATTTACATAAACTTTATCATTTTTTGTATCCGAATACATTGGCTCATAATTTACAGAAACTTGTTTTAGTTTTTACTTTACTAGAATATTTTAGCGTCTTATTTATGTTAAATAAAAAATCTATTGTAATATCTACATGCACATACGCTTCCTTGAGGAATTTTAATATTCGCTTCGAATATTTCAATTTAAAATGGCAAAGTGCGGTGCTATTTAGGATCCTTGCACCGCACGTGTTTGAGCGAGTCCGGAGCGATGTTCAAAGGTCAGGCATTGAATAGAATATCGCAGATGCTTTTAACACAATAGCGCGGAGTAACAATAATTCAACATCGCTTGCGTAAATCGGGAAGACGTTGGAGTGGGTAGTTGATTTCTGACGGTTGCTACTAATTTGTCTTTGAATGCTTGCATCTGTCAGACATCAAGATAGTTCATTGGTCCATTGAATTTCCACATCCTGTCTTAACATTCAGTCTATTGTATCTATCTGTGTATCTGTTAGAGCAGTTATATCGATAGCCTCTTCGGAGGTCGACATTGTTTATTCAGACTTCAAGAATATTATAAAATAGAGCTTTTGTTTCAAGTATAATGCGCATTGTGTCATAGATCTCGAGGGTGCGGTGTGCTCCTCATCTCGTCGCGTACTATTGTTTAATCAAGTGTTGCGTGTATGAATACGTGTTATTAATTACATGATATAATAGTTTGATGATTGATACGTTAGTTTTGTTTTTATTTTTTTTTTCAGATTATTTTTTTTTCTTTAAAATTATATATTTAAATAATTGTAGGTTAATGAAATAAATCGTCTGATATTTATTTTTAAGTTGTACTTACAATTTACTTAAAAAGATAACAAAGTGCCATTGTTATAAATGTTATCCCATTATTTTTAATAATCAAAATATTTTTAGGCTATAACTGAAATTTGAAAATTATTAATAAAGTAGCTTAAAGTATACAATACTCATAGGTATAAATATTACGGTAAAATAAACAGACACATCCGTGGGAGTGAACAACTAAATTATTCCATCGAGAATCGTAAACGGTTCACATAACTTTTTTGGAGTGCACTATCGAGTATAAACTAAGACAAGAATACGAGTTGTTTGTTTACATGTCCGCTGTAGTACGTCCGCGTGTAGGTAACGGGCCGTTAAGATGCCGCGGGGCGCTTCCACGGCCCGACATGACGATACGGGCAAAACCGAAACGAGCCAGGCAGTCGCGCGCGGCGAACGCGACCGCTCACACATCGGTCGCCCGCACCAGCTGATCACGACGCGACGTATAAAACAATCATCAATTAAAATACACGTGTAAACAAATGCTCGTTTAGTATACTCGATTTCCCGTAACCGATGCGATGATACGCGTAGCTCGGTGCACGACGACGGATCGATAAAGCGGTGCCGCGCTCCAGCGAAAGCTTAGCAATATTTCGGTGCAATATGTTTAACGTTGCAATCAATTGTAGAGTTAATGAAGATACGCGTTAGTTTCTATTGAAGGGCAAGGACTGACCGCAAGAGTTCGCCTTACAAGTGCAGTGTTCGTGAGAATGGATTTCCTTGATTGATTCCCGCTATAGTTGTAGCTGCTCGTTCGTTATATTGTTTATTTAAAGTAAGTACATTTACAAATGTTATTCACACACCGCTGCTTGTTTACATTTATATCACAATGTATTACATTGATTCGTTTGTTCTTTTTATTTCGTATCTTTATTTTTTTTATTATATGAAATTGACGTAGCTTGTTAGGAGTAAACTGATTAATTATTCGTACCTTATCTTACAATTTATTCTTTAAATTGATTGCTCTAGTTTTACGTATTTCGCGCAAATCAATCGTTTCCTTACGCGACCCATATTGTTTGTATGTGTGAGAGAGTATTGTTGTAGTCGCAACCCCGGCTGACGGTGAACTTGAAGGGTGCGTTACCCTCTAAATTCTGTGCAGACTGTCTATACAATGGCTTAAAATAACTTTAGTGTCCAACATCTTTGAGATATTTCGATTGCATTGAAATTATTCATAAATATCGCGATGTGAAATTTAATACGCGTTGAAGTAATCATCGATTTAATGTGTAAATAATAAATAATAAACTTCGTCGCTATCTGTGTCAGTATGAGATTTTCAATTTCATAATCGTAATTGAACCGTTTTGAAATTAACGAGGTAATTGATAAAAGGAGAGAGTGGTATTAAAATCATCTCGCTATCTTATCTAATAATGGCACGCGACGACATCTGGTAAGAGCTGGAAGGACTTTCACTATCGACATGTACCTACTATTATTAAGAACTTGGTATTATTCACACAATGGACTACTTTCTACCCTTAGAAATTACCAAGTTAAAAAATGTGTATAAATTGTCGATCCTTGTTTTTTAATTTTTTTCTATCAGGCTTTTATACTGTATCTAAATGTTTCACCTTGTGAATAATGTGTAATTATATTTCATTGCTAAACAATAATAACAGAAATCATTATTTGATAGATCGATATCTGTCTGTATTGAAATAACAAAATCAACGAACCTTTAGGGGTTATCAAGCGTCGAGTATATAAACACCTTTTCGTCAAAGTCCGGCAACGCACCTGCAATTTCCCAGATGCTGTAGATTTCCATGAGTGCTAGTGACCACTTAATTAGGTTTAGGCCATTTGCTCCTTTTTTATAAAAAAAAAAAAAAAAAAAACGAAATATGTAATGAAATATTTTACTTATAATCGTAATGAAAATTACTCCGCCATTCCGAATTAAAGAAGCGTGGTTGTTCAAGCTAACTTAACCTTTTTCTTAACAGGAAAGGTATTTTCCAACACTTAGGTCAAGTATAGACTAAGTCGGAATAGTACAAAATAATATTATTAAAGCAGTGCACAATAATTTGTACATTATACATATGTATAATTTTATATAGGTGTGTGTGTGTAACTTTCTTAATTTCTTATTATATACATGATTATATCCCAACAAATTAAGTTACAAAATGACAACAAAAATTATTATAATATCAGAAATCGTCGAGAAAAAATGGCGGACACACACGTATTTAAAATACCTACTAATACACATTTTGTTTGATACAATACAGGTGATATATGAGAATACTACCTGTTTATCGCGGTTTTACTTGCGCCTATAGTAATAGCTTCACTCTTACAAGTCGTAGCGTGATGAAACATAGCCTTTCTCAATAAACGGGCTTATCAAATGCAAAACGAATTTTCTCACTCAAAACGGCTTCAGATATTTAACTTACATACAGACATGCAATAGAACAAATTTAAAAACTTATAAAAGAAATCTCTTTCCTACATATTCCGTGAGCAAAGTAACGCATTTGGTACGTATTCAATGCATGAGTTGCGGATCCACGGAAGGCGGTCAGATCTCATCGCTTCGTTCGACTCGTGAGTTTCACCTTCTTTCGTATTCCAGGAAGCGCCGGGAACATTTCCTAGAGATAATACGCATATGCGTATTTTATTTATTACATACATTTAACTCGATTACGTATATTATTATCTTAATTGAATCCTAACTAAATGCGATTATTTTTCTGTGATTATGTAATTTCTTTTTTTTTACGGTATTAAATTTGATTGTGTAAATCATGAGGTCGATTGAATTAATTAGATTTGATGTTGCGGTTTGGAATGTTTTATTGGAATTCTTGAAATAAATGGTTATTTATTTCAGGGGTTATCCCTCGATTCGTGGAAAGACAAACCAAAAAAAAATTAATAATAAATAACGTACACAGAGGTAGCTTTACTTCATTCTAAATATGTTAAAAGAAATATTTTTTGCACGCGGTTTTTAAGATTATTGAATCCCTATTTCAATCGATAAATACATTTATGAATTTTGCTCTCAGACTTTCATAACGATTTACATAAGTCCATTAAGAGAGTAAAACTTACAAATGTAATTCTCGCTTAAGAGTTATTTTGTATATACCGTTTTGTCCCGCACATTAAATCCATACAAAATATTATAACAAATTAGAGTTCATGTCAATTAGGTTTAATGGTAGGTATATAGGTACTATAAAAATGTGCATGACGATAATAATTATGACATGAAAAGCGTAAAACATTGTTAGCGTATTTTTAATGAGTACATCACGATTATTTCGTGCTATGTAAATTTGTTGGATGTTAACTTGGAACGTTGCTGTCACAGTGCAGACCCTTTCCACGGCGGTGTGCTGTCGGCCGTGACTCGAAGTTTTTTCGTCACCGTTAACCGTACTATTTATGGACTGTGGACTTTATAAAGCCAGAATAAGAGAAGAAATTTGTTATTTACATTGTCTATAATCAGTTGGATATTGTTAAGAGTAATCAAACGTTAATGACCCCTGAGGCTTTACAATGATGTCATTGTATATTGATATATAACTATATCCAAAGGAAATTATTAGTTCAATTTTATACCTAAATATTTACTCTTACATAAAATTTACATGTTTCCGATTTAATAAAACATCAGGACTAATTTTAGTTGGTAGTAGTGCTAGCTTTGCGGTTTCACTCGCGTTTACTGTTTCGCTCCTGTGTGTCGTAGCGTGATGTAATATAGCCCATAACCTTCCTGAATATACTGACTATCTAATGTAAAAATGTTTTTTTTAAATCAGATCATTAGTTTCAGAGATATCCTTACATACAAACCTACAAACCAAATATTATATGTATGTGTATTATATCTATGTTATTAGTATACATGGATGAATTTTAATAGGTATTGTTTATTTCAACCAAATACAGTACAGTAAATAAAAAAGAGTTACACGAATATTTACCACATTCAACATTATTTATTTAAGGGTATTGAAAAAAATATCAAAAACCAAAAAAAAAAAAAAATACACGGTACAACAAATTTTAAATTTCCATCATTTTCCTGTTGCCACAGAATATAGATAATTTTGCATACAGTTATTTTCGCGGTTTTTTATTCAATTACACGTTGTAAATGAATTTCGTGGTTCAATTTGTGCGGAGTAGACACGACCAAGGCTGGGTGGTCACGTCTCGTAATTTGTTCTACAGCGTTTATTATATTTAGCCTTAACATTGTTAGTTTTTGCAACACAACAATTACACCTGTTTCTATTTACTTGTGGCGTGAATTAATTTTATTGTCCGGTACTTGTGGTTTATGGTGTTATACAAAAAAGGTAGATGTAATAAGATGTTATGTTAATAAACTGGTTTTGTGGATTGTTAAAGGTAATTTAATTATAAATTTTGTTTAAATGGTTTTAGATAATTATTATTTTGAATAATATATTTTTGTAAGACGTTGATCTCCTTACAATAATCCTCTATTACAGCTCCGTCAAGTTTTATTTTTACAGCAAAAAGTAGCATATGTCTTTCTCTATTGTACAATCTTTATCTATTCCAAAATTTATCAAAATTGGTTTAATGGCTTAGGCTTAAAAAGTAACAAACAAACAGACAGAGACAGTAACTAATTTGTAATATTGATACGGACTGACAGATTTACTATCGAGGAAAAAAAGAGGTCAAGTTTCTTTGTTATTTTGCGTTAGATATCCCGTTTATTAAGGTTATAGGCTATATTACATCACGCCACAACTGATAATAGCGGAACAATAACCATAAACGAGTAAAAGATATAGCTAGTCTATTATAATAGCGACATGACCTTAAATACAAGTAGAAATTTGTGCTCAAACAAAACAGAAATGTCTTGTTAAACACAATTGTTTTGACAGACGCGTTGGCGCAATGGTCACTGCAACTGACTAAAGCGCTAACGGTCGCGGGTTCGATCCCCGCTCACGGCAAACGTGTATATTGGCCATACGGATGTTTGTCGTGGTCTGGGTGTTTGTGTTAGTGTTGTGAGTGTTTCCGGACTCCCGACACAAGGTCATGAGATCTTAATGGGGGCCGTTGAGTGTGATGCGTTTTAAATAAAAAAATTATCTAAGAGAACAATAATACTCATAATACATATAACAAAATTGTATAGACAAACTAATAAAAACTCGTCTATAAGTCTGCATACCGTCTAGCGAGTGGTAGTTAAAATTAAACGCCCTACCACGTTTGATGTTGATATTTTAGTAACACTAATGACAGGAGTGCTTAAAACCGTAGGTGTCCAAATTAAGCTGCTCACTGTAATTGACTGTCATACTGCGGTTGTCTTCCGGAGACGGATATAGAACATTGATTGACTGAGCCGTAAGTTTATTTTCATTTTCAACCGACTTCAAAAACACGAGGTTCTCATTTCGTAGTAAATGTTTGTTATCTCTGAATTTTATTCATTTATAATTTGATTCTTTTAATTTGATCCCATTAAATTTTATCCATCGTTCTAGTACTTTCATCTTTTTTTATAATATATGAGTTATTAAAAAAAATGATTATTAGACTTTCATACAAATTATTATTATGCTATGAATTTGATTGTAAAATTAATATTAATCCTACAAAAGCATTCAATAGATTATTTTGTTCTCGTAAATATGTGGCTATTATTTCGTGATATCGTATGGAATTATATGGAATTCAATATCTACAAGGAAATAAGTTGTATTGTAATGTTAATAACTATAATATAAATCGTATTCATACGTTTCTGAACAGTTACGCGATAAACCTGTTTCTGATAGCGATTTCTTTTAAATTTTCTTTTGAACCGTTATATATTGTATTTTACGTTCTTACAATTCTTATCGAAATTGTATTAATTCGCAGATCATTACTTATAATGTTTATCAATGATATTATATAACTATTAACTATATATGGATGCTGATAAGCAATACTATGTCAAGCCTCACGGACTTCATTTTGAGAACATGGCGTCTCTACATAAATTTATTTTGATAAGAAACAATCTATTTCGATTATCTCAAATTTGACTTTTTGTGGGTTGACACATTGTTGCTTATTAGCATCCATATATGTTATAAGCTCATCGATTTTGGCGCCTAGAATGCCAATCACTTTGGTCGACGTTGCCTAGCAACCAGCTAACGACTAAGTGTAACAGACGCGTATCTTTGGGCCAACAAGTCAATTGACAATTTTTCAACGTCGAAAATAGGTACCGATTTTTAATATTAAATAATAAACGGTAATATATTTATAGTTATACAATATATATATATTATTAAATTATGTTATTGATATTTATTAATTACATAAAAAAGATATATTTTAATAATAATAATTTTGTGTTAGGTACTTAAAATACACGTGCTGAAATTAGATGTAGATTTTGAATATAAACAAAATACACTTCATTTTCTCAGTTAAAACGTTTATATGTACAGAATATGAATTTTCTATATGAGGACATTTGTTAAGGTCCATCCAGAGTGATCTAAGAGTAAAGTTTTATATATTTCCTTGCCTATACTAATATTATAAAAAAAGTTAAATTTGTTTTTTAATTTGTATGTAGGAGGTTATCTCTGAAACTACTGATCCGATTTGATAAAATATTTTTATTGATAGCCCGTCTATTGAGGAAGGTAACAGGCTATATTACATCACCGTAACCAAAAACGCGAGTAAAACCGCGAGGGGCAGCTAGTATACTGTACTCGAATCCTTGATTCATAATTCATAAGCAAAGCTATTCATGTTGAATGATGCAAACAGGTGTGTAATTAATTTATTTAATTGAAGCATCAAAGCTATTAATTTATCATAAGTGGAAAAGAAGCGCTATAATACGTATTACTATCAGAATTATAAAAAATGCAATTTGATTTATACGTTTATTAATAACTAATTAATTCGCTGAAGTATGTTTGAATTTATGGAATACGACTATAGTTTATTAAATTGATTAGTATATAAGTTTATTTATTTATTTATTTATTTATATCTTACTACAATGATTGCACACTTTTGGATCCCTGATTTCTAAACTAGATTAAACTGTATTTTAGAAATCAGTGCTAACTCATCGGACATTTAACATAAGTAAAATATAAAAAACAAAAGAAACAAACAAAGAATAAGGTTAAACATAACATGCTCATAGGGTTAGTATATTAATCTTCATCATTCATTACTTGAAAAAATAGATGACTAAAATTATGATACATAGTAAATAGACGTAACGTACGTTCATATCATCTGACGTTAAAAATGTACCCATTTCCATCTTCGACAGTCTTGACAATGGTCTAGTTGGCCTAAAGATACTCTGGCCTGTCTTACTCAGTCGCCAACTGGTTGCTAGGTAACGTCGTTCAAAGTGGCTGGCATTATGAGAGCCAAAATCCATTTGTTTGTAAACGTATGCAAAGGTATATAATTGATATTTCCTAAAACTTTTGGACTTATGATGTCGAATATACCAGTATATTGTTCATTCGACTAGGCTCAACATTTTTTTCCAGCAAAATGTGGCGAAAAAGATATTTTATACGTAGAAAACTCAGAGTCACAGATTAATAATAAAAAAAAAAAACTCTTGCAACAGGTATTTTGTAATGAAACGTAAGGATAGTCGGCTCGGTTTTATTAGTAAAGCATTAATAGAGCATCGCCGCAGGGCCGAGCGTGCGATTCAGCTCGTTGAAGGGCCACGCCCATCGCTCATAGCGCGCATGCGAACACCGCAATATCTACAAAACGCATTTAGTACTAGTCATGTACCCACACGGTACGAAAAAACCGATTTTATCCAAAAGATAAATCGACTGTAACACACTGAGACACGATTAGCTAATTATACTCAATAGATTAGAAATTTATTCCAATATTGCGCCAAAGATTAAATTTAAATTTTTACAGATTATAATTATCAATATATGTATACAAATTAATGAAATTGAAATGTCTGTCTAATTTCAAATTAACAGCTTTTAATTAAATTCATATGAAATTATAAACGGTACTTACATCAAAAATCGTAATTTTTTAAATCTTTATTTGCCTGTCGGTTCGTCTGTCTGTCTGTTTTTCCTCAAATTAACTCTGTTGAAACCGCTTGGCATAGATAAGTTTTATATATTATAATAGAGTCAGTTACGTTATATTTAGTATATTTAAAATGTTTACTTAACATTATTTTATTTAATAAGGAAGATCACGAGTATTCGATTATCGACTGCTTCTGTTTGACCAGACCACGGCGCAACACTATTTAACGCCATTGCAGACCTCGGAAACGCACTGCGAAATTTTGGTCGTAGTAGTTTTTTAGATTTTCATCCTCTGAACAAATACAAATAGTAGCGTTTGAAAATAAAATTATTTCATTCCAACGTATTCTCCGTGGAACATCGCTTCAATATAAACAATGGTTCAACTGCGAAACTAAAAAGACAAATAGTAAAATATTTCGTTATATTCCTGTATACTGTTGCAGTTAATGTATTAATTTCGAATTTAAACATGCAATCTACTCCAACACAGAAATATTTTACACTGTATACAATATAATCTATACTATCTATACATTTTATTGTGTCTTACGCAAGGTACATTATTCTAGATGGCCATAGGCTATATTTTATGTAAATTTGCGTATTATTCTTAAACTAAATCTAAATTAACGCGAGCGAAAGCTAATAAATGATGTAACTTATTTAGATAACTTACTTAGATAGATATCTACATATACTAATATAATAAATAGTAAAATTTCTTCGTAAGTTTTTATGTAGAGAGTAATTTTTGGAACTTACTAATCTGATTAAACAAAAACTTTATGCGTTAGATCGGCTGTTTATTAAGTAAGATTATAGGCTATATTACATCACACTCCGATTCATAAGAGCGAAGCGATCGTTAACGCGAATGAAACCGCGAGTTTCCGCTAGTTAACTAATAAATATTATTTAGTCCTTATTGAATGCCAATTTAATAAATTCGCAAGTTTCATAAACGATCATGTGTCGTTTACAATTGAACGTAGTACGCATGAATCGTTGTGGACGAAGCGACATGTTTATTAATATGATTGCATAATCGCATGGATGAATGCCTGCCCGTCCAATCGTGGTAATCAATCACTTGGTTTCTTTATAATCTCTTGTCCTACTGCTGGGTAAAGGCCTCTTTTGTCAAAGGCGTTTCAGTCTATAGCCTAATTAATAAAATCCATCCATTGTGGATTTGCAAATGAAGATGTGTTTAAATTCACGTTTGTTTACGATAACTACAAAACAAATAAATTTTATATATGTTATATTAAATAGATATCAAATATCTACAAGTTCAAAAACAGTGTTTTTTTCCGAATTTGAACTCGCGATCGTCGCTTAAAATCTAATTCTCATGTCCTATGAATGATCCAATTCGTTTTTTTTTTTTTTTTTTTTTTTTTTTTTTTTTTTTTTTTTTTTTTTTTTTTTTTTTTTTTTTTTTTTTTTTTTTTTTCTCGTAAATTATTTGATAACCTGAACCGAATATACTTAACGAATTTAATTAGTTCAATTTGATGAATTAGTCGAATTTTGGTTATATTTAGTAAGAATTGACACACTTAACTCGTTTGTAGCTAAAGGTATACATAATGAGTCAGTGAAATGATTTCCCCATTTTTTGTACTTAAATTTAAAGCAAAATAGGATAATTTTAATATTAAAGCTAGTTGTATACAACACTAAAGAAGCTAACTTAATAAAGGAATTTTTAAATGAATGAGGTAAGTTAACAGTATAAATAAAGTCGTGAAGTAGAGTTTGCTATAGTGAGTTACGTTCTCTCGGTTTCTGCTTACTTCATGTGACCTATGACTTCATCTGCTAAGACCTGTTGTTATTCGATTTGAAGATTTAATCAAAATATAAACACTTAATTCTAATTTGAACTTCGTTTGTTTTAAAATAAAATGATTTAAGTCTGGTAGATAAATCATGCATTAAAAAATAATTGAATTTGTTTTTGAAATCACGAAACCAATTTAATTTGTTACAAATTGATTAAAAATAATTTTGTTTATTATAATTTTATAGCTTTGTTAATTTCGTTAATTAATAACAATGTATTTTAACGATATTATTTTTAAACATTTGAACATAGAACTGAAGACTCTGTTAGTTTGTTTATACTCAGGAAATACGAGTAATACTGTATAATATTATATTATTATTCGTATCCTTGGTGTAAAATAAAGTATACTTACTTACGAGCCTATTTAAAAAAAACTTATTTTTATTACATAGCTCTTTATAAAAAGAAGATTATAAATATCTATATACCGAAATATTACGTAAAAATGTCATACTTTGAAGTGATATTTTAGTCGTTTTACGCTCATCGTTAAGTGAGGAGACACTAGTGTGATTCAACATCGATTCAAGGTATTATTAAGAATGCTGGATTATCCTTCAAAACACAGAATTCATAGGAGAGGAGTAATACCCGAAAATGTCAACTAACCCAGTAATGTATGAAGTGGATGTACCTATAAGGATTGCGTATACGTATAATTTATGCGAATCTCGTTTCAGAGAATAAGATCACGTCGTCGTACCTTGTATTGTGATGCGGTGCGGTCACGTAATGCATTATAGCTGCGTGTAATAACAACTAGCGAGTAATCTGATAATACAACTAACCGCGAAATTATCTTGATTAATTATATTTCATATAGATGTTCAATTATTCGGATATAGGTTACTGGGACGATAAAATGAGCTACCTACGGTCGTAACGCATATACGTCACGATAACGCATCGTAGCATGCATTGAAAATCGTCAAAAATCACGATGCGACATTATGTTTATATTTCTATATATATTCTTCTATATATATTTTTAAACCCCCAATCCACAAAAGTGGTGCTATAAGTTTGACGTGTGTATGTGTGTTTGTAAGTTGCTAAGTATTTCTCAGACGAATAGGCCAATATTGATGCATTCTTTTTGTTTAAATGCCGATGTAACAAGGTTCTTCGCTATAATTTATGAAGATCTGTTTATTCGTTTGAACGTTATTAGCTATTTTCTAGGCGTCGAAAGGATCTCATGATTTTGTAGCAAAATCTGTAATCAGTAACAAAAACAACACCTTACCATCTCATGCCGTAGTATCGTGTTGCGACTCGTTGATATAGTCTCAATGAATAGATTTTTGGTGATTTTATTTTTTTTAATTTCATGAAATGAAAGAAACAATTATACAATAGCAGTCAAATAGTATAATATCAAAAACATTTGTGTACACAAAACAAATGTTTCACAAAAGACACGAGCTAACGATGTGAGCTTGCTTATATTATCGTTTGTCTTAACGTGCGAAACACTTGACCTTACTTTGTATTATTCGCGATATTCTAGTCTGCTATTTGTTGCTCCAAAAAAAAATATTAAGCTACATGACCTGACTTTGTAACAGATGACGACTTTGTATTAGAGATTTATATTCTATATAAGTAACAAAAATACTAATCTATCTATCTATCTATATATATAAAATCACTTGGGGGTGACTGATTCATCAACGCAGAGCCTAAACCGCTGGGGCTACGAACTTGAAATTTTGGCAGTAGGTGGCTTTTAGGTTGTAGGCATCCACTAAGAAAGGGTTTTTTGATTATTCACCCCTAAGAGGGTGAAAAGGGGTAAAAACGTTTGTATGCAAAATTTTATTCCGTGGTTGTAGTAACTTAAAACTTAATACACATACTTCTGGATGATAGTAATGAAATGTTAAATAGAAAACAGGGTACTATTATTCCACACTGGGGTGCAAAGGGGTTGTAAAGTTTGTATGGAGAAAATTTATTTTTTTGGCCGATTATCCTTAAATTCAGCATAAACATTACTTAGGCAGAATAACTAAATACATGTATCCCAGAATTTCAAAATCATCCCTTATAGTGATGCTAGGGGGTATTAAATCCTGGAACGGTAATAATTTCGCCGGTAGATTTATTTAGCTGAAACTT
Source organism: Hypolimnas misippus (assembly GCA_037950945.1). Taxonomy (NCBI): domain Eukaryota; kingdom Metazoa; phylum Arthropoda; class Insecta; order Lepidoptera; family Nymphalidae; genus Hypolimnas; species Hypolimnas misippus. The sequence continues at coordinate 9,930,740 of JBBEEQ010000025.1, read as the reverse complement.
TTACAGCGTATTTCTATCAAGACAAAGGGATGTATTAAAAAAGAGCTTTTCGATATTTCACCCCAAAACGGGTGCAATGGGGTAAAAACGTTTGTATGCAAAATGTTATCCTGTGGTCATATTTACTTAAAACTGAATACTCATTCTTCTTTATGCTAATAATGAAATATAAAACACAAAATCATCGTATCAATATCAACCCCAACCCACAGAGGTGCAATGGGGTAGTTTAGTTTACATATTTAAAAAAAAAACTCTAAATTAAATATTTATTATATATACGCGTTTAGTAATTTATTATATATACGCGCTTAGTAATTAAATCCCTTCAAGGATGGTGTTTTACCCGTTTTTTTTAATTGCTTCTATCAAATTCCAAAATTTACGTGGGCGAAGCCGCGAGGAAAGGCTAGTTAGTAATAAAATATCAGATTTATTTGCAATTTCTATATACATAGCTATTTGAAAGGAAAAACTTGTATCTTTCATTTAATCTTGAAACAAGTTATGTGATAACTTTCGCTCATAAAAACATTACAACATCAATATTGTTAATGAGCTATTAAGAACAATAGCATTTCGTCGACAAGTACAGTAAATCATGCCTTTTCCTTGTAACTTTTTATGACTTATTTCTAATTATGAACTTATTAACTTATATAAAAATAGTTTCTGGTATTAGTAAAAAAAATCGTTTCCTTTTGACTTATTTCGTATGAAAGTAGGTATGGAATTAGGTGCATATATTGTCTACAACTTGTCGTTCTTAGGTAGCTGTTTAATTATTATTTTTCGAAATGAAAAAAATATATAATATAAACTCCGTTTCTCAGTATAAGCTAGCGAATTGAGAGCAAATGCGGTTCTCTTGAATTTTTACACTTTACGCTCGAGAAGTAAAAACAAATATAATGGCAAGGATTTTTGTCACCTTTCGAGTGCAAACGGTTAATATAATTTAATATATTTTCTTAAATTGTAACATTGAAATAGTTGTAAAAATAAATCCACTAAAAGTGTTTCGACTGCATATATTTTTATCGCGCATAACGTTTCGATTTATTTTCGTGATTGTTTTTAACCGCTTAAATCAACTCTATATAAATATTCATGCTGCACTGTTTATTATTTAAAACGTTTAGTGTTTACTATTCATTCGGCTCGCTATTCATAACTCGGTTGTTATGCAACATCGGCTCATTATCACTTGACACAGATTCATAGTATTATTGTACGTAATGATATTTATAAGTACCTTGAATTCTGTGAACTTTTTATATGATGGTTTCAATGACTAATAAAGTAAATAAAAAACAGCAATTTGAATAAAATCGTCATATCCACCTTCTTATTCCATTATCAGACCCTATGTTAAAATAAATAAATCAGTACTTAATACGAGGGGGCAATGTAATTGAGGAGTTGCTACAACCACCCCAAGGCTCCATCATGAAACTAACTATGATGCCAAATTATGGTAATGTCACCCAAGTACGTCAAATATCAGATCAATTGGTTATAAGGGACTAGTTTAAAATTCTACTACAATATTTATTTAACCTTAACATATCATAGTTACAAGTGAAGTAAATACTGACTCGTAGAGAGATGTAAGTATATAGTTCGCTTGTATTTTTTGTCTGTATGTATGTTATGTGATATCTTTGTGAATCGATTTCAATGACTAAAAGTCATTCTAATCGATTCAATCGATAGGGTAGTTTAGTGTGAAGAAATAACAAACTTAAACTTTCGCAATACACAAAATATATATATATATATATATATATATATATATATATATATATATATATATATATATATATATATATATATATATATATATATATATATAAATGATTTAATAGTGTCTATCTAAAAGCATATACGAAGATTACAAAAAAAAGGTATATCATAACGTGTCAGATTGAAAGCGCGAGATAGCATTTGTCAAAGATCAAGTCATACTTGTGCCAACTAACAAATTATATAATTACTATCAGTAATATAATAATTATAAACTTATTACCAGCAACCACTTTCTCTAGCGTCTAAGTACTTATCGTCACTTAAATATAATGAGGGCATCGGTCAAAACTCGCTTGACTAATGAGCGATAAAAATGTAAACGTTTCGCGTTATCTAATGTGACGTAACGCACGATTTATTCTGGCTTCAGGTAAAGTATGCGCGACTTTTTTTCGCTTGAGCAAAAACTCCGAGTATTGTTTAATGACGCGTACTATCGCCGTGGGAATAAGTTTTATAATAAGTAAACAGTTAGTTTTTCTTTGTAAATAAATACTTCGCTATGAGAATTTTGAAATTGAATATATTTTTAAAATATTATTCAATTTTATTTTGTTAAGTATTAGCGTTCATTTGCTATATTAAGGGATGTTTTTTTTCTTAACAGTTCTGTGACGTAATATTTCAAAAATCTTCTTAAAGTCCATTCGAATGAAGTACATTTTAAGTTTAAGTTTGCTAAGAGTAGAAATAATAAAATATTTTAGTAACCTTTAAATGTTGCGTATTACAAATTAACCGTGAAAAAGCTTCTGTTTTAATTTTAATAACATTATGAAATATTTTCTTAGGTGAGCTTTTTAACCAACTATATCAATTAATCACATTAATTCGTATCTCAATGAAATAGTCGTGCAACAGAAGGTAAATGTTAGACATCTAAGGACACTCCCGACATTCACCGAATCGCAAAGTGCAGCGACTAATGAACAGCGGTCGTACTTGAGACCGAGTAAGAGGCAGGTAGGCTGTGGGAGGTAGACGTCCTCTAATCTAACGGTGGTTTTACAGGGTTTACTAGACACTTGAGGCAAATGAGGCGCGATGGAACATAGACTGTTAGATTTATAAGTTTCAATTAAATCTCGGAACTTGCAACGACGATGTTCAGAGTAATTTAAGTTGAAGATGTTAAAAGCAATTTCAAATGAAGAATGTTTTTTTAAATCTGTAATCTTAATGTGTGTTATCATTATCAAAGTATTGTATTTAATGTAAGTGCTCTCTTTATATTAAAAGTAGTTCTTCAGCTCTAGAATCTTAAAGACGTCTCTTGTCTTTAATGTTTAATATTGCAATGGGATATATGGAGGTCGTGTGGTTGTGACGTAACTATACCTATTGTACTAATAATAAATATCTGGTAGAGCTGCATTTGTCAGCTGACTATTGAACTGAAAGTTAAAAATATATATGTATATTTCTTAGAGAGCCAGATTTGAGAAGGAAAAAATAAGTCTATTATTTTTGTCGCGAAAGTAAAATATGAAGGTTTTAACACGGAAAAAGTAGCAGAGATCAAATATAGTATCCAATGTAGGGATGTGTAGCCTTTTTATACAAGGTTCTCTTTTCAATACAACCGTAAACCCAGTTACGAAAATATTATTCATACTTTTATTTAAATAACGTTTTATTGTTTCTTATTTAGGGACTTGATCGTATCTCAGACGAGTTGCGTCATTCAGTTGTTGTATGCTAATGACATGTACTGTTTATATATCATATGTTCAACCGGCTATAAATCTCCATCTTTGTATTCGTTCAAAAGAAACAAATTAACGCTAGCAATTTTACCGTACTATTGTTAAGGCTGTTCTAATAACACATTGTCTCTACATCATTCCATAAATTGACAGTGATATAACAAAAATAGCATTTTTTAGTACCTTGGTACTTGTGTAATGGCGGATTAATGACGTCACGAAGCCACTATAAAATGAACCCTAAAACGTGTTAATGGTGACTTAATTATGGTGATATCGCGGGTTTCCACATAAACTGTTTAGTTACTTAATTAGGCAAAATGGAGCACGACTAATATGGGCGAACGCGTACTATATTAGACTAAAAATATCTCCTAATTGGAGTGTATTACTTTTATGTTCGTAAATGTTCGCGTACCTTTCCGGTATCAAAGGAATTGAGATTTCGTTAGCGATAAAATTGACTTCGTAAGTAAATTATAGGAGGTATATCATCGAAGGAGACGCAAAAAGTCACTTAATAGGTTGTAAAATTGTGTTTGCCAAGTGGTGACTCAAGATTGTATCTTGCTCTGATGTCAAACATATCCCAAGGTCCGTTTGAAACTAAATTAACCTAAACATCGTAGTTGTTTTAGATGTAAAAAATGGATATAATTTAATCTACGCTATATTTATTTTTGATCATGTTTGTTATCTTACCGGTTATTTCTAGAAACCTAATGAGCGGTGTTTCCAAATTGTTTTTAATCTTAATCTCTTTATTTCGTCAGCATAGGAATTTTGTTCCCCTATTTCACCCCTTTCACGTTTTGTTGTTGCCACACTAAGAGGTTTAATCCATACAGTTCAGCAGCTTAGGAAGACGTCTGGTGAAGACCTAATAAACAGAAGGAGATATATGACATTTATTAATCTATACTAATATTATAAAGAGCTAAAAGTAAGTAAAGTTTTGTAAGCATGTATAATCCCTGAAACTGACACGATTTGAAAAATTGTTTTTATATAGTATAACTCGTTTATTTACGAGGGTTATAGGCTATATTTCATCACATTACCACTCATAGGGGCGACGGAGTAACGTGAATAAAACCGCGAGAGACAGCTAGTAATGTATAATTATATAGTATGGATGAAAGTTACATATCATAAAAGTTTAATGTACTCGAAGTTAATTCAAAGCAAACGAAGCCGCGGCGAGTAGTTTATAAATTGTAACGCATTGATTTTTATGAAAGATAGTTAGAAAATGAACGGTTAGAAAAATGATCGTAGCCAACAAATTGCCTAGTTGTCGATGATGAATCGGTGGCCGGTTCGTGATGCCCACCTGCAACGTGCTATTACAAGCTTATGATAATATGCATGTAAAATACGCAGGGTATACCTATCATGTGTGTTTAGGACCCGTAATAACGTACGCTAGAGTTCTTGAGATGAAAATTGCTATATTAATCATTGCTTCAATTTTCTTTTCTTGTATTTCAAGAATCTATCAGTTTATCTACTAAGACGCTTTCTCTGTTTCATTTTGTATGTAATAAATGGGGAAAAATTGAAATGTTTTAAGTCTAAGGTGACGATTACATTTGTGAGTTTTACTCTCGTAATTGACGTAAATAACTTGGTAACGGTTACTTAGGTAACCTTACGAAAGCTTTTGCTCTTAAAAATAAAGGCATTGTATATGTAAATTCCTTCAGGTGTAAAGTAGTGGACAAATTATAAACCTTTATAAAAGTCTGAGAGCAAAACTTTAGTGTAATTCTCGCCTAAGAAACATATCTCAGTAATTTCATTGAGATCAAGCTTGAAGAGATAAGAATACTCTAATTCAATTCGCTTATCAAATATCGTACATGTTTTTTCAATTTTTTTTTTCACGACCTAGCGGAAATTTTATATACGCTTATCTTTATAAAATTATACATATGTTTGACGGGCGTCTGTGTGTGTTTCATATTATTAATAAATATACAGTTGTAGAGACTTGTTTCAATCATACTAAAATTCAAAATACCTACTAAAAATCTCGTGCTAAATATGTAATACTGCGTCTATGTAATTATTTAAAGTGTATTTTTAATGAAAACATTAATTTTGAGATATTTACTTAATTTTTTTGTGAGACATTTGTGTTATAACAAAAAAAATGTCTACAAAACGACGTAGCAGATAAATTTTGATGTAGCATAGAAATATTTTATACCGACATAATACCTTTGGGCAATGATATATATACGTGAAACAGCAATAGTTCTATACAACAGAAAGATTTTATTATAAATAAACGATATGCGTATATTCGACTTATTTGTATAAATTTTCATCACCTTCAAGTATATGTCTATATCGCCGGGGATACTGCAAAACCGTGTATCTAACTTTTCCTATAAAGTCTAAATTTGAATTCAATGTTAAATAACACTATTAATAAAAATAAAGCCTTATTAGTATTTGCCATGACGCAGTGAATTGTATTTGTGGTGTTAACGACGTCATGTCAAAATTTATTTATGATAAATATTAATTTTACAAATATCGATTATATAATTTTTAGCTAACTTGTTTTCTTATCAATAATGAAATTTAACATTTTATTCAAAGATGGACCTTATAGCAAAAGGTAGTTACGCGGTTTTGTACTATCTTCGACGATATAATACATGATTTGAAAATACATAAGATTTAAGTGCCATGTCATATATTTTTATCCGTGCAATTATTCGTCTGTAGTAAGTGTCAAATGAGACCGTCAGTTGAAAGGTGCTCACCCGCGTTATGAAATCGCGTGGGATATCGCAACTCTTTACGCAATTAACAGCGCCCTTTCTAAGCTTAGCAGGATATCGTTAGATTTCTACTTGAGCCCATATTACTTCTACGGTTCTTTGATTTATATGTGACACGATTTTTGAAAACGTTTTACTTGATTCGTTTTTATCTGTATCGGTGCTATGAAATAATAATTTGAAGTAATTTTTTCGTAGTAAATCTTTGGAAAGACTAGCAGAACAAGTCAGACAATAAAAAAAATTAACTAGATTAATATAATCTATTATATTTCGATATACTAGACCAGGTGTTACTAATTTACTAATTTGTTTCTTTCGTTGTCCTCACCTCCTTCCTACATCATGACGTATTTTTATTTTTATTATTTTTTTGTATATAATACAGGAGGCAAACGAGCAAACAGTTCCACCTGGTGTAAAGTGATCACTATCGCCCGTAGACATCAGCAACATTGCGTTGCTTGGAATCCACCAAATTTATTAAAATGGAATATACACCTAAATATGTAAACATTGTCAGGAATATGAAGATGTTCTAAGTTTCTGTTATAAGTTCCTCTTTATATAATTTAAAGTCCGCCTTTTGATAACCCCTGCAGTATACCGTTGTGTTGTGTGTCAGCGTATTATATGTCTATAACCTCACCACGTAACACAAGGAGGAAGAGTCAAAATTTTGCTCAAATATCACGTGATAAATGGACAACCTAAAGTATAAAAACTGTTCAGTATGTTATACTTATGTTTATAATTGTATATACATAAATTCCTCAACAAATTCTTTTTATATAAAAACGTTAATAGAGACTGGGTAATACCGTGATATTGAAGCTGATTTGTGTGAGTCATCTTTACACCAGTTGGGCTTTCAATTTCGCGGTTATATTAAACAGTGACTAACATAGTTCAAACATCGCAAATCATTGCTTATCTATCACCTGTTTCTTATCTTTTAATCACCATTAAACGACCAACTTAACTAAGTTATAAAAAGCGGGCCATAAGTAGAGTTCGCTGCTTAATCATTGAGCATGTTTTTTGATTTTTAACCGACTACGACCGCAAAATAATGGAGGTCCTCAATTAGTTTAGTTGCTTTTTTTTGTGTCTTCACCGATTCCTCGAAAACGGCTGTATCGATATGGTTTTGTTCTTTTTTGAAAAGGCGTACTTTCCCACTTCAAAAATGTTTGTTTTAACTATAATCTTCATTAAACACAAAAATTAATATACACATAAATCTTTACCATATACTTTTACATACTATAAAAAGATTTTTCTATGTAATTTAATTACGTTAGTAAAATAATGTATTTACTTTAGTAAATTGATTTTTTATTTCATCGACCTTTATTAATTAAATAATATAATCAAGCTCTGTATCACATGTGATGCTGTTATTTGGAATCATTTGTGTTTAAAACTCCGTAATATAACTGGTGATTCAAAAGCGGAAAATAAAGCTCGTTATAAGAGATATGGCCGACTGCATACAAATGTATAATACACTAGATGCCGCTCGCGGTTTCACTCGCGTTCATGATTATTACATCACTCATGCGGATCGTAGCTTGATGTAATATAGCCTATAACCTTATTTAATAAACGTATTAACGTACGCGAAAAGAATTTATCAAATCGAAACAATAATATCACTACTTTTAAAACTTACAAATTAATTTTTACCTCTTTGTAATATTAGTGTAGACTAGCTTTTGTTCGAGTCTTAGCTCGCGTTAGTATAAATTTATTCAGTACATTATAACAAGTTTCTTTTGACCTCGTTTTTAACCTTTCCTTTTATTTTGCTCTATAACTTTACCATCTCACGGGAAACTATAAAAATGTCCTCAATGCAATCGTTTGTTTTTAGGTCATATGAAAACGCAAACACTTATAATGTTATTATATTCGCCTCATAAAACATATTTCAATTTTACGAATGGAATTTTTATTTAATATTTTAAATCTTTTACCCAAATGCACTCGAAGTGCACTCGAATTGCGTTTGTAATAAGCGCGCGTACTACATTAACGCTAGGCTGAAAATAAGTAGAATCTAGGTCAGTTTCAGTTGAAGCTGAAAACGTTTTTTCCATATATAATGAAGTATGAGTAATCTTCGAGAGTACGCTGAACGTATGCTTGAGGTAAAATAATTATATGTCGGGCGAAGTATAGAAATATGGGACGAAGTTTTAAACTTCGTTGATGATAATGGAAGCTATACCTACTTCTCTGCTGGTATACACGTGTATAAGACTGGAGGGACTTTTTTTTGTTTTTCTTTGTTTGTTTTAAATGTTTGATTCTAACAAACCGACTTGAAAATTTTTTTTTGTTGTTTTATATACAATCCCCAGTTTATTTAGTACGCAATTGTATAATTATTAGCATTTTCGTTTGTTTTATTAAACTTATATGGACGCTGATAAGCAATACTGTGTCAAGCCGCACGGACTTCATTTTGAGAAAATGGCGACTAAAGATGACAAACATATTCTAAATACATTTGTTTCAAAAATAATATATCCATCTTCTCTTTTTTTTTCATAAAAAGTAGATTGATATATTTAATGTGTTATCTAATAATAAGTTTTTAAATATTCGAGATTATGGTATGAATTGCAAAATATGGAACTTACTTGAAATTCGAAACAGTAACTTAAGAAACTTTTTTCGTACTTATGTAGTTCACATGGCTTGATTTTTTTAATAATGTTAAATAGGTAACGCATTATGAAAAAACATCAATATCTTTGAATTTGACTCGTTTTGTGGGTTGACTCATTATTGCTTATCAGCATTCGTATGACAGATAAGTAAATTTTGTATTTTATTGAATGTTGTAAATGGAAAAAGGGTTTCAAGATTATGCCTATAAAAGTAATGCTTTTTATTGACGTCGTTAATGAGTGGAGACCTCTTTAAAAACAATTGGATTTTTTCATCCGACAAAGCGCGTTAATTGGTTAAAATTCAGCGATTGTGCGCTCTTAAAATTTCCTCTGAATCTTAAAAGTTGGCTCAAGACGATTTCCTTTAAGTAGTGGAAAACGGGAGATTAATTTTAAATACAGATTATATACCGTCTAAAATTTCTCAATTGCAATTAAGAATATTTGAAGCTTTATCTTAGATGTTAACAGCCATCCTTAATAATTTAAATAAAATTTTAGTGTATATTTATATATAAACGGTTCTACGTTTCTTATGATATCCATAATAGTCACACTGTCTTAGACTCGGAGACAGACAACATTAAAGAAGGAATAATGCGAAGTTTTTTTTAAACACAAAAAGACAAACAAGACAAGAACTAAATAGTAAAATAGAAAAAATGTGTAACTACAAGCATTCATATGATTAATATACTAGTTGATCCACGTGACTTCGTCTACGTAGAAAGTTTTATCCCCTATTTTAACCCTTTCAATTTTAATTTTTACGGCATAAAGTAGCATATATTCTACTCCAACTTTCAATCTATTTCTATACTAAAATACGTTAAAATGAAGCTATTGATATAAACCATAACGAACAGAAAGAAAAAAAAGCTAATTCCCCATTTACAATATCGATGTAACCATAGATTCATACATGTGTTCTCGATTATTTTACAATTAGTTTCACTTAAATACACCATAAACTACTACCTAAATGTGTAACATCAGCTTAACGAGGTATTACGTTATGCAGGAGCATTGTAGTTCAATAATCCATTGTATCAGACTAACGAGTAGTAAATACCGCATCAGAATTCGAGCCGCAGCGTTACACTAATGTTACCGTAATGGGATTTTACTCGATGCACACATTGTAGATACGTTTTTGTATATCTATATATTCATATGTGAAGCAAAAACTTTTTACATTACAACCCTTTATAGTACCCATTGCGCGGACGGATTAGTGTAAAATTACGCACACTTACAGTTTATGTAGGAAGGGAGCGAGGAATGCTAATATTTTTTTATTATGCATAAAAATATATTAAATCAATAAAAAGAAACACTACACAGTTACACACACTACTATGTATTTAACACACATGCATATATGCATTGTTTATTGTTAAAGATTGGTCAATTGATAACAGATTATCAATAGAACCTTACTGCCTTACTACAAAAGATTTAAACAGACGTTAAACGCGTGTTTTTAAAAATCCGTACTACAAATCCACGTCTAAGCACAGTTTTGAGTTAAACATGCTTTAGATATAGATTAACATACGTGTAAGTGAGTTTAATAGATCTCTAAAACCTATTTCAGCTGTCAAACGTAACGTATAACATTTTATCAATAAGTTTTTTACGAGTTTATTCGCTGTTAAGCAATTTAGATAATATTTTAAGCAATGTTTAATTTTTAAACACTGTTTAGCTAGACACGTGTTGAACATGGTTTTAATTCGTCTTTTGTAGTATGACAGTTAATGTTTAAACTTATAATTTAAAATAATTATCGTCGAATTTCTACCAATGGGCTAGTATTATTTAAAACGATATGTATTTATTATTGTATTGATTGTAATATACGGTTTTCGGAAGTAATAAAATCGAAAAGCTTTACTCCAAGATATTAGAAAAAGGGGAACCGACTTCTAAAGCAAACTTCGAATTTCATTTACTTTAATAGAAATACGCATTCCAATTATTACTGCTGAATTGATTTCGTTTAACCAGTGAGAGAATATACCAAAAAAAAGGATTGAGAACCCCCTCTTTTTGAAAGTTGGTTAAAAATGTTCCCAAGATAAAATGTTTTCAATTATACCTACCTACTTATGCTTAATGTTTTATATCAGTATTAAGCTTTGATCTAAAAAAGAAAATTACTCAAGTGCTTGTCCATATATTGGGTGCCCGAGTAATTTTCCTTATTGCCTGCTTTCAACTAATCTGTTATACATCAAACTTTGATCTCCGTAATCCGGTTTAAGGTATTTTTAATTTCTATGAGAAAAATATCAATTAAATATATCCTTAAACATCATATATTTATTTAATTTCACGGACGAATATTAGGCGAGAATTACACTTGTAAGTTTTGCGTACAGACTTTCATAAGGTATACCTAAATTGCATTTACATCTAAAACAATTTACTGTCAGTGACATATTTACTGATATACAGGTAACTGTGACCAGGTTACATAGTTGTTTTATATCCACGAGACTAAAAATGTAATTTCCGCTTTTCGCACAACTACGGACAGTCACGCACGCAACTGCAATCCGTGCTACTTTAGACGATGTTGTTTTCAGAGTGCGAAATTGCATGTGACAATCCGTGAAAAGACTAGCCTTAGAACACCATAAACCTGCACTACAATACTAATATTATTAAGAGGTATAATGTGTTTGTAAGTTTGTACGTAATGACTTAAAAATATTTTTAATATACCCTGTTTATTGAGGTAGGTTACGGGCTATATTACATCACGCTACGACTTACAGGAGCGAAACAGTAATCATAAAAGCTAATGAAACTGCGAAGGGCAGATAGTCAGTCATAAATACATTATTCTCTATTAAATCTAAATATTACATTGATTTCATCATAGAAACCCTATGATAGTAATGTTTCAATGCGATCTCAAAGTCAACCAATATTTAATCCGTTGTAATTGATACGATTAAATGCAAAAAATGCAATTTCACATTACGCTTCTAGGGTCTCCCGTCTGAAGCCCGGAATGTGCCAGATGGTATCCTTGTATTTAAAAGGTTCACGCTAATTCTGGATATTCCTCGTTTAATTAACATACAATGTGCGAGTATATAATGAAGATTATATAATGTTGTTGTTCCTTTTATTATTAACGTATTCTTTTATATCAAAGATGGACTTTGATGGTTTTAATGATGATGGTCATGGTGGAATGAATATTCGAATCCATGTAAGCAAGAGAAGAAGAGTTATGTAGAAAACATTTAGGTAAAACAAGATTTATTTACTTTGTTTAGGATGATGTGCTATATTGATACCTTATGTATGTAGCTCTTAATGACTGTAAAAATTAATAACAAACGTGTACTGTTATACGAAAAAACTAAATGACAAGTCTCATTTGAATAGTAATAAAAAGTAATAAAATTAAATATAACGCTGGAAATGTATCCGTTTCATTATAATAATCTCGAGAACATTAGCGCTTCGCTTCATTATTTAATTAAATTTTCATTACGATGTTTAAAGTTTCGTTGCTAATTTCAATTGCTTTCGCGACAATTAAGTTTCCAACCTCAGAACCGGCTTATAATTGGGTTAATGAGTTGCACAGTACAGGTCTTCCTTATATTGCTCGTGGTACAGCCGGTGTAGGCGTGTAAACGTGGTTCGACCCTACAAGGCGGGCTCCCTCAGTCTTGCTTATATTGTATTGACAATAATATTTGCTGACAGATTATATATGAAACTAAATACATCTACATCTACCTTTATCGTTTAAATTTTAAAGCTTTAAGAATAAGAACCTGTTTATTTCAATATGTATTTTACTACTAGCTTTTGCCCGCGACTTCGTCCGCGTGGAATAGTGACTTCCGGCAAATTTTTTGGTTCTTCCCACATAGTTCCCGTTCCCGCAGAATTTTCAGGATAAAACCTATGTTTTTTTTTCGAGTTTCAAACTATATATCTGTATAATTTTTAAATTAAATATAATTATTTTAAAGAACTTCTGCATATACTACATTTTTTGTTTTATTATCTTGTGGCAGAAGAACATATTGATTTTCGCCACAACCCGATCTTGATAACGCGACATATAACTGGCCGTGCGAAAAACAGTCTTGGCGTAAATCGATCCCCACGTGTTTGAATGTTTGCCCCTGTGATTTATTTATTGTGACTGCGAAAGATAATTTAAGCGGAAATTGTATTCTTTTAAAATTGAAGGGTAAGTCGTTGGGTATCATTGGGATGCGGGGTATGAGGACCGTTTGACCAACTGCTGGACCAGTCAAAACTATTGCAACGATGACGTTATTGCGCAGAAATTTTACTTGAAGTCGGGTCCCGTTGCATAAATTTGGTGGTTTGAGATTTCTTAGTAAAATTATTGGGGCACCTATTTTTAACTTAAGAGAATGTGGGGGAAGGCCGCTTGGGTTCAAGGAATTGAGGAACTCCTGTGGGTAATGAACTACATCTTCTTGATCCATCACGGTATCAATGGATGTGTAGGTTACAATATCTCCCGGGAGTTTACTCAAAATGATATCATTTATTTCGTCAACGCTACTATTTCTTGCCGCCAATATTGCTCTTTGACACATCCATTGATGGTCCTTGTTTTCTATTTGGCTGATGTCAGGGTATACCTTAGTTACTAATTCCTCGATGTTACCCACTTTTACTCCTAAATCGCAATCAATTTCAATTTTATTATTAGAATGAGGTATATTCCCGTCTCCTACAGAAAGTAATTTTGAAGGGAAAGTTATACTACCTCCCCCCAAATGTGCTCTCATATTTGTTGATAATTTTAAAATATTTACAAATTTCCATAATGGAGAACTTTTAAGGCAAGCCTTCACAATGTCTGCTCTAGTTCCTCTTACTATTACCGGTAAAGTTTGGCGAAAGTCCCCAGCAAACATAACAGTAATCCCACCCATGATTTTATCACAGCTTCTAAGATCTCTAAGAGTTCTGTCTAGAGCTTCTACGTGAGCTCTATGTATCATGGTACATTCGTCCCAGATTATTAGACTGACGTCTTGTAAAATTTTCCCCAAGGGGCCATTTTTGCGTATAGAGCACACGCTATCTTTCTCTAAAGACACAGTCAGGGGCAGTTTAAAAGTGGAATGAGCTGTGCGTCCACCTGCTAATAAGGTTGCAGCAATACCTGACGACGCTACTGCCAAGGCTAGCTTTCCCAGAGACCTTACTTTTGCTAATATAAGATTAGTGATAAACGTCTTGCCGGTCCCACCGGGAGCATCCAAAAAGAAAATTCTTCCTTCATTAAAACGTACACTGTTCATGACACAATTATACGTTGTCACCTGGTCATTAATTAATCTTGGTTCATTTTGTGCGATATACTCATTCAATTCATTTATGTTATATGGTTTTCGCAACGCTATTTCTAATGGGTCCAGAAGCGAGTTATTTCTTTTTGCTGCAGGAAGCCCAAAGTCGGATAGGGATTTATCTGAAAACTCATGAATTTGATCTTCAATTATGATTAGTCCATCATTGTATATATCATCATTATATGCTAATGTCATATCCTGATTCTCATTACGCATTCTGTTTAATATATCTTCACATAAAGCATCACGAAATTTATTCCATAACTCTAAGGGATCAGAGGGTTGGCAAAATATAAGGATAGTGGTAAATAATTCTCTTAATTTTGTAGCTGGCTCGGATATGATAGCATCGGACATGGTATTTTGCCAATGTTCATCTCCCTCCAGTAAACCTAATTCCTTGCAAGCGCCTTGGTACGTTTGGAAAATAACACCATTCACGGTTCTTAGATGTTGAAATGACATTGGACCGCGAACATATTGCAATAACATTCTTAAATAAAAACATTCAGTTTGAGTTGGATGAATGTTATAAACACGGCCTAAAGTTGTGTCTTTTTTTACACCGGGATATCCCTCAACATCTTGCCCGCGTCTTCTTCTAGAAAATGAATTTCTTTGCCAAACGTAATACTGGGGAACTTCGTGATATAAAAGGGTTTTTGCGAAATCGTCGCTTTTGCAGAGATCAAAGAACGCTGTAAGTGTCGTTGATGAAGGATTGTTCACACGATCTTGGAGATTTTCATTATTATAAAAATATACTCTTTGTCCATTTTCCAAATGAACGGCTAAATGAACTACTGCCGGTAAACGTTCATGAATAGAGAATTGGAAAATTCTCCAAAACGCCTCAGAGGAACTTATATAGCGACCATTTAGATATTTTTCTACTTCATCGTTATTACTTTGTAACGAAAATGTGGCTTGATCAGAACCTTTATGAATATACTTACAGATGTATTTAATAGCTTTGACCGATTGACAAAACTCTACGTTAATGTGTGCATTGAAAATTCGTGATAGCAGTGGATTATAGGGAACCACCCAACGATTATCCACGCTCATTTCTGTACCTTTTACACGAATTATAGCTGTGTTTCCACCATTATCTGGAGACCTGCGTCTGTAGGTTGGATAACCGTCATCCCCCGTTTGTGTTTCCGAAATAAAATGCCTAGGGAACTTTTTAGAACAAACGTTTTCTTTCATACATGGTGATGAAGGATTATGAAATCCGCAAGGACCATGTATCATATTTTTTATAACAATATTATGAAGAATCGGATCTTGTTGTATGTCAGGTATTTCAGCCGATATTATTGCATCTATAGAATCTGGTTGAACTTTGTTAGCCAGCCACAATAAAATGTGGGCGTGAGGTAAACCTCTTTTTTGCCATTCTACACTGTAAACAAAGGCTTTCGATGGGCCAAAAATATTTTTCTTCGTTAATAGGTCTATCATTTTCTTGAGTTTTAAATGAAATACCCTAGAAATTAAATCATGTCTATCATAAGAATGTTGATTGGGCAATAACTCACTTTTTATTTCTGGCCATTCGGGGTTACATGTAAATGTAATGAAGAGGTCAGGTCTTCCAAATTTCCTGACATATGTCATGGCATCTTGACTTTTTTCATTCATGAATCTGGGGGATCCTGTAAATGACGACGGCAATATAACGTGCTGGCCAATATTAGAAGCGTTTATATGTCCATCATTTACGACGGCATCTCTTAAATGAATGTACTCTTCTGCTCTCAATTTTTTTTGATTTCTTTTGATGAAGTCTAGCCTCTCAGAGATCATTTTTGCCGCCATATCAACACAATATTGGTTGAATAATCCTTTGAAATAATGTATACTGTTAAAGTCATTTAGTCTCACCATGAATCTAAATGCATAAAACTGCATACATGAAACAGTTTTAGATGTAGCCGTAGTATTCTGCTGTGGAATATTAATACAGTATCCGTCGTTTCCAAAGGGAAACAGTAAGGGATATTGAAGCGGGTCATAAGATCTATGAATTTCAGAAACTCGTTGAAGTCGACCATCTCTCGCAGTCAATACAATATCACGAGGACCTTTGTCTTCATCTATCATAAGAACAGCTACTTCATCTACTACTGGCGCATTATACCGACCTCTATGCTCATTATTAGGTTTTACATCAGCATGAATGATAAGTTTTAAATCATTCGGTGGTCTATTTTCTAGATTGTACTTAAAACTTTGAATATACGTATTATGATCATGAAGATATGATTGGAGAACATCGATAAGATCGATTTGCAAGCTTGGGTTTAAATTTGAGCGCAAGGATACCTGATCTGCATGGGAAACAAAATATATTTGCAGGAATTCGGGTTGTGCCCCTACAGCTGGAAGTAAGTCACCGATTAAATGATAAACTTGCCCTTGGACTTTAAAAGTGGGCATAAAGTTTCCCTCACGAATTTCTTTGGCACCAAATGAAGTCATCTGAAATAATGTATTATATTGTCTTGAGTGGTTTAAGAAATGCTTAGATAAAGGATGTGAGCCTGATATCAGTTCCTTTAAAACGGATGTTGGTTCCGGAATTATAGGTATATTTACTTTACCACCACTACAACACAGTCCAGGAGTTTCAGCTGCCCATTTTTTTGCTTGGCATAAGTTGCATATTTTATCCATTCTACCAATATCAATATCATTTAGCTCAGAATAGTCAACGGTACAATCATAAGCAAAAGCAGCATTTAATAAATTATGTTGTCTGCGAGTTCTATTCCTAGTTGATCGGGCATTTTGCTGTGCTAATCGTTGGGATCGTTCAGTGCTTGATTCCCGATCACGGTTAGCCAAAGTTCGGGAATTCTGTGAGGCCAAACGTTGAGAACGTTCAGCACTGGATTCCCGATTGCGGTTAGCCAATGTTCGGGCATTCTGTGTGGCCAAACGTTGAGAACGTTCAGCACTCGATTCCCGATCGCGGTTAGCCATAGTTCGGGCATTCTGTGAGGCCAAACGTTGAGAACGTTCAGCACTCGATTCCCGATCGCGGTTAGCCATAGTTCGGGCATTCTGTGAAGCCAAACGTTGAGAACGATCAGCACTCGATTCCCTTGCACGGTTTTGTTCAGTAATTGCTCGTTGTGTAGCCAACCTGTGCATATTTTCATCCTCAGTTTCATTGCTGCGCAAAACTCGCAGCCGCTTTGCAGTAGCAGTCTGCCGAGAAAGCTGAGTTCTTTTTCTCGGCATAATAGTGATGAAGAAAAAACGTAGAAAATGAAAACTTAACTAAAGCGTATCACGTAATAAAAAAAAGAAACGTAAGATTAAGAAGATTAATAATTAGGAACCTAATTACTTTTATTTTAAACGAATATGTCAAAATAACAACCGTAAAACGAAAATAAGGTAAACTAACTTTATGCTTAAACTTAACCCTAATCTAATGAGAATAAATAGGTAGACCACACCTATTTACAGGTTTTATCTAAAGCAAAAAAAAAAAATTGAAACTAAATACGTTAAACTAAACCCTAATCTAATAAGAATAATTAAGTAGGCGACACCTATTTAGGTACCTACAGGTATTATGTACCACAAAAAAAATTAGAAACTAAATACTATTTTTAAATAATCTACCTACATGAAAACAAAAAAGTGTTATTATTGTGTAACTAAATACTATCCTAAAACAAATAAAGTACCTACTATATAGAAAACAACTACAAAATGAAACTGTGTTTAAAAAGTAATATTAGGATGATAATTATATCGCATAAACAAATTAGCGCTGCATTCAACCGTTCAGTAGGGAGCCGACCGCGCGAGTGAGCCGCGCGGCATGGTATCTCGTTGAGCTACACCCCTCCCGGCTTGCCCGCAAGCACCGCCTCTCTCCCGCCGCGCCGGCAAGCGCAGAGAGCGAGTTGGTTTTGTTTCGGAGTTATTTATGATTGTAATTTTTAAAGTTTTTTGTTAAAATTAAGTTATATCAAAGACAATTTTATTCACAATGAAGTACTCTTAACCAACAACATATTTATTTGAATATAAAGATTAATATTATTATGTTGATACAACTTAAACAAATTATTTCGACCAAATTAGGTACCATAAAAACGGTTTTTGTGAGTTAATCTTAAAAGATAGACATATAATGTCGCGGACTGTTTTTTAGATCATTAAAAGAGCTATTATTCTTTAATACATATTTTTTATGTATCTTGAACCGTTTTCACGGCGCACGCAACGGAAGGCTTCAAAGATGAAATAATTTCTCCAGTTTTTTACACATTTACCACTATATCTTTGCTCCTATTGGTCGTAGCGTGATGTTATATAGCCTATAGCCTTCCTCGATAACTGGACTATCCAACACAAAAAGAATTATTCAATTCGAACCAGTAGTTTCGGAGATTAGCGCGTTCAAACAAACAAACAAACAAACAAACTCTTCAGCTTTATAATATTAGTATAGATATATTTTATAATTTTTTGTAAAATATATTATTAGGATTTATATTCGACTGACGTGACGACACATATCGTGTCATGACGTGATGGCTAGCGTTTACATTATTATGTCGTGTTCTAACGCATCAGGACAAAATTTTGAATCAATAAACTATTTCAGCACCCATCCATAATTGGATTGGTTCTACACTATGCGACACATCAGATGAAATAACGACACATCAATGTGAACACTATCATACAAAATGTATGAGTTCTGCTGTGATGCGCCACGACACGAGACGTCAGTCAAGTGTAAATCCGCCTTAACTTATTTTAGTAATTATGCTTTTATTTATTAATTTTTTTTTCTATTTTGTTTCAGGTACGTAATTCTTACATATTTATCATCATTTATTAAAAAGGAGCGTAACGGTAAGCGCTTAGTTTTAAATTAATAACCAGGTTTCAAAATAGTACCATATTACAAAAGAAGGGCTATACGAATAATACTTAAGTGCACAAAACCTCTTCATAGTAATCAGTAACCCGATACCGAACACCCGGTGATGGGAGTCTATTTCCGATGAAGGAAATACAATTTTGTTGCACTTGACCACGGCCACTTAGCGGATCGGTATAAATGTTTTCGTAAAGGTCAGAGACCTATACAGCCGTGCTTCTGAACTCGTACTTTGTACGTAATCATTTTGTAGGCACGTTTGTGTGCTGAAGCTATTGTGGTGTTGTTTTTATCGATATGTCCAGCTGAGTTTCGTATAAACGTATGTGCTCGTGGTATCAAGAAATGTATGTTAATTTATAGTAATATAAGTGGTTAATCTCTGAAAGTACGAATCGGATTTGAAAAAATATTTGTGCAATCGGATAACCCGTTAATTAATAAATGGTATAGGCTATATTACATACGACTCATTGGAGCGAAGCAGTAACTATAAACGCGAGTAGAATCACGAAACGCAAGTAGTCTAATATATGAACATTTTGATTGTTTGTGTGTTCGTATCTTATGTTTACAGTTCATTTAATCGCGATAAAACTTTTTCAATTTATTGTTTAAGCTTGTGATAAGGTTATAAGTTACAATTAACTCCCAGTAGGTGGCGCGCGTGTTGTACTAAAACGTAACAATCGTACATTAATGCGGGCGTATCGGCGAGCAAAGGTAGGATATAATATTAATTACGGACACAAATTTATCTTATATATCGTAGGAATTACATTTGTAAGTTTTATTCTCGTAATTGGCATAAAACAACTCTGTAACCTAGTACCAATTACCTAGGTTACCTTACGTAAGCTGTGGCTATCAAAAATGAAGGCACTGACAAAAAATTTTTTCAGGTATAAAGTAATGACAAACAATTTTTCTTAATCTTTGTGAAAGTCTGAGAGCAAAACTGATAAGTGTAATTTACGCTTTATGAAAAATTGTATTGTTATCAATAAACGAACAATACAATTACAAAAAAAGCGAGGTATATTTTTGTTTTGAAACAACAGAAATAAACACACATTCATAACTTATAAAATATGTAAACATCGTTAAAACTCATACAAAATTCACGTTTCCCGCGTCCACTGTCCCTATCGCAATTTCCTGTGCAGTACATTTCACGCAAAAAGGTAAAAAGTTTTATGTATAAAATGTACACAGACTAGTTTCTAGTATCAGGTGCTGTTAGTTTCGTCCGCATCATGTTGTTGTCTATTTATCTTTTATATCTATCTATACTAGTATCTGAAACTATGCCTCTCTGTGTGGTTTACTTTCACCCCTAACCCGCTGACATTAATTTGATGGTTCATTCGGGGATAAAATTAGGAATGAAAACCTCTACGCAGATTAATATCCAGAGATTAATTACATCTAAGTATTATAAAACTATAAATAGTCTTCCAAAAAGCAAATTGAATAAGACTGATTTTAATGTACGTTTTGTGTTTTAAAAGTTGTTACGTTACACTACTAGCAAAACGCGTGTGTTTTATCTCGTTACGAGAACGAGAGTCGGGGCCAGAAGGTAGCCTAGTAAATTGTTTAGTATTACTTTGTTGGCTGTTTGTGGGTAATAGAAATTTTCATGGTACCGTACCCCTTATAATAACATGGTTTCTGTGATATAATCGTCGTGAAAGTCATTGATATGGATATTTTAATTAAATGCTTAACGCATGCGTAATCAGTATTGCCATGATTTTTTAATTGTGCCATTAAAAAGGTGACTATAATGTGTCTGTATGTCAAATGATAGTTTCTAAATAGATGGACCTATTTCAAATCCTAGTAGCCGGTTTCTGAGATATGCTTTAGGGCTACGTCCGATGGACATACATTTAGCCGCTTAAATATCATTTATTTTTATTTTACTTTTTAATAAACTCAAACTCAAAATATACTTTATTGAAATGGGGTCAAGTTACATCTCAATTTTTTAAAGATAATTTTAAAATAGTAAGTCCGAAACTAAATCAATCATCTGTTATTTACATTTTTATATCAAAAATGTTACAAAACCACATTAATTTATACACAGGTAAATCGATTCTGTGACATCGCTCGCTTCAACAAAACCACATTCACTTGTGAATCTTATGTCTGTTTACATAAGGGCTATGTAGGAAACCATAATGAAATTGTAGACCGAGATGCGCATCCGACCACCAACTTCCGGTCTGCTGGCGGGAAATCGACTTATCTACCTGACAAACATGGCCGCGTTACGCGATGTCAATTTGTATTGTATGGACTTTATTGATGTTTTGCAGTGAAAATAAAAAATAATAAATACATTAAACTAGGTTGTTTTTTCGGTATCTTCGTAAAAATTAAAAAAATATATTTAATTAAAACATTAATTTGATTAAATATTGACACAACGAGAATGCATTAACTCCTAATCATAAGGCTTGGATATTTAAAATCTACTTAAGCAAATAGAATTATCATCGGCATCATAATTGATATGTACATGACATATATAGCATTTCTAAGGAATCGTTTTATCTGTTTCGATTTATTATCTTTTTAATCTATTACATCGTGGCGCTTTTTTATGTTTTGCAGATTTTATTTGATAACTTTTTTGTACACTCGCGGTTTCAATAAGTCTTAGCGTGTTGTAATATAGCCTATAACCTTTCTCAATAAACAGCCTATCGAATTCATATTTTTTTAATTTTTAAGTAGTTTCAGAGATTACTCCCCGCATACAAACTAACAAACAAATTTTATCTTTTAATTATATTAGTATAGATATGTATCTAAGTCATATAAATAAATTCTCAATAAATGGGCTAACCAAATCTAAAAGAATTCTATAAATAGGTCTCAATGTAAATCTGCCTAGTTATAGAGCTTATTCAAAGCAAACAAACAAACAATCAAAACATTTAGTCTTTATAATATTAGTGTAGATGAAAATTGTATTATCATCTAGAATTTCTGCGCCGTACAACCCAAGAAGTAGCAATAAAGCGTACTGGAATTATGGTTTTTAAAAAGCTTTTGCTTACGTAGGAAGCTGACCTTAAGCACCTTACTTTTATATCAAAGCTCGTCAACATCTACCGTTCTTAAATAAGTTGCGAGAACATAAAGTTTGGATAAGGGATGCAAAAGATACAATCTATACTAACATTATTGCCTTAAGGACCGTCGAATTATAACAGATTTGTGTATCCTACACAAGATGGTTAATGGTGGTCTGGACTGTCCAACATTAGAAAACCTATCTTTTAAAATTCCCAACAGGTCAGTACGTCGACCTCAGCTATTTAGCATACCACCTACAACCAATAAAGCATCACAAAATAATCCTATTCACAGAATGTGTAAGCAATACAATAATTTGGAATGTCACTGTGATTTGTTTGAGGGCAGCTTTAATTCTTTTAAATTGTCTTTGTATAAATTGGAATTAAGTTGTTAGATCTTATTTATTTTAGTCTTTTTTATCCTTTTGTAGTAATTTAAGTCATTTTTATTTTTTATTTTGTTTATTTGTTTTTTTTTTTACCTTTTGTTGATTGCGTCTAGTTGTGTTTACATCTCTTACACGCTGAAGTGCTGTGTACAGTTGTAATTGGAAAGCAGATTTATTGTTAAATATGTTAAGTACTATATCATGTATCTAAATGTTTTAATCTGTTATCTGTTACTGTACCAAACAAAATAAAATAAAAATAAAAATAAAATTATGGAGGCAAATATGTTTGTCCCCTACAAAAAACTCTGAAATTACTGATTCGATTTCAAAAATTTTAGTGTTGGATAGCCTGTTCATTACGGAAGATATGCGACGAAATAGATGACTCAATATTCTTGTGTGAAATATATGTAATTTATGAGAAAATGTCAGTATATTTTTGTCGTCAGTTATGTGATGTAAGGTCGGCTTTGACATGAGCTATGCAAATTTTTTTTTTCATTTTCAACAAGGCGGGTGCCTATCTTAATCAAGAGCCCTCGTGTTGCGAGGTGCGCTACGCTCATGTCAGAAAATCTGGGATTGAATTTTAAACAACTTGAAAAATCACTCGAATATTTCGAATATCACATTCTATTTATTTATTTAAGAGTCATACAGTACTCTATATTCGAAAAGGCTAGGTTTGAATTCGATTTTCATTCCATTGAAAAAACAAACTTAAACCTAACCTAAGTTAATAATATATAAATACAATTAAACGCGAAAAAAAAACATTTTTTATCGTAATCTATTTTTAATGCGTTTATCGCGTGAGTAAATATTGTATTTATTGGATTGTACTCAATCAATTACACTCAAAATAATACGCCAAATAACGTTTTAGATTATTTTAATAAAAAATCATTAAAATAATAATGACAATTAATGTATTGTTTTTAAACAATTATTATAGAATCATAATGATAAATATATTTGTGTCGTATTAAAGATATTTTGACGCGACTATTACTCGTTGGTCAAGTGTTATCGAATTAATTAATATTATACATTATGTAAATCATATTAATTGTCCGTGTCGTGTAAATGACTTTATTTAAACATCGGTTTCTTTTGAAAACTAATTGATAAGTCAACAGGTCATTTGATAACGACGATAAAAATTAATATTAATTTTAATTTTGTTTTTGATATAAATTATAATATAATAGTTTATTTACGTATCATGTTATTTTAATTGATTTAATTTAAATATGTAATAACATTAATTAAACATATAAATATATACTTCTTTTTTTTGTAGAATTTTTTCAAGAGAGAATTATACTTCTAAATTTTACTATTGTAATTAATATGTAATTTAGTAACAGTTACCGTGATAAACTGACGAAGGCCGTGAATGTCAAAAATAAGTCAATGACGGTAAATTACTTTTGGTGAAAAAGCAATGGTAAACGATTTATTTAATCTTATTAAAATTTGTGAGTAAAACTTACAATTGAAATTATCGTCTCATACTATAAATTTCGTAATTGATATTGAATTTTTAATAATTAATGTATGTACTTGTTTTGATAGACGCCTGTTTCATTTTAAAAGCAACGTGCGTTAACGATTGTATTGCTATGCGTTGAAATGATTCATTAACTGCGTCTTCGTTCTAAGTTAAGACAGAGACTGTTGTTGTTGATATACTAATGAGTGGTTTAAGATCGTTTACATGGCAATACCAAGCAGTTGAAATTTCACATTTCATTTCCCAAGTATAAAGACCGTCAGCCTTGTGTTTTTTATTCAAGAGTCTAGACGTGGCAAGGGGTGGGGGTAGGAGGGTTCTTCTCGCTGACTTCACGCTTTCGGTCTTATTATTTTCCCTTATGAGATGTTTTCTTCGTATTTTTTCGCTGTTTAGCTCGCTCTTTTGTTAGCATTTTTGTTTCGTTTTCATTTAGTTTTTTTCTTGTGAAATAGTTTTTCTTTTTTTTTTATAAAACTCAAGTGTTGTGGACTCTGTATTTTTTTCATGACAATAATTACGTTATCTTTGATTATTTACGTAAACTCTTAGTTAAACGTGACTTCATTTGTAACGTACATGCAATTTTAATAAAAGAACTTTTTGTTTTTTAAATTAGGAACCTTACTACCGATTTCTTCTAAATTTCTTTGATGTTTAGAAAGTATCGTCATATTAACGATAATTACACTCTACTAAATAAATATAAGTATCTGATGAGTGTTAAGCTGCATATAAGTGAGTTTAAAGCGAACAGGGCACAAAGCTATTACGTACGGTATAATTATACTGGGAATGCCTAGGAAATGTGACGCATGGAAAATGTACGGTGTAGAGCTATTAGCTACTAGTTCTATATAATTTCACTGTGCCGGGAAATAATGGCGATTTTTTTTGGTGATGAAGGTTATTACAATGTAATGATTGTTTGCGTTCTACCATATTGTGATAAGTTTAGGTTTAATCATAATCTTATTGCGTTTCTGTACTATTAGAATATAATTTAATTTTTGTATACTTAAGTCTTTATTAGCAATAAATAATATATTTTTACAGTAAACATATTTTAACACTTAAAATTTTAAGTTTCGAAACGCTGCTCCATTATAATTAGCAATTAAATATGATCATCACGTTTCGTTTAAAGTGATAGCACGATTCGCTGAAATTCGAAACGTCGCTTTAAATTGAGTAGCATTTAAGAATTCGGTCGTAAATGGGTTTAAACCTTAAATGCATGGTGTATCCAAAAGTAAAGGCTTTTTTCGAAGCCGACTGTCAACTAAAAATTATACCAAACGCCTAATTTATTTGTATTTATTTATTTATTGCTTGTTTATTATATTTTACATGACCTGTAATTCTTATTAATATTTTTCCATGAATCTACTTGTTAGTTGGTTTATATAAATTGTTTTTTTTTATTAAATAAAAAAAAAACATGCATTAAAGGGTTAAGCAATAGCAACGCATAACACAGTTTTACTATCAGCAGGAGTAAAATACAATGTTCGAGCCGTGACATGAAAATGTAACGCCGTACAATTCAAGTCGGCCGCCGAGTCCTGCTTTCATTTCCTCTTTAAACTCTGTTTCCGCGTTCACTATGTATCGGAAATTATTTATGTTTCTAAACACAGTCAGAGAACACTATGTACGTGGTGAAATACTTAGAAAATCACTTAAGAGATAAATGTTACGATGGTCAAAAAATTACGTAAAGAGGATATTGCATTAAATACATTTACAGCTGATTTTAAAGCATTTAGTTGTTTTCGAACATTTCGGTTATATATATTTTTTAATATAAAAAAATAAAGTAACAACCAGTAAATATGCCATTGCTGGACCTCCTCTCCCTTTAAGAAGAAGGTTTAGAGCTTCAGCCACCACGCTGTTCCACTGCGGAATATGCGCGTGGCAGAGTTTCTTTCGGCACACACAGGTTTCCTTACGATGTTCCGCCGTGCTGAGATGAACTAAAACTAAATTTAGCACGTGAAAACTCAGCGGTGCTAGCTCGGGCTTGAACCCGCGATCAACGGTTGAGATCGACGTGTTCTAACCACTATATGTATATTTATGTTAAATTTAACAGTAATATGTCGCTGAAATATAAATCGTGACTTTATAAAATGCATCGAATACAATTCTAACACAATCATGAATTCAATTCAGTATTACAATTTCTTAAATCTGAAAGGTTACCCGAATAGCTACTTTATAAGCGATGCTTATCCACACGGTATTTGAAAATGTCTAGGACCATTCTCTTATCTCAATTCCCCTTCGAAATCTAGACACTGATGTATGCGCCTCGCCGTCTTTGACAATTCATGAAAGACGGTTTCCAACGTGTTTCGACATGTTGTCCTTTCAATGAGACGTGTACAATTGTACAGACATGGAGCCTATCAGTTGTATTGTGGGAGGAAAGCCGCCCTCGGCGTACCCGTCTGTATTGAAGGTTTCTTTCATTGTTGTCAGGAAGGCAAGATGTCTCCCTACTTAGTTTGTTTAGTGTGATGAGTGATTGTTACGAGTACATGATGTCTAGGGTTGTCGATCCCTAGTGATATTTTATATCTATACTAACAATCCCTCGCGGATTTACTCGCATTTATGCTTACTGCTTCGCTCTTATGAGTCGTAGCGTGATGTGATATATAGTATCACATTCCTTAAAAAACGGGCTATCCAACCCCACAAGCAGCCATCTTTGTATTAAAAACTAGCTTCCCTTCGCGGTTTCAATCGTGTTTATTGGTCCTGCTAGAAACGATGTAAGCATATAACCTTCCTCAAAAAACAGACAATCTAACGCAATAAGTATTACTCAAATCGAATCAGTAGATTCAGAGATTACCCCTACATACAAAATTACAAACATAGAAACAAATTTTACAACTTTATAATATTAGCATGGATATAATGTGTTTCATTACCTTTAACAGTAAAACGCGACATCTCTTTATTCTATTAACAATTTAATCATGGTTATTTATGCCTTACGTTAATATGGCATATAAATAAGGTATTATAGTGGGCTGCAGCCATATTACATATCGCGGTTTACCGAACGATAAAACGCTGTTATATTGCAGCGGCGAGGTATCCAGTAATGTATGGTTTTCCGGAAGTGCTATCGACGTTGGAGGTAATTTACCTACACAGCACCAAACAAATTTTAAATGTGGATTCTTTATATAATATACTAGCGCACCGAACTAGCTTCGACTAGCTAATTCCCTATAAAAACGCCGAAGTGCATGTGCATTAATTTCTTAAGACAAGTAACCATAATAAATTTCGTGTTTCTTACTTTAAAAATGGCGGATTTTCATACAACCGTTCACCCGTCATTTTATCCCCTTAGGGGTGAAATTTTCATAAATCCTTTCATAATGGATGCGTCCATCATAAAAGGCATCAATTGCCAAAATTTCCAGTTTCAGCGATTTAAGTTCTGTTTATGAATCAGTCAGACAAGTAATTATATATGTATAGATTGATATAAAACACGTTGGTAGAGGGCTAACAAGGAAAATATGGATTATGTGATTGTGTTGATGAAAACGAACGCAAAATGAAATTAGAACATGAAAATGTTTTTTTTCTTTATTCATCAGGTACTTAATTTCATTGTTTTATTATTTTTATTTACGATACTCGAACGATAATAGATAAAAGTAAATCTATATAATAAAATATTCGAAACTTTCCGGATACCGTTTTCGTTTCATTAATTATTCGAAATGTGATTTTATTTCTGTACCGTTCTGTAGTTGGATCGATAAAATACTTACCTCCATTTTGTATTCTGCGTAACATTATATTAGAAAGATAAAAAATGCTATCTATATGGATAATACTTGTAATTTATCGCGCGCTAATTTGTCCAGTGTCGTTTGTTTTGCCGTGATAAATACGATTGTTTTCAAGACACATGTATATCAGTGCTCGTATTACTGAAAAAAATATGATAAGTGTACTTATTGTGAACATAAACTCGTATAGAAAATATCTAAAAGTTACGAGTATAAGTGATTATGGGAAATAAGTAAGCGTTTTCTCGTATATAAATATATCAGAATTATGTTAAATTGTAAATAATCTAGTGTTTTATGGATTTAACACATTGAAATATGGATTACCACTGTGAGAGTAAGTGGTAACTACATCATGTTATTGTATAAGACACTTTATAACAATGATAACGCACTTTCAAATCTAACATCGTTGTAACGCAGCTTTTAAATGCAGTCTTTGGTGCCTCTCAATCTATATATATAAAGGCGAAAGGTCACTCACTCACTCATCACGAAATCTCAGAAACTACAAGCATTATAAGTTTCAAATTTTGCATGTGGGTTCTATTTAGGACGTAGGTGTTCACTAAGGCGGTATTTTCCTAAATTCGACCACTAAGGGGGGAAAATGGTAATTGGAATTTTGTATGAAAGTCCTATGTTATGTGCGAGTATACTGCGAGGGTGCGATAGTATTGTATATCGGGAAAATAATTTATATTATTGCCTGTCAATTATACTACGATACATTTGTATTCGATCGTAGCAAAATACATCTTATTCATATAGGCATAAAACCTTTTATTCTTTAAGCATGCACAAAAGTTTGCTTAAGGTTAGATTTAAACGGACAAGTTATTTTATGAGCAGTTATGATGACACCCACCGACGGCGGTCGATTCAATTACAGAAACGCATTGTATTGGTACAAAGATTTCTCCTTTCATTTAATATTCATCCATAATTTATGAGGAACAGAGTCCAATTTTGGTTACAAAATGTCTCATTTATTTATCATACATTGTATTGATATGTCTATTGATGTCAATGTGTTTATTAATTTATGACATTGATTAAGTCTTATAAACGTGCATTCTAGTTCTAATAAACGGACGATGTTAATAAAAAAAAATTAGCGCATCACACTCAACGGCCCCTCAATAAGGTCTCGTGGCCTTATGTCGGTCCGAAAACACACAACACTAATACAAACACCCAGACCACGACAAACATCCGTATGGCCAATACAGACGCTTTCCGTAAGCGGGGATCGAACCCGCGACCGTTAGTGCTCTAGTTAGTTGCACTGACCACTGCGCCAACGTGTCTGTCAAATATAAATAAACATTTTTTTTTACTTATGAGTGAATCATAATGATATCAAAGTTATTGTTATCTACGAAACACGGATTATAACAATTAGATTGATAAATGATAACTAAGACCTTAAATAAATAAAACGACTTCCAAAGCAAAATACGCAGTTTCGTTTGGTTGGATGATATATCTTATACCAATTATTTTAATTAAATTATTCAACTGATTTTAATAAAAATTCTATGGGACCAACTCAAATTAATTACACAAAAATGTATTGAGACCCTCCACCTCCTTGAAGTCAGTTTAAATAAAAAAAATCCTTAAAATTTTATATTCAGATAGAATATTTACCTAAAGTTTGTTAACCTGAATTGTTTTTAAACGATTTCGAAAAAGGAGGATGTTCGGCTGTATGTAATTTTTTGTTTGTTCACCGATTTCTTCGCCGTTTGTGGATCGATTTTCAATGTTTTTTTTATAGTGAATATTTTATTTATATATATTAAAATTATAAAGAGGAAAGATTGAATTTTTTGTTTGTTCGCATTTACCAACCTATTTAGATTCTGAAACTACTGGATTGATTTGAATTTTCTATTAGTTTCTTTCACTATTACTTTCCTACATTATCCCTGATGTACACAGGCTATAATTGTTCTGTTAAATATCTATATCTACCGGTGCGAAGCCGGGACGGGTCGCTAGTCCTTTATAATCGCACACGTTCCATTAAAATGAACTACACTAAATACCATTCCCACCGCAGTCCGGCGTCGCATTTTCAACGATGCTCCGTAAACGCGGCATTTCGTCTGAACATTACATTTTCGGCTGAAACCGAACGCTTAACTACATAGCTATAGGCCTAATAACGCAAGCAATGCGGTATGTTTTGTTTGTGGGTATAATAGAGGATTTTGAATCGCTCGGATGCTTAATGTTATATTATCCCAAACTAGACAGTTTTAGGTATAAAGCTGCAAAAATAATTCGTTCGTAAATTGATTTTTGTATTAGAATTCGTTTAATAAAGTAAATTAAAAGTTATATACGGTATTAGAGCAAAACAAAAACTCTAAACACACTTAAGCATAAATAAAGAAATGAGTAGCTGGTTTTTTTTTTTTTTATAGATAAAATTGGAAACCGATGTTTTCGATATGTCTTTAATTCACAGCATGGCACAGAGAGATCATAATTAAAACGTTGTGTTGGCTTCGACAGCTGCGGCTTGGTCTAGACGTGTCAGGTGATTGCAATGATGTGTGTGCGGTGCTACCAGTGAACATCGATGTGTGCGAGCACGTATAATCGGGAACGAACGGGAAATTGATACCACGGTCCCTTACCATGTGATGTTCGGAAGCTAAAACTTTTTTTTAAATAAGGAACAGACTTTTGAAGTAAAATACGCAATTTTGTTTATTTGATTGACGTTACTCTAGTTATTTTAATTTATAAACTAAACCACTGAACCGATTTTGATAAAATTTCTATGATATTAAACTAAAAGTTTATCGTTGCAAATGAAAAATAATTTTAAAAATCGGTGTGTTGAGGATATAAACATTAAAGAAAAAAGATTACGGTTTGACAACTTTTTTTAATTCGATTGAAAAGGAAAATACTTATATCAATGTATTTCGATACATCCGCTACGTGACTTCTGGGTATTAGTTGTAAATTAGTTCGTTCGCCGCTAGATGTCGTGCAAGCCCAGCGCTTCGGTAGTGTTATATTTTAATGAGCGTCGCGCCGCCACGAGCCTTTGTTTGCACACAATGCAGTCTGAGTATACAGCTATAGCGAGAAAAGTTCATTGTTAATATTCTATGTTGGGAGCTTGTTAAACGGCAGCACCCTCTATCGGTTGCTCGGATGCTAATGAGGCGAGGATAAAACTGGTCACGCTTGTCAATAAATTAGCTAAATAGTTTAAGTGCAACCGATAATGCTTTCGATATTATAAATGGTTATTTTGCGTTTTTGGTTATGTTTTTTTTATTTACGGTGGAACTTTCAAGCTTATAGCAACGAGGTTTTAATTACGGTTTTATCATCTTTCGATTTTTTTCTCTTTATTGTTATATCTTCAAATCCAGCCATCATATCGCGGTAAAAAACCTACTTTTTATGTCTTTTTTTAAGACGAAATTGATAAAATCGGTTTCATGTTTTTGCTCGTATAAACTAACGAACAGTAGTAATCAAAAATAGATAGTATTGTAAGTTTTACTGCTCTAGTCTAAAACATCGTTAAAAATATATACATGAAAATATATGTTATACATATATAACTTTTATACATATCGTAAGCTAGGCTCAGACGCGATAAAGAACTAGTTCTAACACGAGACGTTAAGGCTTTATACCCTGAACCTGTAAGCGGCGACTGCAATTAATTACGTTTGCAGTGTCATAAACAGAGAAGCCAATAAAAGCAGGATCTATTCCTTTATCTGCTGATTTCGCTATGTTTACCGTCGTACTAAGGAAACTCGATGCATAAAGTTTTAATTAAAATAAGATAATTCGCTGAAATTCATTGTATATATATTATTAGCTGCTCCTCGCAGTTCACTTAATGTTATATAGTCTGTAACCTTCCTAAATAAATGGGCTATCTAATACAAAAAGATATTTTCAAATCGGATCATTAGTTTCAGAAATTGTCCCCTACATAAAAACTTACAAACAAAACTTTTCTTTATAATATTAGTGTAGTTTATTATATCTTTTTATTTATTTTATAAGGATTAAAATATGATATACTTTAAAAGGCGATTTATATATTAATTTTATGTAAACGGCTTATCATTTAAATAAGATAAATTGTGAAAAAAATTTCGTCATCATTATCGTCCCTGTCCTGTTCACACTCTATGTGGGGGAGGCACAGCCAGTTCCTGTCTTCCACTTCCACTCTCGCATATCAACTGTCATCTCAGTAGCCACTCCCTTTTTACTCATATCACCTCTCACCCAATCCATCCAACTCTTCTTTGCTCTACCTCGATTAACTTCCTTCAACTTGCAAATCTAACGCTCTTCTTCTCACATAGCACTCGTATCATATAATGCCCATAACTTGGTAACCTCGCCGGAACTTATCTGTCATTGCCGCCACTTTTTAGTTTGATACTAAAAAATCGTATATAAAATTGTATTAGCAGATAAAAAGGTACATATTTAAATGTATAGTATAATTCGTAATTCTAGTTAATAGTCTTAGTGAAAGCGCCGCCCGCCCAGCGCTTCGTACCTAAGTATGTACATAGTAGAGTGCGTTCACATTTCGCGTCTGACGGCCAAACGATAAGCCGGTGCGTATTCTTTGTTCGTTTTACGGATTTTATATTTACAATGTATACAGCACATTTTTTTTAAAGTTTGCAAAAAAAGAATATTATTTCCAGATGTTTCGAATGCACAACTGTAATATTCAGCGTTATAAATTTGCACAATAAAATCTTTAAGCTAAATACTAAACTTTATAAATATAAAATTATAGAAGTCTACAAAATTTAAATGATTTGGCAGACTTTTATAATGATTTACATGAATTATTTATGGTTGCTTTTACACCTGAAAGAGTTTATCAGTTATATCAGTTACGAGGGTAAAATTGAGAAGTGTAATTCTCGCCTTACATATAACGATATCAATAAAGTACAAAATTAATTACGTAATTGCACTTTCGCTGTTTATTAATCACTAAAGAGTAATTCTATTTTCTTATCTCTTTATGAATTATTTTATAAAAAAAAAAGTGAAAAAATTCAAAACTTCATAACATAAAGTTTTTGCTTGGTGTAATTAATTAGATGCTAAGGTCTACTAAAACGTCAAATGATGCCCATTGACCCCAAGTAATGACTAGCTTATTAGTAGTGCCAGCCCTATAACATATAGCGTGGAAAGGCTCTCGTGAAAGCGCCGCCCGCCCAGTCGCGTTTGTAACGCGGTAGGGCGCGTTCGTGTTACACACGTCCGACGCCTAGCCGAGTAAATAACACGTGTTATTTATATAACGGTAGGTGTATATTGATATGAATTTATATTAGACTTTTGGCGGTTTTTGATTGTATTGAAGAGACAATTATAATTTTTTTTTTATTTAAGTGTACAAGAAGGTATGAATGTTCGTCTTAATAAACTTTAATTTAGTTATTGTTCGTTGTTAACAGTTTTGTCTAGTTGCGTTATTAGGCTGACTAATATTTTACGATAAAGCTTAGCCGATTATATGCACGTGCTCTTTGTTCCAGTTACTGATAGGAGCTAAATATTTAACAATTGAATATTTGTCTTTGTTTCTGCTATTCAATTACAAGTATCAAATTTTTAATTAAATATCAAATCAGATATATCTTATTATAATATTGCATATTATTCGTAATTTACGATTACATAATAAAGCTCTTTTGTGGTGAATGTATATATATATATATATATATATATATATATATATATATATATATACACAGATTTTTGTTTGAGCTTTTTTACGCTTAAAATAAAAACGAAATTTTAACAACAAAAGCTAATTGTGTACTTCATTTTAATTGAAAGTAAACAACTGTTTTGTAAGTATGTTTCATAAAACTGCCAAATAATTATCTAACGAAGTTCCTTTGATAAAAGTAATATTCTGTACAGTAAATATATAAGTACATAAATTTAACGTTGTTTGTATTGCGTAAACATTTTTGTGTACAGTTTTAATTTTTTGTGTAAAAATTGTCGTATACCGAATATCCGTATATTTTATATATAAAAATTAAATTTATATGCAACGCGTAAATATTATGGATTTTAATTCTAACTTTTGACATAGCAGGGTACGAACTAAAAATAAGTATGGCACGGGAATCATATAAGTATGGCACGAAAGGCGATTATGAATTGACATGAAATTAATTTTCGTAGTTTAATACCTTGATGGAGTATTCAACGTTGATTTATTTTGCGGGTAAGGCTTGGCATCGAGTATAAATTATTATTTAAAAGCTATGCTTTCGATTCTTAGGTACTCAAATGAAAATTTTGACAGTTGGTATAAAGTGTATAATGCTGATTTGATCGCTGATTTATGGACTTTTGACTTTTTAAGGCGAAAATAAACTTATGAGTTTCACTCACGGAGTTACATAATTGTTTATCATTGTTTTTTTTCTGAAAAACCTTACTGTCAGTGTTGTATATATTATTTTATACAAAGTTGTTGTATAACAGTTCGGAGAGTAAAATTTACAAGCTTAATTCTGGCAAATG
Organism: Hypolimnas misippus; assembly: GCA_037950945.1. Lineage (NCBI taxonomy): Eukaryota > Metazoa > Arthropoda > Insecta > Lepidoptera > Nymphalidae > Hypolimnas > Hypolimnas misippus. Next base: position 9,896,053 of record JBBEEQ010000025.1, on the reverse strand, counting down.
AATTTGTGTTTAATTTTAGGAATTGTTAGATCGATTTGAAATGATTCTTTATTGTTCGTTTATTATGGATGATAATGTACAATGCGAGAATTACGCTTACAAATTTTCAGACTTTCATAAAGTATTTTCTATCAGTGCCTTATTTTTTTACAGCCTTCGTAACTTACTTCGTATCTATTACTACGTTACTGACCGGTTTAAGCTTACAAATGTAGTTCGCGCCTAAGGCTTATAATATAGCATACGAAAAGTCATAAAAGTAAAGTCGTAAATTGAATCGAAATAACGAAATAAAGCTAGTTTATTATCACATGTAATTATACTCTTAAACGACAAAACCCATAGCGTTTCACTGTCAACCTCAATTAAACTTGTATATAGGGCGGCTTATCGGCAAGTTTTACTCCGATTTAACTGTAAACTAACGGAATATTATCGTCAGCCTCGTTTGTTTATACCTATATGTTACTGTTTCCTTCACTAGATATATTATCGCGCTATGGAAAATACATTTAAATTGAATTAAATCGTATTTATAGTATGACAAGGATGAGGAAATAAGATCTTTTTAAATAATAATAATATTAATTTAATGGGTCCTCTTTTTGAATGACTAAAATATATCTGTATGTTTGCACTATCGTTCTTAAGTTATTCAACCTGTGTATGTTTTTGATATAAATTCTGACTTTATCATTTTAAAATTGTACGTTTATCTATTTCTTATTTAGATTATTATTTCCTTAAAGTTAAATAAATAATATTCTAAGGCGTTAATAATATTGTAAGCGTAATTCTCGCACTGTACATTATCATCCATAATAAACGAACAATAAAGAATCATTTCAAATCGATCTAATTACATTTATATGTTTTGCTCTCAGACTTTCATAAAGATTTACATAAATTATTTCTCATTTCTTTATAACTGAAAACAAAAATTACTATCGGCGTGCTATATTTGACAGCGCTCAGCTTTCGTAACTACTTACGACGTAACGGTTGCTAGGTAACAGAGCTGTTTTATATTGCACTCGAGAGAAAAACTTACAAATATATGCTGAATAGTTGTAACTTTTGAGGATAATTAGCAATATTACTTTACTAAGTATTTTTTTATTTTAATAAATCGTGTCAATTCAGTATCAATATTTTCATTTAAATTATTAATTTTTATTTAATAAAATAACTAAGAAAATACCCCAAAACAAGCCCAAACCTATTAAAATATAAAGCCTAATTTTATTTCCATTTTGTCAAAGGTTTCTGTAAAAAAAAATTCCTGAATTAAATTTAATTTTTTTTAACTATTATATCAATCAAAAATTACATTTATTAAAGATACAAAGCAAAGATTAACCTCTCGAGTACAAAGACATAAAATCAATTAAATTAAGAATTCGTACGATGCGACACCAATCCTAACATTCGTCCATTTTGTTTACACGATAAAACAATAAACACATTAATAGCACACGAGGATAACGGAGTCGCCTGTGACGTACGCAAGGGAGGTATACAAACTCATCAGTTATCGTTTGAACGCGGACTAAATCGAACCGATGACAGACTGTCACGTCGACGTAACGAGCCCTTTATGTCTAAAACCCCATTTTTTGTAGAGTTTTTGTTAAGTTACAAAGATGTTAGCGTGAGTTTTTGAGCGTGTATTTGTTGTTTGTAAGTGAAATTTTCGTAAGTAGATTACGTCAAAATGTTGTCGATGAGACCGGTGGACGAGAGGCTCTTCAGTTTTAAGAGCCTCAAAGATAAATTTGAAAAACCCAGGTAATTGTTTAACATATTGTATCTGTTTTTTTTTTTATTTATTTTAAGGTATAATTAATGAAATATGTTATTCTTTAGTACAATCGTTTTTAATGTTAATAGAAAAAATACATTGCTTGCCGTTTAAAGTTATTTTGATAATTTATTATTATATAAACACAATTTTAAATGTTTACTTTATTAATGTATTTTACCAAATGAATTTCAAATGACTCATTTTAATAATAAGTGAAATATTGTACTACGCGATATATTTATTAGTAAATTAAGATCATTAATTTTATATTTATTATTATATAAAATTAATGATCTTAATTTACTAATAATTTCTATTTTTTAACCGAGTTCAAAAAGAAGGAGGTTCTGGATTCGTAGTTATATACTTATTCCAATTATTGGTATCTCAGAACTTCAATATTTATTAGCCGATTTTGAAAATTCTTTTATTTGAGCATACTTTCAGTTTAGTCTTATCGAATTCTTATCAAAATCGCTTCTTTTGTTTTTAAATCGAAATAACTGAAATAAGAATGTCTTGTAAGTGAACTAAATTAATTAGTTTAATTTTAAAGCCTGTCCCTTCTTTTAATTTAATTATTTAATTCATTAAATCAATTTCAAACAGGTCATAATAATGATGAGTAGGTATGCTACATGATAAATTAGTAAATTAATGTTATTACTTTTATTTAAAGTGTTTGTTTGTTTGTCCGCAGGTTCGGCGGTGGCGTGCAGCGGAGCGCCACACAGGCCGACATGCCGAACCGAGGTGGCACTATCGCTGAGAGGTATGTCATTAGTAAGGTACTTGACTCGTACATACATCGTACGCTTAGTATTAAAGTGACCGAATTCAAAAATTTACGTTTTTATTACATTTAGAAATTCAGCCGTTTGTTTCGACTTTGATGTGACAAAATGTTGGTAGAATAGTATTTTTTTTTCATAGATATTATGATCCACATAATTATATAAAAGTAACTTTTAATTAATAACTTAGCTTACTCGTTTCACACAGATTTTGAATTTGTCCCTTTAGCACTATAGAAAGAATTATCAATATTTATTTCTTTTTGAGATATCTTTAATCACGTCACATAAACATATACTAAAACAGTTTTGGCCTTTGTCTGAACATTGATGATTACTGTTTGACGGTATTGGTATCGGTACAAAGATATAGTCGTTTTGGACATGCATAGCGAAATCTTGACATATGCATATCTGTATATTTATTTGCATTTACGCAAAATACAACATGTATATTATAGAAAATTTTATATTAGCCACATATAACATGACTATAGACATATTTAAAGATAGATGTTGGCACTCAGAATGATGTCCACTTTGTACGACGTTGTCTAGCAACCGACAGAGTATGACAGGCGAGAATATCTCTGGAATAACGAGTCAACTACCAAGCTTGTTAAAGTTGGAAACGATTACAGTCTTTTGGTATAAAATAGTATGAACGTAACATATGCATAGTATAATTAGGTATAAAGACACCGCTCGTGTAAAGTCGAGTAACACAAAGTTATCCAATGACTATAATGTAATTTCTTTTGACACGAAATGAAGCCCTAAAATATTTGATCGAGAAACAAATTGCCAATTACACGTTACATGTTTGTAATGTTACGAATTACAAACTGTAACTTTTTCTACTTAACCTAACAAGCTTACGAATATTGTAACGATACTGATATTTATTTAATGGCCCTATCAAATAATTGACCTATTGAACATTATTTATATAATATAAACTAGAGGAAAATATTTACTTATATACAATATTCGTAGACTTTATTTAGGACGTAAACAGGTAAATAAGTAGTTATATAATATAAATAGTGATACCTTCTCTATGCTATGATAATGTTTATGCAGTGGCGAAATATAAACTCATGATTTTTTTCACCAATTTCTAAAATGGGAGGAATTTTCTCAGTTCATTGCAGACTTTTGACTTTGAAAGAGTACTGTTCCTAGATGGTCTCATAAAATTTTATTAATACTAAAAGTACTATAAATTGATTCAGTTGTTTCTTTATTTGTCTAAGTAAACAAAATTATGTATTTTACTTTTGAAGTAATTTTTTTAAATTAGTTAAGTCTTTTGTTTAATGTTTAGTATAAGATGTGCTTTGTGGCTTCAATTTTATGGTTTACGGTTATTTATCCATTACATAGGTCATAGCAATATGTTATACAGCCTATACCTTTTTCAGCAGACTGTTTATCTTATACATTTTTTAATCAGACTAATAAATCCCGAGATTGTCTTATTCAAATAAACTAAACTTTCCGCCTTATATATTATAATAGTATAAATATATAATTTCTAATATTTTGCACAGATGTACTACAAGTATGTAAGGTATATATTAGTGTGAGACAGACAGCAATAATTAATTTTAATCTGTATTTCCTCTGGGCCGAGAGCGCGCACTTGAGGCGATAATACAGCGGGTCGTTGACATTGCGCATTGGTTTCGATTGCATCTATTTTGATTTTATCAAACATCTTAATGTACGACTGATGGTTAACAGAGCGATGTGCATTTATATCAAAACATCCGGCGACTCCGTCCCGTATTCGAAACCACTTGATGTCAGTTTTTTTTAACATCCGACACTCGATGATGAAACCTTTTTTTCTTGTTCACTTTTTTTTTAAACGGCTTATTAAGTTTATTAAAATACTTTTGTTCAATTTTACGAATGCTTTTAATTTAAGCAGCGTTAAGTAGATCTTCTTTATTTATTATTTAAAATAAAATGGCGATGTTATCGCTATAATAACAACTTAACAATAAGGTAATTTTGTGAAACGTTTTTTTTGTTATTAAATACAATAAGTCTCATAAAGTAGTGCAGTCCAATTCATATAAAGTTAATCATAAATTCTCAGTAAAACTGAATTGCAAAAGCATAAATTTTTATGACTCACAAGTAACAATAGTGTAAAAACCGACAATCAAATGCATATCGCTGATAAAAGGGATTAATAACAATAGAATTCAAGTCTTTTTTACATCCGACATTACGTATAAAGTCATTAGTTAATGTACTAGCTATGTACATTAATTCAAATCGATTACCAAAATGACACCTCGTTGCAACATTTGTACAATATTTACAAAGAAATTTACATAAATATTACAGATGTTTTAAAATTTTGAATTAATTTTGTTTTTATGGCTCTTAAAATAAAGGCTATTTTCAAGTATCTGTGAAACGAATATTAAATAAAAGATTAGTAGCACATTAAGATATCTTATCTCATAATCGTTAACTACTTGGAAATGAGGCATTTGTTTTAGTTCCATTTCTGTTATCTCTGTAACGAAAACTATTGTTATCGTCGCGAGATAGGGGTGCTTTTACCTGAATTATCTTGAATTATAGATTTTTTTTTAAGTTTTGATTGTATTTTATTATTAGCTGCCCCGGCAATCGTTGTGTTTCCATATATATAAGGTAACTTATTGTATTACAGTACTAATATCGCTATTTAAAAATGGGGTTGGTGGTAATATTATAAGCTATATTCATTTTTTTAATCAAATCACAAAAAAAATGTTAATTTTGTTTTCTCGGTACTAAGGGCTATATAAATTTGTTTTCGACCTATTCTCAGACCAACCAAATATACACAAAAAAGTTATAAGAATTAGCTAATATAATAGTTACCGTTTCTAACGATAATTGACAGAGTCGGAAGCCTTCTCCATTCTTTTGCTTACTTTCCATTCCCTTTCATCTTATTCCTCTTTAAGCTGGCAATGCATTTGTGGATCATCTGGTGCTGCAAATGCCCTGGTGTCCCGCCTGCTCGTTTACCAGCTGTTAATGTAATAATAATAGCATTTTATATATTTGATATCATGATGTGTCGATGATTTACACAAAATATGAATTGAGCACTTTGATTAATCTGCGTTGCGTCAGCGCGTACGTTGTAGTTGTACATGACGTACGTACGATGTTCGTATTTCGTAGTATTCGAACGTATGTGTCCATACGCATATTGTAAAAATGAAAAAGTGCGTGTTCTTTTTTGTTGCGATGATTAAACAAAAGAGCAATTTTAAGGAATCGACGACCATTTGGGTTCTAACTTTGAATAATAAGTTCGCTCAAAATAACCTTACCTAAGTATTCAATGATATTTTGCAAACCCTATATTTTTAATTCTCAAAAGTTTATTTCTAAACAGCAACAATACACTCACTGTTTGGAAGCAGCTGTAATAAAAATCTTCGTATAACTCAAAATTACATTTAGTAATCTTAATTATCAATATTTTTAAATGTTTTATGCACCTTGTTTTCTTAAAGCTGCACAAGAAAATTATGTGGTCTATGTCACTTCTTCTCTTAATTAAATAAAAATGTTACAACTATTTCGTTTATTTTTATTTATTTTTTTAAACACATTACCAGACAGACAGCGTGTGTATGCTTCTTGCGTGTTGTAAGTAGATAATTCATTATTATGCCAACCATAGTCAACGAGACGGGGCTCCCCAAAGGACCACTTGTTCGTTCACAGTTTCCAACCTTGGCGTGAAAAAACGGTATAATTTTATTAAAAAAGGCTGCCTCTTTAACGTAGAAACCTGCGCATCACTATTTCGCTTTCACGCTTGAAAAATATTGTACCAATATAGAATCCTTAAGTTACTCGTAGTTTTTTTTACACCTATAATATGTGTTAAAATCCCCTTGTGTTATTCTCGCAAAATTTTGAAAATGGCTCGAACGATTTTAAATATAATTTTATTTTTCTTTGCCATAATAATAATATTGTAGTGGTTTAACGAAAATATAAAATTCCAAAAAAGCCATAGGAATAGCCGAAACATTGAAAAGGTCAAAATAGGTAATTTAGTATAGAAATTTTCACTACGGATTAGTTTTGATAAATGATTCAATGCGCGGTACAAAATTGCCGGGTGTCTAGTTAATAAATAAAGATGAAAAGTTTATTTGTTTAAAAGCGCTAATCTCGGCAATCAGTTCGGTTTCAATAATTCTTTCTGAAGACTAAATTATAAAACATCGCGTAAAGACTTAAAGGAACAGAAAACAGATGCGTCAAACAATTTAGCAAATGCCGTAACGTAAAGCGAGTAAAACCGCAGAATACATTTAATATTTTAATATTTTTAGTTTTATATTACAAAAAAAAAAAGGATTGTATAATTCAATCTTCCATCCTCCATATACCTTTAAATTCCATAACACTGATATCGATGTAAAATATAATGTAGTTAACTTGATATTTAATCGATTAAAATATTTTATCTACACTCCATAATATTAGCGTTAATATACTAAAATGTTAGAATAATTGTAATAGCAAGGGAATTTCATTTTTCAGATTAGCGGCTCTTCAGGCGGCGGGTGCGAATGATTGGAGGGCGAGGGTGTGCCGACTCAGCCCTGAGCGGGAGGACAGCAAGGCGATAGAACGAGCCAAGAACAGGATCAATGTTAGTAGTACATGCATGTTCATTATCCTTACTAATATTATAAATGGACGCTGATAAGCAATTGTGTCAAGCCATATGGATTTCATTTTGAAAAAATGGCATCTTAAGATGTCAAAGCTATTCTTAAAAAAATGTTTGAAGAAGTGTACATCCAATGCTAAATATGAAACGCACTTGAAACTCAAAGCATTGAATTAAGAATCTTTTTTATTTACATAGTTCAGAAAACTTCAAATTCGTTCGAATAATGTTAAACACGTGACGCAATATAAAAAATCCACCATTATATTCGAATTTGAGTTTTTGGGAGTTGACACATCATTGCTTATCAGTATTCAAATGCAAAAGTAACTCTATCTGTATGCTTCGCACCTAAACCACTGAAACATTTAAATGAAATTTAGTGTAGAGATAGTCTAGAGTCTGAGAAAGGATATAGGCTACTTTTAATTCCGAAAAAATGCACCTTCCCTGTGGGAATTCTTTGTAAGCGGGGACGCGATATAACCGAATTCTGCGCGGACGAAGGCGCGGTAAATACTAAAAGATATTTCTTGCGCCTTGATTCGTGTGGAATCTCTTTTTTGTAGAGTTATTGTGATGACACTTAGTTTGATTTAAGAATAATTAGGTCTGCTCTAAAGATCAGATCAGAAAAGATCCGTGATTAGGATTTTTTTTATTTTAAAAGTAATACGAATGAATAAGAAGTAGTAATACAAATTATTTATTTTGTTACCGATTCCGCCATGTTTTTTTATTAATTTTAGTCTTCTGCTAGCTTCACTTAACTCTAAATTTTTAAAATACGTAACAAGATAGAAATACATTAGAAGTTTTTTAAATTTTTAAATTCTGTTTCGTTCTGTTGAGTAATGTTCGGAAGTGAAACATTATGTAGCACATGTTCAATTTTTATAAGACAGTCATTTCGCGGTGAAATTGCAAACAATACGACGCCCCATTCATAGCATTACAATGACCCTTGCAGGACAATGACATAATACAAGTTTCAAATCCTTATAAGAACTTCGTGGTTAGGACAATGAGTGTTTTACAATATCTCTGAGGCTATTTTTTTCTTTAAGATTTCTTTCTACTTTCGTTATTTAAAGATAGAGACATTAAATGCATCTTGAAGACTCAGGATATCAAGATAATATTATCCATTATCCCCAAAATGTTAAACACATATCATCATGTTGTGATTCATGAAATATCACTAAGTAATCGATAATTACTTCATCACACATACATATTTTTAAACCTTCCAGAAGGTAATAACATTAAGAGATTAGACTTATTATCCACGTCTTTATTTTCCAACTCTTACAATAATATATCACCATACTCTCTCTCTCTCTCTCTCTCTCTCTCTCTCTCTCTCTCTCTCTCTTACAACACGTTGCTAGGCGATTCTCCAGGGCAAAGCTATTTTCACTTTTTGTATGTAATTTTTATTTTTTATTTTTTATAAATTGTTCACCTTGTCATTGCCGTTACACTTATATACATTCTTATATATATCGTCTTATTACACTAGTTCAGTCAGTTTTATTAAAACGTAACAACCGTAAATACCAATTTTTCTATTAATAGTAAATGGTCACCTTCCATTCTTAATAAATACGCGAATTTGTGTTAAAGACTCTTATGTATTATATATACCTATTATTTTAAGTTATTACACTAGCTCACTCATCCTTAATAAATCCACTTGACCATTACGAATAATTAGGTCTACTTATTGTTAAACCTTACCTTACACGCCAATACAAAACGAATGCTCACTTGCTCCATTAATTGAAACTGGTCAATCTTAGTTACAGTAGCCAATGCCCTAACGTATTGTGTAATTCTGAGTGAACAATTACTCTGACCACCACTATGAAGGCTGAGTGGAACAGAGTAAAAGCTCACTGAGCTTTCACACTGGAACACGAAAACAAAATATTGCTGTTCAGAGGTAGTAAAATTCTAAACAAATAAAGTTGTATCGAATCTTCTCCAATTAAATCCAAGAAATAAACAGTCATATAGTTAGTTGAAGTTTAGTGTTCGCAAATAACGCCTAGCAATATTAGTTAAACCATTGTGAGCTATTATTAACGCGGAAATGTCGTGTATCCCGTCATTAACAATTAAACACGGAAACTCTAGCATGATTATTGAGCGAATCTATTTATGTGTATTAAGTTACATATTGTATGATATAAAGGACTACGGTGATAATGTAAACTATTGAGTTGAATAATTATTTTATTGTAGAGCCGGTAAGGATGCATAAATTATCGTTGATCTTCCATTTGACTTTCGTAATTTAAAATTATTTTTCTTTCTCATGTTAGTGTGAGTGAAATGCCAATAGCGTGATAGTGGCCTTACACTAATACTTTAGTAACAAATACTTTGTCTGTGTTAGTCCAACAGTATCCGTCTGTGATGGGACGTTTAGAGTGTTCCATTTTTAAATAACCGACCTAACGTATTTACTGTCTAACATCTTGACTGAATAACTATAAATACTTTTTAGTTTACAAGCAATGCCTTCACATCTGAAAGATTTTACTGTCAATACCTTATTTTTGACAGGTACAGCTCTCGTGAGGTTATCTTGGTAACTAGGTTAGAGAATTGTTTTATATCAACATCGAGAGCAAAACTTACAAATGTAATTCTCGCCTTAGAGATAACACTAGCCACCCAACACCCAAAAAATCGTTTACCAATTTTGGTCAAAATAATAACAAAATAATTGGTCAATATCGACTTAACTAAGACTTCCAAACTTCCAAGAGTGTATGAAGCATATATTTTGTGCTAGAAACCTATAAAGAAAGTGATTTATTTAAAACGAAGGTGTTAATCAATATTACCTAAGTATTTTTTAGATTATTTCTCAGTGAAAATTAGAAGCTTAAATTATCTACTCCTAAAACATATTATTTCGGGATCGACCTTTGAGTGGCGTCTAGGTGGCTTGTGTTGGACGAAAATATCGCGTAACCGTAGCTATACTAAGGGATATAAAACCACCAATAAATCTAGCGTGTTTGAAGATCGATGCGTCGAAAAAGAGATATCTCCGCCTAGCACATCGTTTTGACCTTGATGTTGCAAGACATTGATTATTTTATTGTTAGGATGTTGGCGAAGGTCTTCAATATCTAGCCTTTCTTAAACCAAGATATAGATTACCAGTGTATTTTGAAACGATTCATACAATAAAACTTAATATAGAATCTGTATTAAATTTTAATAATTTTGGATTATTATTTAGTATTATGTTTTCTATTTAAATATTTATATTGAATTCATAAACAGAATGTGTTGACAATTTATGAAATGCTTTGACTTAAAAGTTAAAAAAAAATCATTTTATAAGTTATTTTTAATAGCATTATTTAATTAAAGAATTGTATTTAAATACGCTAAATTGTACCATAAATACAAATATGTTATATTAGTCAAGTTAAGACATAAGATGTCATTTGATTAAAAATACGTAAAAAGTAAATCACATTTCAGTAACATCCTCAGATGTGTCAATGACGAACTAGTCTGTGATAAAACAAATCATGTTGCCTACCCGTTGTAAAACTTAATTACTATGTACAAAGAACAAAGTTTGTATAGCTAAAGAGAATATCAAACTGAATTTTGGCAGAGCCATCTGCTGTAATTAAATGGAAGTGCAGAGCACTATCAACTTTACCCCTTTAGTTTGACGTTTCAGATTCAATCAACGATCAGGGGGACAGTGACAGGTTACTTGGCATTTTCTCTTCGGGAAAACATTAACCTCAATAACCCTTTAGAACCATTAGTTATCCGTGACACGACATTAGCGTTTTAATTGAAACAAGACGGATGGGCATGAATTGATGTTTCTGTGCCAGTCCTTGTTTGTTAATTTTAACTAAAGTATACATTAAGATTATAAGTATGGATATTTGAAAATATTAGAATGGACTTTTATATTATTTTGCTTGGAAAAGTACTTTGAAGGAAAAATATACATTAAACGCCAAGTTTGTTGCGTTTTTAGTTTTGTTTAAAAACGTAGGTTACAATATATTTTATAAAGTATCAGTATTAATATATTTACGTTTGCCTTCCGCTTTCTACATTAGGCGCACTATGTTAAAGCTGTGTTTGCTTCGATTAATATATAATTAAAATATGTTATTGGTAATAAAATTTTACTATTTCTTTCAATGACAAAGCAATGGTGTTTGTTTTATTTTTTAAATAAAAACAAATAAATCTTCTAAATAAATAGGTATATATGCTTATTTTTGGACGACATTTTTGGTTGCATTTAAGAGACATCTACATTAAAATCTAAAAAAAATGTAGTAGAAACTAGTTCTTAAATGTCATAATCGTTTTCATTGTTGGAATACTGACATTTGAAAGTAGCATTTTATATTTATAGGGCATGTCTAAGGTTTATAGGGTAGTGATATGTCAAAGGTAAATGTGAATCTTAATGATGTTTAATTAAATACTGTTCGATGTTGTTCCAAATTTTTGTCAACATTTCGACTATCTTTTCTACCGTATTCAGCGACTTCTCTGTAACCATATTTTAGTTTTTAATCATATATCTATATACGTCAAATGACTGAGAAGCAATAAAGCCATCTTAAATTTTAGTATCTAAGTGTTCTTCAGAGACCACAGAATCTATGTCATAAAATATATAATATTATAAAAATTAAAATATAAATCTAGCGCCATCTCTTGTCTAACCCTTGAAGTAAAAGAGAAGTAGAACTTAACGCCACCTAGCGTCAACATTTACAAATCACAACAGCGGTTATTGGCGCTAAAAACAAATTGAAAAGTTAGAATTGCTTAATAATAATGATTAATAAGCATTTTGTTTGTAATACGGTTAAACAGTTATACTGCAAAATATTTTCTGCAATTCTTTAGCTGACACTAAAAGCACGATTAATAACAAAAGTATTATACATAATTTGTATGCTTTGTTCATACAATATGTGCATCTGACACTTATGCATACATTTCCTTGTAGGACTCTAAAACCTCCTTAGTTGGTCGAAAGAGGTCGCCACTTCCAATGTTTGCTTAATCGGATTACGATTTGAGGTCGCGGGTTTCTATTAATCTTTTAACATAACAAATGCAAGAGTTAATGATTTCTTTAATTAGTATTCGACCTTGTAAAGTTATATAAATTTTCTATATGATATGTTTTCATTTTGTGAAAATATTGTTTTATATATGTATTTTTTTATTGTTGGCTAAGGTTATTCTTATTAAATATTAACGAAGAATATCAGAATATGTACCTACTAAGGTTAAGGGCTACTTACTACTTGTGTTGAAATATTTAGCAACAGATTTTATTTATTTTTTTGGTATTATTAATATACGTGTGTATCTGTGTGTCTGTTTATTACATCGTAGCTCCAAAACGAATGAACCGATTTTGATGCAATTTTTTTTTATTTTTAATCTAATTTAACCGAGATGATTCTTAGCACTAATAATTTATAAGATCTGTTTAGATGTGTGAGGGTTATCGGCATTTTTCTAGCTATTAAAAGAATCTGAGCAACGTCAGTAGCCTAGTTGACTCGATATTTACTAAACTAAGTATGAATGAAATTAAAATTACATAGTTGAGAAGAACAAAAATAATAACATTTTGTATAATTATTCAAACTGGCAACATATTTATAAATACATGTACACCTGTAAAAAAAAACTAACTCATACGAAAATATAATTTAACAAATAAAAAAGCATGGCTGCTAAAATTTTACGAAGCTTTATTCGCCTCACTTAAAGTAGAGTCTATTAGGCGATTCGATATACATATATAAAACCTATAAACGTAACAAACACATCTTTTTTATTTTGTCGGGTTCTATTTCAATAAACATCTGTATAAGCTGGATTTACATAATACAAGTGTAATTTACACGTATTAATTTCATATACATAATTAATATAATTTACAACACAAAGTCGTCAAGAAAATTATTGTAACAATTATTATTTACTTTAAAATTATTGTACAATTATGTTTTACTATTAAAAAAACGTCCATTTCACGATTGGATTTACGTTTATTTTACAATATCGACGTCATAATACTATATTTCTGAAAGATAAGACTTAAGACGTAAAATAAGCAAAAAGCCATAGTGGTTTAAAGGGCTCAGCTAAGATGCTTCAATAATCTGTATAAAGCCTTTTAGATCAGGGTTTTCAACTGAAAAAAATAAAAAGTTTCTTTAGAAATATTGAAAGATAAAAGTAAAAGTAATTCTTAATTTTTTTTAACTGCTTGGCATTTGCTAATATCATCTTGGATAAGTATTTATTATCTGGCATAACTTAAAATTGTTCTATTTTGAAACACGGAATATTGTTTTATTTTTCTATTTTTCAACCGCCTTCAGAAAGGAGGAGGTTCTTGATTCGTGGTATATGTTTTTTTTACGTCAAAACTTCGTTATTTCTGAACCGATTACGAAAATTGTTTTATTATTATTTTGCTTTTAAACTTTTCTAAAAAAAGTCTAAGTAAATTATTATTTTGAAGCACTTTTATTAAAAAAAAGGTGAGCCTTTTTAACCTTTTTCTTCATAAAAGTACTTCAAAATAATATTAATAAGAGAGTTATGGCCACCTTTAAGTCATTTTACGGATTGTTATGTAAGTGACAGTCTTTTATCAATTATTGGTTATCACAATGACTATTTGGGTTTAAAATTTTTAATAACGAAAATGTTTTTGGAGTTTCAACCCTATTTTGTCGCTCGATACTAGCGCGTTACGATCAGAGAACTGGTTTCCCGGGGCAGTTGCGAGCTCTGCGCATTTTGTATTCCCTTTTTAAACGTATGCAAACCGCATTGCTTTGTTTGATTTATTTTCATGCGAGGTTTTATAGTTGAATAGTTAAGCGACTGAACGTGAAACGCTGGCCAAGATTTACACGAATAAGATATATGTTTATCGTTTCATTGTAGCGGCATGAGGATACATTTTTATTAGTAAAACAATCTTGATGTAAATATATATGAGTAACAGAAACAGCTGATCGTAATACTAAAATTATATGCAAATTGTACCTTAAATAGTTTAAGAATTTGCATGTAAGTGCAACAAAATGTATAATAAATAGCGTTTATATTTAATTTTATATCAAAAACGTGACATTTTTATATATAAAAGGGATAAATAATTTTATAAATTTAATATTTTATAACTAAATGCATAAAAATATATGCATTATAAAGAGGCTATAAATGCAAGGTTTTGCTGAAAAGTGTTTTGTTGGATCATTTTTTTAATGTGCTTGACTAAATTAAGTTAAACGCTAAAATTCAAAAAAGGTTAACGAACAACATAAACACGACAGTTTACTAAATAAGAATACTAATAAACAAGACAGTTACATATCGTACATACGAGAAACCGGTTCGTTCATTATTTCGGAACATTAAAGTGTGCAATTCATCATTCTGCGCGCCTAAAAATAAGCGGCGCACATATTTTGCATTTCATTCAAAATAATTATCACATATACATAGTTAGTGATCTCATTAGCAGAGAAACTGTGCCAGCGCACTTGCTAGACGCTCTACATAATGTTTGGCGTGAACGCGATAACTATTAATAAATTTTACCACCGGGGTGCTCGTAAAATGTTTTCAGCAGAAAAATGTCATAAACTTTTCGAACTATCATAACTTTGCGATATTAACATTTGTATGATATCACGTCGGATGTTATGTTAAAATAACGCTACGCTATAAATGGATGCTGATAAGCAATAATGTGTCAACCCACAAAAAGTCAGATTTTGAGATATTGATGTATTTTGATACTACGTCACCTATTTAACATTATTCAAAAAATTTCAAGTCATCTAAACTAAATAAGTATGCAAAAAAGTTTCTTAACTCAAGGTTTCGAATTTCAGGTGCGTTCCATATATTGCTATTTATAAAATTATCACAAATATTTATAAACTTATTATTAGATAACATATTAAATAAATCTAGCTGCTTTTGATTCATTATACATTTTATCAAAATAGAAAAGAAAATATGAATATATACGTCTTCAAACTAATTTATTAAGAATAGGTTTGTCATCTTTAGACGCCATTTTCTCAAAACGAAGTCCGTGTGGCTTAACACAGTATTGCTTATCAGGGTCCAAATATGACTGCTCATATTTTTTGTTTGGATCTAATTTTACTTATAAAGCTATAAAATATAAATGATTGCTAATATGTATTCTATAAATACACGGTACGAAAAGGCAAAAGTGATCTAATTTCTTATTTAAATGCTTGTTTATAACTAGTTTTTCTATTTATTTTGCATTTATGGTCACATTTTATTGCCTAGCTGTTTCCTGAAGTTTCACTTAATGTACTAAAATCATCGCAAATAAAATCGACCAAGCGTGATTCTGACTCGTACAGCAATAGTTCAGAGCGATGATACAAGATATAAAAATTTCGTAAAAGAGAAGTATAATAATATGTAGAATTTGAAAATTTCGCAGTGCACTTTTTATTATCTGTTGTTGTAGTGGAATAAGAAATAAACATTAAAAATTACCTCTCTTCCTATTACGGTTCGTAAGATATAGCCAGCTAACAGACAGACGACCAGCGGTGGCTGAGTAAAAGGGTTCCGTTAAGACAATCAAGGAAATAATTTTATCAGCGATAACATCAATGATATTTTATAAACATATACGTTACAAGCTCATAGATTTTGGCACCCAAAATGTCGTCCATTTTGGAAGACGTTACCTAGCAACTAGCGACAGAGTAGGACAGGGGCGAAAGCTGCAAATCATAATATTGTGCCAACAAAATAATTGACTTTGTAAACATTTATAACAAACAAAGACGAAACAACTAACCACTACCTAGTAGGCTTTATATAAAATATGCATAAATCTATGTATAGATTATTGTAATTTTAAATTTAAATAACCTGTTTGAGGTATTTTTTATTGACGTTAGGAATGCTGAGTAAATGATTACTTTATATGTTCCCTGCGACTAGATGTTTGAATATTTTGCACTATAAGAGACATTAGCCTTTTAATGTTGTTAATTATTTTCTAACAAATTGTTAAAGAGTTTTATTAATTTTTTGATTTGAAAAAATATCTTTGCTTTAAATATCCAGGTTTGAGGATTAACTATAGGCCATATACACAAAACAACTCTAGAAACCAATCGGGTAAAATATAAAACATACGAGACGTAAATAGTAATGAACGTCCATATTATTAGAAATATTTTTTCTATCAGTATTTTGTAATAAATTTATTGTTACAACGGATTTTCATCACAAACATGTCGCAGGAAGTTTGATAATGCTATATATTGTTATCGCAGTTACATTCAGTTATTATCTCGTTGGTGTTGAATACTTGATCTATCGCTGAAGTTTTTTTAATCGATCGTAGAATTAATTACCGTCTCTAAAAAGTGAATACAGCGTTAGTCTTGTAAATATAAGGCGAGAATTACACTTATGGTTTTACTCTGACTTTCAGAAAGATTATGAGTTGTTTGTCATTGCTTTGTACCTGAAACAATTAACTCATACTTTCAGTGCCTTTATTTTTGATAGCCATAGCTTTTGTAAAGTTCCTTAGGTAACTGTTGACTGGTTATAGAGTCGTTTTGTGTCAATAACGAGAGTAATATTTCCAAATTTAATTCTCGCCTAATATGAGATTATTAATTATTGTTTATTTATTATGTTGCGAATGAATTAACGTAAGATCTGATCTTGAAATACATTCTCTCGTAACTCGCTGTACTTGATTTTAATCGTTATCAGGTTCATGAATTATGTACTTTGTAATTATATTAAAACCTCGAATTACGCTCGCTTCATAGACTTACGCGAATCCGGAGTTATGAGATTAAAAACTTTTTTCTTATTATTAATGTTAACGATTGAATATATTCATAATGCAATATGTATTATCTAAAACAGTGGTTCTTAAACGATGGGCCACTGTCGGTCATTACAAGCGTTCAAAGTGTTCCAGTCTCTGTTTTTAATATCAAAATAATAGCTATATGCAATTATGGTTATGAAGGTATTTTTTATTCTACTGTAATATACCTAATATTACTCGCGAACAGAAACACAATTATTATCAAATGGATGTACTAAAATATTGGTATAAGATGTATGTATGTATTTATTTATGCTAATTTCAATCCGTTGATTTATGCGGTTATCATTTGAACCCTACTTATCAACGTAATTAGACGAAAGAAATTACTTTCAGAAAATTCACCCACGATAATATTCATGCATAGTTATTTTATTTGCAGGTATAAATTTCAATCTCTATTTAGATATCTCTCAATCTACTAACATTTGCATTTAATTGGTATTTAAAAAAAATCATGCGATGAACGCTAACGAAGCTTGTAAAGGATGTTACTAAATTATATCCGAAATAAAATCGTTGGTTCAAACGATTAGTAATATTTTCACGTAATAGCCAAATAATGGTTCTTAATTTAAAACCATATGTGGTATTCGTGTTGCGTACACGATGACCCCCAGTCTCGACGCAGACTCGCCGGCACCGCACGCGCACTGTCAGTTGTTTTGACGGCTCCGGCGGACGTGCGCGCGCGCATATATATGCCTAAATATATAAACCAAAATTTCGCTTTCACCGAGACATCGCGAATCTAAATTGAAAAGTGCCAAGTAATATAACATCTTGTATAAAATCGTATTCGGTGAAATTTTACTGTCATTTTTACGGTCTTGTGTACGTTAAAAAAATTACACGTGAAACGAGGATTAAATTTCGTGTGTTATGATCGAGTGTGATGATTCATTGATACGAGTGTTTTGTTTGAATCGTTTCATAAAACTTTTAAGTGTCTTATTCAAAATTTCTTATTGTAAACATCTTCATGTTTGTTTTACGGATTATTATAGTCCGTTATCATTTTTTATCTCGGCGATTCTTTGTTACGTCGTTATCTCGCTCAATGTTCAGGAAATTCTTACTTTTCTTGGTGCAGTTTTATATGAAACATTTTTTCGTGTTTCTTTATTCTTTAGTACCGGTCGACCGTATAAAACCCTTTGTGCATTCGTCACATAAAAATGCAATAAAATACTTAGTTAAGGGAAAGTTAATAGCCTAACATACATATCCTTATTTATTTTCGTGTCAGTCCAATTAAAACAAACCATAAATATTTAACATAGCAAGAAGCACATGCTATGAATATTTGATTTTATCGTTAGAAGGACGTATTTCATTTAATTCAATATAATAAAATGATTAAAATTCACTAAAATCGTTTTAATTGCTTGTCAATTGAGTGATTTATTGGCTACTATTTTCAACTTTATTACTTTATACAGGTAGTTGTTGTGAAAAAAATGTTAAGTGTGAAATCGATAATTAGTCGTTAAATAATTTACATATGACTTTAATATCGGTAATAAAGTATTTATTAGTTTTTTATTGAACGCAATACACTCTTGTGTATAAAGTGAGAGGTTTAGCTTGCGAAGTTCAAGTTTAAGTATGTTTTCTTTTTGTATGTATTCTTTTATCTTTTTAGTGCACTTGCAATTTAAATTCCGTTACAACAACGCCAGCTTTTTACGCCAGCAGTTTATTTCAGCGAAACTGCATCTGGTAGAGCAATTAACATTGAATTAACTTTGAAAATCTTAAGTCTTAATTGTTTTACGAAGATTTGTTTCGAAGACATATTTGTATTAAATATGCGTATCAAGCCTAATTAAGTTTGCGCCCGTTCACACATCCTACCGTTTAAGGTTGGGTCAAGTTTACAAATTTGGGAAGTCGTAGTCGTCACTTATTTTTATTAAGTCAAAAATAAACTTATAATAATCGAAGGAAAACCATACAACAGGAAAATTATGTGTGTTATTTTCGACGTACATGACTGCTAATTTTCGAAACTAATTGTCAAATGTAGAGCAATATCAATATACACTTATGTAGGTATAAAATAACAAAGACATTTTTATAGTATTTGCTTTTCTTAGCTTATTCTACCATGGCGATTCTAAACTTACGTTTGAAATTCTATTGATATTATTATAAAATTACATTTATGTTTTCTTCTAAGCAATGTCCACTTACGGTAGTTGTAATAGGTATCTTATCGGTGAGGTCACTCTCGAAGTTCTGTTGCACCCAGTTTATCTGTAATCGACTTCATATTTTTCCAATTACAGACTCTCCTTATTAGTTTATAAACAAGTTATTATCTTAATATTAAATCGATTTCATGCATTATTTATTATTCTGTTATTTTAAATTACATATTTAGTAATTGTGTATAGATTAAAGGTTTTAGATTGTTACAAAAAGGGTCAATACTCGTTCGCCGGGCGCGGTTGGTTTTCACCAGTCAAGGTTACACTAAGACGATTTACTGGTTTGGCGCACCTTCAGTATTTACTATTCTCGCATCATGAGTGATGCGTCATTTGTATCAGCTACTGGGTCGA
The DNA here is from genome assembly GCA_037950945.1 of Hypolimnas misippus. Lineage (NCBI taxonomy): Eukaryota > Metazoa > Arthropoda > Insecta > Lepidoptera > Nymphalidae > Hypolimnas > Hypolimnas misippus. Next base: position 9,876,207 of record JBBEEQ010000025.1, on the reverse strand, counting down.
TAATGTTTACCAACGTTCTAGGATCTGCGCCTGAGTCACAATCACTCGTTGCCAGATAATTGCAACTGTTCGTGTTCGATCAGTCCGCGTTCGTCAACTCTTCGATGCACTCGTATCGTGTGCTACTCCATTTGTTTTGTGATTTTTTGATTCTCTTTTTTTTGCCAGCCGAGCGAACTAATTAGGGTCAATTGTGCATGTTAATTATTTATGCATGATCAAATGTAACGTAATGAACATGAACCATATGTGTTACACAGTGCAAAAACAATTAATTAATTTATTTTAAATGGAGCACAACATCTTACGTGTGGTATTGTAAATAAACCTATTCTAGTCAGTGATGTGATTGGACTTAATCAAAATGTTTTACGGAGTTATCATCGCGTTTGGCGCGTTTCTGTATCTCGCTTGGAAGTTCTTGTTTGCGAAAAGTCTACAGCCGAGTTTGAAAGTTAGTGCACCAGTATTTGAAGAAGACAAATGTGTAAGGCGTGAAGAAGAAACAAAGAATGAAACCGAGCTTAGTTTAAAATATAGTTCTGACAATGCAGGGACAGATGCGGACGTAGCTGATTATAATCTTAATAAATTAAATTTAAGCAATGATGAAGAAAGAAATACTAAACAGCAAAACAAGTATTTGGATAGTAAATCTTCTTTACAAGAAAAAGAAATCAGAAATAAACAAATCGATGATATACTAAATATTGAACTAAAAATATTAGAGGTACAGAATTCAACGACAATCACGCCAAAATTAGAGATAGACAGTTTTGAATCAAAAAAATTAATAACTCCTAGTTTACTTTTAAAGCAACAAAATATAAAAAAATATCAGGAAAAACCAGTCAAAAGAGATAGTCCGCCTAGAGAACGTTTTGCAGAATTTCTCGAAAAAACTGTTTTAAATGATGACAAATTGCAATCTATAATACAAAATTTGTCGCTTAATGACTGTGCAGTAGAGCCTTCACAATCTATTGATACTGAACCCGAACATGCTAAAAAAGAAAGTGTCCTAAGCGAAAAGGCGGTTCAGTTGCAAAAGTCAATAGATGCAATTGGCGATAAATTCAAACAATTAAATGAAAAAAATACTGTATGTGATAATGAAGATACAAAAGTAGAAGAAAGTAAACCATTATTGCTAAGAAGACTCCAAAAACAGTCAGGAGTGCCTACGGGGTTGAACTTTGGATCAGTCATTGGAGAACTAAAGATACGAACAAAGAATGCTGGCAATGTGGGTCTTAAACCTGTTTTCAAAAAGTTTGAAACCGACACAGTGGACAACCAGGCATGTAACCCGTAGATCTACAAATATAAATTACATTTTTCATGAATCTTTTATACATGTTATATAGATAAACCTTAGAAACCTTTAACTTTATACCATATCTTATAACAAAAATCTCACCTATCAAAGCCTAAGGAATTATACGTTAGCTTTTTCTTATAAGATCTTATACATTATTTAGGGTGCGAATGTGGAATAGTTGTAATTCTCATAGGCACGCGTAATGAGGTTTCACAGCGATGAGGTTAAATAGGTGTGATTAAAATCATTCGCATTATGTTGTAACATAACACCTGTCGCGGCAACACGATTACGAAATGAAAACAAAAGTTGTAAATATTATTAAGATCCTATTTTATTTTACGATCATTGAGAAGCGACTATTTCAATATATTTCACGTAATCTAAATGTATATAACTCAAAGGTGTCTGACTGACTGACTGGCTAACATAGTAATCTATCAACGAACAGCCGAAACCACTGGACGGATCGGACTGAAATTTGGCATGCAGAAACGTTTTTGATTAATTCTACCCCAAGGGGATAAAATAGGAGATGAAAGTTTGTATGAAACTTTGTCAATTATAAATCGATCGCGCTAAGATTTTGCATATTATATAAAGCTACTATGACATAGGCATCAGACATCGCAGACGAAGTCGCGAGCATCAGCTAGTACATTATAAAGTATAACCCATTTTAAGTTTTATGTATATTTAAAATTCACGATTTTGAGAAATTTATGGAGTTACTTACAAAAGTAGTACAATTTCATTACTCATCATCAACAGTAATAATTTTAAATTACGAACAAAAACATAAAGGGCTATTTAAATAATTTACTGTTATTTAAAACACATGATACCGAAAACCATTTTGTATAATTGAGGTATAAAAAGGCTGTTTAAATTTTAATAATGTATGTGTTATTGTTACAGGAGTCATTGAACGCAGCAGTCGATGAAAAGAAAAAAGTTCACATTGAGGAAAACGAATTAGGATCAAATATTTTGGCCGACAGGCGGAATAAATTAGAAACTGCAGCACAGGTACGTCTCGACATCATTTAGTTTCTCATTAAATGATATATGTACACTGTTTTAGAAACGTTTAATAGGCGTTACGCGGGCGTCGGGATTTAATCGATATTTCAATATTCAGTTTCGGTATCGATATAATTTTTTTCTAACTCGACCATGATTCTTTAATTTTGCTCTCATAATGTTTGCTTTTGGCAAATATTTATAAATAGGATAACAAAGGTTAATGACCTTAAATATTTAATTACGTGGACATTCTGGGTTCCCTAAGATGTGAATTACATTTGTAAGTTTTACTCTTAATTGATATAAAACAACTCTATCACCTGGTAATAGTCACCTAGGTAACCTTACGAATGCTGTTGCTGGCAAAAATAAAGGCATTGTCAGTAAATTCAGATGTAAAGCAACAAACAGCTTATTTTTATGAAAATCTGAAAGAAAACACTTATAAGTGTAATTCTCCTTATATATATAGTGTTAGAAGTGTATATTACCATGAATTCGTTTCATGAGTATTTCAAACATATCCTCGTTTAAGGACTTTCGTTAAACCGCTCCAACAAGCAAATGCTAACTGGTCTTGAATATATCAAAATGTATAGACAAGTTTCTTCGATTTGCATGAAACTTCAAACTGAGAAAGCGGTCAGATGGTCACGCTCCGCGACCGCAAAACACTATACTTTGTAATGTGGTGTTAGTATCAGATAAGTGCTGAACAGTTTACTAAATGTTCCTCAGGGTTGCCAACTGTTTGACTGGATGATCCAAATAATTCAATGCCGCGTTTTAGAACCAATGTCGTGTATTGTAATTGTGGTAGATATTGGAAAATAATTTTCAGGGTTTTCACTAACGTTTTTTCGAGTGAGGAATGATAAAAAATTAATGCTTTTGGACGAGATAAAACTCCATAAACTTGATAATTTGTTCATTGATAACGATAAATTGTTTAAAATATTGCACATTAAATTCAAGTATTTTAGCAATACAGTGCTAATAAATGTACACGTCTCAATGTAAAGGATTTGTTAAAATATCAAGGTGGGCAGTCTTGTGTTGTATTGTTTCACTGTTAATTGGCCCGACCCATATTACCAATAAAGAATGTTTCCGTCTTTCGAAATCCTTACTAAAAGTCGGTCAAGATTCTGCACTGTTACTTTTAAAATTATGTTATATATTTTTTTATATTCGATGGTATTTGCCATGTTGAAATGACGAAAGAGGAAAACGTAGTCCTACAAAGGGTTTTAACACGGCTTGCTACTTAATGTATTCAGTCTGGGTCTGTTATCGTAATAAAATGTTTATAGGCTTTTATCTGAATGTTAATATATAAACAAGTTATATAATTATGTTCTTGTTTATTTGTGACAGTCGTATCTCTGAAAAAGTAATTGTTTTATGTAAGAATGGCAATTGAGTTTATCCTAAAGATGTTTTAAGCTTTTGATTAGTATTTCTAAATAGTAAATCACAATCAAATCGTAATCAAATCATAGTTTGTTTTAAATAGTGATTTGCATTTACTTTGATCGAATATTTCCGAGAGTTCTTTGTCATTGATGCAGCTCACGTCAATTTTATGTTTTAATGGATTCATTGCGTTTTCCTCGTTCTACTTTACCAACTGTTTCAAAAGGCATTCGTAACATTTTTTTTTTAATTTCCAAAACATTCTGTACATAGTGCCTAATTGCCTCACCGTATAGGCATTTTAACGGTATGAGTAACTTCGAACCTTAGCCATAATGAGTCATTGACCGCATACTGATATAATGCAATTCACAGAATTAGCAACAACATTCCATCTGTAAATAAATATTAACTATGGTCAATAAATGGTTTTCATTTTCTTTAATTTTGCGTAACCCTCTAAACGGTTATAGCGTAATTTGTAATAAATGTATTTAATACAAAAAACCACTAGCACGAAACATTTTAATGAAATAATAGAGTTATAAATTATAAAGAGCATGAATCATTTTAAACTTCCAAAACAATTATATTAAAAGTACAGTATTAAAAGCTTTTGTGATAAAATTTAAAGTTTGAATATTGGTCTAAACATATGCGATTAAAATCACATAGGAATAATACTTTTCACAGAAAATATTTAAGTAATTAGGAGTCGGTATGTTAAGTAGTCCGTATAAAAAATCATAGTTTCAGCTGAATAGATTAAACAATGATAATATTCTCTTGCGGTTTTAATTCGTTATTTTTATTTCTTTAGTAGTTTCTGGATTAAATGCACACTGCCCTACTTAAAAAGAAGTTAAATACCAACCATTTAGTCAATACTACCTCATTCAATCCACTTCAAGTAGCGGGCAGAATCTTATCATAGTTCAATCTATTCAGCTAAAAGTAAGGAAATCTTCTGACTTAAACAAGAACTACTTGATATACGGATTTAATTTTCTTTGATTTTTCATGTAATATTTTTTCTCTAACGCATTTTCTGTAATTAAAATAATTTACATTTTAGGTTTTTAATGTTTTGTTTAACAGGGATGGCGAAAGCGCGTCCCGCAAACCGACGCGTCCCTCTTCACCGTCGCAGGACGTTTGGAACGAGACAAAGTCATTGCAACACCGCCTTTGACTCCGCCACCCCTCTCCACCCCGCCAGCGTCTTCACCAGCTGTCACACCTGCTGTTCCGCCACCAAACAGATTCAGGTAAGATTCAAGCATTTGCGACTAATAGTTCCTCGAAATACCATCTTTGACGTGAACTTTTTTACTTTTCTTATCGAGCTTCAAATATTCTATTAACCTTTTGGTTTATAAGATTTCTTGAAACGTTCTAAAGTTGAGAAGTAATTATGAGAGACAAATTTATTTGATTAATACGTAAAAGAAAATATCCGCATTTTATTTAAACTTCCGTGAGAAAATCTTTCGATTCGGAGATATTGTCGAAAAAAAATGGACGAACATTTCTTAATCTTAAAAGATTTTAAACCGATATTATCTTTCACCTCGGAGCAATTGATTATTTTAATTAAACTTCAAGGCGTTTTCGTCTCGAGGTGACAGCATCCGCTGACAATGCGACCACACACAGTTTTAGTTTATATAACCAAATAAAGACAGCAGTTCTGTTTAATCGTTGCAATCAATCCGTTTCAAGAGTTGCGATTTCATAAAAGGTTTCAGACCTTCGTTGATATGCCGTTGATCTCTAAATCAAATTAGTAGGTTTAGGTACTGGAGATATATCTCATTTTAAATTTAGAATTGTATGTAGTTTAGTCAATAAGGTTTAAAGAAATATTTTTTATATAATATAAGTTTGTCAAATGGATAGCCCCTTCTAAATTGTTCTTGCCTATAATCATAATCATTCATCGCAAGCAATGTATTGTGGTCATTTAGGTACTTTTCTACAGCTTGATCGGTTTCCATCTGATCTCAATCTTTAACTTAAATATATAAAATAAATACCTAGAAATTATTACACATAAAAAGTATTTAAAAATACTTTAGAAATTGTTAATTTTATTAAAGTAAATTGATTTACAATGCAGCATTTATATTATAAATATGTACCAATTTTCAAGTTTGAGAAGCTCGTCAATTGACTTGTTGACCCAAAGAAGAAGTTGCTCGTAAACGTTGTCCTAAATCGTCAGCGTTTTGGGAATTGTGAACCTTCTGGTTGGAAATTTAAAAATAAAAATCTTAAATGGTTACTTTAAATATTTTTGTGCAGATCTCGAAAGGCACCGACATCACCCACCAATGGCTTCGCGTCTGGACCACTCCGTTCGGCGTCGTGTGCGGTTATGAGCGCAGTTGTCGACAACAAACCGAAAGAAACACCGAAAATAGATCGCGAGTCGTTTAAGAGGAGCCACTCTGTTAGCGAAAGCATTAGTCGAGTTGATGAAAGTGAGTAGATGTTTTTTTTTCTGCCCTATATGTCGTAATAATTACAGACACGCAGAATTTAAATTACACTCCAACTGTTACCATAATTTAAATATTTTCAAACAATCTAAATTTTTTGCATAACACGTGTTCGCTTGTGGTGTACTTTCATTTTAAATTTTAAATGACTTTATGACTACTTTGTAAGTAGTCTAAATAGTTGAAACCCCCATTTTGCCCACTTGAAGTTTTATTTTCTCGATAAAAAGTATATCCCTCTCCAAAACCGAAATTATCTCTTTACTAAAATTCTTTCGGATTTCTAATATTACAATGGTTTTATAGAGGAGGAAATATCTGGTGTGGAGAAGACTGGGTGTCCTGTTCGAGTTCCGAGGGCGGATGATGAGACCTTCCAAGCCTTCTTCACTCCTGCCTTGCAGCAGGAGAAATCTCAGCCAGCCGATGTTGAAGTCGATCTCGATGCTATCGACAGCGGCTCGAGACAACTGTAAGTGACATTTTATGCATTAATGAACACATATATGTAAATTATATTTCAAATACATCTAATGATGAGATATATCGTTTATGTTGAAATGTTTTTTTTGTATTAGTGTAATTAATATCCACGTCATTTAATCTAATAATTTACATATTATTGGTCCTCGTGACTTCGATCAAAACTGTTTCAGCGGTTTAATGATAAGCTAAGAAACATACAGACAGGGAGAATTTTTTTTTTTCCACGTCTTCGTTTTTCAAACATTTTTTTTCTTAGGTTCAAACTCTGTAACCTGGTAACAGCTAATCTACTCACGAAATATTCGAGTCTATCAAATATAAGGCACCGATATTAAATTCCTACAGATGTAAAGCAATGACAAAATACTTATGTAAATCTTTATAAAAGTGAGAGCAAAACTTCTAAGTGTATATCTCGCGTTACTCTAAATACAACAAAAAATAATTAGTCAAATGAGTGCCGTTTATTAATGAAATGCGCGGAAATATATTCGGCAAGTGATTTGTGTTAATGAACGATGCAGGCTGGCGAGCGAGTGGGCGCGGCGCGCCAAGCGCGAGCGGCGACACGCGTCGTCGCGCAACCCGCTGCGCGCGCTGGCGGCGCGCACCGACCTGCGCCAGGAGTACCTCGCGCAGCCGCTCACCGCGCGCGACCAGCTGCTCAAGGAGAAGAGTGAGTTCTGCTCTGTGCATTGGTCTCGCTTCCATCTAGTCAACGTGATTCAGATACATTGATTTATGAGCTCGTCAATATCTATAGAAGACTATTAAGCAGGTTTTAGTATACCCGAGAAAAATGCTATGAAAAAGAAAGTTATACCAAATCGTACTATCATCTCTCAGTAACGTGTCGATATGACGACTAAAATAATAAGCAGATTCTGCTACACCCGGAAAAATGTTCGGAAGAAGGAGACTACATGGTATCGTACCTTCGCAGTAACGGCAAACTGCGGGCTGGCGGCGGAGGCGCTGGCGGCGCTGGCGAGCAAGGAGGACTTCTCCAACGTAGCGCTGCGCAGCGCCGCCGCGCCGCACGCGCTCAGCGCCGCCGCGCGCGCGCTCATGCTGCTGCACGTGAAGGGCAGGCGGCGGGTGCAGGTAGGACCATCTTATATATTGTAAACTTTCGCATTTTATACTATCATATTTAATATAACGGATCTTATTGCGATAACTAATGGTAGTAATACTGCCCGACGTTCTAACTAAGTTGCATTCGTCGTGGTCACGTGCTGACTGTATAAAAAGGTAGTAGTACTATTAGTTATCGCGATAAGACCGGTTATATTAAATAGGACCATCTTAGTTTATATTACGAACTATTATTGATTTTCATCCGTGAAGACGTTCGCATTAATGCCAATTTTTTTGTATATGTATGTATGTATAAAATATGTATGTTAATAAGGTCTTCAATGTAAATATTTATCGCTTGGAAATAAAAGTATCGAAAACAAATATATAAAAAAATACAAATAAGGTTTAAAACAATTTAAACAATATGATTTAAAAAAAAGCACTTGTAAAGATCAAATCAATATTTTTTTATAAAATACAAATAGCCACACTGAGACGGGTGTGAGAAATTTAACACGCAATTATTTACAAGGATATTTACGCAGTTAATATTTAATACGGAAATGTATTTTATGACAAAGAACATATAACATTACGTGGGGTTTTTATTACGCTGCGGAATTTATTTAAATATTTATATTGACAATATATATTTTATACGGAACTACGTCAAATTTCCTTTTGTAGAAACATGTATAATTACAAGTGTCACCAAATTTAATCAATTATAATTTTAATTTAATTTTCTCTCACAGTTGTCACCGAGACAACTCATAAATATTTTGTAATGAAAATATTTTTTTATCCTTATATTTTTATTGTAAAAGATTCTTTAATATCGAGTTTCAAGTGTTAAATTAGTGTTAAAATTCATCTTCTCCTTGGCGATGAAGGAAAACATTCTGAGGAAACCTACATGTGCCGGGAGAAATTCTAAAACATTTATATACGCCCACCCGTAGTGGAGCAGCGTGGTGGATTAAGCTCTAAACGATCCCTTTAATTGGAGAGGAGACCTTAGCCCAACATGGGACATTTTTTACTTTTATATATTTTTTATAATTTTAAAACTTTTCAGACGCGACTCGTTGAGCCGGTGCATACAAATGTGAACCGCGGCGACTGTTTCCTCTTGGTCACACCGGATCAATTGTTCCTGTATATTGGACTCTATGCCAATGTCATTGAAAGGTAACAAATCAATCTTTTCAAACTTAACTTGGGTTCAATATTATTCAAAAAATATTAATTAATTTATTCTTCGACTTTAGAAATCGAAGCACAGACATCGCACAACACATACAAAACACAAAAGATCTCGGCTGCAAAAGCTCAACGGGACTCATCAAAATAGATGAGCAGTCTAAGAACTATTCCAACAAACATTGGAACCAATTTTGGTCGCTGCTTGGTGTCACAGAAGGTATCGAAGAATACAAACCCGTAGAAACCGGCCCCGCCGATGAGGATGAGATCTACGAATCATGCATAGTACAAACGAATATGTGCTACGAGGTCGTAGATGATGAACTGGTGCCAATCAAGGAATATTGGGGCCAAGTACCAAAGATAGCCATGTTACATCTATCCAAAGTTATTGTTTTTGACTTCGGTTCAGAAATGTACATTTGGTACGGAAAGAATGTTCCACTCGAAAGCCGAAGAAGGGCAGCACAATTAGCACAAGAGCTCTTCGATGAAGGCTACAATTATGAAGAATGTCATATTAATCCCTTAAACGCAGCTTCGGCTCAAGGAGCTAGAGACGATTCCAATTCGTCTACTAAATCCGCTAAGAGCCGGCCAGAGTGGGCTATATTATCGAAAATCACACAACACATGGAAACGATATTATTTAAAGAAAAGTTCTTGGATTGGCCCGATTACAGTCGCGTAATCAAGGTCAAACATCAAGAGAACAAAACAAATAGCATCGAAATAACCCCTTGCGATGCTGACGAGATGTGGTCCAACGAATACCAAGACCCCGACCTCATCCTGGAAGGTTCCCACATCGGTCGCGGCACGCATTACTACGACAAAGAGTCGATGAGACACTACGATATCAAAACTAAATCTGTCTGCAAGTGGGTTATACAGGAGTACGACTATCAGAAAGTCGAAAACGAGGATGAAATCGGGGAATTCTTTTCGGGTGACAGTTACATCATCAGATGGGAATATCAGATCACAGTGACTGGACGCGAATTGAACGGAAAACCTTCCAAACACAATCTGACTGGTAGAGATCGATGCGCTTACTTCTGTTGGCAAGGGAAGGACGCTTCTTCCAACGAAAAAGGCGCTGCGGCTCTATTGACCGTAGAATTAGATAGAGAGAAAGGTCCTCAGGTCAGGGTAGCTCAAGGCAACGAACCACCCGCGTTTTTGAATCTCTTCCAAGGAAAACTGGTCATCCATCAGGGTAAGAAAGGAACCGACAAGAGTAGGTACAGATTGTTCGTCACTCGCGGGAATATGTCGAACGAAGCGTACTTATTACAAGTCCCATGTTCCGTGCGACAGTTGCGCTGTCGCGGATCATTAATTCTAGTCGATACGGAGAAGGCCTGCCTGTACATATGGCACGGTTCTCGAAGTATGAAGCACACGAAACAAATCGCGATTGAGCTAGCGAATAAACTAGTCGCGCGACAGTCGAGCTACTTATTCGGCAGTCAAGACGTTAAGATCAGCGAGGTGAAGGAGGGCGAGGAGCCGAAGGAGTTCCTGGACTGCTTGGGGGTGACCAACAAGCAGTACTACAGCTCCGTGCTGAGCGGCGGGCGCGAGTGCGGCGGGGACGACACGCCGCGCCTGTTCCACTTCACGGACCTGGGCGGCCAGTTCGAGGCCAGCGAGGTGCTGTCGCCGCTGCGCCACGAGCAGCTGGTGACGCCCTTTCCTTTTGAACAAAAGGAGTTGTATTCGGCGTCGCAACCCGGTGAGTTGTGTATTCAATTGCTCTATCTACATTCATATTTGTCGCAATTACCAAAAAAATATGATCAAATAATATTGCATTTTAAAACGTAACTATCAGTGTCTTACTTATTGATATTATTGTTTTTTTTTTCTTCTTTTTATTCGAATTATATTACAATAGCAATGTGAGTTTAAGTAATTTATTTAGAGTGTATACATAAATAAAGGTGAAAAGGTTCTCAGCTTGAAGGTGCTTTTTAATCTACACCTATACAAACACGCATTCGCATATCATATTAAAAGAAAAATATTGAAAGAAATACCTGTAACATATGATCCGATATTTTCTTCTGAACTAAAGTAATGATTCTGTTTTGTTTTTTGGTTAATTAATAACAAGTTGTCTCTCGCATTTTCGTTTGGATAAGTCTATTTCTATAAAACATTATAAATTCACCAAAAAAACGTTTACTCTGTATTTGTGTCCCGTTCAAATTGTATTTTCGTAACAAAAATAAGCTTAATACAATCCAATGTCCAATTTTTATCTGTAGTAAAATTTCTTCTTAAATTGCTTAAGTGTGAAAACGTAACAAACAAATAGAGAGACAGAGTTATTTTCACGATTATCATATTGGTATGGATATGCGTATATCATAAAAGTCTACGAATATAATATGTGCTATGGTGTTGTTATTTCAGCCCTGTTCCTGCTGGACGACGGGCAGAACGTGTGGGTGTGGCAGGGCTGGTGGCCGCACCACGCGGAGCCCGAGCCCGCGGAGAGGAATGGTATGTCATATAAAAAAAAAAAAAAAAAAACAAAAATATATAAATATATTGCTTAGCCTATGTCGTCTTAATAATTTCATCAGTACCTTTTACAAGAAAATACAAGTCAATAAAAGTATATTTAAAAATTTGTCACTGTGGAACGACTAATTAATTAAGAACACAGTTTTTTTGTTTCAAAAGGTATACTTACAGACTTTTTATCAAAATCGGTTCAGTAGTTTTCAAATTAAAATAACTAAGTATACCGTTCAAGTAAATGAAATGACGTATTTTGCTTTTGAAGTCGGTTTCCCCTGTAAGTATCGTAAGTCGTGTCCGTGCGCGCAGGCGTGGGCGCGTTCGCGGGCCGCTGGCAGGCGCTGCGCGCGGCGGCGCTGCGCACGGCGGACGCGTACTGGCGCGCGTCGCGCCCGCGCTCGCCCGACGTGCGCGTCGTGGCGGCCGGCCTGGAGCCGCTCGCCTTCACGCACCTCTTCGACACGTGGCTCGAGCACGACGACGCGGCCGACGCGAACATCGCGGTAACTACCTCTTTGTGTGCGTCGACTCGCGTGCGCGTGCTGGTCTGAACTATGCGCAGAACGTTCAAGTACCGGGACAGTCGTTTAGAATTTGTCAGTCATTTTAAATAATAAATAATTATATATGTCAAATTCAAATAGTTGAAAACATTAATACTGAACGAATGTAATCATTCGAAATTCGTGATTTTCATTCCTTAATGTGTTTATTTACCAAATAAGGCAAGTAAAGATAAATAGATTATAAACGTCTTATAACGATTGAGAATATTCAATAAGTTTATAACAATATTACATATTCAATGTTTTAAGTCTTGTTCACTCGACTGTACCATGCGCAAGATCGCCTTGTAATCAGATCATCACGCTTACGTGAATCGTGGTGTACTTGATACAGCCCTAAGGGGAGAATTACACTTATAAGTTTTACTCTCAGACTTTTATAACGATGTACATAAGTCGTTTGTCATTGCTTTGCTGAAGGAAGTTACTGTCAGTGCCTTTATTTTTGACAATCGTAGCTTTCGTGAGGTTACTTAGGTAATTGTTAGCGGGTTACAGAGTTGTTATATGTTAATTATGAGAGTAAAATTTACAAATGTAATTTGCATAACAAGACTTCGTTGTTATAAAAAGTGGGCTGTATTTAAACTTCTACTAGCGTATCATTAAGAGATTGGATGTTTAAGAATTGAATCTAAGCAACCTGAAAAAAATGTACATATATCATTTAAACTTCTACTAGCGTATCATTAAGAGATTGGAATTTTTAGAATTTAATCTAAGCAACCTGAAAAAAATGTACATATATCATTTAAACTTTGGGTAGCAGTAATGCATGACGTGCAGTTTTGTATAATTATGCATTTGTTACATTCCTTGTTCGTATTGAACGCATTATGGTTTGTACGATTTGTATTAAATAAAAATGTGGTGATGGTGAAACTGGTGTACAGTGGATTGGGTATGATAAGAGAAGGCAGAAAATTATCGAAGCTACCGCAACTGCACGCAATATAAACTTAAATAAAAAGTGTTTTGAAACGAAATAAATGCAACAACACAATAAAAAAAGAAAATTGAAACGAATTTCTATATATCGTACGCTTAATGTTTAAGTAATCGAATTTAACGACTGCGTGAGTTCGCTGAGTTAGTAATTAAAATTTAGTCTTATCTAATTCTGGAATCCATATTCTACGATTTTGAAAAAACCTATTTTATTAACATTTTGTAATATTAAAATTTAAATAAACCGTCTAATATGTTAAAAAATGTTAATTTTTGAATTTGTATTTACACAGCGCCATTTTTTCCTTCATAAACAACTATCATGATAATGTGTTATTTAAGTAAGTGTTATAAATACAAAAATAAATCAAATTAATGATCTATTTAAAAAATAAAACTTTTCGAATAATTTTCTGCATTTTTGTAAATATTTAATGATAAACTACGATGATAATACTATAGCAACGTATAACTAAAATTTTGACGCGTGAAAGAAAGCATCATTTTATTAGTCACGGCATTCGATAACATAATAATAAGCGTGCGATATCATGGTCAAGTTATTCTATTAAGAAAAAAGTAGTATAACATATACGCGCCCGCACTTGTACGTACTCCACACGCCCGCCGCTCCCGCAGCACGGCTACAAGGCGGGCGAGCAGCTGTCGGGCGCGCGCGAGCTGTCGCGGCTCACGAGCTGCGACGCCGTGCTGCCGCTCGCCGCGCTGCAGCGCCGCCCGCTGCCCGACCACGTCGACCCGCACCACCTCGAGCGCCACCTCGCCTCGCCCGACTTCCTGGTACGCCCGACCACTCGCTCACACGCTCGCACGCGACCACTAAACCATCACAAACACAGCACACGGCGACCCGCTCCACCTCGAGCGCCTCGCCTCTCCTGACTCCCTGGTACATGCATCAATACATTAAACCGACCGCCCATTCACTTACTCACATGTATCAACAACAAACTTACACAAGTGTATAAAGATAGACAGAAACACATTGAGACTAGAGCTTATTCCTAATATCAACAACACCACCACCTAAAGCGACATTCCATCTTGCCTGATTTCAACAAGCAAATTTCCACATACCAACACACGTGCTTACACAAACAATGACAAACGTACACACACTTACGCTCGACTATGCAACGCATATACATATTAAAACACATGCATGAACATACATAGACTACACACAAACACACATTATTTCTATACAAATTATTCAAAGGCAATCTTTAAGTGCACAATAATAATCATTAATAAGATTTTACCTAAAATGAATATATTAATATTCTGTTTTTTTTTTTTACAGTTATCTATCATGACATTATAATATATATTAATTAATTTGTGTTTAAATTAATTAGTCTTAAGATTCACCTGTATATTTACGCACTAAATATATCATAAAACGCCTCGGCGTTTAAACTGTTTCATAATATGCCTTACAGCACCATAATTGTATATTTTTTGCACCCAAACAGCTTCTAAATAAAAACAATTGTTTTTTTTTTTTCAGAATTAAAATCATATTTTAAACATTGATCTTTACGAGTATAATATATAAAGTTTTTTAATTAAAAAAAATTGGTTCCGAATAGTGTAGTGTGTTTCATATTTGTTATATGCAATAATCATATATTTTTAAAATACTTAATATTAGATATAACTTATATTCATTTTATCTTTTATCAAAATGGAAAAGAATGGATATCAAACATAATTATTAAGAATAGGTTTGACATCTTGAGTCGCCATTTTCCAAAAAATAAAGTCCGTATGGCTCGACATAAAATAGCTTATCAGCGTCTATATGTGAGAAATATACATGAAAGAAATTTTTTAACATTATTTTTACTCCTTTCAGGAGGCATTCGGCATGACCAAAGAAGAATTTTCAGTGCTACCGGCTTGGAAGCAGACCAACATGAAGAAGGATATCGGCCTGTTTTGACCCGTCGGTGTGACGATCAACGGGTTCAGTTTCCCCGCCAGGGTCGCGGGATGAAGTCCTTCGAGGAACATAGTCTAAACTTTTTGTACAACCGCTGCTATTTCGTACTTTTTTACCGAAAATGTCGATGGATTTGATACGATTAATGTTAAGAGCACGCTTTAAATTTTATAGCATTGAAAAACATTTTTGTACTAACGAAATGTAATGTATTCGTTCACGTGATATTTTCATGTAAACCGCCGTAGACTAGGCAGTAGGACGCGATAGGATTTGAAATTCGGAATTGTATGATGTTGTAATTTGTCGCATCCATGGCATGGTATTTACTAGCTGTTTTGTATATAGTCGTTTTTTTTTTGTTTATTTATTTATATATTAATTTGTTTCCAGATTTCTTATATCTTATTTTAACTGAACTCATACTTTTCTACGAATTTTGTAATATAATGTACTAAAAATTTTAGAAATATTTTTTATTAATATTTCCTGCATGGATATGACAAAACTGCAATGTGAATGTAAAAGTGATATTTTTGTATTTTGCGTTTTAGTGTTGTTCAAAGTGACGTTCGTATTAAGGCGCCTTTTAGATAACATTATACGCGAAATCTATTTAGCGGAAATGTATCTGGTCAATGTATGAATATCGTTTAAATCGCTAGATAAACGGATACTTCTACTATTATATACGCTTTAGGGTAGGCTTTTATAGTCTGTGGCGTTCGGAAATAGCAAGAAACTTGTGATATCTTCTCATACCATAATCAATACGAGGTCCAGTCGTTGTGAATGTTTCCGGGCCACAGATAATCTATACATTTTAACACATCACATATCTTATCTACTCATTAGCTACTTTTGTACTGAGCGTTGGGAGGACCATGTTTAAAATTGTTGACTCACTCCTTACTACGAATATGGTATCTTAGAAACTATACCGTTATACATTTTTTCTAATGTATCTTATAACTGAATGGTTGCAGACAGAATGCGAGGTTTCCTTACGAAACTAAAGTTACACTTATGACTTCCTGACTATTGAAAATTTTAAACGAAACCTTCGATCGAGATCGATTTGTTTTCGATTTCTAATTCCGAAGATTATTTTCTTCATATCGGCTTGCAATTTATTTATTACGCTATTGCTATGTTGTCTACAGTTTTAGATGTTTATTTTTATAACTACTTTAGCTTTAACATTACGCCTAATCCTCATCGTTCATCAGCATTCGCGAGGGTGCCAGTATTGTGGAATCGTTCTAATTACTGCCAATGAGTAGAAAATAACATTTTAACTATCAAGTCATATTTTAGTTAACGTACTTAGTTAACATGATATAATCTATGTTTTATGCATTTACGGCCGATCCTATACGGGCCTACCGTGGCAAAAACGTCTCTCAAATCCAATGTTTAATGTTTTGCTTTGGTTGTGTTACTTATACTATAATTATTATTGTATTTGAGATTTATTTTGTATAATAATGATGTAATAAATTTGGCTAAAAATTTAAAAGATTGTATTATTAATCTCCTACTCTTACTTTTATTATATTTTTCTATCGTCATCAATATTATGATAAGATAGAGTAAAGAAATGCGCAATTTTCGAAACATACATTACATTATACATTTTAACATACATGTCTCAAATTAATGTAATAAAAGAATGAAATAAATTGCACTTAATTTAAGGCCTTCTATCTATCTTATCATCATTCTAAATATCAATAGTTTTTAATCTAAATATGATCGAAACCTACAGCTGCCTGGTAACTGAACAAGATGAGAATAAAGAAAAATATAAGTGGATATTGTATATAAAACCAATATCCTACTAAATTATTAGACGATTAATAATTATGTCGTAAGTCATGACACGGACTATGAAATGTATAGTATATATTCTTTATTGTACAATAAATTAGTGACATACATTAATTATGTAAATATATAGGCAAAGGTCGACTCTAAAAGAGTTCCAGTCAACCTATAGAGGTGAGTGATAACATCAATAAGCGGGCAACATAGTGCTATTAAAAGTAGGAGATGCGAATATATTGAAATAAACATACATATAGATATATAGATACATATAATAATACTATTTGCAATTAGATATATACTAAGATACCTACATATATAAATATATAGACAAATCAATACTTATATAATACACAAGGTGAGACATGGAACAGTATTTAGTTATGATGGAGGATAAATTTGTGTCAGAAAATAATCTTTCAAGCTTTTTTTAAACAAGGTAATTGTTCTACTCTGTTGAATAATTTTGGGCAAATTGTTCCACAATAACGGAGCTTGTGCAGTAGACGACTGTAGCCGGAATTTGGTATTACTCATAGGCACATCAAGCATTGAAATGACGCAAGAGCGCCTGGAGCGGGTGGGAGGGGGTAACAGGTTAAAGCGGGAGCTAAGGTAAACTGGAGTATTGGGGTCATTAAGGATATTGAACAGTACCGACAAGATGTGCACATCACGGCGAAGTCAGATAGGGAGTCATTTAATTTGAGCGCGAAAGTAGGAAACTTGGTCATACTTACGAAGCCCGAAAATAAAACGAATAGCAAGATTTTGCAAGCGCTCTAATGTAACTCTTTATAGAGGAATTAAGGCCTATGATTTCGGCCTCTCGTTTCGTTTTCTTACAATTTTTGCACTATAAAAAATTACATTTAATAGTATGCAACATGATAACATGCAAAACACAACAGGTTTTATATACTACAGCGGATAAATAAGAAGTTTATAAAAAAAAACTCGCTATGAAAAAGTTAAACAACATTAATTTGAAAGCAACTAATATATCAATTAAGAATTAAAGAAGGTCGTTTTTATGTTCACAAATGTTATTTCAAAATTCACATTTTTTTCGGATATAGTAAAATCAGAGCAGTAATCGTTAAAACCTATTGGTGTAAAAAATATGCAATGTTTTTATTAAAACGCCTCCTTTGACTAACAAAATGTTGAAAACTTATACATAGTTCTTTCAGTCATCATATCGCCTTTTTACTTCAATAATTACTATGTTTTTTTTCTTATAGTATGGCGTGCATCCGCGTAACTTATGCGCAAAATATTCTGCCAATGTCACGTATGTTGAAGAAAATACTATGTTATCGAATAGTAACAAAATATGACTTTACGGCCTTTTGACACTCTTGAAGCAAAGAGATTTTATTAGATCTAACAATTCTCTATCCAGTAACTATTTTGAAAATAAATTGTCTATCAATAATAATATAATTAAATTGTCTGTATAAAAATCTCATTATACCTCTAAAACACGGCCCAAAAGTTCAACCATTTTTTTAATTAATAAAATGTTAGCGATGACTACTATATGTTAATGGTGTTTTAAAAAAATAAATTATATATAATTATACATTTTTTTAATTATTTTAACGGTTAAATGCATGAGTATAAAATAAAATACGGTAAAATACTTAAAATAATATAATAATTTATTACGTTAGAACACACTCACGTCAGATTATTTACAAAATAGCACAAAGTGAAACTACTAGCCACACTTAAGTCTAATTTTTAAATCTAAATTTTCTTTCATAGCAACCTACCTAAATTTCAAGGCAGCACTCCTAAAGGAGATACTTTTGAAATGATATGCCCAATGTTTCAAGCGAATGCACTTAGTAATCTTTTAAAAAATGATTTTAAACTTTGTTCCTCGGCGCCATCATTTTCACTATCTTCACCATCACCATTTTCGCCCTCATTATCGCTACCATCATTTTCATCATTATTGCCTTCTTCACCATCATTATCTTCGCCATTACCGTCTTCATCACCTTCACCGTTTTCGTCGCCGTTGCCATCTTCATTATCGTCACCATCTTCATCATTATCACCGTCCTCATCGCCGTTACCGTCTTCATCACCATTACCATCCTCATCACCATTACCGTCTTCTTCGCCGTTACCGTCTTCATCGTCGTTATCGTCTTCATCACCTTCACCGTTTTCGTCACCGTTACCATCTTCATTATTATCACCGTCTTCATCATTATCACCGTTCTCATCGCCGTTACCATCTTCATCACCGTTACCATCCTCGTCACCATTACTGTCTTCGTCGCCGTTACCGTCTTCGTCGCCGTTACCGTCTTCGTCACCGTTACCGTCTTCGTCACCGTTACCATCTTCGTCGCCGTTATCGTCTTCATCACCGTCACCGTTTTCATCGCCGCTACCATCTTCATCACCATTATCATTTTCGTCACCGTTACTGTCTTCATCACCGTCATCATTTTCATCACCGTTACCACCTTCATCGCCACTACCATCTTCATCACCATTATCATTTTCATCGCCGTTACCTTCTTCATCGCCGTCACCATCCTCACCATTATTGTTGTCGTCATTGCTGTTTCCGTCTTCATTATCGTTACCATCCTCATCGGCATTACCGTCTTCATCATCATTACCATCTTCATCAACATTATCCTCATCGCCGTTATCGTTTTCATCATTGTTACCGTCGTCATTACCCTCATCATTATTATCGTCATTATCATCGTTGCTGTCATCATCATTTTCACTTTCAGGTTCTTCATCAATTTCCTCTTCCAAATCTTCCTGTTGCTTCAAATGTCTCGCAGATCTAATAAAATATACGACAGCGTCTTCTTCAACGTCTTGACCAGATCCTTCAACATCGTTGTCACCAGTTTCATCAACAGCTTGACTTAATTCATCGTCTTCGTCATTTTGTTTGTCACCTTCGTCATCATTATGTTCATGGGAATGATCGTGATTATGTTCATGTTCGTGTTCATGATTATGTTCATGGTCGTGATTATGTTCACCTTCTTCATCGTTGTGTTCATGAGAATGTTCGTGATCATGTTCATGGTTATGTTCATGGTCGTGTTCATGGGAATGTTCGTGATCATGTTCATGATCGTGTTCATGGGGATGTTCGTGATCATGTTCATGGTTATGTTCATGTTCGTGTTCATGGGAATGTTCGTGATCATGTTCATGGTTATGTTCATGTTCGTGTTCATGGGAATGTTCGTGATCATGTTCATGGTTATGTTCATGTTCGTGTTCATGGGAATGTTCGTGATCATGTTCATGATTATGTTCATGATCGTGTTCATGGTCGTGGTCATGGTGATGTTCATGGTCGTGTTCATGGGAATGTCCATGGCAATGGCAAGGTTTGTGATTATGTTTACCGTCGTATTCGTGATTATGTTCATGAAGGTGATCTTGTTTCAACGATGCTGTGCGGCTTTCATCGTTTTCATTTACTTCTTCATTATTTAAATCTTCGCCATTATCTTCTTCCTCCATTTCTTGTTGATCCTCATTTTCGTTGTTATTTTCAACTTCTTCTCCATCTTCCTGTTCCTGTTCCTCAACATCCTGTTCTTGATCTGCACCTTCGTCTTCTGGACCTTCACCTTCCTGTTCCTGTTCCTCAACATCCTGTTCTTGATCTGCACCTTCGTCTTCTGGACCCTCACCTTCCTGTTCTTGTTCCTCAACCTGTTGTTCTTCATCTACGTCTTCCTCCCCTTGGCCCTCACCTTCTTGTTCTTGATCTGCCTCTCCTTCTTCTAGATCTTCAAGTTCTTGTTCTGGCTCTTCAGCCTGTTCTTCTTCAGCGTCTTGATCAGGTTCCACCGTTTCCTCCTCTTCATCATCATCTGTTCCCAATTCTTCTTGTTTGTTAATTTCCTCTGATTCCTGACCCTCGTCGTCTTGTGCTTCGACATCTTGTTCATTATCATTGTCTTCTTGTTCTACCTCTTGATCATCAACTTCTCCATCTTCGTTTTCCTGTTCTTCTTCTTGTTCCTGTTCTGATTCTGGTTCTGGTTCAGGTTCTGGTTCTGGTTCAGGCTCCGGCTCTGGTTCAGGCTCTGGTTCCGGTTCGGGCTCTGGTTCCGGTTCAGATTCACTTTCAATAGAACAGTTTTCCGGTGGTGTGGATTTATCGCATATCTGTGTAATATAATACTCATTACATTCGATGGCATTTTAAAATAATGTAATTAATCTAAAATATTATTTATAAAATTACCTGTTCTTCTTCATTGAACCACGTTTCCGAGGGACATAGCATAAGATATGCGCGGCCGGAATAACATTGGTAATAGTGCACGCAACTGTCGACATTGGCAATTCGTAGGAAATTCTCTTGGCCAATGCACAACGTCTCCGGATTTTGTCTCAAATTGACTGAGAACGTGGAGACGCTGGCCAGCGTCGCCGCCAACAACAGCAGCCGTGTGGTCACTGCAAATTGAAATATTAATTAACACTTTTTTTTGAATCTCTAATAGCCGTGTCGTATATTATCTTATCGTACAAGTAGACGAATTTATCCAAATTGACACTTCAAACCTTTTTCAATAACCATTTTGTATCTATTGTCTTTTTCTAAACTTATTGATAACGATAACTTTCAACACTATCACGAATTTACGAACGATTCAAAAATGAAATCTGCATAATGTAAAAAAATTTTAAACTAACAAGTTAATAACTATAATAAATAATTTATAATTTTAATATAAAGATAACTATTTTGAAGGACAATTTTGTTCTGACTTACTGTTCATTTTGACCGCAATATGGCTTGTGTCGTGATGCGATCTCCTAACGAAATAAAGTATTCTAAAACAAAGCGTCAATTTTATCGGGACTATTATATCTAAAGAATCAAAGATAATGTCAGGCAATGTTGCGAGATATTGTTACTGGAGATATTGTCGATCACCATCTTATCATGCATGATTCTGTCTCTTAAGCCGCGTTAAGGGTGACTAAGATATTTATGCGACTAATTAATCGTAAGAATGATTGTATTTAGCTGTTAAGGGTATATTTGCGGGGACTTTTTATAACTTATGGTGGGTATTTAAAAATAAGAAGTTGGCGCAATGGTCACTGCAACTGACTAAAGCGCTAACGGTCGCGGGTTCGATCCCCGCTCACGGCAAACGTGTGTATTGGCCATACAGATGTTTGCCGTGGTCTGGGTGTTTGTATTAGAGTTGTGAGTGTTTCCGGACCCCCGACACAAGGTCATGAGATCTTAATGGGGGCCGTTGAGTGTGATGTGTTTTATTTATTTATTATTATAAGAAGCGGACGAACCGGACCCTATTCGGCTGCTAATAAAGATTATACAATTCATAATTACTTAAGAACCATATAAATACCATAAACCATTATAATACTAGACTTGATGATATTAAAATTTGTTATCATCCATAAAAATAAAAATTAATATTTGTATGTTTATCTTCGATAAGTTACGAAACCATTGATCTGATTTTGATGAAACTTTGTAGGGTGTTCTAAGGATGCCTAGGAGATTTGGCAACATTTTTTTTTATTACTTTACTTATATTTTTATCATTAAAATTTCCTGAAAAAAAAATCCAGTGCAAATTTAGCAGCGTAGGTATATTAGTGAGTTACATTTTTTTCTTTTTTCTTCTAAAAAGTTTTGTATTTTCGTAACCTATTATTATTTCAACTTCAAATTCTCGTATTAATATCTGCGTGAAGTTGATGCTCCTCTTGTGCTGTAAATATTCATAATAGCGGTCACTTAACATTAGGTGTCTCGCCTGCTCGTTTGCCTTGTTTATATATATATATATATAAATAACTATATAACTTAACGAATAATTATTTTTATTACGAGCTTTTACAGTATAACACGGCGTTACAATTCCGATAGTGAATGGAGCATCATTCCTGCGTTCATAGCGTATTCTTCCACGTGACCTTGATCGACCGTATTATAATATCCATTTAAATGATTCAGAAATTGACTGATTCACACACGAAGAATTTGAGCTTGTCTCTATAGAAACCACGTATTCTATAATATTTCCCACTTAGTGTTAATTAACCACAAAATGTACAGTATTTCGTTAATTACCTAACTCGGCGCGTATATATAAAACGCGCTTGCTTTTTGCCCCTTTCTCTTACAAGGCGAGAAATAAATTTTTAATTTTTGCTAAGTCTGAGACTTACATGAGTTGTTTGTCATCGCTTTACACCCGAATAGCTTACTGTAAATACCGTATTTTTTATTTGTCAAGGCGTTCGTAACTACTTACTACGTGTCTTTTACTACGTTACAGAGATGGTTTATATCGCTCTCGAGAGTGAAACTTACAAATGTAATTCTCGTCTAAATCACAAAAGATATGATTTATTTTTACAATTTTCAAATTGAATCAATTTGAATACATAAATAAATACACCCAATAAAATCTTTTTTGTGAATTATATTCTGTCTATTTGTTCACATTTTTTAAAAACGCCTTTTTTGTACTATATTTTATATATGTAACATATAAAAATGAAATGTTTGTTTTTGCAAAAACGGACTTTTGGAACTAGTCCGATTTATAAAAATACTTTCTTATTGTATTATAGTCTATATATATATATATATATATATATATATCGATACCTCCCACGTAAGTTATTGTAAGCCACAAAATTGCCGTTGGCGTTTTTACTGAATACTACACGAATTTGCATTGCTTAATGCATTCAAAGTGAAAAAATACCAAAAATCTTTTTTTTTTCAAGGAAAGGTACAACAAAATAGGCCTGAAAAAAGGTGTATTTTGTTGTAACTTTCAAACTAAAACGGATTAAAAGTGCTCTACTGTAAAATTGTAATTTTGGGGTTACAACAACTTACGTGGGAGGTATCGATATATACGACACGACACATAGTGACATTTTAATATTACATTTTATTGTACATTAATTTTCCTAGTAATATACATATAATTATATTAAAATATAATATACATATATATTATGAGTTTGTTATTTTTTTACATACAAACAACTTACATATAACTTAAAAAAACCGACGCAATTAACAATATACTTATATAAAATAAAATTTACAAATGTAATTTGCATAACAAGACTTCGTTGTTATAAAAAGTGGGCTGTATTTAAACTTCTACTAGCGTATCATTAAGAGATTGGATGTTTAAGAATTGAATCTAAGCAACCTGAAAAAAATGTACATATATCATTTAAACTTCTACTAGCGTATCATTAAGAGATTGGAATTTTTAGAATTTAATCTAAGCAACCTGAAAATAACTGGTCAAGTGCGAGTAGGACTCGCGCACCGAGGGTTCCGTACTAACTTATAGAAATCTATATAAGACTAACCCATCTACACCATTTGTGGTCTTCATCATTAGTTCCAACATAAGTTACTATCAAAAATACCTAAATCGGTATACGCTTGCCTATAATATTTGAGGAGTTCCCTCAATTTCTCCAGGATCCCATCATCTGATCCTGACCTGAAGACAATGGGACCACCTTGGAAGTATACCTTTTCAAACAAAAAAAAAATTTGAAAATCGGTACCCAAATGGCGGCGTAATCGGCGAACAAACATAAAAAAAAAATTAAATACAAGGTCGAATTGAAAACACTCCTTTTTAGAAGTCGCTTAAATATAATCAAATATTATGTAAATATGGATCACGTCCCAAAAACTATTTTGAAACTACTTAGGAGCACTTTAATTTAAAACACGATCATGGATGCAATCCATGGAAACACAAAATTTTATTTTAAGTACTAATACACCTTATTCGAACAAAACTAATTGTTTATTTATAAATAACTAATTATATTACTAATAACCAGAAGACTTATATGTGTAGATAAATAAGTAAATTAAATAACTCGATCTGTTTTAATTTCATTTTAAAATTTTCGTACTAAGTCAATACGAGTACTTAAATCAAATCGCGTGAAGCTCTTATATTGAATGTTAATTACGTAATGACGTTATAAATCGATGATAAAACTTTTAAATGAAAAGTTTATTTTATAATTTTTAGCGCGTTTAAATAATAATTAAAATAAAACTTTTTATTAATCGAGCAGAATTATATCGCAGTTAATGTCAAAATGTTGTAATAGATGGCATTAGCTGTACGCTGCATCGCGCTATCATTTTGTTAGCTGCGATATATAGATTGCATTGCGTTGTTTATAAAGGTTTGCTGCTTTTTTATGTTTTCGTATTGATATAAATTTCTTCTCAGTGTTTGTAAAATTGTTTTTTTGACCATGGTCAACTTCTATGTTAATTTGTTACAAGTACATATAATTTTAATTCTAAGATTAATATATTTTCCGCTTGATCAATTTACAAGTTGATACATTTACGCGTTCCTGAGAAAAAGGTTGAAAGACAGACGTACAGACTGACAGACACACGAACAGAAATTTACAGTTTTCGGATTTTTTCCTTTATGTATACTAAAGGACCTTGCTACTGGCCAAATTTCGTAATGCTTGGTCAATGGGAAGTACCCTATAGGTTTTGATTCCCTTGCGAAAACGTTAAAAACGCTATCATACTTAAAATATGTGATATAAATGACCGTATCTTTTGATTGCGTTAACTTAGAAGTTTGATTTTTTCACAGCTCTTAGTAATTACAACTCTGAGTACTTGACGTTGATAAAAATTTGTTACCTTCACGCGTTTCGGAGAAAAAGGTTGAAAGACAAACTTACAAACAGACAAACATACATACAAAAATTTATAGTTTTCAGATTTTTTCCTTTATTTGTACCATAAGATCTTACTTCTTGCCAAATTTCATCGTGCTAGGTCAATGGGAAGTACCCTGTAGGTTTTGATTCCCTTGCGAAAACGCTAAAATGGTAAAAATATACGACATATTTTCCATTATCTTTTGATTGCGTTGACTTAGAACTTTAATATTTTCACGGCCGCATGTCATTGTAGACTTGAGTATATGATATTAATTTCAACATGATACGTCTATGCATTTCTGAGAAAAAAGGGTTGACATCCCGACAGACAGACAGACAGACAGACAGACAGACAGACAGACAGACAGACAGACAGACAGACAGACAGACAGACGGACAACAAAGTGATCCTATAAGGGTTCCGTTTTTCCTTTTAAGGTACGGAACCCTAAAAATGTACATATATCATTTAAACTTTGGGTAGCAGTAATGCATGACGTGCAGTTTTGTATAATTATGCATTTGTTACATTCCTTGTTCGTATTGAACGCATTATGGTTTGTACGATTTGTATTAAATAAAAATGTGGTGATGGTGAAACTGGTGTACAGTGGATTGGGTATGATAAGAGAAGGCAGAAAATTATCGAAGCTACCGCAACTGCACGCAATATAAACTTAAATAAAAAGTGTTTTGAAACGAAATAAATGCAACAACACAATAAAAAAAGAAAATTGAAACGAATTTCTATATATCGTACGCTTAATGTTTAAGTAATCGAATTTAACGACTGCGTGAGTTCGCTGAGTTAGTAATTAAAATTTAGTCTTATCTAATTCTGGAATCCATATTCTACGATTTTGAAAAAACCTATTTTATTAACATTTTGTAATATTAAAATTTAAATAAACCGTCTAATATGTTAAAAAATGTTAATTTTTGAATTTGTATTTACACAGCGCCATTTTTTCCTTCATAAACAACTATCATGATAATGTGTTATTTAAGTAAGTGTTATAAATACAAAAATAAATCAAATTAATGATCTATTTAAAAAATAAAACTTTTCGAATAATTTTCTGCATTTTTGTAAATATTTAATGATAAACTACGATGATAATACTATAGCAACGTATAACTAAAATTTTGACGCGTGAAAGAAAGCATCATTTTATTAGTCACGGCATTCGATAACATAATAATAAGCGTGCGATATCATGGTCAAGTTATTCTATTAAGAAAAAAGTAGTATAACATATACGCGCCCGCACTTGTACGTACTCCACACGCCCGCCGCTCCCGCAGCACGGCTACAAGGCGGGCGAGCAGCTGTCGGGCGCGCGCGAGCTGTCGCGGCTCACGAGCTGCGACGCCGTGCTGCCGCTCGCCGCGCTGCAGCGCCGCCCGCTGCCCGACCACGTCGACCCGCACCACCTCGAGCGCCACCTCGCCTCGCCCGACTTCCTGGTACGCCCGACCACTCGCTCACACGCTCGCACGCGACCACTAAACCATCACAAACACAGCACACGGCGACCCGCTCCACCTCGAGCGCCTCGCCTCTCCTGACTCCCTGGTACATGCATCAATACATTAAACCGACCGCCCATTCACTTACTCACATGTATCAACAACAAACTTACACAAGTGTATAAAGATAGACAGAAACACATTGAGACTAGAGCTTATTCCTAATATCAACAACACCACCACCTAAAGCGACATTCCATCTTGCCTGATTTCAACAAGCAAATTTCCACATACCAACACACGTGCTTACACAAACAATGACAAACGTACACACACTTACGCTCGACTATGCAACGCATATACATATTAAAACACATGCATGAACATACATAGACTACACACAAACACACATTATTTCTATACAAATTATTCAAAGGCAATCTTTAAGTGCACAATAATAATCATTAATAAGATTTTACCTAAAATGAATATATTAATATTCTGTTTTTTTTTTTTACAGTTATCTATCATGACATTATAATATATATTAATTAATTTGTGTTTAAATTAATTAGTCTTAAGATTCACCTGTATATTTACGCACTAAATATATCATAAAACGCCTCGGCGTTTAAACTGTTTCATAATATGCCTTACAGCACCATAATTGTATATTTTTTGCACCCAAACAGCTTCTAAATAAAAACAATTGTTTTTTTTTTTTCAGAATTAAAATCATATTTTAAACATTGATCTTTACGAGTATAATATATAAAGTTTTTTAATTAAAAAAAATTGGTTCCGAATAGTGTAGTGTGTTTCATATTTGTTATATGCAATAATCATATATTTTTAAAATACTTAATATTAGATATAACTTATATTCATTTTATCTTTTATCAAAATGGAAAAGAATGGATATCAAACATAATTATTAAGAATAGGTTTGACATCTTGAGTCGCCATTTTCCAAAAAATAAAGTCCGTATGGCTCGACATAAAATAGCTTATCAGCGTCTATATGTGAGAAATATACATGAAAGAAATTTTTTAACATTATTTTTACTCCTTTCAGGAGGCATTCGGCATGACCAAAGAAGAATTTTCAGTGCTACCGGCTTGGAAGCAGACCAACATGAAGAAGGATATCGGCCTGTTTTGACCCGTCGGTGTGACGATCAACGGGTTCAGTTTCCCCGCCAGGGTCGCGGGATGAAGTCCTTCGAGGAACATAGTCTAAACTTTTTGTACAACCGCTGCTATTTCGTACTTTTTTACCGAAAATGTCGATGGATTTGATACGATTAATGTTAAGAGCACGCTTTAAATTTTATAGCATTGAAAAACATTTTTGTACTAACGAAATGTAATGTATTCGTTCACGTGATATTTTCATGTAAACCGCCGTAGACTAGGCAGTAGGACGCGATAGGATTTGAAATTCGGAATTGTATGATGTTGTAATTTGTCGCATCCATGGCATGGTATTTACTAGCTGTTTTGTATATAGTCGTTTTTTTTTTGTTTATTTATTTATATATTAATTTGTTTCCAGATTTCTTATATCTTATTTTAACTGAACTCATACTTTTCTACGAATTTTGTAATATAATGTACTAAAAATTTTAGAAATATTTTTTATTAATATTTCCTGCATGGATATGACAAAACTGCAATGTGAATGTAAAAGTGATATTTTTGTATTTTGCGTTTTAGTGTTGTTCAAAGTGACGTTCGTATTAAGGCGCCTTTTAGATAACATTATACGCGAAATCTATTTAGCGGAAATGTATCTGGTCAATGTATGAATATCGTTTAAATCGCTAGATAAACGGATACTTCTACTATTATATACGCTTTAGGGTAGGCTTTTATAGTCTGTGGCGTTCGGAAATAGCAAGAAACTTGTGATATCTTCTCATACCATAATCAATACGAGGTCCAGTCGTTGTGAATGTTTCCGGGCCACAGATAATCTATACATTTTAACACATCACATATCTTATCTACTCATTAGCTACTTTTGTACTGAGCGTTGGGAGGACCATGTTTAAAATTGTTGACTCACTCCTTACTACGAATATGGTATCTTAGAAACTATACCGTTATACATTTTTTCTAATGTATCTTATAACTGAATGGTTGCAGACAGAATGCGAGGTTTCCTTACGAAACTAAAGTTACACTTATGACTTCCTGACTATTGAAAATTTTAAACGAAACCTTCGATCGAGATCGATTTGTTTTCGATTTCTAATTCCGAAGATTATTTTCTTCATATCGGCTTGCAATTTATTTATTACGCTATTGCTATGTTGTCTACAGTTTTAGATGTTTATTTTTATAACTACTTTAGCTTTAACATTACGCCTAATCCTCATCGTTCATCAGCATTCGCGAGGGTGCCAGTATTGTGGAATCGTTCTAATTACTGCCAATGAGTAGAAAATAACATTTTAACTATCAAGTCATATTTTAGTTAACGTACTTAGTTAACATGATATAATCTATGTTTTATGCATTTACGGCCGATCCTATACGGGCCTACCGTGGCAAAAACGTCTCTCAAATCCAATGTTTAATGTTTTGCTTTGGTTGTGTTACTTATACTATAATTATTATTGTATTTGAGATTTATTTTGTATAATAATGATGTAATAAATTTGGCTAAAAATTTAAAAGATTGTATTATTAATCTCCTACTCTTACTTTTATTATATTTTTCTATCGTCATCAATATTATGATAAGATAGAGTAAAGAAATGCGCAATTTTCGAAACATACATTACATTATACATTTTAACATACATGTCTCAAATTAATGTAATAAAAGAATGAAATAAATTGCACTTAATTTAAGGCCTTCTATCTATCTTATCATCATTCTAAATATCAATAGTTTTTAATCTAAATATGATCGAAACCTACAGCTGCCTGGTAACTGAACAAGATGAGAATAAAGAAAAATATAAGTGGATATTGTATATAAAACCAATATCCTACTAAATTATTAGACGATTAATAATTATGTCGTAAGTCATGACACGGACTATGAAATGTATAGTATATATTCTTTATTGTACAATAAATTAGTGACATACATTAATTATGTAAATATATAGGCAAAGGTCGACTCTAAAAGAGTTCCAGTCAACCTATAGAGGTGAGTGATAACATCAATAAGCGGGCAACATAGTGCTATTAAAAGTAGGAGATGCGAATATATTGAAATAAACATACATATAGATATATAGATACATATAATAATACTATTTGCAATTAGATATATACTAAGATACCTACATATATAAATATATAGACAAATCAATACTTATATAATACACAAGGTGAGACATGGAACAGTATTTAGTTATGATGGAGGATAAATTTGTGTCAGAAAATAATCTTTCAAGCTTTTTTTAAACAAGGTAATTGTTCTACTCTGTTGAATAATTTTGGGCAAATTGTTCCACAATAACGGAGCTTGTGCAGTAGACGACTGTAGCCGGAATTTGGTATTACTCATAGGCACATCAAGCATTGAAATGACGCAAGAGCGCCTGGAGCGGGTGGGAGGGGGTAACAGGTTAAAGCGGGAGCTAAGGTAAACTGGAGTATTGGGGTCATTAAGGATATTGAACAGTACCGACAAGATGTGCACATCACGGCGAAGTCAGATAGGGAGTCATTTAATTTGAGCGCGAAAGTAGGAAACTTGGTCATACTTACGAAGCCCGAAAATAAAACGAATAGCAAGATTTTGCAAGCGCTCTAATGTAACTCTTTATAGAGGAATTAAGGCCTATGATTTCGGCCTCTCGTTTCGTTTTCTTACAATTTTTGCACTATAAAAAATTACATTTAATAGTATGCAACATGATAACATGCAAAACACAACAGGTTTTATATACTACAGCGGATAAATAAGAAGTTTATAAAAAAAAACTCGCTATGAAAAAGTTAAACAACATTAATTTGAAAGCAACTAATATATCAATTAAGAATTAAAGAAGGTCGTTTTTATGTTCACAAATGTTATTTCAAAATTCACATTTTTTTCGGATATAGTAAAATCAGAGCAGTAATCGTTAAAACCTATTGGTGTAAAAAATATGCAATGTTTTTATTAAAACGCCTCCTTTGACTAACAAAATGTTGAAAACTTATACATAGTTCTTTCAGTCATCATATCGCCTTTTTACTTCAATAATTACTATGTTTTTTTTCTTATAGTATGGCGTGCATCCGCGTAACTTATGCGCAAAATATTCTGCCAATGTCACGTATGTTGAAGAAAATACTATGTTATCGAATAGTAACAAAATATGACTTTACGGCCTTTTGACACTCTTGAAGCAAAGAGATTTTATTAGATCTAACAATTCTCTATCCAGTAACTATTTTGAAAATAAATTGTCTATCAATAATAATATAATTAAATTGTCTGTATAAAAATCTCATTATACCTCTAAAACACGGCCCAAAAGTTCAACCATTTTTTTAATTAATAAAATGTTAGCGATGACTACTATATGTTAATGGTGTTTTAAAAAAATAAATTATATATAATTATACATTTTTTTAATTATTTTAACGGTTAAATGCATGAGTATAAAATAAAATACGGTAAAATACTTAAAATAATATAATAATTTATTACGTTAGAACACACTCACGTCAGATTATTTACAAAATAGCACAAAGTGAAACTACTAGCCACACTTAAGTCTAATTTTTAAATCTAAATTTTCTTTCATAGCAACCTACCTAAATTTCAAGGCAGCACTCCTAAAGGAGATACTTTTGAAATGATATGCCCAATGTTTCAAGCGAATGCACTTAGTAATCTTTTAAAAAATGATTTTAAACTTTGTTCCTCGGCGCCATCATTTTCACTATCTTCACCATCACCATTTTCGCCCTCATTATCGCTACCATCATTTTCATCATTATTGCCTTCTTCACCATCATTATCTTCGCCATTACCGTCTTCATCACCTTCACCGTTTTCGTCGCCGTTGCCATCTTCATTATCGTCACCATCTTCATCATTATCACCGTCCTCATCGCCGTTACCGTCTTCATCACCATTACCATCCTCATCACCATTACCGTCTTCTTCGCCGTTACCGTCTTCATCGTCGTTATCGTCTTCATCACCTTCACCGTTTTCGTCACCGTTACCATCTTCATTATTATCACCGTCTTCATCATTATCACCGTTCTCATCGCCGTTACCATCTTCATCACCGTTACCATCCTCGTCACCATTACTGTCTTCGTCGCCGTTACCGTCTTCGTCGCCGTTACCGTCTTCGTCACCGTTACCGTCTTCGTCACCGTTACCATCTTCGTCGCCGTTATCGTCTTCATCACCGTCACCGTTTTCATCGCCGCTACCATCTTCATCACCATTATCATTTTCGTCACCGTTACTGTCTTCATCACCGTCATCATTTTCATCACCGTTACCACCTTCATCGCCACTACCATCTTCATCACCATTATCATTTTCATCGCCGTTACCTTCTTCATCGCCGTCACCATCCTCACCATTATTGTTGTCGTCATTGCTGTTTCCGTCTTCATTATCGTTACCATCCTCATCGGCATTACCGTCTTCATCATCATTACCATCTTCATCAACATTATCCTCATCGCCGTTATCGTTTTCATCATTGTTACCGTCGTCATTACCCTCATCATTATTATCGTCATTATCATCGTTGCTGTCATCATCATTTTCACTTTCAGGTTCTTCATCAATTTCCTCTTCCAAATCTTCCTGTTGCTTCAAATGTCTCGCAGATCTAATAAAATATACGACAGCGTCTTCTTCAACGTCTTGACCAGATCCTTCAACATCGTTGTCACCAGTTTCATCAACAGCTTGACTTAATTCATCGTCTTCGTCATTTTGTTTGTCACCTTCGTCATCATTATGTTCATGGGAATGATCGTGATTATGTTCATGTTCGTGTTCATGATTATGTTCATGGTCGTGATTATGTTCACCTTCTTCATCGTTGTGTTCATGAGAATGTTCGTGATCATGTTCATGGTTATGTTCATGGTCGTGTTCATGGGAATGTTCGTGATCATGTTCATGATCGTGTTCATGGGGATGTTCGTGATCATGTTCATGGTTATGTTCATGTTCGTGTTCATGGGAATGTTCGTGATCATGTTCATGGTTATGTTCATGTTCGTGTTCATGGGAATGTTCGTGATCATGTTCATGGTTATGTTCATGTTCGTGTTCATGGGAATGTTCGTGATCATGTTCATGATTATGTTCATGATCGTGTTCATGGTCGTGGTCATGGTGATGTTCATGGTCGTGTTCATGGGAATGTCCATGGCAATGGCAAGGTTTGTGATTATGTTTACCGTCGTATTCGTGATTATGTTCATGAAGGTGATCTTGTTTCAACGATGCTGTGCGGCTTTCATCGTTTTCATTTACTTCTTCATTATTTAAATCTTCGCCATTATCTTCTTCCTCCATTTCTTGTTGATCCTCATTTTCGTTGTTATTTTCAACTTCTTCTCCATCTTCCTGTTCCTGTTCCTCAACATCCTGTTCTTGATCTGCACCTTCGTCTTCTGGACCTTCACCTTCCTGTTCCTGTTCCTCAACATCCTGTTCTTGATCTGCACCTTCGTCTTCTGGACCCTCACCTTCCTGTTCTTGTTCCTCAACCTGTTGTTCTTCATCTACGTCTTCCTCCCCTTGGCCCTCACCTTCTTGTTCTTGATCTGCCTCTCCTTCTTCTAGATCTTCAAGTTCTTGTTCTGGCTCTTCAGCCTGTTCTTCTTCAGCGTCTTGATCAGGTTCCACCGTTTCCTCCTCTTCATCATCATCTGTTCCCAATTCTTCTTGTTTGTTAATTTCCTCTGATTCCTGACCCTCGTCGTCTTGTGCTTCGACATCTTGTTCATTATCATTGTCTTCTTGTTCTACCTCTTGATCATCAACTTCTCCATCTTCGTTTTCCTGTTCTTCTTCTTGTTCCTGTTCTGATTCTGGTTCTGGTTCAGGTTCTGGTTCTGGTTCAGGCTCCGGCTCTGGTTCAGGCTCTGGTTCCGGTTCGGGCTCTGGTTCCGGTTCAGATTCACTTTCAATAGAACAGTTTTCCGGTGGTGTGGATTTATCGCATATCTGTGTAATATAATACTCATTACATTCGATGGCATTTTAAAATAATGTAATTAATCTAAAATATTATTTATAAAATTACCTGTTCTTCTTCATTGAACCACGTTTCCGAGGGACATAGCATAAGATATGCGCGGCCGGAATAACATTGGTAATAGTGCACGCAACTGTCGACATTGGCAATTCGTAGGAAATTCTCTTGGCCAATGCACAACGTCTCCGGATTTTGTCTCAAATTGACTGAGAACGTGGAGACGCTGGCCAGCGTCGCCGCCAACAACAGCAGCCGTGTGGTCACTGCAAATTGAAATATTAATTAACACTTTTTTTTGAATCTCTAATAGCCGTGTCGTATATTATCTTATCGTACAAGTAGACGAATTTATCCAAATTGACACTTCAAACCTTTTTCAATAACCATTTTGTATCTATTGTCTTTTTCTAAACTTATTGATAACGATAACTTTCAACACTATCACGAATTTACGAACGATTCAAAAATGAAATCTGCATAATGTAAAAAAATTTTAAACTAACAAGTTAATAACTATAATAAATAATTTATAATTTTAATATAAAGATAACTATTTTGAAGGACAATTTTGTTCTGACTTACTGTTCATTTTGACCGCAATATGGCTTGTGTCGTGATGCGATCTCCTAACGAAATAAAGTATTCTAAAACAAAGCGTCAATTTTATCGGGACTATTATATCTAAAGAATCAAAGATAATGTCAGGCAATGTTGCGAGATATTGTTACTGGAGATATTGTCGATCACCATCTTATCATGCATGATTCTGTCTCTTAAGCCGCGTTAAGGGTGACTAAGATATTTATGCGACTAATTAATCGTAAGAATGATTGTATTTAGCTGTTAAGGGTATATTTGCGGGGACTTTTTATAACTTATGGTGGGTATTTAAAAATAAGAAGTTGGCGCAATGGTCACTGCAACTGACTAAAGCGCTAACGGTCGCGGGTTCGATCCCCGCTCACGGCAAACGTGTGTATTGGCCATACAGATGTTTGCCGTGGTCTGGGTGTTTGTATTAGAGTTGTGAGTGTTTCCGGACCCCCGACACAAGGTCATGAGATCTTAATGGGGGCCGTTGAGTGTGATGTGTTTTATTTATTTATTATTATAAGAAGCGGACGAACCGGACCCTATTCGGCTGCTAATAAAGATTATACAATTCATAATTACTTAAGAACCATATAAATACCATAAACCATTATAATACTAGACTTGATGATATTAAAATTTGTTATCATCCATAAAAATAAAAATTAATATTTGTATGTTTATCTTCGATAAGTTACGAAACCATTGATCTGATTTTGATGAAACTTTGTAGGGTGTTCTAAGGATGCCTAGGAGATTTGGCAACATTTTTTTTTATTACTTTACTTATATTTTTATCATTAAAATTTCCTGAAAAAAAAATCCAGTGCAAATTTAGCAGCGTAGGTATATTAGTGAGTTACATTTTTTTCTTTTTTCTTCTAAAAAGTTTTGTATTTTCGTAACCTATTATTATTTCAACTTCAAATTCTCGTATTAATATCTGCGTGAAGTTGATGCTCCTCTTGTGCTGTAAATATTCATAATAGCGGTCACTTAACATTAGGTGTCTCGCCTGCTCGTTTGCCTTGTTTATATATATATATATATAAATAACTATATAACTTAACGAATAATTATTTTTATTACGAGCTTTTACAGTATAACACGGCGTTACAATTCCGATAGTGAATGGAGCATCATTCCTGCGTTCATAGCGTATTCTTCCACGTGACCTTGATCGACCGTATTATAATATCCATTTAAATGATTCAGAAATTGACTGATTCACACACGAAGAATTTGAGCTTGTCTCTATAGAAACCACGTATTCTATAATATTTCCCACTTAGTGTTAATTAACCACAAAATGTACAGTATTTCGTTAATTACCTAACTCGGCGCGTATATATAAAACGCGCTTGCTTTTTGCCCCTTTCTCTTACAAGGCGAGAAATAAATTTTTAATTTTTGCTAAGTCTGAGACTTACATGAGTTGTTTGTCATCGCTTTACACCCGAATAGCTTACTGTAAATACCGTATTTTTTATTTGTCAAGGCGTTCGTAACTACTTACTACGTGTCTTTTACTACGTTACAGAGATGGTTTATATCGCTCTCGAGAGTGAAACTTACAAATGTAATTCTCGTCTAAATCACAAAAGATATGATTTATTTTTACAATTTTCAAATTGAATCAATTTGAATACATAAATAAATACACCCAATAAAATCTTTTTTGTGAATTATATTCTGTCTATTTGTTCACATTTTTTAAAAACGCCTTTTTTGTACTATATTTTATATATGTAACATATAAAAATGAAATGTTTGTTTTTGCAAAAACGGACTTTTGGAACTAGTCCGATTTATAAAAATACTTTCTTATTGTATTATAGTCTATATATATATATATATATATATATATATCGATACCTCCCACGTAAGTTATTGTAAGCCACAAAATTGCCGTTGGCGTTTTTACTGAATACTACACGAATTTGCATTGCTTAATGCATTCAAAGTGAAAAAATACCAAAAATCTTTTTTTTTTCAAGGAAAGGTACAACAAAATAGGCCTGAAAAAAGGTGTATTTTGTTGTAACTTTCAAACTAAAACGGATTAAAAGTGCTCTACTGTAAAATTGTAATTTTGGGGTTACAACAACTTACGTGGGAGGTATCGATATATACGACACGACACATAGTGACATTTTAATATTACATTTTATTGTACATTAATTTTCCTAGTAATATACATATAATTATATTAAAATATAATATACATATATATTATGAGTTTGTTATTTTTTTACATACAAACAACTTACATATAACTTAAAAAAACCGACGCAATTAACAATATACTTATACCAGTTATTTCGATTTTAAAACCACACGTTAAAACCGATTTCAATGAAATTTCTATAGAACCAATATATTAGGACCTACATATATCCTTTGAAAATAATTTTCAAAATCCGTTAAGCAATAATGGAGTTCTCAGGTAAAAAGCGTTTTAAAAATACACTTGAAATTGAGAACCGACTTCTTTTTTGAAGTTGGTTGTGAATAATTTATATTAGAATCAGTTCGAATGATACGTGTCGTGATTACAGGTCGTGGCGTTTATTTTATCCCCATCACCCATTCTGTTACATGCAATTTGTCTATCACATCTTGTACACTCCTTTATTGATAGGTAAAATGCACTACATCATTTCCTCATCAATGTGTGATTATACCTGCGCACGTGCGGCACTTGTGCGTGTGCTACGCGCTAGTACTTGTGCAAGTGTGCATTCTACGGGCCTTAAATGGTTCTTTCGCGTCACATTCTACGCACGTGTACAAATTTCAAACTACTGATCGTATCCGTGCTAGCACACTGTGAGCGCACGTTGTTTGCGAATTAGTGTTTTGACTGCCTTTTGCATGCGAAAATGTTCACAATTGTTCATACTATGTCATCATTAAATGGCAAGAATTCAAAAACTTAAAGTATTTTTTTTAAATGAATGCATCACACTCAACGGCCCCCATTAAGATCTTGTGACCTTGTGTCGGGGGTCCGGAAACATACACAACACTAACACAAACACCCAGACCACGACAAACATCCGTATGGCCAATACAGACATTTGCCGTGAGCGGGGATCGAACCCGCGACCTTTAGTGCTACAGTCAGTTGCAGTGACCACTGCGCCAACGTGTCTGTCCTATTACTTCTACGTAAAGGTTTTTCACGTGACTTTGGCCCGCAAAATTAGGCACTTACTTTGATGTCGTCTGAAATGTTATTTAATTCAAATAAGAGTTAATCCGTTACTTAGTTTTGCCAGACATATAAAGACTTTCGAATCCAAATACCAATTTAAAAAATGCAAAGAATAATCTTTACTTGCGAATATATCCAAGTACCTATATCATGTTTATAATTTACACGCGAGCAGCATGCTCCGTGCACGTGCACTTGTGCTGTGCGCCTTCATATGTTTTATACAATGCCAGTCTGTGCCATTACATAAAAACCCTGAATGAGTACTGTAGTGTATTTATTTGAGCACAATATTAGTATTAATATCAAATCCCAGGTTGTATTGTTTAAATATACAATGTCCAGGCAACTATTAACGCATATACTAAAATATAACATAATTATCATATTCAATGAATTCAGCGCTCGCATATAGAGAACGCGCATCATCAATCATAATCGGAACACCGCGCCACAAACTATCTATGAATTCGATAAGATGTTCTTGAGATTGGTGCGAATGCGCCAATAATTCAAACTGCGTGAACTTGAGATTATTTTCTAGAAATTTAGATTATGTAACGAACACTATCACAGATTTGACTAATAAAAGTAGCATACAGTGTAATCTTAAGAATTAAGCCTCAAAGATAATATTACCAGAACTTAATTTCGCAAGTTGCTAATTGTTGTTATAATATGAATCATTCGCCTGTATTTAATGTTTACATTGAAAGAAAATAAATCACGGAATGATAGGATATTGAATTTTGTTAGGGATTAGATTTGACAATTAGTTTGCAGATCAATAAACGCATTGTATTAGACAAATTGCAATGCAAATAAATATTATCATTGCTGATAAGTCACGGATAGGAAGAAGTGGTAAGTACTTTTTTTCTCACACCTAGAGTGACTCGCTCGATGACTTGTAATTGTGAGTTTCACCTGATAATATATTTCAGGCTTTACAATATTTCACTATTACGTGTGACTTGATTTCATTTATTTTTATTATTGACGAAAGTGTCAAGATGCTATTTTTACTTTTTGCTAATCGGAAGAAACGTCGTTTAAGTGTGTAAGATGTAGATTCCGTCTACTAGGTTATCTCGGGTATAGGGGGCACGTAAGAATCCAGTGTGAGTATGCGAACTGTGTACTGTACCGTTTGCGTTTTAGGATTTAGTATGACGCTATCGCTCGTAAAATGGTTGGCGCTGTATATTGTCAATACTTAATCTTAAAACACAAACGATTCTTACAGCTTACAATATAAAAATTCGCACTTGACTTTCTGGTATCGATGTCAATTTATTATACGTTGCTTACACTAGTAAAAGACAAAAACACCTACACACGTTACCTCCTCTCCTATTAGGGAAAAGGTTTAGAGCTTAATCTACCACGCTGCCCTGCGTGTTGGCGGATATACATGTCTCAGAATTTCTCCCGGCACATGCAGGTTTCCTCATGCTTCTCTTTACCGCCGAGCTCGAGACGAATTTAAAAACAAATTTGACACTTGAAAACTCAGCGATTGAAACCGCGATCATCAGTCTAGTTCGACATGTTTTAATCTCTAGGCCATATCGGCTCATCTACCTACCTCATCCTCACTATTTATAGTGAGGATAAGGTAGGTAGATACATTAGTAAAAACCTTTAAAAAAATAAGAATCATTCAATTTAGTATCTTGGTTAACAACGATTCAGCAACATCCTGTTACCCTGTAACTGTAATCTCAGTTTTTTATCTAATAAGAATAATCTTAAGATACGAGTAATGTGAGACAGCTCGTGATACACGATAACAAGCGTCAATTGATTTTTATTATTTAAATCTTTCATATGCAAAACTATTTAAATAGAAAATAAACCGTTGATGTAGATTTTGTTAAAAAATATTACGCATACATATATTGTCTGTTACATTATTATTATTTTATTATTTTTATTTACATTATTACGCATACATGTATTGGCTGTCTACTGAAAGTGCAATATTATGTTTAAAACATACTGTAAACTATTACATTAAGAGAAAAACTACAATATATGCTTGTTTCTTGGATTTGTCCAGGGCCTTTGATATGGTTTCATATCGGAAGCTATGGGCAAAGCTGGGAGACATGGGAGTACCTTCAGACCTGGTGAATATTTTCTCTTATTGATATAGTAATCAGTCCAATAGAGTAAAGTGGGGTAATAACTACTCTGATGAATACCACCTGCGGTGTGGAGTAAGGCAAGGGGGGTTGACATCACCACGGCTGTTTAACATATACATCAATTCATTGGTCGGTGAGCTCAGTAATAAGCATGTTGGTTGCCATCTTGAAGGAATATGTCTTAATAATCTCAGCTATGCAGATGACATGGTATTGTTGAGCCCCTCGATTGGTGGATTGCGGAAACTTTTGGCTGTATGTGAATCATATATACGTGAACATGGCTTGAATTATAATATAAAAAAAAAGTGTATATATGATATTTAAAGAAAAAAAGCATATATTGTCTGATGTTATACCGCCTTTGGTATTGAATGGGGAATGTTTGCATCGAGTTGAGAAGTTCAAATATCTTGGTCATATCTTAACAGAAAATCTGCATGATGACCAGGATATTGACAGGGAACGTAGGGCATTGTCGGTGCGAGGTAATATGTTGGCTCGTAGGTTTGCTAGATGTAAAAAACCAATTAAAGTAACATTATTTAAAGCCTACTGTCAGAATTTTTATTCTAGCAGCCTATGGACTAGCTTTACACAGAGGGCCTATAATTCCTTACGTATCCAATACAATAATGTATTTAGAGCTCTTTTCTGGCCCCCTCGCTATTGCAGTGCTTCAGCTATGTTTGCTGCTGCTGGAGTGAATGACTTCTATGCAATTATGCGTAAAAAGGCTGCGTCATTAGTGCAGCGAGTGCGAGGGAGCTCGAATAGAGTCCTAGAATTAATCGGGGATAGGATGGACTCCATGTTGCTTAGTAGACTGACTGAACTACATGTGTTTTCAAATAGGTAATGTTTTATAATGTTTATTTTTATTATTATTATTTGTGTTTATAATTTCATACTAACATAGGATTAGTTAATTATGTACTAATAAAATTTGGACTGTAAATCGTCTGCAATAAAGAATTATTATTATTATTATTATTATATATGCAGCAAATATAGCCATAGGCATATATATGTACATTAAATGGATGCTGATAAACAAAAATGTGTTAACCCAGAAAAAGTCAAAATCGGAGATATTGATGTATTTTGATACTACATCACCTATTTAATATAATTAAAAAAGAAATTAAATAAGTACGGAAAAAAGTTTCTTAATTAATTGTTTCGAATTTCATGTGTGTTCCACGTTTTGCAATTTATACAATAATGTCAAATATTTAAAAACTTTTTATTAGATGATATATTAAATATATCAATCTGCTTTTAATTCATAATACCTTTTATTAAACAAGAAAATAATAAGTATAAGTTTGATAATAAGATTAGGTTTGATATCTTTGGACGCCATTTTCTCAAAATGAAGTTCGTGTGGTTTGACTCAGTATTGCTTATCAGCGTCCAAATAATAATAGGCTATGACCATCTAGAATAGTTTCTTTACATTATCCTTTGAAATGGTATCATAATTTTCTAAATCGATTTAGTGGCTTACTTCGCATATACAAAAATCGTCCTTAATATCATATTAATGTAGGTGTGAAAGTAACTCTGTCTGCCTGTTCGTAACATTTTGACACATAAAACGTTGAACCAATTTTGATATATTTTAATGTAGAGCTAAATTGTGTCGCAAAAATAAAACTTGTAATAAATAAAAAAGGAGTAAATTGAAGATTAAAATGTTTACATAGACAAAATTATAATAAAAAAAAACATTAATGTATTACACATATACTTTAATAAACCAAACACGGTATCGTAATTTGAAAACACATATTTTATGAAAATAATCTTTGTGAACGTATAACAGAGAGCAACATCGGAAGACTGAAGTTCATTTCGGGAATATTTTAATTAAAAGCAGTGCGCTCTCTTTGATTCATAACAGAAATTAAGAATACATCTCATTTTTATAACTAGACATACACGTAGGAGAATACTTATTAGACCGCCCGTCATACCTAGGTCAGCAAGATTGCACACAATATAATGATTTTTACATTTTTGCTTTGATTTTGTTCACATTATTCTGACAAATTTTCAAACGAACCCTTTAACTGGTAGAAGCAATTTTGTATCTCGGAAAAATAAAAACTCAATTCAATTTAATTCTTTGGTTAATGGCTTTTAGTTGTGCCAATTAGACACATGCTATTTCGCCAATGTGATGTGGGATGGAGAAGACACGATGGAGATTGATCGGTGGGGTCAAGAATCCAACCTTAACTAAATTTTGAAAAAATAAAAACTCGTTAAAGTAAAAATAAAAATTCAAACAAAATTTGAAAAGACAAGTTGACAGCTGTTTGACGTTATGTCAAATGGGTCTGTGGTTTTTATTACACCAAAAATATGTTCCATCTTACGAAGCGTAAAGTTTTAAGGTATTGGTGCTACAAAATTGATATATCATAAAAATGTTGGTGGCACACATATTGCCACCACCAGTAAAAGAGCTAAGATTTTTTTTATGTTTGGATGCTGATAAGCAATAATGTGTCAACCCACACGGACTTCATTTTGAGAAAATGGCGTCTAAATATGTCAAACCTATTCTTACTTACTTTGTTTAAAGACGTTTATATCCATCTTTGCTTTTCTTTTTTTTTAAAGTATAATGAATTAAAAGTAGATTGAGATATTGAATATATTATCTAATAAAAAGTTTTTCAAATATTTCAGATTATTCTATAAATTGCAAAATATGGAACGCACTTGAAATACGAAACAATTATTAAGACACTTTTTTCCGTACTTATTTAGTTTATGTTACTTGATTTTTTTTTAATAATGTTGAATAGTTGATGCAGTATCAAAATACATGAATATCTCCGAATTTGACTTTTTGTGGGTTGACACATTATTGCTTATCAGCATCCATTTATGTTTATATTTATAGATGTATTCTGATAATGCGTCACGTATTTAATATTATTCAACAATTCGTCAAGCCATTTGACCTAAATAAGTACGAAAAAAGTTACTGAATTTAATGTTTCGAATATTGAAATAAGTTTCACATTTTGCAATATGTAATGATCTCGTATATTTAAAAGCATATTACTAAATAAAACTTTTTATTACGCCAAACTGCTTTTAATTCATTCTACCTTTTATCAAAATAGAAAGACAGAATGGATATAAACCTCTTCAAACAAATTTATTAAGAATAGGTTTGACATCTCTAGACGCCATTTTCTCAGAATGAAGTCCTGTGGCTTATCAAAGTATAGCTTACCAGCGTTTAATTGTAAGATTACATTTATAAATAACAAGTTAGTTCCCCCAATTTCGTTTGCGTATAATAATTATATTGAATTTCCTATTTCTTTGACCACGATGAATGCTCCAAATTTTTATTCTCTACTAGCTGCCCCTCGCGGTTTTACTCCCCGTTATGGTTACTCTTGTGAGTCGTAGCGCACTGATGTTATAACTTTCTAAAATTAAAGGTCAACCAATGCAAAAATATTTTGTCAAATCGGATCAGTGCTTTCAGAGATTTCCTTACAAACACATACATACAAAAAAATATCTCTTTATATTATTAGTAAAGATAAATGTCGTGTGGTCATAATTATTGCAAGATTACATTTATAAATATTAAGTTGGTACTGCAATTTTATTAGCTTATTTCTTTGGGCAATGATGGTTGCTCCATATAGACTTTTATTCTCTATTTTACCCTATTCAAGTTTTATTTCCGCGACAAAAAGTGACCTCTATCTTATTTTAAAGTTCAATCTATACTAATATTATAAAGCTAAAGAGTTTGTTTGTTTATTTGTTTGATTGTTTGCATGAACGCACTAATCTCAGGAACTACTGGTCCGATTGAAAATATCTTTCAGTGTTAGATAGCCCATTTATCGAGGAAGATTATATATCACGCTAAGACCAGAAGGAGCGGAGCACCAATTCAAAATCGGGGGAATTTTCCTATTGAGAGAGCCTACGCTACGTGCGCTGCGTAAACGGTTAAAGTTTCGCAAAAATCATGTATGACAGAATTGTTCCCCTTTAAAAGTTCTAAAAAAGCATATAATCATCTTTTAAGGTTAGCTCACTATAACATTTTTTATGCTAACCAAATTTGTTCTAAAATAATGCATTATTAGCATACGCGGACGAAGTCGCGGGCGGAAGCTAGTGTACAATATAAAACCAACAGTCACACAGAGTTACTTTCATATTTATAATATTAAGTACAAGACAACATTACTTTAATTTCATT
Source organism: Hypolimnas misippus (assembly GCA_037950945.1). Classification (NCBI taxonomy): domain Eukaryota; kingdom Metazoa; phylum Arthropoda; class Insecta; order Lepidoptera; family Nymphalidae; genus Hypolimnas; species Hypolimnas misippus. The sequence continues at coordinate 9,831,705 of JBBEEQ010000025.1, read as the reverse complement.
TTTATGGCTATTACTGTAAAAATATCTTGGGAGACAGCAGTGTTATTCAAGCCGAGGGCGAAAAAATGATTAAATACGCCTCTGCCTACGACTAATAAAATTGGGAAACAAAACAAAACGTACTTAAGGTATACATTTAGGAAAGTATTTATTTAATTAAAATAAATTATAATCCTTATTTAATTTACGATATAGTAGACTTTGCTAACTTTATTGTATATTGTATTTGTATATGTATTTTTCTTTTTTTAAGTGAACTTGATGATGAAGATCACAGATACCCACTGGATTATTCAATCAAACAAGTATTTCACCACCAGTAAATAATACGTATAAACTTTACTTGCGGTACTGACTTCGAAGTTTTACTTGGCACCGATTTCGGTTGTTGTAGAAATTATTTATTTTTTGCTGTATAGTGCACTTGTATTCAAGTCGTTTTTAAAATTGGTTTATTTTTTTTAAGAATTACTTCTTCGTGTCTCAGAGTGCTCAATTCACGTTAGCTAAATAATACTCAAAACTTTGCCTGGGAAACTTAATAAAAACCATTTTGCATATATAGTATAAACCTGTTTTTTTATATGTAAAGATAATTAAATAATAAAGAAATAATAAATACTATCTAAATTGCATGGTGGAAAGTAGAGTGTCTTTTCGTGTAAAGTTAACCAGTGGCATACATCGTTGTCTAAACAAGACACGAAAGTCTGACGAATTACTACATTTATTCGCCTTTTCACATAACCACAGAGTATATTTACCTGATAAAGTATTATAGGGTAGGGAAGTGTTGGTTATAAAGTTTGTTTAGATTGAATTTTGCTCAGATTGAATAATTTATACAACTTATACTTTAATGCGACATTTTTCAAGTGAATATATTATTGGTATACCATAGAAAGTGACTTTAAAGCTGCGCTAGAAGAATTTTTAATATATTTATTGCATTATTATATTTACGACCTTCTAGCAATATATGACATTCATTGAACATTTCTTGCTAATTGCTAGGTATATTAAATTTCTTACTAAATAATTTACTGGAGACTGTTTTTTTGCAACATCAAGCAACAATATATAATTAAAAAATAGTAAAAAGCCTGACAATCTATTCATTGCACAATTTCTCCAAGCTCAAACACGAGAATTCTGCTGTAGCGGGTGACGAGACACTCACAAAAGTATCCTACTGATATCAGATAACACTGCATAGCATCATGTCAAGGTTATGCACCTATGTTACTTCGACATTATAGAAGTCAGAGTAGACCAGTACAAGCTGTTTACATCCTATATACAACTAGAAAAGAGCTAATGACCTTCAAATCTCTAAAAAGAATTTCACAAATAATAGCTAAGAGTCCTCTCGATTAAAGACGTTTTTAAATGAAAAACAAATTGCCTTTTAAAATTATACTATAAAAATTAAAATTGTTTCATTTGTTAGGGAGCTACGATGCCACAGACAGACAGATAAAAAGACAGGTCAAACTTATAACACTCCAATTTTAGAGACAAAGTCAAGATGCCAGGGCGCCGTTTGCTTTTTTTAAGGTGTTGGAACGAACTACGGTAGAACATCGCAATGTCATCATGTGTGTGTGTGTGTGTAATAACCTATTTATTAAATACGTAACTGTACCAAACGCAAAATATAATCAATAAACTACTTATGACTAATTAGTCGTAAGTAATTTACATTTTACATTAAAACAATGTAGGCTACTATTACCAAATTTTCCGTTTCGTTTTTTATAAATACTATTATCATAATAACCGATTCAGTGCAGAGGACACTGAGTGTAAAAAGTCACATGTATATCTTTTCCAATTAACGCAGTTATTTCAAACGTAACAGTGCTCACTGAAATATGAATTAATTAAATCTTTACGCATACATTCATATTTATTATTTGCTTACGAAATATCTACTGACCTATACAAACTATTTTTTCGGAGGCAACAGAAAAATTTGAAACATATTTAATTACAGTAAATTGGTACAAAAAATAATCAATGAAGGTTTCATGCTACGCTTAACCGACTCACGCTTGACCGCTTTTTATTATACTTGTAACTTTTATTCTCATAATTGATTTATCTGTCCCCGAACCGTTGCTAAATTCACTTTTTTTTTGTCTCTGTATTATTTTCTGTATTGACGATTCAAACGTGCTTGTAAAAGCCTACTTGAATAAAGTATATTTTGATTTTGATTTTTTCCTAGGTATACGTAAGCTTTGAGTTTAAATAAATATGTCATTGAAAATAATTTTTTTCTGATTTGAAAGTAATTATATACCTACCTATCCCCTAACGGTTTTTCTCGCGCTTATGATAACTGCTTCACTCCTATGAGTCGTACCTTGATGTAACCTTCCATAATACACTGGCTATCCAGCGCAATAGCCTATCCAGCGATACTCTCTACATACAAACTTTATTAATTTCTTAATAGTAATTTTGATTTATGTAATTTTGAAAATCCGTAGATAATGTGTAGGTAAGCACTGTAATATCTAAATATTTCTTTTCGCGAAATTCTAAAAGAAAACTCGGAAAAGTCCCAGCTAATTTTGCTGTCCAGTACCTTAACTTTCATCTTCGACTTTTTGCTAATTACTGTTACAATTTTTCCTGCTTATAGTTCAAGAAACTGCTACCTTTTCATTAATGCAAATGTAATTATTAGATAATAAATACTTTTTTGTTTCGCAGAACTAGGACTGAAAATTTAACGGAACGAAAGGTTTTTAATTTTAAGCTCTATGAAAAACAATATCATGACAAAATTAGAAATTGTACTTTTATGTAGAGCATTATAAAAAACTTATTCTATGTGTTGATTGGTCATATTACTAAAAATCATATCTTTAGGAAGAAGTAAGTACCAAAATTTTAAAATAATAACTTTTTAAATATTTCAATTGTGTGTTTGTAATATAAAACAAAGTTTTTAGGTATTCGTATTATTAATGCTTGTTTCATTAATTATGTATGCCAAATTAATTTTAATGTGTCAAAAGTTTTATCATTGTGATATGAACTAAATCGATTGTCATGATGTCATGAGAGCGCTATTACAATTAAAGCCATTTTATTGAAAACTAACATTTGCTAGTGGCATCACTAACGATTATATAGGGTTTGTTTCAAAATAATATATCCCATGACCATCTAGAATAAATTATTTTTTAGATGGTACTAAAATTTTTTAATATAATATTTGTTCCAGAGTTTACTTCGAACGCACAAAATTGGCTCTATCTTTTTTATACATGTAAGGTAGAGTATATACATGTAGATTTAATAATAATTATGATCTTATTGTTGACATAATAAACTTAGTTACGTTATTAGATCTATCATAAGCGTTCAGCTGATTTAACATTACATACTTTATAATAATATAAGTTTATTTTGGCTTGAAAATGTTTATTTTAAATCTTTATGAGTATTGTCGAGATTCGCCCTGTTTCCAATATATTGTGTTGACTTTGTTCCTCTTACAGAAACATATTAAAGTGCAACAGATTACAAATAAAATGGTAGATAAAATAAAGACGATAGAGACGGATGTCGTAGTATTAAATAAATAATGTACCTATGTAGGTTCATTCCAAGCGCACGTACGTAGTACAAAAAGAGTATTTACAAACTAAGTTTTGCGAAAACTTTAATAAAACGATCAATAGAAAAATGATTTATATTTTCTATATATTTCTTTATTCAAATCTATAGCACAAAATTAAGTAGGTACCGAGGAAAATGAGTTATGCAAAATTAGTATTATCAATTAAGAAGAGCGTTATCTGAAATGTTAACTGGCAAATTTTAATTTCTATACAATACGACTTGAAGCTACTATCTACCCTCTGCTAGCTACCCTCTGCTAGCCACCTCTCGTGGTTTTACTCTCGGTTATGGTTACTCCTGTTTCGTAGGGCAATGATGTATGTATGCTGATAAGCAATAATGTGTCAACCCACAAAAAGTAAAATTCGGAGATATTGATGTATTTTGATACTATTTAACATTATTCAAAAAAATTGAAGTCATATAAACTGAATAAGTACGGAAAAAAGTTTCTCAATTAATTGTCTCGAATTTCAAGTGCGTTCCATATTTTACAATTTATACAATAATCTCAAATATTTGAAAAACTTTTTATCTTCTATACTTATAATAAAGCTGTAGAGAGGTCAATTCTGTACATGAAATATATTTTCAAAATAACTATCAGGGGGTGATTAGTGATCGATACTGATGCCAAAAAGGCAATCAGTAAAATTTTTGTCTGTCTGTCTGTCTGTCTGTCTGTCTGTCTGTCTGTCTGTATGTATGTTCCTTATAGAAACAAAAACTACTGGACGGATTTTAACGAAACTTAGTACAATTATTCTTCATGCTCCTGGGCAGGTTATAGTATACTTTTCATCACGTTACAATCAAAGGGAGCAGAGTAATAAAGGGAAAACGGGAGACTTTACTCCAATTTTTAAGCTTCCGTCGCCTATGCAGCCTTAATGGTTAAAGTTACATAGAAATCGTGTATGACGGAAATATTCTACATAAAATTTCCTAAAAAATATCCCACAACAGCATATGTCTATCTTTTATGGTTGACTCACAATAACACGTGTAACTCCTGATAGGTTAGCAGTTCGGAGAATTCTGATTATATTTGTTTACTCTTACGTTTATAATACTCTCACTTATCACTAATTTATAAAAAGTTAACATTATTACCTATAAAATAAAAAAAAATCATAGAAATCAAGTATTGTGGATTGACATATTATCTTCTTCTTCTATACTTATAATAAATCTGTAGAGAGGTCAATTCTGTACATGAAATATATTTTCAAAATAACTATCAGGGGGTGATTAGTGATCGATACTGATGCCAAAAAGGCAATCAGTAAAATTTTTGTCTGTCTGTCTGTCTGTCTGTCTGTCTGTCTGTCTGTCTGTATGTATGTTCCTTATAGAAACAAAAACTACTCGACGGATTTTAACGAAACTTGGTACAATTATTCTTCATACTCCTGGGCAGGTTATAGTATACTTTTCATCACGTTACAATCAATAGGAGCAGAGTAATAAAGGGAAAACGGGAGACGTTACTCCAATTTTTAAGCTTCCGTCGCGTATACAGCCTTAATGGTTAAAGTTACATAGAAATCATGTGCGACTGAAATATTCTACATAAAATTTCCTAAAAAATATCCCGCAACAGCATATGTCTATCTTTTATGGTTGACTCACAATAACACGTGTAACTCCTGATAGCTTAGCAGTTCGGAGCATTCTGATTATATTTGTTTACTCTTACGTTTATAATACTCTCACTCATCCCTAATTTAAAAAAGTTAACATTATTACCTATTCAATAAAAAAATCATAGAAATCAAGTATTGTGGATTGACATATTATCTTCTTCTTCTATACTTATAATAAAGCTGTAGAGAGGTCAATTCTGTACATGAAATATATTTTCAAAATAACTATCAGGGGTTGATTAGTGATCGATACTGATGCCAAAAAGGCAATCAGTAAAATTTTTGTCTGTCTGTCTGTCTGTCTGTCTGTCTGTCTGTCTGTCTGTATGTATGTTCCTTATAGAAACAAAAACTACTGGACGGATTTTAACGAAACTTAGTACAATTATTCTTCATGCTCCTGGGCAGGTTATAGTATACTTTTCATCACGTTACAATCAATAGGAGCAGAGTAATAAAGGGAAAACGGGAGACTTTACTCCAATTTTTAAGCTTCCGTCGCCTATGCAGCCTTAATGGTTAAAGTTACATAGAAATCGTGTATGACGGAAATATTCTACATAAAATTTCCTAAAAAATATCCCACAACAGCATATGTCTATCTTTTATGGTTGACTCACAATAACACGTGTAACTCCTGATAGGTTAGCAGTTCGGAGAATTCTGATTATATTTGTTTACTCTTACGTTTATAATACTCTCACTCATCACTAATTTATAAAAAGTTAACATTATTACCTATAAAATAAAAAAAAGTCATAGAAATCAAGTATTGTGGATTGACATATTATATTTCCCTATTAAATTACGATAGTTAATCTGTCTGTCACATCAAAATCACTGAACCCTGAGGAAGGACATACGCTACTTTTTTTCGAAAAACGACGAAAACGCGGACGAAGTCGCAGGCAAAAGCTAGTTAGATAATATGTCTAATATATCAATCTGATTTTAACTCATTATACAGTTTATCAAAAAATAAACGAAAAGATGGATATATACTTCTTTAAACATATTTAGTAAAAATAGGTTTGACTTGGAGCGATATTAAACTATTTTTGTATGAGATTTAATATTCATGTGTTATCATTGTCATGTTAAATTAATGAAAAAAAATGTATTTCGCGTGAATTAACATTCAGGAACCCAGTAGTAGCCATAAAAAACTGGCTGCCGGTCTTGCATACAAAGGATTCCACACAATCGTACAACACTAAATTTACTTTTTTTACACCTTGTAAATGAAACAAGAGATGCGTTAAAACTACATATAATATATATGTATAAAATACTGTTAAAAGTAAAATATATTAATACTTTATAATCAATTTTACATAATTATTTAATGCTGTCGTTTAATTAAAACATTGATATTTCATAAATCATTTAACGTATGAATGAACAGTTTTAATTATCTCTGAAATGTATCAAATAAATTGTATATGAAAGTGAAATGGTCTTGTTTATATTGAGATTTTTTTGAACGGAAGCATAATTACGAAATAATTTGTAGAAAATGTTTCAATGCTGCAACATCTATTTAATGTATTATATATGCGTATTATTTTAAAACAAAATCTACATTTACGTGTTCGAAGCCGCGAACGAAAGCTAGTATTTTCTATTTTAGATTGTTATTGGAAAATGTGACCTGACACCACGTCTGATTGCGAGTAACGTAAACTAATTTATATCCAAATGAAAATTAATTGCAAAAATAATAATGCATCAAGGAATTGTAACCAGCTACTACCGCAAGAACGTACGTCTTCACGTATTCTATATATGTAAGTATTATGTATGTGTAATCTATATTTTAATACGTGAAACAAAAACTTTGCACGAAATTACGAAACTTTTTAAGAAAATTGCGCGGACGGAGGAGTATGAAATATCCCACTCTTTGAGTTTATATAGAGGAGTGCAAAATGCTAAAATATATATTTTTAAATTATGCATAAAAAGTACACTGAATCAAATTTTATATATTTGACACACACGCATAAGTATTTATGCGTGTGTGTCATATATATATAATTTGTAATCTTTTGCTTATTGTTAAAGTTTGTGGTTAAATTGAGAATAAATTATCTGTATTCAATCGTGAAATCGGTTGAAAATTTATTGAACTACGGTCGAATTGCGTTCGAACCTCTAAACGACTTTGATTTGAGCTTCTTTTCTTCTTTCTTCTTATTCAATTCAACGTTGTAGCAAAGACTTGAAAATTTGTAACCTAACATTAAGCGAGGGTAAAGTATATGTATGACTCGCTGTTTTAGATAGGTCTATTCCTATTTCGAAGATGGAACCTAATTAGCCATTTTCCTAAGTAATATATAAAGAAATGTATAAGGGTCCATGTACCTAAATAATTCTAAGGAAATTTGCAGATATAAGTGACTTATATCGACACACGCAGGTTATCTTACAAAATTAGATACCTGCTTGTCGAGCAAAATATGAATTTTATACACAAAATCATTTGAAAGCTCTATAGGGTTATTAACCCACATTTTAACCAGCGATAATGCACGAGTTCTATCTATACCTACAGTTATCTTGACGTAATGCAAAAAAAATTCCAAGTTAGAAAATTAATATTATATGATAACCATTCCACATTATTTAAACTTTTAAATCTTTTTTTACACAACACATAAAACCAACTTCAAAAGCAAAAAAAAACCTAATTTGGTTTACATGAATGACATATTTATCCTAGTTATTTAAATAATTTTTAAAACCTCCTGAAATGATTTTGATGAAAATTCTATAGGACGAATCTAGAAGTATACTATTTCAAACAAAAAAAAAAAAAAACAAATTTTGCAAGCCAAGGTTAAAAAAATAGAACAACAAAAAAAAGTCCCTGATGATAATTCGACATGTCAATAATTCTTAATAGAACCTCTTTTTTGAAAGTCGATTAAAAATATAATATCAGACTATATAAATGTTTTAAGAGTAAGCTGTAAACATACTATATACATAAAGTATGTATTATCCTGCATATTCAGAATAGATCGCGTCCGGTTTCAAAGCTTTTAATATTTAAATCATTGACAGTGAGTCCATGCAAACCCAGTTTAGCAGAGACCCGAGTTTGCAATGAATTAGGAGTAACGATTAATATATGCAACAGTATATAAGGTGTGATTTACACTTGTAAGATTTGTTCACGGATTTACATAATAAATTCGCGACTATATATATGTTTCACTATATAATGTAATAAAATAAAGAATTAAATTTACTTCAATGAATATTTAAATAAAAACTTATTTTTAAATATTTTTTATATTTCTTTCTTTAGGTCCGAATTCACGAGTAAAACATCGGGTTCACATGATCCCTCGATACGATATGGTACGTTTCACGCGGGAAACAATACACCTAGCGATTTCATTGCTTTAGTTTTATCGGCCATAGAGTATATTGCCTTTTTTATAACTTCTCTTTTTACCTTTATCCGCATTTTTTAAAAGTAAGAATCCTATTTCATCTCATTTGTATGAATAAAATCCTAAATTTTGTATTAAACTGTAATCTAATAATCATCTAAATTAACAAAAAAATAGCTAGTATTTTATTTACGTATTTGAGTATCCTCTGGTGCTGCAAATTTCCATGGAAGGCGATGAAAACTTAAAAACGGGTCTTCCCGCCTGCTCGTTTTTCAGCTATTAAAAAAATCTCTTTTAGTGCTTACTAACATTATACCCCCGTTATATTCTGAAAACATTTCAAGTTTTAAATACACCAAAATATCTTCTTAGTTTGTCAAACAGTTTTAGAATTCTATTACGTCGATTAAAAAATCAGAAAAAATGCATTAATACTCACTAAGAGTTAAAATAAAGTATAAATTGAATTTTAGATTAATTCTGTCAGTTACAACATAATATATTGTGTTTTAATTTACCTCTCTATATTACTACGCTCCCTTGTTTGTCTTATTCAACGTTTTTTAAATGTAATTACATTTCCAATGAATTCATCGACACGATAAACAGATTACCGATCGTTATATTGCTATTGTTACATTTTTATTGATTGCCGATAACTTAATGAAGCACGCTAGAATCATTTGAAATTGTTTGTATGTGAACTGTGTTCCAATATATATAACGATAAAGTACGAACAAAATCAACAAGTGCTACAACACCACACATTACTAAATACACGTATATACCATAAAAATATTTACTGTTAAAAAAGGTTGAAAATGCTTTTCAGGAAAAATACGTAACTTTTTTAAAATTTCCATTATCCCGCTCACAAAATATTAAGCGGAATTTAATTATGTTTTATCCAATAATAACCTAAGGACACAAGGGTTCGCCGCGATGATAATGCATTAAATATTAACGAAACATCTCAAAAACCGCATACATAGGAAAAAGGGTTAAAATAATTATAAAAGCATGTACTGGTAAGTCTTTATGAATAAATAAGCAGCTAAGTAACGGGTGAAATCTTCAAAAGCTAAATGGTTTAAATTAATTAGCCACTTCTGCTATTCCATTAAACTTTCAGCGTGAATGAAGTTATGCTGTTATTTTATAATAACAAATACGTGTATCCATTTCATAACTCCGTATAACTAATTAATATTAAATTAATAAGTTTGATTTATTTTATAAGAATTTGTTCACTTCGCTTTTAGAAACAAATATTTTATTTGTTAATTTCTAGATATTAAGCTAATGTTAAGGCGGGATTTATATTTGAAAGTTTTACGTACTTACCGATTTACGTTTTACGGATTTACGTAAGTTAGTTATAATTTAATTTAAACCTTTAGGCGAGAGTTACATTTGTAAATTTCGTCTCGTAACTGATTTAAAACTACTTTGTCACTTCGTAAGTAGTTACGAAAGCTGTGAATGTCAAAAATAAAGCATGGGTGGTAAATTCAGTATTAACAAAAAATATATAAATAAAATATAACGTAAATATTTATGAAAGTCTACGAGCAAAATTTATAAATGTAATTCTCACCTTACACCTGAGTGAATTTTCGGTAGAAATCTCAATAATCATATGAAAATTTAATTTGAAATAAAATTATAATCAATATAATTTTTTTTAATTTTAAATTAAATTTAATTTATATATATTTTTTTATTTTATTGAGATACTCATTTTTTAAAACTTGCAGCTTATGTAAGCTTATCAAAATTACTGTAATTAAGTTACAAGGTTGTTTACATGACTTAATTATTATTATTCCTAAGTAGTTACGTACCGAATTAGGTTGAGAAAAACTTACTTTTATGTTATTCTTGTCTTAAACTAATAAATGAAGTCAAATTTACATACATTATAAATTTATAATATACCAGAGAACGCAAATTATCGTTATGAACTCTTAATTCGTGTAATTCTTACACAACAGTTATGTATTATACACAATGACAGAAAGGGGCAGGTTGGTAGGTGTTTTAAAATTCGCGTCAAACTGTATCATTTTAGATAATATATTTTATTATATTACTTAATTAACACAATAATTACATTCATATTGTCGAACGAATACGTAATTATGAATCATCATATTATTCTATTGGTATATTTAATATGTAAAAATGTAAATTTATTTAAAAGTAGCGTTTACTGTAATTAATGAGAAACTGTAATAAAAATAGCTAGCAGTGAAAATGTGATTATTTGATTAAAAATCGAGTCGTTTAAATGATTTAAACATCGATATTGGAGGCATGTATCATATTTAATGTTTCTTCTGAAACTAGGAATGGCGTTAATCGAATCTTAAATAATATGGATGTCATCATTTTGTTTGTTAAGGTTTTAATTAAATATTGCTTTTAAGTTAGAAAGGTATTATTCGTTTTAATAAAAAATTGTTTAGTTATAATTAAAGTTAATATCAGGAATTACGATCCGTTAAATTTTTTTTTTATTTTGGATAACCAACATTATGATAGTTTTATGTAGGTGAAGTCGCGAGGTGCATCTAGTATACATAATCCGTAAATATAAAATTACCAACTACAAATGAGCAGAGTAAATAATGCATTTATTTTCATGCATGATTTTCGCCATGATTTTCAGTCGCCTCGGGTCACTTCAGATATTATATTAATAATCTATTTTCGGAATAAATATAAAATAATATATTGAAATTATGTGTATTCAAATTTTTCGTTTTAAATATTCAACTTTTATAATATTATGAGGAATTAAGAGTTAATATAGAGAGCCGTAAATATATCAAATCTAAATATAGTATATAACTCGAAGGTTGACTGTCATAGTGACCTATTAACACACAGACCAAACCATTGGACGGATCGGGCTGAAATTTGGCAAGCAGGTAGATGTTATGACGTAGGCATCCGCTAAGAAAGGATTTGATTAAAGAAGAGATTTAAAGATTTTGATTAATTCTACCCCCCAAAGGGACAAAATAGGGGATGAAATTTTATATGAAACTTTGTCAATTTTAAGCCCCTCAGGCTGAGACTTTGCTACTATGTCGTAGACACCACAGACACCGCAGACGACGTCGCGAGCACCAGCTAGTCAACCATATAACAAAACCGAAAAATCATAATGATTAACATGAGCATTAAACTGTGCCTATAAACGATTTTCGTTCTACTTTTCATAGTTATTGTCGAAGTTATTAGACAAAAACGTCACGTTTGTAACAATATATTATTAACTAATTAAAGCATCACACTCAACGGCCCCCATTGAGATCGCGTGACCTTGTGTCGGGGGTCTGGAAACACTCACAACACTAACACAAACACCCCGACTACGACCAACATCCGTATGGCCAATACAGATGTTTTCCGTGAGCGGGGATCGAACCCGCGACCGTCAGCGCTTCAGTCAGTTGCAGTGACCACTGCGCCAACGTAACGTATATAATATTCCAGGTTTTTTTTTTGGACATCACATTACATTTTTTTTTTAATTCTAGGCTTTTCTCTCCTTTAATATGCGTGTAAATATATCTAAATCTTTCTCCTGAATCACTCTGTTTATTGATGGAAACCACTTTAAAATCCGTTACCTACCTAAAAAGATTAAACATTATAACAACAGAGACATTGGGAATAGACTTTGTGGTCTACTATGTAAAGATTTATTAAACATTCACTAAATTCATTATGAGAATTTTTTCTAACGGTAAAAGTTTCATAAATGTGTTGCACATAATAGAATTTTTTCTGTCAATAACTCAATAACACATACATTACTCAACTCAATTCAAACGCTACCAATGCAAAAATAGTATTGCATCGAAAGTTTCAGGTATAGAAAAAGGCAAGTTAATACCACATTAACCTAATTCAGCCACGAAGTCTATTAATACAAAGTTAGGTATCCCATACAACGAGATAACAGCTGAAGTTATGAACAAAGAGTACACGATATTGTGCGACAACAATAGATGCAGTCCATTACAGTGTGCTATTTGTTGCGAGTATTAGCCAGTCTTTCAAACGGTTGACGTCTTTGAAAAGTTATTTATACACTTCATGTCAACGTTATTTCATTCCGAGTTAATCATGCGTCATATTCGTTTAGGGTTTTTTGTACAATTAGCAGAAATAGTACTTGATTTAAATAAATATGACTGTTGAATGAGTTTTTTAAACGTTTGTACACCTTTTCGACAAACCCTTTCTTCGTGGATGCATACAACGTGAAAAGTATGAATTGCCAAAATTTCAAGTTTGTAGCTATATTTAGGCTTCGCGCTATATATCAATCAGTCATTCATGACAATTATTTTTTATATACATACATTGACAAAAGAGACACAAAATTTTGATAATATACATTTAAGTTCCCTCACGATTTTTGGCACGATGTTGTGGTCTAGAGTCTAGACCAACAGTCGGCAAACAGCGGACCGCTGACCGGACTTTACTGATCTGTAAACTCCCTATATAAAAATAAAGTACATATACATATATGTATGCTTCCTTTGAACTTCAGCACGGCTATTGCAATTATTATGAAATTTTTAGGAAACCTTCAAATTATCCCTGCGAATGAACCTTTAACCTTAACCTTATCGCCCACTCGATGGCCAACATTAAAAAAAAATGTACAGACTGAAATAATGAAGATTTCTCCGCGTCTTTCTTTAAAAATCATCGTGAGGCAATTTGATTGTATAGCATCAAGATTGTGAGACACTAATTTGAATGATATATATCGATACCTCCCACGTAAGTTGTTGTAACCCCAAGATTACAATTTTACAGTAGAGCACTTTTAATCCGTTTTAATTTGAAAGTTACTACAAAATACGCCTTTTTTCAGGCGTATTTTGTTGTAACTTTCCTTGAAAAAAAGAAGATTTTTGGTATTTTCTCACTTTGAATGCATTAAGCAATGCAAATTCGTGTAGTATTCAGTAAAAACGGCAACGGCAATTTTGTGGCTTACAATAACTTACGTGGGAGGTATCGATATATAAACAAAATATATTTATTTAAAATAATAACATCCAAATAAAGCTACGTATAATGTCAATACCATTAAATTATTTAGAGTTATATAATGGCACTCAAATGTTATCTACTTTCAGTAATGGATACATTTATGTCTTTTGTTTATTTATATCTATATTTATAAAATATGTATATATCATAGGTAAATACTAATAAGATAAATATGACAGTTAACGGTTTTAATTAATTTTACTTAAATAAATAAAATCGTATTGAAATTGCTTATCGCTGAAGCATATATTTAAGTGTACGATTAATTAACGCGATCGTAATATTATATTTTGTTTCAATTTCAACCAAACCGAATTTAATACAAAACTATAAATTTAATGTTCATTTAATAGCTCTAGAAAATATTAATTCAGCGCTTGTTCTCATAATATAAATGATTATTTAACAGTAATTTAGTTACAATATATTTTGGAAATATGTGCTTAAATATATTTTAAAGTATTTTATGAACACACTCAATAAACTATTCCAACTATTTTAAAATCGAAACTACGAGATAGTTTATTTTGTAAGCAAATTCATAATAGTAATGCAGACACATCAACCGTTTAAATTATTTTTAATAAAAAAAGAATTTAATGTTAAATACTGAAAAAACTTTAAGGACAGACTAAGGTTTACGGTAACGGCGGAATGGATTCAACAATGTGACGAAATCTTCAAAAGAGGAACGGACATTAAAAATACCTTGAGTTCAACATTTAAAGAGGTCGAAAAAATATTTCGCATATAACATATATATATATATTTTACATTTTTGCGTTTACCACATGCTGAAATTAAATTATTATAAATTTTAAGCATATGTTAATTGTTTCTATTATTCATGAGTTAATAAGAAAACAAATAATTTCGTTTAAAATAGTTTTACGCACTAACCTACAAGTTACACTCAAATTGTTTAAAATTCAAACCAAAAGACGATAATGTTTACATTTTTATGGAGCGAGATGTCATCAAGTCAATTTACTAAAAGCCTCAAGCCACGGGGTGGTTTAAATATGCAGATACAAGTCTTTCTCGCGTTCGTGAACATCGTTTTAACTGATTTGAATGCAAATTGTTGGGAAATCGCCTTTCTTTGGATTTCGCCTTTTTTCATCAGTAATATCATGACACACTCCCATTTAACTGGATATTTATTGAGTGAGACTGTCTCGTCTATTGAAATATTTTGGATTTTTTTACTTTTGTCATAATTTTCATCACTGTTTTATTATTATTCTTTTTAATAGAAATTAAGTGTATTTATTAAAAAAAAAGTTTTTATTATTTGTTGAATAGAATGTGATTTAAAACTTGTAAAATTTGAATTAACATTTTTTTATTAAATTATAATAACTTCTTCGAACTTTGTACAGGACAATATTTGCCTTTTGAATTCCGTTTAAATTTGATTTCCATAGAACCCGAACAGTGGTGAAATGTATTAGTTTGCCCCTTGTTGCATCATGGATGTTAAATTTAATTATTTTATGATTTCTCCATTGTCAGAATCTGAGAATTTTCTATAATAGTCTTTATGATTATTAAATCTTTCTAAATTTCTTGTGAGACCTGTAAATCAAAATACTCAATCAATCAATCAATCAAAATAATCAAGTCTTATAACTATTTTAGGTTAAGTAAGCTTAATTAACCCTTAATAGCCTAGAGTATCAATTTTGATACCAATCTTTTAAACCAAATGTTTACATTACTATTAGTTTTAGCCTAGCTATATCTGATTTCGTTATGGCCTTATGCCTGAAGTATCAAAATTGATACCTGTTTTATTTTCTAAATAAATATGTAAAATTAATATTGTGATTTTTTAACTATTCCCTTCATCTAGACCTTCCAGCAAACACTAACAGCTAATATTTAAAAATAAAACACTTTCGTAAATCAGGCTATAAAGGGTTAAATAAAATATGTATCATATATGTCATATTTACCTCTTCGTGATTTCTCGACAATCTTGCTGGGTCCTTTAGAGAGAGAATTAAAATATAACTAATATTCTTAAATAAATCTTACACCACAAAAGAAAATGGCTATCAAATTTCAAGTCTATAGTTCTTACATGTCCGAAGATTTCCTAATGAATAATTGACAGAATCCATGAGTATAAGGTACATGAGGTAATTTTCTTTAATGTATATTATAAAGTTTTAGGATATCTCTAATAGATAAGAGGTCTCTATTGCTTGGCCTTAAGCTAAATGATTTACCTTTTTCTGCTCTACCTACCCTACCTCATTTCGTCTCATTTACCTTTTTACCCAACAATTTTTCTGCTTTATTGGAATAATATTATCTTTCGGCCGGGGAACGTTTTATTTGACTTACCATTAAAATAATAATAGCACTAGTTTTGGAAGTATTGTATGGACGCTGATAACACTGTGTCAAGCCACACGGACTTTATTTTGAGAAAATTTCATCTAAAGATGCCTAACCTATTCTTAATACATCCATTTAAAGAAGTGTATGTCTATTATTCTATTTTGATAAAAGGTATAATTATTAAAAAACAGATTAGTATTATAAAGAGTTTTATCTAATTATAAATTTTTCAAATATATGAGAGTAGCAGTTGCTAAATCTACCAGCGAAATTGTGACCGTTCCAGCATTTATTACCCCCTAGCGTCATTTTAAGGGATGATTTTGAAATTCTGGGATACATATATTTAATTATTTTCCCTAAGTATTATTTGTGCTGAATTTAAGGATAATCGGCCAAAAATATATATTTTCTCCATAAAAAGTTTACTACCCCCTTGCACCTCAGTTATTTTTATATTTTATATTTCATTACTATCACCCAGAAGTATTTGTATTAAGTTTTAAGTTAATACGACCACGAAGAAAATTTTGCATACAAATGTTTCACCCCTTTTCACCCTTTTAGGGGTAAATAATCAAAAAACCTTTTCTTAGTGGATACCTGCAAATTAAAGCCACATACTGTCAAAATTTCAAGCTCGTAGCCCCAGCGGTTAAGGCTCTGCGTTGATGAATCAGTCAGGACAAGTCATTTTATATGTATAGATTACTGTGTATTGCAAAATATGGAACACACTTCAATATTCTAAAATTTAAGTTGAGACAATTTTTTCGTACTAATTTGGTTTAGATGACTTGAAAAACTTTTTAATAATGTTAAATGCGTTACGCATTATTAGAATACATCAACAGCTCCGAATTTGACTTTTTGTGTGTTGACACATTATTGCTTATCAACATACAAATATTGTTATATCATAGAAGTAAATATATATTGTATTTTGTCTATGGAGGTCGTTGATTAATTAGTTACTATTGGAGTTGCCAGGTGGCCGGGAAATCCGGAATTGTCCCGGAATTTTGCGTCTTGTGCCGTGTCTAGGAATTAGATTATGCTATCTCGAATTCCAATCTGCTACTAGTTTTTACAGAAAGGTTTTTTAGCATTTCCCGTTTCTTTTATGTAAAAATGTTTAGTTCCCCATTTTTACAATTTTTAAATGAATCAATAGAATACAAAAAATATTCTTTCTTAAAAAGATTTAGGGATGGTTTCCAATGAAATAAAATTTTCTTTCTTTTGAACTGAAGTATATGTGGCCTTTCAAAAATGTATGTGCCTTTCTTGCCTATAAATCAATTATATGTCATTTATTACATGAATTATAATGAAACTAGCTGGTGCTCGCGACTTCGTCTGCGATGTCTGTGATGCCTACGTCATAGTAGCTTTATGCATACAAATTCTTAGCCCGATCGGTTTAAAATTGACAAAGTTTCATACAAACTTTCATTCCCTATTTTATCCCCTTGTGGGTAGAATTAATCAAAATCCTTTCTTAGCGGATGCCTACGTCATATCATGTACCTGCATTCCAAATTTCAGCCCGATCCGTCCAGTGGTTTGGTCTGTGTGTTGATAGATCGCTGTGTCAGTCAGTGAGTCAGTCACCTTTGAATTATATATATTTAGATAATATGTTCCTTGTCAGTTTTACTCTTGTAATTTATATAAAACAATTCTGTTACCTAGTACCAGATACGTCGTAAGTAGTTACGAAAGCTGTGTATGTCAAACATACTGTCAGTAATTATTTTTCATGTGTAAAGCAGCGACAAACGACTTATTTAAATCTTTATGAAAGCTTGAGAGCAATATTTATAAGTGTAATTCTGGTCTTACGAATATAGATTTTAAATTATGTTCATTTTTATAGTGGTCGTTATTTTTAAACTTTATTCATTTTATATTTTTTCATATAAGAAAAAAATACACATCATGAAGTCACGTAATTATTTACTGGCCTTTCTATTAATACAAAAAGAACAATCTTAGTAAGAAGTTTACGAATTAACACGTGATACTGACACGTTATATGATCGATTTGTCCATAAACTTACTAAACACTTTTTATACAATATAGAGTTTTGTGTAAATAATGTTATGTGTTTTCTTAGATTTTCGTGATTACTTATTAATCTACCCGTGACTATGACCAGGGCGGATTTAAGGAAGGGTGGAGATTATGCGGAGTATCGGGCCCTTCACGAGGGAGGAGCCTTGCAACAATGATTTAAAAAAAAAGATAATTGGATTAAAATCTTATTGTAACTATATTGACCCCTTAATGATCTCGAGTCTCATTCATTTACAGGGTGATTCATTATAATGGGTTAGTACGGAGCAATCTAAAACTATGAGAGATACTGAAATTTGTTGAAATGATCCATGTTAGTGATTTCGAAGATAAGAAAAACTGCATTCAAAGATTCACACATAAACTGTACACAGCTAGAAAAAGAAACCTGGTAGTTTTAAAAAAAACTTATATTTTTTTTATTTTGTTACTTCTTGTTCTATATATAAATAGTGTACATTATGAGGAATAAAAATATTGATATAATTTATATAAATCAAGAGAAAAGACACACTAACTAAGAGCTTATTAATTTTTACGCGTCGATATAAAAGTTGAGGAAAATATAGTGTCATCATTCGCCATCTTCCCACGTGCGGAGTTTATTGCCACATTTCACAGGGTCCGAACTCGTTATTTATTTAGGATAGAAACAGACCTTTAAAACTTTCTATTAAATTGAGCTGTTCAGTTGTTTTTCTATATTATTGTTAATAATATCACGTATTTACTTTATTACTTATTTTATTTATTTACTTATTTACTTTCTGATTTTAACTTTGTACACATTATTATTATTATTACTTTTATAAAATATCTTATGCTATATATAAGACTATAAGTCTATTAATTTTATCTCTACGTATAAATTATAATACAACTTTGCATCTGTAACAGGCCCGCGCCAAGCCTAATCGGCGCCGTCGTGCAACTGTCTTATATGCGCTTTTTTTGTAGTGACGTTATTAGTAAAAAATGATTTAGTCCAATCAACAAGTCTTTTCCGCAAACTTTTTAATACGAAATCCAATGTAAATATTAAAAATTTGATAATTTTAAGTATAGTCCCGGCGCCTTTTTGACTCGGCGCCGTCGTGCGTCGCACGACTTTGCACGTATGGACGGCGCGGGCCTGATCTGTAAGAAGAAAAGGGGGAGCAAAAAAACTACTTTTTAAAAATTTGTTTGTTTATTCAAATGTAATATTATTATTATATATTGGCCTACCTGTAAGTGTTATTTTTATTTTATTTTTTCTTATCTTTTGACGTAATTGTCTAAACACTTACGTCGAAAGATGATTAGAATATTATTTATTAAACAATCAAGAAATTTCTTTTTGACTTGTTAATATTTAACATTTAATCTACCATGATATTTGTAACTAATACATAACTAAAAATTATCAATAATTAAATAAAATAAATATATATAAAAACACGAAATCCGCACGAACAACGTCACAGGCTTAGCTAGTTTATTTATAAAAGCAACGCCTACGACGGAGCGGTATGTTATTAGAAAGTCGACTTTGAAAGTGTTTATACGAGACCGCAATACTATTGAAGGCTATTTAGCGTAAGAGTTCTGTTAAGGCCTAAGTAATTGTGGAGCGGCGCCGAGAAAATTTAATTACTCTCATTTATTAAGTATTTACCGTTTACGAGACAATAATCATGAAAACCTCAGTTACCACTGAGTGGGGATTTGCTGTAGAGTTACGCTAATTAGAATATTTATAAAGTACTCAAGTCTTTTTATTAGAAAAGCATCAATATTAATATGAACTTGCTATGCCATTACCATTATTTGACTTGTACAATAATATCTAATAAATAAACGCATCACACCCAACGGTTCCCATTAGGACCTTATGATACTGTTTCGAGTCCGGAGACGGACACACTACATAAACGCAAACACCCAGACCACGAGAAACAGCCGTATGGCCAATACAGACGTTTGGCGTGAGCGGCGATCTTCCTGCGATCATTACCGCTTTAGTCAGTTGCGTTGACCTCTGCGCCAACGTTAGTCAAAAATTTAATTTTTAACTTCTTAACAAATCTTTGGTTATGTTTTGTTGTTTATTATGGGTTACCTTGTAAATTATTAAGGACTCATATCATGCAAGTTATTTGACCGTGTAATAGATTCACGAAACTATATTTACTACATACATATATAATACCATATGGACGTTGATAAGCAACACTATGTCAAGCCGCATGGATTTAATTTTGAGAAAATGGCGTTTGTAGATATCAAAGCTATTCTTAATAAATGTATTTTAAGTATATATCCATCTTTTATTTAGAAATAATTAATTCTGATAGAAGGTAGAGTGAATTAAAAACAGATTGCTATAACTCATTTTATCTAATAATACATTTTTCAAATATATGAGATTATTTTATAAATTACAAAATATAGAAATCACTTGAAATTCGGCACATTAAATTAAGAAAATCTTTACCGTCCTTATTTAGTTTAGATGACTTGAAGTTTTATTAAAGTTAAATAGGTAACGCACTTTTAAAAACACATCAATAACTTCGAATCTGACTTTTTGTAGATTGAAACATTATTGCTTATCAGTATCCATTTATCACTCACGACACTAATTTCGTAAAGTAATACCGTCAATACTCTAACGTCAAAACCTTTTAATTAACAATTACGGAATCTAGAATGAAACACGATTCCAACTGAAACCCATAAAACTCATTGCGATCGTCAAAGAAAACCTAACTTTGTCTAACGATTGCGGCTAATTAAAAACATTCAATGCACTTCGAACGGTACCTTACAAAGTTAGAAAATTAATTTTTAACCTTAATCGAACTAGAAATAAACTTTTATAAGGTATCCGTAGTGAAGTTCTCCTTAAGGGTTAGGGGTTAACAAGCGTCCATTTCCATTAGCTCTTTTTAAAAGGAATCGAGCTCTAAAGCAAAATACACAAGTTCGTATCTTGGATGACATAATTATTCTAGTTATTTAGCCAAACTACTAAACCGACTTTGAAAAAAATATATGAGTAAAAAAGCTAAGTATACTTTCAAGAAAAATAAAAAACATATATTTTTAACCAACTAACAAACATGACAGACACGTTGGCGCAGTAGTCACTGCAACTGACTCAAGCGCTAACGGTTTCGATCCCCGCTCACGGCAAACGTCAGTATTGGTCATACGGATGTTTGCCGTGGTCTGGGTGTTTGCGCTTGTTGTTGTTGTATGTTGTGTGTGTTTTCGGACCCCCGACACAGGATCATAAGACCCTAATGGGGGTCCGTTGAGTGTGATGCGTATATATAACAAACGTTAAAACATACTCTACAAATTGCCTGTTTCTTTTTTTAAATCGACGACGACGTCTATTGTTTCAATAATTTAATATTAATGCTTAATTAATAACATTGTCAAAGATGACTTTTTTAAACATAATTTACAACTTTTATGAAACCTATGAATTATAATCATTGACATGTTATCGTGAATCTTATCATGAATTATTTTCACTATTCTGCCATATGTTATAAATGATTATTAAGTCCATAAACCTAATATTAAGATTCGAGCAAAATTATATTTAAAAAATATTGACCGACATTATTACTTTTTGGCTGCCAAGCTTTATTTTTATAGGTTTTGGGAGTGTTCAATTAAATAGTTTATTTTAAGCGTTAAGTGTGTTTTTTTATGGTTAGCTACATTATAGCAAAGTGCAAACATTATGCAATTTTATTTGAAAAATTATGCGTTTTAAATTAATCGTATTGCAATATTCTGAAACTAAAGAGGAAATTGGCAACCCTAAGTTTATTTTAAAGTGGTATTAATGATTCCTGGAACAAGCGTCGATACTTTAAAAATTAAATTAAAAGAACTCTTAAAACGAAAAAAAAATAATAAAAAAAACAACTTTGAATGTATTAAACTTGTAAACAAGATGATTCTTATTTGTAAGTTTATTTGTTACCCTATTATATATTATTACCCTTTTATTTAAATGTTAACAATGGAAATCACGTTTAACATCAATAAAAAACTTTAAACTAATAAATTCAATACACTTTTAATGAATTATATTTTGAACTAGCTGTGCCGGACGATTTCACCCCTGTTAATTTGATGAAAAATTATTTATATAATGTTTAACTTCCTACTTGAATCGGATATTATTCATTATATTGGTTTCAATTTTGACACACGTTTGAATTTTTATTAAATTAGTCTATCTGAAGTTTTTACCGAGAAGAACTGGCAAAACTTTTGATAGTTACCCTTTTAATATTTATTTCAATCAAGTATGTATATTATTATACATAGGAATTGACTTATTTTCTAAGATTATTAGTAGAATAAAAATAAAAAAGGAATATTACAAAAAATGAAAATTTACGTTTAGGATAAATGTTTTTTTTTGTGTATAACATAGTTCTATAATTATATAATATCGTTGGTTTTGGTATTATTTTAACGACGATTTGGCCAGCGAGTTTCCGTCGCCTAATATCGCTGTTGTGAGAACCCAGCATTATTAGGGTTCGCTATATTTTTTTAAGTAATAAAATTTGACAATAGTTTTACAAAAAGTTAATCGCGTGAAACAACTCAGTGGATTAATCGATTCATGCTTATTGTATAGAGAAGATACCTGCATAAATTCAAATATTAAATAAAAAAATAGCATTTAAATTAATTCCATGCACCAAAATAAAAGTAAGCTTCGTTATGGTAAAAAAAAAAAAAAAAACAAATTTTAACACACGTGACAGTCTATATATAGTTGAATTAAAATATCTATCTTTTAACTTTTTAATTAAAGTTTCGAAATACAAGACTAAGAGTCACGTTGCTAAGGTCTATGTTTAAATCGTGTAGTTATTTTCTATTGTTTTAAATGTTTAGAAGGAAACATGATGACATTGTTTTGAAAAACAAAGCGTCTAAATTAAACCATAGAGAATAATAGTTTTTTTTCTGAATGTTGACATCTAACATTTAACGTGAACACTGAACAATATGTAGATTCACGTGATTTTTTTTGTAGCTTTATTTGGATGTCTAATACTTAGTTTAACAATTTATTTAAAATTATTTTTTATTAGGTGTGTCCCGTGATTTCACTCGAAAAGTTATATTCTTTTTTTTATCAATTTAAATATAATTTCTGAAATAAAAATAGCCTAAGTTATTCTTTATAATATTAGTTATCTGCTAGTAAAAGTTTCAGAAGTTAGCCGGAACAAACAGAGAGACAGACATACAGACAAAAATTAAAAAATATGCATTTAGTTAATTACTGTCAATTTAAAACCATAAATAGCCACTTGGATTTTATTTATTTGCATAGATTTATTTTGTAAATCAAATGTAAACATCAAATTTTTCATTTTAAGATTAATATTTACTGTGTATTCAGTACGTGTTCATTATAAGAAGTGCGCGAAGCAAAAAACCTCAGAATTTTAAACTAGCTTTTGCTCGCGTTTTCCATCACGGTAA
Organism: Hypolimnas misippus; assembly: GCA_037950945.1. NCBI lineage: Eukaryota > Metazoa > Arthropoda > Insecta > Lepidoptera > Nymphalidae > Hypolimnas > Hypolimnas misippus. The sequence goes on along the minus strand of JBBEEQ010000025.1, from coordinate 9,807,984 downwards.
TGTGAATTTGTTTTCAAATAAAACGTATGTATACATAAAATATATGGCCTATGGTTATCTATATACATTTCAAATGATACATTAAATTTTAAAATAAATTCAGTGGTTAGTGGGCCTATAACTCGAAGCGTTTGAGACAATGCTCTACACTCAACATGCATAGTCTGAACTTAAAATACGCCTATCCTATTTATAGTACACATTTATTGTAATTAAAAATACACACTTATTAAAACACAATTTTTGGCACGTTTGACATTTGGATGCTGATAAGCAATAATGTGTCAATCCACAAAAAGATATCGAATTTGGAGATATTGATGTATTCTGATAGGACATCATGTATTTAAACTTATTTAATTTTTTTTAGTCATCTAAAGTAAATAAATACGGAAAAATTATATGATTCAAATATTGAAGTGTGGGCCATATTTTGCAATATAAAATAATATCACGCATTAGAAAAACTTATTATTTGATAAAACTTTTCATTATACCAATCCGCTTTTAACTCACATACATTTAATCATGATAGACAAGAAAAGATCGATTTATACGTCTTCAAACAAATTTGCTAAGAATTGGGTTGACATCTTTAAACGCCATTTTCCAAAATGTTCGTGTGGCTTGATACATTATTGCTTATCAGCGTCCATTTCGATAGATATTTATTTTTCGCCCCGACTAAAAACGACGGGTGTTATAACTTTGACATCTGTATATTTACATATGTCTGTAGCATCATAGTTCCCTAAAGAATGGATCAATTTCGATGCGGTTTTTTCATGTTTTTCGAACAATGAGCTAATGTTATCGAGATGGTTCTTAACCATAATTTACGAAGATATGTACAGACTGTAAAGTTATCAGCTTTTTATAGTTGTAGAAAGGTTCTGAGCAAGTTCTACTGGTCTTATCAAATATATTGAAATAAAACCTGATGCTGCAGCATCACTTGGAATCAGCAGAATACACGACTCCTCACCAATTTACATCAAAAGTATTGTGTTGGGGCTCGTTGAATAGAATTTTTACCAGTTTTTTTTTTTAATTTTCAATTTTATTATTATTGTATATTATAAGGTTTATATTAATATAAAATAAAACTGATATATTTTTTTCCGTAAAACTTAAATATAAATCTGCTGAGTAAGCAAATCCATTATAATCGAAGAATAATGTGTTACTATTAACAAAAGCTAACAAAAAAGGCAGAAAATGCGCGTTCGGCGAGAATTGCTAGGATGTACGGTGTAATACCTTTGTCTTTTTCCTAAGGAAAAGAATAAAGCGAAAAAAAAGCGGGATTTAAAAAAAAATAGAAAAGAAAACACATTCTAGTTTTATTGTTATATTAATGTCTTGTAGCTACTAAAAGTAATATTATTACAGCGTTATAATTCACAGGATTTTTCTCATTGTAAAGAGTTTTGATGCCAAGGGTAATCATGTCAATATATTCATTTATATTATTTATTATGGCTTAAACGTTGTAACTGGATGATTTCATAACATTTCTAAATAAAAAAGCCTAATTATTTTAAACAAACAGAAAGACAAAAATTTTAAAAATTGTATTTTTGATTTAAACATTATGTATACTTTCATAATTATTTAGTTAAAATCTGTTAATTTGAAATTACAAAGAGACACTTTAATTTTATTTATTTGTATAGGTTTCTAGAAAAATGGGTTCTACAACATTTTAAAATTAGTATTACTGAAGAAAAGTATTAACAATGACGGTAGACGGTTCTGATCTCTCAGGTGTAAAGAACCGTCGAGTTGGCGCGCTATTTGTATTTACATTTTTCATTCTTACCCACACGGGCAGGTGTGTCACATTTTGTTTAGAGATTATATTCTTTGAAATCCATTACAAAGGAAAATGGATTTCGTCTTAGATTTATTAAATGACGCTTTCCGTGATATTAATCATAGATAAAATAACGATAAAATATTAAGATGCTAGAGAGATTTAAAAACTATTTCTTAGACGAATTTTAATACATTTAGATATCCTAAATATAGTAAGAGTTTAATTAACGGAATGAAAAAATATGAAATATAGATGTTTCCCAAAAAACGGTGGATCTTGTAGACTATGAAAAAGAAGTTTAAAAAGTTTTTTTTGTACGTTTAAATAACGATTCTAATAAACCAGTTAATCCAACACATGGTTCTTGACACCATGTCTGTCCAGCCTATATGTAGTAGGTATGTAAAGACGTCCGTATGTCCAAAAACAAGAAGGCTTGTGACCATGGTTACTCTGAAAAATATTTTATGTATGTTCATACATAATATATGTGTAAGATATATAGTAATATTAAGAAGTCGAAAGTCCGTTTGTCTGTCTGTCGATCAGTTTGTTACGTTTTTGATGTTGAGAAATAGGAATAAGGGTTTGCGTAGAAACATAGTTTGCTCTTTACACCTCAAGTTAAAATAAAAAGAAGATAAGATAGAATTGTCAGATAAGATAGAAAGAAAAACGAATAAGAATACTTTCTTGTTTCATACTTTTCAGAATTAATTTTTTTGTAATGGTGTTTTATTTTTTAAACGTAATTTTTATGAATTAATGGGAGAAATTATATTGAAATTTTCCTTAAAAAAACGTTATTTTTATCAGTGGCTTGTAATGTATATAATAATTTATTTTTTCGGTAAGCTTGTCATATTTTTCCAATTTAAAACAAACATTCTAATATTTGATTACGATTCCACGTCGTTACCTATGCTTGTATAAATACGTTAAACAAACTTTTTACAAATTTTCCGGCTCGTTGAATATTTTATAATATTTTATAGTTTTCAACCTATGTAAATTTTGTTTAAAATTGTTGAAAGTAATAGGTTTTTTATATCTAGTTTTTTCAACTGAAAACTTAATCCAGTATCGGTCCAAACTAGAATAATAAATAAGGCTTGTGTAACGCTACCATATGTACCGTGTATCGGCAAGCTATATCCCAAGCCTTTTCAGTAGCTCAGCCAAGCCAAGCCATGTCTAGCCAAGCCAGTTAAGACCCCAAATTGTCAGTAAAGTCCGCCTTTAATTGTCGGTGTCGCCATATACAATTAATTGTAATATTGTCAATTTAGTAAAGTATTAATGTAGGGTATAATTATGGATTACGTTTGTGAAATCAGAACTGTGTACTTACATGATTTGAAACATAAAGTGATTTACATAAAACATTTTGTTTAGTACTTAGTGACGTGTCTCTTTTTCCCTTCTGTTTCACTTGCTATATATATATACGAGGTTGGCCAAGGTTGGCTAGGGTTTATAACCGAGGCTTGATTCATCACGACTACTCTCTACTCGGCCTATCGTTCAAGATGCTGAGCTGATTGGAGCTCCTACATAGGTAGGCATTGAGAGATTTTTACTAGATAAATTATGCGTTCATGTCATTGTCACGTCACATGTTGAGGATCGCGAACGTTGACAATAGAGGTTTTTTTTTAATATTTATTACTTCACTGTTAATTTATACTTCGAAATTTTTAGTTCTATCGTCAGTCTCCATGAGTGGTCTATATTTTTTTAAAGATTTCATGCGTTATATTTTAAGAAATATATGTATATGTCTCGTGGTTTTTGATATTTGCCGAATTGATCCCCGTGTATGGTTACTGGTTCGATCGTAGCGTGCTTATTTTTATAACCTATAACCTTTCTCAAGAAACAGGAAATATTTTTCATATCGGAATTCGAAACGTTTCAAGACAAGCCTTTGAACAAACATACCTTCTTTGATTCTTCACCCTCGTATATGATTAAAGGTACGATATAGAATTATATATTTTTCATTAATTGCAATATAAGTTTGTTTTTCTTAACATATTTTCATAATCTATATTGATAAAAATCAATATTTGTATGTTTGAGCCTTTCAGTGGATTGTGATGAAATTTACCAAAGTTATTATTATTTATTTTTAATGATTAGGTATTCCGGGGACGCCCACGATGGCTTCTGGCCCAAAAAATCTCTAGGACTAAATCTTTAAGTATTATTGCATCGCATGCCGTGTTCAGCTAGTATATCATCAAAGTAAGAGGTTAAGTTAAAAAATCAAAATCAAAATATGCTTTTTCCTATAAATCACTTAGGCTTTTACAAGCATTTTTAATTAAGTCAATACAGAAACAAAAGAAACTAATTAATTAATTAATTTTCCACTGGTTCGGAATGTTTCTACCGAGAAGAACCGGCAAGAAACTCGATAGTTACTTCGTTACATCTGTTTGCAAACTTTGTCTTGAACTCGGAACTCACAACAATTAAAATACAAACCTTATGGTTTACGTCATCTACGTCAATCAATTGTCGAATATCTTCCCAAAACAATATACAAAATTAAAAAAAAAACTTAAGGATTACGTAAGTTACATAATATTTTAATAATTTTAATCAACACGATAATAATTTAAAAGTTACTGCTCGGCCACACGAAACATCAAATTATACCCCAGGAGGCTTAAGTCCAAATGTTTACCACGAATTCATGTTTCACACCTTTCTATTCACCTAAACCTTAATAAGAGAAAATTTTACATACTAACATTTGGTTAAGGGTGCCAGCCCGAGTTTACGTCACGCTCGAAAGGGTGAACAGATGAGATGAAAGATTTATTTTGATATAAGCGTAATACTTTTTTATCCGACTTCCGAAAGATGGTCTTTAAGCATAACCTAAAACAAGACTTAAGTAATTAAAAAAATAAAGAACTGGACAATTACGCACAAAACTGTCACAATTAACAACATCAAGACGAATCTAAAGATATATCCGGGCTATATTTTACGTGTATGTATGAATATGTACAAGAATAAATATAGATCAAACGTAAGCCTCATCAGGCTACGACGCGCTCAAGTAAAAATAAATAGGTATAACAATAAACATTCTACTTGCATAATTTACTTTTTTAATTCAATTCATTTACATAATATATTAAATTTTTAACATCAAGGTCACACAACAAAATTAAGGTAACAAAACCTCTGTGTTAATATAGTGCTCGTCAACTACCTACTAATGTATAATTTTCACTAGCTGCCACTCGCTTTTATGGTTACTTCTCCGCTCCTGTGAGTCTTAGCATGATGTGACATCGTATAATCTTTCTCGAAATCTAACTATTCACGACAAAAATAATTTTTCAAACCGAATCAGTACAATATTTATGATTTGATTCAAAAAAATATCTTAAGGGTTTCTCTAAGGAGGATCCTCTACATTCAAGCCTACAAACAAATTTTACCTCTTTATAATATTAGTAAATACATAATAAATAACGAGTTCACAAAATCTATGGTCTATCGTAACTTTACCTATAAAGGTAACTAAATTAACGTTGATCACTGCACACAGGTATCCATTGTTTTGTATATTCTGTAAAAGTTTTATAGAGACTATGAACACCACCTACGCGGGAACAAATCATTGACGTACATCTGAATGAAATACTTCGTTAACTTTTCAATCTTTTTCACTGACCAAGTTTTAGTTTTTAAAATTTTATTGTGTTGCTCTTTAAATTCTTAAAAAGATTCTAGTTTTAGTTTCCTTGAATAAAGTTTATAGTCCATCTCATTTATTATAAGTTCCGTGCGATTTCACTCGCCTCATCTTTGCCAAATAAGTTAATGTGTAGGCAGGAATAACACTTGTAAGATATACTTACATGACTAATAAAAAAAACTATTCCTGATAACTGTCATCTAGGTGAAGATACGTGAGCTATAAGTTTCAATAAAAAAAAACAAGTACAAAGTTAATTCTTTCATTTGTAAATGTGTAAACAATTTATGTAAATTTTATGAAAGTCTGTGAACAAAATTTACAAGTGTAAGTGTCGCCATTATGACTGCTAGTGATGGGCCGGATCGTTAAAAATATATATCAGCGCATAGGGATCCGAAAACGAAGATGTCGTGTCAAGATCCGCGGATATGGATATTTAAATATTTCATTATTTTGGATGATTTAATTTAGTAACCGCAAAGTACCCACCCTAAAGTGGATACTTGGAATCGTGTGTGCCCTTATCCTGTTCACTTATCACAATTTGCGATTGATCTAATTATAAAGATAGTTGATTCAGTACCTTTGAGTTGCGTAATATTGGTATGGTAATTCATTACAGTGAATGTTTTTGCTATAAAGGTTCCAAACATTTAATTTTAAGAAATCAAAAATAATCTAAATGGAATTTAATAGTTTTTCATTGCTATCTAATCGCCTACATGTATAAATAAATTCATCGTGTGTATTAAAAATAAATTGCAAGGAGTCGAAGGGATACGGATATTTCTTCTTCCTCGGGTATCTTCGGATACGGAGCGGTTCCTCGGGTATTTGGATATACGGTACATCACTAATCACTATCGCTTAGATGAATCTTATCGTAAAGGTTTATAGCTTTTTCTTAAAGTTTTACAACTTTTCTCGCTAAAAATCGATTTTGCGAATTGGACCGTCAATTACAAACGTATACATCCTTTAACTTTATATATTAGTATGTGTAGATAAGAATACATTATTACATGTAAGTGATCGTACCTTAGAGTAATATTACTTCTCGTAGAGGCAACGCTACAGATGACAAAAGAGGGTGCATTTTTCGCAATGAATTGCGAGTCAACGGGGAAATGATGCATTCTAGTCCGGTGGTGTTAGCGTGGTTTTCAAGCAGTCTTATTTAAAGTCTATATTTATATATATATATATATATATATATATATATACAAATTTTAAACTGACTTTTTTTAATAAAATGACAGAGAAAAAATTTAAATAAGCCCCTGACGATCTACTCACCGAAATCATTTCCATTTTTGCTGCTGTTGGGTGAGGAATTGTTCATCCTGTTGATTCCAGGTGATGTTGCATCATAAGGTCAAGGTCACCTTGACCGCAATTACGCAATTATGTTATTTTTATTATACCCAATATAGTAAATTTGGCGTCGAATAAATCAGAAGAATTTACTCAGATCCTTTCAACAAATAGCAATTACAGCTGATAACCTTCAAACTTCTAAACAGATCATAATAAATTACAGCTAAGAACTGTCTTGATCACATCAGCTATCAAATAAAAAAGCCGCATTTTAATTAGTCCATTCATTAAAGAGTTACATTGCCACAGACAGACACACAGATACACACGTCAAACGTGTAACATCTCTCTTTTTGGGTTAAAACAATAAAAAACGATTCATATAGTCTCCTTTATAGAGCTTTTACTGCAATATAATTACGTTCAGTTTCGCTTTTAATTCAATTAATATAATATGATTTTGAGTTACGCTTCGTCGTGACCAGGTTTAATTTTAAGTTTTATTATTATTCAAACGACACAAATGAATTAATATAGTATTCGATTTTGATGTGTTTTTGTAGTTAAATTGCCTTAAAAATATATAATACTTCTGTTAATTAAATTTACAATGATATTACTTAAACAGATTTTGTTTAAATATAATACATAAAATATCTGACAATTTAGGATAATAATATATTGTAAGCAAAAAGCGATATTTTATTAAAAAATATAAACAACTTATGATTTCCTAAAAAATTAAATTATAAATAACAAAATCAATATTAAGGGAAAGTATTAAAGATAACAATTAAATAAAGGTCTCGTCAACGTCCATCAGTTCCGAGTGCGCAAGCAAAAGCGCCCAATCTACGTTTGTGTTCCTCTTTTATAATGTCATGACACTATGACTCGTGACTATAACTCCTACACCTTTTACCGCTAACAATATATATTTTAACCAAAATATAAAATTAACCGTTTCACTGTCTCACGAGTTATATGTTACCATTTCCATTGTTTTACTATTATTTCTGCTTCGTGAGCTAAGTTGTTAAAACAACGCGAACGAAGCCGCGAATAGAAGCTATATATATAAATATAACTGAAATTCAAGAACCCCGTCTCATTACAATTTAACGTAGTTTATCACGTTCACTTTGATGTTATGAATTTTGTATGGATAACTTCTCGAAGTTTATCCTTTAATAACAACACCTGTCTCTATGTAGGCGACTACCTTTAAGGTCAAGTATCCGTAAACCATTAAGGAATATCCGGACCCTTCTATAGAGGCTTCCTCCGGTCAATATTCGTTAACGATAACTTCAAAATTTGTAAAGCCATTTTGCTACTTATATATTAACTAGACCGGACAGACGTGGTTCCGTGTTAAGTGTGAATATTCAATTTGAATTTGAATAGATAATATAAAAATAATTTACCGACGCAGCTGTTAAGCGATGTTTACATCGTACAATCCGTCATTTGGACGAACTGTGAAACCACTGACTGTGATGTCAAGCACGCTAAGGTTAGATTAGAAAAGTTTATATACCTAGTCGTTAAGTTTTCTTATCATCATCATCTACCAGTATGTTTCCCGGTTATACCAGGGTCTGCTAATAAGCAGACAGATAGAGTAATAACTCTAGTCCAGTTTCTGGCAAGTTACTGATTTTTACACAGAGCGGTTGCCATCTGACCTCCGCAACCCCTGGGGGCAAGCCAGTAACCATTTATAGTTTAATGTTTAAATTATATTTCTGTTTCTTCTTCTGTACTAATTTCTTAATTTTTTACCGTAAGAACCTGTAACGAAGTCTCAGAAACCCTTTTTTAAAAAAAGATGAACAAAATCGGTAAAATCTATATATAGGTAATATGTTATCTATAAAATTTGAAAGATTTTACCGATGTCAGAGAGATGTCAGAAACCGTATAAAATTGTCATCTTTTAGGATTAATATTTAAATATAGCACAGGGTTTAAGCCTCATCTGTAATGTAACGTACACTTTTGAGTCTACATAGATTCATCTTATTTCAGTAGTATTAAAAACTGATTAAGTCCGAGTTAGACTGGCATACGAAGATCTCCACTTTATCTTATAAGATAAATCATTTTGTAAAAAAAACGAGAGAGGTGTTGTACTAATAACTAAACATTTGTAAACATGGACTCGTATTTGAGCGATTTTAATTATTTGTTGTTACAGCAGCAATGGAAATACACACTGTGAAAAGTTCATCGCTGTATCAATTACGGTTCATGATACAATCCGCACACACACAGGCGGACGTACATACAAACTACAGAACGAATGGGAGGCCAAGCAATAAAATTTCCGTCGAAACTTTTCGAAAGAGGAACCCTAAAAGCTAGCTGTCTTTCTCAGTTGCGCATATGTTTATAGACAACTCTATGAGTGACCTCTTATGATTCGTAGCGCTACGTTGTAGCGCTTATAACCTAACCTACCTCAAAAATACAAGCTATCCAACGAAAAAAATGCGTCAAATTATATTTGTAGATTCTGAGCTTAGAATTTTCAGCACTATCAAGAATTTTTTTTTTACACACTCAACGGCTCCCATTAAGATCTCATGACCTTGTGTTGGGGGTCCGGAAACACACACAACACTAACACAAACACCCAAACCACGACAAATATCCGTATGGCCAATACAGACATTTGCCGTGAGCGGGGATCGAACCCGCGACTGTTAGCGCTTCAGTCAGTTGCAGTGATCATAGCGCCAACGTGTTCGTCAATGCCCCAAATATCTTTTAGGATTATAACATGCTCTGAATACGGTGTCTTTGATTACAGAACCCCAAAATTATAAAATGTAACTTTAACACTTTTACATAAGTATATAATCGAATACAAGTATAATGTATAAAAAATAACATTAAACAATACATCAAAAAGGCTCAAAACAACTGAAAGTAATTTCTCGAATAAAGTAATCAAAATGAAAACAGCGGTAATTCACAGCGCAATGGAAATCGTGCGCAATAATGCATAATCCTTTGGCATCATAAAACGTATAATTCGCAATTATATTCGTAACTCTCCATTACCCTCAATATTGCTCTTCTTATGACACCGTAAAGGTGCTAACTTATAAATTACGGCACCTTTATCGTAAACGTATCCTTTTTCCGTTATTAATTTTACTTATCTTATAATCATAATTTACATTCGGTTTATTACAAATACAAGACTATATGTATATACGTTTTACTTTTATTTAATAAATTACTTTCGTTACCGTTACGAATGGTTACATCACCAAATCGAAATAATTAATATAAATAGGTGTAAATTAAAAATAATTAAGTAATAAATTAAGTGTTTTTCGGCTACAAATGTCGTAATTTACTATAAAAATGACTCATTTGTTTACTATATTATACGAAGATACAATAAGTTCTTAGTAATTATGAAATTGGTTTAAAATAAATATTCAAATTATGATACTTTTTGAGCCTTTCTTTACTAAGAGAAAGGGTTTTAAGAAACCCTTTGTCAAAGTTTTAAAACATCGTTAAGAAATTTCATTTGTTAGAAATCAAACGTCATTGTTACAGACAATGTCGTTTTAAGTTTAAATTATTTATATTTTATCGAGTTCGTGAACCGCTTGAATTGACAAAATACTGACAAAATACTTCGTAAATAATACTTTTATAGCAGTTGGTTATGACATATTAGTGATTGACACATGACGTTCGCGGTTTAATCCTTTTTAAATTTCGACTGAGGCTACGCCCAGCTCTGAGATATATAAAGAACTGATTACAGCTCGTATACCGGCTGACTCGATCGGGGCAGTACATCACTCTCACAGAAGATCGGCGTAATGTTGCTTGTATTCTATAAACCTTTTCCCCATTCCTTTCCTTACTATTCACTTAAATTCCTTATTCCTTTGAGCTGGCAACGCATTTGTGGATCGCATGGGTGACGGTGACGACATCAGGTGTCAAATCAAATCACTTCTTGTGAATTGTCATTGTCTTAGCAAAATTTTTCTTTTGAAATTTTTTTAGATTTAAAATATTATTTTCAGGTACTTATAGCAAGGAATACACAATGAATACTGCGTCAATAACTTATAATAATTTTGAAAGTAGGCTAAAATTGTCACACATAAACAAAATACCTCAAAAGGAATTGCAAACTACTCTTTGCAACGACCAATAATTTTATTAAATGTCTATTAAAAGCCTTTGTAAGTACTCTCTTAACTGAAACGGGAAAGGTAAAACAATATTTAGATTCAAGAAATTCGTCTATCAAGTGAATTATACAAAGGAAGTAAGTATATTTACCTACAATGATTTGGCGATCCTCCTAACATTTTCAAGTGTCTGAGTCAATTGTTTCTGTCATCTCGCCTCTTAACCATTTTAATGTACGTGTTATTGACTATGTAAGAAATAGGTGATGTGTTCTCAAATCGTTATCGATCAATTGCAAAATTGAACACTATTTTATGGGCGATCTGTTTGTGTCAACTGGAAGCAACTGCACATAAATAGTAATTACGTATGTGGTTTAATATAATCAAATATTAACTGGTTATCCGTCACACGACTTAAAACTATCTCCATTTGTACAAAGTCCCTATATATTATGTGAATCAAAACTGCCTGGCTGACATATTCACTGACTGATCGATGAACGCAGAACCAAAATTGCTAGGTCTAGAAACACGAAATTTTGCACAAATGTTCCTTAAATATTGTAAGTGTGCACTAAGAAAGAATTTTTTTAAAGATTTGCCCAAAGAACTTAAAAAGAGGGTTGAAAGTTTTTTTAAATATCCAATTCCTAAGCGGGCAAACTGCGGGGAACTGCTAGTGCTTCGTAAAGTAGTTACTATGTCAAGTTCTTCTAATACTAGATGACTCCACTGCAATATGAATCCAATACCCGTATAAGAAATTCATTTATGGCCCTACATTTGCACTCGTCTTACCCTCACCCTCCTACTTAACAGGAAAGCAGGTCTTTGTCCAGCAGTACAAAAGATTTCTAAAAAATATACGCCTGTTGGTTTTAAATAAATGGTAGGTAATAAATATTGTGCTGTTCTCTCCATGAGCATCGTAATACAGGTTGAATTTATGAAAAAACTTTCACGAGACAGTGTTATACAAAAGAAGTAATATTAAAAATGGTTCCGGTACCCTTGAATATTCTCAAGTGACTCAGAGTCAGTCTTATTTAATTTCACCTTTCGATCATTTCGATTTTCATAAAATGTGTATATTTAAATTATCTTACTACTTTTATAAAAGCGAAAGTTCGTGAAGATGGGTGGATGTTCCTCTTTCACGCAAAAACGACTATTGATAAAACTTACATTAATATAAGTACTTCTTATCAACATACTACGCGTGCGAAAGCGGAAACTAGCATTATTTTAAATAGTAGTAACTCGTAGGCGGCTGGAGATTATTGTAAGTAATTGTCGGTAGCTTGGCTAACTCGTTAGCCTCGTTTATTTATAAATATTGTGAAATAATTAATTTTCAATAAATAGTCCGAGATCCCATCGCAAATTTCATACCCATCTATCCTTATCCAAATTACACTTTTTATGAATAATTTATTATGCGTAGGAGAACATGACACTGCAGGGTTGCCAATCGAAATATTCTGGAAAGTATTTTAACCAAAATTAATAAAAATGTTTTTAATTTCAACCGAATAGTGACGTTGCGTTTTCGTTGAAACAGAAGATTTCAAAGTTTATATTTTGTGTCAGTTTCCGTGATTGTTATACAGGTTGAAGCGAAGTTTACTCTTGATTTGGTGACTTTTGAAATAATGTCTTCTCCAGTCTGTGACAATAACGAAATTGGTGAATATTTTCACTTGTTATTTGGATAAATTATGTTTGTTGTTTTTAGTAAACCTGCATGTGCCGGGAAAAATTCTGTCACATGTATATCCACCAACCCGCAGTGGAGCGGTGAGGTGGATTAACCTCTGAACCTTCTCCTTAATAGGAGAGCCTTTGTCCAGCAATGGGACATTTACAGTTTAGATTGCCAATGTTCAATTGGCCGCAAACAAACCAGAAAACAGACTGATGAACTTATAAAGCGAAGTTATAGCCCATTTACATAATTTGTATCGTTTAAAAGTTTTTGTTACTCTGCGAGATAGTAAAGGGTTCCTTTTGTAAAAATGCCAGTTTAACTAATTAAAAAAATTTGCGAGCAAATTGTGACATACAATACTGCAGGAAAATCTTTACTTACAGGTACATTATTATTGATAAAGAATGTATTTTGGACTTGCTGTCTCTCGCGGTATCAATCGCTTTTAGGGTTGCTGCTTCGCTCCCTAAAGTCCGTTGTATAATGAAATATAGCCTATAATCTTTCTAAATAAACAAACTATCTAAGTTCTGTATTTGATATGTATGTATGTAAGATTGTATAGCCGCGATTTTCTTAAAAACTACTGGTCTGATTTAGATGGGGTTTTCGCTATTGTAATGTGTATTTTAAGAATAACAAGGACGGTTTTAGTATTATATACATGAGGATATGATAAAATTCTCCGAAAGTAAGCAAAGGAACTCTGTAGACTATTGGATCTTACGTATTTTACTTGTGGAGTAGGCAGCTTTGTTTAAATCTCGACTGGCTGTGTACCGCAATTCCACCAGCGTTAATTTATGAAAAAATTATATTTATATAATGTTTACCTTCCCTGCTTGAAACGGATAATGTTCATTATTTCATTGGTTTTATTTTGTTTTCGCGTATACCTCCATTTATTTTAATAATTAAATTAAATACAATTATGAAAATAAAATTAGCCTACGTTAGCTATTAGCTATCTGTGAGTGAAAGTGTCCTCAAAATTGGTCCAATCGTTTCATAAATTAGCCAGAACAAATAGTCAGACAAACAGAAAGACAGATAAGCAAAAATTTTAAAAATTGTGTTTTTGATGCAAGTACCGTGTATACTTTCATATTCATTTAGTTAAAAGCCGTTATGTTCTGACTCTTAAATTTTATTTATTTGTTTATATTATTGTCATTAAACCTCGTACACATGCAGTTCTGCATACATTTGTAAGTGGGATTGTATTAGACTAAATATGTATAAATTTACATCATGTCGTCATACCTAGAGAACACGACATTCGCGTATGCAAATTGCTTAAACGGCTTCTTTAAAGAGTTGTAATCCTCTACAATTCACTTCACTTCCTAGTATGAGTATGGTGTATTGTTAACACGTAATTGAACAAATCCAACAAAATTATTATATGAGTATGAAAAGTATTTTACAATTTTATTAATGTGAATGTTAACTTTGTTGTTGTTGTGTTGTTTATTATGTTGTGCATTGTTAAGGATTGTAACCAAGTCATGCGCCTATTTTATTATTAATGACTTTTGTATAAATATTATTTAATGACTTCTAAATAATTGTGTAATAAAACGAATTTCGCAATGTTATTTGTATCTAAACTAATATAATATAGTAAGAGCTAAGATATTGTATGTCTGTAGTAACTTTCGAAACCGCTAAAACTATTTTATATGGTATAATTTGAAAGATACATTATTCTAAATTATTATATTTTATATAGATATAATATTAGTATACTTTAAAAAAACTAGACGAGCGCAAAGCTAGTAAAAATTTGTAAAATACTATTTTTAGAATCTTATTACTTATTTATTGTATACAAAATACCAAAACAAATTGTATGAAACATGCTAAATAAATGATGGTCAGAATACATTTGGTAATTAAAAGTTTATTGGGTAATTGTGAATAATGCCTTCCGACACTAACCGAATTAATCACTCAGCGAACGTTAACATTAACAATGACATGCAAAAATTACTACTTCAATATGATAATACAATGTATTAGACATCATTATTTCAAATCAAAATATAAGCCTACCTATGTATATTTGAATAAAGAACATTGAAAGAAATAAATGAAAAAGTAATTTTAGGTTTACATCATACATTTCTTGTCGCGTCGCTCTCATTGCTTCGACTCGTCGCACGACTTTTTGTATGTAGAAACACCTAGCTCCGCTAGCCCTGTGCCGTCAGAGCTGCACATGGCGACGCTAGACAAACGAAGTGATCTAATTGGCGAATGTTTTCCTCACACACCATGTGCTACCTCAGATATCCCTGGTAAGCAAGCATTGATATAGGTTATGGATACGATATTTGTACATTGTTTAAACATTTGTGGTATACGTGTTTTCGAAGTTCCGACACAGTTTATACTTTAATAGGGTGGGAAAAACGGGATGAGTATAAGACAGTATACATGCTACATGTATTTTAATCTAATTTAGTAACTACTTTGACTTTTAGTATTTAATTTAAAGGCTGTTAATAAATAAAAAAATGTCCTCGATTAATCTAAGTAATTTTTTATTTGTTTGCAACTTCAATAGATATTTATGTTTGACTAAATTTATATATTTTTTTATTGCTAAAGCTACAAGTATATATGTATTTGGATTTAGATTTTGTGTGGGAAGAACCCCAAAGATGAATATTTACGCCTAAAATATTTCGAATAATATTTTTGATGGCTTTTGGAATTTTCTAAATATGTTTTTTAGGTAAAAAATTAAGGCGTTTTGTTTATTATACTTTATTCTTGTAGCTATTTATAGGTTTGATATATTTCAGCGTTTAGGTACTTGTAATATTTTCAGGGATATAAATAAAAAAAATATATTTATTTTCGATACCCAATTTATTAATATTTAGTAACTTCGACAGTGATAAATAACAACGAACTAAGATAGGTAATGGGCACCCAGTCATACATATACGAATAATTCACAGATATCCTAAACACTATTTAGACAAATATAAATAAGTGTATGTATGTAGAGCTTTACATGAATCTAGAATCTAATGTCAATTGACCCAGCCTATACTAAATATAATGGTATTAAATCGCCAAGACAACTTTCCCCTTTTTTAAACAACAAAATAAATTTAAGCGAAAATAATAATCTAATAAATAAAGTAAGTTAAAAACGAATAAATAATATTAAGTCTTTTATCTCATATATTTGATTTGAATCTTAATAGAAACAATCGAATTTAAAGAACACAGATTATAGAGATATTTCAATACATTTATGTAACGACGAATAATTACTACGATTGATAAAGATATAAGAATTTAACTATTTAATTTGCTATGGGCATATTGTGATGCGTTTAGACTCTCGCTTAGACAAATCAATTATTATAATTTGTCTATAAGCAATGTCCTTATAAGTAATGAAGACAAAATGTAAATTTCAATCAATTTTATTTTTTACGTCCATTCGCTTGTTTTCCGAATGTCTCGCCAAGACATTAACCGCATCATCGTATTGACATCGATATCTATTTACAAGAATAAATATATAGATAATTTAAATAAATAATTTATAAACAAAAACAAAAGCGTGAAATATATTTTTTAAACTTTTATATTTTCAATGAGGAAGATAATATTTAACATCATATCACAGTACCGTAAGTTACAAACATAGTTATAACTCAGTAAATAAATAATCTATATAAAAATATCCATAGTGTAACCGATTCGAAACGTATTCGAGTATTAACTAGAAATAGTCTAGGAGTTTTAAACGTTCCTGAGGAGCTCGTCCGATGATAGCATGCCGTCCTGAAACAAAGTACATATTATTTGACTTTTTCTTGTCGGTTCTTCTCGGTAAAGAATACATTTCGAACTAGGGAGTTACTAGGGGGTAGTTTAAAAAATCTAGAATCAATTATTAGCTTGTAACTGATTTTAAAATACTTAAAAGACTATGTAAATAAATTTCAAATTGTTAATACTGAAAATATTGTTAATATGAAATAATATTGTTAATACTGAAAATATTGTTAATATTTTTAGTATTAACAATTTATATTTTAGACAAACCTTTTTCGTTTCGTCTGTACGATGCTAGTCAGTCAATACTTAAAATTTATTTTAAACTAGCTATGTGAAAGAATTTAGTACAACTCTGTGTTACCTACTTTATCTTCTTTAATTTATTAAATATTATACATAGGCATTATCTTATAATTATGTTTACCTAATATTAATTCAACGTCACGGATAAAACCCATCCTTTGCCGAGAAAGCCATTACATGATTAAAAATTACCTGATTAAGGTCGATAAACTTGCGTACGACGGACCGGGCGAAGTCGGGGTTGTTGATCATCTCGTTGACAAACCAGTCCAGGGGAATACTGGCAAACGTGTAAAGAATATAATGTGAAATGTATGCAATTATAATAAGCTTAACTTTTTTTATTTATAAAAATAGTTGGCAAAGGAGCAGGCGGAACACCTGATGTTATGTGACGACCACCGCACATGGACATTTGCTGATCTAGAGGAGCCACCAATGCGTTGCTAGCTTAAAGAGAAATATGGGTTGAAAGTAATAGTAAGTAAGAGAAGGAATGGGGGAAGAGTTTTAAGGTTATGCTGTCGGCTCAGATGTACAATTATACATATGTATTAGCTACTTTACGCCAATCTTTTGTGAGCGTGAGGTACTGCTCTGGTCGAGACAACCCAGATAAAAATATATTAAAAGAGCATTACCTTGCTAGCTAGGATTTAAATGAATATTTATCTACGTACTACATATATTCCTATGTATTTATAAGTATATTGTATATATTTACTTTATTTATATACTATATATATATTTCTGATATATATTCTACGTACACCCCTACCATCCTATTTCTATCCTCTACCAGGTTGCCTGGAATCGCTGCTTTAGCGATAAGGCCTCTTGTACATTGCTACACTTTTATATGAATTTTCTATTTGTATTACTTGGTGTACAATAAAGAGTATTCATTCATTCATTCATTCACACAAGCTGTAGTCGGTGGCAGCTAAATTCTACCTCAATGTTAAATAAGAAGAATTGTTACTCTATCTGAATGAGGCACCCTATCTGCCCCTTCCTGTACCCCTAACATGTGTGCAAAATTTCATGAAAATAAATTAAATTGTGCGATTAAAGTGTGAAAAAAAAATTATTCATATTTGTAATATTAGATCGAGTTTGTTTTTTATGAGACCTATTTTAGCACAATCCTTTTAGAATTCCTATAAAAACAAAGAAAACTGACTTGTTAATATTTATTATATAATTTTTAACTTTTAATTAAACATTACTATGAACTTTTCAATTCCAAATTATAGCTTAAAAAAAAATATTAAAATCCATTTATAGAATTTAAATGTTAAAATTATATTCCATAGTTTTTGAGTTTATAAGTGTCTTTATCATTAATTCAATTAAGCATTCAATGCAATTCCATTTCAATGTCATTATATAATTATTAAATTTCCGACAAGTGTTCATTCGAAAATAGGAGATCGTATAATAAGTGTTTTTATTGTTAAAATTGAATGATTATTCATATGTCATACTAATAATAACAATACGGTCATAGAGAATATAATAAACTATTCGGCCCCTGCGACTTGGTTTACGTAGATTTTGAGTAGCCTATTACCTTAAGAAACGGGATCTCCATACAAAGTTTTATTCTCTATTTCACCCTTTTCAAATTTTGTTTTCGTGACAAAACCTTATCTATGTTTTTCTCAGATACCGAATCTATATATAGAACAAAATTCATCAATATTGATTCAACGGCTTAGGCGTGTAAAAGTAACAAACAGACAGAGTTATCGACATTCATTATATTAGTGAGTTAGTTGTAGTAATATTAGTAATTTCACATTTATACAAAATTAGCTGTCCATTGCGGTTTCAGTCGCGTTTATGGTTGCTGCTTCGTTCCTATGAGTCGTAGCGTGATGTAATATAGCCTATATCCTTCCTCAATAAATAAACTATGTAACACAAAATATTTTTCAATTCATTCAATTCATTCCTGAGATTAGCGCGTTGAAACAAACAAACAAATTCTTCAGCTTTATAATATTAGTATAGAAATCGAACTGTCGCGTCATTCACCAATGTTAGTAACAATTTCCTTATTAAATAAATCCGCCAATCGAATAGCGTTTATAAATAAAACGTGACTGCCACAAACATTGTCCCGAAAACAGAACGAGAATGGAAATAAAATCTGTGACTTATCCTAATCAGATTTGCTCGTCCAAATTGTTATTTGGTTTCCGAGGTTCTTTGGATTACTATTTAATTTGTACTGAAATAAATGATTTTATTCTAAAACAATTTTGAAAGTATTTTAACAAAATACAGGATTTTCAAGTGTCTGATTTTGCAGAAGGAGTTACTTCATACCGTCAAAAACACCTTTAAGAAAAAATACAGTCACCTATATTATATATGTATATACATAAGTGAAAATTAATAGAAGTAAAGTTATACCATAAATTCATAAGGTAATATATTAAAAAAAAACATCATTTTACGCATCAGATAGTTTGATTGTTTTAATGACGAAGTTATTATCCATAAAAGTCACGGCCAAGCGTAATAACTCCTTTATTATTTAATACTACTTTACTAGAGCTAGGGGAATTCGATAACACACTAAACAACCTTAATAAAGGTTTATGATATGACAAAATCCTCTCAAACATATTTTGATAATGTTCATGGAAGATGGAACAATCTTTTGGTTTAAAATATCAACTGTCTTATCTATATTATTGGTATAACATTTAAAAAATATATATAGGCAAGTCATTTTTAATAGCCCATAACTGTTCCTTTACCGGACAAGGGCTTCCTTGAGTATAAAATATATGTATTGATCCACCACGCTGTTCTATTACGGAATGTTGAAAATATGTGTAAATGTACCAGAATCTCTTCTAACACATGCAGATTTGAAAACTGAATAGTACTGGCTCGAATTTGAACTCGCGGCTATCGGTTGAGATCAAAATATATTTTTTTCAAACTTTAAAATATATATTATATATCTTTTTAAATATTACTCTTTTAACAATTTTGTTTTTTGATTAATACTGTTTCGACTGCGTTATACTAAAATTTGTAATTCTTCTCTAACACGTAACGCGATTTACTCCATCTTCCTATTTATACAAACTTACTTCAAAACATTATTAAAAAGTTTGTTTAATAAGCTTTCTCCTTTCGTTTTCAAGTCCATTTTCTTCTTGTATTATTGTATAACCTGTTAAAACCTTTAGTCTCATTCAATCTACTAAACATAATCAAAGTTGAACGAAGCTAAGTATAGGTACTTAAAACTGATCTTGTGGTCAAGGATGAAAGAAAAAGATTTTATGGAAACCTGCACGTATCCGGAGAAATTCTGAGTAATGTGTGTAGATAGGTATTTATGGCAATCCTGAGAATGCAGCATTGCTGATTAGGATCTTTGCCCTTGTTATTTCAACAAGAAAAGAGAAGGTATTTGGAAGAAATCCTCTGGTGGACACATTATTTTCCCATATCTGCCAGTAACACGAAAAAAAAACATATTAAAGTTTCTATATGTTAGAATAAACTTGTTATGCAAATTAATACTACTTATAATCTTTATAAATATTTCGCCTACAGTAAAAAGCATTTCTAAAGGATTACGTTCTTATTTTTATTTAAAGATCTAATGGACGTTTCAAAATATTAAAATATTCTGTATGTTTAGTAGTATCTTAAGATACTGTAAAACACAATTCCATTTAAGGAATGGGATAAAACTTTTTGTCTTATTGTTAATCTAAAAGCCTTTTTTCGGTAAGTATAAATAATAAATATACCTCTCGGTGAGTATAAGATGAAAAAGATTTCCGTTCGCTAAATTTCTTTTAACTAATCCTACAGATCTTTCGCTGTAAAATTGTAACATATTTCAACTATTTATAGATTAATGATCTATATTCGTAATATGACATAAATAATATAAACTATAAATATACTCAACAATTATATTTAAAACAAATATTTTTTTATTATAGATTCATATCAACCAGCTGTAATGGCACACTGGAAAGATATCATGGATTGATAGTGAATAACGCGAATTCAAATCCGGATAAGAACTATTACATCAATAAGAAAAAATGTGATAAAAATATTAACTGAAAGAATGCATTTATTAATTAACAGTTGCATTATGTATTTTATCTGTGTTTATTATAAATATATTATCCTACCTTTCCAAAGTCTTCTCGTCGTTACCATCTTGTCCATCTTTCTCTTGAGTCTCGAGGTTTTCCCAGAAATTGTCCAAACCGTATACTGTCAAAATATGTAATATCAATTAATCGAATGGCTTAAAATTAATAAATACATGTCAAATTCAAAACAATTTTCACTGAGACCTCAAACATATTATCATACGTGACTTACACTCGCGACCGACAGATGCAACAATAAAAACATGGTTCATAGCCTTATATGAACAAGTTATAAGTAAAAACTATCAATAATTAGCAACCTTCTGCAATTTTGTTCGTCTATGAACAGTAATTTTTCCGAATTATTCGACACTCATCGTTATAAATCAGCTAAATAATATAATATCTTTAAAAATTGTAGCTATTTGTCATTCTAATGTATAATCTATATTCTTGTCAAGTCTTCTCATAATCTAATCGGTAGTTTTGCAAAAAACCTTCACAGTAATTTGAAAGAGATAGAAATATCAATTTATCCTTCAAGATCTTTCGCTTCTACTTTCTACTTTTATTATAAACAACAGTGGTCAGATAAATCACAGATGTAAACCTGAATTCGTCAAATCCCAGTCATTTTAACTAACTTTTGTCACGTCCGATAATATATTACGGGCTTAACATGTGATTCATGTTTATGTAAAATAAAGATAACACATTATTACAGCTCCAATACTTTGACCTCAATGACACCATTTATCTGAAAATATTTTGATCAATACACAGTAATACAATAAAAGCACAACGTCCATTTCACTAGTTAAGTAAATCATTGTATCGTAGACAATATAAACTAACAACAAAAGGAAACATCATTTTGTAATAATCATAAAACATAAAGTTACAAGAAAAAACTTTATATTTTATAGCAGCAATTACCAAAATAATGTTTTAACATGTATTTTACATATGAAGCTCACTAAGCAATTTGTTTAAATGACACTTTTTAAAGAATAATGGTAATGATTTCATGGATTGAATGAATTACTAATATTCATTTTGGCCCAGACAAAACTATGCGACAGAGTTTACAAATTTATTCATAGATAAAAACATTAAATTATTTGAAAATAACTTAAATACTCGATTAATCACGTGATTTTGAAAAAAAAAGTGGGATCTTTTGATTTGTCTACAAACAATTTGTTAACTTTGTCTCCAGGGCTGTATCAACACGTCTACTGTTGACTTATTAAGCCTTATTATACGATTATTAAAAACTGCAAGTTTCTTCATGTTTATTTTATTTTATTATTCTCTCACTAAATGACAAAAAGCGAACAATTAAAGCGATGTAACGTTTTTTTCTGTAAATGTTTGGTTTTATTGTTAATGTGTTTGCATGTTTCATGTGTGCCAACCCTTCAAGGCATTCTGTCGGGATATGAAAATTAATTACTATTTGAGGTTGGACCACAAGTTATGACCAATATTGGAAGAGTATTTTTATAAGTTGGACGGGTCAAATCCAATACTCGAAGCATATCTCCAATATTCTGTTATTGGGATCATGTTATTTCAAGCGTGATATTAATATGATCCCGATGTACCTCCGCTTCCTGCTTCCTGCCTTTTTCCATAACCCCTCGCAAAAAGTACGTTAGATTTTGGCTGGAAGCCTCCTCTGGCCACTCTTACTTCCTCGTCTGGTAGAATATTAGTATAACAATAACGATTCCTTAATTGGTCTATCTTTTGAAATTGAAAAAGTCAGTAATATTATAACGTCAATGATAAGTAATGATGTTAAGTATAAATAAATTATTTATTAAAAACTTTTTACTTTTTTTCGGGAAATTGAAAGCTAAAGAGAAAATTGTTAATTTTAAAGCGAAACGATAAAAAACTTTGCTTTTTTATTTAAAAAATATATTCAGAAAAACAGGATCGACTGTCAATTTTCGATCCTTAATCATTGACAACGTTTTTCATTTAACGTTTTTTCAATGATATATTTCATTTTCGTGTATTTTACCTCCGTTTCTAACTTCCTCTCTCTTTCCATATCCCCTCGCGATAAGTACATTGGCGTTGGGCTTGAACGTTCCTCTGGTCACCCTAATTTCCTCCTCTGTTAGAATGTCAATGTAATTACTGTCCAAATTACTTTAACCGAGTCTTTACATAATCTTAGGACCGATTTAGATAAGCTCTAATGAATATACAATATACATATATGTTAGGATATAAATATATTTATTTTTATTTTGCATTAAAAATATACATTTCAGTTAGTAGTTAAAAAGCTTTTAATTTTAAACACCGAAGACCACTTTTAGCAAGCGTGTTCTTCGTAAATATAAAACGCTTTATTTTTTTTTTCATTTTATAAAAGCTTGAAAGCGTTTAAGCTCGCTTTTTACCTTCCTCACTGAGGTCATCATTACTCCTTTTGCCAAATTCGTAAGCCACCATCAAGGGACCTTTAGGGTTAAACTTCCTGGGAACTGGCTCATCTGTTGAAGTAGTTATCGATGCAAAGTGTAATTGTTAATATATGTATATAATTTTATGTATGTAATGTAAATATAGTAGTGTTATATGAACATTCATGAAAGCAGAACCGGTTGACGGTTAAAACTAATCCTATTAACTATCTAACATAAAAATAAGTTACATTATACAATGAAATGTTTTATTAAGAATTCACCCCTTAATCACACTTTTCTCAATTTTCGAGACTTTTTGGTGATTAAAATGTAACAAAATCATAAACACATTATTAAAATAAACACATAAACTTCTTCTAACGAGGGACGAAAGCTTTAGATCGTAATAGTTTTAAGTTGAAACTTTCCACTTGAGCCTTTGGGGCTTCATTAAAAATATAACACTATGGAAATACGTAGAGCCCCCGACTAAGACAGAAACTTTCAATCTAGGTTTTATCTCGTAACAAATTACATTTCATTGGCGCCATAGACACACAAGCGGCGAACAAAGGGAGCTCATCAGAAGGTTCTTTAACCAGCCCAAATGGATTTTGCTTTTTCAAGCTGTACTGTGTAATCGTATTACAGTACTCCTTTGCAATTTGCTGGTCATTCAGCCACCGGAATACCGATTAGGTTCTTTATGGTACCTTCTAACTCCAATTCGGCGTTTCTTTTGCCAAAATCTCTCGCAATTCCGACGGATGGACTCTTAAACGTGGGCGTACCGCGATTCGTACGTTCTGAGGGTGTTTGGTGATCGACGTCGCCTTAAGAAGAATAGACTTGATGAGGTATATTTTTGTTGGATTATAGATTGGATTGTACCGTTTTGCAAAGTAAACGATGAACTCCTTACCTAGTGCAGTCCATATTGAAGATGATATCGCACTTTTAGTCTTAAAGTGACTGAATTCAAAAAAAATATCACGTTTGTGCACAAAATGCAAAAAACTCAGTGAATACGGCTGTTTATGCACACTTAATTTCATATAGCGTTAATAGAATAGTTTTTTTTTCTCAAATTCATCGATTATGAACAACAGAATTATATGAAAGTATATTTTAATTACTAAATTATCTTACTCGTTTCGCGGAAATTTAAAATTCAGCTATTTTAATACTAAGTGCGATTTGCAAAGTTTTAAATTTGGAATAAAATCATAGAATAAATAATTATTTTTACATATCTCACTATTGTTCCTATAACTTACCGTTCAGAGATATTAAATTTTATACATACTTTTTTATATAAATATCCTGACGATTTTTTTTACCTCACCCTGTGAAAACTAGTTCCTGTTTTTGAATTACACAAATAAAAGACAGATGTAATTTAGCAAAAGATTATTTTGTCTTATTAAAAATACCTTAACTTTTATAAGTACTTACTCTTAACAATTTCTTTGAAGTAGTTGCAATACACCCCTAAGCATCTCTTTGTGATCAAAAGTTCAAGCAGACTTTTTAAAGTAATTTGTTTCATAAACAGCGTTTAAAATAATCAAACTATTTTAAGAGAATATTAATAATAATAATTACTGTTTATATCTTAATATAAATTTTAAAAAAATATTTGAAAATTATTGATCATTTTTATTATCATGTACTTAAAACTTTTAAACTCATTTAAAATAACAGCTTCATATAAAATAATAAACCTAACGATGTTTTAAAGAACAAAATAGAAGTACACACTCATATTTACAAAACAGAGAAATTTAAATATTTACAATTCATAAATTACTGCGCATATTATAGAATTGTGAACCGATTACCGCTATTCTCGGAAAATGCACCTAATGGTTATGTATGTACATTAAAAATGTTGTAATAAGTATTATGTTACTCACGTTGAGTTCTAGCACGCTTTCCGAAACCTCTAGCTGTCATCATTTCAACGTTCTTGAAGCCGCGCGTCGGGCGCTGCTGTTTTCTCGCGACACGGCCGTCGGGGGCGCCCTCCGAGAAGCACAGGCACACCGCCACCAGAACTGCGAGAACTGTGATGTTCATGACTGAAACAAAATGCTAAATTGTAATCAAATTCTGAAAGTAAAAAAAATTGTTACAGTAATGTTATGTTAAGTTGAATCGACTATAATTTTTAATTAAAATTAATTTTTGTTTTTATTTAGTTAAAGATTTAAAGGGTGTTTTATACTTCATTGTAAATGGACTTCATTCTAATGTATACGAATTTTTCATATCTAATTCAAAGTAAAGAATTAAAAAAATGACGAAACGTCCATAGATTTTTAAAATCTGTCACTGCCCCAACAATCCACTTATTTTTCTCTTTATCTACTAATATAATAAAGGAAGTGAAATTTTTTATATGTACCAAATAAACTCCAGAATCACTGAACATATCTTAAACATTATGGCAACATTTGATAGGATAGATTTTATGTATATTTTCGACTTATATTAAAATTATTATTGATATTTTAACGCATACCCCAAGCATAAGCTGGTATCGAAGAAAATACAATGAATAAAAATAATCCTCCCGTTAAATTGATTGTGTTATAAATAGCACAATTTTCAGCTAATCTTAATTGAAGTTGTTTTGACAACAAATTGTCGCCGTTCATCACGATACGTGCCTGCGGAATCTCACACAACTTTGCACTTAGAGGGAAGAAAACGAAACATAATGGATCCACTCGGACACCATTTACGAGGTTTGCCTTAAACTAATGTACTGTGGAAGTCGTTGAACGGGAAAAGGAAATAAAGTACAAATTCATGGCCCTTAAAATTTTACCTGTAAAGTCTTGTGAATATGTGTGGCTTGACTCAATTAAGAGTCACAAGTGGTATCGTTTTGCTAAAAAGAAAATGTTGACCTAAAAATTATATGAATAACTGAATTCTTTGTAATGAAAATTTGTAAGAAGAACGTATTTTTATAGAGTCGAGAAGTTTAAGAAAAACAGAAGTTTAAAAAAAATCATTATCCACATCTTTGTTTTGCAAAAAAAAAAATTATAATAGTCATGTACATCTACTTATATATCAATTAACAGTACGAAATTCAAAACAAAAAAAATACATTCAATACTCTATTCGTAGGTAAAAGCATATAATTAAAAAAATTAATCCTACTAAAAAATTAAACCTAATCGCATTATAGTTTGAATATTCCGTAATATTTAAAATTGCCTAGTTGTACGACGCAGTAAGTTATATTCAACAAGCTAACAAGACGTGACTTGCGACCGTGTTTATGGATCATTACAGGGACACTAACTCCACACTCAGACTTTTATAGTTGTCACATAAAGAGCGCCAGTTAGTAGGCTTTTACGGGGCAGATTCTCGGGATTCTCTTTATAATATATATGTAACAGGATCGGTGGTTATAAAAAATATCATGACAGACAGGGTAGCACAGTGGTCACTGCAACTGACTGAAGCGCTAACGATCGCGGGTTCGATTCCCGCTCACGCAAACGAAATGGAGCAACGTCGTTTATTTGCTATGCGTGTGTTTGTCGTGATTTGGGTGTTTATGTTGTGTTTCCGGACTCACGACATAGGATCATGAATTCCTAATAGTGGCCGTTGAGTGTGATACGTTTATATATTTATTAATAACATATTGTTATATTGTTTCTACATATTATGAAACATTGCTATCTTATTGTGAGTGATAACATCTGAGGGTTATATTATATGACGTACCTATTGGCTAAGGAAGTACCAATGCTACAGCAAAACGGTTTAAGTTCTTTGTGACGATGAGGTGATTATACACGGACGCTGCATATTAAATCCAAATGTAATTAATAATAGATAGCGTTATTGATAAAATAACCCATAAATCCCCCATTGCCCGACAAAACCTTTTGTGAGAAGAAAAATATTCTTTTCATCATAAGAAGAGATTGACAAAAACCACAATGATCCTGTAAACCACATTGATCTCGTAGTGGAGCAAAGTCGTTTATTGGTAGGTAATACATACATATCTTAAAAAGTAAATTATTTCTCGTGACGTTTTTTTTAACCAAGATGATAAGCACAAAATAATTAAAAATATTGAGGCGACACATTATTTTAGCAATAAGTTTTACTAATCCTTTGCCCTGACATCCGGGACTTTAAAAAAAAACTGTAAAAGGAATAGAAATATCGACTGTTTCATTTAATATATTTAGTTGCCATCTACAAGTCAGTATAGAACAAGTCAGTAGAAACGATAAACGAAGCCCTATTAGCAAGTTAATCCCCGACTGTCAGTATTGTGCTATTATTATCCAACTTTACATTGCAATGACGGGCTATTTAAGGAACGTAGGTTATAACTGCTAATCGTATAAGTTTGCATAAGTCCATTTAAGTTCGAATACTAATACTCTCTCACTAATCTGGCTAATATTATATTAGCAATTTTGTTGAATTATATATATTGATTATACTTTTTTTGTGAATGTTTGTATACGTTTTCTATTTGGTTCTTATGCGAGAATTATACTTAAAAGTTTTGCTCTTAGATTTTCATAAAGATTTACATAAGTTATTTTTCATGTATTTCACCTGAATACTGAAACGAATAAATTATTGAAACGAATTTATAAATAATAAACTCCATCAGTAAGCAAAGTAGAGGGATGAAATAAAAAAGAAACAGTAGTAGAAGCGGCTGTAGCAACAGATAATGAAAATCAGTTATACAAGCTATAATTACCAAAAAACCAATATTTTAAAAATAATCATTATTTATAAAGGGTTATAATATATCGCATTAGTGTTATTAAAGCACCTATCATGCCTAAAAAATACATAGTTTAATTTTTTGTATCATGGTACGGAATGTGTAGCCCCGACTCGCACATTTTTTACAACCATACGATCGATACATTCAAAACAGATTGATACAAAACAAATAGATAGTATACAGAGGTCTTAACTAACATTTACAATTTACATAAACTACGGGAATGTCTGTGGGTTCTAAATAAACATGCAATATTCATTCGTTTGAGCGTACTGTCTGCTTGAAATACATGTCAAACGCACGTTCAGAAATTTCTGTATAATTAGCCAAGAGACGTACGACCTGACTGAATATTATTCATTTGTGTATTGAAAATAAGAATTGTGTTATCTTTAATATCACTTAATTTTAAAACATTTCGAAATAAACTACGACGTTTGGAAAAAATCGATAAGATTTTTATCAAATCATAAAATCTAAATCATTAGAGGATTGTCTTATTTTTCACTTATATAGACTTATAGCGCCAAAAATATTAATAATAATGCTTATTGTATTAAAAAACAGATCTACGAAAACGTGTGGAGATTACAGTCGTTTTAGACACAATAGTAGTAATTAAGACCTAAGCTAGGTAAAACCCTACTGCCTAGAAAATAAAACTTATCAGATGTTTATTTTAGTTCAACAATATTATTAATAGTTTTGGGTAACTACTTAAGTGGTTCATTAAAATAAAGTTATAACGTTACGATTTTTACTGGGAGGCCCCATCGAAAGAATTAGCCACGAGCCTCAGATGGTATAGTTATAACGAAACCTTCTATTTGATCTCAAGCAACCTTAGTAAACTATTAAATATATTTATCATAGTATTGAAGGTAAGTTTCTCCGTTGTAAACTCTAAAGTATAAAGTTTCAAGAAATCTTACACAAAGACAGAGGACTCGGGAAAGGTGATATTAATTAAATGATGTGTTCGTTGGGAGTTCGTTCTTGACTGTAAAGACATTTTGAACTAGAAAAATATTTTAGTTAACATCGAAGTGTATTTGAGTAATTTGTAATTTGATAAAACGAAGTTGATTTCAAAGGAATAAATTGGAGACGTTTCTGAATTTTCTTTTCTCTATTAAATTATTTTAATGTTGTAAATTTCATGTACTGGACGACTTGAGATTTTTAAAATCGGTAAAGAAAATTTAACTAGCTGTCCCTTGCGGTTTCACTCACGTTTATGGTTACTGCTTCGCTCCTATGAGTCGTAACGTGATGTAATATAGTCTATAGCCTTCCTCAATAAATAAACTATCTAACACAAAAAAAAGTTCAATTCGAACCAGTAGTTTCTGAGATTAGCGCATTCAAACAAACTCTCTGGCTTTATAATATTAATATAGATGAAAAATGTATTTATATGTAGTATTTATTTATTGATATTATTACTCTCAAACAATATATTTATAAATTATTTTAGTCATTACTAGCTTTTGCCTGCGACTTCGTCCGCGTATTCGTCATTTTTCGTAAAAAAGTAGCGTGTGTCCTTCGTCAGGGTTCAGTGGTTTTGATGTGACAGACAGATCGTATTTTGGTAGGGAAATATAATATGTCAATCCACAGTACTTGATTTCTATGATTTTTTTATTAAATAGGCAATAATGTTAACTTTTATAAATTAGGGATGAGTGAGAGTCTTATAAACGTAAAAGTAAACAAATATATTCAGAATGCTTCGAACTGCTAAGCTATCAGGAGTTACACGTGTTATTGTGAGTCAACCATAAAAGATAGACATATGCTGTGGGATATTTTTTAGAAAATTTTATGTAGAATTTTTCTGTCATACATAATTTCTATGTAACTTTAACCATTAAGGCTGCATACGCGACGGAAGCTTTAAAAATTGGAGTAACGTCTCCCGTTTTCCCAAAGTTTCCCTTCACTACTCTGCTCCTATTGATTGTAATGTGATGAAAAGTATACTATAACCTGCCCAGGAGTATGAAGAATAATTGTACTAAGTTTCGTTAAAATCCGTCGAGTAATTTTTGTTTCTATAAGAAACATACACACAGACAGACAGACAGACAGACAGACAGACAAAAATTTTACTGATTGCATTTTTGGCATCAGTATCGATCACTAATCACCCCCTGATAGTTATTTTAAAAATATATTTCATGTACAGAATTGACCTTTATACAGATTTATTATAAGTATAGAAGATAGATGAAGGTATTTTTTAATTTAGTCCAGAACAGTCCTAATATGACGTAGCAAAATAAGGCGTTAATGTTTCAGAAGTATTTTTGAATAAATTAATTATAGTTTTAGATTATATATATGATATATTTTAGAAATTATTTTATATTCCTAATATATTGAAAAAGATGATTATGATTCTTATTTATTGTGTAAAACACATATTCAGCAAACTGCTCGGTAAATTAAAGAATCTTTAAATAAGTTTTAGAAAAGTTTAATTCATTTTAGTAAAATAAAGCATAGTAAGAATGTTGTATATATTTATTAGGTATTTCTTTTAGTATTTACATTATACAAACATTTAAAACATATCAACACTCTATCTCACTTATAAATAAAGGATTTTTATCGCTCCATTCTTTATGTTCAAATAAAAAAGCGTAAATAAAGTCGTGACTATCAAAATAAAACAACTTTTAAATTTAACAGCATTTGTTTGCCGAAAGCTATGAATATTTTAGGATTTGCCGCTATATTTGGTTTAGTTTAGTTTTTAACGACCACACATGGGCAATGCAATTTCAGAAAATCCTACTAGACAAACTGTGATTTTAATGGCACTCAATTCCGTACATTTTAATTAATAGTACGTATATGTACGTTTGGTGTTAATATTTATTGATATTTTAAAAGTTTGTTGGTTCGTGGTGATACTGCGTGACGTAGCATGTATCTGCCCGTATATAGATATATGTAATTATGTATGTGCGAAGTGAAATCCGAAACCACAGAAAATATTTAAAAAAAATTATGTCATTTGGAAGGCATATTATTTTTATTTTATATATAATTTTTAGTAAAGCCACGAGCAAAAGGTATTAATTAATTAAAAATATTATAAGCACTAAGTATTATGACTGATTTAAAATTAAAAAAGTCTACTTTTGTATAACGTAAGTCTTATAATAACTCACTCTGTTACAGCTAACAAAGTAGACCAAAAATAATATTTCGATTTAAATTATTAGGGAATCACTGGTTTTATAAATATTCCTCGGTTGCCAGTTGTTAGAAGGCGGATTGTCATTACAGGATAATCTCGTTATCTCACTCTTGTACCGTCTCCGAAGTTTATATTACTGTTTTGTTTACGCAGATATTAACGAAAATTTAATATTTTTCTATATCTGAAGTTATCTTGAGGACAGCAATTGTATTAAAAGTTTAATTTAATTCTTATTTCATTTCTGAAATCGCATAGTTGCAAATACAAGTTTGTACAAGTTTAAATGAAACGTAGACCTCGGGCTAAATGTCAAGTCTGAATCGTGGGTCTATTTGACCACAACCTATAGCATACTTATTACGTCAATTCAATGGTCTTCTCTAAAGTCTTGATTTCGATAACGTTTTCTGTTATTTAGCGTCCGCTTTATGGCATCAGATGTCGTTACTCAAATATTTTCTATGAAAACGATAAAGCACGGCTACCCAATGTACGTTTGCTTTGTAATGCTAAAGAGTTCTTTTGATCTCCATAAAATTGCATGATATCGAGATAACAATGTTCAAGGCAACATTTAGAAAACCGAAGCATGGAATAACATAAATGATAGTATTCTAGTTTATTAGTTCAAATTATTCACGTTTAAATATTTATTTGATAAAGTATTTGCACTAACAAAAAACCTACAAACCGGATATAATTAGAATTATATTTACTTATTTAATTTTGACATTTATTATTTTGATTATTTTGTTACAACAAATGCTATTTTATTTAATATTAATGTTATTTTTTTTAATGTAACAATATTTTTGTGCACAATTAAGAGAATTCGGTAGTAGTACAGACATTTGGTAGTTTTACCTGAAAAGTTTTACGGGAGTTTTAAAAAGGGCACTTCAAAGCTATAAAATCACCGATTTTTATAAATTCCAGAAAAAAATTCTATCTAACCTACTTTTGATCACAAAAATAAATAAATTAAACGTTAATAAAATAAAAGTAAAGTAAAGTAACAGCCTGTAAATATCCCACTGCTGGGCAAAGGCCTCCTCTCCTATTAAGGAGAAGGTTTAGAGCTTAATCCACCACGCTGCTTCACTTCGGGTTGGCGGATATGCATGTGTCAGAATATCTTCCGGCACATGCAGGTTGCTTCACGATATTTTCCTTCACCGCTGAGCTGAAAAATCAGCGGTGCTAGCCGGGGTATGAATCCGCGATCATCAGTTGAGATCGACGTGTTCTAACAACTAGGCCATCTCGGCTCCATGTTAATAAAATATAGGTATTTAATACGAAACCTTCAACAATAGTCACAGAACACGATCGTATACGAAAATTTCTCACTAAAGAATTCCTAGTAACGTTAAGATTGTGCTTTGCATTTTCAAGTGTCGATCTTTCTTTTCAAACGGCGATGATGAACGTCTAGGTGTCTTGTATACTGGAGAACCCGTATTATACCCGCGTAATAAAATACTGCCATCGCAATAAAAACAGTCTTGAAGTCATTGTTAGAATACCAAGGAGTATAAAATATTGAAGTGAGAACGACGCTCGGGTGCGAATTGAACTATTTTCGAACAGTTCTGTGTATAGGTAAAGCTTTGTCTTTTAAGAAGTACAAAAAGATTTTCATGATTTTCAACAGACTTCAAAAAGGAGATTCTCAATTTGTAGTGGGTATTTTTTTTAATGTTTGTTACCTCAGAATTCCGCCTTTTTATTTGATAGGTCAGATTGGTCCCGAAAATTTTTTATTCAAAATTAGTTTCGAAATTTGTTTTAAAACCAAAATAATTAGAACGGTATGTCATCAAAAACTACGTATTTTGTTTTGAAGTCTTTTATATTAAAATATAAAATATTGCGTTAAAATGTTACAAATATATTATTCATATTCTGACATTCAGATAAATTATAATATTCCAAATATTTTATTAATAATATCTATCAAGCAGTTCAGTTGACAAACCGGGTCAAAAAATTGGCCTGCACAATGCACTAATAAATTATACATTTAAAAAAATGCACTCGGCCTGGGCCAAGTGGGTTTATTAAAAAATAAAATAACATACATTTTATGTTCCATTTAGTTTGTGTGTTTCCTTATGTTCCTTAATATTTTAAGTTTATTCATATATTCTAGGCATTTTAAAAAAATGTCCTATTTTTATTATTAAATCAGTCAAATTAAGGATTTAAATATACTATGTTATAATAGTCACAAGAAACAACTTAGCTATGAATTAATTAAATTTACGAGTCCCACGGGTAATACCTAAAGTGGTTGGACGGTAATTAAAACAGCCGTCAAATTAACCACACCTTTAAGAGCATTGTGGTAACTTGCAAAGGGTTTAACTAACATTATTTGAAAGTACACTATCCATAAGTCAGTAATATGATAGATTAAATAAATAGGTTAAAATACCGTTTAAAAATGATCTCTTCTCAATCTTTGTACAATAAAACCATTACTACAATTAATATTAATATATAAGAACTGAGAAAGACAATCAGGTCCGGTCACACTTCCTTAGAGATTCTAAGTTTCTTGTACTTTGAAGATGATACAAAAAATAATTAAAAATAAAAATGACATGGGCTATGAGGCCATGGATTTCGTTTGTTTGTATAAAAAATACTTAAACCGAGTGAAATTTCACGTAAAACTATTAACGTTTAAGGAAAAAACACATAACTACATTGCAAATTTACGCCATGATACGTTAAGACGTCTTATATCATTCTGACATCGCTTCAAAATTCTTTACGATGCACATTGTAGATTTTTACGATTAAACGTCGTAGCTTTTTATGGTGTAGCGTGCGGCTTTTCTCCCACGAGGAAATTGACAAGTGTCTCGCGTTTTGTACCCACATCCTACTAGTTTCACGTCAGTAGTCGCAAGTTCCACAGACGACGCGACGCACTGATTACGCGCTTAACATCAAAATGGCGGCTACTGGCAATCAACTAGGATATGCGTATAAACGTGAGACGCTTGTCAATAGCCTCGTGGGAGAAAGACTTACATCGACGCCATGCTGTTGTTTTGGCGGTAACGTGATTGTTAAATAGCATATATTTTCTATTATTTGTATAGAAGCGTGTTGCAATTTTCGAACGTAAACGCAAATCCGAAACGATTAGTAAATTTAAACTCAAACCCTGATATACTTTATTCAAATAGGCTTTTTAATACTGTTCAAAATCTGCTAATATTCATCATCATCATCATTTCATTAATGGACCAAGGCCTATTCATCTATCAAAGAGATGGATTCGGAGCATAATCCACGCTCGTATTTGTTACTGGCTTATTTTATATATTTCATATGAAGCAATACTTATAAAAATATTTTCTCTTAGGGTAAATAAAACAGAAAATAAACTTAGTACTTAAGTAATTGAAAAAGTTGAAAACCTGTCTATTAATTTTTTTTTTCATTTTTATGTACCAAGTGATACTCAGGTCATATAGCCACTTAGTAGTTACGAGCGGGCATAGAAACGCATGTGTCATTACACATATTCGAGTATCATTAGTTTACCAATAAACAATTTAATTTCAAAATACTGTCTATGTTACTAATAACGTTTAAACTAGAGCATACATTAAGGAATACACTTAATGTAGCTTTAAAAGGTTCTATTGCGGGAAAAAATTGAAAAATTACACCTCACTTTCAATGAAGGCTTTAATAGATATTGAGACAAAATGTCTCAATTTCAAAACTAATCTACTACGTGTAAAGCCACCTTTGATTCAATATAATAACCTAGCTAATCACTGACATATAAATCCAAGACATTACTAATAAAATATAACTACCCACAGATAAGCTGCTTAAATGACTCTGCTTATCAATATCATATCGGACTTAATCGCACCTTCGATATTAAAAGACTATCTGAAACATTGAATGCATTTCTTAATTAAGTAATTAATTCATTATATTACTCTTAATCATATTGAAAGGTTAAATCTTACGTTATCAAAATTAATTTACAATTTATAAGAGGACTCTTTATTTTACTTCTTTCTTTACTTATATTTAAGTTTTTGTATTTATTCCACCTCCTCTTGTAAATATTTTTTTTTTATATTTGATACCTTAGAACTCCGAAATTTATTATTAGTTTCACTTATTTGATTATCAAATCAAAATAACTGATATAATTATGTCATCCAAGTAAACGGAATCGCATAATTGTTTATGAAGTCAATACCTTTTTTTAGTCATAGTGTTATGTATGTAGGTTTTATATATACTACGAATTATAACTGGCCACTACATAACATGAAGAGAGAGCAACAATAAACGTCAAGTCAGTGTGTTCTGACCAGCAAAAAAATAAGCGTTTGATTTCTTATTAAATACATAACACATAGTTACAATAATTTTTTAACAAAGTTAGTTAAAGTACTTAGTTAATGATGAATCTTATTTAGCTAACACTAAACTGAGAAAAGAATTTATTGTTACTTATAGTATATTAATTAAATTTCCTTTGAGTAATTAAGGTGAAGCTTTAGTGGACAATTTTAATTGATCAGAAGCGGTTTACCTTTGCCCCTAGTTTGTTTAATTTTGAATTAATTTCAGACCAAACAGTTTAAATACAATTTACTGAACTATTATTTTATAAGACGATTGTTTTCTTTTAATTATTCATTTATATATTTTAATTTCATAACATTTTATTGTTATTGTCAATTATTTACTTTATATTTATGGATTATGGACTATTTTACTTTTTATGCATTATAACGCTGACCGTTTGTTGAACCGATATAACAAATTATTTTTAATATGCTTTCTTTAATAAAATCTCTTTTGTTCAACCTTCTTTGTGATCGCTGAACCAGCACAGCTATATCAACAAAGAAGGATATGTAATATGAATCATCTTTTGTGTTCAATATAAATATGAAAATTTTTAAAACCTCGGTAAAAAAAAATAAGAATTAAAATTGAATATAAACTACGTAAATCTAACGTTTTTATTATTGAGTATTCTTTGTTTTTTTGATATAATATAATTTAAAAATATGTTTGTAATTTTTTTTTAATGAATAGACAATATTTTTCGCTGCAAAATTCAAATAAAAAAAAGATGATACCGTAGTGATAAATGTTGTTTAGTTTAGAAACCGCATTTACGTATTCACAAGCTTTATTTGATTTAAGACACTTCGATCATAAATCATAAAAACAGAACTGAACTAGAATTAACAGGAAATTTCTCCACTTGAAATAATGTGCTTTGTTTCTTTGCTACGTTTTTACTTAATTTAACTTCAAAATTCGGAATGATAACAAAAACAATTATCAAGATAAGAAATGTTTTAATACCAACCCCTAAGCATTATTTAAAAATATATTAATATCATTAGATACTTTATATACAAAAAGATATACAGAAGTATATAAAAACTAAACAGGAACGATCCGCATATAAATATGACATAATTAACAAATATTGAGGACCGAAAGGGATTATACCATCCAAATAAGCCTATAATATTTACATTTAGGCTTAATAATCTGTGGTAGATAAGTTTTATGCTGGAGATTAATTTCGATAAATGTTTGCTCTCAGACGGTAAATAATTCACAACTCATTTAAGATTTGCTTAGGATTCTGAGATATTTGCTTTGGTCTTTCGATAAATAGTTATTATAAGTAGACAATATATTGCGTGCCCATTTAAGTGTTAAAGCACAGTCCTGCTTATTTTAATAAGGAAACCATATATATAATAAAATCATACCAATTTTTCTATTAATTGTAATGATTATGAAAAAATATAGTAATAAATTGTAGAGTATCGAATATAATTTTGATTTTTTTTAAATATTTTTGTGCAAAGGTTGTGAGATACTGACAAACTAAGTATTTTTAATGTTTTCTTAAAATTGTTTTGAAATAAATATAATCCCATTTATGTAATTATTGATTTTATTTTCGAAAGTCTAAAATAAAATTAGCATTAAATATAATTGCAGTAACAATTCAGTGAGAAAACAATTATTGTATTAAGGAAATTATGAATACTATTTTTGTATAACAATATTTAAATATGCTTTATCATATATCACTTATGCCTAACGAATATATAAACGGAAAAAAATATTAGACAATACATTTCACAAGAAATGTTACCAGTGGTGAATTTACATAATAGGCTATGTACACTGGAGCCAGCATAGGGCGGCATTTTAAGGAGGGCGAATTTGAAACCCGTCTTTTAAGTCTTATAGAAATCCTCACACTTTTTTACAATTCGCGTAGTCACGTTTGGTTGCGATGTGAAGAAATGATATCTATTATAGGAATATGATTGTGAACTAGGGAATCAAATTGTTAGGGAAGGTAGAGACGGCATAATTTGAATAGCCTACTGGCATTAAATGTATGATTTCACCACTGAGTGCTGACTGAATAGTAATATACCGTAAAGTAAACTTCAGAATTGTATTAGAACATGGTTAAATTATGGGGAGTAAAGGCGCGTCTAGAGAAACTTATTTAATAAGCTTATGAAACTATCTTGTTTTAATTTTTTTTGACGACTATAGTGACAATAAAAATAGTATCGCAAGTAAGATTAAAGTAAATGTCAAATTTCATATAGTAGGATTTTTTATTTTAATAATATTAATCTTTTTGGATCACGTGACTTTCTTTAACAATTAAAAATAGATTAAAAATACCTGCTCGCATACCTTTTAGACTAGTAAATTGCAATCACATTACTAAGTTCACAATTTATCTACACGGTGCACATAAAAGATTTTGAGTTATGTGAAATGAAAACTGACTAAAATAACGGTCGCTAAAAAGTATTTACAATTGCAAAAATTCCTAACATATACGATATAAATCCACTTAAACTAGTTATTATTCAACAGTCAAAATTGATATTTCGATGAAATCGTATTAACTTACTAAACATGAAGAGGCATGAAGTTTAAAAAATTACATACTTAAATTCCGTCATAAAAATTTTTCATACAATTTATATGTACATTTTCACAAATGTATTGACACTTTAATTATTAATATCGATTCAATAGTTGAGATACTATGATGGAATATACATACGCACATGCATAAACCGCCAAAATCATTACCCCTTTTTTGCTTCGCCACAATCGAGTCAAAAGTACAGAAATAACAATAAAAATCAGGCTTCAAAAAGAACGCGAGTAAACACCAGTATAAATAAAGAGAAAAGTTGCGAAACTCTATTACAGTAGAGCTCTTTGAAACCATATGAACACATCCCAGAGTGTTTTCTGTGTAAGACAAACTACAATGAAATTGCATAGACAAGCAATAGAAACACTCAACATGTTTCAACAGGTAGAGACTAAACAAACGCGCAGATATGATGCAATTATGTACATTCAAACTTTGGAAATGAAAATCAACTATCGCTTTGTCAACACATGTTAATGAGTACGATGATTGCTTAGCTCAATGGTCAATGTCTCAATCAATCTCAATAAAATGAGATACTAGCAACATTTTGCTTTAAATTAATGATTTTTTTTTATAACTGTAGTCACATTCGTACTATTTAACGTTAAAAATCTGTACCCATTTCCAACTTTGAC
Organism: Hypolimnas misippus; assembly: GCA_037950945.1. Classification (NCBI taxonomy): domain Eukaryota; kingdom Metazoa; phylum Arthropoda; class Insecta; order Lepidoptera; family Nymphalidae; genus Hypolimnas; species Hypolimnas misippus. Next base: position 9,768,922 of record JBBEEQ010000025.1, on the reverse strand, counting down.
GAGCTCATCAATAGTCTCGTTGGCCCAATGATAATCGCGTGAGTCATCGATCGCTAGCTGGTTGCTTGGTAACGTCGTACAAAGTGGAGGTGGTAACAAAGTGCTTGGATTCTATATCTATAATTATATTATATATTTTAAACTTTCGCGATTTATACTATTCATATTTAATATAACGGGTCTTATCGTGATAAATAATGGTAGTAATACCTTTTTATTGCCCGACGTTTTGACGAAGTTGCATTCGTCATGGCCACGAGCTGACGAATATTTTTAACATATCCATTATATGTTTATATGTGCTTGATTTTGTATACTATTTGAAAGAAGTTATATTTAAATATTAAGCAATAATTGAACCTCGCGATTAAACTCCTGCTGTGGTAGTTGCCAGAATGCCTATGTAACTTATAAACGAACATAATTAAAATTGAAATTTGAAAACGAACATAATTAAAATGATTTTTATTTACATTTTCACAAAAAAAAACATTTTGCGTTTTGATTTAAGGGTGCTAAATGAAAAAGGTTATTCATAATTAACAACAAAGGCACTTTCACAATTTAAACGTTTTTATTAAATTTTTGCCCTCAATTAGCCATGTCGTTAAAATCTCCTGACTCCTCATCTAATCCTATTAGTTTTATTAAAAAATTCTAGCTAACTTTACAAGGTTTCTAATAAAAGTTGTTAGGTCAAATTAATTAATTAAATTTGGAAAACCGAATCGAAAAACATAACTTTGACGTTTGTAAAAACTAACTGTAACTAAAAGTATATTCCCTATAAAAAATTTCATACTACAACTATAAAAAATTACAACTATATAACTATTAAACTTTATTTTTATGGTTTCACAGCCAAAGCGTAACAACAATTCTATCGATAACCTATAGGTGTGAAATGGAGACTATTCTGGGCCCTCCTGAAGCTCTAAACCTCGTCTATTCTCCGACCTTTAAAGAGCTGTATCTTTTGAATCGTATATAACATAGATATTCTTTTACATAATCAAAAACGTAAGGCGGGTTTCAGTGGAACAAGATCCTCTGCGTTGAAAACTAACTAATGCTTTACTTTTTTTAAAGTACTGCAATAACATCTTCTGTACACACAAATATGCAACTGTACGGAAGCATGACAGTAAGCCATACATATTTACATTTTTGAAATATTGTCTCTCTGTGTTGCAACACATAAAGACCATTTGATAAATTTAAAATAAACTTGTCATGAGTTATTGTCCCAAAGGATATGTGTAAAGCTTGAGTTGCCATCTTAAATTTTTTATTATTAATGCCAACACATCATGGTGTAGTCATTTTTTGTGCTGGTTCAGTGGTGCCAAATGAAAATAGATTATTTCGACACTGATAAAACAAATATCACACGGGGAATAGTGTACTCGTAATAATTTTTACGTGTACATGTACATATGTATGTATGTAATTTAGAAGCGCAATATCACTCACTCGCAGTCTGACTGATCAATCACAAAATTTCAATGACTACTAAAGCTAACTATTAGCTAATAGTAAGTCCCCACCCTTAAATTTCTAAAAATCGTAGGGATGGGCTCTAGGATTTTTACAAATTTACATTTTTTGGGAGATGAAAGGTTTAATGGATTTCGTATGAAATTTCTGAATGGAGACTACGGCTGTAAAATTGATTACAAATATTGCTTAGTACTTTTTGCCCGCAGCTTTGCTTGCGGTAATGAATATTTTATTAAATATTTCATTATTTATTTATTTATCGACATAAGTAATCCTTTCAATTTTCGAATTGATACGTCTATTTTATGTTAATTCTCCACGCAAATTTTAAACCCGCCATTTACCGCTTAAGGGTATATTTTTTATTAAACAATTGCCAAATTTCCAACCGATCAATTCGGTGGTTTAAGTTGTGCGGTAATAATTCAGTCAGTCAGCTAACAGAGTATTGTTAAAAATACATGGTTATTAAATAAAAGTAAATAATATATTACATAATGTCTTGTCTGTTGCGTTCTCTGCTCTGTGGCCGAATCGGTTGAGTTGTTAATAATATAATGAAGAAGCTCTCATTAATTACCTTTTCATGTAAATGCTGTATCATTCCGTTTTTAATTGATCCGACTCAGCATCCATTTGTTAAGAGTTAAGACGACCCATTAACATCATTATTTTAATGTAATTATGAACTGAATAAGAAAAGTCTATATTTGCAAAATTCCTGTATCTTACAAATATTTACAAAAGTTGAACTTTACAAATTAATTTAAATATAATTTGTCTCCTTACGGAAGTTTATTTATAAATGTAATGAAATATTATCAATTAAAGATTTAAGAATTGCTTTATCTTCACTTTTGTTTTACACGTTTTCTTCGTACTTTAATTTTTTGAAAGGATTTTCGAACAATTTACTCAATAATTTCGTATGAAATTTTTAATAAGACCCCAGTAATAAAATAAAAAAAAGATAAAATATCAATTGTGTTATTATCAATTTCAAAAACTGACAGATTTTATGTAAGAAAATTTATTTGAATCTATAAGTATCGTATTCCAAACATAAAAATAAATTAACTCCATAAGATAAGAAGACGCGGTTCTCATTTAGCTGGCAAAATTTGACCCGAACAAACACACATTGGACATTAAATAAAAGCTCATCTTTAATGTTATGTGTTTTGTAAACATTTCTATAGTAAAACTAGCTGGTGCTCGCGACTTCATCTGCGATGTCTGTGATACGTCATAGTATCTTTATACATGCAAAGTCTCAGCCCGATTAGTTTAAAATTGACAAAGTTTCATACAAATATTCATCCCCTTTTTTATCCTCTTAGGGGTAGTATTATTCAAAATCCTCTTAGCGAATGCCTACGTCATACATCTACCTGCATGCTAAATTTCAGCCCGATCCATCCAGAGGTTTGGGCTGTGCGTTGATGGATCACTATGTCAGTCAGTCACCTTTGAGTTGTATATATTTAGATTTCTATTGAAATAACGACAAATGAATATCAATAAAAGTTAGTAAATATGTTTAAAAGTACATAAAAGGTATACTTTTGTGTATTCAATAAAAATTCGAAATATTTTCTCTTTTATCCGAACTAAGAGTTTGAATATTCACACGGAGTCGTATCACGTACATGCCGTGGGAATATTTATGAATTTTTCTTTGTCATGTTGATAGTGTCTCACAAATTGGTTTAAGCGTATTATTTTTAGTTTATCGAATACACATATATTATTTAATTTTTTTTACACAGGTTATCTAGGTGTAAAATTAATTGTTTCAGACTTCGAAGTCCAATTTTGTTGTATCGATTTAATTTTGATATAAAAGATTAAATTTCTATCGTAGTCGTAGCGAGATGTAATATACCTTTAGCCTTCTTTTATAAATAAACTACCTAACGCAAAAAGAATTTTTGAATTCAAATCAGTAGTTCCTGAGATTAGCGCGTTCAAACAAACAAAATCTTTAGCTTTATAATATTAGTATATATAGTTGATACCGCGTATATTAAAATAATTTTTTATCCGTATAAAGATCATTTTTATTATATAATCGAAAAATTCCAATAAAATACACTATGTTTCAATATATAACATTTGTCTCTAAAAATTCTCACTATTTTTGAGTGAACGCTCACATAAAAGGTTCTCATACAGACCAAGACTTTTATAAAGTCCTCGAGACGAACTAAACGTGAGGTGTCAAGCCGTTAATATATCTTCCAGGTTATTTTTGTTGGAAACTTTAATGGTTTCTCACTCCGTTCTCTATAACAACTCTATTACTTACACGCTTTATATTGTCACGAAGTTTTACTAGTCTTTAGGTACATGTGTTTTACCAAAGACTTGAACATTACGCCGAGATAGTCGAATAGACCAGGGAGTAAAAATGTAATAAAGACTATCGAATTTTTGAGTTTTCTTTTCGTGGCTCTAAAATATTACTCGGGTCACAAACTATATTTTAACTATACTCATTATCGTTAATATGTGATTGTTTATACTATTTTGCGTCCTAAATGTGTCCGTGTGAAAAGAAAGCATAATAAAATAATCAAAAAAATTATTACACGTTAAATACATTAAACGTAACATTGCATGTTTTAAAAAGTTAAAATAGCAATCAAATATGTTTTCATTGTTATAATTTGGACATTTTCCAACTCACCTACACTTAATATCGTGAACAAGCCAAATTGCATGAACCTAGTGAGGTAGTAATTAGACAAGACTTAAAAAAAAACAACTTTAAAAGCAATGTACATGTCGTCTGCTTGGGTGACATACTTTTTCCAGTTATTTTGATTTTAAAACCAAACTCTTAAACCAATTTTGATGAAAATTTCATGGGACCAATTGGGAGAAAAGAGTACATATTTTCAAAGAAAAAAGATTAACCAAATTGGTCAAATCACTTTCGAGTAGAGTTCACATACATAAAGAAAGTCCCCGAGGTATTGAGAACCTCTTCCTTTTTTGGAAATCAGTTAAAATAGAATTTAAGTCTTTTTCTTGTATATTAATTTTGTTAATCAAATTAATAATTAACAAATTAAAAGACAAGAATCACAACTATTAGTTTTGCAGTCAGACTTTCATAAAGATTTGAAACAGTTATTCGTCGTTGCTTTAAACTTGTACACCGAAATTGACACCCTAATCTGTCCGTTCAAAACCCAAACACCAATTGATAAAATATAATTTTGGTGTGCTTTTAAATGATTTAAGTGTTTACTTTGACCAATCTTTAACTATAATTTGACTAGGGTCAAAGCACCCCCAAACCCCAGATCTACCACTGCCTGGATTAACACACACTACACTTTTATTCCACGCGTGAAACTGTTTCATACGGGTAGTTGTTAAATCAAAAGCGTTTTAAAAACTAATAAATCTGACGTAGCTTTATAATAAAAGAAAATTTCTGTTAAACTCCGTAAAGTTTTCATCTAAAGAGCTTTTGAAAAACAAGTTTTATACAACTCATACACCCGGCTACACTTTCACTTTGTGAACGAATTAACCTTTGTGCTATCATCGCTATTTACTGACTTTCCGAATTTCCTTTTGAATGAAAAATTTTAATTTTCCTCCGTCATTAATATTTGATCTGATTTAAAAAATGTAAAAATGAACCTTAAAAGGAAGTGAAACAGCGCTTTTAATTGACACTTTTATGATTTTCTATATTTTTAGCCTCTGACCATCTTTGGTCTTATCTTCTTAGATAAGTTATAAATTTGACGTGTGAATCTGTGTCTGTCTATGGCGTCCTAACTCCCTAACGAATGGAAAGATTTTGATGCAGTTGGTTGTAGGCTATAATTTATTTAGATATATTCAGACGTTTAAACATTATTAGATGTTTTAAAGTTGTGAAAGGATCTGAGCAACTTCTAAAGGTCTTATCGAAACGAAATTTACTGTACTGTCACTTCAATGATACTAAAATAACATAGTTACTAGAATTAGTGGAGGCACAACTCCTCACCAGCAGAAGTATCGTGTTCGGGCTCGTTAAAATGGTCTCGATGTATAGATTGTTGGGGATTTATTACAATTAAATTTTAGACTTTTTGTGCGTTTATTTTAAAATCTTAATGCAACCTTTTTAACCGACATCATAAACTTTAATGTTTTTTATGTCAAAACTTCGACAATCATTAACAGATTTTAATTTTTTTTTTTGAAAGAATATACTCATACTATCAGATTAATATAGAATTTCTATCAAATTCAGTTTAGCACTTTGGCTTTAAATCGAAATAACTGAAATGGGTAATCCAAGTAAACAAAATTGCGGATTTTTTCTAAGTCGCTTTGTATAAAAAGTCTTTATTATATCAAAAACTTTTTTCAACTTCAGTGTAATTATTCACAGTTATCTTCCAGTTAATCCTGAACCGAGACACGCACAGGTTTTTCCTGTTTACGGCTCAGCCTTTTCATGCGTCAAATTCATTTAAGCGAATTGTTTCCGAGAAATTCATTTAAATTACTATGCCTTTTGCTTATGAAAATACTTAAGTGTTAAAATGGTCCATTATCTTATTGCTACAGTGGTATTTAAAAGAAAGATTGTGTCTTTTCACAATATATAAATGGAGATATCTAAATTAATTGAAAAGTACATTACAATGTACTTTCAACATATTTAAGAAAAGAAGGACGTTATCAATTCGTAGTGTATATTTTTTAATATTCGTAAAGTAAAGTAAGCAAGTAAGTAGTGCCGCCGATGAATTTAAACATAAATTTTGCACTTGAAAAATCATCGATTGAGATCGACGTGTTCTAACCGCTAGGTCGTCTCGGCCTTTGAAAGGGTACACTTTCAGTTTGATCAATATAATGATACCTACCTATATTTTTTAATATCCTTTAATCTCTGATATATAAATATTGTAATAAAATTTCAATCAAGATCCTCCTTGCGAGGTAGGAAAAAATATTTCCAGAGGAGACTCGTTATCCAGTATGCCTTTATGATAACTTTAGCTGTCACCTATAGGCTGTTATAAGATATATTTATCATTATTGTTGTTATTATTTATTATTATATGCATAAAATATTACTATTTTTTTGCAAATTAAATAATTATTTACTGCGTGAGTTAATACAATTACTGAGTAACGAATCTATTTTAGATTTTTAAACGTAATTCTTTACCTTCGCGACTTCTAAATTTTAAGGTTTTTCAGTTTAAGGAATTATTCTGATGTAAAATATATTTATATATGTATATACATATTTAATTTCTTTTATTATATAATGAATTATATACATATATATAATTCAAAATGATAAAATAAATTAAAATAATTAACATTTAGGTAAGAATACCAGCTTCCAGGTGAAACTGTTGTTTTTTTATTTAATTTTTTTATAGATTTTATTAAAGATATCTTTCTAGTATATTTGAAATTAAAATGTCATATCGTGTAACTTTGCTCAAAAGGTTTATATTTTTATAATCTAATTAGGATTAACGCATGCTAAATAAACGTAGTTTTTTTTTTTTGTAATGTTAAGGCCAGCATGAGCATTTGAGCATTTGAAGTTTTAAAACAATGAAGGCATAAACAAGAATAGAAAGTAATACGATAGTCAAGCTTCTGGTTATCTGGTTAATGGTGTAGCCCATGTCTAAAATTACAATATGATATAGAAATATCTAGATATCACATATGTATATAATATAGATCATATAAAATTATTTAAATGTTTTTATTTTGTTATATTTTATAAATAAATGAAGACTTATTTCAGAGAATGTGGATGCTTGCCTTTAAACAAATCTTTTAATCTACAGCTTAGAATTTCATGAAATCCAATATTAAATGTATTTCGGTCCATTGTCTCTATTTAACATGAAAAGAGGATTAGTAACACGATATAACACTAGATTGTGACGAAAAGTTTTTAATTAATTATTTCTATTACGATTTTATTAGTGTTAATATATATATATATATATATATATATATATATATATAAATACATAATAACCACTGAACCTATTTTAAAAATCAAGCTACTGTTTGAAAGCCAAAAATAGTAATTTAATTAATTATTTATCCCTCTAAGGATAATTTAATGGCAAAAAAATATCCAATATCAAAGTTCGGTGTTATTGAAAAAATAATAACCTCATTTTCGGTATAATATAATCTGTTTTTGTTTTTTTATTCACTTAGTTAATTTTTCTCTAAAAATTTATCTGTTTTTTTTTAATGTATATATCTTGCTTGCTTAAATTAAATAGTAAATGCTTAATAAAATTCAAATATTTTTGTATTTTACCCGTGTGAATACTATGCAATATTAATAATTATAATTATTTAAGACTGATTAGGAAAGACACATTATTTTAAGAAGGACAAATCGTCAAAATGACGTATATTTCATACTTACAAAACAACACCTTTGAGAAATATTATAATTATTATATAGATTGTGATATTCAGTGTTAAATTAAACAATTTGATTCACTTGAAGACTCATATAGAAACAGTTTTTAACTTCAATAATCTTATTCCTATGTTAGAATGTTAATTTAAACACAAATAAATTTTATTGTAAAAATATTAATAGTAAAATAGCTGTATCGGCTCTCTCTCTAGGAAATAAAAGTATATATTTTAAATATAAAAAAAAACAGATAATATAATATAAATTTATATCGAATAGAGATTTTAAAGGTTTTATGTGTTTGAAATTGTAACTTCGCTTAAATTGGCTTAAAATATACGTGTACAATGGGATACATTCATGTATCGATGCCTCAGAAAAAAAGCCATATGATTTTTTACAATTTTTACTCATACTTAAATCATAACTTTTCGTTGTCTTCTTAAATTATTTACAACCATGAAATTAGTTTAGAATTATTTTAAATGGCAGAAAACAAGTTTGTAACGAGTGACTATTATTTTCTTTTTTATAAAATACCTATATTCAACACGCCCTCCTAAAAATGGAATATGGTATCAATATATACCATAAGTTTTTATTTCCAATGAAGTTATTAATTTACAAATCAATGACTTAGAACTATCTACCACTGGTTCGGTGTGTAGTTTACGACCAGAGGAACCGACAAGAAACTAGATAGTAAGTAACTTCAAGTTTTGACTAGACTTCAAAAATGAATTCAGTTTGTGTATAACTACATACTATATTTAATTACCGTTTCATTTTGTTAACTTTATAGATATTTAGAAAATAATATACGCAGTAGTAATGCATTCTAACGGTGAAATCAATTACCTACGATTTATTTCGATTATATCTGACTTTCTTCAAGTTATTTTACTTTATTGATAGTTCGAAAAATATATATATATATATTTTTTTATAATAGATATGCGTGAAATATCTGTTAAATATTTTATTATGTAGATCGCATCATATAGGTCAGTAAGCACCCTCGATGCATACAACGGTCTGATAAATTAAAAATAACCTTTACTTTGCTATATATACCGCTATTGTCACTTCGATTCATAGTATATGTTTTTTATATTCGTTTATTTTTAAAATATTAAAAAAAATCCAACAACTACGTCATTGGGATGATTTTATATATAACAAACATTTTTTTTATCATTCGTCATTTTTTTACTATCCTTATAAAAATGATTTAATTATGAAAACTTTTGTTATAATAGTTTTTTTCAATTATATATTTAAATTTTAAAGTTTTTATTAAGTTTTCTCCGGGTTTTTAAGATTTACGGATTTCTTATTTAACAAAAAAATACCGCGTAAACCATTAATAGTGTTAAATTTTCATTTCCACCGGTACCCCATCATAGGTTGAAATTAATCCTGTCAAATGAGAAAAATAAATTCCTTAACTCGACGGAACTTACCTGCAACTTTCGTAACGTAACCGGCACAACACTGTCAGGACGCGTGAGGCGCGTAGAGGTTCAACCCGGAATGGTCTAGGCGGGCCAGTGTGGTCCGTTATATAGTATCGCGAGTACGTAGCGGTTGGTCTACACTGCACGCCGCGCCCAGCGTAGGCGTGCGTAGGCCCCAGCCTACGGCGTGCTACGAAGTTAGTACATAGGTTAAAGTACATAGAAATATATACTTATTAATTTATTTAATAATTTATACAAGCAGGTATTTACTCAGAATGTTTCATTGTAGTAGCCTAAACCCTCCACTTTCCTTACTTCCTATACCCTTCCATTCATATACGTTTTTAAGCTGGCAACGCATTTGTAACTCATGGCATTTTTATAAATTTTAATTTTCAATATAATCATTAAGACCTGCTCTTCAACTATCATAAACAGCGTGGCAAACACAAAACTAATATTATTTGAACTGTCTTACTGTGAGAAAAAAATATATTTCATTCCTAAATAATTATAATAATAATATTACAAAATACTAATAGATTTTTTTAATTTCTTTTTTCTTTAATGGCATACACGCGGCTCGTAATTACTCGTAACAACAGTTATGGGAAAAGGAAATGTCATTTCTTATCTTATTGTTATTTGCTCATTATCATTATAGTACTATAACGATTAAAAATACAAATAAACTTTCATAATTGAAACAAAGTTGACCAAAATTTTATATGTTTTAATTTGTACCTTTAACTATATATATTTTTTATTTAAAGTAATTTGCAAGTACTCATGTTTAAATTTTTATTTAAAAATATATTTTAATTAAAGGATTAAAAAGTGCATAGTAATTCCCACTCAACCGTAAAGATTAATGGCGTTATAAACGTAATTTATATTTTTATTTCTTTATGATATCCATTATTTAATTTAATGTTATCACATTATGGATTCTTTTAAGTTAAAAATGTTACTAGTATAAAAGGAATTTTATATCACATCAACTTTTTGTTTAAAACCAGTGGTCTTTTAAAATATACTAGTTTTATTAAATTATGCACTTTACATTTTTCTATTCTAAAAACGAGAGGAGATCCAGTGAATTAAAATACGTGAAGTTCAACCAAAGCATTATAATAAATCTTACAAACCTTAACATCTATGTAAGTTGTTCTGATGTTTAATTTGTATGCAAATTATATCCAAAATATGGTCACATATGGAAATTGTTTCTCAATTCTGTTTTGACTCCCATATAAACATAATTCAAAATTCTATTTCATTATTATTTGTATTACTTCAATTTTAGTATTTTAATATATGCAGGATTTTATGTTGACGTTTGCTTAGACTAAATTAACGCAACATAAAATTTAATAGGGAATAGTAGATAACGTAAATATAGATAAAGAGCATAACTGCATCGTAGAATAAATACTCAACTCCTTGTTTATGCTTTTCAAAATTCGTTATTTCTAAGTGATGTGTCTCAGTGTACATAAACGCCCTTATTTTCCAAAGGTTCCTTGTAGGCTCCCTCCGAAAAAAGCGCCTAATCTAACCTCCATCCCTTAACCATGCGCCCTAAGCGGGAAAGGAATGTAAAATGTAATTATATAAAAAAATAAAAAACAGAAAAAGAAAAATATGTCAGAAAAATATGTTTCGGACTCACGTCCTTAGAGACTCTAAGTTAGTTCTAAGTTTTTAGTCCTAAGTACTTGATTTAAAGAACCGTACTACGTACGTGTACGCAAAAATAATAAAATTGTCTACCAAATAAAAAGGCATGGGCAACTTCGAGCGCATGAATGTTCACTTATTAAAAAAAAACCCTCTCTCCCTTTTCTTACTGCTAATTTCACCCCCCCATTCTTTTTCAAGCCAGCAATCTATATGTGCGTCTCTTCTGGTGCTGCAAATGTTAAGTGACCCACCTCCTTTTTTTCTGCTTTTCTTTATAAATAATAATTGAAAAAATGACGACCGCTCTGGTGTAGTGGTGCTGAATGTACCTCTAACGCCGACGGTTGCGGGTTCGATTTGTTCCTAGGTCTGAGTGTTTGTCCTTGTGGGTTTCCCCACCGTGCCTCGGAGAGCACAAGTAAAGCCGTCGGTCCCGATTGTAATCACAATCACCTGATAATGATCGTTACTCGTAGTAGAGAAATTATTCTAGTCTAAATGGTTACTGGCTCGCCCTCAGGGGTTGTGCAGGTCAGATGGCAGTCGCTCTGTGTAAAAATCAGTTACTCGTCAATATCTGGACGAGAATAGAATGCAGACCCTGGTATAAACGGGAAAAATGCTAGGTAGATGATGATGATGAATTTAAAAAATGATGAACACCATCAAGGCATCAAGGTCATAATTTTGTTCCATACCATTTCTTTAGGTTCATTGTATGTAATTATTTCCAAATTCCGACAATGTTATGAATTTAATCTGATTTATTTAAAATTCGTAATAACAAATGTTATTTTATTATGTTTTAGTGTTTGAGTTATTCGGATTTATCTTTTTTGATATTATTCTGTACGTCGATTAAATATAATATTTCTTATTAACTAAATTAATTGCATATGTTTTCAAATTATTTAATACAAAATACAATTTTGCATGCCTTACATAAATATTTTAAAAATTTTATATTTTGTAAGCGATCATTACAGAATATAATTAAGTTATGTTTAAAATAATATTTTACTTGCAGTAAAACTGAAACCTTTCACCAAAAAGAATCTCTTTTGATCTTTTTGTATATAAATATGCATATTGTTGAATGCACTGAAAAGAGTACGTTTTTAACTGCTCACTTTATCATTAAAATATAAAATGACTTTTAAATTTAGAATTTTAATATTAAAAAAACGCGTTTAATTAAAGAATTTCCGTAATTATAAAACTATGAAACACACTTGATTCTCATTCAAAAGTGAAATGTTTTTTCTTTGCCTACTTTTTAGTTGAATTAAAAAATTTACTTTATAAAGATGTCTCAACCTCTTTCCAGTGTTATTAATGTTTTTTTTTTTAATATACCTTTATAGAACGACAAAGAACTCAAATTCTGAAATTCTTTTAATTAGATTTTTTTGAAACTATACTAGGTATATTTTTTTTATTTTTCAATGTAAAGATAATCTGGAACGATACGCAGGCCATACTTAATGTAAAGGCGATGGCGAAGGTCCTAGAATGGAGATCGCGTTCCAACATGTTGGACCGATTACATGGATGGCGAGAAGTAGACTAAGTACTCTCGCTAAAGTAAAAAGGAAGATCTATGTCAAACTGTAAGCGGGCCGTCTTAATTGATGAATGATACATTTAAGTTTTGTAAACTTGCATCGCTATTATTATACATATTCTGGTGTGTCTGTTTTCGGACCCCCAACACAAGATCGTTTGCTTTTAATGGCGGCCATCGAGTATGAATTTCTTTATTTTTTTTTTACAAATTAGTTAATTTTGACGGGATACTTATTTGAGATTCCCAATAATAAGATTGATTAACTAATAAGTTAGAACCATAGACCTAAATATTTTATTGCTATCGTAATTTAATATTTTCTTATTATTGTTTAAAAATCATTTACGAAATTACTCATTTGATGGCCTAATAACAGTTGTAATTTTGATTAAAAAGCAAGCTGCAAACCGTCAGATTAAGAATTCGTCTCAATAAAGTCCAAGTATTGACAATTCAGTTTAATTAAAAGGGAAAAAATGAAAGTAGAAATGAGAAATGCTTCCGGTATAAAACAAGAAGCCAAGCAAATATTCGTTGGTAATACAAATGAAGATAGACAGACATTATTTTAATTTAAAAAAAAATCATATATTATTTACTGCCGTAATCTTATTTACATGCTGATAAGCAAAAATGTATCAACCCACAAAAAGTTAAATTCGAAGGTATTGATGTATTCTTGTAATGCGACATATAATTAACTTTATTCAAAAAATTTTTAAGCAAAAAGCTAAATAACTATGAAAAAAACTTTCTTAATTTCATGTTTCGAATATTGAAGTGTGGTCCATATTTTATAATGTAAAATAATCTCATGTATTAAAAAAACTTATTATTAAATAAAAACGTTTTATTATAGCAATCTGCTTTTAATACATTATACCTTTTATCAAAATAGAAAAGAAAATGGGTTTATACTTCCTAAACAAATTTATCTAGAATAGGTTTGACGTTTAGACGTCATTTTCTTTAAATGAAGTACGTGTGGCATAACACAGTATTGCTTATCAGCATCTAATTAAGAATATTTATGTAGAAGATATTTGAGTTAGACTAATTTATACTACGTAAGACGCAAACAGCTTACATATATAGACGCTTGCATGAATAATTTTATTATTTCAATGCTTAAAAACAACAAGATACAACGATCTAGCATCGTAGTTTGCACGAATATCGTAGTAATTCAAAATTCTAACAAATAGAACTAAGTATCTCAAAAAACCATAAATCTTTGATGTTTTATCATAAAAAGAGTTGCAATGATGATTTTTCTTTAAATCAATAAAGTTATAATATCAAGGGATCGTTTAAATTTCGCAATTATGTACCAACAAAGTAATAAAGAAGTTTAAAAACCCAATTCCCTAAAATTCATCAGTTTTAGTTGCATCGATATTCTTGAAAAGCAGCGATTTGTAGGTTTTACTTACGTAATTTATATGTAACAACTCTGTAACCTAGTAACAGTTACCTACGTAACATTATAAAAGTTATTGTCAAAAATATTCGTAAATGCACAGTAAATTCTTTCGGGTGTAAAGCAATGACAACCAATAAATTATGCAAATCTTTATAAAAGTTTGAGAACAAACCTTATGTGTTATTCTCGTCTTATACTAAGTTTTAAACGCTTTTTTTACATATGTATATGGTTATAATGTTACCCGTTTAAAACGCAGAAACTTTAAACTTATAAATTTACTTTATTTCTTAAGGCATTCGCGTAAAACATCCTCTTTTTTGAAATTGGTTAAAAACAATCGTTTACCATGTTAAGTTGATAAATAAAATATTTTGAAAGATTTATATTAAACCGGAAATAATATTTTTTTTTCTTATTTATTAAGGAGGGTTTTTTCTATTAAGAAGATGTCACCCTCATAGTGCTACAATTCATTTTCCCCTTAAAGAAATTTATGATCTAATTACAAAATAAACACGTTATCTGCGCTGTGTACCTTTTAAAACAATTTTATATAGCTATTTGGCTGCATTGGATAACGGATTCGATAAAACACTATTATAGTACCCTACTTCAAATGTAAAGTTGAACTCGCGCAAAAAAATTACTCTTTCGGTCTCGTTACGGACACATTCCGTAATAATGTGCACCGTATCCTCTTTGACGCCGCATACACAGCAGGAAATAATAATAGTAACGATTAAAATTTTTAAAAATGTTATTTTTAACCTTCGACATAAATAAAGAGATGTTAGCTGTGTTTATGTATGTAGCTGCCTAACGAAGTGACTAATTTTGACGCAGTTTTTTCGTTTGAAAATAAATGTAACCGAGATGGTTTTTCTATAATTTATGAAGGTCTGTTTACACGTTTCAAGGTTATTAGCTATTTTCTAGTCGTTAAAAGGATCGAAGCAATTTTTACTGGTCTAATCGCATCAGAATATATTATACTATGAGTGATATCAAAATTACATAGTTTAATAACCTTGACCTGATATTGTATCATCTGAAATCAGCAAGATACACAACTCCTCACCAAATTACAGCAGAACTATCGTGTTGAGGCTCATTGAAATGTTCTCAATTAGTAGATTGTAGGATGTTTATAATTTTAATTTTTTTATTACAATCTCAAATTAGGCTGTATTATAGAATACAATACTTTCATCTATTTTCATCTCGTGTAGGTAGGTACATGCTAGCAAAGAATTAGCTCGGTCTGACGTAATTAGGTCTCTGGCAGTTTTTTAATGAACGTTTATAGTACGAACATTAAATGAATTCAAGGTTTTGGTATAATTATATAATTTCGGTTCATTCAAATCGAATTAAGAGTTTAATTGCAAAGTTATAACTGCTTTAGATGTTGCTTTTACTGCTATTTAATTGAATTCAAAACAACAATATACAGAGGTGCGTGTATGTTTCCTGTGAACCCCAAAACGGCTGGGGTGTCTTCAATCTTCAGCCCAGCGTGTGAGCCCTACCGGGATAATGATCAAAAGATTATTTTTTGTTAATGGCGGATCGCATGTAATACTATAAATTATCAAATATTATAAAATTAATTAAATTTAACTAAAAACTGAGAATAGAGTAGAGTAAAAGTAATTATTTTAAAGACTTTATATTTTACTTTATAAAAAGCATGTTTATTGTTAAGCTTGCCATGATCAGTGGTTACATCCGCGTTAATTTGAAAAAAAAACATATACTTGCAACTATACATTTTAAACTTTCGCGATTTATACTATTCATATTTAATATAACGGGTCTTATCGCGATAACTAATAGTAGTAATACCTTTTTATTACCCGACGTTTCGACGAAGTTACATTGACTGTGTCAGCTCGTGACCACGGCGAAACGTCGGGCAATAAAAAGGTATTACTACTATTAGTTATCGCGATAAGACCCGTTATATTAAATATGAATATACTTGCAACATTTTTCATAGATACTCTTACTTGTCATAGCGTGATGTTATACAGCCTATAGCCTTCTTCGATAAATAGACTATCCAACACAAAAATATTTTTTCAATTCGAACCAGTAGTTCCTGAGATTAGCGCGTTCAAACAAACAAACCGTTCAGCTTTATAATGTTAGTATAGATAAATAAATTAATTATGCCACCAGCATCTGTGGCGTAGATGGGATAGTGATGTAGGCTGAAGGACTGACAGTAATGAATAATTACTATGATCCTTTACTCTTGAAATACATATATTTTATGATACTATATATTTGCCGTAGGTATATAAAAATGAATTAGTATTCTTATATTTTATATATTTAATTGTTTTGTACACAAAATTTTCCAACTAGACCGGATTAATAAGCTTACGTCATCTGCCGGTAGGTCCGTCCGTCCAATATTTAAAGGGCTGTGTTTTTTGAACCGGAATAGGTAGGTTATAATTTCCACAGATAACGAATTTTATGGCGATATATCTTAAGAAATAATACAAATCTATCAAGTGTAATTTGGGTACTGGTAAAAAGTCATCGTTGTAGTGAATTTAGTTTCTGATTTATTAGTTTTGTGAGCGTTCAATTCTTACTTAGAGGATGTTGTAAAACGTTACGATGACTTACAGAGGTGGGATCAAAACGACTTACTTACTTTGTGCAACATTATTATGACTATTAGATAAAAATGGTCGCTTAAGTGTTAAGTAACGAATAAGAGGAGGAGGGGTTAAAATGTTACGGTTATATGTGGGGGATGGGGATCGAAAATCTTCAAAAAATTGTGTAAACAATTTAAATGTAAATAAAATTATTTAAATACCTACAGCAAAGTGTTCTGCATGTTTACGTGCAATGTGTACACGTGCAACTTTTAAGGGTTAACCAATAAAGTGAGTATGTTACTTAGATTTGCATTAGTGTATTGACTCCATGGAAGTAGTAAATGCAAATGATTTACAGGGCGGGGGTCATAAAATTCGCGTAATCTTACCACCAGGTTTTTTATGTCGACCCGGTACGTGATACTTAAACTAGCAAATATATATTTATGTTGAGTAATAAAATTTTTTTGGAGAAGAATCGTTCATTATAATGCCTAATATAGGTTTTGTGCAATCAATATTTAGTAAAACATACATTTTGGAGTAATTTTTTTTATTTGGTGATGTACGTTTTTTAATTTCAAGTAGGCTACGGGGATATTACGGGCCAGTAGTCAGGGCGGCTAAATTTCTCGGGCAGCAAAATTTTGTGGACATTTACCGGCTGTTACTTTATTTAAATTATTTTTTTCAATTATAGTCAAATGTTTAGGAAAAAAACAAAATTATTATATTCTACATATTATAGAATTTTTATTATAAAATTGTCATACATAAAAAGAAAACAATGGATACAAAAAGAAGTAAATATTCGTAATATATTTTCTTTATTACATTCATTACAGTGAAACAGAAACGACGAACATATTATTGTGAAATTATTATTGTGAAGCTTCGTATATTATATGTCGTTTCTTTGAAGAGCAAGGTATGAAATATTAAATACTAGCTTTACCTCTCAGTTTGACTCGCGATTATATTTATTGCTTTGATTTCGAATGTCGTAGCATGATGTAATATAGACTATAACCTATAAACGGGCTATCCAACGGATTTTTTTTAATCGATTCATTAGTTTCAGAGATTACCCTCTACATACAATTGTATACTATTTCCTCTACCTAGATTACCCTCTACATATAATAATACTACGTATTACCCACTGCCTTATCTTCGCCAGTGACGGTCTGTTTAAGCACAGCTTAAATCGGTTTAGTGTTAAGAGTAAGACTTACTTTTACATTATTCTATAATCTTGATATAGATTTTTATTTTTTCAAAATATATAAAACGC
This sequence comes from Hypolimnas misippus, assembly GCA_037950945.1. Classification (NCBI taxonomy): domain Eukaryota; kingdom Metazoa; phylum Arthropoda; class Insecta; order Lepidoptera; family Nymphalidae; genus Hypolimnas; species Hypolimnas misippus. Next base: position 9,750,941 of record JBBEEQ010000025.1, on the reverse strand, counting down.
ATCACACTCAACGGCCCCCATTAAGATCGCGTGATCTTGTGTCGGGGGTCCGAATACGTTCACAATACTAACACAAACACCCTGACCACGGCAAATATCCGTATGGCCAATAGAGACATTTGCCGTGAGCGGGGATCGAACCTGCGACCGTTAGCGCTTCAGTCAGTTGTAGTGACCACTGCGCCAACGTGTCAGACTATAAAATTTATACTTTTCACAAAATTACTTAATTTTTTTAACATACTCGTAACGCAATAATTATTTTAACAGATATCGTATGTGCATTTTTTGTTATAAAGTAACACATTTGTCGATTTTGTTTATCAAAAATGAGTATACAATTAAAAAATATCATTATTAACGAAAACTATTACATACAGTAATAAATGAAAAGAAAAAAAAAACTTTTTCATAAGGGCTAAAATAAACAACGAACATAATTGTCACCAAATTGAATGGGCTATCGCGAATCTTGACGGTCTCCAGAGTAACATTCCGACTTTGAGTGTTTTTCGTCACTCAAAAGGTCGTAACGAGCTTCATTTATTGTGATTTTATCTTATTAATACGAACTGCGTAGAAAACAAATATTAAGAAGGAGAAAAATATTTAATTAACAGTTTTGTTTTTCTTAAACGGTATAAATATTAAAACTAGCGAACAAACGTACTGGGACAGCAAGGACGAGCTAGTAGTTTTATAAAAAACAGTTGATTTCTTTGTTAGGAAGGTACATAATTATGTAAATTGACATACTTGGCGCACTGCAACTGACTCAAGCGCTAACGGTCGCGGGCTCGTTTCCCGGTCACGTCTGTACTGGTCATACGGATGCTTAGCGTGGTCTAGGTGTTTGTGTTGTGTGTATTTCTAGACTCGGGACACAGAGTCATGAGACTCAAATGGGGGTCGTTGAGTGTGATGAGTTTATTATTATTTATTACCAGCTGTTTCACTCGCGTTTATGGTTACTGCTTTTCTCCTATAAGTCGTAGCGTAATGTAATATAGCCTTTAGTCTTTCTTAATAAATAAACTATCAAACACAAAAATATTTTTTTAAATAAAAACCAAGTAGCTCCTGAGATTAGCGCGTTCAAATATACAAACTCTTTAGCTTTATAACGTCTACAGATTATAATTTCATTCTGCATATAATAAAAATAATATTAATAACTAATAATTGTCTCTTTCGAATCGTAGACATCTTCCTAATAGAACTTTTAACCCATTATTCATACAAGCTGTGCGGTTTTCACTTTGACAATTTTTTATTTAATAATATTTTTTATAAATATTATAAAGAAAGTATCAGAGGTGTAAAGGTGTCAGCTCTCTCACTTAACCGAAACACAGCTATGTATACTAGATACTTTATGCCGGTAATTAATTTATCTACAATATAGAAGGAGGTTCTTAATTCGTCGAAGACTTTTATGTATGTTTAAAGATTATTCGACTATACAACTAGACTGTTTTTTGTTTAAAGAGTATAGAATTTAATAATTAAATCCGATAGAATTTTTATTAAAATCGGTTTAGTAGTTTGGTGTTAAAATCAAAATAACTGGAATATGTATGTCATCCAAGTAAACTAAATTACGCATATTGCTTTTAAAATCGGTTACCTTTTGTAAAAAAAAAATCTCCATGAGAATGTGACTGCCCCGGTCTTCAACCTGCCTTTTAACCAGCTATCATCAAGGGGCTAAAACTATAGTAGATTGTTACCACAATAAATGTTACACACCATGTTAAATGATTTTATTAATTCACCTCCTTGCTTACATAGCAATTAATCATAATTTTAAGTAAAACATATCACATAGGAATTCACGAACGTATATAATATTTTACTATAAATATTTATATATAACATTATCGTATAATTGTTATATACAAAAAAATATAAATATACATTACCAACTCGGCACATTAGACAATAGACATTCTTCTGACAATAATAGCAATTTATAAAATTATTTTTTTCATTTTGATAAGGAAAAGGTAAGGAACGTTTTCCTTATCGAAATGAAAGAACAGATACGAAATGGAAGTTCATGGACGAGGTAATGAAATATTCCTTGTTTCTATAATTACCAAAATAATTACAAAGTCACGTAGCCTGATATTAATAAGCTGAGTAGATCACTTAACATCTTGTGGACTTATCTTTTTAATTCAGCGTTTTTTCCTCACTACAATTTACTCACACTTCGTAGCAATTCATTATCAATATATTAAAAATAAAAAAAACTGAATATTCACTGAATTAAAAATATATTTACTTCTATAGTAATGTTTAATAGCCTAAACGCTGTATTAATAAACAAGTTATTTACCGCAAAATTTTCATATCGGATAGGTGGTTAGATCAGGGCTTTCAAACAGACAAACTCTTCAGCCGTATCAGTCTTCAGATGTATGACATTATTTTCATAGAAAATGAGCAAACGATTTATTTAAATATATATAAAAAAATATAATTTAATTTAGCTGTTGAGTTTATATAATTTCTTAATTTTCCTTTTCTCTGAAGTCCAGTTAAAATTCTCGCAATTTCTCTCCATCTTAACGAATTCAGTTAGTGGTTAAAGATTGACCGTAAATCTAATAAAAAGGGTACAAATCGAATATATCGGAGAAAATTTGGTGTTTGTAGCTTCGTAGTTTCGCAATATTGACTTTTTATATGTTAGTTTTTAAAGATAAATAATGTTATTAAATATTTTTTTTTTAATTTTGACATTAGTAATATTAATGAAAAAAAATAAAATTTAACTATGTTTCATTATACGCCGATATTAAGAAGGTCTTTGTTCTTCTAAAAAACTTATGATTAGACTTTAAAAATCGTTTTTTTTTATTATGATTCCTTCGATTTTTGATGTGATAGATATTACAATAAAGTCAAAAAATTAAAATAACGAAATTATGTTATATATTAAAAATTAATATTATTTTTCGTTCACTGCCATACCGCTCATCCGACTACGACAAAACTTCATTAACATATTACACGAACGTTATAGGATGTATGGATGCTGATACACAATAATGTGTCAACCCACAAATAGTCAAATTGGGAGATTTCAATAGATTCTAATAAAGCGTCATGTACTTAGCATTATTAAAAAACTGGTCAAGTGCGAGTAGGACTCGCGCACCGAGGGTTCCGTACAAACTTATAGAAATCTATATAAGACTAACCCATCTACGCCATTTGTGGTCTTCATCATCAGTTCCAACATAAGTTACTATCAAAAATACCTAAATCGGTATACGCTTGCCTATAATATTTGAGGAGTTCCCTCAATTTCTCCAGGATCCCATCATCTGATCCTGACCTGAAGACAATGGGACCACCTTGGAAGTATACCTTTTCAAACAAAGAAAAAAATTTGAAAATCGGTACCCAAATGGCGGCGTAATCGGCGAACAAACATAAAAAAATATTAAATACAAGGTCGAATTGAAAACACTCCTTTTTAGAAGTCGCTTAAATATAATCAAATATTATGTAAATATGGACCACGTCCCAAAAACTATTTTGAAACTATTTAGTAGCACTTTAATTTAAAACACGATCATGGATGCAATCCATGGAAACACAAAATTTTATTTTAAGTACTAATACACCTTATACTTAAAAAAAAAAGTTATAGCGCGATTCAGGATACACCTAGCGCCATCTCTTGACAATTTCAATGAACTAACTTGTTGACTTTGACATTAACAACATAATAATATTATATTTTATTCTCGTTTTATTTTTATTTATATTCTACTACACTCCACTACCCCTGCACTACGTTCGTAAAATATTTAGATTTACATTATCAATCAAAATATCGAAATATATATTAGTGTTGCCAAGACGAAAATAATTAGTCCTTAATTCGAACAAAACTAATTGTTTATTTATAAATAACTAATTATATTACTAATAACCAGAAGACTTATATGTGTAGATAAATAAGTAAATTAAATAACTCGATCTGTTTGAATTTAATTTTAAAATTTTCGTACTAAGTCATTACGAGTACTTAAATCAAATCGCGTGAAGCTCTTATATTGAATGTTAATTACGTAATGACGTTATAAATCGACGATAAAACTTTTAAATGAAAAGTTTATTTTATTATTTTTAGCGCGTTTAAGTAATAATTAAAATAAAAAAAAATTATTAAACAAGCAGAATTATATCACAGTTAATGTCATAATGTTGTAATAGATGGCATTAGCTGTACGCTGCATCGCGCTATCATTTTGTTAGCTGCGATATATAGATTGCATTGCGTTGTTTATAAAGGTTTGCTGCTTTTTAATGTTTTCGTATTGATACAAATTTCTTCTCAGTGTTTGTAAAATTGTTTTTTTGACCATGGTCAACTTCTATGTTAATTTGTTACAAGTACATATAATTTTAATTCTAAGATTAATATATTTTCCGCTTGATCAATTTACAACTTGATACATTTACGCGTTCCTAAGAAAAAGGTTGAAAGACAGACGTACAGACTGACAGACACACAAACAGAAATTTACAGTTTTCGGATTTTTTCCTTTATGTATACTAAAGGACCTTGCTCCTGGCCAAATTTCATAATGCTTGGTCAATGGGAAGTACCCTATAGGTTTTGATTCCCTTGCGAAAACGTTAAAAACGCTATCATACTTAAAATATGTGATATAAATGACCGTATCTTTTGATTGCGTTAACTTAGAAGTTTGATTTTTTCACAGCTCTTAGTAATTACAACTCTGAGTACTTGACGTTGATAAAAATTTGTTACCTTCACGCGTTTCTGAGAAAAAGGTTGAAAGACAAACTTACAAACAGACAAACATACATACAAAAATTTACAGTTTTCAGATATTTTCCTTTATTTGTACCATAAGATCTTACTTCTTGCCAAATTTCATCGTGCTAGGTCAATGGGAAGTACCCTATAGGTTTTGATTCCCTTGCGAAAACGCTAAAATGGTCAAAATATACGACATATTTTCCATTATCTTTTGATTGCGTTGACTTAGAACTTTAATATTTTCACGGCCGCATGTCATCGTAGACTTGAGTATATGATATTAATTTCAACATGATACGTCTATGCATTTCTGAGAAAAAAGGGTTGACATCCCGACAGACAGACAGACAGACAGACAGACAGACAGACAGACAGACAGACAGACAGACAGACAGACAGACAGACAGACGGACAACAAAGTGATCCTATAAGGGTTCCGTTTTTCCTTTTAAGGTACGGAACCCTAAAAAATAATAAACTAAATAAGTACGGAAATAAGTTTCTTAGTTTAATATTTCAATGCAATAATCTAATATGTTTCTAAAATTTATTATTAGATAAAACTTTTTTTTGTACCAGTCTGCTTTTAATTTATAATACCTTTTATTAAAATAGAAAAAAGACGATGAATAAATACGTCTTCAAATAACTCTGTTGACAATAGGTTTGCCAATAGGTAGATGATCTTTAGACGCCATTTTCTCAAAATGAAGTCCGTGTGGCTTGACACACTATAGCTTATCAGCGTCCAATTATTTGCCTGAACTGGGCGATAGGTAGCAACCTAATAGCATAATAAAATCATTAACTTATTATATTTTCATTACACTACTAAGATGATGATGAGCCCGTTATAATGATCAGATTTACATAAATATGTTTCAAGCGTATAATTTAACCTTTTCAGCATCATCAATTACAGGATAAAGACCGGTAAAACGCCGCGGGCAATTATCGTGTTAATTTAAAACATCGGTGAGTGGCACAGCTTAAATGAAATCGGGTTTAAGAATTATGTAAGAGATACTCGTAATTGCTGAATGATGTAACGATTCTTGTGAACAACGAAAGTCTGGAATACGTCTTATATTAATAATTACATATTGTTATAATTAATAAATTTTTTACGTTAATATTTTATTTCCGTGTAATTGTAATTAATTGTAAATGTAATTTACATTTCGCTCGTGAAATTTAGCTGACATTTTCATGTCGAATATTATTGATCGTTTGCATTGACTATGTAAGTATTGAATCAAAGAATCTAAATTGATATAAATGGCATTAATAATCAATTTTAGTATTCAATTAGTTTATACATTTAGTTGATACTTAAATTATTATAAACATTTTAGTCATATATTTCAATAACTCTCTGTTATATTAATTTATCATTTGAAATATCAAAACTTTGAAAATTTATAAATGTTTTAAGCCACTGTATGTATTCGTATTCAGAATAAAAATATATTTGTAAGAATTAATTTTAATAAAACAAAAGAACATTACTCGCTAAAGCAAGGAAACTCTTCTACTTAAAGCTCGTTTGTAATCTAAACATTCACTCCTAGTTGAAGTGGTGGCGCACTTTATGTTGTAGATGAGTTAAATTATCCTTTCTTATGCTCAATAGTGCAAAATGTTTAATTTGATAAAATTGAATCATTGTGTGTTGCCACATGTTTACATCATCTCATAATAATAACTGTTTTTTTTTTTATTCTTATTAAAAATTTGGCGGAAATTTGTGAGTGCGTATGAATATAAAGATGTTTGTTACACTTTCACGCAAAAATTGCTGAATGGTTTTTAATAAAACTCTACAATAATATAGCTTATATTATTCATAGAGATATTGTGTAAATTGTCTAAACTATAACGATAATTGCTCAAAAACCGTTACAATTACACATAGATAAAGTTAACATGGAAATGTTTATCTTAATTAGTTCCAAAAAAGCTCTCTCTTTTTTTATGTGTAAGATATTATCGCCAAAATAGTGAACCATGTAATAATTTATTTATAGCGCACATTTGGTAGTAAAAAATTGATACTTACATCAAAACAAAGGTCTCTCAAAGTCACTCTACCTGTAACGCCAACGCAGGAACGCCTTCACAACTAAGCCAATTTTAAAGAATTTTGGTATAAAAATAGATAGGCTACTCGAAGTAGTAATCCAGAAGAAGTCGCGGTGACCAGCCAGCTTACGAGAAGTAATTGTTCATTTCACTTTTTCAATATTCAATATGAACACTGTAACGATTTCTCTTATGTGGTAGACTTTTTAATCAAACGGTAAAAAGGCAGGAATTGTGTACCCAAAAACGGCTTCATCGGAATTTTATCTTCAAAGAGATATCTTAGTGCGAAATTGTTTGGCGAAAGGTATTGAGAGGGAAATTTAATACCCCACAAACGTCTCGAATAAGGGCGTAGACAATAATTAAAAACTTACTTAAACTTGTGGAAATGGAACTGTAATTATTACTCCCGCGAGTGAGAGAGAAAACTCAAGTTTGTTTGTATTCACTTTAATGAGGTCTGACTAAAAGAAAAAAATATTGGTTTGTTCCTCTATCAACACTTTACTAAGTGTTTGTACATGTTTCGTGGAATCGTCAAAATAAACTGAAGAAATAGCACTAAGTCTTTACGTTCCTATATATAGAAGTGAAAGTAACTACTATAAACAAAACAAAAAAAAAATTCTTGATTTCATTTCATATTATAACTTAAGTAATTGTCAGAACAATGTGTGTATAATATAAATGTTAAAAAAATCGTACGGAAAAGTGGAAAATTTGGATTAAAAAACATTCACAGAAAAAGTGAGTAAGTCTTATGCCAGGAAGGACAGCGGATGCGCATCACTCCCAGGTATCATTTCGAAAAAAATGTCTTACTTAGGTATGCCCGTGCGTAACTGGGACGGTCAGCTATTTAATATATAACTCATTTTATCATTTATATAAATGTAAAAGCTCTAACATAATACGTTTATACTGAACACACATGTTTATTCAATCACTCTAAAAAACTTTTTACTCCTTCTAAAGTATTCAATTGAGCAATCTTGAAACACAAAGCGTCGTCGACTAAATCGTAGCTGAGAAGCTCTCAGAAAATTTGTTTCGATATATTTTCCATCTACATTGCTTTTAGCTTTCAAATAGCAGTAAAATTTGCATAGATTCCTTCTCATGTATGCACTCAATGTAAACTGGAGTCTAGCTTATGAGGTAACGCAATGCAGCAAAACAATACATATTATATTACATACTCGCTGTGCCCTACGGTTTCCCCCGCGTTAATTTGAGGAAAAATTATATTTATATAATGTTTACCTTTCCTACTTGAATAGGATATTATTCACTATTTCATCGGTATCAATTTCGTTTTCGCATTTCCCGTTTTTATTATTTTTTTTTTTTTTTCAAAAAAAGAAGCAGCCTAAGTTATTCCTTATATATATCCATATCCATAAGCTATATGTGAGTGAAAGTCCCCTCGAAGTCGTTTCAGCCGTTTCAGATATTAGCCGGAAAAACAGACAGACCGAAAAATTTTAAAAAGTTTAAAAAAAATAAAAAATTGTGATTTGCGTGTAAGTGTTGTGTATACTTTTACGTACAATTAGCTAAGAGTTGCTAATTTGAAATTACAAACAGACACTTCCATTCAAGCTCCAACACAAAATATATTTTATTCAAATAGGCTTTTTATCAATTAATAATTTCGAGACCTCATATATCTTTCGAATTTTATTTATTAATATAGATACAGACTTCTTAGTAGGTAAAATTCGTATAAATAATATTTTTGGTATTTATGAAATGTAGGTTAAAGAAGAGTACATACATACTGAGAATATTTGAATCTTTATGGTCGTACCTGAAGGGTGCTAACAGGACCCTATTACTAAGTTTCCGGCTGTAACTCTCGGACCGTAATTGATAGATAGTGGAAATTTTCACAGAGTATTTCGGTTGCCGCTATAACTCGCCTAGCGGTCGAAATTCGAACGTAGTTCATTAAATATTCAACTGATTTCAAGCTTGACCATAGATAATCAATTCTCAATATGACCACATACTTTAACAATAATAAAAAGAGTATATATGCGTGTGTAAAATAAATGGGAATGTTTGATGTTTTTTTTATTGATTTTATGTAGTTATTATGCATTAAAAATATTAGCATTCCACACTCCTTCTCTATATAAACTATAAGTGTAGGAAATTTCATACTTCTCCGTCCGCGAAATTTTTGTAAAAAAGATGCAAAATTTATGCTCCACGTAATAATATATAGATTATCATAACTTATTCTTCATTTAATTTATTTTACTCTTTCATATTTCTTAATCCGATGCTCTTGCATATGTATTTGTTTACTTTGCAAACAAAATGTTCATATGAAGAGCAAGATTGCTTATTCAGTCTACAATATAATATTTCTGAGTGCACACATTAGTTTGTATGTATACTCGCTGTATTTATTTACGACATATTATAATTAAAATTAAATATGTCGTAAATATTATACAACTCTGTGTTATCTGTCTCAAAATAGAATATAACTCGTTATACTATAATAGGATATTCCGAGTATATTAAGATAAAAAATGTATAGAAGTCGATTAAATAAATAATACGCCAGAGTCCCACATGAAAAATAATCGGCAACGCATCACGTAGCAGTCGAATTAGGCGCCTCGAACAAACAGGACAATATTTGTTAAGATAAGAGGCTCTCTAATAGAATCTTTGAGATCTTAGGCAGGTGAAGGTGACGCACGTATTTACAAGCCAATTTCGTCCCACGAAATAATACGATGTGACGTCAAATAAATATGAAACGTCTAAAGATTTTTATAGTGTTTTTTTTTGTAAGCTAATAAAATGAAAAATGCTATTTTTAAATATTCTAGTATTTTGCATTATATTGAACTTTTTTTATTCTAGCTTTACATTTCTTTTTGACCTCCACAACCTATTCTGGCAAGCACTACAAAAATATCCCGATAACGACAGCAAGATAATTACGTTAAACAATGGTTACATTCTGACAGTTGATTTCTTATTTTTGTACTAACTCCTCCTTTAACTTTCAAAACGTGATATGTTTTGATAGCGATAACTTATCATAATTAGCCCCTCTGGACTGATAGCCCTACGTGCTCTCGGGTGCGTGGTCGGGACATTGACGTGGCCAAATCTCTCTCTGTTTACACATATAAAACTAAATATTTACACGTATAGAAATATCTGGCACCGATCGACTTAAAGTCACATTCGTCACCACTACACCAGAAAGGTCGTCTCTCAGTAAAGATATTAATTTAAAGCAATTGGTAAAGTTTTTCCTTAATTAATCTACTTATCATAATAATTTAATTTTATTCTGAATATTTTAATATATTAGTTTTTGCGCCGCGTTGTTTTTTATATATATATATATATATATATATATATATATATATATATATATATATATATATATATATATATTATATTTTATGTATTTATGCGTATGAAGCCACGCAGCTTCAAACTCAAACTCAAACTCAAACTCAAAATATACTTTATTCAAATGGGCTTTAACAGCACTTTCGAATCGTCAAGTTACATGTCATATTTTAATTTTTAATTTTTATAAAGCTACCACCGGTTCGGAATGTAGTCTCTACCGAGAAAAACCGGCAAGAAACTCGATAGTAACTCTTTTAAAATCATTTATACATAATGTATTTTTATTACATTTTAATTATGTTATCCGGATAGAAAATCAACGCTTATCAAATCCACGCCTCTTTGTCGTCAAAATATTCTTGTATGGTATAATATGCTTTATTTATTAAAGATTTTTTAACGTAGGCTTTAAACTTATTAAGTGGCAAATGTAAAACTGTTTGCGGGATTTTATTATAGATGCGAATACCAAATCCCAGAAACGATGAACTGACTTTATGAAGACTTTACGAAAGTTTGGTATGAAAAGTTTATTTTTTCTTCTAGTGTTTACACAATGCCTGTCACTGTTCTTAGGAAAACCATCACTATTTTGAAAGATATATAAAATATTAACGTAAATGTATTGTGACGCAACCGTGAGAATATCTATCTTCTTAAATACATCCCTAAGGGAGTCTCGAGCTCCGAGACTATATATTGCTCGAATAGCTCTTTTTTGTAAGACAAATACAGTCTCAATGTCTGTGGCATTACCCCAAAGTAATATACCATAAGACATAACACTGTGAAAGTAACTAAAGTATACTAGACGAGCAGTATCAATATCAGTTAATTTTTAATTTTTCTAACAGCATAAATACGCATTTTCATACGCATAAATACATAAAATATAGCATTTGACCATCAAGACCGGTGTACCTTTCAAATGGTATCATAATTTTTAACAAGTGATTAATTGAAAAAATCAAAAATCCAACTAAGTCAAGACCATAGAGAATCGTTTCTAACCAACTTTAAATCGTTATAGATTCTAAACGGTAATTCTGATTTAAAATGATATAAGAATTACTGTTTGGAATCTATAACCTTAAAATTATTTTAAAAATGCCTTTTCAACAATACCTCACTTAACACAGTTCGTTGGTTTTCATTTTTTCCCTTTGACATTATGGCTTCCAAAATTGGTCATTTTATTTTTTCCCAATTATTGTACTTTCTATGACATCCGCGCCGTTATGACGAATCAAACGACGTGTCATTTATGAGAATCGGCCCACGCGTTTGGTCTAAATAGTTACAAAGGAACACACCGACACACACACACTTACATACATACATACATACATACATACATATGTACATACATTTTATAAATTAGCAGTGTTAACATTTGTATTTTTCTCTATTTTTTTTTTTTTTAAATAAAGCATTACTTGGATAGATTGTTTAAGTCATATTGTTCCGAATAAACTGAGTTTAAAATTTCAAATAAGTCATTAAATAAACTCTACTGTAAGCTTTTAGTAAAAAAATTGCTAATAAATTTATAACGGTGTTATAAAGCAAAGTACAAGCTATACTTCTGCTAAAAAGTTATGTTGCTAATTAAACTTTCATCATGTGGTTTCAGAAGTTTATATGTGGCTGGAAAACTTTATTAACAAAAGTTATACCTTGACTGCTTTGAAGCTGGTGCTGATTTAGAGCAATCATCCCCGATCTTTCTTTACTTAATAGTAAAGAAATAATTATTAAAAAAAATATTCAAAAATAATTTTTCGAAAGTAGCTTTATTTTGTATCAAAATTATCGCAAACTAATAATCGCGATATAGACGTTTCAGCATCATGGTTCTTTTTGTTTCTTAATTTTCGACCATATTCGATGTATTGTATATAGGGACTCGGTTTCGAATTCGCTCCCCATATACCTATCGAAAAAATCTATCTAGTGTGCGCCAGACTTACATACGAAAGGTTCTGTACCGGTGTACAAGATATTACGTTATGTACTTTTAAAATACGTTTGTTAAAGTATCAAGACAGATGTCGACTTGTTCCTTGTTCGACTCGTTCTTGATCGATTTTTAATGTTGTTATAATCGAAATACACACATATACAAACAAATGGATGGATATAGGAGACTTTGAAGAACCCTAAAGAGTAATATTAAAAATAGTTTGTACAAAATTAAATAAACACAGACAATATATAATCAAAGATCACAACATTGTTTTAATCTCATCTGCGAATCAATGCAATGCAATTTGTTTAATATCATAAAACTTAAGAACCGCCAGCCCTCCACACGCAAATGCAGCACTAGCAAACAAACACCACACGCTCACATGCAGTGTATGCATATGCAGTACAAGCAAGCAAATACCGCCCGTCCTATCCGTCCTACAAATGCCAACGCACAAGAGCCAAACGTCAAACCTACAAAACCTCACACAGGCTCATAATAAACAGATAAATAGTAATTAATAATAGTAAATAACTGTCGCGTCTATAAATACACTATTATTCATAAATATAAAATTATGGTGTTGGTCTGTAATACCCAAGACGAAGAAGGTCAGTCTTTTTAAAAGCAATATCTGCGCTCCAACCAGTATTTTAATATTAAAAATAATACCTTATAACAACGAATATCTAAAGAAAAGGATATTATTAAAACTTTAGAAAAAATATAAGTATAAAAGTTATTATTATTTGTGACCATAAACATTTAATTACATTTTTTTCAATGAATACACCTTTTGAATTCAATTTTCGCGCGCTTTGAAAATAAATTGCCATTTAAAAAAATACTTTGAATATTTTTATTACTGCAACCAATGTAAATTAATATTTTGAAACAATTTTTTCGCATCAATACGTATTTATTAAAAAGAGTTATTGTAACATGTGTACAAATAAAATATTAAATATAAAAGAGTTAAAAAACAAAATTAAAGAAATGTATTAATTTCTCTATGAATTAATCAACATCCGCATTAGTATGACAACATTTCAATTTAATATAATTATTATTGTCTATGAGTCGAAATCAGCAATATTATTGGCCATCCCGGCTAAGTTGAAAATGGCGCGTGTTTCGTCACATCCTGTTATGTGTTGGTGAGTGCATGGCATCGACGTTGATCCAGTTCTAAGATTTTTATTCCGCAACGCCGCAGTTCCTTTACATATGTAATATTTAACAAGATATTATTCGTAATGGTGTTCTGTAAAAGGCCATGGATTTGATGAAAACGGTAAGGATTCCATAGTTGCAGTATTATTCTTAAAAAATTTGTTTGGCTTTTGTTTCTTGTTTTGGTGATATTGAAACTGGCCATTACATTAGAAAAAATATCTCTTTCCAGAATTTGTGTGCACGTGGGAGGTAAGTGTTAATAGTTTTCATTATGTAGACGGGGTCTCGATTCGAGTTTGTACAATAAAGAGTCAAAGTTTGTTGATTTGTCAATACATGGCACCCGGCAACCGAGCGTTGTTACGCCATCTTATAGTCCTCCAAATGTTCCACACATTTGTCGGCTTTGATTTTTAACGAGAAAAAATTAGACGCTGATAATCATGCTTTAGAGGGATTGAGATGGAAGCGATTTAATAAACATTGGTTCTAGGTATGTCAATTTCACTTTTGCATTGCATCGTATTACATGACTTGACAAACCACATGTGCAAAGATGGATTTGTTGTTGTTATTTAGTCGGCACCGACCCAATTGCATAATATTTTATGCTGGACAGAATGTTGCTTTTCTTAAATATATTTATTATTTTATTACGCTTGATGTGTAGTTGTATGTATATTCGGATGTATATAACCTATAAATTTGACAAGTGTAATGAGGTCCAATGTTCAGTGGATTGTCATTACTGTCCTTTTTGCATCACGTATCAAGGTTACTTTTCATACAAGTTTTTAGGTCTATACATTGTTCAATGCTTACATAAAATTTATCAAATGAGAATCTGAGTAATATAATAATTTCCTACCTTTAGGATAATCTTTACTTACATACTATGACATTTATAGTTTCAACATTTGACATTTAAATTATTAAACAATAAAAGTTTTTTTTGTGAAATATTAATCATAACTAAAACAGTTAAAAAAAAACTAGTTTTAATAAAAATTATAGAAAATAAAAAACAACATGGACAAACATAGATTTGTATACAGTAAATAAATGTACAGAACTATTATCTTATTTACTCTAATGAATATGAAACTAAAATAAATAAATTCAATAATATATAATTTCATGTCATCTATAGTAGCATATGCTATATAGGTCATTCTTAATATCTTTGTTGCTTATTATGTTTAGTGATATTCTTTATTTGGTGTTAAAATAGCATTTCACACTTTAATATAAATGTTTTCTCATATCAATTAAAATAAAACTTAGATTTTAATTTGATATATCTGTTTTTATTGAGAATTTGTACTTAATCTACTTATGTCGGAATAACTACATCAACAAATAAATTTATTTTTATTTTATATATTTATTTGTTAGTATTATATAAACAATCTTACATTATAGAATGTGTTTACTTGTAGCAAAATCCCTTTCGCGTTTATCCGTACACTGGTAAATAAATGTTAAATGTTGATAAAGTATATTTACTTTTGTGTGTAGCGAAGTTATTGATGTGCTTTTATTGCATTAAAGCTTGCATTTTCTTATTGTGGTACTGTAAGTAATGATTTTGACCACCTTCATACATAAAACCGAGGTAAAGGATATCAATCAAAATAGATAAAGATGACACAATACATACTCTGTTTTATCAAACCTTTGCAACTGATAGGTGACTAACACTTGTTACATTTATGGTACTTAGTAATGTCACAGACAAAAGGATTAGAAATTGCTTAAATTGAAAAACCCCAAGTAGTATGACTAATACAAAATACATATATTAGTACAATAGCAAGTTTAAATGGCATATTTATTACATTGTACATTTGGTTGGAACTTAAGTGATGATATGTGAATATATAGACATATACTAAAAAGGTAACATCAAAAATCCTGTACTCTGGTAAATGCAAGACACTCTGTTAGTAATACTTATCTGCAAATCAAACTCTTTTGTAATTTTTTATGTTAAATGATCTTCAATATGTTGCTAAAACTTAAAATTACAAGATTTCTTTGAAATATTTCTTTGTTCTTTGACTAT
The DNA here is from genome assembly GCA_037950945.1 of Hypolimnas misippus. NCBI lineage: Eukaryota > Metazoa > Arthropoda > Insecta > Lepidoptera > Nymphalidae > Hypolimnas > Hypolimnas misippus. Next base: position 9,735,449 of record JBBEEQ010000025.1, on the reverse strand, counting down.
TATCAGGGAATCCCATTTACTCTATGATAAGACCATTATGTTTTAGTGGACTCATAAATTGTCACCATTCATATCTCACTAAATTCCATTTGTTGGTATGGGTGTGGTATATGCATGTATTAGCAGATATATTGCAAAAAACGTGTAATTGACCTCTATTTTGCTTGCAACAAAATTATTTCTTGACTGTATATATTATATACAGATGCCTCTTTGTTAAACTTAAAAAAATAAGAATCTTATTATCTTATAACAAAATAATAATTCATAAAAGTTAAATAATAAATGGTGGTTTTCCCACTTAGTTATATTTTTTATATTAATTAATCATTTTTAAATAAAGTTTTCCTATATTTTCAGAAATGATACTGCATAATTAGTACTGTATCAAAAATTACTACATACTGGAATTTGATTGGGCGCTCTCTGGTATTCAATACTGGGTTGCCTTTTTTTATTAACCTTTATGATCAATTCCTACTGTCATTTTTAAAAATGATTATTAACATTTCAAGTTCACATAAGATATGAAGAAATGACATAATAAAATAGATTATGATAATATAATGTAAAAATTACTAAATACTTAGATGTACAGCTAACTACAGGAATAAAGATACCGCGTTTCACTATTATAATAATAGACAGGAAAGAATGTGAAGAATGTAATTCTATCTTAATGGGTGTAATGAAGTTGTGGTTATTTGACTTCACTGTGGTAAAGAAATAGATTTGCTTACATTTTTAAAGACTACAAGATTATTATAACTTTTTTGTATTATTATATGATAATTTTATAAAGTATTTTAATATTTCCTATAAATAGAAGATAAATTAATAATTTAATATTTTTATCTGAAATTTAATTGAATCAGTCATTTCAAAAATCTGTAAGTCGCACAATTACAATTTTGCAGAAATCAATAAAAACTGTTTTACTAGTTTTAAAGGACTTTTTTATGCTTAATTTAGTGTATGAGTTGTACAAAAATTAAATGTCGAAAAAACTTCACAGCTTATTAATAATAATAATGAAAAAAATCTGAAAAGTGTTCTTGATTTATATTATTTTAGCAAGGAATAGTGTTAATGGTATGTAATTTAACTAAAACAATTTTCGTTATCATATTTGTATTGTTTATTATTGACAATTACTCTTATAAATTAACCTATAACAATTTCACATGTATTAATTTATCATGTTTTATTATCTTTAAGGTACCTTCTAATAAGGTAATCTCCACCATTCTTATCTGGACTATCTTCAATAGTTGCAGTTGGCCAGCCGAAAATGCTTTTATAAAATGACATGCTCTTCTTGAATTCTGTTCTGAACTTGCTTTCAAACACCTTTTTTTTTTTAATTTTAAACTATTGAAGAAAATTAAAAAGGAAAAGCATATTGACTTTTGTGATTTTCACCAAGAATATGCATCTTCTTTTAAGACATTTTTAATAAAATAAAATAAAAACAAAAACGCTTTGAATAACAATGTGACTTAAGAGATTTTTGAAATGACCAATTTAGTTCTTCAATGAAGTTAAACTTATCATCAAATATAAAATATTTTTCCTTAAGATGTCTTAGGTATGCCAAATTATTATTAAAATTTTTGTAGGATGAATAAAATAACAAAATTATTAGGTATTTCTGAAATCTGTTTTTTTAATAATTAGTTTGTGGTCTTTCGAATTCATCATTTACATTAGTTTTTGTATCTACATAAATAAAAGTTGTTCAATTAAAATAAATTGTAATTTTGTTTTTTGATGATTTTCGATCATATACAAACAAAGTTTTTCATGAAGTTCAACTTTTCTAAATTCAGTAATAAAATTGAATTATCAAATTAATGAACGTGGTGTGAAAAGGGTTACATTAATTAATTTAAATTGTAACTTAAAGTAAGTAAATGTTGTTTGAGTATACACTCTGTAAAATCGTTTCTAAATATACTTCTATTTATGCTATGTATGACATTTATATTCCTATGCTTTTGTCTTGAGATATGTCTTAAAAAAAAATTTAGCATCTAAATCTAAATGTTTGTAATGTCCAAAAAATAGAAAAAAAATAAGAAGAGTGGTATGTAATGGGACATGTTAGACGTAAGTTCACTGTTAAATATCTGTGGCGTGTTGCAGGAATATGAGTTCCTAGACTTGTCAGATGTGAAAGAAGCGGAACTGAGCAGTTTGCAGTGTGCCCTTTTCGAGAAAAACCCTGAAACTGCGTCCACCCTCGCGAACGTCGGTTGGACTGATCCTGCAGTAGGTGAGTAACATATATAATTATTTATTATTATGGTATAATTTTGCTGAATCTTTACAGTTTCGCATTTATTATTTCTATAAAAAAACTTGAACTTATACATATGTGTATAACTTCTGATTTATCAACGCACAACTCAAATTGCTTAACTGATTGAATCATAACTTAGCATATAGATAGTTGTAGTGATGTAGGCACTAATAAAGGATGTTAACAAAATTAAAAATAAGAGGTGAAATAGGAATTAAATTTGTATGTATGTATAATTGAAATGATCTGAGTGAAGCTGTATAAAAAATTAGTAAAATATAAATTTCAAATAATTATACCTATTAATAACTAATTGGTTTCGTCGAATTATATGTTAATAGATATATCGTCTTGTTCGTCGAGCACGGCGGGGCCACCGACCGTGTCGAGCAGCCTGGACAGCCTGTCGGGCGGCGAGTGCGAGATGGCGCCCCACTCGCCGCAGCGGAGCGCGGGAGGGCCGCCTCACGCGCCGCCGCCCTACGTGCAGCCGCCTGCCTACCCGCCGCCGCCGCCGCACCAGTGGCCAGTCGCACCACCCAATGTCTACGTCAGTCAGGTTACGGCTAATGTCAACGTGCACGGGTACATGGGCCAGTACTACCAGCCGCCCCAGCCGCAATACGTTCCGCCACCGCCGCAACAAGTGGAACGAAATTCAAGAAATCACAGACGGGAGCGCCGCAACAAACGGGCTCCTTCACCGCCCGCACCGCAGCCGCCACCGTATTATGTACCATATTCACAGTACTACCCGGCGGCTCAGGCACAAGGCGCGCCGTTATACCATCTACCGATGTACCAGCCTCTAGTTTATGGACCGTACGCCTATCCGCCATATTATCAAGAATATCCGATACCAGTTGAAGGTGATGCTGGTGATAAAGGACCAGATGAATATCAACAAGAAGTTGTTATGGAACAAGAAGCCGTCGATGCATATTATGCAAGCGCACACTATGCGGCTCCTCCATACGGTCCTCCGGTTGAAGGCGCAGTAGAATACATGCCTCCAATGTACTTGCCGCCGCCGCCTCACCCAGCTCCCATGCCAATGCATCAGCAACCACCCCATCAATCAACACCTCATCAGTTTAATGTACATGCTAAGAACTTTGTCTTGGGACAAAATCACAATAAGAATTTCACACCTGAGAAGAATCAAGAACAAAAACCACCTACAACAGTCACACCAACAACAACTGCTACCACTAGCACTGTTGAAGCACTCCCTGTCAAAGATCTTAAAATCAGTAAGGGACCAGGTAGTCCAAAACAGGAGAGACCTGCTGAGGCTGTACCACCCAAGCCAACCCCACCTCTAGAAAAAACTTCACCAACAGTCAAAACAGATCCTACTAAACCAGCCTGGACACCTGAAAATAAACCTCAAGAACCCAGCCCAGTCCAGAATACGACACAAACATTCCCACAACAAACACCCGCCCCAAATACTCAAGCAGCGAGTGCAAAAGTACCTCCTGTTCCTGGAAAAGCATTAAAAGGACCTACTGCTCCCTTTTCTACAGGCAAGCAACCACCCAAACCTGCAGTTCCTGCTGCTGTGCCTGTACAACAATCGGTCTCTACGCCTAAAGCGCCTTTTGGTAATCGACAGAAACGTGAAGGCAATACAAATCGTTCTCCATCTAATGACAATGCAGAGATCGAAAAAGCAGTGCCGATAGAGCACCCTAAACGTGAGCCACCGTTGCCACCTAGCAAGGCTCCTATGCCAATTTCGATCACTCTTCACGCTCAAGGGCCTCCTGTGATAGTGACAAACAAATCGCCATTTGCACATTCAAGAAAGGCAGCTGCAGTGCCTGAGCCTCCTCCCGCCCCACAGCTGCCGCCGCCGGCTCCCACTGCATCAGATTTTCCCCCTCCACCAACCCCCAGAAATAGAGGGGAACCGATACCCCCACCGGTGGTCCAACCACAGCCACAACCTGCCCCTGGAAAATCTTGGGCAAGTCTTTTTTCTAACAAAACAACAAGCAGTATAACAACTACAACTTCACCCTCAACGGTTCCAGTTGAGGAACCATCCAGTCCTACAACTTTGACTCCACCAACAGTTGCTAATGTCCAAAAGCCAGTGGCCAAAGTTCCCCCGTTTGATGCATCTCCATTGCTTACTACTGCAGTAGATAAAGCTGTAACAACTGCAAGGCCAGTTACCACAGCTGCACCTACCATATCTTATTCTGAGAAAACATCAGTGAATGCTGTAAGCAATGCAAGTGCTCCAGTTCCTCCGGCGAAACCTGCTTCTATACCTACTACTAATACAGAGGTCAGAGAAGTACCTGTACAGAAAGAGAGTTCACCGACAGTCCCCGTTCAGCCGTCGCCTTTTAGTGATGACCCTAACTCATACAGAATGGGAGGTAATTATTCAATACACAACTTTTACATCTAAAACAAAAATGTTTCATTTTTACTTTGAAGTAAAAATAAAATTAACACAAGAAAATATCAGGATACTCAATTACAATTCAACCTATGAATTATATTTTTTATGGCTCCATTATTTTACAAAAACAAAAAATCCAATCGATTACACTTATATTTGGTTTTAAATAATAAAAACTAAAATTTTATTTTTCAGAATTTTTATCGAAATATCAATTGGAAAATCGTCCAGTTTCACTCTTGCCTCGCGGTCTTACCAACCGCTCTAACTACTGCTACGTAAATGCTATTCTGCAGGCGTTGATCGCTTGCCCTCCCTTCTACAACATGCTGAAGGCGCTCCCGTACCAGACACGTCGTGGGAAGTCGAGTACACCCGTTATTGATTCCATGTAAGTTAATGTTTTTCTATACCAGACTCACGGTACACTCACGCTTATGGCAACTGCTTCGATCCTATGAGCCATAGCGTGAAGTAATATAGCCTAACCTTCCTTAATAAATGGGCTGTTTAACACTTGATACACAAAAGGATTTTTTTTTTAATCAGATCATTAGTTTCAGAAGGGTAATATCCCTTTCGTACATATTGCAAACAAATTTTAATTCTTTATACTACAAATTTATGATATAGATTTTACCTGCAACTGACAACTAAATGGACTTCAATTTTTTTGTTGTGCTGTAGCACATGTTTTAAGGCTTTCTAACCTTCGCCATGGAAATAAAACGAGACATCCTATATAAGCAGTTTAGAGAGGAATAATTAGTAAGTTTGTCTAAATACCAGGCGACCCGAATTCGCGCATGGTATAGTCTAGTGTGAACTCAAAATATGTAGTTTCGGACCAATAGGCTTAGTTGAATAGAGTTATATTTAAGTATTCACGGATGAAATGTCTCTTGCAGGGTGGAACTATGCTACGAGTTCAGTCCGCTGGCGAGCGCGGCACGGCGCGGACGTGGCGAGGCGGGCCCGTCGGGCGCCGCGCCCGCCGTACCCGCCGGTCCGCCCCTCGACGGCTCGGCGGGCCTGCGCGTACTGCGGGCCCTGCGCCCCTTCCCCGGCTCGCAAGAGGGCCGCCAGGAGGACGCCGAGGAGTTCCTCGGCTGCCTGCTCAATTCGCTCAATGATGAAATGCTTGAGGTAAGGAGTTATACAATTATTATAAACCCATTAGCTGGCCACGCGTTTATGGTTACTTCTCATCTTTAAATCGTAGCGTGATGTAATATGCAGTGAATATGCTTCCGTTAGTTGCATTGACCATTGTGCCAACCTGTCTGTGCTACATATAGCCTATAACCGACCTCAACAAATGTGTTATATAACGCCAAATTAATTGTTAAAATTGGATGAGTAGTTTCAAAGATTACCTCCTACATAGAAATTTTATTTTGTTATAATAGTGTAGATGGGCCTAGAGTGTTCTGCAAGTTTTACGCATCTTTCCCGATTCGCACGAAGGCAACCAAGAGCCACATTTTTTTATGTTGGTAGTTAAAAATTATTTAATATTATTCAAAAATGATGATAATAGTCACTGGTGTGAATTAATTACTAGATCAATTTGTGCGAAAGGTTATGGGCTACATTAAATCTTGCTATGACCTATTAGAATGCAGCAATAACCATAAGTGCGTGTGGTACCGCAAGAAGTAGCTATTAAAGTATACAAATATAGATTGAATTTAATTTATAAATCAAACCAAAGTACATTAATTTTACTATGATGTTATATATTTTTCGTCTCTGAAACATAGATAAACTGTTACATTGTGGACAAACAGAACTGAGTAATTTTTAATAGACAATGTGAGTGTTACATATAATTATACAATTTCCATAATCCTAAATATTTCTTCTAGCTTATAAAACTAGTAGAGCCCGAAGAACCTAAAGACACTAATGGCAGACCAAATGGTGTTGTTCCTCAAGAGCAACCGGTCGAAGAAGACGATGATGATGATGAATGGAAGGTAAGCTATTTATGTCTATTAATAACTTATGTATAGGAGATCATAAAACGCAATCTGTTCAATATACAACCTCATACCACGTAAATAAGTCAAGTAACCAGATGTAAGCTTGTGTGTTTCAATAAATAAGACACTGATAATAAATTCTTTTAAATATAAAAGTAATGATTAACAATTTATGTAAATTGTAGGCGAGATTTACACTAATAAGTTTTTTCTCAGACTTTTATTAAGATTTACGAAAGTTGTTTGCACCCACCTATATCCATTGACAGATAATTCTTACAAGTGCTTTACACGTAAAATTTTCTGTCGGTGACCCAATATCGTTAACAATATTAAATGTTCACAAGATTTATATAAAGTAACATATAGTTGTCACAGACAAACAATATACTGTACATAGTCGAGGGAGATAATTGGAAGAAAATTAATATACAAATTCCGTTTATGGCGATAAAATTTGCATTCATCATTTTGATATCTTTCTTAATGTGTACAATGGTGTATCGCAGGTGATGGGCCCGCGCAACCGCGGCGCGGTGGAGCGGCGCTGGGCGGCGCGGCGCACGCCGGTGGCGGACATCTTCCGCGGCCGCACGCGCCTGCGCCTGCACCGCGCGCCGCACCACGACGTCACCGACGCCGTGCAGCCCTTCTTCACGCTGCAGCTCGACATCGAGGTGAGGCTTGCTAATTGTTTATTTTTTTTTTTTTTTGATTACGCAAGGGAAATTTCTCTTAATACTTTCAGATTGGTTCCATTTTTTCATAATCAGTTTATTAATTTAGTTTTTAAATCAAAATAATTGGAATTAAGTCGTCCAAGTAAGTAAACGAAATTGCGTAATTTACTTTTGAAGTCGGTTTTTTTTTTCAATATAGTTGTTATTTTTTAAGTAGAAATTGAACATCACCCTTTTAATTTTCAACAGCGTTCCACCACCGTTAAAGACGCATTAGAGCTCTTAGCTGGTAAGGACACTCTGGAAGGTGTCTCGGATGCTTGGCAGCAGCTTTCCTTGGAACAGCTGCCTGTGGTGCTGCTTCTTCACCTTAAGTGCTTCCAACTAGATGCTGAAGGTCACACTGCGAAGATCGTCAAGAACATCGATTTCCCTATTGACCTCAAGATTGATCCTAGTACGTAAAGAACATCTTACTACCATTATAAATTTGAATTTTTGTGAGGATGGGTGGATTTGTGTTGTTATTACAAAAACTGCACAACATATTTTGATCAAACTTTATCTTAATATAGCTTATAACATAGGCTACTTTTTAGTAACATACCAAGCAAGTAGAGCCATACCAGTGGCCGAAATTTGCAAGTTTTCATATAAATTAGTGAACTGATATATAAAATTCTTTCTATGTTATATCACTACAATCTATACAAATGTGACAATACCAATATGCTCGACCGAAGCCTTGTGGGGCGGGTAGCAAAGTATATAATCACTTTAAATGGTTAATTAATAATTTTAACAATCTTTACATTTCCACAAGTACATTTATTTTACAATGATGTTATATATTTTTCGTCTCTGAAGCAATAATAAATTGCTATAATGTGGACAAACAAGACTGAGTAATTAAGAAGATAACTAAAATAATGTTACATACACATACAATATCTAACAAAGAATCTTATAATTACAGAAATAATGTCTTCGAAGCACACAACCAAACAACGTCTATACAAACTATTTGCTGTTGTCTATCATGAAGGAGTGGAGGCAGTGAAGGGTCATTATCTTACTGACACCTTCCACGGGCAGGCTGGTTGGATAAGGTGAGATATAGACTTTAAAATATTCCTATCTTTTATTAACATTTCAAATATAAGTTTTTTCTTTAAATGAAATGAACAAGCAAACAATCGTCTGATATTAAGTGATCACAGTTTTGCATGAATATTTGTAGCACAGAAGGAGCTACGAATGCTTTGTCAAACGTCACCATTCGAAATGCAACCAAATATACATAGTTACAATAGTACTAATAATAGTTAATACAATAGTATTAACTACTTCATGCTGACTTTCTCCTCGAGTATTCGAGCTGTAGATAGACACCACAGTAGTCTCAGGAATTATTTAGATTGTTTTACAGATATGTGTTGTTATGAATTTACAATGATGGTACTTATTTTTCGTCTCTGAAAGTGATAATTATTAATCACAATCTATGTAGACAATTTTGACTGAGTATATAAGGGATTTTTTTATAGAAACAATTGTGTTTAAAATTAAACTAATTCCTAATATATTTAAATTTCAGGTACGATGATTCGACTGTGACACAAGTGACAGACGCTCAGGTATTGAAGCCGAAGCCACCGCGAATGCCCTACCTTCTAATGTATCGTCGTCACGATACTCTTGTTCCGCATCGCCCTCCAGGAAAACCAGAATAAGGTCGAAGGCCTATATATGTTCAGGAGATAATACTGTGTTGTTTCAAAGTGACTTCTATGTGAGTGTGTATATAACTTATTTAGTTAAGTGTGCCTGTCAAAGACTTACTGCACAACGAATTCACTGTATTTAATATTAAGTACACTTAAAAATTTTATCGGGAGGATGTTTTGTATTTTTTTTTTCGTGGCACAAATCTTCCTTTTTATATTTTCTCACTGAAATTAACGTCTATTTCCCCTTTTATTTTGTGTATATTCTTGGTTTAAGTAACTGTTAATCTTATTTAAATTTAGTGTAAATAAGATAAGCTGTAAATAAATGTTTTGTATAGAGTACAAAATGGAGACATTTTGTTCCATCAATGCATATATTTCATCACAAAATATATTCGATAAAATTATATCTTGCGAGTCATATATTAGGAAAGATATGTTTGTAAATATTGTTCATGAGTGTTCTAAAATTGAGATTTTTTTAGTTACCGGCTATTGGTCGTAGTTATGAAAAAGTCAAACATTCGAAATTTTTATTTTTCATTTCTAAAATGTACATAAGATTTGTAAATTGATAATTCTATAGAATATATTTCATGTTGATACGTTCATCTGACTACTTTTTAGATTTAATATCTTGACAATATGGAATTGTGTTATAAATTTTTAAAAAATATAAAAAAAAAATTGTGTAATGTAATTTTTCATACATGGTTCTGTATTGGTCATCATTCTTTCAATCATGCATCAACAATCCGGTATTGATGTGAAGTACAAAGATTGAATACTGTTGTGATAGTAGAAAGAAGGTGCACTTTTTGATTTTATCAACAATCAGCATATTGAATATATTTTGCATTATATTGTACTAAAATTATATATTTTTCTGTACTGCCAATGCATACTAATTTTTATTATGATCGATGTATATAAAAACAAAATGTGCATTCTATACCAGACTGCATTTTAAAAGATATGGGAATGTATGATCCACGGAACGCCTCGACTTAAAGATTTCGTCCTAGAATAATTATATAGATAAGGGTTTGTGTGGATTGTTCGACGTTAAGCCGTGGATAGACTGCGTTCTTGAGTACACGTACACTGTGCTGTTCGTACTTGCAGCCTGTACATGTTCAAAATCAATATGTTATTCAAAATTAGGAATTTACATTCTCTTTTTGAATATCAAGCAAATAGTTCGACAACGATTTCGGAAAAGTTCAGGTTAACCTGAGACCTGAGAAGTAACTTGTGAAATGATCTATGAGTACCCAAGGACACGCAGTCTGTACATGGCTTTAGTTTATGGAATCGGTGCTTCGACGGACTGATAGTAAGGCAGTGAGTGATGTGCCCTTGGTATTGTGATATGGAATGTGAATGGACAATTACTACAGATTGTTTAGTCGTATAAATAATATTGTTATTAAATAAGTGTTAAATTTAAATAGATTATATGTTATCTCGCCGTTGGCCTCTGTGAATGTCTGTTTTTAATATTATTCGAAATCAACTCGTGATCTATCATTTCAGTTGGTGAAGAAATTTTTTTTGTATCGTGTGGAAGCTTATTCTGTTGGGGTGTCTGTAAATTTTACATCTATTTAACTATTTGAATTTGTTTTATAAGTGACTGGTTTGGAGCATAGCTGCATTTTAGATCGAGGATCGACAGCGTCGATGCGATCTGGGGGTTATTATACGAAGCTATCGCTATTGCAACGCGATACATATTCACGGTTGATTTGTTTCTTTTTAGTACAAAAAAAATTACAAATGAACTGTCAAAATGTATCGCGTTGCGATAGCGGTAGCTCAACGTAATTCGCCTGCTGGTGGGATGGCTGATCTCAAATAAGTGTTGTTGTTTGAATCACATTTTAATGTGTACGTAATTTTACTCGGTAGAATTTGAGGGCAATATATCAAGGCCTTGAAAGATAAATATTTTGCTAGAATCTAATTAATAATCGTAATTAAAGTTTTGAGTTCGCTAATGAATAGAGCTTTTTTACTTAAGTGTTAAAAAAAAAGATCTAAAACACAATTTGGTTCGAGTCCAATTGTAATAAAAAATATTTAGTCTTAAACTTAGTCAATTTAACTATTATCATAATGAAGATTGATATATAGGTTTAGTTTCTAATTTTCTGGTAAAGAGTTATTTACGACTAACGTTCTAAGCTTTTATATGTATAACTTGGTTGTTGTTATTCGTTTATTTGGATTTTGGGTAGCTCATAGTATATAGTTAGTGATGTAGTGGCATTATTAATATATAAACATTCACTACTACATATTGTCGATGATTTTTCATAGAAAATTCGAGCCAAAACTGTATTTAATAACATTTAATATCCATCTATATATTGCGATATTATGAATTTAATTTGTATTTTTTTTTAACAAAAATGTATATATTTATATGCTCTTCGATTTGTTAAACGAGCTCTTAATTATTTTTCTATTAAAGTGATGTTCATGCTTCGTGATGGCAGTAATACATTGAATATAGTGTTGGCTCATATTCTCTAAACATCCATTGATATGTCGTTTAATTTTAATCACCAATCAGTTCTCTGGTAGAACTGACATGAATTTTAAATTACCGATCATATAATAATTAGTTTGTTATATTTGCACAAATCGATTTTAAGTTAAAATATTGTTCCTTGTGATGACGCTGACTTGTTTTGCATGTATTAGAAAATAGTGGAGCATACACCAAAAAAAAAATGAACTTATTTGCTGTTTCGACTTGTGATATTTGATTAAAACAATGCAATTTCTGTACTTCTAAATTGCAGAAGTATTATATCAATTTCATTAAAAAAATTGTACATACCATATTATGGTATAATAAAAATTGTAAGATTAGTCGTTTTGCTCGAGTAAAACAGACTAAATAGAATGAATGCAGAATATATTTCTATATATTTGTAAATAATTAATAAGAGTGTAGTCCATTCTTCATAAATGCTCCTTTTGTGCGTAAGACTGAGCGAAGGGATTAGTATCGAGCACATTAGAATAAGATTTCTCGTAACAATGGCTGCCTTTTAATTTAGTCTATGTTGCATATTTATTGTTACACGTGTACTGGAGTTGAATGTGCCGAATTTACGAACATTATATAAAACGCTTTAGGTGTATCACTTTGTCTATCTATGATTCGATATCATATTTGTAATTCTATTTACAAGGACGATCTGTAAAAATTTTTAATTTTAATTAGAGAATGAAATGTTTTTATCGAATTTAACTCATAAATAACAAGGTTGGACCAATAACGAATAGCTGAAAGCCGTAAAAACTGGTTGCAAATGAGTTGAATCTGTTAAAAAATATATATATTTCGTCCCGTCACTTAATGTTACGTAATAATGACATTATTTAGTTTTTTCAGTATTTATAATGGTATCAATTGTTTCAAAATATACAAACTTTTCATAAATCTTTTCATAATTCAGTATTTGTAATGAATATCATCGCACTGAATTTAAGGAGTCTTTATAGATAAATAATTTTCATATATATTTGTATGTAAAAATTCCTGTCATTTTTCCAATTTCCGTGTAGATATAATACTGTTGAAATGTAAATTAGTTTGTCGTATTGAATAGTAAACGTTCCTGATATAGTTATTATTGTCTGAACAACTGTGAGTGAATATGAGACGATTTTATTACTAATTTTAGAATGCAGCTTTTTGTGTATTTCATTAAATGCTCCTGTGCCAATAATGGATCATTAAAAAAATGAATTTTTTCATACAAAAAAAATTATCAATGTATATCTGTTTAGTGTCTACTATAATTAATGAGGATTGATTCTGATATTGTATGATTATTAAAAAATTTAATCCTAATTTATTTTTAAAGTTTTACACTGTTTTTAACGATGAGAGTTTAAAAGTGAAGCATATTTGTTTTTCTATTAAATCATTAAGTAATTCTCGAGATATTTTAATTATAGATACATTTATATCTATTTTTAATAGGTTACGCGCATAAGTTTCGAATATTTACGAGTTTTTCATGACAACGCTACACCGTAGCGTCTCCATACGCATCTGTAGTGAAAAAACAGTTTGAAAAATAGACATTTTAACTTTCTATTAGCAATATTGAATGATCATTTTCTAGTCTGAAACAAATCTATTCGGTGCAATGAAATATATCGAAATAATAAAGACTTACGACTAAATTATACGAAATAGCTATTAAACTCTAAACGATATGTGCAATTGTTTCAAAATATTCATATACAAAACTGATTATTTTTTTTCAATACACAGTTGGCGGTCTATCTTAGGTCTTAAACATACAGTATGCTTATCATTAACTATCATTATTTTTATATGAGAGGATCATTATTTAAGTTATGTTTAATATTAGTTTTAAGTTCCAAGGCTGTATTAAAAAGTGTTTCCCAATGACTATAATTATAAATACATATTCGCTACAAAAGCTGTAATTTTTATACGAAAAATTATAACATTTATATTATTATTATATATTACCGTAAAACTGGGTATTAATATAAAAAAGGTATTGTCCAAATGTTTTTAAAATTAATAATTTTATGGCAAAATGTGTAATCGTTATTAATTTACAGCTTTTGTAGAGGATATTTACTTTCGTTTAACCTATTATTTGAAATGTAAATAAACTGCTGGGTATAATGGATGAAGCAAAAATTAAGATCAAAGGAAACCTAAATTTACAGCGTCATCCATTATAACCAGATTCCTAAGTTGTTGAAGTGGATGTGTGTATGACTAATAAAATAATCCTTTATTTTGGTAACAAATTGGTGTTATGAAAATTTTGTGAATAAAATATGGTGTCATTCTGATTTTTTATGTTGTTTCATTGAATCAAATCCTTTATTTTTATCAAAGTATATTTATTATCTAAAAATAAGATGGACAATCATATAATTATAAAACATAGATAGTGATTATTTCTCGTTGCTCACGATGTTCTGGAAAGAAACATTAATAGGAAATTAGTCTTTTTTTTTTTGTTTTTTGATGTAAGATTTTATTGTCACCGATCCACACTCATAAATTAAAAAAAATATCTTAAATTTTGCCACATATTATAGACATAGATTATATTGGAGATGACACATTATTACTCATCAGCCATAAATGTAGTAAGTTTATTGAAAACGGAAGTAACCCACAATCATAATCAAAAGTCAATTAAATCAAGTGCCATGTCATATAATCATACCCTTTTAAATCCATATGGTTAGTTTAGTCATAATCCGTGTAAATTCATAGTTAAATTTTTAAGATACGTACCCGAACTCTAAATTTGAAGACAAGATAAAAAATCATAAAAAGTACCACTGGTACTAAAGTAAGTATCACTGGTATCCATCCCGCTACAACATCCGCTAGAGGCCATGTTGCCATCCCCGACACAAAGACAATCTGTGAAACAAAAACTATGATATATGTATACATTATACAGATATACATTAATAATTATAAAATATGGACGTATTTTATAGTTCAACTGAGAGCCTAGCCTGCGATTACTAGTACTAGTTTGGAGCAGTACCATCACTATATGGCATATAGTGATATGCGAAACCCTAGCTATATTAGCTATTTGTATATATATACAAATAACTAATATAGCTAGGGTTTCGCAAGGTATTTGAGAGAGCTGGAAGCCTAACAACCAGTCTGTTCATTTTCTCACTTCCTATTTTCTTTTTATCTTTCTTTCCTCGGCTGCAGTGATCACTTAACATCACGTATCTCGCCTACTCGTGTGCCGGCTGATTTTCATAAAAAAAAACTATTTGTGACACAAGACAATATTTTCTTTTCTGAAACTACTTACCAAAAGTACAAACGGTGTTAAAGCCCAGCAAACTCTTAAAAACACACAAGGATACTCCCCTACTGCAAAGTAAACATCTTCGCAAAACGTCGTCTGACCATAAAAGTAGGTAATCACTATTGAAACAAACGCCGCAATTGACGTACGAGGCTTGGAAACGGGCCACGTCATTAGAAAATTCAGGATATACATTCCACCCTAAGAAATAGAAGAAGGCTAGTAGAATATATAACTTTATATTTAAAATATATGTAAATCGAAAAATTGGCGCCAAAAATGTGTCAGTCAGTATTGTGACGTACAAATATTAAATCATAATAACGGCCATATTAATCAAAGTCAAATGCGCTTTAATTAATATCAGTAAAATTTTATTTTAACTTAATTAAAAATATTCTTAAGTGAATTAAGACTAACAAATAATAATAACTATAGGTAAATATTTTCTCAAAAAATTGAATTACATTATAAATTTATATAATTGTCGCAGTCAAGTAGCTTAATGAGCCGATCAATTAACAAACTAGTCTACTACGATAAATAAATGGCCTAAGCATCAACTAGCCATTTTATTAAATATTGTAATAGACGCTACGGCTGCATATTATTCAGAAAGCTAGTTGAACGGCGCCGTATAGTTAAGAGGCTAGGCTGTTAACTGCACGGCTTATTAAACTATTTGCCTGAGACATAATCATATTGTTCTTATATTTTTACCTGTGTACAAATAGTGATGATTCCAATAAAACAAAACAACAGGCATATTAGTATCAAGAACGCCCATGTAAGCTTGCGTACTAAGCGTCCAGTAAAAGTTGACATTATCGTTTGTACTAGTAATGCCTTTAAAAATTATATTGATCATTACACATTCATAATTAAAGACATGATTGCAGAAAATTTAGTTCAAAATTTAGTTTAACCACATAAAACGTATTAAAACACTTGTCTAAAAATAGTGTATTCCTTAAATAGCCTCAAATACGATTGTTTTAAGGTTTAAAATTGTACACCCATAACGCCTTTGCATAGAACATGAAAAATCCGAAATGCAACATGTCACCTTCTTCCACTCGATCACCTTCTTCCGATCGTGTCTTCGATTGTTCTAATTATATTATTTTAAGTAAACACAAACCGATTTGACTATTTATTTTATTTATCTAAAATTATTTACTGTTGATTAATATTAACTTACCGTTGAGGATACAGATAGTACAAATAGTGTAAAAAATATAAGAAAAGACCAAAACTGACTCCCCGGTATTCTGGTCACATAATCCGCCCACAGTATCATTGAAGAAGATGATCCTAAAACGAACTAACCTTAAAAACAAAGATTAAATAAAAATATTTATTTTATTTTCTGTCCTAAGAATACCTTTCCAAATATTAGTACTGTTATCATAATCTCTATACAAAGCGCCATGCGCTGCTCCGAGTATAAGTGCGCTTGCGCTACAACAAA
This sequence comes from Hypolimnas misippus, assembly GCA_037950945.1. NCBI lineage: Eukaryota > Metazoa > Arthropoda > Insecta > Lepidoptera > Nymphalidae > Hypolimnas > Hypolimnas misippus. The sequence goes on along the minus strand of JBBEEQ010000025.1, from coordinate 9,719,001 downwards.
GTTTCGATATTACGAATGCGTATATGGACGTGTTTGCGAGCATATGCTTCTGTTTCGGACAGTACGACCCCAGCATTACCAGTGTACCTTGAGACACGGCCATTTGTACAAAGCAGTATTCTAGAGCATCACGCCATATCTAAAATATAATTTTATAGTCATTATTAATATGAATATAAATAAAGCAAAATATATAAAGGACATCAAAACTTGAAGGTGTTAACGATGGAAAAAATTTTAATGTGAACCTGAAAACCATCATAGAGCACACTCCAGTCGCATTCATGGAACATTCTCGAGGACCCTTTCAAACTAACCACCCCTGCGGCGCAGCTCACTAGTACGAAAAAAGCCAAAATATCCTTAAACATCACCAACTAAAATCGTTATTAAAATTATTGCATCATTTTTTTTTTGTCTTTATCTAGGGCTCTACATCATTTATATACATATGTAGCTATAACTTTTTAATTGGTTCCATTTTTGGTACGAAAAAACTGTTCCGTTACACTACTAAGTAATGCTAGTAATACAGAAACAGCCATTTCATCACACATATTCTATATAGTAAGACTTCGACCCCGTTAATTTTGAGGAAAAAATATATTTGTATAATTTTTACCTTCCTTACTTAAATCGGATTTTGTTTTCGCCTAACCCTCTTTTTTATTTATTACTTAAATAAAAATATTAAAATTGAGTTAGTTATTCTTTATATCATTAGCTATCTTTGAGTAGAAGTTTCGTCAAAATCGACCATCCTTTTCAGATTAGCCGAAACAAACAGACAGACAAATAAAAATATTAAAAAATGTGTTTTTGGTGTGAGTACTGTTTACACTTTTATATGCATTTAGTTAAAAGCTGTTTGTTTGAAGTTACAAATAGACACTTCGAATATATTTATTTGTATAAATTAAGTAAAATAGCATTTCTTTTAACAAGTCACAAGCAAACAATATTGCATAAATACAGAGTTTATTCTACAGAGTATTTACTATTAATATTAAGTAATTTGTCGTTGAGAATTTTGTCCGGGTGTTATACAAAGACGATTACATTGTGCGGACTTTATCCGTTTAGTATAAATGCATTAAAACACGGTAACATGCCTTTGAATAGCTGTATATTCGCTTGCAGGACACAAAGTAAACTAGCGCCCACGATATAACGTAATATACCGTCAACTCCGATACCACATTACCGAGGCCGCCTTGCAGACCATCGCGTTTTAGATTTAAAACAAAATTGCTGTTGAAAGAAACAAGCTTGTATAAATTTTCTTTCTAGTTAATAATAATATTAATATCATAACTAATTTCAAATTGGGGAAAATTTTTTTAGATATTTAAAAAAAAATATTTTTGATGCAAATACAAAATATTTTTTGATGCAAATACAATATTGTATAACTGCTAAATTAATAATAACGTGGAGTGAAATTACAAAAGGTATTAGGAGACATCAGCGATCGGGTGTGTGTTGAGATATTTTACCAGCGTTACTGGAATCTATTTTTGAAAGTATAAAAACTATATTTTTTTTCTATAATTGATGCCTATACTGTAGGTAAAATCCAACTTTTCAATTACAAACTTTTTTTTTGACTAAGAAATACAGCTTATTATTGTAGTTTTGTAAAAACCTAAAACAAATTGACTTGTAAATTGACGATTCGCAAGTACCCTAAAAAGCGTATTATAACGAAGTATAAATGAGTTTGAATCTATATATAAGCTCTAATACTGTAACGATAAATACTATAAACAATTTAACTAACAAAAAGAATGAGTGCGCTGGCGTTTCACTTCCTTTAGGAAGTGGCCTATGTCTCGCCGCGCACGGCGGGTGCGCAGACGCAGCACAGTGCAGCCACGGTAAGAACGAGTGAACGGAATGAACCACTAATGCAAGACACCAGGCACTCACTGCCCCTAACGATATTGCAGTGAACGTGCACGATATGAGCATAGCGACACCGATACCTTGGAAATTAAACAATCGTTATGCACCTATTCAAGTAGTTTTTATATTGCAATCACAATTAATTGTCAAAAGAAATAAAAAAAAAAATACTTATGTAAACTTACCTCTAGCAACTGGCGCCATATCCCAACAATTTAGTACACCTTTTTTCGTAACAACTCCTAAAGCAAGCTCTAGGTAGAATGAAGGATACGCAAAGAATACGCTGAACACGTTATAAAGCAAGAGAAAGGGAATAACACGCTTGAAGTCGTGTATGTAAGGATGCCACCACATTTGTACGATACCGATACATGAAGATATGACCAGCTGTCGGTAACTTATGTTATTTGTCCAACGATCTTGAATCTAAGAAATAAAAAAACTATATTACTAAAAGTATATGATTTTTAATTATAGTACACAAATCCTACGATAATTTTGGTCTATTTTTTAACAATACATAAAAATTATTAGCGTTAATTAGATTACTATAATTCATTACATTCGATTATTTATGACGTTGTGTACAAATATTTAATTTGCTAAAATAATTACCAAAGGTTCTTCTGTCGACACCGATTCTATTGATTCGGATAAAGTTTTTGTGCGACTACTCTGTAATTAATTATATATAGTAAAAATTAACAATTTAAAACTTGTCTGTGTAAATATAAATTAAAACCATTCAAATTTCATACCAAGCTTTCGCTCATTATTATTTATTTCGTTTAATTTGATATAAACAATATTTTAATTAAAATATATCCTGTATAGATGTCAAAATACTACCGTACATTTCATTTGATTTTTTTTTTTATAAATAAGTCGTGCAATGTCACATTTGACATTTCAGAATTTATTTATAAAAAATAAACTGTACAGATTAAAATAAAATCATAGTTTTTTTTTTATTGGAATTGTAAAAGGTGAATTAAACTTGTAAGTTTTGCTCTCAGACATTCGTCAGCATTAACAGTTTTTTTCTTATTGCTTGAATTCTGAAAAATAATAATACTTCAAGCGTCTTATTCCCCGCTTCGTGGGTAGATCTAGGTAACTCACCGGGTAACAAATGTCTAATATCATTTAAAAAAATATGGTATAAATTACAGGTGTAATAACCCGCAAGTAATTTAAGGAATATAAGGTTTTATAAACTTCTAAATAATTAAATGAAACTCAAATTTTGTTAATATAACAAAGTTTAATTTTATATCGCTGATATAATTAAGTTCATTTCAATAGAATCTATAATAAATAAAAAAAAATCTTCACAAAAAATTATCGACGAACTTAACTTTCGTATTTTTTCTATATTTTGAATGAAATCGCGTCTATACTTATCAATGTTTAAAACCGTTAAAGAGCCCCCATTTCATAGTTTTTTAACATTACTTTTTTATTTTACAGTTTCTATTGAAATGGACCATACACAAATTATACACCATGTATTGTAGCTAAACTATCAAACGAAACCGATTACTCTATTATTTGGCTAACGAAGCTGAACCAATAACTAACGATAAAATCAAATCTATTACAACTTATTTTTGATTTTATAATTCACACTAAAACATTTATCTGTTTTTTTTAATTACATATTTAAATACAGCAAAACATACGCCTGTCTTTAAACCAAATAATTAATTATTATTTAATTCTAATAAAATTGTTTTTTTTTTTTTTGAAATAACTGCACAACTAGTCGATCTAGTCAAATAATAGATTATCTATTGATAGGTAATAAAATAGAACATTTAACTTAAGAAGCATCGTAACAGTTTTTATCACTTTCGTCGTTTATATAGAAATTGGAAGAAAGTAATTTTTAATCATTATTTATGGTAAATAAGATGATAAAACATAATAAATTACTATCTATATTGAACATAATTACTGCAAATAACTTTACTTTGTAATGTATTTACGTCAAAAGAGCTCAAAATACTATGTAAACTCCCTGATTAAACTATGAGAATATATGTATAGCATTTATTTCAATGATATTTTGTAACTATAGATACGTTCATATTATTTTGCGTTAAAAATCCAATTTTCACAATTGGCCTTTTAACCTTTTTATTAGCTAAAGCGACGATTATTTGCCCTATCTTTCAAAAATGGCAGACACTTTGGGTAACAAAACTCATGTGCTACTTACTCACTTTAGTTACAAAATTTTATTGATTTTCAAAAAAAAAAGTAGTAATTATGCCATTGAACGATTAACTTATATTTTTGAACAGGCGATTAACCGATGTAACTAAATTGTTTCAAATGTGATCGAAAGCAAATTTACAAAAGGTGAAAATGGATATTCATTTCATTAATTATCTATATATTAATGTTATATTAGGCACTATGCTTTCCAGTGATAAAACCATGTATTTAATGCACTAAGTGAAAAACTATTATTACGAAATTTATTTCAGTAACTGCTATAATTTCACGATAATTATTGCTTCTTTTCATATTTTTGTAGAGGAACTTACTACGACATTACTAATATTAATGCAATTGTATAATATGGAAGTCATGTTTTTTTTTTGTTTTTGCCTGTAACACAGATTAAAAATTAAATATGAAATAATCAAAAGTCATGTCTATTTGTATAAATTTAAAGAAACAAACAAAAAACGCTTCTAACAAACACTGCAACCATTACAAACACATTATAGATGGCGTTATGCAAGTGACGTAAAAATAAATTATATGAAAAGGCAATTAGGTACCTACATAGATAAAATTTAAGCAAATGCATTGGCTCCTGTGAATGTACTTTTTGTGAATTACTACTATTGCTAGTCTCCGCGCTGTTATTCCTAAAATTGTATACTATAAAAGCGATTTGGAATATCACGTGACGACGACATATTTAATGCCTAGCTGTAACCCAACACTTTTTTATATAAAAACCGCTGGCAAACGAACAGGCGGACACCTGATGTTGAGTGATCACACCCTAGGACATATGCAGCACCAGACAATGGACAAACTAGTTTTCCGATTAATAAAGAGTAAAGAATGAAAGTGATTAGGAATCGATGAAAGGAATTGTGGAGAAGGTTAAGCTTCCGGCTCTCTCATTCACCGTACGAAACGCAGCTATATTAGCTTCTTCAAGACGATCTTCTCCGAGAGTGAGGTACTGCCCCACTCTAAACAGCCCGTGTACGAGCTGTTGTCGTAGGCTACAGTTAGGCTCTATTTCAATTCAACGTCTTCCTTACTATCTACTTAAGATAAACAGTAAAATCTTTAAAAAGCGCACAATATTTCGCCAATCGTCCATAGGTTTATAACAATTAGATGCATTTAGGGGAGCCCCCCCCTTTTAGATCTGCAAGTGTATATGAGTGAGCACCACCATATCTCTTAAATATTCTAACCATTTTCAAAGTGTATACTGTATAGAAGAGTGACTGTGTGACAGTGAGTACTAGTTCAAATCTACCTTTTATTTTTTGTAAACATAAATAATACATATTCAGTGCTAAGATAATTTGTGATAATATGAATAATGATTATAATCTAGAACTATATTAATTTTATAACGCGTTAACAATAAAATTCGTCTTGTGCATAATGCCATCCTAATAAAATAAAAGTTATTGCTTTCATAAATAATCGTTTTCCCTAAGTCTCAAATACTAAAGAGGTCTCCGGCGGAGGGCAACGGCGGCAGGCCTCCGGTGACGTCTGGCAGGCGAGATACATCCGGTAAGTTTTCTATATGGGACTTCACTTCCGCCTTCACTTCATATATTTTCTGGAGTTTTATATTATATTCCTGCAATTTTTTTTTTTTTTTTTTATTAACCATTACACTTATATATTAAAAACCTTTGTTTACACTACAAGATGTCACAATAGTTCACCAGTTTTGACAGTTTACGTCCGCTATATTGATTTTTGATGACGTCACATAACCTATGACATGCTGGGAGGAATAGGAACCTAATTACGTCTATAGTACTTGCAGATAGAAAATAAAATAAGAAATCGCGGGTCGGTGAGCCTCGCTGTCAGCATACTACATGGTGAACGACAACGATTTATTTATTAATTATTATTATTCATTTTAATTTTTCATAATTAAATTATTTCATTTATTTGTCTTTTAATTTTTTTTTTCAAAACCATGTTTTTATTTATGTTTTTCTTTTAAATTTAAACGTTCTTTTTACAACTGTAAGTTAATATAAAACAAATTAATAATTTAAGAATAAATTTATCGTTAAAGTTTGTAACGCCGTTTACCTAAAATGATCAATAAATTTCCTAATTGTAAAATGTGAATTCTAAAATGTAACACACATGGGTACAATGGGTAATCGATTTAAGATGAAATAAAAAGTATTATTAAAGTTACTCATCGCTTTTATAACTTTTTAAAATCTCAAAGGTTGTGATATAAAATACTATAATAAATAACATTATACATTAAAAACACTTTTCAACCGCGAAATCAAACAAAGTGAAGGACATCTCCAAGTCTGTACCAGCAGGTGTGATTATAGGCGGCATAGCGTCATGCTTGAATAAGACGTAAATATTGGCGACGACATATTTTATGATACTATTATTTACTGCATGGACTATACATTTTCAAAATTGGTCAAATTAAAACAAACATACATTCAAATTCAAACAAGTAAACCAAAGGAGGGTACGTTTTCTTAGTCAAACGGGTAACAAATTTGGTAAAATTGTTAAAGACATTAATGTGTTCTGTTGACTGTACCATTCATTGTATTTTTTTTTTTCATTAAAAGATTAATAATATTAACAGATACAATATAAGTACTGTCTGAAAAATAACCCAACATATTGGCTAATGCTAACATTAGCGTTAAAAGTTAGGTATATTATTTATTATATATAATTAATATTAAGTTAAGTCTTATCGTAATTTTATTGTGACCTTAGTATAATAATTAACATAACAATTGCTCTATTAATGATAATTAAAGTGGGATATTAGTAAAATTAAGTAATCAATATTTGAAGTCAGGAGTGACATTTACGCAGCTTGATTGATTATTTGATAACAAATACCACAATTTTCAAAGAAACTATTTATTAAATACGACTAAACGATAAATACGAAAATACAATTTTTCAATTATATATAAGAAATATTTTCTATCATAACAGTTATGTTGACCAAAGATATAACCTAATAAATTATTTCCATTTTTCGGTTTTGTTTAAGGGAAATGAGAGTGAAAAAACGTAGAGGTTAAGCTCTGGTTTCGTAGAATGACCTTGCCAGTCATTTAGCGGCCGGTAATTTGTCTTTAAATGACGTCACTTAAAAGATTTTATTTTTGGAAACATTTTTTGATATAGCATGATTTGCTAAATAAAATATTTTGTTACCGTAAAGGCAGAGTTTTTATGCCCATAACGTTTCGTATATTTATATGTAATACGGTTTACACAAGTGCATAAAAATAGAGTGAAGTCCGTACTGTCGTAATTTTTATCAAAAATTTAATATTCTTTTTATGAGAAAAGGTTTTACCCATATATATATCTGCTTTCTTACCTCGAGTTTAGCCTCAGCTTTTTTGGCAAGTTCGCGTTGCGCCTGTTCGAAATCTCTCAACATGGCGGCCACCTTCCTACGTTTCTCTAATTCTTCAGATAATCTTAAATTGTATTCAGCGAGTAATTCCACTGCTGAATTCACAACGGCGCTCAAACTTACTGCTGATTCTTTATCTATAAGAAAATTTTTGATTTAGTATAGTATATAGTATGAGAAATCTTGATCTGCAAGAACAATGCAAAATAAAATAATGTTCTTGAAAATTATACACAAAACATATAATTTAATTTTACTCGTGTGTTATTTGGATACAAAATATGATAAAACAATTAAGGTTAAATAAGGCAGTATAATAATAAAACAACAAATTAAATAAATTAAATCTCGTGTGTATTATAAAAACAAAATATGAACAGTAATAACATTAAAATAAACTTTAACCAAAAATTTGTTTAATCGCACGTTAAAAATAATAAAATGAGAAAATTACCTTAAATAGAATATTGACTGGTAAAAATTTGAATTTATGTTATTTAAGTGTAGATAAAAAAAACTATTAACTATATATTTAATACAACAAATAAATAAGAATGTAAATTTAAAATAAAATTTGTTAAAACATCAGCAAAGATGAATTATTTACTAAAAGCTGTTTTAAGACGTCATGACTTGATATGCAAAAAAAAAAAAAAAAAGTAGGAAAAGAATAAGGTATAATTTTTTGTTTTATTGAAAAAATGAAACAATGAAGTCATATAACAATTTATTTTTATATATTTCGATACATATTTAATTGTTCTGTGAATGAGTGTACAATAACATAATATCTTGATATACCAATTACCTTCTAACTTAGATAATAATTGCACTTCGGAAACTTCTGGAGGGAGTGAAGCAATTCTCTCCCTTACTGCTTCATCGCTTGAGGCACTGGATTCTAACTCTAATAAGGCCTGAAATTTTATTACATAATCTTATATTAAACAATAATTGATTTAAGTTTAAATTATGATTACAACATCTATGAAACGAAATATGAATTTATATCAACTTTTGGGGTTAGGTTAAGTAAAATATAAAAAGTAAAGTAACAGTCAGAAAAAGTCCCATTGCAGGGCAAAGGCTTTTTCTATTAAGGAGAAGGCTTAGAGCTTAATCCAGCACGCTGCTTCATTGCAGGTTGGCAAATATATATTGTATCAGAATTTTTCTAGAGACATGTTTAAACACAAATTTAGCACTTAAAGACTCAGTGCTTGTTATCATGGGTTGAAATAAACATGTCCTAACCATTAGGCTATCTCGGCTCATTTAAAATAATATGAAACTTATTTTTTTAATACCAATAATTTTAATTTAACGTCTTTTATTATTACTACACACTCCAGACTAGAGCAGTGCTTCCCAATTAGTAATATGGTGGCCACGGCTATGTGAGGTTGCATCAAGGAATATGAACATCTTGACTAAAATAATTATTAAAGTCATGATTTAGAATTCTATTTTGATGGCAATTCCTGCGAGAAAGGGTAAAGGGTAGAAGTATGAGGTATTTCTTATAGTGGTGTACTTACCAACTGAATAAACGAATTGGGCAATACTGAATGAGATAATTAATAAGTTTAATAAAATATAATTTTGTATACCTTAATAAGTTCTTCAGGTTCTGGAGGGTCTCCCGGGGGAGTCTTAGGGCTAACAGATGAGTGTTTGTCATTATGACCGTCAGAATTTGTTTTGGACTCACTACGTCTTCTCTCTTTTTTCTCTCTGACTTTTTCTTCAATCCTTGGCTTCTTTTCGGGTTCCTTTGTTTCAACATCAACTATTTTTCGTTTGGCCGCAGAAACCAATTCTGCGTCATTAGGGTCAACTGGAACGTAATTTAAAACTTTATTTGTTTTTTGTTTTTTACTTAGAAGTAAAGACACTTAATTTCATATACGAAAGTCACATATGGATATTAGGCTATAAAATGTGAACATCACTATGTTCATTAGTTATCACAAAAATAATATCAATCATTAAATCTATTAACAGTCTATTTGACAGACACGTTGACGCAGTGGTCACTAGAACTGGCTGAAGTGTTAACAGTCACGGGTTAGATCCCCGCTTGCGGCAAATGTCTGTATAAGCCATAGAGATTTTTGTCGTGGTCTGGGTGTTTTTGTTAGTATTGAGTGTCTTTCTGGACCCCCGACATAAGGTCATGAGATCTAAATGGGGGCAGTTAAGTGTGATGTGTTTATTTATTTTATTATTGTTAAGCCACTAATCATTCAAAATGATAAAAAGATCCTTTATGTCATAGTATAATAAGCTCACTCTAGTAATTCTTAAGAATGTAAAAATTTTGATTTTTAGGTTTATTTATGTTTTAGGTATATTATCCTATGATTATTCTTTTTTTTTCATTTAGTAATATATATGATGAGTTTAAGTTATTATTAAAACAAAAATAAATGTCCATTAAGGGATAAGAAAAACATTTTCATTAGCAGAAATTGAGCAGTGCATCGGTTGGTAGTGTCAGTACAACATATATACAAATATTTTTTCCCACAGATGATAATCCAGATAATCACAAATTTGTATTACTGAGATGTGGACAATTTAATATCTAATGTATTTATTTTTTAATATGGGTACTATGTGTGTATCAACTTACCAATTATTTTAAATTCTTGAATTCTCTCTGGTTCATATACACCCCTTTCCTCCCAAATATTCAATATCCTATGAAGAGAATGCTTTGTTTTAGTGTTAATTCCGGTCTTAGCCATGTGTTTTAATGCTTCTGTGAGAACATTTCCAAACTCTTTTCCATATTCGGGCCCTTTCTTTTTACTATTTTGTATTACGTCATTCGCCAAGTACATGAACGTAAGCTGTTTGCTATCTTTTGCTAAAATGTTCAATTCAAAAATAGGTTATGTTTGAGGTGCTTAGTTATGTAAGGGTTAGTGAAGATACTTATATCATAGTATATGAAGTATCGAAATATTCAACGAATAATATCATTAATTAATATGCACTACATAAATGATAACAAAACAAATCGCAAAGCTACATTCAAATCCTATTGGACAAACGAAGACAAAAATAACATTATTATGTATAATATATTCATTTATTAATAATATATGTTTAGAGAAGATTATAAATTGTAAAACTTACCTTTTAGCATCTCTTTAAACCAAGTTTTAACGATAGCGGCGTGGTGTTTTCTGTGATGAATGAGCCAAAGGGACAATGTTTGTATACTTTGTTGGCTTGAGTTTAATTCCTGTAATTTGCGTATTAACGCATTTTCAGTAAATCCGGACATTGTGTGACATGAATTTTTTTGCAACCTAATTATAAACAGCACCGAAGACACACACGAGCAATCTTATTTTCGATATCGCAAACGCTTCTTGACATTAACGACGAGGAATGACGTTTGTTTTTACACCGCCATTTTCATAGCAACAAAGTTGCCAGCTCGTAAAATTATTCGTTCTTACACATGAATATAATAAATAACCTTAGGCGTTATTTGGATTTTTAGGCCATTAAACATCAGGACGCCCTCACTACTCAGAAATCGATTTTTAACGTAGTATTTACTTCATCCGCTGTAAAATAAGTTGACCATTTTTTTTCGTAAAATTGTGTGCTTTTCTCATCCATTCATTGGTAAGGTTGGTCGAAGGGTGTAAGACATCTACAAAAAATAAACTAAAAAAAAACTGGACAAAGTCAGCCAATTTGACAGGGGGCAAGGTAGTTATTGACATTACTCTTTTTGGGTGCTTTCGAAATGATATAAATTTATTTTGTGCAGTAATGTCAATTAGCCAAAGAATTGAATTGACATTACTGCATACATAATCAAAATAATTTTATATCATTTTGAAAGCACACTAAAAGAAAACAACAACACTAGTAAATAATATGCACTAATAAGTAAAATACATTATGCATACAAGAATTGTGTATTACAAACGTAAAATGTTATTTTTTTGTTTAATAGAGATGAGACTATTTTTATTTCTCAAAATATGATATAGATATTACATTAGATCATTTTATGAAAGAATTAATCGATATTTTTGGGATTAGTTGGGAAACTATTTAAATAATAAAATAATAATAATATTTGGTAAAACACATTTATTAAAGAATGTCTTAGATTGTCCAAAAGTAACTATATATAAAGATTGAATAGTAAATAACCAAATAGGGAAACTTACAAATTTTAATAATTTTTTTAACTACTAAGCATGAAAAAATTATTCATTCACTAATTTTATATCAACGTACTATACGCTTAAGTAAGAAAAAAAATATATGGTTCCGCCTGTCCAATTTTTATAGTTTTTACGCTTTTGACAAATTATGTCGTTGGGCAATCTAAGGCTCTAAATTAGGTAAACACTTTTAAACAAAAATTCCTATTAACAACTGATTTTACTAACAATAAGTTAAAAGTAATCTTACGGCTCGTGTTACTTGTATAACACATAATATTTAGTAGATATATTATAAAAAAAAACATACAAGTACTTTTCAACGGAACTCAACTCTGCATGACTCGACATTATTTAAATTAGGTATATAATATATATTGTATAATTATTATACTTTATAATAAAAATAATAAAAATGTAAATTTGTTCGCGCAACATGCAAAACACGAAATTATTTGCAGTTTTTACTATTATATGCCTGCTTTACGATATGCCGCCTAGAAGCCGAGTTACCTATACAGACAGCGTTTTTTGTAGACAAAGTCGCGAACAAAAGCTAGTAAACAATAAAAAGGAATGAAATGGACTCTGATATCGATATCTTGACGATATTCTATTTGGTGATACACAGATAGGTATAGAATTCAGCATTTTTTTTTGTAAAAATATCTATACTAATTAATAAAATTATATCGTAATTTTAAATTTACAGCATTAAACTAAATGCATATGATAGTATACTCGGTACTTACAACATAAACACAATTTTACAATTTTTGTCTGTCTGTCGATCTGTCTGTTTTTTTCCGGCTAATCTCGGAAACGGCTGTACCGATTTTGACGGGACTTTCACTAACTAGCAACTGTCATAAGAAGTACTTTGGGCTACTTTTATTTTAGAAGTTTTATTTATTTTTATCGATAAATAAAAAGAGTTACGCGAAAACAAAAATGAAACCAATGAAATCAATATTCGATTCAAGTAGGGAAGGTATACATAATATAAATAAAGTGTTTCCTCAAATTGTGTAAAATACTTTTCACCATTAGAAGTTAATTATGTGGCTAATAATTTAATCATATAAAGTCATTTATTTTGATGAAATATTAAGGGAGATATTATATACCTACCGACAAAATAACACCTAGGAGAAGTAATAAAATAAAATTATATAGAATTATAGATTATACGAAAATAATAAAATTACATATTAATAATATAAAACTATATTTTCGAAGTTACTTTATCAAAAAATGCATTAATAAACATATAGTAGAAATGATTTCTGATATAGAAACTATTAATAACGATATAAAAAATACCTATCAATAAATTTTATTATTAAATAAATATATAAAAGAAATATTATGTTACAATCAAAAATTATAAAAAGAAACATTCTGCCGAAACCCGGGATTGAACCGGGGACCTTTAGATCTTCAGTCTAACGCTCTCCCAACTGAGCTATTTCGGCTGTGACGAGACATTGATTATACTATATCGTATTGTAGAATAAAATAATTGTGGTTTTTAATGTATTGACACAATTTATCAAAAATAATATTATATTTGAAAAAATAAATAAATAGTATATAAGTAAAATAAAGGATTAATTTTAGTAATTTCGAAGTTAAAATTACATTTTTAGTTAGCGTTTTACAAAAACATATTAATAAAGCTATTAAACCATAAAGGCGATTTATTCAGATTTTAATACCTTGAATAATTATTGTTCATTAATGTTTCTTAAATTACACATAGTTTTAATTCCATAATATTTATCTTGTTATTTATAGACACATATATTCTTTTCAATAAATAAGAAAAGAAAACGTTATAAAAAGTTGCAACAATACTTTAGTTCATTTAAATTTCATTTGATGATTTATTAATTAGTTGGTAAGCAAGTGAGTATCATATTTAATCTTTTAAAGTTTATTTTTAACTTACAAGTTTAAGGTCCAATGACCCTCCTACTCGTACCTACTTATTCATAATATAAACGTTAAACAATTTATTAGACAAATCGGTGCTGACCCCTGAGTCAAATATTATTGTAGATTTTAATAACTAATTCTATAAATTATTAAATAGAATTAATCACCTTTTTATTCGAAAAAGAAAATCTGTAGGTAACTGATTATCTATGGAGGTCGATGACACATTGGAACAAAACATGATATTTTTTTGTTATTTCATAACTAATTAACGTATACCCGCTATGACAGAAATATTAATAGCACCCCCTTTTAAACCTTGTGCTTATTTTTATCAAAAATATTGATTAGCAATCGCAGAATTTCAAGGCACTAAATTTTAATGACACAGATTTTAATTTCGGTCACTTTAATACTAAGCAATACACCCAACATTCAAATATTCATCAAGCAAAAGTCGCTCATAACTGGACAGGGCGTATGGATCTCCAACATTCGCGGTCCGGTGCGGCATGAAACAAGCTACATCTCGCGACTCTTAATCTCGTCGCCTTTGGAAAATTACCATTCCAACATCTTAAAACCCAACAATCGGATCTCATGAATCATGAAAATTATAACTGACGATGAAAAAAATTACCTTCTAAAGCACTCATACTTATTGTAGGTAAAATCATATATTGAAGTCGTACGAATATTAAAATTGTCTTAATTCATTAAGATAATAATGAAGATCTTCATTTAAAAAATTGTATATTTTATTATTAATGTCCTTATGTAATAACTAACTTTCTAATACAACGGTGTAGGAGAAATGAGCACGAAGAATAAAACTTATAATAATTCTTTGCTATTTTATACAAAAAAGTACTGGTTTTTATAAATTTAAATAAATATATATTAAATATGTAAATAACTTCATTTTAAATAATTAACAAATATTTAATGTTTAGAAGCATTTAATGTATAATAAATACTTTTTATATACCTACATATTATATCTCAATGAAATAAGGTAGCCCTAGTAGTCATTGGTCACTTGTTAACCCTGTTAACAAAGCGATCATCAACAAGATCTTTCTCTGTGACCACGCACCTGCGCCGGCGCAGCCTCATCTCAGTAAGCACACTTTTCAAAGGCCGCACCGCACGCGCCCCTCGATCGCGGCCGCTTGCACGTGAAAATGAAATCGAGTTTCTAAATTAGAATTCATTTTTTAAATTTAAAATTTTCACTTCTTCGCAACATCATTAGTGGCCAGTCCTTTAAAAGTTTTCTTTTTTTTTTAATTAAATAGTGCATTAAAATGATTTTCCTAAATAGAGTACCCAGTGTTTTTGTCATCGTGTCATTAGTTTTACTAGCCAATGCACAAAAACCAACTAATAATCTACGAGACGTCGGTAAGTTTATTTTTTTTTTATTACAAAAATAAGTTCATTTCGTACCAAAAAAAAATCTTATATTGATTAAAATATAATTATATTTTTATATACGTTTTATTAAAAGTAGAAAGTGTGATACTTAATATTAATATTGCCTAATTTTATTCATATAATTTAAGATGTGCGTAACAAAATAACTTTTAAATAAAGATGTTAAGGCTGTATGCTAATTCGTAAACATTTGAGTAAAATCTCGCTAAGCATCAGTTAACTGAATCATTAATAACATCAATAACCTACATTTAACATTTTACAATTTGGAATAGAACGAGAATCAACATCTAATAACCCTTAATAATTTTGTTTTAAATTACAGTTAATATTTTGTTTTAGAAAATTATAGTTTGTTGAAAATATAATAAATACTTAACTATAGAACTTTTGAATTGAATATCATTACCGAATTTTATTTTAATATGGCAATAATTCCTTTATTACTAAGATAGTCAAATTCGTAAAAAAGAAACGAATATTAAAAGTACAAAAAACATTGCTTTCAAAAGTAAAATACGCAATTATAATGTCGAGATTTTTAAAAAATCACCTATTATAATATATATTATCGTTATTCCAATTATTTCGATTTTAAAATCAAACTACTCAAACGACATTGATAAAAAAATTATGAGAAATAAAAAAGGCAAAAAAGCAATTAAAAAAAATAAATGACAGAGGTAACAAACAATACAAAAATATACACTAGTTCATTCTAATTAAATTAGTATAAAAATTGCGTGCTATTTACGATTAAACACGCGTACTAAATACTAAAGATGCAAAATGACCAATAATAATAATTCAGAAGCAGGTGTTAAGACATCATCATATTAAAAGACAAAACGCAATATTATATAATTCATGGCGGTTATTATGCACATGAACGCATATTATTATTATGTTTCGAATTGCTGCTGGCCAATATCACTTTTACTTTTAGTGACACAACTGAAAGTGATTTCTCTCTCGAAAACGAGTTAATGTCTGGTACAGATATGTACATCTATATAACAAAAAATACCGCTACATTTTTCGGCTGTAGAATTATTTCTACGCCATAGTGCGTTAACTTTTTAATTGTTATTATTTCATTTTCATTATATTATTTATCTGTATTTTGAATTTACTTTAATAAAATTACTAAAGTTGGAAAAAATATTTCTTCCAACTTTAGTAATTTTAATTATGATTAAATTAATTTAATGATAAAATGTGAATAGTTTTAGTTACAGACATTAATCTACAGTTTTATTATGACTATTTTTTTTAATAATTTGGTTTTAAGAATCATGTTTTTATCCTTTTCCGTATTTAAAAAACAATATAACTTTTTGAATATCATTATCATTGAGATATGTCTCAAACTATTGAATTTTACAAAAAAATACCCATCTATGTAATCGTTAAACTTGTTTAGTTACATCATTCAAGCAAAACCAAGTCTTGACAAAAAATAACAAATCGAATCGGTCACCTTACAAGAAATCCGCTATCGATTTTCTTTTTTCTAATTCAATTTTGTATTATAAAATTTAAATTATAAAGTTAATAGGGTCCAAAGAAAATCAGTGACAAAATATAAGCATGTCCATTATAATGAATATTGCGATTTAAAATTTAATTTATTGCAGCTCTTGTGGTAGATCATTTTATTATTGTACAAAATAAATAATTTCATCAAATGTGATTTTTATTTCTACTTTACTGCGTTATAATAGGTACGAGTAGCTATTATATATAAGAAAGACCAGAATAATTATTTTTTCTTAGAAAAATAGAACCATTTTCATACAGACTGAACATTTTCAAACCCTTAATTTTCTGCCTTAAGTTTCTGTTGTGGAATATTTTCTTAAGACTTAAATAGCTATCCTTTATTAACGGGACCAATCTTGAGTATAACCAATTTGGTAAGTAAGTAGGTTGAAATTTTCTTAGGTTTTCAAGACACATAGAGCATATCATGCTTTTTAACCGACTTCTAAATAAGAAGTTCTTATTTCGCTTGGGGACTTTTTTTAATGTATAATTCCTGATCACATAAAAATGGCTTGAACAATTAGGATATACTTTCCTATTTATACTATATTTTCATAATTTTTATCAAAATCGATTCAGTAATTTGGTTTTAAAAATGAAAATAACTGGAATAAGGCCAGAAATTAGGTATCTTTCTATAAATAAATAAATAATTTATTTTGTTATAAAACCTACAGCTAAAAAGCAAAAATATAAGTAATATAATTAATACAAACAGTATTTCAAATCTAAATAAAAATAAGTGAATAACGCTTGACAATAAACATGTTCGACTTAAATCTCTTCCCTTTATCTTATTCACGTGGTTAGCGTTGTTTTATTTAACTATTAATTACTATTCGTAACCTTCACAAGGTAAAATATTTATTTTATTTTGTTAATATATTTTACAAAGTTTAACAAAAAAGTGTGTTTGGAATTTTTATGAGATAGGTAAAGGTATTTCTGATATTAATTATTGATATTTAAATAACTGTCCACATAATAATGTGTATTCATCTATATTTTAACGAAACTAATTATTTTAGAAAACATTGTATTTTTAGGTTTTTACCGGTCGAGTTTTAATGTGCATATTTTTTGTCAATAACTTAGGTATTATGTTTTTATAAAAAATATTCACAGCGAATATAGAATAAATAATTTTTGTTTATAAAAATGTTTACCAAACCGTCAGTTTTTATGCTTAATATTTATCTACCTAGAGCTATATGTTATAATAATTATGGCTGTAGTCATACATATTTTAACCGAATTTTTTAGTGTTGCCATGTCTGTCTACCTACGGAATTCTACATTGCGCTCTGTTACTAATCTACATATGAATATACCTTTATTTCAGAACTGAAAAACCGGCGATTAAAACAAAAACTCACAAAATTGTTTTTCATTAATATAAAAAGCCTAGCGATAATCGTTTTGTATTCGCGAAATGACCTTTGGATTGCACGAAAAAATATTATTTTTAATTTCCTTGTAGTTTATTGGAATATAATTACAATACGCGAAAAAGTTTTGTAATATATTTTTAACTTTTATTTTTTTAAATCGACATTTATAATTTTTTGATAGTTGTGTAACAAGGATATTAAATGCTTATGATATTAATTCTTGCATTGACAAAGCTAGACAAACGTTTGCATTGTTAGTTGAGGGATTAAGCTAATTAGTCTAAGTTGCCATCACGCTTAACATATGAGGAACAAACATATTACCATGTCCTACGCAATACATGTTCACAACTTAGCGTGGGATTATCGTCTTTTATACACTGAAAAATCCAATAAAGTATTACTAAAACTATTTTTAAGAATATACTTTAAAATACTATCATTGACAGATAATTTCTTTAACCCGTAACCAAAAAAGTGGAATGTCCTATGTTTGACGTATGTATCTGTGCGTTTGTGTATGTGACATCGTTGTTCCCTAACGAATCGACCAATTTGATGTGTTTTTTTGTTTCAAATCTAATATAATCTAGATGGTTCTTAGCTATAATCTACTAAGATTTCTTCAGAAGTATTTCATTTGGGCTCGTTGAAATGATCTCAATGAAGAAATTGTTAAAATTTTCAATTTTATATTTTTAAAGATTAACCGACAAACGATAGTCACCTGTTGTTAAGTGATCATCGCCGCTCTTGGACATTTACAGCACCACAGAGACAGGAAATACGGTAAAACGAAAAATAAGATGAAGAACACTTCCTGCATTAAAAGGGATCCGGTGGGTTTTGGGCCTCCAGGTCTCACACTCACCGTCCGTAAGACATCTTTACTAGCGCTCGCTCTATCTACTCTACTCTTCGCCAACTTCCTTTAATAATGGGAGACATCTTTGTATTTTTATATACTTAATTACATTCGGGTTTCGTAGGATGAATGATGAATGTGGTGGTGATCATTTAGAAGCCGTATTGTATCGAATGATTTCACTCGAATCTTGTGTGCGGAAACAATTATGACTCAGTTTCCTTGAGAGAGTTTTTTGACATAATAAAGTCTAATGTATATTTTACGTCCGTCATAATATCCGATAAATTATAGAACGGTTATCCTATAAAACTAAAGCATACTGCTGCGAATCTATTGTGTCAATTAATCTGTAGGTTTAATTTAACGCTACGCAGCGCATAACATGTTTATAATTCTTAATTATATAACAAGTACAGGTATTTCATCTGTACATTTCATAGTTTAAAATAATCGATTTTATCGACTAGAAGGTCGCTATTATTATACCGCTAATAAAATAGATTAAATGTTGATAACATCGTTAAGTGATTGTTAATTGTAACTGAGTCATGAAAATGATTAAAATCAACGTTTAACGCTCTTGTTCTTGTTATATCTATATCTTATTTCAAATCGGAATCTCATTTAAAGAGTGTGTGTTTGTTAATCAGAGCATTTAGTGTTTATAAAATAAGTTTAAAAGACAAGTATTACCCAAGTGAAGAGTAAGTTACATAATATCATTATTATTTGTATGAAAGTCGCCCTACAACCAGACCGTAACAGTCTTATTTTCCACTAAAAACATAGCTGTACTTAACGCTACAAAAACGATTGTACTGCGCCGTGGTTAGCGGCGTGACATCACGACCCGTGAGTTTGAAACACGCAAACACGACAAAATAAAACATGACACTTCGATCGCGTTATATTATATCCTTGTGAATATCAAATAATTCTGCTTTTCGTAAAAATATATTTGACTTCAATCTAATTATTGTACGCTTCATAACGCGAAGCATTTGAGATGATGTTCTACTTTAAATATACCAAAGTCAAGTAGCTGGTAAAATATGTACCTATTATTCTATAGTTTTGACCAATATCCTTTCAAAAAGTCTTTTGGATTGGATCTTGATGAGACGGTTATATATAGTTTTTATACTGAAAATACAAACGAATTAAATTAAAAAGAGATTATTTAAATCGATTCACAATCAGCGAAAATATTATGTTGCCTTATACTCATCACATATCATGCGACTAAAGATCCCACTCTCATAGACTAGGTCGATACTGAATGGAAATTAATCTGATATTTACTAACTTGTAAGAAATCAGTAGTAAAATTTACGATGAATCGTGCGAAATTTCACAATTACGCGCTATTAACTCAGTAGAAAGCCAGCCTTAGTTTACACATGTCGGCAATGATTTGTGATGAGAGCAGACGTACCAGGTCACGGCCATTATGTTAAGTAATATGTGATTTACAAAAGATCATATAGTCATTTTATTATCACCATTAACGCTATAGCTTTTAATGTCTTTTACTAATAACAATATAAAAAAATATTTTCTAATTAAAAACGGCTCAATGTTAAATGATTAGCGCAAAAGATTAATGTTAAGCCAATTATATTTCATCGCAGAAGAATAACTTTGGAAAAAACAACGCCTTTTAAAATAGAGTTATTTTTAGTAATTGTAGTCAAATTAACCTGTTGCTTTTTTCTGTAAGCCTAATCCGCTCTCCCCATTCCTTTCATTCATTCCCGGTTTCCCCTCACTCATTTTTAAGCAGTCAACGTAATATTGGTTTCCTTGTTGTTGCAAATGACCATCTGCGGCAGTAATCATTTAACATCGGGAGACATGTCTGGTCGTTAATCCACTAATTAAAAAAAAAAAATTGATAATAGTAAGCTTGATATATAAGCATAGTCATGGATGGTATTAACTAAAAATCTTCATAATTCATTATTGACTTTAGAATTCATTGAAATCGCATTGTTTACGTATTAATCTAGGCTACAATACAATGAAAAACAATCTTTAAGCACATTCGTTGGAGACTACCAGCGACTCCTGACTTTTCTTGTACACTTATTTAATTATGTAGCTAATAAAGTGATTCTGCTTTTCTCACTTTATACGACTGATAGTCGATAGATATAGATTAATGTAATTTTCTCAGATGTATTATCGAATCTACAAAAGGCTGCTTTTTGTGTTTGTTATACTTTTGAAGGGATTTTTCTTATTGTAACAGCAGATCGAATAACAAGTTTCAATATCACATTGCTCCTCGTATCTACTTCAGTCGACAGTTCATCCGAAGTATAATAAAAAACAAAACAAACTATGCCTGCTGATGTAACTGTTCAGACGTCATTGTTAAAATAGAGAAAGTCACAGAAATGGGTCGTTCGAAAATAATTTTAGACGGAATAAAATATAAACATCCATTCATGTCAATCCGTCTTATTATTTTCAATTTACAATCAATAGAAACACAAATTATTAATTTAGAAATTAGAAGAAAAGAATAGAAATTACAAGCTCGCTAAAAATGAATGTATGTGTATGTAATATCACAAGACAAGATTGTTAGGGGTTAATTGTGTAAAACTATTGCCACCAGAGCATTCCACATTTTAATAGTAGGATGACGCGTTTTAGTATCATATGTTAAAAAGTCACTTATAGCTAAAGCATATTACTCTATACAAGATTACGTTGACGATAAGGATGCGTGGGCTTAGTATACGCTGAATTTCGTACAGGATAAATAATTAATTTGTAATCATACACTGTGTTGTATTTACAATATTTTAAAAGAGTAACTTACGAGTTTCCTGCCGGTTCTTCTCGGTAGAATCTGCGTTCCGAACCGGTGGTAGCTTCATTATTTATGTAATTTTTTTTTGTTATTTTCATGTATGACGATTCAAAAATGCTCGTAAGAGCCTACTTGAATAAAGTATTTTTAGACTTTGATTTTGAGTACTAAAATCAGACATGGTGGAATGTAGCATATTTTGTTAGCGATACTTTTAATTTATCGAATACTAAATCATTTTTACTTGTCTACAAACGTTATGTCGCGTTGCAAAACTGTCTAGTTTGCATTTTGAATTGTCAATAATTTAATTAAGTCAAAACTGTCTTTACATCACACTCGAAATCGAATAAATCGGTCGGGTCACCGCATATACGTATCGAATTCGTTTGCACTCAATATCGCATGTCAAGGACTTCGCAATGACATTATATTAGTGTGGTTTATAATGCAATATTAATTGACCTTCATGTACATGCGCAAGATATTATGTACCTTAGCTCTTAGTGTTAATCTACAAATCTCAAGAATTGCTTGTTTGAAACTGAAAAAAGTGGAATGTATTAACGTCAATCAAATTTCAGTCGTTTTTACATCCAAAATTCGCTCTTTCTTTATTATATTTCTGAAAATTCGTAAAATGATGATAAATAGTATTGATAATATTATTACTCATAAAATATTATTAGATTTGATTTTAAATTCTTACTCTAAAAGAACATGGGTCAATAGCATCGGGTTATAGTAACATAAAATTTCAAGATAGTTAAATTATTCAAAGGAATTTACGTATAAAATAACAAATAGTTATTTTTTTATTAGAAACCTTTTACCTACCGTATTAATATTACCTTCATTTGAAAGCCAATATTTTGGTTATTATATTTATATAATAAAAACAATTGCCATATATATAAAAGATCATCACTTAAGAACAGTTCGACGAATTGGGTTGACTTTCTTTTTGTTGTGTTTGTCATTGTCAGGTTTGCAATCTTTTATACAAAGTTTGTATAAAAGATTTTTTTGGAAAAGTCTTCGGTAAAGTCAAAAATTTGGTCTTTTTTTGTGTGAAAATAACACTCGTGCTATTTCAGGGGAACAATAGCGACTGTCAAATAACAGCTAAAGTACTAAATGATGATCTATACAAGTTCCAACAAGCACTAAAAATGGTCTTATGGGTGGCAGTGGTCTACAACTTGATCAAGTTTAGTTCTTGTTTGTCGTGCTGTACTCTGCGTCATTGCCATTTTGTGGAGAGCATCGTCCGTTTTAGCATGCCACTGCGCAAAATTGACGTAAAGTAATACATTAGGATTTTTTAAAAAAATACTATAAAAAAAATACTAGATGCATTCGTCGGTATTTTAAAGTAAATAATAAAAGAGAATATGAGTTTGAACTACTCAATCGATTATCAAAAAATTTTGCATATACGTTGTCAGCAGTTTTAAAAAGATCATACACCTTTCATCCAATTTTTTTTATCCCTCGGGAATAGTACATTATCGAGAGATAAAAAAACTTTTAGTTCGGCATAACAAAACCTATATTAACGCGAGCGAAGCCGACGGTGAAAGCTAGTATTATTTTAACTAAATTATATTCGTATTCATAACTTTCTATGTAATTATTTCATATTTGCACGATATTTTAAATTTAAATTAAAGTATTATGTACAAGATTAGTCATTTCAAACAATGAATTCTTGCGCATTGTTTTTTGTTGTGCGTTGACGATTCATATAATATAGAAAGTTTTTTTTTTTTTAATATATTAAAATTTTAATTAAAATACATACTTTATTAATAGATTCTGGAACTTGTTTCAATATGTAAAACATTATTAAGAAATTGAAAGGAAATTATATTCGATGAGAACGTGAAAGAATGTAACGATTTGGCATGTACAATGTGCATATCATGTTACGTAGATGCTAAGGTTCCGTACAAAAATATTCGTAACATTTTTAGTTTTGAGATTATTACGCATAATTATGTAGAGAGACCATAATATTTGACATTTTAGATGTTATTGTTTAAATTATTGTCGATTTTTTATTTTCTACTAAAAATTGTTCGTTGGATGTAGTCGTATATTATTTACACTATATGGATTAACTGAAAACTTTATGGCTCTATATTTTTTTCAGCAGCAATTTTTTTTACAATCTGTTATGTGCAATTTTCGTATTAAAAAGTATACAAACTACAAGTAACTTAAGTAGAATATGACAAAGTTATAAGGAATTTTTAATTAAGGTACGGAATCCTAAACAGAGGTGTCAACTGTCAACAACATGTTAAAATTAAGGAGGTCGTAATAAGAGTGAAAGTTGTAACGGTTCTTTCTAAATAGTTTTTGATAAAAAGTATTATTTGTAAGGTATATCTTACTAAAATGAAAATAAATTTTATTATTAACAAAATGTATGATTCATAAAAAGTATTCGAATCTTAGTTAATATAATTATTCAAAAATGTAAAAACAAAATGTTAAAATGTTTTTGTCATATATAATAAATAACATTTGGATTTTTAAAACAAAAGTTCATTCTATTTCTAAGTAATATATTATTGTACGATTCATAAAAATACGCGGATTTTAAATAAGTATTTGCTATAATAAAACAACTGCGTTGAATTTCAAAAACCTTTTAATGTGTCTTTAATAAATCAATATTTAGATATTTAGTATTAATTTTTCTAATACGATAAACAATAATATGATAATAATCCATACTATTCAGGGGCGTAGCTTTAGCTTTTATAAGGCCATTCCCTTATAAAAGCTATAGCTGACCCCTCTCAAATCCATAGGGGGGAGGAGGGGAGGAGGTGAGTTTTAAGTCCAAAAATACAAAAATGAAGTAGTTTTCATCCGGATGTAACGCAGTAAGATGGTGAGCTTCTGAAAGCAAATTTCTGTTATTTAGAAATAATAAGCATAAACCGTTGTCATTGCCATTCTTTCAATGTAGGATAACTAAGTCGTACACTAAGGGGGAGGGAGCGGGTTAGGGTACACACGAGATGAATTTAATCACAAACACATTTACAAACTCTGCGGTAGCTATGGTTTGAATCCGCGATCATCTGCAAACGTAACTGAAATAATATATCGATGTCTTATAACCGTAAAGTCAAACACGTAAATAATATTTTTTTAACATTAATTAATAGCTAAATCAAATGATTATAAAGGCGATAAAAAGGCAACTTCATTTCAATCAATCAAATAAAAAATCCTCTACATTCCACAGATATAATAAATTGCCTACCAAATAAATTAATCAAAAAATAATATAAGATTCAAATATTTCCGCAATTATATTCAAGAAGCCACAAATATAGTAACTTATTTCCTCGTCTTAGCCTTCAAATGCGTTTTTAGACTGTCGTAATTTATAAACAACTAGCCTTCGTCTGCAGCTTCGTTCGCGTGATATATTGATAGCCTATGTATTATTCTAACGTATAAGCTATATTACTGTATAGTTTTATCCAAATATATAATATATTTAAAAGTAAAATGCTGAAAGTTCATCGCAGTTTCATACATTTTAAATTAATGGATGCCTGATTGGTTGGTATTTTTGGTTACTGCTCTCCCTGCGATGGTCGTAGAGTGATAGCTTATAGCCTATAAGCCTCCTCAATAAACAGGATACCTAACGCAAAAATTTTTTTTAAACTCGGTTTTTAGTTTATTTTAGCGTGACCAAAAAACAAACTCTGTGACGTCCTTTCTTCCTATTTTTCTATATTTCTATTTATTTCTGCAATAAAAAGTAGCAAAATAAGAAAATATTTTTTTAAAGAAATTATCAGGGTCTTCTTTCTTTTTTCTGTAAATTTTTGAAAGCAATTTTTCTTAACTTCAATAACAGTGACATGGTTCCTTTCAATTTATTTCTATAACTCTGCTGGTTTCAGATTTCACCCCACCGACCCATCTAAGTGAATCATTCTGTATATGCTTTGTTCGAGTAATGTAAATTTTATTATGCCGAACTACCGTCTAAAGCTTATTTTTCTATTTGGCCACTAGGACATGCGAGCCACCTACTGTAAGATATTAGTACTATTTTTGTATCCTTCTCTCAAGTACAAACAATAAATTGTCAAAGTAAATACGAACAAATAAACAAACATTGATTATTATATATTATATATGAGCACTTATTTCAAAGGTAAAAAAAATGGTTAGCTTGCTTGGTATAATTGAGGGATACCTACGACCTTAACCTTTCGTTAAACGTGTTACAAAATCTAAGACATATGCATATGTTTAATATACGTGTGGGCATCTACCGATACTGTCATTTCATATACGTTTATAGGTTTCCAAATAACGATGCCAAAATCAAACGGCCCATTAAAAATGGCTCTTCGTATTTTTTATTTTATTTGTGGTGTACGACATTTGAATCAGTGGAATTCAAAATAAAAATGCATGCTTTTAGAACTACTGTTTTTAAACGATCTGATAACGATGTCAAGGAGAGTAAAGAGCAGACATAACAACGTTTTAATTTATTATTTAGAGAGCAATGACACTAATGACGAGGTGGGTCAAAATGTTGAGCCCTACTCAAAATGACGGTGACAACAGACAGGCCATAATACTGATAATATGCTTAAGGTAGATATAATTACCCAGTAACTTATCCTTCTTTTTTAAGAAGATTTGCTTTTTTTAGCCACAGTAATATGTAGTCTTACCAGAAAAAAGAATGTGTATTCTCAAGGATTCTTTTATAATGTATTCTTCTTATTGATACAGATTAAATTAACAAAAGTGTACGAAATTTTTATTAACATTATTTATATTATTTAAGTATATTATATTATCTGTATTTCACACTAATATTAAAATTATTTGAGACTAGGACTAAATTAATGTAATGTTCAACAAACTGACATTTTAATTTGAACAGCATTAGGTATTTGACTCAACTACATCATAAACGAGTATGATGACGTTCAAAATGTGATGTGAACTTAAATAACATTAATGGTTAACAATCTTAATTACAGCTTAATATACCGCTTATAGCTGTATGACGTAGCGTGTAATTATATAACAATTTTCACCTCACGAGTTTGACATTGACATTCAAATTATTTTGTAATTAATTTCAACATTTTCATCCAATAGATTTCACACAAATTGAATAATGGAATTGATGGTTGCGCCAGATAATAAAATATAATATATTTGAAAGTAGATAATATAGTATAACATTACATATGATTAAAACACAGTATAACATTAAAGTTGTACTTATAGGTATGTACATTTTAGACATCACTAAGAGTTATGCTAATGAAAGGTATAATCTAAAAAAAATCGCAAAGGAATAAAAAAAAATAAAACAAAAAAATAATTTCCTCACTTTACCTTAAAAGGATAACAATCATACTAGCATTAAAATCGTGCACATATGCTAATTTCGAAATTTACATATATAATAGACGTTTTATCAATCGTAAATCGTAATCATACATTTAAAATACAATTTCTTAATTTCAACTTCCACATAACTGTAACAAGTCAAGATTGGTAGGTCTAGACGGATCGATTGCACCGTGATCGGTAGCCAGGCAACCTGGTTCGATCATACCAAAATAAAATTTAAATTTATGATCGTTATATAGAAATGCCGTAGCCAATTTAACTGCGATTGAGAATTTTAATCACAAAACTATGTGATTTGCATTAGTTGAATGATGATTGAACATTGAAGACAATTACGTCTGAAGAAATCTGGTCGTTTTTTTTTAAATAATTGTTGGCTCTGTTTTATTAAAATATAGCGGGTTCGTAAGGGTGTAGTAATTAGGAACACGAGGCTTTTTCCTTTATAGTGCGATAGTAAAATTAAATTAAATTGCAATTGAATAATTTCTTTAAGATTTTTTACACATTTTTTATACAGACTGTCCTGATAATTACAAATACAACTAAAAAAAAAGTAAAAAAAAAAGGCGGTTTATAAAATATAGAAAAGATTTTCAATTTCCCTCTCACCGTGAAGTAAATAGTAGTAGTTTAGTACCTATTTTCAATTAAAAAAAAAGTAGTACAAAAGTTTGTGTAAAATATAATAAAAAAAATATTTATCGTAATATGAATACCTATAAAGAATATAAACCTATAAAGAATGTGTTTAAAAAATATTTTTTTTCGTTCAACTTATCAATAATATTATGACAAAGAATATACAAAATAATGCTACATATAAAACACAAGTTTAAATAATAAAAAAACATATTTATTTATATATTTTTTTGATATATTACGAAATACTAATAATTTTTAAATATTCATCATCTCTTCGCCATCGTTACATTTAAATAGCTGCATGAAGTAATATAGAATATCGTAAAAATGCATTACAATTTTGTTACGAAATGATTTTAAAGAGCGGGGTAAGTTGAACTAGATGCCCGGTTAATTGCGACTGACGCGAAATAAAATTGCGATATAAAATATCATTGGTATGTTACGGTGTTGGAACTTTCTGGATTTATGACGTAATCTTAATTTAAAACATACATCTGTAACCGTCTGGCACATGATTATTAACTCTTTAAAAATATCTTGAAGGTAAACTGTGTAAAATATCTTAATTAATAACATTTTTTACTTAAAAATGTGACCGATTACCTTCGAACGACTAGACCTTATTAAAATATGTTCAGCACTCGTTATTTTATTTTAATTTGTCACGATGAATTGGCCGTTGTTCGTAGAGGAAGAGCTTCCCAGGTTTTATTAAAATATACATAGTATCCTCTCTATCTTATATAATAGTAAAAACATAAAATAAGTACACAAATGATTGCAATATCCTATAATAAATTATTTTTTAAAGTCGAATATGATCTTTATTTATCAGGTATTAAATCCATATATACAAAATGATTTTTTAACATAATTATGAGCAAAAAAATTATATTTTTGCCGCAATATATAAGGATTTTTTTTGATGTGTAAATTTTTATTATTTTCTATATTGACAATTTATCTCTTTTAGCAAAATTAGTAAAAATATGAAGCATTAGCTTTATTAAGACTTTTTTTAACATCCGTTTAGAATTATAAAATTTCTTATCGATTATTCGATATTTAAACCTATGTTTATTAAATGCTTATTATTATGACAATATTATATTTTGAATTATGTGCTTTTCACTGGTTGGTTCTGCTTTACTTAGGAATTTGCTCTACTTTGCTGTCAGGAGGCTCTTATAAGGATTTCAACTAGAAAATATATGAAACTACAAAAATTGGTCTATGACTTTTTGTTAACATGTAAACGCTATTTTAAATAAAAATATATAGAACGAAATTGAATTTTAACTTACTTTCAATAAGAAGGAGGTTAATTAATTATTTGGTTAATTCTTTTTGGCTTAGAAGGGTACTTTCTGATTGGTCACATATAATTTTTATCGAAATCAGTTCAGTAGTTTGGTTTTAATATCAACATAATTGGAATATGTTTGAAGTCGGTTGCCCCTTTTTTAAAAAATCTTGTATAAATTCTCTATGATGCTTTGAAACTGACAAAATCCACTTTTTTATAACGTGATAATTAAATTAAATTTTCATGATAAGTATACCTACATTCTGACATAAATTGGTACTAAAAAAATCCTATAACACTATTAATCCAAGGCTTGTCGAATAGCAAAAAGTAATGTGCGAAATGAATGCCATAAAAGTGCTCAGAATAATTTGAGACCATTATATATGTCGTTAAGAATGTTTTAGTTTGTTTGCAATTATTGTTAAGCTCAGTTCTTTTGAAATTCAAGCAATAATAATAAGCATTGGCATTTTAAATCATAACTCTAAAATTGCGTATGTGATAAAATCGTTTTTATATATCGTACAATTATAAATCATACATAATATTTGCCAATAGATAATATTTAAATTGGTTTTTAATTGCGATTCGTTTTAATTGTATTGATATTATCAGTTTAATAACACGATTTTTAGTAACTTCTCGCTCTTGACATATTCTTATAACCTTTAAAGATATATTTAGTCCTTTACAAGACTTTTGAAATATAGGTAATCGGGGTGATATCGTTTACTTGGATAACATGCTTATTTCAGTTATTTTGAATTTAAAAGCAACAAGAAAACTAATTTAATGAAAACTCTTTGGTATCAATGGAAGAGTAGAAGAGAATACTATTAGATATAATTTATGAAGACCTGTTCAGGCGTTTGAACATCATTAGTTCTTTTCTGATTTTGAAGGGACGTGTCGGAGCTTGTTGATATGTTATGGTTATCGAGGGTTTTTACAAGATTAGTTTTATCTTGTTTATATCATCATCATCCCAAGATCGAAGAAATCTTTACAGTGATACTCACGACCCTTTTAAAATATTTTTAACCCTTTCTTTTCACCCTTTTTATACTTCAATCAGTATCTAATATGCGGGCTTCACGATCTTTTTTCCCGCGTACGTGCAGGCTGTGGTATGATCTACCTCTTGAGGCTTTCCCAAAGCGCTATAATTTGGAGGTTTTCAAACGTCGAGTGTATAGATACCTTTACGTCAAAGGCCGGCAACGGACTGGCATCAGGTGGTACTATTTGCTCGTTTGCCCCCATTTATATATATATTAAAAAAATATATATTTTCCGAAAACCAAACAATAATTTTATTTCAAATAACATTTACAGTAAATATAGCAACCAGTCTGCCTGTTTACGTTAGACAAACGCTATCAAATTAGTAGTAAACAAATCTGGAGCACTTTCACGGCGATCTCTGTCTGTGCTTTCGGTTAATATCCTGCCTCGATCAAACCGTTCGAGTCCATTCTATATTTGTTTTAAGAAAGGATAATAAACTAGCCTACAATGATTTCAATATAATATTTTTTTTGTCTACACTAATAATATAATGATGATTTGTTCTTTTGTTTGCATTGAATAGGCTTCTAAACAACTAGACCGATTTGAAAAATTCTTTTTGCGTGGTTTAGCCTGTTTATCGAGACAGGTTATAGGCTACATTACATCACGTTACTTCTTATTCTTAGCAGCAGCAGTATAGCGGTAACTATGAACGACTTTAATTGGACCGTCGAGTCTGACATTACTAAAAATATATTAGCTACATTACTTTAATCGCAATCAACTAGTTATCCTATCAAGGAGTTCTGTCCGTCTGATCTGGATGAAATTTATGTATAGTATGTGGAACATATACATACATACATACATGGTAGTGTAGCCAAAACCAAAAGGGATTATAATTACAAATTTAACAAACGACAATGATATACCGAACCTTAATAACGAGAGGCATAATAGAGAACCAACTTCTTTTCAAATGAAATGCCGATGAAAATAATTTTTAGGATTAAAGTTTTGTTTTTCAAAAAAAAAATATTAATGTTATTAATTCGGTCACTTTAATACTAAGTCTACTAGTAGAAAATATGTTTGTTTACGTAATAGGTGATAACAAGAACAAATGTGATGGACATTTCATTACATTATGACTAGCAATGGCAATTGACGTTATTCAACTAGTAACTCATACAGTCATACTACAAAAGACGCATTAAAACCATGTTGAACACGTGTCTAGCTACACAGTGTTTAAAAATTAAACATTGCTTAAAATATTATCTAAATTGCTTAACAGCGAATAAGCTCATAAAAAAACTTATTGATAAAATATTATACGTAACATTTGACAGCTGAAATAGGTTTTAGACATTTATTAAACTCACTTACACGTATGTTAATCTATATCTGAAGCATGTTTAACTCAAAACTGTGCTTAGACGCGGATTTGTAGTACGGATTTTTTTAAACACGCGTTTAACGTCTGTTTAAATCTTTTGTAGTAAGGCAGATAGAGTTTTGCACCGTCCGTTTTTGTTTGATACCTTTTACAATCCAAATGTCAATAAGAAAACGCTATAACCATTAAATAATTTGTCATCTCAACTGACACACAAATGGCAATAAAACAAAATACCTTCCAAATATAAACAAACATTAGACAAACAATGAACTAATGTATTCGTTTGATTGTTAACATTCCAAACGTTTGCTGTTATTACACTCAGATTTGCGATCAGATAAAAATACAAACGCGATAGTTAATTTTCATTGTGATGCAGTGTAACATACAGTTTATGTCGGTTAATAAGTATGTAGCTACATGCAACTCTGCAATATAATTGCTCAATTTCCTTTAAGAACGTGATGATATTAGTGCATAATGAAATCATCTTAGGAAGTGTACACATGACAATGTTCTTTTTACAATTTTCCGCGCAGGATTCGTCCTTCTTTTTCGTTTAGGATAAAATTTTATTCAGTGTCCGCTTTTCACGGTGAATGTTTGAAGGAAACAGGTCAATTCAGGTTGTTTTTATGTATAAAATAGTAATAATAAGAATTCTGTGGTCTTCATAAAACTATGTGCATTAGTCAGACACTATTGCGAATTCGTTAGTTCATATGGAATTTATGTTGGTATGCCCTTTAAGCCTCTTACTATAATGATTCACTCCCTTTTCACTAAAACAAAACATAGAACATGGTTATTTAGAGATATCTGATAAGTGGTAATAGCTACGCAAATGGCCGAAGCCGCTCTACCAAGTTTACACGCGTAATGAGCAAAGTCAGTAGTTTCGCGACAAAAAGTGAAAAATAAAAAAACTGAAATTATTGCTTGAAGTACTTTTGCAAAGCTTTATAATAGTATGACATTTGAATTGCATATTCATTTGAATAAATATAATTAGATTTTTTCTTCAAAAAACTATATTTTTATATGTAATTTATGTTAATTAAATTAGTAATAAAATGTATGTATGTAATTTGAATTGCAATATTCTACCAAATCAAAAAGTACTCGTTATAATTTCATTTATTTACTTACTATACCTTTTGGTTTTACCGAGATAATACGACTCTTTTATAATTACGCCTAGTAAATAAAACTTTATATAAATATAAGCTTCCATATTAGACTCATCGAAATTTTATCAAAATCGGTTTAGTAAATGAAATTGCAAATGTTGCTATTAAAATCGTTTTTTTTTAAGTACTAGTTATTCGGATAATAAAACCTAATGGTTCTATAAGGGTTCCATTTTCTGCTTATCAAGGCACGAAATTTTCTAATTAAATTACACCAAATTAACAACATATTTTAACAACAACACTTGCATAGTTATATACACCTACATAAGTTTTCGATAGTCTTGTCTTAAGTTCTGTTCTATGCAAATACTCGGGGACAACTTAGATTCAGTTCCAGCGTTACTAGGCCGATATGAACTGAGATAACAATTTGTTACGTGCCACAACTTGCACGGAAAATGTTAAACATAAATTAAACCATATTAAACATTATCGAGTACGGAATAAGGTTGAAATTTGTTTAACAGAAAATAATTTAAAGTCTCAAGGAGATTGGAACCGTCAAAACGTTTTGCGTTTATGATGCTTTCGTGCATCGGTTATGTTTCAATATCGATTTTTTATGTAGCTTTTTTAACACGCAGAGGGCTCATTAGTTTGTTATTGTAACATTTTTCTGTTGGGTTTCTTTTTTAAATGGTAGTATCTCGTATTTGATTGTATGTGGTCACTGAAATTCTACATATTTCTATTTTTGACCTCGTATAATTTAATAATACATAAAAATATGCAGATTTTTTGAATAATTACACAAGTAAAATACACAAAATAGAGGCTATAACAATCTTTACTAATATTATAAACGTGGAAGTTTGTGTGTTCTTTCATGCAAAAACTATTAATCAGATTTCGATAAGATTTTGTAGGAATACATGTTATATTTCAGAATATCAGAATGTATAGGCTATTTTTTATCAACATGCTACGCGGGCGAAGCCCCGGGCGAATGCTAGTATGTAATATATCTATGTGTGAATCTGACTGGCCAATAACCGCTGATTATCGGACGATCAGACGACCAGATGGATAGCGGAGGTTAGTAACAAATAAATAATACCTAAAATCCATAAACATCTAATATCTTCAATTTAAATTGAAAATTAAATGATGGCTAGAAATAGGTGAATTAAAGTTCAATAAATTTATCTACAAAAAAATAATAATAATTGACATTGCTACATATAAAATATAAGTTGATATTGTTTAATTTATTTTAAGTTCGTAAATATTTACTTAAAATTAGTTTTAATTAATAAAAGAAGGATAAAAAGAAAATTGAAGTAGGTCCTAAATTTTTAGATAAAATTTGATCTATATAATTATTTATCTACCCTTATTTTTATTGGTATAAAATGGACGTAATATTTTTTATTAAACGTGTAAATACGAACAGACACTTACTCATTATAAATTTAAATCGATTTGAACGTCTAAATAAAAATCTTTTGTGCAATATTATGTCGTCGTATTCTAAATACGTCGTGTAAACTGCGAGAAATCAATTTAAACTCAGTTATAACAGGCATAGTATTGTACAAGGGTTTACGCAACTTGAAGTTATGACCAAAGTAGGACATGCTAGGGAGTTTGCAGTCCTCTTACTATATTTACACTATTTCTTCACAGTGTCGGTGCATACAGAATGTACTAAATAGCGCCCACGAATTTGTATCGACGTTTTAATATTACACAATGTGTACTTAAAAAAATCCGTCAAGCGCGAGTCGGAATCGCACATGAATGGTTTCGTATCCTACTAGTTATAATACCATGTGCTTTTTAAATACTTTTGTAACAAAGAAAAAAAGAGACACTCGCAATAACAATGACCGGCAGACGAACAAACAGATGAGCTGGGGGGCCTTGATTCTTATTGGCACCCTACGGCTACGGAATCCTAAAAATAACTGCGAAAAATATTGTGGTTAAAAATACGATACGGGTGTGTGCAAACTATACGAAGTTATACTATAATATTTTAAAGCTGAAGAGTTTGTTTGAACGTGTTAATCTCAGGAACTACTGGTTCGAATTGATAAAATATTTTTGTGTTAGATAGTTTATTTATTGAGGAAGGCTATTGGCCATTATTATATTTATTTTATTTTAAGCTATTTATACATTACATCACGCTACGACTGATAGGAGCGAAGCAGTAACCATAAACGCGAATGAAACTGCAAGGGACAGTAATATAGTAAATAAATAAATAAACGCATCACACTCAACGGCCTCCATTAAGATCGCGTGACCTTGTGTCGGGGGTCCGGAAACACTCACAACACTAACACAAACACCCAGACCACGACAAACATCCGTATGGCCAATACAGACGTTTGCCGTGAGCGGGGATCGAACCCGCGACCGTTAGCGCTTGAGTCAGTTGCAGTGACCACTGCGCCAACGTGTCTGTCGAAAATAGTATGTTATATTCTTAAAAATAATAGAAATGACAAATGTATTCAATATAATAAATTATATAAATGTATAATTTGTAATTATTTACTAAAATATAATAGTATTTAAATATAAAAATGTTGCATTTTATGACAAATTTTTGGTTGTATCAACCAGTATGAAAATACATCTATGTGTATATTTTTGTATCAGTTGTATCATGATGATTCTGTATATTATATGTTCATATATTTGTTTAGTATCAGTTGTTGTGGTTCAATATATTATAATTCTTTTATCATTCTGCATGTTTACAATGAAAAGCAAGTTAGCAATAAATCAAATAATATCATTAATAATGTTAAAATGTTACAACTTGAATTATTATATACAAGCTGCGTAAAGGTGTTCAATATATCGCTGGTTTGCAATAATATCGTAGTAATTCAAAATTCTAACAAATAGAACTAAGTATGACAAAAGACCCTAAATCTTTGATGTTTTATCATGAAAAGAGTTGCGATGATGAATTTTCTTTAAATCAATAAAGTTATAACATTAAGGGATCGTTTAAATTTTGCAGCTATGCACCAACACATTAATAAAGAAATTTAAAAACCCCATTCCCTAAAATTCATTATTTTTAGTTGCATCGATATTCTTGAAAAGCAGCGATATGGATGCTAATAGATAAGCAATAATGTGTCAAACCATAATAAGTCGAATTCGGAAATATTGATATATTCGAAAATGCGTCATGTATTTAACATTATTAAAAAAGAAAAGGCACTTAAAATAATTAAGTATAGAATAAAGTTTCTTAATTCAATGTTTTGAATTTTAAAGTCAAACCAATATTTTGCAATATGCCATAATCTAACATATTTGAAAAAAATATTAGTAGATTAAACTATATATATATATATAAATATACCTTTTATCAAAATATAAAAGAGATGAATATATACGTCTTCAATCAAATGTAAGAATAGGTTCGACATCTTTAGACGCCATTTTCTGAAAATGAAGTCCGTGTGGCTTGACACAGTATTGCTTATCAGCGTCCATATAAACGTAGCTGCGCTATTTAATACACAAATTACCATATTTATATAAATCGTGACACAAAACATATCCAGATATCTGATAAGCGCATAATATCCCCACATATTTCTTTATATGGAACACAAAGGAAGACACGATAAAGGGGTAGAGTTGACACACAATGCATCATTTCTGTGTCAGCCACAGGCACCATAATTACTTGAAATAGCACGCTGCGATGAATCTGTCGGTCTATACGTTTTATAGATCTGTATTCTTCGTTCGCGGCTTCGTATACATGCTTTAGGCGACATGTTTGTTCACCCTCAAGCGTTATGATCGGAGGAAATTGTGATACAGTCCTTTAAATTATAGTTCCATAAAGATATAATGTTCTTTTTGATGCCGTTTGATATTTTGTTAAAATGTTTTATGTATAATTGCATATGTAAATGTGATGTTTGTATCTATACTAATATTATAAAGCTGAAGAGTTTGTCTGTTTGTTTGAACGCGGTAATTGCTGGAATTACTCGTTCGAATAGAAAAATTCTTTTTGAGTGAGATAGATTATTTATTAAGGAAGGCTAGTTACATCACGTTACGACTCATACGAGAGAAGCAGTAAGCATAAACGCAAGTGTAACCGCATGGGACAGCTAGTTTATTCCAAAGCTTTAATTTACTTTAGTATAAACTGTGCATCATAATTATATTAAGAAGATTTATATTCGGTTTCATTATTGTAATATGATTCGGCGCTATTGACCCACCTTTGTGTAGAAACAAACAAACTCTTTAGTTTTATAATATTAGTATAGATACGAAGCCATATAGATTCTAAACCGTCATTTAACGGCCGTTTTAGAGCGTCAAATGACATAAACGTCAATATTCGAATGTGCTAAATATGGCCAAAATTTTATGCATATGAAAAACAAAACTTTGGCGTGATTTCCTAGAGAGTGACTTTTGTTATTATAAAAATATTTTTACGTTCGCTATGTAATTGACCGCTATCCGGAATGTCCAAACCTTTAGGCGCTTTTCCAGCCTTAGATGATGATAATGATGATGAAGATAATAAATTAATAGTAAATCATACCATAGAACCTACTGAATGATAACCAACTAATAAGTTATAATGATTAATTTGCGAGCGTCTACATTATGACGAAATATATTCTGTTTTAGGAAATAATCTCTCGAAGATGATTAATATTAGGTTATCATGTTGTGTTTAGAGTGGCTATTAATAGAAATATTATTAACATATTTTGCCAGCGTCTTCGTTCGAGTTAACGTACATTTTGTAATGCCTAAGAGTTAATTTTCTATCGCTCAAGAACAGTCTTTTTTCGAAATGAACACAAATGATGAAAATGTCTATGTCTTTTTCTATATCGCTGACAACGTCTATGCTAAAGCTCATTATGAATAGTTGAGTAGTTGACGTGTGAAAGCGCAACAAACAAAAAAATAAAAAAACTCACATTCATTAATAATATTAGTTTTAGGATAATAACAAAATAGTTTCTGCGCTAAAGATAATTTAGATGCTTGCTTGATGTGAATAGACAATTTGTAGCATTACCGTGCATAATATTCAGATAGATTTAATAAATTACAGTAAATAGAAGTTAATGTTACCGCAACAGGTTTCGTGTATAAAAAGGTTTTTACTTAGAACTCTTTCAAGGAATAGGATAAATATTTGGTTAATGGCCATGATCCTACAATTAAAGTGTATAATCTAGTTTTAATGCTATTCTTTCGTTAAATATAATTTTATAAAAGATAACAGACGAGACATCCTTTTATTATTTAATTATAATTATGCAATATAAAAACTTTAGATAATGTTGCATTATTTCTTTGCATAGGCAACATTTATATCTTTTATTATGACAGAAGGCTCAAAAAGGCTGGAAGCCAGGGCCGTAAAACAAGTTAATAAAAAAATATATTATAACAGACATTTTGGCAAGACATACTTAGCTCAATTTTTTAAGTCAATCTTTTGCTAGAACATGTTTATGAAATTCGACCTTTTATTAAATATAAATTCGCTTATTTCATAAGGTTCCATCACATCAATCTTAGTAACGTAGCTTGAGGCAAATGTCTATCCCAATAACATAGAATTGCATATGCAAATCGTAATAGTTAACATATTTAGTACTCTATTTGAACTTCTCATCGAACTGTCTATTTCCTCTTTAGGAGCTAGACCTTAAACCTTTTATAATTAAGATTCTTAGTACTAAATAATATTGCATTTGCGCAACCTCTATATGTTGCAGAACATTAGGGTGTTAGTACAGTCGGCGTACTTTTAGCGCTTATAAGCTAATATTATACGCACGGTTTTTTTTTAATCAAAAATTTGCGCACAAAGGATTACGTTTTACTGCCATCTCCTCCCTGACAGCAATATTTCGGGTTGGAAAAATTACTCGCGTTATGAATGCAAGTCAAGTGTCGAAATTTAATATTCTTAATTATTGCAAGATAAAGCTCTGTTAGGTAGGTATGTAGTTATTTTAACTGAACTTAACCCCCCACCCCCCTTCTTATTATACGCATATATGACTAGCAGCAGCACTATACGAAGTTAACGTCAAAATCTTTTAAAAAACATCCATACGAAAGTACGAAAACGCTTTAACACGATGTATGTGTAAACGCTCTTAGGGATCACGCATTTAAATTGAGCATTAATATGGAAGTTAGTGTGGACTTGACCAATTAGATTTGCTTTTAATTACAAGTACAAACTTATCCTTACAAATTTTTTATTGAGATTTATTAGCAATTAGAACATTAAGCGGTCAAAATATCACACATTTGTTGCAGTTTAAGATCACATATTTGTACTATACGTAACTTCTTAAGACTAGGTTTTACAAGAATCGTGTCAGTCTAATGTGAAGCAATAATAATTTTTGAAAAGGTGAACATCGAGACGAAAATAATTCATAAGCAGTATTTATTGCTTTTTTATATTGATCATTTTTAATAAATAAAAAAAATATATTTAATTTTTTTATCTTGCTTTTTACTTTTTTACTTAAGACTTGTATACAAAAATCGCTAATGTATAGCATTTTCGGAAATTCCAGAAAGGTAATGATATAATAATAATTCAATTTAAAATGAATAAAGAGTACATACTATGCTTTAAATTTTCAAAAGTTTAAAAAGTTGTGACTGTTAATTCAAAATGTCACAAGTAAATTCAAGTACTTGAAAATGCGGAAATAAAATTATACATAAACAAAGAAATAAATCAAAATTGCAAGAAAAGGATCAGTTAAAAATATAATAAAAACACGTGGTAAAAGAATATATTTTTATATTATAATTTTTCAAATATATGTGATTATTGCATAATCCAAAATATGGAACAAAATTCAAAATTGTAAACATTAGGTTAATAAATTCTTTCCGTACTTATTTAGTTCAGATGACTTGAAAATTTTTGGAATAATGTTAAACGTGTCGCATTATCAGCAAATATCAAATATCTATGTATCCGAATGTGACTTTTTGTGGGTTGACACATTATTGCTTATCAGCATCCAAATAGTCCTAAAACTTTACCGAAATTTCAATGACTGAGTCTATTTGTGGTAAATTTGCGCGAATGTCAAAAGGTTTATATATAACCAGACATTACACAAAATAACAACATTATATGACATAACATCCAAAGAATTCACGTATGTTATATTGCAGAATAATACATACATTACCATAATTACCTAGAATATACACGGTCCACTTTCTTTCAACAATGACGCAGGTTCAAAGAATGAATTATTTTATCATGTTACATAACCATTGCTATGTTGTTATAACGCTACAGTACTAATAGCTTACTTAAATAATCTCATTAGGTATTTTAAAATAAAGATTGAATAACGCACGTCAAAAATCATCAAAATAGCTAAAAGTATAATTTGATGCCCTTTGATCAAATATAATTTATTTATTTATTTAGAAAGGGTTACCAACAAAACACACAATCGTTACATGGATAAAAATAAGACAGCATAACATATTTATAAAAAGGCGCCTTAATTATAGGTAACACTACATTTACCATATCAACGAAATTTAATAAGTACAAAGTGACAGAATAAAATAAAATAAAATTATAGTGAATTAAATTAAAATTAAATAAGCCTAAATTAAATAATATAAGTCATGAAAGAAA
The DNA here is from genome assembly GCA_037950945.1 of Hypolimnas misippus. Classification (NCBI taxonomy): domain Eukaryota; kingdom Metazoa; phylum Arthropoda; class Insecta; order Lepidoptera; family Nymphalidae; genus Hypolimnas; species Hypolimnas misippus. The sequence continues at coordinate 9,678,597 of JBBEEQ010000025.1, read as the reverse complement.
ACATAAATAAAACAATAGAGACAAATATACTAATCAACGAAATAAAATAATTACTATTCATGCTTAGTAAATAATAATGACCGTAAACATTTTTTAAATTTAATATTGTTTACACCAAAAATGTCAATATTTTGATTAGATTTTGTTCGCGGATTCGCTTGTCGTAATGTATCTTTTATTTTAAAATAATACACATATGTACATAAAATATGGTATATGATCATCTAGAACAATGTACTTTCATATGGTACTTTAATTATTAAAATAGGTTTAGTAGATCTGAAGTTTAATTCGCACATACAAAATTCGCTCTGTTTTTATTATGTTTGTGTTAACTCAACAGAGTTTTACACGTAACAAAAAAGAGTAGGACACGTAAGTTTTACCTATGAAGGTTATGTTGAATAAATTTATTATAGACTAAAATAATAATACAACTCAATATCAAATGACAAACAATAAAACAGTTCTTACTATCTACACAAAATTTATAGTACAAGATTTTTTGTCTCCAACTATTACAACACAGAACGCTTCTTTCAGTATAAAATTTATTATACTATACTTAGCTTCGACTTATTTTTGCAGTCTGATTTGCACGGAGAAATTTCCATAGAAATATCGGCTACACGTTCTAAATATATAATTATCGTTCGTGGCAAAATACTAAAATACGTTTTAATGCCTGATCTGGAGCGTGTTGCCCGATTATTTAGTAATGCTTTCGAGTTTGCTCGAGCTACTATTTACCTACAGACATACGCACTTAAGTAGAAACGGTTTTGCAAAGTGTACACATAATTATAATGTATTTGCCTACGACTGTTACTACCACTAATAGCTTTCAGAGCTAGCGAGTATTTCTTACACAAAAGTTTATTATTGAAGGAATAATGAAAGTTGACATTGAAAAACTGTTGAGCAATAAGCCACTGCTAAATTGTTAGGAAACTAGGTAAATAACCAATAACCTCGTTATATATATTGCTAGTAATACATATATATAGTATAGGGATACACACTAATACACATAAGTTTGTACAATTAATTAATGTTAATTTTAATTTCTACTGTAAAAATAAATGTTTACTTAGATTGAAGGTAAAATTTTTTAAATAATTTTAAACAGACCGAAATTTGTTTCAGTGTGAAGTAATCGCTCAAGCCCCTATATCCCCCTCCCCCAATGTATCTGGGTTTACTCTTGACAATATTCAAATTAAGTAGAATAGAATACATATTACTTATAAAACAATTGCCTACATTTCAAAATTTAAAATTCTATGAGAAGACGAAACGCAATATTTCAAGCCTAAAAAAAGTTTTTAAACGTTTTATTGTTTAGGTACTTTAATAAATATTATCCTCCAAAGACTTAACGTAGATTAAGATCTGCGAAACCAAAATCCTAGGTCCGCCACTGTTTGTAAGTACTAATATGATAAATTCAACGTAGTAGCGAAATACTTTCTGGAAAGGAATGCTACTATTTTCGTACCAGTTACTCGATCAGTAATGGAAAACTGGAGTAAATATCAGGGGCAAAGTAAAAGTCACCTTCGTTAAGTCATTCAACCTACATTTAATTTAAAAGGTTGAGGATTATAGAGCGAGTTCCGTTTATTATGAAACTTCTCATTACAAATGTATTGCAGTAAATGCATTCAGATCATTATGCATGTAAAAATGCAATTGAAGTTATAAATCAGATAAATAAAGTTATAATTTCTTGTTAAAAAGGTGTAATATTAAAAATTTGTAAAATTATGGGAAAAACCCATGCGCTTTAAATTTAAGCCGTGATGGCCTTGTGGTTAGAACACGTCGTTTTCAACCGATGATCGCGGGTTCAAACCCCGGCTAGCACCGCTGATTTTTCAAGTGCTAAATTTGTGTTTAATTTCATCTCGAGCTCGACGGTGAAGGAAAACATCATAAGGAAACCGAGATATGTGCCGAGAGAAATTCGGACACATGTATATCCGCCAACCCGCAGTGGAGTAGCGTGGTAGATAAACTCTAAAACCTTCTCCTTAATAGGAGAGGAGGCCTTCGCCCAGCAGTGGGATATTTACAGGCTGTTACTTTACTTTTAAATTTAAAGTAATTAAAAAAAACGCTACCGAAATTTTTAAGTGATTTAGTATACAAAATAGGTACGTACAACTTTGAATGAAAATGAAAAACGTACAGACAGAAATGTGCTTCCGTGTTAAAATTACGATTTTCCTTCCTTAGAATAATTGTGTTAAAGTATCATATTTTAAGTTCCATTTTACGATAATAAAATATCTTTTTTTAAAACATTCAGTACTATATGTAAGGCAAGAATTACACTTATAAATTTAGCACTCAGACTTTCATAAATATTTATATATGTTGTTTATGATTGCTTTATACCTGAAAAAATTTTCTCTTAGTGCCCTTATCTTTGATGGCAACACGTTTTTTCGTATTTATTTCGTAAGATAATCTAGGTAACTGTTACGAGATTACAGACTTGTTATATGGACGCTGATAAGCAATACTGTGTCAAGCCACACGAACTTTATTTTGAGAAAATGGCGTCTAAAGATATCTAACCTATTCTTAATACATTTGTTGGAATAAGTATTTATCCATATTTTCTTTTCTTTTTTGATAAAAGGTATAATGTATTAAAAGCAGATTGATATATTTATTAATTATCTAATACAAAGTTTTTTTTTAATATATAAGATTATTGTATAAATTACAAAATATGGGACGACCTTGAAATTCGAAACAATGAATTGAGAATCTGGTTTCCGTACTTATTTAGTGTATATATATTATTTTTCATGGAATAATGTTAAATAGATGATGCACTTTAAAAATACATCAATATCTCTGAATTTGACTTTTGGTGGGTTGACACATTATTGATTATCAGCATCCATATATCAATTACGAGAATAAAACGTACAAACTTAATTCTCGAATTTTAGAATTTACGTTACATTACGATGTTACTAGTTATCTGACCGAATATTGTACGAATTTTTTGTTACAAAATGCTTCCGTAGCTCAGACAACTACCCTGAAGCAATATGATCCGGTTTCTGATAGTAGGCAAGCTGTAGTAATGCACAGAGCGTTAATCGATTTACACCAGAATTTTTCTTAGATGAGAATTACATTTGTAAGTTTTGATCTCCTAATTAATATAAAACAACTATTTATCCTGGTAAAATTTACCTAGGTAACCTTGCGAAAGCTGTGAATGTCAAAAATAAAAGCACTGACAGTAAATTCTGTCAGGGGTAAAGCAATAATAAACGACTTATGTAAATCTTACAATACAATACTTATAAGTGTAATTCTCGTCTTACAGAAATTTCTTACAATGGCGGTCCCATTGGGTTTATATACTTTATGAGAAATTGAGTAGTTTTCTACATAAAAGTTAAAACGTTACCTATTAATAAATTAACAGTTGCTTTGTTTATACGGGTAGTCAATGACGACTAGTATTTAAATTGCTTATTTCTTTTTATTCGGTTTCAAGCGGACAATTGTCATATCATTGTACCTTTCAAGGTTGACAGGGCATTCACAATGTCAAGGTCGTGTTTATTAATAGTACAAACTTGATCCACTACTATGAGACCCGTACACCTATACAAGATGGCAAAGGAAGCGACATTAAGGGGCAATTCACACTGCATCGCGGACTATTTCAAGTTTTGAAATTAAATTCTTCTTAAAGACTTCAACGAATTCTGTTCCTTTCCATTTCTTCAGTGAGAGAAGAGGTTTTTGCGGAGCACATGGGTCATTTACAAGCTGTTACCCTAATTTTGTTTAAATAGAATTGGAAACGCAAAATCGGTTTAGCTGGATTATTATGTATGGTAGAGACGACTGCTTTCATTGCATTTCATTTTATGTAGGATTCTCCGCTTCATTTTTAAAGAATAGATTATTTTCTTTTACAAGTATAGCGTAAAAAATAGTATCATTTTACTAAGACTGCACTGAAAATTCATAATTAATAACATTTCTTATTGTAATAATATACTTATATATTAATAATATACACAGAAATACTCGTATTTATATGCAATACCTTTTTTTGATAATATTTATCATTTATCAACTATGTACAATAATTGTACATATTTTGTCGTTTTCAACCGAAACCTGAGTATATTGTTTTAATTTTATGTACAAAATAAAACTTGTAACAGCTCTCTAGCCAGCAATTGAATTTCCAATATTAAAGTCACACAATGATACTATATTCTCGATATTATTCCGTTCAAATATACGATATACTCGTAAGAGATTTGATTTATTTTCTCGTGTTGTTACTTGTATTTCACTACTCGTTAACGATGGCAATTTCGGCGTTGATAATAACATGCATTTTAACCGCCTAAACCACTTTCTCCGCACAGAAACCGGATCGCATCAATAGAACGTTACAAATAACGAATTATAATAGATTATATACATATATGCCTTTAAGATTTGGCGACGGACAAAAAATGACTTAGTAATTACACCCGTCGGTGTAATTCGTCAAAAGTATGCTGGAAATATATAAACAATATCATTTCCTGAATTCATACTTCCATACTTAATATTGTAAATGCGAAATGAATTGTATGTCTGTTTGTTTAACGTTTCACGCTTAAAGCGCTGAACCAATTGAGACGAATTATAGAGTTAGATTAGACAATGGAAAAGGACAAAATACTTACTAAACTTTAAAGCATCACACTATGATTCATAGAACCGGCACACGGGAGTAGCCATTAACGCCAAAATCTTGCAAAATATACTGTAAGATAAGGCAGGCACAACCGCGAAAAACAGGTAGTTTTGATTTTTTATTATTAAAGACTGTAAATGTAAACTTTATTACATTATAAATTAGAATAATATGTTAATCAATCGTTATAAAATCGTGTCCAAATGTACAAAAAAGTTATATTTGTCGACTTTTATGTAATGTAGTGCGTAAATGCATATGCATTAAGATTTTGCCACTGATCATTGAAACATACATTGGTTAAATACATTTTTTGAAAATAAAAATATTCGATTAAAATATTGATTGATATCATATAAGAAAACCGGCGAAGAAACGTTTATTACAATGATTTTTACAAAATTAACCAAAATTAAATACGTCATAATAATAATGCCAAGAAAATTTTGTTAAAAGAGCCAGTAAAGTACTGCTATAGATATCAATATGCAGTATTTATTTTAATTTCTTTAGTTAAGTTCAGTGAAAAAACTAAAAAATCCCCCTGTTTGCCATACTCTTTGAGAAAAATTCGCAGATATCCACCACGCTAGTCCACTGCAATTTCTCCTGAAGGCATTCCGACGACGTTATCCTTTACCTCAAAACACCTCTTTAACATAAAAGCGCAAATCTTACAGCTATTAGGCCGGATTAAAATTTGCGACTATCACATAACGTTTACTAGGCCAATTCAGCTCAAAATTTCGGTAATTATATCAAAATGTTTTGAATAACAGCGTGATCACAAATAAATCAAAAATTCAAAAAAACATATTCGCCAGTTTTTAAGGTGGTACTTTTCTAAAAGTGGCGAGTTTCAATATTATATACCTTATAGGGAAGATACGGATCTGAGGAGATCCGCGTCACTTACCAATTACGTGGTCCATTTGCTCACATACCTTCTTTTTATGAATAAAAAACACCACTTTCACTTGTCTATTAAAATGCGCTATGTAGTTTATCACACCTAAGAGATATCTATCGGCAAAAAAATGATTACGTAGTCAGGTTAATATAGGAAAAAGTAATCATCAATTTTATTATACCGGAGCCGTTGTCGAAAACAAGATTTTCGAACATAATGTTTTTTAATTATATTATTTTATAGAACACTTTTCTATTGTAACCTAATTTTAGCTCAGTTTGTTTATTGAGAAATTAGACATGGGAGTGCGATATTAGGTAACCCAGAAGAACGTTTCCTTTTTCCCAAAAAACAATATACCCATGGCCCAGTTTTATAAAAATAACTTCATCATTAAATACAGTTTATGAAAACAACGAAACTCATAATTTTTATTATATAGAATAAAATATACCAAAGATAAAACAGGTAAACATATAAAATTAAACTTTATTTATACCATTGCTATATTTCTTTACTTTTTCTTGGTACATTCTGTGTTTCTCCTCCAAAGATTTCAAGGCGGTAGAAGGTCTTACCCCACCAACGTTTACCATAAAACTAATGTGTAAAGGAGATACGCTATCATTTTGTTTGTATCCTTCGTTTGCTCGTTGAATATTTGACCTTAAGTTGCGATCTTCGGTATCTGCACTCGCATCTCTTATACACTGATCTCTTGCCGATTTTGTATTTTTTTGAACCACATCATTATTTGTTTTAAAAACCTTTCCTTTTTTATTTTTTTCCGCGTTACTTCTGACATTGTGTTTTTCTTTCACTTGATTCTCTCTTTCTCGATGTTTTTGCACATCTGCTGATTTTGACTTGGTCTGACATATTTTTTTGATTAACGATTTTTCTTGTACTTTTTTGTTAATTAAATAAGAATTCTTGCTATTATCAGTTTGATGTTGATTTATTTTTAGCTCACGTCTTGTTGCAGAAGCTTCTCTTTCATTTTTTTCATTTTGAACTTCTTTTTTGTAAATTTTAAGACGGTTTTCCATCCTTACTTTTTCTGAATACCTTTGCAGACTTCTAGCTCTTTCTAATCTTGGCCTTATTTTTTCCATGTCTGGCCCTAAGCCTCCCAGGCGTACATTTTGAATAGGACAAGTTATTTTACTTTTCATACGACGCCGTGGCTGTGATACTTCTGAGATACTTCTTAAGTTGTTATCATTTATTTTAACCGGAAATTTAGTCAAATCTTCATCAAAATGTAATACATCTTCAAAAGATTGTTCTAGGTATTGTTGAAGTTCTCTTTTCATTAGTTTATCATAGAAAACGTCATTATATGACTCAGTGTTATAAAAATCATTTGTTGCATTATTGGACTCAGTTCCAATACTCTCTCTTTCAGTGTCACCAAATTCAGGAGATATAGAACGGATTTCGTTATTAACTTTTTTGTTATGCGTTTTAGTACAATGAGATGTAAACTGTTTTCGAAACATTTCCAGATAAGAACTTTTTATCGTTCTTTGTGAGTCTTTGTTGACTAAATAATTTGTAAGTTCAGAGGTTTCTTTGTGGGACTTGGTGTTTTTTTTATTACATTTGTCCTCATATTGATTTTGTTTCTTTTTTCTTTTAGGAATTTTAATAAGAACATCCTTTTCATATAGGGGTACGAGTATAGTGTCAACATTTTCCTCGAACGGTTTTTGTTTTAAAGATTCCCTTTTATATTCAATTTCAAGACTATCTAAAGAAATATCAGAACTGGATCCTGATTTATTATCCATAATTAATGATTTGTCCAATTAGCGTTACGCCCCTTGAAAATTAATAACGATGACATGATTAAGTGATGAATTTTTGACAATGAACCTGTCAACACAACAATTACATTACGTAAATTAATTGTTAAAATAAAAAGGTTTTAAGTAAATAATAAATTAGAAAAATAAATAAAATGAACGAGATAATTTAGACTATTACCGTACAAAATAATATTCTTTTTTATTCTACGTTTATTATGAAACGAGAATGAAAAAGAAATATGTATTTAAATTAATTCCTCCGCGTTACTATCATGGCTATAAATCTAATAATAGCTTCCGACTCTAAATGAATTTTATTAAATCTCTGTTTGTTTTTTTCGAATAAAATATAGATCGCCAAATCACCTTTTAAATAAAGCGATACAATAACATGTCCATTTTAAGTATGATATCTCATTTAAATATTGTTTTATGTTTGTTGTATTGGTACATTTCCTTTTTATTATATTGATCGTCGGAATTGTGAATAAATAATGCGTTAAATATCAATTCTTGAATAAATTTTTTTTTTTTTAAGTTCTCTTATGTATTTACGTACGTATATTACTTTTAATTAGATCATTTTTATCTCTTTTAGTAAATTTGATTTCTTTTATATTATAATCTTAAATTTTTAAAATTATAGTTAGTTGTTCAAGAGAACGTAATTTTAAAAATATTTTTTAATATTTTTTTTTTAAATATTTTATATTACACAATAGTGACCGTTAAATGAATCTTATCACGTTATAATAACAAAAAACTTCTTAAAATATATCAAGCTTTATCTTAATTTATTTGATTTCATTTACTTTGACGACACATTTATATCAGTTATTTGTAAAACAGAACTATTAAATCGATTACGATGAAATTTTAGGACTAATTTGAAATAATTTATAACAAAAAAAAAAATAACGAAATTAAGAAAAATAACTATGAATAGAGAACTTCCTGTTTTGAAGTCTATTGAAAATCTTGTTTCCCCACTGTAAGTATGAAAGTCTCCCAAACTCCTCAAGAATATTGCAATTTTTTCTCGAACATCATTAGATGATAGTATGTAACAGATTTAAAAGCGTTATGAAGGTACTTAAACAACAATCAGGGCGTGAAGTAAACCAGAGAAGCGAAACGGCGCGTGATCTTGCATTCCAAATGTAATTCCCTTCGTCAATCTATGCAGAGTTAAGGCATTGTTCCGACTTGGACGAAAGCCAGCTACCAAGAACAACGGATCTGCATAAATCTCAAAAGCTCGCAAGCTATAACGACCCTTATTGTTTCCGATGGTAATATTATTTTTCAGTTCTCAGAATGTATTGTGAAAATTATTACATTTGTCTAAGCTGTACACATCTCAACTTCCGACAGCCGGACGATTTATGCTCGTGAGCGAAAACTTGATAAAAACTGGAGTATAAATGAGTCGTTAATTACTTATCTCGTTAGGAAGAGATCTCTGTTTTGTAAAATGTATACTTTTGTGATTTCCGAAAAATATTCGTTAGAGATAGAACTTCACAATGCGGAAGTCAAAATAAGCAGCTTTAAAGGAAAGAAGAAAACAATTAAAATTGAATTTATGATTGATTCATAATAGTGTCTTTGTAAATGCAGTTTTTTGCTCTTATTTATAATTGCTAACTTAGACTTACAAATTGTTAGAACCTCACTAATGATTTTTGTATGCAATTGTAGACACAGTGTTGTTATTTTTTAATAGTTTTATTGTTTCGCAATCCCTTATGCGACGTTTCTAAGTCTTAAATAACACGGATTGTTCCATTTCACCTGTTTCTAGCGAAACCGTAAAATCTTTAATTCATTATTAAATTAAAATATTCATAATTAATAACGTGAAAAATCTCAACAGATTCATAAACATAAAATTTTGCCAATTTTACTTGACATTTAATTAAAAAATTTCCATAACGATATTTTAATACAAATACCATGTTAGCGTATAAATAAACTGGTCTAGTTAATATAGACAATATATTATTTATATTATTGAGTTGTGATGAATCTAAATCAGTCTAGTGTCGAGGTCGAATGCGTGCCGAATGATCTTTACTAATCATGTCAAGATGTTTACCTAAGTATTAATCTTATGAATACGTTTTCTTAAAATTCATTAGATACCATTAACATTTTAAACTAATCGCCTGTCGTCACGAAAATATGCTTAATTAATATCGGTCCCTTTGATCACGTCAATTTCCAAGTAACTATTGTTTTTCGATATACTTAAGAATATTTTTAATCGTTTTTATAATGACACAAATATTTTTAATCTAAGATTGAGTAACATCTAATTAAGAAACGCAAAATACTTATAAATTGCCATTTCGACCTCTACCGGATACCGAAGCTATTGTCAAAATAGCCGATACCACAAATAATAGCTAAAAGCTATTAATATTAATTTAAACTAAATTTATTTTATATGTAGTCATCCTAACAACTTAAGTTACGCAGAGAAGGTACTTACTTTTGTCATAAACCTTGCACAATCTAAAAAAATACAAATAAGATCTTATTTGGGATATCCGATTTACTCTGTCTAGCAAACTATAAATGGCGTAATCTGAACCTAAAAGAGTCTGATGTGAGCTCCGGTTATGGTTTTCAAGGACCATTTAGATTTGATGCGAGTTTAGCGATACTAAACTAGAATGTCAAATATTATGTCATTGCTAAGGTAAATGTTCAAAATGAGTTCATCCACATTACTCACAACGCCAACCGATGGCATTTTAATTTTATTGACGGTTTCCAATTAAATTCGTAAGGTACTTCTTTATGAATGTTCTCTGATTTGGTTCCTTGATTGATATGGTCAGTTTTTTTTATTTTTTGGAAGGATATACTTTCAGATTAGTTTCATTTCATAGAATTGTCATCAAAATCGGTTTAATAATTTGGTTATAAAATGAAAATATCTGCAGTAAGTCAATGTCATTCAAGTTTAATGTCATTCAAGTAAATGAAATTGTGTATTATTTGATTTTGAAATAGGTTCACTCTAAAAAAATTGTAAATCCAAAAATAATAAAGTAAAGCACAAAATAAAAACGCAGAAACAAAGGAAATGTACGGTTTGCAATGAGTAATATGGACGAAGTATGATCTGTATTTGTCCTACAGATTAGGTAGATCTAGATCTAATATTTTAAAATATAAAAACGTAATTTTATTTAACACCGATAAACAAAATCCTTGCCTCAAAATCATCAACAATACTCGAAAAAAAAAAACAAGCAAACGAAACTAAAAGAGTAGAAAGGATTATGGATTGACAGACATGAATATATTACGAGGGTTTCCTGCTCGACTGTCGACCCCTAAATACCATACAAAGGTCAGGACTACAATGCATGGGACATGAACACGCGTGTTGTCACTTAATTGCAATAAATGCTACAATACTGTTACATTGTGCACGATGATCGTAAACTGTGCTAAGATAACAAAAGATCGGATAGTCACGGAAACATGCGTCATTGAAGTTTTTGTCAACATGAGCTTACGCCGCCAAGATTTTTCCGAAGAGCACATATAGATAGTCAAATATAAATACATTTTACTTTGATATCATTTATCTGAGAGAAAAAAGAATTAGGTTATATAAGTTTTTAGTTATTTAAACAATACTATGTCAAGCCACACGGACTTTATTTTGGAAAATGTCCTTTATCATGTCAAACTTATTGTTACTATTTTTTTGAAGAAATATAATTATATCCATTGTTCTTTTCTATTGTAATATAATGTATAAATACTACTTACTTTAACATTCGAAAAATTATTTAATGTTTAATTATGTAATTTTTAATATAAATATTATATTGAAAATTTATAAGAATCTTCTTTGCGTAATAATTTAATATAGATTACTTTAAGCATTTTGGAACAATGTTAATTACGTTTCCCGTTATCAAAATAAAAAAAAAATCAAAATCAAAATATGCTTTATTCAAGTGGGCTTTTACAAGCACTTTTGAATTTTGAAAATCAGAATATATCAATATCTCCGAATTTGACTTTTTGTGGGTTGACACATATTGCTTATCTATATTCGTTTATAAGCGTGAAATATGGTAATGAATAGGAATTACGCATTTAACAAATTTTATTGAGCATAAGAATCTAACAAAATGAAATATCTTTATGAATGTTGAATTGCACGCAGAACATGAAAATCGTGCGATGAGTTAACTAATGGAACTAATATCGTATTTATTACGATAATCTTTACGTACAAATTTGAAGCTACAAATATTTTATATTTTATCCTTTAACTTACTCGGTAACAACAAATAAATATCATCTTTAATCCCTAATTGCAAGAATGAGGATGCGGCGGAAGCGACGAGTCACCTTCCGACTTACACAGGTACTGACCGGTCACGGTTGCTTTGGAGAGTACCTGTGTAGGATCGGACGCGAGGCGACGGCGGTTTGCCACCACTGCGGGGCGGACCAAGACGATGCCCAACACACGCTGGAGGCGTGTCCCGCGTCGACCGCGGAAAGGCAAGTCTAGGTCCAGCAAATCGGGCGAAATCTCTCCCTGCGAGCATTCGTGTCGGCGATGCTACGCAGGGAATCGGCGTGGGAGGCCGTAGTCAACTTCTGTGAGACCGTCATGGTCCAGAAGGAGACTGCGGGGCGGGCTCGGGAGAGGGCCGATCCCACCCGGCGGAGGCGACCTGCGAGTCGCCTTCACGGCCTCCAAGCCCCAGTGCCTGGGGCGGAATAAGTAGGGCACTCCCTCCGGCCGTGGGTGCGTGAGATGGGGGTCTCACGCATCCGTTTTCATACGGCCGAGAGGAGGACCGGTATGGCCCCGGACTGCCGGTGTACGCACCAGCGAGGGGTGCGGGGAGGGCGAGACCATCTTCGCCCTCCTGAGAAGGGCTCCGCAAGCCACGAGTGGAGCAACGCACGGGAGAGGCCGCGGACGTGCCTGCGAAAGCGATCCCGTAGCCTCTCCGTTTTCCGTGCTGTGGCGGCCATCGCAGGGGGTTTTAGTGAGTACGATCTCACATAACCCGGTCTCCCCCCCAGGAGTCGGGTATCTATGAAGATTTACCCTGCGTAAACAAAAAAAAATTGCAAGAATGAATTTAATTATATGCTGCATAACCTTGAAATTAACGTCTTTAGATTATTAAAAAATATTATTGCGGAATACATCATCTATAATATACAAAATTTGACAATGGTGTAAGATTATTCACTAGAAAACTTCTTAGAAAAATGTAACCGAATGTAACAGAACTGTTGTTGTATACGCACAGACAGACGATCATTTACTGTGAATTATCGAAGAGTTACTTGGTTTATATCCGAAGATCATCATCAGATCTTAATATACTTTACACTAAAACCTTCCTTGATAAACGTGCATATAAATACCGAAAGCCCCATCCAAATCGGCTCAGACATACAAATTACATACATACGAGACGAAAACAAAACCTTCTTTTTTGAAGTCCGTTAACAAAATAGTCGCTTTTATACATTATGTAATAGTAGTGAATTGTAGCATAAAACTTACCCTCATAGTTAATTTAAATATATAACGTTTTGCAATTATATAATAAAAAAAAAAACCGTACAGCACCTTGTTAGTACAATGATCAGAAAAATAAATATTTTTGATTGTTGATTAGAAACGTTTAAGTTTAGTTAGTAAACTAATCTCGACGTTGTTGAAGTAAAGACCGTCCCGCTGAGTATCTTTTGCAATTCCTTCTCAGGTCTGAGGTTGATCTTTTCCAAAACCATTGTAGCACATTTGCTTGATGTACAAAAAGAGTATGTAAATTCTAAATTTGAACAAAACATTTCGATTCCGATAAATCACTACTAACTATTAAAAAAAGTTAAACCACAGTTATTTTGCGTGCGTTCGTTATAAAGTATTGTTATCTTATACTAGACCGTTTTTTGTCGCGTTATGGTAAAAAATATAAAGGCTTTAAAATAAAGAATATAAAGCGGGTCAATATGAATTCTTTAACATATTGTTTGGCGGATAAGGTTACTAGTTTGCCTCATCTAATTTAAACGATGCGACAATCGTCGAAGTAACCGAACATATGTTCATCTATTATTCATCAATAATCGTTGACATTTGATACAGAATTTTATTTAATCTCCAATTAATGATTCCTAATATTGGCCGGAATATGCCAAATTAAATATAAATGTTAAATTTTTTTTGAATATAAATTATCACCTATCACCATAAATATTAGATCAAATTATGCGTAACAAAGACGATTTATGAATAAAATAACGATTATGTATTGTAACTTTATGGATATATTTGTAGTCATCAAATTTTTGTGTCATATATCACCTAAAAATCTAGATTGCCTTGCGAGAAAAAATCTAGATTGTTTCATAAGTCAAGATTGTTTTTATTAAAATTTAGTTATATATGCATCTCGTGTGAATAATTTAACAACTATATAAAAAAATGTTCAAAATATATTGCGACATTTTAATTTCCTTTAACACTACTTTTTATGGTTTTTTTTGAAGGTTTATTTTTTCTATGGTTACGGTGATCGTCATTATTTTAATAAATGTCCCGTAGAGTCGAATGACGTCGCTCAAACAATGTAAATGGAAACAATATGACTTGATATATCAAGTAAATAATAAGTAAATTCATTCATAATTCCTTAAAGTCAGTGAAGTGTCTTTGTTACGTCCGTCATCTTGCATTCGTTAAATGACGACATGAAACCACAACTTTTAACGATCCCTTAACAAAATATTTTAATTAATTAATGAAAATAACATCATTACATTTATATAATTGCTTGATACGAAGCGTTGCAAACAATTACCACGGATTAAATCACAGACAATTTGATTAACAGTGGAACATTATGCACTTCATTACAATAAATTAAATACATAATTAAATAATCTTGCTAACAATGACATTATAATTATAACTATAAATATGATATGAGCTCATGGCTTTTGGCATTCAGAAAGCCGACCACATTGGACGACGATTGAGTATAACAGCCAAAACTATCTTTAGTTATCAACACGTAATTTGCTGTCAAAGTTGGAAATAGGTACAGATTTTAGTCGTCAAATAGCATGAAATTAATTTAATTTATTTATATTTACAGAATATCATTGCTTACTAATTCTTATTTTGACAGGTATCATCCTAACCTACGGGATAATTATATGATACAATACGTAATTATATACCCACAACTTATGCGACTTATGCGAAGGGTTCGTAAGACGAAAACGTGTGAAAATATACGAACGATCCTTAAACAAAACCATAGCCACTATAAAATAAAAAAATTTAAATGCTCAACTTCGAATTACAGTAAGTCAAAATAGCGTAAGTCACAAGGTGAATAAATTAGGATGTAGTTGAAACTAACACGTTAACCAACTTGTAGGTCAAGGTAATGATCGGTGCTAATTTAGTGACAATGTTCCTTGTCAATATAATGTGTTGTAGTTTAACATTGATAAATTCTCAACACGCTAAAAGAAATGAAAGTTAAGCGACATAAAATATCAGCCTTTACGAGCTTTTTAGAATCGCTTTTCCATTATTTTATGACCTTATTTCAGTTTTAACTTTGTATTAAATAAAATCGGCAAATCGTTACGAGTTAGAACAGTCTTTGCTCTTAAAGTTGGCAATTTATCATAATAAATAAAATAAGTGTATCGCATGATTTTATAATATCAAGAAAATAAATAAAAGTGATCAATATAAACATGTCATAAGAGAGAATTAAACAATTGACCTCTATCACTTAAAGGAAATAATATTTTGCGTGATCGGTTAATTTTAATAATATAATGATTATACCCTTTTTATTATGAAGTTTTATTGCTTAAACTGATTGCAATTGGCAACAGATGCCACTGAAAAGTTCAAGTTGATAATATTTCATTTCTTGCTTGCGTGACTACAGATGGCTATGAATTGAGTTACGCAATTTGATTCTAGCGCACCTATTTAGATTTATCGCTTTTTAATAGCTCTATAATTGCAAAAAAACTATTAATTAGTTTAAATTATTGTATTACAACTGAAAAACAAAAAAAAGTTTTAGTAGATGAACAGACATTCGTAGATGTCTAGCAGAATGAAGTGCTTATTATGGTACCTATCCTAAAAGCCAAAAAGAAGCGTAATGATTTCGGTAGACTACGTTTGTACGTATGTTTGAATATTCGATCGTAGAGCCTTAACAATTGAAGTGATTTTAATTAATGAGGTATCAATAGATTAGTAATACTGGCCCTTGTGACATATGTTATAAAAAATTTATG
Organism: Hypolimnas misippus; assembly: GCA_037950945.1. NCBI lineage: Eukaryota > Metazoa > Arthropoda > Insecta > Lepidoptera > Nymphalidae > Hypolimnas > Hypolimnas misippus. The sequence continues at coordinate 9,662,798 of JBBEEQ010000025.1, read as the reverse complement.
AAAATTTAATATAATAGGATTTATTTGCATAGTCAGTTTATAGTTTTTCAAACTTTATGCCTTGTTTGTAATACGGTATTACTGAATTTTCATTGTGATATTTATCTTAAAATAATTGTAATTCTTTTTTTGAGCTAATAGCGACAAACGAGTAGACAAACGTTAAGTGAGACCGTCGTCTATGAACATTTTCAGCACGAAAGGCGCAAAATGCGTTGCCGACGTAAGAAGAATAAAGGATGAGTAGGAATAGGAAATGAAAGAAGGGGTGGGGGTTAGACTTCCGGCTCTTTCACTCACCGTAAGAAATGGAATTATATTACCTAATTTACACGGATTTTCTGTGAAAATTTATTACTTCCACGATCAAGCATATCTTATACGAACTGTAGTAAGTGGACTATAGCCACGCTCTATCAAAATATAAGAAATATTCCATTATAATAACGGAAATCAACACAAATTATTATACACGAAAAACGAACAAATTAATGTGCGTTGTTACGTAGAAATTTTACCATATAATAATGTAATATAATTTGGTTAAAGCCATGTAGGCTATTGTGTAATAATGATAGCGACCAATACTTGAGAGCTTTACATTATTAGCATACCAGTATCCGTCACGCAATTATTAAAATTTCGGGACGATGAAACTTTGTAGTAAATATTACTTGATATATTTTAAAAATCTAATTAAATTGATAAAAATTAACTATATTTAATTAATATGTTAACAAAATCACAATAATATTCATAAATTACTATTCTTTGTGAAATATTTTGTTTGTAGCACATCAATACGAAATCGTATAAGAATTATGTCTCGATACGTTAATATTTTATAATAATTATTATTATATTTTGGTCCAATGCATTATTTATGATTATTCGGTAATGTGATACACATAAATTAATATATTTTTATATTGCCAAGAAATTCATTAAGCTATGCAAATGTTGTTTTGTTGTAATATTTAAAAATTTAATAATAATTTGCACATTAACTATTCAGAAAGATCGCGACAAACATAATTGATTACATTATCTTAAAAAGATCAATGTAACATTTTAAAATTTAATTTTTTTATAATAATTATATTTATATGTGAATGTACACTAATTTAATTAACTAATTCCGCTCATATTAAACTACAATATGTTACTCATATCCACCCCACAAATTATAATTTTTCAACTCCAATTTTGTGTATTTATTTATAATAAAAATACGATAAAAGCCTACCAAATTCAAAATCATTGTAATATTTATAAAATAAAAATATTAAATTAAAAAAGAGTTATGTATGTGCTATTCAGTTACACATTTTGGAATATATGACTGCAATAACAGTGTGCTATCACAAAATGCTACATTCTGACAGTTGATTTTCGATTTTTGAACTAAAGCGAAAGAAATCAACCGTCAATATGTATCGCGTTGTCATAAGCTCCACGTAATTAGCTGCTGAACTGCACATCAGTCAAAACTACCACAAATATTAAGATTAAAAGATAGTTATATCTTATATAATTATTTTTCAATCAAGTTTTGAATAATCTCAGTACATAACGAATTGCAATCGTTGAAATACAATTTCGATTCGATTTACTGATTGAACTTGACCTACTTTATGCATAAGCTCTATAGAACAATAGACGATATGTAAACTCGATATATTTAATGATATTATAGAAATATAAACTCTATTTCAATGAAGATAAGGTCTAAATGTGATTAATTGTATGTGTCTGTACGGCCTTTGTACATAATGATTGTCGTGAACACGATGATTGGGATCGTAAGCACTCAACTTGTAATGACAGCATCAATTATTCTCATTCATGTTTTCACTCATTCAATTTTATCCTTATAATACGACGGGACGAAAGGGTTTACAATTGTACATAATTATTTATATCTTATATTATTTCGATGCACCATCCATTTTATTTAGAATTTGGCGTTTAATACTTTTGTATTTTTTTTTATACGAAATATAGGTATCACAATACGTAGTACGCTGACAATATTTCATTAGAAGTCTATTAAGATTTACATTTTCACATAATACTATAAAATCTTACTATTACATTTTAAATTATAATCATGCCAGTGTTAGGCTTTACCTAGTATCACAACAAGTACGATTCGCATTTGTTACTTATTTAATGGAATATTTAATATCGATATATTTATAATCAACAAATGTCTTAGTGTCTTAAGAGATGAAAAATCACTACCTTATTTTTTGAGGCTACACACGATCATTACTGTATAGGTGTTTTTCTCGTTTATTTTTTTATAAGACAATCATTTTAATAACATTTTACATAATATCATATTGTTTATAGGTATTGCATATCGTACGATTTCCTCAAGTCCTATATTAAATTATAAATCAAGTAATGAAGCAAACACCTACATATATTAATAATATAATAAAAATTGAATAATTAAACATGATAAAATTAATTATATCGAAGTGTTTCCATCATTTCGTAATTAATAAACATTTTTCACATACTCCGCGTCGAGACATTGCTCAGAGGTACTGGTAGGCGCTAGTAAATCAGCAGGCGAAACATTAACAATGTTAATTATTATGGGTAGCTAAAAATATTTTTATTACATTTTTTCTTAATTGAAATGATTTATTACTAGCATGAAAGGGCAAGAGAGTAATTATTTCTGTTTTGCAATAAATATTTTCGAAAGAAGAATTTTTTTTATAAATAATTGGTGGTGATATTTTTTTTTAAGTTGTTCAGTCGGAATTTTATTGCACACTAGTATGTTGTTTAATATAATGAATTATTTACTATAATGAAGGACACTGTAATATTCTGGTTACATTTTGGTCAAAAATATAAATAAAAAATGTAACTAATCTGTTGGCACAACCTAAATTTCTATAAATAAAAATCATTGTTTGTATGTTTGTCCTCTATGAGTTCCGTAACCATTGTTCGGATTGTGATGAAACTTTGGTAGGATGTTCTGGAAACGGTCACGATGGTTTCTGCCCATAAAAATCTACGGTACGTCTCGTAACAAATAAAACATAAATAAAAAAGTTTACGTTATGAAATTTTTAAAGTACCTAAAATGGTGTTTTTAGTATCATGTCAAGATGTATTGTTATAACTATATTAGCATTAGCGTCGATTTTTTTTCCTTTATTGTATTTTTCAATGCTAAAATAAACGTAAATTTAAGTACTTTATGATCATCTTATAATTAAACTGTAAATTCAGAATAAAATTTATTTTAAACTAAGTGATAGTTTTATTAGTTTTTGTAATGTAAAAACAATATAAATACTCACTTACAAAGTCTGTTTATTAAGAAAGGTTGCAGGCTTGATAACGTCATGTTATGACCCGAAACAATAAAACAGTAAAAAACTATAACACGGGTGAAACAGCGAAAGAACTAGTCTAAACAATTAAAAAAAGCAACGTTCCATCATTTAATAACATTTTCTTCGTGTATATTCAAAATATTAATGATATTTTGTTTTTAACCTTTGTCTGTGTCAGATTTTTTTTTCATTTCATTAATATGCATTAAGAATATTAGGTCACAGTCGAAACATAAAAATAATTTACAATAGATAAGACAGACACGATTCTCTTTGATTAATTATAATTAAGTCATTTGTAATTTAAATCATATCAAAAATTATAATGTCATTTCCTTATATTTAAATATATTTTGTGATCGCGACATCTTCAATTGGTTGTCCATTATGCATATCAACATATGTATATCTAAATTGTTTTTAATATAATATTATATCAATATACAAATTTGTTTGAACGCGCTATGGTTATAGCAAAACTTATCAGTGTAGTCTAGATTTTGACAGTAAGTAAAAGCCAACGATTCTAGCGAGAACCAAAATTTACTGTGTAGGATCCCGTATGAAATAATATTAAGGTAATCTAATATATAAAAATTATTATTTTCTTTTTCGTATTTTATGCGTTATCATTTATCCGATTGCCATAATTTGTCACCTTTTTGTTTTCACTTGTATGAAGGTTATAGGCACAATTAATTTACAGTAGAAGGCGCAGAAGGCGCGAGTTTTGCATCGGTAAATTTATTCTATACTAGCTGTCCCTTGAGGTTTCCCTCGCGTTTATGGGTACTGCTTCGCTCCTGTGAGTCGTATCGTGATATAATTTAGCCTATAGCCTTCCTCAATAAATAAACAATTTTACACAAAAAGAATTTTACAATTCGAACCAGTAGTTCCTGATATAAGCGCGTTCAAACAAACTTTTCAGCTTTATAATATTAGTATAGATTACCGAGAACGAAGTCGAGGTAAAGCTTGTTGTATAATAAATTAAGAATCTTATTATACGCGTAGGCCGAGGTGTCATCTTTTTAGGTATTCAGCGTAATACCATGCAGTTTTTCCATAAAATGATTACATTTAAGCAATCAGGATTAACATTTAATATTATTAAAAAATAATTGAAATTTAATACCAATTACAAATTTTTTATAAATAGGGTGATAAAGAAAGATTATACGGATAGACTTATATGTATTGGAAGTCACTTATGTTAAATAACTTATGTGCTATATTTTAAATGTAATACTTGTAAGAATGAGTCGACGTTTTTATATGTACCACCTTTAATCTGGCAAAATCTGATAAATTATTGAAAAAACTTTGTAATATCAGGAACAAGGAAACAACCATAATTTTTTTGCCACTCATATTAAAATATTTTATAGTTTTGTCAAACCACCGGTCAGAAGTCGGTTATTACTTAAAACGAACATCTCCATTTCCTGCCACGTGTACTTTATGATAATATTATATAAAAAATAGGTTTATACTTTTAAAATAGGTATGTCTTCGTAAATATTGTTTACATTATATTGTAGTAATCTAAAAATCTTTAAAACTTTGATAAGCTAAACTAATATTTTTTATCAAAAGTTGTAACCTCGAAGTCGTGTTTATGTCTAGACTGTATATTAAACACCTAATTATATACTATGGTCATTAAGAAAAACGACTTATGCAGAACAGACACCGAAGTGATTCACCCAGTGTAAAATTTTTAATAGACTTCAAAAAAAGTGGTTCTCAATTTTGCTGGAACTTTTTTTTATTGTTTGTATGTTCCCCGATTACTATAACACGGGTATAACATGTGATCGATTTGGTTTTTTCCCTCTTTTTTGTTTCAAAAGGATTTACTTTCAGATTGTCTCCATAGAAGTCAATTAAAATCGGTTTACTAGTTTAGTTTTAAAATAAAAATAACTCGAAAGAAGTATGTCATACATGTATACGAAATTACGTATTCTGCTCTTAAAAGCGGTTCCTTTTTAAAGTCTTGTTGAGAATACTGAATACTATTAAATATCAAAAGCTGTTTCGAAACATAACATGAAGTGACTACAAAGACTATCTAATTATTATTATTTTAAATAAAATCATTTATTTATGTAAGAATGTATTGTATTTCAATTATATTTTATCTATCTATCTAATTATAAAATACTAATTCTTGATTACTTTATAAACCGGAAAAGTTGTCCCGGTTTTACTTTTACATCAATTCAAAATGAATCATATACAATTATAATTAATATTTTAATTAAAAATCTTCACTACTTCGCTTTCAAATTAATATTTTAGAGTGTCATAAATGTGCCTGTCGGTGCAGCGCATTACACGGTGTTGTTTATACGCCCGACGTGACATATGCTCGAACATGATTGTAATTTGCGTAGGATCATCCTTAGGGTTTTGTTTTTTTTTGTCTTTTTTTTTTAATTGAGTATAATTAAAATATTTTTCTACGTTACTTTAATTACTGTTTAGATTGAACATGAAATTCTAAATGAATTATTGTATGTGTGATATGTATAGACTCGAACATTTTATTATTTGAGCTTATGATAGGTTGTTCGTACGTTGGACATACTAATTCCAATTAAAAGAAAAAAATTTTTAGGTCACTAAAAGTTACAAAAAATAAATTTAGAAAATTTAGCTAAGTCGATTTATATTGTTTAGAATAAAATTATATTGTACTTATAAGAGCCCTTCGTGATTGAATTTTTAAAATATTCAAGGATTTAATTAAAAAAAATATCTAATTGCTTAAAATAAACATTATATACAAATTATTACAATAAACGAAGACATTAAATCTCAATATAAACTATCGATTAATCAGAAAATACTTGAAAATGTAACAATATGGCAGCCCTACGGGTAGCCATTTTAGGCAGTCAGTAAAAATATAAACAAAACTGTATTCGAAATTGTCTGCAAGTCTCTTATTACAATTGTATCTTCTCCAAAACGAATCGAATTGTGAAACTTTATTTATTACTGAATCTTAAAATGTACTTTACAATCTGTTACATTCGTGATGAAGATCACGCAACACCTTAAAAAAATTAAATAACAATAGACATAATATATTTTATTTTAAATAGACCCATTAGTTTTATTTTTATTGCTTCAAATTATAATTACAATGTTTTTAAAAATTTATTTGGCAAAGTTCAAATATTTCATAATTTACATATAAATTTTACATTTTTTACATTTTGGCTATAAAAGTTAATTCGCATATTTTTATACAAACGAAACAAAAATGTATATATTTTTTTATAAACGATACTTTAATAAATAAAATGATGTACCTATTATAAGTTTGAAAATGTGAAGGGCCCAAATTAGCGGCGTCCCTTAATAAGCAAAGGTGCCTCGGCATATAGCCTCACCTAAAAATTACTCTATTTTTCTTTACTTTTCTTAGTTAGCATACAAATATGGCGTATTTCTAGCCACACATGAGTTAGAAATTATCGATTGAATTATTGTACTGAATTATTTTTTATAATGCAAGATTTTCGTTCGTGATATTTTTACCAGATAAAGACAAGTAAAATAGAATATCTTTTGATCTCACCGTCGGTTCTCACTAACTTTCGCGTATATATACGAAATCATGGGGTCCGTCTAGTTAGTAAAATGTTGTTTTATTAACAGCATGTGGCTTTAAAATAATTAAATGTAAAATAGCATTAATAAAATTCATTCATTGAGATTTATGTATTACACACTTATAATCCAAGCACGCACATGCCATTTATTATAGATTACTATATGCATTATAGATTTATTTTATCATTATATGTACAAATAGGTGTACAGTATATTGATAAAAACACAATTCATAACAACATTTCAAATAATGGGATTTCGTTTTTATGTTGCAAGTCGAAATGACGAGGATAATGGTCCATGTGATGATCATTTGTTGTTCTCAATTGCTATAAATTAAATTTACAGACAGGCTAATAGCTATAACGGTATCTATTTCATAAATCCTTGGCAGATCGCTATAGAATGCCTTAATTTTGTATTGTTAAGCAATACAGAAGTTTAATTTATTTATATTATGTTCCTTTTAAGTTAAATTGCCGATTAGTAAAGAAAAATGTAATTTTAATGCCTTATTTAAATCTCTATCTTGATATACATGATAATTAATTTTACACATATTTAAAACGGATAGAGACGTTAAAATACTAGTTTTATAAACTATTAAATAACGATAAAATTATTACGAGTTCATTATTAATCCGTACTTTAGTTCTACTATTATAAATGCGAAATCTGACTGTATGTTAAGTTTTCTTGCCTAAACGTCTTGACCAATGTTGAAGAATTCTGGTATAGAGAGACATTAGATCTAGGAGATGGACGTACGCTTTTTTATGTTGCGAAAATAAAATTGAAGAATTGGCAATAAGGGGTAAAATTATCTACGATAATGACGTCATGGGGTCATCTAGTTTAAAATATCATCACTATCGTGTCTGCATTTGAAGAAAGCAAACGTGAATTTTTGGTATGGTGGATTTATGGATACGAATAATCCGTTCCTATGGGTAACTAAAATAAGTTTATAGCAGATAATCTTCTTCAATACAAACTTACGCGAACAATTGAATAAGAATTGTAGACCCTAAAATTAAGTGGTTCAAACCAACAATTACAATCCCTTGCTTTTCAATAGTACAAATACGTATATAGTGTAAAATGAAGGTAAATATCTTACAATGAATGAAGTAAACTAACCTTCAATTTAATTTTTGACAATCGGTTAAGGGCGGATGATTTTGGACAATGCGATGTATGAAACTAAATTGTACCCAACACTTCCTTACATACCTATGGTTACTTAAATACTGGCTTCCATACATTCAATGTGCTGTAACAAGCAATCTGATAAGCTACTATTGTTCTTGTTATGCGGTCCAAACAATGGCATTGTAGATTCACTCTTATTGGAGCAGTACAACATATGACAAAGCAAGATTTATGATGTTGGGCATACGATTGGAAAGTTGCTGTACCTTTATAAACTAGTTACAAATCTTTATTGATGAACCATATTTAACATATATTATATAATTTGTACGGAGGTGAAATTTAGCGAATTTAAAATCTTAACTAATTTTAAAATAAGTATCGTAATTTTTTTTTGGATTTAAATTAAAGAAATCTTCAAACCCCTTGCGTATTTTGGGAGAAAACGGGGAAGCAGATAAAAATGACGTCAAACTCGTTTAAAAATTTAACCTCCGAACGATATATTTCATTGGTTTTCGCGCTGTCATTTTTATCTGTTATTCTCCTTTCTCCACAGACTTCCACGAGCTGGCGCGGCAGAACGTAATCACCAAGCAGATTTTGGAAGCTTTTATACAGAAGAAGTTGGGACTAGCCAGCGTCAATGTTAGAGCACCTTCAATCTTTGATATCCTACCAGGAAAAAAGCCAGAAGACAGAGCTATTAGACAGTCAACAAATCGTAATTTAAAGGATATCCCTCCAGAAACGATAGAGGATATGCCAGAAGATGCAGAAATGCCAGAAGAATTAGAAATGGCGGAAGTATCTGAAGATTCAGAAGTGCCAGAGGATTCTGAAATGCCGGAAGATACAGAATTGCCAGAAAATTATGAACTGCCAGAAATATCTATCCAAGATTATGGGGAAGATGACAGCTTGCAAAGCGTCGAGAGTGAACATGTAGATTCCATTTACTCCGAAGGTAACACTTTTATGCGTATAATCTTTTTTATCACAAAATTTACAAATGTTATGATATCTTTATTATTTTAACAATATTTAAACAAAGCGTGGCTAGTTTTTTTTTTAATTATACTTTAACAAACATACTAAGTAATTTATAAAACGAAATAATATAATTCATTACCTAATAAATTCAAATAGTCATTAGAGTGTTTGCTGTTTTGTCTTATGAATATTTAATGGTGTACAAACATCGGAAATCTCATAAGAGTTACGGCGAATGACTATTCTAATTCTAAATATAAATTAAATATTTGACGTAATCAAACAAATCGTAAGTGCTAATCTAGTGTTTGACCAACGGTGTTAGTACAATTGCGTATACGCAATTATCCTGTTTATAGATGTTGATGATCATTGACAAATCTAAACAAATGAAAATCTTGCAAGCTAGGTTTGTTTTAGTACAAACAATTGCGAAAAATTGTGTACACTTACTATGGTTTTTTCTGATTACAAAGATTTTTTTTCGTAAGATGAATTATATAAGTGTCTTTATTAGATGACTTATATTCCATTCTGTTAAAATATTTAAGTCTGATTAAATTAGGTTGACTTTGTTGATAAGATATTAATTCCAATAATAATGATCACAAATGACGGTTTCTTCGTTTGTATATTTAAATACATTTAAGCCTCTTCCTGCCCTAACTCAATGCCTGACAGACTCATCAGACTTCTCTTATTCAGTATTATCTTTTGTGATGTTTGAGATACAGCTCATTTCTTCACAAATGTTCCTAATCACAAACGTAATTGTTAGATTTATGCACGGTCTAATATAAATAGCAGTAACATTTGTTTAAATGTATCACTCATTTTCGTTGAAGAAACTAAAATTTTAAGTATGATTCACGCCAACGAAATTGTTGATTTTGTTTTTATTAATCTTTATTTAACTCTGACATCCTGGTATTAAATAGTTATAGCCTCATCTAAATGTCACAATTTTTAGTTTCGATTAAACAAAACAAAATATAGTTAAAAAAAGCATACGCAGACGTTGTCACACCTAAACATTCCTAACCTGTAGACGACGTGACCTAACTCTAACGTTCGATCAGCTTACATATTTGCATATTCACTTAAGTACTCATAATATAAAACAAGCTCTTAAACGACTAAGACTAACACAACGTGATAAAACAACATTTCTTTTTTTAACAAACTATCATTCAAAGGTTATTTATTAAATCTAGTATTCTTTGATTGCATTTGGACCTTGACAAGGACGTAGGTGGATGACCAAATCCATTGGTAACATTTCAGAGTCTAATGACCAAAAGCGTTATTCTTTTTATACTCGTATTATACCGGGTTTCGCTCGATACTTCGCTCGCGGTATGTAATGTATATTTTATTTTAAAATCATATATAGACATCTATGACATCAAATAGTTATGTATTATAAATTTTAAAATAGTTTTAGGGATTCCACTTATTATATAATATAGTCTGTCTTTTGAAAAATCGAAAGTCACTCCTGTCAGAAGTTTATGACAAAACATTTTATTATGAGTAAATAAATTGAACAAAATTATAATTGATATTAACAAAATTAAAAATTTGTTATATTTTTGTTATTAAAATTTACAATATTATACACAGTGTATTTTAATCATTAATGCTTCATGACAAATAACTATTAGCTAACTAATTTATTAATTGTTATGGAAATGTCTAATTTGTAAAACTAAAATAATATACTGAACATTAATTAATTTATTATGATCTCACCACCTAAAATATTATTTACTTTTATGAATTTTTGAACCATATAAATAATTATTTGGTATCGTCTTAAGGACGAATACCTAATAAAAGTTAAAAAAAGAAAAAATATAGTTGTCTATAGAACGAACTCGAAGAAACAAGTTAAACAGTTGACATTTCTCGCGTTTATAGCTCGACGGTAACTTGAAAGCCTTCTCCCTTAAAGATGCAGATTAAAAAGTAATAAGCAGCATCATTTGTTTTTTTAGTATTTCACTGCTCCATATAATACATTTTCTTAAGAACATTGCAAATAAAGTCAAGTTTATTTATTATTTTTTATATATCATTACATAATAATAAACATTGTTATTTTAATCATATAAATTTAATTTTAGCCTACATTATGTTTTTTTTTATTTACAATCCAATTTTTCATTTCACTTACATTCTTGCCACTGTTTGAAGCGGACATTATTTATATATAATTAATATACATTTATTTAACTTTTTAACCAAAGTTAAAGAATTATATAAATAAAAATCATATAAAACAATAATTTAATTAAAAAATAGCTCGTTGTATGTTGTTACGATGATATTACGCAATTAATATATAAATCAAAAATTACATTGAAAGGTCATTTTATCGTCTATTAACACTCAAAAGATGTATAAAAAATCAATCAAATTTTACATTAATTTTATCACTATAATATTAAATTAAAAATGGCATTCAACATTAAGTGTTAAAGTCAAAAATATGATTAGTTAAATTTGTATTTATACGTATATCATAAAATTTAAAATACGAATATTAATTTCATATTATACATAATTAGTTCGTCATCTTCAATTTAAAATTGTCCTTGACACGATGTCATATTAACAATAAATCAAGAATTTATTTCATCGTATCATTTTAAGCGTCTTTAATATTCAAAATGTGCGTATTTAGCACATATTGATATGAAGATGCGCAGCAAAAAATACTAACCGAAAAAGTTCCGTAGTCATAAAAATAGCGTAATACGCACAAATTCTACGTTTTCGTAGATCGTCGTTATTATTTTTAAATGAAAGAATAATTTTAGTATTTATTTTTCAAATGTGTAACATTTGATCTTAAACAGTGATTGAGTAATTCGTCCATAGACAAGTAAAAATATACGAAGACAACATAAGACGATTATGTTACTTTTATGTCACGAATGCTTATTTTTACACCCGACGCTTTTGCGCTTAAAATAAAGGAGGGGTGTTATAAGTTTGAACACTATGTGTGTCTGTGTGACTGTATGTGGCACCGTAGCTCCTAAACGGGTGAACCGATTTGGATGCGGAATTTTTTATTTGAAAGAAAGTTTTCTAGCGATGGTACTTGGATATTTTCTACCAAAATCGATTGAACTATTTCAAGATCATGAGCACTTTTCTTTTTAACTGCGGTAGGAGTCTTAGATGCGCAATAGCTATTTTATTTACTTTTAAACATACATGTGACCTAAAAAAAACATATGCAAGCAACATAACTAAGCAAAATGATGGAATTCTTAGTCTGATGTTGCAGTCAGGATCAGCAGGATACACACACATATGTACCTCACCAACTAACAACAGAGTAATCGTATTGGTGCTCATTTAAATGTCTGAATTAACGGATTGTCGTGTTTGTTTAATTTTCAGTTTTAGTCAATTATTATTTATTATTTATTACTTGAAATAATATCTTTAGATCCTTTGGAACACTTTTCTTATGATGATGTAATAATACCTAGTTGTAAAAATTATCGACATGCTCTTAGCACATAAAATATAACCTTTTTAAGGAACTAAAAAATAGGAATAGGAGAGATTGTTTGTTTATTTAATTTTTGGAACTACTCCGATTTAAAAAACAATGTGTTTTGGAGGCCATTTATTGAGAAAGGTTATAGAGTATAAAACATTACGTTACGACCAATAGAAGCGGAGCAGTAACCACAAACGTCAATCAATCGGGGAAGTACCGAAAAAGTCGGATTTAGACGGATGAAGCCGAGAACTCGTAATAAAATCTCGATTTTTTTTTCACATTTAATATATAAACTACACAAAGGATGTGGTATATGGATTAATCATACCATACACATAAATCAAAGGATTATTAATTAACGACCAATAAAAGTTAAATACTATTGATTAAATATGTAAGTAGGAATACCTTTATTATATCTACGTTTTTTTAATAGATCTGATATGAAAACATTGACAACTAGTCTAATTCTTAAGCGCTCTTCACAAAGTTTTTAAAGGGTTCTAGACTTCGACTGTTTTGAGGAAAAAACGTGCAACACTTTTTTGTTTACGGTATATTTTAAAGTTCGTTTTATTAATATTTTTTTAAAGCAGAAGTATCAATATCATTTTCATTTCAAAAATTTAAGATAGTGGCCGGATTAATGTTTTGAATAATTACAATAACTCGGAAAATTAACGCTTAATATCATACAATTTTTCCAATGACTACAGTTCGAGATACAATATGTAATACAAATTTAAATTAAAATAATATTCCATTTAAAATAAATTAGAATATCAAATTTATATTATGTAATTTTGATAAATGTCACGATATTTATGGATTAAAAAAAGTTGGATATCCTGAAAGCGTACTTAATTATTATACATTTATACAAAATTTTAACGACATTTACTTAATAAATATAGATAAGTATACCAATTTATATTACCTCTTTTATTTAAATGTGAAACATTCCTTTCATCTATTCAGAATATTTCAAATTGACATTTCACGGCAACGATGAAATTAATTATAACAAACAATAAAAAAATAAGAAAAGAGTAGAAAAAATAATTAATTGTTTTTTGCATGCTACAATATTATCTTATTTTACTGTTTGTTTTTTGTTACCGCAAAAATATTTAATCGAAATATATCAGTTCAATCTCCATTATTTCATGACACATGGAATAACCTGTCTCAACATTTCATCTCGTTTTTCAGTAACAAATATTGCTCTTAGCGTTAAAAAAAACGCGTTAAAATACCATTCAGTAAGCTTTCTTATATTTATTACCACAATAAAATTAATACTCGCATTTATGAAACGCAAATAAATACTCACTTCTTAATCGTTCCTTTAATAAATGCAAACGTCACTAACAAATCACTCAGGGAATATCTTCTACTGATTTCCCGACGGGTAAAAATTTCTCATAATGGCGACAGCTTTCAACAAACTCGACTTGTGCGACTTGGATGGGAAAAAGTGTAAAAAAAGGAGCATCGTTAGAGCTCTGACCCATTTTCAAGCTGCCTCAGATATTCAGCTTTAAAAATTTCCCTCAAAGATATCTTTGAATTTATCCTCCTAACAATATAACAGCTTAATTTTGTATGCGAGTGAAATGTCTTTGAAAAATTACGTTCAGAAGTAGCCGAGGTTGAATTTAATTATAAAGAATCTTCTGACGATATTTCACAACATAAAAAATAAGATTTAATGGAGAGTAATGTGAAATATTCACCTGGAGCTGGATAGCGTTTAATAATGTATTTTATTTTATTTTTTTAAACAATGGTATCTTTGTAATTTTCGTTGCTTAACCTGTCTAAAACAAAGACAATACTACTCTCTACTAATATTATGAAAAAGTAAAATTTGTGTGAAAGTTTACATATATGGATATAATCTCTAAAACTACTAATCCGATTTGAAAAATTATTTTTGCGTTTCATAGCTCATTTTTTGACTCATAGGTGTGAAGTAGTAGTCATAAACGTGAGTGAAATCGCAAAGAATTACATATATATTTAATGATAATTAGTTGAAACAAATAAATACATCTAACAAGGAATACAACTCATAGGATAAATACAGTTTTTGAGTCTAATTTTGGCACATAATTTAATAGCGTAGGATAATAACTAAAATAATATGTTAAATAAATGTGTTTTAAAGACTTAATGTTATGAACATTAAATCTTTAAAAAATTCACATATCATATTTTCCTATATTTTTCTCATAATTACGCTTATTCAATTTTAATATTTTATTGTTTCAGGTAGGAGTAAAAAACATACAAGTCAGTTTTTTGAAGGCGAATTGGAACCTTATAATCGTAAGCAAATTATAATGAATCTTCTTCAATTGGTCATCTCAATATCATCTTTTCTATCACAGCACTTTTCGATACAAAATAACGCACTTAGAGCTATTCGTTACATAACATTAACACATCGCTCTTAAGTTTTATATATTGAAGACAATAAGAGAAAAATGAAGTCATCTAAATTTTCGTTTTATTTCATTATCATTAATTTCATTAACTGTTAAATACTGTAAAAAAACTCGAAGAAAAATATCCATCGACTTAATAAGCATACTTCAAACTAAATACTTTTCACATCTTCCACGAGTTCACAAATATGATATTTAAAAATTTTATCCATTCAGTAATTCTATAATATAAAAATAGCTATACCGAGTAAAAAATAATAGTTAATTTATCTTATGACGTTTATCGTCATAGACACACATTCAATAAAGTTTGATTTGATGATGTGCTGCATAAAGTTTTATTTGTCTCTACTATTTATTGATCTCAATTTGCTTCAGAGCATATAACCACGATATACTTTACAATATACTTTCAATGCAACATGCTGATTTAGATATATTTACCATAAAACTAAACGAATATAAGAGTTGCCTCAATAAAATACTTTATAAATATATTACAGCTTTATATATTCTTATGTATATAATATAATATAATATAATATAATTAAAAGTTAGCAATTTATTAATTTTACGTTTCTTCATTTCTATTTATAAAATGTTAATAATTTACATATATGAGCAAGCTGTGGTCTCCTATAATTGAAGGAGCACACATATTGTGTTAAAGTAACATTGTTCTTTTTTTAATTTCTTTTGTGTGTATCTTTTGTTGGAGATCCTAAAATAAAATAAAATAAAATAAAATAAAATAAAATAAAATAAAAAAAATAATAATATTACATCAAATCACGATATATTACGACGAAATCGCGAATTGTTTCGACGTCGCATCGTGAAAATTTACGACGTACATGAGGCATCTTAAAAAATCATGACGCGACGTCGCATCGTGGTACAAGAAATCGCGCGTCGAAACGTTTCTCGACGTCGCGTAACATGTGTATGTGTTTTGGTCATCTAACTCGACTTTTATTAAAAAGTGAAACAATAATCATTTATGTTTACTGAGTACTACAATGAAGGGCGCGTGGTACAATTGTACACAATTAACATAGATTCTAATGTTAGTAATGCATCGACAATTTGTCGAAAATTAAATGCTCATGTCTAAGCATCATGCCTTCCAGCTATGTATAAAAATGAAAAAAAAAGATAAATTACTCTGATTTATCGAATAGGCAAAGGTGGACTCAAGACCTTCTCCCTTCTGGGAGTCACTCCTCCAGTCCCTTCCAAGAAATATGATCATTAAGCCCATGTTCGGTTAGTTATGTATCCATTGACCATTATAATTCTCCTATTTACCTATATTTAGGTACTTGTATCAAGTGTCATTCACCAAACCCAATTTAATAATAAGCTGCCTTACTTTATCGCTATATAATCCAAATCACTTAATATCTACCTAGCTATTTAACATTTTTTCCATAAGATTAAAAAAATATATGTATATTATTGACATTATAAACATTCAAATTAGGATATTTACTTATTGATCCAGTTACCTATTAAACCACTAACAAAATTAATTGCCGCCAAAAAAAACTTATAAATAAAATATTTGCGACCTTTACTTAATGTTTATTATGTACAATATGGCTAGAATAATTAATTAGGTCAGCAATGTATATGTGAGTGATATATCCTGTTTGAAACGATTTTATAGCAATTAAAGAAATATATCAAAACTAGCAAACATAAATTTAATCTAAAATGTAATAATTAACGACTCATCTTCATCGTAATTAATGTAGCTATATTATATGTAGATTGAAATTCTATTTTAATGTGATATTTTAGTCTTGACGGATCTTTATGACTTTAATATTGAGAACACATCCGGTTGTTTAGTGTCCTTTTGAAGTTCAATAAAATAATTTTTAAATAATCGATATACTCGAATTAAAAACACAGACAAATAAAATATACGAGTAGGTCCACTTCCTGACTGAGTATGGTTAAATCTTATTTGTTTTATAAACCAATTTTAGGGTTCCGTACCAGAAGGATGCCAATAGAACTCTATTGCCAAACCTACGCTGTTCGTCCGTACGTTCGTCTGACAACGGGCGGTATCTGACAAACTATAATAAGTAGAAAAGAGAAATTTTCACACAATAAGAATAACATCATAAGGGTTATTTATTAAGTATTGTTAAGCGAGAATTACACTTATAAGTTTTGCTCTTACACTTTCAAAAAGATTTGCATAAGTTGTTTATCATTGCTTTACTCCTAATAGACTTTCTATGTCTTATACATGATACGTACAACTTTCGTAAGATAACTGTTACCACGTAACAGAGTTTTTATACGAGAGTATTACATTTATAAGTTTTACGAGAGTAAAACTTACAAATGTAATTCTCGTTTTAAAGGTACAAAACAAATCGTAGCGAAATTACGCACTAACCAGTTACAGTTGAGACGATAGTGACATTTGCACCGGACCATTTAAACCAAGGTTAAAGATTCACGCACTTTACATTTGATTGTACGAAATCACACTATTTCGTGATACTATGAATTAAATAGAATTATAGTAGGCTTTAAGTGGCGGTACCATTTCAAAATGTGGTAGAAAATATTTATTTTTACTTTTTCTTTACTTGTTTCGGTTTCGAAGTCGGTTTGTTTTTATCAAGAAGTTTTTATTTTACACTTTTGAGTGACGAATATAGTAAGGTGTAGTAAGGGACCGTGTGATTTACCTAAGTTACAATGGCTAAATGTTAACTGCTTATCAGCATTTACAATGTATTTCTTTTCCCGATGCAGAGCTGTCAATTATTGAGGAGTTCTCCTGGTATCGCATAATTAGCTCCATTTCACCGTATGCATTGTGCCGAGCATAAATTGCTTAGCAATCATATTGGAGTAATCGATTCGCAACCCGAAAAATACTCGTTATTAAGTAGTTCCGATGCTCATCTGTGGTCTTCATCATCAGCTCCACCTCAACGAATGTGGCTTTTCGTGAGCAAATGCACGAGTTGCTGTCAAAAATACCTAAATCGGAATAGGTGTGCCTATTTCGATTTAGACATTTTTGTTTATATATTTAAAGAGTTCCCTCGATTTCACCAGGATCCCATCATCAGATCCTGACCTCATGACAATGGGACTACAATGAAAGTATACTCTTTTAAACAAAAAAAAAATTGAAAATCGGTCCACAAACGGTGGAAAAATCGATGAACAAACATAAAAAAAAAAACAATACATACAGCCGAGCATAGAACCTCCTTTATTTTTCGAAGTCGTTTAAAAATTTGTATGTTGAATCAAACTTGGCGCAGGCCAATTAAAGCATAAGATGCAGTAAAAACGAGTAGTGTATTTAAAGAAAATTAATAATACCTGTATTCAAATATCACAGTTTACTATTATATGACTAATAAACTAGCTTTTATTTCATTTAATAATTTATAACTTAAACATAAATAAATAATTAAAAATAAAGATGAGTTTAAAGTGTTAAGTATGTAACCTGTTCCATTAATCTGCGTAATTATAAAACAGCATCCTTTACTGACAACCTTTACTATAAACACATTTCTCAAATCATTGAACGGGTTCCCAGTAGTTATTAAGACGTAGTCTATCTACGTAGTCTAGTAATCTGCTAAAAAAGGATTTTCCAAAATTCACCCCCTAAGGGATGATAGGGATCAAAGTTTGTACGGCGAAATAAAACTTGGCGCGGACGAAACCACGAACACAAATTAGTAAATAATATGAATATTATATCCACCAATACCAAACAAAAGAACTCTTTTGTCTATCTCAATCAACCAATCAAGTTGATTTTGTATTATAAAGATATAGGAATTCAATGTATTATATTTGATGCAAAATATACAGATACATATTAACGAGATAATTAGTACCTTATATTGCATATTTTTCCTATGATAGCATGGACACATATAATAGTCCTTTTATATAAAAAAAAAAAACACATAGTCATCACGAAGGTCGCACGTGTTAGAGATCGTATATCTAATTGAAAAATAATAAAAAATGATCAAAATAATTAAATGTATTACGAATTCTTCGTTCTTAAGAATAAGAATATTTAATCTTACATTTTGACCTGACAGAAATAAATGTTTGCCTTGATAATACTTTATCAATGTTAAGTTAATTAAAAAAAAATACAAGTTATATTACAAATTAAATTAAAACATTTATCGTTTACTACGTAACTTGTCGTTGATGTCTGAAACTCCAGCCAACACTTAAGGAATTTAAAAAACGTTCTTATTAAATGAAATCTGTATTTTTTATATATTTGTAATTATACAGACTTATTAATAATAGATGTACTAAAACGATTAACTATTGTTATTATTGTTAAATATACAAAAGGATTTAAAGACTAATAATGGGAAACATTAGTATCAAACCTCGGACCGAAAACGCGAACTCTATAGTGGAAAAAGGAGTTGTGTAATGCACTCACATTACTATAGTATATTAGGTCAATTTTAAAAATCAATACAATAAATATCTTAGAAAAAAACCTTAGCAAAAATTATTATTACTTTTTAAAGTTTGATTTTATCAAAACGAAATATTGTCATATTTTTTTTCTTAGTACGATAATTGACGCTCGGTAAAAGCACGATGACAGCTATTATTTTCGGTTATATCATATGTTAAATACTTTTTATATTGTAAAATAAAATAAATATCAAGAGATGATCTCCATATGAGATCATAAATCATACAAAAATAATGACAAAAATACAGTATTTACTAACCGTAATACAATTTCAAGGTTGGTGACTACATTGCGGTTTTATTTTACAAGCGAGAGTCATTGAACACTCAATCCCCAAGTATCCAGTCTCGCAAAAAATGACGAATAAATAAAATATTGGATAAATGGCTCCTAGACCCGAGGCCTTGCCCTTTATAGTTGGTTAGCAGAACATTGCTCTTAGTGGAATGCTTTAAGAGCACAAATATACAACCGACCACATAAATTATTTGCAGGATCTTTATTTATTTATAAACCCACAAAGGCGCTTCCTTCGTTTGTTTCTTTAGTCTCCACCCTTATATTCATGAATATATAAGTAGCAAGTTTAGCCTAAACAACAGAAAATTGGATTTGTTAAAGGAGGCTGAAAATCTTTGTGAAAGTTGAAATTTTAATACCTTGTTAATAAATCAAACTTTCGATCCAAATCTTGCATTACTTATTCTATGAATATTAAGATTCCTACGCGGGTGCTATAGACAGTTTTGGACTCGTGTTTAAAAATAGCTCTGCCATTAAAAGCGACATACAGGACGCTAACAGAAATTAACGGCCAAAACGCGTAGTCTACGACGTTGGTTAGTTTTTTAACCCCCGACCTAAAAAGAGAAGTATTATAAGATTGATGTGTATATTTGCTAGATAAGCAGAGTGCTGTGTGTCTGTGTATCTGTGTTTCTGTATATTTCTCAATCTGTGTGTCTGTGTATTTGTGGCATCGTAGCTGCGTAACAAATGGTTCAATTATGATGTGGTTTCAAAGTTGAAATAATCGAGATGGTTCTTAGTTATAATTTATTAAGATTTGTTCAGCCGTTTTAAAGTTATCAGCTCTTTTCTAGTTGTCGATAGGATCTGAGCAACTTCTGGCTCATTGAAATGTTATTAATAAATAGTTTGTAGTTATTTTTTATTTTTTTTTTGTCATTACAATACAGTCGCTTATTTTCTCGAAGTAACGTGAGATCGTTATTATGTGTTTTAACCTTAAAACCTCTTGTATGAAACTACTGCAAGATTTAGTCCACATTATTATAAGCATATATTGATAGTATTTAATTCCATTCCATTACAGATCATAAGATAATTGTTTAATGCTAATTATTATAAACTGAATTTTTTTCTCATACAAATTCAATATAATATTATTTTTAAACATTTTTATAACGTGCACCATATTATTTTTATTTTAAAACTGTTTATTTAGTTATTTCCTTCTTAAAATTTAAGCAAGAATAATTATTTAAAAAAATGCTTGGCTGGAATATTTTATTCATAATCACAATATCTAAAATTGTAAGAGTTTTTGATGAAGACTGTACGCCTATGTCGTCTTCTTTTTATAAGTAAGCTTATGTTTAAAGCGAGAATCACACTTCTAAGTTTTACTCCCGCGAGCGATATAAAACAGCTCCGTAACTTAGTAACATAAACGTCGTAAATAGTTACAGAAGCTGTCAATGTCAAAAAAAGGCACTGACAGTAAATTCTTTCCAGTTTAAACTAATAAGAGTTCCCCGCCCTATAAATGTTAATTGTTTATTGATGTTTGTGTGTAGTGTGTTCGTTTTTATGTAAATATATTTAATATAATAAAATTAATTTGTACATAAAACATGTGATTGTCCCATTAAAATAAGTTGTGTTTTTATATTATGTACGTATTATATTTATGACTATTTTTGGGTTGTTTTAGGTTAATGACTAAAAATGAAATTCACACTATTTTCGGGTGTTTTCAAAATTTAGTTAAGGTTGGATTCTCGACCCCACTGATCAATCTCCATAGAGTTTTTTCCATGCCACGTGACATTGACGAAATAACATGTATCTAAGTGACACAACTAAAAGCCATCAACCAAAGAATTAAATTGAGTAAACCGATAAGGATTGACTTATGTTAATCTTTATGAAAGTCTAAGAGCAAAACTTATGAGTGTATTTCTACCCTAAGGCTGAAGCGATGAGTTGGTTATGGGGTTGCCCTTGAACACAGGAACTCTCGGTTTGAACGGGTTGCTGGGAATTTACACAGTTTTTTTCACGCAGACAGAATTATTAACATGTTGGCAGTGTAGCGTTGGGCGTATGATAATTGAGCATGCTATAAACTATAAAAACAATCATTCATATTAATATGACTAGCATAGGTTTTTTTTAAATGTTAATTAAACATAATAACAGTTTTTATCGTTTAATAAATTCCGAAAATATAAAGGGCTATATTGAATAACGACAATTTTATTTTTGTTACAGAATCGTATATTAAAAAGCCAATTAATGCAAAGTCTGTGGGAAGGGATAGATAAAAAGACGGATATATGTTTCTCTTTCACGCATAAACTTCTTACTATATTTAAATGAAAGTTTTCAAAAATATGCCTTATATATCAGAATAACATAAAAGTTGCTATTTATCAACAAACGACGCGGGCGAAACCGCAGGAGGAAGCTATTTTAGAATAGCGATCAAAACAAATAATAATTATATCGCACGGATAGTATTAAAGTGAGCGAATCTGTGTGAAACGAGTTAGCTAAGTTGTTAATTAAAATGAAGTTTAATATAGCTCTGTGATTTTGAATTAAAAAAAACTATTCTTTCAATATTTTGTGACATTAAAGTCTAAACGAGCGGCCGAATTTCCAAGTGAAAAACGCCTATTCGCGTTTTGTGGTTAAAAATGTGAATTTGAAATTGGTCATCTTTACTAAGTGTGTGATAAAATAAAATACTCAAACTCAAAATATACTTTATTCAAATGGGCTTTCAAAGCACTTTCCAATCGTCAAGTTACATGTCATATTTTAATTTTAGATTTTTATAAAGCTACCACCGGTTCGGAATGTAGTCTGTAGAGAAGAACCGGCAAGAAACTCGATAGTAACTCTTATAAAATCGTTTATACATGTATTTTTATTACATTTTAATTATGTTATCCGGATAGAAAATCAACGCTTGTCAAATCCACGCCTCTTTGTCGTCAAAATATTCTTGTATGGTATAATATGCTTTATTTATTAAAGATTTTTTAACGTAGGCTTTAAACTTATTAAGAGGCAAATGTAAAATATCATATAAGTGGCAAATGTAAATATATATCAACTAAGAAATCAACAGCACGGCTTTTTATGCTCATGTAAGTTTAAATTTTCATAATTATTTATAGCCCTATATATTCTTAAAGAAGATAAGTTTTTATAATTTATTTAATAGCTGAAACTAATATCAAGCCTCAAAGCATTTTCTTGTCTTTCGGACATTTTTGCGTCTAAAATTCTCTTAAAATTTTTAGCACTTATTTTCTAGTGTTGTTTTATCGTCATCAGCTTTAAAGTTAAAATTTTGTTATAATAAGATTTTCATTACACTTAGATCTTATAAGGTTACTCAAAGTAAACCTCATGTATTATTTCAAAACGTACAAAGTTGCTGTACGATTACGCATGTCTGGAATCCGATTGCGATTCCGGAAACGGATAAATGTATTGACATACAAACGAATACCACCATAAATACCATACAAGTTATTCTTATATACGACCTCCTGATATATAAAAAAAAATTAAAACGCGTCAGAATCACATGCCGAAGGTTCCGTACCATTGACAGCCGACTCACGCTTGTCCAGTTGTTTATAACTTGCTGTAATAAATATGTATATAATATAAATAATACACATGTTCTCGCAATTGTCACTGTAACTGACTGAAGCGTTAACGCTCGCGGGATCGATCACTGCTTACGGCAAACGCATGTATAGGCCGTACGTATGTTTGCCGTGGTCTGGGTGTTTGTTTTTGTGTTGTGTGTGTTTCTGAACCCCGACACGGGATCATGCGATCCTAATGGACGCATATTCAATGAATTTCCAACCGAATCGAATTACGCTTCAAAAGATATTCAAATGTCGAACGCACAAATGGACGAGGCAACGCCGAAACGTAGGTTTATGTTGGGTCCTCACGGCAGCGTCTTTGGTCAACGGCAACTCACTCGCGACTTAATCATCATGCAGGCTTATTGTAACAGTTGTTGGAGAAATATTTTCTTCTGCTTTGTACTCAATATCTTGATGGTCAATGCTGTCAATGACTTTTCAGTTTTGAAACCATTTAATCGCTGCACTGACAGTGATATTAAAGTGCTGTAAAAAGTCTATGATACGTTTTTTAACATCGCCAACGAGTCGCTATCTACTAAAGCCGTTATTGTAAGCCCTAGCAATAATCGTAGGATCTTGTTGGCACCTTTTGGGCACGGATCCCTAAATATGAACAAAGGTCGAATATGTATGCGACAAAACATATGTTTCAAAATTTATTGCTACCTTGTGATTCGATAATCGGAATATTTCTCTTTTATACGATTTCCTGGATTTATAAGTTTAAAATAAATATATTACCTTAAAAAGAGGCGAAGGACTAATATAGATACTTTATTGAACGAGACAGTCTTATTCTGCGTGAAAATATGTATTTTTTACTTTGACATTTTTCTGGCATTTAAAAGTTATTGTTAAACAAAACACTATAAGCAATGATTAATAAGTCATTTCTCTGTTTCGTATTGACTTTTCTCTTTTGTTTTTTTTTAAACTTATATAAAAATATTTTTTTATTAAAAAAATAAGTTCAGATAACCTTCAACAAAATTTCAAAATTTAAAATATGTCGTAATTTAAAAGACCCAATATCGCCTTCTTGAATGAATAACTCATTACAGTTAATTTGATTAGAAAATCTACTCCTGATCCATTTTTCACTCCGAAAAGTATACCATTTCAATCAAAATAATAATTAACTAAATTGGTTAAACCGTTTTCGAGATAAATCGGCGAAGATGCACGAACATAGCTATAGCAAGGAAAGAATCCGGGAAAGGGAATTTTATAAGTTCAAAATGACCAAAGACAAAGTAGTATTTATCCGGGCATTATGGCGTAAGGTGATATAATTTTAAATGCCAATCCCAATTATTTTAAAATTATATAAACCATTGTCATTACCATTTCTTCAATGTACTAAGTACAAGTAAGTTGTATACCAGGGCGGGGGAAGTATCCAGACTCCCTAAACATCTCGTCTTATATACGTCAATGGGAACATGCATAAAAATAGTCTTCAACATACTAAGTACTTTTTTCTTCCTTTGAAGCCATTATATGATTAAGTATTATTTAAAAATAAATAATACTTAATCATATAAAACTACTTTAGCGAATTAATTATATTATCAAGTAAGTATGTAATCCATACCTACATTTCTCGTTCACACGCACATTAAAAACGAAGATTAAAGAGCGTATAAAATGCATCCTCTTCCCGACTGAAGCCCCACACAGATGGCAAGCGCGTTACTTGCGCATCTGGCAACATTACGTTTTTAAAGACACATAAATACAGCTAAGGAGTTAGAGCGTAATGCCAAGCTTTTCTATTTCTCCTAAGATTTTCAAAGTAAAAAACTCGTATATAAAGCCTAAGAGTTTGTCTACACTATATCAAGACCTATAAATCCGATTAGAAAATTATTTTTGCATTATGTAGTCCTTTTATATAACATGACACTACGGTAAGTAGGTAAAACTTACCAAAAACGAGGCTGTAACAGCCAGTGGTAACTAGTAAAGTTATAATGGTTATTTTAACATGCGTAAATATATAAATGTAAAGATTTTCGGTAGATTCGTGATGCGTATAAAACGCACATTAGAACCTGCGCATACGCAGTAAAATATAATTACTAATAAAAACCTTGCAAAGGTCAATAGGAATGAAACGTTTATGTGGAGAGTTGCGTTTGCGACATCTTCACTACAAACCGCTTGACCGCAAAAATGCGGCTTTCAAACTGAAGGTTACATAAAAGCTTTGCTTATTTTATCATTGTTAATACTTAGTATAACCGCAACCAACGCGGCGAGCACGCGTATCACGAAGCGCGTTCGCGTTCTAAATTTTAAATTTTTTATTTTTTTTTTTTTTTGTGTTTACAATTCCGCTGTCTCAGTGACTAATGAGGTTGACTGTGCTCATCTGACCACTTTTTATTGTTTTTTTTTTATCAAAATTTGTAAGTTGCCAGCTGTTTTTAATTTTCTTGAAAAGGGTTTACTTTTTAATTCACTTAGGGTTTTTTGAATGCGACCTTGACATTTAAGTGACAGGATCAGATTTCGTTGCGTTCAAATACCTAGTGATGTCATGGAACTGATTAAACTTTCTGCTGTTTCCGAGCGGGTTTTATCAGACACGACTTGAAAAACTTGAAACTTCTATTTGCTATATTTATTTTAAGACAATATTTTAATCGTTTCTTAACTTTACTTTTTATCAAGTAATACTGTATTTGTCGTTAATAGGAAGAAATTCATACCTAATAGGTATTTTGAATTTTTTTATACAGAAATTTATGTACAAAATATAAGTGCTTTAAAAAGTAAATGTTTTGAATGTGTTATTTGAATAGGTTTGCTTATAAATTAACAGACTTGTCAGGAAATTACATAACACGTCGCTTGCAACACCCACGGCGTACACAACATAATTCCTATGTGGTTAAATTGAATATATTATTATTATTAGCAAATTGATATAGACATAATCAGTCATCCATCCATCATTACCCTACAAAGCTTAGAAAATAGTTTTTTCCTTGTACACAACTATGATGACTTAAATTTTATAATTTCTTACTATATTTTATTCAGTTTTCTTACACGAACATTATTCAATATAACTTTTTTTATTTAATCTTGAGCTTCATAATAATAATAATTTACTTTATTGTGCACCAAGCTAAAAACAATAGTGGTAGACATCAGCAATAATAATTAGTTATACAACCAGGTGGTCTTATTGCTAAGAAGCAATTTCTGCCTAACAACCTGAGCGCGAAATGAAATATTGTATTGTGAAAATAGGGTGGGCGGTATATCAATAGGAGCAAAATATAATATGAAACTATTTAGCTTAGGAGACGTTTGAATATATGAAGTTATTTAAGTCACATTTACATTGTATATAAATTTTAGTCTGATCTCAATCAGAATGTCTAAATCCCACAACATTCATGATTGTGCAAACGCTAATCTGTGCTAAAGAGGTACACTTGCACTTGATAAAAGAAAATATATCTATCATTACAAAGACTTTTATAAAATAATGCCCATTGCACCCCCAACACATACAGAAAATACACGAATAGTACGATGCACCCCTTTGTAGATGATTTCGTTGGCGCTTATAGATTGCGCCAATAAAATTGATTCGTTAAGCCTAGCCTTCTTAATTAGTATTTATTTATTTTTTTTATTTTGCCAAACATATTTATATTTTATTAGCAGTAAAAACTTCTTTCATTTTTTATTACTTCATAATATTACTATGTACTATATTTTAAAAAACATTTATTGCAAAGATGTAGTATTGAAATAAGTACAATACGACAAAAATCGCTCTGTGTAGGTAATAATTAATATCTATACGAGATGATTTTTTTGTTCTTACTAATAAATATTTTTATTATTCTTTTCACACCAATCAATGATTCACATAGTGATGTTTCATATTAAAAGACTAGATCGACGAGAAACTCCTTGCCTTTATATATTGATTTGAAAAAAATACTATGCAAATTTTATTACACAATACATGTATATTTGGATGCTGATAAGCAATAATGTGTCAACCCACAAAAAGTCAAATTTTAAGATATTGATGTATTTTGATACTACGTCACCTATTTAACATTATCCAAACAAATTTCAAGTCATCTAAACTAAATAAGTGTAGAAAAAAGTTTCTTAACTCAATGTTTCGTATTTCAGGTGCGTTCCATATTTTGCAATTTATAAAATAATCTCAAATATTTAAAAACTTATTATTATATAATATATTAAATAAATCTATCTGCTTTTGATTCAATATACATTTTATCAAAATAAAAAAAAAAGATGAATATATACGTCTTCAAACTAATTTATTAAGAATAGGTTTGACATCTTTAGACGCCATTTTCTCAAAACGAAGTCCGTGTGGCTTGACACAGTATTGCTTATCAGCGTCCATTTATAAGACAAAAGTGCTACACATAAAAGGATGTTCCAATCAAATATGAAGCGACCTTGTGCGGAGGTTAATTAATGCAGATCCAAATATCACTAAGATATAAACGTGTAGTGACTGTCGGGTTTTTCATAAAAACTTTTTATAAATATAAGGATAATTTATTTAAAATCAATTTATCGTAATACCGGCACATTGTATCTGTTTTTATTGGATTCTTGTATAGTAGGTAATTCCAATTTAATTAAATCTTAAAATTGGAGTGTCATTAAATTAGCGTCGGAGACTTAAAGGTCCAAAAGTATCGACTGTCCATACTAATACAAAATTTTGATTGCACGAGCTTATCTAGACTTGTCGGGTGACCGGGAAAACTGGGAACGCCTCGATATTTTACGTTTTATCCCGTTTCCAGTTATTAACTTTATCGTCGATTATTTAACGTGTCGTAAATACCTACTAATTTTTTCAAAAATCTTTCATTGTTTCTAGCAACCAATATACTTTTTTTTTAAATAATCCCTTGGTTTACCGCGTCACCTTAGAATTGTCCCGGAAATAATAAACCTGTATTTGGCAACCCTAAGCATCTCACAGATAATAAACAAATAAAAAATAAAGAAGATTTAAAGCTCTCAACGTTATATACAATATGTAGTTATAACATTGCGTTACTATATACAAATAGGGCAAATGAAGTGAAACTGAGGGTCTTTGTTTGAGGTAGAATTTGTTTGTTTGTCTGTTTGTGTCTTATGCGCTCTTATACCGTTAATTTGATTACGATAAAACTTTATGAACCTATTATTGGCACGAGAAGGTTATAGGCACCGGTCACCGGTCAGTACCGGTCAAATAGAAAGATAAGTTTTAGACTGCCATTTTAACAAACCCTTAACAACAACATTATCCCAAACAAAGTCTCGAGCAAAGGCTTGTATAATATATATTTCATGTATTCATATATGAATACATTACATTATATGAAGAAGGCTATAAGTATTAATAATAAATGAATCATCAATACTTTAAAAATCTATCATTAACATTCTACAATAATTAAAAAATAAAATGTTTATCAATAACAAAGAAAATATAACAAAAAAACTAGATATACATATATTTAAATTATTCTGTCGGTTTCCAAATATATTATGATTGATAGTATTTTTAAAATATCAACAAAGGTCACGTGGTAATCTTGACTGTACGATTGGTACGCGCTTTGAACTTAAGTATTGCTAAACAAATTCTTTATACTATTTTTATTTTAAATTTATGCAAAGATCCTAAAGATACAGTCAGTTATGATTTTTTATTTTTATTTTTGCAATATGTCAAAAGTACAACGTTGTTTTTAGACAAAAAGTTGCTACCTGAATTTTAATGAAATTGGAAGTTGTTAACCCAAAAACAAAATCTTATAACTCATTAAAAGACAAACATTTATTCAAAAATGTTAATTATAAAAATGGATTTGTTTTTCTACGTATCGGTAACAAGTTAGATAAACTCATAATATTATTGAAATCTTGCTTGATATTGACATCCTGTCCAACTATAAAGTTAATAAAATAGTTTTAGAAATTCAAAAGTTAAAAATACTATGATATGACATTTTATTAATACTCAACGTTTTTACGTTTTAAATATTCTACTTAATCATAAATCGCCATGTTCTCTTTCTTGACGTAAACAGCCCGTTGCTAGGCAACTGTACACGTCACGTGTGCAGTCTAATAATATTAGATACCTCTATAGACTAAACTTAAATTTTAATATACCAAAATAATATTAAAAATGCCTATGTTTGCGTGTGAATATTTGTATATTATATTCCTCATACGATTGTATTTAACAGATTTTAGTGAAATATAGGATGGACATAGTTTATAACGCGGATTACAATATTTGTGAATAGGGTCCCGTAAACACCCTTCAACTATGGTACCCTAAGAATGAACAATAAACATCCTTTTTAACCATTAATCAACTTTTTATTCTACATATGTGTGAAATCTTGGAATAATGCTATTTTTTTTCTTATATTTTCTGCACGTTTTAACGGCTACGTCTCATTCAACTTACTTCAGTTTCTAAATGACATGAGAAAATTATTAATTTTGTTGATGCACTGTATAACGTTTAAAGATTACTTGTAAAGACAATGTATATCTGGACGCTGATAAGCAATAATGTGTCAACCCACAAAAAGTCAAATTTGGAGACATTGATGCATTCTGATAATTCATTACATGTTTAACGTTATTAAAAAAAATTCAAGTCATTTAAACAAAATAAGCACGGAAAAAAGGGACTTGATTTAATGAATAGACTATTGAAATGTCTTACATTTTTTGAGATATCCAAGAATATCATATATCTGAAAAACTTATTAGTAGATAAAACTTTTTATTATACTGATCTGCAATTAATTCAATGTACCTCTTATCAAAATAGTAAAGAATAATGGATATTTACGTCTTTAAACCACTTTATTAAGAATACGTATATTATCTTTAGACGCCATTTTCTCAAAATGGATTCCATGTGGCTTGACACAGTATTGCATATCAGCATCCATCTATGAAAGATAATTTCACGTTTTTAATGATATAACTGGAAAACTCTTCAAAATATTTTAGTAAATTATTTATTATTTCTAAGCTATTAGTATTCATAATTTGTAGTTTAAAACAACGTTTAAAGCCCCTTTTCGCTTTTGTTAGTGATATTTTGCTAAATATTGGTAAGATGTATCTTCTTCTTTACGGTCGCACAATTAATAATTTTTTAAACACCAGTCAGCGAGAGAGTGGTATTTCGCGGAAACATATGGATTACTGAAAATAAATGTATTATATAATACAACTTATGTTACTTGTTTTTAGTCACGTTTAAAAGTTACTCTGGTAAAGTATTAGTCGCCAGGGCAAGTTCTTAAGTTTTTGCTCTTTCTAACTAGTTTAGGTCCTACAACTAAAATGTTGCAATATCTCGGCAGTCAACTTTTATCAACCGACATTTTTAAGCACCCCCAAGTTAGGATAAGAAATTACACTACTTTTTAACACTATTCCCGTAACTAAAAAAAGTCTTTTATCATTATATCTTGCCGAATCAAGAAATAGATTACTGACAAATGAAATAATTTAGAAGTAGTCAATAAAACGAAAATTTTGATCTAGAAAGTGACGTTTATATGAACGCACTAGCTACGCGCCTCGATTTCATACTACTTAAAACATTTTATTTAAACGCCGTGACGCTTTTTAAATGTAAACATAAGAATATATACGTACTATATATGTATCTAAAATTTCCTCAATAAACAAGTTATATAACGTAAAAACAATATCTTAAGTCAGATTGGAAGTCTCAGAGAACACGTTCAAGCATACAACTTTTAACTTTATAATGCTACTAGAAATAGTGTAAAGTCACACAGACCTCTTTGAATATCTGTGAATATCAAACACAAATTCCTGGCTACCAACACTAATCCACGAAGGCGTGTCAGGTATCAAGCATCTTAGTACAAGAACTTGTATGTACGTTTCTCGACTAATAACGTATTCATAGTGGTTATGAGGCCATGATTGGCGTTAACGTTACGTAACGAGCCCGTTTGATGTCCGTGCTGGGCTGCAGATCTATCAGAAATGCCAATTTCCTTTGAAACCGATATAAACGCCGCAGCGCCTGGTCGAGGGGAAATTAATATAACTAGATAACTAACACGTGAACGAATTAGGTCACAGGATACGTTCTTAACATTTTTGAATTTATATTTTAATATTAATTGACGATATTATTTTAATGCGCAGCTACATGAATAGTATTAAGATTTATCTATTTTAAAACATGATATCTATTTAATATTATTAATAATATTATAATTTTTTTGCTTATTATGGTAACATTGTATATTTTAAACACACTTGAATCGGAATACGTTCTTAATTCGTAGCAAATTTTTAAAATGTTTTTTGCCTCAAAACACCGTCCTTTCTTAAACGATTTTGATTTTTTTTTAATTGATTGCGTATCTCTCTTATTGATCTCAAAGATTTTTTATCTAAATCGATTAAGTAGTTTGATTTTTAAAGCAAAATAACTGTTCAAATATAAAAAAAATTACACTTCAAAGTCTTACTTAGTGAAGTGAATATTATCAAGACATTAGAACCATAGTCAAAGTCTTTATTTTCCTACTCTAGTCAGTATATATACAGTCCGTTGCTAGGCAATTCTCCAAGTCACGTATAATGCATCAGGCCCTTAGCAACAATTGACAATAGATAGATCTTAATTAAATTATGAGATTGCGTATTTTATAATACCTCCATATTTGTAAGTGCTAAAATAACTTGATATACATAAGTTATTAAGGTTGAATTATTTCCGTATACTTCAGTTTTACAAGAATGATTGACATATTGAATAAATATTTATATTATACTTATAAATAAAATGAATGACAAAATTTGTCACATATAGTGTCACAAAAGTCTCATTTAATAAAACTATATCTACTCAAAGGTAACTGACTGACATAGTGATCTATCAACAACCCAAACCACTGGTCGGATTGGGCTGAAATTTGGCATGCAGATAGATGTTATAACGTAGGCATCCGCGAAGAAAGGATTTTGAACAATTCCCCCCCCCCCCCCCAAGGGGATAAAATAGAGGATGAAAGTTTGTATAAAACTTTGTTAATTTTAAAGAGATCGGGAAGACACTTTGCCTGCATATACATAGCTACTATGACGTAGTCATCACAGACATCGCAGACGAAGTAGCAAGCACCAGCTAGTTTCCTAAATAAAGTTAGTAGACCTCAAGAAACCATAAATTAATTTTACTTTTACATTAACACAACGTTTATCATGATTATCATGGTTTACGAGACCCCGGACCTTGATTAAGAACGAAACCTTAAGATTTTACGATTTTGATAAAAACCGCGCCGGAAGGCGAGGAAATACGGGTTATTTTCTGGCGGAAACAGAGATTATTTCAAAATTTAAGATACTTACAGTTTTTTAATCATTTAAATCATAATACTGTTATATTAAAAGTACTTTTCATAAACATTTTATAGTATTGTTTTCTTATTTTGTACACAAAAAATTACTTTTTTGTTTGATATTTCGACATACATACATAAATATACTCCATTTAAAATCAAACCATGTCTTGAAAAAAATGTAATAGCCTTTAAAAAAAATTACGAACCATAAAGTAAAAAAAAATCACAACCGAAATCATGAGCATAATTTGATTCGGAAACAAAAACATCGTATTGCACAAACCAATGATCCTTTTGTAAGACGTTTAAAAGAGATTAGCCTTACATTCATGTGCAAATCAAGTTTAGATCGTGAAATATCGTAGAGACGAAGTCATTTCAAAATGTCGATGTAAAGATTTTTTTGTTACAATCCTCATGCTGATATCATCGTATCCTTAAGAACAAAAACCTCTGCTTTATAACATTATTTAATACATTACACATTATTGTACACAAAATGAATGAATTTAAAATTATATAAAAAAAGGTTGTATAACTAAGAATTGAGTTAATAAACTTAATTATGTCGAATTTTTTTTTGTAGTATTAATTGTAGTGTGCACATAACGGTTATGGTAAATAAAGGAAATAAATCTATTGCTCTGAAATAGAACTGAACTTTATGGCTTGAAAAATTATCTCTAAAAACCACCCCAAAGACAACGTATGAATGATGTACATAATTCGACGTTTTAAAACGACCGCTTCATCACGGTCACCGCCATCCTAAGAAATCAAATCTTATTGTTACACAATACATTCTCCGCATAAATATGGATTATCATAATCTAGAAATCGGGACTGCTTAATATCAATAAAAAGTTGATTAAAAAGTACATTCATCGTAAAAGAATTTTTATAAATCTTTATGTGTCATATAATTATGCACATATCCTTATTCAATTCCCGAAAGGATCGTAAAACTACGTATTTTCATGAGATAAAAAATGCAATAAAAAACATATTTTATAGAGATTACTTTAACGACTGATACAGAAGACAAAAGGTAATTAAATTTAGTATTATATATATACAATCAACCAATATAACGTGAGTCAGCCATGCACGCCGAGAGTTCCATATTAACTCCAAAACCACGCTTAACCATTTGTTATTATTTGGCATTGTAAATGTAAGTCCTTAATTATATTATGAATGGGAAGTGAATCTATCTGTGTGTTACACAATCACGCAATTAAGTTAATTAAAATT
Organism: Hypolimnas misippus; assembly: GCA_037950945.1. NCBI lineage: Eukaryota > Metazoa > Arthropoda > Insecta > Lepidoptera > Nymphalidae > Hypolimnas > Hypolimnas misippus. The sequence continues at coordinate 9,628,555 of JBBEEQ010000025.1, read as the reverse complement.
TGCTACAGAGAGTGAGAGTGTAGAGCATGAGAAAGGATATACTTTTTAATCAATAAGCAAGCAAAAAAGAACTATAAGGTGTTGAAATAGGGGTGAATATTAATAAAAATAGGGGTAAATAATCCTGCGGGGTAATTACAACTAAAATAACTTAAATATTCTGTAAAATATTTAACTGGATAAACATAAAGATTTAAAAGACACACACGAACGACAAACAAACAGTTGACGGAGATGCATGGGCGAATTTATATAAGGGGTCTGGAGCCCATTATTGTTTATTGTTCAGATCCTTTCAACAACTAGAAAAGCCTTAACCCTTAAACATCTGAACAAATCTTCATAAATATAGATCCATTTCGATTACATTAACTTTCGAACGAGAAAAACAGCATCAAAATTATTAATTATGCATTCGTAAAGGAGCTATGAGCCACAGACAGACACAGAGTTACACACGTCAAAATTATAACACCACAAATTATGACAGACGTGTTGGCGCAATGGTCACTGCAACTGACTAAAGCGCTAACGGTCGCGGGTTCGATCCCCGCTCACGGCAAATATTGTTGTAAATAATGTGAATAATGTTGGCAAATAGTGTTGTGTGTGTTTCCGGATCCCCGACACAAGGTTATGAGATCTTATTGGGGGCCGTTGAGTGTGATGCGTTATTATAACACCTCAGACTTCCAATATAAAACGAATGAGAAAACGAATATCATCGTTTCTATCGAGATCAGCTTAAAAAGGTTACCTTTACAGTGCAGAACTCTAAAAAGGTTCTTTGTTATCTATATTTATCGAGATGCTCGAGAAGATTATATAAAAGATATTTTTTAAATAATGTAAGGTCATCATCATTCGTCGAGACAAACAAGAAGTAGATGTATATCTCTTTGTATTTTATGTCAGTCAGTTATCGATGAAGCTTAATCACACCTTGTGATAATATTCACACCATATTTATGCGATTTATAATTGATATAATATAAAGGTCAATAGTTTTTATTATCTTTTTTAATTTAAGGAACAACTACCTACTAGTTAAATTAAATTATACTGTTATTCAACATTTAACAAACAATTAAATGATTTTGCAAAAGAATTATATAATAAATTGTCTCTATTTGTGTGTTTGACGTATTACTTTAGGTGATTTATGTCTGTATTAACTAGACTTTTGATACATACTTTTATGCTTTATGTAATTACAATTATTAGGGCTTAGAATATGGCAGCTATAACAATTTCATTGTGATACAAAAGCACTCGCTTTTCCCTTAAATTTGCACTCGAAATGAACACATATACGTATTGTAATAATATTTAAAAGTTTTCACTTTTCTCTCCATTTTGAATATAATTTTTTAAAAAGGCGGTTTACATAATACGTATAACATATACGCTAACAACACAATCACTAAAATAAATTAAAAAATTAGAATAAAAAACAAAACTTAAAATATTTTAGCGATTAAATAATTAACCGTTCTAAATACAAGTGTTAACTGTTTAGAATTAATCTGAAATGTAACCAAGGAAATGAACGCAGTTGAGCAATGGTCTCATTCGATACAATTCTGGTGCAATCGTAGTAAAGAAACCGCGTACGATCCTAATAATATAAGAAACTATGTTATTTCCATAACTGTGGATTAACACGAAGTATGTTTTTCTTATAGATAAGTTAAAAAAAAAAAAGAAAAATCTCACTTCAAAGTTACGTAATTTCGTTTAATTGATTGGCATATATATTCTAGTTATTTTGATTTTAAAACCAAACTACTGAACTAATTTAGATAATAAATTCTACGGGATTAATAGAATCCTTCGAAACAAAAAATAATTGACCAAATCGGTCTAGGCGTTTTCAAATAATCATAAAACATACATAAAAAAGTCCCCAACGAATTAAAAACCTCCTTTTTGGAAGTCGGTTAAATATAGCTGACAAACGACTCGTCTCTCGGTCATAGAATTAATTGTGAAACGAATATTTGAATAGTTAGAATATGAAGACGATAGCGAACGTTGAGATTAAATGGAAGCTCTAACACGGATGCCGTTACTGCAGAATTGCAGATAAAGCTTAATGATTGAGTACCTGGCTGTGATTGCCAAGTTAGCAAGATGATCTTATAATTTAAATAGTATCTGACCGATGTTCTACCTATCTGCGCTTCCGTGTAGCGAAGATATCCGGAATTCTTTTTCATATAACCGATTAAAATTTTCCTTGTATCCTTGTAACTACAATGTAATAATTAAAACTTTATAACGTTCGATATCATGCTATAAAATACGATTATCGTCAAATCCGTTTTTGCACCATAGCCCAAGATTCTTCCTGACCCTAATACTCATACTAACGATGTGACAAACACATAAATTGGCTCAGGACTATGGCGTTTAGATATCGGTGGTAAAAAGACGCATGTACAAATAATTATTAGAAAATCACATATGCTTTAATTTCCTTGGATGACATTGCCTGCTATTTAGCGATCGCTTTGTCTTCAGATGATGTCACTCAAACTTTTTCTATGGAAATAATACAACACGGTTTCGTAGACAGCTTATTTTGACGCCGTTAATTCAAAGGGTTTTCTAGACGCCCATAATTTGACGGATAATATTCCTAGAAAACCAAAGCATTCCGTATAGTCGTATAGTTCATATGGACTGCATACACAAACCCTGAAGGCGTAGAATTCCTTTTTTAAGCAATCGTGTAAAATAGTGTTATTTTGTAAAAGTTAGCGTGTCTTAACAATTTAACTCTTTGATATATTATTATAAATCTTAATTCATCTATTGCGTGTCGGATTTACGAAATATAATTATGCTCATCATGTTGTAAACGATACGCAATTGTACAGTACAAAATTATGGTACTAATAACAAACTAAAAATTAACATTTTAGAATGCAATCATAATAGAATTTTATACAACATTATACAAAAACAGTAATAAAATGTGTAATAGACAAAATAAATATAGTTATGGTCTAAGAACTAGCATATTTTTTAATACTTTTTTCATTACGACAAGAATACGGAAATTTGGCTAGTGACAGACATTATATTGCGATAGCAGGTGCTACCAGACAGCGAAGTGCATTAATAAGGCATGAAAGTTTAGGCAACGAGAACGATTTGATATATCTGAATGGGTCAAAAATATGAACGATAGTTTGAAATGAGTAAAGCTGAAATGCCATTTTGTTTTTCTACGTCGATCCTTAGTCCATTACAAATAATGACTCTATCATTTTCCAGTTATTTCATTTAAAAAAATATAAAACCTTATTCGATGAAAGTGAAAAAATGTTTACCCAGAAATTGAATAATTACAAGCTCCTAATGATTAATCTTTTTCATCAATAAGTCAACCTCATCAGTCAAACATAAGTAGATAAATTAAGTGTATTTGAAACAGTAAATCAATTTATGCCGAAATAATTTGAACGTGAAGTGCGAAGTGATAAGTAATCGAAATGTTCCAACGACAATACCTGCCCGTCCTATTGCTCGTGATGAGCTGCATAGCCGACACCAAGACCGTTAACTATCAGTCACCTCTCAACAGTTTTGTTGGGAAATCAGGTAAGAAATACGTATACAGTGTTCTTATTTATAATAAAGTATCTCTTTAGCTTTTAAACCTTCTATCTTCTTCACCAGAACCACTCCAATAACATTTAAAAAAGGTTGTTTTTTTTTTGTAAAAAACGCGTAACCCATAGGCAGAAATTATGAAGATGCATAAAATATATGAATTTTCTAATCATATAGTATTAGTCACAGTACTTATTAAACGATATAAAACCTAAAAAAAATAGAGTACTTCAAAAACCTTCAAATTTAACGAATTGGCAAATTATTTCTACGTAGGACAAACGTATTAATTTAAAACAATAAGTTAATGAATGTTCTTAAAATGTAATAGACGATTTGCTTCAAAATCAATTTAACAAAAAGTAACAAATTTCCATTAAATCGTACATCCAATAACACAACACGAGAATTCCTTTAGATAAATATAATAGCATCGAATAAGATCATTATGTATCATTTTAATTCCAACTTGTTTTGAGTATTATAATTATACGAAATACCAAAAAAAAAACTGCAAATAAGACTAGTCTATTTTAATATTGGTATATGTATACATTTACAAAGTAATTATTTCCATATTTTTTGTTATGGTAATCATTTAAGCAATAAATATTAATCTTTTAATGAATCAGAGAATTATGTCCTCACGAGAAGCCTGATTTTTTCACGTGTGCAATTATTGTGTCTACAAGTTTATTTGTTTGTCTTACATAAGCCATAACCTAATGAGCTACAAGGAGGTCGCAAGTGACTCACAATGATTTGAGTAAAGAATGTAATAATCATAATTACGGTTGGTGTTATGTGAACTTGGCACTCGCCCTACTACAATAATTCGACAGATAACTCTGAAAGTAATTTCGTCCTAAGCCCGATCGCGTAAACCCCGTTTACATATTCCCTTGTGTTCAGTCTAACTACTTATTGATTCGTTTTAATACTCAAACGAACAAATCGGGTCACGTTTGTAACGTTTTCATACTCAACGAATACAGATGAAATGTGATAGTACATACAAACTTTGATTCACGTCAAATAACCTACATGGTCATCGAGAGAAACAAATCGATACCTCCCACGTAAGTTGTTGTAACCCCAAAATTACAATTTTACAGTAGAGCTCTTTTAATCCGTTTTAGTTTGAAAGTTACAACAAAATACGCCTTTTTTCAGGCGTATTTTGTTGTAACTTTCCTTGAAAAAAAAAAAAGATTTTTGGTATTTTTTCACTTTGAATGCATTAAGCAATGCAAATTCGTGTAGTATTCAGTAAAAACGCTAACGGCATTTTTGTGGCTTACAATAACTTACGTGGGACCTCCCACGTAAGTTATTGTAAGCGATATATTTGTGGCGAATAGCGAAAACGAACAAATAAATTGTTTACACGTTCGGACTTGTGCCTATTTGCGTGTATTCGGCATGTATCTAAACAGGCTTCAGCTATTAGATTAAGGCATAACCTCACATATTTTGACAAATAGCCCATGTCTATTACGATCGTGCCTACCTCATTGACAACATGCCTCACTTTTAAACAATTGCAATATTTGACCTTCAATGTCTTGTCCTTATAATTGTACCAATGCTAGGTCGAATTACTTTATAATCTATTTCCTATAACGTAATTGTTACAAAATGATGTAAGAGGTGTTTTAAGGATATAGAGAATTTTTTAATGTGTTTGATTATTACAATAATCTTCCCAAATTTTAGGGTACAATTAATACTTTCAACTTTTTAACGACAGATAATAATTTGCAAAAACGTCAACAGTCTCAACACAAATGCATCAAGACGAAATGCCTTATTTATTGTGAAGAACATGCGTCATTTGAAAGCAATCAATATCTGTATGACACACATCGAAAAAACTTTCTACAAGCTTAAATTATTTCGTACCAATATTGCTCATTATAAAAATCAAATAATAATAATAATTATATTTTGCGTAAAACCTTACCGTAAACGCCTAAATCTCATAATTGCATTATATTAAGAGTAAATAAATTCTACTACTGTTTGTTTATTACTAGCATAAATTATTTATTAAATCCTTTGCCAAGGCAACACGACTACAAATTCATTATTAATCGAAAACTGATACAAAAGTAATGTTCGTAATTATTACACAATAATACAATTTAATTGAGCTTATTGAATTTCATAACAATCGCTCTATTCTGACTTTAAGCTTCGACCTTTAGTCAAAGCATCCCAATTGCTTAATAATCGGTCCATCGTTGTATTGATCATCGGCAGTCAAAACTCTCGAACAGCGAAAAAATGCTTGATTTTCCTCTTATGTTTTATCATGGTTGTTTTGTAATATACAATTATATGGATGCTGATGAGCAATAATGTGTCAACCCACAAAAAGTCAAATTTGGACATATTGATGTATTTTGATACTGCGTCACCTATTTAACATTATTCAATAAAATTTCAAGTCACCTAAATTAAATAACTAAGAAAAAAAGTTTCTTAATTCAATGTTTCGATTTCAAGCGCGTCCCCTATTTTGCAATTTTTTAAATATTCTCAAATACTTAAATAACTTACTAACAGATTAAATATATCAATGTGCTTTTAATTTATTATGCCTTTTATTAAAATAGAAAATAAAAAATGTATATACATATATGTACGTCTTCAAACAAATTTATTAAGAAATGGTTCGACATCTTTAGACGCCATTTCCTCAAAATAAAGTCCATGTGGCTTGACACAGTATTGCTTATCAGCGTCAATATATCATATAAATATAGTTATGGCATTTGTGGCTTCTCTGGAGATGTACATAATGCGATGATCACTTAACATTGACACAGAGACTTATGAAATAATTAAACAATATGACTCTCTTGTAAGGCATTTATGTCGGTTTTAACTTTCTTTGAAAAGAGTTGCATACTTTAAAGATTGATTCACCGAAGATCCTGTTCAAATTCATTGAATAGTTTTTAACATATCATTAAATATACATGATGACAAAATATATAATATATATTAATAAATATATTAAAATGTTAATTTGGAATTGGTGTCATCAAAAGTTAATGAAATAGTTTAATATAATGTTTTTTAGTCTCTTAGTCATTTTAAGATGCTGATGATCATTTGCTAGGCAGAATATAATATTTCATATATTTTTTACATAAATATTATATCGACATGACTAATATAGTAAAATATATGATGCATTAGAAACCACTCGCGACTTTGTCTGCGTAAGAAGAGGATTTTTTATAATTTATCTAAATATCAAGATAGTTTTTAATTTTATCTTATTATATATTATTCTGTTGTTTAATTATATTACGGTAAGGTTTCATCAAAATCTCTTCAGTTATTTTTGCATAAAAGAGTAACAAACATCTATCCATTCATCGTCACCAATATTCGCGTTTATAAATGCTACTGTTATAAACGTTAAAATTTATGTAAAATATAATAATAACTTCATTTCCACCACTTTTATACAAAAATCATTTTAATGGTACAATCACAATCACCTTCATTCGTGTCTTTGATATTTCTAAAATATCTGTTTAATTTATGTTTTTTTTTTATTCCAGAATGTTCGAGTTGCGGCGAAGACGAGTTGGGCGTGACGCGGTGGACAATGCCTCTTCTCAAATCAGGAGAAAAAAGATACTATCTAGGAATATTCTTTAAGGTAAATATAACATAATAATTGCAGTCAATAAACTTAAAAAATAATTTTCGTAAGAAGAAGAAAAGTATTGCTTATTTATTCTTCTATTATCAATTCAATTCAGAAATAATTAGGAAGTCTCAATTTAAAGATAATTATTGACTTTTGATAAGATCCTTTACTTACTTATTTCCTTCTATTAAAGTTAAAATAAACTTAAATAACAATTAAAGTAGTTCTTAACATAATTAGTATATAAATACTCGTATCTACTTTGTCTTCGATCTATAAACGAAATACGGAATGATTGACTTTCAAGATTTTTGAGTGATTTATTTTTCTGAAACATTGGTAGAATAGATCCGTATTTAACTAGGCTTTTTTAAAAAGCGGATTAAAATCGGTCCATACATTTGAAAACTATAACGCCAATACCACCGATAGACGAAAAAGTTTCAAAATTATATTAACTCTTCTTTCGCATCTTTGAACTTTAGAGCCTAAAAATGTAAATGGTCAAGACTTGCGAAACAATGATTTATGGGAGTCACATTTAATTAGCAAACATTACTTCGGCTTCAAATATTAGTTCTAAACAATATGACCTTTAACCAATCATAAATAAAAAAAATAAAACCAAGGTGAAGGCACCGCACGATTTGGACTTGAGTACCGAGGGTTCCGCATCACTTTCACCCAACTCACGCTTGATTACTTTTTATTAGCTCCTAGCATCCGCTCAGGTTTTCACTCGAGTTTATGATTCCCACTTCGCTCCTATAGTAGCGTGATGTTATATAGCCTATATTATTCCTCAATAAATGGAAACATTTTTCAAAACGGATACTGATCCGAGAGGGAGTTTGTATGTAGGAGTTTTTTAAAACTACTGAGTTTCAGAGAATCCCTACATACAAACTTACAAACAAATTATACCTTATTATTATATTACTATAGATTTTTCATTTTAGTTTAAAATTTGCACTATTAACATATTAAATTTGATATTATTTTAACTTTATGCGATAGAGCAAAATTAAAAAAACTTCTTTAAGTAAGGCCGTCAATTTAAACATTTTGTTGTTTTTATTAATAATAGAAACTGGTATGTTGAATTTTGTAAGCAAATACCTATTACAGTTTGAAATATTCATGCCTATAGACGAACGGACAGACGGAGTAAACTTAGCAATAGAGCCTCGTTTTCTTACGTACGAAACTCTAATAACTCCGTTACATTGACATTTCAGATAAAACAGCGTAACATAACGCAATGTAGCTCATCATTTTTATTAACGTAATCATAATTAGTACTTATTACAATATTATCAAACTTCATTGTTGATTCGTTCTCATATATTTGAAGCGAGGAAGTCGTTTGACCTCGCTTTCTTAACGTCCTGTCTGAAAAAACACGGTCATTGTAGTGCGTGAGAGATTGTACTTTTATTATGAAGTAGGTATTATCTTATGATTCGCCAAAGATCTGTTACAAATTTAATATTATTTCAATTCTTATCTATACTAATATTATAAAACTGAAGAGTTTGTTTGTTTGAACGTGCTAATCTCAGGAACTACTGGTTCGAATTGAAAAATTCTTTTTGTGTTAGATAGTTTATTTATTGAGAATGCTATAGGCCATATTACATATTGCTACGACTCGTATGAGCGATGCAGGAACCATAAACACGAGTAAAACCGCAAGGGACAGCTAGTTTCTTATAAACTTAGATCATATCAATCAGCTAGATAATTAATTCGATTTTATTTATTTAATCTGAAGGGTACACGGGTACGCTACCGCTATCTCAACGGGATTTTGACAATTGATTTTAGATTTTTGTATTAAATCAAAACAAATAAAGCGCATATCACTCAATGGATTGCGTTGAAATTTAGCACGTAAATAGTTATTATGACGTATGTAAGTTTACTAAGAAAGGATTTTCCAAAAAGTATCCCCTAAAGGGATGAAACGGGAACGTAATGTTTGTATGAAAAATTAAACTTGACGCCAGTAACGTCGCGAGCAAATTGTATTGGCATACTATATAACATACATTATTAATCATGTAAGAAGAAAACCCATGCAATTATTTTTGTAGCGAAAATATTCTTAAATATCAATTTAACAATATTTTTTAAACCTTGGTTAATTCATAACCTCAATCAATAACATACAATATAAAGACAAGCATGAAAATTAACAAAACACGTGAAAAACATGTGTAATATCTTTAAGGTGACGTCACAAGTTACAACTTATGCAATGCGCGTACGCATCTCGCGTGGTTTGATCGATTAGTAGCTTTCTCTTTTGAACGAACCGTTTCAACTAGCCACACCCGGCGCTACTACAACAGTCGTTATATTGTAGTCAACAAGTTAGTTCCATGGGTGTGTGACAAACTAATTCTACGATATATACTAATTATTATTACCTCGATATTCAATCTTAGAAATCCGTACCAAAAGTGCGCCAAATCTTTAACTAAGAGTACATTCTTAACCGGTGCTTTATGGAAACCGATTGTAGCTTTATGGAAACTAACATTGGCTTTTGATTTTTGTATTAAAACGTTTCCAGGTTTGTGTTTCCTACTTTAGAAGGATTATATATCTAACCGTAGAGATTTTAATGTTTTATTGTAGCAAATATTTTGCGTATTTTATTAATAAATACAAAAAAAGTTAACTACTAGGTTTTCCATACAAAGTTTCAGCCCCCGTTTTATCTCTATAGAGGGTAAATTTTGAAAAATATTTTCTTATCGGATACCTACGTCATAATAACCCCTACGTGAAAAAGATAAATCGAATATCCTATTTCTTTGAGAAAAATTATAGGCTCTTTATATGCTTTTACCTCATATTTCACTAATTTTAAATACTATTTTAGAAATCACAAATAGCATATATGCTTCTCAATTGTTCAATCTATGTATATCTATTAAAATTAATTAAATTGGTTAAGCAGTTCAAGTATCAAAAAGTAACAAACAAACACACAGAGTTACTTTCACATTTATTATATTACTCGGTTATAACATAAGCAAAACTTGTACACCTGTTTTAATTATAATAATTATTTTCTAATGATTGAATCTGTCTTGAAGATACTTTTCTATGGCAAGCTACTCGCTCACTTTCATTATTGTTTGTAAACATCCGTTTCCAATTTCATTTATTCTAACTATCAAAGTTATAGTCCTAGAGGTTCTTGTTAAATCTTTTTAAATGTCAACGATTACAAATATCTTGTACACTAATTATAGGTAATTATAACATTACGTTAAATTAACGGAATTGAAAAACGCCCTCTTTTTTCAACCGATTTCAAAAAGGAGAAGGTTTTCAAGAAGGTTTTCAATTCGTACTGTTTGATTTATTATCAGTTAGAGATAAAATGCCTAGAAATAAATGCTACAAAGGTTTGAACTATCTAATTCAAATAAAAATAATAATGATACCATAGAAAAAGCACAAAAACATAATATAGTCATCCTCAAACTCTAAATCGGTAACTGTTTCCACCCAAAGCAGTCATAAATTTTCATGCAATGCAAAATTAGCTTCGTTCGTTGGACCGGATGTAATTTGGCGCTGGAAAATGTTACGGAAACTATGAGTTGAAAATTGAACATTAACACACGTGTAAATGCAAATGTAAATTATTAAACTTTAAACATCAAATCAAAAATTGCTTCACAAGGATTAAAAACAATTATCGATTTAATGTTTATAGTATTATATTATTGCTCCGTGCGTGGATTAATAAGAAATGATTAGTATTTAATTTTATTGTCATTTTATTTTACTTATTATATATAATATAATAATCAGGCAATAATACTACATGATTTTCATATAGAAAACTTTCGGTTTCACTCGCGTTTATGGTTGCTGCTTCGCACCTATGAGTCGTAACGTGATGTTATATAGGCTATAACCTTCATCAATAAACGGACTATCTAACACAAAAAATTGTTACAAATCGGATCATTAGTTTCAGATATTAACCCCTACATACAAAATTGCCAACAAATTTTACCTCTTTATAGTGCAACTAAAAAAGCTGTAAAATTTCATACTAGGTATTTTTATTCGGTTTTCCTGACTTGTCTATTTTAGTAACAATACTTGGAACGATAATCGCGAATTTTTGAACATTATTTGTCATTAAATTTTTCATCATAAAAAATGATTCAGTTCAATCACTTAAGTGATAATTTCTCTATTTTGACTCTTATGTCTGGTTAGTAGTATGCCATATTTATGTGAAAAATAAGACAAGTAACGAAAAATAGACTATAATTGGATGCTGATAAGCAATAATGTGTCAACCCACAAAAAGTCAAATTCGGGGATATTGATATATTTTGATACAGCATCACCTATTTAACATTATTAAAAAGAATTTCAAGTCATCTAAACTATATAAGTAAGGAAAAAAGTTTCTTAATTTAATGTATCGAATTTCAAGTGCGTTCAATATTTTGCTAATTATACAATAATATCAAATATTTGAAAACTTATTATGATACAACACATTAAATATATAAATCTGCTTTTAATTCATTATAACTTATATCAAAATAAAAAAGAAAAGATGTATATATACGTCTTCAAACAAATTTATTAAGAATAGGTTTGACAACTTTAGACGCCATTTTCTCAAAATCATGTCCGTGTGGGTTGACACAGTATTGCTTATCAGCGTCCAATTAGTACCTAAAAACATTATTTTTTTGATTCGGTGTCGAAAAAGCGACATTGAATTATTTTTCTAAACTATTTCTTACCAAACAAAATTACAATAGTATGCGAATTACAACGGTAAATAAAGAGTATTTACTTAAATTGAATGTACCTTTGTCGTAATACTCGACGCAATCAGAAGGTGGTAATCTTGAGGTCCCGAGAAAATTGCTTTTACTATTACCGACTGGTATCAAAGAAATTGTTACAGTGTATAAGAGATCATAACTTAGTTAATATTAACTTGAATGTTTGCCACAATTCTACTTCTTATATTTAGTAACTTAATTTATGTACTCGTATTAGAAGACAGGAAAAAAACCTCTACAGGATGATTATGTTATCGTTGTCTTAGATTTTCGCGATTATTATTCATTGAAATGAAACTATTTTAAACGGATTTAAATCGCGTATATTAATAATTTTTATCATCCCGACGTTTCGAGCACTTTGCAGCGTTCGTGGTCACGGGTAGACTAAGGTGACATTTGTCTATTTGAGATTTGAGAAAAATATTATTTACAACTACCGCCAACGGTTTCTTAAATGATATCTTGAATAACGTTCCGGTTGCACGCAGAAGGCACTAACTGTATCTTTTGGTCTGGCAGTCTGTTGGACTTGGGATTTTAAATTTTTAATGAGCGGATCCCAGGTGTTTGAAAGTCTCCAACCATCTTCTCTATTGAAGTTCGGATGTTTTTGAATTTCAATAGCCTCGCGTATCATTCTAGGAATGAATCTGTGTTCTCTAGCGAGGATCTGTGGTTTATCAAATCGGATAAAATGGTTAGGTTTATCCAAGGCATGTTCACAAACTGCAGACTTTGAAGAACGCCTATTCTTGACATCTCCTATGTGTTCCTTGACCCTAGTACCGATGCTTCTTTTTGTTTGGCCTATGTAAGATAAACCACACTCACATTCGAGTTTGTATACTCCCGCAGTCTGTAAAGGAATATTACTCTTGATAGGTCTCAAGAACTGGCTCACTTTCTTATGAGGCTTGTAGATAGTTTTAATCGAAGCTCGCTTCAAGATGTTGCCAATTCTGTCTGTAACTCCCTTCACATATGGTAGAAATGCAGGTTGTCGCTCAACTGTGGGTGGCTTGATACGGCTTCTACGATGCTGGCGAGGCACGGGCAGCTTGTTCTGGTGGAGTGCAAGCTTGACGTGGTGTAGCTCGTCCTCTAGGTGTTCAGCATCGCAGAGATGGTGGGCTCTCTGAAACAAAGATTTGCCAACGGTAGCTAACTGACTAGGGTGGTGGTGTGAGTCACCATTGAGGTATTTATTAGTGTGTGTGGGTTTCCTATAAACTGTGTGACTTAATGTGTTGTCAGGATTCTTGATAATAAGAATGTCAAGAAAAGCTAAAACATTATTTGCCTCTAATTCCATAGTAAATTGAATGTTATTATTAATAGAATTAAGATGTTGTAAAAATGCAGACGTCATATCATAGATATCATATCATAGATATCATCGTAAAAATGCAGACGTCATATCATAGATATGACGTCTGCATTTTTACAACATCTTAATTCTATTAATAATAACATTCAATTTACTATGGAATTAGAGGCAAATAATGTTTTAGCTTTTCTTGACATTCTTATTATCAAGAATCCTGACAACACATTAAGTCACACAGTTTATAGGAAACCCACACACACTAATAAATACCTCAATGGTGACTCACACCACCACCCTAGTCAGTTAGCTACCGTTGGCAAATCTTTGTTTCAGAGAGCCCACCATCTCTGCGATGCTGAACACCTAGAGGACGAGCTACACCACGTCAAGCTTGCACTCCACCAGAACAAGCTGCCCGTGCCTCGCCAGCATCGTAGAAGCCGTATCAAGCCACCCACAGTTGAGCGACAACCTGCATTTCTACCATATGTGAAGGGAGTTACAGACAGAATTGGCAACATCTTGAAGCGAGCTTCGATTAAAACTATCTACAAGCCTCATAAGAAAGTGAGCCAGTTCTTGAGACCTATCAAGAGTAATATTCCTTTACAGACTGCGGGAGTATACAAACTCGAATGTGAGTGTGGTTTATCTTACATAGGCCAAACAAAAAGAAGCATCGGTACTAGGGTCAAGGAACACATAGGAGATGTCAAGAATAGGCGTTCTTCAAAGTCTGCAGTTTGTGAACATGCCTTGGATAAACCTAACCATTTTATCCGATTTGATAAACCACAGATCCTCGCTAGAGAACACAGATTCATTCCTAGAATGATACGCGAGGCTATTGAAATTCAAAAACATCCGAACTTCAATAGAGAAGATGGTTGGAGACTTTCAAACACCTGGGATCCGCTCATTAAAAATTTAAAATCCCAAGTCCAACAGACTGCCAGACCAAAAGATACAGTTAGTGCCTTCTGCGTGCAACCGGAACGTTATTCAAGATATCATTTAAGAAACCGTTGGCGGTAGTTGTAAATAATATTTTTCTCAAATCTCAAATAGACAAATGTCACCTTAGTCTACCCGTGACCACGAACGCTGCAAAGTGCTCGAAACGTCGGGATGATAAAAATTATTAATATACGCGATTTAAATCCGTTTAAAATAGTTTCATTTCAATGATTATGTTATCTGTCATAATACATACAATACATCTAATGAATTAAAGTTAATTAGTTATTATGCTACTTATTTGTAATAATTTAACATTTCCTTCAAATAGCTTTCCGTCTAGTATTTATGGACAATTATAATTATATATTTTATAATAATCAATAAACCAAAAAACCCTTAAAAAATCTAATAGAAATCAATAAATATACTGTCTCTAACACTAATCGAACTCACAAATCCTAATGTCAAAGAGTATCCACTTAAACATATAACCTTCAAACAAATTATATAAGTTATACGTATGAAGAAAATTAATTTATTACGTCATTAATTACACGAACACGAGTTTTGTTGATATATTTATTTATTACGAACGAAGTGTAGGAAGGCCGTCTATACCGTTTAATCTCTTTACTGTATATAGTTTGAACCACTTGGTAGTAACGTTATCATAAATCAGGCAGTGAGCTATTCCGAAACGAAATTTGCAATATAATTAGCTTTGTTTTCGTAAACGATTGCCGCCGTTTCGAAATATATCATCTAGATAATGCATTGCCTAATTCTATGCACAATAAACTCTGAGACTTTTAGGTTATCTACACACGAAAATGTCACAACAAATTGTACGATTTACCGACCGTAATAGCCAAAATGGTCAGAATGGTCCAGTGGAACACTTCAATCTTAATCTATGATCGTGAGTTCAGATACAGTTCGTATTTTAACTAAAAAATATTCAAACCTACTAAATGAACTCGGATGCGATCCAGAGGGAAGGGAGTCAAAGAGGACATGAACCCCCCTCCCCACCAATTATCCATGCTAAGTAGGGAAATCTTCCAGTCCAGCTGTGGATATATATTATGTAGGCTGCTACTTTATTTTACTGAACTACCGAATATTAAATACAAAATAATAAGAACAACAAATTGTGACGTGACTACGAAATTAAAATTTAATTAACTACACGTGCTGTATCACCCAGACCATTATTTCAAATCTTTTGATATCTCATATTCATAAAGATCGGTAAAGTAGATTAGGTGCTATGGAATACACGTAAATACAAACCTACAAAGACTAAAGTCATAACCCTTCCTTGGCATTGCTGTAGTTAGTTAAAAAGGATATTATTCGTGTCAATTTTTTTATGTGTGTAACTGGATTATGGTAGCGGTAATAAGCGGATGCGTTCATTTTACCGTGAGATAAATCATATTAAGATCGGATCATAGACTTTGAAGATTATCAGAGGAAATTCAATAACGCATGGTTTAATTTTATACCTATTAAAGTTTTCCTGTCATATGTGTCTGTACAATGTTTCTGGCTAGTTTAAAAAATAAATTTTATGTACAAAATTGTCTGTGTTTGGTCTTGTTGTTTAAATTTTCAAATAACCGAAAAATTCTAGGATTCGATTTTTTAAACTTATAAAGTAAATAAACTTTACAAAGTGAGGCATATTTGGTTAATTTTAGCGAATAAGTAACACCGTTAAATAACTACCGGGCTCTTTCAGTTTCTTTGAGAAATTATTACATTATAAAAGTGTTTATTACTATTGTCATAAATAATTGTGCTTTGTTTACAAAGGTTTACCAATCTATCATCAGTGTAAACTAGGTGGTTGGAAACTTTGAAATCTTTTCATTAGCAGTGAATGGTTACATATGCATAGTTTCTTACATTAAAATTAGCACAAGACATACAACCAACCGTTGACAGACAAACAGACAGACAGTGGGCGCTTAGTAAACTATTCTTATTAGCAACATTCGTGTAAGGAATCCTAAAAAAATACTATAAACATTAATGAATGAATTTAAAACGTATTTTTATTATAAATAATTCATCATTTTACTGAAAAATCCTTAATATTAACAATCTGCTGCGATTTTTATACGTCAATGATGCTTTAGAGATAGCATTTTTTAATTTCCTCTGGAAACTTTTTTTCCAGAATAAAAAGTTATTCTAGTGGAAACTGGCATTATTTATTAAAAGTTGGATTTTCATAAACGAATAAAATTATAAATAATTTTAAACCAATGATATTGTATACCTATAGATATGTTATAAGTTTTGGACGACGTTGCCTAGCAACCAGTTGACTTGAGTATGATAGGCGGGAGTATCTTTGGACCCACAAATCAATTGACGAACTTCTCAAAGTTGCAAATGGGTTACAGATATATAATGTCAAGTATGAACGTCACACATCTATATAAAACATCATTACTTAAAAACATATCAATCGTAATAAATCAATGAATTTTTAATGATTAATTACTAATAAAAATAGACTTTAATTAATGATATATACGTATCCAAATTTTAAATCGGCGCGAGTTGAATTGTTTATGATTATTTAATTAATTAACTAGCTATCGATACTAAAACTTGATCCTATTTATATATTGCAATATTAATTACGAAGTATTTATGTCGTTCTTGAAGCATAATCTATTTTTGGCAAAGAATATTTAAGTTTATCTAGTGCACTACTAATTTACAGCAAGGTTGTTTCTATGTATTATTTTTATATAAACCGATCTCAGTCTATATTTTTAAACAATAAATATACGCGTTTTTTGATTACTAGTTAAGTATATTGTAAGTAAATTACAGAAAAAGGTTATGGGTTATTTTGAGCTCGTAAACGTCATTGTTAAAAGAAAAAAAAATATATTTATGACTTTTAAAAATCAAGCAGACGACTTCAAAAGCAAAGAACGTAATTTCGTTTACTTGGATGATATTATAATTTCTGTAAGATTTAAAAACCTTATTCTATAGGGTCAATCTGATAGAGTACACTCATTCGTACAAAAAATATTTTCAAAACCGTTTTAGAAATTAGGGAGATCTGAGGAAACGAACGTTAAAAACACGCTACGAATTCAGAACCTTCTTTATAAAGTAGGTAATATATATTAAATACTTGTAATAAAATAATGTCTATAGCCATAACTCTTTAATTGTACACAAAATTATGTAGGTACATTCATTTAAGCGAAGCGATATTAAATATATCTTCGACACAGATGCTACTAGGTAGCAATTGCTCAATTATAACATTCTATAATTATTACAACTATAAAAATATCCTCTTCGCCTAAAACAAAAAAAAATAGTCATCTAATTGCCGAAAGCGGATGTCAAGGTATAAAACCATTGTAAGTTCAAACACTTTCATTTTCGACACGTTGATTACATAACTGCGAGTTATTAATGACGTGAGAATTTAAGTATTATGTTAAGTATTTCACATTAGTCTGGGTTCATGCTACTCATACGCTTACTCATAAAATAATTAACTAAAAATTATTATAAACCAAGCTTCATAATATATACTTTGTATTTATTTAAAGTTATTTTACATAATGACTCTTCATATCACGTAATATTGTCGGTGTAAATGTCCACAGATTAAAATATAAAATAAAATATATTTTCCGTTCCAAAATGTTGATCATAAAAGAACTTTATCCTTTATATTACATTATATTACGGTAAGCTATCACCATCACAAAATGCTATATTCTGACAGTTGATTTAATTCAATACTTTGGTTTATGACTTTTAGTTGTGCCAATTAGACACATGTTATTTTGGCAATGTCACCTATAATGCAGAAAACACTATGGAGATTGATCGGTGAAGTTAAAAATCCAACCTAAATTAGATTTTGGAAACACTCTAACATAGTATGAATTTCTTTGTGAGTTGATTTGTAATTTTTGTACTAAATCGAAAAAAATAAACTGTCAAAATATATCGCGTTATGGTAGTAACAGCTCCTCGTATTTAGCCAGTTGATTGACGATGTCAGTTTAATTATTTCCGAGGTTAAAACAAAAGGCAGTCTTTTAGATATTTTTAGCAAGATTGCAATTACCTAGAGTAGTAATTTTATACATATTACAAGTTGACAAGAAAAATATTTTGATGATGAGATGCGGGATTATAATGATTGCCAACATTTTTAATGATTACGATTATATATTAAGGAAAGATTTTTTGTTGTAATTTAAGTAACCGTCGCTACATATTTATAAATAAATATTTTACTGAAATTTTTGCGGTACTTATATAAATAAATTCTTCTATAATTTAAATCTTATATTTTTCGTTACATCTAATGATATATAACTATAAATATTAACATATTTATAATAAGCACATGAAGTTTGGCACCCATAATCTCGTACACTTTAGACGACGTTGCCTAGCAACAAGATAGTGAGTGAGTAGACAGACGACAGTAACTTGGGGCCAACAAGTCAATTGACGATTTTGTCAAAGCTGAACGTGGGTACAGATTTTTAACGTCAAATATCATGAATATATTTACAAAATTTCATTGGCTACAACATAAAAAATATTTGTGCTTCACTTAGACATTATTATTATTAGTTAGGACAATTTACTCTTATATGGTTAGATATAACGGCTATGTATGAAACCTTTAAATTTACTCACCGTTAAAAATAATTATCTCAAAATTATCTGTATTTGTAAAATTTTAAGCTAATTATTTTTGTATGATATTAATATAAGTAAGGAGGAGGTATATAATGTTGTTAATGTTTATTAACGTTAAATTATTGTTAAAAGCAAATATCATACCTATACAAAATCAAAAAAAACAACTGCTCATTGACACAGTATTGTTTTATAACCTTCAATATCAAATAAACATACTCAAATGAATTCTAGTTAAAATTTTATCTTCATAAAATTATAGTCGAGTGTTAACATATTTTCGGACTTACAATGTATGCATGAAAACAAGTCAGTGTCAGTATTTACACCTTGAATTATCTAATATGCAAGGTATTTGACCTTTATTTAGTTATGATTCAAGTTATACGCTTTCGGAGAAGAATGTGGAACATATTAAAACGTGACTGTAGCATGGTGTGAAATAAATTCATGCGTGCGAATAAATATTATATTCTGTCTTAAAAATAACGCGTGACACAGATTATGATATAATCTTATACAATGGGTAATTTATTTATGATACGAAATGTTTTTTTTTTTTAATATAGGTGACTTAGTTTTTACAGGGTCAATTTAAAAAAAAAAACATTTTTGTCTGTGATGAAAAAATAATGAAAATTTATTACATACTGCATATAGTATTTTTAATTATTTTTAATTTTAATTTAAAATTTATTTTTAATTTAAAAGTAAATTTATAATATATACAAAAAAGAGTAGACAATTCACATTGGTATTTACAAATCACATAAATTTCTGTACAGTTCTTGTCCGCGCGCAATGTTGGCAAGAATGCTGGCAATTCAGATTATCTGGGCGAAAAATGCGCCAGCCCTTCTGTCACTAGTGAAAGCAATAATTATTTATTATTTATCGTTAATGTGAATGTAAACGGTACTTATTAAATGTTACAATTAACGTAATTTTTTATATTTAAATACAAGAGGTCAGAAAGTAATTCGAAAGGCATTATAGTTTTTAATACTTTATAAATGAACATAAATAAAAGTATCATCAAGCTTTGATTTTATTTTAAATATTATTAGATATTATTATTTAAAAGTTACTTTGTCTTTATCGATATTTAAAAAATGTTAATGTATATTTTAATACCTACACAGAACAGTACATAGCAACGTATTTTATGCAACTAATAAGTAAATTCTTTGCGAAGTATTTTAGATAATCTATACCGCTTCAACTTGATGAAATTCTATAGCCAATCAAGTTGCAATAAGTCCAATGCCTAACACAAGTTGTGCGCTAAACGCGTTAATGTGTACGCCAATATAGTTGTTAATTCAAGCCAGCAGAGCGTGTTCTGCCATGATATGGTTACACGTCTAGCTGCCTGTGTTAGTCGCACTTATTAAGCACTCGTTGAAACACGAGACCCACTTTCCCAGCATGTGACGGGAGACGATTTGGTATTTATTAAAATACAAGCTTAATATTACGACTTTGTTTAAATGACGTTCGTTTTAAATTAACTTAAATTATTCTTGGCTATCAATATTAAAACAAAATCAAGGCAACAAAATAAGTATATCTCATAAACTATTTAAATCTTTTTTTTTTGTTTTTTTTTTTGGTTTACAAGATTTATTTAGTAAAAATAAGTTTACTTCTAAAAACTAACGGCAGTTATCAACATCTTCAAATTCCTAATAAATAATAACGACCTCAATCAACCGGCAATAAAGATCACAAAAATGCGTTCAAAACGTAATATTGTTAAGAATAATTTATATGAGTATTCATTGATTTACATAATTATATTTCAAAACCAGTGTCTATTTAATACACACACACACACACACACACACCTATACACCTTTATATGTTAATTTTTAATTTATTAATCAACACATAAACTAACTCTAAAGTTATTAAATAGAAGTTAATATACCCATAGCATAATTATCATTAGATGCTACTTTATAATTTATACAACAGTTAGAGTTTTCATCATTATGAAGAAAAGTAACAATATCTTTTTCAAGTTATATATAATAAAGACTTGGCCAAGAAATGAAAGAACGTAAAAATACTCGTTAAGCAAAGTCGATCTCGCAATTAACAGATTTATCGCAAAATCTAGCACACGATGTTAATACAGATCTTTCGCAAGGTAAAATTCTTAGCTCCAGTTATTTTATCTTCGAAATACTTAATATAATAATTACGCGGGTATTCTTACATGTATTATTGTTTAAGGTTAATTTCTTATTTTTATCTGAATAAAAGAAAGAGACTTTTGGTTCGGCTAGATTACATTTTAGGTGCATATTATGTTACGCGGTATCATTGTTGTAAGTGAACTGTTCGTAGTCATTGCTTATATTTATTATATAGGCTATGCCATTATCAATCCCATTTAAAATTCAAGATAACGATTAGAGCTAGACAAGTTGTAGACTGGGATATCTAATAAGAAATAAATTGAAAAAATGAAAAACCCGCCTGCGTAACAAGACCAAAGAGGATCGTTACTAAGCAACTTTAAATCGTTATACATTCTAAGCGGTAGTCCTGATTGAAAAATAATGTAAGAAACCGAGAAATTATTTTTAAATACCTATTCAACGACACCGCGCTTAACAAAGTTTGTCGACTTTTCCTTTTTTACGTTACGGCGTCCAAAATCAGCCATTTTGATGTTTCCAAATTATTATACTTTCTATGACATTGGCGCCGTTACGACGAATCAAACGATGTGTCATTTATCAAAATCAGCCCTCGTTTGGTCTATTATGGTGCCACAAAGGCACAAACCCATACATAGACTGATAAACACATTACTCTCCCTGGCGTCGCGCAGTCGCGTAAAAATACGGCAACAAACGATTGCGTTTAATGCAATTATTACAAAAAGTACACTATTATAAGAACAGACACGACAACTTAGTCGGTAACGTCTCTTAAAAAAAAAAAAAAATTATAAGTACATTTTTCAATCAAACATTTCTTTCTTTTTCAGGCAAACTGGTTCAAGGCCCAACAGTACTGCAGGTTCCACGGCATGCACCTGGCCTCCGTTTCATCACAAGAAGAAAACGATAGGCTAGAGAAATACGTTAGAGAATCAGGTATGACCAATATAACGAATTATATATAATCAATATAGTTTTTTTTTTATTTTTTTATTTTTTACTATGACGATCATCAATCTATCATACACGGAAACTTTATATTATAGGCGTGAATTACACTTGTAAGTTTTACTCTCGTAATTGATATAAAACAACTTTTGTAATCAGACAATAAATCCCATTATATATAAAGCAATGTTTAATTTAAACGATTTGTGTAAATTATATGAAAGTCTGTGTACAAAACTTACAAGTGTAAATCTCACCTTATGTCAACATATAAAAATTCAAGAAATTATAACTCAATTTCAATATTTATGCGAACGGAGCCACTGACCTATACATTATATAACTGTTTTTAATTGCGACTGTGCGGAATACATATATTATATCTATGACCTTCTCAAATAATCAAGGAAAAAATATGAAAGTTCCGTAAAATGGTTTAATTTGTTTTAAAACAAGCAATTATTATTGAGATAAACGACCAATCTGTTGTAGAAATTCGTATGTTATATTTTATATATTGCTTTATATTTATACATTATCTATACTATATATAAAGCTGAAGAGTTTATTTGTTTGTTTGTTTGATTTTTTGCTTGAACGCACTAATCTCAGGAACTACTAGTCCGATTTGATAAATTCTTTCAGTGTTAGGTAGCCCATTTATTGAGAAAGGCTATAGACTATATATTATCACGCTAAGACCAAAAGAAGAGGAGCACCAATGAAGAATGTTTCAAAATTGGGGGATTTTTTTCAATTGAGAAAGCTTACGCTGCGTGCGCTGCGTAAACGGTTAAAGTTTCGCAAAAATCATGTATGACAGAATTGTTCCCCTTTAAACGTTCTAAAAAAAAGTCCGCGACAGCATATCTCTATCTTTTAAGGTTAGCTCACTATAACCTTTTTTATGCTAACCAAATTTGTTCTAAAATAATGCATTATTAACCCAAAGTAACTATTACACGCGGACGAAGTCGCGGACGGAAGCTAGTATAGTATATTTTTACAAAACATTGTTTTAGTGATGCTTACCAAAAGCTGAGACTTACCAAAAGTCTCAGAGTATAAAAATAGTCCTTTAGCGATTGCTTTTCGTTAATAAATTATTTGACTTTTATAATGTACTTGCAATGCCTGATTTTAAAACTCTGTTATATGAATTAATCAAAAAGGAAGATCAGATATAATATTGTACATTAATTGTAAATATATTTCAATATTTTCGATTCCAGGTTACGGCCGTGAACACTTCTGGACATCGGGTACTGACTTGGCTGAAGAGGGCAACTTCTTCTGGATGGCAAACGGCAGACCGCTCACCTTCGTGAACTGGAACGCGGGTGAACCCAACAACTTCAGATACGAAAACGGAGAAGAAGAGAACTGCTTAGAACTATGGAACAGAGACGACAAAGGCCTGAAATGGAACGACTCACCTTGCTCCTTCGAAACCTTTTTCATTTGCGAAGTCCGATCTGATTAATGAGCAAATACATTACATGTTCCGACACGATCTTAACATTATTATGAAAGCCGTGAATAATAAATGAAGGTCACAACTTAAGGCCATAAAAGTATGTATTTTGTACAATATTGTATTAAAAGTTTTACGATCGGCACTCAATTGCAATCACTTTTAATATGATCCGTAAAGTTCAGACTATTTTCGGTAAATGTTATTCCCAAATACGTGTCGAATGCAATGTAATGAATGTTATTGTTAGTTAACATTTGCTTTGTTGTGATAACAGACATAGTGTGCTAGTTTTCGACTTCATTTCGATATATTAATATTGAATTTTCAAAAAAAAAAAACGAAAAATTCTAAAAGAATCGGTCAGTAGACATTACTAAATTCGGTTATTTAACGATTTTCAATATTTGAAATTAATTAGAAGTTATTAAAGGTTGCGGCAACAAAACTATTTATTTTATATTTACTATGTATTAAATTGAGTCGAAGTACAATTTATGTATATTATGTTAGAAAAAAAAATTGGAATCAAAAAAATCGTATTTCGTTCTTATAAAACGATCACTGCCTAATGATCTTATTAAGATTAAATCTTTAAACCTAGGGTTCAACGGGACGCATATGTGTCCATAGTCAAACGTAGTAGGTTAAATACAATAGTTACCTTAGCAATATCTGTAAAAATAGACTTAAGTACCAACAATAAATAAGATAACTGTTACATTGTCTTTTCATTACATAAACATAATACCTTACATACTGTTAAAAGCATCGCCAACCCTAGAAAATATTATTTAACTAATATATAAAGGGATACTAACTACCCGCTCAGGACCTGTCCGTTATGAATATATTTTTAAGGTCACTCGCTTAAGTAAAAAAGAAGAAAGATCTGATATATACCGGAGAACATGGGTAATATGACTTAAAGTATAGATAGTACTATAAAAAAGGTGCAACGAACTAGACACCAGAACATAGTACGAAAATCCCCAACATTGGATGAATACTTCAAAACATTCACAACATCTTACACCAGAGATATAAAGCACATTACATTAAAAACAAACCACTCCAAAAGCAACCAAATAGCCAAGACGCGTGAGCCTCGGGCGGGCACTTCGGAACATGTAACCGAGCACACATGATAATTGACAGACACGTTGGCGCAGTGGTCACTGCAACTGACTGTAGCGGGTAGCGGGACTGTCGCGGGTTCGATCCCCGCTCACGGCAAATGTCTGAATTGACCATACGGATGTTTGTCGTGGTCTGGGTGTTTGTGTTAGTGTTGTGTATGTTTCCGGACCCCCGACACAAGGTCACAAGATCTTAATGGGGGCCGTTGAGTGTGATACGCTTATTTATTTATTTATTATATAATGCCCTACCACTTTTTGAAGACGAATAAAGAGCTGAGTCCTAACGCCGCCTGACCTTTCATTTCATCTCACATCCAGGTCCGCGAGAGCCACTTTACATTATCAAGAGCACTCGACCTATCTAATCTTTAGACGTTAATCTTGATGTTCTCGATATAAGAGTACTTCAACTATATAACTGTTTTGTTCATTTTTTAAATTCCATGCCAAAACGGTGCCAATAGGTGCTTATTACTAAATTTAGTCGCCTATCCGTCGGTCCATTTGTCTGTCTTTTTAGTGTATAAATGGCAGTATTATTTTCGTTATAGATATCTGATAAGAATTTTCATAAAATATGCATTATTTTGGCAGGTATTATGATAAAAAAACAGCTAAGCGTGAGTCGGGTATTAGTAATAAAGAACCTTCAATAAGCGCAACTGACTCGCTTTATACTTATTGTTTATTACAATATAAAACGATTTCAATTAATTTAACACAATGTATTGAAAATATACTTATAAACGTATCTATGGAAGTATTGTGTGCTATATTATCATTTACAGCGTTATTTATGATTTCTACGTTTATTTATCAGTCAATATTATAGCTTCAGGAAATTACTAGGAAAATATTGTGAACTAAAAATTTAAAACGTAAATGAAATGAAGTCCGTGCCCCAAGAGAGAAACCTATCTGCGAAGCTATACAATTTTATTTGAAATGGATTCAATAGAAACTGTAATCTTCTTTTTGTTATTTTCCGAAGAGAAATAGCGAAGCCGAGATTAATTATAACTGCACGGAGTCTTCTCTCGCTCTATAATAATTAAAATCGCTGTCTTAAAATAATCTCTAAAATATCATTTTCGCTGTATAAGGTGTTGTGGTACCTGAATTACCTAGTGCGTTTAAACTGTTTATGCTACAAATTTGAATATATTTAACAAATATAACTAATTACTAAATAATAAACGCAATTTAAGAATTTGGAAACTAATTTCTTTTACAATCCTTGAATTTAATTAAGATAATAATAAACGAAATTATAATTGATTGTAAAATACTTATAAAATGAAAGAAATTTAAATAGATTCACAATTGTGTAACGTATGAGTATATACAGTAAATTTCCTTGACGGCTAAACACGAGATAGAGCTCTTGCAAACACCAAATCACCAGTGAAAATCCATGCGTCCTATCCACTTGGCGAAAACTCTATAAAAGTCTACTCGAAAAATTTTAACTTCAATTTTCTTCATTTCTTATTTCCACCAATTACAATGACAATAAAACCTTAACTTTGAACTTGAAGAGAATAATGAAGTTTAAAATGTACAACAAAATCCGTTTCATTACGTATTCTCTCCAGCTGGCGAACGAAGTTATTAAACGTTAAAACCTAGATCATATTGAGTGAGCTCTCCGCTTTCAACTTATTACGCAGGCGGGCCGTTGGAGCGTGAAATATGACATCACACTGCACTTTGGTTTAGCTTTTAATTACTACATTCCTATCATATAAATTCGTAATTCAAATAAATCGAATGTTCAATTCAATTCAATTCTTTGGTTATTTAATAACTTTAGATATGTCACGTTCATTCTATTTGACGTTAAAATCTGTACACATTTCCAACTTTGACAAGTTCAAGACTTGTCAGTAAAAAGACAATCGTTCATGTCATACTCACATGCTCAGTCGCAAGCTGGTTGCTAGCTAGTGTCGTCCAAGATGGTCGGCTTACCGGGTGCCAAAATCTATGAGCTTCTAACATATCTATAGCAATATATAATACAATTGGAATAAATCCCATTTCGTAGTACTTATACTAACTAGTTCGAAAATTGGAACTCTTTGTAGTGTCTTGTTAAGATATCGTAATTTAAACGTAAATAATAACTTTATAGCGAATTTCAGGTATATCTTTACATAGTATATATAAGACAAAGTTGCTTCTAGCTAAGAGCATGTGCGTTTACACCTCTTAAACTAGTCATTGGATTTTAATGTGGTTTTCATCAATAAATACACTAATTCAAGAGGAAGGTTTATATGTATCATGCATATTATGGTAGAGAAGTCGCGGGCACCAGCTAATTTTATATACGACCTAAGAATGAGACGTTTTATTTCTATTTTATATATCTCTACTAAGCGTATGCTCAAAGAGATTTTCCGTTGGCAAAATCATCATCAGGCAAATCTATTATTAAATGGGCTGTAAGGTACACCCACACGCAGGTACACTGCATTTTTTGACTGAAATAATAATGTTAATTTAAGTCCCTTAGAAATTATTTTTTTTTTTCAAGTATAAGTACAAATATATGATGGGATAAATAGGCTGTAAGCAATTACCACATAGAATGCAAATTTAAACATCTATTAAATAGTAGCATAAAAATAATCAGGCGCTTTTTTACAATTATTTTTTTTTATTCATAAAGAACATCAATGCATTATTTAATTACTGTATATATTTTCGTTTTTTTGATACCACTTAAACATTCATTTTTATACACCATATTTATTTCTAGGATTCCGTACCCGAAGGGTGCCAACTAGACCCTATTACTAAGCTTATGTAATAAGGAGTTGAAATTTTCGCAGAGTGTGTATTTATATTGGCGCTTAAACAGCAAATAACATGAAACAGGTCAAGCGTGAGTCCGATTTCATTAATATACGTGTACGAGCCCGACTCGCACTTGACTAGCTCTTTATATTACTTTGTTGTAAAAAGTATACGTATAATTAGTAAGACTTGATTATAAAAAGCAAGAACTAAAATTTATTGCAAGTAATTGACCCGATTACACTATACGTCTTAAAAATACATTTTAAAATAATGCAAAGAAATAATTGAGAAGTATTCGAACCAGTAAGTTCTCTTAAATTAATCTAACAAGTATCCCCAGGATCAAATACAAACCGCACTTCCCAATATCCGGGACTCAATCAAACTTACGAGGTACATTTAATATCCCCGTGCACACCGCATTCAGTATTATAAAGCCGTCGTGAGCCCTAAATACGCCATTTTAATAAAAAAAGTATTATCTGTATAGTAAACGACATGTCACAAAAAAGTTTTAAGCTTCAGGTTTTAAAGATATTATTCACTACTTTTTATCTGCTCTGTCATTCACGCAACCTAGCTAGAATAAATAATGTAGTGTATTTTATGGTTCGTTTTTTAAATACGTTTTTGTTTATTTTTTTTTTTAATGCAGTACTACCAGTGGACCAAGGAGAAATTATCGTGCCTAATTGCGCTTCACCTACCGCGTCCCATTGTAAACGTAAACCAT
This sequence comes from Hypolimnas misippus, assembly GCA_037950945.1. NCBI lineage: Eukaryota > Metazoa > Arthropoda > Insecta > Lepidoptera > Nymphalidae > Hypolimnas > Hypolimnas misippus. Next base: position 9,600,150 of record JBBEEQ010000025.1, on the reverse strand, counting down.
ACAAACATACACAAAATTTACATAAAAAAACGTTACAAATTACATACAATTCAACAGTTTAGGTAGAATTCAGTGACATAAATACATACAAGAAATGTATAGGTCAATACATAAAAATAGTAAATATTAAATATAGAAATAATATATAATGTACCTATAAATTAAAAATAAATTTAAACCAAATCTGTTTTTAAAGTGTTGATTTAATATGCGTAATAAAGATTGATAAACATAAACCAAAAGAACATAAGCTTTAGTAGATTTTTGTAATATATCTATATATTTTTTTAAAGTTGAATATTTTATTACTATTTAAAAAACATTTTTGTCATAGTTAATAAATTCTCTGACAAAAATGCCGTTTCAAGGTGTGATAGCTACGATATACCCATAGTATTCAAACAGCGTGCACTTACAGGCAATTTCCTGAAGCTGAATTCAATACGATCATAAATTCAGCCGGCGCGGCGGGCGGTGAGGCTAAGTTAGCGTTTAAATTAAATTACCTCCGGGTTGCAAATCTGTCAATTTGTAGATTCGGGAATTCATTGCTAATTATATCGTTCGTGAAAAGATGTTCCGTGCTTACATTTATTTTTGTAAAGATTTTTATTATATTTTTATTTTTTAGTTTTGAAATAAACGCTATGTTAAGCTCTTATAAAGTATTGATTATGCCATCTTATTTTGATATAATATGTGAAGATCAAATGAATATGATGACGGCCTAGTGGTTAGAACTCGTCGTTCTCAATCACTAAACGCGGCTTCAAATACCGGCTGGCAGTCAGCACTAAGTTTTTAGATAATTAATTTGTTTAAATTCATTTAGTGCTCGGCGGTGAAGAGAAACGTCATGAGGCTATCTGCATGTGTCGGGGGAAATTCTGAAGCATATGTAGCCGTCGAACCGCAATGAGGTAGCGTGGTGGATTAAGATCTTAGCCTTTTTAATGGTCTTCTTCTTCATCTCTCTTTGAAAAGCAAAGTAACATTCTATGAATGTCCCACACATGTATAGGATGTTACGGTGCAGTATAGTGCAATTAAAAACAAATTTCTTCATACTTTATTTTACTTACAATAGTTTCAATTAAATCGTTTAAAAACCAGAAAAAAAAATGTTCTCTTTAGAAATAAATATATAAATATTTAATTTATTTGAACATAGAAAACATTTTATGTGCTCACAGTTTATTAAAAAAAATATAAATAAAAGGTTGGGTAAATACCGTGCGGTATAATATCAAGTTGTTAAAATCTCGTCAACACGGATCTACGAGCGTAATTCGGTTTGGCGACATTTTATTTAAAATTTAAATGGAATTTCGAATCGTGGGCAATAAACATGGATATATTATTTTGGGATTTTAAACAATTTTATACCCATTTAAATTTTTTAAAATTATATTAATTAATTAGGCAACATTACACCGATTGTCGAACAAAATTAAAATTATTTTACAGTATCTTCTATCATTTATTGACACGAAATTTTAATGCAGTTTTTGTAAATTTTAGGGCTTGAAAGTCTGAGATAATAAACAATAAGTGAAACGCATCTCACGCTCGATTTTGGTAATTGCAAAAAAAAATCTTTAGTTTTTTTCTTCAAGCTCATAAGATTTTTATAAAGGTTAACGGGACGTGGCTGGCCACATCTGAAACTATAAGGAATAGCGAAAAATACTAAAAGGACCCTGGGGGCCAAGATTGATGAATCTTGTATATTTTTATACACAGAATGCAACTTTACCTGCTTAGAAACTTTTCATTTCCTAATTCGCCTCTTCCACGTTTTATTTTAGCGTCACAAACAGCCTATATGCTCTCAAAGGCCCAATCTATCTCAATAACAAAATTTATGAAAATTATTTCAGCGGTTTGGACGTGAACATAATAAACAGACAGAGTTCGTTTCACATTTACACTAGAAGAAGAAGAAATATCGATCAAATTGACATCTCTGGAAAAAGTCGAAATTGAATCATGAGATTCTATTTTATGTTAAGTAATATAAGAAAGAATACAAGTTAAGTTAATAAAAAAATGTTAATATTATTATTTTGCCACTGCCCCATTGAACGCGAAACCGCAGGCGAAGTTATAAATATAAACTAGACGTTGACACAAATACTTTCATCTGGAGTTGTGAAATTTTATAACATTCATAATATATTTAAAGCTACACAATGCTAGTGATTAAATTCAAGCATCTGCATAGTAATTTTTACGACATAGTTCCGCACTCGTGAATAACTTAACTCGAAATGACGCAGTAATACGGCGTTCTCAATTCTCTACCGTTTACGGGAGAACTTAATTTTTTCACTTGTTAGCTTCTTTTATTTTTATACGTATAAAAATATCTTACGTTACATATGAATATTTATTTGTTATGTAAACAATTAAGTTTAAAAAATATTTTTTTTTTTATTCTAGCGTTTTGAATTTTTTTTCTATTTTATTTTCTTTTCTATTATTACGAATCGAATTTAAATGAAGGAAGTTCTCAATTTGAAGTCTATGTTTTTATTTTAATTTTTGTTACCTCGTAACTCATTTATTAACTAATTTTGAAATTGTTTTGTTTAAATCGCTATATGTACTTTCAAACTGGTCTCATAGACATTTTATCAAAATCGGTTCAGTAATTTAGTTTTAAAATCGTTTTAATGAAAGAAACTAATAATTTGGCTTTTGAAATCGGTTCCTTTTTTTTAAAGTCTTAGTTATATTCTTATAACAAGATTTTTCCAATAACGTACATACATATATACTCGTATGTGTGATTCTAATGAAATCATTTTTCGAGTACCACTATTTATTTCAAAGTTCTCGATACTGTCATTATACAATTGCACAAAAAATTACTCTCTTTCTATCATAAATTGACAAAAAAAATAATTTTAACAATCACCCTTGAATAATTTTAATCAATACTTCTAAAATTTCAGTCAAATTAAAATCGATTATTGCAATAAATTAACATTAAGAGTATTTTTTACAACGATAAATTGGTAAAATATACTTACATAATCTATATATATATATATATATAGAAGAGGCCTTTGTCCAGCAGTGGGACATTTACAGGTTGTTACAGTACTTTACTTTAATTACTATTTGACTTCATAATTATACATGACATCAGCGTCATCGAGCATCATGACTACATCAACGCAAGCAAATGCGCGAGAAAAATACAGTTTATTATACATAGTAAAATCGAATTATCCACAGACTTGTCTCTATTATAGGCGTGTGGTTGTTCTTGTTACTTTAAAACGGCATGCTCGCTTCAATTTCAACGTACATTTTGTTCTCATACCCTTTTTAGCTCTCCACGAACGCAATACACGGCTTTCAGTACGTTTTGAGATGCATTGTACCATCGGGTTGCATGACCTAGTATCAAAGATTGCAAGTTGAATGAAAATTGTATCCACCTTCAATATTTTGCCGGTTGAAGATATTTTAATATTGTATTTTAATATCTTGTCGGTATCTTGATTACATTTTTGTATAAATATTAAAATGTGTAACGATTTTCCGGCTCGTATTCTGTAAATTCATATTATTATAAATGTGAAAGTAACTCTTTCTGTATGTTTGTGCGTTTTGTTTTCATCTAAACAGTGGGTTAAGCGTGAGTTCATTTTAAAGAGTTTTGAATTTTTGTCACAAATATAAAACCTTAAAAGTAATGAAGGGAGATAAAAATTTCTATAGAGAAAACAACATTTTTCAAGAAGGAAATAGGTTATTTAAAATAGTCGAAGACGAAGTACTGGAAACCGACTAGTAAATATACCATATACAACATAATGAACCGTACAAATGATTTACCTAGAAAATGTTATTCATAAACAATCATAAAGAACCGTACAATTGATTTTGAATAACATTTTATAAAAAAAGGAATAAATATTGCCATAAAAAAAACACTTCATTTACGTAAAGCATTTACTGCAATTTTTACTAATTTTACTTTAATATACAGGGCTGGATCTACCCTAAGTGCCGCCGTGGGGCACAGTGAAAAATAGCGCTCCTTTACATATGTAATTTTCTATGTACATAAATATAATAGATAAAGCAATAGTTAAATATAAAGAAATAGTTTTCTAAAGTATAATAAATTTTAATTGAAAATCTTAAAAAATGGCAATATATATCATTGGCAATATAACTTTTTGTTTACAATTGATTCAAATTTCTGTATTTTACTCCAACTAATTCTAAAAAAGTCACACATAGGACAGAATCGTTTACAGAGTTCGTATGTCTCTTACATACGTAATAAAACTCTTATAAAACTATTGTATAAAATAACAATTATTGTAAAAGCTATAAAATACTAATATAATAATAGTTCATGCAGTAAAATAGAGTAACGTCGTATAAATAACTGTAAAACGTCACTTCCGCAAAGGCTTAAGCGGCGATAAGAGGATTCTACCGTAAGCGGTCATGTCACTGCAGTAAGTAGCGAGCTAATTTATATTCAACTAGAAATAAAACTTCATCCAGTTAAAGCCTCTACGGCTACAGCAATAAGACCTATGTACTAGCTATAAAACAATAAGTCCAAGAAATCCGTAAGCTTATCCCTTTTCGCGGGGGTGACCACAATCAAGCTAAAAATTATAATTTCATTTTCAATATCTAATAGTCCAATAAAATGTATTAAAAACATTTACCTATAGAGCCTAAAATGTTCACGTTGTTGTATGTATATATATTTATGTAAGTGCATAAAAAAGCTCAATAAATAAATTGTGCTAGTCACCGAAAAACGTCATGATCTTATGTACTAATTTATAAAATACACCAAATTCTCAACGTATTATCTGTATTAAATATAAACTTATAGATAAAAAAATTATTATAAGTTTATTAAAAATCAATATTACAAATCGTGTCTTAGAATGATGCTCTTCTACTCCAAGATCCAAGTATTTCGACTGCTAATGGCAGAAAGACATAATTTGGAATAAGAGAATTGTATGTTTGATCAATTTGGCGATTAAAAAAATTGTATTTTATCGTTATTTTATGATATATGTATGTATAGAACCAATTATGATTTTTATTAAGTAAGTTATGTGTTCTATGTATATATAAATAAGTATGTCTGTGTAAACATAAATATGTGTATTTATATATTATATAATTTTAAATGTATGTTACAGTTATTTTTTTAAATCCACGTTAATGTAATATTAACTTAATTATTCTGTATTACGTATAAGTCCTTTTATGTACGGGGTTAACTGGAAGAAATTACTTGTAATAAGTCCGTCTTTGTGCATTCTCTGTTAAATATTTGTATTTATTTTTTCATTAAAGAGCAATAAAAGTATCAAATGATAACAGAATATCCATTGAATAGACCGTTCATGGTCACCTTACTGGCAACGTTGCGGAAATCTGAAAAGCAAAATTGCATTTAATGAAGCCATTCCTTTTCGCAAGTTAGTGTTCTACACAACCGACGTAATCATTTTAAAACACCTACGATAACTTATAAATAATTTACTAATAGTATATTAACCAACTATAAATTTATGGATACCTCATCCTATCACCAGTATAAATGGATCTAGTAAATAGAATTCGATTCGAAAGCTTTACAAAAAAATTTATAGTTTAGTTTTCACCAACATCAGCCCCAAGGGTCCTTTAAGTATTTTTCTTTATTTCTTATAGTTTCGGATTTGGTATACCACGGCCAGTTAAAAAACCCAACCTGTATAAATATATACAGCCAAGCTAAGGACTGCAGGCTGCTAGTTAGTGAGTTACAAAACAATGAATGCATCAAATCGGATTAATTTAACTAGAGCAAGCTGGGATCTCATATTATTTTGTAGTTCTCGCACGAATACATTCACTGACGTTATTAAAGTTACTCAAGTTTCGTGCGATATTTATAATTTTAGATTTTTTTTTTCAGGAAATATGTTTATATAAATTTATATAAAATTATTTTTGCTAACTATTAGCTATTTTTCTGGAAGTTAATATTGTACTATAGGATACGAATAAACAAACACATTTTTATATATTAGATTATAAAATAACAGAATTTAGAGCTATCGAAAACAACACTTGTCTTAGAGTTCTCTAGTGTGATCAGCAGGTTAATTACGGTGAGTTATGGCTATTATAATACCACAATCAGACAGTTGTATTCAGAATTTTGTAATAAAATGAAAAATTCGACTGTCAAAATGTAATGGGTTGTGATTGCGATAGGTGCGCATCAATTGGGTAACGTACCACAGGAAGTTAATTTTTTTATTTATACTTTTATACATATAGTCGTTGAGTTTATAATAAATAATCACAATATAGCTAAGAAATATTATTTTTTAATCATTGCTTGTTTGAATACACAGCACCGGAAGCAAATTATATATATTAGAATATAAATTAAATTTTCGCGATTATTATTCATTGAAATAAAACTATTTTAAACGGATTTAAATCGCGTATATTAATTATTTTTATCATCCCGACGTTTCGAGCACTTTGCAGCGTTCGTGGTCACGGGTAGACTCTCGGTCTATGGGATGATAAAAATAATTAATATACGCGATTTAAATCCGTTTAAAATAGTTTTATTTCAATGAATATAAATTAATATAACAAAGTAGATTATAAACTCGAATAAATAAATGGGAATATATGGGAACGTCCGAAACCCCTAAAATGTATGAAAGTAGATGACATGATTTTGTCCTAGTAGATTTGTATAAATCAAAGAACCTTACAATTTCTTACGAACACTAAAAAGTACGGTCAATTAACCTCATAAAATTTTGTAAAGCATTAAAATACCTGAAAAATTAAGAAGTAAAGCGTACAATAGCCGCAATGCGAGACGTTTTCTTTGCAACGACAGCAATATGCTGAGTGGTAGGTGCTATTGTCATTCGGAGAACGTGCGCCATTGTCGCTTTGGCGTCTTGCAAACGATGTACATACTTGGTACTCACATTATTGTGCTCCCGCTAACCTACTTACTATTTGACAACCAATTTTTACTATTATGTGCGATGTGAAGGAAATATTGTAATTGTTGATTAGGTATTTAATCGTATAGTTATATATATATTCGTTAGCGGATCCAGGAGAGGTTAAGGTTAAACCAAATTAATTCGTTCCAAACTTATTGGCCAATTAGCGAAATATTAACAGCTCTTTATGAATTTTAGTGGTTATTACATAATACCTATCCTCAAACAAGTTCAAGTCCTCATTCCTCGGACCGAAATCCTGGAGCCGCCACTAGTAGCATCTATTTTCACCATACCTAAATCTATTTTGATCGGGTTGGACGTGATGTACATTTGTCTTTCGCATAAACGATTAACGGTAGAAATATTATTTTCAGTATCTATATACTAGTCATACTGTACCCTATATTTTAAATATAACGCACGGTAGATTCGAAATAGAAAACATATTTAGTCAGAAATATATTAATTACTTTGTTTTGCACAATTGACCTACTATAAAACGAGAATTACACTTGTAAGCTACTCTCGTAATTGACATAAAACAGCTCAGTAGCATGGTAACAGTTACCTGGATACACTTACAAAATCTGTGTGAGTGTCAAAAATAATGCAGTCAATTCTTTCAGGTGTACCTAAAGCAACGATAAAAAACTTTTGTAAATCTTTATGAAAGTTTGCGAGCAATACCTATTACCTATTATAACCTAAGAGTAATTATCGTCATATAGTATAATTGTGAATATAAATAAAGTAATTATCGTATAGTATAATCTTGGTCTGTTAGTCTGTCAGTCTGTTTGATACGTTTTCACGATTAAAATAATTTAAACTAATAACTAAACTAATTTTGATGAATTTTGGTTAATATACATAGATTGAACCTTGGAGAAGGTCGTTAACTAATTTTTGTTGCAAAAAAACACTTAAAGGGGATGATAGTAACACAGACAAAGCTGTGGATTTTCCTACTAAATAAAATTTGGTAAACTAACTCAGTATATTGAAATTCTTATCGGAGCTTGCTGAAAAGATAATGCCCATTAAAATTGTTCCAAAATTGATTGTTCTTAAAAGTAGTGTAGGGTAAAAAATAGCCTTTACCCAGCCGTAGAGACATTATTTTCTCTACGGCTGGGTAAAGTCATTTTATCTTCTTAAAGAGAATGCTATGCTGTGCTAGTCTTCTACCGATTGGTGTGTAGGTATACATGTCGCTGGTTTTCAAGAATTACTAATTCAAAATTCTAACAAATAGAACTAAGTACCTATGTCAAAAGACCATAAATCTTTGATATGTTATCATGAAAAGAGTTGCGACGATGAATTTTTTTTTAATCAATAAAGTTATAACATCAAGGGATCGTTTAAATTTTACCACACCAACACATTAATAAAGAAATTTAAAAACCCCATTATCTAAAATTCATCATTTTTAGTTGCATCGATACTCTTGAAGCTCTTTAGTTGCAGCGATGTATCAAAATGTACCTTTCCATTTTTCGACTAATTCAGATTTCCTCGCGATATTATCCATTACTACCGAGCACGAGATCAATTTAATTATAAATAGTTTGATAATTAAACATATAAACTGTTTTGAAGAGTTAAATAATACTTGAAGTACCTATCGACACATAAACGTATATTTATGATTTATCTAGATTCGAAATGCTTAAGCGTTCCTTGAACCCTCGAATATCGATCAACTAAATATTGACCTATGACCTTTACCGCGAACGATATAAATCTCTCCTCTCTTGTCCCGAATCTGGCTTGTAGTTGTCTTGATACTGGATATTTATATTCGACGGCAATTTGTACAGATTTATTACGTAACAATATTTTCTCAAAGATAACGGCTTGATATGTTCTCTTTTGCCTTCTTATTTCTTTTTTGTATGTATATAATTTAAAAAAGCATATTGTTAAATGTAGTAATGTTCATAATATTTCGTACCTATATCGTGTTTTATAATATGTCTTCATGTAGTGCTATCATTTGAGCAAATTGAGTAAAAACTGTAACCTCTTTTAAAACGTAATACGTTTATATGTACGTAGTGAAATAACGTCATCAGCTTATATCGTACTACTGCTATCGGCAAGTGCGGCAAAGGTTAACGTCGGCGAGCCCGGTGGCGCACGCGGCCGCCCCCTGACCTTTAAAGCCTCCTCCCGCGGGAGGTAATCCCTCCGCATTACCACGCGACATATCTCTGAAAGTGTTTCATGGCATCGTCGAGTGCGGATTAGCGTTTATTGCGAGCGCACCTGCCTAGGTAGGCAGGCGACGCGCACTACTGCAGGCCGGCTCGACGCCGCGGCACGGCGACGCGCGACGGCGCTCCGCGGCGCGCATGCGCACTCGCGCCCACTAAAAAATGAATTCCCGTTTCCCGCACTGTGGGCCGCACGCTCGTCGTCGCCGCCGCGTGTCGCTATTTTTGCGGCGATATTCCGACCGCGCCCGGGCCGCGACCGTTTGCGGGGTGTGGTCTTGTGTTGCTGTGCTGTGAGAAAGCCGATGCGGTGAGTTGTGCGGAGAATGCGCCTCGAAAGGCCCGCAGGGCTCCGGCCGGTGCGTCCGGGCTGCTAGCGGCCGCGGCATGGCGCGCCGCGCCGCCCGCGCCCGCGCCTCCTCACTCGAACCATGAGCGACCTGCAGGCCACCTTCGAGTTCTCCGTGGAACTTTACAAGTTCTACAATGTCGATCTCTTTCAAAGAGGGTGAGTTTCATTTATTAATACTCGACGGCAACAGCTGAACTACATACTCATAGCTCCGCATGTCATAGATAATAATTGATAACAATCTTATTGGCTTTGTATCTTTCATATAAGACTTTCAGCTATTTTATTTTCAGAACTAATTGTAGAAATGATAAAGATCTTTCCTGTAAATTATTTCATCACATTTTGGGTTGGCATGTGAAATTATAGAGCAATCTGATATTAATTATATGTTAAAGAGCATAATATTGTTGCATATGAAAGCTACTGTAATATAATTCATATTTAGTTGATATATTTTTACATAAATTCAATTATATTTTTGATGGTTTAAAATTCAAAGGATCTTACAAGTTTTGTAAGATTTGTAAGTTTTAAACCTCTAGAAAATCTTGTCTTGGTATAGACAAGTAATATTAATAATAATAGTAATATTATAGATAAACCAGTGATGGATATGACGTCAACCTAGATTGAAGTTACATAATGAAGTACGAAGTATACAGTCTCGTAGTAAATACAATACATTAATGATATACCTGTTAAATATTCGAAAGAAGAAGAACAAGAAAAGGTGTCAGTTTTCTTTCAAACATGAAAAAATTCGTGCACGTGTCTTACGTCGATGATAATACAATTTCACCAACACTTTTTATGTTCGAATGCTTTGACTAATCTAGAAACAAATCTGATGGAAAATAACGTAATATTATAGTGAAATAAAACTTAAGGTATATACATATGTACATAATAACAAAAAAATATATATTTAGTTTCAGTCAAGAATAAGTTAAATTCACCTTCACTGCCGAGCACGAGAAAACTGTTCCCGATTACCTAAAAATTTGTATAAACTGCTATTTAAAATCCAAAAAAGACCACTTACTTATATTTTTAAATGTACTCAATAAAAGAGCTATTACTTATATTATGATTATGATTAAATTATTAATTTATATTTAAAATTCAATAATAATAAAAGATTTGTATTGGATTGAGTCATTTAACAAAAATATGTATAGGAAAGCAATAAAAAATCATTTGACCCTAATCACTACTTATATACTATTAAATAAGAGACCAAGATATATACAAAACAAATGACAAACAAAATATAACAATTTATTTAAATGAAAACGCCGCAGCTATCAATCAACAATAATCAAAAGGAATAATTATTAAAATCCAACGATTTCATTTTTCAAAGACGCCAAACTTACAGAATTATTCATAAAGTTTCCATATATTTTAATCATAATCAATTTTATCTTGATTGCTTTAAAGAGTTAATTATATGCTTTGACAGTAAAAATTAATATTAAAATAAGGTCAATAGATGTTTATAATTATTGAAATGGTTTACAATCACTGATCTGCCGCTACGCGTGCTCCATTTCTAGCGTGATGTATTATTGCCAACCTTCCTTAAAATAACCTTCTTTAAAAAATTAAAACCTGAAATTAGCGCGTTTAAGCACACAAATTCATCCGCTTTACATTTTATGTACTAATTTCGGCTTACGACTTCGCCTGCGTAGTATGAATTGAAAAGCCTATATGTTATTCTGATGTACATATACATAAGCTATATTACTGTAAGGTTTCATCAAAATATCTTCAGTTATTGCGCGATAAAAAAACAAAAAACATCCATAATAGAATAAATATATTAATTTAAATGCTAAATATGAAAAAGAAGTTTTGCTTCTACATAACAAAGCTCAAATATGAAACTATGAGAAAAACTTTAACTATAGCATAGTCATATTAACTTTTAACTACTTTAACTGCGTTACTGCTCTCAACAGTTATGACGTCGGCTGCCACAACTTGGTTAGATCTATCCGCGGGGGATCGTTCAACTTGCAGTTTATTAGTTTTAACGAGATCACGTTTATGTGCTTAACGCTAATAGTGTTATTTGATTTCATTTTTAACGGTTACCGTTCTATTAACAAAACTTTCTTAAGTCGAATGAGAAGTAGATTTTTTCCGTGGAAATAACGATTAAACGAGCAGATAACCTACATTGCAGCATCAGGGAAGTCACAAATACGTTGCTGGTTAGTAAAAGAATGAGGGATGAATAAGAAGAGTAATGCAGGCAGGGAAAGAGGGGTTAGGTTCGTGGCTGTTTGACTCACCGTACGAAACCTTTTATTAGCTATTTTAAGCTCAATTTCTGTGAGACTGTGGTGCTACATCAGCCAACTCAGCAATAAGTAAATAAACTGTGTAATCATTGGGCTGCAGCTGTATTCTATAACAGTAGCTATACTAGTGAGCTGTAATCGAAATGTGGATGGAACTTAATGATGATCGCAGTCTTAATTGATGGTCGCGGATTAGGTTCAGGTTAGCTATGTTTTCAAGTGCTAGTGTTTAAAATTCAGTTCATATTCGGTGATTAGGAAACTTACATGTGTTGTCGGGAATTCGGAAACATAAATATCTGTCGATACGCCTTTACTTAACAGTGGGTTACGAATAGTATTACTCCTTAGAATAAATGTGTCGACTCAATATAACAAAACACATGAATCGTAACAATCAGTTTATTTCCATGGTTTATATGATGAAGGAAACAAATGACAAAATGTGAAAGATGAAAGCCAAAGCCACATCAACAGGAGAGGGCGTTTCTTATTAGTAGTAATTTTATGGTAAATAGTTATAATCTGTTTCGAATTCTATTGTTCCTTTTTTCGAAAAAGGGAACACTTATAGAATCGCCTAGGCGTCAGTTCGATTGAGTCTCAAGGTACTGAAAGTAAATACATCTTATTTTGCAACTTTATTTACGATAACGATAATGGTACTTGGATTTTCAAAAAAATTGTGCTACATCCGTGATTTGAGTAGATTATCCTACGGTTATAAATAATTCATGACGGTGAACGGGGTTGCCAATGCCGGTTGACAAGCCTTCAGTCTTTGGGGCAACATTTTATTATGTTATGGGAAGAATATTATAAATAGGGTCATACAAAATAATATATTGAATTTCTGTAAAAATATACTTTAATTTGATATTTAATCAGTGAGAAAACGAATCACGTGTGCATGCAAACTTTAAAACTTATCATCTTATACCTATAGTTTAACTTTTTTATTTAAAAAATGTCTTAAAATGATTTCCTTTCGTTTTGTGTTTGAATTCAAGAATCTTTGTGTCGTAGATGCGGACTCTCGGAAATCTGTGGAATCTCGAATATTGATCAGGCTTGATTTTAATTAATCAAAAGGATTTAAGGAGTGTAACTGATAATAAATTACATTTTTTTTTATATTTTTTATCTACTGATCTTCTTAGTAAGTATAGTACTGTCCTTTTATCATAATATAGTACACTTCTCGTAATTTCTTATTTCATACATTGTCCTATGCCAAGCCGGTTGCCTGGATGAAATCGCTCTTCTTTTAGCGATAAGGCCGCCGATTGTATACTGTGAATTCAATCCCATATGACTCTCTTTTGTATTTTTTGTTACTAGAAAGTATATTTCATTAATTCATCAATTAGCCAAACGGACGGTATCTTGATTCGTATTTTAGTTTTGAATCATAGAGTACCTTAGTGGTACAAGAGCGATGTCTAAATCTACAAAGCCTACGAAGTTAATCGAGCATATCGCTTTCTAGCCAGTTGAGTACGTGGGAACACACAGATAACATGTTTGATCATATTGCTACAAGTAAAAGCCAGCAGTTGATTTAATATGAAAGTAGCTAAGCATTCGAAATAAACAAGTATAAATAGGCGATACAGTTTAGTATTTTTTCTCCTTAGTTTTTCAATCGATTTATTTTTATTTAGTAGATATAAAGACGTCGGACCTTAATAATATTTTTTTTTGAAAACGATTACTTTTTATTCATATAAAAACTTAAAAAAAAAAACACTTTATCCTATTCTATCTACTTATGTAGATAGGAAGACAGAAAAGTTCAATGTTTTATTCAAATTATGAACAATGATTAGTGTCGTGGTGGTCGAATATAAAGCATTCATATAAAATTCATATAAATTCTTATAACATATTCTATTTATAACACAGAGCAAGAGTAATTTTAGAAGAAAATTGAATACCATATCTTATTTTTTATTGAGTAAAATTTCTAGCTGTGTATAGTTTTCGACGAAGTACTAATTATAAACGAGTGACTTAGTTTCTACTTGGTTATTGTCATATACGCCCACCATTAGTACTCGGTGTCGTTATATAAAAACGAAACTTAATTATCAGCGAAATTTCTCAAATATTAAACTTTACAAAAAGAACCATGGATAGCTATTTTATCGACCCTTTCTTATTATGTGGTAACTTATTTTCTTTTTATTGGGCTATAACTAATTAATATTTTTCTACAAGCAATTCTATACATCATAATATTATATTCAAACTGTAACATTCGTGTATTTCTACATGGTCTCTCAATAAAAATAAACATAGTAGGCGTTATTAAACATACACAAAGCGCAAAATTTAATAAAAAATAAAAATTAAATGAAAAATACCTAATATTATTTTCTTGGATTATGTGCTTATTCCACTTATTTTTTACAAACAAGCTACTAAACTGATTTTGATGTATATTCTATGAAATAAATCTGAAAAACCTTTTCAAATAAAATAAAAAATTAACCAAATCAGTAAAGCCGGCCCAAAAGTTAGAGTCAAAGAACTGTGAGACCTTTTCTAAAAGTCGGTTAAAAATATTTTTCTCTAATAATCCATTGTTCATTAGTCCACTTACACTGTTGTCACGTAGAAACCCCTGGATTCCTACGTGTTTTTAATAAAACTCCGCACGGTTGTAACTACCCTAATGCAAGATTGTAGAACCTTTGCCCCAGGAACTAAAGAATTCCCCGAGGACAATCCGAGAAACCCTAATCTCTATATTCTACGTCCACACAAACAGAATTAGGAATATTGGATATTACTTAAGATATCAAAATCAAAATCAAAATATTTTTATTCAAAATAGGAATTTACATTCTCTTTTTGAACGTCAAGAATATGAATCTACCACGGTTTCGGAAAAGTATAACCTCAGGCCTGAGAAGAAACCGCGAAAGAAACTCAGCGGGACTTTTTTTTTGTTAGTTTTTTTTTTAACAACGTCAAGATTGGTTACAATACGTAATATATTTTGAGAGAGCCTGGAAGCGATCGCATTATTCCCAAGGTGTGTCATCATCTATGAAATCTTTAATATTATGGTAACCTCTAACACACAAACGTTTCTTTACAATTTTTTTGAACTTTGCTATAGAAGCATTTTGAACGTTTCTGGGATCCTGTTGTAAAATCGTATACATCTCCCAACAAAAGAATTACTTACTCGACGTAGTCGAGTAGCAGGTACAATGAGTTTGTCCTTGTTCCTCGTATTGATATGATGGATATCACAATTTTTTTTAAATGTGTTAATGTTTCTATGTACATACATTACATTTTCAAGAATTAATTGAGAAGTAACAGTCAATATGTTAATTTCTTTAAATTTTTCTCTTAAAGATTCTTTATGACCAAGGTTATAAATTGCGCGAACAGCTCTTTTCTGCAGAACAGATATTGTACTAATATCGGCGGCATGTCCCCACAGTAGTATGCCATATGACATTATACTATGGAAATAAACTAAGCGTGCCGTTTCAACATCTGTTAATTTTCTAATCTTTTTAATAGCAAAAACTGCAGAGCTAAGTCTATTCGCTAACCTTTCAATATGGGGGCCCCATTGTAGTTTGGAATCTACAGTGATACCAAGAAATATTGTAGTTTCCACCGGTTCCAACGTTTCTCCATTTATAAATACGGAGGCTTGTACATTTTTAACATTGGGCATTGTAAATTTTATACATTTAGTTTTATTACAATTTAACATTAAATTATTAATACTAAACCAATGTACAACATCAGAGAGAGCATCGTTTACTTCGTCATATGTGGATAAGTTACGTCTCACTTTAAATAACAGTGAAGTGTCATTTGTCTTATGTTTATTTTCTATAAGATAGGGCAGATAATTTATGTAGATGAGGAAAAGAAATGGCCCAAGAATAGAACCTTGAGGGACTCCCATATTTAGTATAGCCCCAGGAGATCTCTTGCCATTGACGTCGACCTTCTGAATTCTTTCACTTAAATACGACATTAGAAGGTCAAGTGCAGTTCCTCTGATACCATAATGGCGTAGTTTGCTGACCAGTGTTGAGTGTTGAACACAATCGAAGGCCTTAGATAAGTCACAAAAAATACCAAGAGCATTATGTGACTCCTCCCAGGCCTCAAATATATTCTTAATTAGTTCAACACCTGCATCTGTTGTATCTGCGATATAAATAGTATCTACGAGTATGTATTGCAAACAAAAGGTATAGAAAAGTTTAATATATATCTACCATTAGTTAGAAAATAAAACAAAAAAAAGAAATATATTTTTAACCTGGCAACGTATTTATTGGTCCTCTGGTGCCGCAAACTTCTATGGGTGTCGGTGATTACTTAATATCAGGGATCCCGCCTGCTCGTTTGCAAGTTATTTATATAAAAATAAATCGAAGAGCGATGATTGCGGTCTCAAGCGATAATAGCGGTTAGCACCGCTGAGTCTTCAAGTGCCAAAATTTGTGTTTAAATTAATCTCGTGCTCTGCTGTGAAAACATCGTGAGGAAACCTGTATATGCCGGGAGAGCAGCTTGGTGGTAAAGCTATAACCTTCTCTTTAATAGGTTAGGAGTCCCTTGCCCACTACTACTAAATAAATAAAAAGGCATAATAAACGATACTGTTCTTGGCTTACGATGTTTAATTAGTTAAACAGACCGCACCTCGTTAATTTTATTTCGCCGCTTTAAATTTCTAATTTAAGTTTTAAAACGATTCAATTTAGGCACAAATTATTTTTAGTTATAAATTTTTGTACTAAATATAAAAAAAGGCTATAATTTATTTCGATCATGACTTTCCTCGTTTAACTAATCAGGCTTGTTGCCTAATTGGTTACACCCACCTATTGATTAGCACGACCTCGACATTATAAGTTTCATTCCAGGTTACGAATTAAGGTTACGGCACTGTAAATGCTTATAATACTTGCCTCCTTCGACTAGAAAAAATATTTATTTTTTCTTATTTATTAGAAAATACTTTATTTGTATTATAGCTAATAAGTGGGTTAAGTATTTGGTTTATTTGTAGCGTTTATTTATTTTTCGTTTGTATAATACCCACTCGTCACCCAACTTATTTTATTAAACAAAAAGTCTTACCTCGAATAAGACTGTTTTTATAAAGGAACCCCTTAAAAATGTAATATTCAATTTTGTTTACTTGGTTGAACTACTGAACCGATTTCCATGAAATTTCTATGGGACCAATCTGAAAGAATATCCTTTCGAAACAAAAAAATTATTTTCAAAAGCGAGGTAATAAAAACATTCTCCTTTTTTTAAGTCGGTTGACAAAACTGTTTCACAATTTTACACAATTTCTACTCTAATCAACTTCGCAAAGTTAAGTCCTAAAGGTTGACAAAAAGTGATAAGGTGCTGATTCGTTTATACCCGGAAATTCCAGATCGCGTCGAGAAAAATAGCAACCCTATTTCAACTTCGTCTACACAAATTGTTTAGCTGCCTTTACCGGGCCACCCGTAAAAGCTTAAGGGGTCACAACTTCACCGACCCGTGGGTCACAGGTGGCGTATGGTTGGATAGAGCCTAGACGTCTGAACCTATTTCAACAATTGACTTATCGGTTATCGATCGATTCGGGTCATTAACGTCACTAGTCGCACTCAGAATCGTTATTGATAAAATAAAAACTTCAGAATTCATAGCATTTAATATTATACATAAATGTGAAATTAACTCTGTGTGTCTGTCTGTTTGTAACGTTTTCACGCCTGGGCCATTGAACCAATTTTAATTAATTTTGGTTTTGATAAAGATTGACCCTTGGAAAAGATTTATTGTCGCGAGAATAAATCTTGAAGGGGATAAATTAGGGGATAAGAGTTCTTCGCAGACTTAGTCGCGAGGACTGTCTCGTAATTTTTATAAAGCTGAAAAATGCTACAGATTTATTTCATCTCTTACAATGGAAATGTCAAGTTTTCGTCAAACCCACTTGCTCAAAAAGAATATTCAAGGTCAATGTAAAGAATATCGATTTATTTTTATTTACCCGTGTCTTAATCGTACTTAAATAATGAATCTTATCACAATAATCATTTATACAAAAATTATACGAGTGGGTTATACGATTTTCTGATTTTAAACAAAGAAGTTTGTTTTTTTTTTTTATTAACACGGAGCAGTTAAGGAACAATTTCTGATTATTATAAACCTTTCTTGCAATTTATTTATACTAGATCGTTTAATCTTTCAAAAATTGAATCCAGAACAATTATTTAAAATTATTTCTATAAATATTTCGACAACCTGTTTTTCTATAATCTTTAGTTTTTATCTGTATCAAAACAATGAGTTTCACATAAAATTTTAATTAGTAACTTTTATCAAACCAAAAAAATTGGACCACAAACAAAAAATATAATTGTTCTTTTCATGTTTTATATACTAAAGTATCTTATGTTACTGGCAAATTAAGTTATAACACATTGCATCGAATCATTTTCCTAATTAGTGAAACTGGCGAGGTAAAACAGAGTTTTCGCACAATTTGCGACGATGGGCCATTAGTGAAATGGTTTCATTGGCGACGGGTGAGTCACTTTGTACGTGGGGACCGGAAACGGGGACTAGATTGGCCTGCGTGACATAGGGGAAAACAGGACTGTGCAAATCATATTGGCTTTTACATTTAAAATTAATGAACTACCTGTAAATTAGCTGTGACAATGTTTATTATTATTTAGTATGAGTTTTAAATTTATAATATCAAAATTCACTTGAAACATGATATATAAATGTAAAATAAACGTGACGTTGACTGCTTAGATACTATTAAATATACTTACTTGCTTTAACAATTTGAAAGTCACAATATGTACAATATTATAATTATATTCTATTTTATAATAATTTATATGAAATACTTGTAATAATAACTGAAATATTAAAAAAATAAATAAAAATAACGATGAGGGGTTAAATTTTCATTATAAATTTTCTAGGAAACTCGCCTTCGTAATATAACTTTCAGTTCAATTTACGCAAATTCAATTTACACCGTGGTTCCGCGCATCGACCCTTAATAAATTATATTTATCGAGTAAATTGTATATTGCACCTGAAATAAAATAAGGTATGCATCATAATTTCAAAATATTTATTAATAAAAATATATCTAATATACCAGTAAAAACTAGATTTTGTTTTGTTATTCTTTGATAAATAATTTAATTAATATTATTTAAGAAAATTTTTATTGATTGTCAATCTATATATATTTTTTAAATATCTACATTAATGTGAGCGACACCACGAGCAAAAGCTGAGCAAGTATGTAATAATTTAATTTATGTTCACATTAATTTTTTCATTCCATATCTATTGTAAAAACGGTAACAGTAAAAAAAAAACCACGAAAGAGAACAAACGACTCTCTTTCTTTTTATCCGGCTCGTGCGAAGCTCGAATGGAAGTAACATTTTAAAAAACCATGAATATAAGTAAAAATTTATGTTTCCATGGTGAATATGTACGAGTGCATGTGCTTTTATATTGTGAAATGTAAATATACATTACAAAAACATACGAAACAAAAAACTTACATTTACAATATTTTTTATGTTAACAGCCTATTTTTATGAACCAAAAACTTTGTGTCCCTTTTTACGAAAATTGTGCAGACGGAGGAGTATGAAATTTCGCACACTTATAGTTTATATAGAAAAGGAGCGAGGAATGTTTATACTTTTTTTAATTACGCATAAAAATACATTCAATCAATAACAAAAAATTACACACACTACCGTGTTCTTGATACACACACGCATTATGTATGCGTGTGTGTATCAAGTTAATACTGTTAAAGTTATAGTGTTCAAATTAAGAATAGATTATCTGTGGTCAATCTTGAAATCGGTTGAAAATTTAATGAGCTACGGTTCAATACCGATCGCTAGCCGAACACACGTAGTAAAAAAAACATGACTACAACAGATTACCTTATAGTTCTTACGAAGCAGTAGCTGGGTAATAAAAAAGTAATAAAAGTCGCTTTAATCGTGACTGAAGATGTAAGAGCCACTTTTTAATCAGATGATCAGCAAGCCTTGATAGTTTAAAGACAGAGTATTAGATAGCTACTGGCAAGATTACAAACTCTTTCTGGCTCCATTGACGCATTACGTACTAACTACTCGTAAAAATAACAAATAGAAGCAACTGTGTGTTTCAGTTATATTAAAAGAAAGGATTAAGGAGTTAAAATAGATTGGTGCTCGTAGCTTATATAAGTCCACATAACAATATACACATTGAAATCACAAAAATAAAACGAAGAGTGTTCTGACTAACATGCGTTTTTAGGTTATTCAATATGACATAATTATGAAAAAACAATTATTTTAAATTACACTATCCATATTTTACCTTGTATAATAAGTGGACGCTAAAAAACAATGCTATGCCAAGCCATATTTTTGATAAATTTCGTCGTTTCTCTTCTTTTCTATTTTGATAAAAGGTATAATGAATTAAAAGCTGATTGGTAGAATAAAAAGTTTTATCTAATTATAAGTTTCTCAAATATTGAAAACAATTCAATATTCAAAACAAGATATTAAGAAACTTTTTTCCTTACTTATTGAGTTTAGATGATTTAAATTTTTTAATAATGTTTAAGGCGTAATGCATTATCAGAATACACCAATATTTCCGAATTTGAATTTTTATGGGTTGACACATCAATGCTTGTCAGCGTTCAAGTGTAACCATGCTTTTCTTATTTTCAACTGCCCAAAAAAAGAGGTGGTTCTCAATTTGTAGCATTTTATTTTTATACTAGCTGTGCCCGCGACTTCGTTCGCGTGGATTACAGAATGCTTGGTATGTCTCCTGCAAATCAAGGTTATAATAGTCTGCGGTGCTGCTCAAGAAAGAAGCTTTTTACTTTGGATCTGGGAACTTTCTGGTTGTTTTTATAAGCAGTCACTAACTCAGATATGGTATTCCTCCACGGTTTTCGCTATAAATGTTGAAGAAAAGTTGTTTTGTGCTAGTCTTTAAGATTTTGACTGCAAAACAGTAAGTTCCCACTGAGTTTCTTCTTGTATTATATATCGGGTGACTTTTTTTAACTGGGCTTTGATATTTATATGGCCAAATCCGGAACTATAAGGAATCGCGAAAGATACTTAAAGGAGTTTCGTGTCAAATTTTGAAAAATCTAAAACTGGATCATATTTTTTTTGATTTCATGATTCTCCTTGCCAGGAATAGAACCCACTAATTTTGAAAAAAAAAATACATTCTGTATTATTACACCACCAATAAACTTGTAAAGATCAACTTTTGGAAAGTAATAAAAAGTGACAAATTAAAGGAAAAGATTTTTTTTACAAAACAACATTAAATATATACACTAATTAGAAGTTAAGTATTCGATTCTACATAGACATAATCAAATATGTGGGTTAAATCATGGGTTCCCGTAGGTTTAGAAAAAAAATCTGCATTACTTCGAACGATTTGTTTATACCGCATCAAAATGCTGGTCACCTACTAAAGTAAGGAAGACTGTGAACAATACAATCGAAAATATATAAAATGAATAACTCACAGTAACTTCTTTTATGTTTGTCTATTTTTTCTATGTGAGTTGTACAAAGTTGATAGAATGTGACGTTTGTTTTGGTCCTGGTTACCTATTCCGTTACCTAGGTAGGTTTAGATAATTCTTAAAAAGATGAATGAATTTATTGAAAATCTACATTTCACTGGACTCGGCTATGGTACTCACCCGCTATTAGCGTTAAAACATCCCGTTATAATTTTAAAATTTCACTTTTAGGTATAATAGTTTTTTAAAGAATTGCTAAAGATTTAATTAATGTAAGAATTTGATAGAATTTTGTAAAAAAAATAGTCTTTTCTTTTTGTTGCAGTTAACTGTATACTATTACCTCCCTGAAGTTGATCCTTATAATATGTGACAGTATCAGATGATGCAATCATACAGAATGTTGATTTTTTCTCAAAATCAACGTGTTTCATCGTCGTTTCTGGCTAGGAGAACTTATTTTTCAAAAAACTAATGATATAGTTTTAGTTTTTATTAAAATCGGCTCTGTTACTCCTTTAATTATTTTTCGCTATTGCTTATAGTTTCGGATTTGCTCTATCATATCCAGTAAAAAAATTACCCAGTAAATTTATTATTTTTCAAAATTATTATTATTTATTAACTTTCCTATTTGAATCAAATATTATTCACTATTTCATTAGTTTCAATTTTGTTCCACATTGATGTTGACAGATAGACAGACAAAAATTTTAAAATTGGGAATTTTGTTGTAAGTACCGTGTATACTTTCATATGCAAATGCGTATGCATATGAAAGTATAAAGTATTTAAAATTACAAACAGACACATTAATTTTATTTACTTGTATACCTTCCCTTCTTAAATATGAAATTGTTTACTATTTTATTGGTTTCTCCAATATTTTGTTATCGCGTAATTCTCTTTTTTAATTATTGATTTAAATACATATATTTTTAATAAAAGTAGCCTAAGTTAATCCTTATAATATTAGCTATAGGAGCTGCTGGAATGTTTTTAAGAACTTCTAAGACTTAGTGATATTTTGTGATATATTTCTTCCATTCCCACTCCCTTCTCTGGGCCTCACGTGATTAGTGGACATCCTCTATCTGCGAGTGAAAGTCTCATCAAATTTGATTTAGCTGTTTCAGAGATTAGTCGTAAAAAACAGGCTGACAGTACTTGATGTAAGTAATTTCGTGCATTTAGTGAAAATCACAAAATAGTGTTCGACGTGACCCCATAAATAGACATATCTTTTTTAGCTGGCACAACCGCACAGATAAACAGACAAACAGACAAAAATTCTAACAATTATTGTTTTGGGTTCTATTGCGTAGGTAAAGACCCCCAAAATTTTTTTTTCATATATCTTGCATGTACAGACAGCGACCCGATAGAATTTTTTTTCATATTTATAGAATGAAAAAAAAACTTAAATAGAAGTAAGCCCAAGTCACTCCTTATAACATTTGCTAACTGCGAGTAAAAGTACCATCAAAACCGGTTCAGCCGTTTCAGAGATTCGTCGGAACAAACAGACAGACAAACAGACAAAAATTCTAACAATTATTGTTTTGGGTTCTATTGCGTAGGTAAAGACCCCCAAAATTTTTTTTTCATATATCTTGCATGTACAGACAGCGACCCGATAGAATTTTTTTTCATATTTATAGAATGAAAAAAAAACTTAAATAGAAGTAAGCCCAAGTCACTCCTTATAACATTTGCTAACTGCGAGTAAAAGTACCATCAAAACCGGTTCAGCCGTTTCAGAGATTCGTCGGAACAAACAGACAGACTGACAGACAAAAAATTTAAAAATGTATTTTTTGATGTATGTACTGTATATACTTTCATGCATTTAGTGATAAGCAGAAAAAAATGTTCAAGGTGATTCGTTAAATTGACATAACTTTTATATTTATGGACCGATTGACATAAAACAATGCCTAAATGTTAAGTGAAGCTTACTACAATATATTAGTGAAAACCGCATCTAAATCGGATAAGCCGTTTCTGAGATTAGCGTGCACAAACGCACAGATAAACAGACAAACAGACAAACAGATAAGAATTCTAAAAATCATAGATTTGGGTTCTATTGCGTTGGTAAAGGCCCCCAATAATGTTTTTTTCAAATATCTTCCATGTACAGACAGCGACTCTCTAGAATTTTATTATTAGTATAGATTACAAACAGACACATCAATTTTATTTATTTTTATACCTTCCCTTCTTAAATCGGAAATTGTTCACTATTTTATTGGTTTCTACAATATTTTGTTATCGCGTAATTCTCTTTTTTACTTATTCATTAAAATAAAAATATTAAAAAAAATAGCTAAAGTTAATCCTTATAATATTAGCTATAGGGGCTGTCCATTACATACGTCATGTTTTGAAGAACTTTTTAGACTTTGTAATATTTCGTGAAT
The DNA here is from genome assembly GCA_037950945.1 of Hypolimnas misippus. Lineage (NCBI taxonomy): Eukaryota > Metazoa > Arthropoda > Insecta > Lepidoptera > Nymphalidae > Hypolimnas > Hypolimnas misippus. Next base: position 9,576,206 of record JBBEEQ010000025.1, on the reverse strand, counting down.
TTCTTCTTCCATCTCCTCTCCCTTTCTGGACCTCAGGTGATTAATGGACATCCCCTAATTGCTTGTGAAAGTCTCATCAAATTTGATTCAGCTGTTTCAGAGATTAGTCGTAAGAAACAGACTGACAGACAAAAAATTTAAAAAAATAACTTTTATGAATCGATTGAAATGAAATAAACACCAAATGTTAAGTGAACCTTACTGCAATATAATCATGAAAACCACATCTAAATCGGATAAGCCGTTTCTGAGATTAGCGGGCGCAAAAGCACAGATAAACAGACAAAAATTCTAACAATTATTGTTTTGGGTTCTTTTGCGTATTTAAAGGCCCAAATAATTTGTTTTTTCATATATCCTCTATGTACAGACAGCGACCCGTTAGAATTTTTTTTATATGTATAGATTAAAAATATCTAAAATAGAAGTAAGCCTAAGTCACACCTTATAACATTTGCTAACTGCAAGTAAAAGTACCATCAAAATTGGTTTAAAGTTCAAAAGTTCCGTTTTAAAGATTAGTCGAAACAAACAGATAGACAGACAGACTGACAGACAAAAATTTAAAAATGTATTTTTTGATATAAGTACTGTATATACTTTCATGCATTTAGTGAAAAGTACAAAATAATGTTCGACGTGAACCCTTAAATTGACATAACTTTTTTATTTATGAACCGATTGACATGAAACAAACCCTAAATGTTAAGTGAATCTTACCACAATATTATAATGAAAACCGCATCTAAATCGGATAAGCCGTTTCTGAGATTAGCGTGCACAAACGCACAGATAAACAGACAAACAGACAAACAGACAAACAGATAAGAATTCTAAAAATCTTTGTTTTGGGTTCTATTGCGTTGGTAAAGGCCCCCAGTAAGATTTTTTTTCATATATCTTCCATGTACAGACAGCGACCCGCTAGAATTTTATTATTAGTATAGATTTGTTACTTCAGAACTCCGTAACTTCTTAACCGATTTAATAAATTTCCAATAGTATACTTTCAGATTGGTCGCATATAATTTTAATCAAAATCAGTTTGGTTTTTAAATGAAAATAACTAGAATTAATGTCCTTAAAGCAAACGAAATTGCGTGTTTTGCTTTTGAAGTCGGTTTCATTTTTAAGTTTTAATTATACGTATTTGTTTTCATCTAAATTGACTCTCGAGTATTTTGTCTTATTTATTATAGTTTTAAATTAACTGATCCACGCACATTTTTAAAAACTATGCAATAAATACAATATATAAAGAGTATAAATAAAGCTTTATAACGTGTGTAAGTCACATTATCATTTTATAACATATAATATTTATGGTGTAGTCAAAATTTTAGCGTTAACAAAATTGTTTCGTTCTCGCTAAAAACGTAAATCATGAAGCGTTCATTTCGCCTAGAGTAGGCTACGTATGCTATCCACGAATATTCCTATTGTCTTGGGACCTCTACTACATTATACAGAATATCTACAGCTACGCCAGACAGCGTGAATATGGAAACTTTAATTTTCATATTGCATGAAATAAATGAATTGGTTTAATATAATGCAATTGTCTGAGTTTTTCGTGGTAATTATTTACACCTTTATCTATAACTTAAGTAATTTTCCTTTTTAACCGACCCAAAATTAGTTCTCAATTTGTTCCGAACATTTTATTTATTGTAAATTTATAGAAAATATCTATTCAATTAGTTTTAAGTTAATGTTACAAAATTCGCACAGAGATGATTTATACAGCAATCATTACGATTTGTAAGTATTTAAGTTTATCTTTTTGTATATATTATATTATAATTTAATTTTCAATTAGATTATTTCCATTAAAGAAAAAAAATGTACAAATAGGATTACAATCACAATTGTTATTTTGATCTCGTCAGTGATCAGTATTTGCGAGATTCATAGGCGAACTTTTTTATATTACGTTGATTACCTAAATAAATTAAGTAACTGATGAATGTAGTATAAACAAGTTTTGATATAAAGTTAGTATTTTTTTCATATAATGCTTGACACCATTGTGTCTATACAAAGAACAACAAACGTAAATAAACGATTTAAAACATCAGCCAATTTTTTTAGTCACAGTACAGGTGCCAATGAACGCTCGCTCGCTGAACTTTATACATTAGGCTGCCAACAGATTTGTAACTGAGTGTTGACATGCGCTTTTAAATATTTAGCTTAGATACCGACATTGAGATGTATGACCTGTGATTTATAAAATAATATTGAATTGAGTTTATTCTTACTACTACTTTATTCGTTTTACGCAACTAGACGTACATCAGATTTTACATGTATTAAATTTTGGCATTGGTCCGGCTGGTTGACTTTAACGATTACAGCCTCGCTGTTGTTGGTTGTAGTGAAATGTTTTATAACCTATTATTAGAAAATTGTAAATTCTACATATTGAGTGGTATTATAATACACCCTATGTTACAATATAATTTAAATAAGTAGAATTCTAAATTTTCTAATAATTGTTTATAATATCACTGAAAATGTCGAATTTATTTTTTTCATATATGTGGGAAAGTTCAATATAATAAAAGTTTTATGCGAAATAAGACTAAGATAATAATAAGAAAAATTTTAATACATCATTTAGTAGACATTAAATGTATTCGTAGTCGTTTCAAATAGAAAGATTTATATTTCCTAATTTCAATATTTATTGTGTACCTATAACTAATTATTTTATTTTAGTGTGGTCGAAGCTTAAGCTTTTTGAAGAATATAACTCAAGGTATGTCACAAACAAATGAGGAAGTAAATAAACATTTTACTATTTACTCTCTTAGAATATTTATCACTCGGTCGTTGAGCCATCAAAACGACTAGTCCCGGAAGTAATTTACCTGTTTTTGGATCGCTGCCAAAATTCTACCATACCATGCATTATTTATTGCGTAATTTAGCTTCATTAGATCTATGTTTATTGTTTTAAGTCAATATAATCTTATCAGTATCTATTAGCTGATTATTTATTTTGAAACATTTCCAATTAATATACTATAGACTTATAATAATAGTTATTCACAAATTAGAATGTATTCTTTGGTGTGTTTCCAAAAATTATTATCGATAAAATTTATGGCGGTTATTTATTAAGTGAGCTTTTATCGTTAAGATACCTTGATAGGCGGTTCCTATTCGCCGGACGAAACAATGGACCTGATGAAATATAAAATAATACGCATAGGGAATAAATAAAAAAACATTCATTGGATAATTTAAAGGTGAGCAATATTTTACAAATAGTGTTTTGTTGCGATTTAACTACTTGACTGATTTTGAAACGAAGCATCCAAAGTTAAAAGGGCTCGGTAGATAGATATATGTTCACCGCGTGAAGAAACCACTGGTTAATACCAACTGGTTTAAAACAGACAAACGTCAGTATGTTTTAGTAATTGTATTTAACATTCGTCTTGTACTCGTCGCATAACATCGTAGAGAATGTATCGGCAAAAATTGTACTAAAATTTTATTATGTTTATCGACCAATTCACATGAGCGAAGCGGACAAAAGCGAAGCAGAATCTTCTTCTATCTCAATTTCCTTAACAGCAAAAGCGGTATTAGCTTAGATATGGAAAATTTATAGGTTGTTTCTAGTACGCAGCTTACTTCATTCACATGGATATTGATAGGGATATTTCCTTATTTATGTCCAAGTAACTCTTTCTTTGTCTGACGCGAATATTTGTGAATTCGACAACATTACAATAATTTGTTACATCCAATTATTGATGTCTCCAATTAATGATGTAGTGGAGTTCTTCAAAGACTTCTAGTGAAATCCTTTTCTCTTGTAACTTATTTCAATACATCACATTTGGTGACGAGGATCAGATGATCCTGAGAATGGATATCAGATTCTTAGTGTATTTGTAGATTTATTTAAAACTGCATATATAGTTATTGCTTAATATGTAATATTTAGGAATAGCCATTCAGTTAGTATTTATTGGACAAAATGTTTGCATGTTATTATCGTCCTTGAATACAAATTCAATAACCACGTGTTTATCACGAATGTACGCTTCAAACATCGATCGTACCTATAATTATTAAAAGTGAATATATGCATTTTACTCATACATTTACATATACATATTTATTTTCCCAAGAAATTGATAAATAATACAAGTTTAAGCTTTGAACAAAAAAAAAGGTACTTAAAAACACTCGTTATCTCGTAATCTCTACTTGTTCTCGTAAGCTAGTTGACTAAAACATTCAAGAAAGAAAATGAATTATAACATACAGCGTTTATTTAAAATATTTCTAAAACATCATCGAGATCCATACATACAGATATGTACATTAAAATAAGGAAACTTAAATTAAATACTGCTCATTTTGTACTGCCCTTTAGCATCTCACAATATTCGAAGTTGAATATCGTTAATAAATACATTTTCTTTTTATTTCACAGACTATACCAAGTGCGCGTGGGCTTACGCGTGTCACCCAAGGTGCCGGTACACATCGAGGCGACGGTATCGAGCGGCAATGGCGCCGCTAGAACCGGCAGGCCTGCTGCTAATGCATCCCTCATCGGAGGCCTTGCTGCTTCTCGAGCCTTTCAAATTATGTATAGAAATGAAGAAGTCACATTGCGAGACATCGTGCATTTTAGAGCGCATCTGCTAGGTAAGTTTTATTTCACTTCAATGGTAGCACTGCTTATAATTTTTTTGTTACCAAAACCTAAGTCAAAAATTCTATATACATTGTCGCAAACGAAGTTGACACTACAAGGAAAAAAATTTAATGTAAAATCTTATCATAATTATCAAACAACTTGATAAGACACTCATATTATATCATTTTTTTTATAAAAGTAGCTGGCATATAATGATTAGGCGGGACACCTGATGTTAAGTGATCACCATCGCCCATGAACATTTGCAGCACCAAAGGTCCACGAAAGCGTGTGGATGAAAGGGAATAGGAAGTAAGGATGTTTTTTTACAAAAAAATATAGCGACTACATGTCTAATTGTCTTCGATTTATTACTACGAAATATAATTTAATTATGATAATATGTTACCTCTATAGCTTCTTCGATTTAAGCTCAGGCAGTTCAATCCGCTTTTGGCCTTACAAACTGTACAGTAACGCGATAAAAGTTACTCAAATGTAATTAATTTATATAATTAACTTCAGTGAATCGTTGTTGTAAGTCAGGCTAGAGTGCTTAGACGAGAAAACGTTAACCAAAATTAGAGATAAAATCAGGACAACTTAAAGCATCGTTGGAGGTTCGCCAAGCTGCTGACCCAATATGCAGTAAATGTCCTAATTTCTAAGTTTCACTAGTGATACAGCATGTTTTTCTTCAAAGACACCACTGACACATCATTTCTAATATTAAGCATCTATTCTTTTTACTTTAGTCTTAAGGACGCATAGTTCAGTCTATTAATAATTTATAGAAACAAGTGACATAAGGACATACATTTTAAGTCTTTGATTGCTATTCCATTATAAAATATCGTTTATATCTCTTAGCGATATTATAATGAATACTTTTACCATTATAACTAAGTGTATATTGTCGTATTTTAGTGCGTCTTACAATACGAAAAAGTGGTCCTAATTGTAATTAACATACTTTCTGCATAGACTCTATAGTCTTCAATAGCAAATTTTATTTAATAATAACTGAATACGTTTTATAAAACAAATCAACTGTAGTAATTTCATAAATATATATTCTAATCCACATCTGTTTCTTTAGTTGATAGCCGTAACCTAAAGGACTCCCTGGAAAGGGCGGAATGGAGTCTCGGCGTTGAGCTATGGTGCAGCGAGGGAGCACAATCGAGTACTCTCTCGCCTGTATCCTGCCGCGTGCTGAAACTACACTTTCAGCCTTCTCAAGGCTTGCACTACCATCTACCAGTGCTTTTCGACTACTTCCACCTATCTGCTGTTTCCGTCACCATCCACGCCAGCCTAGTTGCCCTCCATCAGCCCTATATCAAGTAAGTTACATCAGATTTTATATAAATTTTCGATATATTGCTACCATGCGTGAAAACGTAATCTATACTAATAATAAAATTCTAGCGGGTCGCTGTCTGTACATGGAAGATATATGAAAAAAAATTTACTGGGGGCCTTTACCAACGCAATAGAACCCAAAACAAAGATTTTTAGAATTCTTATCTGTTTGTCTGTTTGTCTGTTTGTCTGTTTATCTGTGCGTTTGTGCACGCTAATCTCAGAAACGGCTTATCCGATTTAGATGCGGTTTTCACTAATATATTGTAGTAAGCTTCACTTAACATTTAGGGTTTGTTTCATGTCAATCGGTTCATAAATAAAAAAGTTATATCAATTTAAGGGTTCACGTCGAACATTATTTTGTACTTTTTACTAAATGCATGAAAGTACATACATATATACAGTACTTACATCAAAAAATACATTTTAAAATTTTTGTCTGTCAGTCTGTCTGCCTATCTGTTTGTTCCGACTAATCTTTAAAACGGCTAAACCAATTTTGATGGTACTTTTACTTGCAGTTAGCAAATGTTATAAGAAGTGACTTAGGCTTACTTCTATTTTAGATATTTTTAATCTATACATATAAAAAAAATTCTAACGGGTCGCTGTCTGTACATAGAAGATATATTAAAAAAAAAAAACAAATTATTTGGGCCTTTACATACGCAATAGAACCCAAAACAATAATTGTTAGAATTTTTGTCTGTTTGTCTGTTTATCAGTGCGTTTGCGCCCACTAATCTCAGAAACGGCTTATCCGATTTAGATGTGGTTTTCATGATTATATTGCAGTAAGGTTCACTTAACATTTGGTGTTTATTTAATTTCAATCGATTCATAAAAAAAGTTATGTCAATTTAAGGGTTCACGTCGAACATTATTTTGTACTTTTCACTAAATGCATGAAAGTACATACATATATACAGTAGTTATATCAAAAAATACATTTTTTAATTTTTGTCTGTCAGTCTGTCTGCCTATCTGTTTGTTCCGACTAATCTTTAAAACGGCTGAACCAATTTTGATGGTACTTTTACTTGCAGTTAGCAAATGTTATAAGAAGTGACTTAGGCTTACTTCTATTTTAGATATTTTTAATCTATACATATAAAAAAATTCTAACGGGTCGCTGTCTGTACATAGAAGATATATGAAAAAAACAAATTATTTGGGCCTTTACATACGCAATAGAACCCAAAACAATAATTGTTACAATTTTTGTCTGTTTGTCTGTTTATCAGTGCGTTTGCGCCCGCTAATCTCAGAAACGGCTTATCCGATTTAGATGTGGTTTTCATGATTATATTGCAGTAAGGTTCACTTAACATTTGGAGTTTATTTAATTTCAATCGATTCATAAAAAAAGTTATGTCAATTTAAGGGTTCACGTCGAACAGTATTTTATGCTTTTCACTAAATGCATAAAAGTATATACATTACTTACATCAAAAAATCAATTTTTTAATTTTTTGTCTGTCAGTCTGTTTCTTACGACTAATCTCTGAAACAGCTGAATCAAATTTGATGGGACTTTCACAAGCAATTAGGGAATGTCCATTAATCACGTGAGGTCCAGAAAGGGAGAGGAGATGGAAGAAGAAATTCACGAAATATTACAAAGTCTAAAAAGTTCTTCAAAACATGACGTATTTAATGGCTAATATTATAAGGATTAACTTTAGCTACTTTTTTTAATATGTTTATTTTAATGAATAAGTAAAAAAGAGAATTACGCGATAACAAAATATTGTAGAAACCAATAAAATAGTGAACAATTTCCGATTTAAGAAGAGAAGGTATAAAAATAAATAAAATTGATGTCTGTTTGTAATTTTAAATAAATGCATATTAAAGTATACACGGTACTTACAACAAAATTACCAATCTTAAAATTTTTGTCTGTCTTTCTGTCACTCAATTTTTTTCGGCTAATATCTGAAACAGCTGGACCGATTTTGACGAAACTTTCACTGCTGAAAGCTAATGTAATAAGGAACAAAATTGAAACCAATGAAAAAGTGAACAACATCTAATTCAAATATGGAAGATATATGTATATTATATAAATATAATAATTTGGAAAATAATATATTTACTGGGTAATTTTTTTACTGGATATGATAGACCAAATCCGAAACTATAAACAATAGCGAAAAATAATTAATGAAGTAACAGAGCCGATTTTAATAAAAACTAAAACTATTTCATTAGTTTTTTGAAAAATAAATTCTCCTAGCCAGAAACGAACACGTTGATTTTGGAAAAAATTAACATTCTGTATGATTGCATCATCTGATACTGTCACATATTATAAGAATCAACTTCAGAGAGGTATTATTATATAGTTAACTGCAACAAAAAGAAAGGGCAAATTTTTTACAGAATTCTATCAAATTCATACATTAATTAAATCTTTTGTAATTCTTCAAAAAAACGATCATACCTAAAAGTGAAATTTTTAAATTATAACGGGATGTTGTAACACTAATAGCGGGTGAGTACAATAGCCGAGTCCAGTGAAATGTAGATTTTCAATAAATTGATTCATCTTTTTAGGAATTATCTAAACCTACTTAGGTAACGGAGTAGGTGACGGGGACCAAAACAAAAGTCACATTGTATCTACTTTGTATAGCTCCCATAGAAAAAATAGACAAACATAAAAGAAGTTACTGTGAGTTATTCATTTTATATATTTTTGATATTCTTTACACTCTTCCTTACTTTAGTAGGTGACTAGCATTTTGATGCAAATAAACGAATCGTTCGAAGTTATGCAGACTTTTTTTCTAAACTTACCGGGAGCCGTGATTTAACCCACATATTTTATATATATATTTAATATATATAGAATCGATTACTTAACTTCTAATTTATGTATAGATTTAATGTTATTTTGTTAAAAAATAAATCTTTTCCTAAAACTTTCCAAAAGTTGATTCTTACAAGTGACACTATTAGGTAGGTGGTGCAATAATACAGAATGTATTTTTTTTAATTAGTGGGTTTAATTCCAGGTCAGGAGAATCATGAAATTAAAAAAAACTTATGATGCAGTTTTAGATTTCTTAAAATCGGACACGAGACTCCTTTAAGTATTTTTCGCGATTCCTTAAAGTTCCGGATATGGCCTATCAAGCCCAGTTAAAAAAGTCACCCGATATATAATACAAGGAAAACCTCGGCGAGAATATACTGGAATACAGTCGAAATTTTAAAGACTAGCACAAAACACTTTTCTTCAACATTTATAGTGAAAACCGTGGAGGAATATCTGAATAAGAGTCTGCTTATAAATACAACCAGAAAGTTCCCAAATCCAAAGTAAGAAGCTCCTTTCTTGAGCAGCACCGCAGACTATTATAACCTTGCTTTGCAGGAGACATGCCAAGCATTCTGTAATCCACGCGAACGAAGTCGCGGGCACAGCTAGTATGTTAATATGTTTTGGTACAGGTACTATCGATACTGTAGTTTCAATTTATACAATATTATCATTTTTTTAATGCGTTCATATCAGGAACTGTCAGATTTGTAAAAATAGATTTCCGTTATGTTAATTGTGACAACCTATTTAATTATATATATATGTCTATTGAAATAATATGTATGTCTATTGAAATAAATTAAAAGGCTTTATATATGACGTAAATGGCAATTTAAGTATCAAAATCTCAATTTAATCGACGACAGAATCCTAAGGAAGGGTTTATTTTATTATTCTTCTCGTAATTATGTACATCTTATAACATACAACTAATAAGATATCAAATCAAGTTTTTCCTTATTTTTTCTTTCCGTCGACATAGTTAATTTAAAAACACGTGTTAAGTAAAAGAAATATAAAATAAGCGAGACTAAAAAGAAACTGCAAATAAATCTGAAACGAAACCTGTAGTTATAGTTTTACGTATGCGACGCGTGAAACGAGAGTCTCACATTGCAGTAGAGCACAATGTTAAGTGGATTTCTACTACAATAACTTCACTACCTTGAAGAACCCTTTTTGACATATATTTTTATAAGGTTTGACGTAAACTCTTCTCAGATAAAACAAAATTCATTTGTTACATGTCTTTATTTAGGAAAAGCATCATGCATTACGTACAAAGCTGGTAAGTGGTAGATATTAGAAGTAATGCACTTATAATTCGCGGCACAAATTGTATCTATAATTTAGTTCCTTTCCTTAAAGTTTACTTACTAATTAATACAATAATTTCGAAACATTTAAATAACTTTACCATTTGGTAAATCATCTTAGATAGATTCAACTCATCCATTGTAGATAAATCATATTGTAAATAGTCCAACAAATTAAAATAGTACAAAAATTGACTAGCATAGATTTGTTCAATTATTATGTCTAGAATACTTTTTTAATATACTTCATATAAATAATAACAAGCGGTATTGCGAATACATGAATGAAATGTTGAAGAAAATGTATTGAAGGTCGGTTATTAATAATCAAAGTGCTAGTTTTAATATGAGAACAAAGTGTTATTTTGATTCCAGCACTCCTCGTTCTAGCAAACAGTGGGGCAAATTGATGAAAAGTGCGGGGTCAAACTTTAACGCTTCGGGAAGCTTAGAAAACATTCTCTTCGGGTCGAGCGGAAAATGTGCCGGCGGGAACTCTAGCAAAATAGCACATGCCAGGTATTATCACAGAAAATAAATACCTAGTAAAAATTGGAAACTCGTTTCGTAGTAATAAAGTACTCGTATTTTCAAATAAATAAAACATTGTGTGGCTTTATATATAAAGTAAATAGTTTAATCATCAATATGTTATAAATGTTATAGTACTAAGTAATATTTGAAATTGTATATTTTAAAAATTAACAATTTCAGACAAGTTCATGCAGAGGTTTGTGGTATTCTGCTTGGATCACTTGAGGGCTTGCAAAGCGCGTTGAGTGTTTGTGGTTCAACTGGAGTATTACTGACTCCTGAAGAATCTTCATCCAATTCGATCGTTGGTGAGGTTGCGCAAAGGATAAAAGATTTAAGCGACTTAGGCAAGGTAAGCTATGTTTCAGTGGTAAAATTTGTTTTACCTTAATTCTTACAACCTTCATTAAAATATCTGAAATTTGAAAACTTGCTGGAAACAAATTTCAACTAATTACGTTTAATATCATTATTATACTAAATATAGTTATTGATCTGTTCAGAAATCAGAAGCTGGTGAAGAAGAAGAATGGGCTATGGGAGCGGCACATGATATCGCAAGACTTTGTGCAGAGGTAACGCTTAGATGGCGCGCTTTCTTACATCACACCTCTGACCGCCCGCACGTGCACCACGCCCTTGCAGCGAGACATCACGCATTAAGGTATAATACAAATCATAATCAATATTAAATTACAAGAGACCCATCAAATTATGCGCTATTGTATGCGCTTAATAATATTAAATATTTGTCGTTTTATTTTTCAGAATCAAACGATTCTCAGAATGCTTCTTCGTGCTAGATAACCCTCGGCACTCGCTTGCTGGTTGCTACGACAGCAATTACCAGTCGTACCAAAGTGTTGGAGAAGCAGTGAGAAGGTCACGCTACCTTGCATTACTGCCTCCGCTTCCTGTACATTGTATTGCGCTTGATGGCGACCCACACATAATGCCCATTATATTTGAAGACAGGTATTACATTTTAATCGATAATCGATATAATTTCGTTTCTTCGTTTATTTCATAATATTATAAAATTATAACACGCAGATATCAAGACACCGCTGAATTTGCAAGAAGACGTTCATTTTTGAATTCTACTGCAAATAAATCTGGTAGTGGTAAGTTGTATAAATAATAATGTTATTTGAAAAAAATAATAACTTTAGAGCTATACAAATATCAATATATTTCAGATCCCTTTCTATGTTCAGAACCGACTGGCGAAGACTGTGCTTGTAGTATTAGCTCCATTATGGATTCTAGAAGACCTTCATCCGAAGCTTCCAGGGTAACGCTAACACTACCTAAAACTATAATAGATGTACTTGAGCCTCAATTTAACAGCCCTAAAGCGGGTACGAGTGTGGTGCAAGCAACATTAACTTTGGCACCTCAAAAGTCCGCCCGAGGCTCTCCAAAACGAACATTAGTAAAACAAAACGTAGTGGAAATGAACAAACCACATAATAAGCAATTAGAATTAACTGGCAGAAACAGGTATATTGTACAGAATAACCAAATAAGTGAAATTCAATTACCGCCTAATAATGTTTTTGCTTCATGTTCAATTCAACAAGGCCAACAAATGTCACGATACTCCGCTTCAACATTATTGGACATAAATTCTACCAAAAGCAATGTAAATGTTTCCCAATTAGGAAAAGACAAATCAGACCCAGATCAAGTTTTTGTACAAAAACATGAAATCACAAGTGGTGTTAGCACCCTACCAGCTAGACATAGTAAATCTCTAGATCAATTGAGAGTTTCTCAAATGGCACCATTAAGTGTACAACCATTAACAAAAACTGTAAAAAATAGCTCTAATACATCAGTTAATTATCAGAAGACATACAAATCTCCACAACCAATTAAACCCACAACTCTACCTCGAAGTGTTACTACTACAGCTTATCCTACCAACACGACAACGAGATGTGGATCTAAAGGTGATGACTACAGAAGGAATATAAATGAATTTAGAGAAAAATATAAAAATCCATGTAACTCAAATGTTCATGGAAACAATGAAGTATTTCATAACGTAGTTAAGTACGATGGTACAATTAAAGGAAATGCAAATCAAATATATGGTTACGCTTTCGGTAATCAGGGTAATATGCCAGTGAATAACGTTATTCGTAATCCTTTAGAATTTCAAAGAGGCTATAGTGTAAATTTGCCCCGTCCTATGTTGCCTCCTCGTAATTCTTATCCACCAGTTAGTGGAAAAACTCAAGCGACTGATCAAAGTAATCTAGTTTCTAATAAACACGTTCATAGATCTAACTCTACGCATGTTTTTCAACAAAATGATAGCCAGCAAATGGATATTGAAGCGGCTCGCAACCAGTTAAGGCACGAGCTAAATTATTATTTACAAAAAGGAGATTGGAGTTATGACTTCAATACTGGTAGCTTAATTCAAAACTACCAAAAAAAATCTAGTAAAAGTAGTGATGATAGTGGTTTTGTAATGACTTTAGATAGAAGTAGTGATGGAACATCTAAATCAACTTATTCAAAAACACCTCCATCGACACCGCATTCTAGTCTACCTTCGGTAAGACATAAGAAGAGTCGATCTAAAGAGTCAAAACTTAACGGTATTGGAAAAGAAAGTACTAAAATGAATTCAAGCCGAGATTCTTTGAGTAGCCATCATTCAATTAAATCAAGAGACAGTAAGTCCGATCGACATACGCCAAAATCAGATCGTAGTACTCCTAAATCAGAAAGAGGTACACCAAGATCTGGTAAAGGGACACCAAAGTCCGGCGGGGTTACTCCAAGATCTGGATTAGCAACTCCAAAATCAGGTAGAGCTACTCCTAAATCTGGAGGAACTACGCCTAAAAGTGGAAGATCTAGCGGAAAACCAGAAAAACGTACAAAGCACAAAGCTTCCGAGAAAATGACTCAGCTAATGTCAGAAGCTGCCTCATCTTCTAGTGACGAAAGTATACCGTTCGAATTAAGAAGATTAGAATCATCAGCAAGCGTTCCATATAGTTTAGATCATGGCTCGGAATTAAGGCATTGTAGAAGTGCTGCATCCATTATAGAGGAACCTAATCTTAATAATACATTTGGTTCAGAGTCATTACCAAATTTGGCCCCACCACCTGCTTTTGAATCTCCTCCATTAGATATCACTGATAAGGATTTTAAAATTATGCCACCCGAAAACTTTCTTAACAAAGAAGAAAAGCGAAGCAGAAGTTCTACGTCGAGTTTGAGTGAACAAAGTGGCTGGGTTTCAAGTGGTAGAAGTTCGGGTCCATCTTCTCCGGATAATGGTAGCTGTCAATTGAATCAAAATTATCCTCCTACTGGGAGCGCTACCACTAGTGTTTCTAAAATGTCAAATAAAAAATACGACGATACTGACGAAACACGGAAAAAACACGGTGAAAAAATAAGCGATTTTAAAAGAACCATTCTCAATGGTGAACAGCTGCGCGAGCGTTTACTAAAACTAGCAGTAAAAGCTGTTCAAAGTAGTTCAACAGAAAAGATTGAATGCTGTGATAAAGAAGTTTGTGAAGAATGTACAATTTGTAGCGATTCTATTTGTACAGACAGCCAATGTGAATATAATAAAATGATGCACAGTGAAGGAATTGATGCAGGTTGTAATTCAGATACATGCACAGCAAGTTGTTTTCAACAGTATGCTGATTCTAATGTTGGCAAAATCAATCAAAGGCATAATTCATTCAGTGCCATTCAAGGTAATACATACAGTTCCATAAACAAAAGTTCTAATGAAGGAACTGTTAAAAAGTCTCAAACGGTCAGCGACAACTTACATCCTTATATTCGTAAAGAAATTACACCAAAACCGCAACCTCAACAACCTATTCCTGAAAAATCAAACGCAATAGATAAAATTAAATTAAGAGATAGGATAGAATATACAGAAAAATTAATAGCTGCGGAAATACTAAGTCTGACAGTAGATCGTTCTTGTAAAAGTCATAAAACAGCAGGTGGTCCTGCCACAGCTGCCCAAAAATATCAGGGTAAAGCAAAATCGGAAGTAGACTTAAGCCACTATAGCGCTGATAATGATTACGATCACTTGCCACCACCTCAACAGTTTAGAGATGCACCACCACCACCAGACGAGTTCAAGGTAATAATTATTTATTTTTGATTTATATTATTGCTTCCATCTAACTACCACTGTAATAAAGATTTAGTTTAACGTATTTAAGTATTTAAAAGACTTTTGATATGCTCATAATTTCAGGATCCACCTTCCAAGTCTCCATTGCTGAGCCGGCAAAGTAGTAAATCTTCGACTCCATCAAAAAGTAGAAAAACTGGACAACCGACTACGTTGCAACTAGACAATCCTCTTTATCACGTGTGTGAAGGTATAACATTTAATGTATTATGTAGTAAACACAAAAAACTCACGCTTGTGCTGTGACTGAAACTAACCCATTGCTATTGATTTAGGAATTCTAGAAAGGCGAAAATTAAGACCCCACCAATCCATGAATGCCTCTACTACACCCTCGGCTAGTACACTAAATAAAAGTCAGAGCACGGGTGAATTAGCTAGCAGAAATGAAAATGGTAAAGGTAGGATGCTAATGTGCTGAATATATTTATTTTAGTAAAAACTAGAAATACAGGGAATGTTGGATTTAACACAAAATATTTTTATTTATTTTTCAGAACAACGTCAGAGCAATTTCATTAGCATATTTGGGTTAGCGGAATCGGAACGACTGTTCGTTAAATGTAGGGAAGAATTTAGGCAAAGTGTCAAGTACCCAGGAGCAATATATTCTGATTTTCCTCCGGTAGAAAACTCCTTGCCCTATTTTCACATTAGTGATGAATATAGAATGTTTAATCCAGAAGGTGGTTGTTTCTTTTAATAACAATGAAAATTGTAAATTAAAATAAATTACGACATTAACTTTTATTTATCATTATCAAAATAAATTTCAGGCTTACATCTCATTATTTGCGTACATGGATTGGATGGCAACGCCGCTGATTTACGATTAGTGAAAACGTATTTAGAATTAGGCTTACCAGGAGCTCGTTTAGATTTTCTTATGTCTGAAAGGAATCAGGGTGACACATTTTCGGATTTTGACACTATGACGGACAGGTTCGAATTATTTTCTTATTTTATATTTATAACATCTTTATTAATTACTCGATAGAATAAAAATAATTTTCTCATGATTATTTCGTTGTTCCGAAGGTTGGTCCAAGAAATTATGACGCATATACAAAATTCAAGCGAGCCAGCCAGGATTAGTTTTGTGGGTCATTCTCTGGGAACTATAATTATAAGATCAGCTTTAGCGAGGCCACAAATGAAGCCATTTTTAGGAAAACTGCACACTTTCTTGTCTCTCAGTGGGCCCCACTTAGGGACATTATATAATTCAAGCGGTCTTGTTAACGCAGGCAAGTATTTTGAAAGATATGAAACATAATGACACATTTAGTGGTATATTTTTAAACCAACCTTTTTAATTTTTTTGGATTTTCCATTTTTTTTTTCAGGAATGTGGTTCATGCAGAAATGGAAGAAATCCGGCTCTTTACTTCAGCTTTCACTCCGTGATGCTTCTGATCCTAGAAGATCGTTCCTCTATCGACTTAGTGAACGGAGTCAACTGCATCAATTCAAACACATTTTGCTGTGCGGTTCAGGCCAGGACAGATACGTACCATTACATTCAGCAAGGCTAGAACTTTGTAAAGCCGCTGCAAAGGATACTTCGTTACTGGGACAAGCTTACAGAGAAATGGTAAAATAATTTTAAATTAGTTTTTTTTTTTAATAATTTTAGCAGGACTAATATATAATAAATCTTTTACATTAATTAACGTTATATTTGTTCGACTTAAAGATAATTTTTTGAGTTCCACCCCGAAGAGTTCTAGTGGAACCATATTACTGATCATTTGCTGTCCATCCGTCTGTCTGTCAACGGGCTGTATGTCATACCAATAATAGATAGAGAATCGTAATTGAAACGGAGTGTGTAGGTACTTCTGTTGCAGCTATAACAAGGAATAATAATAAAACCAAGATGGTAAACTCTCTCACATTATTCTCATAGAATTTTCATCAAAAATCAGTTCAGTAATTTATTTTTTAAATCAAATTTACTGGAAATAATATATAATCCTAGTTAACGTAATTACGCATACATCAGTCTGTTCCCTTTTTTAGAAAAGTCTTGTTTAATGCTAAGTTATATTAAAATACGCTTACACATTTATTCCAGGTACATAACATGGTGTCGCCACTTGCTGCTCGCGCATCGTCTGTCTCTGTCGTCCGCTATGACGTGCAACACGCTCTCCCTCACACAGCCAGCGCGCTAGTCGGCCGCGCAGCTCACATCGCGGCGTTGGATTCCGATCTCTTCATAGAAAAGTTCCTTCTTGTTTCAGCTCTTAAATATTTTCGATGAATCTCATGAAGAAATTGTAATCGACACTGCTCACATTAGAATATGTTGTCTAAAACGGAATCGCCATTATATACAAAGTCTTATGGCGCATGAAACTCGAAACTGTTTATTAAATTTTATTCTGTTTTTATTTAAAAAAAAAGTTGCAATTTATCATTAGTTGTTTAATTTACGTATTTAAATTGCAACAACATAACATAAAATAATGAATCGTAAATTTAATTTAACATGATTTATTAGAATAGAATTTTGCATATTTATTTAAATAAATTCATTGGACTATAACTTAATTTTTAAACAGCCACTTTTATGTAAGTGTTATAAACATTTCTTTATAGAAGTTTTTGAGCTTCAATATTTGAAATTACTAAGTCTTCAATAGTATTTGGTGAAAGCCACACACAGCATATCTAGAGACAGGGGTAATTTATAGTAAGGTTCCTCTCACTCTATACTTAATTATTTCCAATGAATAACAGTACGAGTGCCACAGCGGTGAATGAAGTGTAGTTAAATTTAATTTATAAAAATTATAATTAATAGATACATCTATCGTAGAAGTCATCGCATAAATTGATAAAGTTTAGGTATTCATTGCTTGACTTCTTTATATTCATGACGAATCACATGGTTCATACTGTTCAGGCTTGCGCATTTCACTAGCATTTATTTTAAAAAAATCGAAAGAACATTTCATACACTTTAAAATTTCAAAACTCAGCACATTTTCAGCTCACTACTCGTACTTACATAATATAATCAGCTATATTCACGTTAATATAACAAGCACTTTAACTTTATCTACTACAATATATTTAAGAATTATCAACTATTAAGAGCGATAAATCGAATTGATCTCCTGTTTTAAAACGCTTATGTATGGTTACTTGTATTTGGTAAAAGTGTGATATAAGAGTCCCGAGCTGTTACTGCAGTTTATGAACTATACAGAAAGAAATAAACGCAATTTTAAATATTATACTAGGTTAAGACGGATCTTTACACCAAATAATTAAGACTTTCGATTTAGCAAATGTAGTTAACGTAGATGTTATTTGTATTAGAAATTTACTAATTGTTGTATATGAACACTGAACAGTGGCATAATCGTAAGAATGTTGTGTGCTTCTGGAATGCTAAGCCCGCGAACCTGTTTCATTTTTGCTGTTTCACGATTTATTCTTAATTTTAAACACATGGTTTAAAATAATGGATATATTTTTCTGGCAGGTAAATACAAAAGATTAAAACGATTATGGAAATGTGCATACTATATGGTTCAAATTTTTTACCTAAAAGGAGGAATCTCTAACTGAATTGATTACCTAAATATTTAAAGTAAATTGTTATTTTAATAAATATTGTATCTTTATTATTGTACGTAAAAGATTTTAGAGATCATCTCATACATACTCCCCAATATTTTTTTTAATTCTTAATCATTCATTTTTTTTTAAAATAACTTCGAAAGAGAACTTAGATACCTACTTATGTGTTATAGCTTTGCACAAACAGACACTGGGTTGTGTCAGTGTGAGTTAAGTTTTAAACTCGAAAGGATTTTTTGGATTTTTAAGCACTTTTATAAGTCATTTTTATGTATAAAGCTAATTTTACTTGAAATAATTATTAAGAGAATGATCTGGCAGGGCCTTATTACAATATAAGGACAGGCCGTAGCCTTAAGTCAGAAAAATTAGAATAAAGGTGTAAATTATCGAATGTTAGACTGATCTTTAAAAATATACGGTATTGATAAGTTTAATAGATTATCTTTTGTTAATTATAGAAATCATGATTTGATAAAACTGTTGTTAACATCTTGCTCTGTCCAATTTTTTCTATTTATTAATATCTGTAGGTAACGTTTTATACAGGGGCTTAGAAATTCTAGTTTTGAATTTGATTTTAAAATTCTAGATGAGTACGACAACAACACGGTCAAAATTATTAGGTTATTTCTATTTGAATAAAAACCTAAGTCCCTAAAATTGTAATGTTGATTTAATATAAATAATAAATTTATACCGTTCACTCAAACATTTAAGTTTAAGAATATTTTGAACTTGTTGTTGTTGCACAGAAATCCATAGTATGGGATATATTATTGCTCATGAGCATGCTTAATTAAATTGAATAATCTAATGTAGTAGATGTATCAGAACAAGAATAAATTTTGTAAATAGAAAAATTAAATTTTATTTGTAAAATACATTCATATGTTGAATGGCGATGTGTCGATGTTATACAATTACGATAAATTAAATAAAAGATGCCTGAAAACTCAGAATATTTTTGGTTGTTTTTTTTTATTATCACAATGAGCAAACCACTTTAGAGCAAGCAAATAAAATTTTCTACAAAGAGTTTCCAGTGATTTAAAATAATTCTGGCTCAACGTAATTCGTTAATCTTACTACTAGAACAGAATAATACGTACTTATGTTATTCATATGTAATTGTTAGTAAACTCTATTTGATAAACATTCAACTAAGTATCTATCTTATAGTGACAGTTCTATTCCTGCTAGTGGCATAGAATATTTGTTTTTAGTTATATATTAAAATATTTGTTTTTTTTCTCACCTCGATGATTTACGACTGTAAAATATGAAATTATAAAACTAACATTAACATTTATGTCTTTATATTATAGAAATAATAAGAAAAATAATAAATATAATAAGAAAAATATATGTTACATAATAGTAAAACCTTAAGTTAACTTTATAGAAAATTACTCAAAACTGCACTGAAAATATAAAATATCAAAGCTTATTTTTTAATACATAAAACAAAAATCAAATCAAGATAAAACAAAAACCGCGGCAAAATAGTATTTGACAATCAGTTTTAGCAAAGCAATGTTACCAACATTAGGCAAATTACAATCACAAGTCAGCTTACACCATAGTGTTACTCTATGGCTTACACATACACATGGGGACCAATTTTTTGTTGTTTCCTTGTTGCAAAACACACAACTATGTTTTATTTAAAACAAAGAATTGTTAATGTATAACGAAAGAAAATTATAGTTTAAAAGTATAATACAATTTTCTATAAAGTATCGTACTCTAAATCGATATCATAATATTAACAAATAATAAAGTAATTCACAACACTATTGTGGGCGGGTGGTATTCCTTTGTATCCGTCAATGTCAATTCAGTTGGTGGGGCATTACCAGTGTAGAACGTTAGTACTAGTGTATCGGAGGAGTTTAATTAAATTAAAATAATAAAACTTAAATGAAATAAAGTGTGAGTGTATCTAATAAACAACAAAACGGTCTTGTTCATTATTTTTATACAGAAATAGTACTATTTATTCATAAACCGAAATTACTAGGCAATGCAGTCGATGCTATCCGGGAGGTATTTATAATAAATAAATTTAAATCGTGATTCAAATCAATCGAAATGGGAAAGCTGCTGAGTCTTTTGGCCCGGGATGATTCAAATTGTTGTTCTTCGCCACGGTACGATATATTCTTAGATTTTGAGAATGCTGCACCCACTGATACGGAGCGCGATGTTTACGAAGAAGTGCAAAGAGTTCTTTTAGATTCCGACAAAATTTTAGAAGAAATACAATGCTATAAAGGAGCTGGAAAAGAAATAAGAGAAGCTATTGCGGATCCTTCGACTATAACTCAAGAAAGGGCTTGGCGCGCCGTTAAGCCCTTAGTGGACAAACTGCTCAGATTTTATAATCATTCATTGGAACTGAAACGGGTAAGTTCATTTACTTTATTAATCGATCTTTTTTGTCCATTATTATTTTTCTTTCGTAATTTTTTTCATGATAAAATGGATAAAATACAATCATCAGACTTTGAACCATTTTTTTCTGATAATATTATCACGTCATTTTGCTCCACTCGTAATTTTCTATATAAAATCATGTCAATTATAAACATAAGTCCTGATATAAAAAGTATTTTACATTAAAATGTTCAATAAAATATTTTGTTTATAAAATGATTATTCAGTATAAAGTTAGCAAAGGAAGTTTATCCTTATCAGTTGTGATTAATGAAGTCACAAATATAGATAACACTTTCAAAAGATATTGCTGTTATCACGTGTGAAGGCAACTTCCTGATGCATTGGCTACAAAAAATATTCCACAATTTTAAGTAAAAAATATACATATTTAATATTTATGCATATATTTTTAAAACCACATTACCAATAAAATACCTATTAAAATATTTTCATTTGTGTAAAATTTTCTCTATTTTATTCATTTGCATCATTTACATTTAGAATAAACATTGTTAAGATTCATTTACTTTGTTGCAACAACTAATTTTATCAGTACACATTAAAATAGTAACAAATTTATTAATAATCATATTATAACAAATAAATAAATATTTTTTTTTGATTCTACAACAATATAACTGTAACATTTCTAATAAAAAAGTAACTTTTTATGTTAAGTCTTTACTTTAAAAAAAAAAACAGTATAAAAGGTTTATTAGAATGTAATTTATAAATAAAACAATTATGTTTTAAACATGACAAGAGATGAGGGTGTTAACTCATCCATCACTGAATGGGGCTAGAATGTAATGTTAGATTGCAAAAAAGGTTACCACCACCCACGATTGTGTCTGAGAATCGTGTGATGTTTCAATGACTTCATACAATCATATTCATACTTTCCTTAATTTACTGCTTGAGTATGAGTCTCCAATTTCATTTCAAAATAAAAATGTTTATTAAAGAGATAACTATGTTATTTTATACTTTTATTATTTAGTCTATCTAGTGTCATCTATATATTTTAGACACTAATTTTTCTACTATGGTAAATCTGAAATTTTTTAAGATTGGATTAATGTATAGATGAACGGATATGATTGTTATTCTCTCACAACTACAGAACAATCTTTGATAAAATTTAACAATAATGTAGCTTATGCATCAGAATAATGCATATGTTACTATATATGTACAGAAACTGGATTATACTAACCTACATCTTTTCTTGCACGCAATGTATTAAAGTTAATGAATCCAAAAATTTACATTTTTTGGAAATTGCAAATACATTTTGTACTTGGGACTTCAGCTGTTTATTTAGACTTTAATTTTACAAGATGTTGATAGAATAGTTATTACTATTATTTTTCTAAAATCATAGATTTTGTACCACAGAATTATGTGAAACTAGACTAGACACAAAAATGTTTAGCAAACTTGTTTCAGAAACATTTTTAATTCTGAATTTGAGAAATGTAGACTATAGGCTATGTTATGTATTTCTGGTTGCCATTCAACAGACACCATAAACATTAGTGAAACGGTGAGGGATATGTTGTTTAACAATTTAATGATTCATGAATTGCTAATCATATTATGTAACATTACGATAATTTTTAACCATATAGTTTACCGTTAATGTAACTTTTTCATGCAAATAAGTCTGTATTATTTATGATATTGAGCATTTCTGTGTCACATACAAGTGAAATTATATTATGTTTATTAATTTAAAAAAATACAAATAAAGTGAACACTTTTCGGTAATAATTACAGGATGATATATTTAAACTATTCGAAAATACGCGATTTTAATTATGTCTATCTGTTCTTTCATATATCTCTCGAAAACCACTCATAATGTTACATTAAAATTCTGCTTATTTCCTGGTCGATTATAGGTACATACTAATTTATATACTGAAATAATTCTAAGCACACAGGTTAAAATTATATTTACATAATTATTGCTTGACATTCAAGTCACAAACAGTGCTATTTAAATTTCATCATTAATTGTTTTCTTATCTATTTTATTAAGAAAATCAAAAGTTTATATGCAAGAAATAAAAAAAATTACAATCTTAGAACATTAAATCTTCTCACTTAAGTACACCATTCACATGAACTCACAATATTCTCTAGGGAATTTTTTAAAACAAAATTTTTTCTTAAACATATGTATTTCTGTTTATAGCTAGCGAATTAAATTTTAAATATTTGTCTACACTTCTATTATAAAGAAGAATTGTTTGTTTGTAACTTTATATGTAGCGGGAAATTTCGTAAGTTGATGCGATTTGAACAATTCTTCTCGCGTTAAATAATCCGTTCATCGAGGAAGGTTATAGGCTATATAACATCACGCTACGACACGTGAGCGAAACAATAACGATATGCGCTAAGGACAACTAGTTTACGAATATTGGGTTTAGCACACATGAAAACAATCCGCAATAGTGGACGCAATGCAGATACTATGGAGGAGGTCTAATACTAAACATGTAGGTAACTTAAAATTGTTTTAAATTGTAATACCAATTAGTTGTATAAGTATTAGTAATCACTAATTTTCCTATGCGTGTTTGGTTTTAATAACTTTGTTTAATGCTTGTGTAATAATGCTATTCCTATTTTTTAATTAGGATTATATACTACCTAAATATACTAAAGTATGATAATATAGCAGAAGAATTATGAATTCCATCCGGTGCCCAGTTCATAAAACGTTATTATAAACATTAGTTGGTTAAAAACCAATACATACAATTGTTACGTTTTTTTAAATTATACAGTTATTAATGCTTTACTTAAAAGTATTTTTTTACCTTTTCAAAAATATATGCCTAAACCTAGTTTCCAATTATTTTTAAGAAAATATTCAAATTTGTTTTTTAAAGGAAATTTTAAGCCCCCTATAGCAAAATATGTGCATACGACTTTAAGATAATATAAACAGACAGAAATAAATCATGTAATAAAACGTCTCAGCCTACACATATTCTATCCCTGCTCCAAGAACTCCTTTCTAGATAAGCTGAAATATTCGGAGCTTACCACGACGATTGAACTACGAATTCCATAGAAAGTTTAACTACACACTATTTAATTTCAAATTATAATATAATGCTTGCGTTAATGTAGACTTGTTTTAAAATGATTCGCATATAAACATACAATATAGCCTATAGCCACCTGGAGTAATGTACCATACGGAGTTTACTTCGCGCATCCAAAATTCCCTCTCTCTTCATTATACCAACATAGAATTAAATTAAATTTAGCCTCGCAGTTTTACCGGTGTTGGATGTGGGCGGTCCCATACCGGGACACTACTGTTCCGCAGTCGTAGCGTGATGCTGCATACCCAATAACCTTTCTCAATAAACAGGCTATCTAAGGAAAAGAGATTTATTGCTAATTAAACTGCTAATTCCTAAAATATAAGCCTTGAAACAAAAAAAGAAAAAATCCTTTAGCCATATATGTATTAGTGTTGATAATAATTAGGACTTAAAAAAGCAACCAACTACAAAAGTAAATAAAATATATAAATTCATTTACTTCGATTACATACTCATTGCCGATATTTTAAAAATCAAACTGCTTAATTGGTTTTGATAAAAAATAAAATATAGGACCAATCAGAAAGCACAATTTCAAATTAAATAAAATAGTCAAAATATGCGACATATTTGCCATTATCTTTTGATTGCGTTGACTTAGAACTTTAGTTTTTCACACCCGCAAATCATTGTAGACTTGAAATCATTGTATATGATATAAATTTCAACATGACACGTCCATAGATTTCTGAGAAAAAAGTTTTGACAGCCGGACAGACAGACAGACAGACAGACGGACAACAAAGTGATCCTATAAGGGTTCCGTTTTTCCTTTTAAGGTACGGAACCCTAAAAAACAACGAAATAAGAACCTCTTTTTTCAAGTCGGTTATAAAAAAAACTTTATCAGAGGGTGCAGTGTGTTATAGGATGCACGCTTCTGCCCGTCCCATGTTTAACTGTATGTGGCAATCATCCAATCAAACAAACTCGTATAGACTTCGCGTGAGAATTTAAATAACGTGCGTCGCATCCTTTGTGAATAGTGGAATCGTTTGTTTTCCTGCAACAAATGACGCAGAAAATGATATTAACAACATATGGATATAATTATATAGTGATCTTATTAACACGTAATCATTTTAATATAGAGTTTTTAGTCATAAAACTCATTTATTCGTTACCATCTTATTCTCATTTAGGTCCACACTATGAAAAATAGTTAACAATATTGAAAATCAAAATCAAAAAATACTTTAGTAGTCGACCGCTCTGGTGTAGTGGTGCTGAATGTACCACTAACGCCGACGGTTGCGGGTTCGATCCTCGCTCGGGGCAGATATTTATAGTTGTCTATTTGTTCCTAGGTCTGGGTGTTCGTCTTTGTGGGTCTTTCCACCGTGCCTCGGAGAGCACGTAAAGCTGTCGGTCCCGGTTGTTATCACAATCACCTGATAATGATCGTTACTCGTAGTAGGAAAATTATTCTGGTCTAAATTGTTACTGGCTTGCCCTCAGGGGTTGCGGAGGTCACATGGCAGTCGCTCTGTGTAAAAATCAGTAACTCGTCATTATCTGGACTATAATAGAAAACAGACCCTGGTATAACCAGGAAAAATACTAAATGCAGAAAAAAATGCTAAATAGATAATGACTTTAGTAGGCTCTCGCGAGCACTTTTGAATCGTAATACATAAAAAAAAAATTACATCTATAATGAAGCTACCACCGGTTCGGAACGTAGATTCTAACGACAAGAACCGGCAAGAAACTCGATAGTTATGAAAAGATTAATCTTAAGATATATACAGACAGTTAGTATAAAATATTACTTAGATGTGAATAAAATATAAAAATATTAATGAAAAGTGATTAATAGCGTTTTTGTGTGTTATTGCGACTAAAATTTATAATGTTAAAAAATTTAACTTAAAATGAAATAGTAAAATAAATAGATTTTCTTATTATATTATAATTTTATTGTATATATTATAACCGCTGCTGTCGAGAATAACAGAACACAATCTTATCTTAGGACTTCACTTATAAATATGCAATGTCGTGATAAGAATCGTATATTTTATCGCAAACGATTGAACATCGCGATATTTTCGTGTTATTATTATAATATATATACAATTATAAATATATTCATTAAAGCAGATACGTGATTAAAAACTTAGATTTAAACAAGAAATTAATTTAAAAAATCACAACCCGACGGTGTAACGGTCTTGTCTGCAGTCAGCCATACTGTGTCAATATCACTGCTGTCTAAAAGCCTAGAAGTGAGAATGGTTACTAACCAATTTTAAATTGTTAAAGATCTAAAACGGTAATTCTGTTAAAAAACGACAAGAGAAATCTAAAAATTATTTTTAAATACCTATTCAAAGATCCCACTTGACATAGTTCGTCGATTTTCATTTTTTTTTGTTTTTCACATTATGGCGTCCAAAATTGGCCATTTTGATTTTTCAAAATTTTTATGCTTTCTGTGACATTTGCGCCGTCATGACGAATAAAACAACGCGTCATTTATCAAAATCGGCACACGCCACATACATGCATAGGCTGATAAAAACATTATATGCTTCGCACAGTCGAATAAAAAGTCCTACAAAATTCGAACCGTTTATTTTACTTTTGACTTACGCACGGTAAGATAACAGAAGTTATATGAGGAAAATGCCTTTAAATTTTTTCCCGCCTTTTTAGTAAATGTGATAATTTAACTAATACTAATATTATTAAATAAGTAAAATTTATTTGTAAGTTAGAATGTAGGATTTCAGGAGTAAACTCTGAACGTACTGATGCGATTAAAATAATATTTTTACATTGAAATGCCCGTTTATTGGGGAAGGCTATATTTCATCACGCTACGACTTATAGGAACAAGGCAGTAACCACAATCACAAGTAAAACAGCGAGACATAGCTAGTAAAATGATAAATCGATTTCACATGCTGTCAGTGGTAGTAATAAATATTGAATACTACGTCCTAAAAACAATTTAGAATTCAAACAATTATATTACTTAACGTAGGTAACGTTTAAATTTACTTGTTTACAAACAAGATATGTAAGTATCGCGAACTTATGTACTGATACTTGCGACAATTATCTCGTCCATTAATAATAATCGACTTACTAAGCGATACCAATCCCGCACTCAGCGCATAAGAATGTATAAGTAAATAATAAACGCTATAAACTTGAAAGGTATTTGAACATGCGTAAACATACTTGATATTTTTCTTATCTTTTCTATAAAATATAATAAAATATCTGATACTTAACTACATAAAAATAAGGTAAATCTAGTTACATCTATACTAATATTATAAAGCTGAAGAGTTTGTTTGTTTGTTTGAGCTGTTGAGTTTGTTTCAGGAACTACTGATTCGAATTGAATAATTCTTTTGTTTGTTAGATAGTTTATTTATTGAGAAAAGCTATAGGCTATATTACATAACGCTACGACTTATAGGAGCGAAGCAATAACCATAAACGCAAGGGACAGTTAGTACTATTATAATTGCGAAAGTTTGTGAAGTCAGATGGATGTTTGTTTCTCTTTAACGCAAAAATACTAAACATATTTTGATGAAATCTTTTTATGAACATATCACGCGGGTAAAGTAGTGGGCGGGAAATGTTTTATATTAAATTTTTAACCGACTTCAAAAGAACCAATTCTCAATTTGTCAGGGACTTTTTTATATCTGTTTTCCAATTACTGGCAGACGCATTAACCGATGTCGTTTATTCTTTGTTTGATTAGGTATACATTCAGATTGGTTCCATAGAAATAAACTTCCAATGAAAGAAACAACAGAGTTAATAAAAATGGAGAACTCGAGTACCAATTGAGAACCGCCTCCATTTTAAGTCGGTTGAAAACAAAGTATTTTTTTTACATTTGCTTAAAGACAAGAATTCTTCATATAAATAGCATTTTTAACTAAATTAGTATGAAAACCAATTCCGTCAGATCCAAAGCACACTCTCATTACGGTTCGTAAGATAATAAACGTCACTTAAACTGATATAGGTTTGCAGGCCTTAATTAAAATCTATTCGAATGTTTTGTCTCAACTGAACACACGGTAAAGAAAGAGAGCCATTTCGTACACAGCTTGACAATACAGTCATGAGCATTGAATAGAGTAACCTTATTAGTAGAGTGACTGCGACCACGTGCATGCAGTTTATAGACACGAAATCATTGTGGGTCAAAATGATTATACAATTGTCCATAGGTACTTGTGTCCACATAAAAAGTTATTAGTATTTTGTACTATATTGTAAATGTTTTATTACTGGGCAAAGGCCATTTTTTTCTACCGACACATTGGCGTTGTGGTCACTGCAACTGAAGTAGTGGCGGGTTCGATCCTCGCTCACGACAAACGTCGGTATTGGCCATATGGATGTTTGTCATGGTCTGGGTGTTTGTGTTTGTGGTGCGTGCGTGTTTCCGGACCCCCGACACAAGCAGCGAGTTTTATTGGGGTTATTGATTATGATGCATTTATTTATTACTATTATTTTTATCAAGGGGAAGTTTAGGAACTAACCCTCTTATCCACACTGCTTCAGCGTGAATTGGCGTATATATGTGTATCTGGATTTTTACCTACACAACACTTGCAGGTTTAATTACCATATTGTCTTTCACCGCTGAGGGTGGGATGGATTTGAAGACAAATTACAAAAGATACGCTTGTAAACTCAGTGGCGCTATCGGAGCTTTGACGCCACTATCATCAATTGATATAGATGTGTAGTAACCACTACGCCATCTCGGCTCTAGTATTTTGTAACTAAGGAAATTACAACTCGCGATTTGAACTCGAGAGCTATCGTTTATACCCGACTCAACTTTTATATTATTATTGTTGTTTTATAGATTTTATGCTCTAATTAAGTTTTATCCAAACGATTTACTTTATGAGAAAAATTCAAATTATAATTCACCTCATTTTAAAGCCATGACAAACACAAAGAAATACTGTACCTTTAATTATGTTTACTAGTTGTCATTGTACTTAAACACATAATATCAAAGGAAAAACATTATTTTAATTCTTATGTTAACATTATGGTGCTATAATTGTATTCTGAGAATCATAAGTCACTTCCACGTTTTAATCAAAACTAAACCAACATTCGATTTATGTAGATAATAAAATTTTATTGAAATCATAAATCTCAGATTAAGATAAAAAATAAATACTTCAAATGCTTAGGATCTAATCGAACTCAATGGTTTCTATAATAATACTACTAATAATTAAAAATTATCTACATTATTATGTACCTTAATGTACACGATACATGTTACAAGCTTGGCACGCGGATTTACCCACGGCAGTAGGATAATATCGCACGCTTAAAATTAAAGTGACTGAATTTAAAAAACTCATATTTTGGTCAAAAAACAAAAAATGGTTTGACACTTGGGAATTCGGTTGCTTAATACCCGACTTCGCGACACAGGGGAGGGTAATGTGTTTATCAGTCTATGTATGTATGTATGTATGTGGATTTGTTCGTTTGTGGCACTATTTAGACAAAATGCGTGGGCCGATTTTAATATATGACACATCGTTTAATTTGTTATAACGGTGCGAATGTCATAGAAATTATAATAATTTGGAAAAATCAAAATGGCCGATTTAAGACGCCATAATAAAAAAAAGAAAAAATCAAAATTTACGAACTGTGTATTACTTGTTTAGATTTTAATGTCACAAAATGTTTATAGAATAGTTTTTTTTTTAAATCATAGATGCCAGTCTAGCGATCAACTATATTTCCATGTATATTTTAAACATTACATAATCTTATGAACTTATAATTAATATTTTAAATGCGAATATTACACTTGTAAGTTTTACTATGGTACCTGATATACAAAACCTGGTAATAGCTACCGACGTCACTTACAATAAGCTCTTTCTTTCAATAAGAAACTTACTGTCGACATAATTATCTAAAACGATACATCTTACCTTTGAATGTGCACATAAAAAGTAATCTTTATGCCCTAAATATTTTTATACACATAAAAGTAGACTGAAAGGTGTAATACATTTGCCTTCTTGCTAAAGAAAAGAATACGAAGAAAAAAATACTTCAGAGTTGCACTTGTCATCAGATGCATCAAAAGAATTACTGTTAATCTGAATGGCAGCTGGTCTCATCTCATCTCATTCAGGTGGTTTAAAGGGCAGGTGTGTACAAATATGCACCTTGACAATTGTAGATAGCAACTTTTTAATAAAATAAAACCGGTATTTGTAGCATCTGTTTCTTGACCATTTGTATAATAACACTAAGTGTTATTCGTGGCTTTGGTTGAAATAATTTTATCATATTCTGTTACACCTGCGTTTTCGTACTGGCTCTATTGAAGTTTGTGGCTACAGCTCCGGTTCTGTGGCACGCACGTGATGTTTCATAGCCTATACACGAGGGATGTAACTAAAATTAAGTGTTCGCAGTTTAAAAAAAAACTTTCTAACGATTCCTAGTTCGTGAGATTAGCGTATTCAGACAAACAAGTAAACAAACAAATTCTTTAGCATATTACAAGACGAAAGTCCCATTATATGCCTTTTAGGTGACCTTAAACTTAAAAGTAATACAAAAAGTGCCACTAACTTCATTCTTTTTTTTCATCAAAATATTCAAAATAGGAATTTACATTCTCTTTTTGAACGTCAAGAAAATGAATCTACCGCCATATTAATGTGTCTGAAAAAAATTCACTACTATTAATTTAGCACATTTTACAAGTCGTAAATTATAATTACTGGTCACTCCTCGTGTTCTGAACGGCTAATTGTCAAACGTAATATAGATTAATTAGAATAGAAGGTCTTTGCCGCGTTAAAAGCTTAATGTATTCATTTATTATACTGTGAAATAAAAGACTCTGTTTTTTAATAAATAAATGCATCACACTCACCGGCCCCCACTAGGATCTCATGAACCTGTGTCGGGGTTCCGGAAATAAACAACACAAATACAAACACCCAGACCGCGAAAATCATCCGTATTGCCTATACAGACGTTTGCAATAAATGGGATCGAACCCACGACCGTTAGCGCTTCAGTCAGTTGCAGTATGGTAAACCGCCGGCGAAGCCCGTAACCTTTTCCAATAAAATAAACGAATGACGCAAAAATATTTTTTTTTCCAATCAAGACTTGTACATAGCTTTTGCCTTCTGCGGTTAGCGCCTACAAACAAACTCATTAACTTTCTATATATTAGTATACAACTATAGCAGATGCGTTATTAAAGAGTTGCTACGGAGTTTCTCGCTTCGTTTGTATACGATTCATATTAAAATAAACAAAAATTTTAGGTTAATATCATCTATTATTACGATAAACTGAAAACATATAAATGCCCTCGATTTCGCATGCAATGTTTATTAATTAACTAGCTGTCCCTTTCACTCACTGTTATGGTTACTGCTTCACTTTTATGAATCTAGCGTGATGTAATGTAGCCTATATAATATATAGCCTCAATAAATAAAATATCTAACACGAACATTATTTTTTAATTCGAACCAGTAGTTCCCGAAATTAGCTTTATAATATTAATATGGATAATCGTAACATTCACATCAATATTAAACAGGCGTGAAACCAACGAACATTCTTATAGGAAAACTAGCTGCCCCTCGAAGTTTCACTCACGTTTATGATCACTGCTTCCCTCTTATGAGTCGTAGCGTGATGTTATATAGCCTATAACCTTCCTCGATAAACAGACTATTCAACGCAATAAGATTTTTTCAATTCGGATAAGTAATTTTAAAAATTACCCCTACATACAAACAAATCTTAGCTCTTTATAATATTAGTTTAGTAAAAAGTATCAATTTATTTAAACGAAACTTTAACAATTGTTTTTAATTTATCAAATTTAAAAAAAATGTACAAGAGTAACACTTGCACACACTCAAAACGGACGAAAAATTTGCTCATATCCACTCCCCCCTCCTTAGTGAAATGAATCCGTCACTGTTACTGAGTAGAAGTATTTGCAAAACTGCATCGGTACTCGAGTGCATCTAACCACGTCAACAATGGATATCAAATTGAAACCCGCTTCTATTATGACGTGCGACCTTTCAAAGCTATCATATGCAACTTACATTTCAAGCTGGGACGACGCATTTCTCTAAATGGGATTTAGGTCAACGATTTCATTCTTTTTTTTTATCTTCATTTAATGAAACTGATGATGAAACGTTTTTGCGTAATTTTTTAGCAAAGTAATCTTACAATAGTTTTTACGCATATGCGTTTTTACATGAGAAGCGATGATTTCATGTCGGTGTCCTTTATTTACCTTGTGACTAATACAAACATTGCATTTTTTTACGTTTACACATAGTTTATATGTATGTACCTACACACACATGTGTAGCATGCAGCAACCCGAATTTTATCAGAACTTTTTCGCTGTGTTTTAAACAAAAATTTTTTGTACTAGTATCCAACTTATTTTTAAACACTTTCAGTACAAAATTATAAATAATACTGCATATTTAACATAATGTAATATGTGCATATTTCGTTAAATTGCAGTAAGTAATAAAAGTATCTAATAGTACTTTCATATTTTTTTTTACTTTGTAATACTAATTGGATGCTGATATGCAATACTGTGTCAAGCCACACGGACTTCATTTCGAGAAAATGGCATCTAAAGATGTCAAACCTATTCTTAACACATATGTTTGAAGAAGCATATATTCATCTTTTCTTTACTATTTTGATAAAAAGTATAATTAACTAATAGATGACACGTTAGTGAAGAGTTTTATCTAATAATAGGTTTCTCAAATATATTAAATTATTGCATAATCCAAAATATGGAACTCACTTCAATATTCTAAACATTAGATTAAGAAACTTTTTTCCGTATTAATTTAATTCAGACAAGTTGAAAAATTTTTGTATAATTTTATATACGAAATGCATTATCAGAATACATCTCTAATTTTGCCTTTTTGTGGGTTGACACATTATTGCTTATCAGCATCCAATTAAGGCATTATCAAAGTTAATCTGATAATCTAATTATTTCTATGCAAATAAATAAAATTGAAGCGTCTGTATGTAATATCAAGTTAACAGCTTTTTAGTAAATGCATATGAAAGTATAAACGGTACTTACATCAAAACAAAATTTTTTTGTGCAATTGTTTGTTCAGGCTAATCACTAAAAATGATTTGACCGATTTTGACAGGACTTTAGTCGCAGATAGCTAATGTTTTAAGAAATAACTTGGGCTACCTCTATTTGAAAAAATATTTTAATAAACAAATAAAAAAATTACGCATAAATGGCGCAACAGATTTTTATTATGACTTCGATTGTCTCCGCTCCGAACTGAATACCTTAAAACATTGGGCATGTCACATAACCCTGTAAATAACAAAAACTGTATATCAAAATATAATCATTGCCAACCCTAAATTGCAATAAAAATGCATAAATTTATATGCAAGTATACCACCGACGCGGTTGATAAAAAGCATATCAGTACAAAAAGATATTTCTCACCGGCTGAGCGCTGGATCGTGAGGTGGAACCAAATTAATGGTGCATGCGGTACGTTGCACTCAGAATACTTTCCGCCCGTTCGATAATTGCATTCTGTCGCAAAATTCGCACTTACTTGAATTAGGTAAGTGTGTAGCCGACTTATATTGACGGCTTATAACTTTTCGCAAGTTCTGATAGTCGATTTTGATTTGTTACATTTTTAAACGATTACAAAAAGGATGTTCTTGATTCAACTGTTTTTTTTTCAACTACCGCGAAGTCAAAAGAAAGAGTAATCTTGGGTGTCTATTTATGTATTTTCGTATTTAAAAAAATGGCTTAAAAATGTTTATTTATTAGACCACGCATTATTTTAATTTTAAGAATGAAAAATTATATACACAAATTATTTAAAGTCAGTATATGTTTTATCTGCAATATCATACAAACATTTCGACAGACGCGTTGGCGCAGTGGTCACTGCAACTGACTCAAGCGCTAACGGTCGCGGGTTCGATCCCCGCTCACGGCAAACGTCTGTATCGGTCATATGGATGTTTTTCGTGGTCTGGGTGTCTGTGTTAGTGTTGTGAGTGTTTCCGGACCCCCGACACAAGGTCACGCGATCTTAATGGGGGCCGTTGAGTGTGATGCGTTTATTTATTTATTAGATTTTTTAATTCAAATATAACTACCGCGACAAAAACAAACTAAATTATTAACACGGTAGCTATTCGAGTTATCATCTTAATGCTGAATTAAAGCTCAAATCTTGCAATTGGACGACAAATGGTGTTAATTTAATAAACGACTGCTGCACGCTTAGTTCATGAACCGAACAATTTTATGGCTAATCTTTTCACTTCATATTTTATATTCGAATTTTATTTTATTACCAAGTCAAGATTTAAATTATAAATAGGAAAGTAACTATGTTGTGTGTCCGTTTATTTGTTACGTTTACACGCTCAAACTGAAAAAATGTGATGATTTTTGGTATAAATAGAGACTAGACCTTGGGAAAGAACATAGATTACTTTTTGTAAATGAAACTTGAAGGGGTTTAAATAAGGAATGAAAGTTCGTAAAGAGTACTTATTACCTTTTTTTTAAACTTGCAATAATTTTTACTATTTACTATTCGCAACGCAATGGCAAAGCTGTTTATAGAATAAACATTATTTTATAATTAACTCTCAGTCTATAGTCTTATCAGTTAAATTATACGTAATGCTTTTTATAGCGCTGTTAATTAATACATTATGTTAATTTAACAGTAAACTTGGCAGCATAATCTATGAAGCGCCTAATATAAGCAATGTAATACAACACCATTTATCATTATATACCACATAACTGTGTATAAATTAAAAGCCTTTAATATAATATATATATTAAGAACCTACCATCTATCCACACGCGATCTCACTGCTATGTTTACATATTGTCTTTATGTTACTAGCTGTACAATGCAGTTCGCCTGGCTTGGTTGCAATTAACCAGTTAAGCTTATATTTGTGCTTATTGCTGTATTTATATGTGCGTGATATTTTATAACTTATAAATACTCTTTTTAAAATAGGCTATCTATTCCACAAGAATTAGCTTAAACTTTCTTAAAGGATTAAAAACTTGAAAGAAACAAAGTTCAACTTTATATATTAATTTAGATATTTCTTAATAAATAAATAAACTGTATGTCACTCTCAGACAAATTTTTAAAAGGCTTGTTAGTTTTAAGCTATCATAAAATCTCATTACATCTCTCACGTTTTGTTTGTGAATTACCTTACGAGATTAATAGTCTACTTAAAATTGAGTATCGTTCGAGTTTCGATGAGAGTCGATAGTCAATGTTTCGCCACATGAGTCCCAATCAAACAATGCCCCAAGAAGTAATAGACATATCCCAGCCTCATTCCGTTGAACACGTGTTCGCCTCGCCTTGATACCATTTACGGAATATTACGTCACCCGAAACGAATCCCACTTTATCCTTTACTGTGTTTAGGGCTACGAGACCAATAAAAACCTACTCCGAAATTATGACTCTCACGAGATATTACGGTTACAAAATGCGTTTACGTCACAAATTGAATGCATACTGAGTCAATATCTTTGTCCGTCTGTACTTATGTCACTGAACTCCTAACGGACTGATTTTGGTGTAATTTTTTTTGGTGGGATACTCCAGATGATTTAGATTCATAATTGAACTCGATAGATGGCGTTGCCACTGGTCAAAATCGATTAGGTCAGCAAGTATCTATACTTAATATTATAAAGCTGAAGAGTTTGTTAGATTGAACGCGCTTATCTCAGGATTTACTTGTTCGTATTAAAAAAATATTTTTGTGTTAGATATCTTATTTATTGAGAAAGGCTATAGGCTATATTACATCACGACTCATAGGAGCGAAGCTGTAACCATAAACGCGAGTAAAATCACAAGGGACAGTTAGTTTAATATATAAATCTACTTGACAGGTTTAGAACAATCTTTTTGCAAGCCCGGTAATTCAGGTGAAATTATACGCTATATAACGTTATGATACGGCTCGTAAAGGCAGAGCAGTAAACAAAATATAAAAAGCAGAACACTGGAAAACCACGAAGCGCTTCAAGTGAACGATAAAACTTAATATTTGTCAATCGTAATAATTTCAATCCTTAATAGGTAAATATCTGTTGGAAGAAACGTATTCATTACGAAATAATATGTCCTCAATCGAATAAAAAATTACCTTTAAAAACGTCGCAAAATGGCGAAATCTCTCTAATTTGCGAGCCCTGCCATCGGGATGTCGGTTCGAAACGACCGCAGACACGTGAGTCACCTCGTTGTGATTCACATTTTATATAAAGCATACAATCGCTGCAGGAACTATTGTATGCGTAAATAATATCGCCGACTTCAGGTATATAATAAATAATTAAATGTACAACAATGTAATCACTTTCGATATTGTTATTAAATGTTTCGTGAGCTTCGTGATAGTAATTGAAATACTAAATTTTTATCAAACGAAATCTTTAAATTTTTAATTTTGCTTCTTAAACATTTATTTGTGTTATTGTTACACATTTTCTTTTATCTATAAGAATGGAATTTTACTTAAAATGACATTTACATTTCCAAATACTAAAATTCTTCATAGAATACGACAAATTTTAAGTTGAAAATAAGATATCTTTTAAATATTTATGAAAACAAAAGACGAATTTTATTACGAAAACGTATTATCCTGACGCGGCCATAGTTAGAGGATCCTTTTGTTTTATCAACCGATGTTTATAATGAGCACGTCTCGCGCAGGCAAAAATTAAAAAATCTTTTTAATTAAGACGAAAATCATAATCTCAGTAAATCCCAAAGTGCGTGTTTTTGCCCAGTAAAGTGATTTGCGTCTGGTCTTAAGTTTGATATTAAAAAAGATATACTGTTTACTTTTTTAATATACCCTGCTGAAATAAGTAAAAATTTTCTTAACATTGCATTTATTTGAAATAATTTTACAAACTAAAGTGTTGCCATACCAAAAGAAAATAAAAATCATAAAATTTATCCGGCACCACTCTTAAGATATTTTCTTGAGATTTATTTAATTAAAAACGAATCATGAAAAGCACACATTGTCTTAGATATGTAAAAAACCTTAATATAAAAATAACCTAACCAAAAACAAATTGAATACCTCTCCCTTCTTTGTAGTCTATTAAATAATTACAACTAACTTTGATATAATATGTACTCAACTCTATCACGTCTACATTGCAAATTAAATCCGATTCAGGATACGGAAGAGGGCTAATAGAAATAATTGCTCATCCGCGCTCCCGTTGCAATTGCAACCTAATCGACTAAACAACGGCCACTTCCTGCAGAGGTTATGCAAACGGCTCTGATTCCACAAACACTGCGTTAATGGGCCTAACGTCACTCAAGTACGGACACTCTGTCTCGTCTTTTCTTAGAGTTATTCTGATAGATAAACAGAAACTGATAGAAGAAAATGTAGTTTTTTTTTATATATTTAGATACATCAAAGTTATGTTAACTGGCCTTGGCAGTTTTATTCGCGTTGATAGTTATTGATCTACTCCTATGAGTCTTAGCGTGATGTAATATAGCCTATAACATTTCTCAATAAACGGCAACAAATTTTCAAATCAGATTAGTAGTTTCAAAGATTACCCTCTACATACAAACAAATTATACTCTTTATAATATTAGTATAGTTCAAGTCGAAATCGCCTAATCGTTAGACACGCCCATCTCAACTAATGATCGCAGGTTCAAACCTACTTTGTTTAAATTCATCTCGTGCTCAGCAGTGATGGAAAATATCGTGAGGAAACCTGCATAGGTGATATATCCGTCAACCCGCAGTGAAGTAGTGAGTGAAACTCCTGATCTTAGTAGGAGAGGAGGCCTTTGCCAGTTGTGGGAAGTTATACAGGCTGTTATAATACAGTACATATTAGAAAAACAATAGTGTGTTCACGTTGTAAGGATTTTACGGATATAAATAAAATCCAGATAACTTTGTAGCCTTTATTAACATAAAAGCTACTTTTTAACTCGCAGAGCGCAGCTGGTTAATTTTTTTTTAAGTTCTCCAACGTTTAGAGTTTATTGTAAAAACATGACCCAATAATGTAAATATATTTCGCCGACAGCGAATTGGCAGTGGACCAAACGAAATCTTTTAGTGCCCCAAGTTGTTTAAATCTACTTCGCTTCCGGCTTCCGGTGGTTTTGTGCGAATTGGACACGTAACAGCGCACAAAGGAATCAAAATTAACTCAATTTAATACAATGAGGATAAGAAAATCAGCTCCTAGAAAAAAGAACGGGCTATTTAGAATATCTAAGACCTTATATCAATCATATCATACCACTTTAGATATGTTATAAGCGTATGAATTTTAGTGCCCAAAATACCGACCACATCGGACGACGTTACCAAGCAACCGAACGACTGAGATAGGCCAATAAGTCAATAGACGTGCTTATCCAAGTTGGTAAAGGGTTCAGACTTACAACCTCAAATACTTTGAACGTAACACATTTATGGTTAAAAAATGGAATCGCCATACATATAAAAAAAATAGCTACACGACTTACAAGTACCCAACGTTTATACCCATAATGGCTACAAAAAGGAATAAGCTCCATAAGCAAAATGAGTTCAAACACCTTTCTTTTACGAGAAGATCTCGTGTTAGCGTGAATAATTTCTTTAGTTTAGAGAATTTTACACAAGACGCGATTATTTACGAACGACATAAAACAGACGTGATGATATTACACCGCACAGCAAAACCAGATAAACAAGAGCCAGCAACCGCAAACCTTGTAAAATTTTAAAGAGTATTGATCATTTTTATAGTCGATGTGGTGACCTGGCTACGATCGCGTATACTTCTAAGAAGCTCGTTCTCTCATTAAAAATTCTCTTTATTAATATTTGCATCAATCTGTACATATTACATTGTTTCTCAGAGACGTTTATGTTCGAAATTAAATACCCTTTTTAAGTCCCTACCCGAAAAGAGTAGAATAAATTTGACGTAAGTATCTGTATCTGTCTGTGGTATTTTAGTTCTCTAACAAATTAACCAATTTTGATGCGGTTTTTTTCGATTAAAAGCTGTCATAATCCAGATGATTCTTAGCTATAATTTAAGATGATCTGTTCTGATGTTTCAAGGTATATATTTTCTAGTTTTTGAAAGGATCTAAACAACTCCTACTGGTTTGATCGATTGGAAATCAACTATACTTTGACTTCGATAATATTAAAGTAACATAATTGCGTAAATTTGAGCTGATGCCGCAGCGTTATCTGGAATCAGCATGATACTCTCCTCACGAACTTAAAGCAGAAGTTTCATGTTGACTCGTTATAATGATTTCAATGAATGGATTTTTGAAATTTTCAATATTAACGTGTTCCCTTACTTCCGCATCCTTATTGAGTTAAAATCTCAAAATGAAAATTTTCTTTATAAAAATACAGTTTCAAATTATTATGTAACTAATACTAATGGCAGCGACGTAATCGCACATCGTCCCTTAGCTAACAACACCGCTCAAGTCGAAAATTGGCTGTTTTTACATTTGAATGCCATTGGATAAAGCTGCGTATTGCGCGTCGAACCATTGGTCTCATGAAATAGATTTCAATAAATCAGAAGCTGTAATTCAAAAAATAGTAACAGCGCTCAAGTCGGTTGGCGTCGCAACACCGCACAAGTCGTTAGTTTGTCATACTTTACGCGCGAAAATACTTCGCGCTCCGTAATTATTCCATTTTTATGTGAATTTTATCGCTGAAAGGTCTATGCAAGAAGTTTTAATAGAAGATTAATAGGTAAGCTATAGGATAAAGTAATGTTCATTGATTCACGCGTATTAATTTAGAAATAAATGATACAAGAATATCTTCACTTACTTAGGCGGTGTTTAGGACTGATGTCAAAACATAAACGGCGTAAACAAAGTCGGAAAGAAGATAAAAAAAGAATTAAACTAGGTTAGTAGTATGGGTTTGTTTTGAGGTCCGCATTTATTTTTTTTGATATTTATGTTTTAAATGCAATTATTCCTACTATTTGTTTTGGATTTGAATCAAAAAAATAACACTAGTTCTTTTGACACCAAAGCATGCAGTTTTCCTACTAAATATGAAACTATTGCAACACCAATAAATCAAAACTTCGGGGAGTTCATAAAAAGTATTATAAGTAGCCAGGATAATGTGAACACAATGTTCGACCAGAACATAGACTTGGATAATATTGAAAACATTAACATTCACAATTTACAAGTTGTAGAAAAAGTTGGTAACGACTTCTTTGATTTGCAATATAATATGTTATATTATACCACCCGAATGGTATTATATAACATATAACATTAATTGCCATTCTTTTTATGATAACCTTCCGTACAACGTTTGGATATGAAACTTCAGTGGAACTCCCATTTGTTATCTCTTACGGGAAGACTCAGCATCGCATCGTACGCGGTTAGAAAAGTTCGTCAAATAAACGATGTTGATACAGCTCGATTAGTATATTTTGGTTATTTTCATAGTATCATGTCTTATGGATTGATGCTATGGGGTAGTGCTACAGATATTAATACTGTGTTTATCTTACAAAAAAGAGCTGTTCGTGGTATTTATAATCTAGGCGCTCGAGACTTCCTTCGGGATATTTTTAGTAAAGTAGGTATACTTACTGTTGCGTCACAGTACATTTATAACAATATAGTTTACATTCACAAAAATATTCATTCTTTTGAAAGAAATAGAGATAAACATAATATTAACACGAGAAAGAAAGATAAACTTATAACACCTTGTTTTCGACTTCACAAAGTAAATGTTTCCTTTCTGGGGCAAGGTATTCGTTTTTATAATAAAATACCACAGAAAAGTTTGCAGTTTTCGATGAATAGATTTAAATCATATGTTAAAAAGTCACTAATAGCTAAAGCATATTACTCTATACAAGATTACGTTGACGATAAAGATGCGTGGGCTTAGTATATGCTGAATTTCGTACAGGATAAATAATCAATTTGTAATCATAAACTGTGTTGTATTGACAATATTTTAAAAGAGTAACTATCGAGTTTCTTGCCGGTTCTTTTCGGTAGAATCTACGTTCCGAACCTGTGGTAGCTTCATTATTGATGTAATTTTTTTATTTTTTCGTGTATTGACGACTCAGAAGTGCTCGTGAGAGCCTACTTGAATAAAGTATTTTTTGATTTTGACAGCAATCACTAAAGACTGCAACTAAACTAAAGACTAGAGATATCGAGTATTCTTTATTATTTATATTATTTTATTAATACTATTATATCTTATTTCTTTTGGATTAACATTTAAAATATTTACGTAAAAAAAAAATATTATTTTATTTACGTTCTAA
Organism: Hypolimnas misippus; assembly: GCA_037950945.1. Lineage (NCBI taxonomy): Eukaryota > Metazoa > Arthropoda > Insecta > Lepidoptera > Nymphalidae > Hypolimnas > Hypolimnas misippus. The sequence goes on along the minus strand of JBBEEQ010000025.1, from coordinate 9,534,660 downwards.
CTAGAGGTGTGTGTTACCAAATAACTTCAAGCAATTGATCTCAACAATGTGATTCTTAAGATTTAAGTTTTAGATACCTGTGTTATAAAGAACGTTAATTTTCTTAAAATATTTCTCAATAAATGCTTTTATTTGCATAATTTTTAATACCATGATCCCTAACATTTCCACAAACAACACCGCCTAAATCTAATAAAATATCAGTCAACACCGCTCAAGTCATAAAATAAAAGTTAAAATAAAAAAAATCGACGAAATAAGTATAAATAATTATTTCTTAACCGCTAACTAGAATATGTATTAAGTAGCAATAGAACAAAACCACAGATATTTTAAAATAAACAGTTTTTTTTGTCTCCTGTAAAGTTGGTAATAATGACTTAAGCGGTGTTGTAAGCTAAGGGACGACATGTCGTCTAGTTTAATTGAAATATAAAATAGTATAATTTACTATATAAAATGAAACCAACAGGAAAATTGTTGAATAATTATAATGCGGATTACCTATATTACGGTTTAGGTGACGATTTTTCCATTATACGTATTTGTACATTTGTAAGTTTCACCCTCGTAATTGACAGAAAACAATTTCTTATACCTGGTAATAGTTATCTAGGTAACATTACGAAACCTATTGCTGTCAAAAATAAAATCATTGACTGTAAATTCTTACTCTTAGGTTTAAAGCAATGACAAGCAACGTACGTAAATATTGATGAAAGTCTGAGAACAAAACTTATAAGTGTTATTCTTTGATAATGGTTCTTATTAACTTACTAGCTGCGACTTACCGTTTCACCCGCTAAGTGGTAATCTAACATACCATCTTGAATTTCGAATTGCATGATTTTTGTAATTGATTGATTCGTTATAGCGGAATCATCTAACTAACATACGAACTCGCATTTGTGTAGCATAAGTTTGTTACTGTTTTGATTTTATCTGTGGAGAAGAGTGACTAAACAAGACGGCAACCAACGTTTGTGAGTTACTTACAAGATGTTTTATCAATTACCGTTTTAATATTATATTTAGACACATTTTAGATATGGATGCTGATAAGCAATAATGTGTCAACCCCCAAAAAATCAAATTTGGAGATATTAATGCATTCTCATAATTCGTCACGTATTTAACTTTATTTTAAAAAAATAATTCAAGTCATCTAAACTAAATAAGTACGGAAAATTATTTCTTTAAACGTTAAATTTCGGATATTGAAGTGTGTTCCATATTTTGCAATTTATTATAGATTATTAGATAAAAATTTTAACTATATCAAATGTGCTTTTATTTCATTATACCTTTTATTAAAATAGAAAAAAAGATGCATAAATACTTCTTCAACAAATTTATTAAGAATAGTTTTGACATCTTTAGACGCCATTTTCTCAAAATAAAGTCCGTGTGGCTTGACACAGTATTGCGTATCGACGTTCATATAGAATATTTGGTAATTTATTTTTTCATATGAAGTTTTCTTGAAAAATAAAGTACATTTTGACATGGTTTACTTAATAACATCTTAGCATTTTAATTTACACGGCGTTTCCGTTCGTCGGTTCATTCAACCGGCACCAGAAATTACCGAACGGGCTCACGTCACGTTACAGCACACGAACTTTACTGCTAAATACCGCGAACAATATCGTCGATAGCGGGTGGATGGGATAGTCCAATACGGTTTATTATATACAACAATTTACAAAACTTTAAGAAAAAAAAACGCTATAATTAACTGTGGGTGATTGAGGTCAATTGTGATTTTTTTTTTATAAAATTTACGTTGCACCCGTAAGTTTAAAAAATGCATATATTATGTTAAATAAGGAATAAGCCAACACCATTCTAAATTACTATTTTATTATTATTATATCGAATTCGGAGATATCGATGTATTTTCATAATGCATCATGTATTTAACATTATTAAAAAAAATTCAAGTCGTCTAAACTAAATAACACATAAAGTTTCTTAATTAATGTTTTGAATATTGAAATATGCTCAATATTTTGCAATAGTAATAATAATATATTTGAAACGCTTATTATTAGATAAAACTTTATATTATGCCAATCTGCTTTTAATTCATATACTTTCTTATCAAAATAGAAAAAAGAAAATGAATATATACTCCTTCAATCAAATTTGTTACGCATAGGTTTGACATCTTACTGTCATACTACAAAAGACGCATTAAAACCATGTTGAATACGTGTCTAGCTAAACAGTGTTTAAAAATCAAACATTGCTTAAAATATTATATAAATTGCTTAACAACGAATAAGCTCATAAAAAACTTATTGATAAAATGTTATACGTTACATTTGACAGCTGAAATAGGTTTTAGACATCTATTAAACTCACTTAAACGTATGTTAATCTAAAGCATGTTTAACTCAAAACTGTGCTTAGACGCGGATTTTTAGTACAGATTTTTATAAACACGCGTTTAACGTCTGTTTAAATCTTTTGTAGTAAGGCAGTTAATATTTTGCCATCTTCTCAAAATGAAGTCCGTTTGACTTGACACAGTATTGCTTATCAGCGTCTAAATATGATTTGATTTTCAAAATTTGTTTCACATAGAAGCGTAAGTCGTTTGTCTAATTTCGAGCTAGATGGTATTTTCCATCTGACCGAATGTCGAGCATGAATATTAAAATTTCCATCTTGTCGGAGCACGGCTCGTTATACTGTCCGTGCTTATCGCCTGACAACAACAATATTTTAATTATTCGCACGAGTTTATCCTTGACAGATGCGAAAATGGAAGGATATTATAATGTAAAAGTGGAATTATAAAGCTGTTTATTAGTTAGCTAGTATTTACTCTGTGATTTTTTATATGTGCGAAAATAACGCTTATCAGCGATAGCTTGATAGCTTGAAACTAGATTAATAGATGACCTATTTAAAAGTATTACGTGTTTCAATAGGTTTTCACCAATCCTTATATGAACTCGAATCTTTGTAATGTTTTATCATTCCATAAATTTTAAAGTACTTCTAGAATTAAATCCTAATTAAAACGAAAGGTGGAGACAAATTATTATATTTTCTAAATTTTATCTATCTACTATACTATTATATTTCCTATATTTTATCTCATCTCACTCACTTAATATTTCTTAAAATATAAGACCAAGAGACTTGATTCGTTATGACGTCTATTTTGTCTTGTAAAGTTAAACTATGAACAATTATGAAAATTAACTTCTAAAAACTTTAACACTCTAAAGCAGAGTAATATTGATGTCACTTCATTTTTCAGGTTGTACCACGTCTCCTCGGTTCACTGGTGGGAGGATCGATGAGCCCCACACAACACTTAGAGCAGCAACAAGCTTTAGTGAAACAGTTCGCGGAGATATTAGAATTCGTACTGAAATTCGACGAACACAAAGTAAGTGCCTCAAATACCGTTTAATGAAAAAAGATTGACCCAGTTCATCTAAGTCAGTCATTCTTATACACTGAAGAGTTTGTCGAACACGAGACAATATCTAGCCTAGTCCTGAAGAACCATTGGTCTACTAAGGTTTATGCTACTTGTGACAAAGAAATGTTCTGTATTATGTATACACTGTATAAAACAAAGTCGCATCCCGCCATCTGTACGCTTAGTTGTTTTAAACTACGCAACGGATTAATGCGGTTTATAATATAATTATAATAACGCATCACACTCAACTGCCCCTTTAAGATCTCATGACCTTGTGTCGGGGGTCCGGAAACACTCACAACACTAACACAAACACCCAGACCACGACAAACATCCGTATGGCCACACGTTTGCCGTGAGCGGGGATCGAACCTGCGACCGTTAGCGCTTTAGTCAGTTGCAGTGACCATTGCGCCAACGCGTCTGTGTGTATGTATAAAAGATTTATTATAATAGTTGAGAAAAGCCATGAATTTGTAATTTTATAACGTAAAAAACCACATTGCATCCGTGTGAAGCCAGGGCGGGTCGCTATATAATGTATGCTAGCTTCTATACTTTGTTTGCGTTTATTCCTGTATATAAAATATATGGAACCAATCGTAAACTTTTTAATACCCTAAAAATCATCAAGATCAAAATCAAAAGTTCGATTGTTTTAACGCCATACTTAAAAAACAAAGCCACTTTCGTGATTAATAACAAAAGAATAATTACTCGTATTATTCATATTATATAATAGCTCTACAAAAAATAACTGTAAATTTAAGGCGGAGTAGGCGAAGTAAACAATTTACTCAACACCCACTTCACAGCTTTATATATGATGGTATAAATAAAATAATCAATAAAGTATTAATACTGTGCGATGAAACGTAACCTTTTAAGGTAAACGGTAATTCTAACAATCCGGTGAATCAGTGAAGGTATCTAAAGGCTCTGCAATTCAGTCTTGCACTCCAACGAACAATAGACCATTGGATGGAATCGATAACAGGTTCGAATCCTGCTTGACCTTTGACCACACCCCGTCTGTCTAATGCCATTGTGTATTATATCAATAATATTGTTTTCTATAAATGTTGTCATGACTAAATTCAATGAGCTTATTAAACGTAATTAATTACTTAATGGTTTTGTAAATAATGTTATTCCCGAATGGATAGTTCGCTTTTTGTTATAATCGATGAATCTATTCGAAATATTTAATACAGAAATAGACATAAAAAACGTATCTAATAAAACTATTACGTCAAAGCTCCCGTAAAAATTTAAAAACTTGGCACCGATTTGCTTAAAATGATATTGTCTATGCTCCTCAATCGATAACTAAAAATATACCCTCGTAAACTTTTATGAATTTTAACTAAAATATTTTGCTTTATTTTTGCTCAATAATAATTTTTATAAAATATAAAAACAATGACGTACAACATTACGTCAGCAAATGTTATGACGGATCAAAAATAAATACACTACAGTGCATAAGTCACGAAAAAAATGAACCTAGCCGTTTAGTCATCAATATTGTGTTATTTCTTATATATTATTAAATGTAATATTGCACAATGTTATCTGTAGTATATTCACTTCTTTGGAATATTAAAAGTTAAACATATTCAAAATAATTTTTCACATAAATAATTTATACGTAGAATTAAAAGGATATTAATTTAAAATACCTTACTACCTCGCTTCATTACAAAAATGATTTATCCAGTCATCAAAATATACAACTTAAGTCTGTTACTATTCATTAACCTTGAAAATATTTTCTCTGCATTAAAAACTGTTTATTCGTTTATAATTACTCATTATTTTTTATTAGTCATCTATCAGATAGCTGAGGTTGTGAATTCCTAATATTAAACATTGTAGAAAGCTAGCTCCGACCTCGGCCCACGGAGCTGAGTCATTCCTCTTCATAGGATTGTTTATTTACTTTATTTTAGTGGGTAAGAATGAATTTGCATGTTACAATTTTAGCCGTACTTAACGAATCTGTACAGGAATTGGGTCACGGATTAAACTTCTTAAAATTGTTAAGAACTTTTTATTCCGTGACACATTTATACCAAAAATTAACGTAATTGCGTTTACGAATTCTGTGCATATGATTATTAATAAAGTATCTAAGTATCATTAAAAAAAATACAAAATTATTTTTATAGAATATTCATAACATTTGTATTTTCTACATCCCGTCATAAAACATTTTTGTGTACAGATGAAGACACCGGCCATTCAGAACGACTTCAGCTATTACAGAAGAATCGTATCCCGTAGTGGTCTCATAAACGCGGAACTACCGCCCGGGGAGGAACCGCACATAGGCGCAGAGGTTGCAAACCGGATGTCCCTATTCTATGCACAAGCAACGCCGATGCTAAAAGTACTGTCAGAAGCCACTAGCCAGTTCGTAAACGACAATCAACAAGACCTTGAGAATACTACAGAAACGCTCAGTACGATGGCCAAAGTCTGCTTGAGAATGTTGGAAAATCCGTAAGTAAATCAAACTGATATTATAAATGCGAAAGTTTGTGTAATTGAATATGAAAAAGCAACAAACGTACAAGTACCTTTGTTGCTTTTTCATACTGTAACGGATTTCTACAAAATTTTAAATGGAGATCCGTTTATATTCTAATTTAACATAAGCGTTTAATATCGCGGATATTCTAGAGGCGTTACTAGTTTTACTATAATTATTATCTAGAAGAGTTAAATAGGATAAAAATTACCGAAATATAGAATCTATACTCCTAGTACCCGTAACCATTAACCACTCGTGATCAATTTGATAAGTTCCATGTTGTAGCGCAAAAAGTAGGTAAAGAATATTCATATGAAAATGAGAAACATCTCTACGCGCAGAATGCACGTGAATGTGTTGTTCATCGTTATTGCGACAAGGGCGAATTTATTATATTACTCGATTATTACTGGGGTCGTTCGACACATGATACCAGCACACCCGACCAGCGCTAATGAAATAATGATAAATCATATGTCACTCACATCGCACTTAATGTCGCCCCTTTCGATTTACGTCTATTTACTTCCTTATTACCACTCTTGTTTGTGACATCATTTTTATTATGTAAAACACATTGAATTCAATTGTTAAAACAGTCGAAATAATAAGCAGACAAAAGCCATTTTTATCTAAATTTGCTTAAGTTATTCGAAGGATTTCATCTTTCATATCAAAATTTTATGCAACGTTATTTTTCCGATATTCATTGTTCAAAATATTGGACGTAACGTTTCTAATAGCGACATCTGTATTCTAACGGAAATTCACTAGATTATCATTCGATCAGCAAATTAACTACCGTACTGTCCAATGATAAAGTCGCATATTCGATGGCCGTTGTGTTTATCGCAAAACGAATAACCGATCACAAGTTTTAGGACGTAACGCAGTGGTCATCCTCTGACGTACGACCGCTATCCGCTTCCTTATCAAACGTATTCGGTTGATATTGTACGACACATGCTAACCTCATACGTGGTATAGTACAGGCAAATGTGATACTTATTCTCATATGAGATGGCTTAAAAACGCTTGCATTTTTCAATTCACTTAGCCCATTTAATGGCGAGAACAGCCCAATATATCGACCGCGCCATTGAAAGTGACAATAGCACCATGTGCCTTGAATGATAAAAACATTGTCAGGATTTTAAGACCCACCAATTATTAACAGACAATATGTAGTTAAAAAATAATTGTTACTTTGACATGAACTCTCCAGAGATTTCATTTGGGACCGGTTACTCGCGGTTTGTTCCCAAAAGTATAAATATTCATAGCGTTGATAAATTCAACACAATACACTCCTAGTTATTTGTTATTTATTTTCCTGTATGAATGCGAAAGACATCAACTGGAATATTTAGGACAATGTTGAGTGTCTCTTATACGAGTACGTACCATAAGAATCGACCCAAATGTAAGATGACTACTTACTTTTATTTTTCCAAACATTATTTAAATACTTTAATATAGTTATTCCTCCTCTACATATTTCGTTTTCAATGAATACAATAAAAATATCGCAGAAATAAATATAAACTTAAAACACCACAGTAAAATATTATCAAAAAATTACAAAAAATATGCACAAAACGTGCTCTTTGCATACATCAAAGACATGGTTTATGCATTTATTCCATGGACGGTCTCTGGAGACCCGAACGCGCGTCCGTACATAGTTTTATTATGCCGTAAATCCCGATACTCGTTTGTTCAATGTAACGCGGGAACCCATAACTATTTATTTATTTAAAGCAGGTACGCGAGCTCAGCTGGAAATATGTTCGCTATAATATTTCGGCCATGGGATGTACGATATAATTACCATTATTTGGGTTGCTATAACAAATGAAAGCAGCGCACAATTTTAGTTTAATGGAATGAAATTTAGGTTAATAATCTATAAATCTTTTATCTAACTTCCTTGTACTATATGTAACAAATTAAGCTTGCTAAACTCATATTTAAAATTATCTATTTCAGAAAATTGGTCGCCCAGTTCAGCCGCGAAGAGACCTCTCTTTTGGTCCTTCGAGTCATGGTCGGTTTGATCATACTTTACGACTGGGTTCATCCATCTGGCGCTTTCTGCCGTTCCTCATCAGTCGACGTCAAGGGTTGCGTGAAGTTTCTTCAGCAGCAGCCACCACCGAAGGCAGAACCCCTTCTGAACGCTCTCAGGTACACCACAAAACACCTAAACAGTCAGTCTACGCCGAAGAATATAAGAGCTCTCTTGGCTGCGTGAGGACACCATTCAAGCCTTGCATGTTGCTGTGGGGAATGATGTGACAATAAAAACGTGGGGATTTCTCGTCGGCATTTATTTTGCTCGTTTATTGTCTGTTGGTTGTAGCGTGATCTTAGGTCAATAGTATGATACGTTCAAAGATGTACTAATTTTTGGACGACACTTTCCAAAAAAGGTTTTATATGTCTAATCTTAAACTAAAGTCGTTTATTTATGATAGATGCAGCTATGGTAAATAAAATAAAAAAAATATGAAAATATTTTTCAGTCTAAAATTTTTTTCAATCAGCAGTTTACGGGAATAACATTACTCTGTAGTCATTATTATGACTTCTGTTAAAAAATGTGAAATAATATAACGTTTACTATTAGCTATGTCTATGGATAAATAAAATCGAATTATAGTATATTTAAAAATTAAGGAAACCTGCCTGCCAGTAAAAAATATATACAGAGATCAAGTTACAACAAACGGTGTTAGCGTGTAAGTAGTAGGTAGATATTAAATGTTGTAGTTAATGTAATGATTAATATCGTTAACGTATAAGAGATACTCTATAAATACTTTTTATTATATCTATAATTTTATGAAATTTTAAGGCCCAAAAATATATCAGTGAAATAATGTCGTGATGTACATAGATTACCTCAGTACGGATGCATTGAAAAACAAATGATTTTCAGAAATATTTAACTAGTATCTCTATTAAAGCTATTATTAATAATGAAAAGGTGATGCAATATATAATATGTGTATGTACGTGGTAAATAGGCGCACTCTATTAGATAAATCCTGTTAGGAAAAGCTTTAAAAGCAATCTGCATAACATTATTTTTGAGAAATCTTTCCCTTACCCCACACATGTGCAAGGTTAGTATATGTAGGTATATGTGTATGTACGTCACAACACAAACAGAATTTATGAAGTCACTCGTAAGTTAGATTTAAAACCTTTATAAGAAGCTAGAAACTAAAAAACTAAACAAAGTATTACATTAAAATAAATGAAACTGCCTTAAAATTAAGAACATTGTTTACCATAACTAATAGTAAAATATTAGACCCAATAGTTGACTTTTCGATAAATTTATTGAATAATCGAAAACCAAATAAGACATAGGATATAATCGTAAACATCAACAATCTTACTTATAAAATTTACACGTGACATATAGTGGAGTGATTGCAATAATAAAAAAAATTGCTCTAAATCACCGTCATTTGTAAATTCTATTAGTAAGACCGTTATCATAGGCGCCGGCAGGGGGATGCAAGGGGGGCATTAGCACCCTCTGCCATGGAAGTAAATATTACATTATCTCTATAATTTACAAGGAATTTTGTATAACAACGCACTGTGCACCCTTAAATTCTAATGGCGCTCTTTACTGTTATAATATAAATAAAACAATATTAAATAAACATAAAAATGATGGAACTGCTAGAATTCGAAATATCAAAGACAATTATAATAAGTAAATAAAAATTCAACCAAAAATTTTTCAGACAAAGTATATCAGCTAGACTGGAAAAGACTGAAATTCTATACTGAGTTAAATACTCCATAAACAAATATCACTTTTCAAAATTTTGTAAAACATAAACTGTTTACGTAAATGTAATAAAAGTAATGCATGCTAGATATGAAGTAATATTGCACATTAGTCTTGTCCGAGTCAAGAAAAAAAAATAACTTAAAAGTAACGCCTTTCAAGATTTAATTTTAAGACTATTGTTAAGAAATGGATTTATGCATGTACCATGTACCACTGCCTTGATGTTATGTATCAAAGTAATTTTAAAATGAATTTTATATATGTTTTACTATTATGTATAAATTGGCGTAAGAGGTAACGATTAAGCATACCATTTTAAGAATAAATAAATTTTTAAAGAATCATATACAACCTATAAATATAATTACGGTTTAAAAAAACAACATTGTCTATGGAAAAATGTAAAGACGCTACTCACGCTCAAATATTCAATGAAAATGTTAACGTTATTATTCTAATGTTTACTATGAGTTAAAATTTATTTTGCTCGAGTCTTCCACGCTGTCCTATTCCTAATTTATATTGCACAATTTACTACTTTAAATTAATCAAATATTTCTAAATACATATACAATTTTAATCTAATTAGTTTTATTTAAGGCAACGTAGGTAAAAGCTTTAATGCACCGTTACGATCGACTCAGACTATGTCGAGATAATACAGCATTAATTTGAATTTTTTTCGGAGAAGCTTGTTAATGTTTCAAATTATTCGAATTTAATTTTCACCCTTTATACTTTAGCATGCATAAGAAATTAGCGTAGTGTCATTAAGTATTAAATATTCTTAAATTAGAAAAATTAGTTACTTCTATTACTTGCACAGTTAGCACAATATTGTTATTTATGTAATATAGATAGTATTGTTGAGATGTCTTCGTGGTTCGTTATTTAATATTGTAATCGAATACCTATGCCTTTCTGCATTCGCATTTATGAGGAATTGATTTGAAAACCTTACAGATTTTATGACCACTGCCCACCCTTTGTAATATTTTTGTTTTTTTTTTTTTAACTATCTTAATGATTTCTTCAAAACAATTAGTAAAATTAGCATAGATTAGATGAGAAAAATGAGGCGAAAATGTAAGCTTTCGAAATTAGCAAAATATGTATAAGTAAAAGATAGATTAAATATATTTTAATCAGTTGTTGTATTCCAATGCTATTTATAAATGTGAAGAGTTCCTCGCCTCTATAAATATACGTCTGTTTTGCATCTAACTTATATTTCACTATTTTCAAAGTTGCTATTTATGCGTCTAAAGAGTAAAATAATAAAAAAATCTACTTATTAATTATTATATAACCTTATCGCTTACAATTTAATAGTTATTTCAGAAAATTTTTGCTTAATGTGATCTGTTAATATTTGAATTATCGAACTCTTATATATATACTCTAGCAGAATATATTTAGAAAAATGTAATGCATTATGTAGTCTAACTGTTGTTCTTTATTAATGAATGGATTAAGTCAATTGTGTTTAACTAATAATTGTTTAAGATGTGTATGATAAACCTATTTTCTTAGTTATCATTTATTTATTATATAAATACACCAAAGTTATAATAATAAACAAATAGTCCCTCTCATTTTGTTTTATTTATAAATTAAATCCTTATAACATGAACAATTACAACTATATTATTTTAGATTAATTATTAGCGGGTCGTGGTTTAAGAATAAGTTTCCCAGTTTCATCACACGACATATTGAAGTCGTTAAGTACTGATCGTGTCCTTGCTGTGATTATGCTTGGTGCTATAACCCTCCTGTGTACACCCATCATGAACAATAATACTGAAAAATAAAATTGACAAGTGATATAATAGAAGAAGGATACTTATTGAATTAAATTTTAATTATTGAAGACTATAGAACAGTAACAAAATTAAAGATGATATTTTAGACTGATAATTTTCATAGAGCATAATTAAAATTATAGTTATAGATAATAACTGGTCAAGTGCGAGTAGGACTCGCGCACCGAGGGTTCCGTACAAACTTATAGAAATCTATAAAAGTCTAATCCATCTACGCCATTTGTGGTCTTCATCATCAGTTCCAACATAAGTTACTATCAAAAATACCTAAATCGGTATAGGCTTGCCTATAATATTTGAGGAGTTCCCTCAATTTCTCCAGGATCCCATCATCTGATCCTGACCTGAAGACAATGGGACCACCTTGGAACAAAAAAATCTTATCAAACAAAAAAAATTTTGAAAGCACGGTACACAAATGGCGTAATCGGCGAACTAACATAAAAAAAAAAAAAAAATTAAATACAAGGTCGAATTGAAAACACTCCTTACTAGTAGGCTTGGGTAGTTCGCGAACGACCTAGGTGGGAAGAGCGCTCCTTTAGGTGAACTATGCGAACTAGTTCATTGAAAATCCCGCTCTTAGTTCTTTTTATATTTCTTTTAGCGTCCACTTTACTAGACAGTGGCGCTATGTGACCAACCGAGTTATTTACTTTTTTTGTACGCGCCTTGATATTTCGATATCGATACTAAACAACTTCACATCCCCATGGTTGAAATTTTATCAAATCATATGAAATCATAAAAATCGTCAACTGAAGTATTGCTGACTAATTATTAAACAAAATACTAATACGATTTATGTCTTATTTTACGGTAAGTTTAATTAAAATTAAAATTTTTCTCTTTTATTTCCATTTATTGATACAAATAATTGATTATTATTATTATATATCGTGATAATTAGCGATATATAACCTAAATAATCATAACTATATTTTTTTCTTTATTTATTGTTATTATTAAATTATTTCAAAAAAAGAACTAATGAACTAATAGAGCGAACTAGTTCATCCTTGGATTATGAACTAAATTGAGCGCTCTCTGTGGTGACCGGTTAGGCCCAAGACTACTTACTAGAAGTCGCTTAAATATAATCAAATATTATGTAAATATGGATCACGTCCCAAAAACTATTTTGAAACTACTTAGGAGCACTTTAATTTTAAACACGATCATGGATGCAATCCATGGAAACACAAAATTTTATTTTAAGTACTAATACACCTTATACTTTCAAAAAAAAAAGTTATAGCGCGATTCAGGATACACCTAGTGCCATCTCTTGACAATTTCAATGAACTAACTTGTTGAGTTTGACATTAACAACATAATTATATTATATTTTATTCTTGTTTTATTTTTATTTATATTCTACTACACTCCACTACCCCTGCACTACGTTCGTAAAATATTTAGATTTACATTATCAATCAAAATATCGAAATATATATTAGTGTTGCCAAGACGAAAATAATTAGTCCTTAATTCGAACAAAACTAATTGTTTATTTATAAATAACTAATTATATTACTAATAACCAGAATAATTATATGTGTAGACAAATAAGTAAATTAAATAACTCGATCTGTTTGAATTTAATTTTAAAATTTTCGTACTAAGTCAATACGAGTACTTAAATCAAATCGCGTGAAGCTCTTATAATGAATGTTAATTACGTAATGACGTTATAAATCGACGATAAAACTTTTAAATGAAAAGTTTATTTTATTATTTTTAGCGCGTTTAAATAATAATTAAAATAAAAAATTTTATTAATCGAGCAGAATTATATCACAGTTAATGTCATAATGTTGTAATAGATGGCATTAGCTGTACGCTGCATCGCGCTATCATTTTGTTAGCTGCGATATATAGATTGCATTGCGTTGTTGATAAAGGTTTGCTGCTTTTTAATGTTTTCGTATTGATACAAATTTCTTCTCAGTGTTTGTAAAATTGTTTTTTGACCATGGTCAACTTCTATGTTAATTTGTTACAAGTACATATAATTTTAATTCTAAGATTAATATGTTTTCCGCTTGATCAATTTACAACTTGATACATTTACGCGTTCCTGAGAAAAAGGTTGAAAGACAGACGTGGAGACTGACAGACACACGAACAGAAATTTACAGTTTTCGGATTTTTTCCTTTATGTATACTAAAGGACCTTGCTCCTGGCCAAATTTCATAATGCTTGGTCAATGGGAAGTACCCTATAGGTTTTGATTCCCTTGCGAAAACGTTAAAAACGCTATCATACTTAAAATATGTGATATAAATGACCGTATCTTTTGATTGCGTTAACTTAGAAGTTTGATTTTTTCACAGCGCTTAGTAATTACAACTCTGAGTACTTGACGTTGATAAAAATTTGTTACCTTCACGCGTTTCTGAGAAAAAGGTTGAAAGACAAACTTACAAACAGACAAACATACATACAAAAATTTACAGTTTTCAGATTTTTTCCTTTATTTGTACCATAAGATCTTACTTCTTGCCAAATTTCATCGTGCTAGGTCAATGGGAAGTACCCTATAGGTTTTGATTCCCTTGCGAAAACACTAAAATGGTCAACATATACGACATATTTTCCATTATCTTTTGATTGCGTTGACTTAGAACTTTAATATTTTCACGGCCGCATGTCATCGTAGACTTGAGTATATGATATTAATTTCAACATGATACGTCTATGCATTTCTGAGAAAAAAGGGTTGACATCCCGACAGACAGACAGACAGACAGACAGACAGACAGACAGACAGACGGACAACAAAGTGATCCTATAAGGGTTCCGTTTTTCCTTTTAAGGTACGGAACCCTAAAAATGATTTTTTTTCGAATAGAAGTACACTTTTTTATATTTTATTTCAAATATAAAACATTATCTTTAATCCCCAAACCAAACAGAGAAGTTTGAAAAGTTTAACGCATGTATCTTGTGTCTGTTGATGACCATCGTAGCTCTCTAACGAATGAGCCAAGTATGATGCTTTTTTTTTGTTTAAAAGCCAATGTAATTGAGATGGTTATTAGCTATAATTCATAGAAATTTGTTCAGACATATCAAGATTATAATTTAATGGATAGTGATGCACATATATCATTAATAAAAATCACAGGTTCAAATGTAACACACCGCTCACTTTCATTTTCACTGAACATATATTGAAACATAATTAAGTAGGGAAAAAGCACATCACATAAATGTTATATGCCTATTCAGTTTATTCCTCCAATTATTCTCTTTAACTTAAGAGGCCTTTGAACACATCACTATTTTTAAAGATAGAAAAAAAATTGTGACTGTAAATTAGAAACACATAATTTTTACACTTATAAAACTTGAAGTGTCTCTTGTAATCGCAAAATGACAGCCTTATACTACATATGAATGTTCATATGGTAATAATAATACCATTTAACAATCTAATTTTTAAAATTTTTGTCTTTCTGTCTAACTTGTAACAGTGACAATGTCTCTCCGAATATATCTCCGAAATAGCTGGACCAATTTTGATGGCACATTCACTGGCTGATAGCTGATGTTATAAGAAGTAACTAAATGAAATGTTATTTTATATAGAGATTTAGAGTTTTGTATGAAAATTATAACTCATGAAATTGTCAGTTGTGAACAGTACCGGTATAGTGGTGGCTAGTTCAAAGTAATATAGGAAAAATATTCCTTACCTAAAAACGTAGAAGTTAAAGCAAAGAATGGATGGTTCCAAAGCGATTGTGTCAATGATACCACAGGCGTGAGAGGGTCAGTCAACCAGTGCCAGGCAGCAATGGCTGTGCATACCGACACGACCGCTAGGAGGACTGTAAAAAAGTCACTTTATTTTGCAAGTAGTCATGTAACTTATTACAATATATTTTAGAATAAATGTATTTAAAATTTTTGTAACTATTAATGTTACAAATTTAGTAGTTTAGAAGAATTAACATTACAATATGCAAAACTAATGAGTAAGACAATGTTCATATTTCACCATAAAAGATATTATTCAATAAATAATTACTATTTTATACAATAAAATTAATGCACATCTTAGTCATAAGTACTAGTTACAGTATATTTTTATACTTGTGACTTACTTCTCCATCTCATAGTAGCTGGTTGAAGGCATGCTATAACTTCTGTCAAGCGCCGTTCAAATGCCTTCAAGTCTGTAAGAACGGCTTGTAACATTAGAAATTACAACATTAGTATACATAAAGATATTAATCTTTAAGCTATTTTAATTGAAAAAATATTTATTAAAATATGTTTAGTGTTTGTAAAAACGAATATTATTATATTATTATGCTTTTCTAAGCGATTTAATTCTTTAAAGTATATTTAATGTTTAGTCAGATAATATTTATTATATTCTTAGTTTAAATTGATTTTACTGTTAATTTTACTTTTTCGTATATTTTTTTAACTTCATTAAACCCTCGTCTTTAATGCTTGCAAACTGTATACTGTATACTTACCATCACAAGCTGTTTGTTCCAATGACATTTTAAATTATTTTTTAAAAGAATACTCTTATATTTAATTTTTTACGTTATTTTTTTTATTTTACAATTATTTAAATATTTTTTTTGCTTTTATTCAGATAAACACCCTCATATTGACTACAATATTGTCGAACTGACGACTAATGACTTTGACATTTCAATAGTGATGCGACTCAATATGAATTATAATCAAAATATTCGGGTAATTAATGTAGCTTCTAGTAAATAATAAATAGTTTAGACAACTTTAAAATTATTTTATTATTAATTAAAATTGATATATTTCACATAACATATGCTATTTTAATATTTTTTTTAAATATATATAAAAAACGAATTATTATCATTTATAAAAATGATGATGATGATGATGATGATGATATCTCGACCGTGTTCGGCCACGGCGACTGCTTCAACTCCATAATTGCCGTTGATGTGATCGAATGTGGCTTATGTAGCCAATCTTCTTTGTGAAGATTCTCGCACATTGCGGACATGTAAGAACTCCGTTAATAAAATTATAACTAATCGCCGCAGGTGGTCGGGCTTTTAGTTGGTCTCGCTTGGAATCTAACTCTGAGCGCCGTTTAGTTTCAAATTCATGGACTTTTCTTTTTACCAAAGTCCTCCATCTTGAACGATCGGCGGCCAGATTTTCCCAGTCCGATGTATTTATGCAGCACTTCTTCATATGCCGCTTTAGCACATCTTTGTACCTGAGGAGTTGTCCGCCATGCTTGCGCTTGCCCTCCTCAAGTTCGCTGTAAAAGATGCGCTTTGCCAGCCGCTGCTCCGACATACGCGACACGTGGCCGCTCCACCGAAGCTGTCGCCGCATCAAGTAGGTCTCAATACCACCCACATTGGCTCTACGCAACACTTCGGTATTTCGCACACGATCGGACCATCGGATCCCAAGGATCTTCCACAAACAGCTCAGGTGGAATCTGTCCAGCATACGGATATGCCTGCGATACACAGTCCAGGTTTCAGCAGCAAACAGAATGTTAGGCAGCACTACAGCCATGTATACCGACATCTTGGTTGACATTTTCAGATCGTGAGAACAGAAGACCCTGGAATTAAGCTTACCAAACGCTGCGGCTGCAGCGCCAATCCTGCTGTTAATTTCGGCATCAAGGTCACACTTGGATGTTAATGTGCTCCCCAGATAACGAAACTTTTCGACCTGCTTTAGCTCATCCTCGCCGAGTTTAATGGTCAGTAATTCGTGACTGTGAATGTCTAAAGACATCACCTCCGTCTTCTTTATACTGACCTTCAAGCCGAATTTATGGCACGACTCGTCGAAAACAGACATTAACTGTTGCAGGTCGTCCGGAGATTCTGCCACGAAACACAGGTCATCAGCATACATAATTTCTGAAACCACTGCGTATGAGACTTTGCTGCGAGCTCTGAGTCTAGACAAATTAAAAAGGTTACCATCAGTGCGAAAACGGATGCGAACTCCTGCGGTACAAGTTTGTAAGGCCTCTCTGACTACAACGGCAAAATATAGAGCAAACAACGTGGGTGCTAGAACGCATCCCTGTTTTACACCACAGGTAACAGGAAAGTAGTTAGACTCAGCATATTCGACAGCGACACAGCACCTCATGTCATCGTGCAAGAGTCTCATGAGTCTTACAAACTTCTCCGTACATCCTATCCGTCTTAATACCATCCAGAGGGCTTCTCGGGGTACGCTGTCAAAAGCCTTCTCGAGATCGACGAAACAGAGGTACATGTTACGTCCTTGTTCTCTGCTTTTCTCCTGCAACTGTCGCACCGAGAATATGGCCTCACAGGTTCCCCGGTCAGGTCGGAAGCCGAACTGGGTTTCAGGTAGTAGCTTTTCGGAAAGCTCTAAGAGACGATTTAAAAGTATTCGGGCAAATACTTTACCGGGGACTGATAAAAGCGAAATACCGCGGTAGGAATCGCAATTAGAACGGTCTCCTTTGTTTTTATATAAAGTTCTAATACGCGACAATTTAAAAGTGGTTGGGACCTGTTCTTCGTTCCACATTCGCTCGAAATAAGTAAATAAAACCGTATGCAATCCCTCACCGCCGTACTTAAGCAGTTCTCCTGGTATCAAATCAATGCCAACTGCTCGCCCATTCTGTTGTTGTTTTATGGCCCGAATAACCTCCCCACACGACAATGGCTCATCCATCTCAATAGCTATGGGGAGTTGAGGTATCGATTGTACTTGTTCCAGGTCCACTGACCTGTCCACATTAAGCAGTGTATCGAAATGTTCTGCCCATCTCTTTAGCACATCTTCTCTGCTTTTTAGAAGGCCTTCGCCGTCGGCAGGTTTAAGAGGCACTTTGGCAGAGGAAGAAGTGCGTGTTAACTTTCGAACCTCATTATAAAACTCACCAAGCTGGTTTGTGTCCGCAAGCCATTGCATGTTACGAGCCTTATCCTGCCACCATTTATCTTTAGCTTCCCGAGTTTTTCTACGAAGCTCAAGCTCGCTTTGTCTGATCGCCGCCACCTGGTCTTTTTCTACATTTTGCCGTCGGAGTAGAGAACGGTGCCTGTCAAATGCCTCCGTCAAAAGTCTATCGTTTCTATCGAACCAGTCCTCGTTATTACGGACTTTTAGACCCAATGTAGCAACGGCAGTATCAAAAATGTGGGAAGACAGACTCCCCCAGTCAGCATTGACATCACCGATCCCCTCATTAGATTGAGGCAGTGCGGATATCAAGGTTTCGGCGTAAAGGGCTCTGGTCTCGAGATCTTTAAGCAGGTCCAAATTAATACAAGTAGGTTTTGATTTCCTGGATCTATTTGGACGTTGGAGGCGAATACGTAGCTTGGTAACGACAAGCCTGTGATCAGACCAGCAGTGAGCACCGCGCATCACGCGGGTGACCTGCACTTGTGAAATATTTCTTTGACGTACAATAGCATAGTCTATCAAATGCCAGTGCTTGGACCTAGGGTGCATCCATGTGTTTTTATACTTTGCGGGTAGTCGAAACATAGTGTTTGTGATCGCAAGTTCGAATTTAGCACAGAAACTAAGCACCAATTGGCCATTGTCATTCATGCTGCCTACACCATGTCTGCCTAAAACTTCAGGCCAGGCATTAAAGTCTTGCCCCACTCTGGCATTGAAATCACCCAACAAAATTATTTGCTCTCTTGGGTTTATATTTTCGATGGTGTGAGTCAGTTCTTCATAAAAGTGCTCCTTAATATCATCAGATTTCTCTAGCGTGGGAGCATAGACACTGATGATATTCAGATAATTGTTCGTGTCCAAATGTAGACGTAGTGTGGTAACGCGGTCCGAGATGTGCACCGGAAACTCATGTAGTTGCTTTACGAGCTGATTCCTGATCGCAAAACCCACGCCCGATCGTCGTGGTTCGGATGCAGCGAGACCTTTCCAGTAGAAAGTATAGCCACCGCCGTATTCCACAATCTCTCCTTCGTCAGCAAGATGTGTTTCACTAAGGGCAGCAATATCTACATGATACCGAGAAAGTTCTCGAGCAATGATGGCTGTTTTTCTTTCAGGGCAGGCATTAACTTCACGGTCAAGAAGCGTCCTCACGTTCCACGCGCCAAACGTCATTTCAGATGTGTTCCATACTTTAAATACTACATTTTTACGGTTGCGTCGACCACGTATTAAAAGATGCGAGGGCAGCCGTGGTTACTACCATCTCTATGGTTCGGGGTGAACAATTTTTAGGGCACCTTTTCTAGCCCCCTCCAAGGCTGGGCAAGGAGAGCAGTGCCTCCCTAAATAGGGCTGCTCTGTCACTCCAGGTGCTGCCGAATTCCCTCTGTCACCCCAGTGCAGAGTAAAAGCGACCACGATGTTCCAAGAACACCCCTGGAGCCGCCTATGTGCAGGTCTCGGACAAAGCCCGGTATGCATCCTACCGAACCTCTCTACCTTAACCTATCGCCATAGGTGTTAACGTCAATCGGAGTCCATAATCTGAAGCATTATTTTTTATTTTATTATCAATTTCTCCTTAGCTGAGCGGGGAGTGAAAGAAAAACATCAAACAGCTCAAGCGATCAAAGAATCCATCTTCCGTCATTATTTTGTGTCTGTAACATCTTCAGACACTGCATCCGAACTCTCCGCCAGTCGTAGCGGCCTCCGTTCCACTGGATCACGGGGAGTAAGGACGAGAGAGGGCATCTGCGGTTGCGCGTCCGCTTGTGCACTCAAAAATGATCCTGCGTAAATGACTGCTTCAGATTATGGACTCAGATTATTATAAAAATAAAGTTATGGCAAATCAAATATCAATGATATTATATAACTATAAATGGACGCTGATAAGCAATACTGTGTCAGGCCACACGGACTTCATTTTGAGAAAATGGCGTCTAAAGATGTCAAACTTATTCTTAGTAAATATGTTTAAAGAAGTATATATCCATTATTTATATTATTTTTTGATAAAAGGTATAATGAATTTAAATCAGACTGATACATTTACTATATTATCTAATAAAAAGTTAGTTAAATATTTGAGATCATTGTATTATTTGCAAAAAATGGAATGCACTTGTAAATCGAACTAATTAATTAAGAAACTTTTTTCCGTACTTATTTAATTAATATGACTACAATATTTTTTCATAATGTTAAATAGGTGATGTAGTATCAAAATACATCAATATCTCCGAATTTGTGGGTTGACACGTTATTGCTTATCAGCATCCAAATATGTCATAAGCTCATGAATTTTATCACCTAGATCGTCGACCACTTTTGACGAGTTTACTTGGTTTCCTAGCAACTGAATATTTATGACAAGCGAGGGCTGTGTCAAATTACAATTTAATTAAAATGTAGTATTTTTATATTTAATCGTCTTTTATTTTAGTATCTTTACATAAGCATATAAATAATATATTCATTGCATTTCTAATCCATCCCACTGATGAAGAAAGACAAGATTTTTCCGTATTCAGATAAATGAAGTAGCAATTATTCAAAATAAGTGAGAAACTTGTTTTAAAAGGTTCAACTTGATAAAAAAAAGAATGATATTTCTGTTATAGAATTGCTTAAACAATTCTAAAAACTATAAATTGTGTCATATTGTTTTCCATTAGTTGTATAGCTTACCTTATTGTAAAATTTCGTCTATTAATCCATCCGAATTAAATTATTTTAAGGAATTTCAGGAGATATATAAAAATATATAAATATTTAATAATAATAATATAATATAAATATTTAACAAATAGAGTAGAGTAATTTTTTTCTTTATTCAATAGAATGTCCGTTATGTTCAACGAATCATAATCTTTGGGCCAACAAGACAATCGATGATCTTGTCAAAATTAAAAAACCGGTACAAATTTTTGTCGTTAAACATAAACGTAACATAATTATCTAGTTATATAATTGATAAAATTGGAAATTTTAATTGAGACCATTTCATCGATTTGATGAGGAGTTATATATCCTTCTAATTGCAGATGATGCTGCACCATCAGGTCAAATTTACGCAAGTGATGGCATTTTGATATCACTTATAATATATAAAAAATCGACGCGATTAACCTAAAAGAAGTTATACAGTTAAAAACCATCTCGATTACATTATCTTCTTAAATCTATAACATCCTTCTTTTTGGGTTAGGGGTTATAAATATTAGTATCGAAGACTTATTTGTTGATAATAATAAATAATGTCATCGACACTAGTTTGCTGCTTCCTATCTGATATTCACGATTTACAAACTGATTACTGACAGATAAAATAATAAATGGATAATTAGGATAACGATAAATTATGCACTAAGAGTTATTTTAATGTTTTCCACGCTTTGTTCTTACAAGGATCATTTTGTTATATTCCCTCTCTTAGTATTTATAGGTAGCTGGCTAGCAGCACCTAACTTCGCCAAGCAAAGTTTCTTACAGTATTTCCAATCATATTTTATAGATAGTTCATATTTTGAAACTGTTTTGATTAAGTAAAAACTTCTTTTTATTTTTCCTACAATACGGCGTGCTTTCGCGATACTTAACATTGAGAAATTCTTAGAACCGGTTGGTATTTAAAATTAGATGAAACGAAAATATGATATTGTGGGGAGGGGAGGGAGGAGATCGAACGGTTTTTGAAGAGATAGCTAGTTTTGAGTTCAAAACCTTAAATATTTTCTAAAATCTTTCAGATGAGTCTTAGAAGTTATTAAGAATGTTGAGAATGAGATAGATAAAATTTTCGTGCAATGTTTCGCAGTTTTTATTGTTTTGAACCATTCTTGTTTTCAATTCTACTAGGTGTAATATACACACGAGTCTTTTTTTATTTAAATTTTAGGTCATAATAAGGAAAACATGTAAAAATCATACTTGTTTTTCGACGTCTGTAACTCTAAGCTTATTATAAAGTATAATAATTTGCAACGTGAAATGTCAGTGCTTATTTGAATGCAGTGTTTCCATCTTTAGAGTTTTGCCCTATTTAAGGGCAATCTGTATTTAAAAATTTACTGGTTTACTTTAAAAGATGAAATAAACCATATTCAACACGTGTCTAGCTAAACAGTGTTTAAAAATTAGACATTGTTTAAAATGTTGTCAAAATTTCTATACTGCGTGTAACATTATAAAGAAAGTTATTAATAAAATGTCACACGTTACATTTGACAGCTAAAATATGTTTTAAGCATATATTAAAAATACCTAAGTTTATACATAATTAAACTTTATAATAACATTGTATATATGAAGCTGTAGCTTTGTAGAGTGTAATTAGTAATTAAAAATGTGAAATAAAAGCGTGAGTTTGAACAATGACCAGAATTCATCATCATAATTCATCAAAAAATTTAAGGGAAATAGACACACAATAGACAGATATATTTTGTCTGAAAAAATAAATTGGTCAAGCCAATAGTTTTCAAGCTTCGTTAAAATATTACCACAAGAACATATAATTATTCTTATTATAATTAAAAACACATTTCCTTGTGTGTTCTTTTTGTGACCTAATTTAGCAATTTTATAGTTTTATGATATTTTAGATATAATTAATTATTGAAAATTTTAGGGTAATATTCAAATCACAATTGGTAACTCTATGTCAAAGTCCAATTTTATAAGAAAAAAATAAATCAAATAATACACAGTTAAAGGCCAATAAACTTTAAGATTGAAGAAATTGGTTGTTAACATTCGACGGAAAATTACTTAAAGGTATCGTAAATATAATTAATAAGTCAATATTTATTTAGAATTAATAAAAAAACAGTACTTTTAATTATGTTATGTGTATCGAATCACATAAAATATTGTAACATTTTTGGTCCGTGATACGTGTTCATAACCGAGTATCTTGAATTTATAACGGGATGGATGACAAAGGGTGGGCAAAGCCACCTTTTCCTCCCCAACGTCACCCTCTGACGGATGCGCATGAATTTTTAAATTTCACTTGTTTCATTAAAATCAACTACTACTGGTACTAGATATATAAAATAAATATATAATTAATGAATAATAAACAATTAATTTAATTAATAAAAAATAATAATAAACATTTAATTTTCCAAAATAAAAGTTATAAAAAAGTATTTATATTTTTTCGTAATTATCGTTGCAATTTCTTTACAAAAAATATCTATTTGATATTTAGGGCAATTAAAAATTATATATACATATAAATTGGATGACATTTTTTTTGCTTGCTTTATATTATATTAGAGTAGAAAATTTAGAAGATACTTATATTTACTATATTTATTTTCTAAGTTAAACATTTTTCAAATACATTAGATAAATTGACATCTAATATTTTTGCTTGACTATGGCAAAGCCTTGGGAACTTATGATTTAGTAGTCTTTGTATGTATGTAAGTATAAATATGTATGGTTGTATTTAAATGGGTTCCACCACAGTGCTTATATAAGCATGATGATATCTCATTTTATTAAAAATCGGTTTTATAATATTATTAAACTGATTTTTAATCATGAGATATCAATAGATTTATAACAATGAGTTATCAATAGACATATAATAATGGCCCGGGTGACTCAGGCTTATCTCTTAACTTGTGTTAAATTTTTAATCTTCAAAAAATAAAATTGAAATAATCATGCCAAGTTCAATTTTAAAAGAAAAGTCTTGATGAGCACATTATGAATATGTACACAGGGTGAATTTTTGAACTGGTGTGGTATGTCAAATTCAAAACAATAAATAAAATTTCTTTAAACAATGGATTAATTAAGGTTTGATTAATGTATGAAATGCCGACATTTTGGAACAATTGAGTCTTCTCATTTCCCATTTTCAGTTTCCCATATATCATATTTTTTTTTCTTCAAAACAATTCGATTGTGCCTCAGAAAATTATTATTTTTTTAATCTTATGCAGTTTTAGTTTTAACAAAATCCATCCCGAGGATCTATTAAGCTAAGGCAGATTTGTGCTCAATTAAAAAAATCATATTGTTTAAGTAAATAAATATGTTTAAATAAGTAACAAATTAACAAAATATTGTACAACAATTTTTTTTATAAGTAACAACAACACCTTAAATTTTTATTAATATGCAAAAATGTGATCAATTTTTCACATATTTTAGGTAAAATGTTTTTACGAAAAGTTGTGAACAGCGCGAAGCGCTTGGCTCCTAATGTCAGAGCAATGGCTAGTCAAGGTGGCCCTTTAGTTGATTTAACAGTTGACAACGATGGAGTATCAATTATGACAATGCAGAGGCCACCGGTCAACAGTCTTAATCTTGACTTGCTCAAAGAAATCAGCTCATCTCTTGATGAAGTTGCAAAAAATAAGAGTAGAGGATTAATATTGACATCGGTAAGTAATTTGACAATGCTTGAAAATGATTACATTTTTATTTATCATCAGTGATGAAATACTAAATATTAATTTATGCTTCTTAAACTAGCACTTTTTCGGTTTTTGTGTTTTGATTTTAATAATTTCATATTTCAAGTATGGAATATGATTATACTGTGTACCTAATATTATAAATATGAAAGTAACTCTCTCTACAGACATGTTTGTCATATTATAATGCCTAATCTTTAGAAGTAATTTTAATGACCTTTATTTTATTTTTATGGTATATTAATTGGACCTTAGAGAGGTAAATAGGCTACTTTTTGTCACAAAAATAAAACTTCAAGGGGGTGAAAGTTTCAACGCATACGAAGTTGTAAGACTAATTAAAAACATTTTTGTTAAATAAATATGTGTGTGATATCGAAATGTACGTACATGTTTCTATGTCCACAATTTTCTAAAAAATTACCGATTGGATTCGAATGGGATTTTAGCTATTTAAATGTAAATTTTTCCAGGAAAGTTTTAGTAGTATATTAAGATCTAGTGAATATATTCTAAGGTAAACATAGAAACTCTTACTAACCGAAAATAACCCATACAACAACAGTATAGTTTGAAGTGTCATATTTTTATATGAAAAATAAAATTTTTTAAGTAGTACATTACATTTCAATTTGCAGTCATCACCAACAGTATTTTCAGCAGGATTAGATATTATGGAAATGTACAAACCTGACCTTAAAAGAGCGGAAGAATTCTGGACAACATTACAAGACGTTTGGCTAAAATTATTTGGCTCAAGCTTTGTGACCGCAGCAGCTATTAATGTAAGTAATAGTATAAATTTATAGCTAAGAATTGTTTGCATTATTAAATTAATTTAAGTTAAAAAAATATACCAATTGTATAAAACTTTACTGAATGAATTATATGATTGATTTTAACCTATTAAATATAGCAAAAAGTCATGAAAACTTAACTGGATTGATATATCTTAATATTTTCAACCAACTTAAACAGGAGAGATTCTGTTTTCGATCTAAATGCATTCTTAGTATAAAAGTGACCAAATTAAAAAGTTCAAATTTTTGGACATGAAATGCAAAAAACGTTTTACCCATGGGACCCTTGGCTTTTATGTCACAAGATGTTGATATAATAGTTTTTTCTTTAATTATGAACCACAGAATTATAGTACTAAATTTTAATTGCTAAATAAGCTAACTTGTTTTTTTTTTAAATTTTTTGTGGCTTTGAATTCGGTCACTTTAATACTAAGCTTGCGATGTGTATGTATATTCTTAAATCATAATAACTAAAACGTTTTTCATGATTGATGATCATCATTCAACTCAAATTAAAATAGAAAAAAAAATATTGCTTATTATTTTAGGGTCACGCACCTGCGGGCGGATGTTTATTATCAATGTCGTGTGAATACCGAGCAATGGTGGGAGGTAAATTTACAATTGGATTGAACGAAACTGCCTTAGGTATTGTTGCACCCACATGGTTTATGGACACCATGTGTAACACAATACCTGTAAGGGAGGCAGAATATGCTCTCACTACAGCTCGGATGTTCACAGTTGACGAAGCCTTAAAGGTATGAAATGGGTTTGTTTGTCACATTTTCACGTTTCAACGTATGTGTCCTCCGCCATATATGCCATAAATGGCTAAAAATGGGTTATATTTATTTATAACTGTATACAAATACTATTGCATGCTAATAACGTGTAATTATAGAGGCTCTAGAGTGTATTATACTTTGGAAGTAAATTTCGCTGGTGTCTCTATTTAGAACAACTATATTTTTATACTGTCGAATGCAAATAATTACATGTTTAATACAATATTACTTTATTCAAATGGGCTTTTTAAGCACTTTCGAATCGTCAAGTTACATGTCATATTTTAATTTTAGATTTTTACAAAGCTACCACCGGTTCGGAATGTAGTCTCTACCAAGAAGAACCGGCAAGAAACTCGATAGTAACTCTTTTAAAATCGTTGATACATAATGTATTTTTATTACATTTTAATTATGTTATGCGGATAGAAAATCAACGCTTGTCAAATCCACGCCTCTTTGTCGTCAAAATATTCTTGTATGGTATAATATGCTTTATTTATTAAAGATTTTTTAACGACACGGGCATCAGCTACTATCGGTTGACGGAAGGCGGACATTCTATGCAACAACAGTAAATTAAAAAAAATAGTTTAAAAAATCGACTTCAAGAAAAAAACTGTTAAAAATTAAAATTATTGAATTAGGTTTAGAAATGATTACAGTTTACCGTTTTATATATAATTGTATAAAACTTTAAGATGATACCAGGATTACCACCATTTTCTCGAAAAAGTACTTTGTTAACATTTTACGTTTAAATACATATGTAAACATTGTCCAATACACAGTAAACATTGTGGAGATGTTTACCAGTCCAAGTTACATAAGCTAATTTTAAGTTTCTGTTAGATTGATGTTCCACTGTGATGTATTTATTTAACATAATTTCTTCAAAAGTTAAGCTAACAGTCCGGAATTTGAAGACCCCTGTTTTAGATGGTAGATGGTTTGGCATAACAAAATCTAAATTGGCGCGAGCGAAGCTGAAGAAAAATCTAGTAGTATAATAAAATAGTAAAAATACAATAATACACATATAGTAGACAACATAGCGTCATAAGTATTTTTTTTAATTTTATATAATAATATTTTATTGTTGTTTTAATGGCTTTTAGTCATATAATCCTATTGTTAGACCTTTGAAAAACGATTAATAAAATTTTAATTATAAAATAACGTCACCATTGTTTATTGAAAATCGTACAAAAATTAAATACATCTTTTAACTGGCTTTGCGAAAAAGAGGTTTTCAATTTGTGGTATTCTTTAATATGCATGTTGTCCAATTGGAAAAAAAATTATCGTAAGAATTTTTTTCAAATTTTTTTCTAACCAAATGTGTATATTTCTGTGACATGATCTCAAATTCAAAATATGGATATATAAAATATACATCAGTATTACAAGATATTTAGTAGTCAGTACAGTTTATGTTTGTATAATTATTACATTTATTGCATTTCAGGTTCGTCTTATTGATGAAATTGCCACTGACAAAGCGGACGCCATCAATAAGTGCAAGGGTTTCATCAAGAAATTCGACAAGATTCCTCCATTAGCTAGATCTATAACAAAACTGAAAATGCGAGAGGCCCCTCTGAAGAGACTTCAAGGAAATCGAAAGGCTGATGTTGAAGAATTTTTATCTTTCCTCAAAAACCCGAAAATTCAACAGAGTCTCGACATGTATATTCAGGCTTTGAAAAAGAAAGCCTCAAAATAAAGGTGATATAGTGAGAAGAAAATAAATGAAACAGTGTCAATTAAATGAATAAAGCATGGACAGCTCGACCATATAGCAAAACTAGGCGACCATACCAACCTAACACAACAAACACCAATATCCGTATAGTGCCATAAAAATTACCTAAAGTACTATTAAGGGCATGTGCACACTGTGCGTTTTCGGATACGCATAGATTATAATGTTGAACACTCGTATAACATTCGACCAGCTTATATGCACTACGACGAGATTGTGTGCCTAGTGCTAGTTTTTCTAACTACTCGATTGAAGTAAAGTAAACGTAGATTTATATGGAATTAAATAATCGCCATCTCATTAGTGAGTATATCGAATGAAAATGATTAGTGGATTGAAACAAAAGCGCGTGATTGGTAGATTCTTATTATTAAGTGCGAGTAACAATTTTGGTATGTCTAAATTTTATCGAGTATTTATCGAAAAAATCGTACTAGGTGCACAGAATGGCATGCATTTTAATATTCGTGGCTGCATGTACGTACAGTGCATTTCATAGTGAGCGTACCTGAAAAGCGCAGTCCGTACATGCTTTACATAGATCGCCAATTTCTGTCGAGTCGTCACTAAAATAGCACAACTTTTAGTTCATGTGTGATAAGCGTGTTTAAAAATATTTCGTATATTAAAAATGAGAAAAAAAATAAATGTCCTTTATATCAATTTACTTGTTAAGAATAAAACAATCGTAGATAAAGGAGAATTTTTAAGTTGCCTGTTGGCAGTTCCTAATATTGGTAAATGTAAGTGTACATTAAATTTTTATCAACATGTGTTTTAAAGATTACGATGATTATGTGCTTTTATACACCGAACGTATTTATTTTTTTTTTGTATTATACGTGTGTGTCTCCTATACAATATAAGCGTAAAATATTGGATCATATGGCTCTTTGAAAACGATTATAAAACACCAGGTATATAAACGCCTTAATTTATTGTATGTTGTTTTAATGTATATTTATACAATAATATAATTGTATGTATGATAACTTGCTATTATATAAATTGTATTATGTTATGTCATATAACTTATTCTAATACAAAATAATAATTAATTTTATTTTAATAGTCGAAAGAAAATCTTTTGTAATTTTTAAGAAAATTATAAAATACCAAGTTTTGAAATAAAAAAATTTGTTTCTTTAATTTTTTTCTTTAAATTTCGACCCGGTCCAATGGATCGATCAGAAAATTTACAGGGTTACAAATATACATTGACCTGTAAAACCCTGCAAGCTTTTAGCCTTTCCGCCAGTATTAAAATATCGGTCTCTGTAATAAATTTACGAAAATTGCGGAAAACAGTCTTTTTTCCCTTTATTTCAACTTAACGTCTGGGTTTTTTTTCACCAAAATATCGTAGGAGAATTTATTTCAAATTCCAAAAAAAAAAACAAGAAAAAAAAATTGTATTTTCAAGTTTACAAGGGTGTTAAGGGGTTCCCCCTTCCCCCTTCATAAATTTTTAACTTATTTCCTGACAATTAATTTGGGCCAGATTAATGGACAGCCCATTATTTACCTTTATAATTAAATCTTTATATTCAAGATTATAAGTGACTCGGTAGCGACTTAAGCCGCTTGTATCCACACAATAGTGACTTATTAATACTCGTAAGAACTAAGAAACCACCATAGAACGTCATTATGTCAAAGTAATGTAACCACTTTTGTGGGCTTCAGTCTATTTTAGGATAAAATATAATTAGATATTTGGAGAGATAATATGAAGAGTTTCGAGTATCTAAATTATAATTCTAGCTAAATTGTATTGTATTAACTGGAAAAATTTCATGGGTTCAGAAGAAAACACGAAGTCAAGCAAACTATTTATATTTTACTAATTAATGTAGTATAAAAAACAACCGAAAGTTTTGCTAAACTATATAGCTCAACTAAAGAGTGGGTGCTTATACGTTAATAGTATATTTAAAATATTATTTTGTGCATTTTAATATTTAAACTTCAATTATTTATTTCATTACATAGACAGCAGCCCAAACGAATGGAAATGTAATGCAACTATTGGCAAATGGCAACAGAGACTAGAAAAATACATAATATATAAAACTTTACGCCGCGAGTGCAATATTAGACAATATATAATCAAAAGGGGTAAATATGATTTACTAATGATCAAAAGTCATCAACATATCTAAAAATATTTAGAAAAAAAAATTGTTTAAAAAATTGAGTTTGTCATATTTGGTTTTTAGATTAAAAGAAATGGAAAAGTGATACAATAAAAAATCACCACATAAATGCTTTGGTGAGCTGAGTGTTTTCTTGTGATTCGCAACAGGTATATGAAAACTATTTATAATCTATAAACAATTTTATTTTGTGTGTTTATGGAAATTATAAAGAAAAATTTTTTTTTCTTTAAAAAAAAAGGTGTCTTCTCCAACATACGTGACATTGGCAGAATATTTTGCGCATAAGGAGTGCGGATGCACGCCATACTATAAGAAAAAAAAAATAGTTTCCTTTTCAGATATTCCTTATTTAAAGATATTTCTAAGTATATCTATAAAACAAACAGTTTGTTCGAACACTTATAACTTTAGAACGATTTGACCGATTTTCATGGTTTTTTTATTTGTTGTATTTGTCTCCGTACTGAATAGCAAAATAATTATTAAAAAATGTTAAAAAGTTGTCGAAAAAAATATGCAAACAGGTCATGTATGGTTTTGTAACATTTAGTGTTTATTCCTTCAATACGGTGAACTCTAATCTGATTTCGCATCGACCAGATATATCCATAATATTGAGATAATGGCGTATTTTCGATTTTTAAAACGTAGAATAATGTCAGTAATGAATTCAATTCAATACTTTGCTTTGTGGCTTTTAAATGATCAGTAATAAAAAAGGAAAGACATATTATTGGATGTCAAATATTTATGCGTGCGTTCAGAAATTTATTCCGTGTAAACTAAAGAAAATATGTCAAGCTTCTTAAATATAGAAAAAAATGACTTAGTTAATAAAAAAAATTGTCAAATCGATGGGTCTCACTCAATCATTCCAGATTATTCTGTCAGAGTCAGTTTATATATAAACATGTATGTATGTCGTGAAAGTGTAATTTATTTGATTAATGTTGTCTGTTATTTTTTTAATAAATTTAATTAGAAAAAGACTAAGCCACTATAATTAATTGAATAATTCAAACTGCTAATGATTTCAAAATACCCACTCGTTCTTTGGGATGCCCTGTGTTTATATAAATATCGCTCTCAGAGGATTATGACATGGGAAGCCCTGCCAGACCGCAAATAGCGTCTTGGGCTGATATTTCTGATGAATTTAAAACACTTTTGATATAGCGCGTAGATTTTCTCGTATACTATGGTTACCTTATTTGGCTTCTTCAACTGCTTTGTTAATATAATCGACAATATAAACGGAACAGGCAAATGGATCTAGAATAAATTGTCACTCCATATTAGCTCGCTGTAATTCCAATACATTTTTGCAAAATGGATTAATCATGATGTCTTTTGGATTTCTTTGTATGTATGTTTTGGGTCATTTTAGCGTTGATCTAACTGCCAATATGTATTGATCGATATTCAGTTTAGTCGATGCTAAGTACTCAACAAATGTTAAATTTGGTGGAATGTTGATCAAGTCAAGTCAATTTTTTTTACATTTCTTTCCATTTTTTGAGGCTTAAATTATCTTCTTCTAAAGGTGTTAGGAGACGTGACATGTCATATAAATGGGTCGAACTGAATAAGTCGCACTTTTTCCCTGTAAAGAATATTTTTTGATTCCTCGAGACATACATCCTCTTTGTCAAACGTGGATTTAAGTTGTTTGATTAAATGAGGCCATTGCGTTTCAACTGCCGATATCGTCACGAATAATGTGGGGACGCCAAACTGCCGAATCATAGCCTCATAGTTTTGTTTCCTTTTCCCAATATGCTGTAGAATTTCTCACGCCACTAAGGATTCTATATCCATCATCATGTTGGATGAGATTCTGTAAGTAGTCTTCATTAAGAAGGTTATTTACTGAAATAAGTGCGCCGTTGACGGCGTTGCGGTTTTCTTACGCAGACAGGTTGCTATGTGCTTCCCTATTTTAACCATTTGTTGTTTTTTCAAAAGAGTAAACAAATAGACTGGCCGCATGGCTCTTCTATCATATTGGCTTATTTCGGATTTCATTATTTCGGAAGAACTTAATTTAATTTTGAATTGTCTTTTTATTCCACCATGTACCTTAATAAAAGCTAATTCTTCAAGATAATCGTCATTCAATAATGACACCGGGTGTTTGCCCTCACCAGGTGCCATTATTATGACGACATCCTGCTCATTATCGAGTAAAGTTTCACTATTACCGGGATTCACTGGTTTATCTGTTATGTCAACAAATTCACAGGTACATTTCAGGTCATTTTCGTCTATAGAGATTATCAGTATCAATTTCGTCGTCGTATGTCCAACTATCATCAAATATAATCTTCAGTTCTTTACCGTTCTGTCTGAACTAAATATTTTACTGCTTCTATCACTACTGCAGGTCAAATTCGTTCTTGACGCCCATGTTTATAGCACATTTTTCTTTTCAAAACGAGTGTTATTATGTGGTTATCAGATGCATGTCGGGGTAAGGCTTATACCATTGTATTAATATCGACTGGAAAATTCACTACATTTCCTACCAATCCATGTTGGAGGCCAATACCTTGACTTCTTGACTTGACCTTACTATTTTAAGAAATATATGTCGTGGTGACACAATACGTTCCTCAAGTGGAGTAAGTACTTGCAGAACATTTGGTATTTTAGGATAAATACGGCCGTTATACATGGCAAATCGTGGTATTTTACCTTCTTTAAGATATTTTGACAGGTATAACAAAATAATCCATAGTCTCTAGACGTATTCATTAAAAACAACTCATTTAAGTTTTGTTCTGAAAATATTTCGGGTAACTCAGCTTTTTTCAGAATTCTAAGAGAATTTTTATGCCACAAACGACAGGAACAAATATTCGGTTTAAAGACATTTATTTCTTATAAAGAACACAAAGTTCACTTAACAATAAGAAATTACAAATTATTTAAGTAGGTACATGTTAAAAGAGTCTGCGTTTTGAATGTATACAATAATGAAATAGTTTGGCGGTAGGTTTATAAACATGACGTTAAAGGTAGAGGTTACATTAATCACATAATTAGCAAATAATAATAAAATACATTAATAAATTTTACAAACTAGTTTGTACATATTTCATCAGGCTTTTTTTAATTATAGAAAGACTTTCGCTATTTATTATTAAATCAGATAATCTATTATATATTTGTACTCTTTCGAATAATATGTTTTTGTTTCCATAGTTGGTTCTAATTTTTGGTAATTCAAGTTTATTGCGTCGTCTAGTATGATATGTTTGTGTTTTTTTGGAAAAGTGTAATTGACTGTGTGTATTATTTGTTATTATTTTTCTAATTAATATGCAAGTTTTTAGAGTGTACAGTTGACTAATATTAAGAATTTTAGTTTTTTTTTTATATAATTCAGTGGTCGGTGTCAGATAATCGTATTTATAAAGTGTTTTAATTATTTTATTTTGTACAATTTGTAAGGGTTTTATATTAGACTTGGCGGCTGTTCCCCAGATTTCGATGAGATATTCAATGTGTGGTTTTACTAATGCGTTATATATAATAGGACGTATTGTATTTGGTATACAGACAGATATTTGTGTGACCATCATATTATAATATTATCATAAAATTTTTAGCGAACGGACATCAAATCAATTATATTGATCAATTAGACTGTTTTTAGGGTTCCGTAGTAAAAAACGGAACCCTTATAGTTTCGCCATGTCCGTCTGTCTGTCTGTCTGTCTGTCTGTCTGTCTGTCCGCGGCTTTGCTCCGAAACCCTTAATACCAGAAAGCTGTAATTCGGTATGTATACATATGAATTACGCCGAGAAAGTCGTACAATAAAATCTTAAAAATATTTTTTTTTCAGGGTGTCTTCCCTATGTGTTAAGAGAGACCAAAAATTTTTTTTCTCATTTATCCCATGTTGTGGGGTATCGTTAGATAGGTCTTTTAAAAATGTTATAGGTGTGGGAAAACCATTTTTCCGAACGACGAACTGTTTCCGAAATATTAAGCTTTGAAGTGTTAATTTTTCTTAGAGTCAAGTGTCCCCCCCCTCTACCCACTAAACTGCTGCGTCTAAAAATATGAAAAAATTCACGATAGTGGTGCGTATAATGAAATTAAAAGGAAAATTATCACGGCTCTGTGGGTTTTATGGTTATCGAGTTATAGATGATCTAAGTAAAAATAAATATTTTACTTTTTAAAGCATCACATTATATAAATATTAATAATTTTAAAGTAATATATGAATTTAAATGAATAAATAAATACATATTTAATAAGTTTAAATAAAAATGAAATATAAAATAAGGTATAAAACAATGTCTCAATAAAACATGTCGCGAGTGATTCTGAATCGCGCTTATGAAGTTTTCAACCAAATCTCCATAGATTTCATAGGCGCTAATCAGGAAGGAAAATTATCGGCGCTAAGTATATTTTACAAGTGTTAGAATAATAAATAATCGACGAACATATAAAGTTCAAAATCGTTAGTATAATTCACATTCAAACATTCATTTTACATTAAAAATATTTTAGTCTCGAAATATAAAGAGAATTTAAAAATATTTTTATAATAATAAAAGGTTTAAAATTGTAAGTATGTATATTATATAAACTGACTTAAAAAAGGAAATTCCCAGTTCGTCGTAAACTTTTTTACGAAAATAGGTACTTGAAGATTGCTTGACCGATCTTGACAATTCTGACAACTACGGAACCCTACATTGTGCGTGGCCCGACACGCACTTGGCTGATTTATTTTCTCTAAAATTAACTTGCACGTAAATATTTTAGATATATAACCTGACAACCCTTTGCACGGAAACAAACGTAAAAGGCGCTTGTGACAGATTCTGGCAATCTATGATAAACGATACATAAAAATGACAACCGTTATATGGATGCTGATAAGCAATAATATTTTAACCCACAATAAGTCATATTCGGAGATATTGATGTCTTTTGATATTGCATCATCTATTTAACATTATTCAAAGGAAATTCAAGTCATATAAACAACATATGTACGGAAAAACCCTTTTAATTAATTGTTTCGAGTCTCAAATATTAAAAAAAAAACTTTTTATTAGGTATTATATTAGATATACTCGTATCAATCTGCTTTTAATTAATTATACTTTTTACCAAAAGAGAAAAGAAAAGATGGATATATACTTCTTTAAATATATTTATAAGGAATAGGTTTGACATCTTTAGACGCCATTCCCTCAAAATGAAGTCCGTGTGGCTTGACAAAGTATTGCTTATTAGCGTCCATATGCAAATGCGGTATCTAGATAATATATAATCAACGCTACACAATATGTACACAGTTGAATTCAATTATGTTTTGACACGCTATTGAAATACTTAAATTTTGATTTTTTGTATTACAATTTTAATTAACTTTTTGTGTACCTTAATAAAGTACTGAAGTTAATATTTATTTTGTAATCATTGGATTACTGTCATAAAATCATAAATCAAGTTCAGCTTATGTGTAACACAACATTTATTGACATTTATTATGCTAGGCGGAACGAATTTTGCTGGGTCAGCTAGAATTTATATATTTTCAAGATATTTATCTATACCAATAATAAGATTTTAATGGGTCGCTGTCTGTATATGGAAGATATATGAAAAAAAAATAGTATTGGGGGCCTTTACTAACGCAATAGAACCCAAAACAATGATTGTTAGAATACTTATCTTTTTGTCTGTTTATCTATGCGTTTGTGCACACTAATCTCAGAAACGGCTTATCCGATTTAGATGCGATTTTCACTAATATATTGTAGAAAGCTCTACTTAACATTTAGTGTCTGTTAGTTTTATGTCAATTTGTTCATAAATAAAAAAGTTATATCAATTTATCACATCGAACATTTTTTGTGCTTTTCATTAAATGCATGAAATATGCATGTATATATGGTACTTACATCAAAAAAATCTAATTTTTTGTCTGTCAGTTTATCTGTCTGTCTCTTTGTTCCGACTAATCTCTGAAAAGGCTGAATTGATTTTGATGGTACTTTAACTCACAGTTAGCTTATGTTATAAGGAGTAACTTAAGCTTACTTCTATTATATTTTTTAAAATAATAAATAAAGAATGCGTTACGCGTAAAAAAAAAACTGGTCAAGTGCGAGTAGGACTCGCGCACCGAGGGTTCCGTACAAACTTATAGAAATCTATATAAGACTAACCCATCTACGCCATTTGTGATCTTCATCATCAGTTCCAACATAAGTTACTATCAAAAATACCTAAATTGGTATACGGTTGCCTATAATATTTGAGGAGTTCCCTCAATTTCTCCAGGATCCCATCATCTGATCCTGACCTGAAGACAATGGGACCACCTTGGAAGTATACCTTTTCAAACAAAAAAAAAATTTTGAAAATCGGTACCCAAATGGCGGCGTAATCGGCGAACAAACATAAAAAAAAATTAAATACAAGGTCGAATTGAAAACACTCCTTTTTAGAAGTCGCTTAAATATAATCAAATATTATGTAAATATGGATCACGTCCCAAAAACTATTTTGAAACTACTTAGGAGCACTTTAATTTAAAACACGATCATGGATGCAATCCATGGAAACACAAAATTTTATTTTAAGTACTAATACACCTTATACTTTCAAAAAAAAAAAGTTATAGCGCGATTCAGGATACACCTAGCGCCATCTCTTGACAATTTCAATGAACTAACTTGTTGACTTATTCTCGTTTTATTTTTATTTATATTCTACTACACTCCACTACCCCTGCACTACGTTCGTAAAATATTTAGATTTACATTATCAATCAAAATATCGAAATATATATTAGTGTTGCCAAGACGAAAATAATTAGTCCTTAATTCGAACAAAACTAATTGTTTATTTATAAATAACTAATTATATTACTAATAACCAGAAGACTTATATGTGTAGATAAATAAGTAAATTAAATAACTCGATCTGTTTGAATTTAATTTTAACATTTTCGTACTAAGTTAATACGAGTACTTAAATCAAATCGCGCGAAGCTCTTATATT
This sequence comes from Hypolimnas misippus, assembly GCA_037950945.1. Lineage (NCBI taxonomy): Eukaryota > Metazoa > Arthropoda > Insecta > Lepidoptera > Nymphalidae > Hypolimnas > Hypolimnas misippus. Next base: position 9,497,089 of record JBBEEQ010000025.1, on the reverse strand, counting down.
GAATGTTAATTACGTAATGACGTTATAAATCGACGATAAAACTTTTAAATGAAACGTTTATTTTATAATTTTTAGCGCGTTTAAATAATAATTAAAATAAAAATTTTTATTAATCGAGCAGAATTATATCACAGTTAATGTCATAATGTTGTAATAGATGGCATTAGCTGTACGCTGCATCGCGCTATCATTTTGTTAGCTGCGATATATAGATTGCATTGCGTTGTTTATAAAGGTTTGCTGCTTTTTAATGTTTTCGTATTGATACAAATTTCTTCTCAGTGTTTGTAAAATTGTTTTTTTGACCATGGTCAACTTCTATGTTAATTTGTTACAAGTACATATAATTTTAATTCTAAGCTTAATATATTTTCCGCTTGATCAATTTACAACTGATGATACATTTACGCGTTCCTGAGAAAAAGGTTGAAAGACCGACGTACAGACTGACAGACACACGAACAGAAATTTACAGTTTTCGGATTTTTTCCTTTATGTATACTAAAGGACCTTGCTCCTGGCCAAATTTTATAATGCTTGGTCAATGGCAAGTACCCTATAGGTTTTGATTCCCTTGCGAAAACGCTAAAAACGCTATCATACTTAAAATATGTGATATAAATGACCGTATCTTTTGATTGCGTTAACTTAGAAGTTCGATTTTTTCACAGCTCTTAGTAATTACAACTCTGAGTACTTGACGTTGATAAAAATTTGTTACCTTCACGCGTTTCTGAGAAAAAGGTTGAAAGACAAACTTACAAACAGACCAACATACATACAAAAATTTACAGTTTTCAGATTTTTTCCTTTATTTGTACCATAAGATCTTACTTCTTGCCAAAGTTCATCGTGCTAGGTCAATGGGAAGTACCCTATAGGTTTTGATTCCCTTGCGAAAACGCTAAAATGGTCAAAATATACGACATATTTTCCATTATCTTTTGATTGCGTTGACTTAGAACTTTAATATTTTCACGGCCGCATGTCATCGTAGACTTGAGTATATGATATTAATTTCAACATGATACGTCTATGCATTTCTGAGAAAAAAGGGTTGACATCCCGACAGACAGACAGACAGACAGACAGACAGACAGACAGACGGACAACAAAGTGATCCTATAAGGGTTCCGTTTTTCCTTTTAAGGTACGGAACCCTAAAAAGACGTGCGTATTATGGAAAAAAAACAATCAAATTACATTATTTTACATCTTGTATATAAATGTATAGTGTATAAATTGATATATATCTTTGTGTGTATGTATATATGTACATATATCTGTATGTCTATAAGTTCGTTATGGACTTTAAATTGGAATGATTTTGATAAAATTTTAGTCAACCTTAAGATTAGACGAAGAGAAGTTTTTTTTCGCTAGTATTCTATATAAAATTTTATATAGAGCTATTCTAAAAATATTAATTGCCATTAAGATTCGTACGTAGTTTTGTGTGAACCGGGAGAAACAAAACAAACAGACAGCATTTTTTTACGATATAAACAAGATTCAGGAAGTAACGTTTATTGTTGATATTTTTTGTAGAACAACAAACAATATAAGTTTTTAAATACACTTGTATTTCAACTATTAAATACATTTCAAAGTATGTTGATTGACCATCTAGATATAGACTATTTGGAATAATGTGCAAATGTCAAAGTGCCTTTGATTTGAATGCGTATGACTAAATGACATTCGATGGATGCATTTCAATTCATCTTTTAAATGGCTTCGTCGAAGGTTAACTTTCACATACCTAATCCTTATTAGAAACAAGGCTAAAATTTTTTTTAAGCCTCCATCGCAAACATTTTTAAAATGTGTTTTTCCAAAATCTAAACATTTATTCAAAAGCCTTTTATGATATAATTATTAACATTATGTTTTAAATGAAGTCAAATAGAAACTACAATTTTTGTACCAATATTAAGTGCAAGTATTTTATAAATAAAACTGGTCAAGTGCGAGTAGGACTCGCGCACCGAGGGTTCCGTACAAACTTATAGAAATCTATATAAGACTAACCCATCTACGCCATTTGTGGTCTTCATCATCAATTCCAACATAAGTTACTATCAAAAATACCTAAATCGATATACGCTTGCCTATAATATTTGAGGAGTTATCTCAATTTCTCCAGGATCCCATCATCTGATCCAGACCCATCCCATCATCTGAAGAAAATGGGACCACCTTGGAAGTATACATTTTCAAACAAAAAAATAATTTTGAAAATCGGTACCCAAATGGCGGCGTAATCGGCGAACAAACATAAAAAAAAATTAAATACAAGGTCGAATTGAAAACACTCCTTTTTAGAAGTCGCTTAAATATAATCAAATATTATGTAAATATGGATCACGTCCCAAAAACTATTTTGAAACTACTTAGGAGCACTTTAATTTAAAACACGATCATGGATGCAATCCATGGAAACACAAAATTTTATTTTAAGTACTAATACACCTTATACTTTCAAAAAAAAAAGTTATAGCGCGATTCAGGATACACCTAGCGCCATCTCTTGACAATTTCAATGAACTAACTTGTTGACTTTGACATTAACAACATAATTATATTATATTTTATTCTCGTTTTATTTTTATTTATATTTAAAAGTTTATTTTATAATTTTTAGCGCGTTTAAATAATAATTAAAATAAAAATTTTTATTAATCGAGCAGAATTATATCACAGTTAATGTCATAATGTTGTAATAGATGGCATTAGATGTACGCTGCATCGCGCTATCATTTTGTTAGCTGCGATATATAGATTGCATTGCGTTGTTTATAAAGGTTTGCTGCTTTTTAATGTTTTCGTATTGATACAAATTTCTTCTCAGTGTTTGTAAAATTGTTTTTTTGACCATGGTCAACTTCTATGTTAATTTGTTACAAGTACATATAATTTTAATTCTAAGATTAATATATTTTATGATCAATTTACAACTTCATACATTTACGCGTTCCTGAGAAAAAGGTTGAAAGACAGACGTACAGACTGACAGACACACGAACAGAAATTTACAGTTTTCGGATTTTTTCCTTTATGTATACTAAAGGACCTTGCTTCTGGCCAAATTTCATAATGCTTGGTCAATGGGAAGTACCCTATAGGTTTTGATTCCCTTGCGAAAACGTTAAAAACGCTATCATACTTAAAATATGTGATATAAATGACCGTATCTTTTGATTGCGTTAACTTAGAAGTTTGATTTTTTCACAGCTCTTAGTAATTACAACTCTGAGTACTTGACGTTGATAAAAATTTGTTACCTTCACGCGTTTCTGAGAAAAAGGTTGAAAGACAAACTTACAAACAGACAAACATACATACAAAAATTTACAGTTTTCAGATTTTTTCCTTTATTTGTACCATAAGATCTTACTTCTTGCCAAATTACATCGTGCTAGGTCAATGGGAAGTACCCTATAGGTTTTGATTCCCTTGCGAAAACGCTAAAATGGTCAAAATATACGACATATTTTCCATGATCTTTTGATTGCGTTGACTTAGAACTTTAATATTTTCACGGCCGCATGTCATCGTAGACTTGAGTATATGATATTAATTTCAACATGATACGTCTATGCATTTCTGAGAAAAAAGGGTTGACATTCCGACAGACAGACAGACAGACAGACAGACAGACAGACAGACAGACAGACAGACAGACAGACAGACAGACAGACAGACAGACGGACAACAAAGTGATCCTATAAGGGTTCCGTTTTTCCTTTTAAGGGACGGAACCCTAAAAATGACCAAAGAAACAGTGAACAATATCATTAACATATAATAACTATAAAAATAATATTACATTCAGGGTGATTTTTTTAATGAACATGACAGACCAAGCGGAAAATCTTTAAAGGAGTCTGGGAACCGATTTTGATAAAAACTAAAACTGCATTATTAGTTTTTTGAAAAATTAGTTATCCTAGCCAGGAAACGAACACGTTGAAAAGATTAACATATTTTGTATTAGTGCACCATCTTATACGATCACGTATAAAGGTCAACTTCTGGGACGTAATAATATACCTAACTAAAGTAAAGGGAGAGGTTATTTTTTACAAAATTTAATCAAATTCATACATTACTTTTTTAATAAAACTTTGAGGCTAAAACTAAAATCGTGGGAAGAAATCCTATATCAAAGTCCGATGTTATCTATAAATAAAATTGAAGTGTCTGTTTGTAATACAAAATTAACAACTTTTAACGAAATACATATGAAAGCATGCATGCTACTTATATGAAAAACACAATTTTTAAAATTATTGTCTGTTTGTCTATTTATTCCAGCTCTGAAACGGCTGGACCGAAATTGACGAGGCTTTCACTTATAGTAAGCTCATGTAGCAGTAACTTTATTAATAATGAATAAATAATAAAAAAAAACGCGAAAACAAAAACTAAATAATATTTTATTAATATAATTATATGATATATATTAAAACTAAAACTTATATTACTTATGATTTTTTAGAGTTCCGTAGTCAACTCGAAGCCTTTATAGTTTTGCCACATCTTCTGTCTATTTATAGCTTAGCTCAGAGATTCTTAGTCCTAGAAAGTTTTACAGTGTCTGTGCAGTGTCGTGTGGTTTCAACGTTTGCCTGCGTTTGCATACGTAGGAGGGCAGGCGCTGTTTGCATGCTTGTGCTGCATTTGTGTAAGTAAGCTGCATGATACTAAACAAATATACATATATTTTTCCACGGATTAAAAATTTATAATAATATATATAATATATTGTATAATTTGATTGATAATTTTGTAATTTGGCATGGGTTAACATACTATTATCTTCGAAAAAGTGGTAAAATAATATCTTGACAACACAAAATTAAGATCCCCTACGTGTAAAGTAGGGACGAAATTGTTTTTCAAGTCTATCCTATAATCAGGTATCATTAGTTACGTCGTTTAAAAATTTTGTGGTTATGTGAGAACCATTATTTTGCTTAAAAGATTCGTTTGCGAAATATTAAACTCTAAAGAACTATTTTTAATAAAAGTTAAATGTTCCTTTGGCAAGTTATGAAAATTATCAAATTATCGTTCAAATTCCGTTAAACATTAAGTACTTAGATTTAATTTATAATCCATTTAAATATATGAAATATCTAAAGTCGGTTATTATATAGTGTACGTATAACCGAGCTTTGCTCGAATTTTTTTATTGTAAATCGTTTTTTCTAAAAGTTATATTCAAACCTAGTAGTAAATAAATCAGCCAAGTGCGTGTCGGGCCACGCACAATGTAGGGTTCCGTAGTAGTCAGAATTGTCAAGATCGGTCAAGCAATCTTCGAGTACCTATTTTCGTAAAAAATTTTACGACGAACTGGGAATTTCCTTTTTTAAGTCAGTTTATACAATATACGTACTCAGAATTTTAAACCTTTTATTATTATAAAATTATTTTAAATTTCTCTTTATATTTCGAGACTAAAATATTTTTAATGTAAAATGAATGTTTGAATGTGAATTATACTAACGATTTTGAACTTTATATGTTCGTCGATTATTTATTATTCTAACACTTGTAAAATATACTTAGCGCCGATAATTTTCCTTCCTGATTAGCGCCTATGAAATCTATGGTGATTTGGTTGAAAACTTCATAAGCGCGATTCAGAATCACTCGCGACATGTTTTATTGAGACATTGTTTTATACCTTATTTTATATTTTATTTTAATTTAAACTTATTAAATATTTATTTATTTATTCATTTAAATTCATATATTAATTTAAAATTATTAATATTTACATAATGTGATGCTTTAAAAAGTGAAATATTTATTTTTACTTAGATCATCTATAACTCGATAACCATAAGAACCCACATAGCCGTGATAATTTTCCTTTTAAATTCATTATATGTACCACTATCGTGAATTTTTTCATATTTTTAGACGCAGCAGTTTAGTGGGTAGAGGGGGGGACACTTGACTCTAAGAAAAATTGACACTTCAAAGCTTAATATTTCGGAAACAGTTCGTCGTTCGGAAAAATGGTTTTCCCACACCTATAACATTTTTAAAAGACCTATCTAACGATACCCCACAACATGGGATAAATGAGAAAAAAAATTTTTGGTCTCTCTTAACACATAGGGAAGACACCCTGAAAAAAAATATTTTTAAGATTTTATTGTACGACTTTCTCGGCGTAATTCATATGTATACTCATACCGAATTACAGCTTTCTGGTATTAAGGGTTTCGGAGCAAAGCCGCGGACAGACAGACAGACAGACAGACAGACAGACAGACGGACATGGCGAAACTATAAGGGTTCCGTTTTTTACTACGGAACCCTAATAAAAAAAATATTAGTAACAGTCTTTCATTGCCTGAAAACAACATTTAAAAAAACCTCCTAAAAACTTCAGCATACTAAATTTCATGATATCGTTGCAACTTTTTCCGAAATTCAGAAGTATAATATGTACAAGAATTGCTCATTTAAAGATATTAGATATATTTGAACTATCATATCGTATCGAAAACAATATATTTTTTGTAACTTGAATTGCCTTTTGCACGTATTCACATTGGGGTTTAAACTGATGAAAGTGTGTGTGTGTGTGTGTGATGAAATATGCTTTGTCGAACGCGCAATTTAAAATTTTACTTAAGTATTTTATTAAAGCAACTAATATATACTATAAAGCTGAAGAGTTTGTTTGTTTGAACGCCTGAGTGCGTTATAGACTGGTTTGAATTGAAAAATATTTTTGTGTTGAGAGTTTATTTATTGAAAATATATTACTTCACGCTACGACCATAAACGCGAGTGAAACCGCAAGGGAGAGCTAGTACATAAGAGAATGGATCACAATAAATTAAACAACTGCCAATATCTTATATTTACATATGAATAAAAGTTACTTGTATTCTAAATAGATATTTTTATATTTGTTTCAGTGTCAGTGTCAGTTTATGATTGTATAATTATTATATTTATTGCATTTCAGGTTCGTCTTATTGATAAAATTGCCACTGACAAAGCGGACGCCATCAATAAGTGCAAGGGTTTCATCAAGAAATTCGACAAGATTCCTCCATTAGCTAGATCTATAACAAAACTGAAAATGCGAGAGGCCCCTCTGAAGAGACTTCAACGAAATCGAAAGGGTGATGTTCAAGAATTTTTATGTTTCCTCAAAAACCCGAAAATTCAACAGAGTCTCGACATGTATATTCAGGCTTTGAAAGATAAAGCCTCCTAGTAAAACTGATATACTTATTAATAGAAGAAAAATAATCTAACAGTGTCAATTAAATGAAAAAAAGCATGGGCAGCTCGACCACAATGAAAACTAGGCGACCATACCCAAACATAACATAACAAACACCAAAATCCGTATAGTGCCATAAAATTACCTAAAGATCTATTAAGGGCATGCGCGTACTGTGCGTTTTCGGATACGCATAGATTATAATATGCACTACGACGAGACTGTGTACCTAGTTGGAAGTAAACACAGATTTACATGAGATTAAATTAAATCACCGTCATTTCATTAGTGAGTATACCGAATGAAAATAATTAGTAGAGTGGTCGAGTATTTATTAAAAAACGCGCAATAGACCAAAACTTTTATTTTGTTTGTATTAGCAAAGATACTGTCAGTTTTCGAAAATAAGAGAAAAAGAAAATTTTGTTTTACTTTTATGAACTCAACGTCTAGGGTAGGGCGAGCAGTAGCTGTTTGTAAAGGGTCCTTTTTATTCAAAATACGATATATCGGAAGCACAAGGTCCTAGCGAATTTTTAAGTTATAAAATTGAAGCTGAATAAACTGGCTATTAAACTCATACATTAGCTTAGCTCGAGCTTAGCATTAGCTCTTAGCTTTCATGCTCATGGACCGTAATAAAAAATAATTGTAAAGTTTAGGAATTTATTTTTTTCGTGTTATTTAAGGATTGCGTAAAACATCAGTAAACAGCATCTTTTAAAAATAACTGGTCAAGTGCGAGTAGGACTCGCGCACCGAGGGTTCCGTACAAACTTATAGAAATCTATATATGACTAACCCATCTACGCCATTTGTGGTCTTCATCATCAGTTCCAACATAAGTTACTATCAAAAATACCTAAATCGGTATAGGCTTGCCTATAATATTTGAGGAGTTCCCTCAATTTCTCCAGGATCCCATCATCTGATCCTGACCTGAAGACAATGGGACCTTGGAAGTATACCTTTTCATACAAAAAAATAAATTTTGAAAATCGGTACACAAATGGCGGCGTAATCGGCGAACAAACATAAAAAAAAATTAAATACAAGGTCGAATTGAAAATACTCCTTTTTTAGAAGTCGCTTAAATAAAATCAAATATTATGTTAATATGGATCACGTCCCAAAAACTATTTTGAAACTACTTAGGAGCACTTTAATTTTATACTTTCAAAAAAGCTAAGTTATAGCGCGATTCAGGATACACCCAGCGCCATCTCTTGACAATTTCAATGAACTAACTTGTTGACTTTGACATTAACGACATAATTATATTATATTTTATTCTCATTTTATTTTTATTTATATTCTACTACACTCCACTACCCCTGCACTACGTTCGTAAAATATTTAGATTTACATTATCAATCAAAATATCAAAATATATATTAGTGTTGCCAAGACGAAAATAATTAGTCCTTAATTCGAACAAAACTAATTGTTTATTTATAAATAACTAATTATATTACTAATAACCAGAAGACTTATATGTGTAGATAAATAAGTAAATTAAATAACTCGATCTGTTTGAATTTAATTTTAAAATTTTCGTACTAAGTCAATACGAGTACTTAAATCAAATCGCGTAAAGCTCTTATATTGAATGTTAATAACGTAATGACGTTATAAATCGACGATAAAACTTTTAAATGAAAAGTTTATTTTATTATTTTTAGCGCGTTTAAATAATAATTAAAATAAAAAAAATATATTAATCGAGCAGAATTATATCACAGTTAATGTCATAATGTTGTAATAGATGGCATTAGCTGTTTCGCTACATCGCGCTATCATTTTGTTAGCTGCGATATATAGATTGCATTGCGTTGTTTATAAAGGTTTGCTGCTTTTTAATGTTTTCGTATTGATACAAATTTCTTCTCAGTGTTTGTTAAATTGTTTTTTTGACCATGGTCAATTTCTATGTTAATTTGTTACAAGTACATATAACTTTAATTCTAAGATTAATATATTTTCCGCTTGATCAATTTACAATTTGATACATTTACGCGTTCCTGAGAAAAAGGTTGAAAGACCGACGTACAGACTGACAGACACACGAACAGAAATTTACAGTTTTCGGATTTTTTCCTTTATGTATACTAAAGGACCTTGCTCCTGGCCAAATTTCATAATGCTTGGTCTATTGGAAGTACCCTATAGGTTTTGATTCCCTTGCGAAAACGTTAAAAACGCTATCATACTTAAAATATGTGATATAAATGACCGTATCTTTTGATTGCGTTAACTTAGAAGTTTTTTCACAGCTCTTAGTAATTACAACTCTGAGTACTTGACGTTGATAAAAATTTGTTACCTTTACGCGTTTCTGAGAAAAAGGTTGAAAGACAAACTTACAAACAGACAAACATACATACAAAAACTTCCAGTTTTCAGATTTTTTTCCTTTATTTGTACCATAAGATCTTACTTCTTGCCAAATTTCATCGTGCTAGGTCAATGGGAAGTACCCTATAGGTTTTGATTCCCTTGCGAAAACGCTAAAATGGTCAAAATATACGACATATTTTCCATTATCTTTTGATTGCGTTGACTTAGAACTTTAATATTTTCACGGCAGCATGTCATCGTAGACTTGAATATATGATATTAATTTCAACATGATACGTCTATGCATTTCTGAGAAAAAAGGGTTGACATCCCGACAGACAGACAGACAGACAGACAGACAGACAGACGGACAACAAAGTGATCCTATAAGGGTTCCGTTTTTCCTTTTAAGGTACGGAACCCTAAAAATTGACAAAAAAAACATCTGAAAACTTAAATCTGTAAGCTTTTTATTGTTGTGAAAATTAATTCAACCACAATTGTTCTGTTGAAATAAAACAATAGTGTGAATATTTATTTAATTACATAATTCACTTTTCGACATTAATCTTCAAAAACCGGTCTCGTGTGAGTCTCGCCGAGGAATCCGTACAAAGTTTTAGAAATATAAATAAGACCAAGCCACCTACGATCAATAAATACAAATATATAAACAGCGTCCTTGTAGCCAATGTATGCTCAAATTTATATAATAAATTATTTTCTATCTAAATACAGGTGGATTTTTGACGATGGGTCAGTAAGAGAAATCTGAAACTATGAGAGTTAGAGAAATTTGTTGAACACAACTGTCATGTAAGAAAAATTGCATAAAAATTCGAAGGAATCGAATCTGATAGCTTCCATGAAAAAAAAAAAAACATTAATAGGAATAAATGTTAGCGTTTAGTATTAGTTTAAGAAAACCAGTGAATAAACACAAAATAAAAATAGTCGCTGAATTTCCAGAAATCGATGCGTATCTAGGTATACCTTATTCGAGTTTCGGTTCTCATCGGACCCTGTTATAAAGCCGTTCGTCTAGCTTTCAATTTTGAAGCATAATAAATACAGGTTTAAGTATTTCCCTAGCTGTAAAGCAGACACAATAGTAAAACAATCGAAATGTGCCTAGTCTGGTCATATATACTGTTACATAAAAAGTTTTCTTTTTTTCAACTTTTTAATTATTTTGAATTTGGAACACGTATATTATTTTAAAAACTTCTTTACATTTTGCGCCATTTCACGTATGTATTTGTGTTCGTTATCAAATTGCAATATGGAATGGGGTGTTAAAGAAAATAGGATGCAGTGATTCGCCTTGCACAAAGTTGGTATGGAGCCGTCGGTCCTTTTTCAGACATTTCATAAGCATGATATCAGCCTTATGTTCGTATATCGTACTATTATACTACTATACTGATACAACAAGACTTCCTCTGTCTTAACCCAGAAAAGATCGGGGCGGCAGCGTGCTATTAAAACTACAAAGGCAGTGAATGCTGTTAAAGCCAGAATTCAACAAAAGATTTTATCGTGAGAATTGAAGATTTCTGCTAGGACAATGTTGCGTATTATAAAAAAAAACCTAAAGCTCGATGTTTATCGTTAAAAACCAGGACATGTCTTAAATCAATATTTACAATTAAAGAAAGTGGATCGTTCAAAACAAAATGCACAGAAATATCCTCTTGACCTATCTATATGATAAAATTTTTTACAATTAAAAAACACTTTATAAAGCAAAATAATAAAGTGTACGCTTACAGTTCTAAAGAAACTGCTCAAGTGGTCGGAAAAGCACAAGGTTCATCCTCCGTCATCATGGTTTAATCATGGGCGTGTCTTATCAAAGAGTTACAAAACTACATTTTTGTGAAAAAGGAGTGAAAACCTTAGCCAGAGTCTATCAAGATATAGTCTTGGATCGTGTTGTGTAACCTCTTAGCAATATACTTTTTAAAAATATACCCTGGACTTTCCAACAAGACTGCACCTGGTCACAAGGCACGAACTACCCAAATCTGGCTTGGGTTGGGCCAAACCTGGTTTGGAAGCAAAGCGTAAATTCATAGATTCGTGGCCAATCAGATCAATAAAGTCAATATATATATCAACTAGCTGTGCCCGCGACTTCGTTCGCGTGGATTACAGATGGCTTGGCATGTGTCCTGCAAAGCAAGGTTATAATGGTCTGCGGTGCTGCTCAAGAAAGGAGCTATTTACAGTGGATTTGGGAACTTTCTGGTTGTATTTATAAGCAGACACTAACTCAGATACGGTGTTATCGGGTGACTTTTTTAACTGGGCTTGATAGGCCAAATCCGGAACTATAAGGAATCGCGAAAAATACTTAAAAGAGTCTTATGTCCGATTTTGAGAAATCAAAGCCTGCATCATAAGTTTTTTTTTGAATTCATGATTCTCTTGGCCAGGAACAGAACCCACTAATTTTGAAAAATTAAAACATTCGGTATTATTGCACCACCTAATAGTGTCACTTGTAAGGATCAGCTTTTGGAAATTAATAGTAAGCGACAAATTAAAGTAAAATATTTATTATTTTGCAAAATAACATTAAATCTATACGTTAATTAGAAGTTAAGTAATCGATTCTAGACATACATAATCATACAAAATATGAGGGTTAAGTCATGGGTCCCGGTAAGTTTAGAAAAATAGTCTGCATTACTTCGAACGATTTGTTTATAGGTTGCATCGAAATGCTAGTCACCTACTAAAGTAAGGAAGAGTATGAACAATACAATCGAAAATATACAAAGTGAATAACTCAGAGTAACTTATTTTATGTTTGTCTATTTGTTCTATGTGAGCTATACAACGTTGATAGAATGTGACGTTTGTTTTGGTCCCCTTCACCTACACCGTTACATAGGTAGGTTTAGATAATTCTTAAAAAGATGGATCAATTTATTAAAAAAATTAAAAAATTACATTTCACTGGACTCGGCTATTGTACTCACCCGCTATTAGCGTTATAACATCCCGTTTTAATTTTAAAATTTCACTTTTAGGTATAATCATTTTTTGAAGAATTACTAAAGATTTAATTAATGTATGAATTTGATAGAATTTTGAAAAATAAGCCTTTTCTTTTTGTTGGAGTTAACTGTATACACCTGAAGTTGATGAGCCTTATAATATGTGACAGTATCAGATGGTGCAATACTACAGAATGTTAATTTTCTGCAAAATCAACGTGTTCGTTTCTGGCTAGGAAAACCTTTTTTTTTTTTTCAAAAAACTAATGATACAGTTTTAGTTTTTATCCAAATCAGATCTGTGACTAATTATTTTTCGCTCATAGTTTCGGTTTTGTTCTATCATATCCAGTAAAAAAAATTCCTAGTAAATATATTATTATTTAAAATTATTATATATAAATATATATCTTCCCTATTTCAATCAAATATTGTTAACTATTTCATTGGTTTCAATTTTGTTCCTTATTACATTAGCTTTCTGCCAGTGAAAGTTTCGTCAAAATCGCTCCAGCTGTTTCAGATATTAGCCGAAAAAAATTGAGTGACAGAAAGACAGACAAAAATTTTAAGATTGGTAATTTAGTTGTAAGTACCGTGCATACTTTAATATGCATTTATTTAAAATTACAAACAGACACATCAATTTTATTTAATTTTATACCTTCCCCTCAACAACAATTCTACAATATTTTGTTATCGCGTAATTATCTTTTTTACTTATTCATTAAAATAAATATATTTAAAAAAAGTAGCTAAAGTTAATCCTTATAATATTAGCTATAGGGGCTGTCCATTAATTACGTCATGTTTTGAAGAACTTTTCAGACTTTGTAATATTTCGTGAATTTCTTCTTCCATTTCCTCTCCCTTTCTGGACCTCCCGCTTGTGAAAGTCCCATCAAATTTGATTCAGCTGTTTCAGAGATTAGTCGTAAGAAACAGACTGACAGACAAAAAATTAAAAAAAATGATTTTTTGATGTAAGTACTGTATATACTTTCATGCATTTAGTGAAAAGCATAAAATACTGTTCGACGTGAACCCTTAAATTGACATAACTTTTTTTATGAATCAATTGAAATGAAATAAACACTAAATGTTAAGTGAACCTTACTGCAATATAATCATGAAAACCACATCTAAATCGGATAAGCCGTTTCTGAGATTAGCGGGCGCAAACGCACTGATAAACAGACAAACAGACAAAAATTTTAACAAATATTATTTTGGGTTCTATTGCGTATGTAAAGGCCCAAATAATTTGTTTTTTTCATATATCTTTTATGTACAGACAGCGACCCGTTAGAATTTTATTATTAGTATATAAGTATTTTTTATATGTATAGATTAAAAATATCTAAAATAGAAGTAAGCCTAAGTCACTCCTTATAACATTTGCTAACTGCAAGCAAAAGTACCATCAAAATCGGTTCAGCCGTTTCAGAGATTAATCGGAACAAACAGACAGACAGACAGACTGACAGACAAAAAATTTGAAAAATGTATTTTTTTATGTAAGTACTGTATATACTTTCATGTATTTAGTGATAGGCACAAAAAAATGTTCAACGTAATTCTTTAAATTGACAACTTTTTTATTTATGGACCGATTGACATGAAACAAACCCTTAATGTTAAGTGAAGCTTACTACAATATATTAGTGAAAACCGCATCTAAATCGGATGAGCCGTTTCTGAGATTAGCGTGCACAAACGCACAGGTAAACAGACAAACAGACAAACAGATAAGAATTCTAAAAATCTTTGTTTTGGGTTCTATTGCGTTGGTAAAGGCCCCCAGTAAGATTTTTTTTCATATATCTTCCATGTACAGACAGCGACCCGCTAGAATTTTATTATTAGTATAGATATATAAAAGTCAAAGGTGGCCATTTTGAATAGATTATTTTTTTCGAGACTTTAATAAATATGTAGGTATAAATTTCAATTATATTCCATTACTTCATTTAAAGCATGCATATTGAACATAGGCGCTGGCAACATGGTGCAAGGGGCACCACCTTGGCACTGAAGTATGTAATTGCAGGAATTTTATATCTGTAGTAATCCACCTTACATCTCCCTTGGATGTAAAGAAAAAGCTAAATAATAAATATGCACCTACTAAAAACAATTCTGGCAATTAATTCTGACTATAGTGTTGAAATATATTTAGATCATATTATGAGGTAGTGGTATTAAGGACAAATATATTTAAAACTAAAAAGCCCAGCCCAGTTTTAAACCCATGTAATTTAATTTACTGACCTACTGTTATAATTATTTCTACTCTTAAATGTTTTCTGCAGTCTCTTTACATGCAAGATTATGATTATTCTTTATGCTGGATCCTCACGGCAGCCACTTTGGTCGACGGCAACTTAACCGCTTGTGTACAAACAATAGATACTTAACAGTTTTCTTGAGAACTGCAGGACTACCATAAAATGTCAATAATCGTGTCAAAGCAGTGTTTCCACTTTTATAAATTTCGCCCTATTTTTAGGTAAAACATCATTAGATATTTGTTAGAGTAATTTAGAAACAGGAAATTAGCACGTTTTGTAGTAAAGTATAAATAAGTTTACAACCTTAATTAGGTATAGGTATTTAACATTTTATTTAACATCGTAGTATAAATTACTAACGGTTGTAATTATTTTTTTGGGTTACATATGAATCACAGTATCGGTAATAAAAATACAAAGGGTGAGGATGAGTGACTAATGATCAAAAGTCATGAACATAGGTATCTAAAAAGGTTAAAAGAAAATGTATATGTTGAAAAATTGAGATTAGCATATAAGTTATTTAGGTTTTAGTTATAAAGTAATACAGAATGTGATCTTAAATAGCTCACCTCAGAAATGCTTTGGTGAGTTGGTCATTTGCTTGTTATTAGCAACAGGTATATGAAAATTATTTATATATTACAAAGACAGTTTTGAATTTTCGTATATATTTAATTTATTTATATATTTTCAAGATGTTTATTTATTAATAAAATTCCTAGGGTAAAACTAAAGTCGTAGATAGAAACTCTACATCAAAGTCCGATTTTACTACAGATATAAATTTGGTAACACACAGTTAGAGGCCATTTAAATTTAAATTAACTGTTCATATTAAACGTACTAGTGAAAAAAATAAATAAAATAAAAAGGTAACGTAAAAACTGTGGATAAGTCGATATTTACTAACTCATGACTTTTTTATTAGAGTTCCGTAGTCAACTCGGAACCCTTATAGTTTCACAACATCTGTCTGTCTGTCTATTTATAGCTTAGCTCATGTGCGTGTTAATACATAGAAAGGTGGGCAGTGCTGCATGATATCAAACGGATGTATGTTTTTTCGCGGATTAAAGTAAAAAACTTTTGTAATTATTCACTAGAATTTGTAATTTTGCATGGGTTTATAATATATTATATTAATCATCTGAAAAATTAAATTTTAGGTTACTAGTTACTACCCTTACGTGTAAAGTGGAGACGAAATTGTTTATCTACTCTACCCGTTAATGTGGGGATGTCGTTAGAAAGGTCGTTTAAAAATATTGTGGCTATGTGAAAATTGTTATATTATTTGATTAATTTGGCTTTAATTTCGCTCCTTCTAGTAACTATTTTTTTTTTCACCTGGGTATGTGAAAAATTAATGGTAGTAGAATATGTAATAAATTTAAAAGGAAAATTGAAAACGAGTAATAGTTATCATCATCCACTTAAACAGGAAAATCTCGTAAAAAAATTCAGATAAAAATGAAGAAGTTTAATAAACTTGTTAATTCTGTAAAATAAGTAATAAATATAAGTTTAAATTTCAATTTATGAAATCGGTCCCAACACGCACTTGCTCCGCTGTTATATATATCTTTAACATATAAAAACAAAACAGAATTTATTTTTGTAACTTATATTGCCTATCATGTGTATTCACAATGGGTAATCTGAACAATGGCAGTACCTAATGCCTAGTGACACCTGCTCTGCCTAATGCGCGAATTTTTTGAAATTCCACCTAATTTTTTTATTAAATCACCTACCAATAATTCAAAAATATATAAAACATAACAATAAATTAAACAATTGCCATAATGTTATATTTACATATGAATAAAGAGATATATATGTATATGTTTTCGAAATAGGTAAATATTTTTCAAAATTATTATCATACAACCTTCTAAATCAATCTTTACTAAGTTAATTATATATTTTTAGATAAAATGTTTTTACGCAAAATTGTAAACAGCGTGAAACGCTTACCTCCTAATGTCAGAGCCATGGCTAGCGAAGGTCGACCCCTAGTTGATTTAACAATTGACAACGATGGAATATCCATTATGACAATGCAGAGGCCACCAGTCAATAGCCTTAATCTTGACATGATTAAAGAAATCAGCTCATCTCTTGATGAAGTTGCAAAAAATAAGAGTAGAGGATTAATACTGACATCGGTAAGTATTTTAAGAATGCTAAAATGTCAACAATACTATGATATTAAATCGTAGGCTGGAGACTAGGGCGGCAGAATTTAGGGGCGGTTTTTGAAACTCGTTTTTATGTTTTACAGAATGTACCTATTAATATTTTTCACCACATATATATATGTATATATATATATATATATATATATATTTATTGCGATTTGCGTGATCGTGTTTGGTTGTGATGCGGGAATGGATGATATGCATTATCGAAATATAATTGTGAACAAGGGGTTCAAATTGTTACGGCCAGTACGGACGGTAAAATTGAAATAGCCTTCTTACTGACGACAAATGTGTAATTCCGTCAAAAAAAAATGTGTAAATTAGATTTTAAACTGATACTTAAATATTAATCAAAGTTCAGATCTTTTATGACTATTAAAATAAAATTATAATAAAAAATAATTCTGATTTTTAGTCATCACCAACAGTATTTTCAGCTGGTATAGACGTCATGGAAATGTATAATCCTGACCTTAAAATACCGGAAGAAACCTGGATAGCGTTACAAGATGTTTGGCTTAAATTATTTGGCTCAAACTTCGTCACTGCAGCGGCTATCAATGTAAGTAATGTTATTGTTTATTAAGTAATCAACAATCCTTTTTTCATAGACAAAATATTTATTTTTAAGATATATTCCTAATAATTAATTTAGATAAAAATTGTTGCATTATGAAATTTATTTTAGTTTTGGCCATTTGTCCGCGCCGCAAGTCTGCAACCTCCGCATCGGTTGCAACAATAAGTTAGGTTTACTTCTAAAAATTTTTATTTTAAAATTAATTTCTTGTATTGTCAAATACGTAATTTTTTCAACATACAAAAACTGGCCTAGATTGGATTAGCTAACAAATTAATTTTATTAATAAAAATAAATATTGAAATAAAACTATTTAAAACGGATTTAGTCGCGTATATTAATTATTTTTATCATCCCGACGTTTCGAGCACTTTGCAGCGTTCGTGGTGACGGGTAGACTCAGTCACGGGTCAGTCTAAAATAGTAGTTTAAAATAAGTTTTATTTCAATGAATAATAATCGCGAAAATCTAAGACAACGAAAAAAAAATATTTTTAATCATTTTTTTAGGGTCATGCACCTGGAGGCAGATGTATGTTATCGATTTCATGCGAATACCGAGCAATGGTGGGAGATAAATCCAGAATCGGATTGAACGAAACCGCCTTAAGCATTGTCGCACCAACGTGGTTTATAGACACCATGTGTACCGTTATACCAAAACCGGAGGCAGAGTACGCTCTTACAACAGCTAAGATGTTCACAGTTGATGAAGCCTTAAAGGTATAAAAAATTATTATAATTAAGAGCCGAGATGGCTTAATGATTAGAACTCGTCGATTTCAACCGATGATCGCGGATTCAAACCTCGGCTAGCACCGCTGAGTTTTCAAGTGCTAAATTTGTGCTTAAATTCATCTTGAGCTCGGCGGTGAAGGAAAACATCGTGAAGAAATCTGCATGTGCCGGGAGAAATTCTGACACATGTATATCCGCCAACTCGTAGTGGAGATACGACAACGTGCATTAAGCTCTAAACCTTCTTCTTCATAGGAGAGGAAACCCAGCAGTGGGACATTTACAGGCCATTACCTTAAAGAATTATTATAAAATGGCTATTATATTTCGAATGACCAAAAAAAAGCTAGTGACATCGTGTGCCTACAGTAGACAATCAGACATTTAAAATAATATACACGTGCGAGCTTTTAAAATTTATTCAAGATTGATAAAATTTTCATAAATATTTATGTAGTTATACCAGCAGCAAAGGCGTACGATTCCAGTTATGTCAGTATATTATTTGCCTTCTTGTGTTTTTGTCATGGAACATTTCATCGATTGTTTATTAACAATTGGATTTGATTATATAGTTAATTATCATTTCTGATCTATCATACAACCAAAAAAATGAATTATATAAAAATCCGATGGAAACTAGCAAAACTGAATTCCTCAACTGACGGCAGTAAACGCTAGTAATTTTAATTATATTAAACAGTAAACTTTGTAACCAGGACTGATGCCACGATAAGATTGAAATAATTGTATAACAAAAGATATCTTAAGATTTATTTTTAATCTCCAATAATAATCTCCAATTAACTTAAAGTATTTATATGTATATGTATATATTTGTATTTCAGGTTGGTCTTGTAAATGAAATTGCAACCGACAAAGCTGATGCCATCAATAAGTGCAAGGCTTTCATCAAGAAATTTGACAAGATTCCTTCATTAGCTAGGTCTATAACAAAACAGATAATTCGTAAAGCCCCTATGAAAAGACTTCTAGACAATCGAAGAGCTGATGTCGAAGGATTTATAACCCTCATTAAAAACCCGAAAGTTCAAAAAAGTCTTGAAATATATATTCAGGCTTTGAAAAAGAAAAGCCTTAACTAATCCTCGAAGAAGAAAATAAATATTAGGCCTCCCGCAGACGAGTAACAATTCTTAGGGTGCTTTTCCGTCGAAATAGCACAATGCACATTGCATATTGCACATATCAATTAAGTGCTCATTTTTTTGCAATAGTAAAAAAAGGAAACATTACAAGACAAATTTATCTCGCAGGTGGACTCGAATATAAACAAAAAAACAGCATCAAAATCCATTCTTTAAACTTAAATACGTTGCTTCACAGACACTCAGATACAAACGTCAAACTTGTAACACGAAAGATGTTATAAGTTTGACATGTGTATCTGTGTGTTTTTGGTTCGAGCGTTAAAAACTAGTAAACGCCCTTAGAATACAACGCCAAGTGTGTAAACGCCTTAATTAACTGTACGTCATATTAATGTATAATAATAATAATAATAATAATAATAAAATCTTTATTTCGTTTCTTAATGAGCTAGTTACAAGCGGTTTTGAGATCTCCTAGTAAGTATCAAAATACCTGTGTCAGGAGGTCTCGCTCTTCCATATCAAATAATACATTATGCTCTTACTAAACAATAAGATACTTAACTAAAAATAGAAATAAAGAAAAAAGAAAACTAACAAGAAATTGTATGTGTGTACATGCATGTGTGTGAGTGTATGTGTGAGTGTGTGGGAGTGTGTGTGTGTGTGTGTGTGTGTGTGTGTGTGTGTGTGTGTGTGTGTGTGTCTACAAAAGCAGTGCTTCGGTCTCATCGTATGTAAGTTCTCTCAACCATTCAGTTAAAAGTTTTTTACAGTCGTAATGCTTCAAGGGGTAGAAATTTAGTTTTTTATTTATTTTATTATACAAATGGACTGATCGTTTTGTATTTTGATTATATGCGAAAGCTGTTCTTGTGGGTACTGTTGGAATAGTAAATGCATTTCTTCTTTTATTAGAGGTACATGGAACAAATTTTATTGTTTTATGTAATGATAAAATTGAGTTCAGGATATATAGTTGTCGTACGGTTAAAACATTACATATTTTGTATAATTGGGTTGTGGGAAATCTAAATGGCTTAAAGTTCATTACTTTTAATAAATATCGTTGCGTTCTTTCAATCTCTATAAATTTGGATTTCAATGCTCCTCCCCATATTGTTATGCAGTATGTTATAATTGATTGAGCCAAGGCTAGGTATATTTTAGACAACATGTCAGCCGATGCAACGTGTCTCAAGATTTTGAAAATGTAAGTCAATTTTCTTACTCTTCCAGCTACCTGTTCAATCTGGTAATGCCAGGATAATTTTTGGTCAATTGCAATTCCAAGATATTTAATGTAAGGAACCTTATTGATTTTTGGGCAAGAACAATTCATAGTGTCTGTAAACCTACATGAGTGTATTTTAATAGAAAAATCAGCTTTTGGCTGTGTGCTGTTTTTTATAGAGAAGCAGATATAATTTGTTTTGTGAGCATTCAATGTAAGTAAGTTACTTCTTAGCCAATAGGCTATTTTAGCAAGATCCTGTTCACAGCTATTTTTAACTTCATCCCAAGAATCTCCAGTAAATACCACGGCTGTGTCGTCAGCATAACAGAAAACCCGCCCGTTCTGTAGTTCTAAGTCACATAAATCGTTAATGTACAACAAGAAAAGGGTCGGTCCTAGTACGCTGCCTTGTGGTACGCCGTACGTTATGGATGTTTCTTTACTAATGTACTGTCCTATCCTTATCGTTTGTTTACGATCTGTTAGGTAATCCGTGAAGAGTTTTAATGGAGTGCCTCTAATGCCATTAATCTCCAATTTTTGAAGAAGGATGGGGACAGAGACGGTGTCAAACGCCTTTTTTAAGTCTAAAAATACACACAGACATTTTTGTTTTTTGTCTAATTGATTGACAAGTAATGAACAAAGGGCAGCTACAGCATCTTCCGTAGATTTACCATGCCTAAATCCAAATTGTGAGTTAGATATAATACCAAATTTGTCAAAATAATTTTTCAACCTTTTATTCATCAATTTTTCAAAAATTTTTGACATTGCTGGCAGTACTGATATTGGCCTATAGTTGTTCACATCATGTCTGTCCCCACCCTTGTGCACTGGAGTAATAATCGCCCGTTTTAGTGGAGATGGAAAAATGCCTTTGGAGAAACACAGGTTTATCAAGTGACAGATTATAGGCACAACCTCTTCCTTGGCTGACTTTAAAAATTTTGTTGTGATATTATCCCAGCCGGGAGCACTGTCAGACTTGAGGCTCATAAGTGCATCGCTTACTTCTTCTTCAAAGGTTTCCATTAAGGCAAATGATGACGTTTGGGAGCGAGGTGTCTTAAATATGCAGCTATATTGCTGCTTATCATTGTTCAAATTTATTTCTTCTGCCAGATTTTTTCCAATATTTGAGAAATAATTATTAATATAATTAACCGATTCGTCAGGGGAATGTTTTATATTTAATAAATTAGTGTTATCAGCCTTCGAATTTGACAGGTTAGTTATTTCTTTAATATTTTTCCATAGCAATTTAGAATTTTTAGAGGACTTTATTAATTGATTTCTATCATATTCTCTTTTTAATTTTTTGATGAGGTTATTGCAGAAGTTGCGATATTTTTTATATGTGGTTTTTAATATGTCATTATGTGGATCAGACTTCAATCTTTGTTGCATTTTATTTCTATTTTTAATGCATCTCAAAATACCCGGAGTAATCCATGGTTTGATGGGACGTTTATCTCTAGGAATTTTTACTACCGTAGTATGTTCTTGTATTGATTCTTTAATTTTTTCAATCAACTTATTAATAATGTTATTTGTGTTATTACAAAGAAGTAAACTAGCCAGGTTTTTTCTTCTGAGGCTGTTTAGGGCTTTCTTAAAGTCTATTAATGTTTTAGTATGTGGGGTAAAGTTTTTACATTTAAGTTTTTTTAATTGAAGAAAGATCATAAAGTGGTCTGTGACGCTAGTATTTAGAACAGCTATGTATGCGGTAGTTATTTTTTTATTAATTTTTAAAATAAAGTGATCTAAGCAGCTACTATCTCTAGTCGGCAATATGTGCCCAGGTAATAGTCCATACATAGACAGCATGCTTAGATAGCTTAATCTATTTGTACGTTCATTAGAGTTCTCTGTTAGTTTTGGTATTAGGTTTATGTTTATGTCACCAGTTAAAATGATGGTTTTATGTGTTTTTAATGTATTTAAGTGGTCACTTAAAGAATTAATAAAATATTCAGCGTTTGCGTTTGAAGGTGAACGGTATATGCCAATGATTATATTATTATTATATTCAATTTGTAAGCACGATGCGTCGCTAAGTTTTATTTCACATATATTAGCTGTAATGGATTTTCTTATATAGACTACCACCCCATCATTCTGGTTTAAGTTATTTAAGGTGAAAGAAGAATTGTATTGAGCTATTTGAGGAATACTTTTGTTAGGACATAAACGACATTCGGTCAAAATCATTATATCGGGGTTAAATTTTAGGGGGGCGAGTGTGGCTTGTAAGTCATAAATGTTGCTGTAGATACTTCTTATGTTTTGAGATATTACTGTCAGGTCATCCTCACTCATTTGGAAATGTTCTGTTAATTCTTCAATATCACATTGCATAGCCTGTGCAATTTGTGAGCTATCTATGTCATTTAAATTTTTTAAGCAATTATCCATAACAAAAAAATAAAAATTAACTGCGTACAAACACGAATTCTAACTAACATGACGTATATTGAGGAATAGCAATATGCATAGTTTATATTAATATTAAACATATTAAAAAGTAGTAATGAAGACACTAGAGAGACAATATTTATCTTAACAAGTACTTCGCCAAATTTACGTATACAAACTGGTATATGAGAGACATTGTAGATTTGTTGTTTGTTAATGTGTAAGTGTGTAAATATTATTTGTAAGTGTAATAATATAATTTTAGTATAGTAAGTAGTAAAGTTTGTTTTGTGTACTTTTTTGAATGTGAGTTTCTTTCTATACAAACAGTTAACATATTTTAAATAAAAAATATAAAGAGACAATTTTAAAGTTAATATCCTGAAAATTACAATATGACAGTATTTTATAATTAAGAAATATTGATAAAGAGTATATAATTCACCACTTAGTCATATTTGCATTAACTGTTGCACTTGTATTTCACTGTTTATCAAAATGATTGGTGACCGTTCGTCCTTACGCACATACACCTTGCCGTACGCAGTCCAACAGAATCGATATGCCTTCGATTTAGTAAGATCTCGTGCCAGGAAATATAAGCGAGCTCCCTTCGGAGTCAGTTGTTCCGACATGTAAACGGGAATATCCTCGGATGTTCGAATGCCAAGGTGTTTTGCATTTAATTTACTTTTATGTTTTTTGTTAAATGCCTTACACGATTTAAGTAATTCTGTTTTCAAAGAAGTAGAGGTTGTTTCCACGATAATAGGGGTATTTGGCGATTTTTCCTTTCTTCCACGTACTCTATAGACGTCTTTAATGTCAGATTTGTTCATTTCACAGCCTATGTTCTTCGATAAACATAAAACCATTTCTGTTAAAGCTTCTTTTGTTTCATTTTCTTGCTTAGGAACATTTTTAATTTCAAAGTTACATTTACGACTGTCTCTTTGCAAATCTTCAATCCTGTCTTCCAATTTTGAGATATACTGACCATCATCTTTAATTTTTCCTTCCAGAAGTTCAATTTTCTTTTTAAATTCTTCGTTTTGGGCAGCGAGAAAGGAAATAGAGTTTTCGATGTTATGAGATGTTTGTGGTATTTCTCTTTGGACCACTATGATTTTTTGTGTTTCTTTTGTTTGCGAAGAAAACAACGTGTTAATCATACTTTTCATTTCATTTTTAAAGTCATCAAGTTCCGAGTAAAGGTCGGTTTCTCTACTTCTTTTATTCCGAATAGCAACATAATTTGGCGGTGTCTTGTCCTCCCGACCTAGTATATTAATTTGCGAGTCAGATGTAGATTTATTCATTATATTGTCCATATTATCCATATTCTCCATACTACCAGGGAAACACGATATACACACTAGTTATAACTGCTACAACATTGATTGTTTATTATTGGCTGTCCAGCAACGTGAGTTTAGATATTGGGCGTTGTGGTAGATCCAATCACGTTTCCGTGGGCGGAGTGGTAGCGCAGGAGTGGTTGTTACGTAGTGGTAGGCGGTGGTAGGCGGGGCCAGGATGGTACGCACCAAATTGCAGTTTCAATCAACAGAACTGTCGATAATGTATGGTCGTGAGTTGCATGCAATATCTTAGCTTGTGTCTCGATAATATTACGAGTACCAGGAGAACAGCTTTGTTGTAAAAGTACTCACGCATGTGACATAGATGAATGCTGATTTCTTGTGATTTATGTTCTCCTATTTTTTCACACGATTTAATTAGATCGAAACTGAGTTAAAATTTATTTAATCAATTTAGAAACAAAGTAAAAAGGATTTTAGAGCACGTCTACACCTTTCGGTAGTCCGGGGGGAAGAGGTATAATTTTGTAATTGTTAGATGTATGGTATCTACATATTATATAAATTGTACTTTACTATGAAATATAACTTACATAAAGTATTATATACAGAAAAAGTCTTTGTTTTACTGTATTTATTTTCACACAATAAGAATAAATCAAATTATAAACTTCTCAAGACTTATATAATTAAAAATCATCCCCCAGCAGTGCTGCTGTCTCCGGGTCGACGGTTTCCGTCATACTCATCTGCATGTCCGTCCACTCTTCACGTTGGTTATCTATATAATAATATATTTCCAGGATTCTGTCTCTATTTCTCTTTATTTCGTTGCTGAAAAAGATTTGTTTAGGCTTTAGGCTAGCAGCGCTGAGTTTTCAAGTGCTGAATTTGTTTAAATTCATGTCGAGCTTGGCAGTGAAATAAATCGAGGAAACCTGCATGTGCCCGGAGAACTTCTGACACATGTATACCCGCCGACCCGCAGTGGAGCAGCGTGGTGGATTAAACTCTAAACCTTCTCCTTAATAGGAGAGGAGGCCTTTGCCCAGCAGTGGCACGTTTACAGCGTATTAGGTACTTTACTTTTTTTATTTTAATATAAAATTTTAAATTTTAAATTAAAATAAAAAACCTCCGCCAATCTATTAAGAGCATTTCAACGAGTCTCCACTACTTCTTCTGTAAGTTGGTAAGGAGTTGTGTATACTCCTGATTACAGATGATGCAGTGCATCAGGTCAAAGATACTGCAACTGCGATACTTAAAACTGCGATGCTATTTCTATTTATTTGAATTTTTATTTGATGCACTTTTAGTTACTAAGTTTGCGTTCTTTCCTAACTACTACATAATAAGGTCGTATTATTTTTGTCAGAATTTCTCCCATCTAGGTCTCTCATCTAGGTTTCCTTATATTATTTCGCCGCCGAAAACAAAATTAATTTTAACATTTTAGCACTTGAAAACCCATATGTGTGCTTGAGATCTCAAGCACATACGGGTACCTTTAGACTATTTCGACTTGCATATATAAACCTTTAATAGTAGATTTACTACTTACTCGTTAGTGCTTTTGATAAGTTCATCGCGCCAATTGTTGGCTCGAGTCATAAGCAGGTCTTCGCGTGCATCTATGAATCGCATGTGATTGTCTGATGATTGCGCCACTAAATTCATCATTTGGTCTCTGTCCATCATCACCTGTCATATAGCAAATGTCTTTATTTTGAACAAACCAATACTCATAATATTTTATTGTTCATCGCAATCTTAAAATCCTTAGAGTGCTAAAAAAGGATATTCCTAAACTGATTATATAATCAAGTAGCGCAAGGACCAAAACCGGATATTTCAGACTCATTTTTAATAATCGCTCATGTAACAAAATTTGAATATCATCGACAATTATATAGTGCGATAAGTTTTTTTATTACCAATTGTATAAAGAAGAGAATGTTTTACACTATGAATACTTGAATCCATGCTGTTAGTGGCGGCTATAAATCATATCTAATCGGACTCAAATAACACTAACACTTTGAGAACTTTATTTGACTACATACAATATTATATCTTTATATTAATCTAGTTCATAGCAAATAAAAAAAATATCACACATCACTAGCAGAATCTTCACCTCAAATAATTCCGGCGGTGCATCCCCTAACATGATCTTGTTACCAAGCAGCTTAGATAGAGCTTCGAACTGTCGCATGGACCACATGCCCTCGTGTTCACGCCACGCACCAAACGCATTCCGCGATACTTCTAAAAGCTTCGTTATCATTTCTGTCATGTTTACTGCGAATTGTACTCGAGACTCCTAGAATAGGAGCATTTGATAGAAAGTACAACCTTTCGTGAACTGACTGAAACACTAAAGATTTCCGCTCACGTCAAACGTATTTATAGACTATATATTTGTTTGTCGTTGTCTGGGAGTTTATGTTGTCTTCTTTCCGAACCTCTGACACAGGATCATAAGATCCTAATGGAGGACGTTGAGTGTGCAGAGTTTATTATCAATGTATCTTCCCTGCATACAACCGATGTGGTCACAACATAGCAGATATATTCTAAATTACTAATACCGTGTTATAAACCATAGGAAATTTGTCTTAATTCTCTCTCTCTCGCTCTGTCTCTATTTCCACGGGCTAACTCTGCATTCCAAAAATTACCAATAGATTCGAAAAATACTAAGTTTTAAATCTAAATATATACTTCATCTACACTCTATATATTAAATATATTATACTTTGATTGCACCCACAAGAATCTAAAATGCAATTGAAGTATACTTTTGGATGGAAAAGTCAATTTATGCATTTGAGTAAAAAAGTACTTTAAGCAGCAATTTTTTTTTTATTATTTTAGTAACATATAGATACCTTACCTCACATTGTTCATACAATTGCATCTCGATTGTCATCAATTTTTTCCATAAATCAAAGATGATATCGTTGAAGGATTCACCGGCGTCTATAATATTTGGCTCCAGTTGTTCTATAGTAGCTTGCTTGCTCGTAAACTTACCTATTATCTCGTTCATTTGATTGATTAATGGCTTTTTCTTCTCCTCAAATTCCTCTACGACACTAAAATAATAATTTTGCATAAAACATTTTTTCCAATATTCCAATATTTGCTGATATCCTAGCTTTTTTATTATGCTCACATTTTACTTTTTTTAACGCTGTCTTCCAAAGCATTATCCACCAAGTCTTTAAAGAGCTTGATTTCGTACTGCCTTGAGTTGTACGCTTCTTGCGCGAATTCTACCAGACCAGCCATCGTCTCTACGTATTGTTCTTTGTATCTGTTGAACATATTATTGACTTTGTAATAAAAGTTCCTTGTATACATATATACCAAAAGTTGAAGAATAGGTTTGTTTATAAAAATCAAGAAAAGTACTGTTCATAAAATCCCAGCAATTCGCCGCCAACTTTAAGCAGCAACGATCCGTCTGGATCTTTCTCAAACATGGAATCCAATAGCTCGGGA
Source organism: Hypolimnas misippus (assembly GCA_037950945.1). Classification (NCBI taxonomy): domain Eukaryota; kingdom Metazoa; phylum Arthropoda; class Insecta; order Lepidoptera; family Nymphalidae; genus Hypolimnas; species Hypolimnas misippus. The sequence continues at coordinate 9,469,068 of JBBEEQ010000025.1, read as the reverse complement.
CCACTTAAGTATTCCACGAATGAGAGGGCATAGAATTTAACTTTCGCTTCATACTCCTCTTTCGCTAATCTCTCTTTTTCTGCCTTTTCATCAGCTTCGTCCAACTTGCGCAATAGTCCTCTAGAAACCATTTTAGTTTGTTATTAGGTATTGCATAGAAATTAGACCAAAGTTTGCATTAAATATTCCACTTTTAAGCAATAAAGCAATGATTCATAGCTTTATTTTTAATTAATTTAAGCCAGGGTGCATACTAATTGAAACAATCCAGTATGTTTTTATTTTTATTACCGGAACAGAGCTATTCCATTATCTCGATCTTCTTCAGTGATGAGCTTATAATCTAAATACGTGACACGTGTAAGAGCGGATTTTAAAAATTGATTCGTCATAGGATCATCGCAACAAGGATTTCCCTTGAAACTTACGGAACGTAATTTACGGAATCTCCGCATGTAAGCCATCTAAAAACAAATTTACGTTCAATTAAGTTGCCATTAAATTACATAGGATCGCTTATATAAATCCCATTTATATATAATTACAGTATAAGTTAAAAGCTATTTTAAATTATAGGTCTGTCTAAACTAATTATTAATTATGGAAAATGACGGTTAGTGAAATATTTTTAACAGTGTACTAGTAATTTGATAGTTCAAAAGACTCGAAAATATCATGCAATAAAAGTTTTCAAATTTAAGTTGCCTCAACTTTTAATATATATTATAATGTACATAATACTAGATATACATAAATATACACTCAAATTAAGTTATTTCCTGTTGTTGTACCTCCTTGTAATCTTCAATTAAATTATCCCCGATACTAAACACTAGTAGATTTTCTAGTGTTTCCATGTTCTCGAGTTTCCTAATCTTATTATGAAACAATGTTAATACCTCGAGATTGACTAGATTTTCTAAATTTTCGATTTTTTCGATTTTATTAAATGATAAATCTAACTCATTCAGCCCAGTTAATTGATCTAGATTTTCTATCTTTTCAATTAAATTGTGAGCTAAAGTTAATTTTCTTAAAGATTTTAACATCCAAAGATGATCAATTCTTAAAATATTTTGAAACTCAAGTCGCACAATTTGAGCTTCGTCTAAATGAACACCTTCCTCTGCGAATAACCGCCCTGCTTCTTCTTTCGGTCCTGGTAAAAAATTAACGAATTAAAAAAGATTTTCCCTATTTATTCATGTACACTTACGAGTGACTTAAGTTCCGATACCAAAACCAAGCAACAGAGTTATACTTATGACAGGGCTCCGTAGAGTAAAAAGGCTAGGCCATTGAGCTAGTTGACTGCGCAATATACATATAAAACACAATTTTTTTTCCCTTATAGACTTTGAAACCGTCTAACCTATAAGAATTTTGAATAAAGTGGAGTAATTTAGTCGATTTTAAAATAATATGCATCCATTTAGGCTCACAAAAAGGATTTTTTATATACATACAATTTTCGTAAATCAACAACAAACAAGTAACCGATTTTGGAGGGGGTCATGCTCTCTGTGAGTTGTAACCCCTCCCCCTCTTCCTTAGGAATTTATTAAGAGTAACAATTGTTATCAGGCGACAACAACATATGCTACAACCGGGACCAACAGTTCATCTTCTCTCTGAGACTCAGAGTGGAAACTCACAAGGACAAGTAGAGATCAGAACACATACAAATATCTGGCCCGAGCGATTTGAACCGGCAACCGTCGACGTCAATACATTCAGTTTCAGCATCACTACACTTAACTAGAGCAGTCTTTTAATTTAACCATGCTCTTCATTCAAAATAACTATTCTTACCATATTCTAAAATGCATCGTGTTAACATAGCATTGTCAATAACTCCTGGTTCTATATCAGGATGTATTATTAGACTATTCAGTGACTTTTTTTCAGACATTAAAAATATTTAAATCGCTGTTTAACGATAGTTTTATTTAAAAATAGTTTGCAACAGATTTTATTGTAACAATATTCGCGCCGCAATATTTTTTTATTTATTTTAGTTGCTAAGATACTTATAACGTAGTGATTATTGACTCTTTGCTTAATCATAGTAAATAAATCTATAAATTAAGCCCTTCAATTCTTGTATTTACGGAGTAACTGAACATTTTAAATATAAATCAATGGTTTCTGCTTACAAAAATTACCAAAACTTATCAAATTCTTTTTTTTTTCTAAGTTCTAATTATAATATCTAATGGATACTACTTTTTCTCGTAATTAAAAAAAGTAACTACTTTTAATGTTAATTAATATTAATACAATTATTTTAAACGATATTGCACAATATTTTGTAATTTGTTAATTACCTACTCTGCGTAAATCTAAACATCTGTTTTGACATTTGACAGTACAGACTTTCACAGATTACGTATTTTTACGTCTACTGGGTGACAAGTGAAATCGGTGAAATTATTTATTTATAATAGGATTACTTTACAAAAATGTCGTTTTTCGGAGTAGGGAATCCTTTTGCTACGCCGGTTGGTCAGAAAATAGGTAATAGGGATTATGCAAACTATTAGATATACTCGGTTTTCAACGGTTTTATCCTAACTCGTGACTTAAGTTTCCTTTCGTTTTGTTGCGCACTAAGAAATAAAAATTTCTCTTTGTCATCAAGGAATTGTTTGTGTGTTGGCTACAGTACCTTAGTCCTTAGTTTCGTATTTAATGATAACCTGATATTTTTAAAATCAATTAACAAATATGACCAGTGTTATGTACTTTGTGCGTAAAATCTTCCAGAACAAGCTACAGATGGATCGCTCCCGTCGGAAAATTGGGCCCTTAACATGGAAATATGTGATATTATTAATAGTAGTACAGACGGGCCTAAGGACGCCATAAAGGCTATTCGAAAGAGATTGACTCAGAGCGCTGGCAAAAATTATACTGTAGTTATGTACACACTAACTGTTCTCGAAACTTGTGTCAAAAATTGTGGAAAGAGTTTCCATGTGTTAGTCTGCAACAAGGAGTTCATTTCTGAGCTGGTGAGTTAATCCATTTACTCTTATACAGTCATTAATTTAATTATCCTCAATCCTCATCACATGGGTTGTAATCAATACTTAAAAGTGTAATGTATAAAAAATACCCTTACTATTTCATCTAAAGTATATAGAATAAAGTTTTATTTAATAATTGAGTAGCAGAAACTCTAGTAATGATTTCCTTATTCTTACGACCTTGTGATTTAAGTAGAGCATAACAAAACTTTCCAAGATTTTTCTTTTTATTATTTTTTATTAAATCTTGTTTCATTTAATCTGAATTTCTATATGATTACATATATTTCCTTGTTATTTTTTCTACTTCACAATACAATACAAATAAGTTAAATAACAGTAATGAATCTAATGTATTAATGGCATTTATATATATCAAAGCAGTTATCTGATAAAATGTCATTCACACATAGATACAACCTGTGTCTTTATAATATATTATTGTTTTAGTTTTAACACCGCATAAGTTAATTAGCAACTCTACAGGATAGCAATATAGTTGCATAATTTTACATAGACACCATTATTAATCATCAATATGTAAACCATCTTTAAATTTTATATTTTTTTTCTTTGAGTACTTTAAATTAAATATTTTGTTAATTCATGCTGGTATCTGTGTCAATCGTTAAGTTGCTAATTTTGACTTATGCTGTTGTTATAACTTAAGTGATAGTATGTAATGTCACCTACATTACTTTAATTTCAAAGCTAACTTTACAATTATGATCAAAAAATAAACAAATACTTTTTCTTTGTATAGCAAATAAATAAGTTACATATATCTTCAGAATTTCATAAAGATTTACAAAAGTGGATTGTCATTGCTTTTACACCTGAAAGAATCAACTGTCATTGACGTTATTCTATCACAGCCACAGTTTTTGTAAGGTTACTTAGGTAACTGTTATCAGGTTAAAGAATTATTTTATGTCAATTAAGAGAGTAAAACTTACAAATGTGTTTCTTGCCTTACAAATAATTTTTGCAAAACCCATAATTGACTAATCCTTAAATCACACAAGAAACATGCCCACCATATTTCGAGTCTATAAGACTTATCAATGTTTTACTTCATGTTCTTACATATATTTTCTTTTATATATTTATTTTATATGCCTGGTATAAGAATGTATATGGTGATTGTTCAGACGTGTTAGTAGATAAAAATCGAAAACTATGAGAGTTAAGGAAATTTATAAACCATGTCACCAACCAAAAACCAAATCAACAGTTACTTAAATTTATACATTGTTAATGAATATGTTGACATCAATTAATTTAATGGAAAATCAAATAGGTTTTGCTACACTATAAACCATAAATTTGCAATAATTGTCAAAAAAACAAAATCTATAGTTATAAAATATTTGTATACACAGGTAAAACTTATTGGGCCTAAAAATGATCCACCAACAGTAGTACAAGAGAAGGTGCTTAGCCTCATCCAATGCTGGGCTGATGCATTCCAAAACCAGCCAGAACTACAGGTAAGTAATTACTTGAACAGCTAATTAACATTATTCTAAATTGTTGTTATTCTTGTTGACATTCAGAAATGGTACATTACTGAGAATAGTTTTATTTATGATAATTGTATATGATTGATGCCTTCCTCACTGTAATACTTACCTTACTAATGAAGGTTTATTAATATAACTATTTTATAAACCTATTGAATAAGTTAGTATATAGATTGTTTGTCTGTTTTAGATTTTGAAACTAATCAATTTATTTTTTAATTTTGAATCTAGATGATTGTCTTTTTTATTTATTAATAGCTACTGTAGGAATTATTCATAAAATTTTAATATTATTTTTCCTCATGTTAAAAATATTAAATAGCCTTATCACTTTATATAGAGATATGTATTAAGATTTTGTCTGTGAAAATGTTTGATACTTACTCGACTTCTTGAGGTTGAGTCATGATTTATTTAAGATAAATACATTGAGTCATGATGTATTTAAGATAAATGCATTATTTAAAAATTATCTATATAAGCAAAAAAGTTAGTACTTTTTTTAACTAATAATCTGTACCACTTTCAAACAAAGATCAAACTCTTCAGATTTCTATATATAACTAATTATTAATTCATAGCATATATATATGTGAAAATCTATGTGAAAGCTGTTAGCTAAGTTAATAATTCAAATTTAGTTCAATATAATTCTGTTATTCATAATCTATGATTTAGAAAAAATAAATAACTATTCTCTTATTTTGTGACATTAAAGTTTAAATAAATGGCAAAATTCCAAAATAAAAACCTACACTTTATGGGTTTTGTGTCCTAAAATTTAAATTTTTTAATACTAAGAGTGAATATGTAACGAATATGTATAAATATGCGGTAAATGTTTCAGTACGTATTTTAATAATAAGTAATAAAAAACAAATGTATTGGATGGAATATCTCTTCTTGCTAATAGATTAGAGAAAACCGGTTCCTATCAGTTTTAACCACAAGAAACTGTTTTTATTACATGTATTAATTACTATATATATAAAATAAGCCTTAAGAAGTATTCAGAGTTTCATGCTTGCAAGTGACTGTAAAACATTATAGGAAGGGCTATGACACCTGTCCCAATCAGTTTTAAAGAACATAAATGATTGTAACTTCTTGTTAATGTTTCCTGTTTTTGTAATGTATTCTTTATTTTAAACCTGAAGACTTGGTTACATGCTCATACAATATAAAAAAATATTTCGCCATCGATAGCTCATTTTTTGAGAATGATTACAGGTTACAATGCTACGATCCATAGGAACTATACTTTAAAATGCAGGTGCAAAATATAGCTAATAACAATTAATAAAAAACAAATCAAAACAAAAGGATAACAGAGAAATACTAAATGTTTCATTTTATATGTTATGTGTAATTCTATTGTTCTCTGTATTTATGTTGTTAAACATCAAAAATAACGTAAATTTTCATTTCTACAATGACGTATAACAAAAATCTATAGTTATTCATTTATTATAAGTTTTGTTGCTAAACCCGTTTAATTAATGTTATTATTGCAAATGCCAAATACGCTACAGTTAGTTACATTTAATTACACCTATAGATGATAAAAACAATTAACGCTGGTTGACTAATTTAGGTCGTTTTATAAGTGTGCTCTTGACTGTCTGTAAAGGTCAAATGTAAATTGATCTGTCTTAGTACTAAGTTCATAATTGCATGTTATATCGTTAAGTGGTGTCGGAGATTATATAATGTTTTTTTTTTCAGGGAGTAGGTCAAGTGTATAATGAGCTGCGTACCAAAGGGGTCGAGTTTCCTATGACAGATCTTGACGCTATGGCGCCTATTTTTACGCCACAGAGAGTGAGAAGAACTTAATAATTATTTTTTAACACTTAATTATTTCAATGATTAATTTGAAGTGCTTATAATCAATTTATTCAGCCAGATTTTCTTTATGTATTTGATAAACTTTTTTGCATTATTCCAATTTCAACCAATGTTTAATAATAACAGAGTGTGCCAGATGGAGCTGAGCCTGTCGTTGGTTCTCCTCAACGCGCTGCTAACCTCCAGAATTCGCCCAGCCGACCCACACAGGAACAAATTACTGGCACAGTAAATGATTTTTTAAATGTAGTTTTATCTTCCCAATTGCATAAAATTTTGTAAATATTCCTTAATGTGTCCTATATAAAACAATAGCATTTTATAGCTTCATCAAAGCATTGTATATAAAAATATTTATATATATTTTATATATTTATATATATATAATATTTATGTATATTTTATATCCCTACTCACTATAAAATCTGATAACATTGTAACCTTATGAAAGGTTCACAGATAAGACTATGTAGATAAATTAAAAACGAAAATAAAATTAATTTAAATAGAAATAGGTATATTTAATTAAAAATGTAATTATGTATTCATTTGGTATTTCCCCTAATATTGGTTTTGTTAGTCATATAAAATGTATTCTTTCCGAGAGATAAGAAAATGACTTTTTGACAGTCATCTGACATAAAATTATCTACATATCACTTCAAAAGCAGGTGTGACAATAAAAATTAAAATAATAGAGTTCCATTCCCGTCCAGCAGGTGACGCTATCTGAGAGCCAGACGAGTAAGTTGCGAGCTGACCTGTCCGTGGTGGAAGGCAACATGGCCGTCATGAACGACATGCTGACGGAGCTCACGGCGCAGCCCTACACCCAGCACCATGACACTGACATCGAGTTGCTTAATGTGAGTCCACTGATTAGAAAAATTGTTTATTTTTGTTACTGTCTTTATTAATAAAATATAAGAAAATATTTTTCAATAAATTAATGTCGAATACTAATATAACTAAATAGACTGTTAAGTCAGCAATAAGCAAAACCAATACAATTTTTTTCGAAAATGACCACTTGTCACACAGTTCAAATGTACAACCGGAAACTGACCACCGAGGTCAACGTGTCATTCATTTATAAATAAATGATAATCGACCGTCGTGTGCAGGAGCTGGCGGACACCCTGCGCGCTATGCAAACTCGTGTGGCGGAACTTGTGGCGCGCCTGGCGGGCGAGAGCGCGCTCACCGCCGAGCTGCTGCTCACCAACGACCGCCTCCACAACCTGCTGCTGCGCCACTCACGCTTCCTCAACAACAGGTACGTGCCATTCACGCTTCCTCAAGAACAGGTACGCGCCACTCACGCTTCCTCAACAACAGGTACGCGCCACTCACGCTTCCTCAACAACAGGTACGTGCCACTCACGCTTCCTCAACAACAGGTACGCGCCACTCACGCTTCCTCAACAACAGGTACGTGCCACTCACGCTTCCTCAACAACAGGTACGCGCCACTCACGCTTCCTCAACAACAGGTACGTGCCACTCACGCTTCCTCAACAACAGGTACGTGCCACTCGCGCTTCCTCAACAACAGGTACGCGCCACTCGCGCTTCCTCAACAACTGGTACGCGCCACTCGCGCTTCCTCAACAACAGGTACGCGCCCCACTGCTCACTACCTGCTGGATATATAGGGTATATTCCGAAATGTAGTCCAGCAAACTGGGCAGGTCTTAGGAATCTCGTATTGCCATTTTTAATTGTGTAATAAAATGTCAACTACAAATTGTAATGATTCGAAGATTTTATTAAGACTGGCCAGCATGCTGGATTCTATTTTAGAACATGCGGAGGCTAATGGAGAGGTATATTTTTAATTTTATCTTTAACATATTGAAAAAGAAATATCAAGTATTTTATAAAACGATTCACTAAACAATTTTAAATAAACTATGTCCAGAATTGCTGCAATCGGTGGTGCAACTCCATCCGCCATCTTGGGAGCTGCTATGGGCGTTCCAGGCACAACTTCACGTAAGTACATAATTTTTTCTTATTTTTTGTACTTTGTAATGATCAATGCTCGAAAGAGTCTTATTATTAAAAAAATATTTTTGTTTAAGTAATAATAAAATGAGGATAATTACGATTTTAGCAGAGAAGAAGGAAGACGATGCGCTCATCGATCTCAGCGATGACGTACCTGACGTAGCTAAACTCTGTAAGTGTCAACAATACACGCTGAATTATTTAATTATAATAGGTAAACTATTTAAGTGCAAATTTATTCTTATAAGACATAATTATATCTTAAATGTAAGTATTAGGATAAGTCAAACTATCGCTATTAAAATCATTATTTGGTGATAACTTTTTAAATACATCTGAACCATTGTGTTTTTAATTTATTTCTTTTCACTTTCATAACCATGTAAAGAAAAAGATTGGATTTAATTAAAAAAAACTGTACATTTTAACAGTTAAAATATTTCTTTGATTATTAATATTAATCAGCTTTTTTAAATTTTTTTTCGGAACTAAAATATTGTGAGTTTTACCGTCCATTAATATAACGTTATATTTCAGCTGTGAAAGACGAGCAACCAGACAAATCTCCGAGCAGTTCCAAGGACGAGTTTGACATGTTCGCGCAGTCGAGGAATGTGACCTACGAGTCTGCTAAGACTGGGTAAAATATCTTTATATCATAATATACGTATATCCGACTCGAAGGACTAAAATTATTTGAGTGTAAATTAAATGTTGGTAAATAATGTAAATATATTTGTTATTTGTTCACGATTTAAACACACGCGGTTAATAACCGATTGTGAACTTTACGTCAACTAGTGCACTAGTGTTGTTGTGTGATTTAGTTATTAGGTAAATTATATGTTAGGTATACGGAGTGTATTTTGTTCTTTCCTATTCGCATATATTTTCTTTCCCTGTGAACAAAATCAATATAGTATGTTTGTTTTGGTTCACGTCACTTACTCTTGTTGTTCAAGCAGCAGATTCTATTCCTGGCTAGGAAAATTAATTTTTCAAAATGGTAATGATGCTGATTTAGTTTTTACTAAAATCAGGCTCCAATACTTCTATCAGTTTTCATTGTTATTTCTTAATAGTTTCGGATTTAGCCATCCACGCTCATTTAAAACGTTTAATATTTAGTATAATTATATAATAATTTATCTTATTTATTTTTATTTTAACACTATTACATTTCACTTCTATGTATAGGTACAGAGTTAGTATCCTTAAAACTAAACAATATTGTGGTGAAACAAAAGGCGGTCTTATGGCTTATTAGTCATTTATTCCAGGCAACCTTTGGGTTAGAAGACTTTGGGTTAAATTTGTAATGATTTCCGTACACGTTACATTCCAAAAATAGTTGCTACTGAATATCACCCACTATGACATGTTAGCATTGTCAGTTACACAAGTGGGTTATAACTAGGGATGCAATCGATACATCGATTTTTAAAACATCGATGTATCGTTCATAATATCTCGATGTTACACATTAAAAACGAATGTTTTTTATGAGTGTTGCAATACCTAATTATAACCCAGAGTCTTGCATGTCCGCAGAGGCAGCAGCTACGCCGACAACGCGGAGGAGCCGCGCAGCGCCGGCCTCGCCGCCGCCGTGCAGCTGCGCCCCTCCGCCGCGCTCGTGCGTACCGCCACACCTCCGCACCGCACCGCACCGCACCTCACCGCACCTCACCGCACCTCACCGCCACCCCGTCTACCACATCACGTCATTGTCCACACCACAGCTACCAACCCCACCGAACAACACCACCACCACAACTACCAACCCCACTGAACACTACCGTCACCGCAACTACCAACCCCACCGGACAACACCGCCACCACAACTATCAACCCCACTGAACACTACCGTCACCGCAACTACCAACCCCACCGGACAACACCGCCACCACAACTATCAATCCCACTGAACACTACCGTCACCGCAACTACCAACCCCACCGGACAACACCGCCACCACAACTATCAACCCCACTGAACACTACCGTCACCGCAACTACCAACCCCACCGGACAACACCGCCACCACAACTATCAATCCCACTGAACACTACCGTCACCGCAACTACCAACCCCACCGGACAACACCGCCACCACAACTATCAACCCCACTGAACACTACCGTCACCGCAACTACCAACCCCACCGGACAACACCACCACCACAACTACCAACCCCACTGAACACTACCGTCACCGCAACTACCAACCCCACCGGACAACACCGCCACCACAACTATCAACCCCACTGAACACTACCGTCACCGCAACTACCAACCCCACCGGACAACACCGCCACCACAACTATCAACCCCACTGAACACTACCGTCACCGCAACTACCAACCCCACCGGACAACACCGCCACCACAACTATCAACCCCACTGAACACTACCGTCACCGCAACTACCAACCCCACCGGACAACACCGCCACCACAACTATCAACCCCACTGAACACTACCGTCACCGCAACTACCAACCCCACCGGACAACACCACCACCACAACTACCAACCCCACTGAACACTACCGTCACCGCAACTACCAACCCCACCGGACAACACCGCCACCACAACCACCACCCCACCAACCACTACTACACCACTCAACCCAAAAGGCTAAATCACCATCACATCATCACCGCAGTGTCTACTAGACTATACTTCACCACTCAGCATCACCAACACATCATACCACTCTCCAACGTTCCATCTCGCACTTCACCCACAAATAATGTATACAGTGATTCATTCAGATGGGTCAGTAGGGAGAAATCTAAAATTATTAGAGTTAGAGAAATTTGTTGAATGGTTAACATGGGGTTTCTACAATGTCACCGATTTTAAAACTTAGAAAAACTGCATTGAAAAATTTGCAAAAAAAAAAATGTACATGGTCCTGGAATCAAATCTGATAGTTAAAAAAAAACCTCCCTGCCTAGTTTTCCCATTCCATTGTACACTCGCTCCCTGATTATACCATTGCACTTGTCTTTCAGGTAGTTCACGTGCACATTCGCGCCCCAATTCGCTTCCCCCCTTTACTTTTCTGTTGTAGAATGGCCATTCAACTTTACAAACTTTCACTTCGCCCTTTACTTTATTGCTGTTCATAATCTCCCGAATCATACTGCAATATTTCTCCAAAATTGTCACCAAAAATCACCCGTCCCAATATTCCCCCCGTACGTAGTCGCCCCGTCAACCTTCTAACTGTTCTCTTGTACACCAGTCGCCCTCTGTAAGGCTCTCCTCACTCTGCTGTACATTCCACAGCGCGCTTTAATGTGCCAACTTAATGTACAAACTTAATATGCCAACTTTCTATGCTAACTCAATGTACCAAGTGAATTTGCGAACTTAATGTACCAACTTTAATGTGCCAACACACGGGCCCTTCATAAGGGAAATTGTCTTTAATCGCCTTTTGGTCGACACTTTACTTGACGTAAATTGTACTTCAAGCCCAGCTGTGGGACATTTGCATGATTACCTCCTATTACAAATGCCAAATTTTGTAAAAATATATGTATGTTCCTCTTGCACTCAAAAGCTACTGAACAGATTTTAATAAAACATAACAATAATATATAATAAATACTTCTAATAAATGCACATTTCACGATAGAGCTCATCGTGCACCCCACTCACGGACCCTGCACTTACTCACTTCAGCACTAACCAATTGTATACTACTGACAAATTATATCTTTTTGTATGTGGACAATAATATATATTTCATGCGTTCTTTGCATTATTTAGCAGCTGTGAAAAAAAAACGCGCAAATTTCGCAAACTATATTAACCTTCTATATGCATTCTAGGTTATATACAATTTCGATATCTTGTCCAAAGATATATCTAGTTCTAACAATTTGCATATTAAATTCTTATATAACAGCTGGTGCTGTCGCGGTTTTCTTCCTTATTGCCTCGAATATTTTATTTAATTTATAAAGAAAAAATGCTTTTTTTATTTTTCTTTACTTTATATTATTTTTGTATAGACTATTTATTTTTTTATCGATTTGACAGCCGACCGGGATGGATCAGAGAGAGTTCGATGAGATATCGGCTTGGTTAGCGCAGGAGAAGGTGATTTTTCTTTTATTTTACTTTATTTTTATTTTATTTGCACCATCACTTTTTTATTTTATTTTTAATTTTTTTGTTTGTATTTATGTAAATTTGCATTCACAACCTTTTTTCTTTGTACAAATGTATAGGTATTGAAACTTTTTATGAACAACATTGTCAATACATGTAAATAATTTAGATTCTGAATTATATTTTCGCCATAAATCAAAATACATTGTACTATACTGTATAGTACGCTTGAAAGCATATTTTTTTAAGCAATAAATTGTAAAAAATTAGACAGCTTCTTCAAACACGCATAGAATTGATTTGGTATCATTTAAGAAATAAAATGCAGGAACATTGTGTTCATAATACACTTCCCTTGCTTAATAGTTGATATTATTTTAAAGCAGCTCAAATGCAACAAATTCAAGTTCAACAGGGTGTAACTACATTTACATAATTAACAATTAATTAATTATTACTGATATATTTTAGCCGCGAAACAACCGACAGTCAGAGTATCAAATATCAAACTTATATATATAGGGGCCCCCTGGTTCTTATACTTTCGGATGGCCTACAACGTCAAGTAAAAAATTCACCTGTACATTCTTCTTATTTTCGTGTAAACTTAATTATTAAATGGTAGGGGTCGTTAGGGGGGGGGGGCGAAATGTAAATAACCTATTGCTGGCAGAGAATAGCCGACAGGCGACAAATGAATACGTCACTAGCACTTAGCTTAATACGCTAAATTGTTAGCAATGTACAATCTTAGGAGATATATTTGAAACAAAGCGTATTCACAATAATACGGTGACAGATATATTGTGTGATAAAATAATAAGAAAAAATGAACTAATCTACAGGCGGCCTCAGAAGCTAACGGAGCTCAAGAGAGCGTGACCAGCAGCGACTTCGACAAGTTTCTCGCTGAGAGAGCCGCTGCAGCCGAGAACCTCCCCAACGCCGGTGACAATAGACCCCCCAACCAGACCAACAGCCAGACCCCTCGACACAGACAAATTAAGAAGGACGAGGACTCCATGTTCGCGCTCTGATATGTCACATACGTGTAAACGTTTCAGCTTCACTGCTAATATTTGTTTATACGGAAGTGCAAATTGGAACACGCTGTATATCGTATGTATATGATATAAATCTAAATGTTTTTTTTTTGTCAGCGGGTACTAATATCGAAAGCGTGTTTGAACGTTTATTGCTCTTTTACAAATATCAGTGTTGAGACGTTAATTTGATTTATCAGTCGTTAAATTTAACATAAAAATTGTTTGCAACAAGTCACAACAAAGAAACAGTTTTTAATAGATATTGCAGTGAAAAGCTAGAACTGATCGCGCATCACTATAAAATAAGATTAAATGTTTTTCGCATCGAATTATACATCAATAACGGTAATTCTCATAATTCATAGTGATAATATGGTTCTACACATTAGCACGTTATAACGAATGGTGCCTGGCTTTTATAATGAAGTATATTAAGCATAAACACCGTATTAATTACTTGTGTATTAAAATAGAAAAAAAACACATAAACTAGTAAATATTTGTTAAAATTTACGTTGCAATTAAGTCATGGTTTTTTCAATCAATTTTCGTTACTGATTTTGAGATTAATGTTAAATGGTTGTCACGTATATACTTTAATGCATTTTATTTGGCGAGTGCGATGTTAGTCGCGTATGTATGCTTGTATCTATATAAGTAATTATTCATAATATAAATATGTATATAAATTTGACCGAGGGAGCATTTAATCTGACCATTAATTTGTTAAGTATATGAGTATTTGACTATTAAAGATATAAAAATAATCATTTCATTAATTGACTTTAACTTCACGAACTTTCACACACTGAAACAAAATTCAGTTTATTCGATAACAATTTAAATAAGTTCTTGCCATTTCACACACATTCTGCACAAATTGTGCAAAAAGATATGTCAAATACTTAAATACTAAAACGACTATATAGTATTCAAGTATAAATAATGACTTATGTGATAGATATACATACACGTATATATAATAATCATTTTTATATAATATCTATATCATTATGATGTTGTGGTATTAATTTTTAGATGCGCAGAATATAGTTTGTGCAATAATTTTTATAGATTTACATGGATTAAAATCATTGATTGAATAACGATATACATTTTTTTCGTTGTTTTCTTAAATTATTCATTATTTAATAACTTCTATTAATATTTAGTCTCGTTTAATGAATTATTAAATTGTTCCCGCCTCTGTAGTTACTTGTAACGCCTATGATTGTCCTATACAGCGTAGCCGAATAAACAAGAATCATGTTACCTTAATATTAACCCTATTCGTACCAAAGTAGCACGCTTTCAAGTGTATGGCTTCTGACTCGTGTACCATTTAAATATGTATTTCATTCGTAAGATCCGATTTAATATGTATTTATTTTCATCGAGCACAAAATCATAATTATTACAATAGTTTCATTCTAAAAATATAGATGGCATAAGTTTGATCAAATCTTTAAACGCGATTTTCAATTCAATTGTTTAAGGGATGTAAAGTCTTTCAATATTATATACCTTATGTAATTCCGTGGTTAGAGGGATTGTGGTAAAAATATATCAAATAAATTGGTCACATTAAATTCATATTTTTCAATCGTAAATTCAATGGAAAATTATAATGTTTTTATTTCACTTATAAATAGGGACAATTAGGACCAGGTGTCTTTTTTGTATTATAATTCAATTATGATTGAATTTAAATCTGTACAAAATCTGTTGTTATAAAGTTATGATCGTCGAATTTCGTTTAATACATCTAACTTTTAATGTACATAATCATTCTATGTATGTTTGCTATACTAATAAAGGTATATTTGGTCTTATGCCATCTTACTAAAAACTGCGGTTATTTTAATATATTTGCTAGGTCACGACTCGTAAGTCTCATATTAGTTGTATAATTCAACCATTCCACTTGTCTCGATTTAATATATTTTGGTGTTATGTGATAATTTTAAAAGAACAAGCTTAATGTTAATAATTTAAAGAGTTATTTTATGTTTAATCGTTATAATTAAGATAATAAAATAAAATATCGTATTTTTTTGTTTGATTGAACAAAAACCCGTTACAATAACTTGTAGGCAAGTAATTTTACGAGCAGTTATTCTTATTTATAGTTAACGATTAAAGTTGTTATAAAATCATACTTGAATACTAAACTAACAATAGCGATTGTGAGTATATTTATTTGTTACGCGTTCACATCTCATCTACTTAACGAATCATCATGAACTTTAGCTTTCACGTCATGGGTACTGTTTCCTTTAGAGAATCTTTCATCCAGAAAATAAAATATTATTCGCGAAGAATAGAAAAATAATACTCATAAAACAAAGTCGATGTGAAATTCACGAAAAATACTACGACTATTACTAATACATATTCATGTATTTCTAATATAACTTATTTTATTTGAAGTAATTATGACACATAATTTCAATTAAGAGCGTCTTGTCGAGATTGTATTCAATATTCATAATAAAATATCGTAAGTAACAAATGATTGCCATCACAAAATTTTACAAGTCACAAATGCACTATAAGTTCTTTGAGGGATTAAAATAAACACAAATTATTTATTTATATTATTATATTTATTTATCAATTTCTGTATCCAACAGAGATACATAAGTGGGGTTTTGGCAATTATATTGAGATATCATCAAGGTGTTACATTATATAATTATTTAGACAATTACAGAAACTGTACGTTCTAGGAAATATGAAAATAGAAGATTCCAATTTATAAAAGCACCTTAAACTTTTAAATTTAACAAAAAAAAAATTAAAATTCTTACAAAAATATAATAAAAACTGGTATAACAATTTCGTCTTAAAAATATTTTTGTGATGAATAGGATATAATATATAGAACATACTTTACAAAACGTAAAAAACAATTTTCACTCCTAGCGACAACTAAACTTGTTCGATAAAACTCAACCAACAAAGGAATGTGAGAAACAGAACACTATTATGATACAGAAATTATAAATACACTTACATCGTACATAAACTAGTTATGCTGCTGTTATGAAATAAATTATGCATTTTTAATAAATTAATTTATATTCGATCCAGAATTTTAAAAAAAGAACAAACGTTCGACAAAGGAGTATTGTCATGAAAATATCAAAGTTCCATTGCTTAAAAAAATTATAATAAACGTAATATACTATTATGGTAAGTGTTGCAAAGTTAGATAAAAAAAATATATTTTAGTAAGTTAACGCTGTGACACAAAACAAATGACACATATTCATTACAACCCTAAACATTAACAGTCGAGCGGAGGAAATGCAGATTAGTGTAACGGCGACTACACACTGGCGACTGTCTTAAGACATTACACATGAGCGACAAGGAATGTTTTGAGACAGTACGCAGCGGCGGGCCTTAATAGTAAATATTAAATATAACTACGTGTGCTACGCCTAGGAATTGTCAAGAACGCTTATAATTCATCTCTCGGCGCTGCGTCTTCTTCCTCATCTTCTTCGCTCTGTAAATAATACAAATATAAGCAAAATAAAAACCACAAAAATGGAGTAATGAGACACAAATTTGGACAAAATTGGTGTGATTTAATATAAAATGCGTCAATTCGCACTGGAGCAGCGTCGTGGATTAGGCTCGTAATTTTCTCAATAAGAAAATCTTTGCTTAAAATTGTGTCTGATTATCTAGCTGGCCGTGAATCCGTAATTATTGATGTGCGGATATCCGTATCCCTATCCACGGATATCCGAGGGAGAAGAAATATATTTGAGAAAATGGCGTCTCAGATATTGATAAGTGGATTATCAGAATACATCAATATCTCCGGAATTTGACTTTTTGTATGGTGACACATTACCGCTTATCAGCATCCAAATATTCGCATCCGCGATATACGTTCTGAACGTGTGTACGGTGCTGGCACTTGGTAGGAATATATCATAAAAGTTAATAATACTGTATTTTATCTATGGTAGCTCGTTGGTCTATGTATCGGCAGTATGCACCCTCCCTTACTCTAGGAAACATCGATGGTCCTCTCTCACAAATGCATTCAGAATTACAAACAAACTACAAACCGCCAACCCGCAATGGAGCAGCGTGGTGGATTAAGCTCTAAACCTCCCCTTAATAGGAGAGGAGGCCCTTGCCCAGCAGTGGGATATGTAGAGGGTGTTAGTCGACGTCTACTTTAGAACTAGCCCGGAGACAAGTCACCAGTACTGACCGCGGCGGGCGCGGGCGCGGCGTCGCCGTCGCTCTCCACGAACTGCGTGAGGCCGGCCAGCGTGCGCTCGCCGTTGTACTCGCGCACCTGCGGGCGGGCCACATTAGTATTTCATTTTTAAGTACTTATATATGTCAAATTAATGTGTAATTTTTTTTTTGTAGTTTTTAGTGCAATTCATATCGGGTGTATTTCTCAAATTTGTAATTGAAAACATTAATACTAATTTTAATGAAATCATTCGAAAATTCGTGATTTTTTTTTCTAAAATGAATTTATTTATAAAATATGTCAAGTAAAGATAAATATATAATAAATGTTTTATAGCAGCTGGGAAATAAAATGTAATATAATAAAATAATGATTCATATTGATGTTGGTGTTAAATTATGTAGTACTTTTGCTATTTTTAGCTACTTATTTTGACTTACTAACTTTTAAGTTTAGAACGTATTAGAAAACGAACGATACTTAGACATGAGAACATTAACAATAAGCCGGTGAACTAAATCAGCCAGCGGTGCCCACCTGGTTGTCCTTGCCGTACAGCTTGATGGTGGGGAAGGAGGTGATCTTGGTGTGCTCCAGCTCGTTGGCGGTGGCGTCGATCTTGGCGATCACCACGTCATCGTCCTTCTCGAAGTGCTCTCCCAGCTTGTCGTAGATGGGCACCAGCTGCTTGCAGTGGCCGCACCTGAGGTGTTTTATAATTCATATTATTTAATGTTCTACTGATGTCAAAACTTTCAATTAACAACTGTTGTATCAACCATTTTATTTAGGACATGGTGTTTATAAAATGATGATTAATTTATCAATGATATTTCACATAATGGACATTGGTATAAGAAAAAGTTATGTCTGAAAATTAAATGTACGATTTAAATAAATAAGCATAATAAAAAATATATTAAAAACTAAAATACAAGTTAATCAATTGACTAAAACATTTCTCAATTTTCAATATAAATTTGTAATGTGTGCTAAAAAATAATAAAAAAAAAACTGTTCATTGAAATTATGTCCAAAACCTCATAACGACATATTTATCTAACACAAACGCCTACCTTTAAATAAAAACCTTCCATTAAAAACGCACACAAGTGATTACGAATTGTAAAATTTGTTAATTTTTATCATACAATTCAAGCACCAAATGTACAAAACAAATATTACTTATTTAAAGTGCTTATCAAATAATATTATGCAACGCTATTATCGCGTCAAGCTGTTACATCACCCGGCCGGGATCTGGGTGACGACAAGTTAATCTACTGAGCGACATCATGGAACATAATTAACATAACTTTCGAACCATTAAGCAATTCCTGCACAATTAATTGCGAGCCATTGAATACGTCCTAACGAATCTCTTTTGACTACACTTGTATAAATATTTAGCATACATCACGAATAATATGAAAGTATTGTATAAAATATGTATAGTATGAGCTGTTCAAATTAAGTATAATATTTCGTCTCTTGTTTCTCATACAATAAGATAATACACGGTTGACACTGCAATGATGAGTGCAACGTTTATGCAATTGTGTTAAAGTTTAATAATTATGAAAAATCGCTAAGATTTCCTTTTTTAATTCTCTATAAATTAGATACATATTTAAGGTGCTTCCGAGGAAATATTGGCTCTGGTAAGCTGGTTATGAAAAATGAAAAATTCTCATTTATGAAAAAATAAAAATTATTAAGTTTTTTTTACTTTTTAATAAGTGCTAACGTTGGTAAAATATACAACGTATGCCCAGTTGATACCTTGTATATATACATACTGTATACAATGTATACAGTATACAAAATCCAGACTAAAATAAAAACCAGACCCGGATCAGTCAGAATCCTAGATAGAAGACAAAAAAAAATTAAAAAGTAAATTTGACATAGTTAACAGTAACTCACCATGGGGCATAGAATTCGACAAGGACCTTCTTCTTGGGGTCGAACACGACTTCGTCGAAGTTGGAGGCGACGAGCACTTTGACGGGCTTGGCGGCCCAGTCCGCGGGCAGGTCCTCGCTCAGCAGGTGTTGCTTCAGGGTTCCCGCGAAGAAGGATTGCACGAATTCCTATGACAATAATAATAGATTTTACTCATATATTACATTTTTACCCGATGGCGCTACCCAAAGTAATGTGAGTATCAGCCTATGTATGTAGAATTGTACCTTTGTAGCGCTATTTTTAAATTCGTCACGACAGCACGAATGTCATAAAAAGCATAAAAATTAACAAAAAATAATAATGGTCGATTTTGGATACCATAATGTGAAAAATTTTAAAAAATCGAAAAACTATGTCAAGTGGGTTACCGTTGAATAGGTATTTAAAATCATTTTTAGATCTCTCACATCGTTTTTCAATCAGAATTACCGTTTAGGATCTATAATGATTTAGAATTGGAATTAATCTCACTTCTAGGCTTTTAGGCAGAACTGATATTGATATGGTACTGCCGCCTGCAGATGGTCTTTGATTTTTTTAATTAATTACTCTTTTACATATTTCGACAGTTTCATCCCTTTACCTCATGGTAAAAGCCACTTCCAACTTTATCCGTAGAGTTACTTTTTACAAAACGGGGTGAAAAAATAATCAATTAAATGTCAAATATCAATATAGCATACTTCATAAGTTCCTTATATAATTAAATATTTTTAGTATTACACAGAAGTCAGAAAATTAATAAATCAATTTATTTCTAGAACACTATTTCTAATTGAACTTTGAAAATAAATGTGATATTATAATATAATTATTGAATAAGCTTTTTATTTAAAATCGAAGACTACAATTATGTAATTATGTAGTTTAGTTTAAAGATTTCATTATAACTAGATGCTTAGTATATATTCCATGCAAGTATATTATGCTCATATCATGTTATCAATTGAGTCATAAAAATATATACACATTTTTCAATTATTGCTACTTAAATGTATTATTGCCTTTAAAATTTATTTAAGAACCGTGAACTCACGACAAGTTATATAACTGTTTACTACATTATTTTACGAGCGTTATAGCAATGCTTTGATAACATATGATTCGGTTCGCTCTTTAGCCGATTAGAAAATAATATGCGTTTATAATTGTATCGTGAAAACTTATAAGAATTCAAAAATACGTAAAACCACTTTAGTTTTCTATGCTAATATTATAAGGTGATGTTTGTTTGTATGTTTGTAAGTTTGTATGGAGGGAGTAATATCTGAAATTATTAATCCAATATGAAAAATTATTTTAAGTTGCTTGTTTATTGATTAAGTTTATAGGCTATATTACATCACGTTACCGTAAACGTGAATGTAACCGCGAGGGGCAGCTAAAACGTTATAACTAGATCACTACTCGTTCCATTTGGGGATACATTTTCAAAATATTATTCCTACTAAGGATTATTATATACATATTCTTCTAAAAATCTAAACCCATGAGATTAGGCCCTTAGATTGCCTGCGACGCAGTGATTTAGTTTTATAAAGTATAATGTTTTAAAATTATAAGTCTTTTATTTTATGATTTGAATATATTTTTTTTAACATTATAAGATACTATAAAAAAATTGCCTGTTACGATGACTCAAAGAGCTAAGGTTAGAGAGGTGACCTTAATTTTAATGTCCTACTCTTCCTGTATGCAATAATGCAAAGAGACAACTACTTTAAAAGATAAATATATTTTTTCACACTGTATATTCAAGTACCTTATGTATTATACCTTGTGTATTGATTTAGTATTAAGGGAAAACTTGAAAATTGATTTACTTTATCGAGTACAGCAAGTATCGTAATAAATTGGTAACTCTTAATTTTATTAAATTAGTCATATATTTAGTTTTTCCTATAGTTTTAATAATCTTAATACTTTAGAAACATTATAGACTATCGAACCAATTATTTAACTTAACCAATATGAATGCAATATTGTTCATTCCACATTTTCAAAATATGGTACTTATGTTAAACAAAATGATTACTACTTTGTAGATTAAAACTTCAATTGATTCATAAGTCTTCCTTAACTTAATAGGTGATTCTGAATTTTATCAAAGAGGATAACAATGAAAAAATTCTAAGGCAAGTTTTACACTTTTAGATTTTGCACACTGACTTGCATAGGATATACAAAATTTGTTTTAAAAAAAGCTGAAAAAAGTTACTGCCAGTATCATAATGAAACAGTTTACATATGGTTACATAGGAAACTGTCACAGTGATGTTTAACATCGCTTGCGGCTATAAAACTTATAAGTGTAATATTCGCTTTAATAGTGTTCGCTTTATTTTCCATTAATATTTTAAATTTAAATTGTGCTGTTTGGCCTACCTCGACAGAGTTGGCGCTGAGCTCGTCGCTGGCGGGCTTGTACTTGGCCATGTCCTGTTCCAGAGCAATGAGGCGAGCGGACGGGACCTCGTCCTTCTTCATGCCGAAGAACTCCAGGATCCTGGTGACATCGTTATAGTGTTAAGACCACCACTTTAACCATGATACATATTACAAAAATCATATTTTTCATATAGAGTACATTGCAAAGTTATGAGAGATGTTTTATATATGGATTTTTCAAATTATAATTACTTTTAGTTAAAATCATTGATAATAAAGAGAAAAATGTTCAGGCTGTATGTTCAAAGATCTTCGCTTATACTGAATAGAGACAAATAAAACAACAACAATAGAAAATAAAATGACGGGAGTAGACGATTATTTAATGTATCAATTGTGATTAAAATATAGTAGTGACGTATTTAGATTATTTATGTTTAATAAATTTATTATTTTTAGTTCTTAGACTCGTCCGAATATTCGAATAATTCCTGCCGTATTAAGTGTACGAAAATTAGAATTGATTACTAACGAATTTAAACTTAGAACATATCTATTTTTACAACGTTTGTTTTACGCGATATAAATAAGTTTAAAATAAATTTGTTCAAACTCAATAAAATTCAATCAAGTTTTTTATCAAAATGTTAAACTCGTAACGTGTGCAAAATATCAAATTATTCATACACCAGTGGAAATAGAATTGTAAAATTTCGTTACATCCATACAAAACTAGCTGGATGTAGGTCGAATTAATAAAAGCATGCACACTGAAAATTATGCCTTATTGTTTCTAAATACTCTTTCATTACATATGTAAACTTTAGTTATTATTTCATTAGTCACAGAGAACATTTATATTGACACAAAGCTAATTGAATAAAGAAATCGTTACTTCTATGCTCATATAATAAAGACAGAGTGATTAATGTGTGTACCATTTGAAAGATACATTATTCTAAATGACCATACAGTATATTTTAATGTATACGTATTATTTTAAAACTAAATCTAAATCAACGCAAACGAAAGCTAGTGTATAAAAACTTGACTTAATAAATAATTATATGTAGCATCGGAGCACAAATTAATTAAATATATTTTGCATTCTTAATATTGTTTAATTTTGTATCGGGTGACTTGCATGTATTGTGTAATTTGAATCTTAAAGCGTGATCGTTAAATATAAAATAATATAATATAAAGATAAGTTTATTCAATTAAATTTTAGCGTAACTAAATACCAGTTCTTATTATTCAAAATATCCATATCGAATCGAATATCAACTCGATTTCGATTCGAATAAATATTCGATTCTAAATCTAAATGTTATAGAGAAAATTTAATTGACTTAAGTACCTTTGGTGGTCATCTTCATCGGTGTCGATGGCGACGGACATGATCTTGTCGCGGTAGGTCTTGGCGACGGGTTTCAGCTCATCCAAGTACTTTTCGAAGTGACCGGCGCTCTGTAGACGAAATATATTACGTTATTATGTGTATAAAATTATTAGGCGAGATCTACACTGATAAGTTTTGCTCACGGACTTACATAATTTTACATAAATTGTTTATCCCGTCTTTTACACCTGAAAGAGCTTAATCTCAGTGACCTATTTATTGAAACTCACAAGTCATGGTTAAGAAGGTAACTGTTACAAGGTAACAGATTTGTTGTATATCAATTTCGAATAAAGCTTACTAGTGTAATTCTCGTCTTAAAATTATTTTTTCGTAGAAAACCGACTTCGTGTAACCGACTTCAAAATAACCTAATATGCTGCATTCTTCTTCTTAGAAGTCGTTTTTCTTTCAAATTTAAATGGTGGTCCCATTTGAACCTTGAATATAACCAACTTAATAAAAAAAGAATTCTTGTAAGCTGTTGTCAATTGTCAAAATTATCGCGTAACACAATAAAATTGTCGAATTCATAACCTCGTTTTTTAAATCGATTATCAAACGACGAGTTATTATATAAAAAGTTTAAAAAGAAAACCTTAAAAATATTGTATATGTTTTTTCCCCCCACAAAGTTACGAAAACGATTTTATTATCAAGATAATCTGACTCATTGAACTATATTATTATATTTAACTAATTACCTGATTCCGAGATTAATCGTTACGAGAATTCAACATCAAATTAATCGTCAAAGCTAATAAAACAATAAAGTAAAGTAAGATTATCTTTGTTATATTTACACATAATAATCAAAACATTAAAATATATGTTTTGATATGTAAGTACTACCTATCATGAGGTGGCAATGCAATAAAATAAATAAACATATATTAGATTCCCTGTTTAGAAATAAGTATTTCTATGCAACGATTGAGTTGGTCGAACGCAATTTTCCGTACTTAAACCGACCGAGTTCAATGTACGACGAGGTCGATCACCCTTTATCTATATGGAAGTCAGAATCGTAATAATTTTAAGAATAAAAAAATCTAAAATATAAAAATATTTTATTGTATAAAAAATAGTGTTGACCCAATGGTCAAAATTAAGTTTTGTCTTTACCTATTAATAAAAAAAAATAACTATTTCCAACATTTTTATTGCTAACACAAAAGCTCGTCAACTGCTACTAAATAAAAAAGGAACTCGCTTAACAAACAGAAGAAAAAGCTATTAAACTATTATTTATATATAGATACTTTTTTACGCATGTAGAATATAGGTTAAATTAAAAAAAAAAAAGTTTAAAAAATGCGACCTACAATCGTAAGCTCAGATACAGAAAAAAGTGCCCCACAATCCATAGCTCATATCGAGTCATATTGCATGAGACCAGTAGATCTTAAAGTAAAAGTAACCTTACTTTCACCGCCGCGAGAGCTACTACTGTGACCTGTTTGATGCTGCGATGTCAATCAATTCAAGATACTAATCTATTGCATTTTCAATTCAACTCTTTGTTTTAATGACGTTCGATGTGGAAAATGTTGTTTTATTTATAGGAAAGACACAAAGAAACAAATTAACTTTTTTTGCTTGTTGTATGTCACATGATTCAACATAATTGAAATAATGCATAAAAGTACACGTACGTAAATAGATCTCGTTATGACAATGATTCATACCTATATCATAAAGGTGACAGTAATTGTGTCTTTCTGTTTGTTACGTTTTTACGCCTAAACCACTACATTAATTTTAAGATGTTAATGTCAAGATATAGATTGGACATTGGAAATAGACAAAAGCCTACTTTTAGTCGCAAACATAAAACTTGAAAGGGATGAAATAGAGGATGAAAGTTTTTATAGAGTATCCATTACTTCCCAAATATTTAATATTATTAACAGATGAATTCACGGGACCAACTGATATTAAATAAATTAAAGAGTTGGTTAAAAGTAATATCATTGATTAGCTTCACTTTCAATAACTTATTCCAACCGGTACTCGTGACTACGTTCGATTTTTACCGTTATAAATAACTGTTTAGCGGTTTGCCGCGTAGCACATTGAAAACTTAATCATAAATGTTAAATTTTCAAGATATTTTAGACCAATAACTAATCACATCATAATATTTAATGTAGACTACGCATTAAATGTCTGAATACGTGCTAATTTTTGACGTTATACTTTTTTTATCCGACTGCTCGAGAAAAAAGGTTATGTTTTTCGAGTATGAGAATGTAATTCCGTTGGTACTGTACAGACTAAATAGCTTAATGGATTTATTCTAACAAAATTTTAACAATATACCGCTGGTTTGCAAGAATGTCAAAAGACCATAAATCTTTGTTGTTTTATCATGAAAAGAGTTGCAATGCTAAATTTTCTTTAAATCAATAAAGTTATAACATCAAGGGATCGTTTAAATTTTGCAGCTAGGCACCAACACATTAATAAAGAAATTGAAAAACCCCATTCCCTAAAATTCATCATTTTTAGTTGCATCAATATTCTTGAAAAGCAGCGATATAAGGTCTCCACATCTTATGTGATTGGTAGAGAATATAAGATTCGTAGTATTTTCAACAATCACATCATAATTTATTTTATTAATTATATATATTAATAATAATTACATTTTATAGCAAAAATGGGATACAAAAATAATATCATTTTTAAGAACTAAGATATAACAAGTTATGTTTTTTTTATTATTATTTATTATTATTAACAAAAAAATTTACATATTTACCTTAGACAGGAACAACAGGAGGTGGTATTTGATCTGTCCACCGAAGATCTTGGAAGCAGTCTCGTGGGAGAACTCGACGATGGTTGGCATGCTGTTCACAAACACCCATGTCTTCAGGGCATCTTCTGTGAACTCTTCACCTTCATATTTCACGCGGTTCTCTTCAAACTGTGAATAAAATTATATTATATAGTATAAACAATTTTTGTACATAATAACAGTCCAATATTTTTTAATCATGTACTATTTATTAAACATATTTTGAATTTACCAGATTCAGTTACTTTCATATAAAAGTGAGTATAATTTATGCATTTCCTTATAATTTATAAAAGAGACATTTAGCTGTTATTATATTAAAGTAATCTGTCCAAATTACTAGCAACATCGTGTCATTGTATGGCCTTGATACTGATTCTGACTAAAATTCAACTTTATTGAAAATAATATTGTTACTATTCTAAATTTATAACACTTCACAATTACATAGTAAATATTACTAGCGTGAAAAAAACATTCATTGTTCAAAATGTAAAAATGCAATTAAATAAAGGCACTGTGTGACATTCAAGATGACCCAGTGATAGCAGATATAAGAATAGGTATAATCGTCAAACTAAACGAAGTAACTCACAATGTTATATTTTTAACTGGTTTTTAAAACTGCTAAATACGAAATATCTAATCTAGTTATGCATATGCGATGTAAACTCCAGAACCATTATGCTACTTTAAATACTATGGTATCATTTGAAATAGATTATTTTAATATATAAAACCAAATCATTTTTAAACAAAGTCTATATTAAAGTTTGCTAAGCTGCAAGCAAAAACTAGTATGAAATAAAAAGTAAAATTTTAAATGAATAAGAATAGTAAGTAGGCCAAAAAACAAGTACAAATTATGACTAAGAGAAATGATATCTTGAATGAAATTTTTTGGCCAATAGACTTTATTAATTAATCCTCGAGTCCTTAATGTTATTTAATAAAAAAAATGTTATAGGATAATATTACTGAAATAAAACATCAAAACATTTGTTTCATTATGGTTAATATGAAAATTATCCAATTCTTTAACATACCATTCGCTCTATAACACAATTTTTCAATATAATACAATAAACAATGATTTTGTATATGAAATAATATACTTTTACTTACGTTTCTGTAGAGATGTACATCGTCAGGTTGGCCTTCGAGTGTCTCTATGAGCTTCTCATCAGAAACAATACCAAATACTTGGTCATCAACTAATCCAGCAGTGTTCAAGAAAGTAATGGCCTTCTCGGAGCCTTGGTCAGGGAAGAAACCGAAGATAACAATATTGTTAGCGGTAACAAGCTCTTTGAACTTCTCTTCAGAGTTGACGTCAACGGCAGGAGGACCAGTCTTCTTTTTCAGCCATGCAACGATATCATCAGCTTGGCGACCACCTATGAAATAAAAAATATACATTAGATTTCTCCAATTTTTTATTTCTGATGAAATTAATATGTAACTAATAGCCTAATATTGATATGATAAGAAGCAATTAATGTGAAGAATCATAATTATCAATCTTTTCGCCAATCCTTGATTAGTTATCTATTACTCAGATTTCAAATTAGTTTATGAAAAACTTTTCTTATAATATATTATTTTTATACCATAACTTAGTTTTTTTAGTTTATGTTGAAAATTATATTTTAATAAAAAAAAAATAGAAATACAGGCAGTAGAAAGTGTGTAAGCTAATAATTAGCTTGAACAAAAGTTTATAAAACATGCTTATTAATAACGCATGTGACTAATTGTAATGTGTGTAATATCATTAACTACTAGAATGTGATAATGTTTAAAAGATAAAGAGACTACTTACCGCTATATTCGATATTATTTCCTTTCTTGAAGAAAATGAGTGTCGGGTATCCTTTGACTTTGTAGAACTCGGCGAGGTCTTGCTCCTGAGTGGCGTCGACTTTAGCCAGCTTAATGGGAGATTCTTCTTCCAAAAGCTTCGTGGCAGCCTTTGCATACTCGGGCGCCAATGATTTGCAGTGACCACACCATGGTGCATCTGTGACGTAGGCATACATATGACTTATGAACTTTACAAAGCCGCCCGGCGTATTACAATGTAATCATATTTGGCTAACCATAAATGAAATCTTATCACTAAATTTGTAATACATATGTAATAGTGAAATTATATTTCGAAATATATATGGTATAAGCAACAAAAATAAAACTTACAGAACTCTACTAAAACGAAGTCGTTCTTAGCAATAACATCGTCGAAGATGGGTTTTGTCAGCACAAGTACATTATCTTCAGTAGGAATTTCGTTTCCGAGCGCGAAACCCAAAAGGGTTATCGCTAAAGAAAATATTAAAACACGCATCTTCAATATCCGGTGGTCTTCCAACAATTAATAATTCCACTCGGCAGACGATTCCTAACAAAATGCCGAAACTGCCACTTCATTCACACTTGCGCAGTCTTACTTGACGTGGCAGCGTCGATCGTGTGTTTGACTGTGATTGGTTGCCGGGCCGGGTTGGATTTACCTACTTATTTATTTTACTCTGTGGTTCTATAATTGTTTATTTTTTTAGGCGCTGCACAGACGAGTCTCTAACTTACAGTCCTTGTACCTAAGAATATTTTATCCATTAAAAATGCATAATGTACACTAAACAGTACAGGTAATATTTGGGAGGATAAAATATAATATACTACAGTAACGAAAATCTAATAAATATTAAATAAAAGATTGAAAAAGATACTTCTTTATCTATCTACACTCCCTCGTTAACTTAAAAAGTTTGAAAAGTTGTTTATTGTTGTTTTGACTACATAACAACACGCAATGTATTTTATTAAAATATCTCGAAGATAGTCTCGAACTTCTGGATTAGAAATACGAGGAACAGCTGTTTGTTATGTTTTTTTTGACGACAGGTTGGCGCAGTGGTCGCACTAACGGTCACGGGTTCAATTCTCGCTCACGGCAAATGTCTGTATTGACCGTTAATGTGTGTTTGTGTGTCGTAGCCTGGGTGTTTGTGTTTGTATTGTGTGTATTATCGAATCTCTGATACAGAATCATGAGATCCTAATGGGGCCGTTGAGTGTAGAGTGTTAATTTAATTATTATTCTTTTATTGTCTCCTTTTTTTCTTATTTAATACATTTTGTATACTGTAGGGAAAGGAAACGAGAGCCTGAAATCATAGGCTCTATTCGACTATAAAAAGATACATAGCATAATATGACATGACAACATTATTAATCATCTATTAAGTCACAACTATACAAAGGTTTTATATACTACATTCTTCCCCTCTTAGTAGATATAATCCTTTAAATAAGGCGGAGAACGTCGCGAACGTATGGATCGGCGAAGTTCATGTGATTGATTCTGATTATTTTCAAATCTCAAAGATTCATTATTCTCGGATGACCCCCTACCACCACAATCAGAATTTCGATCTTGAATAGAAGGACTTTCTGTCTCTTCGGTATTTCCATCTCTAAGAGGAGGAGACGATTCTGCATCCATCCAGATCTCGGATTCCTCAGTATGATTGTCTATACTATGAGGAGACAATTCTGTATCATCAGTGCTGAGATATCCACGAGGAGCTAAGTGTCGATTGGAGACTACTTGATCTCGTCCACTCGGCAATCGTATATGACTATATTGTTGATTCGGTTCAAGAATCTCAACTTCTTCCAATATTTGAGAATTATATTTTGAGGGCTTTCTATAAAATGCTCTGCTTCCTGCTTGAAGCCATGTTGGCAAAGACTGTCCAAAAGACGAACGTCTTTGATGATTGAACATGCGTTCATGTGGTGTTTCATTAGTCGCTGTACAGAGCAATGACCTAATGCTGTGTAGCGCTTGCGTTAAAACTGATTCCCACATTGTAATAGGTAGATTTTTTGACTTCAATGCAAGACGAACTGTCTGCCATAGAGTACCATTCAGGCGTTCAACCTGACCGTTTCCTCTCGGATTATAAGACGCTGAACGGCTAGTAGCGATGCCTTTATTATTCAGAAATTCTTTTAACTCTGTAGACATAAATGATGTACCCTGATCTGTATGGATATAAGAAGGCATGCCAAAGATTGAAAATAAATCCGTTAGGCACCGAATAATAGTTTGAGAGGTCATATCTGGACAGGCATAAGCAAACGGGAATCTTGAGTATTCATCTATAATCGAAAGTATATATTTATTATTAGTTGATGAAGGTAGTGGGCCTTTAAAATCTAAAGCTAATCTTTCGAACGAACTCGTTGCTTTGATAACAGTACCAGTGTATCTCGGAAATCTTGGTTTTATTTCTGCACAAATTGGACATGACATGGTCATCTTCTTAATCTCCTCTATGGAGTATGGTAGATTTTTACTTCTAACCCAATGAGTAAGACGGGTAATACCCGGATGGCAGAGAGATTGGTGAAGAGTAGCTAAATTATTGATAGATGCAATGGCGCAAGTTTGGCGTGAAAGAGCGTCTGCCACTACATTATCTTTGCCTGGTCGATATTTGATGTCAAAACTGTAATTCGACAGTTCTAATTTCCATCTCTGAATTTTCTCGTTTTTTATTTTACTGGCGTGATTTTTTAGCATAAACGCTACAGATTTTTGATCTACAATAAGATAAAAATGGCGACCAAGGAGATAGTGTCTCCATTTCTTAATACTTTCAATCACAGCACAGGCTTCTTTTTCAATAACCGGGTACTTTTTCTCATTATCATTTAAAGTTCGCGAAAAAAATGCAATAGGTCGTCCGTTTTAAGTTAGTGAAGCTGCAATAGAAAACTCTGAAGCATCGGTCTCTACCGTAAATGGTTCCTTCGGGTAAATCGAAAATAGTGATGATTTTGATATTAGAGATTTCAGATTTTCAAAAGCAGCAATCTGATTTGCATTCATGGGGAAATGTTCAATTGTCACTAGCGGATGTAATTTATCAGAAAAATTTGGTATCCATTTTGCGTAGTGGGAAAATAAACCAATAGCTCTTCGAAGTGAAGCAGAATTTACAGGAATCGGCATATCAAGGAGTGCTCGTAAACGGTCTGGATCTGGTTTAACTGTTCCATTAAAAATATTATAACCTAGTATATTAATTTCTTTAAGAGAAAACTCGCTTTTATCTTTATTAATAGTTAAATTATAATTTTCTGTAATTTTCATAAATTTATTTAACTTATAGTCATGATCATTTTGATCTGATCCGCATATAGTAATGTCGTCTAAATAAGTATATACACCTTCTAGATTTGATTTTCGAATGATAGAGTCAATTGTTCTTTGAAAACAAGCAACGCCATTTGTAACGCCAAATGGTATCCGACGAAATTGGTATAAATTACCACATGCCTCAAAGGCTGTCAATGGTTTGTTTTTTTCTTTTATAGGTATCTGATGGTACGCAGATTTAAGGTCTATCTTAGAAAATACTTTGTAGCGTGACACATTTGCTACAATTACTTCTATATTAGGCAAAGGATATGCATCTAATAGAGTAAATTTATTAATTGTTTGAGAGTAGTCTATGCATAGTCGTTTTTTATGATGTGTTCCTGAAGTAACGAGTACTTGAGCCCTCCATGGAGAGGTACTTTCTTCAATGATTCCATCATTTAAAAGTTTCTTTATTTCTGATTTTATAAAGACTAGATCATCTGGTGCATATTTTCGTGATTTAATAGCTATAGGTCTGCATTTAGGAGAAAGATGAGGAAATAAATCAACCGGTTCAATAAGTACTTCATTTAAAACACATAACCTTAGAGGAGGGTTAGGTCCATCAAATTTAATTTCTAGAGAGTTGAATTTTTTTAATACGTCATGACCTAAAATAACATCAGTACATAAATTTTTCATAACACGGAGAGGTACTTTTGGAAATGTTTGATTACATATTTCGATAGTTGGAAAACAAATAGAGCTTATTTCCGATTTAAATGAGGTAGTCGCCATTGCTACATTTTGATGCCATGGTTGAACGGGAATACTATTCTGTTGGATTACTTTTTCATCTATAAAGCTGGCAGTACTTCCAGTATCAACAAGACCCATAAGGGACAAACCATCAACACGAATGTGTATACAACATTTTGGTATATTGGTAGAGGCTAGTAAAACACTAGAAGACATTTCTTCGACAGCCGCGGTTGTATTCAAACTTTTACATACCTTACCGAAATGTCCACGCTTGCCGCATTTGAGACAGGTAGCATTAGATGCTGGACATAATCTACGTGGATGTCTGGCGTTTCCACAATAATAGCAGTCGTTTTGCTGACTTTGTTTCGAATCAAATTTATTAGCAGTTCGATTTCGCGTTACAGCTGCAAATTGAGGTGATGAATAATTTTCTGCTTGAACCTGAGCAGACTCAAGTGCACGAGCTTTACTAATGGCCTCATCTAAACTAAGAGTTATATTTTCTAGCAATCTTTGACGTATAACAGATGAGCTCAAGCCTGTAATAAACGCATCTCGTATCGAATCCTTTTCATTTTGATCGGCTGTTACAGCTTTGAATTCACAATCCTTAGCTAATAAATAAAGAGATTGAAGATACTGATCTATTGACTCTCCGGATTGTTGCAACCGAGTATTGAGTTTGTGTCTTGCAAATATCTCATTTTTAGGTTTAACGTATATATCTCGTAAAGTTGCAATCGCTGATTCGTATGTGGTACAAGAAGAAATATGGTTAAATATATTTGGTGATATGTGATTAATCAACAACTTTAACTTAACTTCATCCGAAAGTATTTCGTCAGCAGATATTTTTGATTCTTCGAGAAAATTATCAAAAGTTTTTTTCCAATGCAACCATTGCGAAGCAACACTCGATCCCGAAGATGGATCCGCTTCAAATTTATCTGGCTTGAGATATCGATACATATTTTTAACAAGAATCTTGTATTTGAGTTTTATAGTCGAATAAATTGTAGGGAAAGGAAACGAGAGCCTGAAATCATAGGCTCTATTCGACTATAAAAAGATACATAGCATAATATGACATGACAACATTATTAATCATCTATTAAGTCACAACTATACAAAGGTTTTATATACTACAGTATACATAATATAAAAAAAAAACTATTAAAAAATATAAAAAATAGTGATCCATCGGTGGCAGAGTGTGAGCCAGGCCACCAGAAGCTAGTGTTCCAGGCTGAGAAATAGTGGTGGTGCTATGGAGGGTGGCGGGCCATACTAAGACCATCAGTTATAGTTTTTTCTACCTATAATAAATCGTAAATCTGTGGTACATAATCAGATCATAACCGCCACTACTTAAATAATCTAAGTTACTACAATATTGTACTACGCATAAGAAATTGTATTAAAAAAATAAGAATGTGCACACACTGCGTCACTTGTATTGTGAACTTCTTTTGCTTTCGATTGCATTCATTACAATATTCTTTTACGTGAACGTGTGAACGCATAGTGCAGTGTTTGATAATTATTAGATATTATAAACAATAATTTGGGAATACAACTCGAATTAATATCTTGAAGAAAATAAAAGTAAGGTAAGTGAAGTATTTTTGTTATATAGATAATTCATACTTTTTTAATTAATTTAGTATATAGGTACTATACTGATACTAGATACTGATCTAACATTATTTTGTAAAACCCTTCACTAATCTTATTCTCTTTTCAATACTATGATAATACTATCCGAGATGATTACCACAAGCACTCGTGGTACTGATATCACAATTGACGGTGGAGTATTTAACTATAAATTTCTAATAATACTTAAATGCATATTTTTACCCAGATTCAGGGTGGTTAATTTATATAAAAATATATTTGACAAATGTAACTCGTAGGTGTTTATTTACCATCCCTACTAATTAATATCATACATAAATGTGAATGTGAGTAAGTTTGTTACGCTTTCACGCCGAAAGTACTCAACCGATTATGATGAAATTACACATATTCTCAAAAGTATTAAAAGTAACTTTAATCATATATTTTAATAAAATTTAAATGATTGATTAAAAAGTGTTGA
Organism: Hypolimnas misippus; assembly: GCA_037950945.1. Taxonomy (NCBI): domain Eukaryota; kingdom Metazoa; phylum Arthropoda; class Insecta; order Lepidoptera; family Nymphalidae; genus Hypolimnas; species Hypolimnas misippus. Next base: position 9,434,679 of record JBBEEQ010000025.1, on the reverse strand, counting down.
TTTTGTTTTGGGTTTACACCTTCAAAATCCGCCCCGGTTGCCACCTATGCTAGCTACGACACTATTGAGAAACCTCCTCACTATACGTGCCGTCTCAAGCAATACTGCCTACTGTATTCGGCTCTCGATCCAACAACCAGGAACAATAATTATTGAATCCACACTCCACATAGCTGTCATTTCGTAAGCAAGATCTAAATATTACAAATATTTTCTTTTTCAGCCTTCAGGACATTAACGTCATGTGGAACAGTAATATGAACAATCATTACTCGGCTTGCTGACCGGTCTACTGTCACTGTATCAGGTTTATTGGCTGGAATATGCCTGTCAGTGATAACAGACCGGTCCCAGTAGAGTAAAGCACGGCCATTTTCGTCGGGTTATACCTACAGTAGGGTACCTCAAAGTCTAAGAGACTGTAAAGAACAGCAAGTTGTTGGAAATAATAAGTATTATTATTGTAAAATAAATACAGTATTCATATTTGTTACCCCATAGCACTAATCCAAAACTCATAATAATATAAATCTTACTAAAATATACTAATTGAAGTGTAATAATCGGCGCCGGACCGTGGCCCTGTGGCCTTATCTACCAATTCATAGTTCCTCAGGACACTATGTAGCGAGCTACTTTAAGAGAAAAAATCGTATTAGAATCTATTGTAGACCTAGAATGCGGACATAAATTTAAAAACAAGCAAACTTAAGTGGCAATGTAAAGGTTATATTTAACATCAAACTGATAGCCGCTAGGGTAAATGTATTTTTGAGTGGATATTGTGTAATCGATAAGCATAGCGTGGGATGTTCTAATGTCCGAATTACGTTCTGCATTCGGTTATTAACACGTACAGTATACAAGATATGGCGTTAAAATTTGGGAAAGTAATTTTTTTGTTCCTGCGTCTTTGTTATAATAGGCTTAATAAGGAAGGTCGATATTAGCTGCACAATATCTTAGTAATGTTTTCCTTTTAGCGCACAGACATAGAGATATGCACTGAACATTCCAATGAGTTGACAAAAATAATTGGTTGGAAAAGTGCTAATAAGAGTAACAAAAAGTGTGCTAATAGTTGTCTCTTTCCAGCATCCTGATTGGTCAACAATAATCTATACTGACATGACACCAACCATTTGTTTTATTATCTAACTATGAAAATCTGGGAACATTCACTTCGTCTCTTTCAGTAGAGCGGTAAATTTTAGGAGGCTTATACTCAGCCCATAATCTATGTCTATGGATTAGTTAATGCTAGACAATACCTCTATATCTATTATACATACAGTAAGTTGGCTATATTGTATTAATGTCACTGTTCATTGGCATTTGGCATGTACACATTTGAAACGGGGTAATTACCATAATATCCACAAACCAAATAATTGAATTGACTTATTGTTTCATAATCAAAGCATCTTATCTGTTTTTTTCATAGTTAATTGAATCGATTCAATCTTTTAATAATGTATTCGTAAAATAATTTTGTAATTATTATTATGCTATAAATTATTAAATATATGTTGTTTTTAGATTGAAATAAAAAAAATTGTACTTTATTTTTTGGTTTAAAATAGTTTAAATAAGAATTGTATCAAGATTAATATTATAAATAAATTGAGATATATTTAGATAATATCAGAAGACACCAATTATGAATATAAATTCAGATTTAGAGAAAATATAAGTTACTCGATCATTTATTACGTAAGTAATTCAATATGTATATTTTGCTATAGAATTATTATTGCAATTTTTCACGTTGTACTGTTCCCAAATTAAAAATTATATTAATAATTTTATAGTTTAATCACTTAATATTCAACCATAAACTTTTAAAATGAAAACATTTCAATTCAATATGTGCAGATCTAATCAATATAAGAAATAATGATGGCCTTCATAGTACCAGACTTAAAAATTTATTTTAGAAATATAAAATTTGGAAACTATCCAATTTTTATTCTCGAGCACATCTGACGTTCAGTTTTAAAATGGTCTTCGTTAGTAGCATAACTACTTCATTGTAAAAGCTATATTAAATAAGGTATTAAATTTATAATGATTAAATAAAATAAAATGAATTGATTTTTGTCTATATAAACTGATAAAATTATTTATATTCCAGATGCCGGAATATACTGTAACATCAGAAATATATGAAGAGTTTGACTATAAGACTGATAGAAGAGCAAGTAAAGCAGGAAGTAAGAGTACTTTAAAAAAAAAATTGAAATACTTTTTATTCACAATACATTATAAAGATATAACAAGTAACCATATTCTAATTATTTTTACATTGCAGAAATTTTGTAAAAGAGGAAGTTAATGAACGAATAATTAAAATTTATAAAAAAGATAATATTATGTTATAAAATATTAAATCTAAATTTACTAAAACTTTCCTTTCAACATGAAATAAAAGAAAAAAATAATGCTTAATACTTATTATTCTTACTAGAATTTGTTCTATATGTTTCCTAAAATAAATAGTTTTCTTTTTTCAGATGTCATATCCGAGTTTCCCTTTTTGTTGCCACACGGAAGCAGTAAACATCAGTTTGACGAGGATGATGATTTGGACATAGAAAGGCCACAAAAAGAAGTCATTAAAATAGGTGAGAGAATATACATTTTCTTCTACAACAAATTTTTTTTAATAAATTTATTAAAATATAAATAATATTTCTGAATTATAACAAATAATAAAGCTAAAATCATTATGAAATGTACACAAATTATAATCTATATAATAATAATATAATATTTTATACTTACATTGTAAAGATTTTTTTTGAGTTAATTGACAGCCAATATATTTGCTAAATAAGAAAAAGATTTTATTGATTCTTTTTCTATTGGATGATGATCAAGTGTAGTATTAATTTGAAACCAAACTACTGAATTGATTTTGATGAAAATTCTATAGAACCAATTCTATGACACCAACTAAAAAAAAAGAATTAACCAAATTGGTCTTACTATTTCCGGGTAATCGATGAACATACATAAAAATGTCCCCGACGAGTTAAGAACCTTCTATTATTTTGGTAGTTGGTTAAAAAAGATACCACTACTATAAATTAAAAAAAAAATGTTTTCTTTTTTATTGTCACCAGAGCACAGTTCAAAAACGAAGATATCATTAGTTGGCTTACAAGTGTGGAGGGGGGCATTTTTACTTGGAGATTTGCTCATACACTTGGGGCATTCAGGGGCATTATCAGATAAAACCGTGTTAGAACTTGGAGCGGGTACAGGTTTATCGAGTTTTGTAGCAGCCATCTATGCTAAGAAAGTAATTTGCACAGGTAAATTATATTTTGATAAACTAAATTTGTTACATTATCAGTTACGACACTAAAAATTACGAATTTAATTCCCGCCTAATACGTGTTATAAATCGAATTCACAGCAATGCTGTTAATAATAATTTATTATTAATTTGTTTTGTCAAAAAATATTTTTTATGTAAATTTCAGATATAGATGTAGGAGGTATTCTAGATCTTATTAAATTGAACGCGAAATATAATTCGAAACTAGTTAAATCTCAATTTAAAGTGATGCCACTGGACTTCACCAACATAGAATGGAACCGAGCCTTATTGGACGAAATAAAGAAAACCGATATCATCATAGCAGCTGATGGTATGTTTTTCACTTATAATTCAAACAAAATAATTCTGAATTTGATCAAACTAATCCAAATGAGCCAATCAGAATCGGATAGAATACACCAACCCTTGATTAGGTAACTAAGTTAGTAACTATATTATTTTAAACGTTCCGTGAATGCTAAGTCGTATGGGTAATAGTACAGGCAATGTTTTCATACAGAATTATTTTTTTTATTTTTGCGTAGATGGAAAAAACCGAAAATATATATTCGCCATTTCTTATAATATAAATAACTGGTCAAGTGCGAGTAGGACTCGCGCACCGAGGGTTCCGTAAAAACTTATAGAAATCTATATGAGACTAACCCATCTACGCTATTTGTGGTCTTCATCATCAGTTCCAACATAAGTTCCTATCAAAAATACCTAAATCGGTATACGCTTGCCTATAATATTTGAGGAGTCCCCTCAATATCTCCAGGATCCCATCATCTGATCCTGACCTGAAGACAATGGGAATACCTTGGAAGTATACCTTTTCAAACAAAAAAAAAATTTGAAAATCGGTACCCAAATGGCGGCGTAATCGGCGAACAAACATAAAAAAAAATTAAATACAAGGTCGAATTGAAAACACTCCTTTTTAGAAGTCGCTTAAATATAATCAAATATTATGTAAATATGGATCACGTCCCAAAAACTATTTTGAAACTACTTAGGAGCACTTTAATTTAAAACACGATCATGGATGCAATCCATGGAAACACAAAATTTTATTTTAAGTACTAATACACCTTATACTTTAAAAAAAAAGTTATAGTGCGATTCAGGATACACCTAGCGTCATCTCTTGACAATTTCAATGAACTAACTTGTTGATTTTGACATTAACAACATAATTATATTATATTTTATTCTCGTTTTATTTTTATTTATATTCTACTATACTCCACTACCCCTGCACTACGTTCGTAAAATATTTAGATTTACATTATCAATCAAAATATCGAAATATATATTAGTGTTGCCAAGACGAAAATAATTAGTCCTTAATTCGAACAAAACTAATTGTTTATTTATAAATAACTAATTATATTACTAATAAACCAGAAGATTTATATGTGTAGATAAATAAGTAAATTAAATAACTCGATCTGTTTGAATTTAATTTTAAAATTTTCGTACTAAGTCAATACGAGTACTTAAATCAAATCGCGTGAAGCTCTTATATTGAATGTTAATTACGTAATGACGTTATAAATCGACGATAAAACTTTTAAATTAAAAGTTTATTTTATAATTTTTAGCGCGTTTAAATAATAATTAAAATAAAAATTTTTATTAATGGAGCAGAATTATATCACAGTTAATGTCATAATGTTGTAATAGATGGCATTAGCTGTACGCTGCATCGCGCTATCATTTTGTTAGCTGCGATATATAGATTGCATTGCGTTGTTTATAAAGGTTTGCTGTTTTTAATGTTTTCGTATTGATACAAATTTCTTCTCAGTGTTTGTAAAATTGTTTTTTTTGACCATGGTCAACTTCTATGTTAATTTGTTACAAGTACATATAATTTTAATTCTAAGATTAATATATTTTCCGCTTGATCAATTTACAACTTGATACATTTACGCGTTCCTGAGAAAAAGGTTGAAAGACAGACGTACAGACTGACAGACACACAAACAGAAATTTACAGTTTTCGGATTTTTTCCTTTATGTATACTAAAGGACCTTGCTCCTGGCCAAATTTCATAATGCTTGGTCAATGGGAAGTACCCTATAGGTTTTGATTCCCTTGCGAAAACGTTAAAAACGCTATCATACTAAAAATATGTGATATAAATGACCGTATCTTTTGATTGCGTTAACTTAGAAGTTTGATTTTTTCACAGCTCTTAGTAATTACAACTCTGAGTACTTGACGTTGATAAAAATTTGTTACCTTCACGCGTTTCTGAGAAAAAGGTTGAAAGACAAACTTACAAACAGACAAACATACATACAAACATTTACAGTTTTCAGATTTTGTCCTTTATTTGTACCATAAGATCTTACTTCTTGCCAAATTTCATCGTGCTGGGTCAATGGGAAGTACCCTATAGGTTTTGATTCCCTTGCGAAAACGCTAAAATGGTCAAAATATAGGACATATTTTCCATTATCTTTTGATTGCGTTGACTTAGAACTTTAATATTTTCACGGCCGCATGTCATCGTAGACTTGAGTATATGATATTAATTTCAACATGATACGTCCATGCATTTCTGAGAAAAAAGGGTTGACATCCCGACAGACAGACAGACAGACAGACAGACAGACGGACAACAAAGTGATCCTATAAGGGTTCCGTTTTTCCTTTTAAGGTACGGAACCCTAAAAATAGCGAAAAATACTTAAGGGACATCTGGGACCGATTTGATTAAAACTGAAACTGCATCATTACTTTTTGATAAATTAATTTTCCTAGCTGTTAATCAAACCCGGCGATTTTGAAAATAATACAACCTATATTATTTTACCACATAATAGTGTCACTTATTGTTAGGAATATATCATAAAAGTAAATAATACTGTATTTTGTCTATGGTAGCTCGTTGATCAGTTAGTTATTATTATATATCGGCAGTACGCACCCTCCCTCTCTCTAGGATAGATTGCTCGTCTTTACTCTTAGAAATATATTCATAATTATGAATAAACTAGTTACTAGAACCCCAGAGATAACTTAACACTTATAAGGATTAACTTCGCAAAGTAATATTATACAGCAAGCTATAGAAATAGCTACTTTTTTTAAAAAGCTATCAAATTCATTCATATTTAATATAAAGTTTTAAATATATAGCTATTAAAATTCATACATTGACTAGACCTTAAGTAGCCAATTCTTCAAGGAAACGAAACTTTGAAATAAGAACACGATGTTATAGCTCTAAATGCAGCTCAGTATAGTTAAATTATTGATCATAACCGACAATAAGGATTATTTTTTCAGTAATTTTCGTTAAAAAAATATTTCTAATAATTAGGCGCAGAAATTAGGTATATCGGTATGTTATATAACTATAACATTTATAATTTACAATGAATAACACGTTTACAGTGATCTACGATGACGATGTGACGGCGGCATTCGTATCGACGGTACAGAAGATACTCAACACAAACCCGCCCAAAACCTTATACATGGTGTTGGAAAAGCGCTATGTGTTCACGATAGAACACATGGATTCAGTCGCGCCCTGTTATGAAACATTCCTTGCATTGCTGGACAAAGTGAAGGCAGACGCCCATTCCAACTGGACACTGGAACAACTACCTCTCGACTTTCCAAAATATTTTACCTATGATCGTGTCAAAGATCTCGTTTTGTGGAAAATAACATCGAAACCAACGAGTTGAAATACTTACTGTGATATTATAACGATTTTTTAAAACATAACTGACGATTTATTTATTTTTGTCAGGAAAGAATATAAGTTTGATGTATCTCAATTCACGTAATTCTGGTGGTCTAAAGTAAGTGCAATTCATATCGTAGGCGTTTCTTAAATATTGAACCAGTGTAATTGTTAAAAAATGCATGATTTTTCCGGAATGTGTTTATTTACCTAAAAATGAAGTAAAGATAATTATATTATAAATGTCTTATTTATAACAGCTGAGAATATTTAATAAGTTTATAACAATATCATATGTATTCAACGTTTTAAATCTTTTTTATACGACTGTACCATGCGCAAATTCGGACTCGCCTCGTAATCTGACCATCACGCGTGAATCGCGGTATACTCATTTACACCAATATCTTATTAAAAAAAAGAAGTTATTAAATTTAGCCTACCTAAGGTATACTTGTATAGTGAAATAATATTAATAAAATTATAAATTTAATGATAGGTATATAATGCAAAATATTTTGATTTACATGCATGTAAATGAAAGGTGTTTATTTTTAATAAAATATAATCTTAATAATCTGTATTGCAATAAATAAACATTAACAAAACTATTTTTAAATTTCGACGCACTAAGAATATAAGAATTCAAAAATTTTGCCAATAACTTATCCATATTTTTTAACATGCTCATTAAGTAGATCTCACCCTTATTTCTAAGTGACTGTAAAATATGTATTTAATATTACTTTTGGGTGGGCCAAAGTTCGTTGTATTTAGTTAAAAAAGTTTTTCTTAACTCAGAATTCCTGGCCTGTTGATCTTTCTCTTTGCTTAGAGTCTCAATACTCTGGCCAACACAAAGGTCGCCGGTGAAGTGAATAATCACCACTTGTGTGTTAAATGAAACGTTTTTATCAGGATTTTGTTTGGAATAACTAATCTGTGGCCCAAAATCCATCGCAATGGCTAAGGATAAATCTTCTGTAAAAAATATATTATACGTGTTAATGTTATAGCTATAAAAATGACAAAAAATGTGATTAAAACAATAAAATCTAAGCTCCTGTTGTGCGTTAGATAGCAAATAATTAAAACGAATAAATAAATAACATAGTCAGTACCTATTACTATTAGGCAGAAAGAAATCATACAACCTAGCTTTTTAAGGCAGTTGATTAGATTACTTAACATATCAATTTACCCGTGTTTTCTTGATTTTCTAAGCCCTGTAGGGATGAATCTCCTGTGCATTCCGGTACGCATCGACCGTCTTTGAGAATTCCGCGCATTGTTGTCAGTTTGCTAATTGCTTTTTCGTTCATTTTGTTCATCTGCTCACTTTTGTGCTTGTCTATATTCCGAAGAAATTTTTTCATCTAAAAAAGATTTCTGAATCAAATTTATATTAACCTATAATAATTAGAACAAAATTTTGTATGTGCGACGTAAACTCCAGAACTATTGAACTACGATTATTTTGAAAATTAGAATACAATTTAAAAGATCACATCACAATCATAAGCTCTATTTTAAGTATATATGTGTATTATTTTGAAACAATATCTACAATAACGCCAGCGAAGCCGCGAGTGAAAACTACATTATAAGTTAAAATAAATATACAATATAATTGAGATACATGTAGTACCCAGTAGTAATTTTTAAAGTAGTTACTAACAGTTTTCGACATTTTCTTTGGTGGGTCTTGATAGGACATTTTCGGCTCTCCAGGGTTACTACCCGTTACATACAATGTATTTTTAGGTATATCGAAATCTGAATGTACGGAAGTTTGAGGTTCCAATGCATCTTTTTGGCGATTTGGTGTAGTAGAAGATTTACTATTAGTTGGCACGTAGGCAGACTTGGGTATTTCTTCGTTTGGCATTTTTAGTGTTCCTTTTTTATGACGTCTCTGTCTACGCACAGGTGATTCGTCATTAGAAAGACTTTCTTCAGAGGTTGAAGGAAATACTTCCTTAAGGCTGAGTACCTCGACGTTGCATTCGTCTATATTAGTCGGATTATCTATCCCGGCTATTTGGCAGAGCCGGTCCGTCGAGTGAATACTGATAAAAGATTTTTGACCACCACATAGATTCGATTCATCCGATGACCCAGATAACTTTTTTGATACAGTCACTTAAAAAAACCATTAATCAAGAGTAATTAAAATAATAGAAAGAGGATATAGTACATTTTTCCACGTGAAGGTACTTACCTGCGTAAGAACAGCTTTCGGTTCGGTCACAATTTAATTCATCTAAAATGAGATAGTTTCATAACAATAAATGTTTTTAATTATATAAAACTATTTGTTATTGTTTTACCTGCACACTCATCCTCGGTTTTTTGTGTATATAATCTACTTTTATTTGTTACTTTAAGAACATTCTTTGAATGTGACATTTTTCAACAATAAATTTTAATTTGTCTTTGTCAAATGGCTTTCCAATTTTATCATCGCTGACAATTCTAATTTTGATAATTTTATTTATTAACATTATGATATGTGGTTGATGAGAAAAAACACTGTTTGAATATGTTAAATGTTTGTCTATGGTTTATTTTACAGAATACACGTGAATCAAAATTTCAAGTACATTTCAAAATAGCGCAGTTGTAATGCTCAGTATAGGGGCAAGATGTGTTTTTCACATAATATAAAATAAAGCGGCATTATAATTGAAGTTTGAATTATTTTAAAAGATGAGAGCAGTTTTTTTTTTGTTTACGCTGTTTTAGCTGTGAACATTTGGAGGTTTTGGTTTGTTCACATTTAGTTTTAAATTTTCATATTCATTTTTAGACATTACCTTTGTTCAATAAGATTGCTAATATTAAAACAAATATTTACTGAAAATAATCATTATATTTCATTTTCATAAGTACAAATCATTACTGAAATTACTCAAATGTTACAAAAATAACAAAAATATTTTCAATTCATCAATCATTGCAATATGGAAATACATTAACAGTTAATAACGTAAACACACAAGTAATACTATTGTAAAAAAGTGTTGCTAATTAACAATCACATTACATTCACCCGAGACCATGATTGAGAAAAAATATAAGGCAATATTGTATTGCAGTCTTTATTGTTTCATGCGAAATTGCATCGAATCCAGCTTTTGAACGGCGATTTAACTTCACGAGCCATTTGAGTAAAACTTTCGACAATCTATTAATAATTAACTATCTATATAGACCCTTTTTCAATGTATATTTTATCGATCATTTGTCAATTGTTTAGTGCTAATTCTGAAAAAATTCTCTAATTTACGATTGACTATATTAATGAAAATCGGAACCACAGCAACAATTAACCATTAATTCGTTCGGATGATTCGCAACATATTAAGTTACCTTATTTAATATTTTATGAGTTATTTCATGTTTGTTCTTATTACGACATGGGAGTGTTATACGTGTAGTCTTTATTTTCCATCAGTCTATTGATTAGAAGTTATTACAGTATTCTATATTATGTATTATAAGAGTGTCTGCTATTGGTTATTTCCTACGCTTCAGCTTCCGAAAGAAGAGATCCAAGATCGGCAAAAGAATACGTCATAATTTAAAAAAACTTATCTATTGACATCCATTTAATGGACAGATATCTAAAACTTATAATTAACGGGCAGTGCCGAAATAATAATTAACTATTCAAGTGACAATTACATTAAACCTCGACTGATATGGCGCCAATTATAAAACAACAAATTATTGAAACGTGAGACTAAATAACAATTGGTCTGTCTTAACAGAATAGGTGTTCAAATATCCTGAAAACAAGATCACTTCCAGGTTGTACTAAAAGCCTCGAATGCGGAGACCAGTCCTCGACTCAATAGAATACTGAACATTCGCTATACGGAACTCTTCCTCTCCGATATGGAAGACCGCTTCCGGCTTTGTATGCTTCCGGAAGACATTTTCCGTTTACTCTCGCCGTTGCTCGGCCCGGGACTGGCTGATTTGTTAAAATTAGAACTAGTGCTCGCCATTCTATTGGCGTTTTGGAGACTCGACGTTTTCCGCCTGACCGATGGGGACGCTTCGACATTGTTCAACTTCGCGGACGTAGTCGGGGGTTTTTGTTCAATGATCACAGGTTGCTGGTACTTCCCCACCGTGTTCCAATGTTCTCGTTGCGCTTTCAAGGAATCGCGCATCTTTTCTTTGGCCTCAGCGTTATCTGCTAACATTTGGTTGAGCATTTGCATGGTTTGGTAGAGCGCCACCGGACTGAGCAGTCCGAAGTCGTGTAGTGAGCACATGTGGAGTATAAAGTTTCTATACAAATTCTTTTCGAGGAGTTCCTTCCCTTTCATCTGTAGGAACATTTGGCAAGCTAGCGGTATCTGACAGTCTCCAACGTAATTGTACTTCATGACGTGTAAATTCCACATTTTCATTAATTCTTTTTCCCCTTCGTTAACGTCTGTAAACTCGTCGATCATCATCATGGTCTTCTGTTGAAGCCATAACGGGTCCGTCTCACTCTCTGAATCGATATCCAGTTCGTTTGGATAAACTGGAAGACATGTGATTGTGTGATGATATAATCTGAAAAACGAAAAATATAATTATGACATGCTTTTATTTTGGCACTGATGTGTGGGTTTATTTTTTGCTTTTCTTCAGGTCCCCAATTCAATTTTGGAGGATAAAGAAAGTATGAATTATGGGTTGACTTGATTGGTGAAATAAGTGGGTGGAGTAAATATTGCCCCTACCTGCTCCACAGACACCCGGCGGCACAAAGGATACATAGGATCACACATTCAGCTGGAGACTATTAAGTAGTAAATGTCGTGCCACGCGGAACATGAGGAGCAGGCGAGCGCTGAGCGGGAGGCTGTCGGGGGAACAGATAGTCACCGGTTGTGCCCCGTGAGGTAGGGTCGCTGCGCGTCGGCCGCGTCCGCGTCGTCCAGCTCGAGGAACTCGGCGAGGCTGAGGCGCGTGGCGCGGCGGCGCGCGCGCGGGCGCCACACGAGCAGGTGCGTGAGCGCGGCGCGGCGCGTGGGGCCGGCGCGGGGCCCGCCCGCCGCGCGCCCGCCCGCCGCCACCAGGTCGTGCGGGCTGCCGGTGTACGAGCCGTCGTACAGCTCGTTGATGGACACGTCGATGCGCGCGCCGCCCGGGATCGGCTGCGGACATTTTCCAATTGAAATATCCTTTACTAGTTGTTCCCATTAATCTTAGTGATGTTATATGAGATCCTCGACAATGGACTATCCAATCCAAAAAGAATTTTGTAGTTCGACCAGATGAGATTTGTTTTGCATTTAATAAAATAAAACAAAGTCTTCAACTTTATAATATTAGTGTAAATTCAAGTAGTGGTAGGGAAGACCAAGCGTTGATTAGAGGATTTACTGAAGTAAGACCGATTTATAATTAATACATACACCCCGTTTTACTTACGCATATATGGGCTCTTAATATAATTATTATAGCCGCCGTCGTATTAGAAATTTTCGACCGCGTCCGGTTAAGTTAAGGTGAGATAATTACAACGTAAAGGTTAAGTAATGGTAGGAATACCTTTTTATTGCCCGATGTTTCGACGAAGGTGCATTCGTCGTGGACACGAGCTAACTATGGTCAGCTACCATTTACCATTTACAGTTATGGCGATAAGACCCGTTATATTAAATATGGATTCGCGAAAGTTTAAAATATATAACTAACTGAAGTGTACCCTACACTTCAAAAATCTGAGGATTTCAGTGTGACTTAAAGGAGTAGACAAATTGTCCCTCCCCGACTAAATATAAAACGTGACCTTAACATACTCGAGCGCAGTTAATTTTTATTTTTATTTTAAAGGAAATAATTTAAGGATCACGAAAATAATATAATACGCCGATTTCTTTCAGCCGGGGTAGTTAAAATCATCAATAAAATGTGGTGCGAACAGCTGCTTAAAACTATTTATTTCCTACTCCGCGCCTCTCTTTCCTTTTCACTCTTTTCAACTGACTACAAAAAGAAGGAGATTCCCGATTCGTATTTTTTTCATAATGGTATCTCAGAATTCCGTCATTTCTTAACCGATTAAAAATTTCTTTTTTTATTTAAATATATATACTTTACAGATTAGACCCATAGAGTTATTAAAACGGATATGTAGTTAGGTTTTAAAATCAAAACTAGCACAAGTGAGATATCCACGTAAAGGACATTGTGTATTTTGCTTTTGAACTCGGTTGATTCTTTATTATAAATCGGAATTATTCCATCTCTCGTCTGAATTATTCAAGCTTCCGCACCATCCCCACGCTACTTTCTGTCGCCATGATAGCATCCCAGCATGATTAGAAATAGGTAGGACGAACAATAATTTAAGAGTTTGTATAAGTTCGGTACTCATTTCATTAAATGAAGTGGTACAGCGTACCACCAATATTATATCGTAAATGTTGTAAGAGGTATTAGCGTGATATTCCTAGAGAAGAAAATATGGGGATGAACTTGGTGACGATATCGAGTCAGACGAATATAAAAAAAAAAGTAAATTCTTATTCTTCTATATACTTACGAAGTACGTGAAGTTGAAGCGCGAGTGGCACAGCTTGAGGTGCTTGAGCAGCGAGTAGAGCGCGCCGCAGTCCAGCGAGCACCACGGGCAGTGCAGGTCGTCGCACGCCTCCGTCTGCTGGCGCGAGTTGTTGTTGTACAGGAACTGGTAGATGATCTGCTGGCGTTTCGATTCACCGTCTATCGTTTCCGTTTTTAATTTTTCTCCTGTGAAATTCATTATTATCATCATCATCATCATCATCGTTTACCTAGCATTTTTCCGGTTATACCACGGTATGTTTATTTATTTAGTCCATATACTGACAAGTTACTCATTTTTTAACAGAGCGATTACTATCTGACCTCCGCAACCCGCGAGGACAAGCCAGTAACGGTATTGAGACTAGAATAATCTCCCTATTAAGAATGACGATCTCTATCAGGTTATTGTGATAACAACTGGGACTGAGAGCTTTGCGTGCATTTCGACGCACGGTGGTGAGACCCACAAGGACAAACCCAGAACTAGAAACAAATATTTATACAAACATAAACATCTACCTCGAGCGGGGATTGAACCCGCAACCGACGGCGTTAGTGGCACATTCAGTACCACTACACCAGAACGGTCGTCCGTTATTTTTACCCTGTGAAACTACTAACATTTTTTTTTTTAATTACGTACAACATATCGCACAGTTAACAGCTCGAATGCCACGACTAGTTAAAATGGTTTTTCTGCGTACTTGGCTTCAAGTAACAGTATAATTAGTCAAAAAATATTTCAAAATGACAAAAAATATTTTTAAAAAGTTTGTTAATAGATAAATACTTTAGTTCTTTTATTTTTTGTATATATTTGATTAAAATAACACTTTATTTTCATGATATTAGTTTATAAAAAAATTAAATAAAACGCAGATCCGCGTTCTGGCTGATTCATGGAAATACGAGTGTCTGCGGTTCGGCATTCAAGGGATTAATATTGAAGTGATAAAATTGAAAATGTCTCTGAACTGAGTTAGCTAAGAGTGTTGTTTCACTTCTGTTGTTCTCAATCTTTAATTTTGAATGAGAATAATAACTGTTCTATCAACATCTTTTGACATTGAAATCTAAATAAACGGTTCCAAGTGCAAAATGTTTTGCGATTCTTCTAATATGTGTATTTTTAAATTTTATCACTTTAATACTACTATTAAAGTATAAGTAAAATATAACTAATGTAAGGTAAGGTAACATAAAGGTGAAAGCTCTCAAGTATTGTACACGTTAGATAATAATCGTTATGTGTGAATGTTAATCGGTTATTGAATTAGAATAAGAACAGGCCCTGGATAAGGCTAAAAAACTGGCAAAAAATGGCAGACCATTAAAAAACGAGCACACGAAGCAAAAAACAAAATCGTGTATATTTTTATTCTTGACGAAATGTACTCTATGTCCTTTTCTGTACCCATGTCATCTATATGGAAAATTCCATGATGTGTTTTAAGTAGGAAAGACGGAAAAGCGTAACAAATTATAAAACTCACATTCGCATTATAAGTTAGGTACTATTAATCATTGTAATTCGGGTAAGATAAAGAGATACGCAAAGCAATTATAAATTCGCGCGGGAAACATCTGTAACTCGATACACATACGCGGTTGAGATGCAAATAAAAATATATTCGGCGCGTCTTCTTTTGCGAGATAAGCTTAGGCTGGCTTAGCGCCAAAACATATAACCACGATGCGATGTCGCGTCGTGAAAATTTATGACACGCTGCGACGTCGTGCCGTGAAAATCTACGTCACGCTACGACGTCGCGTCATGAAAATCTATGACACGCTATGACGTCACATTGTGGCACGCTATGACTTCGTGAATCGGTACGACGCGTATCTTAAATTACGACGTGACATCGTATCGTGACTTGTGTCATTTTAAACATAAAATCGTCGTCACGCCATGAATTGTGCGTATCTGTTTTGGCCGTTAGGTTAAATTAAAAATTTATGAAAACTATAATGTGCAATGCCAGTGCGAAAAACTTTTGAAAAATAGAAATTTCATAAGGATAGTTGTTCAAATATATGAGAAGAGGTAATCAGAAAAGTATTAATAATGGTATTGTTATATCTATATAAGAAGAAAATATTGGTAGCAAATAAGAAACAGACACCACAAAAGCTTACCATTTTTTATTTCACTTATTGAACACTTTTGAGTAGAAAGTTTTTCTTTAGTGGAACACGGTTCTTTCTTTATGCCATTAGCTTCTCCGGTTTGTTGATAAAGTTTTGGTCTGTTCACTAAACCATTTGTCGGTTCTTGACTCCAACTAAGTTTCAGTTTTAAAAGAGGTCTCACTTTGAATATATTAAATGGATTTGATTCAGAATGAACATCGTTTTCCTAAAAATTTTAATATAGATTAAAATTTGTTGATACTTTTCATTTTTTAAACTTAACCATATTATTTCATTGTATATAAATGTTTTTTAATTACTTACATATGCAAAATGTTAATATGTCGATGGACCAAATGATGGAAAGTGATCACTTTTGCATATAATATAATCTACTTCAATCCAATTTCTACAAAGTATAAAAAATAATAGTCAAAATGACCTATTATGAATCTCTTTCCTAGATATAGGTTATAAATACGTGATGTTTACTTCTATTAACTAAATTCCACAAGAATAAAATATCACAATATATAAAATATACTTAAAAACAATGATAAAAATGTAAATATAAAAATATTTGAATTTATTTTTATTTAAACTTATGTATTGTTTGTATTAACTGGATTGGAATAGGTTGAGAACATTATTGTTTAGCTATATAAAAGTATTTCCTTACATTAGGTATGGTTTCCCATTGAGCCATTAAAGCTTTATGTGGAGATCTCGCTATGGTGGCACTCCGACCACCTGGTGTGACATCGTGTAATACTAGATCATATTCCCCATTAGTTAAAAGACAGCGGTTATGTTTGTCATAGACAATGAGTTCACTGCCATAGAGCTTACTCCATTTATTCTCTGTGCTTGAGTTCAGGTCTGTTGATGATTTCAGACGTTTTGTCAATGGTTCTGAAATAAAAAATGATATATTATTAACATGTGATAATTATAGAATAGGTTTTCCTGCTAATATTGATTATTCTATCTTTTAATAAGATAAATATTTACATATAAAGGTAAGGGTTATATGTTTTTTAAGTAATAGCTTACCGTCGTTATCACCATTTGTTATTTCAGTGGAACTCGTTCCACTGGTGTTTGCAGAAGCCTTAGTGACGGTGACCCTTAACATTAACATATAAGACTTAACATTAGGCCCCTGGGAGGGACTGAAGGTATCACTAGAAATGCTGACTGCCGATGCCATAGCTGGTGGCTCTGATGTTGAAGGGTTGAGGGGGACAGAACAACTGCCAACCTACAATGTGAAGCAATACTTTATGTTTAAGTTAAACAAATAATGTTAATTATTAATCTTATTGTTATTCCAAATAAAAAAAATATATTTAAAATCAAAAAATATAATTCATAACATAAAAAATGCTTATGACTTATTTGACTGTTTCATATAAATTTTATTTTGCTTAAAAATCTGAATATTATTGGAATGAACACTTACTGAAACCTCTACAATGGCTGAGGAACTTTCTTTTCTCTTCTTGTGACATATCTTCAACAACAATGTCTCCACTTTCACTTGGAAATCTCTAGGATCTTCTAAGCTTTTGTCGTAAAATCCCAAAAATGTTAGGGTCATGTAACCTCCTAAGCTATTGGGTTGAAGTTCAGTACTCTTTTTTAAAGTTATTTTTTCCAATAGGGAATCAACTTTAAAACCAATGCGGGTCTTATTACTTCTGGACATTCTACGCTTCATGTAGGACAATGTCCTGTTTAAAAAAATTGGCTGTAAACCAAAATAATGCACTTTTAAAACACACTATTACATGTTTTATTTACACATTCACTCATTCAACGCTTAATACCAACCGATAACATATTTCTCGTCCGTAAAAATCTGTATATTTGTGTAGGTTCTGAAATAAGTAATAAATTTGAATAAAATGTTATAAAGTATAAACGATCCTTAGAGAACGCGTCTTGTCGTCACTCATAATCAAAACTTACTCTCAAAAGCTTGTAAGAATAACTCATGGTCAGCCTGCAAGTGATCGATTTTAGAATTTTTGTTTGTTTCACTATCTTTTTCACGCTTCTTTGGGGGCATTTTAGGTTTCACCTAGCCAACTTAGTACTGAAACCGCCAAGTTCATCAGTTCGTTGACTTGACAGCGTCAGGTCAAAGCATAGACGATAAATAACTTTTGCACGCCGAGCGCAGACGCTCCGTGATATTATTTCATGTTTATTTGAATTTATAGATACACGTAAACAAATAAATTAAATATTAGAAAAGACAGACACTTAAGCTATATAGTAGCACTTAGATATTACAATTACATTATAACATTTAATAAATTCAAAATATTGGCAGTCTCATTTATATGTCTCGTTTCATCTTCTAAAAATAGAATATTTGATTGTTAAACGAGTGGCAATGAATTTGACAGAAATGTTCATTATTATTTTGACATTCACGATTCAAAAGAAAGTTTCTTGTATTAAACACAAACTATTATAATTATAAAACTTTTACAAATATAATGAAACAATGCAAACGTTTGATTATGAGAAAAGAAAAATACGGGAAAAGTTAAAATGTATTCAAAAAAGTGCTTTGGAACGGGGTCTAGATCGAGCTTTAATTAGACAATTTAATAATATTTGCAATGTAAACCAAAAATCTTTTATGGGAATAAAAAGCGTAATACTATCGATAATAATAGCTTTTGTATGTGCAGCTTTAACAGGATTGGCAGTTGAGTATTTATTAAGTGCAAGGTGTCTGTTACCTATTAATCACTTGGTGTGGGAAGCGACGCGGCCTCTCGCCGATTGTAGCTATTGTGCGAATGTTACGAAACCTATTATATTGCAGAACATTACTCGCCGAAATTTTAGGGTAGGGAATTTGGATGTTACTATCATATTTTTATACAAATTTTAACATAAAAATATTATTTGTAAATATTATGTTCATAATGTCTTTCAGAACTATGCATATTCGTCAAAACCTATCATAGTTAAAAAAGCGATAAAGCATTGGAGGGCTGCTAAAGAGCTAAATTTTTATATGTTCAAAAAGCTGTATGAAGATATTTCTGGTAGCTACGATAGTTTAGAAGAGGGCTGTCAGTTTCTTAACTTTAAAACAAATTTATTTACATTGAAAGAAGTGTTTGAAATGCCTGATGCTAGAGTCAGGAACGAGCCAGGCCAAGAGCCTTGGTATGTAGGATGGTTTGTATAAATCGTTTACCACTGTACTGTAATTATTTTTCATTGACATTGCCAATTTATTGAAATATTAATATTTTAGGGGAAACTGTCATCCTGATATATTAGCAAAAGTAAGAAAATTTTATAGTATACCAGAATTTCTTCCAGAGGATGCAGAATATCCAGCAACTGAAAATATATTTTTTGGATACGAAATGGGAGCTGTTATGCATGTAAATACAAAATCAAATTGGTTTGAAAATACATACATACTACATTGTTTTTTTGAGTCTTTTAAAAACTGGCTTATACACTTAAAATACAAAATTTACTTTTAAACTAATTTAATGCAATAATTTAAAGTTTATGTTGGTTGTAAGTTAGCTAACATGTCATAACTGTACTTATTTCAGTTAGATTATATTCCACGATTGATGTGGCAAGGGCAGGTGAAAGGCAACAAAACCTGGACTGTGGTGCCTGTGCCAGAATGTGAACATATTTGCAATAAATTTCAATACTATGTTGAACCAGGGGATGTAGGTATGTAATAAGTACTTTTTTAGCAATAATTTAATATGAGTTGGTTCTTTAAGCAAGTACTATTATGATATATAAATTTTAATTTTTCTTTCAGTGTTACTAGATACTCGACTTTGGTATCACGCGACGAAAATCCCCAAGGGACAGTTTTCTCTGACTGTACAATCAGAATACGGTTGAAGTTACTACTAAAAATGCTTTAGTACAAAACAGTATTATTTACATATCGAGATGCCAAAGTTTAAATTGCTTTTTATACTTTTATAAGTGCCATTTTATATTTGTGACTATTTATATTTAGCTTTAAGTGTTCCAATTTATAATTTTAATGTCATATTTATTTATTGAGATTAAATTTTTACCTAAAAATAGTATGTGTTTTGAAATAAAACCAGCCTTAGTTTAAAACATTTTGTCTAATTCTATATTCAAATAACCGTGAAGGATTGGCATGAATATGTACGATAATTAATTTAAATGTCACGAATACAGAAAATTTTCAAAGCAGTTGTCGCAGTGTTCGGGCCAATCCTTCACTGTGAATTAATTTTATAAAGTTCAAATAGAGATCAGGTTTCCAAACACGAGGGACAATAAGCTCATTACTCATGAATGCTCTGGTGTTGCTGCATATTGTTCCAATATTAGCAATATTGTACAATTATAAAACCCAAACGCATAAAATGCAATTATACAATAGCAAAAAAATATAATTCTCTTGACCAGACAGATGCCAAATTATCAATGGACAATTTTTAATTGACATAGCATAATTATATCACAAAACGAACAGTACCTATGTGTCGGTACAGGAACAATATAATAATATATAAACTGATATTAAAAACTTTTATCGTAAAAATGTTTTTAAAAAAGAAATTATAATTTCAGGGTTAAAATATGATATAAATAATTTAGATGGTGTTTGTATAAGAGAGAGAGAGCCCTAGCACTAAATATTTAGCTTATCATTATTGTAAAATTGTATAAGTCAATCATTAATATGAATTTCTAAATATAAAATGTGGAATATACATAAGTGTGCTAGGGCACGACATTCACATCCATAATTTTAAATATATTGCAACTACCCAAGTAGCTCACATGCGGTAGATACAGTAGACAGATTTATGGGTTATTAATTAAAAGAACTGCCAGACTCCAAATACTGCATCCTTTATGGCTTCTATGTATTGAGCTGGTACCCAGTATACCCAATACCTTGACGCTTCTGTGGGGCCGAGTTGTAAACCCTGTAGTAGAAAAATAGAATGTGATGAGTGGTCTCTTAGCATTTTAAAATAATAAAAGAAAATAATAATTATACCCTGTAAATGTTACACTACTTATGCAATGATCACTCATAATAAGCAGAGGTATACAGAATTTAATCTGCTACATTGGTTCACTACAGTTTACTAGATACAATGGTTTTCTTCATTGCTAACCACAATTAAAAATTTTAAGGATTTTAGAACTTTTTAATACTGAAATGATTTTTACCATTTGCCTGAAACTTACCATGATATGATATTCTTCATGATCTTTAATAGGTTCAGATGTGATACCTAAAAAATTAAAACGAATATTAGCAGATCTAGTTTACTAGCTATTACTGAATTTATATCTCAATTGATAAAAAGTATTAAATTACTTTTGATAGATGTCATGGCAAGCTTCTCGGTGCGCTCTTTAGTACCAAGCCACAGTTGATCCTGTTCTGCTTTAAATGTGAGCCTCACTTTCCCTCCATGTTTATTTAACATCCCACTTAATGGCACAGGTGGAAGTGGTTCCTGTGTATAAAATAAATTATTAATTTTAACAACTGTAAAAATTGCATCCAATTTCGTGTAGTAGTTTTTGTGTAATGTGCAAACATAGTTCAACCAGTTACATTTTTATTATATAGTATAGATTAGTTTGACATTTTTACTAATGTATATACGTTATACATAATATTTTGTACTTTGATATTTGGTTACGATAAGTTCATACAAGCAGTATGGGAGGATTATTTATTATATTAATTTAATCATTAATACAATTTATATAAGTGAAAATATTGTGAGGTACAAAGGATGTAAGTAGACTCCACCGAAAATGTGATTGTGACATATTTTATGTCTGACTCCTTTCTTATTAAAATATTATTTTATAAATAATTAGTACATTTTTTGTTATAACATAAATAGACCAGTGTTATAGATATAGGCTAAAATTCTTGTTGCATTAGTTCTAAACAATCATATCGAGGATTTTGCAACTTCAGACATCAATATTTTATGATAATTGCTCAGTTTTGAATGAGAATGATCAACTCATTTCATAATTGTATATAAAAATTAATTTAAATATAACAAGACAAAATTATACATACTTTTACACCTTTGATCCCAGGCATTACATCAGGTGGAATACCTTTATCAAGAACTTTCCTGTGGATTTTTTGCATGCATAGTGGCTCCTTATTTGTCTGACTATTATTTTTCTCCTCTTGTATTTCCTAAAATGATTTTATAATCCCATTTATTTCTATATCTTATTTGAATAAGATAAATTGAGTATTCTTGTCACATCAAAAATCAAAATAGAAATGTTTTCCTATTAAAATTTTCTTTAATGATTAATAATTTATAACATAAAATTGATCAGACATATTGATATATGAAAAACTAAACATACCTTGGGAGCACTCTTCACGGCCAGTATGTCATCCATTTTGGATCCAACAAGCATGACTTTGCCGCCTTTGACAATTCCTGAATTCCTCAGTGTCACATTATCGCGGGCCATACCTTTGATAATGAGTTTCTGTGCTGATTGCGGCACGCCGCATATCCTCTCCAAGTGAGCCTTAAGTTCTAACACAGTAGCATCATATGCAAATGTGATGTCATGTTTATTTTTGTTAAAAACTACAGTAAATTCGACTTGTTCGGGAATCTCGCATAGTGCGGAGTCCTCTGTTGATTCTGAACTGCAAGCAGCTATCTCTGTGGGAGCTTCGATGTGCGCTTTTCCGTTATCGACACATGGTTTGTTTTCTACATCAGGTTTTGAGCTGCCGTTGGATACTGAAGAGTTTGGATCTAAATTTTCTGTCGTATCCCCCTTTTCAGAAGCTGAAAAATAACGTGAGTTAGCAAAATTCTAGAACAAAAGATCCCTTCAGGCCGAAACTAAATTGTCAAAATCATTACAATAATCACTAACGGAAGATGTATTAAAGCTCACCAATGTAATCCATGGTTAACAACTGCTGTTACGTTTAAATTTGTCCAGTTAACAAAAAAGTAGTGATCTTATCGTAGTTGTTTTGAAAAAAATAATTAAAAATACAGCCGACTGGCTGACATGAAGCAACAAATTTTTCATCAATCTTCAATTCGTCACTCAGTGTTGCGTTCAGAATTTATAAAATTACTTCGTTGAATATTTACTTCGTTATATATTTCTGTATCTCAATAATTACTTGTTATTATATTTACTTTTGATATTTTAAGTCATTTTGATTTTATTATAAATGGTTATGTTTCTATGTTTAGTTTAAATTATAAAATAAAACATTTTATTTTATCTGTAACATTTTGTTGCTATAGCGCTAAATTTGTAAACATTACGCTCATTTTAAATAAAAAATTAGTCTACGGTTCGTTAGTGAATGAAAAACCATTTTATAAAGAAATAAGTATTTAGATTAAAACAAAAATAATGAATTTTAATCTTGATGATCCTCTTGCGGGAATTTTAAGTGACGGTAGTGACGATAGTTTCTTTGATGACGATATATTGGGTAAGAAAAAGCCTCCAAAAAAACATGATTCTAATATATCAGAAAAGAAGAGTACGTTCTTTGAATTAGATGATAAAAAATCACAAAGTAATGTCTCAAAAGACAAGGATCTTGTTGGAGAAAAAAAAATTCAGAAAGAGTCAGCAGTAGAAGATAACTTAAAAACGACATCACCGACGCCGTTCAAAAAATCAATTTCAAAAGAATCAGTTTTCCAACAAATCGATGCCAGCAAATCACCTGCTAAATCAAAATTTGATGCAAGTGCTGATAATGTTTTAAATGATCTAGGCATTCACCCAAAGAAAGATACCGCAAAAACCTTAGAAAAAGGAAAAAATTCACAATCGTTACTAGATGATATATTAGGCTCATCAAATAAAACAAGTGGTTCCAATCAAACTGCAAGACCTACTACCGCTGCTAAAAAGCCACAATTCGATCTAGATTCTTTTCTCGATTCGGAATCACGGCCAACTGTGCCATCTGCCAAGCTTGAAACACAGAAACCAATTATGAAGATTGAGAGTATAAAAGCACCCCAAGCGAAAAAAACAAAATCTAATGATGATTGGTTAGGTATTTTTCAAGAAAAAGATAGTATCATGGAAGAAGAAGAAGAAGAAGACGACGTACCTGCTTGGCTAGGGGGTGGTGGAAGTAAAAAAAAGAAAAAGGTCAAAGAACCTAAATCAGAAACGCCTCAAGTAGAAGAAGTGCCAAAACAAAACCCCAAACCTATAGAAGAACCTCTTAAAGATCCACTCAATGTTGAGCATATTATTCAGAATGTGGCAACTAATATTCCAAACTTAGAAGTTGGTCAAGAAGATGTAACTATGCAAGGGGCTGCTCTTTATTTACAACAACAAGAATCTCAGTTGATGGTAGCATTGCAGTTAAAGGCTCAAGACGAAAAGTTGGCCGCTTTGCAAAGTAAGATACCAGCTTAGTCATTATGATATCTCTTTTCGACAAAAAGTTTTTTGCTTTTTACGATTCAATTTCAAACCTTTAGACAGACAATAATCAAATATTGCTCGTTACTAAAAATGTTCGTCATAATCCACAATAGGTATTTCTGAAAAATGATCTGCATTTACTTTTAATTCTAATGAAGATTACTTTAATAGATATTTGAACAGGTTAACATCTGTTGAATAAGTTAGTATTTATTCAATAAAATGTACATTAAAATACGTAAGTACGTATATTCTTTAAAATATAGTGCGTCAGAAAGAAAGTCAACGCGTGCAACGCGAAGCGGTACTCGCACAACACGAACAACTGGACGCAATGTTGCGGAGACAAGCCGATCATCGGAAACAAATGCAAACTATCATAGCTGCTCATCAGGAACGAATTACTCACAGGATTAAGGTAAGGCTTATGACTCCGGACGAAATCTCTGATCAATTTATGTTAAAATAAACTCCCGTAAATTTCTTTAGGCCGGTCCTTTGATAAGGTTTTACACTAAATTTCAATGAATTAAGTGAGATTAGTATTATAATAGAAACGAGAAATGTAGAACTTTACCTAATTTCATTAGGTAGAATACTGCTTTAGTAAGGGTTTATTAATATCTAAGGTAACAGTGTGCCACTTATATAAAAAATATAAAACTTGTAAAATTGTATCTTAACGTTATGGGTATTATTATTTTTAATATAGGATTTGTTAGGTGATCCAAAAACTGACAATGAAGAAATACACGACACAAACGAATATGACGGAACGGAAGGAGTAGAACGTAAAGAAAGTCCATTCGCTAAAGAAAGGAAACAGTTGCTGCAATTAGTGCAGTCTCTGCAAGAGAATCATGATAAGGAGATTGATTTAATGGAAACTTCATACAGGTATGTATTCTTAAATCGAAATTATAGAGAATCGAAGATTTTATTATATATAACAAGCGCTCCGATTTTGCACGGGTAAATTAATTAAGTTTTATTTACTTACTATTTTATATGGAGATTTTTTAACTCAAATTATTTACCTTTCGGAAACAATATTATATTAATATGTCCAGATAATTAATACACACAATGAAATAATAATTACCCAAATAGCTGCAGCCCTCCTGAAGTAATGCGTTTACATCTATTCGGCAATATATTTTTATTTATACATATAGATAGAGATAGAAAGACACGTTTTATGTCATTGAATATATTAGAACTTTTAAATCAAAATCAAAGTATTTTTATTCAAAATTGGAATTAACATTCTGTTTTGAACGTCAAGATAATAAATCTGCCATGGTTTCGGAAAAGTATAACCTCAGGCCTGAGAAGAAACCGCGAAAGAAACTCAGCGGAACTTTTTTTAACAGTCAATATGTTAATTTTTTTTAAATTTTTCCCTTAAAGATTCTTTATGGCCAAGGTTATAAATTGCGCGAACAGTGCTTTTCTGCAGAACAAATATTGTATTAATGTCGGTGGCATGTCCCCATAGTAGTTTGCCATATGACATTATACTATGAAAATAGCTGGCTAACAAATTATTTTACGTCTATTTTTCACGCTTAGACGGCAGCTTGCTTTCCTTGAAGTTTCTTTCAATCAGTCTGAAGAAAGGATGAAAGAAGAAAGCGATAAACTCGTTAGATTTTATTCAGAGAAAATCGGTTGGTTAGAGGAGCATCATCAACTATACAAGAAAATGTCCGAAGAGAATTTGAATTCGCTGGCGGAACGACATAAAGCCGAAAATGATATGCTACGACAACAACATTTGGAAAATATTAAAGTATTACAGGAACATCACGCTACGTTGATGGAGAATGTCAAGTAAAATTGCATTTTTTGTATAGGTATATGTAAATATTTCTCTTTCAGGTTTATTAGCCGATCCAGTAGATGTCAACTGTGAAAAAAAGATTCCTAGGTTTTTCTCAAAGGTTCATTTTTTCTCTGGATAAAAATTCATCATAATTGGATTAGCGAAGATAAGATAGATACAGAGACGGGGATATTTTGCATTTATAATATTAATATCGTTAATAGTTAATTGCCCCACAATGGGCGCCATTTTAGTACATAGGTCGAAAAAAAATGTAAACAACTTTACTTTTATAGGAATGCGGTGAAACAGGAGCAAAATTTAATAAAAGATTCAGCAAGTTTCTCATTAGACATACAGGAATTACTAACGAAAGTAAATGATGGTAATGAAAAGTGTGCACAATTATATGACAAAGTTGAAATATTATCACAAAACACTCAAAAGGATTCTGATAGAAGTTTGCAAATAAGGGAGACACAGATATCAGGTAATAGTTTAATTTATAACTTCATTGATAAGAATATAAAGAATATATCTCAATAATTTCTTGCAGATATGATCCAACAACTGAAGACGGAGCGAGAGAATTTCGAAAAAGAGAAAGCGGAGAGTAAGGATATGGTGAACGTGTTGGAAGCGAGGCTTAAGCAAATGACTTCGGTACAGTAATGAAAATGCAGTATATTAACATATTATGACATGTTTACCTAAATACGGGAATGAAATGTACAGGGCCCGTTTCGTTACATATTTTTCCTATGGTTATGATTTTTTTCTGAAAGGTTTAAGTTTTCATGTAATTTTTCTATTGTAAAAAAACTATATTATCCTCTTGTGTTAAAATGAATAAAGTTTACTAAATAAAATATTTTCTTTTTCAAACACATTTTTGGTAATTTTTTTGTATAGATGATTGAAGAAGAATCAGCATCGTTACGACAGAAGAAAATGGAGTTTGAATTTGAGAAAGCAACGTTTAGCAAACAGACAGAATTCGCAAAGAATATATTGAAGAAACAGGATGATGAAATTAAGGTGACAAATAACCACTTTGAATTTATTCAAATATGACTTTTTTTTTTTAATAAACGTATCACAACTCAACGGCCCCCATTAAGATCGCGTGACCTTGTGTCGGGGGTCCGGAAACACTCACAACACTAACACAAACACCCAGACCACGACAAACATCCGTATGGCCAATACAGACATTTGCCGTGAGCGGGGATCGAACCCGCGACCGTTAGCGCTACAGTCAGTTGCAGTGACCACTGCGCCAACGTGTCTGTCTGTCTGAGAACTTTACTCAGGACTTGTATAATATTATTAATAACACAATTTTATACGGCAGATTAAATATTTAATATAACTCTAAGGGTTTTACAATTTTTTTGTCTTAGAAAGAGAAAAGATACTTAGGCTAGAATTATCTGTACTCTATAAAATATTTCTTTATGTGGCTATATCTATGGCTCTTGTAGACGTTTTAAGATGCAATGTTAACAAAAGTTAGACCGTAAAACTAAAATATATATTGAGATAAAAATATACCTACCCATATATTTATTCAAATATGACCAAATAAAAGATGTTTTATCCAATTTTAGATGATGAAAGATGACATACAGAAGGAATACCACGAGAAAATATCGAGGATAGAGGAAGAGAAGGCGAAGTTGTTAAAAGATAGTGCTTTGGTAGCCAAAGAGAAAGCTTCGATACAGAGCTTAAAGTTGGAACTTGAGGTATTTATAACTTCATCTAAGAGCTTTTACATTTGATAAGATCCAATGACCTTTCTAGCTTTATCTTCCAATAATCAATCCCTAATAATCTCAGAGCATATAATAAATAATATATTAAAAATTCGTCAAAAACATTTCGGTTTAAAGAAAATGAAAGCTGAACTCCAAGCGCAGATAGAGGAGACAACAAAGGAAAGATCGAAGTTGAATTCGCTGAAACAAGAATTACAGATTGAGGAACAGAGAGTTTTGTCGAAGTAAGTAATGTTACCAAACATTAGCAGATGCATCGGTTAGTTCCAAATGTAATATAGAAATAAAGAAATATTGTGCGTTTTTTAAGAGCTTCGATATTTGTCTTGGCAAAGACCATTCTTAATCAAGTTTTTACGCTAGACTTTATTTATCTGAATGAATAATGTAATAATAAATTCATAACCATTATTGAGTTTGGAAAATTTGTGCAATTTACATTGTTACAACTAGGCATCTATAGAATTAAGTTTAGATATCAAGAGGCTAAACAAATTAGGTGCTAACGTACTAGTTATTCTCCATTTCACAATTTTCGTGTTTTAATTTCGCGAGATAATGTAGTCTATGTACTTCTCCAAGGTCATTCTATCTTTATAGCAATAGATCTGTTAGGAATATATCATAAAAGTAAATAATACTGTATTTTGTCTATGGTAGCTCGTTGATCAGTTAGTTATTATTATATATCGGCAGTACGCACCCTCCCTCTCTCTAGGATAGATTGCTCGTCTTTACTCTCAGAAATATATTCATAATTACGAATAAACAAGTTACTAGAACCCCGGAGATAACTTAACAAGATCGAGATTGGTTAAGTCGTTGAGACGTGAAAACATAGTAACTCAACCAACACACATATTACAGTGTATTTTTCTTTACTTGTCTTATTGAGCAGACAAATATACATACTTCTAACCGCACACAAGAGTTGGACGAGAAATTATCGATCGAATGATTGAATGGAATCATTTTTTATAATGAAAAATAATTCGTGAATTTTTATTTCATGTATTCTCACTACATAAGTCAAGTAAAGAAAAATAGACTACAGAGAAACAATTACTTTAGCATTTATAATATTAGTATAGAACTATGACTATTGTTTTCAGGAGTAGAGATTTAGATCTCCTCGCGAAAACAGCAATGGAAAAACAATCTCAAGCCGATAAGAAGTATTCCGAAGCGGAGTTCCTTCAGCGAAAATACGAAGACAGGATACGAAGAATACAGGAACATGTCGTCTCCTTGAACGCGAGGGAGAAGCAAATAGCGAAAGAGAAGGTCACTCTGTCAAGAGAGAGACTCAGTTTGCACAATGAGAAGAAAGAGATAGAGAGTAGACAGCAGTGTTCGCTTTGCAGAAGCTCCCAATATACTGAGAATGTGTATCTACCTTCATATGTACCTGTTGCAAGGGATTATGGGAATATGACTAATGTTATAGAGGCAGAAATGGCTCAATTGATGGGGATTAGACAGGATGCGGGTTTCGATAGTGATAGTGTTCGGCAAGATGGTGGGGCTTTTAAGGTATATAATGTTGTATGTGTGTTGAATTTTGGATACACATAATTATTTAGATGTGGATTTAAGGTGAATATTAATCCTGTAAGTTTTGCAGTGCTTTTTCATCTGAAGGAATTTAATGTGAGTGCCTTATTTTTCACATTCACAGCATTTGTAATGTTACTTAGGTAACTGTTATCAGGTTACAGAGTTGTTTTATATCAATTAAGTGAGTAAAACTTACAAATGTTAATCACGCCTTAAGGAATTATTTATAAATAGTACATTTTAAGGTATGTAAAATACAAAAGAAATACCTTTCTAGGATTACATGGATCCCAAGTTAATGATGTTGCGCTTAGATGTACAACAAGTCATTAGTAATTTGGATCAAAACAAGAGGGATGAAAATGAACGAAATGATAATAAAGAAAATTAAACATTGTGAAAAGTTTCGCAATCTAAAGAGGTTTTAAGTGAAAATAAAAGACTGAACTTATATATTAGAATTGTTTCATTTAATTTATTTTGACGATAATAACAATATTATTTTTCTTGTTTTTTTTTTTTTCAATATTAATCGTGTTATCAAAATGTACACAAAACGTCTAAGCTATACTTATAGATAATATCTCATTGTAAAAATAGGTACAATTTTAACTATAGTAGGTACTACGGTAAGTTGGAAAACATTAATTACATTAAAAAGTACATATTATATTTAAATGGCTTTCCTTCATACATTCTTGAATTTATTACATTGATAACATTTTAAAATTTTTTGCACCGAAATTTTCAACCATCCATTGAAATAAAACGATGTATAATTTAAATATTAAAATTTCAGATCACTATTGTGATCTTTGAAGTTTAAAAAAATATTATAAAAAAGTTTTTTTTATTACAAAGTGGATTAGTGGAGAATATTGAGTAGTAATACCTACATCCAGTCTTTGCAAATTGATTTTAGGTAGTATTAACAATATGGACGGCCTGGCCTTGAATATCTAACTACCCTCAAACTAAACTTACATAAAAAACCTATATTTTATCAATATCAGCTGGACTAAACGCAAATTCTCGTATTGAGGAACAATATTTAATTATAATGTATTCTAACTTTACACTATTTACATTCGATTATATTTATTATTATTAATAAATGTTAACAATCTTATAATATATGTGTAATATCATTATATTAGGCCATGTCTACATAAATTATATTGCTACGATATTTTTTAATTGAAAACACAGATAATTTAATATTATCATATGTGAAATTATTTTTATATAAATATTATTAATCTGGTGATAAAATATATTTATTAAAAAATTTCTTTAATTTTTTTTTCACAATTTTATCACAGTTTTAAATATCGGATTGCAAAATACCAAAAATAAATTTTAATAATAATTGTTAAACAGAATATTTGTAAAATATATTTCAATTATTATATTATTCACATATTGCAATTTTATTATAAATAATTATTTATGAGCTGAAAATGAAATGGCAACACAACGGTTTGACAGACTCCGATGGTATAAATATTTCTGAACGAATAAGTAGTTTTTTAAGTAGTAAAGCTAATTTGTAGAGCACAGTTTAAAAATTAAAATAAAGGGTTAAATTACCTATAAAAAACTATAATTTTTAAACGAATTTCTATACTGGCTCTACAATAATGATAATAACTAGGTGTTATGACTTTACATTAGGCTTCTGATACTTGACTTCCAACAATTGCGGGTAGTTTTCTACAATCGATAGGAGGATTCCGTCTATGTAGTTTCTTAATTGAACGTTGACATCCTGTTGTTCCTTTAAAGCTTTTTGCAACTGGAAAAAATAAAAATAATTGTTATATCTGTTTGATGTTAAACATTGTGATTTTAAAAGGTGTGCAAGAAAATTGGATGTGTAGGTCATGCGGGGATTTTATATAGTAATAATTTTAAATAATAAATTTGTTGTAGGTTAATTACATAAAGTATGAAAAAGGTACAAAATATAGTCTAATCTACAGAATCTACTATACTAGGTATAAGTGCATTTTTATAAACACAAGTAGTTTTATTGGACAATGAAATATTTGTATGTTACTTTTTTTCTTACCATAAAAATCTATTTCTACATTTTTAGACAGAGTCGTTAAAACGAAAATGCACAAAATATTTTTCAAAAATGAATTTATCAAGATAGAAGTATTAATGAATTTTATGATAGAGTATGTAAATTTTATTTGTAATTTACTATCCACTGGATGTTTTTAATATTAATATTCGCATTCTTCATAAATGTAGCAAGAATACTTAGACAAAGTGTCCATTATAAAACCAATCTAAAACATATTGTTGCAATGCGCGATGCCTTTAGCCGGTAAACGTAACGTTATTATATACGTTAGTTTATTAATATTGTAATATGGTAAGATACATTATATTATATGGTTTGGTTTGTGTTTTTACCCGACTGCTGAAGGGAGGTTTTGTTATTCGAGCGTATGTATGTGTGTATGTCTAAAACCTTAGCCTCTATAGCTTCCTCTGTAGATATATAAACAAATGATTTTATATATATAGATATACATCAATCAACTCAGAATTAATCTCAGATGTGCAGGTGGCATATTGTATATGATTGTTTTAAATTGTTAATAGATATTGGAATTGCGCGGGTAACACAAATTGCCTATACTATTTCGTTTTTAACAATCGGGTTTTTAATTTTTTATATCAAGTTATGTGTACATCTAATCATGCAATGAAAAAACGCTCAAATACAGCACTACACATTATATGTACGGTCAACATAAAAAAAAACAATAGTCACGACAAAAAATGTTAATAAAAATAGCTTTTATACCCAGTATGTATTAATATTTTACATAGATAAATAATAATCATGCAGTCAGGCGAGGTACGGGACATGCACACGTTAGTGTAAACGGCGTACCTTTTCCAACTCTATGCTGTGATCTGTGTGTGCGCTACCAACGAGCTGCAAAAACGCATACATATCAATACGACGGCGACGCTAATTATATCGAAACGAGGCGTGAAGCGAAGCGAGATTGAGTTATCATTTTTATATGTAGCAATAAAAAAAAATCAATAAGTTTTTTTAACCCCATGTTGCCCAAATGAATTGTTAGAAATAATGATCTTTTTTTAAATTAATTATTGATGACGAAGTTAGTTCATAGGCATCCCATCTGCTTGTCTTTGACAAGGACAGATTTTTGTTTTTATTCAAAAAATTCTCACTTCTCAAATTAATAGTTGTTTTATTATTATAAGAATTAAATTAATAGAAATTAATGTCCTATCTCAATCAAAATCGGTTCAGTAAATTGTTTTTAAATACTAAATAACTGAGATAAGCGTATCTTCGAAGAAAACTAAATTGCCATTTTTTCTTTTGAAGTTGCTTTCATATTAAATTTTTCATCAAAATCGGTTCAGTAGCTTAATTTTAAAACCAAAATAGCTGTAATAAGTTTCATGAAACAAGTAAACAAAATTACGTTATTTTTCTTTAAATATTAACAATCGATCCTAACATAGCATGAACCCCATCCCCAGTTCCATAATCGGCCCTAACATGTAGCCCCCCGCTCACCTCGTGGTCGCTCATCTGCGACAGCTCGTGCGCCAGCGAGCGCGTGGCGAGCGGGCCGCTGACGCCGTCCAGCAGGCTGCGGCCCTCCTCCACGCCGCGCGTCAGGATCTGCGCCTGCAGCTCCTCCTGTGCCTCCGTCAGGGCTGCAAGTTCAACATGTGTCATGTTTTTATATATGTGTGATTTTAGTTATGAAGTGTTTGGAATTACTCATTAGTAAGTAAGAAAATTATATTTCGATGATTGCTCTATGTAGACGTAAAACGTTCATTTGTAAAAATGACAATTCGAAGGTATTCAAAAACCTTGAATGGGTATCGTGTTTATGTAAAAGTTAAACAAAGAAAGTCGCTAAAAATCAATCAATCATACTGTATTACATTATGGTCATATTTTGCGATTTGAGGTTTAACAGCAATGTATTTTTACACCTTGTATATTTTACAGGTTCAAATGTATTACATAGAATAAATTTATTCAGAACACATAAACCAGCCGTTCTACCTATAAAGTGTGCATAGTATATATCTATCGAAATAATTATTGTTCAAGCGTTACACTCACATTTGTTCTGAGTGCGCAACAGCACGAGCTCTTGCCGCAGCTCGTCGAGGCGCGGGTCGGGCGGCGGTGGCGGTGCGGCGCGCAGGCTCGCGAGCTCGTCGCGCGCGGCCGCCAGCTGCTCGCGAGCCGCGTCCGCCGCCTCGCGCTCGCGCCGCTCAGCCTCGCGCGCCGCGCTCAGCGCCGCCGCCAGCTCGCCCGCCGCCTCCTGCGCCTCGCGGGCGCTGCGGCTGCCTGTGTCTGCGTTCGCGCGCAGCGTCTCCGCTACACCTCGGAGGCGACCCACCTGTGATAGATTGAGATTTTATATACTCTATGTAATTAATAGGCGGAACTCCGGACTGTTTTCAGCGAACTTTACGTAGGCACGGGAATGTAATTCAGAAACTTAATCTTTTAGATTCTGTTTGTATTGAAAATAAACTTGTGTTACGTGAACCGGTAAACATCTCTTAAATTTAATGACAATATCCTGAATGAAATTTATTTCAAATTTTTCATCACATCAAAAAGTCTTTTCTTTTAAGATTTTTAACAGAAATCTCCTTTACGACCGAACATATTTTATGATCGGTATCTGTGATTCTGTTTATAAATTATTAATAAACGCCAAACTAAGAACATAATATATCTACATATAAATATGACTGATTACATAAATCTTTCTTCTTTATATAAATATTTATTTATACGCATAAATATATTTTTATCAGTTTTAAACATTTAAATAAAGATATCGAACTTGTTTTATTATGAACCTTATCTAATCGAAAGCGATCGGTAAAATTATTAAAAATCGGTTTCTTTTTAATTTCAAAAGAATTGATACACGTGTGAATCATTTTATTATGATAATAGTGTTATCTTTTCGATTGTATATATCACGCTTTCACCTCGCCAGGAACATCGGTACGAAATCAAAATAAACCTTCCATGATAAATACCGGGCAAACGAGCAAACGGGTCGCCTGATGTTAAGTGACAGCCTCAACTCATGGACATTTGCAGCGTGACAAATGCATTACCAGCTTTAAAGGTATGAAGCAGAATAGAAAGTAAGACAATAAATTGCGAGGAAATA
Organism: Hypolimnas misippus; assembly: GCA_037950945.1. Taxonomy (NCBI): domain Eukaryota; kingdom Metazoa; phylum Arthropoda; class Insecta; order Lepidoptera; family Nymphalidae; genus Hypolimnas; species Hypolimnas misippus. Next base: position 9,400,066 of record JBBEEQ010000025.1, on the reverse strand, counting down.
AGGCTACTAGCTCTCTTACTCACTGTACGAAACACATATAATAGGAACTTTACGCTGATTTTTTGTGAGAATGTATTACTGTCCCGGTCGAGCCAGTCCGTATATTGTCTAGCCAGTAAAGTACATCTAAGCTTTACCACAATAAAACACTTCTCATAATACCTACTGATGAATATGCGGATATATAAAATTTTATTCCAGTTAAATTTGCTTTGAATCATGATAATTATCTTGCTTAATTTGGGATTTACCAAAGGTTAACCAAGTCGCATTGAAAACGGAGGAAAGGAGGGGGTGTGTTAATTCATTAGTGTTTTGATTCGCTATTGAATACCTCTTGCTTGAGATGCGAGGCCTCGGCTTCAGCGGCGGCGAGGCGGTCGTTGAGCGCCGCGAGCTGCGCGTCTCGGTCGCGTTCGACGCGCGAGATCGCGTCCCGACATCGCTTCTGCTCTTCCGCTATGCGCTCCTCACATCTACACTCGATCTGAAATATATTACAAGATAAAGTTTAGATATAAAAAAATCCTCGATAATTAACTCATTGAGTCCATTTCAATGAGTCCTAAAACGATAGTTATGCTGTAAGTTAATGAGGAGTTATGTATCCTTCTGATTCCAGACGATACTGTATGGATGATAGAGCATCGGGTCAAGGTTACACAACTCGAAATTTACTATACTATACTATTTATAGTATATTAAATTTCAAGTCGATTAGATCACTAGAAGTTATTCAGATTCTTTTAACAACTAGAAAAGATTTGATAAATTTGAAACTTCTAAACATATCTTAATCAATTATAGCTAAGAACTATCACGGCTACATCAGATTTCGAACAATAAAAATCTGCATAAAAATGCAATTCATTAGGGAGCTAAGATGCCAGAGACACTTTTTATCGTGGGTTAAAAAAATAACATATTTCTTTAAGACTATTCATAATATCGAACCCCATGCCAAGATCAGCTAGCATCTGATATCGATGGGAAAATGAGTACTTATTGATAAACTATTTTAAATTGATGCTACCAAATGATGATGTCTTCCAAATATATTTCTATATGTTTTTCTACGCTCGATTAAATGTATAGAAAACAGAAATATAATAGATATTCAATTAATAAAATAAGAAACATTCTGATCTGTAAAATTGCGGTCGTAACTGTTAATAAGCCATAATGTTTAATAATGGATCTAAAATTAATTCACTTAACTGTTTTTTATTAAGCATAACTTTTATAAACGTTAAAATATGTTTAATTCATTGTCCGCTATCTGAAAGTTTTGCATTTATATTTATTGCAGTATGCTCTAGTATCTACATAAAGAAATATTTAGATACAAATAAATTGAAAATGGTTCGTTTTGCGCTTTAATGGTTTTTAACTTATGGCCTATTGATTTGTGTCAATTGATTTGGACAGATAGATTAGTGGATATGATTAGTTATAGATTTGGCTTTTCATCATAGGAAGCTGCCTTTTATATGTACGCCATTTGTACTTAAGAAGGAGAGTCGAATTAAATTTATTTCAACGAAACGGATTTATTTGAAAAAATTATATCAAATTGACAAAATTGTATCAGAAGGGTTATCACTGAGATACATTTTGACGGTTCATTTGTTTTGTTTTAGTATAAAAATCAGAAATCAATTGTCAAAATGTATTGCGTTGCAATAAAGATAATACACGCGTAATTGCGCTGCAGTTTATTGTTATTTCCTGTAATCTGTATTTATATTTTTTATTATTTTATTATATTTGTCACTTTTGATAGGAAATATACAAAATAAAAATATATATTTTAACATTTTAATTGTTTACTTACAACTTTTAAGCGATTAAATATTCAAACTGATGACCGTTCGATTCCAAATAAGCACAAAAGCGTTCGAAGCGTTCGCTTACCTTCTAAACATTTTACTGACAGTACTGTTTGTAAAAGACCTTTGACAGATATCGTTTAACAACACTAGTAAATTGGTCTTTACAGATTTTACACTTGTGATTTTCATTGTTACCAGTAATAGATCTCTACTTATTAGGCAATTTCTATTTCTTATCCGCTATTCAAGGTTAACTCTATTTGACCTATATTTTGGTTATTAAAACTAATTGTTACAATGATAGTACCTCTCGTATCTGTTCGTCCAGCATGTGTACGCGCGCCTGTAGCACTGCGTTGTCAGCCTTCGCACGCGCGTACCTCTCGTCAGCCGTACTCTGCGTGTCGGCGAGAGTTGTCACCTGTTGCTGGAGTAGCTGGACCTGTAGACAAAGTAGAGTTATGTTTATATACATATGTAGTATTTGTATAATATATACCAAGGTTTAGAAAAAAAAATATTATAATTTAAAAAGTGAGAAATGTAGAGCCGTTACTAAAAACAAAGTCTTAAATTACCATCATAAATGAACGTGTCTACGTTTACACGTAATGTAAGCTAAATTTAAATGTGTTTGAAGACGTAAAGATGAAAAGAAATACAATTTTCCACAAGTATAAACACTTACAGGACGTTCGTGCACGTAATTTCTCATTAAATTGTTTATTACAAATGAAACTCTTAGCATCTGACTAAAACTAATTCGTTCTTGTCCTTGAGTTCTACGAAATCAAGTGCGACTGGAAATAATCGATCTTTAGACCATCTTTGTCGTCGCTGTTACCATTTTATTTGTTTTACTTAATATTCCACAATAAAGAGGCAGTAATTTGTGTCTATTTAAATAACTTAAATAGCTCTGTTATTATTTAATTTCGATAGCAAAGTCATTTTCTGAGATTTTTGCGGAAACCATACATTATTACGTTACATAATAATGACCAAGCTTGATTTTGTAGTTTCAACTACATCTTGCATAAATAGTTTCAAGTGCCTCCGTTGTAAATTGATTTATTTCAATGTTCAAAGGGAGGAGTTAAAGTCGTTATATAAATTAGTAACTATACTTTTTAATTACATAAAAAAATCATATAAATGTAATTATTACGTTCCTATTGACAAATTCAATACTCCAATGTGTACTGCTTAATCATTACAAATAAAAAGTGTGTATTTGACTGTATGTTACGTCATTATTCTGTATAAGTATTGTTAATTATAGGTTGCAGCTTGCAGAGGAAGCTACCAGAGTTATTTTAGTTATTTAATGACGAAATAAATATGTGCAATGTATTCAAAGAAAACAGCCTAATTATCTGTTTTTTTTTTCTTACGACACAGTGTATTGTAGGAGCAGCATTATAAAAATGTCGAATATGTTAATACATATGCATTTGAGTTTTCGTGCGCTATTATTATTATTGCGTAAAGTGGATTTTAGTTTAATAATGAAGATTCAATATTTATTCATTTATTTACGACACAATTACATAAATAATATAATACAGATTTGTTACTTAATAAAATTAATACATTTACTAGTATAATTGATTTCTTAATGAGTTTGAACTATAGAAAAACTCAGGTCAAAGTTTGTGACTTAATGATAAATCTTAATTTCCTTAATATAATTTGTTGTTCGCAATGTTGTAACGTTAAGTCCGTTCGTCACATTATCCCCAATTGAGATTACAGTACAAACTACGAATCATGTATGACAAATATATGATAGTCCTGCGCGTTACGCACAGCAGTGACTAATGGTGACGTCAAAGGAGCACAGCGGCAAACAGGAAGGATCGTTTAGGCTCTTGGGATTGGAGAGCATTGAACGCTTGCTGTGTGTAATGAATACAACAGATGTGGAGGATCTACAGATGAATGTACTCGAGGCTGCTTCGGTCTAAACGTTTTATTGTATTGCCCTTTATTAGAGTCTTTTATTCATCGCGCTACACGTCGTTTATTAATAATTACTTTTTGTTACACGGAACGCGTACAAAATATTTTTTTTAAACATTACTTGTGAGTACTCATAGTGTGTTGAAATTACGGTATTGAAATGAGTTTTCAAACCAAAAAGCCGTAATAGCGTTTACGTTTGTATGATCTGAATAATTAAAATATATTTTAATGGATTATAATTGAATTTAGTATCTTATAATTATATTACGCATACCGCTGTACGACTCTGGAGCAGCTCGATTGTTGGCAATAAATGAGCGAAACTAGATCATTAGGTTTCATTTACTTTAAAATATATTTTCATAGAAAAATTGAATGAATCGTCGGAGCTGTAAAAATAATAGAAATTGATCATATGCCAAGCGTGAATCATTTCTTTTAACACGTTATTATCTGTTATATAGTATTATTTCTGTACGCAATACGATATAATATTGTTTCTGTGAAAGCGTGTTGCGTTTGAAAAAACATGGTGGACCGGCTGTGGAAGACTACTGCTGGTCACAGCAGGTCGATAAAACATCAAATATTGCAGTTACCTACTTTCACGTGCGAAGCTTATAGCCTTAAGTCCGCCGAGGAAAATAAATTAAAAATTAATAGAAAAATTCCATTGGCTATACAGATTAAATAACCATTCGCTCTACCGCAGATTAGTTTAAACTTATTGGTAAAAAAGCTAATATTTTTTGTGAAGGTTTTTAATGCAACGTCTTATTTGAATGAAAACGAAAATTGTTGAAAAGAAATGGATCACACAAATAGGACAAAAAATATTAATTCATAATTTGGCTTGGTTACAAAGGAAAATCGTATATCAAGTATTTCTTGTTTATATTATACTATTATGGAAATAGATTGTGTACCAATTACTCTAGGTATTATAGTATAATGTAATGAAATTGCGTGTTCGCCTCGAAACTAGATGAGCATTGAACCGATCTCTGATGAGCGTCGCAAGCGCATGCTATTAGAGTACTATGTACAATTTCCTTCTTTAAAATGTTTGTTTGTAAAAGAATTAGAAAAAAATAATATTTTTTGCGAAAATAAAATTAAAAAAAAGCAATGGTTTCATTTCATAGGTATAGAAGAAGATTCAAAAGCGCAAATAAATAATTATTTTGAGAAAAATAAGCGATAACCTTTTATTGACCTATACAATGGCCAGAGATTTTGTACACTTATGCAGTATTATCTCAACCTTTAAAGACTGAGATCATTCTATATTTGCACTGTATGTAATTTATGATAAAACAAATATAACGAAACATTGAGTCACGTTCTTCTGTTCGTAAGAGAACATAAAATAAATTGTCAATTTATTTTTTTACGTGCTAATGTGAAGGATGAAATTACAATTGAAAAAATGGGTGGAAGAGGGGAATATGTTGCATTTCAGATTTTTCGCTGTTCTATGCATGGATGGAAGTGTTATGTGTATACAAACAATTTTCAACCTTAAAGCAAACGGATTTGAGGTTACTTAAGAAATACAATATTCATTATAAATGCATTTATTACTTAATAATTTTGTGGGTTTAAGCAAAAGTTTGAACTAAATTTTCTCGATTTTAGAGCTTTTCGACATATCACCATCCATTTATGTTTCCAATTTATGGTTGATTAATTAATGACTGACCATGAAATTGACATATTTGTTATTCCTTTAATGATGATTAATGACATTGGGTAAATAGAAAAATATATACAATTCGTATATTTGTTATATACACATGTTACTTAAATCTGAACTATACAAAATTCTTATTTTAACAACAATTACCGAAAGGGACACGCTTTGTAAACTTGTGTAAAGACAGAAATAAGTCAAATTATGATTGTTATCAGTAAACGCAATCAATAGGCGCTTGGGCTGAATAGTTCGCGCTCGTGACTTCCCAGAGCGGAGCATTTTCTTCGTCCAAGCCGTCTTACAACTTTCCAGTGTTACCAGCTTTACATATACGGATATTTATTACTTGACGTTCAATTACTGTCGCGAGTGAATGTTTTTAGATGGGATGGAAATGAAAGCAAAGAGTGAATGAACGATAATAAATTACGTGGAACCCGATCATGTTCGAACTATATGATCCAATTTAATAATTCGTTTCATTTGTACGTTATTAAGAGAGATTGAAATATGATAATGCGGATTGCGTTTAGAGCTGCGCTATCAATTTACGCTGTGAATTATGAATTTCGTCATTACGCGTGTATAGCAATAAATATTTTCTCATTAAACATAATTTTATACGGAAAAGAGGCAAGGTTTATTTTGTAAACAAAGCTTTTTTTACAAAGTAGATACTGCTTACGATAATCATGATAAGGCTTAAAATATACAGTCTCAGATTATATCATAGGACTGAATAATAGTTGGACTGACGAACACAGTCGAATCCAACGTCGAATTCGAATTTATTTTCACAGAGTAGCTTTACAAAAGTATTTCAGAGTGACCTAGCAACACGATACATATAAGTCAAACGAACCCAATGACCGGAGCAACGAATCGATATGCAGTCATCGTGATACTAACGGTCGGACCGTTGTCCGTGTCGAATTACGATGCGAAATAATAAAAAATGCACACTTTTACTACTACGCTACTATTGAGACTTACTTTTTTCGTCGAATTTCCATTTAGAAGCGCGCAGTAACGTGAGCAATGTCGTAATGCTACTGAGTGTGTGATAAGTTATGACTTATGAGATATTTCGGATACTGTAACATCGTAGTCTTTTATTTTATAAATTTTTATGGTTTACTAATTTGTGAATGAAATATTACACTTGATTTTTAATGTCATACTTGAATGCCAGTAGACTCTAATTTATATTTTTGGTGCATTACAAATGGTTTATCGATATTGATAGTATTTTTAGCCAGTGATACTATTTATTTGTGAATTCAAAACAAATTTTTAAAGATATTGATATTATCTCCTTAAATATTTATTGTAACTAATATATTTTCTTTATTATTCTAATATTGCTACTTAAGTTTTTGACTCAATAAAAGCTAAATCATGTTTTCAGATAAACTTTTACTTTTCTTACTAACAAGTGAATATAATTTTTTTATTATAGTAAAAAGATAGATCGATAATTTACAGTTTCTGACATAATACATGGCGTACTAAAAGATATAAATGCGGCGCTGTTATGACTCGCTGCCATTGTTTTATTGGTTTACTCACTTTTCTTACCGGAACATAGCATTAAGAGGTTTGTTGCTTGGTGGTAAAATAACTGGAGGCTAGAGAGAACTGCTTGTACGTACAAATAATAATTTAAAAAAATTATGCGAAGGGTATATAATGTTAATTTGTGTTTAAATTCATCTCATGCTCTGCGATCAAGGAAAACATCGCGAGGAAATCTGTATGTTTGGAAATTCCGATATATGTTAATCCGCTATATTTTTTTACAAAAATAATAGGCGAAGGAACAGACGCCATAAATACATTGTCATGTTAAAAAGGAATGAGGTATGAAGAGGAATAAGAAGTACGGAAAGTAATGGAGGAAGGTGATTTGGCTTCCGGTCCTCTCATTCAATGTAAACGTAGCTATTTTTTTTTTGAAAATGTGTTATTGCTTCGGTTGAGCCAGTCCATTTACGAGTTGTAGTCAGCAGGCTACAGCTAGCAAACTAAGACGTGCAAAATGGACAGGCCTTGCTATTATTTTCTTAAATAACACTACATAATTAGGCCGACACTGATATCTGCCAGGACCAGATTATAATGGGATGAAAACGCTAACAAGTAACACGTTGTTTCATAATATTCGAATCGTGCGTTGACTGTAAGACAGTTTTGACGATAATGGTTTAATTATATTTAAGTAAAGTACTAAAGTTATCATTGACGTCCCTAATAACAATATGTATAATTGCTGATAAACGGTTCTTTCAAATATTCCCATTGGGTACAATATGTCATTAAGTAGCTTGATTGTTTTGTTTTGTAAATTCGTATATCATTATTATTGTAACCTTTAATTTATGTTCATTATTTATTTCTAATACACACCAAAAACAGACTCTCGAAAAATACTTCTGCGATCTTTAAGAATTCGCGTAAAGGCATGTAAAACGCTCTCCCTTTCATATATAAGAAAATATAATGTTGTATATTTAATACATTTATTATTATACTTAACTTAAATTAAGATTTTGTTCAATAAAGTGATAGGTTTTTATATACTGAAATATAAATTATAAAGCGTTAAAATTACGTATGTAACTATTTTATTCACGTCGATTAGATACGGTCAAAAAAATACATTTTCTCCATACAAACTTTACTACCCCCTTGCACCCCAATGTGGAATAATAGTACCCCGTTTTCTATTTTATATTTCATTGCTATCACCCAAAAGTATGTGTAAGTTAATACGACCACGGAGTAAAACTTTGCATACAAACGTTTTTACCCCTTTTCACCTTTTTAGGGGTGAATAATCGAAAAACCCTTTCTTAGTGGATGCCTACAACCTAAAAGCCACCTACTCCCAAAATTTCAAGTTCGTAGCCCCAGCGGTTTAGCTCTGCGTTGATGAATCAGTCAGGACAAGTAATTTTATATATATAGATTGAGGAGGATAATTAGTTTCCTTAAAACTTTGGGAAATATAATTCTAATTAAAGCTAAATAAGGGTGGAGTTAAAGTCAAAATGAATAACTGTTCATTAACAAAAAAAGATCCATTGAAAAAGAAACAAGAATTTTTTTACGAATGCAGTTCATTCGTTAAGAAATAAATAACATTTAATACAAAGACATGAATACAGGAAGCATCGTTTTCTTGGTCTGATTATATTAACCGACATGTACAATGTATGTAATGACGTGGCACAACGACCCTGGCTTAGTTTCTTATTAAAACGAACAAGGCATTTTTATTTGTAACCCTTAATTAGTTAAATCTTAATTTTCATTGGAATAAATGGTTGTATACAATTGTTAGGCATTCAGACTTGCCTGATAGTATCAAAACTATTAATAGGCATTATTTTATTTTATTTTATTTTTTTCCTGAAATGTGTATTGCTGTTGGCCATACTGGCCTTGACAGCGTCACCAGGGGGGGGGGGGGGCTGAGTACTGAGACTCGGCCATGAAATTGGGAGCCCCCGTCGGGGCTCAGAATGGACGTCTGTGTCTAAGGGTGTCTCCTAGTAAGATCGCACCTCGGCTTAGAACGTCGTTGGAGTGGAGGATGGTGCTGTGCGGAGCGCAGATGACGAGGGTGACGGTCTCACGACGCGCCTAAGCGCGCCCGAGCCGTCGCAAACCGAGGACCTCGTCTCCGCCGGCGGTGAGACGGTGTGTGTGAGTGTGTGTATTGTTCCTATCGGGCCCTACGAATGGAGCGTTCGCCAGAGTGATTCAGTCATCGGGGTCAGTTAAGACGTGCATGGGTCGTCTTTGTCTAATCTGGAGATAATGGCATTATTAAAAGACATATCGTAATAGGTAAATATTGTGCCAAGTCTGTCGTTTGAGGTGACGGAACCCTTATAGATCACTTTGTTGTCCATCAGTCTGTCTGTTTTAGATTAAGGTAGCTACATCGGGCACTACCTTAGGAGCGTCACTTTTCGTTTCCAGTCTGATATTAATTACAAAATTATAGTCTCTGCAATACATTCCCGGTATCCTACGCGCGCCATTTACTAGAGCCTTCACGTAAACAATAAGTTGGAAATAAAATAATCGCAATCGGATGAATGGTATGGAAGCGTATAAAATACAATAGAAAAAAACTAATATAATTTTTTTAAACATACCTATTATATTTTTTATATTCCTATTATATTTTTTATTTTTTTTTAAATTTAATATTAGAACACCTGTCGATTATTTTGAATGGTAATAAACGTTCGAACTAAACGTTATGCAAAATAGATTAGTGAGAGAGAGGGTGCGAAAACATGTTTTTAATTAGCAATTCTTTAACTTTCTATTATCTCGGCATCTAACATTTAATACGTAACACGAACAACGCACAACGTTGTCAATGCGTCGTTAGTTATGCGAAGCAAAACGGATTGTTTTTCTAATGTCCAATTGTTTAAGTTGTTTGTACATAAATATAGTTATGTAATATACAGTAATACTTTGATTGCTTCTATTTATATTTGGTGTGAAACTATTTGATGTATATAATCTTGATTTAGTGTTTTTAACCCCTGACCCAGAGGGGTGTTATAACTTTGAGGCGAGTGTATGCTCGTATCGTGTTAGGAGATCATTTCAAAGAGCGTTGAAATGATCTCAATTATCTTTATGAGTATGTTGTCAGGAGATCTTTTAAGTTTTTTTCTAATTTTATTATATATGTTTAGTTTTTTACACGTGAGTGGCGAATATATTTCCTAACTAAATTGTGACGGGCAGAAGGAAAATGCATAGTCTGTTAAATATTTGTAAATAATTCAATAGATTGGTTACAGACAAAGTCATAACTGACCGAAGAACGAAAAATCGTTATAGTAAAAGTCTCTTAGTTTCAGAGATAGAGTACTTTTTGTTAAAAGTATTCGTAAATGTTTTTTGTCAAAATAAATATTACTTTAAAAGAAATAAGCTTGAAAAGATATTAAACTTGATTTAAATATCTTAATTGCTGGCATATTTTTTTGTAATAGCCTAAAATTTTATTTTTCAAGTGTATAAATTTAAATTTGCGTTTATGTTATGCATAAACAATATACACTTATTTTTTCAATTTTCATTTAGACCAATCACAAGTCATAATTATTGTTATTTGTTTAATAGCCTGTATAAGTGTATGTTATTGATACGACCATATCTTTTAGCTTAAAAATATTAAAGAAATACGTACAGCATTACATTAAGAACATTTACATATACATAAACTATTATTTTGTAACGAAGCTTCTTGCAGAAATGCTAGTCATTTAAAAGCTACCTTTCCTAATCCAATAATAATTTTAAATATATATCTAAATGTACAATTTCATTGATTTTTAAGTTTAAAAAGTTGTGATATAAGTAGGAAACTGATAACCCTCGAGCAGATAGTAGCCGTTGTAGATAGTGATTACAGGATTAGATAAATCTTATTTGTTCAATATATTACGAACGAAATTGAAAAAACTGGTAAACAAGATTTTAATTTACCGTTTTATTTTATTAGGAAATATATAACTTAAACATTTCATTAAATGCATTTATATTTTTACGATATAAACAAATAGTACCCAATGTAAATAAATAAAAATGCGATTATATGATCGCGTGCTATGATCCTGCGGAGTCGAAAATGCGTCAAAAAGTTTCCACGCGACTATGGATCTTATAACTACCAAGTTATAAAAGATATTTCTGTGTTTTGTCAGATTTGTCTATAACCATTGACAGTATAGAAGATCGCGTGACATTAGTAAAGATCGCGATGGTACCAGCAGGTCGAGGAGCGGAGACGTCGCGCTTCAATCAACCGAAAAAAAACTTTTGTTTTCAATAGCGTGGGTTCACAGTTATGATCGAAGATCTTCTATAAAATGGAGTCGTTCAAGAATAAAACTATAAAGGGTAACAATACCCTTCTACAACTTACTTTATATTATTATGAATTTAATAATAAATGACACAATAGACATAAGTACAATTGACGTTAATGGGAAATCTTCAATGATTCAAATAAGGACAAGCATTTGTTTAAACTGGTTAATTAGTGTTAATGATGACGAGCATTCTTTAAAAAGGTCAAACTTACTTGGTCAGACAAATTGTCACACCATTGATGGGCGGCAGTTTTCTTCCCCCCGTTTAACCCATTGCTTAAGTGAGGGGTCAACGGACCTCCAGTAAACAAATCTTCAGTCACACTATTGTCAGAGGTAATTCGTCCCCGCACCGGTGGGTCCTGGGGACCGACGAAATCAAACTGTCCATCCCACATATCGTACTCCAATTCTAAACTATCCTCCACTTCAATTGATTCACCCATGTTGCCTCTCGACCGGAAGAGTCCAGATTTAAACATTTAGATATTGGTACATAAGATTATTACGTAGTCTTTGGTTCTATTCAAATATTGCACCAGATAATTCTAGGCCTAATCAACATCTAATTTAACTTTCAAAACGGATTAGATTAGTAGAGATAAGTCTTTGAATGGCACACTGAATTGTTCAAAAGTTGTAACTCGTAACTCGGAACTATGTAACCGACTCCTGTTTAACATAACATTTGTGATTTCTAACACTCGAGTTCTTCGTCACATAGCCGATAGCAAATAACACTTCACAGCTTTCGAGCAACTTAATAATAAATCCTACCAGTCGATTAATAACTAATTATTGTCGTATAATAGAATCAAAATATCTGGCAAAAAGAGACTTTGGCGAAGTTGATTCAAAACTTCCAACGGTTGCTCTAACATCGTTTTATGAAACAATACACGTCACGTTCATTCACTGCACTAGGTCCTTCATTAAACTAAACTTAATTGAAACTGGCTTAATTGGAATTACACTTGATTGTTCGAATGAAGCGAAACAATTTTAAAATTAGCATGTACGTTGTGTTAAGTCACCGTCGCGTTCGACACTGAGCGGCTCGCCCGGCTCGCCCCACCCATCGGCACGACGTGATTATCAGCTTGCCAACGCCGCAGAGCCATACAAATAAACTTTATTCGCTCCCTGCACATATGCACGATCGTCTGATGGATAGTTCCAAGGCAATAACCCCTTGCATTCGCTCCCCTAGTCTGGTTGCATCTGGTAATTTTATGGGCGAGGGGCCACCATGATTGCTTGGTCATTCAGAGAAGCGACTTTGTATAATGCGTATACGTTATAGTAATCTTGTGTGCATTATTCGTTAATAATGAAGTACCGGAAGACGAATGTATGACAAAGAAATCAGAAATGAAAGTAAATGTGTTGATTTTTTTTCTTCTTTAACGATGCAGAAGCATTTATTTAAGATTGAAATTGAATTCCGTAAAAGAGCATGCAAAAGTGAAAATAGCATATCATTAATAATTAGTGATCGATCTTAAGAATGAGCAAACAGATGATAATTGAGATAAGGCGATAAAAATAGTTAATCCAACATCGAAATTGAAGCTATTGTTAGTGAGAGCGTGTGAAATGGAAGTTTGAATTGAACGCTGCTGTTATTACGGGGTTATTTAACGGATGTCAGAGATAGCTGATGGTAATTAAATAAGAGGAAAATTGCTATATTAGCTACCAGAAGATGATTTATTTCAAATTTAACTTGGATACATGGATGCTGATAAGCAATAATGTCAAAACGTCAAAACCCACAAAAAGTCAAATTCGGAGATATTGATGTATTTTGACAATGCATCACCCATTCAACATTTTGAAAAATAAGTATTCTAAACTAAATAAGTACGGAAAAAAGTTTGTTAATTTGGTGTCTCGAATTTCAAGTGCGTTCCATATTTTGCAAATTATACAATAATGTCAAATATTTGAAAAACTTATTATTAGATAACACATTAAATATATCAATCTGCTTTTAATCCATTATCCCTTTTATCAAAATAGAAAAAAAAAGATGAAGATATACGTCTTCAAACAAAGTGATTCAGGAAAAGTTTGACATCTTTAGACGCCATTTTCTCAAAATGAAGTCCGTGTGGCTTGATACAGTATTGCTTATCAGCGTCCATCGTATATGTGGACGGGTGTCACAATAAGCATCGAAATCATTATGATTTTGTTCCACCAATTTAAGATGATTGTGTCCATATGGCGTCTATGAATAAATTACTCCATCCACATTATCTTCTCATTGACTTCAAGAGTTTACGAAAATAGAAGGTGCTTTATCTTTTCTGATGTGACTTTAAACGGGCCATATTTTTAATATTGGACATTTTATAGGTTGAAGATATTACAATACTTAAAACTCAAATTACAATACTTAAATGAAGTAAACGTTTGGTAATTATTCGTAATTTCGTAGTAATATGCATTCAGTATTATCTTATAATAATAATGAAATTAAATATATGTTAAAAATACCTAAAAAGTAAACATTGAATAATAAAATGATTCAAAAAATGGTTTTATTTCATACGAGTCGAATAAGTAAGATGTAAGATGAGTTATTTTAGTACAATTTTACTTAAATTTGGTTAGTAATAATAATAAGTAATAAGTGAATGTGAAGTTCTCGATTTTATCAGTGACATGGTACACAGTACAGAATTACAGAACAATGAGCTATTATGAAGAACTTTTTGTTAATCTCTAATAACAACTTGTCCGTGTTATGTCAGTTGGAAAAATGGCAAAACACTGAACAATCGTAGAGTTATATATTGTTATGAACACATGTACATACTAATTTACATAAACAATTATTGGATATCTAATTTGTCCACAGATTAAATACCTTTGACTCTCGGTACCATCTAGAAGATATTGATATTGTTTTTAATTTTTTTTTTATGTTATCAAAGTTTTGAACTAAAAAGTAGTATCATACTTCACGAGTCTTGATGTATGTCTGTTTATTTAAGTGGATGATCGATCCTTCATTAACTGCAGGATTACTAAGCCCGGATTACTGTTAAACATGCGATGTTTCGTTTGTACTTCCCCCTTACTCATGCTTTCTATTATTAGCAAGAAAACAACAAAGAAATTTCGTTAACGTTTAATCCTGAAATATTTTTTTTATTGACGAGTAGGTTTAAAACTCAGTGGTTATCTTTGAAATTTGACATATGCAGAAAAATATTAAACGAAAATATTCAATAAACTACCAGATTTCCGATAATAATAGCTTATGTCTTGGAAGAAGACACTATTATTTATTTCCATGTATGTGACATTTTATCCTCAAAATTCTGGGATATTTCGCGCTATTATTAAGTACAATAATTAAATGAATAAGTAACATTTGCAGCACAAGTTGCTTTAAGGCTGAAAGTACTTTGATACTGTGATACATTGTACTTGACTCTAGGAGTAAACAAGTCATTAAAAGACAATCTACGAAGGTCATACTCATAACGACAGAACGATTTTTATTAACGTTAAATAAGTCACAGATTGAGAGGAGAGAAAAATTATTTATATTAGATACCTACTTATTAACTCACTTCGTTTCACACTATACTTAAATTATTAGATTTACATTAAATTAAGTTTAATATATAAAAATATAAGCTCTCTTCTTTTGCAGTTAAGTAAAATATATACGAATTCAAAATAAAAAGATATACTTAGGAATCTGAAAGAAATATTCCGAACTTAATATAGTAAGGATACAATCTCTATTACATTACTTAAGATATTCACAAGAATATCCTAAAAATATCAATTCAAAACAGCATTAAAATGTATATTTTTAAATTTTACTTCGAAATTGTTGCTGCAAATGATGTGTATCACGGAGATCTTGAATGCTGGGGTTCACGACCTAATAAAGTTTATCCCACCCAGAAATTTATCTAATTATACCAATTAGTCTAGAATTCGAGATCTAGTCCAGACCATGTGTCGCTTGAAACATGTGCCGCTCAACCCAAAATGGTCCACTTGTTACACCAACCTATTTAGTTTTTATAGGTTTCCAAGCCCTGGGTGGCTTTATTTTTGTATTTATTTGTTTCTACTTTACTAATACTTTCGTTTTGTTAATATAGTTCTAGGGAACTTTATGACTTTGAAATTATTATTGTTAATAAAAAAATAATAATTTAAATAAAGTTAAGTTTTAGTCTATAAGCTATTTACTATATGGCTTTGTGCTACTTAAATATTTGACGTTAAAAATGTATTTATATCGATAAAAAGTAAAATATAATCTGCTTAGTACTTTCTTAGGTTTTCGCGATTACTTTGCGTAGAATGAAACTATATTAAATGGATTATTTAATTAAATATTCATTACATTGATTAGCCTACCGTTTAGAATATTTTTCTCTGATCCTACGACTTTCTATCTGACAGTTAAAAGTTTATTTGTCAATTACGGCGAGGGGCCACATGATATTTAATATGTTTTAATGTTACTGCATAGCAAAAAGGCCCTTGCCGTATGTTAAAATTTTATAGTTTGGTGGACTTGGGATTTCAAGTCATTAAGTAAGTGGCTGCCAGGTTTTTGATACTCGTCTGGTGTCTGCCAATAGCCAAACGTGTCTTTCTCGACATGAGCCGGTTTTACCAGACAAGAATATTGTGGTCTATCAAAAGGAATAAAATTATTGGGTTTACCATAGTACAGTCATAAACCGCAAACTTCGAGATACGTCTGTTTTTGACGTCTCATTATTTTCTGTAAGGAATATACTCGTCTCAGTCGCCCTGTGACCAACGTCATAAAAAAGTGTCGATAATAGACTACGTGGAGATGTTAATAATATTGC
Source organism: Hypolimnas misippus (assembly GCA_037950945.1). NCBI lineage: Eukaryota > Metazoa > Arthropoda > Insecta > Lepidoptera > Nymphalidae > Hypolimnas > Hypolimnas misippus. The sequence goes on along the minus strand of JBBEEQ010000025.1, from coordinate 9,383,805 downwards.
CCATATGCGATATAAATCCGTTTTTAAGCAACTGTACTAATCATGTTCTCGTAGAATCATGACAAGAATATAAGCAATTTCCCATTTAAATATTTCTGGATAAAAAATGCACCAGCCTTTTAGTTTCTGCAGACTATATATTTTACGAACATATAATAATGCAAATAAAACTGTATTTAATTCAATTTGTTTTGTTAAATTAAAAAAAAATTGTTCTCTTTTCAAAAGATTAGAAGCGAAAAGAACAACATTAAATCATTACAGATATCATCGCGTACGTAATGCGCTACAAAGAAACAGATCGAATCTGCAAACAATACCGAAGATTTCGCACGCGTTCCTTCACATCACTTTCCGTCTCTTAGGTTTTTTAAACACGTTAGATAACGTTAGATCTGCTCTACACTTGTGGGGTTTGGACGGCGGATCGATTTGAGTAAATGCGCTTACGGAATTAGTTGAAGAGTTAGGGTTTTATAGGCTTACTAGTAGGTTGGTCTGTTTATTGGAAATTCGTTATAAAATGCTTTTGAAAGAGGAATGTTTTCGGAGAAAATATAACTCACATATAACTCACATAGCAATCATTAATTATTTTTAATACAGATGTCAAAATATTAGCTAAAAAATGTTTGTTGTGTTCCTACCTCTACTGTAAAGTGACCTTGAAGCGATCAATATACAGTAATAATATTTGAAATAAAGCCTAAATGACCTAAATCATATGCTTTACTTGGTCTTCGAGAACAATCCGTCAGTGTATGACGTTGGTTCAGTTGAGTGTGGCATTGTCTTTATAATGCTATTTTTTACGTTGATAAGATATTATCATAATAGATCGACTGACATGCTTCACTAGTTCTCTGTGATAGTTATGTAACGATTATCGATTTAACTTTAAATTATAATGAAACCGCGTTTCTGTATAACTTTGAAACAAAGATGGCTGCGACAATACTGCGTAGTTCTAAGTACTAATGAAGTTATAATATTATTTTCTTTACAAAATCATAACAGACTATCTGAAACCTAACAAAACAGATAAAATGAAATTGTTACTTTTTAGTAATTTGAATTATTAGTATTGTTACTTACGTTTTAAAATACTGAACGGGCATTATATCGTACTTTTTAAATATATGTAGTTGAATTGTTATAAGATTTTTCTTAGATTGTTAACTAGTGTAATGTAAAGTTGCGTAAAAAATATTAAAGGGTTAAAATTAAATGTACAGATTATAATTATTTTAATTGAAATCAATCATTGCTATAATCCCTATTGGAAGTATTGTTAACGAAAATTCCTTTTCCTGTGCGATGTAATATTGTTATTAATAGCCGATAGAAGTATTTCGGGTATCTCCATAAATCCTTGACATAGTTAGGGCTCCCACGCCCACGCCCACTAAATGAGCATACCCTATTGTTTCCAGCCTACCGTCATATTATTAAAGCTTCCATTTCATTTGTATGTAGATTCAAGCAGTCTAACTTGATGAAGTCGTAATTAAGGAGCAGGTATATCAAATTATTAAACGACAATGTTTTCGATAAAATTGTAAACTTAAAAAATAATTCTAATCTATATTAAAATTATGTTATGAAAAATATACAAACGGAAAAACTTTAAAGTTATGAGCGGTAGGCCTTAGATCGCCTAAAACAATAAAAATAAAAAAAAACACTGAAAATATTGTTTATTTTTAAAATGTAGTTCAAAAATTGTTGCAATATTTTCTTCATTCCAGAAAATGTTTACCAATTTTTAGTTTCGAATTAATGGAATTATTTGTTAATGGCTATATCATTTTCAATGTACCATGATCGTTGAATGTTTTAACTTATTGTTCTTACATAATATCCTTAATTTTCCTTCTGTTGTCCCTATATTGCACTCAGCCATTAAAACCGGCGTAACTAACCTTAATGACAAATTAATTCAAGCATACAGTTCGCTGTTTGTTCTAATGCATTATTTATGTACGTGCCTATCTAGGTAATGTTGCGTGCAGTTTCTCCCAGACCCATTGTCCGTTGCGTTATGAAGTGGTCGCAAAATATTGATGAGTTTTTGTAGTCTTTATTGCTGAGGAATAGGTTCGTTTAGGTACTTTTCTATGCGCATTTGTAAAGTTGTTGAAATGCAGTCCAAAGGAATCGCCCACGCATAATGACCCTTTGGGTATTTTGTGGAATTGTTGTAGTGCATTGAATTTTAGGTTATCGCAAATTGAAAGTGAAATTCTGAAACATACATACATAATATATACATAAATAGTTGTTTATTAGGAGTTCGTATTATTAGTTGTTTGGTCTATAATCTCATTGTATTTATATTTATTATTGTTATTAAATATTTTTATATTATTTATTTATAACGAAAAAAAGTTATATTGTTTATAGTATTAAATTTAATTATGGCGTCTTCGGTAGATTAAGTATTATTAGCTTTAATCTAAGATTTGTTAAAAACTTGAATGTTCTAGATTTTCGAGTTTACAATTTAAGATTTTTAATAAAGCCTAGAATATTCAAAACTCGTACTAAAGTATAGTTTCAACGGTAGGTAATAGGTATTATGGAGCTTTTATGGCGATAAATGAATAACATTTCAATCCCTAAGTAGAATATTTGCTTTAAAGAATCAAAACAATACCTAATATGTAATCGAAGCACACACTCATAAATCAAACTTGTGTGTTTGATTATTCCATATCGAATGTTTATCATATGGGCCGCACGCATCTGACCGGAAGGTGCGCACGCGCAGGACGGTTTCCGTCCGCCATCGCTGTCGCGCTACAAACTATCTAATGAACCGGCACGATCTATTGTTTAAAACCTTTCCTTGATATTCATATTGGGGTCATTGAACAGGCTTTACGAATAATGTTACTTTATTCGGCTGGTAATTACTTTATTAGGTCGTTGACGTTAACAACGTGTGCTACAAAAAAAGATAACTATAAAACGATTGACAAAAGGATACGTTCGGTTTAACTGGCAGTTATGGTTTGATTTTACAAAATATTAATAATCTTCAATCGTATTATTACGCAATGTATCAAATTGAAATTCCAAATAACTCTTAAATACTTTATTCATACTTTATTTAATACTTTATTTACAAATTACCAGTTACGGGTTACCAGTTAGGATTATTTAAAAGCATCCCTTAAATTAAATTAATGCTCGTGACCGGTATGAAGAATCAGGATGAATATAATTCGTATAATCTACTTTCATCTAAGTATAAGTAAAATAAAATAATTTTATTCAAAATATTCAAAATACTATAAAAATATCTAAAATATAATAATTTTTTTCCCACTAATCAACTGTATCTATATTTTCGATAACCTCAACTTGTTCCTTTGTAAAGTGGTGTTATTACATTTTATATCTGTTATAATTATAAAAAATTGTAATGTTATCAATCAATTTTAATTATTATTTGAAACACTTTAATGGTTTTAAGATCTAATTGATATTGAAAGTTGATAAAGTACATTCCAGTTTAATTTATCAAGATCGTGTTTGGTATAACAATATATAGGTATTTAAACAGAATATATGCGAGAATGTAGATCCTAATTAAGTATCCTCCCTAAATTAAGTATTTTCTCTATAGATCAACACGAGTTTGATACGAGTGTGATGCATTTCGTAAAATTCGACTCACTTGACATATTTTGTTGATTCCTTTTTTGTTGTATTAGCCTATGTTTTCAATTAAAGATTACTTACTATCTCCTATAAATAAGATGTTTTTGTTTTGAAGTAATAAAAAAATTTGCACAAAAATTGTTAATTGTCGTTGATGAAATGTAATTTTCTGCTCCATTATTTAGCATATAAGAGTTTTTCCTTTACATGATTTAACACTTAATGGGAAATACATCAAATTCTATTAAATACGAGAATTTAAACATTATCTAAATACTAGACATTAGTAGTAAAAGTACTTAGTAGAAAAAATATTTAGTATAAAATCATAGATGTTTATATTAATCTTAAGTAAGTAGAGGGAATCGAAAATGTTTATTAAATTAATATAAGCTTGTCTACATGGGTTCCATGAGATGTATGGAAGGAAAACTTATGAAATGACATTCAAGTGGCTAAATGATAAAACGAATAAACGTAATACCACTGATAAGATGCGAATATAAAGAACAGGATAACTTGGTGTTATTGATAAAAATCAAAGATTTGTATTTATTTTTAACTTATCTACTCACGTCCGCGTCTTAAATATATTATTTAAAATTGCTACGTTCATCTTACTTCTTATAATCTACATATGACTTTTTTTACAGATATGATTTGACCTTCATCCTCTAAAGAGTATCTGGTGAGATAGTGAAGTTAAATAAACCACATAATTATGGTTATTATTCGAAGATATGATAATTAAACACGACGGAAAGTGACAGATCAACGCGCTATTTTTACAACCCCGTGAGCTTTTTGACCTAATGTAGAGTTAATTTCATTAATTAACCTTTTTTCACCATTCAAATTTTTCCTCCTTGCAAGTATTATTAATTAATATCTTCCGAATATTCGCATATTCCCTCCTTGTATCGAATGTCAAGAGTGATCCAATTGACGGAATGACTTATTACGGATATGTACAGTAATGTCGTCATTCAGTCGAGATTCGCGAAATATTTATTTTCGGATTTGGCAGAATTCCAGAACAACCTTGGATCGTCTTACTAATTGGAGCAGATTTGATACACGTTGACTAATATTTATAATCTTTTGTTTACGCTCGTAATATAAGTACAAAACGTCATTATAAATGTAACATAATGTGTAACAGTTACAATTTATTTTTAATGTGTAAGGTCTATGTAAAAAGTAGGTCTTGGGCATTGTTGTTACTGTATACAATGTCTAATGTTTGTAAATTCGAGGATAAACGACGTCAATTTTTCTTCAATACGTCAAATAAACAACAGAAACTAATATTTAAATGTCAATAATGATAAGAAGCCACTAAAGAAACATTGAATTAATGAACGTTTTTCGTACTTATTTAGATGATTTTAATTTTTTTTTTAATTTTTAGGGTTCCGTACCTTAAAAGGAAAAACGGAACCCTTATAGGATCACTTTGTTGTCCGTCTGTCTGTCTGTCTGTCTGTCTGTCTGTCTGTCTGTCTGTCTGTCTGTCTGTCTGTCTGTCTGTCGGGATGTCAACCCTTTTTTCTCAGAAATGCGTGGACGTATCATGTTGAAATTAATATCATATACTCAAGTCTACGATGACATGCGGCCGTGAAAATATTAAAGTTCTAAGTCAACGCAATCAAAAGATAATGGAAAATATGTCGTATATTTTGACCATTTTAGCGTTTTCGCAAGGGAATCAAAACCTATAGGGTACTTCTCATTGACCTAGCACGATGAAATTTGGCAAGAAGTAAGATCTTATGGTACAAATAAAGGAAAAAATCCGAAAACTGTAAATTTTTGTATGTATGTTTGTCTGTTTGTAAGTTTGTCTTTCAACCTTTTTCTCAGAAACGCGTGAAGGTAACAAATTTTTATCAACGTCAAGTACTCAGAGTTGTAATTACTAAGAGCTGTGAAAAAATCAAACTTCTAAGTTAACGCAATCAAAAGATACGGTCATTTATATCACATATTTTAAGTATGACAGCGTTTTTAACGTTTTCGCAAGGGAATCAAAACCTATAGGGTACTTCCCATTGACCAAGCATTATGAAATTTGGCCAGGAGCAAGGTCCTTTAGTATACATAAAGGAAAAAATCCGAAAACTGTAAATTTCTGTTCGTGTGTCTGTCAGTCTGTACGTCTGTCTTTCAACCTTTTTCTCAGGAACGCGTAAATGTATCAAGTTGTAAATTGATCAAGCGGAAAATATATTAATCTTAGAATTAAAATTATATGTACTTGTAACAAATTAACATTGACCATGGTCAAAAAAACAATTTTACAAACACTGAGAAGAAATTTGTATCAATACGAAAACATTAAAAAGCAGCAAACCTTTATAAACAACGCAATGCAATCTATATATCGCAGCTAACAAAATGATAGCGCGATGTAGCGTACAGCTAATGCCATCTATTACAACATTATGACATTAACTGTGATATAATTCTGCTCGATTAATAATTTTTTTTTATTTTAATTATTATTTAAACTCGCTAAAAATAATAAAATAAACTTTTCATTTAAAAGTTTTATCGTTGTCGTATCATTACGTAATTAACATTCAATATAAGAGCTTCACGCGATTTGATTTAAGTACTCGTATTGACTTAGTACGAAAATTTTAAAATTAAATTCAAACAGATCGAGTTATTTAATTTACTTCTTTATCTACACATGTAAGTCTTCTGGTTATTAGTATATTTATAAAAAACAATTAGTTTTATTCGAATTAAGGACTACTTATTTTCGTCTTGGCAACACTAATATATATTTCGATTGATAATGTAAATCTAAATATTTTACGAACGTAGTGCTGGGGAAGTGGAGTGTAGTAGAATATAAATATAAATAAAACGAGAATAAAATATAATATAATTATATTGTTAATGTCACAGTCAACAAGTTAGTTCATTGAAATTGTCAAGAGATGGCGCTGGGTGTATCCTGAATCGCGCTATAACTTTGCTTTTTTGAAAGTATAAGGTGTATTAGTACTTAAAGTAAAATTTTGTGTTTCCATGGATTGCATCCATGATTGTGTTTTAAATTAAAGTGCTCCTAAGTAGTTTCAAAATAGTTTTTGGGACGTGATCCATATTTACATATTATTTGATTATATTTAAGCGACTTCTAAAAAAGGAGTGTTTTTAATTCGACCTTGTATTTAATTTTTTTTATGTTTGTTCGCCGATTACGCCGCCATTTGTGTACCGATTTTCAAAATTTTTTTTTTGTTTGAAAATGTATACTTCCAAGGTGGTCCCATTGTCTTCAGGTCAGGATCAGATGATGGAATCCTGGAGAAATTGAGGGAACTCCTCAAATATTATAGGCAAGCCTATACCGATTTAGGTATTTTTGATAGTAACTTATGTTGGAACTCATGATGAAGACCACAAATGGCGTAGGTGGGTTAGTCTTATATAGATTTCTATAAGTTTGTACGGAACCCTCGGTGCGCGAGTCCTACTCGCACTTGACCAGTTATTCTTGAATAATGTTTAATACGTAACGCATTATCAGAATACATCAATATCTCCGAATTTGATTTTTTATGGGTTGTTCTTTATTAGTATCAATAAATGTGTGTCCAGCTGGATATAATCTTCTCCAAGGGCCCGAACATCGGCCGCTCTCATCCAGAGCCTTCCGGCCATCTTGCTTAGATCGTCGCTCCTTGGAGTCCTAAAAGCCTCCTGCAGACCTGCACTACGTTTGCCAATCCACGGTCTTCATTCAAAAGTTCGTCTACCCCAACTGTTATCGGTTCTGCGACTAATAGGCCGGCTCACTGTCAGAGTATGCTAATTCGATAGGTAATAACACATTTTAAAACATTATTTGAGCTACAAAAACATAATGCTGTGTGAACAACATGTCTTGTGCCATCCACTTATTTTCAATCCATTTTATCAAATCAAAAAAAAAAAAAAAAACGAAATTCAAGTAGGCTCTCAGAAGCACTTTTGAATTGTCAATATATAAAAAAAATTACATCAATAATGAAGCTACCACCGGTTCAGAACGTAGATTCTACCGAGAAGAACCGGCAAGAAACTCGATAGTATCATATATAAATAAATATTTTCATATTTACAATACATTGGAAATAAAATAGTACTTGACAAATATAAATTATAAAATTAACTTTAATGTTAGCAAGACGTAATATTAATATCTAAGGTGATAAAAATTCATAACATAATATTATTCTTCTCTCGTTTACTAAATTAAATCCGACTTAGTCATGAGGATGACGATGCGTGGTGACCAAGTCACTTATAGCGGTGAGTAGTGTACCAGAATTAACTCTAGTTTCATTTCTATGTATTAAAAAAATTGAAAATTTAATATTTTCGGCACATCGTAAACAAAACAGTACCTATTACTTGTACAGTATACTGATCCAATATGTAGTTTTACAATATTGTGAATTGACATTCAAGTTTAAAGCGATATTTTAACACAATTTTTAAAAACAAAGTACATTTTTAACAAATAATTATATTTGCGTGTATTATTTGTATTTAGCTATAAGTATTCATTATACATTTATCGAACATTTATCATAAAGAACATCGTAAAGTTCCCTCATATATAAATACATCAAGGTACGCAAACATCATCATTATTATATTTGCATTATATAATAAAACATTAAGACAAATGTAGACTTATAATGTATTAGGTAAACATTTATTAGCATTCCTAGAGTGTCCTCGTTGAAGCATTAGCGATCGGAAGGAAGTTGACACAGCCATAGCTATGAAAAACGATGACTTACCAATGACACACGATAACAAGCTAACCCGTTTTCCAAGATACTGTAGTCATTTTCGGGGTAACGAGTTTCTTATCACTATTCAAATAAGTTTTATAGTTTTAGAATACCTTGAATAATGATTATACGGTTTTTTTTTCGTGAATAATATTATGTACAAGAATTGTCTAATTATGTTCATATATTATTTCACACATATTAGGCAGCTTTAGAAAACAAGGACCAGCTGGTGCCGGTTTTTAATAAAAAATAATATATATCCTGCCGAACATGGAATCTCATTCTTGTTTCAAATCGATTGAAATAGGATCAAGTATAGGTGATATTGTAGATGGCAATTTGTTTCGCCAATTTCAATTCCAATATAATTTTTCTTAAACAATTTAATAAGGAACTTGTAATAATTAGTTTTTTGATATGTAGTGATAATTAGTGAGATCAGAATCTAATCTAAATTCTATGTATGTACTTAGTCATGGTCAATTTACTTTATAAATAGATTTATTTTATAATTTTTGTTTGCTGTCTTTATTTTTAATAATTGCATTATTATTATATATTATTAACACGGTTACCCATGGTTACTGTTTTTACCAAATAGTAATCGAAAATATAAGACACCATAATATAAGGGGAATAACATATCCACAATTTGAAAATGGCGCTAAATTTAAAAACGAAACGCCGTTAGGAGGCTTTTTAAACATATATGGAACACCGGATTGTTGACAATTCTAATAGCACAATTTATAAAATTTAACACATATTTATATACGGTGCTCTTTAAAAATAGTGTCGTTAGTTGATTTGGTGACACTTATAAACTGAAAGAGAATTTTACGTACAAATTTAATTAGCATGGGATGATACGAAAATATCCAACAATAAGTTACGAGGACATACCTTGTAGTTGAGACCTTGAACGTCCTCCTCGAGTGAGACATCAGAGTACATGTCGTCAGCCGGCTCCCCTCCCGACCCGCACCCGGACGAGTTGAAGGACGACGACCGGTACAATTGGCTAAAACAATGATAATGCCTCACTGCATTAGCTATTCAGGATACCTCGGGACAGGAATTTGAATTGAGTGTTTTTAATTTGATGCTGCTAGCGACATCTATTTTCGAGACTAGTAAAGTAGAACGCCATCTATGGTAAATTCTATTCGTCTCAACAGTCTACTTGTACTTAGTTTCTAAGTGCACCAATAGATGTCGCTATAAGTTCGCACAGAAAACGAAGTGATTTAAGAAGGATTTGAATTGATACTTGAAGCCATATCTGTAGCGTTAACAATAATTAATTTAAAGTATAAATGGATTATCGAATTATTTTATGCAGATTCGTCATACTAGTGTATCATATCAAAATATATTTTATATCATTTGGTATAATACAAATCTCATATAGATGATATAATTTTATTCCTTGACCTCTCAGGATAGTTGTATATAGACTTCTGAAGTCTGAACCGAAAAATAATACAATTGTTCTTTTTTATACTGTTCAGCTGTTAAGCCGTTTCATGAATCTATAATGTATTTATCTAAAACACGGATGCATATTAAGTATATAAAAACATAATTAAAGAATAAAGCAATATTAATATTTACCTAGCTAAAACATTGGAGCCGATTTGTCGTTTCCCCGAGCTGGAACAAATTAAATATTTATTAGTTTACATTTACTACTATTAAATATAATTATTATTATCACCCTATTTACAATTTAAACCTTTAACCAATTAGTGGGAAAGTTGCACCTACGGGTATAGATTACTAGAATAAAATAAAAGTTATATAAACTTTTTATTTATATTTAAGTAGGCATAAAGGTACTATATATTAATGTATTCTAAAAGTTAACTAATGTGCGCATAAAGGCCATTTAAATAAAAATGTACGTAAAATTAAGCAACGCGACTGAGTAATTGCAATGGAAATATTTAAATTATCATAAATATTTTTTTTTTTTTATTTGCCAGTGGTAATAATTATTATTAATTAAGCCTATTGTGAGCTCGTCCGTTCTCTGAGCTGCGGAAAAGTGCCAAGTAACGAGTTGGAAAGAAGGAAATATTTTTGCATGGACGCGAGCAATTATCGCTTTTGTGTGTATCTGTACGTAATTTATTATTACATAAAGACACCATTTTAGCGATTGATCGTCGGTGTTGTAACTTGATTTGTGATGAGTAAAATTTTTAGGTCTTTGTTAAGAATTTTCGTTTCGTTACACTTCTGTAGATAATATAATGGATAATGATGGTCTATTTCATACTATTAATTTAATAGGTGTGCACTTTATCTATAAATAGAATATATTTTAAGAATTTATTATGCTTATTTTTTTAATTATTTAAAGAATAGTTAATAACGTTCTATTTTTAGGCTACTGTACCAATGTGTCTTTCATTAAAAAAAAAACATACTGCTTGCGTCGAAATGAATTTAGTCGTATCTATACCTAAGAAATAAATATGAATAATTGAATAGTTAATGACAAAAACTTTTATTTTCAATTTTCTATAAACAAAACACATTTCACCCAAACAATCGATTAAAAACAAGAAATTTCTAAATTTAACGTTGTCTTTGTTAAATCGAAAAAAGGTTAATTATTTACAGTTGTTTTTATTTCTTACAATCTTAAAGATAAAAAGGAGTTGAAACAAAATTAACGAACAAAGAGTTAGCATTTTTTAAATTAATACATAATTAAAGCGTGTACAAGTACGCATTGCATTGTCCACTAATAAGCTGCACTTAAACACAGTAGTGATGGTGAAATCGCATGGGTACGCGCTCGCCATGAAATTGTGTAAGAAAGCGATGCACCGCAATGCCTCCACAGAGTGTAATTGTATCAAATGAGTCGAGGAATTCTGTTTAACATAGTCATTTCCCTTCGATTAGCTTTTTATTAAATGTTAATCCACACGTAACAAGATATACGAGTATATGTTGTAATAGATTAAACGCCCCAAACTGCCTCTAACTACGATGTATACGCATATGAAAATTAAGGGCAAATCCGTATAATTATTATCTTTTAAAATATTTGCATTGGAGGCGGATCGATCCCGCGATCGTTAACGCATCAAACAGTTATAGTGATCACTACTCAATTTATTAAACCTATGCAGTTTATTTGAAATTCGGATATAGTTTTTCGTTCATATCCAGCTTTGTCAACGTTGATGATACAATTTTGAAATGTTCTGAATTACTTTCGTCACTATATGTTTATAGTAATTAAACACACACATTAGTAAAGTACAGTTACTGCGTGTGTACGGATTTCTGAACACGTAAAGTTGCTTTTACTTTTATTATTCTCATTATAACTATTTCATTTGTAGTATACAAATCATTTCGAGTCTTTGTTTTTTTACAGATTAATCCGTAAGACTTTTTATAAAAAGCCAAGGTTTTTATTGAATTTCATAATTATACATTTATAGCATGAGAACTTCTACGCTTAAGTTTACAATATTCGATGACAATGTACGGTTACAATTTTATACTTGGACGCTGATATTGCTTATACTGTGTTAAGCCACGCGGACTTCATTTTTAAACCTATTCTTAACAAATATGTTTGAAGAAGTATATATCTATCTTTTCTTTTCTTTTTTGATAAAAGGTAAACTGAATCAAAAGTTTTTCAAATATTTGACATTTTTGTATAAATTGCAAAATATGGAACGCACTTCGAAAACGAAACAATTAATTAACTTTTTTCCGTACTTATTTAGTTTATATGAGTGGATTTTTTTCAATAATGCGAAATAGGTAACGCAGTATTAAAATACATCAACATATCCGATTAATATAATTTAACTTTTTATGAGTTGACATATTATTGCTTATCAGCATCCACTTGTCAATTTTGTATTTTTGTATTGAAAGTTGTTTATATTCTTAAGTTCATACATATTTGTGTCCTTTTTATTTTAGTATTTCTTAAAAAATTGGTAAAATGGAATATTATCATTCTTGCTTTTTTTAGTGGCATGTTGGCGCAGTGGGCACTGCAACTAACTGAAGCGCTACCGATCGCGGATTTGATTCGTGCTTATGGTAAATGGGCCATACGGATGTTTGTCGTGGTCTGGGTGTTTGTGTTGTGTGTATTTACGGACCACGGACACAAGACCATGAATTCTTAAACCGTTGTGTTGATGCGTTTATTGTAATGCGCTTTGTTAACATCTGTTACTTTTTACGTAAGTGGTACATAATATGTCTCACACACAATGTGCTAAAATTCTACATACTGTGATTATATTAAATTTAAGGTAATCATTATTACAGATCATCAATCGGGATGCAAAAAAATCTAATATCTAAAGATACTTTCCTTAAATAATAAAACATTATAAAGTTACTAACAAGGAATGTCTCGAATATTAATATTCAAATTATATTAAATATTTTCTTTACACAAATCCAACTCAGTGAGAATTCTCAGTATCAGTGTTAATAATATCATATTTTTACCTTATGCTGCTGTATGGAATACTAATTTCGCGAGATCAGAATTCACCGTTGAATGATATAATTTTTTTTCGTCTTAGACCTATTATAATAAACGCTTTTATTTAAATATGATGATTAATATATTAAAATTAAACTAATTAGTGCACGGAGCGAGATTTTAACCAATTTGGAATGCGTGTGCTATAGTTATTCATCAAGCTGTTACAGAATTTTGATACTTAACAATTTTCTCTTTTGGTAATTGTCTGTGACGCTTCGCTGGTATCAAAAAAGTAATGCGTGCGTGATATTCGTATTATTTGTTTTATATTTTTAAAACACTTTACATAGATGGACATTTAATAGAATGCAAGTTTTATACATTTCATACTTTAGAAAGTATCTTTTGTAATATTTTTAAGTAGTGGTTATAGTTATATCATACAATGCAACTCATTTTATTGTGTGTTTCGCTTTCTAAGATGATAGTTATATGTGTATAAAGATTCTATGAATATAATAAAGTACGATTTAGTCAGTAAATACGAAGGTTTCACTAAACGTTTTAATCATTAAAATATATTTAAGTAGTGTTGAATTTAATTCTTTTAGCATTGAGTAGTTTACGATTCAGTGTAGGCGTACATTGCCATCGCGTGTTGGACACCTTTGCTTGTTGAACAATAGAATGGACACTATAAAATACCCATGCGTACACATTGTTATGTTGTTAGCGGTGACTATGAAAGACCCACAGATGACGCGTAAAAAGTTTATAAAACGAAACTTAGGTTGAAAAAATAAACGCAAAAAAAGCAACTACTATTTTTGCCTTTTTGTATTCTTTGTAATTTTATGTATTTGTCGGAGAATAACTATGCCCTCTATAGATATAGTTTAAGCTTATTTTTTTATCCAATTTATTTAAATAAAATCAATTAAATTCATATTTTGTCCTCGAGAAAAGCACTTAATTAATTATTCATTAATAACTTAATTATTATTTTTTAATTACGACGATTCTTATTATTTGTAATTAGACCGTGAAATGTAAGGTCAATAGACAAATAAAAACAGAAATAATATCCAAAAAATTAGAACTATTCAAATTTGTTCGTGTTATAATGAATCTGTAACGGGGCCTTGTCTGGGAACAAAGTATTTATTAAGATATTATAAGGATGTCTGTATATTTTTTCGTCTGCACTTATATCACGGAAATCATTAGATATTAATAAAACTCGACCCTTATTACAAATATGAATAAAAATATTTTGATAAATATTAGTGTTTCTCTGGAATTTAAACAAAGGCTTTATCTCTACAAAGAACATTCCACTGACAGATAAAATATATCAAACCTGTAGGGTCGCTTTCTGTAATGCATGTGGATACTTTTTCGCTCCAGCTTTACAAATGAAATTGAACAGATTATATCTTATATTCGTAATCCGGTCTCAATGGCGTGGAACACGAGACATGGTACTTTTCAATTACCTACATCACTTATCGTATCGTCTGGCACGTGGAAACACTTTAATACACAACACTTTTAAAGAATAAATCTTTACGTCACCGGTATTAGTACGAGTATATTTTGAATAGTTTACGCGCGGACTGCAGAATGTACGAGCGGCCGCGATGAACTGACGCATCACGGCAGCAACAGACGTAATGGTGGGCAGGCTACATAGCAAGGCATGAATTATCCATAATGGTTGAGTGCGAAACGCTGGCCGTTATTAAATTATTAAGCAGTCCGCGGCGGATGGACGCAGGCTGTTCGCGGTTCGTGCTACGAGTGTCCGCGAATGATCGGCCTCTGCCGTGCACCTCAATGTATAACGGTTTCGCGTGTCGTGTTTGTTTATTTTCAGGAAATTCGGGCGGTAGAAATACAAAACTATATGACATCTCGTCACGTTTTTTTATGTCGTTTTATTGTAAGAAATTAAGTACTGTGCGGTTCACTTTTTATATCTAATACAAGTCACAAAATGTTAGTCGTTTCATTTTTTCTTTTAATATTATATTCTTCATATTAATTTCAAAACGTATTTATGAAGATTTTTTAGAGCAGAAAATAATGAAACGTTACCACAATCTTTTATAAATTACCTTAAGTTATTTTTTTGTGTAAGTAGGTATATAAAATTACTGTGATGTCTGTATCGGAACAAATTTATAGTTTGATGTACATCATTACAAAATGTCGCCAGTGCTTGTCGTGTACTTAAAAGTACACTAGGCCGTTATTTACACGAGCTAAGTGATTATAGTCTTTGTTTTTATTGAATTAGAAACTTCTTTTATTTAGAGCGTCTTAGAAGGGTATCGGGGTGGAACATCGGCTCACTTTCTTGAGTCGAATCCGCCACATCACATAGTTTTAAATGAATAAAATTTCTTTTTGTGAATTATTATATCGCTGTCTTAATTAAAGTGTTAAGAGAATGAAGTTTTTAATTAATTAAGAAACGCGCATAGTCTCGAACGCTTTTCTTTGAATAACCGCAAAACTGAAGCAGTAGTAACAAAAATAATGAAATTGCGTTCATGTAAAATGAATTTTATTTACATACATCTTAGGATATTTGTGCTAATGCTGGTAATGCGGGGTTACAAGGTGGTACTATTTAACACCTGTAGTACGTATACAAAAATGCGCAAATAAGAATGAAAACGAATCCCTTGATTACGTCAATGTGCAATTAACTTAGAATGTTCCTTGACAGTATGAGTGTTATAAACTAAACTGCCAATTCAACTTGTTAAATACTAGATTGATTTAACATAAATGAGATATAAATATTGGTATATTTTTTATTATTAAGTACATATGTAATATTATAGTCTACGGAATATCTAAGCATTATCTATCTAAAAACCGTTTTTAAACGAGACACTTTCAATAGTCTTTCCTAGATTGTTTTTAACTTTTCGGTTAGTTAAAAAAAATGTGTGTCGTAAGAACTCATTAGATAGTATGATAATTAGTGAACGAAAGAGGAACTAAATCTAGTGGCATTGTGGGTCAAGTAAAATAGCCGTGTTTAGAGTCCAACCACAATTACGATTTGACCGTCGGTGACGCAACATCGACATTATTTCGATTGTTGGAACGTAAACTGTTGTGTGTTGAGCAAACACGAGACACTAGGTACAAGGACTTCGGACTGAAATCAAGTTTCCAAATTATAAAAACATTGACTTAAATTTAAAACTATTTCGTAATTCTTTATATTGTATTTATGTTAAAATGTTGAGTTATTGTAGGCGAATGATAGACGGAATTTCGTCTATTCCCTTAATATTGTAGTGTATATGTAAGTACATTATATTTAATATTTATAAAAAAGAAAAAAATAATTTTAATGTTTAAGCGTTTAATTGTAATGAAAAAACTGCACCATTAAAAATTTAAATTTTACCTTATTTTCAAAATTTCAAATTGTTCGTAACTATGAGTAATTAAAAAGAATTCGAATATGACCATGTACAACGGACATAGCTATGTTTCATATAAACAAAAAATTGTTTTGTCAGTATATAACCGTTTCGTTATCGTGTACACAACTGAACGATGACTGTAAAGGTACATATTGATGTCAATATCATATTTGACAATAAAAAAAGGTATTGCTTGAAAAATAATTTAAAAATAATTTTGATTGAGAGTTTCTTCATTCACTCAACACAAAACAAAATGATAAAAAAAACACTTAAATTAATTAAACGCAAATAGTTTTTACGACGACGTAAATTGGATTTAACGTAAGTAGATCCACTATAAAAATAACTATGTTGTGTTCGTTCCATTGACTAAAAATACGCGGAATCACCGAGTGACAATAGTCTTGCAACACTATACGTAAATAACAGTGGTTCCCAATCAGTGATACGCGTACCCCCACGGGTACACGGTTTTGCATAAATCGAACGCGTAGCCATCACTTTATTAACATAAATAAATCCGTAAAAATAAATGTTAACAAAAATTAGTAAAATATGTTCAATCAATCAGTTCTACTTTATCTGAAGCTTTTTTAGAAATTTATTTTGAAGGTATATGTATATGTGGAAAAAATTGCGAGATGGGCACTCGAGTTTAAGGTCTTTTCTCAAGTGGTGTGTAGCAAAAACTACTTGGGAACCACAGCCATATAAGATAAGCAAAAAGTTTTGACTTATTTGCGGATGGCACGTAGATGGCCCGGAGACGGATATAAATGACTTTTTATATTGTTCTGCTTGAAGTCACAAGCTCATTAGTCTATGGGATAAAAACGCTACTAATTTAATTGTTATAGCGTACGGACGATTATTTTATTAAGTGAGATCTATTATGGTTTCGCGTTTAATTAAATGGTATGTGAACCACTGTTTAATGTGTTATGTAACATCCATTAACGTAATTTTTTGTTTTGATTAGTCCGTTAAAAACATCATCTTCAATTATTATCTAATATTGTAAAGCTGAAGGGTTTGTTTGTTTGAACGCGTTAATCTTAGGAACTACTGGTTCAAATTGAAAAAATATTTTTGTGTTAGATAGTTTATTTAATGAGGAAGGCTTTAGGCTATAATATGTCACGCTATAACTCATAAAAGTGCAAGGGACAGCTAGTTATTAATAAATAAATATTGGTAGTGTTATATGTAGTTTTTCTTATCATTGGCTATAATTTTTTTAGCTTTAATATAGTGAATTAGTAATCCTGGAGAAGATTGAAATTGTTAAAATTTAAGAATTTTAATCGATGCGATTGAAATTTTGCTAAAATTGTTTAAGTAAATGGTAATTTTTCATACCGATAATTTTCGTTTACGTAACCCTTTAGAATAACATAATAATAATAAGCGACCCCCTTAAGGTCTGACGAAGGTCTACCGTCCATATGGGACGGGACCCATCTAAATCTTACGGCGGAATGAATAAAATTATTTCCCAGTGTTAATTATTTTTTCACGGTTTCCTTGGCGTTAATGTAGATATTAAAATAATACGCCTATGTACGTAACATATAGCCTATCACCATTTAAAATAATGTATCGGTAGTAAAAGTGAACGATGAAAGTAGCATGGTATAGTGGTAGTTCTGGCACAAATAAAATTCGCTCTCTCTTTTTGTTATATTAGTAAAGATATACATATCTAGATATACATATAATATTGATAATAATAGATTGATGTATATATAGAGTTTAATTCTAACGTAAAATGTTGTGATATGACAGATAATCTCGACTGAACACGATATTATTACGATTCGCAATTCGCTGGCCTACAGAGCAAAGGTCGAAGTTCGCACGCATCTAATTATATACTAAATTACGTGTGTCTGTTTATAAATGTTAAAATTGTACCACTTATATTATAGTCGTGTAGAATTATAATAATTATTGATAGGTAGAATTTATATTTAATTGCATAGTTTGTAGTCAAATTTCCAACCTATATCTTTGTGTTATTCGTGACAATCGGATACAGCAATTTTATGTGGGTATATATAATAGAACTATAATTTAATTTAAAGTAAAAAGGCTTTTTAGACGCCATTTAATTTTTATCTTATTTTTCTAGCACCCTTAGTATAATAGGTTAAGGTAATAATAGGTTAAGGTCATATTTTTAACATAGTTCTTAGTAGCAATTATTTTGTTTACAGCTCTTATTAATTTTGTATGAGTCGTTTCTGTTAATCTTAATCAAGGTGTAGAGCTGGATAAAATAAACAGATATTGCTTTTCAGAATTTGATCCTTTTTGAGGCATTTATGTAATAAGTTAGTTGAACTTAATGTTATAGTCAATTAAAATACGTTTCCAAAAATTTCATTAATTCATTCGTATTTTTAATCATTTATTATTATTTTGATTTTTGAGTAAGTTTTCTTGTTATTATAAGAATGTGTTATGACTCACATAAAAATATCACGTAACACATAAAAACATTCTTGTAAGGCGTATAACAATTATACCAGCTATTATGGTATCAGAAAATTACACATAAAATCTAAATCACAAGATCTTAAGCTAAGCGTATGGTGAAACGCAGGATACTGTTTCCCACAGCACCAAGCAAATGTAAAGTATGAACGAGTAAATTACTGTGACTGCGAAATACTGCGTGTGCTGCGACGCAGGCACGAGCAACTCTGGTCTTACATAGATAGATTGTGATTAATATAACATTATTCATAATGACAGGGCATTATGAATAACGCCCTAAATAATCCCTTTGTCCATAATATGTATCGTAATGTGTTAACACACAAAAAGTTAAATTCGGAGATATTGATGTATGTATAATGCGGCACGTATTTAACATTATTCAAAAAATCATGTGTTCTAAACTGAATAAGTCCGGAAAAGAGATTCTTTATTTCATGTTTCATATAGTATGTGTTTTATATTTTGCAATATGTAATAATCTCATTAAAAATATATTTAGATACAGCTTATTATTTTTTTCTGAAAATAGAAAAGCACAGATGGATATCTTCAAACAAATTGATTAAGAATAATTTTGTCATCTTTACACGCAATTTTCTCAATATAAAGTCCGTATGAGTCTACCCATTATATTATTGCTTATCAGCGCCCATATATCGTCGGATTCTCCTTGCATTGAATACCTAAATGCGTTAATTATTTGTCTTTAAAAAATATAGGTGATGTAGTACAATTTGACGAAAATTAAGAAAAATAAGTTAGCCTTAATATTTGTTTTATTCGATTTATTATTATGTAGTTTCATAAAGAAACTTAACGTTATTTATAAAATAATATGTTTCTTAATAAAGTGTGAAGTCTTTTTTTAATGTTGATTAATAATTTTATACTATATTGTTGCATCTCAGCATACGCTTAAGCTTTGGTGTTCTAGGATGGCTGTCACATAATCATAATTATGACGTAATATGATGATTGACATAAAATTATTTGCCTTACAGTCAATTGTGTCAAAAACACTATCATGGAAACCACAATACATTGTTTCCATAGATAACGTGTAAATGACACCATTCGATATTATAAATCAGTCGATTAATGTCACTGTCATCCTAAAACATTGAAAAGTTAAATGTTATAGTTTATACGTGGCAGAATACATTACACATCAAGAAACATGATGTTAAATAAGTGAATCGAATACTTAAATATATACGGAAATTTTGTGATAAACGAAAAAAAAAAAGTAATGGAACGCTCTATAGTCCGTTAATAACTTGATGGATTTATAAAAACATAAAATATATTTATATTTAGGGAGTTGGTTTTTAATAATGATATTTTAAAAAGTCATTCAATTATATTATATACTGAACAGTTTTAACAGCGCTTAATAGATACTGAATTGTTAATTTTTCGTGTGACAGGTAATGTATGACAATAAATGATCCGAAACTCGCAAATTGCTTCTTTTTAGGGCAGATGTGTAATATTTTCTGTCACGTACTATACAGTTTTAGTGGCACCGTATATGAACGCAGCGGAAATTATAATTTCTACCAATGAGGTTCTATGAAAGTTGCATGCAAAAAAAAACGTAAAGCTTACTGTCGCATGGAGCCCCATCGTCGATGCGGCAGGTTTTCTTGGTGGCTACGGGAGATAACACAATGATAAGCGAACACAACGAAAATATAGCGGAAATAAAAACAAAACTAGACAAGCAGAAATACAAAACTATATAGAGAAGTTATTACGAGTATCGAGGAAAGGCAATTTTGTTTTCCCAAGAAGAAACGATTACAAATTTTTAATATAATTTTATTTTAAATAACTGTAAAATTATATTTTATAACTGTGGGTATGTTATTTGCGCATGGATTTAGGCACCCAAAATGTCTTCTACTTTTGAAAAACCAGGTAAATAATCATAAAACGCTATTTGTTAAAGATGGATATGGACACAGATTTTTGGCGAAATTAAAACATAAATAATACTAAATCAATCCTATCTAATTACGGTATAGATATACATATAATTACATATAATCAATTCGTATGTATTTTATTTGTGTTCCTTTTACTTAGACAAACAAAGCCCGTGCAAAAAAGTGGTTATAATCTGAAATGATCAAGTCTTCGTTTATTCTTGAGATAATACTTTTTGAATACCCTCGTAGTGCTTGTAAAGTAATGAAGCGGATAGCATAAACTAACAAATGAAAACTTATTAAAACTAGCTCATTTTAAGAAAAGTGTATTAGCTACCATGAAGTGTATTTACTATAAACATCTACCATGTATTTATAAATTTATTAGTTTTTAAAAATTACAGTGTATCTATTGTCGTTGTATTTATTTATAGTAAATAAATATATGTTATGTCGTTTTTATTTTTATTATAATTTTAACTAATTATACATAGTTGTTCCAACTACAATAAGATAGTTTAATTATAATTTTATTTAAAAATGCGATATACAGTACACGTTGTTATATTATTTAGCAAAAAATCAACAGTACTAAACATTCGTCTCACCTATATGGATTAGATTAAAAAAAAAACTGAGTAATCAATTTCTTGTCAATTAAGCTATCTAGGATATACGATTTCGATACGAAAAATAATTTTGAAGACATAGATTTTACTTAAGATTTATTACGTTCGCAAGAAAAAAGGCAAAATAGCTATAAAATATTTTTATAGCCCTGCTATAGATTAATAAAACATGTTATCCCAGAAAAAAAACCCGAAAAGTTAACCAAAGTACCATCTTCATACTTAAATACCAATAAGCAGGATAATGTACCTGGGCGGTGTCCGTCGGAGGCTGGTTCTCGTCCAGGAATGTCGATTTAAGTGATTGCCCGGACTCCTGGAGCCATTTTCTAATCTGTTAACAGAGAAATATAAATTAAATTTCACACATATAACACAATAAATGAATAATTGTTACTTTTAATTTTGTTTATTATATATATTTGCCGCTAGTAGGCTATACAAATATCCGGCTCCTACCGACCTCTTCAATTCGATAGTTAGTTTATAATCAATCTCATCACAAATTTGCCGCCCCTAATATAGGCTCCAGTCTACTGAACCTGCTGGTAAATCCGCCACTGAATATATTGAAAAATTGTTGGATTTTGTATTTCCTTTTATAGCAAAGAGTTTTAAAAACATACGTTTTTTTTACAAGTGTTGACCGCCTGAACCACTTTATTTAGAAATAATTGTAATTACGTAAAATTTTGGTCTTTATAACGAAATTGTCAATTTTAATCTTGAAACGTAAGGGTAATATTAACGTTAAGGGTATCGTTATTACAAGTGCTACAATCTGACATTTAATTTCTGATTTTTGTATTAATACGCCTTATTTCACTGTCAAAATCGTATTGCCGAAGGTTAATTTGGACAAGTGTGCTTTTAAAATAATATCGTACAGTTGTAGTTGCATCTCCCTATTTCGTACAATTTATTTTATGATGTGCCTAGATAGCACATTCATACGTCACTTTTTTTTTTATAATGGCTTGTGGACGTTATTCGCGCAATTCACTACAGCTGTTCGTTTCCCTCATTTTCCTTCTTTAAATAGAATTTCATTAATTAATCATGGCTTCGAACGCTTACAGACCATACAGTAAAATATGAATTAGCCAGAAAATTATTAAATAAAACGTACAATGAACTCTTCGTATCAAATTCATTAAATTTTCCTTTACTTTATGTATTCTTTAGTATATGTACTAGGGACAATATCAGTTTTATGAATAAGCAATACTTCGTATTAATAACTGAATTTTGTACAATTCCTAACAACGCATAAGATAATTGATAAGACTATTTTAGTGCATACTTTTCAAATATATGCAAACCTATTTCGATTTTATTAGCTAATTTAAAATTCTTAAACGATAAGACACTTGTAATATATGAATCACTTTTATTCATATATCTTAAATGTCTTATTTAAAACCGTTATTGTAAAATGCTTGAATAAAATGTATCACTAAAAATAATAATGCGGCATTTTATATTACTTTTTAAGAGTAAAATTCCCACAATTTGCTCAATGTGTCTAGTAAATAAGTAAATGTTCGTGAACTAATAACAGGTTAAGGGTAGCAGCCATAAGCTCGTAAAACGCATGAGCCGCCTTTACGAGGCCATTGACCGATTGTATCTTTTATTGCTTTTATCGCTACTTATATTATTTTAATATAATTTGAATAGTATATGATATGATTTAATAATTAGTCATGTGGCCGAAGAAATTTTTGGTGGGCTCAATATTGTTAATTTCAAAGTTCAAAGTGTTTTTTGTAGAGCCTAGCTGAAGCTTACTGATTGCCCCTCATAATACGGCTAACTCGCCCCGGTCGAGTTAAACGTATTTTACCATCAAAATATTTTTAAAAAACAATAGTACAACAAATAGAAATGTACAAGAGGCGGCCTTAACAGCCAGCGATCTTTTTCTGGCAGAAGATCGGTGTGGAGTAGCTAATATAACGTTTCGTACGGTGAGTGAGAGAACCGGTAGCTTAGACCCTTCCCTTATTTCCTATTCCCTTTAATTCCTTATTTATTTTTAAAATAATCAACGCATTTGTGACTCTTCTGTTGCTACAAATGTCCACGACTATTACTTTACATCAAGCGCTGCTTGCCAGTTACTTTTTAGTAATGAAAAATGTATCCAAATATCCGTTTATCTTGGTCATAATATAAGGAGCGTCTGTATAAATATTTTGTGCGACTTGACTTTACCAGTTTAGGTTGAGCGTTAAAGTGTTTAGAATTTTGTTTATACTTCGTACCAACCTTAACTAATTGTAAGCTTCACAAATCTAAATACATCACGTGGTTCCTGTACTAATCCTTGTTAAGCACTAAATTAAATTAACAACTTGCATAGGTTTGGGCCAAAGTACTTATTACGTATTCACTTTTAAGGATTTGCCGCGTAAACCAAAGATGAACGTGACTAAATTTATTGTAGCGGCAAGTTCCCATTGTTGCGATATTTTATATATAATATCATTATTAATTAATTAAAATTGCAAATCTAAGTCAGAACATATAAAAACAATTTAATCAAGAGAATAATTAAGTAGAAATTAACTGAGAGTTAATTTCTGGTTTTGACAGTTAAAAGAGATGTTTTATGCAAAAGCAGAATAAAGAAAAAACAGAATTTTAAATATAGCAATATTAATAAAATATGTTATGTTTATTTGAACAAAGAATTTCAAAAAGAAATTTTATAGCTAAAAAAAGTATGATCATTCACTTCAATTTAATAGCTTAGTTAATTACAATCGTAATTTTCGATTTGAATTCAATTAAAATTAAATATAGCTTACGTGTTTGCCGCGGGTGCGTCTCCATCGGCTTCTCCGTAACATTCGAAGTTCTCAGCATCAGAGATGGAGTTACCAGGACTCGAGTCCGCCGTCGCGACCGACTGGCTTCCTGATTCTGTGCCGTTCTGAAAGATAAGGACGAAAATATGTGTAAGGTATTTTGGATAGCTTCTTTCCTTGTGATTTTTAATACAGAATTTTATCTCCTATAGGTATGAAACCTGTCGAGATTTTTTTCGAGATAAAAAGTTAATATATCCATCAAAGTACATTCTATGTATATACCAAAATTCATCGAAATTTGTTAGGCGATTTAGGGCCGAAAAGGTAACAAGTAAATATACGACCGATCGAGTTCCTTTCACATTTGTAATGTCCGCAAGTAAATATGGATATTTTATTGCACTTGAATAACAAACTAAAGAAAGCTAGACAAAGTAGCTTTAAGTCCAACAGGCGATTACTTCACCGATGCAGCAATCACTTTCAAGCAGTTTTCAACAACTTTGTATAGAAGTTTGTTGAAACACAATTTTCTATTATGTATGTGAAAAAATAAAAAAAAATCATAAAGTAATTGTCAAACTATTATGTACTAAAGCTTATTTTTCGATCTAAAAAAACAACGTTAAAATAAGCGCACTTTACCTGTAATTTCCTAGGCAAGTTTCCTGGTGAGGAGCGCGGCGACTTGGTCCTCTGAAACACGCTGGGCGCCATCATGACCGCCTCAGGCACCGTGGTTTCTGGAAATACCAAAAGTAAAAACTTATTTAAAATATATACTGGTATTCGCTTTACACCACGTCATCTTATTGTAACAAATTTTTTTCGCCATTTCAAAAATAGGTAGCAAATGAGCAGGAGGGACACCATATGTTCAGTAATCACCACCGCCCATGGACATTTTGCAATACCATAAATGCTTTGCCATTTAAAAAGGGAACGAGGGATAAAGTGAATAGGACGTAAATAATGAAATGGGAGAGGGAATAAGGCTTCCGACTCATACACTCACCACTCACTACACTCACCGTGTGAATCGCAGTTATGTTGGATATTTTAGGCCGATCTTTAGTGTGAGTGAAGTACTGCCTCGGTCGAACAGTCTGCACACGAGCTGTAGTCGGTAGGCTACAGCTAGGACTCAACATTAATTTAAAATTTAATTTTAATATACATAATATAAGTTTGAATAAGTATTCGGTTTCTTAATAAGAATACATACTTATATTATTCTGTCGTAATGTAAAAATAAATTTAGATAACTTATCATGTTTTGACGGACGATTACACATTTTATCATTGTTGAACTGATTTAAAACAATTAAATATACTGATATAATTGATTAGTAATCTTTTCTGTTTTTACCGTAATCATTCTTTAGTGATTACGAATAACGTTGTGCATTAAACAAGTAGCAATTAGCTTTAATTTTATCGAGATCGGAGTTAATTTTATAAATTCGGATCGGAGTTAATTTCGATTCGAAAGTGCATATAGTTTGAGTTTGAAATCTACTAAAATACTACTTCTAAGAAACTAGAATGAAAAATAGCTGTAATTAAAATAGATAAGACGAAATAAATTATAACTGATTATAATTTTACTACTCAATAATGATTTAAAACGTTAACCTTTTAAATCCTAGCTTGCTAATAACATTTAAATTTAAATTAATTAAAAACTATATATATTCGGTGCATATATGTAAATACATAACCCATGTACATGATTTTGTTCGTTACCGTCTTTCTCTAATTTCAAAACAATGGTTACTTCTTACGTCTCATAAGGCTTCGTCCACTTGGATTTCACATGACACGTTTACTAATATATCAATAATACGGTCAAGAAGAAAGCCTTAGAAAATCTAAATATGTGTACATTTTAGTAGTAACGTATTGTTACAATGTACTTAAATGGTTTAGCCATACCTGTTAATTAACTTACGATCGAGTGTGATTATTTTATTACCATTTTGAATGAGGCACACATAAGTAGTATACCTTAAATATGCCTCGCGGTTTCGTTCGTGTTAAATGTCGATATTTAATTGAATCAGGCGTTACTTTGCGGAAATCCATGATAATTAATTGTTTTGTGATGAATTAAGTGTCGATAATAGCTAAGTAAAATTGTATTTTAGATAGATATCTAACATACTATTTATTGCACACTAGTCAATTTGAAAAGTACATGGAGAAAAAAAAATAAAGAAAGATGTACAAAGGCGGTCTTATCGCTGAACTAGCGTTTTCTTCCAGACAACCTTTGGGCATAGGACATAATATAGTAAAAGCGGTTTGGAGGTGCACACACACATACACATATACATACACACACACACACACACACACATATTTACGGCGGGCGGGATTACTAATTCCGGCTAAACGTTCTAACGAACAAACAAATTATTTACTTTTCTCTTAACTTATTCATACTAGTGGTCGCCCAGTGGCCGAAATATGACCATAACTATGATTTTGCTAAACGGATTAACTTATAATTTATTCTCAATTTGACCAAACACTTTAACAATAAACAAAAGAGTATATATGCGTATGTGTTTTAAATACATGGTAGTGTGTGTATTATTTCTTTTATTGACTTTAGGTATTTGTTATAAAAAATATATTAGCATTCTGCACTCGTTCTCTATATAAACTAGAGTATGCGAAACTTCATACTCCTCCGTCCGAAAAATTTTCGAAAAAATGGTTACAAATGTTTTGCTTCATGTCTATATATACTCATTAAGAGTTACATATTTGAGTATTGCATGCAATCTAGTGATCGGGTAATGTTACGTACGACGTTAATACTTCCATAACTTGTGACATAATACACGATTAATAATTGCTGTCACTGTTTATAATGGATGAACATGAAGATGCACTGGGAGATGTTACTTATTGCTGGCAATCACGAAGATATCTAACATACAATTGCTTGAATAGCAGCAAGAAATTGTCTCACAGGCAATATTACGTGATTACGCCTTTGGTAATATTATTATCGTAGCTAATATTATGTATCTATGGATATGCTATAAGCTCCCATTTTTGGTATTTGGGCTCTCAGAATACCGACCACTTTGGACGACGTTGCTTAGCAACCAGCTAGCGACTGAGTGTGACAGGCGAGAGTATCTTTACGCCAACAAGACTGGGTTATGATTTTTAACATCAAATATTATAAATGTAAGACAACTTTAGTTATAGAATGTCATAGGTCATAGCATGATATACTATAGTATGTAAACTTTCTCAATAAACAGGCCATTTAACACCAATATAATGTTTTCAGATCACGTTGGTAGTTTTGGTAGTCCTGAGATTAGCGTTTTGAAAGAAACAAACGAACCTACCTTTATAAAAGGAAAGCAAACAAAGATTATGTTATGGTTATAGAAAGTATAGATTTTCTACGTAAAAATAGTTAATCTAAAAAAAACTGAACTGCTGCAAAGCCTTCTACGTCAAAGTTTGTTACATATTTTGATTTCTTCTTATTGGCCATGTGCATATTTTTCGGTCTAGTGATTGTCCTCGTGGTTCACCTTAGCGTGTCTAAGAGAGCTTAGTAGTACAAATATAGTAACTGTATTTAGAAAAAAACTTTTTAAATGTTAGGTGGTTCCGATTCTTTAAAAGGCGTTTAACATATGTTTAACTGTGGTTAGGGCATTGTTTAGAGGTATTAAAGTGGGTAAATTATTTTTGACAATTACTCGAGTATCATTAACACTCATCTGTGTTCTGCGAAATACGTGCATACAAACATAAAGAAACACAAATTAAAAATATTGTCAAAAAATTTTAGTTTTTTTTAAATTAAGTTTTTTTCAATAACATCTTGAACCAAACCTCCTTTCAAATTCTCATTCTTTAAAAAGTTGAAGGTTGTAAAGACACAATCATGTACTAGCTTTAGCAAAAATATGTTAAGATATAATTGCCTACCATAAAGCACCTGGTTGAGTAGCCGGCAGCAGTATAGGAACAGTCGCGCGAGCAGCAGCAAGGCGCGCCACCACGCTTCTAGCAACCGGGAGGCATCGAGAGCGTCACTTTTCAGCACGATCACAAACTCCGACATATAAGTCAACATTTAGGATTGTGGAACACTACATTCGTATAGTTTTATTATACTTTGGACTTAATTTTCACATTAATTATTTGATAACTTTTTTAATTTACCTTCTAACAGTCTTTTTATGCACTAAGTTTTTCGTTTTATCACAATATGTATGTTATGTAAATATGTTCTTAAATAATACAAACTATTTTTTTATTAAACTTTATTTTGATGTGTTTTTATTATTTATTTAATAGAGAATATTCGATGAGTCTTGAAATGTGTTACTAAGGAAAAGACTTTTTATCTTTCTTTTTACTCTTAGTTTACCTTATCAGTTTAGTTTATTCTAAAGTTAAGTGTCGGAATCTGATAAAAAACTGTGTTATCAGGTTTCACGGTAAAATGTGCGACTGGTACGGTCGGCGCGAATCTAATCAATGCATTTTTACTGTTTTTTGTCATTGTTAAATAGAATGTAGGTAAAAATATTTACAAAACATAATTATAGACAAAATTATCTGCACAGATACATAATAGTCATTGAGATTTCAGTTAAGGAGGAAAGTCTGTTACAATGTTACGCCATTAAAGCACATACGAAAAGCATACATTTAAAAAATATTACTTATAATAATTATGTACGTCTTTTTATTTTCAATATTTTTGTGCTTACAAAATTTTCTATGTATCATGTCGCTATAAATTATTTTAGTAAGTATTTTTTCGTCTATATTTCCACTAGAGTGTTATGTTTTATAAATAAACATGTTTTTTTTAAGTTACTTGTCTCATTCTGAACGTGAAACTTTTGGCTACAATGTAGAATGCTATTCATAGACCTGCCTGGGCTAACATTAAAAAAAAGATTGATGAGAAAACTTTTTTTTAATATATTAAAGTAAAAATAAATTCCATTTAAAAAGCGGTCACTTAATAAATACTTTTGTTTTGAGTTGTTTTCGGTTTGTATAATGAGTCACATGAGTATACACATTTTAAACAAGGTTAAGTGGATTTTTATTTATCAAAATTCAAGATCATACTTTCATTTGAAAAATATTATATTAAAATCTTTTT
The DNA here is from genome assembly GCA_037950945.1 of Hypolimnas misippus. Lineage (NCBI taxonomy): Eukaryota > Metazoa > Arthropoda > Insecta > Lepidoptera > Nymphalidae > Hypolimnas > Hypolimnas misippus. The sequence continues at coordinate 9,354,360 of JBBEEQ010000025.1, read as the reverse complement.
AATTGTTTGACAATCTGTTTTCACACACTGCAGCACGGCGTCACGCTCTCTGCACAGGTATCTTAAGAAATATCACATTGCAGAGTCGCTCCATTTTGCTTCATTGGACAAGGCGTCATCTACAGTTATTGAAACATATATTTATAGTTTTGATAGGTTAAGTGAGACTTAGTACTGAAGTAAGCGTAATAAAAAATCGACTAGCCATATTTCCTACAAATTATATTGACTTAATAAATGATGTTACAAGTGACTGATGGACGCACAGGTTAAAGCGGCTTAGAAGCATGAAATTTTATGCATATCATGGTTATGTTTGGCTCTGTTAGGAATATATCAAAAGTAAGTAATACTGTATTTTGTCTATGGTAGCTCGTTAATCAGTTAGTTATTATTATATATCGGTAGTACGCTCTCTCTTTAGGATAGATCGCTTGTCTTTACTCTCACAAATACATTCATAATTACAAGTAAACTAGTGACTAGAACCCCAGAGATAACTTAACTGGCTCTAAGGGAGGATCTTCGACATCAATTCATCATTTTTGCAGGAAACATGGATGTTAGTACTTCTGTGAAGTGTTGCCGATGGAAAACCGTCTCAGTCTAGTATTTGAAAGTTTTGTCTAGTAAAGAATATAATAAGGATAAACGTGGAATAGTTGTCGTAGGTATATAATACCTATGAAGATATGTATTTAAAGTTCTGCTGACACAATTTTAGTTATTGACATTTGCTCCGCTTTTTTATTGATGATTGCTTTAACCTATATTTAAATTTGTTATTGTAGGCAGTTTTCAAACTAATTGTGCGAGTGTATTCATGTTTATCTCAACGATGAATTGAAAGCTATTCAGTGTTTGGCGAAACCAATAAATACAAAAAAAAAAAAAAAAATTACGTTTTAAATAAATTAGGAGGTACCGGATTCTAAAGAGAAATATTTGATTATTGCTACATTCGTTTGTTTTTCGCTCAGATAATGGGCATTGCGGTTAAACAAGGAATGTTATAAATACATAATTTCCACGCGGAAAAGATTTGCATACTTAAGTCATTATTATTAATCTTTTATCAAGTTTTCGTCTATACTAATAATAAAATTCTAGCGGGTCGGTGTCTGTACATGGAAGATATATGAAAAAAAATATTACTGGAGGCCTTTGCCAACGTAATAGAACCCAAAACAATGATTTTTAAAATTCTTATCTGTTTGTCTGTTTGTCTGTTTGTCTGTTTGTCTGTTTATCTGTGCGTTTGTGCACGCTAATCTCAGAAACGGCTTATCCGATTTAGATGCGGTTTTCACTAATATATTGTAGTTAGCTTCACTTAACATTTAGTGTTTGTTTCATGTCAATCGGTTCATAAATAAAAAAGTTATGTCAATTTAAGGAATCACGTCGAACATTTTTTTACGCTTTTCACTAAATGCATGAAAGTGTATACAGTACTTACATCAAAAAATACATTTTTTAATTTTTTGTCTCTGAAACGGCTAAACCGATTTTGATGGTACTCTTACTCGCAGTTATCAAATGTTATAAGGAGTGATTTAGGCTTACTTCTATTTTAGATATTTTAAAATCTATACATAGTATAATAAAATTCTAACGGGTCGCTGTCTGTACATGGATATATATGAAAAAAAAAAATTATTGAGGGACTTTACCAACGTAATAGAACCCAAAACAATAATTGTTAGAATTTTTGTCTCTTTGTCAGTTTATCTGTGCGTTCGTGGTCGCTAAAAAAGATATGTCAATTTAAGGGGTCACGTCGTTATTTTGTGCTTTTCACTAAATGCTTGAAAATATATACGGTACTTACATCAAAAAACCATTTTTTAATTTTTTATCTGTCAGTCTGTTTCTTACGACTAATTTCTGAAACGGCTAAATCGAATTTGATGGGACTTTCACTCGCAATTAGGGGCTGGGGCTGTAGAGGAGGGAGAGGGGATCAAAGAGGAGGTACGTACATCAAAAATACCATTTTTAAAATGTTTGTCTCTCTATCTGTCAGTCAGTTTGTTCCGGCTAATATCTGAAACGTCTGGACCGATTTTGACGAAACCTTCACTAGCAGAAAGCCAATGTTATAAGGAATAACTTAGGCTACTTTTATTTTAGATCATTTTAAATTAATGAATTAAAAAAGCGTTACGCGTAAACAAAATTGAAACTAATGAAATAGTGAAGAATATCTGATTCAAACAGGGAAGGTATATATTATATAAATAAAATAATTTAAAATATATATGTACCCATTTACTGGGTGTTTTTTTTACTGGATATGATAGACCAAATCCGAAACTATAACGAATAGCGAAAAATAACTAAAGGAGTCTCAGAGCCGATTTTGATAAAAACTAAAACTGCATCATTCGTTTTTTGAACAATAATTTTTCCTAGACAGAAATGAATTAATTGATTTTGAAAAAAATAAACATTCTGTATTAATGCACCATCGGATTCTGTCACATATTATAAGGATCAACTTCGGAGAAGTAATAGTATACGGTTAACCGCAACAAAAAAAAAAGACTAATTTTTTTACAAAATGATATCAAATTCCTACATTAATTAATTTTTCAAAAAAATAAAACGATCATACCTAAAAGTTAAATTTTAAAATTAAAACGGGATGTTTTAACGCTTATAGCGGGTGAGTACAATAGCCGAGTCCAGTGAAATGTAGATTTTCAATAAATTGATTCATTGAATTATCTACACTAACCAAAACAAACGTCACATTCTATCAACTTTGTATAGCTCACATAGAAAATATAGACAAACATAAAAGAAGTTACTGTGAGTTATTCATTTTATATATTTTCGATTGTATTGTTCACACCCTTCCTTACTTTAGTAGGTGACTAGCATTTTGATGCAACCTATAAACAAATCGTTTGAAGTAATGCAGACTTTTTTCTAAACTTACCGGGACCCATTGTTTAACCCACATATTTCATCCTGTTTGTGTAGAATCGATTACTTAACTTCCAATTAATGTATAGATTTAATGTTATTTTGTAAAAAAATAAATCTTTTCCTTCAATTTGTCCCTTACTATTACTTCCCAAAAGTTAATACTTAAAAGTGACACTATTAGGTGGTGCAATAATATAGAATGTATTATTTTTTTCTAAAATTAGTGGGTTCTATTCCTGGCTAGAAGAATCATTAAATCAAAAAAACTTATGATGCAGTTTTAGATTTATCAAAATCGGACACGAGATTCCTTTAAGTATTTATTTTTCGCGTTTTCTTATAGTTCCGGATTTAGCTCTATCAAGCCCAGTTAAAAAAGTCACCCATATATAATACAAAGAAAACCTTAGCGAGAACAGTCAGTCAGTAGTTTAGTTCAGTCAGTTTTACAGTCGAAATTTTAAAGACTAGCACAAAACACTTTTCTTCAATATTTATAGTGAAAACCGTGGAGGAATTCCGTATCTGAGTTAATGTCTGCTTATAAATACAACCAGAAAGTTCCCAAATCCAAAGTAAAAATCTCCTTTCCTGAGAGGCACCGCAGACTACAGTCTTGCTTTGTAGGAGACATGCCAAGCATTATTTAATCCACGCGAACGAAGTCGCGGGCACAGCTAGTCTTACATAAGTATAACAATATATTTTTTAAATAAAGTATGTAGTTTAGTTGATGATAACTAGAATTATATATATTGTTATTATCTATAGCGTTAATTATTCTAATTTTATAGATTTACCGGCAAAATATTGTGTTACAAAAATGAAATTACTGTTATTAGTGCAGGTACCTTAGCGTGTTCTGTGTTCTATAAGTAATAATTATTTTTATCAATCAGGAACATAAAATACCGTGGCGGATGTAATAATTTCCTCGCGACCGATTTGTTAAGCCGATATCCTTATAAATTTACACATTCTCAATAAATAAACTAATTAAGTCATAAAGTATGGCATACGTTTCAATATATTAGTAACTAGTATTTTATTCACTAATATTAAAAAGATCTAAGTAAATTAAGGTTATATTAACATAGTTCAAGACATTATTTATTTTAATAATCGTGTTAATTTATCGTTAGTAAGAAAGCGTATCCATATATTTTAGCTTGATAATAAATTTATTTATAGGTTTTTTGTCGATTACCCTTATATTGAGTTATTTTTTTTAGTTTATAATTTATTTGTTCTATCAATATTTGAAATTGGCATTACAATTCGATTAGCAAAATACTTTTGAGATTACCACACGACGGAAGACATACTCTTCAAGGATTACAACGTGATAAATATTTATGTAAGTATCCTTTACGTTCCAATTAACCTCGAGATAAGTATATATTTTAACTCATAGATATTGGTTTTCATTTTAAAAATATTTAAAAAGTCACACACATTCTACATTCCTTGATAAGTACACCAGTACACATGAATTTCAAGTTCCGATAAAATTATTCACGAACTTTCTTTATGCGAAACAACACAAATGTAAATAACCTTTCTACTTATTTTCATTCACTAACACCAACACTATTATCACTTATTAGTTTAAAGGACAAATTTTTTTAATTACAATATTGGCGCACATTTTGTTTTGTTTTTTTTTTTTAATAAGTCAATGACCAGCGTCGACGGCGAACGGCCAGCGTCGACTGCCCTGCACTACTTCGATCTTATGCAACAACTAATAACACGGTATTATCGATAAAGTGCATATAAAAAAACATTTATTTGTTAACGATTACAAACTAAGTGTAACAGGTTAAAATGAAATGGTTAGATGTGGCTGGCGTTTTTATCGTAAATCGATTTATAGCGACATATGAATGTTTGTACGAAAGTAATGTTTCTCAATATTAACGTGATAAAAAACAGGAATGAAAATTCGTAGTAGAAAGCTATCTCGTAAGGTTAAGCATTTAATATAAACAGGAAAGTGTACCAATTATTTTATTGAGTATTTTAATGCAAAACTATCTTGGCTATTAAATTTTGTAATTAACTAAACTTACTATCTTTTACGTCATTAAATGTTAGGGCTTAATATTTAAACTGAATTTTTTCTTTGTTAGATGTATACGTAAATATGAAGAATGTCTTAATATAATTTAAACAAACTCAAAGCAAGTCATAAAAACAATATATTCTTTTATTCAACTGCTTAATTAAAAAAAAACACGTGACGTAGATACTTCTAATTAATAGGGTCTGGAAAAGCGATGTACAATTTTTTTTTCGCTTTTTTTCCTTAGAGGGTAAAGGAATTACAGCGTACAGCCAAGTCTTTTGTGCGATGTACAAATTTAAGTAACAAAATAAGATTTTTAAAACGAAAACAAAGACGGTAACGGTATTGCACATTCTGCTTAAACCACCTTCTACCAAGACCATTTCTTTAAAATTGACATAAATCGTCACCGGATGGGTATTTCAATTATATATTTCTAAACTTGTTGTTACCGGTGTCTGTATTACACCTTTATTCATTTAAACATCGTTTCTTCCGTTTCACTCAGGCGGTTTTTGCAACACACTGCAAGTTGCCAATGCCATTCGAGAAATGAAATTTTACCAAATAGACCGAGAACACACGTTCACTTGTATTTGAATGGCCTTGATGTTTGAAATTCGAATCTAGTATAGTATAAAAATTAAATGACCATATAGCTCGAATATATTGTTGGTTTTTTTTAATAAATGGGATATTTTAAACTTGTTTATCATCATGAAGGTTTTATGCGGAACACATCGTTCGACAAGCTCATTATAAAGGTTGTTATTATATATTATATTAGAGAGGATTTTGTTATGACTTTCACTATGCGTAATTATGATGAGTATATTACATAAACATTGTCGCATCTTATCCCACTAAGGGTACTGAAAGAGTGATCGAAAATATTCGTTGATATATATAATTGTTTTAACTTACACGACACAATCACCGAAAATATTAAAAAAAAATTCAAATTGTTGTTTATTTTTAAACGTCATTGAAATCGTGTATTAAACAGGATTCTCTAAAAGCAACAAATCAAAACTAATAACTGTTTAATATTATGTGTAGTTTTCAGCAGGAGAATTAAAAATGGAAAGTTAAAAAGCATGAAACGCCAGTGAAATGAATCGAGCGAGGTTAAAAGAGAATAAAGGAACAATAAGTTTTCAGCTCGACGGGTGCGGCGATGGCATCGACCTCCGATTGCGCAATCCATTGCACTAATTCTTTGATCACAATATTTGATAGAATAATTTATGTTCAATTAACGCCTCATATGCTTCATGTAGGAAATTAAATGTATACAAATGAAAGTGTAATGCCATGTTTGCTTGTTGAAAATATAAATTATCTCAATACAAAATATTTTCATGATTTTCGTGGCGTAACGCGCGGAACATAATATATATATTTTTTCAATGCTATAACGTAGTCAAGAATTTTGGTAAAATAAGAAAATAACAGTAACTTACTAAGTTATGTCACCTCTCAATTAAACTTTCTTGAAGCAGGTTTATCTGTAACAAAAAGTTAGATATGAGTATTTTTATAGTTTGGGAGGCACTAAGAAAGGTTTTAGTCGATATCGGTTAATTGATATGGAAATACACAGTGTTTGGATGTAGTTTAATTTGTGACGAATTGTTGAGGAAGTTCATATAACACACAACGACACCCATTAAGATCTGATTGATCTTGTGTCGGTGGTCTGGAAATACACAATACAGACACAAGCACCCAGACCACGGCAAATGACCAAGATGGACGTTTACGTTTTTAGGGTCGCTTCAGTCAGTTGCAGTGACCACTACTAACTACCCTGGGTGGTATCGTTTGTGTCATATGCTTTCTAAACTAAATAATCTATATAAATAAAAATCATTTCCTGTACATACAGGTATGCATACATATGCAAGCACATCACAACAGAAAGGCTGCACCCATTTGGTTAATTCTTTTCTGTTGTTTGTGATGTAATGTGTCAGGACGATTAATATGAAAAAAAATTTCAAACACCTTAATGCAATGTACGCACCTAGAACTAGCAGTGTTAACAAATATTAAGATATAATATTTTCAGAGCATATTTGTCTCTATAGTCTCTTTTTGTCTTCTAAGAAGATCATTGAAAAAACCATAAAGTTCTTAAAATCAATTTATCAAGGTTTTATATAAGTAATACATACAAATTATATAGTATTGTTTTTATTAAGAGTATGGAAAAACAATTCTAGTGAGACAAAATACTTTAACTGCTAAATAAACAACACAATAACATTTTCTCAACGCCTCCAACGGTTCTTTATTGAAAGTCTTCTCTTTGTTTAAAAGTATATGTTTTGTTTTAACAATTCCTTTTTTTCAACAGCTTTTTATCAAGATTACAGTCGATTATAAAACTCCATTATTTTTCTAAAAATACCAAAACTAAATAGAGATTAGTTAATAGTAAATTTCACTGGTATCCGAATCAAACTCGATTTCAGTCACGTCCGAGATGTAAAAATCGATTGTGCGAGACGAGCGAACATAAAGATTTTCTTTGTCGCTGATCACGACAGAAACAAATAGCTTATTTAATGTACCTAATGTTAGAAGTATATAGCGTGTCGTGGTGTGTCGTAACGTGACAGAAGCATATCGATTTCATGCATTTGGTATGGTGAGAAACACATTATCAGGGATTGGAGGGTCATGACTCGTTTTACTGAAACTTAGTATATATGGAAGCTGAAGTCCGCGTGGCTTGACACAGTATTGCTTATACTATGTCAAGCCACACGGACTTCATTTTGAGAAAAAGACGTCTAAAGATGTAATACCTATTATTCATCAATTTTTATATATGTAATGAAGTTCTATATCCTTCATTATGGTACTGGCAATTTTAATATTCGAAATACGTTTAAATATGATGGGAATGACAGAGGAAGATATGAAGTGAAAGTCGGTGTAAAATATAAAATAATAATATAGAAAGATTTGTTATATTAAGCTTACAGAAGGGAAATAATATCCTAAATGTTGTTTCTCTTTCAGGTAAAGTTTTAATGCATGTTTGTTAAAATAATATATAAAACTATAAATAATATACTGTTAAAAACTTAGAAGAATATTAATAAAAATGTCCTCTTTCAGAGCAACACATTGGGTTTTATTTCAAATATAATAAAGTACATTATAAAACAACATTTTGGAGCTATTTCTAACAACAGCAATGGAAAAGTTAAGGTTTGAATTTGTAGTAAAATCAAGTGAAGATTCAAAAACAAATATTTTGTGCATAACTTCAATTACTGACGTCAATAAACACACGTTTTTGATTCCTGAACATTTTCAACCGGTAAAACTTCATGACACCGTGATTAAAACTGAAGCTTTCAAAAAAGTTAAATTAACGTTACAAAAGAGACATGATAAAAGACAAGTTTGGATATCGGTTACACCCGACATAAAAAAAACGTATGTAGATGAAGATGAAAACATGCAATTTAAAGGATATTTCCTAGAAGAAATAATACCAGAGACACATCAAGAGACATCTGGAGTTATTGCGGAAACTTTAACAAGAATTCTAGAGAATTTTACAGGTATAAATAAAGATTTATCTAAAAATTGTAATTTTAAAAATCTGACAGACAAATTTATGATAGAGAAATTCACTAGAAAAACCGCAAATGTATCTCAATGGATAACTATTTTTGAAGCAGAATGTATACGTCTAGGAATAGAAGAAGACACTAATAAAATAGAAGCTCTTAGATTGTTTTTAGGAGATTCATGTCTAGACTGGTACGGTTCTATGCTCATAAAATATACGGTAAATTCAGATCGGTCAATTTGGAGAGAAAACTTTTGTGAAACTTATGCCGACAAAGGATGGTCACCGGTCAGGTATGCAATTTTATTCAAACATAGACAAGGATCCTTACTTGATTACGCTTTAAAAAAGGAAAGACTTTTGCTGGAGATAAATAAGTCAATGGATAAATCAACTTTAATTGATCTCATAGTTACAGGGCTACCATATTTTGTAGCCGATAATATTGATAGGAATAATTTAAAAGACACTAAAGATTTATTTAATAACATCAGAGGTTTAGAACATTTAGTAAATAAAAAAAGTTTTGAAAAGGAATTTGATATAAGAAGAGAAGTACGTAAAACAAAGGAAAAGAATGAAAGAAATAAGCCATGTAGAATTTGTGAAAAAGAAAGCAAAGGAATCAGATATCATCCTGAATCCTTATGCTGGTTTAAAAACAAGGGTAATGAGAAACCTAAATGGGATCAGATAAGAAATGTTAATAATTCTGAATTAGAAACGGAACTAAATGAGATCAACCCAAAAAACTAATTATTCCGCCATTAATCAAAGTTAAAATATTAGTTAACAAAACTTTAGAAATTATAGGAATTTATGATTCCGGATCAAATGTATCTTTAATAAATTCTAGATTATTATGCTTAAAAAGTAACGAAAAAAATACTGATAACATTCAGTATGCAAATTTAAAAACGATTAATGGCGTGAAAAAGACTAAAGGTATCGTAACATTAAAGATAAAAATTATTGATATTGAAAAGGATATTAATGTTTTTGTAATGGATGAAGAAAACTTTGACTATGACTTCTTAATCGGATTAGACTGTATAAAAACGTTCCATCTTATTCAAAATGATAAATTGGAAATCACACAAAATACATATAAATCAAAAACAAATGAGAATGAAAGTGGCTTAAATAATAGTAATAGAAATTTAGATGTTATAGAAAAAATTGATAATGAAATAACTGGGCAATATCAAATTAATTTTAATGAACATGTCGAAAAAACGAACTTTTGTATTGTAGTAAATCATCTCGATTTTCAACAACAATCTGAAATAGATGAATTGATATGCAAATATAAATCACTTTTTGCTAAAGATAAATATGATATAGGTACTGTAAAAGGTTATGAAGCACATATAGATTTAATAATAGATAAGTATTGTAGTAAAAGACCTTACAGGTGTACTATTGAAGATAAGAAAGAAATAGAACAACAAATATCTAAATTGTTAGAAAGAAAATTAATTGAAGAATCTTATAGTCCTTTTGCTGCTCCAGTTACATTAGCATATAAAAAAGAAGAAGGAAAAAGATCACGACTTTGTATAGATTTTCGCGATTTAAATAAAAATATAGTTCCTCAATCACAGCCGTTTCCATTAATTGAAGATTTAATGGTAAAGACGAGGAAATGTAAGTTCTTTTCAACACTGGATGTAAATTCCGCATTTTGGTCCATTCCATTAAGAATTGAGGACAGACACAAGACGGCATTTGTCACTCAAGAAGGACATTTTCAATGGACTTGCTTACCATTCGGGTTAAAGACTTCCCCCGCTATTTTTCAAAGAATATTGAGCAGTATTATAAGGAAGCATAAACTATCTGATTTTACGGTAAATTATATCGACGATATTTTAGTTTTTTCTGAAACATTCCCGGACCACATTAAACATTTATCAATGTTGTTGGAAGCAATATCAAAGGAAGGCTTTAGATTGAAATTTTCAAAATGTAATTTTGCACAAGACTCAGTAAAGTATTTAGGCCATATAATAAAGAATAACACTATTACTCCATTAAAAGATAATTTGGCTGCTATAAAAGAATTCCCTGTTCCAAAAACTCAAAAAAATGTTAGACAGTTTCTCGGAAAAATTAATTTTTATGGGAAATATATACCAAATATATCAATTATTTTAGATCCATTGCATAATTTATTAAGAAAAGGCCAGAAATTTATATGGTCAGAAAAATGTCAAAAGTCATTTGAGACAATAAAAAACTTATTGTGTTTGAAACCTATTTTAGCAATATTTGATCCAGATTTACCGATATATATCTACACAGATGCCAGTATACAAGGTATAGGTGCTGTTTTAAAACAACCACAACATAATGGAGAAGAAAAACCATGTGCTTACTTTTCAAAGAAATTAAACGAGAGCCAAAAACGGAAAAAAGCTATATATCTGGAGTGCTTAGCAATAAAAGAGGCAATAAAATATTGGCAGCACTGGCTCATTGGAAAAAAATTTACAGTTTTTAGTGATCATCGGCCTTTAGAAAAAATGAATATTAAGTCAAGAACCGACGAAGAATTAGGAGACCTCACATATTATTTATCACAGTTTAACTTCGATGTGATATATTATCCTGGAAGATACAACCTAGAAGCAGATAATTTAAGTAGAAATCCCGTATTAGAGCCATATGATAACCAAGAAGAAGCTTTGAAAATTGTAAATGTTATTAAATTAGTAGAGATACAAAATGACCAAAAAAGTAATGAATTTATAAAAGAGAATGAAAATAAACTAAAATTGGAAAAATCAGTGTACTATAAGAAAGTTGGAAAAAAAGACAAGATAGTATTAACTGAAGAATTTAGTAAGAAAGTTATAGAGAAAGTACATTATCTTTACTGTCATCTAGGCATACAACAAATGAAAAAGAAAATTAAACCATTTTATACAGCGAAAAATTTAGAGAATAATATAATAAACTTTTGTAAGAATTGTGAAGTCTGCATAAAGAATAAATCTAGAGGAAATCATAAATATGGTCTGATGTCTCACTTGGGTCCCGCTACTTATCCTTTTGAAATAGTATCAATAGATACCATTGGTGGTTTTGGTGGATCACGTTCTACAAAAACATATCTACATCTTTTAGTAGACCACTTCACGAGATATGCCTATATATTGACTTCAAAAACCCAAAATTCAAGTGATTTTATAAAATTAATTAAAAATGTGGAAAATGGAAATAAAATTAATTTAATACTGTCTGATCAATACCCAGGCATTAATTCTAAGGATTTTAAGGATTTTTTAGATAGTGAAAACATTTCTATTATTTTTACTGCAGTAAATGCACCATTTTCTAATGGTTTAAATGAAAGATTAAACCAAACATTAGTAAATAAAATTAGATGTAAAGTAAATGAAATGAGGAATAAATTAGCCTGGACAAGTATAGCTCGTGAATGTGTCCAAAAATATAATGAAACAGAACATACTGTAACAGGCTTCTCTCCAAAATATCTGCTAGAAGGGAAAAATATTGATATCTTACCAGAGGAATTAAAACAAGAAAGGACATATAATGATTTGTTGCAGGATAGAAAAGTTGCATTACAAAACACTATAAAATCACACAATTATAATAAAAAGCAGTTTGATAAGAACAGGAGAGAATGGGAGATAAAAGTAGGAGATTTAGTTTATGTTGAAAATGGAAATCGCTTAAATAGAAGAAAACTGGATGAATTGAGAATTGGCCCTTATAAAGTCATGGAAAAATTATCAAACTGTGTTTATAGGATAGATACAGGATATAGGAAATGTGAGTCAAATTTATTCCACATTACAAAACTTGTACCACTGATAGAAACAGAAATGAGCTACTCAAGGGGGGAGATGTAATGAAGTTCTATATCCTTCATTATGGTACTGGCAATTTTAATATTCGAAATACGTTTAAATATGATGGGAATGACAGAGGAAGATATGAAGTGAAAGTCGGTGTAAAATATAAAATAATAATATAGAAAGATTTGTTATATTAAGCTTACAGAAGGGAAATAATATCCTAAATGTTGTTTCTCTTTCAGGTAAAGTTTTAATGCATGTTTGTTAAAATAATATATAAAACTATAAATAATATACTGTTAAAAACTTAGAAGAATATTAATAAAAATGTCCTCTTTCAGAGCAACACATTGGGTTTTATTTCAAATATAATAAAGTACATTATATATATTTATCTTTTCGTTTCTATTTTGATAAAAGGTATGATAATTTAAAAGCAGATTAATATATCAAATGAATTATCAAATAAATTTCAAATATTTGAGATTATTTCATAAATTGCAAAATGTAGAACGCACTTGACATACGAAACATTATTTTAAGAAACTTTTTTTCGTACTTATTTAGTTCAAATGACTTAAAAATGTTATGAATAATGTTAAATACGTGACGCGTTATCAGATACATCAATATATCCGAATTTGACTTTTTGTGGGTTGACACATTATTGCTTATCAGCATCCATATAAACTTAAAAGCACTTAACCAAAGAATTGAATTGAATTAATCCATGTACACTAAGTGTTTGAAATCACAAAGACACACCTATGTATCTTTTGCCTAAATCGAAAACAATTTGTACAACAGTCTTTTAGTTGCTGATTTGATTACGAATTATTCCATTTGTATCGAATTCCTTTCGGCACGGTCAATCACACATGAATGTATATAAGATGTGTTAAAATTCACAACATGTAAATCTACGTGCGTGACATCAGCAATGTGTTTTATGCTGGTGCGTTTTCTTCACGGGAAATCCTTTAACGATTCAACATTTTTACTAAATGTGATGAATAAAGACAATATTAAACGTACGGTTTGAAATAAAAAAATTGATAATACTATATTTATAACCTTTAGTTACAATCTTTAATATGTACTGGATACGTAGAAAATGGTTATTTATATAATTATTTTTTCATTAAAAATAGTTGTAAGTCTTTACTTTAATTTTGCGAAATGGTAACTACACCCGAAAAAAAACGTTGATTTATAAATAGCTGTCCCTGTGGACTTCGTGCCGCCTCAAAATCAAAATGTGTAAATTTATTAGCCATTTAATACAAAATGTATGAGAATGATGAATTTTCCAATATTTTAATAGGTCTGCTGTTCAGGATTGAGACAAAACCAAAAAAGCAAAGATCATAAAATCGGTAGTACCGTTTTCAAGTTATTTATTATTATGATGAAGATAACTACTCGACTTTGGTTCATATATTTACATTTTTTGATAAACTGAATATACATAGCTATTTATTCGTCCACGTGCGCACTTTTCGAATAGAAAATGTATGAAAGTTTTTCTTAATAAACTAAGTACGAGTCGGTTGGGAGGGGCAGCGGATGCTCATGCGCATGAAATCCCGAGGCCTCCATTTCCGTACTGAGGAATGCCTTCGCACGGGTTTTAGTGGGTACAAATCTCCACATAACCCAATCACCCCCCACGAATCGGGTATCTTCATTAAGATTTACCCTGCGTAAACGAAAAAAAAGTACGAGGGTACGTTCCTTGGAAAGGAAGCCACGTGTTTTAAATTCAATTTATAAGCAACGTATATCTGCATGATATAGGTACTAAGCGTATTAAAACAAGCGATGTTTATCCTATTACTGTATTTATTCTATTTATCTAATTAGTAAGGTTTTAAATTTAGGACATCTAACCTCATTACTTTCTTCTGTACAGCGTAAAAAGTGAGATTGTGACGTGCAATTTCACTGGTCATTGAAGCAATACTATTTTAAACCCGATTTATAATGTATCGTTTACAATATTTGTTACTAAATGAGTAGTTCTTTTAGAAAGAAATTTAATAAAAACTTTAACAGGTTTATCGGGTTTTATATTAAGTAAATACCTCAAATCCTACTGTATATGATGTATATTACATAAAATATGCTAAAAATATTTAAAATAAAATAAAGTCTGCATATATCTTTGATTTGCGTGAAAGTAATGTTAGACGACAAGTATGTAGACACGTTACTATAAAATATGTACCGTTCTATATTATCGCCGTGAATGTTAGGAATAACTCCGTACTATACCTACTATCTCAATAAAAACTATTCTGGTATGCGATGTCCGCTGTCGTACAGTATATGATCTAGATGTAGTCAGGGTTGCCACGAGATGGTCAGTATTTTTTTAGTTTTTTTTTTTTTTAGTTTTTAACCTAATTTATAAAATGCAGGAGGATTTCAGTTCACCGGGGACTTTTTATATATGTTCCTTGATTACTTAAAATTTTCTGTTTGCAAGGGTATGGTTTCAGAGTGGTCCCAAAAATTTCATTAAAAATGAAAAAAATAAACATTAGATATATGTAATAAATAATTGAACTCGTGATATAAATTAGTTTTTTTTTTAATACAAATGTAGAATTTTTTTTTTTCTAATAAATAAGGTAAAATAAAATAAATATTAAAATAGTTTGTTATATTAAACGGAACTTAAGAATGATAGAATGAAAGTGAATGATGTGTGTAAAAGAGAGGAAGAGATGGGATTAAATGAGATGGCGAGAGTGATAATACAAGCTCTAAGAGCTAAAGGTGGAAAGATATGAGTATAAGAAGTTGTAACAAGTCGAATAAAGTTGTTCGAAATCACAGAAGAATCTTTTTTTAATAATACTGTATCCCATAAGCACAATAAGCGAGCCAATCAACCACATAAATATAAATTATTTTGAATGGCCACCCTAAAAATAATGGTCTTTGTGTCAGATTTACGCTCCACGTAGCGGACACCACTACCGGGTAAAGATCGCTCTGATTCACAGGCGCTAAGATACGGGTTTGTCCTTAGAACAAGTGTAGGTTCAGCAAAATGGTATCAAACATGTTAAAAGATGCACCCGATACTAGTATGTCGGCGACATACATAGTTTGCTAATACGATGAATTGAAAAAAAAGGCTTAAAATATTTCAGTTCCTAAACGAGTTGTGCATGTTGCGGCAGGTCTCGTCCAGAATTACGAGGATGTTATGTTTCTTGAATAAAAATGCCATAAACATGAATTTCAATTTTTTATCTGGCCTTAAATATTATTAATATAATACTTTGCTTTATTACTATAGTTATTGAAAATATTTAAAAAGGTAATGTTTCATTAAATTATAATTCAGTCAGCTTTATTACTCATTGACAACATATCTTACCACATTTTTCAATTTGACATTTTTAATACTTTCGACACACAGTGCTTCAAATTACAGCGTAAATTGAAAATAATCAAAAATCAAAAAAATCAAAATCAAAATATTTTTATTCAAAATAGGAATTTACATTCTCTTTTTGAACGTCAAGAAAATGAATCTACCACGGTTTCGGAAAAGTATAACCTCAGGCCTGAGAAGAAACCGCGAAAGAAACTCAGCGGCACTTTTTTTTTTTGTTAGTTTTTTTTTTTTTTTTTTAACAACGTCAAGATTGGTTACAGTATGTAAAATATATTGAGACAGCCTGGAAGCGATCGCATTATTCCCAAGGTGTGTCATCATCTATGAAATCTTTAATATTATAATAACCTCTAACACACAAACGTTTCTTTACAATTTTTTTGAACTTTGCTATAGAAGCATTTTGAACGTTTTCTGGGATCCTGTTGTAAAATCGTATACATCTCCCAACAAAAGAATTACTTACTCGACGTAGTCGAGTAGCAGGCACAATGAGTTTGTCCTTGTTCCTCGTATTGATATGATGGATATCACAATTTTTTTTAAATGAGTCAATGTTTCTATGTACATACATTACATTTTCAAGAATGAATTGAGAAGTAGCAGTCAATATGTTAATTTCTTTAAATTTTTCTCTTAAAGATTCTTTATGGCCAAGGTTATAGATTGCGCGAACAGCTCTTTTCTGCAGAACAGATATTGTATTAATATCGGCGGCATGTCCCCATAGTAGTATGCCATATGACATGATACTATGAAAATAGCTAAAGTAAACTAAGCGTGCCGTTTCAACATCTGTTAATTTTCTAATCTTTTTAATGGCAAAAACTGCAGAGCTAAGTCTATTCGCTAACCTTTCAATATGGGGGCCCCATTGTAGTTTGGAATCCACAGTGATACCAAGAAATACTGTAGTTTTCACCGGTTCCAACGTTTCTCCATTTATAAATACGGAAGCTTGTACATTTTTAACATTGGGCGTTGTAAAATTTATACATTTAGTTTTATTACAATTTAACATTAAATTATTAATACTAAACCAATGTACAACATCAGAGAGAGCATTGTTTACTTCGTCATATGTAGATGAGTTACGTCTCACTTTAAATAACAGTGAAGTGTCGTCAGCAAACAATACAATCTTATGTTTCTTTTCTATAAGATAGGGCAGATCATTTATGTAAATGAGAAAAAGAAATGGCCCAAGAATAGAACCTTGAGGGACTCCCATATTTAGTATAGCCCCAGGAGATCTCTTGCCATTGACTTCGACCTTCTGAATTCTTTTACTTAAATATGACATTAGAAGGTCGAGTGCGGTTCCTCTGATACCATAATGGCGTAGTTTGCTGACCAGTGTTGAGTGTTGAACACAATCGAAGGCCTTAGATAAGTCACAAAAAATAACAAGAGCATTATGTGACTCCTCCCAGGCCTCAAATATATTCTTAATTAGTTCAACACCTGCATCTGTTGTCGACCGACCCTTAGTAAAACCAAATTGTTTGTCATGTAGTAGCTTGTTATTAGTAAAATGAGACAACATTTGGTTAAGTATGAGAAATGAGAAATCTTAGTAATAAGATTTATTATTCTAACATAGAAATCGTGATTTACCTTATTATTTATGTAATAAATAATAAAAATACGCGTCTAAAGCAGATAAGTACTGTAATACGACGTGTTTTTGCACTCATATGCTACTTACTGCCAATATTTTTCTTTTTCTAAGAATAAACTAACTGTGCATTGTTTTAAAAAATCAGTCTCATCTTAAATTTTTTATTTAAATCTTGAATTTTTAATGCTATTCGTGATTCATATTTTATATTTCCTGGTATATAAATATATTTATTTGCATAATATGTCCCAGCAGCGTCGTCTGAGTGAAATTTTTTACCTTATATTTCTCTTCCTTGATGCTATATTTTATATAAAATGTCAAGGAAGTAAAATAAGAGGGATACATAATAGCGCATGTCCTGTCCAATTTACCTACACGTGTATATTAAAATAGCACAGAGGCTTAATGGTAAAAACGTAACAAACGTACAAACATACAGACAGAGGTAATATCGCATTTCTATTATTAATATGGCTTAATATCCGTTTTAGTATTTTTATTCATATTGGCTACTATGATTAATAATCTACAAACTTCCGTCTCCATATTTGGGTAACCTTAAAGGATGACGGCTCGAAGTGGATTAGTCATGGTTTCGTAAAGACCACGTGACACCAAGTCTAAGTTACTATAACTAAGTTATTACGGAACTATCTTAAAATAGACAATCAATTAGCTATATCGAACAATACATATTGATTTCTTTTTTTTTCGGTCTAATTTTTTAGATTAGTGTAATCAATTTAGTATAGATTTCATTAAAAAGTTATGATGCTAACTTCATGGACTTTATTATGATGGTCAGCTGTATTACTAGTAATTTTAGGTGAATTTAATTATTACATTTGTTTTGAAATATTTTAATCGTTGTGTTAACGATTTTTTTAAAAGATTTTAGTAGATTTTGACACGCTAAAAGATTACGCATAAAAAAAGTACTTTGACGCGGTAAAGCTTATAAGTTGATATTATTTTAAAGATTATACTTTTACAAAAGAGAGGAAAAGTGATTAATTGATCTTTTCGTATTAAAGTTTAACAAAATAATTAGTTATGAAGGGCTTTACAAGATTGATTCGCGTAAGTTTTACTCATATTTCCGAACAGTAATTCAGAGCACATACTCGTAATTTATTTTCGAAACTATAAACATAGATATAAATATGAACGACCCTTTGATGTCAACTGCTAGATCACTCGTTTAGAATGTGGAATATTTATAAAGACGTGAGCCAAGTCTTCCTATATTCGTAGTGTATGGCGATGTTCAGTTCTCCATCGATTCGGAATTAAAGGGCTGATATAAATCTTAGTACATCGCATAGAACACGCATTCGAGATGTAAGACGTCTTGAAGAGCCCTTCAATTTCAATTTGTCGCAGTCTTAATAAAACAAAGTTGTGTGATTTATTAAGTTGTTGGTTCTTTTGAGTGTATCGAACATACGAAATAATTTCTAATAGTCAATTTAAAAATATACATTGAAATGCTAAAAAGACCTTTGACTCTAATAAGCGAAGCATATAAGGTACCTATGTATGTCTTAAACTACTATGCTTTACTATATATTTATATTTGCAGATAACTGTACTTTACTTTTCCTTAAAAATTTAGTGAATTTGTTTTGTTACTACAAAATGACAATGATCATGAACCCTATAGGTGACTATTCACTGGGCCAATTTGATATTAAATTAAAATTATTGAACGATAAGTATATACAAATAAGAAAATGTCCAGGTAAAATTAACGATATTTACGAAGAAAATGTATTAATTTATTCAAATCGTTTTAGGCAATTTTGGTAGACGACGTTGAATAAACGTTCGCATTTGTTATGACTTACAACTTCGTGTAATAAAAAAAATTTAATGGCCTTTCCAGGCATATAGTTTCAATGAACCCAGCTGGCATTATTCCAAAGCTTAGCACACTCGTAATTCACTCAGAGCGAATAGTCTTGCAGATATAAAGTGTACTATTAATGTTGTCTATAATTGGCTTGCGACGTCCCACAGTCTGGTGCGATCGGTCTCGACAAAAACCAATTAGTTTTTGAATATGAAGAGGTCACGTTTCGGTTTTCGTGATTTGTGTTGACATTAATTATGTACGAATGAATTTATGAACAATTTTCATAATAATATGGCTTTTCGTTTTGCTTAAATTTAACTTCTTATGTACTTCAAAAACGAAAATGAAAAATTTTGTTTTAGTATTAATCCTAACGATATAAATGTATTTTGGAACATAAAAAAATTTAAAATTGTAAGTTGTTTTTATTCCGGAATAAGAGTATAGATACCTATTATAGATAATATTCATTGTACAGTTTACGTATTTTATGGTTAATTAACTATTTATTAAAAATTTAATTGAATGTGTAAATGTTAGTAATAATTATAAAAGTTATTATTAGTTGGAGTAGTGGAAGAAAGAGGATTTTGTTAAAAGGTTTTTATTTGGAAAGATTGATTGATTGATCAACGCCTATCTAAGCACAAATATATTACAACTCGATAAATATTAAATATTTCTTCGTCATAGAAACTACTCATTTAAATAATTTTCAAATAACTTTCAGAAACTATTAATCCTGTTTGATATTATTGGTATCTAAACCTACTTTCTCACAGATGACGCGGCTTATTATTTATGAGTTATATCTTATTTATTTATGAAAATAAATAAATGATCAAAACTTTTGATTATTTTATTTAAAACCCAATATAAAACTACTGAAAAAATTCTTACTATTTCAAAATGTAGATGTATATAATACGAAATTTTATATAGATACTAGCTTCCGCCCGCGACTTCGTCCGCGTGGAATAGTTACTTTGGGCTAATAATGCATTATTTTAGAACAAATTTGGTTAGCATGAAAAAGGTTATAGTGAGCTAACCTTAAAAGATAGACATATGCTGTCGCGCACTTTTTTTTAGAACTTTTAAAGGGTAACAATTCTGTCATACATGATTTTGCGAAACTTGAACCGTTTACGCAGTGCACGCAGCGTAAGCTCTCTCAGTAGGAAAATATCCCCAGATTTTTAAACATTCTACATTGATGCTCCTCTCCTTGTGGTCTTAGCGTGATAATATATAGCTTATAACCTTCCTCGATAAATAGGGATTCCTGAGATTATCGCGTTCAAGCAAACAAACAAACTCTTCAGCTTTATTAGTATAGATATCTATGTAAAATTTCACCGTCCTAGATACTTCATATTTCGGATTAATGATCTCCATCTGTAATTAAAATGACGTATAGTAGCTTGTAAGTAGGTGTTGCAGTGTCTATATCTGTGCTATATGCCTAACCACGGAACGGGTGACTCACTTTACATAATGTAATGCGGTGCAAAAACATTCACGCTTAATGCCTCCCGCTGCATTGTTACCGGTAAAATCTTTTTTATCTATTTTACATATACATATATACGACATATTTCACATGTAAATGTATTGCGTATAGAAAGTTGGATATTTTGTGAAATGAAAATGCAAGGTTGCAAGTGCATACATCTACATATCGTTGTTGATAGTATTGCAAAGCTATTAATATCGAGTAATAGGTTAAAGAATTACATTCTACAGTTGTCTTCAGCAAAAAAGAAGGTCTTGTTATTGTAACTAGACTAAAATAATATTGGATTTATATATTTTTTTCAACACACGAAATTAAACTATTGCTTATCTTTATAACTGTTAATACGAAAGTTTCGTCGACTGCTTTTATTAGCTTGCGTTTTATTCTACTTCAACGATTTTTTTTAGAAATTGAGGAGAGTATCGTCTAAAGATGGATGTAAGTTATAAAGGACGCTCTATATTGTTAATAGATTGGCGACCGTGGGACTAAGATGTTGTCCCTTAAGCAGGTCAAGGAGAGCTCAATTAAACTGGGGCACTCACCTTTTAAATAATAACACGACGTTATTACACATTTTATTACAGAGCACAATTGGCGTTTGGGATCATATGTTTTATACATTTTCGGTTTTAGAATAGTCTCGTAAGGTCGTTAGGGCATCGAACCGTTTCATCGATCGTCTGCTTTTCTAGGGCAAACGGAAACCAACGTCAGCACAATTCATGCCCTATTGTTGACTGCTAAAGCCTTTTATGCGTTTCTAGGTCACTAGATAGGTGATATAAAGTTACAACGGTGACGTGATAGTGCCCTATAAACGGATGTCCGTTTTACTTTATAAACTTCACATATTACCATTCTTTCATCTATTATGTTTATCGTATTATATACTTTACCATAGCCATAGTTTTCATTAGGACTATCGTGTTATACATTCCAAAAGGTTAATATTGTTTGTATTTTGAAATAGTTTATAATCATAACCAAAGAAAGTTTTAAAAGATATTCATATATTTATTAGAACGGATCTTGCATAATATATTCTTAAACAAAGATATTCATTTAAGGGCTATTACTGTTGGATTATAAGTAGAGAAATCATATGAAAATCTTTGTTAATTTCTATAGATATCATTATGTATTACAATTGACATATCTTCGAATGTCATAAGAGTATGCCAACAAATATGCGAACGTCACATGATGCGGTGATTTGGCACGAACTGATGTGTGGTGACGTCGCTTTACGTGAAGAAGATCAAGGTCTATTGACAATTACGGACACGAGTACGTTTTTAAAGGTTACTAGTGACATACATCGCTCATTCCAATAGAAATTCACCCGACTACAAATGAAGTAATTTTTTGATTTTATTTTTATTTTTGAAAGTATTCTCTAGAAATTGGCTTATTTGATATGCTATATTGAGATTTGCAGACTTTATTTATCATATAAAATATTGCATGCATTTTTTACATTTCAATCGACACCACTTTAAATTTTCGATTTTATTATAAACAATTTTATATTATGTATTAAATATAATATCAAAATATAATATAAATGTTTTGACCGCTATCATTTTTAGGGTTTCGTATTAAATATTTTTTTTTATGTAGGTAAAAAAACTGCGAATGTATAGCAAAACATACATTTAAAATTACCAACATTATACAGTAATCGTTACTTATAGTGAAAATTATCATAAATAAAATTTACCTAAAAAAATATTGTATCATATTTAAATATATCTCACATCCCTCGAAGTTTCGAGTAAAATGCTAGCTGCGATTTTCCTGCTTCTGTATATAAAACAGTTTTAAATTTCAAAAAGTTGATTTCACTTAGTTTATATTCTGTAAATTAATTCTCTCTTCGCTGTCTGACATAAACGACAAGCACGTATTTATTATTAATATTTGTGTAAGGTTGCATTGTGTAGGTGTTAATTTTTTAGCCTTTTGTGTCCAAGGCTGAGTGATATCTCATTGCAAATATAGAAAACACGTAGGTTTTACATAATTGCATTTGTACGTTTTATTATTTGACAGGCACGTTGGCGCAATGGTCACTGCAACTGACTAAAGCGCTAACGGTCGCGGGTTCGATTCCGCTCACGACAAACGTCTGTATTGGCCATACGGATGTTTGTCGTGGTCTAGGTGTTTGTGTTAGTGTTGTATTGTTTCCGGATCACCGACACAAGGTCATGAGATCTAAATGGGGGCCGTTGAGTGTGATGCGTTTATTTATTTATTTATTGTTATTGATATATAACAATTTACGTAACCTTACAAGAACTGTTACTGTTAAAAATAAAGGCTCCGGCAGCAAATTCCTTCAGGTATAAAGCAATGACAAGCGACTTATTTAAATCTTTTTGAAAGTCTGAGAGCAAAACTTATATGTGTAATTTTTGCTTTTGTTTGACAATGTATATAAATCAGGCTGATATATTTAACCAAAGAAGATAGAATAATAGTCTGTCTTATACTAAAGATAACATTAAATGCGTCTCTTTCCTTCTTTTACGCGACTTTGAATATTAAATTGATTATTTTATTGCTTCTGAACTGAATTCTTAAGAATGAGTTTTGTTTAAAACAATGTTTAAACCCATTATAATCCTGTGTATAAAAAATTCATTCATAGCTAAATAAAATAATAAAAATTACACAATACCATAGAGTATGCGTATTAACAATACAGTTTATGCTTTGATTCAAAATAATCTAATATTTTTTAACAGATAATGCAATGATTAGTCTGGTATGATACATGAATGCTTTGTTTGACTATAAACATTGCCACATACAAGAATAAATGCAGAAAATCTATTCAAATCAACATAATTATTTTACATTGAATATACATAGATGCAATTAAGTTTATATGAATGTAGGCTTCCAAGAGAAATAACCAATCTATATTGGTTTGGATAGATGTAATTATTGTTTCTTCGATTTCGGAACTGATAATATTCTGTAATTTCCAACAATATGCATGCGAAAGACGAATTTAACGCTATTGAAAAAAGACTCATTTTGGCTTGAAGAATCGTAAATGGTTAAATAAACTGGTTCTGTAGTTGCGACGTAGTACAGTATTAAATGTTGTTCTTAGGAGTAACAATGTACTAACAAATTCTCAAAAAAAAAACTTATATAATAGCTAGTGTAATTTTATCTTATTTACCTATTTTGAAAAATATATTTTCTTTTTCATATTTGAATAATAATTAATCAATTATTCTTATTCGTCTGATGTTAAGTAATTACAATTATTATGAGATTTTAATTTAGTTTCGTGCAAACTGTGTTAAACATTAGTAGAATTAATTACAAGGCTATAAGTTACTACGGAAAACTTACAATAAATAATTAATTTAATACGTTAAAAATATTTTAAATTAATTCATTAACGATTTAATGGTCCTTTTTTTATTCAATACATCTTTAACAGCTTAACTATTATCCAGAAATAAGTAATTTAAATACCAATGTAAATGAATATAAAATGAATTACATCGTTTAAATTAAAAGTCATTAATTGATTAACCATTCGTTAAAATTCAAGGTAAAGATTAATCAAGTTTTCTGATGGTTCAGGAATTTAAAATATCCTTTACATTATCAAGTAATTTCAAAATTAGAGGTTACTTATAAAGGTCGCATATATATGTAAACGAATAACAAAATGTTTTGCAAGAATAAAGAAAAATATCAGCCAATTTATTACATAAACACTAGAATACCACGTGAGTAGCAAGCGTTATTGATTTCATCCAGGCTTTAAACTAAATTTATTGTCACATGCGTAACGATAAAAAACTTTTGCTGATAAATGATTGTGCGTATACTATCTGTGCGAATTCATAGTAATATTATAGTATCGTAACAATGTCTGTTCCTATGTCTGCCTGTTAGTAACGTTTAATTGCTAAATAAATTTTAAAGAATTGTCGTGTATAAAATAGATTGGATCTTAGTGAAGGATATGGGCTAGTTTTTATCGAAAAAATAAAATGTCAAGGGATGATATAGGGTATGAAAGTTTTAACTCAAAGAAGTTGCGGAGTCGTCTCGTTCCTAATATGGAAGACACAACAAAGTTACCACTAAACTCATTTTGTCAAAGTATCCAAAGAAACTAATGAAATACAATTTCATAGTTTTATTCCAGAGAACCAATGCCTTTCATGATGATATTCTAGAAATTTCCGTGCCTAAAGTAAAAGAAAACCAAAGAACAATGTATTTATTTAATAACTTATACATAATTATATAATATTGAAAACGGAGATATGTACCTCCTAAACAATGTACCAAATGACATTTCACTATAAAAGCTGAATCGCCAATTCTAAGCTAATGATTGGAATAAAACAACATAATTATATAAAAAAGTATGCACATTAAACACGACAAAGTGTTTTAACTTGTATTGTAAAGAAAACTATTCAGAACATGAAAAAGGTTAACTAATCATGATACGCTATTATAACTAATCATGATAAGATTGGCTGAAAAAGTTAACTCCTTAGCAAAATGCCTCTCTTTATAAAGCGAAGAAGGCAAGTTCTTGTGACCTATAGCGCCATATACCTTTATAGCTCACAGGTGTGGCGTGAATGTCGTCTTACTAAAATTGGTAATGCAGATGTCCACAGAGTAGATTTATTTGGAAAATTAAGTTTTCCTTTTACGTATGAGTATTTTAGCATTTCTTTTTTTAGAATTGTACTTACTGGCTCTATGATTACCAACTTCTGTGTTAACAAAAAATGTTTTTACGAATTCCTACATTGTTTATTATTTCTTGTATTGTTGAAATTGCTAGTATATGGGTATAAATGCCGAGCCATGACATCAGACATGACTCTTATTCTAACTCTTATCTGTTGCTGCGTTTCTCGTTAGATATTCAACGTTACATTACGGCCAGCGTAATGGGCACACTGTAACCGGTTAGAAGCAAACCGCTTTTTAGCTCATTCTCATGACTTATTTTTATAGACTTTTTGTTATATTTGACGTTTGTTAAATTACTTTGAGACTAATTCAAACTTCCTTAAAAAATGTACACAAAACAAATTAACAGATGTTACTACATAAATCATCTAAACATCGTGGGACGATTCTAATAATGTTACGAGTAACTGCGATACTCTGTGAATCGCAATGATTCTTAGAACGATAAACCCGCCTTTCACAACCAATGATTGAGTGAAGTACTATGGGATAATAGAGTGGTTAGGGCTTTTAGAAACTTGTCTTTGTAAATCCAAATATAGTCTAACACTTGAGGTCACACATCATACGGCACTTTTCGGCGCCATTAGCGGGTGACAAGTGAGCAATTTGTACTAAAATAGACTGATACACGTCTAACACGCCCTATTTGTATTGTGCTATGCAACAGAACATGGGATTTGTTTCAACCGCTAATGATTATGGAAATAGAATCGTACTTCCGTATGTGTCCATGAATGTGAAATTTAAATTGATAGTGCATCTGTAAAAACCTCAAGTATTTTCATTTTCAATTCACGATAATAATTATAAAATTTAGAAGCATTATTTAAGTGAAGTTAGTTTAAATATCTAATCTTTATATGTACTACTACAATTAAGATCGAATATATTAAATATATTATATAACAAAAAGAGAGCGAGTTTTGTATGTGCGAAGTATCTTTGGAACCACTTTTAAGCAAATTTTAAAAATTATAAAAAGTAAATTATTCTTGTCGCAGGTTATATTTTAGAAATAGGCTAAAACAAAATCAACATTAAGAAAGACAAAAGTGCGAGCAGAAGTAGTTTTTATACATATATAACAATCTTATATGTTTTCGTTTATCTTCCATACGAAGCAAGACCCGATAGCATTTAATTATCGTGATAATTATCTGTACAATTATTGCCGACATAGATGACTGAATAATCTAGAAATTTCCAACTGTCATTCCAATATGTATGAAATGTTTGCTTTTGGATAATACTACAATGGACATCTGAGCAAACTCAAACAGTTCATTGTTCTCGCAGGTGCTGATTGGCCGCCGTCACGATAATCATTATTTAACCTCTTTACTTAGAACCTCGCAGAGTTATCACGTCATATTTATTGATTCGGTTCTTTTAATTCAATGATATTTATTAACTATTCAATGCAATACAATTTTTGGTTAATGGCTTTTAGTTGTGCCAATTAGACACATGTTATTTCGCCAATGTTACGTGGAATTGTATAATTATGGATATGTTACGTTTATACTCTTAGACGTAAATATCTTTTACAACTTTGACAAGCTCGTCAAATATTGGACCATACACACGCTTATTATGTTAAGTCGCTATCTGGTTGCTAAGCAACATCGTCCAAAGTGATCCAAATTCTGGATGCCAAAATCCAAGAGCTTATATCATACATCATTTCATTTATCAATTAAAATTTTAATTATCATATATTGATTTTTGTTGAAACGATGTTTATATATGTATCTTTAAATATATAATTATATCTTTACGAAAATTAAATAAACGTAAGAGAATTTTTCTTTGATCTTAGATTAAAGAAATCGACATTTTTTCTTAGAGATATAAGTGTTGCGATAAACCGTTCACATTACTAATTCGATTTGTCGTTTATTATTAGTGTAACACGTATTGCGGGAAAAAATAAATGACATAGATTTGAAACAAGATTTCCAATCGTCTAAATTGCGTAAAACAGTTGTTATGACAAATCAGCGTGACCGTGGTCGTTTTACTAACTGTAACTGCTGTAAGACGACTAAGTAGGTACTCGATTATAACAGTGCTGTAGATTTACTGATGAGTAAATAATGGGTAAATAGCGATTGGCGACCATCTAGCGCTTGCAGAATCGATACTTCTTTAGAATGGATATTCGTATCAGCGACATCGATTTCTCGGTCTGAGTTATGTCCTTGTATATCCCTTAGATAGCACGTTAAAGTACGTTTAATAATCTATTTGAAAAAAATACTTTTACGCTCGTTTATTGAGAAAGGTTGTAGGCTGTTAGGAGGGAAGCAATCACCATACACGCGTGTGGAACAACGAGGGGCAGCTAATTCGAAAGAGTTAATTCGAAAATAATTATAACTTTATTCAATAGAACACTGACGATTATCGCTTTATGAAAAAAAATGATCATCTGACAAATCTATATGAAATTGATTTCATATAGTGGGAATCTCGTGATCGTTTTTGTAATATTATTTAAAAAAAAATAACATTGCCTTAGTTGATGCAAAATAAAAATCTGGTCAGATATATTTTAAGAGTTAATTAATAATAAGACAAAATATTCATTCAAAAATAAAATAAAAAATAAAGAAGGATATTTCGGTATAAAAATAAGTTATTTCAGATGCAAGTACGATTTTCCTCATGTATATAAAATGACGGCGGCAGCGACGACACTGCATCTAATCAATACTAGCATTTGGCAACACCGATAGGAAATAATACATAGTTACAGTATTCGAAGTACGATGCCAACTACACTAGTGGAGTTTTAATAAGACACGTACATATTTACACTCAGAGATAGTACCGTTATGTTCAGACGGTAGCTTGTAGATAAATAAAACTACATAGTGCAGGGACAAAGAAACGGGATAATAGAATAAGATTATGAAGGTAAATTTTTAAAGGCAGACATGTTTTAGTAACACAATAGCCTATGAATAAGTGGATGATAAAAAAGGGTTATTTAGTTCTTATCAGCGAAACGCACCGTTGTAAAAGCCAGATACACTAACGCCCCTCGGTGTCAAATAATATTCAAACTTCTCTATTACAAATTATTGAATGTTGTTTTAATATAAAGTAGGTTATAATAATATTATATTGTGTTCACAGCGGCGCGACGCGTTTTATTCGAGTAATGCAGGCGTGATGCGGTACATTTCTTGGCACGTTGCTTTTTCCTTAATGACCACTTCCTTAGCTAAATGTTATTTAAAAAAAGAAACGGATATTAAAAAATAAGTCGTGTTCACTAAAAAGCAAAAAAGTTACAGGTAAGCCAAATACGCAATTTTATTTACTTGAGTGACATTCTAATTTCAGTTATCTTGACCAAACTACTGAGCTGATTTTGGTAATAATTATATGATATACAATCCTTTTAAATAAAATAAAAATATACATTTCGGATTTCAGACGTAACAAACAAGGACTTAATAAACTACGAATTAAGAATCATCTCTTTTCCAAATAGACTTTAAGTCTTGAAAATTATTGTAAAATGGTTTTACCATTTTCACTGAATATTAGGTGTCAAACATATTTTCAGATGCTACTAAGAATCATGATGTACGTAATGTAATGATCTTAACATCATTGGATGTTGTGTTCTGACGAGTCGATTCGGGAGTATCTAGATTCTCATCGGTCGTGGGAGTGCTCAAGATGACGTTACGTTTGCAACTTATTCTGCATAATTTACACTTACAAATACGCCAGATATGGCATAAGTCGCGTCCTACATTGGCAGCTCCAAGGTCCTTCTGATAGTATATTTTATTTTTCAGGCGTTATTGCCTATAAAGCGAGAATTATACTTATCAGTTTTGTTCTTGGACTTTCATAAAGCTTTACATAAGTTGTTTGTCATTGATTGACACCTGAAATAATTTACTGTTATTGACTTTATTTTTGACAGCAACGTCATTTGTAAGGTTACGTAAGTAATTGTTACACAGATGTTTTATGTCAATTATGAGAGTAACACTTACAAATGTATTTCTCACAACCTCCACGCACGCTGCAAAGTATATCATATACGTTTCGGGACAAACTACGATAATCTTTGCTTCAATTTATTTCTTTGATTTGTGGCTTTTAGTTGATAATCTTTTAATCAATTAAATTCTTTGGTTAATGGCTTTAAGTTGTGCCAATTAGACACATGTTATTTCGCCTTTCGCATTTAATGTAAAAAACACGATGGAGATTTAATAATCTTTGCTTAAGCATTTACTTTCACAACTATCAACTGTCATCGTGCAACTTCAATGCTAGAAATATTTGTTTCATGGTAGTAAATTGACGTCGGTTTCTAATAATCTTGTGTTAGTCGCGTCACTATTGTTTAGCGAAGCTGAATTTCTATTGTTCTGAATGACTAATTACTCCGTGACAATGGCCTTCAGTGACAACCGCGGACTGTGAGAATTCTACTTTGATAGGTTTTTATGCGACTACAATTATCGATAAATATATAGTTTTTTGTCATTTATTCGTATTCGGTTAAACTTGATAGTTTAGATTTTCTCTTTAATTAAAAAGTCTACATTATGACTATCGTATATACACTTAAGCGAATGATATATTCAAATAATAATTAGGGACAAAGATATTAAACAAAAATTATCAACATGCATTGGAACAATTAAGTCGAATACTAATAAATTCGTGTAAGTAAATATTTTTAAGCACGTTATCGTGACTCTTGAGGTGGTAAATATCGTTTTGTTACGTCGCGTACAGTGTGAACAGAATAATAACCTATCTGTTAATCTGTTATTTAAACGTTGTATGATAAGATACTGGCGTACATGGAATAGAAAAAAATAAACTAAATAAAGCTCGAAATGATCAATGCACCACAATACTTTTACTTATTCTATTACATCGACTTGGCCGTCGCTAAAAAACCACAATGTATCTCACAAATAATCCATGTATATTAAATTAGATTGTTTAGTGCGATTGTCTAGTCATCAACATGTATTTAAAACATAAAGGATTTTTATTATAAAATATATATTATCTAGCATAAAAGTTAGCTAGGTACGTAATAAGTAATGACCGAAGATCCTTTTAGCAGGGACTGAATAAATTAACCGACTTGGTATTACACGGATAGAAGACGAAGATCTGAGTTGCGAGACTTGATTATTTTACAAGTTATATTTTTAATAGCATTTATGTTTAAGAAAGTTATATTGTTAACTTTTCAAAAGCGATGTGACACGTCAGACGACATGCAATGCAATCGCTGATAAGAAACTATTGGGAAAGTTTATGTTGCTACGCTCCATTTACATTAGCTAGCCAAGCATTTTTCTATTTACAATTGCTTATGATGAAATACTGAAAAAATATATTTTTATACACTTTTATTAATATTTTTTACCTCCTGACGTCTACTATATATAGTGATGTGTTATATAAAAATATTACGTTATAAATCGTAGGGATGAGAGAGCAATTGGAATTAAGATTTTTTTGAAATATTTGTAAGTAAAACTTCTTAATGAACTTTGTTTTTTTTTTTGTTCTAACCGGGTGATGTCTTGGAAAAGAATAATATAAAAACTGTGTGAAGTCCTCGCAGCGTATAATAGAACAATTTCCATATATGTATATTATTGAGAAAGTTTTCTGTCGTATATTGAATCCATTAAGAATAGAGCCATTGTTTTTTATAATACTCCATATGTTGAGACAATGCAAATTTTACATGTTTATGAGAAAATAACAAGTTAATAGCAATTAGTGCTTTATCGTCATCAGAATACTTGTATGGTTCTTCTATTTATGTGAAATTTCTAGTTTTATCTTTATGTCTTTCTATATAGTGAAATTATATTAAAATATACTATAAAGAATTTCACAATTAGAAACGAATACTTCGCCATTTTATGTCAATGCAGATAGTAGAGTTAGTTCAGTAATGAAAGTCATACAAATGACACGAAACATATTGAGCACGTGCTTTCTAATGAAATTTCATTTTAATTAATTCAAAAATATAAAAATAATGACGACAAAGGAACAATTTCGACTTTACATATGGACCTGTATACTTCAGTTTACTTTTTTTTTGTTAAAAATCTTTGGAAAGCATAATTATGAAAAATGTCTACGTTATCAGCTTTCTCTGCGTCGAAACAAAGCTTTACGTAACATCACTACTATGTAAATTAGCCTACAAACTGCCTTTGTTTTGACGATGTACAAACAACGCATTTTAAATTCTTTATTATATTACGTCATATTAATTAACTAAGAATTGCTTTGAAGATGACTCGTTATGTAAACATTTTCATTGTAATTTAGAAAATTTTCATAAAGTAAATAATAAAGTTATATTTATTATACCGGTATAGAATGCATACTTTTGTTGCTATTTAGGATTTGACCCTGTAAATACACAAAAAAGTGAAATGTCAGTTTGTAAATTAGTCTATAACTTGCGTAATTATGAAAAACTCTTCTTCAAATACTATCTTATTAACATAATTATTATTGTAATTGTAATGAAAAAAGAGTTTAAAAATTAGTACATACCTATTACATAGGTAGTAACATTACAATGAATAATAATAACGTAACTATAATTAATAAATTATTTCACTTTTACTACAAATATAGAGTATTTATTAAACAGAATTTTACTGTGCCCATGATGTATATCAAATTAAACAAGTATAATATCGACCATGGTCTCCGAACCCAAACAAGTGTGCATTGCACCGTGTCATTTTCTTGTTTCGTGTGCTGTGCTGGAATGTTTGAGAAACTTCATAATTTTTTTGTGCGGCTTCCTGCAGACGTGGGAATTGAGGGTTAACTTAACCTTTCCCTAGGGAGCATCGCGTAAGTGCATGGTGTGTGAAAATATAAGGCCGCTTAATGCAAAGATGTTATTGTTGTGCGCAAGCTAAAGAAATTTCCGTTTACATTGACGTTAATACGTTAATGAAATTACTGTCATTCGTTTTTGTTAGTTATTTCTAATGGCGGATTGTTGTTGATGTGTTAAATGTCCGCAATAACAGTCAGGTGATTTAATGATACTTTTTACATCATGGAAATGATGAACATTTGAAGTGGAAAGTTGTATTTTAATATATTGTATTATATATATGGTCAAGAAAAGATAAAAAAAAAGGCTTATGAAAAGTTTTGTTATGTTTAAATATAGTATTTTTTTGTTATACTCTGTGAATCCTTTATTTCGTAGGATAAGAAGTTGTTTTGCAATTTTCTGTAAGTATAAGAAACCGTTCTAAAATAACGTGGTTCATATATTTTATTCCAAAAATTAACTTCAATAAATATTTTTGAAATTCCAGGTGTTATAATTATGTGGAAGTTTTTAGTAGACAAGTAAAATATAAATAAATATCTATTTCTAATAAAATCTAAATTAAAGTAAATCTTATTTATAACAAAATCGTTACATTACAAGCAATTATATTAAATTGCCTTCAAATGTAATAGTGAATGGGAAGGATATCAAACAATTGTTACGTTGGCGCTATTAAAATTAAAAAAAATCGTTTTAATTTATATGATGCTTTTTTGTAAAGTATTACGTAAAATATATTTTTCAATAATAATTGTTCAGATAATCACTAATTGATTTTAATGAATATCATTACGAAGGTACCAGGCACCGCTCGTTTACGTTTGAATGTAACGAAAAATATAATTTTTATTGTACGACGGATACAACAAGATAATTATCATTAAACGTTACGTAAAAGTTGCATATTGATCAGTTAGTCACGATTTTCTCATAATCTTCGGCTATACTTATACACTTTTAATAATGAAGAAATAAATTTATTTTATCCTATACACTTATACTAAGGTATATATAAATTTTAAGGAATACTTTATATAGCGTTATTAAGAAAAATACATAAAATATAAAAATAAACAAAAATCATTTAAATGATTTATAAGTAGAAAATTATAGATAAAAACATTTTATGCCTATTTTAAAAAGAAAACAAAAATATTTTCTCAAGAATCTGTAAATAAACTTCTTACAACATAAAATTATAGTTTTTATTGTGTAAACTTTGAAAGGTCCAAGGTTTATACGCAACTCATGAGCCTACACGCATATAAATTTGATTTG
This sequence comes from Hypolimnas misippus, assembly GCA_037950945.1. Lineage (NCBI taxonomy): Eukaryota > Metazoa > Arthropoda > Insecta > Lepidoptera > Nymphalidae > Hypolimnas > Hypolimnas misippus. Next base: position 9,320,610 of record JBBEEQ010000025.1, on the reverse strand, counting down.
TTAATTGATTTTTCTAAACGCCATACAAATACCAACTATTGTAGATTGAGGTTAACTACTAAAAGATATTGTCATAAATACTGACATTGACATAAATTTTTTTAGGTTTGATTTAAGGGTTATAATGTATATTTATCGCATATTTTATTATGACTTCCTGTTTTATATTAAAGGTTTACGTAAAAAATATATTCATTTATTTTTATTTTATACGAATTATCTGATATTTTATTTTTGAAGACTTATTTCTATTTATTAAAACAAATTGTTTTACAAAACATAAAAAAAACCTCTACAAAAGCAATATTAACATTTCGTAGAACAAATATGAAAAACATTAAAATATATTATACATTAAGTTAAATGAAATTAAACTAGATTTAATTTCGATGTAATCTTTTGCGTGTCGCCTTTGTACAACGTTTCAATGTAAATCGCGTGGGTGTTCACGAGTTCAATGTTTTGAAAAACATTCCGAAATTTATAAACATAGGTGGTTATGAATTGAGAAAGATGTTCTTGTTTTTAAACAACAGTTTCAATCAGTCAATTTACTAGATTTATATGTTTTTGCAACTGTGATTCGAAGAATTAGTTGAATACGTCATCACTAACCTTGTTTTATTTTTAAATAGTGGATTAGAAAGGTTTATTTTTATCAATTTTACTTCGAGATATTAATTAATTAATTCAGACTTTTTAGATTAAAATTTCTAAAGGAGTTACAATATCTCGCTGGTTAAAGACCGTATATTTAAAAGACTCCAAGGTTACGCGACCTAACAGGTAAATTAGTCGAGCTCATATTATGTACTGTAATTCTTTTAAAATTTTCCTTCACTCCAATCCTGAATAGAAAACACAAATGTATACTTAAAAATATATTTGTTACTAAACTAAAATATGAAAATGAAATTTTATTGATAATTAAATTCTCGTGATCGCTTCGGTTTAAAATAAAAGACTTTACGATTCATTTTACAAAAATGAAACACTAAAAGACCGTATATGATTCGCTGTGTGTGCTACTTGATATAATTGCATTAAACTGAAATTAAATATTAAAAGAAATTACGAAATTTCTAGAAGCAATTATTACTAACGGAATAAAAAGGCAATTATAAATCAAAGAGTAGGTAAGTAGAAGCTGCAATAACAGATTGATGATTGAAACTACAACCTTTTTTGTCGTTGTTGATTGTAATTATTTCAAAATTGCTTTCCTTTTTATTGAAATAATATTTAAATGCTGCTAATATTTTTAATTTAAGTTTAAAAGATACTATATCTTGTTATTTAACTAATACAGATCATTAAACTAAAAAAATAAATTCCCGAAAATTGGATAAAGTAGTGACTCAACTTTTTTTATTAAAAGTCCACATACTTAAATTAACAATTAAAAATGCCACAAAACAGTACTGAGTACTGAGTGTCAAAGTTTAATAACCATGAATATATTTTGATGAAATAAGAAAAAAAAATGTACGTGCATCGATATTCCGGTCAGACACTAAATCGATGGAAGCGTGTTTATTTTTTAATCCGGTAAGTCATGCACGTGACTCGTACGCTCTAAAGGTCAACCTAAGAAATTTAACTATACATTTAATAAATATCACTCATACATATTATAAATGATCTCATAAGAATGAATTTTCTAAATTTAGTTATATATCAAATAAAATAAATTGAAAAAAAAAATTGATTTCAATTGTGATAGAAATATCTGTCTTTATATTTGTTCATTCAAGTCAAATATATAAAATTGATTTAGTTGCGGTTTTGACGCCTGCAGAGTAATTACGTTAAACTATTGCTGTCTTAGAATGTTACTTTGACAGTTGATTTCTGATTTATAAACATCAGCAGTTAGTGTAGTCAAGTACTAAAATACAATTAATTAACAAAATAGCCATAGACCAAAGAATTGAATTGAATTAACAAATTGTGGGATGTTATAATAGCAATAGATAGTCATTAAAAGGATTTGAAAACAGAACAGCTCAATTAAGAACCTCCTCTAATTTGGAAAACAATCAAAAATATTTTTAACGGAATGCATAAGTTTTGATATGAAAGTTAACCATATAAAATCACAAGGGAAATCGGGTAAATGTTTTAAAATAAGAGTCAATCACATTATGCAATTATACCGGTAGGATCTTTTGTATCGTTTCAACGCCCGGTGTGCTGTGACATCACGCAGCATTTCGAAAGCATGACTCACTGCCATGCTGTGATTAGTGCTGAGAAAGATTTTAATGTTGACTTCGATTCGTGTGATTATTTGGTGATCATTACTTTTTTTAATAATTCATGCTATTGATTCTAGCCATTTAATTTTTAATCCACATTGCTTTTTTCGTAGTAAATAGTAGATATCTGAAAGGGTAAAGCTACGGAAAAAAATGTAGAGCTCTTTATAAAACTTGCGAAAAATTTACTTTATAAACTTTAAATTTTTTATCGTGACCTATTTTTTTTTTAATTTCATCTAAGTCAAATTATTTAGAAAATAAAATTAAGACAATACTACATGTAAAACATAAAAGTAATATTTTTAACAAACATATATGCAAGGTAAAAACATTAAAAAAAGTTTAATACATGTTAAAACAATATTCAAACAAGATTACGTCAAGCCCGACCCTTGCAGGTAGATAGATAAATAAGCGATAGGCCACCCCATGCACTTGACACAGCACCTGTTATTATACCTGCTGTGTGCCTTTTATACTGAACATTTTATATAGTTATTCTTAGTTATTATCGAGTTCGTATTTTAGATAACAAAAAGGTATTAAATACTAACTCTTCGCTGCGATTTCGCTCGTGTTAATGTAGCGAGATAAGCGCTTCCTGTTGTACGTTGAATATATTATACGTATATGTTATATTATGTAGTATAGTGTAAGCTATAAGTTAACAAAGTTTTATCGTAATCGGATGAATGGTATAGTAGCATTTAAATTACGTACAAAATAAAGAAAACTTGATTTTTTATATTAGATTTGCATTGCTGACGATTATTACGGATTTTCTTTTCTCTCAACTACTGAAATGGTATTGATTTGATTTTCCCGCGAAATACCTTCATTTCCCGGGATTAAGGTATGCTTAATCCAAGGAATTTGAAATATTCACTTTCATTTCAATTTAATGAAAATCGAAAATCCATGAAATAAACACACAGGGGGCCGAAAATGATATGTTAAAAAAAATCGCCTAGTCATCTTTGTAAACTCAAATTATAAAAAGTAGAACACTGCCGAGTAAAGAATTCTTAATAGTGAGTCTTCCTAATTTAAATATTAGCAACAATTTTTTTATCTGTATTTTTTAAGTATCAAACTTAGATTCTGTTGTTGGAATAGTAATTCCAATAGAATCTAAGTTACAAATACGTCTTTATCCCTTCTTATATAACTAAAAATAATGTAATAGTAATATCTGTAATTACCTATCTTAAGCAGGTGAGAAACTTGTTTAAAAACACGTATAAAACTTTGGTAGAGCAAATATAGAGAAAAATTGTAATTAAATTTAATTGTTATTACGTTTTTAATAGCGACAGTATGATTTATTCACGTGTGCCAATGATCATTAAAATATTATTTTTATGTTTAAAATGCAATTATATCTTAGTGTTTGGAAATTATTGGAATTTCACTTAATAGTAAGTTATCACTAATTGTAGGTCACTTTCTTAGAAGTTTGTATTAAATTATGTTTAAATGTTAAAAAAGAAACGTTAATAATGTTAAATACGTGTTAAGTAAAATTAGATGTAATAAAAATTAAAAGAAAGCATTGCCAAATAAGATGTTGTTTAAACAAAATACTTTGAAACTTAACTAAACTACAGTCATATCAGCTGTGAAATCTTAAAGAAACCGTTGCGTACTGCGACTACCTTATAATCTTAATGCTCCAGTAAATATATTAACATTATATGCAATGACGCCATATAAAATCTTTTTATAAGTAACAAGTAAACAGGTAAATATTAAAAAGTACTCTTTAAAAATAGAATGCGAATATAGAGTTCATAAACACCACCACACATACTTATATTCTTAATTATATACGTTTGAAAGAGACAATTTTATATTTGAAATAAATACCATAAAAGGTATTCTTGGAATGTTATTAGCATAACTTTACTCGTGTTAGCTTTCTATTCGCTAAGTGTCCGGTTGCGAAGGATCAACTTATACAGGTAACCTGCGTTTCGTGTTTAGGAGATACTACGGTACATCCGCTATCATAGACACGAGAAAGTTATGCCTCCATCATCACAAAGTTTTGCAACATTATAATCATTGCAACTTACATAATGGTTTAGTACAATTTACTAATAAATAGTTAAAAGTACCTTACGTTAAAAAAAACAAAACACACACGTAAACAAAAATAATTTAATTGAATATGTTGAATTATTTGTGTATATGTTAAAAATAGGATGCTAAAGGCTCTACGTGGTCATGTAGAGCATATTCTTTAAGAAAAATAGTCGCATACCTTGGTTAATTGCCGTCGAACGAATAAGAAGACAGAAAGTCGATTATAGAGCCTCCAACTCAAGGACCGCACACAAGAAAAACTCGTCACTGTTTCTCACACTATTACACAAACGATAAACCACTTATGAACCACTTTTATTTGATATATGTACTGTTTTAATATGTCAAATAATGTACACAAACAGGTTTTTTTTACGATCAAACATAACGCACTGAAATTGCACACCTATATGACACGCTGGTTGCGCGGCGACTGAATTTGTTGAGAGAGAGAGACGGCGCGATAACGTTGAAAAGAGATACGCAGTGACGTGGGAGGGAGGACGACCGCTAAGCTTCAAGAGCACACAGTGTTCCATTTTTACACCTGGTTTAGGCATAATGAAATATTACAAGGTGGTAATGGAGATATTATAACAAAATAAAACTTATGCGTGTACAGTTTTTAATCAGTATTTAGAATTAACAAAACTAATCGATGGTAATTATGTTTTTTTTTTCGTAATGTAACAAAATTCATTCCATTTCATTAATTTGTTTGTAACTTTCTTAATAATTGTTATATTATTTTAATTATTTATGGGTATTACATTTACCAAAGTATCTACTTCATACAAAGTTGTAGGTTGGTTAACAATGCATAACTTAAATTGATGGGTCAAATGAGATGGTATTAAATTTTATCGTTATGCATATAGAGTAAGTAAGAAATAAATCAGAATTTTTGAAAATGTATGCCACACAGATATAATATAATAGAAAAATGTTTTGTGTGAAAGTTCGCTATAAAAATACATCATACTGATACTCTTTATAAAAATTAATCAAATATAATAATTATAACCAACATGATTGATACTACAATAATCAAATTTTATCCAAAATAATATAATATTTTAATTCAAGTCATTATTATCCTATTTCATTACATTAATACCGTGTAATTTATCGTCCTCTGTTTAAGAATTTATTTCCCAGCTCATAATATATGGCTCCCACTCCTTAAAGCACACTATATTAAACAAAAAACACACACCGCTTAACAATCGACAAAGGTACACGAAAAAAGCTAACGACTAAAAAGATATTTCTTTTTAAAATCCATTATTAATAATGTTATTGAATAACTTTAATTATATATTAAAAATATTAAATTATCATTTAGTGTCTTATTTAAAAAAAAAGGAATTTTTATCTATTGTAAAAACATTGTTAAAAAAACATGGTATTACTAAACCCGCTAAACTTTTGTCTAAACAAAACCCGCTCTGGCCCACTGTTCAACGCCGTACCTCCTGTTACCTGGCACCGGCGATCACGGCGCCTCCCGCCCCGCACGATATTTCAAATTTTAAACTTTACAACTAAATACATTCATGGACATATTAGTAATGCATTTCTCGTTAATTCAAAGCTAGTTTATGAAATATACATAAATAGTCTAACGAGTTGTTTTAAAACAAAAATCATTGTAATTTTTTTTCTGTTTTACTCTAGCTTTGTCTGTGAAAAACAGATTTTTTCAAAAAAAATCTTACATTTTAGTTTGTGCTGTTTATATAATTGTACAGTATGAAGTAGTAACTTTTATGTACTTGTATTAAGTAGTATTTTTTTATGATATAATATTATGACCTATGGTAGAGTATGTAGAGATTGAAGTCTACGTAATATAACTTTATTGATAGCATTATTTTTTTAATTTTTGTTATGAACCGGTCACGAACAGTAATTACATGCAATACGTAATTTTGTTTTTAATTTATTATTTCACAAGGCCTAAGCCAGTAGGTCTAGACTTTTAAGTATGTGACATATACCTCATTAAGTACCTAGCTTGTATACTTTAGACAAGTATTAGGTAACGTACTAAGAAAAGATTTTCTAACATTCTTCCTCTAAGAGGATAAAACAATGGATCAAAGTTTTGGGAACATAATGTTTGAAGTTTGACTTTTGAATCATTGATGGGAAATCCCCTCGAGCGCAAATCTGATGTTTAATAAAATAGTAAAATATAGAAGAACTGTTATTGTAAACATAGATATTTAAATGAAAATATAACAATCGAATATTACGTCATTTTACAACTCTTTACTGTTAACCCATATTGAGTGTGTGGGAGGAATGTCTTAATTTCTCGCGAAGCCTGCATTGTTCTTGCGATACCTAACTTTAAATAACGATTAAATTAAACAGTAAGTTTTTATTGTTACAAAGTGTTCCATTTACAGTATAACGGGATGGTTCCCATAGTAGGAATATGATATGATTTTAAACTTGAACAATGAAACTCGATGTCGAACGATTATATTTTTGTTTATACAATCTTTTTTTCGAAGGTATGTTTTGTCGGTACAAACTTTGTATATTGTCTAGACATCACATCGCAATACAACGGTTGTAAGGCTCAAAAGGGCTTGAACCCAGGGCCGTAAAACAAGTTAAATTAAAAAAAAAACAACGGTTGACATTTTTATGTATCGTTTTGGCAACCTGACACTAGTGCCATTTACATTTGCATGCGTGCAAAGGGTTTTCAGGTTTTTTAACATTAAATAGATAATTTTTTGCATAAAAGTTTAATCGATTTTGGAACAGTTTTGAATATTTTGATTTATATGTATAATTTTTCATATATTTTAGCAGATATATTGTCTAAAAATATTTACGAGTTATATGTACTTTTGAAACTGTGGATTAAGCGAAATATTTCACGCCACCTGAAAATTGACATTTGAAAGTGAATAGGTATCTAGACAATAAATCTTAAAATAATCAAAGGGTATAAAATATCTCCCATAATACAACATTGAAATGCTTTATTAAATTAGTGTTTTATACACAATTATGAAACTAATTTTCCGCTACAATGACAAAAATTAAGTTAATTAAAAAGTATACATTTAAACATATAAATTCGGTCTATTCTCTTTGAGTACCTAAGATACTTCAAGTGCTAGTATTTACATTTTATGAATTACACATTACTATGGATGGTAAAGAATAAGATCTAAGAAAAACTACATGAGTCGGGAGAAATTCTGAAACATTTACTATATACATAATTAACTCATAACACGACGAAAAATATAATTTAAGCATCAAAAGAAAATATAATTAATCAAAAGAAGGTTAAATGAATTCTCTTATATATCTAAGAATCATCATCATGTACATAGAACTTTTTATCTGCCACGACATCATATTTCAACCAATGCAGGGTGATACCTTAAGCTCCAGGCCCTCATAGAGATCTCTGTTCACCAACACTTCTAGGTTGTCACTACACTAAACTGTATTGATGCATTATCTTTTGTATTAAGGTCTTAGATACATATCTCATAATGGATGAATATTCAAAGTTTTATTGTTACAATTATGACATCTCGTAGATACATCGTCTGTTATCACAATACCCGTTATCAATGTACTATCAGTAAATTACATAAAGTCAAGGATCCGATGGATAAAAATTCTTGATATAATTATATATATATAAAAATTGGTATGTTTGAGAATATTTTATGTATTTAATTAGTAATATTGATATACTTATAAACTGTGTAACAAGATTTTAAAAAGAGGGAAACCGATTAAAAAGCGTAATACGTAATTTTATTTTCTTGGATGATATGCTTATTCCGGTTATTTATATTTTTAATAAAAAAAAATTAACAAATCATTTAAGCGGGTTTCAAGTAATCAGGGAATAGAAATAAATAAAGAAAAAATCCTCGATGAATTGAGAATCTCCTCCTTTTTTAAGCCGGTTAAAAATAAATACAATAAAAAAACATCACCTGTCTTCTGTAATACTTTTCTTGTGTTGGAAAAGAGTGTATATCTATGAAAACATTAGACTTGATCTATAAACATATAATTTACTACAAATTAAAACTAAATTAGAGGCCTACTTACGTATTCTTCATGTATGGTATAACTTAGAAACTGAAAACATTAAAATAACTCGGTGTCAAGGAACTTTTACGTAATAAAGGTGATTTAAATTAGCATTTGTAAGTAGTAAATTGTAATAATGATAATGATTTACGATAAAAAAATATTAGAAGTAATTCTTCTAATGTAATTAATACTTCATTAATTTATTATTTACATTGAAACAACACTGGTTAATGAAATAATTTAATTTTGATATATTATATAATATATTTCATACTTATTCGTAAAATTGTATTGGTATTTTTAAAATATTAAAAATTTATCTACATCGGTCATTATAAAACAGTTAATTTTGAGCACGAAAAACATAAAAAAAACTTTAAGCTTTCTGTGTTTTAACACATGCCTTAGTTCAAAAACTTAGATCATAGATACATTTCATCCAGTGTTCCGCAACGTCGTCAACATCATAGATGACGCTGCGAAACTACCTGAGTAAAGCCGTGCGCGAGTATTAGTTACGGTTACTTATACAAATAAATAATCATAGAAAGTAGATGTTTATTATTTAAAAAAATGCACAAAAATAGCGACACAAGCGCTAGTACTCGAGTAGATCGTGACGGTGTAGTTTTTAAATTATTCTATTGAAGCAATTGCAGCCCTGTGGCAGAGTAGTGTTACAACGCCGTTGATGCGCACCGCGTTTGGAGATCCAGTACATTTAATTTTAAGTTTTTTTATGTGTAGTAGACTTATTTGTGATTACGTGGGATTTTATTAATAGAAAAGTGAGTGTTTTGCATAATATTATTTTTTAGTATATTTATTACATTTTGTATAGTTTTATTGTTTTGTAGAAGTGAGTTATGGGAATGTAATGATTTTCGAAAATAACGCGTACGTACGTAAGTGAAATTGTATTTGACAATATTTAAAATATTTGCTTATTTCATTTTTTATAATTATTACGATTTTGTTGGCCATATAACCCATGTATACAGGATGTTTGGCAGATGGTTTGCCAAGGGCAAGCGAATAGGTGAGTATATCTATCATGTCTAAAGAAAATCCCTACTCTAAGCCCCACGATTGATAAATGATTTTGTTATTAAATATAATCCGGATTCTTCACCCGTTTACATTACATATTATCAGCGAAAACGAAATTGAAATGTTTTGATAAAACTTTTAAGTTTTTTATATCAACTTTTATTATTGTAAAGTATAAGTTTTTATATTGATTACTATTAGCCGCTCGCAGTTTCACTTGCGTTTATAGTTACTGCTTTCCTAGCGACGTAATGTGATTTAATATAGCCTATAACATTCCCCGATAAACGGGCGAAACAACGCAGAAAGATTTTTCAAAATCGGATAACTATTTGTGAAAGTTATTCCCTACATACTAACAATTTTTAATTCTTTATAATGTTAGTGAAGATGTTGACTTACTTATATTGACTACAAGAAATATATAAGTTATGATTGAGTTGACCTCACCGGAAATGGGGCACAGATAATTCGACGCGAGCGAAGCCACGAGGAGTAGCTAGCTGTTATTAAGAGGGGAATAAATGTACCTACGTACTACCAGTGTTTCTCAAATTAGCGCGCCTTAATAGGGAGACATGGACTAGTCTACGGAAAGGCGCAAATATTAGCCAGGATCGCGAATAAGAGGGCACGTGCAAATAATAATTCACGAAACATAGATACATATTAACTACTATGCTGCCTATGGTAGCCTTTCCCGTAGCAGACATCACGATTCAGAAAAAAAGTATATGCTTAAGGACGCGTGTAGATGTACATATACTTTTCCCAAACTTTCCGTGATACTATTTTTAACTAAAGATTAAAATAGCGTTATGGGATTCTAGTGACTTTTTGTTTTATATGTAGTTCAACGCATTTATTTTATATGTTATATATTTTTGAGTACTAAATATTTTTTGGAGTATTTTGTAAAATGGAAAAGAGGCGTCATATGATCAAATATTTTTAATAGATCCTTATTATATTTTGAATAGATAAAAAGTTTGGAAGCCGCTGACCTACATTGTAACATTCAAACAGGTTATGGCGTCCCGGTTGGCGAGCTGGTGGCGCACCTCCTTGAAACGAAGACCTGTGGTCACCAACACTATGGTCTACGCGACGTTTTACACTGCAGCTGAGCTGACACAGCAAACTTTTAATAAAATGTATTCGGTAAATATCTAAGTTTTTATAATCAATTAAACTTGACATCAGTTTATCGTAGTATATTAATTTTTTGTCATTCTAGTCTCTAGTTTATTTGTAATTTTAAATATATTCATGAGAGCGACGACGAGCGATCTATCTTAGAGACAGGAAGGGAGCGTACTGCCGATATATAATAGTGGCTAACTAATCAACGAGGTGCTATAGAAAGTATACAGTTTTATTTACATTTATGATATATTCCTAACAATTACATTTACATAAGGGAACTTAATACATTTGTTAAGACAGAACAGATCGTAAATCTCTACTTTTCCTTATAAACATTTTCATTTTAAGAGCTGTTAGTCAAATTAATACAACAATGCCGTTGCATTTCAAATGTTGGATTTTAGCTGTCATATTTATTTTGCTTGTCATTTGTTTATATAAAATTTTGAAAGGCTATATCGACAAAAATATTGATACACATAACTGATATAATTTAAGATTTCTTTCGCTATTTCATATAAGCTTTATTTATGATTTCTTTTTAATTGTATTTAAATCTAACATATGTTAAGACGCGTAGAAAAACTATTTTTAGCGTGACATTTGGCATAGTAAAAGTTTATATGAAGAACATATGCAGAAAAAAAATTAAATGTAAGTAATGTATATTACAAATAACTAGAAAATTTAAATTTAAATAAACTATGTTTTAAAATCGACCAATCAAAAAAAATCAATTCAGATATCATGAAAACAATACATTAATCAAATTTTATCGTGTATCTCTTCCTGTCTTCAATTTGTAATCAATAGTTATATTAACGGGTCAAACTTTCGTAGTGACAAGAGATAATAATTATATAATGCTGAACTATAACTTACAGTGAATAATTTGATAGAAGTCATTACAATTAAATTAATTGTATTATTTTATATTTCAATATTATTAAAAAACGATTCTATTATTTATAAAAATCGTATTAAATAAAAATGAAATTAATAAGTTTTCTATAAAGATATTTAAAATACTCAAATAATAAGAATGTAACAAACGTCGAAAAGTTTCATAATTATTAAATATAATAAATACTCTAATAGAAAAATAATATCATTTCAAAAAGATATTGGCAGCGGTGGGATTCGAACCCACGCCTCCGAAGAGACTGGTGCCTTAAACCAGCGCCTTAGACCGCTCGGCCACGCTACCCATGTCATAATATAGCGTATTTAACAATAGCCTACTACAACAAACCGAGAGTGCAATTTTTAACAACATAATGTTGTTTACCGACAACGAGGGCTAGATTAAACTGAAATCGATTAAATAATATACAATTTGCTTTCTTGCTCGTTTAGTAATAAATTAAAACAATGTTATTATGCAAAAATAATACATAATTATAAAATAAATTTAATATTTAAAATAATAAAATAAATAATGGACATAGTACCTAATAATTTTGTCTATTGATTTTAGTGGTAGCTTATGATTTATTAGCATATGATATAAGCGATACATATCAGATATTTATGGAACTAAGTGCATTGTTTTATTTGGACCGTGTTCAATAAAAATGATGAACTACTGTTAAATGTAGAGTCTGGAAACAACAGAAAAAAAGCTTTAAGCTTTATTTAATATTTGTGCAGAAATATTGGCACAGCTAAAATAAATATACCTTATAAAACTTAATAATAATATAATTAATATTTCTATTACTATTTTTGAAGATCATATCTATCAATTTTTATATTTATTCTGTATTTTCTATAAATCGGATCTCAGAGATAATTATAAGTAAGTACTACAATAACGATAAAAATATCGAAACCACATGATGAGTCTTTTAAGAATTTTTAAATTTATTAACTGACTTACGTGATCACGACTGGACTGATTTTGGTAATTGTTTTTTGTTTAAAAGGTTATATACATAGTCTCTACTCATCGGATGGTCTCATAGAACTTTCATTAAAGCCGGTAATGACTAGAATAAGTTTATCATTAAAGTAAATTAAATTACGTGTTTTGCTTTTATTATTGGTTCCCCTATTTTAAAAAACTCTTGTCTTTTGTCCTACTGTTTGTTTCAGACGGAAAAGCCAGAGTTAGACTTAGTGTCTGCGAGCCGTATTGTAACAGTCGGTAGCTGTCTCTATGCACCAACTCTTTACTACTGGTATGTTAGTATATTTGTTAATAGCTGTAAGCTGGTAATTGTTTTTTTCTGTAAACATTACTTTGAATGTCTATGGGCAGTAGGTACCTTTAAAAAACCTCCGTTGATTTAACATTTGGGCAAGATTGTGTCGAGTAATAGAACAATTTGTGATGAAAACGTTTTATTTCTTGTTTTCATTTTAAGTAATATTTTTTTCCTTAAAAATTTTTGATATCTTGATTCAAAAAAATCTATTGAAATATTTCTCTTTCAATCACTTTGGTACATTATTAATATGAATTGTATAAATTAATTGTTTTAAAATAAATCTTCTTGAATATTTGATGGATAAATAGACCAATAATATTTTAATTTAAAGGTACAAGTTTCTGGACAAAAAATTCGTCGGGACAGCTGTGAAATCCGTGGCTACGAAGGTCGCCGCCGATCAGTTCATTATGACTCCAGTTTTACTTGCTGCATTTTATACGCGTGAGTATTTTTGTTTCTTCAGAACACACCTATGTTATGTAATAGATTAGCGTGGTATGGGCATGTCATGAGGAGGGATGAATGCCACGTGACAAGAAGAGCTAGATATGACTGTTGACGGTTATACTTCTCGAGGTAGATCAAAGAAAAAGTGGATGAATTGCGTAAAAGGTGATATAAGTAAGAAAGGAATGAGTGTTGAGATGACGGCTGATAGGAAGGAATGGAAGAGAAGAAGATGTTGTGCCGATCCCACATAATGTGGGACCAGGGCAAGAAGAACGAGAAGACCTATATTATGTAATAGATGTGTTCTGAAATTTACTTCACTATATTGGCCAGAGCTCATCTCAAATTGACATATTTCTATGTTTAACGTCAACAGTTACGAAGCGGGGTCGAAGCAAGGATTCATTTATATACACATCTAAGCACACGGTAGTGTCTGCCAAGTTCGCAAAATGCGATGCGATGGCCTGATGCGTTATTTACACGAAACAACTCTGGCCACTTAGGATAACTTATAGCCTATTTGACTTACGGACTTGAAATTTTGTATAATTTTTTTTTTTTTTTATTTAAATACAATATATTATAATTAATACTATTGATACAAATAATTCTATTAAAAATAAAAAGAAAGAGAAATTAAAAATAACTATATTAAACCTAAGTAACTATCGATGTCACAGTGAGGCAAGGTGCCCAAAACACTGGCAGCATTACCTCTTTGTATGGCCAGACTGATATGCTGGCCAAGGTAGCCGCCAGCCCTTCGGTCACCTGTAGTTTCATTTTATATTATTTACTGTTTTGCATCATTTTATAAAGATGATTTCTCTGTGTTTTATACGCTAAAAGTCTAGGTACGTATTTTGTTCTGAATATTGTAGCATCCAAATGTAAATAATTAATTCCAATTTTAATGCCGATATTTAATTACATTAAAAGATAATATCTGACCTTCTGAAAAACTTAGCTTGTTGGTATCACGTTTAATTATACTAGTCTTTGTTTTTAAGTCTAAAGTAGTAAGGAACTAAGAAGATTTAAGTTAATTTATATTATACATATATTTACGAACACTACATGTACTTAATTACTTAGTATTTTTTCTAACATAATGGTAACCTATAATACGAATTCGCGTTAAAATGTTTAGTAAAAATAATTAACCATATTAAAAAACAAGGTTGCGTTAACCGTTAGCGCTGTACCTGTGATTCTACTAATTTGATTTTTGCTGTTTTATTTACTCAGTATTAGCTGATAAAAACACTTTTAAGTTTTGCTCTCGTAACTGATATGAAACAACTCTGTTACCTGATATCAGTTACCTAGGTATCCTTACAAGTGCTGTAAGTATCAACAATGAGGCACTGAAAGAAAATTTTTTCAGGTATAAAAGAAATGATAAGCAATTTATGTAAATCGTATGAAAATCTGTAAGCATGTAATTTTCGTCTTAGGTGAGAATTACACTTACTAGTTCTGCATCACAATCATTGATAAGGATCCTAAGAACAGTGACAAGCATTGTGTAAACACTAAAAGAAAAAATAAACTTTACATACCAAACTTTCGTCTTCATAAAGTCAGTTCATCGTTTCTGGGGCTTGATATTCGCATCTATAATAAAATCCCGCAAACAATTTTACATTTGCCACTTAATAAGTTAAAAGCCTACGTTAAAAAATCTTTAATAAATAAAGCATATTATACCATACAAGAATATTTTGACGACAAAGAGGCGTGGATTTGACAAGCGTTAATTTTCTATCCGGATAACATAATTAAAATGTAATGAAAATACATTATGTATAAATGATTTTAAAAGAGTTACTATGGAGTCTCTTCCCGGTTCTTCTCGGTAGAGACTACATTCCGAATCGGTGGTAGCTTTATAAAAATCTAAAATGAAAATTTACATGTAACTTAAAGATTCGAAAGTGCTTTAAAAGCCCATTTGAATAAAGTATATTTTGAGTTTGAGTTTGGATTTATATTAGTTATTTCTAATTATTTGACACCTGAAATATTTTACTGTCGGTGTCTTAATTTTGACATTAACAGCTTTCGTAACTACTTACGACGTATCTGTTATTAGGTTACAGATTTGTTTTTATCGCTCACGAGAGTAAAACTTACAAATGTAATTCTTGGCCTAAAATTGTGCAAAAAGTTGGAATTTTTTATCGTCTTAATTAAAAATATTTGATTTCAGTTTTAGGAGTCCTTGAGCGAAAAGAAGATGCTTTCGAAGAACTAAGGGCGAAATATTGGAAAACGTTCCTCGCAAACCAAGCCTTCTGGATTCCAGGACAGATTATAAATTTCTCATTCGTCCCTTCGAATTTGCGAGTCGTGTATGTAGCGTCTGCTTCCTTTGTGTGGATAAACGTTCTTTGCTTTATTAAAAGACAGAAAGTTGTGAAAAATGTTGAAGCTTAAGTTCTTTTACAAAGAATAATTTTAAGGTGAAAATTACACAAACAATTCTGCTCTCAGACTTCCATAAATATTGACATAAGTTTGACATTGCCTTACTCTCGAAGAAATTTAGATTCAGTGCCTTTTTTTTGACAGCTTTCGTAAAGTCGCCACCAAATTTTCAAATGTAATTCTCCGCTGATATTTGTAGCTAAACAAGCATGCTGATGACCAATGGCATTACACTTTTATTTTATGCGTCAGTAAATAATTATATAGGTAATTTATAAACACGTGTATCTAATAATACATTCCTCCAGCAACATATAACAATGGTGCTCTATTTACAAATTGTTACGTTTGCATGAAACATTGTATTCGATAAAATTATTATGCATAGTCGTATTTTAAGCAATTATATTAAAAATAAAAGCATTTAAGTAATCGTTAAGGTATTTATTGTTGTGTTAACTCTACCAATTTCAATTAATTGTATAATAGCTGTAAGAATATTCTGTAGTCTATTTTTTTACTTGTCCTATTTGGTGACAGTACCCGGTACGATAATCACGAATTTTCATTATAAAAATGATTCAGTTGAGTCATTCGGTGGACAATTTCTCGTCTCTAACTCTTATGTGTAGTTAGAAGTACGCCATTTTTGTTTGCTCAATGAGACAAGTAAAGAAAAATAGACTATAAATAAATAAATATTTAAAAAAAAATTATATGTGGTATTATACTTATTTACATCCCTATTAGTTCATAAATACGAAAGTAACTCTTGTCACTTTGTTTGTTACGTTTTCATGCCTAAACCGCTGAGGCAATTACGATGAATTTTGCTATGTAGATGGATAAGGATAGGCTTCTTTGAGAATTCTGGGATAAGTTTTTACGTAGACGAAGTAGCGGGGATTATCTTGCTCTTAATTATTGGCTATTACGTCATAATTATTATACTAAACTATCGGCATTACGGGGTTTTATCTACGTTAATTCCTTTCCTAGATTGGTTGATTATTATAAATTCTGTTTCGCTTCTATAAGTTTTAGTGGCTCCATAAAACGCTCTGTCTATCGTTAAAAGAACTTTCCAAGACAGACAGATACTTCCTGAGTAATCTCAGCATGGTCAAACAAACTCTTCCTTCTTTATATCTATGCAATCTTTACTATAATATAATAATAAAGAGAACAAATTTTGATGTGCGAAATAAAAGTGAATTTATTTAAAAGCTACATTACTCTAAACGATCATGGCATACTTTATGTAGGTACATATGTTTATTATTTTTAAACGAAATATAGTTTTACGATAGCGAAGCCGCGGACAAAAGCTAATATTATATAGATAATGCATTGTTAAAACAATAATTAGATATTTTGCGGTTACCAAACGTTTTACTGTAACAACTTATGAGAGATACATTTTTAATATAATAATGCGAAATTAGCACGAATTATACAAGTGAGTTATATAAACATTACAGTTTTGAGTAATTAGATTATGCACTGACCGTCTCAAATACTCCTAAGGCTTCCTTTTTCTTTCTACTGCACTAAAAGCGGAGACTTTAGTTGGACGTGAGATCTCTTGCCAGAGACAACGTGTGACTTTTTAAATAAAAAAAAAATACATTTGTGAAAATGACAGAATCAAGTGTATTTCTGAATTGTACAATGCCCGCTATAAACTATGATCTTTCTGAAGATCTAGTTAGTTCGTCTTTTAACAGGACGAGTATAGAGAGTGCATTTGTAACGAAGGTTGCTGGCTTCGGCGCTGTTAGCGGCGTCTTGATGGCTGTTCTTATCAATTTCCTTTTCAATTTCGAGGTTGGTATATCTATCTTTTTTAATATCTTTAATTGTTTATTTTGGCGTTATATCACTAGAAACTTAATTAAACTTAAATGTTAGTTTGATTTAAGTTAAATGTTTTTTATCTACTTTCAGATCTGTTTTTTATAAGTATTTAAGTACTATCGTACTATTACTAAAACTGAATATATATATATTTTTTTTGTTCCAGTATGAAGTATTTAAAAAGAAAGTGAAAATTAAAATAGAAGACGAAATCGCATTAAAAAAAATGTTGATATTGATAATTTTAATAATAATTTTGCCTTTCATAATATCATTTTTAATAGTGGCTTATTTTTATAAATTATTATGTTCTATAATTATAAAGAGAAAAGATAAACATTTCGCCGGATTTTTAGATAGTTTTGACGTATTCTGGACTTTAGAAGATGACTCAAGTAAGAGTATAATCAATGTGCTCGGTGTTATTGAATCGAAATCATCCCAAGATTTAGTCGACCATATAAGGGAAAAATTACAATACATAATTCAAAATTCCGAAGCCGAGAAACTATTTTATAGGCGAAATGAAGATTTCGGTTTTTACTACTGGAGAAAATGTTGTTATATTGATATTAACCAATACGTGCGCATTGTCGATGTATCGAATAGTGTAGAGCTCAATGTATCAGATTTAGAAGAAATAATGACTGAAATAGCGTATCAACCATTACCTTTTAACGACGAGGGATTGTTCCAAGTATTGATAACAAATCAAAAATTAAAAAATAACGAGAACAATAAAGATGAATATGGAGTTATATTTAGAATACATCATGCTGTAGGTGATGGGGTGGCTTTAATAGAATTTTTATGTGAAACTTTAGCAGATAATAGTGACAATGATTCCAATGTGTTTTGTATGCCAGTTGCTTATAAAAATGTTAGCAAAAAGACCCCCGCAGATTTGTTAGACATGATAAGCAAACTGTGTAAAATGCCAGGGTGTTTAGTTGATGGTATTTTGAGGGAACCAGACAGAACTTCTTTACACGGCCCTCCGTTAATAGGCAAGAAAATTTTTAAATGGACGGATTCAGATGAAAATTTATTTCGCCTCGTCAAAGAAATAAAGAACAATTCGGAAGAATTAAACTTTTCAGATATTTTAGCAACATCTTTGTCTTGCGGATTACGAGATTATTTCATAAAGGTGAGTCTCGGAACAAATATTACTAATTTGGTTTAAAGTATTTTTTAAAGTAAAGATTACTCTAGCTCTATAAGCTAATTATTTGTAATATATCTTAGGAAATTGATCCAGCACCCAATAAGGTTGCAGTAATATTGCCAATTAGATTTCCACAAAAGAAAACTGGTGAATTGAGACTGGAAAATAATTTCACTGTAAGCATATTGGATTTACCGATTGGATCAGACATTGAGGAAGTAAGAAGACGTTTCAATAAATTGAGAGAAAGTGCCGATCCCCTAGTAAGAATAAATTAACTATAACTCTGCAATATCTTAATGACGAAAATAATTCTATACTTTATATTAAATTTTTTCGCAGACAAACTACTATTTTCTCAAGCTATGTAATATTTTGCCGAAAGAAATACTTTGTCCAATGTTTAATAGTAATCAAGCGACTATGGTATTAAGTAACATGCCGGGACCTAAAGTTGTAAGCATCTGTGGCGGTGTGTTGAAATCTTTGGTATTTTTCGTCCCAAATAAAGGAGACACAGGTTTGTATTATAACAAAAAAAATTAAAAACTGTTATGGTATAATGTACAGAGTAATTAAATTACTGTCACTCTTAATTGAATTAAAAAATATTATTATATATAACTAAACCGTCTGCAACTTGACATATAATTTTTCAAACCAAACTTTATATACATATAATGATTTAAAGGAACTTAAAGAACAATTTATTTCCAGGCTTAGGTATATCGGCTCTATGTTATGACGGAGTGCTTAGGTTTGGGGCGATGGCGGATTCAGCACTTATATCCAACTCCGACGAACTCGCTATAATTCTAAATGGGATGATCAAGGAAATAAAACGATTGCATAAAGAATATGTTACTTAATCATAGCAGACGGATATTTGGCCTTATTTTGGCTTCTCAGTAAAAGGTGAGCTCATTACACAATTGTAAATTGGACAAGCAATCATTAAAACTACAATTGATTCGCTCTGAATCTGCGCTAGTCTACGTTGTTGTTGTAACAATGTTATACATAACAAAATGTGTATTTGTTTTGTTTTTTTTTTTTACTTATTTTAACTCTTTTTATGCTTTTAAGGTATGGAGAAGATTAAACCAGACAGGAAACAAGGAGATACTGAAGTGCACAATCAGTTCATTTCTTATTCCATGTAGACTTAATTGGACTCAGCGAAGTTTTTGTACTTTGAGGATTATGTGTTACGGTCTTAAAGAAATTAAATGTATTATAATTGCATTATTAAATGTGTTATAATTTCCAGCAACTTTTATTTTATTTTTTATATTTATTTTAAATAAGTGAATACCTATACAATACTGAAAATACACAAAAAGTGGAAGTTTGTCAATATCAATAATTTCAAGGTAAGAAGATTGCACGTTTTATCTGAAAATAAAGTACTTAATTATTACACCAGGATTAGAAAACAGTCACATTAAAAGAAATTATGTGAGAATTTGATATTATATGTATTTAATAAAATAGGCAAGTTGTCGACGCCTTTTAATCTTTCTATAAAATGCAAATGAAAATAGTTTAAATAAATATAAAAATATGTTTTATCTAATATCACTAAGAAACAATAATGCAACATAATTTTTAGTGATATTTCTAATTTGGATAAAAATATAAAAATATTTTCAGTGGGTTTTTTTTAACAATATTAAATTCAGAAACATCGGTAAGTAATACTTTTTAAATTAAATAAATGCTTAATACATCGGAATGTTTCCTGGTAGACAAATATTTTACCTCAATAAATAGCAAAAGGAAGAGACATCACGTGGCTACTCATTCTCCTCAAGACTCGCTCGCTCGGCAGTCTCAAGTATAGTGCGTATTGCTTTCTTCAGGCGTTCTACCTTGCTTTGATACCAGACTTTCTGTGTACATGTACATGTACTGAAATTGCGCAAATCGTATTGTCATGTAATAACATGTACGTTGTTACATGAAAAACAATTTCTGCAAGTCTGTGATATTTATAACGACGTTAATTGATTGACTGATTTTAATGAATACTTTTCTAAAACTGATTAGAAATTGAAACGACATAAATTAATTTTAACAAAATTATTTGTTTATTTCTCATTATTTAATTTTCGATTCGATTGCTTACCTGAAAGACTTTACTCTGTTTCAGCGATAAATACTTAGCTCCAATACTTAAAATGGCTTCATTCGCATTAGTTATTTCAGCATGAGCCTCCTTTACCTGTCTGCGAAGTTTTAATATTTCATCGTCGTAGGAACTGAGTGACCCACAAGCGTCGTTGTAGGTTTTCAATAGAGTATTATAACGTTTCAATAGTTCTTCATATCTGGTATTCGGATTATCTTGTTAATCTTGTTATCTACATTTAAAATTACATATAAATCGTGTTTACTTTAGGTTATTATTAATTTGTCGGTCTCAGCAGTTCGCCTTAATGGTGTTCGTAAAATCATAATGGAAGAATAATGTGATGCCGATGCGTAAAGTTGTCAAAAGAAAAGAAAAAAAAAAGAATATTAAGTATTTTATTTAGATTATTATTAGTGACTAAGTATAAAGT
The DNA here is from genome assembly GCA_037950945.1 of Hypolimnas misippus. Lineage (NCBI taxonomy): Eukaryota > Metazoa > Arthropoda > Insecta > Lepidoptera > Nymphalidae > Hypolimnas > Hypolimnas misippus. The sequence goes on along the minus strand of JBBEEQ010000025.1, from coordinate 9,299,297 downwards.
ATGTTCGTTCATTATACAACCACTCGTAATGCAACAATGTAAACTCAATTCTATATTTACTTCTTTATTATGCAAATTCACTTACTGATATTGAAGACACACAATGCTCATGGTAGACCAAGATTCCGTTACGTCGATAAAACTTCTGAATGAGGTAAAATTATCTAGAAATATTATAACTTAAGTCCAATTTAATTTTATATATTTTTTTCAATATTAATGTGTTTAGTTTTTGAGCGGTGGTATTGACACTGTCTAGCGTCTTTACTCGAAGTATGCGCTCGCCAGTTGTCGAATCTGGAGTTTGGACTTGTGATGTCCGAGCAAAGACCTGGTTTGAGTACGATAAAAAAATGGCTTGCAAAGCGTAGGTAAAATTAAGCAGGTCGTTTATACAATCATACAAGCTACGGGTATGTGCTTTTAACAAAGTGAACAAAAATCGTCGCTAATTAGGGTTTTACTTTATTGAAACTTACGTCGAGGAGCAAGACGAAATAATTTACGTTTTAAAACGCTTTAATTTAGAATTATATTAAGCAACTTAAAAATATCTAGTGTGAAAAAATTAAAAAAGTTTCTTGATCAGTTTCAGGACACATTTGTAGCTTCGTAAAATACCTTACTAGTGTATATGTATATTGTTGTAATTAGTTATTTTATGAGATAATTTTACCTGTATTAGAGTGCTTAGAGCTTCTTGCATCAGAATTATCTCTGTTCCATAAATCGGTAGAATGACAATGCTTATGTAACATCCTACATTTCAACAATTTGTTTTCATATTGTCTTGATTTTTCTAAAGATATTTCAAGTCCGTTTAATAATGTGATAGCATTTTTAAGACCGCGTTCAAACTTTTTCTCCTCATGTCTACGTTGCTAGAATAACCGTTATGTTATTATAACACTTTTTGTCGTAACACCCGACAAATGAGCGAGCGATTAGCTGCGTTACTATAAAAGATTTAAACAGACGTTAAACGCGCGTCTAAGACAGTTTTGAGTTAAACATGCTTTAGACATAGATTAATATACGTTTAAGTGAGTTTAATAGATGTTTAAAACCTATTTTTGCTGTCAAATGTAACGTATAACATTTTATCAATAAGTTTTTTATGAGTTTATTCGCTGTTAAGCAATTTAGATAATATTTTAAGCAATGTTTTAATCTTAAACACTGTTTAGCTAGACACGTGTTCAACATGGTTTTAATGCGTCCTTTTTAGTATGACAGTAGGTGTTTAATGATCACTCTAGCTTATCGTACAAAATGCAGCTATACTTTATACTAAACTAGGTTCTAAATAAAAAAAATATGTAAAAAAATAATAAACATTTTTGTGATAATAAAATAGTTTAAAAATAAGCACATATTTACGTATTTTCTCAAGCATTTATTTAAGAAAAATTTTATTATAGCATCTTAATATTAATAACGTCAAATGGACACATGTTCAGTAAATATTAATTTGTATCTGTTTTTAAGAAGTTAAAATTGATTTCTGTTATTATTACTTTTATTAATACATAGAAATACTTTCTTTCTTGCTATACTACTGATATATTATTAAAAATTATACATAGGTACCAATATATAAATATTTAAAAATGATTACCGTTTTTCTGTTGATTTCGACATATTCAAAATTATCAGAAGCAAACAGTTCGTCATTAAAATCGAATGCTTGCATTTGGGTTTAAATCAAAAGAAATAATACTTTTGTTAAATATTTTACAGTAAAAATAACGGTTTATCTTTCTGAATTAATGAAAATCAATAAAAGTAAAATATTTATCTATTCTATCACTCGTGACATTAACAGACTATTTTACGCATAATTAACTGGCCACAAAGATCGTATAACCTCTTTTTCTGACAAATTTTAAAACAGATAAAAAATATGTATTAAAAAAAAAACAACATAAAACTTTCGTCAGGTGGTTTATTCAACTACAACAAAAAGCATAACTTTTATTAACTAAATCAGTCTAAAAATACTCTACCTCCAGCTATATCACTACTCAAATATTCCATCTAAAGGATAAAAACTGCTCCTACATCGGTGCTCCTGTTCGCTGCCCGACATTATTGTACGACAAAATATTTTGAACAAACATGCATGCTCTTTTCGTTTAAAATATTGCTAAAATCTCTATTACATATACTTAAATTCGATTTTTATTACTATTTGCATTTCTCTATATGTAATTAGGAAACGAAACCGAATTTAATTATGGACAATTTTGACAGTAAATAAAAAATCTAATTTGTCTTTGGCTAAATCATAAATACGTTTAAGCGATCATTAAACATATTTTTAAGTTGGAATATATTGAAAACCGCCCATTGACCATTTTTGTATAAAAATTCATTTAAATAATAATAATTAAAAAAAAAAACGTTTTTATGAAAACCAAAAACAATGAACAAAACCAATATTCCAAAGATTTGTATAAATTATCCGATTAAAATGGAAGACACACACGCTTCAAGCACTAGAAGCATTAAACATAACAATTAAAAAGACAATTCAATGGCATTACAACTATATCAACAATTTTATTTATTGTATAAAGCTAAAACGCATGATCAACATACTGACTTCTCAACAACGGTAAATATTTCATACAAAAAATGTGATGAGATGTATTATAATATTGCTGCAATTTTATAAACTTAATAAAAAAAACAATGGATACTCTTAAAGTAACAATCATTATTGCAAATGTAGTTCATTTGTTTATAGTTTTATGTGACTACTTTATTCTATAGGTTTAAAAATGTTTAACACATTTACACAAAACAAAAAACAAATTGTAATCGTTCGACTTTTAATTAAGGTCCTTTAAATAGAGGGCTTTATGTAATACTTTAGATGAGTAATTCTTGTACATACATAGTTAAAATTCAATCTCGGAAACGGCTCCAACGATTTGTATCAAATTTAGTATGCAGGATGTCGGGGGCGATAAATAGTTGTAGCTACGTTTAATTTTTAGAAAACGTCATATAAAAAGAACCGGTCATTCAGGTAGTAAATCTACCACGTCACGTTTCGCATAAAAAATCTAATTTTTTAATTTTCTAGGAAGTGTTTATGTTTTTCTTTAATTTAATACGAAGTTAAGAGTAAACTTAACTATTTGCGTCACGCGGCATGGATAATAAGAGGCGCGAGAAGTAGTGCTCCTATATTTAACTATTTTCTAAATGTGAAAAATTCTGTTTTTTTTTGCGGAATGTAATGTGTTGCTGAGTAAGACTGATAGAACCCCCCATGTGAAGGACCTTTATTAAAAGTCAAATGTTTATATATATCCTATAGTTCTAAATTTCACAACATACAGTAAAACAGTACAATAGGTATGAGACAGAAGTTATAATTAAGTATACAATAATAACATTGCATCATGTCTGTTAAAGTTTTTTTCTTGCAATTATACAGGAATGCTTGTTCATTAGTGTTAAAAGATTTATAATAAATTATAGTTTTATTGAGGAACAGATCTAATTATATTATACATAGCGAAATGTACGTTTTAATTTATTTAGGCACTTTTAACAGAATTGGCGTTCATTTTCAATTCATCGATAACAATTTTAACATATAATTAATTCTAACTGTACTTTTCCGCAAATGCAGATCACATAACTTTTATAATATATTATTGCTTTAATGAATATCTTCATACAAAAAACAATAGGAAAATCCAATGGCACTTACATATTAGATAGTTGTTTACGTTTGGCAAAACAAGCATTTTATTTATAAATCTTTGGTACATATTTCATAAAACTCAAAATCTTGTATATATTGAATAAAATAATGTGATTTAAAAAATGTATATAGGAAAAACAACATTCATTCAACATAACAATCTTAAAGAATATTGGTTCGAACAACATCGCAAGCCAGTTGCAACGACAATTGAGCTCTGGAAAGATTTTCTTAAGATATAAAATAAGGTGTTATCTACTGAGATCCACAATCAACTGTAGATTACTAAACTTTCGGCTTACAGATTATAGGAAATATATTAAAGCAGAAGCTACACTGTTATCTGTAATATGACATCATTCAGAACCTATCACAATCCCTGTAAGATTTGTCAGAATCATTCCAAACAGATTGATATGACGATGAGGAGATAAGGTGACATATACCGCATGAAAAATTGCATCACAAAAATACTTTGCATTATGTAAACATTTATAAAATTTAGTAAACTGCAATTGATTGTGACTTACGCTATCGAAAATTTTCATGTTCCCATTTTATTTCTACGGACCTTCGTGCCTCAGAGAGAGTTTGTGATGTTCTGGAACAGTCTCTTGCCCCACCAGGTTTCGAGGTCGAATGGTTTGAAGTCATGTAATACGGAGCTAGGGGTTTCATCATGGTAATAGAGGTTTGTAGGAGGTGCAGGAGAGGAGCTGCCAGATGCTGTAAAGAAAAACAACTTATGTATTTACAAACATAAATAATTGCAACAGTGATTTAAGATTAGTGGGTTAAGTACCTATATAAAAATCAATTGCCATCTATTAATTACAAAAAACTTGAAAATGGTATGCTCAATATGAATGTTTTTTTTTTTTGTTTCTTTTACCACTCTTATATAATAGTGAGATGATATAAAAAAAAAAAAAAAAAAAAACAGAAAGAATAAAAATAGGTAAATTTAGATGAAGTTGTACAATAATTTTCAGGTTATTTAACTCTGTTAGTTATATAACTAGAAAACTGTTTTTCGAATGCATTCTTCGTTACTGCTGTATTTTTAGAGTGGTGTTTTACATAAACCAAGATAAGCATATCCAAACAAACTCTTGAGTTTCAAATCATATTCATATGAATAAAAAAAAAATTATTAAGTTCAATGTTTTTAAGAAAAAAAAAACAGAACAGACTTTAGTTGAATAGTCTATTTGATAATCAGTAATCTAATGATTGTTTTGCGAGGTGATGTTTGGTAACCAATACAATTGTATTATAGATTTCTGTTAGACTGCTGTAGTCCAGAACATTTTGAGACGGAGTAACAATCAGACAAATGCTTATACCGTAATGGTAAGATTCTATATTCTTCTATAAAAGAATGAACATTAGGCAACGACTAAAGTCACAAGCAGACAATACTCATCAAGCAAAATTTGTGGTGGTGTAAACTAGTTAAAAGCTGTTCTGTGCATTAATAAAGATTTGTCGAATACAAATTTGTATATACAGTTGTTAATGTTCTAAGTATACCCCTTTACCACCAATCTACATTAAGACACATAACTAAACATAAAGAGTGAATATGATTAGCAGGTGAGGCTCAGTAAGTGAAAATTTAGTCTTGTATTGGATGTATATAATAAATTAACATTGTAGATAAGATATATATTATAAAGGATGATTTCTAATTTGTTTTTTAGAAGTTAGTAATAAAAATATATGTTTAGGCAATCATATATAAATTGTTCGTTTGTTCATATGCACTAACATATTTTTAATTAAAAAGATAAAAAATTGTCTACCTATTTTTAACACTTTTCAATAGATTTTAGGTATAGTAAGATCAACTTCTGGTCGTGCACATATTGTACAAAACCAAACAAAAAATAGAGTTCTAATGTAAATAGAAATCATATTGAATCAATATTAATCCATCAATACTAACTTTTTTGTGGAAATTCTTTCATTGTAATGTTTGTCTGTGAAGTACACTTTTTTAGCTACTAATAGTGGTACTAAGGATTTTAGAGAATAGCCAATATGATATATGAATAATCATTTAGTTAATTTTCACTTACTTTTTTGATACAATAGGCACTTTCAATGGTAAAACTAAATTCTTACAAAGCTTTTGATAACATACCAATAGTACTTGTTGGTGTTGATGGTTCACTGTCTCCACTTGCTGTTTGCGTCCAAGCTGCAAAAATAATTTTATCGATGCTTAAAATATATAACAATTTTTTTTAATTACCCATTACCCAATAAGAAATATGATTCTTATTGAAATCATACTTCTTTTTCCCAGGAACTTAAGTTATGTAAAAAACTCCTAAGCACATTTAGTTAAGATAACAATTTACTAATAATTCTATCAAATAACAAGAATACAAGTACATTTCTTCATTTTTTTAAATCGGTAAGTGTATAATAAGTGTAAAAAGTGCAACTTACTTTCACTAATATATCTTATTATCTCTTCATGCTGTGGGGTAATCACGTGGTGCTGTATTCTTTGGTGCACAGTTTTTTTGCCATTGGAATGAAAAACTGGTTTAGGCATGCTGAAATACGCCGAGTACAACATGAGATTATTAACTATAAGACAATTAATATGTATTAGCATCCAGAAGAAGTATATCATACACAACAATGGTAATTTATTTGCAAATAAAATTTTAAGTGCATTTTGTGTGATATTTAAGAGGTTTTAAGTGGTATCGACCTCCGGCCGGAGGTTATGTAAAAACAGTGATGAAATGTATTAGTTTGCCCCTTGTTGCATCATGGACCTTAAATTTAATTACCTTATGATTTCTCCATTGTCAGACTCTGAGGATTTTCTATTATAGTCTTTACGGCTGTCTAATCTTTCTAAATTTTGTGTGAGACCTGTAAATCAAAATACTCAAGTCTTATGACTACTTCAGGTTAAGTAAGCTTAATTAAATAAAATATGTAACATATATGTCATATTTACCTCTTCGTGTTTTCGCGACAATCTTGCTGGGTCCTTTAGAGACTGTATACATTTTAAAATTTTAAACAGAATTAAGATATAACTAAAATTCACGCCTGCACTGTATTGAAACTAAATTGAAGTAAAAGTCAATGCTGCCAGTAGTAACAAACAATTTATTTGCATTTGCCAGTGCAATAAAATATGATCTTGACATGTGACATCTACGTTAAGTTGTCAGGTGGTCTAAGGTTGTCAGTCTAGAATAAAATTTAAGATTAGATTTTAATCATAGATAACTGGACGAAGCTTAGATCATTAAGCAAATGGACGCGAATACACAACCGTTCCACCTAATGATCTAGCTACCCCAAAATATCCACCCTAGGGGGATAGACGGAATCGCGTCTCTTCTGTCTTCGTATATTAATTTTCCTCCAATTGTCTCCCTCGACTATGTATAGTCTAATGTACATATGTATATAGTATGACAGGAGGGAATTTTTTTGCCAACAAATAAATTTATGATCTTGTTCACTTTGGAAATGGGTACAGATTTTTAATGTTAAATAGTATGAACGTATTAGACAGTTATAAAATTGTTTCCGTATTATTTTTCTAATAAAGTGTAAATAAAAAAATCTCTTTGCAACATACCCATTACCATACCTATATAGTTTTCCATGAATTAAGTTCCACTTTCTATGAGGTTATCATTACATTATTTAGACCATTAACCAATATAGTGATAACCTCAACAAAATAGCGATAACAAAATAAATTAACTTTAATTTGTAAATTGAGATATTCTGATCTTTCATATTAAAAAAATAGAGTGCAAACGAGCAATCGGGTCACTTAATGTTAAGTGATGACCGCCGTCCATGGACATTTGTTGCACCAGAAGAGCCACAAATTGTCAATTGAAAAAGGGAATGAGGGATAAAGAATAAAAGTAAAAAAATAAATGGCGAAGGTGTTAGGTTAGATTCTTTTAGATTTATTTTAAATAACTATTAAATATGTATAATGACTACATTGTTACATTAACACTTAACGCAAGTTGTAAAAAAATGTTTTTTTTTTTACTTGAAATTTGTATTTTACATTTTAATTATCGCTGCCAATAATTTTGCATTGTTATCTATTATTACGTCATGATATAGGGATTGTTGTTTATGAGCCACGTAAATTCTTTTCTCGCTAAGGACCTCAAAATCTACAGTACACCAAAATTTTAAATGGATTGGAGCAACGGAGTTTATGATCACCAACTAATTTTGTTTTATGTAACTTGCATTGTCACCAATTTCTTTCATTTCAAAATCAAAATCAAAATATGCTTTATTCAAGTAGGCTTTTAAAAGCACTTTTGAATCGTCAATACAAAAACAAAAGAAAACTAAACACTAATAATAAATTAAATAATTTGATACCGAGATTGTAGAAAAGCATAAAAAATAGTCCGCCATCTTGGCTGTGCCGCCATATTGGATTTAGAACGATGCATTGTCATCCAAATTTAACATGTATACAAAATTTCAGTTCAATTAGTTGACGATATCTGCTTCAAAATTGAAATGCAAGATTCCATCCGAACAAACATAGTTATATACATACATACATACATACATACATACATACATACATACATACATACAAAAAAATAAAAAAAGTAACAAAATAGTTGCTAACCCTTTTGAGTTCAAAACTATTAGATCATTGAAATAAATAATAAAATTGTTAGATCATTTTTTTTGTTTCATCCGTTTAGGATTTACGATGTAGTAGACAAACGTATGCCTTAAATTTATAAAACCTCTCTTTACGCGTCGGGGCTAAAAATAAAATTTATATCTTTCTAGATTAATCCGCACGATGCAATTTGCGTTTATTGAAAATATTGCTATAACGCAGTAGTCAGGCGCAAATTCATTTTTAAGTACGAATTTAGAAATGCTAATCATTTAATAAAGCTACGATTACAAATGACAAAGGAATTAATACTTAGTTTAATAAGTTTAAAGTGTAATATCTATATATAGTTACTTCCATTAAGCTGATAAGTTTGTCTATTTGAACACAATAATTCAAGAAACTACGAGATCCAATTTGAATTTTTTAAAATAAGATAGCTTATGCATACTTAACAAAGTGTAAAAATCATGATTAACTAAGTGACCTGTGTAAATATTTTGTACCGTTAGTAATTAGTTACGTTATAATTTTATACTATAATTTATTTTAATGAATTATTAATTTTGAGATACTTATTTAGGTACTTAGTAATCGTTTTTAGAGCGAAAATTTTTCTTCGAAATGGCGTATCAAGTATATTATTGTGGTGCAGTATTAAAGATGATTTACTTACAAAAAATATCTTTGAGAAAAATAATATATATTTTTCTGTAGGCAGTTAGTAGACGATTATTGTTTCAAAAATATTAATACGACAAAATACAAATGATATATATTTTTGTTTCTTTTTTTATTTCCTTGAAATGTTTGGCATTCTATCAACAATACCGTTATAAGACTTTCGCTGTTCTGTCACTTTCACTACAAGCGTTACAACTTCGATTCCGCGTGTGTCCAACTTTACTTATTTGCGATTCATGAGAACGCGCTGGACGCGGTATGTATAAATTTTAAGTTTTTTTTTGTAAATTTAAATTTCGAAATCGAAAGTCGTTTTATCCTATTTAATTTTTTTATTAAATAAGTAAAAACAAAATTGCCTACTTTTACAAAATAGTAGAATATATTTTACAAAAATATTAAATTTAATTAATTAGTATCCTGTTACAAATGGAAATGTGAGTTACTTACTGCTTGACTTTAAGGTAGCTAAAAGTTACGCAAATTAAAATAAAAATGAAGATAAAAACGTCGTTACGTTAACCCATTAAAACGAAACTGAAACTTGTATTTATAGCGATTATTATTTAAAAATGATGAAAATTAATGATGAAAATAATGTTGAAGTGTACGATAATTATATTGAAACAATATTTTATTATAATTATAGTTAGTGTTTTTTGCATGATAATTGTGCATACGAATTAATAATATAGTATGTTGTTTTTCCAACCGACTTAAAAAATGACAGAGTTTATCAACTCGTGGCGTCTTTTAATGTTTGTTACCTTCGTCATAACTTCGTCAATTATGAACTGATTTAGTTTATAGGGATATGTTTTCAGATTAGTCCTATACAAATTTTATCAAAAATCCATTCAGTAATTTTTACTTTTAAAATAAAAAATAAATAAACTGGTGTAAGCGTGTATTTTAAGTAAACGAAGTTGCGTATTTGGCTTTTGATGTCGGTTCCTGTTTTTAGGTCTTTTATGTATGTATATTCCTGTGCACAATTTGTTAACAAATAGACTTATAACGGAAAATAATATTTTATTCGATAAAAATAATTTGGTACCTACTACTATTAAAAAAAATTATCGACATGAGGTGATTTAATTGTATATTTTTTCTATTTAAAAGAAGATAAAAATTATAAAAGGATTTTTTAAATAATTTTAATCGTTCATAAATCGGAGAATACAAAAAGCCAAACCTACTTAATATCTTGTAACTGTGAAAGCTCCTTTGTCTAGACGCGCAAGCGCATTTAGATCAAACAATGGCGAATCACACCATAGCTACGCCCACGTTGAATGCAGCTAACGGGACTACGTTGGGCAAGATCAAAGAACGAAGATCAACTCTATTAGCAATTTTATGTTTTTCATACTTTGTTTTGTACAACTCACTATAATTTTGGTACTCACTCTTATTTTTTACCTTCATATCAAAAAGTAGAAAAATACAATAATGTTTTAAAGGTGCAATGACAATAACATTGTTGTACCTACTGATGATTGTAAATTCGACTTGCACTTCGTATTTACAATCGACTCTGACTTACACATATACCTATTGGCCATTACAGATAAGTATCTATCGCTTTTATTTTATTTTTTTATCTTTGTGTTATATCTTTATTATCTTTTATTTTATTATGTGCGTTTGGGTCAACAGGAATCTTCTAAGTGTGGAAAAAATTCATATAAACGTACAATTATAAATGAATATAGAATCTTCCTTTTTTTAAATCATTTTGGTAAATTTCATTTTTGTTCTCGAAGCTACGAAGGTGATACCCTGTTTTGATTACTGTCTTCATATGAAAGGTAATGTATAACTTCTCAAAGAAATTAGATAAAGATACCGATATTAATTCCAATAGGTAACTGCAAAAAAATGTTAGAAAATTCTTACCTAGGACAACACGACCAACCAGAAACGAACAAACGACCCAGTTTGTCAGTGTGTAGAGTCGAGTACAAAGTATATGAGATATTGCCTAAGTTAAGAAAAGTTATGAATTGAAATTTATTATTAATTTCGTAATGTACCTTATTAGGTGTAAGGAATTCTTTAAATTGTGGGTGGTAGTCTGGGATGAAGGAAAACATCGGAAACCTGGATGTGCTGGGAGAAATTTTGACACATGTATGATCCGCCAATCAGCCGTGGAGCAGTGTGGTGGATTAACATTTAAACGACATGAGGTTTTTGTCCAGCAGTGCGGCAGTTTTATTTAAAGTGTTTTATTTGGTTTTATCGCTATTTTTTATGATTACTATCAGATATTAATATCACTCGTCAGACAGTATGCTTTTTCACTTGATGTCACCTTATCGTTAAATTTTTTTTTTATTCGTCAAATTATTGTTAATCATTAACAATCATTTAATGATCATGTTTTGGGGCTTTCAAAAGTAATATGTAGTCATACACTAAACTGCCTTTAAAGTTATTTAATTAATAAAAAAAAAGAAAAAAAATTGTAGCGGTATTAAAAAGTCCATACTTTTGTAATTCAAAATATTTTAATGCAGTTTGCACGACAATATTATTACTTTTTAAAAGAGTGTGCGTCCTTATTTTGATAATAAGGTTTTTTACTCAATATTATATTCTTTTTTCTTACAATAATTAGTTATTTGAATTTGAAAAATATTGTTACTCAAAATTATTAACAAACAAAATTTATAAAGATATTTTAAAAGGGAACATTGCACGGTTTTAAAGTTGTGGACGAAGAGGTGGCCCATTTATGTGATATGTAGGAGTGGTTTTGGCTTCGACGTCATTGACGTCACGAAAGAGAAGGGCTATTCGTGTATTCGACTATTAATAAAATCGAACTTTACTAGAATAGGTGCACATATTTCAATCTCCGACGGAATTCTAAACGGCGTTATTTAAGACATTTACTTGAATTATGTCCAAATAATAAGTATGATGTACGACATTTTTTTAAATAAATGCTAATAAAGCAATGTATACACGCGTGTATTTAATAGAAGGCCTTAATTTTTTTAATATATTTTTTCTTAAATTAATATATGACATGATAGAAATTTGCTTAAAATTTTGGCTTCATTACAATGCAATAATTTTTCCGAGGTATTTCTACAAATAAAATGCCATAAGTGTATAAAAAAAAATTAGTGTTAACAATGAACGTGTCCATTACATTTATAATGTCCATTCAATTTATAAACGTGATATGGTAGAGAGGTAGAGACGTCTAATTGACCTTACAAGATCAATTAAAAACGCGTTGATAGTAACTATACTAGCAAAAATCTTATTGAAAATGTTGTTTAAAAATAAAACAATTATTAAATACGATACTAAATATTATTTTTAAATCTTAATATGTATTTCTAGCCCCATATTTAATTCGATCACTACATCTATTTTTATTTTTAATTCAAATAATCGGTATCCAATATGATTTGTTAATATAAATAATAAATTATTTGAGGAATAATAATATCACATACGTCTTTCAAAAAGTAGCAATATTTTTTGTTGTTGAATAGGTATGCTGATCTTTTATGATTAATAAAATAATAATCATTAGATATTCAATCTGTTGTATAAGGCTGTTTTAAGGAAGACAATGGTATTTTTTTAATTGCCAGTACATTGTTACATAATTACGACAAAGATCTCCCGCCAAATAGCGGAGCTGCCGAGAAACCGTCGCGAGTCATCCAATCAGAGCAGTTCGCGCCCTACGCTCGTGCGCGCGCCTTTATCAACGTCTGATAATAGTGACCAAGTAATGTTCGCTAAACCACAACAAAATTAACTACTTAAAATCGTACCAAACAATGATCAGACCATATACCAGGCGAAGCGCGCCAAGAACACGACCCGTGTGGTTGTTGTGAAAAAAAAAAGATTAAATAAACATTATATAAAACAAAAAAAGTGCATTCCGGTTCAGTTCTGACTTTGCCGGAAAAATAAAAGCAATTCCTTCGCGGCGGGATACTGCGATACACGAGTTTATGAAAAGGGATTTTTAAAAGAAACATTATTCGATATTATTAGCTATTCGAACCTTAGGAGTTTATAATGCACCGATCGAAAGTGATAGTTGTGTGACTTGTGTGCTAGAAAAGTGACTGTAACTAATATTATTTCTTAGTAACGTTTCAGATCAAATACAAAGGTAATAAGAGTAAGTAGGTATTTGTTTTATTAAATTTATGTTGCTACAGAAAATGTTTTATGAAAATATTATAACAAATAAAAAGAATTAAAAAAATTTCATCAAAATCGATCTAATATGTTTAACAAACAAACGTACAATAATTTATTATTTCTTTTTATTTCTAATTGAATTTAAGATACTTTTATCCTATAATAAAAAGTAATATAATTTCATATAAAATAAACTAATTTGTATAAAGTTATAAAAATAGCTTAATATCTTAGCTTATCCTTAATTTAAATTCAAATTAAAAATATACTTTACTCAAATACGCTATTTACATGACTTTCGAATCGTCAAGTTACAGGTCCATTGGTTATAGATTTTTTTTTTAATCTACGGTTCGGAATGTCGTCAAGTAATTAGATTAGATACACCATTTAAATCTGTAACAGCCTGTATATCTCTTATTGCTGTGCAAAGATTTGTCTTCGTGCTAAGGAGACGACTTTTAAAAATGCAAACACTGAGAAGTATTACGAATTATAATCACCAAAATATTTAATAAATCGTTGTTTAATAATAAATAAACAGTTGAACTCATAACTTCGCGTATTTGTTTAGTATTTGTGCTTACTATTTACTGTTACTTGTTTATCAATAAAATATCAATGTATGGTTTGATAATGTGGGATTTTGAATGATCATTATTTACAAATAAGGTGGATGATGTTAGTAAACAGACATAAAACTATATTCCTAGATAATATAATGTTTATTACATTAAAATGATGAGTAGTATCTCACTAAGTATATTATAATGTTACACAATTTTTTTACAGTTTTATTATTTTTGCATTTGTTAGCACAAAATTTAAAAGAAAATTTTGATAACGAATTGGATACACTGTAATCAAATCCAAATAATATTATTAATATATTACAAATATAATTATAAATAATAAATGGATAACTCAAATAGAAACGTACACTTTTTGTTACTGTAAATATCTCTTTAAAAATATCTAAAGCATTTGCATAGAAAACAAGATAATCAAATACGGAATACATTATGTTGCAACATTTAGTACGAGTATCAAGATTTTTTTTACCTAGTTGAATAATGCATTATTTTTTATTCATCAAATATACATCGGTGACAGTTAATATAATGCATTGGGTTATTAAACTTTCGAAATCGTTTTCGCGTGTTATTTGTGCTATTCGTAACAAAATTTCACTTCACATATTCCGTTGTCGTTAATTATAGTTGTGATTGATACACGAGGATACTTCCTTGAACAATAATTTCTATGTAGGTCTAGACGTACCTAGCTATTACAGCTTTAAAAATAATTACTGTTGTTTGAAAACAGATTAACATGCTGATAATATTATAGACTAGCTGTGCCCGCGACTTCGTTCGCGTGGATTACAGAATGCTTGGCATGTCTCCTGCAAGGCAAGGTTATAATGGTCTGCGGTGCTGCTCAAGAAAGGAGCTTTTTACATTGGATTTGGGAACGTTCTGGTTGTATTTATAAGCAGACACTAACTCAGATACAGTATTCCTCTCCGGTTTTCACAATAAATGTTGAAGAAAAGTGTTTTGTGCTAGTCTTTAAAATTTCGACTGTAAAACAGTATGTTCCCGCCGAGGTTCTCCTTGTATTATATATCGGGTGACTTTTTTAACTGGGCTTGATAGGCCAAATCCGGAACTATAAAGAATCGCGAAAAATATTTAAAAGAGTCTTATGTCCGATTTTGAGAAATCTAAACCTGCATCATAAGTTTTTTTGATTTCATGATTCTCCTGGCTAGGAATAGAACCCACTAATTTTGAAAAATTAATACATTCGGTATTTTTGCACCACCTAATAGTGTCACTTGTAAGGATCAGCTTTTGGAAATTAATAGTAAGCGACAAATTAAAGGAAAAGATTTATTTTTTTATAAAATAACATTAAATCTATACATTAATTAGAAGTTAAGTAATCGATTCTAGACAGACATAATCTAATATGAGGGTTAAGTCATGGGTCCCGGTAAGTTTAGAAAAATACACTGCATTACTTCGAACGATTTGTTTATAGGTTGCATCGAAATGCTAGTCACCTACTAAAGTAAGGAAGAGTGTGAACAATACAATCGAAAATATACAAAGTGAATAACTCAAACTCAAAGAATGTGAAGTTGGTTTTGGTCCCCTTCACCTACTCCGTTACCTAGGTAGGTTTAGATAATTCTTAAAAGGATGGATCAATTTATTAAAAAAATTACATTTCACTGGACTCGGCTATTGTACTCACCCGCTATTAGCGTTTTAACATCCCGTTTTAATTTTAAAATTTCACTTTTAGGTATAATCATTTTTTGAAGAATTACTAAAGATTTAATTAATGTGTGAATTTGATAGAATTTTGAAAAATAAGCCTTTTCTTTTTGTTGGAGTTAACTGTATACTCCTGAAGTTGATGATCCTTATAATATGTGACAGTATCAGATGGTGCAATAATACAGAATGTTAATTTTCTGCAAAATCAACGTGTTCGTTTCTGGCTAGGAAAACCTTTTTTTTTTCAAAAAACTAATTATACAGGTTTAGTTTTTATCCAAATCAGCTCTGTGACTCCTTTAATTATTTTTCGCTTATAGTTTCGGTTGTGGTCTATCATATCCAGTAAAAAATTACCCAGTAAATATATTATTATTTAAAATTATTATTATATTTATATAATATATGTCTTCCCTATTTCAATCAAATATTGTTCACTATTTCATTGGTTTCAATTTTGTTCCTTATTACATTAGCTTTCTGCCAGTGAAAGTTTCGTCAAAATCGGTCCAGCTGTTTCAGATATTAGCCGAAAAAAATTGAGTGACAGAAAGACAGACAAAAATTTTAAGATTGGTAATTTTGTTCTAAGTACCGTGTATACTTTAATATGCATTTATTCAAAATTACAAACGGACACATCAATTTTATTTATTTTTATACCTTCCCTTTTTAAATCGGAAATTGTTCACTATTTTATTGGTTTCTACAATATTTTGTTATCGCGTATATCTCTGTTTTACTTATTCATTAAAATAAATATATTAAAAATAGTAGCTAAAGTTAATCCTTATAATATTAGCTATAGGGGCTGTCCATTAATTACGTCATGTTTTGAAGAACTTTTATACAATTTGTAATATTTCGTGAATTTCTTCTTCCATCTCCTCTCCCTTTCTGGACCTCACGTGATTAATGGACATCCCCTAATTGCTTGTGAAAGTCCCATCAAATTTGATTCAGCTGTTTCAGAGATTAGTCGTAAGAAACAGACTGATAGACAAAAAATTAAAAAATTGATTTTTTGATGTAAGTACTGTATATACTTTCATGCATTTAGTGAAAAGCATAAAATACTGTTCGACGTGAACGCTTAAATTGACATAACTTCTTTTTAAGAATCGATTGAAATGAAATAAATACCAAATGTTAAGTGAACGTTACTGCAATATAATCATGAAAACCACATCTAAACCGGATAAGCCGTTTCTGAGATTAGCGGGCGCAAATGCACTGATAAACAGACAAACAGACAAAAATTCTAACAATTATTGTTTTGGGTTCTATTGCGTATGTAAAGGCCCAAATAATTTGTTTTTTTCATATATCTTCTATGTACAGACGGCGACCCGTTTAATTTTTTTTTATATGTATAGATTAAAAATATCTAAAATAGCATTAAGCCTAAGTCACTCCTTATAACATTTGCTAACTGCAAGTAAAAGTACCATCAAAATCGGTTCAGCCGATTCAGAGATTAATCGGAACAAATTGATAGACAGACAGACTGACAGACAAAAAATTAAAAAATGTATTTTTTGATGTAAGTACTGTATATACTTTCATGTATTTAGTGATAGGCACAAAAAAATGTTCAACGTAATTCTTTAAATTGACATAACTTTTTTATTTATGGACCGATTGACATGAAACAATGCCTAAATGTTAAGTGAAGCTTACTACAATATATTAGTGAAAACCGCATCTAAATCGGATAAGCCGTTTCTGAGATTAGCGTGCACAAACGCACAGATAAACAGACAAACAGACAAACAGACAAACAGACAAACAGACAAACAGACAAACAGACAAACAGATAAGAATTTTAAAAATCATTGTTTTGGGTTCTACTGTTCTAATAAAGGCCCCCAAGAAGATTTTTTTTCAAATATCTTCCATGTACAGACAGCGACCCGCTAGAATTTTATTATTAGTATAGATATAGATGGACGCTGATAAGCAGTGCTATGTTTAGCCACACATACTTCATTTTGAGAAAATGACATCTAAAGATATCAAACCTATTTTTAACAAATTTGTTTGAAGACGTATATATATCATATCCATCTTCTTTTTCTATTTTGATAATAGGTTTAATGAATTAAAAGTAGTTTGGTATACTAAAAATGTAACAATAAGTTGTTCAAATACATTTGATTATTGCATATTGAAAAATATTGTGCACACTTCTGTATTCGAAACATTCGATTAAGAAACTTCGATTAAGAATCAACAATATCTCCGAATTTGACTTTTTGTGGTTTGACATATTATTGCTTATCAGCATCCAGATTATATTAGAAACAGTAATAACAAGTAATGAACATTAATTGCTGTGTAAAGGCACATACTGCTGTGTCAATAAGAATCTGTGCCGGTTTTTTTTAAACAGCCGATAAACGATAAAGCGGGTCACCTTAAGTTAAATGCGTTTCCGGTTTAGAAAGAATTAAGGGATGAAGGAGAATAGGAAGTAAGGAGAGGATTTAGACTTCCGACTACCACACTCATAGTGATACCACACCAACAGTGTTGTAATCTCTGTTCGAGACAGCGCGGATACGAGCTGTAGTTAGTCCCTGCGGCTAGAATGTATTCATTTATCGGTTTGTGTTGCGGGATAATGGATATAACCTATGACTTAAAACCTATCAATGTTTTACTTAATTGCAAATAAATAAAGATATTATTAATGACGTAAATACCAGTTACGACTTGATAAACTTAGGACTTTGTTACTATTTGTATTTAATATGCTCGTGCTAATTCAGCTTATTTTTACCTAAAATGCAATTTTGATAGAACTATCTAACCCACTTTATAATATATTATGATTATTTGCTAGGTGTGTGCTGAATCAAAGCGATACGTGGACTTCGGACTTATCTTTTTTAAAGAATTAACAAATAAATTATTTTGATATTTTACTTGGCTCATTTATATCAATTTTGTTTATGCTTCACACAGTGCGTGTAATGTGTTATTTTGTTAAACTTCTGTACAATAAAATACCTATCCGGAAATATATTTAGTAAAGAAATACACAAACTACACAATTGATGGAAAAATTTAAACAACAATGCACAGGAAATTGATAAATGTTTTCGGTGAGTTCATTCGTTAACACAATAAGTAATTATGTTATCCTAAAATAAATTACAGACTAAATAAAGTCAGCTTGTATCAAGACTATTTTGTATAATATCTGCCAGGTTTTTTAGTGAGAATAGAGTAGTATTTAAATATTTTACTCATTTATTGAACTAGGTATCCTAAATAAGCTAACTTCTTTAGACGTATATATAGTATGTCAACTGATAATTGGACGCCGATAAGCAATACTCTGTCAAGCCACACGGACTTCGTTTTGAGGAAATGTCGTCTAAAGATGGCAAACCAATCCATATTTTCTTTTCTTTTTTGATAAAAGGTATAATGAATTTAGAAGCAGGTTGATATTTTTAATATATTATCTAATAAAAGGTTTTTAAATGTATGAGATTATTGTATAAATTACAAAATAAATAACGCTCTTGAAATTTGAAATAATTAATTAAGAAACTTATACTTATTTAGTTTATATGACTTTATTATTGATTGAATCATGTTAAATAGGTGATGCAGTATCAAAATACAACAATATCTCCGAATTTCACTTTTTGTGGGTTGACACATTATTGCTTATCAGCATTCATTATTATAAGTTCGTTTCCAGACTAGCACCTCTGAGTTTTCAAGTGTTTAAATGTTAAAGTTTCTCTCGTGTCCGAAGTGGATAATATCACGATGAAACCTGCATGGATCCCAGGAAATTCTGAGATAGACATATCCAGAAAACTGCAGCAGTAGATTTGAGATGATCCTTCTCTAATGTAACAGACGAAACATAAGCCAATTATTAGGGCAATTAACAGACCATGTATAAGAGTTACAGTACAGTATAGAGCAGGGTTCACAATTAGTTTTATTAGGGTCCGTTTTTTTTTTTTAATAATATGATCGTCGATGAGGTAAGGTTTAAAGCCATTCCCCATCTCGCGTACATATTATGTATTATTACGTCTATTTACTTTTTTTTTAAATTAAATAATAAAGTTGAATAAATATTCATAATTCACCGAAGTTTGAAGTAAAATTGATGCAGGCTACTGTCATAAAATTTTGTAGATTTTCACTGGTTCAAGCAATACAAATAAATTTTTAATATGAATTGTATCTAAAAAATAAAAATCTTTCATATGTTCCACTGTTTGCATAACTCTCGCGCAAGTAAGCTGGCAGTTAGGATCCAGACTGCGGTCCGCGTGTGGTGACCACTGGCATAGAGAATAGTAAATATTAAATGTATATAAAAATGTATATTTTTACGGTCTTTAATACGAATTCATGTTCGCATCGCGTGCGGAAGTGTCCCCGCGTTCCGATAATGGAATCATCATCGCGATAACGCGTCCCGTTAGCGCACGCAAAGCAGCCTAGTGTGCATAACTGCACATGTGCTGTAACTTGAATATTCATTTGTGTTAAGTGCTTTGTTTGAAGACTTTTTTAAGTCAATGGAATTAGAATATTTTTTTTATAAAATAATGATCGACTACAATAGATCCGTTAGCGCTTGCTAAAATGTACTGTACAATTTTCCGTCATCCCGTTCGCTAGTTTGGTTTTCTAGCTAGGCTTAATCAGATTTTGGACAAATCAAAATGGGGTCATAATCAATTTAAATAATCGTGCAACATATACTTACAAAAATCGATTTAAGTGCCTTTTCGTTTTGTGAATAAGTTAAAAATAAATACCGTGGCTAAGTTTAGCTTTAACCCACTGTCTACAGGGACTAAATTTCATATGCGAACTCCTGTAGACAGTGGGCTGGCTTAACTGGGGCAGTACCGGACTCTCACAAAAAATTAGTATGAAATTTCTAATATAGCTGCGTTTCGTACGATGAGTGAGAGAGCTGGAAGCCTAACACATATCCTTTTTTTACTTCCTTTTTTTACTTCCTCTTTTCTTCAGCTCATTTCTTTTTAAGCTGGCAATCGCAAGCTGGCAATGCATTAGTGGCACTCAGGTGCAGCAAATGTTTTAGGCGGCAGTGATGGCTTAACATCAGATGCAGCTCGTTAGTTCTCTATTTTTGTATTTAAAAAAATCCCAGACCTATTAAAACAAATATTGCAAGATAGCCAAACTATCTATATAAGTTATTTATAAGAAAGACAAATGTACAATATTAATATAAGCTTTATATTTATAAATTAGAACACATAACAAAACGTTTGGCTGCTTTGAAATTTGTTGTGTAAGCTAATAGTTTGCCTCGCAGATAATACTAAAGGTCATCCTAACAATACTTCAACAGTAATTAAATATTATTTATTTGATATAACAAAGAACAAGGAAAATATTTACGGATACGTTATAAAAAATATCACTCGTCTGTTCGAAGAATTCAAAATTAATATTGATATGAAATAATATTTTATTTACCATTTTATCTAAGATATTATTTTTAAATTGTTACTGAATTTGTTTTTATTTTTTTTTCTTTTTCCACAATATTTTCACAAGATTGTGCTTATAATTCAAGTCTGCATTCCGGATAAGTTATTGATTTTTACAAAGAGCGATTGCTATCTGCCCTCCTCAAACTTGAGAGGAAGCCAGTAATAGTTATTTAGATTAAGTTTCACACTATGGGTAACGATCATTATGAAGTTTTTGTTTCAACGAAGCGTGGGAAGACAGTAAGGCAGACAGCTAGATTTATTAACATATATTTTTATAAATGCAAAATGTGACTTATCCCGAGAGAAGGATTTGAGTCGCAATCGTCGATGTAAAAGGTGCAATCGTTACCATTAAGTTAGAACGGTTTCTTTAATTTTTATAATTAGCGTAATGCAAAGTAGAACTGAACTTTCTTTTGTTCTAGTTGAAAAGATGGATGGACGATGGATAGTCGCTATCCTAGTGATCGTGCATTTGGTGAGCTGTAATGACAACTCCATTGACAATTCCAAGTCAAATGTTTATGAGTAAGTTCAAATGAATATAGTTTGCGTAGTTAAGGACTAACAATGAAATACACACTATTTTAGGGAGTTTCAAAATTTAGTTACGGTTAGATTCTTAACCCCACTGATCAATCTCCATCGTGTCTTCTTCATTCCACGTGACATTGGATGTGTCTAATTGGCACAACTAAAAGCCATTAACCAAAGAATTGAATTGAATTCAATAGTTTGCGTGAAGTTTCGATGTAAATATATCAATTTGATTATATTGACTTCACACTTTCATACATATATATTTTTTGTTACAAATATTTTAAACAACAAATTTACGTTATGAAATTTAAATTAAAACTTTATTTAAATTGGGCAAAAATAAAAAAAAAGCCTTAAAACTATTTAAATTGATGTTTTCAAATGTTGTATTTATACGTGTTCTTCTAGACCATCATGGACATACAGGTGCGTGCCAGACGAGGGTTGCCAGCGGTCCGAACGTCCCCAGCCAGGGGTTCATGCGAACACGTCAAGCTTGGTCTTCGACAGTGTGGACCTCTGCCGGACTGTCTGCGGCAGGTTTGGAGGCCTCTGGCCCAAACCTGTCACAGCCGCTCTCAGCACCCAAACCGTGAAGATACACCCTAATTATTTAAGGTACGTTATAGTTTATTGAATACTACTTTTTCTTCTGAATTTTCATATGCTACTCATATTAAAATAAGCTTTTAATCTCGTGTTCCAAATGGTATGCGACGAACAGAAGTTTTAGTAGCTCGACCTTTAAAAGCAATATTAAAATTTATAGTGATTGAGAATGTGATCGTGATCAGACAAACTATAATACAAATTTGAAATTTAATAATTGAATATTAAATAACAAAGTTGTTTCAGTATATCCGTCATACACAAAGTTTTATCGGAGGTCATACAAATAAACAAAATAATGTTAAGATAATCTTTATCATTTCTGTAAGTGAACAGGCGCATGTGAAATTGTTTTTACAGTAGTATTAAATTAATAGCCTTTTTCCTTTTTGTACGTTATGATAGCAAAAAATTATCTATAGGGATTAGCCCCAAAATATGTATTTATTGATGTGCATTTATAGGTATCCGATAAACGTACAGATAAGCTTATATAGAACAACGACGCGACAATCACTAGAAATATTTTAGAAAATATAGAGCATTTGAACACATATGTGATGTATCTTATCTTATTATCTTATAAATAGAATTTTGATAAATAAAAAGGAGGTAGTTATATCTAAAAAAAGGTAAATTCTCTTCGTTGTAATAGTATAAAAGATAAGACACGAAAAATTTTAAGACGCTTGTCAATAAAAATTATTTAAGTTAGATGTTTCACAGTTTATTTTCTTTGTCTTTAGCATACGCATGTCGTTGGTAGCATAATATAATGTGTTAGTATTGCTAGCAGATCCTATGCAGTATGCCTTGACCTATGGCCTAGTCTGCTGATTCTACTGATGTATCCGATTGTAAGTTTAAATATAAGATGGCCACGTTTTGTATTATATTATTATTTGTATGGGTTATATTTCGCAGTTGTTACCTAGTTGTTTGTTGTAAAGTAAAGATGACAGTCTGATAATGTCCCACTGTTCGGCAAAGGCCTCCTCTCCTATTTAGAAGAAGGTTTAAAGCTTAATCTTCCACGCTGCTCCACAGCGTATTGGCGGATATACATGAGTCAGAATTTCTCCCGATTCATGTAGATGCTTTCCTTCACCTTCGAGCACGAGATGATTTTAAACAAAAATTTAGCACTTGAAAACGCAGCGGTGCTAGACGGCGTTTGAACTCGCGATCATCGGTTGACGTTTTCTAACCATTAGACCATCTTGGCTCTAACCACTAGGCCAACTCGGCTCACTTGTTTGATGAAAATCACCAACGTACTCTACTTTTAACGCTTACTTGAACTTTATAATAGAGTAGGGTTTTTGTTATGTGACCTCTGGGGTTCTAGTCACTGGTTTACTTGTAATTATAAATATATTTGTGAGGGTGAAGACGAGCTATCTATCCTAAAGAGAGGGAGGGTGCGTCCTGCCGATATATAATAATAACTAACCAATCAACGAGGTACCGTAGACAAAATACAGTATTATTTACTTTTATGATAAATTCCTACCAGTTTTGACATTTTTTTAATGTTATGGCAAATAATAGATGTGTGAGGTAAAATTACTAACTTAATATTTGCTTATGTACTGTGCCGTTTTAATTCACAATGTGTTTATATTATGGAAAAAAAAGTGAATCGTTCTCAAGTTCCGTTGTTTACAAATCTCTGAGAATTTAGCATTTAAATGTCTGTTTAAATTAAATAATAATTATAACGCAATTAACCTAAAAAGCTTTCAAAAGAAGCACATACAGTTGTTCTAAGCGATTCTGAATGGTCAAGTAGAGCAAAATGACTAATTCGTAAAAGTAGTTCACACTACATTTCTAAGGAGGTCGTATATTTCAAAGAAATCTTTAAGCTATCACAAGTTTTTGCGCAGCTCCAAGCTTTCTTTAAGCAAATTTTAATTCATATTGATTGTATTGCATTATCAAAATAAAGGTCAATACAATTTTTTGTTAATTACAAATTTACTAAACATTTTGTATATATATATTAGCGTATACTAAACCCACGCATCTTTATCGTCAAAGTAATCTTGTAAGAATAAATAATATGCTTTAGCTATATAAACACAGTATTAATATTAGTAGCGCTTCTACTCAAAAAACACATTTTTAATTTTTAAAATGTTAATTTTCACCACCTGAAAAGGTTGTAACTATACATATTATTAAATCGAATTATATATTATATAACTACAGATATATAATAAGTTCATGGATTCAGAAGGCCGACCACTATGGACGACGTTGCCTAGGAACCAGCTAGCGATTGAGTACGACAGGCGACAGTATCTTTATTACAACGAGACAATTGACGAGTTTGTCAAAGTTAAAAATGGGTTACAGATTTTTAACGTCAAATAATATTAACGTAACCTATCAACAAGTATCATTAGAAAATATCATAGATTAAATAATATAATACTGTGTAGAAATTATAATATATAAAGCATACTATAAGTTTGAATCATTATTAATATTTCATTTTTTATTATGAGTACATTATCATTCTATAAATTACGAATAATAACCTTGGCAACATAAAGCTATACTAATGACGCCTACATTATGCGAATAATAATTATTTATAATTGTCTTATACATATGATTACAAACAACACATGCAGTGAGAAACACTAGAGTTATTCAACTGTTATTGTATTACAATTTTTATGATAAGGAAAGTCTTTTGTTACGTAAAATATTGTTGACAGTCTCCGATAAGCCTAGGATATTTTTTTTATCAAAATACCAGGCCACGAAGCAGGCGGGTCACTTGATGTAAAGTGTTCACCGCCACCCATTAAAATCTGCGCCCGAGGAGTCATAAATACGTTGCCTTACAGTTATTTTTCAGGTGTGAAAATTGTTGAATCTTTTTTTGTATAGAAAGGGTTTGTTTTGTTCGTGACTAATTAAAAAAAATCAATTATATCCTAAGGTCAACATTCATATAGAAATGAATTTACTTAGTGTTTTATCGCTAGAATCTGGTGATACTCGGGATTTTTAATTAAGGATGGGCAAAATGTTAGAAAAATAATGGTATGCCTATGGCTAAAAAAATGTATAACAAAAATATAATTTTTTTTTTGTAAAGAAAAATGTCATGATTTTTTTATAAGCTATGTAGTTTACTTCGATTATTGTTAACTAGTTTGACTCTAGTAGGCTTGGCAACGCATTGCTTAGTTATAATTATGTTTAAGTTAATATTTTAAGTTATGTTAGTTTGATATACATATTTACTTTTCGTTACAGCAAAAATTATCATTATAATTTTGATACCGATTAATACAGATTAATTATTAATTTTGATACCAGTATTAAGGGATATATGTATTTTTAGCGACAAAAAACATTAAAAAAAATATATAATTATGTAGATTGTTAGTATATTAAAGACTTAAGTATAGAAAAAATATTTATGCTTATCATTAATTTTATTATATACAAAAACGCCGTTAATTTATTTGAATAGTTTGCTAGCAATTTTTACGTTATATTTGATTTGTATATAAAAACGTTTTATTGAGGTTTTCATAACTGATATGTAGGCGAGCTATGATTGCGACTTTGCTGATATTATATGAGTCGATTTAACCCAATGTTTTATTGGTTCAGCCTTGCAGTATTTGCAGTGATTGCACAGTTCATTTTTGTCGTAGCATTTTGTATAAATCCTAAATACGTACTCAGTAATATAACTTTTAAGTGTGATATTTATCCTAATTTATGGAAAAAATAGTACGAGGTATATCTGTAGTGATTTAATTTCAGTCAGGAGACTTATCAAACCAAAAATTCTATTAAAAATAATAGGTGTAATTAAAAATCACTACATTAAGCCTAAGTAGCTATCGATGTCCAAAACACTGGCGGTATTACCTCTTTACATGGTCAGACTGATATGCTGGTAAAACGGAAAGACAGCTCTTGTAAAAGTTTTATGCTTCCTCACCCCATGGCCGCATAATTTTAACGGCAAACGCCTATTTTTTTTATAACTTTCTGCTCTTTCGTGCAGAAATTTAAATGAAAAAAAAAAAATTAAGTCTATTGCAATGTTAATATCCGATATAACGTGAGATTGTTAGAATTTAACTTAAAGTTAAGATTATTTGTAAGTAGTTTAAAACTAGTGAATATAAGAAGTTGTTTAAGTTTATTTACATAAATAAAACGAGCAACGTAATATTATAGTTTTATTTTAATATTAGTAAATGCTTCGATTGATTTACTCTCGTTACTAAAATAAAACACCCACGGAATATGGCAACAATTAGTTACATAGATAATATTACGAAAGCTATGGCTGTCAAAAATAAAGTCACTGACAAATAAATTATGGAATCAAAGAATTGAATTGAAAAGCTTATTTAAGATCTTAAGCGAGGACAAACAGCATGTGTAAATTTTAAAGACAGTCTGAAAGCAAAATTGTGTTCAATTGTGCAATTCTCACCCAATGCTACACGTAACTTTCTTTCGTGTTTCCTTAAAAAAGAGTTACACTTGTAAATTTTCTTATTGTAAATGATATAAAACATATCTGTAACCTGGCATCAGTTACCTAAGCAACCGTACGTAAACTGTGAGTGTCAATAAATATTTCACTCAGAGTAAATTATTTCCGATACAAAAGCACATAAACCATTTTGTGTCAGTTTTTTAAAGTCTATGGTGAAAACTGTACTTAACAACTTTCAAGTGTAAATATCGCCTTATGCCAATTATACATGTGTGTAGTCGTAAATGGTGACATAATATTACAATGTAGTCGAACACGCACACTCTTGTGAATGTGTAAATATATAATACAGGTGTCTCCCGTCCGTCTGTTTATTTCTGAGTCCCGTGACACCGCTTACGTCACAACGAATACGGTCGCATTGTGGTATACGATTTATTAAATATATTTATAGATTTAGACGCCACAAATTTATTTTTATATGCGAACGACTTGTTCACTCCACGTCACGGTTTACGCACTTGTCTATTTTTTTATCGTGCCTCTTTATTGTTTTTTTATACGTAACGCAAAAAAAAATTATATACTTTGAGCATTTAAAAAATCAAATTAAATCTATATGTATTAATTAAAGAAATCATTACAAAACTTACGTTCGCAAAATAACAACAATTACAATACTTGGCCTATGGGGGCCAAATGGCCTTTTCAAAGAGAGTATACTCCTTTAATCGACAGTAAACCCCAAAAGCAGGCAGCGACCTTGGCCAACGAATTAGTTTGGCCATACACGTTGCTAATTGCCATTTTCGACACTTTACCTTTTTTTTGTAAATTCTTTGTGTAACAAATTCTTTACATTTTAGATAAAATATAATAAATTGTTTAATATTAGTCTCTTGTGGGATCACTTGTATTTAAGGGCATATATTATACGCACGTTAAACTAAAATAGAACATAGAAAGATTTTTTCGTGCATAGTTGTGTTTCGTGTATGTATAAAAAAGTTTTAATTTAATACATTACCATTTTTTACGATGAGTAGTAGGTATGTTCGTGTGTTACACATACAAGCGTAGATGTTTTGATCATTAGCATCGCTTGAGCGGTCAATGCACGGCTATCCTCTTGATCCCTGTTTGGAAGGGCCCGCCATTATGAAACTTTTTTACTTTGTTTTCTGGGAGTCATCCAACCACTTCGCAGACTTGTGAGCTAAATTTAGCTGGATACGTATGTTTAGTAATATACTTTGGTGTGAATTATAATATACGTTGTATTTTTTACAATATTACCTACACTAATATTATGAAGCGGAAAGATTTGATTGTTTGAAAGATGGATTTGATATCAAGAACAATTGAATTAAAATCTATAATAAACTTCGTTCATATTAATTTTTAATTTGTGTTATTAACAATCGGTATGAAGGTGTAACTTTAAACTCACTGGAAACCAAGTTCTTATTAAACGTAATTTAATCTTGATGATGATAATAATTGAAATATGAAACTAAAATTTGATAAAAATAATTACATTTATATACATGCATTCGTGTTTTTTTTTTGTTTTTTACTAACAAATAAATTATCTTGTATTAAAACGCTGAAGGAATGATTAGAGTCGCGAAATACTTTCGCACTTTTAAAGCGTTTTATCTCGCAAAGCGTCACACGAACATTTCTTTTACTAGCGACCCCCGGTTTCGAACGGGACAATGTAGCATTATACGACATCACATTACAATTTTTTTAAATTCACGGCCTTTCTCTACTATAAAATACTATAATACATCTATATAAACCTTCCTCTTAAATCAATCTATTTATTGATGAAAGTCGCATAAAAATCCGTTGTGAAGTTAAAAAGATTTATTCGTATAGACGGCGGGATGACTTTGTTTTATACTATGTATAGAAAACAGTAAAAAAGTAACCAAAAAAAAAATAATATAGTGGCTGATTTGATCTTGCCGCATTTTTTTAATACAAAAAGGAATTATATATCTACAATTTTTTTATTTATTATTTTATTTAATTTCAAAAATCTTTTTTGAGAATATAGAAATCAGATTATTTATAATAGGAACTAGGGCACATGTAACGCAATTACTGTTCTGTATGCGTCTACTATTTATTTAGCTCCAATAATATTTTTTTACAATAGATATATTGTAAGTTCTCGGTTTTTGTCACCCAGAATGTTGATCATTTTGGAAGATTTTGTCTAGAAGTAAGCTAGCGATTAAGTATGACAGACGAGATTATTTTTACGCCAACAAGTAAATTAAAGAGATATTAAAAATTGGATGGGTACAGATTTATTACGTCAAATATTCTATTATGTATATTATTATGTATATTTGTAATATGAATGATATTTTACGTTCAGTTATAAAATATAAAGCACGCAAGGTATCAGGATTTTTTTATTCAACTAGTGAGAAAGATTTCCGTGTATCATAACTAGCAGTTGTATTAATATTCATGAATGTTAACCGTACTTCACTGTTTATAATTAACGTTAGATTACAATTAATAAAATTGTTGGACAGTTAAAGTATTTTTAAGTTACGTTAAGGGGCCATTTTAATACATACCATTAAATACATACGTCAGGTCACGTGCTGACTCCAGCAGTCAGCTTCATTGGATGATAAAATAAAAGGTATTACTACCATTAGTTATCGCGATAAGACCCGTTATATTAAATATGAAATGTAAAAATCGCGAAAGTTTTTTAAATATAGAATATTACACCTAATTTATATTTTACGTGTTATGATCCTATTTGTCTTATATCGCGTTAATCCACAAATGCAGAAAAAAAAAGAACTTTACAATTATTTAAAAATTACAAGTATATTACTATAATATTCTTGTTTTGTCGGCTTTATGCTTAAACATAATTGCTCAGGAACTGTTTTGTTAATGCTATAAAATATTTTATATACATATTAATAATGGAATAGAAGCATTAACTAAAGATCAATGATTATGAATATATAATCTACAGTATAATAGCTATTGTGTAATTAATTACGAAATATATGTAAATCATGTTAAAGGCATGCGAGTTAAGTGTAGATATAGTTATGTAGTTATGATAACATTGCTTTTGTTATTCTTTTTAAACGGGATATTAACTAAACGTCAGTAATCTCTAATGTATAGAAGGCCGACGCGTTGATTTTCCTTTATTTGATTTTCTATTAAATTATTCATAATGCAATATGAGTTTATTCTTATTTAAAGGTTAATGTGTGAAATAAAAATTTACTACTTCATTAAAATGATTATTATTATCTATACAGGAAATAATAAATATGTGTGCATAAATAATATAAATAATAATTATTATTACGCAAGTTGCATTTTTAGCCCTTTTTAATAACAAAAATCGACAGAAAATATAATTATTTTAAATTATCACAAGAAAAACGATAAAACTTTTAATATGAAATAAAATTAAAAGTGTAACATCATCATTTATAATCTGCTATCTTAATATTTGATGATGAAATGTTTTGGCACTAAAAGTTACTTAAATAATCATAAACCTTCTAGTGGCCAAGTTTGCAGACCTAAACAAAATAGCAATACTTGAGATGAGGTCACCGGCCATTCTTGATGTATGAATATGGCAGGATTTACTTAGCATTTGTGTAAATTGGCATAGCAATGCCGGGGAGAACGACCGATTTATAAGTGATAACGGTTACTCGACCTACGATCTTTGATCATTTATTTGACAGGCAAATCGTGATTGCCAAGTCGAGACGATTCACGCCCACCGTCTGCAATTTTATTAAACCAATATTCCATACTTGGCATCGACAGCTTCTTTATTTATTTTATGCTTTATGTTTTTATTTTTAAATAATGGTCGCAGATTCCTTTAAAGTTATAATATGATCATGTGATTGAATTTTTCATGTTATTCTATTTTCAATAAAATTTAGATAAGCTTGTATGCGTTTATTTTGTGGTAGAGTGTATAATATATTTTTAATTAAGATTATATGGTGGTATTGATCTTCACATTTTAAATTACGTCATCTATCTATATTTATTTTTGATACAACGTGTGTCTATAAATTTGGAATAATAAACAGTGCGTGTATGTAAACATAATAAGCCTTTGGGTACCCAAAGGCATAATATCTTACCGATGATTGTGTGATGTAGGTTCCAGCTATATCAATAATTGAATCGATATTTAAATTTAAATCGTAGAGGTCATAATTTATGACATTGGTTGGTAATATTATTTTTTTTCTTACCGCAGATTTGATCTCAGTAATGCGCCAGCGGAAACACGTGAGATCCTTGTTGCAATGACGCAGGTTACAACACAGAACCTTATCGACGAGTGTGACGGAAATGTGACCGAACTCGTTGAGACCCCAGTTGTTGTTTACATCACCGTGAAGACCACCAATCTTGACCTCACCTGGGAAATTGATGAGCAGTATCGCTTGGACGTGCAGAGTAAAGGTATGGACCGTAACTTAATAATACAGCGATGATTGATGAAACTCCCTTTATTAGTTAGGGGTTAAGTTTTTCTTGGAGACATTGTCATTAAATAGATATTAGACATATTTTCCTAATTGTTTTTATATAGTCAATATGCTATATCATCTAAGTATTAACCAATTAGTTTACTCTTTACATCAAAAGAAAAACTATTTTAGGATAGCGTTAATGATAAGAGGCTTATCATTAATGAGCATACACTGAGCTCTACGTAAGAAATGTGTAATAAGCAAGAATTACATTTGTACTCTCGTAATTGATATAAAACAACTCTGTGACTTGGTAACAGTTACTTAGTAAGTAATAATGAATGTTTGTGAGTTTAAAGACTTAGCCCCTGACAGTTAAGTTGAGGTGTAAAGCAATGACAAACACCCTATGTAAATCTTTATAAAAGTTTGAGAGCTAAATGTATAAGTGTAATTTTCTTCTTACAAAGATAAAAATTCGTTTAAATTGGCTTTATTTTGCGATCACAAATAAATTTGTGTTTCTTGCATTGGAATGATACCTATGATATTTATTTATTTAGGCACACAAACAGAATATAAATCGGATTACATTTGAGTTACAGTCTAAAATTATTTTTAGCTTGATTATATTCCTAACCTATGTGTACACGGCATAATCATTAAAAAAACAATATTTTAGTCAGGTGCTACATTAGTTAGGTACTATTCATGACTAATGAATAAATAGGAACATATAAATTAAATTCAATTACTTAGTTGCTGATACAAAAAAAAAAATTGTTTGAATTAAAAATTACATTAACAAACATTAGAAATTAACTTAAATTAAGATAACGATAATAAAAAGGAGCAAAAGATACATTAGATACATTCAATAAATAATAATTTAAATGATTGATCAAAATAAAGAGAAACAACGATTAACAATTTTTCACATATTTACAGAAAGAAATGCCGCCATCCATATAGTTGCAGAAACAGTGTATGGTGCTCGTCACGGTCTAGAGACATTTAGCCAACTGGTGTCAGCGGATAAACCAGAATATACCGACCAGTACAAGTGCAGCCTTCGTCTAGTTTCCGGGGCTAAGATATGGGACAAACCGGTGTACAAGCATAGGGGCTTTGTGCTGGACACCTCCAGGAACTTCATACCCATGGATGATATTAAGAGAATGGTTGATGCTATGGCAACGGTTAAGATGAACGTCTTCCACTGGCATGCTACTGATTCACATAGTTTTCCGTTAGAGTCAAGACGTGTACCACAATTTACAAGGTATAATGTTTTTTCAATACTAAGCAAGACCCAAAATTTGTTACTAGTCCAGTCAAATAAGAATTTAAAATAATATTTTACTAAGAAGCAGAATTTAAGATAACATTTTTATAAAAATATAAAAAAATAATATTTTTGCGACCGATATTCACTTTCCATTCAGTTATTTTCTTACCGCATATTATTTTTTATTGTAAAACAGGTGATATTTATTTTTAACGCCATCTCGTAAAGTTTTGTAGTACTACTATGGGCACATCCAATATAAAGAATCCAAGTTCATCAAAGATTTACGGGGACAGTTAGTGGCAAAACATTCTCTAAATACAAAATCGTTAGAGCCGTTTCCGCGATGAACGAAATATCTGGGTGCACAGAAGTGCCCCCACCAAGTCGAGCATATTTATATAGAAGAATCGTTCATTAAAAATTATATGATAAAAGTTAAAATTATTAAGTTATTAAAACTGTACTAACTCGTCGCAGGTATGGTGCGTACTCCGCTTACGACATTTACACTACGGATGAAGTCAGGGAGTTCATACAATACGCGCGAGTGCGGGGAGTTCGTGTTGTCATAGAAATAGACTCGCCGGCGCACGCTGGGAACGGCTGGCAGTGGGGGAAGGTAGACTTTTTTTTATAATTAATAAATTGATTTGTCAATCACGCTAACAAACACTACAAATGTGTTTAAATATATAATAACAATTTTTTTTTGTTTGAAAATTACCTAATATTTTGTAGGAATGTCTGGATATATATCATAAGTATTTATGAATTGTTTTTCATCACTGATGCCTAATATAAAGCCTTTGAATTTTTCTAGTTCGTTGATTAAGATATCATAAATCTAATATGTCATACTTTTCAATTTCACCCAATAATATATCTACATTCAATACTTCATTGCTTTTTACTGATATCTTAATAATATTATTAACTTCTATCATTTAATTTATTTCTAGGAATATGGTTTCGGAGATCTAGCAGTTTGTGTGAACAGTAAAGCTTGGCGTAACTTGTGCATTCAGCCGCCTTGTGGGCAGCTCAATCCAGCGAATCCCGCCATGTATCGTGTTTTGAGGGATCTATACCGAGACTTGGCTGAAACTTTACCTAAACCTGCCCTGTTTCATATGGGAGGAGATGAGGTTAGTTACTTTGAAATATAAGTCTGTTTGCATTAAAATAATCTGAAATGATAAAAATCACATCTGCAGGCTAATCATGCGGAGCTGAAGCTATCACAACGCGATACATTTTGACAGACCATTATTTGGGTACAAAAATTGGATATCAACTGCATAATAATTATTAAGCAAATCTTTTATTTACAAAGTTATAGCCTCAGCACCATTCATATACTTTTGATATCTCTCTGTCGATGGCAAAAATCTTGTACATTACACCTAATTGGACGTAGAACTTTTACCCTGAATTTTAAGAAGATTTCATTAGCTAAATTTAGATCTAATATTCTAATTTTCTTTGCTATCGTAGTTACCCTTGACATCCTAACACATCAATATGAAGTAATTATCTTTTGCAATGATGTTTACTAATTCTTATCAAAAATCAATATTTCAGGTATTCTTCAACTGTTGGAACTCCTCAGAGCAAATAACAGAGTACATGCAAAGTAAGGGCTACGAGACAAACGTCGAAGGCTTTATCAAACTATGGGGAGAGTTCCATGAAAACGCCCTCAAGATATGGGACGAGGAGCTGGCAGCAGTCGGGCAGACCAGCCAACCCGTCATGATATGGTCTTCCGAACTCACTCAGGCACATCGGATACAAAAATACTTGGATAAAGATAGGTGAGGATAACAAAAAATCATTATTTATGTACCTATCTCAATTATTTTAAATACCGTGTTTGTACAAATATTCAACTCCGAATTAAACGCCTTCATTTAAAAAATGTAATACATTTTTCAAAGTTTAGATAGCTTAAAGTTAGGAAGGTATGGCATCCACAACGCTAAAGATAAACAATTATAATATTTTAAGTACTATAATATATTAATAAAGAAATTAATAGCATTTATTTTTTTGAATAACATGTGTATTTGTTGATCGTTTATCAAATTAATTTGAAAATGTTGCAAAAGACCAATTTTGACGTCTCATCCGGTTTAGTTAAAGAATAATTTTAATTGAATAAAAATAGCTCACATTTTATATAAAAGGAATCTCATTAAGAAAAACTTGAGCCAAATTCCTGAAAATAACAAAAATTAATTAGTTTCATTATCAAATTTTCAGATACGTAATAGAGGTGTGGGAACCATTAAGCAGTTCACTTCTAACACAATTGATAAGAATGGGTTATAACACGATCTCCGTCCCCAAAGACATATGGTACTTGGACCATGGCTTTTGGGGAAACACCAAGTACTCTAACTGGAGGAGGATGTACTCCCACACTTTGCCACGGGACCCCAACATGTTGGGGGGAGAAGTGGCCATGTGGAGCGAATATGTGGACTCACAAGCTTTGGGTAATTCTTTTTTTTGTCTAATGGAAATTTTATTGTAGGCTGATGTGAATATTTGAATTATTTTCTTCCATCTGGAACGCAAAGTTGGCTAAGATTGATTTCCAGAAATATGGTTGTGTGTGTGAATATTTTTTGTGCGTGTGTCAAGATATGAGCTGTTAAATAGTAAGAGTTTTTTGGGTCAAAGCGGATTGGTTTATGATGCTTGAACCAACTGGGATTTTCCTAGACGTTTATAGGCAGGGTCACTTAACATGATGACATGCCTGTAAGTTTGTCCACTATTTTCATAAAAAAATGTCATGAGTGTTCATAGCCGCGTAATTGTATGTTTGTGTGTCCGCATGAAGGATTGACGTATAGTCAGTTTAATTCGGTCTGTTGGGTTTAACTGCCTACTCGTAATTACATGCGAAACAGTATTGTATTAAACACAGTTGGAAAATATCAAAGTTGTATTGCAAGTAATTGCACATAGACGTTTTCACCTGAGAGATTAATTTAGGCACCACTATACGGGATAATAAGCTCTTATAGTTCCAAATTTCTTCCTATTGATTTATCTGAATGAATCACCCGTAAAACTCACGTGTGCACAGACTATGTATATGTGTGTGTGATATGTATGTGTTTTCGCAAGGGAGATTGACATATAGTCAAGGAGTCTAATTCGTTATATCGTGTGTAACCATCTCGCAATTCCTACAAGCGCCAAAAGGTCGATACCCAGACTAGCTTGCTGGTATAGCCCTTTAGCGCGTGTGGTTGAGTGAGCGCGTCGGGTGCGCAGCGGCGCGCGTGTGGCCGCGCGCGGCGGCGGTGGCGGAGCGGCTGTGGGCGGACCCGGCGGGCGGCGCGGGCGCGGCGGAGGCGCGGCTGCAGCGCGTGCGCGCGCGGCTGGCGGCGCGCGGCGTGCGCAGCGACGCGCTGGCGCCCGCCTGGTGCGCGCAGCACGACCTGCACTGCGTGTAGCGAGCGCGTCGCGCCAGCTACGCTTTAGGCGAGGTAGGACTGCGCGCGGGGGTGTGGGGTCACTTACGCTTTTTGAAATATTTATGTAATTCCGCTTATACATAATAATACACAAAAAAAAAAAACTTTTTTTTATTTACACGTTGGTATTGTGGGTTTGTACAGATATGTGTGAAGGCATCATTTATGAAAAAAATAAAATTAAATTAGTTTTTTTTTAATTTTAAATCTTGATTTTGGTACCGCGGGTAAAATCGATCCAACGTATACCTGTAGAGCGAGACACATCTATAGAAGTAGTACCAGAAACACGCTTATGGGAGCTAGGATTGCACTGTAGTTTAGGTTCACAAATTTTTAAAGTCAAAATTAATTTTCCAAGTCAATGCACTCAAACTTCTACTCATGAGCATGTGAGAGGTAAGACTACACTTAGCCCAAGTTTTCCGAAATCTTTAGGTGCAACATTTGGTTGCAGGATAAAGAATTTGAATGAGCTACGAAATAAATCAAATACACTTTCGATTAAAAGTTGAAATTTAGTGACAAAAGATTGATCTTAGGTCTGTTTTCCGAATTCATCAAGAACCTTCCACACGTCGATTTTTATATACAAGGTATAAAGATTATAGAATGATATTTACAGATGTTTTATACGTGCTTCTTATTTTCACAGAGCTAAGTCATTTAACGACACCAAAGCCGTAAACAGCAGCACAACGCTACCAGTGTCTGCTGTGAAAAGAATATTCTGCCATTCTTCTGCAAGAAGACTTATATTTCGATCTTGCCTTTTAAGCTTACTTACTAAGTCTAAAATCTTTAATAAATTATTTGGGCTTCCTATTTTATCTGTAAACCAATGATCCAAAATTAATATTAATAACGGATACTTAGTGATAAATCTTAATGATATTTGAAAATTATCTAGAGATTACATTTAATACTTAAATTATTAGTTATTAAGGATAAAACAATTATGTAATACGTTTATAAAAGACAATAGGTAGATAGATGTACCTAAGATCCTGAGAGATCTCATATTTTTAAGATAAATTAAGTTTAATTTTATTGTTTGTATTATTTATTACAATATATACATTAACTTATGTATAATGAAGTTCTAAAAATATAGATCCGAAAAATCTTTTAAAGTAATTTACTTAGATGATGATAAATGTAAGGCGAACGAAGACTAAAGTCTGTGCGTTTTAATTGTGTTGACCATTTCTATAAAATTTTAAATTAATAAAATAAATTTAGTTTAATAAGTTACTATAATTGTATTAACAACGCATAAAACCGTCTGATATAGCCTAAAGTGAATTTGATATGAAATAAAATGATTTTTCTAAATTTGGTCTATTATTATTCATTCCCCAATTTTTTTTTATTATTTTACATCTAAAACTAAATAAACAAAGTCAATAAATACAATCTAAAAATTACATTTTTGTCTTACAATATGCTATCTACAACAGCTTTCCAACGCAGATGATTAAATCGTATAAATAAATAAGTATCTACAAGTCTATAAAATACAATATTGACTAGAAACGGAAATGTACACGAAATCTAAAATTACATCGACACGTTCCTACCGAGGTTCCTTTCGTTAATATTCTTCATCCCCATGCTCAGGTCATTTGGTAGCAAGTCGTGTAGGACAGCATCGCTTCTAAATATATTTGTGGCAATTCTTTTAGCTAGTCGTTCTGATTCACGCAAATCATCGTCTTTCGAATGCGAAGTCAGGTCAATTTCCGTGTCACTTTCGCTGTCGCTCGCTTCGTGGTTTCGTCTGCGGTAAGCCAAGTTTTGGGGTTCGTCTATTTCTTCTCCAGATGTTCCACAATGACATGGGTTGTTCTTTGAAGTTATAACTCGTAAATCTGTCGGCACAACTTCATTATCGAGCTGCTGTGACATTAATAATGGTGGGAAGGGGAAGGGTGCTTGTTGCATCATCCTTCCATCTTCATTCGCATACGGTATGGGGGGAGGCATATCGTGTGGTGGAATTGCTGGCATGTTTTCTGTTATGGTGCCATTATGATGGTAGGGGTCCGGTCGAGGCGATTTCAATTCACCGTTACTTTCCATGGCCGGTGGTTCTGGGGATTCTTTGGGTGTTGGTGACTCGCCACCTTCTGGTGAAGATTCTGGTGGCTTTGTATGGCCTGTAACAAAATTTGACGTTGTTTTATACTATAAACTTTGAGATTATAAACTTCGACAGACACGTTAGCGCAGTGGTCAGTGCAACTGACTGAAGCGGTAACGGTCGCGGGTTCGATCCCCGCCCACGGCAAACGTCTGTATTGGCCATATGGATGTTTGTCGTGGTCTGGGTGTCCGTGTTAGTGTTGTGTGTGTTTCCAGACTCCCGACACAAGACCATGAGACCTTAATGAGAGCCGTTGAGTGTGATGCGTTTATTTATTATTATTATAAGATGTACGTAGTTCCAGTGAGCTAAAATTTTAAATTATTTGGAGGTGAGAAGTAAAATATACCATACGTCTCAAATAGCAAAATAAAAACGACCATTAAAAAGTATCTAGTTCAAGTTTCGGCAAAAATTGTCGCAGATAAAATTTTTGCATTGTTAAAGTTTAGTTAAATTTAAAATATTTAATTTTAATTTTAAAATACTTTACCGAATTTTTGTTATTGAATTCAGAAAAGAATTTGTGGATAAAAAAATATTTAATAACATTTTTTGATCTTGATAAAATTAAAGACAAATGAAGCAACAGATAATAATTAACTCTTGCCATAATTAATGTCGAATCGAGAGATATCAGATAGTTTCTAAATTATCAAATAATTTTCCTTAAAATTTTAATTAAATAAAAAATAAACACTTTATACTATTTTTGTTCAGATTGCAATAACAATCATAGTCAGTAAAGCATTGCATGTTAACTTTTATCAAAAGCAAGGATCCTTGAGGGTCTAGTAGATAATACAACTGTCAAACAAGGCAGTGGATTATGAGATACTATCAGTATGAACGAGACTTGGTTTTCAACCGACTTCAAAAAAGGAATAGGTTATCAATTCGTAGCGTGTTAATCGCCTCGTACGTCCGCCACTTATTAATCGACTTTGAAAATTGAAATATTTTGTTATAAAAATGTTATGAAAATGTTTTGTTTTGTAACTATTAACATTATGATATTTGTATTTCGTAAGAAGTTATAAGCGATAAGGTAAATACTATTTAGAAAAGTATTTTCTGTAACTAAGAACGAAGCAACTTCATGATTACACGAGCACATAATTTAGTAGATTTCGTTTAGCGTTTTGTATGTAGTTATTTCTTTTTCAATGATTTTGTCGTTATTTTAAATATACACATAATTTATTTTTCTTGACGTTAAATTTAAATATTTAAATTTTTATTAGCAAAAGGTTAGTTAATATATTTTGTAAGTTAGTGTCAAAATTATTATGACAATCGTTTTCAGTTAATAAAGTTAATACTGATTAATAAAAATACGGTTCCGAAAATCTAAAAATGTTTCGTACAACACCAATTAGGAGGTATATGTACAATTGTACACATACTCATATATGAATAAACGGCATTTAACTGTT
Source organism: Hypolimnas misippus (assembly GCA_037950945.1). Classification (NCBI taxonomy): domain Eukaryota; kingdom Metazoa; phylum Arthropoda; class Insecta; order Lepidoptera; family Nymphalidae; genus Hypolimnas; species Hypolimnas misippus. The sequence continues at coordinate 9,259,742 of JBBEEQ010000025.1, read as the reverse complement.
TGTTCGAGCATCACGCGAAAATAATTGAGCCGATTTTAATAAAATCGTTTTACACTAAAAAGCCTACCGATAAACTTTAAACTCCGGACGAGACGATACCCAGAGAGCAATTAAGAAAAATTAAAATCACGTGAGCAATGTCGCCGGCTGTATCTATTTTATATTCATTATATACTGATTAATAGCAATACGATATTTGACTTTAATACCTAAATTAATTTGTTAATAATCAAGTTTTTTTTGGTAATATACATAATATATAACAGCAAAACACGATACCTTATCTGTTAACATAAAATGCAATAATTCAAACGAGGAACGATGACAAGAGTCGTAAGAAAGAATATCATAATATTCCACGAGAGAATTTAATCTGTGCAACAATCCCTAACTTTAATCACATGCATATCAGCAGCACAAAGAGCTGCCAACCCCATTCAGATTAACTACATCCTTGACGTACATATGTTTAGTTACGAAATAAAAGCATCGCTGGCTAACATCGCTGTAAATGCATTTTTTGAAATAATTGCAGTCCCAAAAATAGTTTTGTTAATTTTTAATCACATATATATTTTTATTTTGTCTTTTTGTGGTTGATATTTAAATATCGTAAATTGACATTACATTTTGTAATCATTTAAATTCTCATATGATCGAAAATCTAAGTTTGTATGACGAGACGTATGTATAAATACTCGGTCTAAATTCTCTTATAAATGCCTTCTTTAGGGTTGAACGTACCTAGGTAGGTACGTTTTACGTACGTTCAAATGATTACTCCATTAATCATTTGAATTTAGCTTATTTACAAGCGAAAAAAAAATTAGAAGCAAATCTATACTAATATTATTTTAGTGAAAATTATGGTTAGCATAAATATAATTATTTTTTTATAGAATAGCAACTGCATGCACTTGTAGTGTTCAAAAAGAACGAAAATTATGCAATATGCAAAATAACCTTTAATTTAATTATTACATGATAAACTGTACGTATAATATATTTATATGAATTATATTACGTTACCTACAGGTAAGAAAATAATTATTTTAATTTGAGAACGAACCTGGCATGCCCAGAGGTGGAGTTCCGAGGCCCAAGCAACGCATTCTCCACGCATCTTGAAGCAACTGTAGTCTTGCCTGCTTTCGCCATTTTGCACGTCTATTTTGAAACCATACCTTAAAAAAATTATATCGATAAATTACTGTAATAATTAACGATAAATCGAACTTAAAGCGTTCAATGGATTCCCACTTAAACCGAGCTAAGACAATATGCTGCAAATATTATTAACATTTCGTTGTAATTGAACTTTAAGAAATTAATAAGAAATTAAGGTGTAATAAGAGAATTAACAATTCAACGTTCTGCCGTTTATACTTAATTCTTATTGTATAAAAGAATATAAGTACGTTTTATTAATTGTTTAGTTAAATAACGACACCATTTGACTTTAAATATTGGACTAGTGATTTATATTATTTTTGTACATTTCCAATAATTTTAATTTCACAATCGCTGTTTGCAAAATAATTCTTATAATTAAATGAAGTATAAGAGTGATGTACATCAAATTTACCTGTACTCTGGCTTCCGATAGGCTAATTCTCAACGCAACTTCTTCTCTTAAGAAAACATCTGGATAATGCGTCTTCTGGAACAAGGACTCCAATTCGCTCAACTGCTGCGGCGTGAATGTAGTCCTATTTCGTCTCTGCCGCCGTCTACCGAACATGTACTCTGTCAAAAGATCTCCCGGCAAAGGAGATAAATACGGTCCCGCCATAGCTTAAGTCAAAATATCCCAAAATTGTCTAAAAATATCCGAATAAAACAACTACGTCATTTACTTTAATATAACGAACTCGCAAAGTTAAGAAACATTTATTTTAATATAAAACGACATTTTCACTTTTTATTTAATTCATAAAGTTCATATGTGAAACGTGAATTTTACACTTCAACTTTGATTTTAAAAGTCTTGCATGAGGGATGATCGTCACTACACTGTTTGAGTCAGCGAAAATACAGTGCTATAAACTACCCTGGCTCCACCCCTCCGCAGTATAATAGTCGAGTGTGATTGGCCGAACGCCCTAGGGGATGGAGGATTCAGCCAATCGTGACGTTCTCTCAGGGGTTGTGTTTAAAATAGGTGTAGATTGAGTTATGTCGTATCTGTAAATATAAATTTTGTATAAATGCGGTTAATTTCGCACTGAAACTGTTAATGAGATATTGAACGGTGTAGACTTGAGCTTTTATTCGAAGCTAAATGTTTTTTTTTGTACAGATTAATTATTTTGCATGAAAAGTTAATTGTAGAGGAAATGATTTTTAATTTATACTCGTATGGTACGTAAAATGTTTTTACAGGCAATAAGTTTTAAAGAATTTATCGTTCGTAAAATCATAGTAAGTTTAGATATTTTCATAATATTTAAAAGCTATAAAATTAATACTTTTATCGATTTTGTTTATTTACATAGCTGTAAGTTATGGTCAATATAGAATTTATAAAAATGATATAAATTGGTTTGAACGGTTTATCGATATTTAAAATTATGCCACAAAACTATACAAAAAAAACAATAACAAAGACGTCCTAACTATTGTTATTATCTAATAAAATTATATATACGATACGAGCTCATGAATTTTGGTACCCAGAATGCCGATTATTTTAGACGGCGTTGCCTAGTAACCATCTAGCGATTGAGTACAACAGGCGAGAGTATTTTTGGGCCAGCAAAACAATTGACGAGTCAAAGTTGGAAATGTGTAATTTTTTTTAAGTCAAATAGTATGAATGTAACACGTTAATAGTTATAATATATAATAGTATAATATAATATAAATATAAATACATATACACTATTGTTTTATGATAAAAGTATCTATTTATATTAGGTATTGTATGATAATATTGTCTGTAGTTAGCCTCTCTGAATTTTCTTAGGATAGACTACATTCACACACAGAAACACAGTCCGCTCATACAAATCTTGATTATGTAAATGTTTGTTCTGTCTGTATGTATGTCACTAAACTCCTTCTTAACTGGTGTACTATTTTTGATAATTTATTTTATGCTTGTTTGGGACTCCTTAAGTTTCGCTGCTACTGGTAACGAATATGTCTGCTGGGCCCGATAGTATACAGACAAATCAATAACAAGAACTTATAAACTCAAATACACCATACTTTAATGAAAAAAGATATAGAAGATATATATAGCTATGAATAGAGTCACACTTATTTTTGTGTGGTGCTCTTTCTTTGTCAATATCGCACGGTTTAATTAAATAGTTATAATATTTAGTATTTTTGGAAAAATCGCTAAAGCAGGAATTATTCTTACAAGTTTTGCTCTCAGACTTTCATAAAGATTTACGTAATTTGTTTTTCATTGTTTTACACCCGAAAGAATTCACTGTCAGTGCCTTATTTCAACACACAGCTGTCGTATCTATTTACGACGTATCTTGTGCTAGGTTACAGAGTTGTTTCATTTCCGTTACAAGATTACAACTCATATTTAATATAATGGGTCTTATCGCGATAACTAATGGTAGTAATACCTTTTTATTGCCCGACGTTTCGACGAAGTTAAATTCTTCGTGGTATTACTACCATTAGTTATCGCGATAAGACCCGTTCTATTAAATATGAATAGTATAAATCTCGAAAGTTTAAAAAATATATAAGATTACAATTTACAAATGTTATTCCCGGCTTATACCTAAGGTATTTAGTAAATAAATTATATCATGCCACAAAGTTAACTAACAACCAAATAATGGCAAAATTCAAACAATTTTTAAAACTGCATTGTACATAATACGTCTTAAACAACGATGTAAAAGCAGCCAGCCTGAAGGCATTTTCTTAATTATGTAGAGTCAGCAAAATATAATTGGCAAAGGAAGGAAAACAAACAGCGAGTTCGCTAAGTGGGTTGCAGATAACGGAAGCTGCGATTACGAAGAGCAAATGAATGTTACTGCCCGCGCCCCGCACCCCCTCACAGGGGTGACGATTTGAAGCGCGGACTAAATAATTACTGTTTAAAGTTTTTTTTAATAATTTATAAAAAATAGATTTTTATTTTTTCATTTATTTTTTTCATAAGGTTCTTTTTGTGTTATCGTAGTAATTCCGGAGTTTAGTAAATACAGACGAAATATTGTAAAAATGTTAATTATGTATTAAAAAGAAATTTAATAAAGAGTAATAACGATGCATAAGTTAAGGAACGTAAATCATTTTTTTTTCTTCATGAAAGTATATTAGGCGTAGGCGTTTATATTATCAGTCTAAAAATTATCAATGGATAAAATGAATTCAACGATCAGCTTATTTTTAGAATCAATACGAAATACGTTTGTAATATTAATTTATATTTTTTTTGAAAGATTTTAAGAAATATGTTCAATATGTATAGGTTATTTTTATCTTTATTGTGGAAATGGGGACCAAAAACAATTTTTAAATACATCGCTTGTGTGACAGGTGACAATAAAACAATTGTCATTTTTTAAACCCGTGGTACCTATGTAGGTTATGGGATGTACTGTTTATTGTGGTAGAGTCCAGCCGGTTTAGATGGCATATGGGCTGGTTCGACCGGGGTAGTGCCACATTCTGACAGAAATTTGGCGTATAATAGCTAAACATTTTGTACAGTAAGTGATAGAGCCGGAAGCCTAACTCCCCTTTCCATCCCTTGTCTGCTTTATACTTTTTTATGAGAATAATGGACACATACGCAGACGCTATGCCTGACATTAACTAGGACAACCAACAGAGAAATATATTGTCAGCTAATGGAAGGATCATCATCAAGCATCAGGTGGTAAGAAAAGGAATTTGGGATGTAAGTTTTCGACTCCATCTCAAACGCAACTCAACATAGTTGAACAATTTTACGCCGATTTTGTGTAAGAGTGTGGTACTTCCTTAATCAAACCAGCCCTTACACGTGCTATGTTCTATCAAATTAGAATATTTTATATCTCTTAAAGGAATAATTTTTGAAAGTTCGACTAGACTGCCATAATTTAACTTTACTACAGAATCACACTCACTCAAATTTTTCGTTGGTTTCTATGGCTTATGTGATTTTACCATATTTTTTTTTATTTTTTACACTATTTAACGTAAATCAGTAGGTTGTAATTAAAAAATATCACATATACCAATTGTAACTTACTCGTACATTAGTCAATCAGGCAAAAAAAAAGAGAATCAAATGTATTTTAATTTTTGAAATACCTATCTAAATTAACTATTCTGAACTAGGCTAAGACATATCTATTAAATAAAATCTGTGCGTTTTCGTAATATTATGAATGACTAATTTTTGGGTTACTTTGAAAAAAAAATCCTTATGTTATGTACCTATATGAAATGACTAAATAATATATGGCACCTCGAGAAAAAACTATAAGGAAACGTGCAGCGCCCTTAAGGGATAATTGACGTAATGTGTTTGCTTAACAAAAAGCACTTTAGCTGATATATATATTTGATATGTGAAAAATTCTTCAAATTTAATTAAGATACTAAAAAAGTAACAACTTAGTTACGAAAACATTGTGCAGAATATTGCAGTTACCTAGCAAAGACAAGCTAATAAACTAGTATACATATAATTAGCAATCCACTTAAGAACTATTCTCAGTCTCAGCAGAACAATAACCACTGTAGTTTTAAGTATAATCCAGTCAACCCTAGAGGCGGGCGGGGTGGCCACCGCAGCACTAAACGAGTTTCCGCAAACATTTTAATGAATAACACCTCCCCCTCGCTCCCCACCAGCCTGCAATGCGCTAATTAAACATTCGAGCCATATTGTTTCAGATACGATGGTGGATTTCGTTGCCTTATAATGCGCTGATTAAATTTCGGCTTAATTAAACGATGATTAAAATAATCTGAGGCATATTAAAATGTTCTCGTGTTTCTATTATGAAAAATGTACAGCGCGTTTCGATGCTGGACAGTTTGTTGATGCGAATATTTAAAAAGCATTATGTGGCAAAGGAATTAAATAGATAGTAATTTTTCTTTTTACTTGCTTAATTTTTGTAACTTAAATCAAAAGAATTAAGAAACTACTGTACATTTTTTGTTTATTTGTACGTTCTATTTATAATATTATATTCTATTATATATATGTACAAACAAGTATTACTATACTGATGTATATTATGGTTCCATTACATTATATTTCACTTTAAAGCTTTGTAATACAGACCTCAGTTTAATTATTTTTGTTTTGCTGGAATGACGTAAAATTTATGCATAGCGTTCCAGACCGAAGAATTATAAACCTCAAGATTGAATAATATATAAATCAGTTAGATAGATAGAGTTCCGTCAGTTCGTGACTAAGACTAGAACTGATGTGAACCGTGATCAATAGGTCATGACTAAAAGAAGGGTACTTCTATCTTCTTTGTTTTTTTAAAGACGAGAGTCGCGTTACCTTTTTATAGAAAACACGATAATAGAAAAAGTGATGGCAGCTCATCACGCGGAGTTTGGGTATCATCAATGTACCAGACATACAACCTAAATTGTTTACCCTTTATCATTTTAATATAAACTTACAACACGTTGTTTTCGACTTCACAAAGTAAATGTTTCCTTTCTGAGGCAAGGTATTCGTCTATACTAATATTATAAAGAGGTAAGATTTGTTTGTTTGTAATGAATAGGCTCCGAAACTATTGGACCGATTTCAAAAATTCTTTCACCTTTGGAAAGCTACATTATCCCCGAGTAACATAGGCTATATTATATTTGTGTGTGTGTGTGTGTGTATGTGTGTGTGCGCGGGTGCGTGTGCGTGTGCGCGTGAGCTTGCGCGTGCGCGTGCGTGTGCGTGTGCGTGTGCGTGTGCGTGTGCGTGTGCGCGCGTGTGTGTGTGTGTGTGTGTGTGTACCCGTGCGAAGCCGGGGCGGACCGCTTGTTTTTATAATAAAATCCCCCAGAAATGTTTGCAGTTTTCAATGAATAGATTTAAATCATATGTTAAAAAGTCACTAATAGCTAAAGCATATTACTCTATACAAGATTACGTTGACGAGAAAGATGCGTGGGCTTAGTATATGCTGAATTTCATACAGGATAAATAATTAATTTGTAATCATACACTGTGTTGTATTTAAAATATTTTAAAAGAGTAACTATCGAGTTTCTTGACGGTTCTTCTCGGTAGAATCTGCGTTCCGAACCGGTGGTAGCTTCATTATTTATTTTTGTTATTTTCACGTATGACGATTCAAAAGTGCTCGTAAGAGCCTACTTGAATAAAGTATTTTTTTATTTTGATTTGATATGCTATTGCTATAATATGCTTCCTCATTCACCTGTCACATACAATAAGAACTGTTACATTTTCTTTGCGAAATATTGACTTCTTGAAGATTGAATATTTCGGATAGCCTGGTAATACCTAGAGATTCTTGTAATCTCTACCAATCAAAAGATCATTATCGTTTAGCCGAGATGATATTGATATTTTTAATCGTTTATGTATAAAAGTGTTATTATATTCTATATGTAATGTTTGTTAGTCAATACCTGCAGTAAATCTAAACATATTATCTGTTCTAAATGTAATTAATTTCTTCCGTAATAGCTCAGTTATACTTTTTCAAAATTACACATTACATTAAAAGTAAAAGTCTTTCCGTTCAGATATTCTTAGAAAATAAAGAACATCAAAATTAAGTAAAGCGTATTGCTAAGTAAACAAAAAAGTTAAACATCAAAATACAAATCAACATGTAAAGTGACAAGTGTCATTAACCCAGACACAATCGTAAGCAGCATTTGCGCAGAGTTGGTAAATGAAAGCACAGTCGGTATGTCGGGCAGCTCAATTAGTTAATTAATCTTTTTTCCCGCGTTAAAATAGCATTTATAAGCGAGACGCAAACCAGTGGGAAATGCCTCCCCAGTTACTTTCTTTAGGGTTGTAACTTTTTTTTTATTCTTTCTCAGTGTTAATGTAATTGTAAATCAAAACTGCTACTGAACTTTTGTATAATTTTACATCTGTAGATATAACAAAATATAATAAATACATTACAATACAAAATATATACAATACAATACACTGTAAAGAACTACATATATATAATAGGTACACAAGAAGGATGATAGAGTAAAAAATCAAAAGATTTGGATCTTCTACAATGTTAACCTTAATAGTTTTTTTAGCATTATTAAGAAGAACATTTCTATTTCTAAGACATTTCCATTTCCATTTACAACATTTAAAAGAACACTTTTCTTGTGGGGGATATTTCATATTATTTATCATTGACATATTATTTTATCATTACTTGTCCTGACCGACTGAATGATTGATTAACTGATTCATTAACTTAGAGTATAAACCGCTGAAGACATACTTAAACTGAAATCTTGAAATATCTTTTTTGGTATAAGCATCCATTAATAAAAGATTTTTGGAAATTTCATCCCTGAGGGGGTAAAATCATAAATAAACGGTTGTAGAAAAGTCTAGCATTTTCAAAGTTAGAAACATGGAGTTAAATATGGTTACTTCTGGTAAAAATAAATGCCCATACGTACCAATATTTTTTTAATTTTACCCCAAAACGGGTGAATATCATTGCACGCTAGTCATTGACAAAATGATCCAAAGACAAAACGAATAAGCGAACGAAAATTGATTTAATCCTCTATTAACGATCATGGCACAGATCGAAATAATACATTTCCAATCAGCCCCAGACAGTGTGAACCCTAGCGTGCATGAACTAACAGTGTTTAGCTATTCGCCGGCAGAGCGACAGACAATGGCGCCGGGAACATCGCTCGTGGACGTCGCGGCGTGCCGGCAACTGGCTGCTAATCAACTCACATACCTATCTCTTTAAGCTGCGTTTCCATTTGCAATGCTGGGTATTGTTTATTGATTGAGTCGTAAATGATCGTGTGTGTATTATATATATGAGTAAAGGTATGTTATTGGTGATGAGTTTGAAAATTAGGGTTGTAGAAATCGGCATTGATTTAATTTGAACAACAAAATAAGGATGTGTTTTTGTACTTTTCAGTGTAATGTAATAAATACGATGGCCAGTGGTTAAGGATGGAATATAATGTTCTTAACATCATCGCTATCATTCTAAAATCTTTTATATAATAATAATAAAACTTTTTACTGTCGTGAATTGTTATAAAAGATCGACGTCTGAATAATGTATAATGAAAATTGTAATATAACAATATATAATTGTATAAAACAATTTTTAAGTCGTAAAAAAAATATATATTATTATGATTAGTTATCGCGACAAGACCCGTTTAATTAAAATATTAATAATATATGTAAATCGGGAAAGTTCAAAATATATAATTTTTAAGAGGTAAAAAAATCCTTTTCCTTGAATTTAGGTTACCTACAACGTAGGTTACGTAAAAACTTAATTGGGCTTTTTTAAGAGTGCAGGAAAATTAATAAATTAACATAATATTGAAATGATAACAATTTTGACGTTTCGTAAATATAGGTATGTCTGCCTCTATATTATGTAAAAGAGAAAAAAAATGTTTTTCTTATTTCCGAAGACGTGTCGTACACTTGCCACATTGCAACGATTACGAAATAAAAAAAAAATCAAAAGAAATATACATAAAGAGAGTCGTTTAAAATTTTCACTCAAGTTTTCTTACGTATGTTTAAAATTTACATACAGAAACAAACGTTTTAAACAGATGACAAAAAATTTTACTTTGTGCTCTTTATCAACAAAGCTTTGTGTACATAAAGATGGCGTTCATTAATCAAAATATGTTATGTATGATAGAATCAAAAGGCTTGTAATCGCAGGGACGCGTCGCTTCCTTTGTCCGAAGTCATTCGTTTTGTTTTAACACCCTCTTTAGCATGCGCCCATGTGCATACCTCCTTCGAGCTCCTTGAGCTGCTTGCACACTACACCATTTTGTATTAAATTAATTAAGCTTAGTGCATACTATACGATTCTTCATATACTTGTCAGTATATACAAGTAACGTGCAAGTCGACAACTTTAGCTTATTTGTTATTCATGGCCAGTGGCATCGATTAAAATGAATGAAAGCGTTTATGCTATCAATTGATTTTGTTTTTTTATGAATTCTAAGAATATGTGGAATTAAATGTTGTAGACAAAACTCAATCCCAAACTAACTATGACAAAATTACATAAACTTTTTTATGAATTTTGTTGTAGACACATACAAAGTGGTTCTTTATAAAATAAGGTACGCTTTTATTAATATATTTAACCACACACAACTAACACTTCTAACTCAATTTAGAGATTATACAATAACACATATAATTTTGCTAGTCGTGTAAACTTTTGGTAAATTTCTAATACACCCTTCTTTTCTGCTACTCAGTGGTTAAGGTGGATTATTATTTATAACATTGATTGTGACTAAATTGTAACTTATAATTTAAACATGGTGTCAATCTAATCATTATTTTCTTTATTATCTATTCATATAATTTATAGTATTAGAGGAGCTACGAAAGCGTTGTTTTAAAAATGAATTGGGGGATATGGGGGAGGGGAATTAAAGTAAGACAAGGTTTAAGGACAAGGCTTCCTACTTTCTCAGTGACCCTCCAAAATGCAGCTATATTGGCTATTTACGCTAATTTTATGTGAGAGTTGTACTGCTCTGGATGAGCCGAACGAACGAGCATTATGTAGTCATTTGGCTACAACTCGTATAAGAACTGAATATTATATTATATATCATATACACAGTCGTATATGTGAATTTTATTATATATTATCTAGAAACCAGATCAATCTGTTACTTTTCATTTGAATCTCTCTCAAATAAAACGCCACTGAATAAACACTACCGAGCTTAGTTATAAAAAATGTGCTTGTGTGTATTTGTACCAATTTATATCACGATATATAAGATTTCAATTGTGAAAATATTCCGTGACCTATTTTACATACTGACTTATCGATATAGCAATACTTAATACGAATTTCATCAAATCTGTTTAGTAGTATTTAGTAGAGCTACAAACATCTTTCCATTTTCATTTTCACATTTAATATATATAAATTTAATAATATATATATTAATTCACTATCTTTATCCGCCAGTCAGCAGTGGAGCAGCGTAACGGATTCAACACTAGCCTTTTTTTCATTTAACCAATAACTTTTAACGAGCATTCTTGTATGTATTATGTAATGTGAATAACGGAAACGGATGCAAGGATTTTCATGAAATTTAGTATTCAGAGGGTATCGAGGGCGATGAATCGATCGAGTTAAGTCAAATTATTAGAAAACGTCGTTTTATCTGTGTTTTCGAGAAATGAATAACTGCTAATTTTATTTTATTTAATACTAAATATAATTTCTATAAAACACGACTTATCAAGAAAAAAATCAAGCGAACCTCGGTCATCCAGGTACTGTATTTGTACTTAGTTAACTATGACATATTGATACATACAATTACACAATATTCATTATCAGTGTCCCTTTCAGCTTCACCTTTTAAATTGTACCATGATTTAAAAAATAGATTCAGTGATACCAGAGTTTCTTGGCATACAAAATTCGTGTTCTCTTTATTACATTCTATATCATATAGCGGATCGCGGCTTATTTTGTGCGGACATTAAGTAAGCAAGAGATCCTCTTAAATTCTATTAAAATTTTACTTCTGTTATTTGCACCGGTAAACGTCTCTAAACTTCAGATAATATTAAGTAGGTAAAAAACGCGATTATCATAGTATTTTAACCCTCCATTGGTGCCACCTGATACAGTCTAATACACTAATACAAATTAACTTAAAATTATCATTTCCCTAACGTGTTCTTGCATGCAGGGTAGTCTCCCATGAAAGGAATTCTGTAAATGTCTTCTGATGGGGAAATGATACTCGCACCACAACAGGAGAAGAAGCAGTTACCAGCAGTGAGTTATTTGCAAACAAATACTTTGTTTTACAATGTCAATATTGTTAATTATACCAACATTAAAGTGTGAAAATTAGAAAGAAATTTTCAATTTGTCTCAACGTTATCGTGTTTGTGTACAGTGCTGTGTTTAACTACAAAATTCTAAATGTCAGCTTAATTATTGGTTTATATAAATATGTGATATAATCTATTTATTAGTGAACTTTATTATATGATTTATATCATATAATAAAGTGAAATAAGGCGTAAATAGGACTTTGAATCCCTCAACCTATTAAAACTTACTGAAAATTTATTTCATAATTGTATTGAATATTTTATACATTAAATTGCAATGTTCGAAATCAATTAATATACACATATACGCTTTACTTTTATAATATTACAAATTTGCAATACATTACAAATAAAATTTCAGCTTTGGCTAAATAATTAAATTAAGTACCTACGAATATATGTTATATATAATAATTCTATTATATCTATAAATGATCCCTACTATAGGTATACTTTTTTAAACGAAAAACAACCAAATTCACGATCAACGACAGCAATTCGAAAAGCGTGAAAAATAATAAGTACAAATATAATTCGCAAGTGTGCCCGGCGCCTACTCCGTCTCCGCTTGATATATTTATGATTAAGCAACGCTTCTAAAGCGACATTGTCTTTGCGAGGCCCCTCTGTGGCGCCCCATCCGTCTTGCTTTCGCGCCACTTCCCCCTTTCTTTGCAGGCACGAGATTTTTTTAATTATGACGTTGGGCCTTTTTGTCTCAACTATAACAAGGGCGCTAGTGGATTTCTGGATGTAATATACCACGGTACAAAGTTTGATTATTGTTTGAATTTGTTTTGACGTTAGTGTATTAGATGGTGATGATGGATAGAAATACGAATGAAAAAATGCATCCATAACCTTTTAGATAGGAATTAATGACAATAAATAATAACAATACACGGGTATCATTTTTATATCTAAATATATATAATTTAAAGGTAAACAAAACACTGGACGGACTAAAATTTGGCATACAGGTAAATGTTATGACATAGGCATCGGCTAAGAAGGGATTTTGATTAATTATGCCCCCAAGGGGATAAAATAGAGGATACAAGTTTGTATGAAACTTTGTCAATTTTAAACCGATCGGGCATGCATAAAGCTACTATGACGTAGGCATCACAGACATCGCAGACGAAGTCGCGAGCACCAGCTAGTGTATTATAAAATTATTACAATAAATAATGCTTCGTTATAGTAAAGAGGTTTTAGCAAAATAATTTTTAAAAGTACATATAATAGTAACTAGTACAAAATATATACTTTTTTGCTAATTAATACATTATTTTGGTTTACTACTAGTTACAACTATAATAAATGATATCAAAAGTAAATAAATCAAGAAATAAATGTAGCGAATGAAAAAAAAAATTAAAATACTTCGACATGAAGCTACGGCGGGCCGCGGGCGGGCGGCGCGCTCACGGAAGTTCTGATTATGTAGAGGAATTAATTTTCAGGCGCGACGAAACTGTAGCGTAGTCTGTAGTGCGGGGACGAGGGGCCGGAGGGAGGGGGCCCGGGGGTGAAACAAAACTACGTCCGCACCTGCACAACGTAATAACTGCGAGCAAATCCGTTTGCTAGTTCCCGTCAAAGAGTAAATTAGTTCACAACTACAGATTGCTTCTGCTTTTCCGTCTTTATTTTGTATTAAGATTTTATGTTGGATATATATATCTGTATGTATAGGTAAGTTTCTATAACATTTCAAATGACTATATTTTAATTAATATTAATGTAAAGTTTTAAAATCGTTTTATAATTTTGTTATAGTGTATTAAATTTAGAAAATGATATATGTTTTTGATTTATTAACTTTAAAAATTGTTTGTCACATAAGTTATTTGAATATCTTAAAAAGTTAAGTAAATTACATAACCACATTGATATTTTGTAAGTCAAAAACAAAACAATAATATCAATAGTTAACAATAACTTGGAATAAATTAAATAATAAAGATGATAAAAAAACATGAAGTTAAATCCTAGAATCACACCATTATTGAGACACTAAGTGTAATGAAATCAATAATAAATTAAAGGGAATTAAATATATAGGTATTGACAATGAAGATCCCAACGAAAGAAAGATTAAGTTTAAAAATTACGTCCGTTTTAACACTAATGCTTCTGACGGTGTACTTTCTTTGCAAAAATCTCATGTTTGAAACAATACATAAGTGCTCTAAATTCAAAAAGAGTTCTCAAATAGAAAGATAAAAAAGGTGTATTCGTTAAACTGAGAACTTACTTCTTGATCTATTTATTTAAATTCTATTAATAGTTTTACATTTATAAAATTTAACTAAATAAAAATGAGACATATAATATTATTAATATAATTATCTAATGGGTATTAATGAAGATAGTTCTTTGTACATAAAATTAATTATAAATATTATATTAATTTATGAATAATTACAATAAAAAGATGCGACATGATTAAATGGCCATGAACAACATGCCAGCTAGTGAGGGGCCAGGCTTCTTGCCTTTGTGAGTACCTCTCGACATGCTATTAATATGAAAACAATTCGTCCCTCGCCAGTTACGCGTTTTATTACACTGACGACCATGTTAATGTATAGATTATTTTTTTAAATGTTCCAAAACAATAAATTATTTGAATTTTTAAATCTTAAAATTTTAGCTATTCATTAACGATTCTACAGTCTGCAGTCACTTTTTTTTACAATTAATTAAATATTAATTGTATCATGATTATGAATTGACTGGTTTGAGTTAAATACTTATAAAAAAATGTTAGTTGTGCAAGTAGGATCTCTTATTGTGTACAATTAAAAAGCCTACCACCCACTTTAAGCCTACTTAAATAAAGGATATTTTGATTTTGAACTTAATTTATTATAGTTAATGTCTAAAACCAAAAAACACTTAAACCTTGTAATAATTATAAAACTGTATTTTATCTGTTCGTTTGAGCCTTAAGAAAGACTTCTGATCATAGGCGCAAGAATATTTACATGGGTGTGAGCGGTTACAGTTTGTCTCCTTTTATATATACTAGGGGTGCATGGTGCATTGTTTTAAAGTCCCTCTAATTAAAAAGGTATGTTTTCATCCAAGCCATCCCCCAGCTACCTAAGCTACTGATCCGATTTTAATGATTAGTTTTATCTTAGACAAATAATGATTAGTTAAACTTTAAATCTTATGTGTATTTTATTTCATTACGGCGTCAGAAGCCACAGGTATAATATTATAAGGGAATCAGTTAATTT
This sequence comes from Hypolimnas misippus, assembly GCA_037950945.1. Lineage (NCBI taxonomy): Eukaryota > Metazoa > Arthropoda > Insecta > Lepidoptera > Nymphalidae > Hypolimnas > Hypolimnas misippus. The sequence goes on along the minus strand of JBBEEQ010000025.1, from coordinate 9,244,433 downwards.
TTCCGAACGTTGTTAAGTCAAACTGTCAAATAGATTGTCAATTTGATTCTCTTTACCCGGGACAGCGTGTATGCATCACTGTTATAATGTGGTACAAATATTCACAAACCAGAAGTTAATAAAAGCGTTCTGTTATTCATTTTTAATAAATTTGATGTTTTTGTTAATAATTTTTATGAAAAGTTATTTCTTTTTATTTATAATATTAAAATAAACTAATTGAAACGAAGTCATTTATACATAAAATACTTTATAATAAAAAAGCCATATTGTATAAAACAATCTTAAAAAATTTCAAATTTTGTTTACCATATTTTGTGCCGGCGGTGTACACTAAGCGATCCCCAAAGACTATGCATATGCGCACTGCTGCAATCAGCGATTGCTACCATTGTGCCGCAGATTAAAATTTTAGGGTTCACCCGCTAATGTGATTGCACTCTTTTCTCGCTACGGAACCAACCGGCTCATGCTATTAATCGCTATTATAGGGGCGGTGTGTTATTTTTAATCACATTCGAAAATTGACGGTTGTTATAGAGGGTAATGATTTAGGATTGATGTAATCTTTTGTTCAGAATCATATTTAAGGTTAGTGCAAGCGATTTTGTTTTGTAAAAAGAACGAATTACGATCAATGCTAACTTTTACAAAGATTATTTTAATATATGTACATTGTACATATTTGGCATTATTTGAATTCGTTGGTCGTTTTTTTTTTATAAAAGTTAACTAAGTCTCCCAATTATTTTAATGTAAAATTAAATTGTTTACGATATCATTTAATTATAGCAACATTAAATGACGTACCAAATAAAATCAATCATAATATACATCACAACGAGCATCCCCGAGTAAACTTTTTAATTTGAATTTCCATTTTTCAATAGCGGAGAGATGATTGAATACACAAATTGATTGCACGGCGCGCATTGTCGGCTATCGGCTCGCAAAGTTGATTAAAATGCCTCCCCTCGCCCCTCCCCGGAGCATCCACCACTACTTCATTAATCTGATTTGTTTATTAATTGTTTGTATGTTTGAAATGTATTACATTCTATTATGATATATATTAAATAATTGTTTAATAGTTACTCATTGTATAGCGTTTAAAAGTTTTATTTATTTTTTTTTGTTTTGCGGTTGAACGAGACTTTTTCTCAGTCTTATAAAAGACGAAAACGAAGAGTTGGTAAAAGATAACTAAATTGTAAATTTTATGACAGTAAATGCAGTATTATAAAAATTAATATATCTTACACAATGTCTGCTCATTACTATTGTTAAGCAATGTAAGTTGATAATTACTTTTTTAAATTTTACTATCCTTATTGATATAAAATAACTCTGTAACCTAGATTAAAATACCTAGATAACCTCACGTAAGCTATGGCTGTCAATAATAAAGGCACTGACATTAAATTCTTTCAGGTGTAAAGCAATGACTAACAAATTATGTAAATATTAACAGCTGAGACCAGTACTTAAAAGTGTAATTCTCGCTTAATATAAAATAATAGTAAACAATACTTAGCTAAACGTTTTAGGATGCGTTCCGAAATACAATTTAGTACACGGACATGAAAAACACAGCTAATAACATTTTCTTACACCTAATGTCACGTCAACAAAATTGTTAAAAATTGACAAAAAATTGAATTTAATTGAGACGTCAAATTAGTGCAATTCGGCGTTGCCTTAAAGCAAACTTGACAGAAATGACATTAAACCTACCCTTGACGAGTTGTATTTCAAATTTAGAATTGAACAAGCATAAAACATAATTATTTCCAGCCATTCGTAATACGTATTACTGAAAAGAATAACATTTCACGTATGTATACTCTGTATCTCTTTACGGGAAAATGCGCCAAACAGATTATCAATAAGCATTAATGCGAACATCTCATTTCAAATAAAATCTCCTGGGAATATCACTTGATTTTCATTCGGCTCGCATTTTGCGAGGCATTCATTCAATATTTCGGTATAAAATAAATGTATTCAATATTCGATATTAATGTATTCAGCAGCGCCGGGCCGCAATTTTCATTTTGTAATTTTTACCGAGTGCGCGTTCGGTAGCTGTCAACATCTCAAAGAACCTTAGGTTCTTTATAATCAGCTCATTGTTTGTTGCACGTTATGGGTTAATGAAACGTAAAGTTATTTATATAATTAACATTAATTTTTACAAAATAAAACGGAGCCAGATATTTTTATAATTATGAATTATTTTAATTACTTACAAGATTAACGAAGTGATCTAATTATGGTAAACTTTCACTATCAAACCATGACAAAGGTTTAGTACAAAAATAAGAAATTAACTGTCAGATTGTAGCATTTTCATGTGGTACCAATAGTTTGATATCCTGAAACCCATTAAAAAAATTTAGATACCACTTGAAAAGTACGTTATTCTGAATAATCTTAAGTAATGTTTTATGTATATAGACGTATCGATTTATAACATAATTTATATTAACGCGAGCATAGCTCAAAAAATAAATAAATAAAAAACTTTAAAAAAGGGTTTTAGTTGAAGTAACATTATACGTGTAATTCGAACAGAAAAGAGTGTTCATATGTATCCACGTCTATAACCACAGTTAATGTTTTGTTCGTTTTTTTTTCTCAGTAAGGTGTTTTTTCGTAACCTATTGTCTTGCCACTACAGTGTGACACCGTTAATTAGTTGCACTGTGCGTGTCGCGGGCTCCAGCGAAGTAATCAATCTTGCACCTGGTTTTGCAAGGAATTAGTGATAGTTGAAACGATTTTACATACAATGACTATATTATATATTCTGAAAAAAAATATTAAATACCTATAACTGAAACTATATAACGGATTGATATAAATGCCATATTCAATTAGGTTTTCGGGAAGGTAGACCAGGATTTTAAACTGCGTCGTCTGCCCTTTCGTCCGTCCGAAGTTTTAAGGCTGTATCTTTTGAACCGTAGTCCTTATTCGTATAAAATTAAAAACTACTGATCGGTTTGTCAGGTGTCAGTTGTACGGCAGACATGCTTCAGGAGTCAGACTCGCGTTATGTTAATTTGTTACTTTTCTGTACTTATATTTAACGGTTAAATTGGTTGAGTTTTCCTTTATAATATCTTAAAATGATAATGTCATTTTATCAACAGTACAATTTCTTTCAAAATCCCTTTTGTCTATAAAAGGGCTTAAAAAGTTGCCCACAGATAGTAACAAATAATGTTTGTGTAAGACTTTACAACGTAAAGATTAGTTATCAAGTCATTTCCAGTAAATCTGTCACATGTAGCGAAGCCTTACCTTGCGGCCTCACCTACGACAATCATCAGTGTAGTGCATTAGTTGATGACGTCACGGGCTGCCGCTCTCGCAGCGATTATATGAGCCACATTGTCACACGGTAATTCGCCTTAAAAGATTGGAGTACCATTTTATAGCTAAGGTGCGACGCTAGAAACTTGTTTTTTTTAATTGTAAGTGTAGCATCTAAGCTGAAAATAATTATGATGAGTAATATAAAAAAAAATCTTCATTTGATTCATCTTTTTAGTTATGTATTTAAATGACCGATATTTAGATTTCAAAGGTAAAAAATAATTTCCCATTCTTATTGCATATGAGAAACATAAAGAAAATAAAGGCTTTTATGCATAATAAAACCTTTGAGGTGAAGATTCAAACAAACTCGTTGCAATTTTCTATGTTATTAAACTTTACTATTGCTATTTATATTTACTTTTATTATTTTAAAGTTTCTTATGAAGTTTCAAGTTGAAATTGTATAAATAATAATTTTATATTTTCAATAAATTAAGATAAAATTATTTGTTGTAAGTGTTTTACTTACCAATGTATTTGAAAACCATATTTATAACTATAAATAAAACTTTGAAATTAACATTTGTTTTAAGTACAAGGATTTTCAACTTTAGTATATAATAACCCCATAATTAATTTAATATTGCTTTTAAATTAAAATAAACACGAAATGAATCTAAGTAATATATATTTAATTATAAATATACATATTAATATTTTAAATCAGGCTAACACCATTAAAAAGTTTACCATTCGTTGTCCATTCGTCATTCGCTCACTCATTAATTCATTTTCATTTTATATTCTTATCTACATTTTCGAAATTGAATACAACCGTCTCAAGAATTCAGCGAACAACAAAAGAACAGGTAAGTACATTATGATACAAAACATTCAAAAGGACTAAGCAATCGCTAAGCGAAAACAAGAATAAAACACACAGCATTGTGGAAGAATGGAAATTTTATAATACCTAAAACGAATGACTGTGCAAGGCCATTGTTGCTCCCACAGAATATCCCAATTATGTTGCGGTGGAGAGAATATAATCAAAAGTGATCCTCCGGTAAGGACAGAGGGAATGAAAAATTTTAATTTCGAATGCAGTTTGTTAAAGCGCAGAGTACGCTCCGGGAGCTTTTAACTGAAAGTGGATAATGTATAAAGCGCGTTTTGTTTGCATCTGATCATTATTGTTTGGTCTGTTTTCACTTCGAATGTACCGAAATTTCTTTGTTCGAGTTTACATATTGAACTCGTATTGCGATTGTATTTAGTCTTTTGTGTTTTATTCCGGAAAAGTTTATTCCGTTAAAGTTGTATTAATCGCATGAATGGTTCATTATTAATGTACACACATTAAACAACGTCAATACGTTTTAAAGCATGTTTTATTATTATATAATACCTAATGAATTAATCAAGTATGTATATAAATGAATAAAGACGATATAGATTTAATGAAATAGTGACCTCAAGATTTCATTTAACTTATGCAGTTCAGTTATCTAACTAACTAAACTCTACCCCTTTTATTCAGACATTCGCGTAAAAAACCTATCTTTGAATGGGGATTTCAGATAAATTTTGCAGAAACACCGCTGACCAAAGATATTTCGGCTTCAGCGAGGGCGAGGTGAGGTAAAAAGAAAAATTTCATTTCGTTTCACCACCTGAAGAGCTAACCGGATCCAGCTGCGATTCGTTTGATCCCGGTTAATAAAATATATGCACGTTTCGCATACAAGACATGCGTCACGACTTTCCTTCTTTTATGAATAGAAAATTGTGTTTAAAATAAATAAATAAAATAAAAATTCTTTACTACCTTTAACCATTTTTACAGATTAACATTTAGACATAAAAATAAATTTTAGATATCTATTTGAATTTTATAATTAGATTTTTCTGTATTTTATTTATATTTCAATGCCCCCATTCGTTAAATAAATATCACATTCAAAATTAGAATAAGAAAATTTCGATAGAATGGGCGTAAAAAAAAAAGAAAAAATACGAAAAAAAAAAATTGAAAGCATTGTGTTTTTTATCAGGACGTAGAAAAGCACAGACAGTAATACTTTGTATACAAGTTACTGAATAGTTTCCGCATTCGATACGAATGACCTGTAACCGTATTCGACGGGCGGCGGTCGGAAAAACAGGTAATCCTTTAATTAAAGCACTGCGGTCACGGCAAAGACAGAGTCCCGTAGGGTGGCTCGACAAAACGAGGAATGGAGACTTTAAAACTTATTCACGTTATTTCGCATGGTTACGTTTTAATTAAGAATGTATTCAAGTGTCCAGAGGTATCCATTTTAACTATTCAAGTGTCTAGAGAAATATATTGTTTACATAAAAACGACATTTGTAGAACTATTGGATTGTGTTTTGGTTAATTTTTCAAATTTTAATTAATATTAACACAGAAACTAATTTTATTAAGTATTCAAAGCCGAAGATATGTTTTTATTTAACATATTTCAGTAGTAAAAAATATTTATTTGGCATAAATACATTATTTTAAAATCGATTCAATAAATAACTCTATCTAGGTTTGATTCTTGATTTTAATACCTTCGATTCTCTTTTGGATTATGTTCTTTGTTATCTTATTATATTTTTCAAATACAACTAAAACTATTGTACAGTATATTTCCAAAGAAATAAACCAATAACTGTGTAAAATTAAATAGATAAAGAGGGTAAAGACAAAAAAGAAGACACAATGATTAATTGTAGAATCTGTATTATTTAATTTGTTTTTTTTTTTTTGAAAAATTAATTAATACTGAAATATACACGTGTATGGCGACCCTATTTAAACTAATTTCTATCGGCACGGTTCATTTCGAGTAATTACTTTTACGCTTTACTTTTGCAGAGTAATTTGCAGACGTTTCACTGGATTCAAAGCTATCTCTGATTCGTTTATCTTAATTAATACCACTCTATCGGTTGCTTTAAGAGCCTTTGTCACTAAATCGCTGCAAATTGTTGACGTGAAAATTATGGATATTTATAATTTGTTTAGAAATCTGTTATTCATGAATTGTTTAAAAAATAATTTAGATTTTGGTAATAATCATCATATTTTTTTTTTATAACTGTTTGGATTCCATCGAGTCTTCTCCAACAAACGTGACATTGGCAGAATATTTTGCACATAAGCAGCGCGGATGCACGCCATACTATATACTACTATATTTTCATAATTTTTCTTATTATCTGTTATGGCTTATGTTACATACTTGTTACGGGAGCCGAGATGGCCTAGTGGTTAGAACACGTCGATCTCAACCGATGATCGTGGGCTCAAATCCCGGCTAGCACCGCTGATTTTTAAAGTGCTATATTAGTGTTTAAATTCATCTCGAGCTCGGCGGTGAAGGAAAATATCGGTGAAGGAAACCTAAATATGCCGGAAGAAATTCTGACACATGTATATCCGCCAACCCGCAGTGGAGCAGCGTGGTAGATTAAGCTCTAAACATTCTCCTTAATAAGAGGAGGCCTTTGTACAGCAGTGGCATATTTGCAGGCTGTTACTTTACTTTACTTTTTTTTACATACTCGTTTAAATTATTTTTTTATTTTGCTCAAATTGAAAAAGCCGAAACTTTTTTTTTTCGAAATGATGGACAAGACAGAAATTTATTATGTATTACTAATTTTTTATTTGGTTGACTATATTCACAAGTTACTGTGCTGGGTAGTTTGTACATAGTAATATTCTTATTGAACCAAATATTTAGCGATTATTTTCAGTAAATTATCAATAATATTTTGAACTCAAACTATTGGGTGATATTCATGTCCCTAAAATGTACTTGAATTATTATTATTACTCTGGGTTACATCAATCAACATAATACAAAATAATTTTAAACATTTAATCTAATAATAAACACATTAATTAACACCACATAATTGAAATCGATATCTTCTATTAAAAGTGTACAAAGTGTTTAATTTTAGCAGTTAGTCTAGTAATTAATTCCGTAAACCTTAATCAGGCCCTAATGAATTAGTCAGACCGCACGCCGCAAATCCACTAATCTCCCACTCTAAGGTAAATTCTCTTTGGTATAAAATTAATTACAGATTATTTTATACCCAGAATTTACGCGGAGAGTTTGTTTATTAATTTCAAATGATATATTTCTAAATAACTAAAATTTAAATATAGTTTTATAGAATACTATTGAGGGTGTAAGGCATTTGATATTTTACTTCAATATTTGATAATAAATGAATGAATTGAATTAAATTAATGAAAAATTTCCAAATAGCTGTAACATAACAATTTAGTGACTTTGTACACATGGACTATTAGTAGGAACGTACAGTTTAACTATCATCCATGATACGTTTTCTTTTTCTGATATAAATTATTTTATTAACACCGAACAAAAGAATATTAAAAGTTTGACGCGTATTTGACCGTGACATCGTAGTTCTCTAACAAGTGGATTAATTTTGATGCGTTTGAAGTTACTATAATCTACACAATTTTTAGCCATAACTTATGAAGATCTATTTAGACGTTTGAAGGTTATTCGCTATTTTCTAGTTGTTAAACGGATATAAGTAACTCCTACTGGCCCAGCCGACTTAAAATTTACTGTACTATGAATGATACTAAAATAACCCTGACGTTATGCTGCAGCATGAACTGGAATTAGCAGCACACACAATTTCTCACCATCTTACAGGTGAAGTATCGCGTTGAAGCTCGTTGAAATTGTCTCAATGGTCTGGTATATAGACTAAACACTCTTATCTCTTGTTCAGTAATTCGTCCAACAATACATGTTTAAACAAGCAGTTCCCCGCAGCTTCGCCGGCGTATATTAAGAATTTGATACTTAACAAACTTTCAACCATCTTTTAACCGCTCAGGGGATGGATTTTCGAAAATCCTCTCGTAGTGCACTCTTACGATATTTAAGGAACGTTTGTGCAAAATTTCATGTTTCTAGACCCAGCAGTTTTAGCTATGCGTTGATATCTCAGTCAGTCAATTTTGATTTTTATATATAAAGATAAAACAGTATGTTGTTTTGTATATAAAAATATAAATTAAACGACTGCTTCAAACATTAAAATAACTCTACAATTAGTCAATTAATCTTTTGTTAATGTATCTATAAAATAAGATAAGATATCAAGAGTTGATTATAGTAAAACCACGCAAATTGACCACCCTGCACTGGTATTGAGGCGCGATCATCTGTGAGGGGGCGGGTGGCAATTATTGAGCAAATGTAATAGCGGCATTGTGATAGAGCGCTCAGCGCCGAGCTCAGACGTAGCGCTGATTAGTGAGCATCGAGAGCAATGGAGTCGAACTGTTCGCAATGCTTTATGATGGCTAATGCGATTCATTTGTATAATAACCTCAAAAGAAAAATGTTATTTTCAACCGACTTAAAAAGGAAGAGGTTCTCAATTCGGTCGTTTGTTACCTCCGTCATTGCTTAAACGATTTTGAAAATATTTTTTTGATTTTGATTTTTCAATTAAAATAACTAGAATGACGTCATTCAAGCAAAATAAGTCGCGTAATTATGTTTTAAAGTTGGCTTTTTTTCAAATCCTAATAATATTTAATAAAATTATTATTGCTAAAAGAATAAATTTTGTTAAACACGATATAGAGACATATGAATCTCATAGGTGTGTATTGCTGTGATAAATTTTTAAAAAGATTATAAATACATTTTATTAAGATATTATGTTATGTTAATTGGTAAAAGGTGTAAAGTTTATTTGTATATGTATCTTTATTAAGGCGGCAAAATGGACATGGTACTGACGAATCCAATACAAGCTTTACCAAATACTTTTTTAATGTTAATTACTAACTCAAAGTATACTTTATTCAAATAGACTTTCACAAGCTCTTTCGAATCGTTAATTTACTAATTTGTGATGTCAGTTTCACGTGAAGCTCGACCACCTACGAAGCAAGCCACCGGCTCGAATCGTGGTCTCTACTGAGAAGAGCCGGCGAGAAACTTAGTAGTTACTCTTTTAAAATTTTGGTACAATATTGTTTGATACAATTAGCTACAGTTATCCTGCGAGAATGTCAACGCACTATTATTCAACGCTAACGTAAATTTAAATCTAGTATTAAATATACAAAATCAAAAGCAGTGACGGTAACTACACCGGCTTCTCCCTATTCAATAACAAAAGACAATACCTTTTCTCTCGACACTATTTAAACCGCCTATGAAATCATTACAAATAATTAAAATTGAAAAAAAAAAAACAACTTTCTTATAATTTCATGTGAATGTTTTTCACGGTACTTACACAAAAAAATCTTTTTAAAATGTTTGTCTATCTATTTGTTTGTTCCAGCAAATTTACTAAAAGACTGGGAAAATTTTGACGGGACTCTCAATTTCGTTAAGCAGATATCTGTTGATTCGGGCTACTCTTATTTTATACTAGCTGTCTCTTGCAGTTTCATTCGCGTTAATAGTTACTGTTCTCCTCCCGTGTCGTAGCAATTTATACAGCCTATAACCCTCAATAAACGAGCTAAACTTTATAATAATAGTCTAAAAATAGTTCAATGGGTCCGCGTAAAAAAAATTACAACCGAAGTTGTGAAATAGTATTGTTTTTATTTCAATATTAAAACAGTACTACTATTAAACGTCGTGGCAATTCATTTGAAAAAAACTCGCGATGCTACAAGATAGATTTCTTTAGCTCCTCAGATATTTAATCAGCGCTCTATCTATAGCTCCCACGTATTTTAGGTACATTTATAATAATTACAAACAACAACAATACACATCTCCAATGTAATTTCAGTTCTTGATTATATTTGCGACGAGCCACGGCCACGCCCCATCCATCCCCTATTATATTAACCGAAGATCGCGAGAACGACCAAAGTCCGTAACATCATGTTATCATTTTAAACCTTATTTTAGTTCGAATACGAATGAATATCCTTAAATCAATTACATATTATGTAATCACATAATACCGTTTTGTTTTGATTTGTCTATAAAATAATACACTTTGAGCTTTGTCTGAGATTCATTGGAAAGTAAGTGCTGTTTTAACATTCAATGAATTTAATTAATTAAAATATTGATTACTTATCAATATAATATATTATTTTTAAGTATTGCTCACTTTATTAAAAACTTTATTTGTTGTTAAATTGACTAATAACTAAAAGGTAACAATGAGACTTTATAATCCATATTAAATATGCCTTATAAAAAGAATTATACTTAAGTAGGTAGATAGAGTTCTATCAAACGCGTTAAGTCAAATGTTTCTTTTTAACTAAAACTAAACATTTTAATACGAACAATACGTTCATCATTACCTGTATATCTCGGTTCCGCTTTTGAAAAGAGTTCCAAACAATTTCTCGCAAAATTTTTATTCTTTGAATGTGCAATGCGAAACGTTTGTATATAAATGTACAATGGTGAAGCGCGTTACTTGCATTGCTAAGAGGTTCTATTGTTTAATGCCACAATTAGTTGCGAATTCTGCTCCGAATGAAAGAAACTGCCCAAGTCGCCGACTGGACATTGTAGCGAGGTGCAATATTTTTGATACTCGCGTTGTTTTTGAAACCCTTTCTTAAATGATGTAAAACATGATCTACTATTAAAATGTGTACAGTTGTAAGTTTTGATGATCAACTTTACTACTCAATGTTTAGCCCCAAAAATTGATAGTGCATTAGCAATAAAAAATCATTTTGAAGTATTAAATACCTTTTAATATAGTTTTTAAACTAACTAAATACATTCTCATTTTGACAGACTTTAACAACAAAAAAGTATACATATGCGTGTGTGTGTATCAAATACATGGTAGTGTGTGTAATATTTTCTATATTGATTTCATGTATTTTCTAATATTGCATAATTTTCAAAAGATATTAGCAGTCCGCACTCCTCTATAAACACTATAAGTGTACGAAATTTCATACTTCTTCGTCCGCACAATTTTCGTAAAAAAGAGTACAAAGTTTTAGCTTCACGTACTAATATGTATAGAACTAATCGTTATTTGCACCCAAATAACGAGTTTTTGTATATTAGATTGAATCTATACTAATACTATAAAGCTGAAGAGTTTGTTTTTTTTTTTGACTTTTTTGGCTGAATGCGCTAATCTCAGAGACTACTATAGTTTTTTTATTGAAGAAGGCTATAGGCTATATTACATCACACTACGACTTATAGAAGTGAAGCAGTAACCATAAACACGAGTGAAACGGCAAGGGTCAGCTAATTATAGATACGTGTTTTCAAATATTAGCTCAAGTAAATTCAGTAAAGTATCAAAACGTTTTCGTCAACGTATATGGTATTTGGGCGGGCGGACAGAGCTCAAGGTGGTCAGTTTCCGAATACCTGTCTACATACAATGGAGTATTATGGAGTGGACGGGCGCACGATATCATGGATATGTCTTGCATTATTATAAACTTATTTTTATATTTCAAACAAACCAAGAATATGTAAAAATTGATTTGATAATGAGTATCCAGTTGTAATTCTAACTCATAAAATCTAGTTTAGGTTTATGCAGATCAATATACCTACTAGCACCTTTATTTACAGTATCGTACCTTATAATTATTTAAGATGTAGCAGAAATTTATTTAAACTTAGAATTTCATAACTAATATTGTATTTGGTTAAGGAACCCAGCGCTGGATTTGCTGTAGGGTTACTGAGGGCTAGTGGCCAGGGCGGCATAATTTCTAGGGCGATAAAATTTGGAGTATGAGAGATTTTTTAAGATTTTTAATTAAAATTTACTGTACTCTACTAGACTTTTTTCTTTACTTTTAAAGAGTGCTTTTTCTACTCCTTAATTTACATAGGTAATGATTTAATTAAAACATTTTTCACTGTGTCCTTTCCGTATTTTGCTCAAATTATATACTTTTGTTTATTAATACCGTTCTTAAATGAGTAAAATTTGACATGAGAAAAATCTTCACTTTACTGTAATAGAGCTTAGTTATAGTTAATTGACTACAGCTCCTAAAAGGACTGGACCGGAGCGGTACCACACTCTTACAGAAAATCTGCATAAGCACTAACATAGCTGCATTTTATGCGATGAGTGAGAGATCCGAAATTCTATAAACTCCCTTTCCTATCCCCTTCTTCTTCGCTTATTCTTTTATACTTATCATCAAGTGTCATGCATATTTTATTCCTAAAAAAATAATAACATATGTATATTAGCTTAATATATTCCTATTTTTTATAAAGCTGAGTCCATTCTATGATACGCGTGCTGTTAGCTCATATCTGTAATGCAACTGCCAAAACAATGATCAATTTAGCAATCACGCTCCGACATGCGCTCCTTTCCTCACGGCTACCACTGGCTCTAGGGTTGGTCATCCTTTTTTTTATAATAAAAAACGAATGTAAAAGATATTTCAATTCATTTGATTCCTTTATAGCATTGATAACCGTTACATCAATCACTAAACAAATGTGTGTTTTTAACAAAACACAGATACAGGCTGGTTCAACAGATGATATACGTACCACAAGAGAAAATCGACAGTATGGGTGAGCCTAAAGCCTAAACCGCTTGCACCTTGTAAGTCTTTGCGTTTGGTATAGAGCCTAGCTATCTAGTACTAGATATAGCTCTTATAGGTACGTTTCGTTATTCGTACTAAGCTTTTTTATAATTATCTATACTAATATTACAAAGCTCAAGAGTTTGTTTTTTTTTGAACGCGCTTATCTCAAGGACTACTGGTTCGAATTGAAAAATTATTGTTGTGTTAGATAGTGTTTGGATTATTTATTGAGAAAGTCTATAGGCTATTACATCACGCTACGACTCATAGGAGGGAAACAGTAACCATAGACGCAATCGCAAGGTATATACCTTGCATTTGTGCTCAAATAAATCACACATGTATTATCTTAATAAAAATTTACTGCCTTACTACAAAATATTTAAACAGACGTTAAACGCGTGTTTAAAAAAATCCGTACTACAAATCCGCGTCTAAGCACAGTTTTGAGTTAAACATGCTTTAGATATAGATTAACATACGTTTAAGTGAGTTTAATAGATGTCTAAAACCTATTTCAGCAGTCAAATGTAACGTATAATATTTTATCAATAAGTTTTTTATGAGTTTATTCGCTGTTAAGCAATTTAGATAATATTTTAAGCAATGCTTAATTTTTAAACACTGTTTAGCTAGACACGTGTTCAACATGGTTTTAATGCGTCTTTTGTAGTATGACAGTTAATGTTTTATGTAACTTGGCATTATGTATTGATGACCGATATATCGAATTCGAATACAACAAGTTCCCAAAGACTGGAGGCATCCCTACATTCAAAATATGTCTATTTCTCGTTCACCTAGCCTCTATTGTTATTAAGCCAAAAAAGTTTCCATTTTTTCCATTGTTATGCTCTTTTGTTTTATGGAATGCATAGGCTTTATATACTCGGTTTTTATATAAATTGGGAAAGAGTTATACGGCACATGAATTTTGGGCATCGGGTGTATTGTACTGGTACCAACGATTTGAGTGTGTGTGTGTGTAACACGGGTAAGTTACAAATGTATGTATGTTTTTTTTTTTGTAGCAGGCTCTAGTTTATAGCTAAAGAGCGTAATTTGTATTACCTTAACGAAACTTTTGGTCTCTTAATCGTACAATTAATAATCTTATAAAATCCATAGTGATTTTTTTCGTTTATCCTAAACCTCACTTGAACCTAAAAGTAGCCAATACAATCATCATTTGATTTCATTGGCTACTTTTCAAGTGTAAATTAAAAAAAAAATTATAACAAAATAACATAAATTATACGGACATAGATTTTTAATAATTTTATGTACTTTTCTCTATGTCATTGGTAGATATCTTCTAAAATTAGACAATTGTTTGTCGTGCAGTAATATTCTAAATTGCAATGATGAAATGAAAACGCTATGATGAAATGAAAACGCTTGCATGTATGATGAAAATGCACATGTGACTGCATCTCGTTAAAACTTGGAATTGGCATTTGATTACAACTTTGAATAATAGTATATCAAAAAATAAAAAGGGAATTTCAAAATTTATATGGAGAAATTAAATTGGCGCGAGCGAAGACGCGTACAAAAGCAAGTCAATTGATATAAGAACGTTGCTAGTAAGACGTTTTTAATTATTTATAAATAATAGAACTAAAATATTAACACAAAAAAATGATACAAGTTATGTTATGTATGTTCATGTATTACAAGGTTTTATTTGCATTTATCGCATAAATTAAATTCTCGTAAAGCACAATTAAGGTAGCTACAATTATTTTCTTGTTAACATAAAAGTTAATTTAGTTACAGCAAGTTTTTGTACCACACATGTATCTAAATAGTATTCTAAGTATGTATTTTATTATTATCTTTAAATAGCTTGTGACAATCTTGATAGCTTGAAATGACATTAGTTACAAAACTATAAACATACACTTAGAAAAAGTTACTTTGGATAAAGATTATAAATTTTCGTGCCCTTTGTAGTTAAAAATGTAATACATATTCCACTTCAATGTAAGTATGAAATTAATTTACGATATTTAAATATTTTATTGCATTACTTAACGAATCATATCAAAGGATTCTTGTAAAATCAAAATAGCTCATTAGTACATAAATCTCAAAGTAAATTTATAAATAATATTATATCAATTTACGATTTAATGATCTATGTCAGATAAACAGAAAACTTGGGATTAACTGATGACATTCCTTGTAAGTTGAAAAAAATATTTAGAAATGACTAAACGAAAAGTGTTCTTTGAAAGATTAGTTCACGGTATAGGATCGTGTATAGAGACACACAGTTATCGGAGCAAGTAAACCACACATATACGACCTTAAATAATGAGGGAGCGCATCTCATCTTCGCGACGGTAATTATTTCTCATTCTCAGCATCCATCTACCTGCCGTGATGAGGTTGCACTATGCATTAGGTGATGACGTCACTAGTAGATGAGAAACTGCTCGCTGTTACTAGTATATTCCTTATGTGGCTATTATTTTGTAAAAAGGTTTTAGGTGTAAAATAAAGAAAAAACAAAGTGAAGATAACTTTGTTTTGGTTCAATGTTTATTTTGCTATAGTAAAATTAATGATGTAGCCTTGAATATTAATTATGAAAAAAAAAAAAACTTTAAAATGTATTTACCAAGTTAAGGAAATTTTTGTTATACCAACAAAACACATCTAATTTTTGGAACAACATTGCTTTTTTTACTTTACTTTCGTATCAAAACTACTCTTCTGTTGTGGGATTGAGTGTTAGTAGAGTTCAGATGTTGAACATGGATCTCCACAAGTTGTCTTACCAAGTTCGTTGTATCGACGTTAGTGTGAACAATAAGTTCGAATATCTTTAACTGCTCCAACGCTTTCCAATCGTCCTTGTGTTTCACAGCCACATTAAACAATTCGCTTAAAACCTCTTTAGACTTCTTTATCATGCTTAAAATGAAGCCAGCCCTGTAAGGCGCTTCGTTTCTGTGTTGTTCTTTCAAATTTTGGACGGAGGATATTTTTCTTTCAGTGTCGTAAAGAGTTTGGTCAACTAGTGTCGAAATCTTGCTCTTTAGCCGTTCGTCCTTTTCTTCTTCAGTTACTTCGGCGGCTTTTGCTTGAGACCTTAAATTAACATTAGATCCCACTAGCCAGAATCTTCTACCGTCTTCGGTCTTAGAACTGTTCTCTAATGAATTATCCAACGTTTTGTCCATTTCTGCAGACTGTAGATCGATATATTTAATTCCGATGCAATTTTGTACAATGTGCAAAATTTCTAAAAACAAAACAATAGTCTCTTTGTATATTTCGTTTTAATTAGTTCTAGCGAGAATATTGCAGCTGTATTTGGGTAACTATAAAAGCATATATGCAAAGCATATTACTCTTGTAGAATAACTTTCGTTTCATTTACTTTTCGCAATAATTATTTGCTTTATATAGTTTTTTTATGTTTTAAAATAGTCGAAATCTCAAAATTTCATTATCGAATAAGTAACTAATTATATTTTGGTATACATGTAAAAGTGGCACAAATATATACTATTATGTTAAAAATACGATCAATGTCATTAAAAAGTGAGAACTTACTAAAATAAACACCAAACCTTAACAACATGCTATATTACAATTAATAGAACATTTTATACTAAAATAATAAAATTTATTGCAAGGTATTTTATAGCACAGTAGCTAGATGATTTAATACCCGTAACTACCAGAGGCGTTTCCGCATTTCCTTGCATTGCGTAAGACCCAGTACTAGATTTTAATTACTCGTAATATTTATTATCTTTATTACACATTAATGTAAGCGACAAAGATAAGAAATATTGCGTTACTAGATGCCCCTGGGTTTCATTCGCGTTTATGATTATCGCTTTGCTCCTGTAAGTCGTAGCGTGGAGTATTTGTATATATGCTTAGTTCTAAATGAACGGGCTGTCCAACGCAAAAATAATTCCAAATCGGATCAGTAGTTACAGATAATACAACAAACTTACAAAACATATTTTAACCCTTCAGTATAGATTTATTATTTTAACACGTGTACAAATTAAGACTTAATCACTTTTTATATACATATTTTTAAACCCATATTTTTCACTCTTCCGTACGATTTTTCAAACATTTTCTTTCCTTCATACAAATATTGTTCTGACAAATAAAAAAAATAGCCAAATAGATGCAATCATTTTGAAGTGGTGTGCTTATAAACAAACATTTGGTAATGTGAATTAAATTTTCAGCCACAACTATATTGAACGTTTTAATATTGTCGTTTCTTATGACCGTTTATTTTTATAATACATATCTTCACCTGTGTTAGTAGCATACAAAAAATTAAAGAAGTACAAAGTACTCTCCGTGTAATACTTATTTGTTTTGTTTTTATGTCGAACGAGTCATTTTAGAAAGTTTCTTCAATAATAATTTATAACATTTGAGTAAAAGGAATATTGATTTTAAAAATAAATTATTTTACAGAAAAAAATACTTCTTAATATAAGTAATAATTGAATAAGTACTCTTTGTATGTACAATGTACATATACCTACTGTCAACCATCCAAACGTGCAACACGTAATTATTCTCTTTGGTTACCACCGTGAGGTATGTCACAAACACAAAATTGATTTGAATAAATTATTAATTAATATAGACGAAATTAAATTTTAAAATGTTATCTTCATCAATTGTAAGGAATCTCTTAGCAATAGAGTTTTCTATGATACGAGCTCGACAGTGTCACAGTTTATTTGGAATCAAAGATTTAATCCGTCAGGAGAAGGTGAACGTCATTATAATTATTCTTTAAAATTGTTATTGTAATGCAATACGAGTATTTATTCATGAATGTAGTTCTGAATAAGTATAAATACTTTAAAAAAATATATGTAATAACTTCCAGACTGGTAGTACTTTTAAAGTTGCAGGTCCCATAACTAAATACGTGGGCTATTATAATTTAAGTTTTAATAATAACTAGATAGTAAAAAATGAATATAAAGTCTTAAACACGATAACATATGTATAGGTATAATACACAGTTTAAAACATAATAAAAAAATTAATTGGACTATACAGTTTAAAAAAATTTCAATTAATAAATGTAGAAAAAATGTTATTATTGACAAATACACATATTATGCCTACCTTCCTCACAGCCGGAAACTTTCTCCATTACACCTGTTCAAAGCAGTAATCATGATCTAGCGATCGACTTGATAAAGCAGTATTATTTAAGAGAACATGTTTTGGTGCGCGTGCGCAACATGGACTTTTCCGATGATCGAGCTATTGATGAGTACCTCACAGGGTTACTCAAGCAGGGTAAGTTCTGTATAAAGTAGAATAATACACATCGGTGTAAATAAAAATCAATGTTTGTTCGTTTGTCCTCTATGCGTTCCGAAACCATTGATCGTATTATCATGAAGCTTTGGTATGGTGTTCTAGGGACGCTCATGGTGGTTCCTAGCCCAAAATATTTTTGTTTATATTAAAGGTGCCATTGTAACACATGTCGAATACAGCAAATATTTTATAATATACATTGAATTTATTGAGATACATATATAGGTATGTATGTATTTGAAGGTATCAATTTTCTTTTTAATCTGCTACCAAAAAGGAGGAAGTTTCTATTCATCGGGGACTTTATATATATATATATATATATATAATGATATATATATATATATATATATATATATATATATATATATATATATATATATATATATATATATATATATTTTTTTTTTTTTTTGGGAAGTCGGTTCCCTTTTTTAAAGTTTTGTATAAGTTATAGACAAGTATTAAAAATGTGTATAGTCTATATATATATTTGGTAACAATCAATAGCCCGAACTAAAATCACGAATTTTTGAACAATTTTTTTTCATTAAAATTTTTAATTATAAAAAAATGATTCGGTTCAATCATTCAATCGATAATTTCTTATCTAACTAATAATACGCCATATATGTTTACTAAATAAGACAGGTAAAAAATAATTGACTATATGTACCTATACTCATATGTAAATGAAAATCCTAGCATGAAACCTTGTGAGAATGTATTTTGATGTTTGTTCCTTTTATACAAAAATTACTGAACAGATTTTTGTGAAATTTTTACAGTAATACAGCTTATATAGCAGAATAACACATACCTATGCCACTTTTTGTCAACATACCACGCGAACGAAGCAGGGAACGGAAGCTTGTAATTTATAAACAACAGGTTAACATTATGTAACCATTCAGGCTGTACTTACTTATGTATAAGATCTCTAAAATAAACTTCATTTGTACATTTGTCAACAAAGAGGCAGGTTGCAATTTTTACTTCGTGACAAACACTCATTTGTTCTCATACTTTTCAAATACACGACATTTTGCAAGTTTTTACCAACATTAAGAAACATCACGACGTCGGGTTTCTAGTGAACAAATAGTTACAGTATAAATATTTACTTGCAATTAAAACTATATTACCACAGTTTACTTACATTTGTTCGCATCCCTATGTGAACTCTACAGGTATATGTGAGCATAATAATAATACATACATATAAGTCTTATGTAAGATAATCAGAGTTGGTTAAGTATGAAATTGGTCATAAAGTCTTGTCTGATTTCAAATTAGCTCATATTTAGGTTCGAAAGAACTTCATAGAAAGTGGTCTGGTATCCTGAGCCACCACTGTGGAAATGTGATTGTTTAAAGAGTATTCATAACTTGTAAAGGGACAGGATTCTCGCCGTCTTCTCTACGCTCTGTTAAAACTTATATTACACAAAAAAGTATATACATCTATCGATTGACATACACATAGGATGAGATTAATTTCAGTTAAATATTATCCTAGTAAAGTTATTTCTTTTGTGAAATAAGTTATATATGTAATAATGTTATGCGAAAGTTTTCATGTCTAAACCGCTCAACCAACTTTAATGACTTTGAATATAAAGATATGAGTGACCTTGAAAAAAGACAAGCTACATTATGTTTTGTTGTTGGTAAACACGATGATTTTCAGGAACTGTTGTTGTTTATAGTGTGCGCGCATCGGAGTCACGTAGCAGAGAGCGAGCGCTGGAAACCGGATCCCAATAGTAATAATGTCACAGAGTATCACTGTTACAAATGTCACAGACTATACAGTCACTTGACAGCCCATAAACCTTACGCCGATTGAGAGCAAATATATGATAAAGAAACTATCTAATCAACGATTATAGAACACTTTATGTCACGAAACTAAAATGTGAAGAGAGCTAAACAGGAGATGAAAAATTTTACGAAGACGAAATTACGGGCGCCATCACGTTAAAATACTTACGATAATTGTTTACAGGTAATTCTCTATTCGCCACGGCCGAGGATGGTACGACAGCAGGTCTCTGTATCAACTTCGCTGCTAGTCCAATCGACGCAAAAAATCTGCGCAACTATGCTTTTTACAGACAAGTACTTAAAAAATTAAAAATCATTTTTTACAAAGATAAATAAAGTGGGATATTAAAAATGGCACTATTTTGTGATATATAACCTTGAGTCGATTAAATATTCACGCTTTAAATAAATCCGGTAGTTTTTGTCACGGTTTGTATAATTGATCCATTAAGTTTGGAAATTCGACATACGCGTTATATATTTCATTAAAAATATAAAATTGCTATTCAAACTAATTTATTAATCTGTACACAGGATCCAAACACAAAAGATTTTCTTTACTTTACTGCGAAACTTCAAGAGACTCCCAACCTTTGGGACATTTTTAAGCAAAATAAGGTTTTCGAGGTTAGTAGATAAAATTGCATTTAAAATTGATGTTGTAAACATGTTTTGATGATTGAATTATATTTATCTTTTTCCTCTTATAGCGCTGAACGCGATAAGTGGATCGTATGTACTAAAACTAAATCAATAAATTAATTTATTTACCGAAAATATCTTTATATTAATAGGTACTATGTCCTATTTACAAATTTACAGTATGTATATGTTTGCTTATTATGTATTATTATTAGAAATGTTTATTACCACATCATATGAGAAGGTACCTACTTTGCGTAGCACGTTGACCACAAGACCATGATCCAAAAAAAAGCTTCTAAAAATATCCTTTTTGTTGTAGAAGTAATTTTATTCTAAAACGTTCTTAGATAAAAATGTTGGCTGTATTGCCCGAATTCCGTAGACAGGGGTTAGCTACCATGTTGGCTGAGAAATCGAAGACGCAAGCTCAAGATCTGGGATACCATGTTATTCGTATGGACTGCATCAATCCTTATGAGTAAGTGGGTTTAAAATAACTACCTTACACTACACTGGTCAAAAGGTAAATAATGTTACAAACTCCTTATAATGAGAGACGAGATAACAATGAATGGAAAACGTACTAAAATGATCGACCGAGATTTGGCACTGAATTTCAAATGTTAATTTTGTATTTAAATTTTAAACACGTGTTTGGCGATTAACGAAGTCATTGAGAGGATGCTTGCGTTTCTCTAAAGAGAATCTCAGATATTTATAATTATCTGCCAATCCTCAGCCGAGCAATTACTTACAATTAAATTTTTTATTGCATTTTTAGGATTTTTAACCGATTTTAAAAAGACAAGGAGGAGTACCAATGGTTTTTCGGTTATTTTTTATTTCCATGTTTGTTACCTCATCAATCGGTTAAATATTTTTATTTTAAAATCAAAATAACTTTTTTATAAAAAGCCTCAATTTCTACATTTTACAGTTACAAAATAGCCGAACGCTGCATGCTATCATGTCTAGTAAAGTTTCCCCTACACAAGTTACGCGACGCACACGCGCCTTTCATCAAGCGCAGCTCTGAACACAACACATGCGTGCGAGTGTACGTCGCGCATGCGCACCACGACGCACCCGATATTAACACGATACGGCAGCAGGCTGATGAGAGCATGTTTGAATGAAGTTAATTTTTCTTATTTACTGCTTAATCTTACTATACCGTTTGCTATTAAACAAGAATTACATTTGTAAGTTTTACTCTTACGTATATAACCTTGTAACCTAGCAAAGGATATTTAGTAGGTAAATAGTTACAAAAGCTGTAAATATCAAAACTTATGTAAATCTTTATGAAAGCCTGAGAGCAAAACCTATACGTGTAATTTTCGCCTGATACCGATGTGCTGTCTGAGTATGTAGTAGGAAAATTGTTTTGTTCTATCTTTATATGAAACGGTTTTCAAGTTTTTTGGCGTATGCTGTGTTTTTGGTGTATATGAATTAATAATTTTAATATTTTTGTAATATTCACAATAAATATTTAAAATCATGTTATGTGTAAAAATCAAAGTCACTTTGGTAATCATAGATTTCTTTAATTTTATCAATAATAATTACATTAAATTAAAAAAAAAACATTTAAGCGTAACATATTATTTCGTATCATAATTTTAATTAGTACTTATCTAACTAATATTCCAATAACTGGTTAATAATTGCACTTTATACTTAATTAATATTGGTAGTAAAATCTTAAAGGAGAACTGTTTATAGCCTGATCAGTCTTATCATAATAATTAAATTAAGTATGGTTTTATGATGGTTTTTATGAACCATTCTTCGGAGAAACGGAGATGATCTCCTGGTTGGGACAGGAACACTAATTTCCCTGCTTCGTCCATTTTCTTCAACCCCAAACGATCCTAAAATTTTAGAAACAAATTGAAGACTACTTAAGTAATATAAATTATTTACGAATCTTAAAAATAATAAAAACTTTTAATATGACTCCGATTAATTATACTTGATTTTTACAGTATTATTAAATCTATGAGTACTTGGAAAGTGTCTTGTAAATAAGTCTCTTTCTCCAATACTAAAAACCTATAACCTAAATTTTTAATTTAACGGTAATGATTTGGTATCCTAAGATAAAAAAAGATAAAAACAATGGATGATTCTGTTTAGCCACCCCAAAGTATCCACCCTAAGGTGGACAATTGGAATCGCGTGTTCGTTTGCTCATCCCGGCCAGGGGGGATAAACGGAATTTCATTCAGTGGATTCTGTTTACCCATTCGAAGTTACAGTGTGGTATTAAAAATATTTTATATTATTTATTAGAATTTCGTTAAACATAATAAACCAAATTATTATTTGTTACGAGTTTAAACTAAATTCCTATTTATATATACATACATAGCTTATTATAAAATTAAATTAATCGTATTATTTCAACTCTTCTAATATACATTTGTGATTCTTTCCTAAATTTCTTTGATATAGTGTTAACGAAAACTTTGAGATTTTTTAAATGATAATTATTTATTAAGTAAGTAGTTATTTCAGCTTTGAGACATTTAAGCTACATTTGTGATAATAAATATCCTTTTTTTTACCCAGGGGAAATCTTTAAAAAGATACCCGATTCCTGGGTGGGAGATCGGGTTATGTGATTTATACCCAATAAAAACCCGATGGGCTTCCTCGGCGCGGAAATGGAGAGGTCTCGGGATCGCTTGCGCATGCGCAGCCCGTGTCCCTCCCAAATAAATATACATCTGACTGAACACAGTCAAGGGGTATCCCCATGTGAAAAAAATTAATATAGAATTCTGTTTACCTTTTTATAAATAGCAGATTGTTGTAAACTAAGAAGTTTCTTCGCTTGCCCAGGAGCGTAGAATCCGAACCACTCCGTCTCTCTGGGCTGCACGATGCTGTCGCCATCGAACTTGACCATTACAAAGTGCTCTAGATTGTTCAAATTGTCTATGTACGTCTGGTTGACTTTCCTCTCGTTGTTTATGTCTGACAGAAACTCACTGCTCTTTCTATACGTGACCTCGTCTAAAGGATCGTGCCAGTATGTAGCTTGCACGAGAGATTTTTGGACCCAGCTGTAACGAAAAAATGTATGTTTGGAAGTACAAAAATTATTTTTATATATGGACTGATAAGTAGTATCATATGGACTTTATTTAGAAAAAATGACGTCTAAAGATGTTTTACCTATTCGTAATATTTGATGAAGAATAAAGCCATCTTTGTGTTTATATTTTGATAAAAAGTATAATGAATTAAAATCAGGTTGGTATAATAAAAAGTTTTATATAATAATAAGTATTTCAAATTTATGACGTTATTGTAATATGGAACACACTTCAATATATAAAATATCAAACTTAATATATTAAGAAACTTTTTTCCATACTTAATTTTGTTTAGACGACTTAAAAATTAAATACGGGACGCACTATCCAAATATATCTATATTTCCAAATTAAATTTTTGTAGGTTGACACATTATTGCTATAAGTACGGTAAAGAGTTTGTCTTAATCTTATTCAAATCTGCTTTTAATTCATTATACCTTTTACCAAAATGGAATAGAAATGATGGGTATTTCTGCTTCAAACAAATTTATTTAGACTAGGTTTGACATCTTTAGACGCCATTTTCTCAAAACGAAGTCTGCGCGGCTTGACATAGTATTGCTTATCAGCGTCCATATATGGAGCGCCTCAACTGATGGCAGCAAATTGGTAACATTGAATGCTAACGTAGATCAGAGTGCACATTACAACTAGAATTGATAAATAAATAATTAGATTGAAGTCGACTTTTCTTTTGAAAAAAAAAATATTATTGCATGAGTTTTACAGACTCCTTGTTATTTTGCTACGAATATAACGTAAAAATAAATGGCTACTGGCTATAGCTTCTCTATTATATAAGTGACTATAATTATATAATTCAAATATCAATTAAAATATAAAATCAATTAAACAATAATTCTGAGTCATTACCCCGAAAATATAACTCCCAAACATAGCGAATATATTGGTAAAAATACCATTAAAAAGAAAAAAACAAACTACTAATTAAATTTCAAACTATACACAATATCTTCATATGCTAGCAAATCTTATGATAATCATTTGCAACGAATAATATTCTACGCATAAAGTAGGTTAAGTAATTCAACATTTGTTATTGGGCTTTAATCGTTACTCGCGATACGAACGGTGATTGGCTGATTGGCAAATGGAGCAAATTCTAAATATGCTTACTTACAGGTTATATGATCTAACAGAATTAAAGTTGGTAGTAGTTATATAACTATAAGGTTCTGCGCATACGTAGTAGCTATTTTTAACACCCGACGCAAAAGAGGGGTGTTATAAGTTTGACCACTATGTAAACGGGTGAACCGGTTTGGATTCGGGTCTTTTTAGGGTTCCGTACCTTAAAAGGAAAAACGGAACCCTTATAGGATCACTTTGTTGTCCATCTGTCTGTCTGTCGGGCTGTCAACCCTTTTTTCTCCGATATGCATGGACGTATCATGTTGAAATTAATATCATATACTCAAGTCTACGATGACATGCGGCTGTGAAAACATTAAATTTCTAAGTCAACGCAATCAAAAGATAATGTCAATATGTCGTATATTTTGACCATTTTAGCGTTTTCGCAAGGGAATCAAAACCTATAGGGTACTTCCCATTGACCTAGCACGATGAAATTTGGCAAGAAGTAGTTGAAAAATGGTTTTCTAGCAATGATTCTTAGATATTGTTCTATAATCGTTAATTAGATTTTATTTATCATTGCGCTCAATCGGGGTAAGATTTATGGGCTGTCAAGTGACTGTATAGTCTGTGACATTCGTTCCATTGTGTCTCTATGACATTAGAATAAGATCCGGTTCCTAGCGGTCTCTTTGTTACATGCCGCCTACACAGGAACACATAAAATGTTGGTTCCGGCAAATCATCGTGTGTACCAACAAAAAAACAGACATGTTCTATCAAAATCGGTCCAGCCATTTCAAGATCATAAGCTCTTTTTTTCTTAGCCGCGATAGGAATCTTAGATGCACAATAAATATTTGATTTTCTTTCACACACTCTTTTTATTCGACAGTCGGTGCCAAGCAGAAGCAACTGGCCACAAGTAGTAGCTACGTAAGCGAAAGGAATTGTTAAGTTTATTGATGGAATTAAAATATTGACCGGTTTTTTGTATCTAACACACGCCACAAAAGTGTCTCCATTTGCGCAGCGTTTAAACAATGCTACAGAGAAAAAAATGTGCAACCTGATTCTCCTTTCACATAAACTAAAACGAACTTTATGCACAAAAGTAAAAGCAAATATTATCATAAGACATTATCGTTTTAAATTTAATAATGACAAACATTAAAAATGGGTACATTTGTAAGTAACCATTTTTGAATGATTCACTATACTATTAGACATTATTATGATTATCTTTTAAGACCATATTGTAGTAAAGATTTTATCACCGTTCTTTACTAGGTAAATAATTATAACGCTATAAAAATTATTCACTCATATGTATTCGTTATTTCTTTTAGGTTAATTTAAACTTATAAGACTTTTACAAAACCGTATCTATAAAATATAGTAAAGAACAGTAAATGACATATGTACATCCATTTTGCGCTAGTAGAATATTATGTTTATTAATAATTCTGAGTACAAAATCGATGAAGCGAATATTTGGCAATTTTCCAAATGAATTGATTTAACAATAGAATAGATATTGTCGCGTATATTTGCCTCAAATCATAGCGACCATTTATATTCGCTTGTTTGAATGTAAATATCGCACGGTTATTATTAAAACGACCAAATTTAAAATGTCTTTGAAACGAGTTAACTAAACTGCCTACGTCTAGTCTAATTTCACTTACTTCTGTTGTTCACAATCGATAATTTTGAATGAGAAAAATAACTATTCTATCAACATCTTGTGATGAAATAAACGGCCGAAGTCCCAAATGCAAAACGTTTTTGCGATTTCCCAAAAATATGAGTTTTCGAATTCGGTAAATTTAATACTAAACGTGCGATTCGAATCAATCGATTTTTATAAAAAAGAATTAACACGTGTATAAATATGTGTAATTGAGTGTGTTTACTAGTCGTTTGGTGTAAGCTTTTTTGTATGAGCACTCGTACGGGGCTTTACATAAATTATGGCGTTCACGTTAATCTTAGCAATATTTTTGCCACCAGTATTCTTTGATATCTAATGTGACTTTAATCGCCATATTGCACACGTATATTTGCATTGTTCACCTACATTTATCATCATGTTTATTTAATGGCGATTTTATTACCTTCGATCATATTATACTAAACGTACACTTTCATCACAACGCCTGGACGCTTCTATACAATGTAAGGTACATTACACTTACTGTCTGATACAGTTTTCACTTATTCTAAGTTATAGAAAGGGGCTATGACGTATTGAATATTATGTTCTGCAGGAGGGACTTTTTGTTATATAATTAGGATTTTAAAAAAGCAATTGACTTCAAACGTAAAATACGCAATTTCGTTCACGTGGACGACACACTTATTCTAGTCATTTCGATTTTTAAAAGTAAACAAATTAATCGATTTTGATAGAAATTCTATTGGACCAATCTGAGATATATACACCTTTAAAAAAAAATAAAAATCGGTTAAGACAGGGGTATAGAACATTAAAAACAACACGCTACGAATTGAAAACCTTATTTTTGAAGTCGGTTGAAAACGAAAGCGAGGCGAATATTATTTATTGTTCGAGGTAGATCGAGATTATTAAAAAAAGTATTTATGCAAGTGAATCCCCGAACGGTAAGTACTAAATATAACAATGTATATACTATTTTATTGAATCTCACAACAATAATGCATTTCGTCAGTTAACGTTTAAGGAAAACGTTTTGTTAACCGCATCCTTGCTTTATTTCAACATTACAAGTTTAAAGTTTATGTACATAAGTAGGTTTATGTATATAATATGTACATGTTTACACAATATCTCAAGCGCAAGTCATACAAGTTAGTTTATTTGTACAGAAAGAGGTTATCTCGTGTCCGTGTTTATTTTAATATGTGCTGGATACTTTAAAGAATCGTGTTTTATTTAGTTAATTATTTTTATCTTATTTTATATAAACCTATGTATATATTATCGCTTAAGTTTTCAGTTAAGGCGTCTACTCACGTCCCGAATTCGCCTAAATTATAAAAATAGTTAGGATTGATAGATATATTATAAAGTAAATACAGACCGTATTTTGTCTACGAAAAAATCGTTGATCAGTTTATATTGTCAGTACGCATCCTCCCTCTCTCTAGAATTACTTATACTCAGTCTTAAAAATATATCAATCATATAAAGTAACTGAAGACTGGTACCCTAACCAATAACCTTA
Organism: Hypolimnas misippus; assembly: GCA_037950945.1. Taxonomy (NCBI): domain Eukaryota; kingdom Metazoa; phylum Arthropoda; class Insecta; order Lepidoptera; family Nymphalidae; genus Hypolimnas; species Hypolimnas misippus. Next base: position 9,216,276 of record JBBEEQ010000025.1, on the reverse strand, counting down.
ACAAGGATATCTAGTACAGTTTTAATATAAATATAATAAATATATCATAAAAGTTAATAATACTGTATTCTGTCTATTGTCTTTGGTAGGTCGTTGATAGGTTAGTTATTATTATATATCGGCAGTACGCACTCTCCTTCTCTAGGATAGATCGTTCGTCTTTACTCTCATAAATATATACATAATTACAAGTAAACTAGTGACTAGAACCCCAGAGATAACAATAAAAACCATTTATAAGGTGGAAACAAAACTAACATGAATTCAAAAATATTGCACGATTTATCCATAGGTCACTAAAAAGGTTTTTTTTTTATTTAAGAAATAAAAGGTCTTAACGCGGTTATTATCAGCATATGAGCGTTTTATTGTAAATAACTTTATTACACTAATGTGTCATCATTATGCAGTGATAAATATCAATGTAATTGCATAAACTATGTAAGTACGAGTATTTAAAAGAATTTCCTATTATGATACAACGTGGTCATAACTAATCTCTTCGGTAAGCGTAACTGTCAGTTATACAACATATTTATTGCACGAATATAATAACGAGGTACTTAAGTTAACCGCGTCAAATAAGACTTTTTTATCGACACATTTTTAAAGGAAAAATGGACGCTGATAAGCAATACCGTGTCAAGCCACATGGACTTCATTTTGAGAATATGACGACTAAATGTCTTAATAAATATGTTTGAAGAAGTATATACACATTTTTTCTTTTATTTATTTTTTTAAGATCTAATTAATGCAAATCAGATTGATATAGGTATTTAGTATATTATATAATGAAAAGTTTTTCAAATATTTGAGATTATTGTATAAATTGCAATATGGAACTCACTTGAAATTCGAAACAATTAATTAAGAAACTTTTTTCCGTACTTATTTAGTTTATATAACTTCGTCACCTATTTAACATTGTTCAAAAAAATTCAAAGTCATCTAAACTAAATAAGTACGGAGAAAAGTTACTTAATGTATTGTTTCGAATTCAAGTGCGTTCCATATTTTGCAATTTATACAATAATCTCAGATACTTGAAAAACTTATTATTAGGTAACACAATAAATATATTAATCTGCGCTTAATTCAATATACTTTTTATCAAAATAGAAAACAAAATGTGAATGAATACGTCTTTAAACAAATTGATTAAGAATACGTTTGACATCTTTAGACGCCATTTTCTCAAAATGGAGTCCATGTGGCTTGACGCAGTATTGCTTATAAGCGCCAAATATAAAAAAATCGATCAAATGTTTGTGTGACAAATAAATTATTCAATTCAATCAATTCAATTCTTTGTTTTGTGACAAATATTTTAACTAGTTTAACAACAAAATGGCGGTGTTAGGTTTTTAATATAGACAATCAGATTTTTAGGTATTAAAGCACGGAACAAACTCTTTGTTTGATTGACGACAGCTAAGGCAGTCGCGAATTCATAAGTCAGACACGACAAATATTTAAATAATCAATACATAATTTTTCATATTATTTTTTCGTAATCATGTTACACTGTGGATTCAAAGAATAAATACACCAGAAATACAAGTGTCAAAAACCTGTTAAAAATAACAAAAACTGTTAGGATAAATACCTGTAATATGCTGCATAATTAAGCAATTTCCGAACATAGTCACAGGTTTCGTGCTGCAAAGCAAAGCAGTGAGGGAGGCCGTACACGCCCTGGTGTTGGCCACCAAGTGTAATCAAATTCTTCATTGGCCCCAATTTGTGGCCACAACGCTGAACAACTGCTCGTCTTGTAATAAATAATAATTAGGTTATAACTAATTATTTATTTCATTTTAAAATATTTTATTTCAATTACCTATTACCTATATTTATTTTCTTTATCATTAACTTTCAAATATATTAGTAAACTTGTAAATAAATAAAAATAATATACTCTTTTGAAGATAATGATTATTCCTAGTATTGTAATTATATTTAATGAAAACAAAAAAATACTATTCATAATTTCATAGTAATATTAAGCTAGCTATATTAGTAAAATCTTTATGAACATTGAATAATAATTTATGATACAAATTGAAATCATAATTTATGACTAGCAGTTAATAATAAAATATAATGTGATAGGTCATACAGAAAATATGACAAGACTGAATAGCAACATACCTTTAGCATATTCAAGAGCCCTGAGTTACCCGTCTTGATTAAATTAACATACAATACTATTGTAGTATGAATCCATAATATTTATTTCATATACCAATTAATTCTTTTTGAATAGTGAACTCACAAAACATTATGAACTTGCATGATATAAAATGAAAAATCAATATGCAATATAAATTAAAAAAAAATTGTCTTTTTTATTTAAAATATTTTCCAAACATTTTTTTTTTATATTTCTGGTTTCAATATTAATTGGACAGTAAAATAAAAAGAAAACTATGAATAATTGAATTTAAAGTTAGTATTGGAATAAATTAAATTATTTAAATAAATTTTATTGTTGAAAATGCTTGAAGACGCCTACATTATAAATTTATTAATTTACTGCAAATAAATATTGTTAACATGAATAGTTAAACCTAAATTATTTTCAACTACACTTACAGAAACTGGCTTCCTTGGGAAAATCCGATTCCATTGAAACCGTTTTGGAGCTTAGGATCTTGAGCCAGCTTACTACAAACATATTCTACTTGTTTATTTGGGTACATAAAATAACCATTTTCCAAGTCTTCTACAGTAGAATTTCCTATTTTAAGAGAAAGTACATATACTCCAGGGATTTGTTCTTCTAAAAATGTTTTAAATCCCCCCAGACTGTAAGACATACAGCATGTGTCACCTATTAAAAAAAAACAAGGTTTTCATTTTAGAAACTACCTACAAAAAAATTTTTGATCAAATTGAAAAATTTTAGAATTCTTTTACTTACCCATTCCATGCCATAACACTATTGGAGTAGGTTCAGCCGATATATATTTAAATATTAACAAAAGCCCCAACCACTTCATATTAATAAATAATAATTCTATGTCTTATTCATGGAACCCTAAATGAAAATTAATTATTTTAAGTTTATACTCTAATAAATATCTATTAATATAATTAATTCAAACACTTATATAAAATAATCATTGTAATATAATTATTAAAAAGAAAATAAAAACAGGATATTTTCTCTAAATCGAAATTATATTTAGTTTTACTTTAAGTCGTCTATTTATTATTTTAAGTACTGCTTTTAATAGAGAAATATCATATAACACCAACTTAACACTCACACGAGATTCAAGTAAAGCTAGTAAACTCGGTAAATATTGAGTATTATTTTTTATATTTGTTAGTTGTCAATGTCATATTAGGAAATTACTGTTTTAAGTGACACCTAGCGGTTACATGCAATACTTGACAGCAAATACAAAAATAATAATATCGTGTCATATTTGTAAGTAATACATGACTGAGATCATAGATGGCGCTGAAGCTATTCTTTGTCACGAAAAATAAGAAAATGATAAATAAAAATAAATTATCTCTACCAATGATATTATATAACTACAGACATATTATAAGCTTATGGATTTTGGTATCTAGACAGCAGACCACTTGGACGACGTTGCTTAGCAACCAGCTAGTGAGCGAGTGTAATAGGCGAAAATATTTTTAGTCTGGGTCATTAAGTCAATTGACTAGCTCGTCAAAGTTGATAATGGGGACAGATTTTTTCGTCAAATAATTTAAACTTAACATATCTTATTTATATAACTATAATAAATTACTCAGAAAAACAGATCAGATCAATATATAATAAATACTGACTTTAGAATGTCATTGAAGTATCAAAATATTTGATTTCTATTACTTTTATTTACTTTTGAAAAATAAAATACTGCGGTTTGCAAAGGATAAAGAAATAAAATTTATACATATGACTTTTGAACATACTGTTTATTTGTAAAATATTGATTGTACAATCAACAATATCAAAGTACCTGACACAAAACATTCGGTTCAATTTTAAAATTGTTTTCTGCCGTTTAAAGTTTCGTTAATTTTCATCATTATTATCATTTACTTCATGGATTCCTAACCTAACTAAGTGGGTCGAACTCCTCTTGGGGATGTAGCGCGGGCGATTTCGGTTGTAAAGAAGGATTTTTAAAGATTTACAAATTTTCGCGCTGACACGGTTAATTCGGTGTTTAAAAATATATAGATTCATTTATATTTTTATACTTTGTTTTATTTTCTCATTTCGACTTCTGGGTGGGTGGGGTGTTAGTTTAAGGTTGGGTGAGGCTCATGGTATAAAAAGTTGGTAATCCATGATTTACTTCATAGGTACATATTATGGCCATTGTTTTCATCCATACAATAGAACCAATTATTTACACCTGGACACTTTATTTCTGTTTTGGAATTGCGGAATATGCAAAATCAAAACTGTTTTAAACATATGACTCTCTCATAACTTATCGTAATCTTTATAATTTTAGTTTAAAAATTTAAAGAACAATTATTTTATAATTACACATCGTCATTGTCGAAATCATAAAAACGGTGGCACAATAATGCTTAAACTAAATAATAATTAAATTAAACACTTAGAACTTTATAAAAATATTATTTTGTAGTGATTTTCGGTTTAACCTTAGTTTATTAGATGTACATCTTACAATATTATCTTATAGTCTACATCACTTTTTATTAGGCTTAGTTTATAAATAGCAATTTTATTATTCTATCTGAATCACAGTCTCATAAAAATCACTAAAACTACCGATCAGGATGGGATCGTGTTTACTAGAATTGCACAGTCCATTAGTACGTATTACAATAAGTAATACGGTCAAAGACAAAAACTAGCATTGAACTAGATTGGTCAGCCTCCTTCGTTCAGAGAATCCTCATTGAATCAGAGTGTTTCATGATGTTATGTTCTATACTTAAATGCTTTGGAGCTTCGAAGTAGTCGCTCGAGTCCGAGGAGTCTTGAAGCCGCTGTCGGTTGTATGACGCTATCCTTCTCGCACGCGTGTCTGAGTCATACGTTAGAGTGTGATGAACGCCCTTTCTTGATCTGAACGGGAGTCTGTAGGGTGTACTGCTTTGCACATCTGACATCGATCTGATGTGACGTCTGAACTTTGATTCCTTTGATAGAGGTGGGAACATGAATGGTCCTTTCGTACTTTTATCTTCAACGGACCTGAAAAAGAGAAAATTCCACATTAAAAATCAAGGTACATAGTCTAGTACATAATGGTAGAATGGAATAAGCTTAAGTATTTTCCTTATTATTAATATGTTCACGTTATTTGCCTTGAAATTTCTTACGAAATTGTGATGAAATATTAAGCACATTTTTTTTAAATAATTTCCTTAATAGATACCTGAATAATTATACATAGGTATATCCGAGTATCATCAAAGTTATTTAATAATTCACCGCAACATCAGCTCGTGAACCGTGACACGTATAAAATAGTGTTAATCATCTTATTTATCTGTGGTTATCGTTTGATGTTCAAATTAAAGGGTAAAAGTTAAATTAGATAGTAGTAATATGGGATAATAAATAAGAAAATCACTGAGTAAATTTACCCCATTTCTATTATATATACTGTCTTTATAAAGGTATGTATATATATATTTATTCTGTTCGTGTGTCACTGAACTCGTTTTAAATGGCTGGAATCATTTCGACGAGATTTTTAGTAGTGAGTCCCTAGATGGTTTTGATTCAAAATTGGATTCAGCAGATGGCGCTGTAATCGAATAGATTTGTTCTATTGAAGAGCTCATTAATTGATTAACCCTCAATTTGGGATCTGCCACGATTTGAAAAATTCTGTTTGCGTTATACAGTTACGGTTATTAAGAAAGGCTATATACGCTATATTATATCATGCTATGACCTATTGGGTTTAGCATTAACTATAAAGAACAACATATAATAGTTTCGAGGTTAAAATTGTAACAAATTGATTCTTATCACTGTCGGTGATGATAGTTAAGTTAATAAATATAAATAGGTAATCAAATACAGACATTGCAACAAATAAATGTCACACGACGAGTGACGCGCAAATATTTTATACAACAAAACTAATATTGGCATTTATTTGCACGTTCTATTACTACCCGGCTACGGCGAAGCCAAAACTAAGTTTAGTGATTTTGACAGTATGTATGTTATGTATGTTTTTTTTTTTTTTAATTATAAATGATGACATCCATGGGCTATGCCTTTTTATTTTCAATTAAAACATAAAACATAAACGCATAACACTCAACGGCCCCCATTAAGATCTTGTGACCTTGTGTCGGGGTCTGGAAACATACACAACACTAACACAAACACCCAGACCACGACAAACATCCGTATGGCCAAAACAGACATTTGCCGTGAGCGGGGATCGAATCCGCGACTGTTAGCGCTACAGTCAGTTCCAGTGACCACTGCGCCAACGTGTCTGTCAATTCTTTCTTCACTTTACAATTCTTATAAGTGACAAAAGCTTCAAACTACCTTAGAATCTAAATTACGATCTAAGGACATGAGTCCGAACCTGATTGTCTTTGTCAGTTTTATGTACAATTTTTTCGCCTATTATATTTTAGTAATACCCCTGTTTGCGGATCCAGCCCCACATCACCACAGCCCATTGTACGTGTAACAATACCTTGAACGAAAATCACGTATTTTCCAACATTTTTTTTTTTGTAATTTTGCATTAAAAACCATGATTTAGTTCAATCATTCAATCGATAATTTCTTATCTAACTCTTATTTGTAGTTAGAAATAAGATATATTTGACAACTTATGGACGAAGTAATTAAAGTATTTATAATGTTAGGTACTAGTTGCTTACCCAGCGGGAAATCAAAAACTTGACCAACTCTATACATTTCATCCCCCTGTTAAAACTCCTTAGGGGATTAAGTTACGACCTCTCTTATCATCTTGCTCACTTACAGTAATTAATATATAAGATAATCAAGTGCAAAATTCATGTTTCTAGTCCCAGTGGTTTAAAGAATATATATGATGGGAATACTTTACATTTAATTTAAATCATTTTGCAGGCAGAAATTAAATAAAATTCATTAATATATAAAATTATAATTATAAAAAAAAAAATATAATTAATAATTCTTAAAAAAAAAACTGTTTCTTGGTGCGTGTTATTTCTAGCGGTTCGAAACGATTCTAAAAATTCATTAAGATTAAAAGTAAGCTAGAAAAGTTATCACAATTGTTACGTTAACGATGTTAATAACTTACATTCTTATGTTAATCGACGTAATTGGTGTTGGTTGAAACTCTTTGCAATTATTATATATATATTTTTTTAATTAACGTAAAATATGTATTTCATTATTATTCATACGTCGATCTGAACTGATGATCGCGGGTTCAAACCACAGCTAGCACCACTGGTTTTTCAAGTGCTAAATTTGTGCTTAAATTCATCTCGAGCTCGGCGGCGAAGGAAAACATCGTGAGGAAACTTGCATGTGCCACGAGTTATTCTCACAAATGTATATCCGCCAACCCGCAGTGGAGCAGCGTGGTGGATTAAGCTCTAAACCTTCTCCTTAATAGGAGAGGAGGCCCAGCAGTGGGAAATTTACAGGCTGTTACTTTACTTGACTTTTTTTAATGTATTTCATATTATAGAATATAATCGTCTTTATTTTTTTTACTTGTCCTATTTAGTAGACAAATATGAAGATTTTTCTAACCACGCTACGATTTTTCTAACTCTAATAGTTAGAAATTATCGATCGAATGATTAAACTGAATCATTTTTTATTATAAAAATTGTAATTGAAATAATATTGGAAATTTTGTGATTGTTGCTCTGAACAATTGTTACCCAAATGAGACAAATGAAGAAAAATAGACTAAACTTAATCTGCCTTACTAAAAAAGATAAACAGACGTTAAGCGCGTGTTTAAAGAAATCCGTACTACAAATCCGCGTCTAAGCACAGTTTTGAGTTAACATGCTTTAAATATAATTTAACATACGTTTAAGTGAGTTTAATAGATGTCTAAAACCTATTTCAGTTGTCAAATGTAACGTTTAACATTTTATCAATAAGTTTTTTTATGAGTTTATTCGCTGTTAAGCAATTTAAATAATTTTTAAGCAATGTTTAATTTTTAAACACTGTTTAGCTAGACACGTTTTCAACATGGTTTTAATGCGTCTTTTGTTGTATGACAGAATATGTTCAATGTTCATACTTAAAATTACACATTTTACTATGAATATATTAACCGTAAGTGATACTTATGCTATAAGATTTTATTGTATTTTGTTATATAAATAGAACCACTCTCAAGCTAACCCACTCGATAGAAAAATAATCGTTAAAGTTTGTTCACACTAGTGAACACGTATATGTAAACACAATAAAATTAGGCGCGTTGAGAAACTCACCTATTTAATATCGATTTAACATAAGGCGAGAATTACACTTGTAGGTTTTGTTCACGGAGTCACAAAAGGTTTATATCATTTATTTATTAAACCTGAAATATCTTACCGTTAGTGACTTATTTATTGGATGTTGTCAGGTTACAATATTGTTTCATATCACCACAGTAAAACTTACAAGTGTAATTCTAGCTTAACACTATGGAAATGATGAATTACTGAATGTCACTTCCCGCATTAAGAACGAACTCAATTCACTATGCTTGTCTACTACGAACTGGCACTTAGCATGCACATAATTTCTCAAAACTGATAAATTACATTTTTGAGTAATGATGTTTTCCTACGTGACATAGAAACACGTGTTTTATGGAGACATTTGTAGTACTAAAGCTAGCTTTTTTTTAGTTTTAGAAATTCGAAATTTGTATAACTGTATAAAATCAATTTCAGTACATTAGTCTCGCAAAAACTTGAAATTAGCTCTACTGTTTTAATTTTTTTTTTGGGTTAAAAAAAAATTAGGTCAACTTCATACGAACAGAAAAAATAACCTTAATTGGAAATTATCGTGGCACGAAGACCTGTCATATAGCTATTTAATAATGTCTTTTTCGCAAAAACTGTCTCTTTGACAATCGAAATGCTGAAACTGAGGATGAGAGGCGAGTATCTTTGGGCCAACAAGTCAATTGACGAGTGTAACAAGTGAAGAATAAATCGTAACATATCTATAGTGACTAGTGGTCGCCTAGCGGTCGGAATTCGATCGTAGTTCATTAAATTTTCAACCGATTTCGAGGTTGATTACAGATTATTATGTATTTCAAATTTGACCACAGACGTTATTAACAATAGAGTATATACAACTACGTGTGCTTGTGTCAAATACATGCAAGGGCGGTCATGGGGGTCATGACCTCCCCCCTCCTGGGCTGGGTCCAAGACCTAGGTAGAGCATTAATTATAATTGTTAAACATGATGATGATTAACATGATTTTTGTATATTTTTCGTCAAAATATAGTTTTTATGTAAGTACCTTTAATATTTAAATAATTTAATATAATTTGTATGATTGAAGAACATTTAACCGGACTGGCACTTACACTGACCCATCAAATTAGAAGAAGTGATAACTTTTTAGCTGTATCGATTATTATCAAACTTAAATTACTTCTAGTGACTTGACCATAACAAGGTGACTCCCCCCCTGGTGGCGAAGCTGGATCCGTCCTTGAATATATGTTAGTATGTGTTATGTTTCTTTTATTGATTTAATAAATTTGTATGCATAATTTCATAAAAAATATTAGCATTCTGCACTCCTCTATATAAACTTTAAGTTTTCGAAATTTCAAACACTCCTTCGTCCGAGCGATTTTCGTAAAAATCGATACAAAGTTTTTGTTTCACGTAACAATATATGGAATAAAATATCATTGTCATATCTGGGTATTAATGAAGATAATAATTAACCTTTTTCATTATCTCTTCAGCCATTAGCGACACATAATTTAGCTTTTATTCCTATTTGCATGTAGTATTTTATTATCACTTACAAAATTATATACAGTCATTTATTATCACATTATTTACATCTATAATTCTGATTAACATATTTGTTTCGAGGCACTAATATCAGGAAGTGTCGGTCAGATTTAAGCAAAGCTTTTCGTATTTAATTGTGATAATTGAGACGGATTACTTTTATTGATACAGTATAAATGTCGACTCATTTGGCCAGTAACAAAGTTCAAAGTTAGAAGACCGCATATAACACCTAAACTAAGACGAAGACTACACTTACCCACGCATATCATTTCCATTATATTTGCTATATCTGTTTATTTCTGTTTCTTTTAACTCAGATTAAGCTCCCCTAGTGCTAGAAGTGTATATGGGCGGTGGTCACTTAACATCACATGACTCGACTTTTGTTTGTCGAGTTTTATTATAAAAAAAAACCTTACACGAACATAATTTCAAGGCTTGTAATATAGGTATAATTAAAGGATCGATTAAAAAACGATTAACTATAGTTCTCTGTTCATTATTACGGTCAGAATACGTTCAATTTTTTAAAACAATAATATCAGCAAATAATCCTGTATTTCTCTAGGCTATTAGTTAGAAGATAAGCACAAATATACTCAGACTGCGTCCAATCTATAATAAAAGACTTTAAAATTGAATTATCTGTAGCGTAACATTTCCTCTGTTTCTGTCAGTCGCTGGTTACAATGAGTGGGACGACTGTCCGATCGGAACTTTCCAGATTTTTGTTTCATAATCAGTTTTAGTGACTCACGAAACGTTCGAAGGTGGTTTCCTGAATAATATACTATAGTAAGTTTAATTATAATATTATCTTTACACAGTATTAAACTAATTTGCTTCCCACCATCTGTACGATTGAATCTTTTAAAGTACGCAATGGATTTTAATGTTTCAATAAATAAAGTGACTCAAAAGGAAGGTTTATGTGTATAATGTATGTACAGAAAAATCGAAAATTTAATGTCATGTCATGGTAAAACTACCATACTAGATAAAATTTCGGTAAGTTTCACATTTAAGAATTTAGTTTAACGACTTTATCAGCCTATTATCTTTAAAGCCTTGATTTCCCGGATTGAAGATACCGTTACACTATAAAAGCACTATGACGTGCATACATAAAAGAATCTATTATACTTTACGATGACAAAAACTTCTAAAAAACACACTTCATTTGTACTTGTTTGTGTGACGTCATGACCCTAAAATCTGCCGCTTTATAACCGTTACTGCTTTGATTTCTTAAGAAGGCGTTGCCTAAGATTTAGCGGTCGCTTTATTCTTCAGGTGACATAATTAAAACTTTTACTATGGAAATAGTATGGCACAGTTTACTAGTAAGAGTAATTTTATGCCGTCAGTCAAAGAGTTTTCTAGACGCCTATAATATTGAGCCCAAAATTTGACGGACTGCCATCTTAAGAAACCAACGCACAATTCTAATACGAATATCTAAATATGTACAATTCAAACTGACTGACAGACATAGTGTTCTATCAACGCACAGCCCAAATCACTTGACGGATCAGGCTAAAATTTGGCATGCAGATAGATGTTATGACATAGGCATCCGCTGAGAAAGGCATTAATTAATTCTAGAACCAAGGGGATAAACCGATCGGGCTGAGACTTTGCATGCATAAAGCTACTATGACGAAGGCATCTCCCAAGGAAGAATTTTAATAAATTCCAGTAAATTGTGCAAAATATAAAGATAAGTGTCAAATAAGTAGGAAAAAATCTTGCCATCTGCGAGCTATTATTCTGGTGTACGCTGTAAAAACCGTTAGAGTTACACCTATATAATGTACAATGAAAAAGTTTATCTTAAATATTCCTACAAACAAGCCGTAATGTTTTATGTTTAAGCCATTATCGTCAAAACTAATCCTGCGCAGACAGATTCGCGAGTACCAGCTAGTTACCTATATAATATTTACAACAGTAATAGTATAAGCATACAGGATGTCAACTGGACATGTGAACATTTACCGTCGTTACCAGAATCGATATTTTAAAAAAAAATGAATTAAATTTTTAAAATCTTTTTCATAAATGATGCCTATATTGTACGAGCCTACAAGATCCAACGTTTCAAGTAAAAAAAATATTCAGTTTTTTACTTTTAAATATCGATTCTGCTAACGCTAGTCAAATTCATACCCAGTGACATTCTGTATATGGCACGCGTTAACAAAAATGACTTTAGTAATTAAAAGGAATCAATTTATTAACAGGTATGCGCTGTTAAATAAAATAATCGGTATTAGATTGAAGCTGACGGTCGCTACAATAAAACCGCGACTCCACGAGATCTTGAATAATACGAGCTGTCATTGTCAAGGCGATTGGGTTCTAAACGTGTAATTTACATTTTGTATAATCGAGTTTGTTATTAAGAGGTGGATATCTTTTTATGTGTGTATAAAAATCTATCTATTTTATTCTAGGGACTTTATAACGCTAACTTCCTACTTAAAACTACTTACGAATAATGAGTACATTATATATGTATGCTGAAAAGCAATAATGTGTCAATCCATAAAAAGTCACATTCGGAGGTATTGTGTTCTGAAAATGCATGACGTATTTAACATTATTACTTTATTTTACTAAATAAGTGCGGGAAAATTTTTGTTAATATAATGTTTTGAATATTGAAGTGTATTCATTATAACTTTAATCAGAATAGAAAATAAAAAATTGATATATATGTCTTCAAACAAATTTATTAAATAAATTTGACATCTTTAGACGCCATTTTCTCAAAATGAAGACCGTGTGGCTTGACATAGTATTGCTTAAAAGTAAAATTATTTTTTTACAATATTTCATTTATAATTAAAATTGAGTCGATCCAAATAAATAACAATTGAATTATATAGCAGAAGTAGTTGCAAATAAGTGTCTTTTACGTGTGTATAGTTTTTATAAACGCATTACAAAATAATGCCGCTTATGCAATAGAATTAAGTCTCGCATTTTAAAACAAATTAAATCCTATCCTCCTATATTATTATCCTCCTAAACGTCTCAAATTTTACTACCTCGTGTTAGTCAAACGCTCATGACCACTGCGTCATATGGTGAAGGCCACGAATTCAAGGAAATCAAATGCTCCGTGACCTAACCATAATACAAACAGATAATCTACGAAACATGTTTGCAGTCAATACTTTAAGAGATAAGTTAAAACAAAATTTATAAAAAACTAAAATATCCTCTTTCTTCTAAAAATATACATAATTCCTAATTACATATCCAGTAATTAATTTGCTAAGTTGTATAACAAACAATGTTATCAAACAATATATACGCAACTTTAAATGTAATGATAAAATCATTATCTTATTGCGGAAATGAATATGATATAAAATTTCGAAGGAACGAATGACATTCCCAGATTTTATCGCATCATATATTTCCAGTTACTCACTCCGTGTAACATGAAAATTAGCTATATGTTCGAGTCATTTTTAGGGTTCAATAACCGAAAGATAACCATGAAACGGTATTAAAACTTGTACTATACTACATAATCCGTCTGTCCATATTGACTATTCTATTTTTAAAAAGGTGTAAAGACCGTAAATAAATTAAATTTTTTGTATATTATAAAAAAATATTAATGATACTTATGTTTGTATGTAATTATGGCCTATAATTTAACAAATACCAAAAACGACCGAGCGTGAATCGGGTCCTACTGGTACGGAACCAGATGGGCGAGTTTGACGCGTTTTACCGGTTTTTTAGGGTTGTCAAATCCACCAATACGATCACATGATTTTCATAACTTAGCTTAGCTCTAATGAAGAGGACATACTGCTTGGCTGCTTAATGCTTAGCTTCATTGCACATTTTCCGTGGAAATGCCTTAATGACATCTCCATCGACATCCTATTTGACGTCTCGTTAGACGTAGAAAGAAATTCGAGATTTCATTAGTTATGACCAATACTGAATAGTATTTCGGAACACACGCTATGTTTTTTATTTGTAAGTAGCTAATTATTGGTAAAAATACGTAGTCAGAGATAATTTTTTTCAATATCAACAACACTTAATAGTTAATAAAATCAATATTATACCGATCTACACTATAATTTAAGCACGTTTAAATATGAATAAACCAGGAATTAATTGTAACTTCTAAATCCATAACAGTATAGCAGTGGTCAACAAACGCTTTTATCACGCCTATCAATCTAAATACTAGAAATATAAACAGTTTATTCATTTATGTATAACCTATAATATTAAAATTAGACCTAATTTTGCACAAAGCTGATTAATACAGCGACTTTATTATTTACTAGGTACTACTTTCTACATATATATAATATATATATATATATATATATATATATATATATATATATATATATATATATATATATTTTCTTATTTAGTTGTTTTGAACCTATATACAAAGTGATGAATTCTAAATAGCATATACCTAAAAAGTCCATTTATACAAATTAGCTGTTTCAAATTTCGATTTTATCGATATTCACTGATATTCAAAATCATAATTTGTTTTCCTTAGATTCAGAACTAAAATAATGTCTGAATCTAAGGAAAACAAATACATAATGAATAATTAGTAAGAAAAATGTAAGTAATTTTCATATAACAATCGCGATGACGGCACCGGATGTTTGCGCCATTTGTTTCGTGTTACTCCTAACTTTAAATCGTTTTATAAGATTTTGTTATCGTTACCTTATTCCGATTCTAATTTTAAACACCTTCATTTTTTCACGAAGATCCGTTACGGTTTTGTTTGGCTTAAATTCGAATTTAAGTACTTACAGTTCAGAAATGAAATTAGGAGTATGGAAACGTTCTTAATGTTTTTTTTTTTAAATATTATATTTAGATAAAGTCAATATCGCATTTTTTTCACAGATAATGTATAGATTAAAGTAAACAAAAGACACATAATCGAAATAAAATCTGTCATTCTTTATCAGAGTCACGAACAACATTAATTTATTATTCCGCGTGGAAAGCTTCACATCTGAATGAAAATATTTAAAATAATTTTCATTTTAAAACTTAACTTATAAGATAATAAATAAAACTTCTATAGATTATCGTTTATATGTATTATAATAAAAATTATTTTCACGTTTTTTAATGTTTAATTTTAATTTAATTTACTCTTTAATATATTTTATTTAATTGTTATTAATTTTCATTTTTTAGCAAGAGAATGTTTATTGTAATTTTACTAAATCCTGTTTTAAATTACATTGTCTGGCGCAGCATCTCAGTAATCGCCAGATAAATCAAATGAGTTAACATAAATAAGATTGATAACACGAGGGATAAGGGGACAAATTATGTCACTAGATGGTATTAAAATGAATCTGTTATGTAATATACCTATATCTAACGACACGTTCCTACCACAGATAAAAAAAAATCTGTTGAATCGCTCGATCAAAACAAATGGATCGATCGATCAAATTTTACAGAAAACCCGATTGGATAATCTGAAGATTTGCTAAACTTTCATCAAAATCGCTTCAGCCCATTTGGAGCCCACATGGAACATACATGCACACAACGATTTTATATATAAATATACCTAGAAACATAAAAATTAGATTGTTTTGAATACGCTATTTGTCTCAACGGAAACCGGAAACAATATTACAAGTATCAGTGTCACCGTATCAAAGTATCATAAACAATAAGTCATCCAAGGTATGTTCCAAACACAATCCAGCATACAGACCAGGAGGGCTATTACTCGGAGCTATTGTTATCGTGACACATTTTGACACTTGTTTTGTTTCGTTTTAGTACACAAATCAGAAATCAACTTGCACGTGGCGATAGCGGTAGGTCGCCGTAATTAGTCGGTAGAGCTAAGACGTCTTGAAATGACATTTTTACACGGCTAATAGATGTCAACTCGGCGGCCAATAAATACAAGATGTTAACACTGGCAACCATTTGGATTATACTTTTAATCGAATTCCAAAAAAGAAGGAGGTTCTCAATTCGTCGGACAAAAATAATTTATTGTTCATAATATTTTTGTATATGTTCTGCGATCATTCGAAAACAGATTAACTGATATGATTGTTTCTTTTTAGTTTCAAAAGGAAAACCGAAATTTTAATAGATTTTTCATCGAAATTGGTTCAGAAGCTGTAATAAGTATACAATTAAATTAAACGAAATTGCGTATTTTTCTTTTGAAGTTAGTTCCCCTATTTTTAAAAAGTCTTGTGGGACATCTCCAAAAGATTCTGTTACCGTTGGCTTTGGCAACTGGTATTATCCGTTTTACTATTACAAACGTTTAATATAATAGTTATAAGAAATAAAATTATTATTGTCTGTCATGACATAATGACTTAATGATACATCACTATTTACTATCCTATCTGGAATGATAAAAAATAACTTTTATTATCATTTACAAGTAAATATGTGTAGGTACAGTCGTACTGATATGACTGTCTACTTTTTAATTGTTATGATTATACTGTACGTTTTAAACTTTCGCGATTTATACTATTCATATTTTATATAACGGGTCTTATCGCGATAACTAATGATAGTTATACTTTTTTATTGCCCGACGTTTCGACGAAGTTGCATCCGTCGTCACGAGCTGACTACTCTACCTCTTCTACCATTAGTTATCGCGATAAGACCCGTTGTATAAAATATGAATGATTATACTGCCATATTTATACAAAACTAGCTGCCCCTCGCGATTTCACTCGCGCTTATGGTTACTGCTTCGCTCGTATGAGTCTTAGCGTGATGTAATGCCTTTAAATTCCTCAATAAACGTACTATCTAACGCTTAAAGAATTTTTCAAATAGGATTAGTGATTTTACTCTTTACATATTATACAAGCAAACGAATTTTCCTCTTTATAATAATATTAGTATAGACTATACGTTGAAAAATAACCTTTGCATTTATCTAAATCCTTTTAAAATATACGAGGTCGAATTTCGAACGAAGGCTTTCCTTAAAAATAATTGTGTTCAGGTACTTCTCGAGTAATTTATATTGAATTTTTCTTTTAATTTGAAATATAATAACAAGATATGTATTTGTGTTATACGTTATGTAAGTCACCCCATCGTGCCTCAAGAGCACGTTGACCTGTTAAGTATTATCAATCGTATCTAATAATAGTCTTTCATTTTTGTAAGCACATAATTTATATTTTAAGTTATCGTTCAGTATTTCTGTATATTTTATAAATGGACGCTGATAAGCAATGCTGCGTCAAGCCACCTGGACTTTATTTTGAGAAAATGGCGTCTAAAGATGCCAAACCTATTTTTAATAAATTTGTTTGAAGAAATCCATCTTTTCTTTTCTATTTTGGTAAAAGGTGTAATGAACTAAAAGCAGACTGATATATTTAATGTCTAATAATCTTATAATAAGTTTTTAAATATTTGAGATCATTGTATAAATCACAAAATATGAAACGTAGTTGTAATTCGAAGTTGTATTGCATTGTATTTAGTTAAGATTACTTGAAATTTATTTGAATAATGTTAAATACGTGACGCAGTATCAAAATACATTATTATCTCCAAATTTGACTTTTTGTGTGGGTTAACACATTATTGCTTATCAGTGTCCAAATATCAATAGCTAGACGTTATAAAGGTAGAACGTCAGATTTTTAATAATTGAGGGTCATTTCCAATAACCTATCTACCAGTATCTCTAGTTTTACCTATCAATGGTTGCGTTTTGATACAAACTTCATTCAAATTATGTTAGAATCATGTTCATATGATTAGCCGACGTTGTAAAAACTGATCATACATACCCGTAAGAAATTGATACTAACAATCTAAGTTTTCATTTAATTCATCCTGATAGAAATTATTTTTAGTTTACTTTTATCTTTGATATGTTTAAATAAAGACAAAGTACGCTCAAAAGAATGCCTAACAGCTAAGTTCTTTTTATAAATTGTAATGACGTTTACACAACGTAAAAAACGTTTGTGAAAAAGTATGTTACATGAATAATTATCCTCATTAATGGCATCGTTAATTGTATTGTTCATGTACTTTTAAGTTACAAAACTCGATGTCTTCTACAAGTGTATAAAGCGTCCTTGTGATAACCTATCAGTATTGTAATTGGCTGGTTAATTTCGAAATTTTCCTAGTACCAGTTTGTACCAAGTACCGACTAAGATTATTTATAATTATAAATTAAAATGGAATAAATTATATGAAATCATTTCAATATAAATGTAAAATAATTGACATCCAATTGATTATTATAGATATTTGTGAAATATAAAACGAAAAGTTTACTATAATAAAATTAACATCTAATATGGACTGTCGTTACATTGGCCGCTTGTTTGCCTCAATACTGGGAAGGAAATCCAAAGAAGCAACAGTAAGTTGAATAAATAGAAAATGGTTATTTTATATGGGAAGTGTTACTTTGGATTAATTTTTCACCGACTTACAAAAACATTTTTATATATGTTTACTGGTTACTCGAAAATTACTAAGCCGATTTTGGTAATTCTTTTCTTATTTGTTAAAATATAATTTCAAATTGGTCGCACTGAATTTTTATCAATATCGGTTCAGTTTGGTTTTAAAATCAAAATAACTGGAATAAATTTGTCATTGAAATAAACGAAATTGCATATATATATATTGTTTTTGAAGTCGATGTACCCTACCTTTATTTGAAGGTTTGTTTGGCTTGGAATTCCAGGGTCAATTTATATCTAATTATGTTTCTTTTCATAATAAGAACATATTATAGATTAAACAAATGAAAATATATTTAACTTAAATTCTATTAAAAAATTATTAAATATATTAAAAAATAACTACCATTTTAATATCCATAACGTTTGTGGAAAATTTTATCGAAATTTTGATTTATGTAATAGAATAGTAAGAAGAGTTTTTAAGCCGACTTGGCACGGCTCACTAGTGTTGCGATGCCAAAATTATACTCAGGAGAAATATCATTGTCTTAAAGACTCCTATTATAATTTCGTACCACTTATTAATTTGATTTACAGGTATAACAGTCAAGGTTATTACAATATATATGATTAAATGAGTTTTTTATTTTATGCCTAAATACATAATTAACGTTGCGTGCGTATTTTAGTTTAAAAAGTAGTTCTTGGTCAAGACATATTTTTTTAAGTGGAACATAAAAATCTAGCTGAAATAACAAATACAAACACACTGTAAATAATTTAAAAAACATATGATTAGGTTCAAGACTACAATAATGAATGGACATAAAGTATGTATTTTAATATGCGGTTTATTTAGTAGGTTTTATTTATAGAGATGAGGTAGTTATTGCTTACTCAGTCCGTTTATTCCCTATTTCATTTTAGTTATGTGCAAAATTACCTCATCTGTAAAGACAGAACTGTAAATAAATGTAACAAAACTACTTATCATCGATTTGATACACATAAAATATGAAGTCAATAATATTATCAACTTATTTCACAAAAGTATCACATTATTCTTCCATTATAAAAAAGATTAAGCATACGTAAATTTTTTGTTATTGTTAAAATATATATTTTTAATTTATTTTCAAGGGCAAGAATACTTTCATCTTTCCTACGTGCATACTCACTACACTTCTACACTTTAAACTTTTTAGTATATAGGATAAGCCCAATAATTACACAATCGTGAACTAGTTAAGAGTCTAGTCTTGTAGCAATGTCGCATAACTATGTTACATAGTACTTTTTAATAGTACTACATCTATAATATTAGACGGGGATGCTGCTCAGCAGTCTTAAAAATAGAACAAGGCAGTCCAATTTATTTTTATTCTTTAACTAGGTATAACAACAACGTAAATAAATTAAAAGACACGGCCTATTTATCTGTGTCGTAAATATGATTGTTTGAATATACTAGGATATTAAAATATCTAAATATGTGTGTGTATTTTTAATACATCATAGCTTCCGCTGTTATTCTGCCAGCATTTATAATGAAAATAAATGCATCTTTATATGACTACCTGTCTAATAAATTCAAAGAAAACCGGTTTTAAAATAAGAACTGAATGTTACTAACCAGTGATGCAAACAATAAATTAAAATTTTTTTACCGAAACAAAATATGTTGCAAATTAAAGAATACCGTTTTTTATTTCTTTATAACGGTACCTACATTTTAAACTATAATTCGTTTTAAAATTAGGTAATGTTAGCAGTAGTTATATATAATTTATTACTGTTTTGATTAAAATTTTCCATATTTCAAATTCAAATTTAAAATATACTTTATTCAAGTAGGCTTTTATAGCACATTTGAATCGCCAATTTATAACTCAGCCTTTTAAATATAAAGCTATCACAGGTTCATATACATATGTATATACATAGCATATGTCATACACTTTTCTTCATTACAAATCAAGATTGATGTTGGGCAGATTTAACCCCTTGTGTGCGTTATGCGATGAAATTCTAAACGTTCTATTTCGTCTGACAAAAAAGTACCCCGAACATTGTCTTCGTCTGCGTCTGCCTTTGTAGTCGAAAAGATTGATATGAAATGTGTTAATTTTTAGACAGTATCCTTATGTATAACAGTTTTGCAGTATATAACACAGTTTTTGTACGGACATATCGACGACATACGGACGACAGCGTCCATATATCGTTTGAGGTACAAAATTGTATGTCTCTATTTAATTCTTTAGTAACTCTCAAGATGGGTTGGAGACCTAGATTCAGGTGTGCAAACAAGCAGTGAAATTATGAAAACAAGGCGAGTGCCAAATGGAACGAATAATACATAATATGATGTTCGAAAGCGTAAGAAGGTTTAAATAAAATTCAATTCTTAAGTATTAAAACATAACATAAATTAAAGATAATAATACATAAGCACTTATATTCTATTTGTTGCATTACAGATAAGTTTTAATTATAATATTTTTAGTTAAAATGTGGCAGACTTATAGCTATCGTCCTTGTTGAGCTCTTCACAACGATTGCATTAATCGTGAACGATATATGCTAATGTCTTTTAAGAAGTTCCATTCACCAGTTTCATTGGTTTCCATACAATAATTTTCAACTTTAAGTGTAACCTAAACAATATATCCTTTTTCGGAGCCGGTTAATAAATAAAAACGTCTGAATAAATAGGCTCAACATCGAAATACAAATGGCGGGAAAAAAAAAATTGAGCACCTACTTTTAAAGACTTTAGAAGTGAATAGTAATAATTATTCACTTCTTGATATTATATTGATTGTGCACATACATTTCCAAATCTTTATAAAATAAATCGCCAAGTTCTCTATTTTGACATCCACCAAACTGTTTCTAGGCAAAGTTCAAGGTCACGTGTAACAGCACTCACATTAACACTGCTCTTTTTTGGAAGGTAAACGAAAATTATGTAGATAATAACAGATAGATTATTTCACCGCTTAGCGGTACGATAAAGGTCAGTTGGTTTATATGATAAAGGTGATTAGTTTCAAAGCATTGTGTATGGATTTTTATTGACGTCATCGACGAGTTTAGAGAATCGAAAACGCGATCGAATATTTACGATTTGGCAGATTTTACTCTAAAACGATGCTGCATTAACCAGTAAAGGAAACATCGATGAGTTTTGAATGTATTTTATCGAATCAGATGTCGATTAACGTAGCCAGTGAAGCGAATAATTGGCATCGAATTATAAACACTAGTTCATTACATGAAAATATCGGTTTGAACTTGACCTATGCTATTAACAACTAGAACATTTGGACTTAATCCAATGAACTATTATAATGAACAATAAATTATATTTGTACTTTCTTTCGTTATATAAAAGTCCCCGTAATACTTTTATTGTGTGGCCTACTTTTAAAATCGAATAATATGTATGTATTTTTAGATAAATTGTTTGTCATTGCTTTAAACATGAAATAATTTATTGCCAATGCCTTATTTTTGATATTCACAGCTTTATTATTTATTTACAACTTAATCTAAGAAATTTATAATTCAATATATCAATCGAGCTCTAAATTAATACAAAAAATAAAAAAGGATTATTTTTAAAAAACATTGTAGACCTCATCTAAGCCACTGCATCTGGGTACAGTTCCCACAATACTGGCAGCATTACCCCATTGAATGGCCAAGCTGATCCTTTGACCGAGGTAGCTGCCAGCTCTTGGGTCCCCAGTTGACTCCCAAAGCCTCTTTGAGAGGTCTTTAAAAATAGAACGAGATGATTTCAAATTATAAAAACAGATCGAAAATTGTTCAAATCAGTGTTACGTAATCCATGCTCTTAATTTAGATATTTGGTATTATCTAATTTAGAACAAAATTACTTTTATTATTGATGTGTATTATAAATTGTCCGAGGCAATGATTTTATTTTCTTTACTTAACATTTAATCTTGTAATTCATACAATAACAGTGTATAATTTTAATAATCTACGTACGGGAACACGAAAATAAAAGCTAATTGTAAGATAAATTGTAGTCCTAATATTACATTAAATATCTTAATATTTATAATTTAAAGGTGACTGACTGACTAACATAGTGATCTATCAACGCACAGCACAAACTACTGGACGGATCGGGTTGATATTTGGCATGCAGGTAGATTTTATGAGGTAGGTATCCGCTAAGAAAGGATTTTGATTAATTCTACCCCCAAAGGGGATAAAATAGAGGATGACAGTTTATATGAAACTGTGGCTATTTTAAACCGATCGTGCTGAGACTTTGCTTGCATTAAGCTACTTTGATGTAGGCATAACAGACAACGCAGACGAAGTCGCGAGCAACAGCTAGTTAAAGAATATATTGTTAAAAGTATTCAAGCGTACTAAGTACGCGTTAGGCCAACAGGAAGTTAGTATTAATACAGTTTATTTCACTCGAATCAACTTAATGCTAAGTGAAGATAAAACACGGAAATGAATAAAATTCCAACATGATACAAGCATTACCTTCTAGCTATATTATAAAATACACGGCGTTTGTAATACTCAAGCGTCATACTTTAAGATAGAGGAACTTAGAACTTCCTATAAGAAATAAGATACACAATCTCATGTCCTCATTAAAAAAAATTGATTATATTTTTTAGTGATTTTTAGATATTATATTTATAAACGTTTTTGGCTGTGTCGTACATCATCGTATAAGGACATTTTTGCATTGCTCATGAATAATTTTATAAGATTCATATTTATTTGAAGTTTCATCTTACGTAGAGAGGATGTTCTAATTATAAAAGTTTTTGCATGTCACGCGTCATTGGTTATGTCCTCGCTTGTTTTTTTCTCAACTATAAAAGAACAGATGTATATTAAAAAGAAAGTTCTGTTCTACACTGTTTGAGGCCATTTCGAGCACATTAATCATGAACTCGGAAGTTACCGCCAGAGACCTTCATTCGCAAACATACGATTACTCACTGACTTGTTATTTTTAGACGTATTCGCCTTTAATAGCTTTGATTGCGATCCAATCAAACGTGAAAAGGTGAAACCACACTACAATATACACGTTAAAATTGGCGTTTACATCTCTACGTCCATAATGATATTATAAATGCGAAAATAATTTTATTTGTTACGTTTTCACGCCTAAACCCCTAAAACATTGTTGATGAATTTTTGTATACAGTTTTATTGGACCTTGGAGAAGGATATATAGGCTTATTTTTGTCGCAAAAATAAAACATGTTGGCGTTGAAAGTATCTACGCAAAGAAAGTAGCGAGAACCTATCAATCTTATAGATGAGATTATAAAATCTGTATAATAATTCTTTGTTATTTTATCGATAAAGAATAACTTTAGCTGTAACTCTTCGTTGATACGATACCTACATATGTAGACGCTTCATTACTCTTTTTGACGTTATTAACTTAAACCGTGGTGTTTTTAACAACATTAAAGCCGCCATACTTTTTATTGGTGGCCTTGGTTTTATTCGTTCTTAATCTATATTTAATTGTAATTTCTTTACAACTTGTTCGTATCTACTATCGAAAAAATATACATAGTTTTCGTTTGCGAGGTTAAATGGTTAATTTACTTTCTACAACATAACGTCGGTATAATAATGTACTATGAATACTTTTTTACACAATACATTTTTTTACAATAGCACAATATACGATGCAATTTTTTGGTATTCTTTAATTTTATGTTTTAAATTTTTTTATTTAAACGGTATGTTTCTTTAAATTACAATGAGTCTTTAAAGCCGTAAATATTAAAAATTGTGATAATAAAGTTATGGATGTCAGCGAACTTTGTAATATCTTTATATGGACGGGGATAATAAAACAGATAATCTTTGAACAATAAAATGTATCTTTATTCTTTAAAGTTTTCAAAAAACCATTTTTATAACAGCATAATTCTTGGATATATGTATGTAGTTCAAAGAACATAATTATGTTCCGTCTCTGTTATTTATTTCAGCAAGTGTAACTAAAATTTGAAAAAAAGGACTAAAATTTATTGAAAGGCAAATCAACATACATGAATACATAAAATTAAAGTATAACATAAAAATGTTAAATATTGAATTAAAAAGTAATGATCAAATGCTATTGGTATTTCCCTATCGTCAAATCAATTTGTCAATCACATATGTATAAATTAATTTAAATTTGTACACGTAATAGGAAATGTCGTGAAAATAAACACGATGCATTCGTTACAAAGTCTATTTTTAATGCTACTTGGACGTTTCCGTAAACAGAAGAGGTTCGCTTTTGGCGCGCACGTTTCTGTTGTTATCTGTTGCACTTATTAAAATCTTTTTAGTGTTTTTTTTATTTAATTTACCGCTTTGGGTAAAAATTTGGATTAAATTATTTTGCAGCGTTTCTAAAACTTTTTTATTGATTATTGCCAATGTTATCATATATGTTCCGGAACATTCCGACATTCAAAAATTAAGCATAGTACACACGTATCAAATTTTATTGTTTGTTTTGTTTTGTTTACCAAACGATTGTTCTGTAGCAAATCGAAAATTTAGTTATTATTAAGATATTTTTGCTCAAGTTACAACATTGTGCAAATAATTCCCACATGTAATAGTGTACTAGATGACTAGTACATAATTACAGGTGTGGCTACCGTTAGTCTTGCAGTGAAACAGACAATTTGTAATAAAAGTGTTGTTTTTTTAAATAAAGCACAAACACTTTACAAAATTGATGAAGAATAGCAGTGAAGTCGATTATTCTAACAATAAATAAATAAATACTATATTTTATAAAGGTGTTTTGGTACTGTAACCTATAATATTATCACAGTAAGTATATCGAACATTAAAATATGTCAAGACTAAACTAGGATAATCAACTATATGAATTACAAATTAACCTAATTTGATAAAAAATGATGTAGTCACTATTCACGATACTTTAGTACCTGTAAAATAATTTTCATATGATATGATTTTTATGAATAATTCATTATGGATAAGTATTTTTATCTATACTTATGTAGATTTTTTAATTAATTAATGTCTTCTTCAATCGTAATAACGTTTAATTTCCCCTAATTTAGTTAAGAATATTATTACTCTATATCTTATTTCAATATTTACAAAAGATTTAGTTCTACAACAATGTTTAATGTGACGATACCCTTCTAAATATTTTGCAGAGTCACGATGACAGCTTGTATAATAATTTTAGACTGCGAAGGAGAAATACCTATATTAAAATGAAATTGAAGCATCTGTTCGTGGCTTTAAAATAACGTTAGTTTTTTTAGATTCTTATTATTTTATTGATTTATATTACCTTTTTTGAAGGATTCACAAGTAATTCTTGTAAGAAGTAATATAGTTGTGTCACTTTGTAAAACGGAAAAAGGTCCGTTAATAAACCGAAAACAAATGACAACGTGTACAATTATTAGAAATACATACAATTAAGCAAAATTCTAACTTTATCATTTTAATAAGTAGGTAATAATTATAAAATTTAATTAACATATTAATAACTATATAATTCCACTATACTGAAACATTCACTAATTGAAATACACATATAGAAAATAATTAAGTCTCATTAAGTAAGTTATTTTGCGAAATCTGTTATTTACGTAACATTCATTCATCTTCAATTATGATTATAATCAAAACGCTGTTCATGTCCCGCCATATGGTTTGGCTTTCACTCGATGAAAGTAATGG
This sequence comes from Hypolimnas misippus, assembly GCA_037950945.1. Lineage (NCBI taxonomy): Eukaryota > Metazoa > Arthropoda > Insecta > Lepidoptera > Nymphalidae > Hypolimnas > Hypolimnas misippus. The sequence continues at coordinate 9,190,052 of JBBEEQ010000025.1, read as the reverse complement.
TCTTTATCTTGTATTTATTTATAGTTTCGCCATCTATACGAATATGGTCGTAGACGCCAGTTGGCCTGTTTTTAATTATGCTACTTTCAGCAGCTGCGACAAATTAATGTAAAGTTACGTTTTTTTTTTTTTACTTTTTATGGTTTTTTTTTTCAGGATAAATAAAGCCTGCGGTATAACATTCTTAAACGTTTTAACCACAACGACGACGTATCAATGATTAGTATCAAAAACATTGAATTATTTTCAAATTAATGCTCTTTTTGAACCCATCAAACAATAAAAAATATAAGAGTACTTGTTTTTGTGAGAAATTAAAGGGAGAAGAAAACTGTATCTCCTTATCTGACGTTCACAACTGAGGCAACACGCGTTACAAATAGCATTAAAACCATATTTTCTAAATGTTGCCGGAACAACTAAATCAGGTGAATGGCGAGAGGATTGTGTTCCCGTTGAAAATGTCATGGTTGTATCGTTGAACTATCATGACTTGGGTAGCAAACCCAACTAACAAAGCACTAATTATAGGAATTATGAGATAGTTTATGTAGTAAGAATCGAGATGTAGGCCATGTGGTTAGAACACGTCGATCTCGACCGATGATCGCGTGTTCAAGTCCCGGCTAGCACCGCTGAGTTTTTAAGGACTAAATTTGTGTTTAAATTCATCTTAAGCTTGACGGTAAAAGAAAACATCGTGCGAAAACTTACATGTGCGCGAAGAAAATTTTGACACATCTATATCCTGCAATGGAACAGCGTGGTGGATTAAGCTCTAAGTCTTAACAGAAAAGGCCTATGCCCAGCAGTGGTACATTAATAGGCTGTTACTCTGCTTTTATGTATTTAAATGAATAAGGTTTTAATTAATGAATAATTATTAAGGTTTTAATAATTATTTCCAAAAAGGAAGAAGCCCCGAATGCGGTTATTTTAATTGCTTATTATTGCGCACACAAAAACAGTGATAACAAAATAAATTAAAAAGATTTAACATATAATTTAATAAATATTATAAGAATTGACAACAATTAAAATATAATTTGCTATAAATTAAGAATCTCCTCCTTTTTAAAGTCATATCACAATGTACAAATCGAACTTATTCTAAGTATAAATCTCATTCGGTGAACCTTATTGAAAGCTTCATTGAAGGCTTTATGCACACTACTTTTTTGTATTTTTATTTTGTTATTTTATACGATATCTAAACTGATTTTATTTTTGGGTATCCTCAATGGTAGTCTCATTTAAATTTTAGTAAGATCAGATGAAAACCAACCGAACAGGAAAACAGAATTCTTTAACAGGTGGCACCAAATCAACTCATAATTAATGCAATGCCATATTTGAACAATAGCAAATAGTTTCCGATTAATACATTTGTTGATTGACACCAACTCGTTAGAAGTCGAAAATATTTTTAGGACACAAAAATACATAGACATATATTCAAATTATAAGAGGAAAATAATATGAATATTAAGAGTAGGATGTTTTCGTTTCATTTTTGGTCTGCAATAATAAACGCCTACAGTCTAAAAATAACAAGCTTAATTGCTTACATATAAATAATCACTATAGACAAGTCAAACTGATACTAGTGTTGCCCAAATTCAGTCTTGGTCTTGCAGTCTTGGTCTTGTTCTTGCGTTTTTGCAAGACCAAGACCAAGAACAAGACCGCGTATTTTTAGCAAGACCAAGACCAAGACTGACCGTGCAAGACTTGAGCGAGAACAAGACATAGCCTGCAAGACTCTTGCGTCTTGCAGCTAGGACTTAGCGCTATTTCACTGAGTAGTTAGGTGTAACAGTTCGGTGTATAGGTAGGTACGCTTAGGAATTCTATGAGACGCAAAAAACTGTATCAAAAAATATGAAAAACTGGACCTATGCGCATTACGACTAATACCATAAACATATCTATTAAAATATCTATTAAAATCAAACTGAGTGCATGCATAGTTATGTTTTAACCATCGGCACTTTGATAATGCGGCATCAAAGGTTTTGTACTTACTTCTCAAAGAAATTTGCCGCTTTTCGGAAGTACATGGTTATGATACACGCGCCGGCGGCTTCTTTTGAAATCTAAAACAATCGTTGCCGCCACGCCGAAATCATAACATTTGACACTATTTGATTGCCGCCATAGGGCGTAGGTATACTCATGCAAAATAATTTCGAATTTTAAGAGTACCTACAGGTGTTCCAAAGAATAAATAAGTTTCAGAGTGCTTAGAATGAAAATGAATACATTATACTGATCACGCAAGTAGTATTATGATTAGGATAAAATGGTAAGGATAGGTAGTAGATGTCATATTAATTCATTCTAGTAAGTATATATTATAATATTGATTACTTATATGGTTTTAAACTAATTACTTAGGTACTATTATTGTACATTTAGTCATTATATTTCTTAAGTTTTTAAAAGAAAAAATAGCAAAAAAGTGTTCAAATATCACCCGTTTAATAAATATTGTAGCCGCTTTTAAATATACTTGAAACGTGTAAAAAAATTCTACAAAACTAATAAAATAATATAAAAAGCGTAGGTACTTATCTACTAATAAAATAAAAAGCCTGCGATAAGAGTTTTGTATTACTTATCAGCCCGAATATCTCTGAGAGAGATGATGAGAGTAAGTATTTACTAGCTGTGCCCGCGACTTCGTCCACGAGGAATAGTAACTTTGGAGGTATAGTGACGTTCAGAACTTATTTATTTATTTTAAAACTTCTGTCATCAAACATACAAACGAACTCTTTAGCTTTATAATATTAGTATAGATGTACGCCAAAACATTCACTTATATGTAAAGAATAGTGATTGGCACTAATTCTTTACATATATTTTATTCACGCGTCGCGTCTGTACAAGTAGGTAATATTTAGTGTGTGTTTGTACGCCGCACGCGGCATTGTTTCATTTGCGGCGGCATCCTTTTCATAGAGCCGGCACGTGGCGAGGCGGCGCGGTAGAAAGCAAGGAAACGTACTATAAATAAAGGAATTATTTTAATTCCAGTCATTTCCAATTGAGCTGTGCTTCGAGTCTAACTTAATAATTGTTTTTACTAATTCTCGTTGTTTTCTAAAAACGTATCACGTGTACAATTTAATATGAGTGACGAAGATTCAAATTATTCTAGTCCGAGTAACGAGAGTTTGAGTCACAGATCTAAAAGACCCAAAAGCAAATTTGAAGAGTTTTTCGAAATAATTCATGCATCCCAAACTGCCTTCTGTAAATTGTGCCAACATAAAAAGATTGAAATAAAAATGAAAAACAGAAACACTTCAGGCTTAAGGAAACATCTAATATCTTTCCACAAAAAGGAATCAGAAATATTTCTTCCTGTTAAACCAAAATTAAGTGGAGATATCACAAGCTTTTTAGTAACCGCTGGAAGAAGTGGACAGGTAAGAATATTTTTTTAACAGTTAAAAGAATTTTAACTCCGCGTAGCTATTCATGCGATACTTTCAAAAACGCCATTAACTTACGTAAGTATTTTTGAGTTAGTGGTGTTTTCATCTAGGGGTGCGACATATTAAGTATGTAATTATCGTCTAAAATATTTTTTAGACGATAATTACATACTTAATATGTCGCAACGATGAAAGATGAAGTTTCTAGATGAAAACACCACTAACACCCATATTTTCATTGAATCGGCCAGTAACAACTAAGTACTTTATTTTGGTAAATTACAGTACAGTGCAACCTTAATATAACAAATATCAATTTAACGATTTTCTCGATTTAACAACAACAAACCTCCTCCTCTTATACGCTCAAAACTAGTATGTTTTAAATAATAACACAAGATTTCTTGTTTTGTTTCAGTCGGAAAACAGCAGTGACAACATCACGACAGCTACAGTTGATTGGGTGGTGAAAAAATATCTTCCCTTCTCATTTTTCGATGACGAAGCTACACAAGTATATTTTCGACGTATTTGCCCTAATATGGTGTTTCCTAAAAGGTCTACACTTAGAAGGAAAGTCAAAGAGCGATTTGAAGAGCTCCAATTGAATCTCAAGGAACGACTTCAACAATTATCATCTAAAATGTCTTTTACCATTGATGGGTGGACGTCAATTGCTGGTAGGAGTTACTACGGGGTTACTATTCATTATATAGACAACGAATGGAAGTATCAATCTGTAGTTCTTGATTTTATACCATCACGCGGTCGACATACTGGGGAAGATATTGCAACGATTTTCCATGAATGTTTATTGGAATATGGCATAATTGATAAAATACAAGGTATCACGGTCGACAACGCAACTGCAAATACCAAATTTATGTATGAACTGAGCAAACTGCTGCCGCAACACTTTGATTCAGACAATCAACATTTCCGGTGCTTTGCTCACATTTTAAACCTTGGTGTACAAGATTTATTAAAGACCTTAGCATTACACTGTGAGTCTGACACTAACGCGCAAGATCAGCAGTACGAAGACTATGCAGATGAAACTGAGGATGAGGAAGATGAAGAATCTGCACCAAATATTGCTGACTCGCGTACATCTGTAACAAAGTTACGCAGCATTTCCAGTAAAATAAAAAGAAGTGAGATAGTGAAGAAGAAGTTTCAGTCTGCTTGTGAAGCAGCTGGCGTGCCATCAAATCTAAATGCCATTCTTGACTGTCCAACGAGATGGAATTCCACACATGATATGATTGGATTTGGTTTAAAAGTGAGAGCGGGCATTGACATATTGTGCAGTTCTGTCACCGAATTAAATGATTTTCAAATCACAGCTAATGAATGGCAGGTACTCGAAAAATTACATAAATTTCTAATAAATTTTAAACTTTTAAGTACAAAACTTGGTGGAGACAAATATGTTACATTACCGCTAGTCATTGTATCATTCAATCTCTTGCTAGATAAAATTGAATCCATGGTAAAACAGTTAGATGAGAAACCTAATCGATCTGAAGTGGATGAAAGGCTCATTCTAGCTTTCCAAGCAGCTCGAGACAAAATGCTTAAACATTACAAGAAGAGCAACTGGATTTATTGTACTTCTTTAATTTTAGACCCAAGGCATAAGGCTCAGACTTTTGACCTGACAATGTGGGGGAAGCAACTTAAAACAGAAAGTCTGCGCAAGTTCAATGAACTTTATGAAGAATATAAAAGTCTACACTCACTGAACAAATCTCTGGAATTACCAGAAAAAGAAAATAAAGTATGTGATGAAGATGAAGACGTAATAGACTTTGATAAACTCTATGAATGTCCCTCGACGTCATCTGGATCTTGTCTTCAAGGCTTAGTGATAGACGAGTTGGAGGAGTACCTGAGAAAACCAAGAACTGCCAGCTCGGAAGACATTTTAGATTGGTGGAGGACGCATGAGACAGAGTATCCGATTTTATCGAAAATGGCTCGTGATTTTCTCTCAATACCGGCAACTTCAGTACCTGCTGAGAGATTATTTTCTAACGCATCATTAGTAATTAGAAAACATAGAAATAGGTTAAGTGATGAGTCAGCCAGATGGTTACTTTGTATTAATTCTTGGTCAAAAAAATTGATATAAAGTATCATAACCTAATGATAAAGCTGTTGATTTGTGTTGTATTTTATTTTTTATTCAAATAAATGATAAATCGTAAAACTCTTTTATTAAATTTCTTATAAGTTGAGGGTTCAATCTCTTTCTAGACAGATAAGTATTGTTCTTTAAAATACAGTCAAGTTATTGTAATTAATTTTTTTTTTTTACATGTTGTAGCAAATGTAAGCTTATAAATCATAAATGTTTATTAAGAAACAGTTACTTCCATGAAAACGACATATAGGTCAGTTGATTTTTCGAATTTCTTATCAAATCTTCAGTTATTTATTAATCTGCTTGATCTTTACTATGGCTATGTTAATTCAAGCTCACAATGTTCCAAGTTCCAATTCTAATACGTTTTTCTAACATTTAAAGTAAACTTTAATAAATAGTAATAGACTAATAGGTAATTGCAAGACTTGCAAGACTCTTGCTGCAAGACCAAGACCAAGACCAAGACCGGGAGCGCAAGACCAAGACCAAGACCAAGACCAGGTGTATGGGCGCAAGACCAAGACCAAGACTGGCTAAGTCTCGTCTTGTTCTTGCATTTGGGCAACACTAACTGATACTCGATATCCGCTATTTTTCCGCTAAAAAAATATGAATCTTATTAAACACGTGAGTGTTTCATGTAAATAATACCTGTAAAATTATCTGGGCTATATAAAATACTTATTGAAAAGATTGTTTTTTTGGGTTATGTCATAGTGTATAATTATCTTAATATATTATATACCTACATTTTGTCTATATAGAAGGGTACATAAAAATCTTGTTAAAATATTTAAAAAGTTTAAAATCGTGTCATAGTTCCTCTATCGTAGTCACAGGCACAAACTCGTCTAAAATAGTTTCTTCACAATAGATATCGATATTAAAATTAAAAGTGATGTTTATTATGTTATTGAATACTAATGAAACTAGTTATTGTTTTAAAATTTTGATTAAAAATAACAATAAACAGATTTATTTGTTTATAATGAACTGTTTATTACTGGATGGAATAAACAGACGAATGTGTGTGTATATTGTGAGAATTCGTTATTTATCAATACTGATTGAGTGTTAGCAATTTATTTACATCATGAAATATACGAGGAAATGATCTCATCGTTTGCTCGATAATGTACAATTCACAGAAAGTTTACACGATTTATAATTAAACAAAACAGAATCGTTTTTTGTAAAAGAAATTTGGTTGTTCTAATTGGTGTTAGTATCGAATTGTACCATACTCGTATTAGAAAAAATTGTTTAATTGACAATAATAGCGACGATAGAACGTATAATCTCGCTTTTGTGAAGTAATTTATAACCAATATCTATAGTAGTACCCGTTTATACTTTAAACTAATACCAATGGGAATAGCGAATTTTTTTTCTCTGGATTCTTAATACTACATATGAACATATATGTAATTAAAGGTAATTTTAAAATTATTTGATATCACAATGATAAAATTCTATTACATCAATTATTTTCCGAGTAAGCCTTTACATTGTAAACTGTATTTATTAATTCTAATATTAATTCGTTTATTATTTGTTACTAACGATTAGTCACGAATTATGTTATAATAGGTACAAGAATATAAAATCACTAGCTGTCCTTCGCGGTTTCACTCGCATTTATGGTTACTGCTTCGCTCCTATGAGTCGTAGCGTGATGTAATATAGCTCATAGCCTTCTCAATTAATAAACTATCTAACATAAAAATATTTTTTCAATTGGAACCAGTAGTTCCTAAGATAAGCGCGTTCTAACAAAGAAATAAACTTTTCAGCTTTATAATATTAGTACAGATAATATAAACGAATAAAATAAATATAATTGGACAGTTACAATTGTTTATATATTTTAAATCGATACCAGAATAAACTACCTTGTATGGAAATTCCGAGTATGAAAGACATTAAATATGTATTACTATGACCTAACATGAGGTAAGTCCATCGTATCTATTGTCTTCGTAAGTAATGTTAATATTTTAAACGGTTTCATGAAAGGAAGAAGTGATCGTTTCGACTGTTTCTTTTTGTGTGTATGTTACGGCAATATATTTTCGCCGTAAGCCGATTTAAATAATTTTTTCATTGAATTGGTTATACTCAAAGAATTAACCGTTGGATATATAAAGGTGGAAATTAACAGATAAAGAATACAGCTCATTAATATACTCGTAACATTATACAGTTGGTTATATTTTTCTATAATAAAAAGAATGATTATAGTGTTTATTTGATAGCATATATTATGATTTTAGGTATCAGATGTAATACTGATAAGTAATCATTTTATTTTTACGTATTAAGTCATTGGTTTGTTACTTACACGTGACATTTATTTACTTAAGTGCATTTAACGTAAATAGTTTTACAACGATTTGCACAAAAACGATCCTAGTCGTTATTATTTATGGAAAGTCATGTGTGTACATTTTTAATTAAGTATTCGGATAAAAAAAACAAAATGAAATGTATTTTCCCCCCATTCGTGGCATATTCGTTGAAATCGAAACGATATTATCGTTTCAAAGAATTTTATATCAAAACGAGTTTTAAACTACTTCGAGCAGACTTGTTTTTAACGTGCTCTTTTTCAATATATTAAAGTTATATATATAAGAATAACAACACGTAGGTAGCATAGTTTTAGTTATTTTTCGTTATTCAAAACAACTTAATTTTAACAAAATAAAAATCAGTCAGTATTAAGCGCTTGTAAATAAGTAGTCATTTTATCTCAAAACAAAACGTATTAATAACAATCAGTAACAAATAACTTTATCATTTAAATTGCTTACTAATAATTACTAACATCTGCGTATATTCAAACAAAACGAAACGTGCAACATCGTCTTTCAATTAGCTTCATAAATAAACTGATTAATTTATAACCATATGGTAATATTATAGGATGCTTGATAAATCGCTTCATTTTAAACATTTAAAACACCTCGATTCGGAACGTAATAGATACATGAGAAAAGCTAATCTTGAACAATCGAATTGTTTAATGCGACGTTTACACACACTGAACTCAAAAAATGTAGATAAGAAGGCGAAAAAAATGCACACGTGACAGTTAAAATACTCACTTCTGTTTGAAATAGTCCGATATTTGACTGACTTTCCAAAACATTTGCACCAACAGCATCAGTAACGTGTGGTTGATCCATGTGTACAGCTTGTAGCAGCTCTCCATTACGCCTCTTTCTCGATCCCAGAGAATCGGTAACGGCACCTCAGTCATTCGTCAATCCTTAATTTACAATTGTAATTCAAAATATCCGATGGAATAATCCGATTGCGAATACGCGCCCGAGTTTAGAATCGATTTCGAAACGTGCTGCGCGTACAGCGTTCGAGGGTTGATTGTTGGCTTATCACTGGTGAAGTGCCTTGAATGAAAATAACTACAGATACGCGCGAACGAGTTTGACCGCGCTCGATCACCGGTGCACGCAAACTGAACTCATGAACTGACGCCTATGTGAATTCACTAGCGCGATGACGACAGATGACTCAGTATCGACTATTCGATATCTCGGTTTACAAAGAATTTGGCGAATCCCTTGTTTAATGTTTAAAAAAATGTTTATATTTCTCAACAATCACTGTATGTATTTTACTTTAAACTAACATTTCAACGAGTTTGTCGTTTCATTGATTTTTAGATAACGATTATTTATTGGTGTGTGTAAAACTATGTCGATAATAATGTCTATTGAGCAAAATAAATTATGGTAGTGCGTTGTGCCATAACTTTTAAGTGACTGTTCTACTTTAAAATCCAAGTACTTGTCGCGATAAAAATGATGATAACGCGCATTGCATTGTATTTCTATGACATTATTTATGCTTTGGTAATTTATTCAAAACAATTTATGGGAAATCTACGTACATATATGTTAAATAAAATAATTTAAACATAATAATAGGATAGACACAACCAGTAAGTATAAATAAAATACATTTACAAAACAAATCATTTTAATATCTGTTATTTACTAACACGGAATCATAAAAAAAAGGTTTTCGAGGTATCAATAGAGTTCGGTAGTTTAAATCCAAACACGAGAACACCCGTCGGTTATAAGCGCAATTACAGTGGATGTGCCAATGTTTTAAAGATTATTATTTATTAAGTAGTCTCTTATCATCTTTTACGGTCGATTTCAAAAACCTGTCTGTGTGTTTTCCTACTACCGATAAAGCTTTAACATAAGCATCGTTATTCCATAGTTAGTATCAGCAAATATATACTTTATTGTAACTTAGTATTAGTCTATTCGCCTCTTTACAATATATATATTATACCATTAAAAATCTAATTAGTCATCACAAACTTTTTTATAAAAAAATAAATAAATAAACAAGAAAAAACAGAGAAGCCTTATAAAATATTCCTTTTGACTCTCAAACTACACATCAGGTAGAGAATACGGTAGAAAAAAGATTATTTTTATGTAAAGAAACTTCGACGTGAAGCGAAATCGACAACAACAAAATTTATCAATATATAGTTCAAAAACTTGATAAAGTTATTTATTACTATTAAATTTTCTTATTACCCAATATTGATTATATAATTTACTAGAATCGCTCTCTAGTTATATTAGAAACTCTGGTCACGCAATAATTACTGATTTCCCTGTAAAAATGAGGCAGTATAATTACAAAATCGTTTTAATAATATGTTAAGTTTTGGCTTCCACAGATAATATACGTACAAGTGACAAATAAAAAAAGTAAATACAAAAAACAAACATACATAAACACGGCGATTATCATAGGTTATACTTAACCATATTCAATAAATCTTGTGTTCTTCTATTGACATAAACTTGTAATCTTTCCACATTACCATTGCAAATAAAAGTACTATAATCATATAAAATACGCTATACGCTCTCTATAAAATAGACATTACAATTTTAGCCACTATTATGCAAATGACTTAAAATAAATAAATAATCATTTATAATGAAACTAAAAATAAAACTACAACATAATGTAATGAGATTCTCTCGGACAAAGAAAAACGTCAATCTGACCCACCGCTTTAGATGTCCCATTTCTCCATCCCACGTGACATTGGCGAAATAATCTGTGCTCACATGGCACTCCTAAAGCCATCAAAACAAGAATTGAATTGAATTAGATGTTCCATATCAAAATCCCCCTTTTCACACAAATTTTATTGTTCTAATTCCTACATACAGTCAACAATTCGTGTGGATGTTTGTAATCGGTGAGTAATACATACCCTGCGAGGTCTGTGTTAAATCATTCACTGTATTTTGCCACCTCGTTGTAAATATACTAGCGATCCGCCTAGGCTTCGCACGAGTTATACAAAGGTTATAACCGAGGTAATTTTATAGTATTAAAACTTCATCGATATAACGCCAAGCGACGCACTACTTAATCCATTGCTGCCTTATCTACAAAACATAAAAATGCAGTCGCGAACTTTTTAAGGCGAGAATTCAACTTATAAGTTTTGCTCTCAAGCTGTCATAAAGATTTACACAAGTTATTTTTCATTGATTTAGACCTGAAAGAATGTCTGTGCCACATTTTTGACATTCGCAGCTTTTGTAATGTTACTATGTTACCTATGTTTTATATCACTCACGAGAGTAAACCTTAGAAATGTAAATCTCGCCTAAGAGAAAAAATTTCGCTACACATTATTTTCGCGTGGGGACGAATTATGTAGAATTTAACTAAAACTATTTTTTGACAATAAAAGGAGGCCTTTTCATACAAAAATCAGAAATCAACTGTCAGAATATTGTAAAACCACAGATTTTAGATTTAGATAGTATTGCATAATTTACCCCCTTAATGCTATTCGTTATAGTATTAAGATAACATTAAGACGATTAAGAATCTTGTTATACTTTTGTACATCTCAAGGTTAACGTCAGACTGCGATAAGGACGGTCAGACGTACAGTTGTAACCAATAAAAAATAACGATAAGTTCGTTAATGTCGTCCTCGACAGGGCAGTGACCTTACAATCGAAACGGAACTCGAAAATGGTCACGAGTTAATTTATTAACCCCCTGGGGTGGTATTAAGGTCAGTGGATACATTTAGGGTTATAAAATGTAGACCTGTAAATATATAAGAACTATAGGTGCTCCAAAATTTTGCTAAATAAATATGTAACTATTTATGAACGTCTTGACTTTTTTGCTTTATAAATGGACGCTGATAAGCAATACTGTGTCAAGCCACACGGATTTCGTTTTGAGAAAATGGTGTTTAAAAATGTCAAACCTATTCTTGATAAATTTGTTTGAAGACGTTAATATTCATCTTTTCTTTTCTATTTTGTTAGAATGTATAATGAATCAAAAGCAGATAGATTTATTTAATATGTTATCTAATAATAAGTTTTTAAATATTTGAGATTATTTTATGAAAAAATACGGAACGCACCTGAATTTCGAAACATTGCGTTAAGGAACCTTTTTCCATACTTATTTAGTTTAGATGACTTGATTTTTTTTTTAATAATGTTAAATAGGTGACGTAATATCAAAATACATCAATATCTTTTAATTTGACTTTTTGTGGTTTAACACAATATTGCTTATCAGCATCCAAATATAGATACAAAGTTTGTATGCCTTCGACTTTGGCATATTAAATGGCATACGAATGTGGTATATATTATTTCATTATACTTAAATATTTTCTAGGATTAATTTAAAAAGTAGTCGCATAACCTTCAATCTACGTATGGTACCTAGACACTTTTTTATCTTATTTAAAATAATTTAAAAAAATGAAATAAGATAAATGACGGAATAAATTGTGTACATATTTTAATTGTTATAGTACCAATTGTACCCATTTTAACGTTGTTATATTTTGTAAATATGTCTTTAAAAAATGGTATTATATATTTTTTTAAAAGCAGACAAGGCTTGTCACGTATCCTGGCTTTATTGTTTCTTACGTCCGTTTTTGTTTATGTAAAATTGGATTATCTGATAGAAAAGTCTGATAGCAAATACGCGGCTGAGTTCAACTGTAAGCAACTACATACAACTTTTATTTTGGCTAGACCGGCTACCACCCTCTTACAGAAATTTAGAAAAAAGTAAGTAGTAAGTATTTCTGCATATTGTACCTTAATTTTAAGAACCGGAAGCCTAAACACCTCGCCCTGTTCACTCTTATTAGCTTAGTATTACTTTAATCATACTCTTCTTCTATCGTGTTCCATTTTGAGCAAGCAACGTTTTGGTGCTGCAACTATTGGGTAATTTGATGAGCAGAGGAGGTCCGTTAAGAACTTCAAGATCAGTTAGTTTAAGATCAAGTGGCCAGTCTCGTCAATTGCGCACATCTTTATACTGTGGTAAAACTTTGCTGTAGCCCAATGACTTCAGCGCGTATACAGGCTGAATCGACCGGGTTAGTTACTCACTCTTGCAGAAAATGGGCTTAATATGCACTTATTCCGATGACTCAGAGAGTTGGAAGTCTAACCCACGGTGGTGATACTTAATATTAGGAGTCTCGCCTGCTTTATTGCCCGATATTAAAAAAAATAACAAAATACAATAAAACTGCTACAAAATACATAAAGTCAACTCAAATCTATCTATATCAGTCTGATAGTGGACCTTGTTCGCCCGGTAAGGGAAGCGTTTTGTGCCAATAACGCTTTTATTAAGGTCGTCGTACTTATTTCAGTGTATTGTATTCAGAAATTGCGCAGTAGAATATAATTAATCACTTTGCCTTTAAATTCGTCTACTTAATCGCTCTGCAGATGTTTTTTTACGATTTTGATAATTTATGATGATTTTAAGAGACTTCTTTTCTTTACGTTTTTTTGGGAACATATAGTTCTTTGCAATCTTCGAATATAAATCAAATTCATGTCCCAATAGTGGACATCCGTATATATGTCAGCAGGCTGTCATGAACCATAAAAGACAGGTAGAGAGTTGAAATTTTCAGATGATGTTTATTTCTATTGTCGCTATAACAACAAATAATAGAAACCGTTCAAGCCCGAGTCGAACTCGCATACACATAAGATACGAATACGATATTATATTGTATATTATTATTTTTTTATACCATCAAACAGGCAAACGAGCAGGCGGGATACCTGGTGTTAAGAGTTTAAAAGCCAACAACGCATTTCGTAGCTCCTTTGGTACTGGAAATGTCCATGGGCAGAATTAACTTTTCATCAGGTGATCATCAGCTCGTTCGCCCCTATCCCATAAAAAAAACCGCCGCCCATAGAGAATTGCAACCCAGAGGAGCCACAAATTCGTTTCCAGCTAAAAAATTAATAAGGAGTAAAAGGGGATAACTAAGTAAGGAAAATAATAGGGGGGAGGGTGTTAGGCTTCCAGCTCTCTCACCCACCGTACCTAACACAGCATCTAACTTATTTTTATTATGTAAAAAGGAAATTCAGTTAGTTGTGTGTGTTTTTTTTTTTTAATTTTCAATTTTAACGTATTATTTCGTTTCGTTTTGTTATCTTAATTTTTGTTCTTAAAACTGCAATATGTAGAAATAGTTAGCTTCATATTAGTGAACATAAAGAAGATCGTCGATCGTCGAAAGAGACCTTATTACCAAAATATTTAATTTGGTGGTCCCAAAATAGACTTTAGTGATAAAGTTATTTTTACATCTTTATATTCAGTCAAAAGCAGGGAATCCCTACCTTTTATCCTATGTGCCTCACCCAACATAAAACTAAATCACCACGCCTAGGAATCAAAATTAGAAAATAAAATACTATGAAAATATAAGGAACCGTGTGAGTGCCGCACGAAAATTTTAAAATCTTTTAAAATCCTTTTTAACAACGGAAGTTGCACGCCCCTCCTTACATTACCCCAGGGGGCACGCCCCACTGGTTGGGATCCCATGGTCTAAAGTAACAAACTGTAAATAATTCACTGTGGGAGCTTCAAAAAAAAAATCTATAACCAATGTACCTGTAACTTGACGTTTCAAAAGTGCTGTAAATAGCCTATTTGAATAAAGTATATTTTGAATTTGAATTTGTTCCCACTGCTGAAAAGGCCTTTGGAATTCTATGGAAGAATATAAAGAAGTACCCCACGCTGATCCACTGGGTTTTGGAGGATACATTTTTATTTCCAAATTACTTATGTAACGTGTAGGATTCCTCACGATGCACGAATTATGAATGATTTTTATTAATTGGACAATTTCGTTGAAATTAGCTACGTTTAGACAAAGAGATTAAATATCAAGCTAAACACTAAATTGTTTGCATTTATTGTTACGAAAAAAAAAACGTCATTGATTTATTCGAATAAACATTACTCTCAAGGTCCTTAGCCTTACTGCGCGTTGACAGTAAAATTAAATATTTATATGAAAATATTTGTTACAATTGAAAATATTTGTGCAATTATACTCATCTGCGTGGTATGTGATCGCAATGCTCTACTATTGATACTAATAATAGAGTTATCCAAATTATATACTTTATATAATTCACGAAGAAATTATTGATCCTTCTTGAATTATAATTAAAAATTTGAGATTAATCAATCTCTATTAGCCATCCATTTGTATTTTCTTTATTCCACGTGATAATGGAGATACAGCCGCTGTTATGCATGAAGCCCACTATAGTAGATAGGTACAGTAATTTAGTGCTCAAACTATAGGGGTTACCTAGAAAGTTTTCCGAGAGTTTTAAAAATGGCTAATTTCATAGATTTCGACGTGCTCTTTCTAAATTTCTAATTTTGCCTCGTATCTTATCACTCGCGCCGTCATATTAGCAAAATGTAACCAGTTTCTTGACATTCAATATTTCATTTCTTACTTAATTTACAAGGAAATTGTTTTTTTATGTTAAAACTTTATTTTGGTTTAACGAATAGTTTTAGCGTACGAGCACCACATAGTAAGCTCACGTTTTGAACGTTTCGATTTTTATTCTATTATCTTCTAATGCAGCTCGAACCCAGATTTTAAAAAAAGTTAACCAAATCAAAATATATGGAAACCGTAATACACGTGTGCTTTATAACTGCTGATCCAAATAGACTCAGTATTTCTTAAGAAAATAGCGGCCATCCCGTAATTTTAAACCAAAAAAACCTCTGTAGAAACTCTTTTTTTAAGTCAGTTATAATGCAGTAAAAATGCATACCATGTATGTAATATATTACATACCTTAGTTGCTTCAATATTAATACTTAACTTAAAATATCTATATATTTATACGTGTAGCAATACCTTTATAGCTCTTGTTAAGAAAATTTCGCGAATGGAAGAGAAGGAGCGACGAATGCAATTTTTTAATTATCCATAAAATACATTAAATCAATAAATAAACATTACACATACTACCACGTAATTAACACACACACTCATATACACTTTTTTGTTTATTTAGTCTATGGTCAAATAGGGAATATATTATCGTAGAACCTTAATAATGTTCAAAATTATAATTTAACTAATTATGGTCAAATCTCGATCAACGGGCGACCACTAGTAGGTTCTTATTAATACATGATCTATCACATCATAACTTATTTAAAAAAAAACATCATAATCAATAAAGGTTTTGTTATTATTCATATTAACTATTCATTTTGTCAATTAGAGCCAATCAATAAAAATGTCGCGTGATCTGAGTGATAGCTTGCATGTCGAAGCTATGCGGCGTTCAATTTTTTATCAGTTATCACGCTAAAAGGTCAGACTGAATATGAATATGATACCTTTTTTTTAACCTACTTCAAAAAAGGGTGGTTATGCATTCGATTCATATATTCGTATGTTTGTATGTCCGCGAGTTTATCAAAAACAACTGATTCGCCATGTGGTTTTCGGTGTGGCATATTTAAGATTATTAATTTAATTTGCATATATTAATGACACGAGCCATGTCTTTGATGTGGTTCTCTATATAGAAAAAACTTTTGGTTTAGAATTTCCCGTTTCCATAGGATTTCAATCCTAATCCCTTTTCATCAATTTCAAGCCAATCCAACGTTTCGATTTTTGTGGGTATAAAAGTACGGAAGCTAATTTAAAAATTAACGAACCATGTAGGAGGAGGGTGTCCTGCCATAGATATTGAATTAAAAAAAATCTTCATCAACAGCGTCAGCGGACCCAACGATCCATCATCCCAAATAATCATCAAATTCAGTCAAGCTGTTTAGTGGAGGAGATTTAAGATAACACCGAAATTTTATACATAAAATTAGAAAGCAAACGAGCAGATAGTCTATCTAATAGTTAATGTTCAACGGGCATAGATATAAAGTGTTGAAAAACGTTGCTTGTCTTTGATAAATCTGTAATTGGACGCTTCATTTTGAGAAAATGGCGTCTAAAGATGTCAAACCTCTTTTTAACAAATTTGTTTGAAGATTTTTATATCTATCTTCTGTTTTCTGTTTTGATTAAAGTATAATTAAATCAAAGGAGATTGGTATGGTAAAAATCTATTAATATTTTTTCCAAATATATTAGATTACTGTATACCTATTGCAAAATATTGAGATATTCAATATTCGAAACATTAAATTAACAAACTTTTTCCCGTACTTATTTAGTTTAGAAGACTTGATTAATTGTTGTGAAATGTTAAATACATAACGCATTATTAGAATATGACAATATCTTTGAATTCAACTTTTTGTGGGTTGACACATTCTTGCTTATCAGTATTCAATTTATCTTATACTAGGAGCGGCTAACAGTTTCGCTCGCGTTTATAGTTATTGCTTCGCTCCTATGAGTCGTAGAGTTAAACAATATACCCTATAAACTTTCTCAATAAACGGGCCATCCAACGCAAAACGAATTTTTCAAATCAGATCAGTAGTATCGGAGATTGCATCCTATATATAAACTTACAAACAAATTTTACCACTTTATAATATTAGCATAGATTACTAGCGGGACGCACAGTAGCCTGTCTTTAAAGGCGGATCCACCATTGTGAGCACGGACATGCCCTCAACCCTAATGGACTTGTGACGTCACACGCATGCCTTAGTAATATAATTTTAAAAAAAATATCGTGTGTGATTTAGATTCAATTTTGGCAATAATTTAATAATATTTTAAACCCTCAATCGTGAAAAAATATACAAGTCAATTTTTTTTAATTGATATGGATACATAATTATTGTTGAGTGATTCAATTACAATTGCATACTCTGATTCGCACATGATTTCGGGTGGCTTCGCCCTCAACCTTTTTAAGGGCTAGATCCGCCCCTGTGTGTCTTAAATGTAAGCTGCGCTATAACAATTCTGACGCAAATCCATTAAGTTGTTACAGCATGAAAATGTATCAAACATTCACGTTTAAAAACTCTTGAATTGATATCACTCTTATACTGATTAAAACAGAAATACTCTGCCAAATACAATATTTGTCTAATAAAATTGCCATACATGTAACTTGGCAGCTATTTAAAGAAGCAATGTTATTAATAACCACGCCAAAGTACATAATTACGTAGCAACTACACAACAAATTATTCATCTGTCCAATCAGAGTACAGCATCTCCTCTCGTCTTGTTTGGACTTTATTATCTGACCGATTCGTTTGATGGCGAGCCATTACGCATACTAAAGCTGTGTTTACATTCCAACAATGTAATGTTAAGATTCTTAGAGATATAAGCCATTTGTTCGATGTATGTTGGTTTTCTTTAAGTATTTTCGTACTGCATAACAACATTTTTTTAATCTTTTCGTAGGATGCTAAATTAATGTTCTATATAGACTGTGAATAAATTAAGTGAAAGAAAATATTAGAAAAATTAAAACTATTCGTTTTTCTTACTTTATTTTAACGATATAGGTTCTTGGTTTAAAATTGACGCATAATGTCCATAGACTTTTAAAAATTGACTATTCACAAAGACGATTAGGTTTTTTGTTTTCTAATGTTATTGGAAAAAAGTCTTTGCAATTTTTATGCTTTTTTACAAAAAAATAATAGTATACATAAATGTACTTGTGCTTTTTTAAGAACTAGTAACTCGTTGGATAAAAACATTTTACTACATAATTATATGTTTATTTATTGTACATGATACGCCAAAGCCGACACTAATAGTTCAACGATCAGTCGGAGACACGGCGAGGAATCATATTATTCAACACTGATAATGAGAATGACGTAATATTTATTTAAAGTTAAATAAATTGGTTGTATTTTATTATATTAGATGAACAGGTACTCGTGATTTTTATCATGTGATATTCAGGTCCAAATCTTTTCTTCTTTACGCAAACAATTATTGACATTTCGTGACTTATCATCATCTACATTTTTCCCGGCTATTCCAGGATCTACTTATTACTCGAGTCCAATTATTGACAAGTTATTGATTTTTAACCAGGGCGATTGCCATCTGAAATCCGAAACGCTAAGGGTAAGAAAGTAACTATTTAGACTAAAATAATCTCCCTACTAGAAGTAACGATCATTATTTTATTTTATTTTATTTTTGCTTTATTAAGGCACAAACAGTTTACAAAAAAAACTTAAATAATAAATAAATTACTAAAACATACACCAATTAAGTTGCCACAAATAAATAAGAAGTACAAATACAATTTTATAAAAATCAACAAGGTCACATTTTTAAACGTTATAAATAAAAGAAGAAAAAATATGCATACAATTCTAACTGATAATCTACGAGAGTCTAATTCTAAATAAATAAAATAATAAAAATTTACTCATTTGGTCTTCAAACAATATTTTTTAAATAACTGTAGGGAAACATTAAAAATATCTATATCACAAAACTTTTTATTATATCTCTTACAAACTCTATGAAGAAATGAATTTTGAGCGTGGTAAGTTTTAACTTTAGGAATATAAAATAATGGAGTAATTCTTCGGGTGGCTAATTTTCAGGTGATAACAATTTGGGGCGACAGCTTTACGTGGTCTCCTGAGTACTGTGGGAAGATTCAAAAGAACAAACATCCAGACCTAGGAACAAATATTTATACGAATACAAATATCTGCCCCGAGTGGAGATCGATCCCTAATCGTCGGCGTTCAAGGTACATTCATTACTATAGAGCAGAACAATAATAATAATTAATTAGTAAAAAATATACATTTAAAGTAAATAAATATTCTCATGGTCTACATACCAATAACCTCTATCTATAACTAATACATACGTTCTCTCACACGTAGGTTAATTTTTTTTTAGAATCGCCTAGAAAGTTAGTCTCCACCTTGTATTAGGAGGGCCGCTGACCTCTAGACGTGCCCTGACTATGTAATGTATTTTTCTTGTTAATATCATAATGTTTCACTGCTAATGTTGTCATCGTCATAGAATTATGGTAACATTAGACATGCCTCGCGATTACACCTGCATTTAATTTCAGTATATGCAAGATTAGTTACCGTTTGTGGTAATTGCTCCGGTCCTATTAGTCGTAGCGTGATCTTTTATAGCCAATAAAATTTCCTCAGGCTATCTATTGCAATGCAAAATTTTCCGAAACAGAATGGCTGTTCCCAAGTGCAGCGCGTTCAAACACATTAATCAGCTCAATATATTTGATAAAAAAAGATAGTATATGCATAGGTACATAGTATATAGCATCGTTTTAAAAACTAATCTTAGTTTTGCGAAGTCGAATCGGTACTAAATCTTCTTTAAGGATGTGTTTACTATGTTACTTTACCGGAATAAATATTTGTTAATATAAATAATATGTACACGTATAACCGTGACTTAAAAATTAAACACGTTTGATAAAAATTGGGAAGATTTATTTCGATTTAATCTATGTACTTTTCCTTATTCGAAAATTTTTGACACAAGTAAATCAAATATCTCTCAAACACGGTCACACCGTTTGTTTGACAAGCATGTAGTACATGGCTATAAATTATTAAGTTATTTGTCAAACGTGTAAAATTTGTTTTCGAATTATTTAAAAATTGTTCGTATGTCCACGAGCAGCTATGCAAACACTTCGAAAATAAATATTTTTTCAAATCGTTCATTGTGAAATTAATAATCTACAAAATTTACAAAATGTAATATCCTTTCTTAAAATATCTTTCAAAACATAATATATTTGACTAGCTGGTGCTCGCGACCTCTGCGATGTCTGTGATGCCTACGTCATAGCAGCTTTATGCATGCAAAGTCTGAGCCCGATCGGTTTAAAATTAACAAAGTTTCATACAAACTATCCCCTATTTTATCCGTTTGGGGGTAGAATTAATTTAAATCCTTTCATAGCGGATGCCTTCGTCATAACATCTAGCTGCATGCTAAATTTCAGCCCGATCCGACCAGTGGTTTGGGCTGTGCGTTGATAGATCACTATGTCAGTCAGTCCGTCAGTTACTTTTAAGTTATTTATATTGAAATAGCAAAATAACATTAACACTCGGGAACTATAGAATGTCTTTTTGGAATGAAACTATGAATTATTTTAAACAAATAATGTTCTTATAATGATATACGTTACTGTCAATATCAAACAAATATAATAAATTCCAAAATTACGTAGTGAGTAAGGAATATGTATGTTTGTTATTTCTTTACGCTGTACAATGCTTTAACGAATTTTAAATTATAATAATATAGAATTCGGAATGGAAATACCTTCTCAGTTTATATCCTATATGAAAGGATTATAAGCTTCTCTTACTCCCCACGTGAGACCGCATGAAGTATTACTATGTGAGATATAAATAAAGCAAATGGTCTCTGTATATAATAAAGTGGGATATTAACTACGGATTGTGAAGGACTGTAATGTTTTGATAGTGTGCTAAAATAACGTGTTATTGACGTTAATTTTATAATCGTAGCAATGGTGATTATATCAAACTATTTATCAACATGTATCTTTGTTTTAACGTGTGGAATGGTTATTATCACATTGCCAAGGTTTCAAGGTGTTAAAAAAAAATTGAACCATAAAATATAAACCAAACAAGCAGTCATTTTAAATGCGTTGTAAAGTAATAATATTAGTTATATGTTGAGAGTTGTATTATAGAACGTTCGTCTATTAATAGTAAAAAAAAAATTATATATATGTTTTCGTACTAAATCCATGCATTATTATCATCTATATAATCTTGTCTGTCTGTTTGTTATATTTTAATAACAAAACCACCGAACAAGTTGATTAATTTTGGTAGCTATAAATATAAGCCATTGTATTTCTTTTTGTCGCGAAAATAAAACGTCAAGTGAAATACAGAGTAAAAATATCTACGCAGATTAAATCGCGGGAACCAACTAGTTGGTTAATAAAATATAGGTTAGTCTTTTAAGTGTATCTAAGTTTCTCTGTACTGAGTTCAAGTTAAACGACTAACAACTTCATAGAAGTCATCAAAAGCCACAGACGGCCGCCATCCAAACGAGGAAGCAATTGACTCTGACCCAGGATGACCCCTCAAATTGGCCTGATTCAAACACAGTATTATTTTTGTTTTTTTTCTTATCAGTTCAATATGATACACGAAACAAAGAGTTTAAAATAAAACCAAGCAATCAATTATTTACTAACAAGCTGACAGTTAGTGTTATTTATTTTTTGTTTGTATTCGTTTTTATCGTGAGTCATTTTTTGTCTGTATATATATTTAAATACAGAAATATATCCCATTATATTATTTAAAAAAAGCATAACTTTTTTTTTGTTAAATAAGCATTTCTTTTTTTAGAATGCACATGATTATGTAAGGTTCTATAGATACAGATTAGTGATGTGCCAGATCGTTAAATATGTATATCCGCGGATACGGATCCAAATATTCCGTATAATATAATATTCTGTATGTAATAAATCCGCATATTTGGTGCCAAGATCCGCAGGGGATACGGAACTTGACTTTCTTACTTAAAAACTTACTACTAACTTAACTTTGTTACTTGAAACGATAATTGGCGCCATTTCCCACTTTGCGTGATAAGCAAGATAGGTTAAAAAATCATCACTTGCATTGCGTAGGTCTTATCTTTTGTTAATGATTTAATATGACACTGGACATTAGTATGTATATAATTTCATATATTTATTGAAAATGAAAAAGGTACGGATACTTCTACCTCGCATATTTCCGGATATGGATACGGATATTCGACACATCACTAGTACAGATTTAAATATTTTTAAGTTTGTATATATTATTTCTGATAAAAATAAATTTAATTGAAGATAAAAAACTTGAAAGATATAGATGAATTACGTCAAAGCTACACATTTTTAAGACCGAACTGTCGATTGGAAACGATCGAAATCTGTTTTGGATGCTCGTTTCAATTAAACTGCCAATAACATGCCTACATATCAACATCTGTTTCAAAATCAAATATAAAAAATGTTAATAAATTAAAAGTAAACTGTAATATGCTTACCAATTATGAAAGCAATAAAAATAATTAGTAAGATTTTAATCATTTACCCGTCTACCCTATAACGTATCCTACTTAATAGTTATAATATAAAATCAGTTTATATCCACTTTAAATTAAGATGTATAATAAAAGTATTTGTTTTATTTCATAATATTAAAAAAAAAAAAACAAAATTTTCCAAGAGAAATCGGTGAACAAAAAAAGACATAACCTCTTCCATTTTCGGAGTTTGTTAAAAATAGTACAACGTTAACCATAATGACGTTTTTACCTTGTTTTCTGTAATGCTACGTAATTTAATATTTTCAAAGAAAATATACCATACCATGACTCATATCATTAATAAATTAAAGCAAGGTACCTACAATATTTTCAAGACAGAGACAAAATTAATCAAAAACAATTTGCATACTTTCAGAATAGATTTAAAAATTATATTAATTAAAGTTACGAGACGACAAATAAAACACAAGTCCCGCTTCCTTATTTAAATATTTTAAAAAAATAACAACAGAAACGATAAAACATTTGAAAAAAATTTGCGGCTTTAAAATTTTTTGCAAACCGCTTACCGCCAAATGTCTCCGCTTCGCATTTAAATTCATACTTCACATAAATAAAATCGCTTAAAATATTTAAGCAACCTTAAAATAATTTGACAAACTTAAAGATTCAGACAATTAATATGTTCGTCAAACAAATTACAGTGTAACTCAAAAGATTTGATCTTAAATTTATTTGTCAAAATATTTTAACGCTTATAAATGACTTATATATTAAATTATAAATAAACTACAATTAATATTTAATGGATACTTCGTGACAACCTTAATAACTGCTGCGGTGTACTTGACGAAGATAGAATATAAACTGCATAATTATTTGCGAAGTAGCGCTAATATCCTTAACTGTGTTCGATTCAATAAATAACTGCTCAATATATCCTTCATTGTTACTAATTGTTTTACGTCATTTTTTATAGCTTGTTAACGAAGTGTGTATTTACATGTGTTTACAATGTACATTTGAATTTTAGTAGTTGATATTTTAAAATAATATGAACACCTAAAAGTATTTGATTTCATCCGTTCGTTATTGTCATTATAGCAGATTAATGGCGTCAAGGGGTTCAAGACCCTCCCTCTCTCTCTCCCCTAAATGCATCTGTTTGTACAAACCTGAATGTACGCTTTTTAAAGTTTTACTGCCTTGTTACAAGAAATACGTTACATACGAGACAAGCGATTTATTGTCTATACAATCCTGTACTACAAACCCGCGTCTCACAGTTTTGAGTTAAACATTCGCTTAGATGTTTTAATATAAGCTTAAAACCTATTTTACTTGTTAAATATTATATATTTTATTAATTAGTTTCTTTATAATTTTACACGCAGTTTAGTAATTAGGACAACATTTTAAACAATGTTTCATTTTCAGTTTCATCAACACTATTTAGCTTTTCAACGTGTCTTGAAGATTGTTTTATTTCATCTTTTGTTGTCAGGCAGTTAGTATTTAACTTGACAAAGCCTATCCTGTATAAAGATTTGACCTTTTTTATAATATTAGAAAATATATTTGCATCCCTCAAGAGACGTATCCTCAAGCGGGTATGTAGAACTTCCAGTGGAACCAGATTATCCACTAAAACCAAGATCCCTACCGCGGCACTCTCGAAGCGTCACGAGATCGTATTGATGCATTCCATGGTGTACCAAGATAACCGCCAATGTGTGTTATTGCATCGGTCTTACGACATATATGGCGAGTATCTATGGGTCGTGGCGTGGTTATATGAATTCATAAACTTCATAGCTATACTTAATAAAAGGGGGAAAAGAAAGCATATAAAATTTCTAAATCGAAAATTTTAAACAGATATAAAAAAGTGTATATCAATATATATTTATTTATTTTTGTGCACGCCTACTAACAATTCTCTTACACTATTCTAGGTTTCTAGGCGTTCAGTCCGTCTGTTGTACATCGTTTTTTAGTGCAAAAAAGTATAATAAAAAAATTCAACGATTGATTGATTTTTTAAATAAACATGCAGCAATAGGAGTAGGTGGATAATTTTTTACATCTATGAGTGCGAGTTCGGTGCGCGTGCCCTCATGATTCACAGCGTCATGCCACGATCGCAGTGATCCTTAGCGTTTACGACCACAATCGTATAAGACGTGGAAAAACTAAACGAAATTAGCACGATTTTTTCATATCTTAATCTTTATAGCTTCGCATTTGAGTAATAAAATTTTCATTTCCACTAGGTAATTAAAAAAATACAATTTCATCGTGATAAATAACATCATTTCAATCCTCGATGAAAGCCTAAATGTCCTGTTAATTTTAATTACTTACATATTTACGATTTTGTTTACAAAAAAATAGACAATAATATTTCTGTATTTTTTATAAATCCATCGCTCATTCAGTTCTACGGTAAACTGGCCTCGATTTTGAAGATAAAGTGATATTTTTAGTACTTAAGATATGTAGTCGAATTATTTTACACATCACACAAGGTCCAGCGGCTGCAGTTAATCAAAGAATTTATCGTTTATTAAGCTACTTAAACCCAGACGTCTTTGAAAATCTTGGCATGTATAAAGTACAAAGCAACCTCGTAAAACAAATAGCTGCTAGCAATGTGAATACCGATACCCGAATGATTTTAGTAGCAGAATAAACAATGTATTACTCTTAATAATAGCTTATTACAAGATAGGATGAGACAAAGTATTATTTGTACAAAGAAATCTATATCTACACTAATATGATAAATAAATTTGTGTATTTGTCCTAGCTTCTAAATTTAAATCTACGTTATTCTAGAAGGACATATCTAATGTATGTTTACATGTTTTATATTTTAAGATATAAAGCTAAGTAAAACCAAATGAAAATTTAAGCGGACGAAGCTGCGGGTATAACTGAATATTGAATAAGGACAAAACTTTGTTTATTGATAAGTATTTGAAGCAAGAGATTATTTGCAAAATATAATAATTAATTTGAATAACCTATTGGAAGCGAGAGTATCTCTGGCCCAACAAGAGTATTGACAATCTTTGACAAGGTTAATTTTTAACGCCAAGTATTATAGTATAAACGTAACATATTAATGATTATAAAATTGAGACTTTTATGTAATTATGGATGTTTATTTCTTTCCGACAGATTTAGAATTACATAAGTAATACTATTCAAAAATAGAACATTACAAGAAAACAACTGACATTGTCATCCAATCAACACTTTCACTCGTACTTTGTGAGAGGAGGCTGAATAATTACATAATCGGTGACAATAGGGCTCGAACAATGAACTCGGGTCTGACCGTCTGACAGATAACTGACGTTCTGTCATTCAAGGAAATACCGTTTTCGGCATTCTAATTTTAAAATAATAGATCTGATTGTATATATTATGATTCTTCTAAAACTTTGATATTACACAATAATACAACATAAGTAATGTTATAAGCTCATGGATTTTGGCACCCAGCATGTCGACCACTTTGGATGACGTTGCCTAGCAACGAACTAGTGACTGAGTATTAGAGGCGAGAGTATCTCTGGACCTACAAGTCAATTGATGAGCTTGTCAAAGTTCAAATGGGTAAAAAAAAATTACGTTAAATTTGACCATAACATACCTACAGATATAAAATATCCTTGATATCAACATCAACATTACACTGAAAAATAATTAATCATCAACTGAAAAAGAAAATGCTCCTAAGTGACATGGTCGGTGAAGTTCTAACAGTGCGTAAATAAAAATTAACAGCTTTAAGGGTTAGCGAAAAAATTCCATAATTTTAAACAGACACAATTATGATTGAATAATAATTCAAATTTATAGGTACACGACAAAAAGATAATATTTAAAATTATATATTATTGATTCAAAATATGGTAAAAAATGATGCAGTTCTCGCTCTCATTTAATGCTAGCAGCATTTTGATTTAAATACCGTAAGAACTTCACTGACTATGAGTAACTTTAATATAGAATTAGACTAAGTTTGTGATATAAAAAATGTAAAATCTTTCATTTATTATGTCCAAGTGCTCTAGCATTTCGTTTCTTATTTTATATTTTTCAAGTGTTCCGTAGTTTCTCAATCGGTATGTATGGAACCTCGCTGTGTCTCTGCCTGGCTGTCCATCTGTCTCTCACAGGCATCTTTATTAAAAATCACTTCTGCAAAATCACCCACATGTCGCAGTCAGCATCGATAATCCATATTTGTACCTAAACTTATTTATGCCTGAAACAGATATTCGTGTACATAACAAATAGTTCAATATTGTTTATTTTGTATTTATTATAATTATCAGTAATTCGAGTATTTGGTCGGTAGTAATTAATCAAAAGAGAAGATAAAAATATGGTTAGCGAAATAAAGGTTGCATGATAACCAGAAACAGCAAAATAAAGCTGAATTAAATATGTTATTAATCGATAGTTGATATCAAACACGCCAGGTGACAGAACTTGATTATCGTTTCTAACAGTTATAACATACACGCGAGCACGTGCCTGCAACCTCCACGTGTGTCAAATTATTTGATGATAATGCCAGTTAAAATAAAGTTTATTTTAGGTGCTGAGCAAATCGAGGCACTTATGGGTCGTGTACAAGAAAGCAGGCAATATTTTAACATAAATATTTAATATGAAGTCAACTTCCCTGCGCAGAATGCCCAGTTTCTTCGATTTGTCGCTAACGAATTGTTGATCAAAAAGTGTTCGGTGTAGGTAACTGAAAACAAAATGTGCGTGCGTTTGCGCATCTTCAAAAGTATTGCGCATTTAAAAGTCAAGTTTGTACAAAAAATACACAACACAAAACTCTCACACTTACTAAAATTTCGAATTTACCTACACACTTTTAAGGATGATTCCTTGAAAGTGTGTGTGTGTGTGTGTGTGTTATAAATCTTACTTCTTTTTAACGGCCAGTTTTTTTCTCAGTGGATATTAATTTTCATTAACAATTCGCTGTCGGTGTATGTTTTGAGAATACGGAAAATTTATCAACACTTTAATATTCTATAAAAAAGAATATCAAAATTTACGATTATAACATCCTGAAACACAAATATAACGCAAAGATATGAAAATAAGACGACAAGTTGATGTATTTTTTAACAGTTTATAAAATTTTATGCACAAACTTTCACTGTCATATTATTGATGACTTTCATAAAATATACCTGAGTTATATATAGCATCATATAAACAGGTTATACCTTGATTAAATTAAATATATTTCACAATTTCGGTGTTTATTACATAACATCTAATGCTTGTTATCTTAGAAAAAAAGATATTAATTAAATATAAATGCTTTTCTAATTTGTTTGTTAAGGAAACGACAATAAATAATGCTCTAAAAACATCTATATTAATTGCAAAGTTGAGATACTTTACACAACATAATGTAACCTCAAACAACACTCGTCGATGATTCAACTTGAGGTAACAATATTCTCGTGTAGCCAATTGATTATTATTATTACCACTTTTTACGGAAAACAACGAATTCCATTCGAAAAAACATACAAAAGGTAAACAAACTCAGAATATTGAAATAAGACGCACTCCAAAATTGCGTTTGAAGCGCGTTTTTGTTATTTTAAGGAAAATAACTTAAGAGTAATTTGTTTCATAATTTGAATACGTTTTTTTACTACGTATATTGTAGAATTAAAAAAATTAAACATATTTCATTTTTTTTAATTTTGCTAATATCTATACCTCTACACTAATATAGTAAAGATAAATCGAATATTGTATGTGTATGGGTACTATTTGAAAGGTATATTATTCTAGATGGTCATTGGCTTTATTTAAGTGTATATTATATTGAAACAAAACCTAAAATAATGCGAGCGAAACTACAAAAAATATTGATTAATAAAATAGAATATGGTTACTTACCAACTCGTACTTAATTAGTTTTCTTATCATGTCTAATTGTATGTGAAACCAGTTTATACAAGCTTAGTCAGTGAATGCAACAATTGAGTCATCTTCTAGATCCACCCAATCGTAAATTATCATATATAACACTCAATTTTTTATTACCTAAAACCATCAGTTGCAGAGATTCGTTTTCATTAGCTAAATCAAATCTAATTTTGTTTCACGTATCTATACAGTCTTCACGATTCATAAACTGCGGAACTGCTGGCGCCGATGAGATCACTCGTCAATCAGGCAAAACCTTAGAAGAATTATTAGGATGATTTTGTTATCTAGGATTTGCGTACGGCCTTGTCCGTCTTAATAGAGATTGTTGAAAAAATTCAGCTCGACTTTTTTTTTTATTTTATAATACAAAGTGATTGTTTCCTGAATTAAATCGTATAAAACGTATTATGGTTTTAAAAATTAGCACTTTACAGTTGACAATTGTTAAACGCTTAATATGTGTACCGAGAAAATGATTTTAGCTTCGCTCGTCTTAATTACTAAAGTTAATTTTGTCAAAAAAATCAGGAAGACAACCTATAATTACCGAAAGTAATTTTTCTATTATTAGTGTATAACACATTTGTCTTGGTAAAGGAGTAAAAGTACAATGAACAAACAAATAATCTCATATTTGCGTTCGTAATAACTTTTTTATGGCCCGACGTTTCGACGTAGTTGCATCCGTCGTGGCTGACTAAAAATTTTAAAAAGGTATTACTACCATTAGTTAACGCGATAAGGCCCGTTATCTATTCTAATAATAAAATTCTAGCGGGTCGCTGTCTGTACATGGAAGATATATGAAAAAAATATTACTGGGGACCTTTACCAACGCGATAGAACCCAAAACAAACATTTTTAAAATTCTTATCTGTTTGTCTGTTTGTCTGTTTATCTGTGCGTTTGTGCATGGTGCAATAATACAGAATGTATTCTTTTTTTTTAATTAGTGGGTTCAATTCCTGGCCAGGAGAATCATGAAACCAAAAAAACTTATGATGCAGTTTTAGATTTCTCAAAATCGGACACGAGACTCCTTTAAGTATTTTTCGCGATTCCTTAAAGTTCCGGATATGGCCTATCAAGCCCAGTTAAAAAAGTCACCCGATATATAATACAAGGAGAACCTCGACGGGAACATACTGTTATACATTCGAAATTTTAAAGACTAGCACAAAACACTTTTCTTCAACATTTATAGTGAAAACCGTGGAGGAATACCGTATCTGAGTTAAAGTCTGCTTATGAATACAACCAGAAAGTTCCCAAATCTAAAGTAAGAAGTTCCTTTCTTGAGCAGAACCGCAGACTATTTTAACCTTGCTTTGCAGGAGACATGCCAAGCAATCTGTAATCCACGCGAACGAAGTCGCGGGCACAGCTAGTATTAAATATGTATATTTTTCTCGTTGTATAAATTAGCGCGATCAATAGCCGAATCTCCTACGTTAGGAGTGGAGACTTTAGACCACTTGTGGGACATGGGTACAGAATTATATATATAGAATTTTACGTTACAAAAAACCTCAATGGTGATGATTCTTATTTTAATTAAATTCTTAGGTCCATTTCTTATACTAATAAGCTTTTTAAATAACGATTGTTCCGTTCGCTTGTAAGAATCAAGTTTCTTGTTCAAGTACAATCTATTTTTAAATATCAATGAGGGAGTTGAACTTGATATGTTTTATTAATTATTCTTATTAATTCCGTGCACAGTGCGATAAAGTATCTAGTTTATTATACTAATTCTACGTATATAATTATATTTTATTTTTGCATTTAGCGTATTTTGTATGTGTGTGTATTATATGTTTTGATACAGTATTATTACAAAATATTCTTAAATTTGGACATTTACAGCATTTACAGCTTTTTAATCTTTGTGTGTTGCTGTACTAGTCATTATTTAACACTCCTAGCGGAAAGTAAAGGAGATAAAAATTTAATTTATGTATTTATGTATATCGATTGTAATTCAATTTAATTTATTATTTTAATGTCATTTAGTTGAGACAAATTTTTAATGTTTTTCAATTATTAACTGAGTAGAGCCTAGCTATAACCCACAGACTGAAGCTCGTAAACGGGCTGGCTGGATCGGAGCAGTACCTCATTTTCACATGTGGTGTAATAAAACAAGTGATTTTTTTTCGTCAAACGGGGTTCGATACCTGGCTAATATTTCAAAAAAATAAAGCTGTAGTTTTAGTTTAGATCAAAATCAACCCCAAGACACTTGACGTTTGACGTACAATTAAGCGTTTATTTTCGATATATTTTTATTCCGTTGGTAATATGTTTGTTAGATTCTTGCAGCACAAATTGAGAACAATTGGTTGAATTTTGTCACTCATTTCATTCACTGACACATAAATACTGTTTAAAATTGCAACCTGCGGGCTAATTACGATGAACTATCGCTATCGCTACGCGATACATTTAACAATTGCAATTGAAAGCGAAACAAATCAACCGTCAAAATGTATCGCGCTGCAATAGAGATTTCTCAGCGTATTACGCCCCCTCCTGGTTTCATTAAAAAATGTAAATTACTCGGTTATTATTATTTATTTCACGACATTTTTTTATTTGAATACGAAATCTTACATTTAAAAGACAGTTTGGCGCAGTGGTCACTGCACCTGACTGAAGCGCTAACGGTCGCGGGTTCGATTTCCGCTTACGACAAACGTCTAGGCCATACGGATGTTTGTCGTGTTCTGGGTATTTTTCGTGTGTGTTTCCGGACCCCCGATTTAGAGTCATAAGATCGTAATGTGAGCTGTTGAGTGTTTTAAAAAAAATTAAATCGAAATCAGCTTCTACAAGTTATATTGATGAAATCAAATTATTTATATCCAAACGTTCCCCGCAACTTCACCTGCGTATGCTATTAAAAGGTAGCCTATGTTTCAGTTGTATATTATAATGCTATTTCACTCTAAGGTTGACTGATATAAATAATATATAGTATACATAAATAAATAATACATAAATATCTACTTAATAATTCGTTAAATACATCGTATCACTAAACCTTTCGAAAATGTAATTTGAAATTGTACTCATCTATAATCCAGGATACACAATGTAATGAAATTACAACTACATGAATATAATATTACGTATTATAAGTATTATACTATGCACATTGTAATTGGTGATTAATATACATTTGACTCATTCGTTTCAATGGAACAAGAGTGCCGCAACCACACAATCTGCATCACGTTACAAATAGTGCGTACTTAATATTTAATAGTTATACGTAATGCGGTTTTGTTAACTGCGTGAGTTTTTAGATGTATTCATAGCCGAATGCCCCAGACATCTGTTCATATTTTTCGTATGTATGTCTGTTTGTATATCTATTTTTTACACGCTCTGTAGTATTTTGTTTGATTGGAAGAAAGTCTAAGGCATTTGACGCCGTGGAGCACGAGACGCTTTTATAGAAACTCAAATATTACGGTGTGAAAGTAAAGCTCTTGATCTCGTTGCTTCATACTTGACACAGAGACTTCAACATCTTACTATAAATGAAATAAAGTTTTCTGGATCTGTCCTAAAGATGGGTGTTCCACAGGGTTCAATTCTGGGTCCTTTTCTATTTTTATTATACATCAATAAACTTCCGTTTTATGTTGAAAGTTTTTGTAGCATTGTGTTGTTTGCTGATGATACTTCGCTTATTTTTAAAGTTGACAGAAATAAAACTAATTATAACGATGCAAACAATGCATTATCACCAATACAACATTGGTTTACATCTAATAATCTGGTCTTAAATGCTAAGAAAACGAAATGTGTAATATTTACCTTGCCTAATGTTAAACAGCAAACTTATAGTTTAATATTAAATAATGAGATCCTTGATGTTACTGATATAAAGGTATTTTTAGAAATAACTTTGGATATGAAACTTCAGTGGAACTGCCATTTGTTAACAACCGATGTTGATACAGCTCGATTAGTATATTTTGGTTATTTTATTAGTATCATGTCTATGGATTGATGCTACGGGGTAGTGATACAGATATTAATACTATGTTTATCTTACTAAAAAGAGCTGTTCGTGGTATTTATAATCTAGGAGTTAATAAAGTTGGTATACTTACGGTTGCAGTATATTTACAAGAATACTACGTTTATCCACAATGATATTGGTACTTTTTATAATAACCGTAACATACATTGTATTGACACGTGAAGAAAGGATAAAGTTATATCGACGAATTTTCGACTTCGCATACTCAATGTACTTATACATACCTCCTTGAGGCAAAGTATTCGTTTTTGTAATAAAATCCCGCAGAAAGTGTTACAGTTTACAAATAATAAATTTAAAGTAGATTTTAAAAAAAGGCCTTAATAGCTAAAGCTTATTATTCTGTTCAAGATCATAGATGATAAAGATGCTTGGATTTAGTATAAGCTGGATTCACACAGGGTATTTAATATATCTGTAACTCATAAATGCATGTACCTATAGTAAAACTTTTTAAAAGAGTTCGAGTTTCTTGCCGGTTTTTCTCGGTAAAATCTACATTCCGAACCGGTGATAAATTCATTAAATTAATTTTTTCTTTCTGTATTGACGATTCAAAAGTGCTTGTAAAAGCCTACTTAATAGTCCGGGATCCCTGGCCTATTTTTGCTCTTGACAGGTTTAATAATATTCGCAAATTTTTTTCGAATAATTTAGATAATTATCATAAGATTTTACAAAAAAAAGCAGTTAGTAATAAATTTGTGAGAATCATCAAGTCAACATCTTTTATCCCTGCTACCTCTGTTACCTACCACAATCGAGAATTTTCGCACAGGAAATTGTTGGGCGTCTCATTGAAACGAAGCTACTCACGGAAAATTAGCTTGTTATTAATCAACTGAAAAAATAGGCCAGGGATCCCGGACTATAAATAAAGTATATTTTGATTATTAACACAGGCAAACCAATGTTTTAGTTTGTTTTAAGGAATTACATGTGTAACATTTTAGCCATCTTATTTTTTATTTTGTTATATTACTTTAGTCTTCTTTTTCTAAATTTATAATTTTTTTTTCATTTTGTTTTTTAATGTGACACATTGCTATCCGTTCCGTTGTGTATTTCGGGAGCGCACGGCGCTAATAAAAAGTTATTTGCACACGAAATTGTCATATTATTTACATTAAAATGCGAGTTAAATATAATTCAGATAATTTCGTTTCACGCCAAACGCTTGGTGGCACTCTGTTGCCATGCAAATTATAAAAACAATGCTTTTGCACGATCATTTAGTATAGATATGTAAAATTGGTTCGCATATACATATGTAGGAATATATCATAAAAGTAAATATAGACCGTATTTTGTGTATGGAAAAGTCGTTGATCAGTTAATATATATTGTCAGCACACACCTCTTTCTAGAATATATTACTCGTTATCGCTATCACAAATATATTCACAATATAAAGTAAACTAGAGACTAGATCCCTGTCTAAACCTTAATACTTAAGAAGGTATATTAATCCATACTAATATTTTAAAGCTGAAGAGTTTGTTTGTTTTTTTGAACGCACTAATCTCAGGAACTACTGGTTCAAATTGAATTTTTTTTTTAATGTTACATAGTTTATTTATTGAGGAAGGCTATAGGCTATATTACGCTACGACTCATAGGAGCGAAGCAATAACCATAAATACTAATAAAACCGCAAGAGACAACTAGTAAAAATATAAGTTGAGAATAAAATATTCAGGAATATTTTTTTAAGACAAAGAATATATTCAAAAGCAGAATATTACAATCGAGTCGTTATGTAGATTGTAAAATGATAAAAGTGATATTGTATTAATTTGAATAATATTTTTCAACAAAATATTAAAAAAAAATCCCATCAAATGTCGTTGTAAGGAGGGTAGTCATTAAAGTTTTAATAATTTATAACCAACGGTGTTTTTTATATATTAAAAAAAATAGTTTTAAAATCGTTTTTTATATTTATATTTAATACATCAAACATTTTAATAAATGCGGAAGTGCAGATCTCACGTAGGTAAAGCTTATACAAACTCACCGTGGGAATTGATAGTCTCAATGGATTTATGATGTTAATTACGTATTGTTGTCAGAATGTGTTTCATAATAATGATAACTTTTCACATGCATTATGTATTTTGTTGATATAATTGATATGTGATAGTGATGGGACAGCTTATCAATGATATTTATCTTAAATTAATTATTATTATTGTTTGATGATGGCAGGGGCGTAACTATAGAGTAGCAAGGCTGGTAAAAAGCCAGGGGCCCCTAACCGAAAAAGGCACCGGCCTCAAATAATTTCATTAATCAAAATCTTATTAAACTCAATTGTTATTTAAGTATAAATATGTTTAAAACTATGCTCTTAAAAAACTTATCAGATATTTAACTAAAATGCATACAGTATTATTAATACTTTTAGTTATGGGCTACTTAAGTGGTGCATTAAAATTAAGTTGTAACGTGATGATTTTACTGCGAGGCCCTATCCAAAGAATTTGCCACGGGCCTCAGGTGGTATAGTTACGCCTCTGGATGATGGGCAGGGTCGAATTTAAAGGAGTGGACACAGCTAAAGAGAGAAGGCTCTTTAATATTTTTTTAATATAATGAACAATTTTGTATCGTTAGTCAATTAGAACTTCTATTCAGTGTTATTGGAAATATCTATGTTTTATGGATTGAAGCGAAGATTATAATTTTGTTTGTATTAGTACCATTACAGGTGAAAGCGAAAACAGGCGAATTTTTTTTTTTCTTTAAATCTCTATAAAATGTTCCTCATCCTTGTGGAGACACTGAATCGGTAGCTCCGTATTAACACGTAATCACGTAATTGATGGTTGGCACCGTGGTCGTTCCAATTAGCCGCTGTCCTACATGTAATTCGTTCGAATCCCTGTCCAAACGCTTATTTTTAAGATTATATGGGTATTCTGGTGGTAGTTGTGAATATGAGTTTTTATTATTTATTTACCTATTCTTCTATTTTTTGATTTTTGCCAAGCTTTTAATCAAAGATGAATATTAAAAAGTCGGAAATTAAGTTTAAAACTCGTATATTTTAAAAACGTGCTCCAAATAGAGCATTGCTAATATTACCAACATCTTTGATTATAAATATTGTTTATCATATATTTTTTGTGCTTTTAAAAATACTAGTGGTCCGTATTTCATTAAATTTTTTAAAGGTTTTAAGATTGACCACAGATAATCTTTTGTCAATTTGACCACAGACCTTAACAATAAACAAAAGAGTATAAAATATGCATGTGTTAAATACGTGGTAGTATGTGTAATGTTTTTTTTTATTGATTTAATGTATTTTTAAAATATAATTAAAAATATTGGAATTTCTCTCTTCTTCTTTATATTTATAAGTGTGCAAAATTTCATATTCCTCCGTTTACGCACTATCCATAGAAAGGGGTACAAAGGTTTTTCTTTACGTATGAATATAAAGATTACCAATATACGATGTATTATAATCTCTAGTTATGTGCAACGGAAGTTTTTTACTACAACAAAAATATACAAAATATTCAAGAATACGCAAGGCGAGTACAGTGTACGGTGATCAAAATAAGCCGTTTAGAAAATAGCTATTACGTGCACGACAATAAGGTCTATAAATGAATACACACGTCAAACACGAGTGTTGCGCGTTGTATCGAGGGTACGAAGCGAATTATCTTGTTAGCTCAAAGATATCAACTGATCCGGTGCAAATTCGGTGTGCCGGCACTTGGCCTCTGACCAACAAACACATTTAATAAACTTAAATTATAGGAGCAAGTGCAGCTGGGACTCGTGTACCGAGAGGTACAATAAGTGACAGTTACAATGAAGTTTATAGCTACCCATTTTATATAAGTAGGTACATAAAATTATGCATTTAGTTTTAAGTAATTTCTTACATGTTTGTTTTATTGTTGCTCACTTTTACTTTGTCAGGATTTTATCGCCGGCTGTAAAAAATTAAGATAGCGATTTTTTTTTCATGCATTTGGAATGTTTTTATTGATATGCATAATATGGGTGTTGATAAGAAATAACGTATCAATCCACAAAAAGTCGAATTCGGAGATATTGATGTATTCTGATAGTGCGTCATCTACTTAACATTATTCAAAAAATTTGCAAGTCATCTAAACTAAATAAGGACAGAAACAAGTTTCTTAATATATTGTTTCGAATATTGAAGTGTGTTCCATGTTTTGCAATATGCAATAAACTGATTTATATGAAGAACTTATTATTAGATAAAACTATCCAATCTGCTTTTAATTTATTATACATTTTATCAGAATAGACATTCATCGACCGGCAGTGGAGCAGCGTGGTGGACTAAACTCTAAACCTTCTCCTGAATAGGAAAGAAGGCCCTTGCCTAGCAGTGGGACATTTACATTTTCTTTAATTTTTACTTTGTATAGAAATAGAAAAGAAAAGATGGATCTATACGTTTTCAAACCAATTAGTTTTAACATGTTAAGACGCCATTTTCTCAAAATGAAGTCCGTGTGGCTTGACATGGTATTGCTTATGAGCGTCCACAGTGATCTAATAAATTAATTATGAATGAATGAATGGATGAGAGTTGAGTGAGTGAAATAAACGAAAAACGAACGAACAAAAAATAAACAAATTAAGAAACAAAAAAAGCATTATCAAAAATAAATAAAATAAGGTCTAAAAACATGATCCTAATCTACATTTTATTGACTTTAAAATATAAGATATTTTTAATTCGACAGATTTATTTATTTTTTCATTTAACAATTATATTTCTAGATACCTCCATAATGGTATTTTCTTAAATTAAAAACGCATAGAAACTATCACAGAGTTGAAGAACATAACTTCTCAGCGGACGACAGGAAATAGTTAACCATGAATGCTATCTCAGTAAATAGCAGACTCCAACGCAGATTTAATCGACTGAATCGTTTGATTAAAATAGGTTTTGTTATTTTAAAATAGGGAATAATATTGATGAATGTTTATTACTATATCCTTACTAGAAAGATATGTGAGTTTTGTCATAAAAACTGGGAACAATAAATAAAGTCCTTAAACTCAAAATAGGGAATAATATTGTATATGGTGAACACTATATCCTTACTAGACAGGTAAGTGTATTTTAATCATAGAAATATGGAACAATAAATAATATGACTCCCTAAACTCATACGCAGCACATAATTGCGTCGTCTGTACGGTCTGTAAACTCATAGAGAGCAATTATTTACTCTCAAGTGACGTATAAGGTCGTTGACTTTTTACTCCCAATAAAAAGACAATGGAATCTGTTATACTTTTTAGTTTTATTGAATTATCTCGGCGTATTGCCAGAGTG
Organism: Hypolimnas misippus; assembly: GCA_037950945.1. Taxonomy (NCBI): domain Eukaryota; kingdom Metazoa; phylum Arthropoda; class Insecta; order Lepidoptera; family Nymphalidae; genus Hypolimnas; species Hypolimnas misippus. The sequence continues at coordinate 9,151,625 of JBBEEQ010000025.1, read as the reverse complement.
TGATGATAGAACTATTCTCAAGAAGAGGACCTTATGATATCTAATATCTTTGGACAAACTAGAGTAAACGAATTACAATGACAATGCAAGTTAACACTACACTTATAGTAATTTATTTTTTAAAGAATCCTAAAAGATATTTTATATAATTACAGCAGAAGAAAGGTAAAATTTACACTTTAAAGTTTTACTCTAATAAATAAAATAAAACAACTCTGTTACCTGGGTCATCATATTATTATTTTTATTTATCAGTAAGCTCCAATAAATATGTCACTGATAAATTATTTCAGCTGTAAAACTTCAACAATTTATGTAAATATTTTAAAAAGTGCGTAAGCAAAACTTATAAGTGTAATTCTCGCCTAAACGTATCCAATAATGATTCCATAATTCCAAAGTCCACATTTATATTTAAAACGTGATTTAGTTTCGAACATTTGTACAATTTCACCTTAACACTTGTTATTTATTCATTGCTGATAAATTATTACGTCATATTTTAATAAACATACATTACTGAAAAAAAAAATATTATTATAAATTAGTAGTGCCCCGCGGTATCACTCGCGTTAATTTAAGAAAAATTATATTTATATAATTTTTAACTTCCCTGCTTGAATCGGATATTGTTCACTCTTTCATTAGTTTCTTTTTTTATTTGGATAAAACTCTATTTTTTATTCATTAAAATAAACATATTTTTAAATGAAAGTAAGCCGAAGATAACTCACATAACATTAGCTATCTGTGAATGAAAGTCCCGTCAAATCTGTCTAGCCGTTTCAGAGACAAATTTGGCGGGAACAAACAAACTGACAGACAGACAAGCAGGCATACAGAAAGAAAATTTTGAAAATTATGTTTTTTTTATGTAAGTACCGTATATACTTTATATATATTTAGTTTTTGAAAGTAAGTATTTGTAAATTGTAAAAACTGTGATAGATTTAATAATATTGTGTCCATTCATAATATAACATATAAGCGGTTAACAAATTGCGCAGAAAGTACAAGGCAGTACGTAATTACGACTGCGTACAACACAATATCCATTATTCCTTTGTAGTCGAACGCATCGTGATTGTAATGTTAAATAACTTGTATGCAACGATATTACGATGAATCGTTTTATATTTACTTCTTGTGTTTAAAACTATCCTTTTTTGGAATAAAAATTCTTTTATGCAAAAATATGCGTAGTATCTTTTATTGCGCGAAAAATATTAATTAGTTCAAGTTTTGTCATTCAAACTAACTTTTGTTTAAATTCTTATGCTTACATATAAAACAAGCAACGCAATTGTTTTATTATATACTTTTACAGGTGTGTTGATTTAACGAAACAACAGGTTAAGAAAATAATAAAATAAAAATTTTATGAAAAAAAAAATATAGATATATACTTATAGGGACAATTAGACCCGCCCGATCCTTGCCAAAAAAAAAGTGTTGATCCAAGCGCTATCAAACCGCACAAGATCACTCGCTGGGCTTATCTGAATATTTCCTAAAAAATTCATCAAAACCGCTCACAGCCGTCTCAAGTCTGTAGGTAATATAATACGTGTAACATACTTACACACCTCGGATTTCATATACATAGATAATTTTAAAATCAGCTAACATTATAGTAACGCCATCTAGTGAATAAAGAAGCAACGGTTTAATATAAGCTTGACTTATAACAACAATAATACAGATGGCGCTATAAGCAGCAAATAAGATTTAGCTACATTTCTTCGATATTATACGGGTATATAAAATATTGAATTATTAAATGCCTGGGTAAAATGACTCTACCAGTGTTTGGAAAGTTTTACTCGGAACGAATCAATCTGTAGCCATTCCATATATAACCATTCAACGGGGAACGTACCACTCTTTTATAGAAAATCGACGCTATTTTGTAGTTATTACAGCTGCGTATATGGTGAATGAACCGAAAGCCTCACTCAATCCACCCCACTTCCTTTTATTAATAATTCCTTTCAATCTCTGCTAATCTGCGCTAATGTTAGAACTGAATCAAGATCTTGTGTAAATTCAGATAATTATGTGACTACTTTGGGAGTTGGGACCATGACCCTTTATCTGACTACTAGAACCTAAATTGTTAACGTCGCTTAGATATTTAAATCTGGCGCTACTCGGATCAGATTTATTATATTGGTAATAGTAATAGTGCCATCTGCCAAGTTGACAACACTGGTTTTACTGGGGTAAGAAAGCATTTAAGCTGGAGAGTTAGTACATTGAGCTATCACTATCGCAATGCGATACATTTTGATGGTTGATTTGTTTTGTTTTAGTACAAAAATCAGATCTGGTTCTGTAATTATCCTGTGGGTTAATATTGTTACAAAACACTAAAATGATGACACATTTATCAAAAATAGATAAGATTAGATAATTTATATTTATTGATAAAATTTATGCTTTGCGTTCCATATTATTTATTGATATATTAGCTCTTAATTTGAAGTGTTCTTTTTCTGAGTTACAATCTGTGAATAATTTTGTATTTTGAAAATTCACTTTAAACAGTAAATATATTTTATATCGGTCTGGATCACGTGACCAAGCGATCATAGTTTCAAACCTTGACAAGTTCTGTAACTCATACTCGAATCTATAAGGAAATGACGATCTTTATGTTTACAGAAAGTAATTATATTGTATGAGAAAAATAAAACAACGGTCGTAATAAAATAAGTATTTTCATGTGTTTAAACTTCATAATGTCATTCATATGTATTTTCAAATTTACTTTAAATTTTATTCAAAACCAATGATATTATATAACTAAAGATATATTATAAGAATTTTAGCATCCATAATGCTTTGCAGACACAATTATTTCGGTTGTCCAAAGATATTATATATAAACTCGTCTCAATAGACGAGATTGTGAAAGTTGGAAAAGGGATTTTTAACGTGAAATAGTATGTAACATACCTATTATATCGATACCTCCCACATAAGTTATTGTAAGCCACAAAATTGCCGTTAGCGTTTTTACTGAATACTACACGAATTTGCATTGCTTAATGCATTCTAAGTGAAAAAATACCAAAAATTTTTTTTTTCAAGGAAAGTTACAACAAAATACACCTGAAAAAAGGCGTATTTTGTTGTAACTTTCAAACTAAAACGGATTAAAAGTGCTCTACTGTAAAATTGTAATTTTGGGGTTACTACAACTTACGTGGGAGGTATCGATATATATATTATTGTTTAAAACAAATAATATAATATTTTTTAAAAGTGTTGTTTGACAACGGAACTTGAGCTGGTGTGATACATTAGTAACACTCTTGTAAGGACAATTATAATTTTGCATGATAATTTTGTACTATACATATCGACCAGCGATGAAAAGTTTCAAGAACTAGTTTTGAGTTGAATCTAGATCTCTTGAATCTTTTTTATATTGTATCTTTGACGCCAACGTTACACTTAATACTGAAAATTTGCTACATTGAAATTTAGTATGTAATATTCATTAAATAATTGTCATGCTATAATTGCAAGCGCATTTTAAAACTACCATTGTAATGGAATGAAACGAAAAACAAAATTAAAATATTTCAAATTCAAATGCAATGCTGCCATTATTGTTTTACAAATATTCTAAAATTATCCAACCACAAAAATTAATTTTTAAACGATATCTTATAAAAGTTAAATAATATACGAAGAATATTTTAATATTTGCCAACACCATACATGTAGTTTTTTTTTTCAAACAAATTTTAAGAAATTAAGCAATAAATGCATGATTTATTTTTATTTCATCAAAATAAAAATAAAACAATTTACATAAACAGAGTAACTAGTAGATTCATGGAAAAATAGTAAAAAAAAGTATGTGATTAAAGGTCATGTAAAATATAAACATACAGCCAAATTAGAAGTTTAGTAAAATTTTAAGTTGACAGTAGATTTTGAAATAATCGTGATCTTGATACACCATACATTTAAACGTTAAGAAATATGACTAATATATACTATGCTTAAGCAGAGATAATTTCAAACATGTATGGAGTTAACTTTATAGTCTATGGTTTAGCAAGCAAGTCCACCGCCTTCGTTACGTTCCAGTTCACGGCGGACGTACTCTGCCTGTTTCTCGGTTAAGCCGAGACGAGCGACCTCTTGTTCGAACTGTGTCATACCACCCACTCCTACGAGATATCCATTGAGTCTCGCCGCCAAGTGTGAAGTCTGCAGTTTCGAGGAATCGAGGCCCAAGCTTCGGCAGAGATCTTTGTGTCCTTGCAATCGATATTTCTGATGGTAGCTGTAAAAGAAATATCACACAACTATAGTTAGGTAAGGTAATTCCTTCAACTATACTTTATTCAAATGGGCTTTAAAGCACTTTCGAATTGTCAAGTTACATGTCACTTTCTCTTACATTTTTACAAAGCCACCACTGGTTCGGAATGTAGTCTCTACCGAGAAGTACCGGCAAGAAACTCGATAGTAACTCTTTTAATTTATCAATTATACATACATACATGTATTTTTATTATATTTTAATTTTGTTATCCTGATAGAAAATCAACCCGTATCAAATCCACGCCTCTTAGTCGTCAAATTTTCCTGTATAGTATAATATGCTGTATCTATTAAAGATTTCCTTAATTAACTGATGTTGCCTAGCTGTAGACTACTGAATTCAGTGCGTATGATTCCACCGCGGCAGTTACGTTTCTAACAGTGAGCAAGAGAGCCGGAAGCGTAACCTTCTCCCTCATTCCTTTCCTAACTTCCTATTCCCTATCATCGTTCCAATTTTAGTATATGTACTGCCGAAGCGAGTACATTCCCTATCATCTCTTATTCGTTTTTAAGTTGGCAGCGCATTTGTGTTTGACGTTACAAATGTCTATGGTCGGCGGTGATTACTTAACATTATGTTCCGCATGCTCGTTTGCAAGCTATTTTTAATAATAAAAAAAGAAAATATTTATGCTACTATTTCTTAGCTGTCATGAAATGTTTAACTAAACGTTGTTTGGTTAAGTAATTACATCCTTTGAGTTTACCGAATACAATACTTTGCACGTTGTCACGTGTCAATTTCTCAGAATTTTTCTCTACACATCTGGATTTCCTTATAAGGTTTTCTATTATAATAGAATATGGTAATAAAATTGCAAATTAATATTATATAAATGTTCATTTCCGCTTTTATATTAAAAATAAAATAAAAATATAGAGTGATTCATTAACATGTATTCATATAAATAAATATCAACTAATAACAGGTCGAAAAATTCGTTTTAAAAGATTCTCTTATTTTAAAATGAATAAAAAACATTCAAAGTTTTTCAAAAAACTACAATACTCGAGATTAAGACGGAATAGTTTTTGGAATAAATTGTGCTATTTATTTTATGTAGATTAATTATTTTACTACATCTACTATAGTAAAAAAATCGAGATGGCCTAGGGGTTAGAACAAGACGATCTCAACCGATGTTCACGGGTTCAAACACGGGCTAGCACAGCTTAGGTTTCAAGTGCTAAATTTGTGTTCATATCCACCTCGTACCAGCTAGCGAAGAAAAACATCGTGAGGAAACCTGCATGTGCCAAAATATTCTAACACATAATATATAATAACCAAGACGATGTATATCTTAATATAAGCTCATAAACCTTCTTCTTAATGGGAGAGAAGGTCTTAGACTAGCAGTGAAATATTTATGTTACTATTCTAAAAACCAGTAATCTACATATTTAATATAACGGGTGAGCTCGTGACCACGACGAATGTAACTTCGTCGAAACGTCGGGCAATAAAAAGGTATTACTACCATTAGTTATCGCGATAAGACCTGTTATATTAAATATGTAGAGTATAAATCGCGAAAGTTTAAAATATATAATAGTACTCTACAATTATGCAATTGGGGTCAATATTAATAATAAGTATAATCATAAATTCGTATTGCCGCGGGGATCAAATAAATCAAACTTCCAATGCGTTTTCATCGAACGAATCAAATGTTAAATGATCAATCAGCGTAATATAAATTGTCATGTGATATATCAATAAAGTTTTTTTGTATCGTTAACTACTACTTGCTGCAATACAAAAGTTCACTTTCGGATATACATATGTAAATATATATAATTATAATTTGTTGAAAATAAAATAATACATAAAATAAATCATAATATTTTTTGCACAAAATATGTCTGCGAGGAATGAAATGGTCTTAAATTTTTAATAAATTTAATTTTCGTCACAAATACGACAAAAATCTCGTGCCAATCTTAACTGTTATTCAAAAAATTATTCATTTTTAGATATTTTTACTGCAAATTTTTTAATGCAGTTTTTCTTAACTTTGAATTCAGTTATATGGTCTCTTTCAACAAATTTGTTTAACGCTAATAGTTTTAGATTTCGCCCTGCGGACCTAATTTTATGAATCACCTAGTATAATTTCTGTTCGTTGTATACTTTGAATAGTAAAGAGTTTTATTCCTGAAATAGTCACTAAAGAATGTCTTTAGTAGAATCTTCAATATCCAAAATACAATGTTATACTTTATATTGTTTTCACTATTAGCAGTGGTGTTGCTTATCAGTGGAACAAATTATTGAATTATTAGCAAACTAATAAAATTGTTAAGAATCGTGAGCCCGAAGCATCAAAGTTGCATGCATATCTCACTCTAAATTCTTTGTAAACAAAATGTTAATAAGAATAAACTTAAAAAAAAACAACAACAAAATATTATTTTGTAAACTACGTTCATGAGTTGTTTTAATTAAGAAGAAAAGAACATTTCAATGTATTCAATTTATATGTTAACTTTAGTCTGGTTTTAGGTTAAAGTTTAATTTAAACATCAAAATATAATGCAACACGCCCTGATGTTTTAAGAAATGCAACTCTTACGAGTTAGGAATATCAATGCCATTTTAAAATGGAGGCTAATTTATACAATTGACGATTACACTAAAGGAGCCGGCCGTGACATGGTTATTGTTATTATTGACAGTTAACTTTGTGATATGTGTCATTTGAATATTCATATGCTGTTGCTATGGTTGGTATAGTTTTGAAGGTCGATTAGGTTTTACTCTTAACACTAATACAATGTTTAGATGATCAAATAATACTTTACGTAGCTAAATAATTACAAAGAATTTCTGTGAGTATCGAATGCAATTATTTATTAAGTTTTTGATATTAGCGCGTTATAACAAATGAACTTTGAATTTTTAGTTAAATTTAAATATTCAAAGCAATGATATTTTATAAAGAGGTAAAGAGTTTCAAAGCTGGCAGTTAAAAGTCTAGTTTCTAGAGTTGCAATTGGGCACAGATTTTTAATAATCTGTAGGTTTAATCTGCAGTCTATTCTTCGGTGCGGTAGTCATAATTCGACATTTTAGTTCAAAACCATATTCCGATAATACATATCACTCAAAAAGTCTCCACATTTGCCGCCCCTAAAATCTGCCGCCCTAAGCTCTAGCCTACTCTGTCTAGTGCATAAACCCGTTACTGCGTCAAACATATCTTCAGTGACAGTGCAAAACTGCGTAACTAGCTTTTGCAATAAGATCCATTTTTGAATCAAATATTTCATTTCATTATTGATAAAAACCAAACTGACTAAATATTATATAAACGATATTTGTAAAATTAATACTTAACGTAAATAAATTTTGGCATATCGTCATTGACACTACAAATACATTGCATAATGGAAAATGCCTATAAGTCCTTATTTTGATCAATAATGTAATTTAATATTTGGTATAAATTTAGATTTTATAGAAAAAGCAAATACACAGTTTTGCAGTATCACCGCCGATATCTAAAATTATAAATTACCATTGCTTAAACAACTTACTCTTCTGCAGGATAAAACGCGCCAGCGGGCGCTATTTCTGTTCGGAGCTGCCCGTTGCAGCGAATTTGCATGGACTTGTGAGACGCTTCCGCGGCCACCCTCTGCTCCTCATCGTGGTATAGAATCATGGATTGATACTAGAAATTGAAATAATTCATTATTATTATTATTATGCACGTCAATCAGGGTCGGATTAAATGTAGAGTCTCTAATTATTTTCCATGTAAAATGAATATATTATTATTGGTAGTAAATGGAAAATTCTAGTTAAGGCTTTTTGATTTATATGAACGTTATGTTTTAGTAGGTAAAAAGTATTAAAATTAGCTTAATCCAAAATTTATATAAAAGTAATAAAATTTACAGTGCATTTTACGCAAACACAATATAATATCAAATATAAAGGTTCTAGAACGAAAAGCAAAAAATATGTGATAAAAAAATTAAAATTAAATTATAATTTTAATCTGTATATTTAAATAGATTATAGTAGAAACCATCAGTTAAATAGTGATTAATAAATCCACATAAATCTCTATGTGTAGAGGCATTTATTATACTATTCAAAGGGATAGATAAGATTCTTACGTCAATTGATATAATCTTTAGTATTTTATCATAGATCCTCCTCATTACGTACTCGGGAAAGTAACGCTTGATCTTGATTGCATGTGATAAAAATATCATAATCGTCTTGAGTAATAAATTAATAAAAACGAAGTAACCTTAGGCAGAAGGACATTAAGTATCATTGTAGAGCAATACTTTTAAACCTTGTAATTAAGTCATCTAAATAAGCCAGTATTAAAGGTATCTTATTAGAGATTTAAGTAAATATATAAATACAAAACATTAAAAATGATATATGTAAAAATTACAAGATTTTTGTACTATCATTGGACGCTTATAAGCAATACTGTGTCAACCCACAAAAAGTCAAATTTAGAAATATCGATGTATTCTTATAATGCATTATGTATTTAACATTATTCAAAATAAATCAAGTCATCTGCTTTTAATTAATTAAACTTTAATCAAAATAGAAAAACAATGATGGATATACACTTCTCCAAATTACTTATCAGCATCCAATTAAACAAATATTATCTCCTAAGCATTATTCCTATTATAGCGTTTTGTTAATAATTAGTCTTCTTTAGTTTGCCGTATACTGTTACTTCGTAGAAGTTGATCCATAAAAAGAACACTATCCGCTGGTGCAATTGTTTTCCTGTATTTAATTATATATCCACTGTAATTGGATAAAATAAACAAAATAGCTTTAGAGGAATAAAAACAAACCTGTCTTTTTAGCTTAGTGGTAAGTCCATATTCATGGTTGGCCCAAAACATATCCAGCAACTCCTCGTATGTCACAGTTTTGGGATCGAAATCCAGTTCGATCACCTCTGTGTGGTCGCCTCTGTGGATTGAGATATTGTTGAATTAACGAATTTAACTTATAATGAGAATATAATATTTTAAAATGTATCGAGCATATTATTGTACCTTTAAGTTAATTATATCTTTATTTGTTTTTTTTTTTGAAGTTTTGCTGGAAAATATTTTATTATAAAAGAAATTTTACTATTACGAAATATACAGAATCATCTTGCTAAATCGTTGAGTCAATATTTATTTTAATATAAATATTAATATTAATTTTAATACTTTATAAGTAAAAGAAAAAGGAACATAACCGCTTTTTTGGTGTTGAGAATTGACAGTATAAAGTGACATAATTCCGAACGCTTAATGGCCTCTACACTACTAATTTATTTTCTGTTAAATGATTAATTATCACCAGATCGTTCGTTTACTCGTCTTTCTATTACATAAAGCTAAAATACGCGTTCAAAAATCAACACAAAATAATCAATATATGCAATAATTTCAATATAATTGCAATCACATATTAATTGTTTTTGACCCACATTAATTACGAAAATTATAAATAAATCGTTTCAAATCACCAGATTTTACCATTACAGTACTGCATAAGTTTTTATATATTTATTTATTTTATACCTATATTCATATTGTATTGGTACTCTTCTATAATACTACCCGCGCTTTTAGCGAAATTATTTTAATGCGCGGCCCTAGTAACACTGCTAGTCAAAGTATGCAAAATTAGTCAAAAAATACCGATCAAAACTTATCACAACTCGAAGAGATACTGATAATGCGTAGTTTGACAACTGCCTCGGCCTTGGCGTGCGTAGACAACCTTGACGCAACGATACACAATGCCAAATTATATGTGATGGCCGCATCTAAAAGAAACACTTCCGTATCCATGTACAAACTGCTCTAATAGCGTTTTATCAACAGGAAGTAATAATTAACTTAGTCTTAATCGTTGATTAATTTTTACATTGATCTTATGTATTTCATGTTCAATATTTAGGAGATGGATTTTAAGTTTTTTTTTTTTATAATTAAGCAAAATATGTACCTACATTTTATATACATTACATAGGTACACGTGTGTCATTAAAAATTACGAATCGCAAAACATGACTCTACATTGTAAATTCAACAACAAATTAACACTTAAAATTAAAATATTAAATGTGATATTTTGCACGCGACAAAGTTAAATTTGCATGAATTCTTAATAAAAATAAATATAGAATACGACAGTTACCCGAAACTCTACTTAACAGAAATGCAAGCAATGTTGCATTTGCATTGTTATTGTTATCTTTTGTTTAAAAACACTGGGCAAGCTAGCTGCTATTGTTAAATAATGACCATGCAAATTCTTACTACAAGTGCTTACTATGAATAAATCACACAGATTAAAATACACAATAACTAATAGACTCGCATTACTAGCATGATTATTGATGACTCATCAGAGTAATGATAAATAGAAATTGTAACACAAATAAATATGCATAAATTGTTAGCAAAAAAGAGAACGAATTCAAGAGCAAAATAGGTAATTTCTTTTACTAGGAATTTAAAAATCAAAATAACTAAAATGTGTATGTTACACACTTTAGTTATTTTGATTTTTAAAACTAAACTACTGAACCGATTTTTATAAAAATTCTATGAGACCTATGGGAAAGAAAGAAGCCTTTGAAACAAATAAAAATAATCAAATAGGCCAAGCCGTTTTCAACGAATATAAAAACATAAATAAAAAAGTCCTTGAGAACCTTCTTCTTTTTAAGTAAAAAAAGAATCTTATTAAAAAACAACGAAAGCATATACATATAAATTTATTTTAAGGGACTTTAAATATACACCTTTATTTAAAATTACAATATTATGCTATCAAAGTTGAAATTACTTAATTGTAACAAAAATATTGAATAACTAATAAATCGATCAATAAATTACACCTTAAACATAAATTAAACGACGTAAAACACGTGGAATCATTAACAAACGTATGAGTAAAACCGACGTAATTCATTCACACGCACACAATGCGAAACGTATGCCTTACGTAAAAGGTAAGACCAAAGATTTATATTTATTAATGCAAACAAATATTACTGATCTATTCACACATGATATATTTTACATATATTATATGCAATTAATCTTATAATTTGACTCCTACATTCATATGCATGAAGTTGAATTGAAGTATGTTTACTTAATTAAATAATTATTATTTACCATGATAAAATTTACCAAAAAAAACAGACAATGCAGCTGAAAATTATTTCAAAATTTTATTTTTCACATTTTGTTGCATAATGTTTATGACCTTTCTGTTAATTTAATTATAATTACTTAAGAACCTAATAACTGCTTCTGGACACACTATCATAACAAAAAAATTGCGCAATAACTAAATCCATATAAAGTTAATAATCATATCGTTTAATAGCAAGTCAGCGCAGTATAATTATATGATAATTCAAGAATTTTTGCAAATCATAACCAAGACTCGTGTTTATGAACATCTATATATCTTCGCACATATAAAATTAACTTTATTACATATACAAAGTGAATGTTTAATTGGGCGTGGGTGGCCAAAGCCGAAACTATAAAGAATAGCGAAAAATATCTAAAGAACTCCTGGGGACAATTTCAATGAAAATTAAAAGTGCATAATTTCGTTTCAGATTTTGCCATCCACGCCTAGTTTAAAAATTCACTTTGTATATATAATAAAAGACAGTTAATCTTGTATGTGCGAAGTAAACTTTGAAACCATTTAACCTATTTTAAAAATTATGATACCATTTGGAAGGTACATTATTCTAGATGGTCATAGGATTATTTACGTATTTTGCCTATTATTTTAAAACAAAATCTACATTACCCGGAGCGAAGCCGCGAGCTAAAACTAGTCGCAGATAAAATTAAAAGTACAGTTACTAGCTAATCTATGAGCGAAAATAATCTTCGCCTTGACCCATAATCAGTCACCTCGCGAACATGTATCTCGAAAAAAATTTATCTTGACAATTTAATTTTTTTTTTCTTATCGCAATAATAAATGAATGCTGATAAGGAATAATGTGTCAACCTACAAAAAGTCGAATTTGGAGATATTAATGTATTTTGATGCTACCTACTTAACATAATTCAATAAAATTTACACTAAATAAGTACAGAAAAAGTTTGTTAATTCTATATTTTGCAATTTATAAAAAATTCTCAATGATTAAAAAAATATATTATTAGATAACACATTAAAAGTATCAATCTGCTTTTTATTCATTAAACCTTTTATCAAAATAGAAAAAGATGGAAATAGATAAGAGAAAAAAATATATGTTTTTAAACAAATTTATTAAGAATAGGTTTGACATCTTTAGAGGCCATTTTCTCAAAATTAAGTCCTTGTGGCTTGACACAGTATTACTTATCAGCATCTAACTGTCAATGAGAAAACCTTCAGTTTAACGTTTTTGAATGTTTGGGTTATTCCCGTAGCCATGTTTCTGATTCAAACGCATATACAACCATACAAAGCTAATTTTACAGTTAATTAATTTCATATATATTACAGACAAAATTAAAAGTAGGCCATACGTTACTAAATACTTATAAGTGTATGTTTAATAAACCCTGTCATTGTATAACATGTAAACAGAGATGTCTTTATGTCCCATGGTGCAGGGTGATTTCTGATTTCTTATGTATGCATTCGTAATGGTATAAAATGATATTGACTATATGTAGAGCAATGTCAAAGTAGTATTTACGTCGCTCCCGTCAAATTAGCAGAATATGTTATAGAATTACTCGCGTTACTCGTCTATTGGTTAGATGGTCTAATGTAAGTACTTTAACTATTTTGAATGTACGTTGACTAGAGGGATATAAATTGTACACGGGCGCTATATTAGCTGAAGCTACCTCTGCACGTCAAGTATATAAAACTTGCCCTTTCGCTGTAGTCTGCTTAGCAGTCAAAACACAAGACCACGTTTCGACCTCGCGCCGTGGCTCGTTAAGACACCGTTACTTTTCACGACATCGTGACTTTTTGTTTGCTTTTCAATAAAAGAACTAGTCGTCATGCCGCGTAGCGACGTGGCGCGTCGTGTTGTTTACGATGCACTTTGTAAATTTTCACGACGCGACACCGTAACTATTCATACCGTCGAATCGCAATAGTAGCGAGCCACGCGCAACTTCTGAACGTGGTTGTGTGTTTGGCTTTTAAGCCTGCAACGCTAATAACTGCAATTTATACGCTCAAATAAATTAAAAATATTTTGGGATATATTGGTCATACAATTTGTAAGAAATATTTAGTATATATTAAAGTCTTCCATTTTACTTAAACAAAATGCATGATACGAAGAATAATTCTACAAAAACATTCTGGTATTATCACGGAAATATGCTTGAAAAGGAAAAAAAACAATGCTTATTTAATTAAAGATACAATCTAAAATTTACTTTATAATAAAACAAAATATAATTAAATTTATAAAGATTTCTTCGATTCAAAGCATCGATAGCACTTCTCAGAAGTTTATAATTAATAATTATGTGTATAAATCAGTATATGTACCGGTTGTATCTTCGAGGAAAGAAATTTGAAACGATCCAACTGCGGTGTTTACAGTTTACACTTGATACACGGTCTGTATTGCACTCTGGTTTACAAAGAATTTGTTAACCAAAGCAAATTCTTAATTGAGGAAAAAAGTCATTTTTATTTGAATGTTTCTAGATCGATTATCCTGATATAGAATCTTTACGTGTCAATGAATTATTTAAAATTCAATAAACTAAAATTAGCAACTTAGTAAATGTAGCTAAAATACTTTACTTTATGTAGCTGGGGTGAAATACATTCCTATTTTATTTGTGCTTAGTTTTTTTTACGTTTCTAGGGAGGCGATGTTATTCTCGTTAAAATGACCAATAATGAAATATAATAACAGTAACGCACAAATGCAATTTCATTCACGCAAAACCCTTGAAATTATTACGATATTTATTTCAAGAAATACATATTTGTCAATAATTCATTAGAAATAAAAGTAGCTAACTTCCCTATTCTTTTAATTAGAACATTCGTTACCGTAACTTACCTAATGAAACATATAAGCGCATTTTTTGGTCATATTCTTTTGTTTTATGTGTATAAAAATCAAAACTGACTGGTCGTTCAACGCAGAGTTGAAATCGCATGGTCTTGAAACGTTCCTTATATGTCGTAAGTGTGCACTAAAAATTTTAGGAAAGCGGGGTTGAAAGTTTGTTAGGTATCACATAACCACGTAAACGCGGGCGAAACGGCGGGGAAATGCTAGTTAAAACATAAAATTCTCTTATACAAAATATAAAAGCGACAGTTTTTACTCTACGCTGATAAATTATGTATGACAAAATATAAACATATTATAATATATGTACACCGTATTGGTAACTATATATTATCATAATGAAAAATTAAAGAAAAGTGATAGTCTAGAGCTTATAACTTACATGTTTCTGTAATGCGGGTTCTTTGTAGTGCCACCAGCATATCCAACTCTTGTCCGCACGATGCCATTCGTGGCTCCGAACAGCGAATCGTTGGACCAAAAGCACCCCATCCCGAACGTCGCCTTCTTCGTCGGAATGTCCACATCGTGAAGTAAAGCGGCCTATAAAGATTTAAAAAAAATATTTTTAATTCATAAACAATGATAAGTCTATTTAGGTATAATAAGGATGGAGCCAATTTTTGTATATGCGAAGTGAATTTTGGAAGCACTTGAACATATTTAAAAAAGTTGGTATGTAACAATTTACTAAATCTGAGTTTTCACTTGTAATATTAAAGTATGTATTAATTTTAATACAAATAAATATTGTAACTAATGCATTGTCATCTAAACAATGCCATGTAATGTTATCGTAAGTTCAAACAATTAATTTTAATCACAATTTATTGCGTTTAATTTTTGTGTAGATTTTCTTAATTATTACAATGATATAATTGTACTCGTGTCAATCAACTTTGTTTCTTTCTTTAATTATTATAGTTAATATAATTATTATTTTCTTCGAACTTTCATTAAATACTTTATTCATTTACGAGTAACTCTTAATCATGTTCTCATTATATTTAATCATCTATCATTGTGACATAGTTTTGTTTTCAATTGAGACCATTTTTATTTTTTTACAGAGCGCTCTTATCATCTAAAACGTACAAAACAATTTACGACAGTATAGAAGTATCTATTGTTTAAAATAAAAAAACTTCATTTATTGTTAATTATAAGTTGAACCATTCATTTTCTATAATTTTGTACCATGCCTTTCGAGACAAATGTTTCATAAAGTTCCTTCGATTAAAAGTCGTTATTCTTAATAGATATTATAGAAAACTAATAAGAAATACATTCTGAATTCTACCAATAATACATAAAGGTAATATAAGTAATACATGTAAAATTATGTTTTGCATTTAATTGCTCTAATACATAGTGTTATTTAAGACAGTGTTAAAATGTAGGATTTTTTTAAGCTAAACTTTAAGTGAAACAATCGAACGTTTTATTTTTTCACTAGAATTTTTCAGGCTTTTTTCTTAGTCAGTAGTCTTAGTCAGTTATTAATTATAATAACAACAACGAACAACAGCTAAACGTATTTTGTAGGAAAAATCGAGAAGACAAACGAACAATTAAACCTAGAATTAATTCTTTCATTAGGTACATGAAGGAAATTTATGTCATCAACAAATTATTTTTTACAGAATTACTATATAATCTTAAATTAGTTAAACTATTGTTTGTCAATTTAGATGTAGTCCATTGAGTCATTAATTTAAAAAAATAACAAAACATCGTCTTCATCTTGAATTAAAAATATGGCTGGAATACAATCGCGGGAATGTGAAAAAAATCCGATGAAAAGATCAGAATGAAACAATTGCAATGCATAACTTGTCAAATTACGAAAAAAAAAACAAATCTAAATAATTAAGAAGTATACAAAAGTGCAACAATATAAACATCTGTGGGAAATACAAACTTTAAAGAGTAGGTACTTTTTTGTTTTAATATGAATTCCTAACAAAGCTTATTAAAAATATGATAAAATCATGGAAATAATCATTTAAACAAAATCATCCCGCATGACATTCTTATATACCTCCAAGCGAGAACCGATTTCACAAATATCAGCGTTAAAAGTACACTGCGCCAAAACGTCTAGCAAACCTAATCAAACAATGATGTTAAATTTGCTACGAAGTTCTTGAACTTTGATCATTGTTCCACATGTAACTAGTCTATTTCGGTCTGAAATTGAAGACTTCCCTTGAAGTACCAAACGGCAATTGTCGACATGCGTAACCAAACTACACCGATCGTATGAAACAACTTTATGGTTAGACGAAAATTTCAATATTAATTGCCAGCGAAAATATATATTTTTTTTTATATTTATGAATTTTCCAGAAACAGAAACACTTAAATAGATCACAATATAAACTGTTTCGCATAAACAAATTATGTTTACTTACTCCTCTACTCTCTGTATACTTTAATTAATAAGTTTTATTGCCCTTGCAAAAGTTTAGAATTCAAAACACGTGTTCGCGAATTATCTTACAATATGACATGAATATTAACGACCGACATAAATCTTCACTGGTATTGACCACTGGTAGTGGCAGCCTGGCACGTGACATTTGACATTTCTAATAAGAACACTGAATAATATAGACATTAAAAATAGTAAATAATAATATTATTCACTTAAAAACAATAGATTATTTAAAATTATCCTCTCCCTATAAGATAGATGTAATACATTAAAAAATAAATTTATAAAAATGCACTTATACAATAATTTCTATTGAGATATAAAAGAATTTTGGTGACATAAATATTAAATAGTAATTATTTCAAAATTGTTACTTTATTTCAATAAAAAGTATATTAAATTTTTTTTCTATATTTTAAAAAGACTAAAAATATCACGTCATAGTTATTTTTTTTTTCGATATTGATAAGTAATGAAAATACATAATATTTAGCATGTTCTATTTCTACAGGAAATATAATCCAAGCATATAATAAAAGATTTTTGAAGTATTAAAAAGATTTTTACAAAGATTGTTTCAATCTTATTTTAGAAGCACGTAATACTAGTAATTGCAGTTAAAATAATAGAGTCAATGATTGGATTTATAAACTTTGTATGATATATTTTTAAGATACCTATAGTTATTTTCGTATTGAAGCAATAATTTCTTCAGGCGCCGATAGAGAAAAAATCGGCAAAAAGCGATGCGAATTCGCGCACATCATAAAATATGCGGCTTAAACGGGCAAATCTTTAAATTAAGTTCCAAGTCATTACAGACCTACGCATGGAGGTATCAAGTTAAAAGTTTGATTTCAGCTTGATACTTACCTCCACGCGTTTCTGAGAAAAAGGTCTTGATATATAGACAGGTGCATAACTAAGTTATCCTAAAAGTGTTTTTTTTTCACTTAAAGTACGGAACCCTAAAAGATTATAAACAATAATTGTATGAAAGACCCACAAGTTTGTCGTCCCACTTTCATACGCAAAAAGTTCCATAACCATCAATTTAAAAATGTCAATTTGCGGTTCGTAGAAATTAATCATTACATTCACAATTACGACAACACGTTATTCAGTTATCCATTAATCTTGTGCTAAATTTTATTGGGGTTATTAATATTATATATAAAAAATGATTGGCCAATAAACATCACTATATACACGTAAAAATATCACGAATAACAAATATGACAATGATACTAATAATAATAGTCTACCTGGACACAATAAGATAACATTTTTCAACTTTAATTTTATATTTTAAAAGTGAAGTTCAGTAATATATAGTGAAGTCTAGTTGATTATAGAGTCATGCGGCATGAATTTTACAAACAAACATCCGAAATTGTCTAACCTTGAAGTCAATATGTTAATTATATAAAAAATTACTTACGTTCGTTGGTGGTTTCATTGTGCAAAATTTTCTTATTAAACTCAGCATACACGAGGAAAAATGTATTGTTTTCAAAATGTTTTTCCGGCGCTAAAACGTGTTGGATTGATAGAGTCGCGTGTGCAATGCGGATGTAGAGTGAAGCCGCGACGCGTCTGCTCGGTGCGGCGGTCCGGCGAACACTGTCAATGCCGCAGTAAACGTAATATTATAGCGAAATGCTCGTATCTTCTTGTCGTTTCACAACACATGATCAGACAGCATGTCTATACTGAAGACATTGACATTGAATTTGTATAGATAGAGAACCCTTAATCCCTTCAAGTATTACAATAGGAGAAACCAACGCAAAAGAGCTGTCATTCAAACGCAGACTAATATTTTTAACTTTGCCAATTTTTTTCTAAATAAACACTTGTTGATAGCGAAATGTAGGTCAAAAATGTTTTGGTCTGCCAAAAAATACACTTGTACTAGAAAGAGGTATTGAGTTTCTCTTTGTATTACTTATTTGGTGAGATTGTAGGAAATATCGATTGCGTACTACTTTATGACGTATTCATTTAGTGGCGTTGTCTGCAGTCATTATTTGCAGAAGATAGTTTATAACGCAATACAATTTTAACTTGCATTGATCATGATGCACGTGCAAATACCTTAACAAATTAATTAGGTTGTTCAACTCCCTTCATAAATTTAAATGTTCACAACATCATTGTAATGTTTGTTATTAATTCTTTTATTTATTGACACCGAATTACGTAACATGCGGTAACACCTAATCGATTGATTGTACTTTTGCATTGCACGTTGCAATCTTTAACTCGACTCTGATGATATGTTATATGTTACAAAATTCAGTTTTGACTTCGCAAACACTTTTCGCACAAATTTCAACATGAATCTAGAACTCTATCATATGGATTTGTTTTTAATATGTTTTTAAAAACAAAGCCTTATCATGTATGTAATATATGTATGTACTAATACGATCACAGATCATAACATGATCATTTTAAATTAAACAAAAAATTAATAATTTTACGAGCACGATATAAGAAATTAATTAAAAAATATATGTATATCAAATTGTTAATTTAGTGAAAATCGAATTTGTTACGAAATCTTTAAAAGATCCTTCCAGAGAAGCAAGTATCTTTAAGAGAAATGCCTTGTCCGTTATTTTGTTTTGCTAAGTAATAATTTGTAGATTGAAGTTAAGTTTAAGCATAAAGAATATTTGATTTTTCAAAATACATTAGAAGTCCTGCTAATTTTTATTTGCTTATTAGATAAGGATGAGTACAATCAAATTACCATCACAAATTATTAGTAATATTGTGTCATTAAAGTGTCAACATTAGTAATAAAATAATATAAATTAATTACCTTTTCAAATAATGAGGTTATACTTAATCATATCAATTAAAAAATAAGTAAAACACAATTCATTAAAACAACTGATTTATTCATATAATATTTAAGTAAATTAGGAATCATCTTAATAATAAACACTACTGTTCAAAAGTCAGTCACTAATTTACGATATTTTTTATTATTATGAACTTTAAATATAGGAATGAAAAATACAACAGAAGTATGCATTAGTTAAAATATTATATAAATTTGTACCGACAACCGTGTTATTCAAACAGTAGTGTTGGAATATACATGCAAAAGTACATTGTTTTAAATAATAAATCACAATATTTATTTTATGAGCCTACAGTAATAATTTAAATATATTTAAACACGTTCTACTTAAAAAGATACAAGTTCACTTACAACCTGTGTTTGAATACGCTTGTAAAAAAAAAAACTTCTATTCATAAGGAGTTTAATGAGTATATTTTACCATAGACATTTTTTTAAGTGTTTCAGTAAAATTACTATAGTATAATTAGGCTGCTCTATTTTAATTTTGTGCTGATTCAATTGTGTGATTTAAAAATAAACTTTTCGGTTAATCCAACTGCATACATTAGGCTTTGTGTGATGTATTCTACCGATAACACACTTTAGATAATTATTATCATTTTTTTAATAAAAGTGATGATTGAAACATTCTAAAGGTCTGATAAAAGGCAAGCTCCGAAAAGGCAAGGTTTTATTTTAATTTAGGTATTTAGGCAATAATTCTAACATATACGAATTTTCGAAAAATATACATCTTCGCTACCAATTAATTTCTACCATATTCACGTTTCTATCGAAGTTTCAAATAATTTTTACATATTTATTTACATCGTAACTACTGGTTATTAAAAGGTATAATTTTTTTAGTGTACATTTTATCACTACAAATTTCAATGACAAAAAAATCTACATATCAATTTAATTAGGATATATTTAAAAATGTAACATCCTTAAGGCAAGAGTAACAGGAGGCACTCAGATAGAAATATGTTAAAATAATTACAATTTTTTAATGACGATTGTAAAACAGGGACAGGCGTATAGATTAACAACGATATGAATAGAGACAGATATATTCTTATATTAAAAAAAAAGTGCCTTAATTTGTAAAACAGTCAAATCTATATAAGAAAAAAATTTACAGGAGTCAATGAAACGATATTTTTAAGATGTTGGGTCTTAATATAAAAAATAATATTTTTAATTAAAGTTACTATCAAGGTTTTAAATATGTCAGAAAATTTTGCACAGGCATTTCGTTTACAAATTTATAGGATTTGCCGCTTCTAGTCTTTCCATTTAATTTACTTATTTACTAACATAGCGTTGACTGGTTTACAAATTAGGGTTTTTACAAGCACATTATAATTCACAATTTATTGGTAGAGTTTTTTTTTATATTGATAATTTTGATAATTATCCGACTACATATAATTAATAATTTAGTTAACTATGCTTACGATGGTAATTATTAGATAAACAACGTAAAATTATGGTGTTTAAGAAATAATTTAAAATAAGTATAGATGTTAACAAAATTATTTTTTTATAGCCGACTAATTATCCTCACATTATAATCTAGATATGTTTTGCTCTATTTCCATAAATTTATTGATATTTATTTATTAAAAATTCTATTATTAATAAAAATATAAATGATCTCGATATAAGAAGAAAAATTTTCGAAATACAAGTTTATCACAAAACGTTAAATGTAAAATGCTCGTAAAATAATACTGTACGAAAAAAAATAAATAAAAAACAATTCAAAGTTTTGTGCTTAGATATCTATAAGGCCATTTTATATTGCTTTGCATGTTCAATTTTAATTTATATATTACATATATTTCTTTTGCGACGACACGCGACATTAAATTCAAGTTAGTTTTAAGTACTTTTTAAGTACTAACGATGCACACTACGAACTATCGAAATAATTATTCTATGCTAGTGACTATGATATGGACGAATGAATTACTAATGGATGGGTACTAATGACTTCTACGCGATAAATACGTTACAAAAAGCTTATTTACATAAATATTTATTAACGTTAATGGAATGTCAAGCTGCCATTATTTTCAATGAATACCACAGATATTGAACACTGGATTTTGATAGTAAAGATCGATCGACATCGCTCTTTTTTTAAATAGTAAAATTTCAAAGAATTTTATAAGTTTTTCTAAAGAACTAATACACCATAAAGTCCTGTCATTAAAAACATTAAAAATTATTCAAAGAGTATACAATAGATGCTGAAAAAATTGGCACACAGAGTATTTAGCAATAAATAGATATACCAATAAAAATCACAACATATCGCGATTAAATTGTAAAAGTAATACATAAAATCAATCACGTATTTTCTTTTCGGACTAAACGATCCTGCTTACGTCTCATTAAATACGACAACATTATAAGCATCTCATTTGTTTGATATGGTAATACTCTGTTTAGTGTTGCCACACTAAAAAACATGTTCAATCATTTTTATATTCACATTTCTCGGTATTACTTTGATTATCTTCAGAACAAAGTAAACGGCGCTGGCTTTTAAAGTGCGATCGATTAAATGAAAATAGAAAAGTTGTAACGTTTTAACAGTAACATGAAACAAGGCACGCTATAACACATCCGCGCGTTACACACAATATAGTAATATTTAATTATCTTAGCTAATAAAATTCTTTAAAGGGGGTTTTATCGGGGTCTACGACGTTTTTAGAATCATATATTATTGTAAAGCGCGGATGTCAGAATTCCGCTGGAATGCCATGGCCCCCTCCCTCTGTCAACAAACAGCTGCGTTTTGAGAAAATAAAAAATGCGTCTCGTAAAGCAAATATAAGAGACATTACCTAACTGGATCACAGTACATTATATATAAAACACCGACTCTTTTCGTCATACCTTAGCAACGTATCATAATATTTGCTCGTACGATCGTCTCTAAAGATATATACCTACATAACAATTCCAGTCTTTCAAGTTTTCAAAAGTAAAAATTCCAAATTTTACGTTTGCAAATTAACTTCTAAGAAAAATGTGTATATTTTTGAAAATTATATAAAAAATTGTATATGAAATAGAAATTCAGACTCGAAACAATTTAAAATTGAAAAACACATATTCTTTCAAAACTTGGGTTTGTAAATATTTTAAAGTAGTTACTTTCGCTTATTAATAAACGTAGGATAAATTCGTCAAACCATTCATTACCCCACAAAGCATCGCTCCATTGCTCGAATTTATGCATGATTATTAATAAAGCGTAGTGGATTTAGGTTTTAACATTCATATTTTAAATGTAAAGAGTAAAATTCTTGTATTTACATAAAATATATTAGTTAGTTGTAAAACTGTGACAGGGAAAAATACTAAGATTTCTAAAATTAGGAAGAACAGCATAGTAACAATTCAATTTCTTGTTCATATTAGTTTACAAGAGTAAGAACTATTTTTGATCTTGGTATTTTAAGACAACACACATTTTCATCATTTTCAATAATAATAATCTAATTTTTTTGAACTTATCCGTGTAATAAGTCAAAAATTTAATAATGGAAAATAGAAATTGCGGAATTATTTAAGTAGAAATAATTGCATTTCGATAATAAAACGGATTCAAATTTTGAAATTCTATTTATCTTCATTACAAGAGAAAATAATTCAAGTTTTATTCAATACCGAAAAAAGGAAAATTTAACGCATTTTAATTAAAACATCGACAACTTTAATTTTTGTAAATGTTTGGAAATTAGACAGTTTAAGTACGCGGAATGGTTTACGAACAGTCAACAGATTAAAAAATTATGTGACAATCTGTTTTAAATCTTTTCGAATTACGTGAATAAGAAAACAGTTAAATTTAACGTCACTTTCAATTAAAACAATCTTTAATATAAATTTCTAAACAAATAAATGCAAATTTCAAATAAAATTTTCAAATGCAATTTTTGTAACTGGTTATAATATTTGTTTATATGAAACAAATAATATCGAAATTGTCTATGATCACAACAAATTACAGGAATGTTAACATTAATACAAATATATAACATTATAATAATTATTCACATTTAATATAACGGTCACTAGCTGGCTCTGACTCTGACGTGACCACGACAGATGCAACTTCGTCGAAACGTCGGGAAATAAAAAGGTGTTACTACCATTAGTTAGCGCGATAAGACCCGTTATATTAAACATGAATAGTATAAATCGCGAAAGTTTAAAATATATAATTATAATAATTACACAAACTCTTTCAACTATATAAAGTAATAGCAACCATATTATATTTTACATAATATAACCATTGAGCTCTTAACACTATCACACGTTACTAGCACATTGGCAAGCCCTTGCTTCGTGAGCAAAAATGGCAATGATCATTCCACATACTGACTAAACAATATCGACACTATATTTGTAAATTGTACTTCAAGAAAACAAGTTATTTTAAAAATTCTCACAAACAGCATCAGTTGGAAATATTTTTATTAAATAAGACAATTTACAAGAAAATTTATTTACCCAAAAGTAACATTTTCAAATCGATATTCACAAATATAGCGCCAAAACTTCAATCTCGTTTCATTACGCTCCAAGAAAAACATCTCGGTGAACGCAGAATAAATAACTTTTTGGAATGACGATCAGACTTGTACGCATCGAATGGTATCATACAATAGTGATGGGAAGTTCGATAATTGGATGCTGATAAGCAATAAAGTGTCAATCCACAAAAATTCAAATTTAGAGATATTGATGTATTCTGATAGTACAACACGTATTTAATATTATTCATAAATTTTTCAACGTAATAAGTACGGAAAAATTTTTTAATGTTTAGAATATTGAAGACTGTATCCTATTTTGGATTATGTAATAATCTCACATATTAGAAAACTTATTATTAGATAAAACTCTTATTATACCAATATGCTTTAAATTCATTATACTTTTAATCAAAATAGAAAAGAAAAGATGGATATACATTTATTCAAACAGATTTATTAAGAATAGGTTTGACATCTTTAGACGCCATTTTCTCAAAATGAAATCAGTATTGCGTGACACAGTATAGCTTATCAGCGTCCAATTACATTATAATACAGCACCGATGCGACTTCGTATCACCGACTACGTCACTAGTATGCCCCGAAAACCTTGGAACAGTTCCCGTACTAGTCGTTAAAGTGGGTGGACTTATCTGTACTTGCGTTTCCTGTTTTCCAACTTCCGGTATCGATGTAAGGCTGTGGTTCGTCGTGGAATTTACGCTATTTTCCACGGGACTGCCGTTCGTTCTTATTTGGGATCGCTGCTTCTTCAAATCCGCTAAAGTTCCTGTAATGTTCAATAGTATGATGAGGTAACCGACAAAATGACGTCTTGATATTTGGAATTCAGGTAAGTCCATTATCCACTGTTTTCATATAAAATATAAATTTATTAATTTACGAGAAATATTAATAACTTTTATCAAATAAAACTAGGTCAATGTCGAATCGAATGTGCCGTATGAGTTAGATTTCTTAATTTGGGTACATCGGATTTAAGTTTCATTGGTCAGTTCTTTCGACTAAGTGGACTAGCTTGCAAAAACAGTGGCATTATAAGTATCGTTCTTACGAGATAAGCATAACTGTGAAGGAATGTGATGTTTCTTAATTGCGCAGCGGCGTTACTTTCACGTGCATGTACTAAACATTACTCATATGCATAAGAATAGTGCTACTATTTACGAAAGTGTAGCTAGTAGCATTAAAATGTGACGTAACTAGAGTAATTAATAATTAATTTAAAACGTGTACACTACAAGATACAAAAACTAAACTACCAGCTAAGGACACAAGAGTATTTAGAAAGGAAATAAAAAAACGTGTCAAGTGAAGAGTACACAAAAAGTTTTATAGTACAGAAGAATATCATGCAAATAGCTACAAACGGCACATATTTAGAATAATCATACAAACGAATAAGAACGTAACAACTACAAGAACAACTAGACAATGTACACAAATCATGCAACTACAACCGGTGACCGCTTGCCTCAATATGCATCCTCGAGATAATCCTCCTATGTCTCGGTCCCCACTTCCAAACTTGAATATATTTATAAACCATCACTGTGCAAAACTGTTAGATAAACTTTACGTATAAATTGTTAAAATTTGTGCCTTACACGTATATGTTATAGTGCTTTAAGTGAAATGGAGATTCGTAAGGATGCATATAATTACCTGCATTAATCATGACGGTGACATGAACATTGATTTTACCATTATTGTCTGTGGTGTAGGTCGCGGTTCCACCTTCAGCGATCGCGATCGGATTTGGGCTCATTATCACCTCTTTCCTACCGTCAAGCGCGTCCTCTGTTTTGAATGCTTCATTGTCTTGACCTTCAGGCGCCTTTCGTATTCCATTTGGTAATCGTTCGAAATGTTTTCCGTCATTATTGGTTTCGTGTATGGGGCCTGGTGAATAATGCGACGCGGCGTTCACCCCGAATAGAGGGTTTGAAATCTTAGGTGGATTGAAGGTGAGGTTATCGTTTGAATCGATGGAGTCTATTCTTCCCTTCTGGTTGTACGAATGTTTGGGAACAGCGTAGTCCACATTTCCAGACTCGTAGCTCTGGTTAGATGCCGTCGAGCTGATAGACAGCCGAGTGTGCGAGAGATCGGCAGATATGTTCGCCGTATTTTGATCATTTTCCACGCCATTAGACAGCCCCTGTAATTAATGAAAGAAACTTGATATGCATATCGTCATTTAATACAGATTAATAAAGTATAGATAGAACTTAACTAGGTTACAAACATTGTTGTTTTGGTATTTATTTTTATTTCATAGTTTCACATACTTATAAAATAACTTAGTTACTATTAGGATAATTTCAAGAAATAATAATTGTTATTATTTTCAGTTTTTATACAAGTAAAAGATTAAATAAATATGTATATTGTTACTTTAATTGTATTTTTTTTTTGCTATTTAGCAAACAGTGAGCTAAAACTTGATTGTGCAAGTAAAACACATTTGACATTGGACAAATAAAAAAACGAAATATTTCATATTCTAGCCAAGTCATATATCGGTATGTTTTCGAAAAAGAAAAAATAAGCTCTTGAAAAAACACGCGCCCTTTAGGTAAAATTCTCTTAATTTTCAAATTTTCAAGTGGGTACTTTAATAGTTAGTTACCGTTATTGATTTGGCAGGTAACGGGTTGACTCGCTGAAGACTAACGGTTGCGGGTTCGTTTCCCGCATATTCCAAACATCTGTATAGGTCATGACCTATATAGATGTTTGTTCATCCACATCATAATGTGGATGAATATTTATCACGGCCTTGGGTGTATGTGACTTAAAAATGTTGTAGAAAATATTTATTTTTCGCTTTTTAGTTTTTTTTTTCAGTTATTATTTTTGTAACTATTAATTATATTTAAAAAACGCAATTTCAAAATCTTTATTTTATTTTATTTTTATTTTATTTTATTTTTATTTTTTTTTATCTTCAACCCAATGTTCGATTAAAGTATTATAAGGGAAAGTATGATGTACTATACTATATATACTAAACTATGGTTTCTCTTCACGTTTACATGAATTATATATTTTAATTAAATATGAATACGTGAAGAAAAAACTTTGTATCCATTTTTACTAAAATTGCGCGGACAGAGGAGAACGAAATTCCTCACACTTATAGTTTATATAATTTCATATAAAGGAGCGAGGAATGCTAATATATATATTTTTTATTATGCATAAAAATACCTTAAGTAAAAAACATTACATATGTACATCACCAGGCATTTGAGACACACGCTCATATATACTTTTTTGTTTATTGTTAGCTTTTGGTCAATCTTTAATCAATTGAAAATTTAATAAACTACAGTCAAATTCTGATCACTAGGCGACCGCTAAATCAACCCATCTATTATATTTTAAATAAAAGGATTTAGTATAATATAAAGGATTATAAATAATATATTTTTTCATTTATAAAGACATTTTTTAAAATCTACTATCACAATTTTTAAAAGGTCAATTTTAACATTATAATACGAAGTCCTAAGTGCATTAATCCAATAGATTTTAATAAATGCCTACATTGTTTTTAACTAAATCATCACTCTTGATTTAGACGGACAGTTTAAATAAGCTCGTATGCATGTAAACTAGGTTTGTCGGTAGGCGTGTCGATTTTAAAGTCTTATAGCGACGATTTTATCTTAAAATATTTAGAATCTGTATGCAGCGTTCGTGTAGCGTAAACGAATATCGGAAATAATATCGGAAACTAAGTGATTAGCATTTTTATACTTATGACAGTATTTATTAATTAATATTAAGTATATAATTATATATTCATGAAATAATTTATCGTTTATTTACATACCCGGTATCGTAGACCTAAAACCTGCGGCTCTTTGCGCATGCGGTGCAAATTATCGTTCGTCAAAAACATAATATCGAGTGACATTTTCGTCTGTCAAAGGCACAATCCCATAAACATTGTCACTAAATCACAAACATTACACGTAACACTTGTAATTGTCAACTTTTATGAGAAAATCATTGATTAACAAACTTTTGAACATCGTAATGCATTATCTGAAAAGATTTGTTCGGCATACTGCGTGCGCGGGAGACCCGCACAGACTGCGCGTGCGTCCATCGTGCGTGAAGCCGTCCGCATCGAGGGAAATCGCGGGAAAACTTAGTGATGTGTCGTCAATCAATGCGCGCTACGGAACGGCCGTGTTTCGTATTTATTTCAGCTGAACTGTTGCTGAATTACCGAATGCCACATAAATCTTCGTTCAGTTTTATTTTTAATTAATTAACTAAGTAAAACAATTTAATTTACAAATTTGTGCTTTTATTGACGTTACGTGTTTGGCTTTTGCTTTCGTTTAAGTAGTTCATGCGTTCTCGAGAACAGCGTTGAACACCTTGCCGTCAAGGTTTTAGATAGGTATTCCGTTCATGACTATTATACCTATGAACAGGTAATTTAGGTCATATACGTGAACTGAGAAACATACGCATACAAACATAGTATGTACGTTTTACGTATATGGTAATATTATAATTAACTACTAAACCTTGAGTGATTTACAAACACTAATTACCAGATCTTTATAACAACCCGTTCTAATTAGACCATCTCGCCTTGTTAATATTAGCTCTTTCAATATTTCTCGACGAATATCGTTGCTACAATGTATAGTAATTGCGCAAATAGTTTTGCAGGATGTGAGGTAATCTATCATTCTATATGAAATAAAGCACAATAATTAAAAAGGAAAGTAATTAAAAAAAATTAAAACCTTGACTGCCTAAGAAACCTCATAATTTTGTTCAAATTTATCAAGCCCTTTAAGCAATAGAACATGCAAGAATGTAGACCTGATATATATGGTGAAGAGTAACTGATGGTGTAACACCAAGAGAACTCCTTAATAATTAACGGCTCTGCATCGAGAAAAGCGATGTTTTGTAAATGGTGATAAATAGTAGACATTAGGCTATTATAACTTTGGTAAATCACAATTAGTGTCAGTAAATAACATGCAAAAGTTTTACTTGACACCGACTTCGAATGTTTTACTTGATACTGACTTAAAAATATTGATGATAATATTTATTTTCTGCTATTTATATTATAGTATTATTTAGATTATAAACTTGTTTTTAAAATCAGTTTATTATTTTTCAGTTCTAAAGTACAGTACACTTCTTCAGGGCAGTCGGATAAAAATCTTACACAATTTTATTCGTCTTAATAAAGTACGATCAGAAAACATGATAGTACTACAATTTACATTATTATTAGATTCGGATATTGCATTAGATGTATATTAATTACATATAATATAGAATATTTATGATTACATTGTACTAGTAAATAGGTGTAGTGAGCAATTAATTATCTAAGTCCGGCTAATTAATATCGGCCTCGCGTCGAAAGTGGAGAAAGTACGGGAGCACAAAAACGGCCTACTTTAATAAATCACATTGTTTAATAAAGAATTATTATTTTTAAATACTTATATTAAGTTAAATACATTCTTTCATTGCATTGTAATTATCGGGATAATTTAATAATTTATATCTTTTCATCACGAACAATTGTAAGCTATAACCATTTTTATTTTTGAAATAATTGTTTTCGTTGAATAGCGTAAATGTATATCAACTAAGACTTTTTGTGATTATCATTTTAGTAAATAATAAAATTCGACGTCTGTTTTAATGAAACTACATTACAAATATTCTTTGAGGCTAATTAATTAAAAAAAAAACTTATATATATTTTTGAGTTTTATATTTTTTCATCATATGTAAGATAGCTTTTTTTATCTTATTTTGAAATAATGTTTATTTTCGAATGAAATACTTATGACGATATAATACAAAGTGCTTAATTATGTCGTAATAAGTGAATGGTAAAGAGCATCACGTCAATACTAGAAATAATTATTAGTAAGGTACGTTATTTCAATAATAGTATTAAACTGCCAAAGCATGAGTCAGATTTGTTCACCAAGCGTCCTATAATTCTTGCATCCAATTCACAGTTAGACGTTTGTTCCACATTTTTTTTACTTTAGAGTTTAAAATATAATTGTAACAAATTTTAAATATACATGTACATGTCGTTTTAAAAATGGAGCAACAAACACAAACAAAAAAAAATGGTTAAAAATTACCTTTTATTTTAATTATGATATATTTTTTTGTTTTAATTGTGTTTTTTTTTAGTTCATTTGCCCTATTTAATACATATTTTTAATACATATTTAATACATATAAAAATTTCAACCAGCTACCTATCAGATCACTCTTGTAAAAAATTTAAGACAGTCTAGCCAACTTACGCTTAATCATATACGAGAGAGAGAGAGGGAGAAGATTACATTTGTGAGCTATACACAGTACGTCGTGAGTAGTTACGAAAGTTGTTAATGTCAAAAATACAGCACTGACAGAAAATCTTTCAGGTGTAAAGCAATGACAAACAACTAATGCAAATTTTTATGAAGTCTGATACCTAACATTTACATGTAACTTGACGATTCGAAAGTTCTTTAAAAAGAGCATTTGAATAAAGAATATATTGAGTTTGAGTGTAATTCTGCCATGTAATGTGATCCTGGTCGCACTCTACGGATACGAATTTCTAAAAAAAATATGTTGAAAAAATCTTTCAAGTCGTATTAAGAACCTCCTCTTTTTAAATCGGATATCATCAAGTGCCTGATCAAGAGTAGCAGATAAGAGCAATAATTTTTGCAACATATAGAATAGAACCGAGCCACATAAAAACGTCATAAGTTATAATTAAGCGCAGTCGGGGCAGCACACATACTTTCTGCCAATTAATTTTATACTAGATCTCGATACTTGCTCGCGCACGTCCGATCACTCTAAATTACCGTCGAAACGAAACGCATCAAAATATATCATCTTGTTATATGGTGTGAATTAATAAACGGTTATTTTAACCAACCTCAAAAAAGGAGGTCCTAAATTTAGATGATTTTTTTTTTTGTGCATATCGTACGCAAAATATGTTCGCGAACTGTGACCGTTATTTAACCATTCTTTTACTACTACATAAGCTAAAGTGTGGCATCCTTTTAAATTAATCAAAATGGAATGATCCGAGGTAAAGGACAGGAGCAAATCGCTCGGAATTAATGCAACCATTGTTTTTTTATCACGGAACGGGCGATAATTTTTTTGAAATCGGTTATAAGTTTTAAACGGAATTTTTTTCTGTCGCTTTTTCATTCCAATAGTTATACTATCACAAGATCTGTGTGATATTAGCAGTTTAAAGTAAGGGTTTTCATTTTTCATAAAAAAAATCGCGAAAAAACAGGCAAGACACCTGATATTAAGAGACATGAACACCAGAGAAGCAACAAATGCGTTCAAAAAAATTAAAGTAACAGCCTGTATATATCCCCCGCTACTATGAAGAAGGTTTAGAGCTTAATCCACGCTGCTGCACTGCGGGTTGGCGAATATACATATGTCAGAATTTCTCCCGGCACATGCAGGTTTTCTCACGATTTTTTCCTTCTCAGCCGAGTTCGAGATTAATTTAAACACTAATTTAGCACTTGAAAAATCAGCGGTGATAGCTAGGGTTTGAACTCGCGATCATCTCTTGAGATCGACGTGTTCTAGCTAATAGGCTATCTCGGCTGTCAGTTTAAAGAGGATGAAAGGGAATACGAAGTAATGAAAAGAATGGGGGAGGAGGTTAGGTTTTTAGCTTGCTAGAGAGAGAACCAGCTCTCTCACTCACTGTACCAAGCGTGCTATATATATTAGCTACTTCACATCGATCTTTTGTAAGAGTGAGAGTGAGGTACAGTGGAATAAAATTTGCCAACGGAGACAGTCGAGTTAAATTTTACTATTTTTATGTAACGTAAACTTATACTAGGTCCTCAAATTTGTTTAATAAAAATCTCTATCGTTCGTAATAAGTTTTCAGTTCATTGTTTAAATATTATACATTATATAATTGAAGCAATATAATTATAATTGTATATGTAACAAATTCCCTCAGTTTTATGGCAGTTTCTAAATATTATCAGAGCAGTGAAATGGTTGCTCCGCAAAACATCTAATAAGCACATTATATCTTAACTTGTTACACAATCAAGTAATGTACAAGATATTAAATGGACGTTAATTAGTTTTCCCTTTCACGATATGCTGGTTACTTTTGTAAAAAATGATAATTTATACAAATGATAATATGGCGATGATGGGTTAGGACACTTGCGTAACTGTTTTTATACAATAACATTATATAATTATAGATATGTATATATTATAAGCTCATGAATTTCGGGACCCAGCATGCTTACAATTTTGGACAAGCCTAGCAACCTTTTAGCGACTAAACCAACAAGTCAATTGACGAGATTATCAAAGTTGGTAATGGTTGCAAATGTTTAAAGTGAAATATATATATAGTATGAACGCAACATATTCATATCAAGGTTTATTAAATTGTTTCATATGCGTGTACTTATCATCAGAGTCTTAAGATCAGCATAGAATTATAAAGCTATTTAGGTGCATAATAATTGGATGCTGATAAGCAATAATGTGTCAACCCACAAAAAGTCAAATTCGGAGATATTGATGTATTCTAATACTGCATCACCTATTTAACATTATTAAATATAATTTCAGGGTATCTAAATTAAATAAGTATGGAAAAAGTTTCTTAATTTATTGTTTCGAATTTCATGTGTCTTCCATATTTTGCAATTTATACAATAATCTCAAATATTTGAAAAACTTATTATTAGATAAGATTTTACACATATCAATCTACTTTTAATTTATTATACCATTTATCAAAATATAAAGAAAATTACATCTTTAGACGCCATTTTCTCAAAATGGAGTCCGTGTGGCTTGACACAGTATTGCTTATCAGCGTCCAATTAGTGATTAACAACGTATAATCCAATATACTCTATTAAGTTAAATGCAGGACCGTGTACTACTTTTAACTGTATATTCTTCTTAAAAAGTTACTAATGTCATTTACGTTAATTATTAATATGTTCTATTTCAACGTTCGCTTGAACTAAATATCTATCGTATTTTTAATTTCATTATAGTCACTCGCAATCAAAACGGCTTAGCCATAATATCAAGAGAGATACAAAATTTATCCTTTTATGACATATTTTTAAACTAAGTGTTCAATTACGTGAAAACATTATTGTAACATTGAAACAATATTATGCATACAAAAAGTTTTAATCTCTTATTTATTTAAAATCTTTTGTTGAATTATTTTTAATCTATTTTTCCCTAGTTTAATTTATGATCATTTAATTAATGCGATTGTGATACACGGCATGCTTTGTCTGTGAAAGTCTACAATGTAATTTACATAACAATTATATTTGTATAGCGAATCGTAAAATTATAATTTTTTATGTACTTCATTCAAATTTACATTTATTATTATTATTTTTTAACCTTAAGCCTTAATTTAGATTTCTCTGAAATGGAATGATGTTTTTATACATTTTAGCCAAAATGTAGTTAAAAAATGATAACAAATTATAAATAGATGATTTTAAACGAATCGTTTATATATTTAATTAATAACAAAACAAAAATTTTTTGTACGTTTTCAAAAAATATTGAAAAGCAATAATATGTTTTACTTGCGAATTAACATACGTCGCACGTGGCTCTTAGTAGGTATATTCCTACTAATATTATACATGTGAACTTGTGAAGTAACTTAGTCTCTCAGTCCGTTTGTTTACTTTTAAATGTCAAAGGGCTAAAGCATATTAAAGGATTTTTTTTCTGTAGATTTGCCCTTCAACAAGAACATAATATGCTCTTTTTGTTGCTAAAATAAAACCTAAATGAACTGAAATAGAGGATGAAAGTTTGTATGAAGTACATAACGTATGATTAGTAATATAATGACTAAATTCAAAATTTTCTTTACAAAACGCTAATAATATTTTACACTTGGGACTTTGATCATATATTTAGACTTGAATATCAGAAAATGTTGATAGAATTGTTTTTTTCAAAATCATAGATTGTGAACCATTCGTTTCACATAGATTTTGAATTCAGTCCCTGTAACACGAAGCGTGCGATATAATTTCACAAAAAAAAAAATGATTCAAAATAATTACTATTTTCTACATACAATGTCGCAGGTATCAACTAGTCGAGTAATATCATCTTAAATATTTCTAAAATCAGATTTTAGTCACAGTAATTATTCTTCGTCTTTCATTTACAGACGTGGAAAATAATGTAAAAGCTCAAACAATTATTTCGTGGTGCGAAATAATTAGACCAATTATTTATTTCAAGAGATAGTAATGACCAATTCCAATATATCAATGTTCTTATGATATTAGTCATAATTTTTCTGCGGTAATATTGAATATTTCGATATTAATTAATAATAGGTGATAACCGCCGATCATGAACACTTGCAGCACCACAAGTGCTACAAATATATTGCCAGTAAAAAGGAATTAGGGAAAATGGGAATAGGAAATAAGGCAAGGAACGAGGGAACAGGCGTCCGGTTCTCACTCACCTTACGAAACACAATTATATTAGCTCCTTCTCGCTGATTATCTGTGAGAATGTGGTACTATCCCGGTTGAGCCAGCACGTATACAAGCTGTATTAAGCCATAGCCAGTAAAACTTTACCACAATAAAAGGGGTTTACAAAATCACTAAAATTGGTTTATTTTTGGTTACACAATTCCTTTGTACTATTTAAACCTAAGTAAAATTAATAGTAATTTTATCATAAACTAGCTGGTGCCAACGACTCATCTGCGATGTCTGTAATGTCTACGTACGTAATTATAGCTATATGCAAGCAAAGTCTCAGCTCGATCGGTTTAAAATAGACGAAGTTTCATACAAACTTTCATCCCCTATTTTATTACCTTAAGGGTATAATTAATCAAAATCCTTTGTTAGCAGATGCCTACGTCATAACATCTACCTACATGCCAAATTTCAGCCCGATCCGTCCAGTGGTTTGGGCTGTGCGTTAATAGATCACTATGTCAGTCAGATGTTATTGAGTTATATATATTATGATGTTAACAGAAAACGCAGAAAATATGTAATGTCGCAAGGATGGTAGAATTGCTCTAAGCAAAATTACGCGGAAATTGTTTAGCATCTGAAAAAAAACTTATATTAACGCAGACTATCATAACTCAACGAGCTGCTTTACAACATTCATAACTCCCTTGTACCAGTTATTTTACTGGTTCACTTGGGCTTTGTCTTTTTGCTTAGTGTGCCTCGATGTCATAGCGGTTGACACAAATCGATCTCAATCGTTGATCACGAATTTAAACGCCGGCTAGCTCCGATGCGTTTTCAAGTACTAAATTTGTTTTTTAATTTATTTTATGCTTGGCGGTGAAGGAAAATATAATGAGGAAACCAGCGTGTGTCGGGAGAATTCCTCACACTATTCACAGCGTGGTGGATTAAGCCCTGAACCTTCTTCTTAATAGAACAGGAATCCTTTGCTCAGCAATGGGACATTTACAGGATATTACACTACACTAGACACAGTCTTTATGTCGAAACCATAATAATTTGTAAGACAATGTGGTAATGAAACTCAGCAGCCACAGGAAAACCACAAATGCGTATCCAACTTACAAAGAATAAGAGATGTAGGGGAAAAAAAAGAGTGAAAAGGTATAGGGAGAGGGTTAGGCTTCGGTAGTTTTTGACTGATACTAGTCAACAAAATTGAAAATTATAACAAAACGGGATCAGGTTTACGAACCTAGACATTCCAGGCAGAGTGCTTTACCAGTTCAATCTGGCATTAAAGTTATGTTTACTACTTGTAGCGTCGAAATTCTCCACGAGGTTTTTATTTCAAATTTAAAGGTTTTATAGGATAAAGGGTTGTCAATACTTCAACATCTTGAATCTAGGTTGGGTTATTATACAATAGATGAAAATGTATACGCCGTTTCTAATAATTATGACGTCGAAGTAATATAACTAAAGTAGGAACTGAAACTGAACAGGAACTACTGGTGGTCATGATTGTGCTTTTAATAGCCATGGTAGTATATTGATTTATTGCCATCGCTACGATTCGATTAGATTTACAATATCGGAACACATAATTAGATTTTGGGCAGATATTTTAATTATTTTTAGTTACAGGTGTTAGTCTCTGTGAAGGTTTATATATATCCATACCGTGCATGTTACTTACGTGTGAAGCAGTCATTCCCAATAGATATTACAAATATTTTTAATAATGATCATTTCTCTCAATAAGGGATTTATTCTAATTTTAGTGTTGCAATTTAAGCTGCTTTTAAATAAAATAATCCTTCGAAATAAATAACCCTAAAAATACAAACTGGCCAAGGACGGTGGTACCAGGGTTTAAGGGCCGTTTTATAGCGCACTCCTATGACGTCACTCAAATATTATCTATAAAACATTGTGACCCTATATCGTAGTATTTCTGTTACCCTCACAGTAACATATTTTTCTTCATCCATTACATTGCGTGTGCTATATGACGTCGCCGCTGTCCAGTGAAACCAACGCTTAAAAAGAATTAGCTGAATTACATCATTACCTGGTACTCGTCGTCGACGGCCGAGTCGAAGGTTTCTCTTAAACGAGCTTCTCCCCTCGCGTCCGCTTTAGCCGCCAGCTGCTTCTCCCGTAGCGACGTCCGCCGCACAGACCGCACTCTAAACGAAATAAATAAGAATAAATTTCATTATTTTTGTTTTCTTTTTTTACACATATAATGATTAAATTTTAAATATATAATAATTTAAAAATTATATCCCTTTTCCTTACAAATAAAAATCGCCTCGAAACTTTTTACACGCAAAATTGTCAGTATTTAATTAAAAGAAATAGAACACGGAAACTTTGACCACTAATTAAAAATGTACTTAATAAAATGTTCACTAGTGTGTACGGATGTATGCGATTATTTTTACGAATTTAGTAGGTGTCAATATATGACAGGAAATGTAACTAAACACATTCAAACTGCTTGCTTCGCATTCAGTCATGTTGCCAGTACAAACAAACGCTTGTCAAACGTTGTAAACGTATAATTATATATGATCTGTGCCTGTGTGTGAGTGATGGTGTGAGGGTGCGAGTGTACCTACAGGTGTCAGCGCTTGTCTCGTATGTGCGTCAGTTTACATTTTACACGATACATGTTTGTTTACAATTTACATGTTTCCGAGTCCTGAATGCTTTTATAACTCTATATATGCATATGTATGTTTGTTTTGGATATACATACGAGCGGATATGTGTAATTTTGGACCCGCTGGAATTGCATACGGATGAGTTATATGTGTTTGAGTGTATAGCCATGTATCTGCAAATGAATGTGCGTGCTCGTTGCCGGTGTATGTGTATATTTTGATTTTGATAATGGGGACCCCATTATCAAAATCAAAATATACACATACAACTACATATAACTACATATAGACATATATACATATAACTACATACAACTACATATATATATACACATACATACTTTATCAAAATCAATAAAGTAATAAATATATATATACACACAGATGTAACATTCTAATTTTAAGAGAGGAAAAATGATCAATAACTTCTCCCATCGATCGCGGGGCCTGGACACTCGGCCAAAGTGCTTAGGGGGAGATATGCGTGACTTAGGGGGAGATATGGAGATATGCTTAAGACGGGATATATGCGTGACTTGAGTGTCCCCTCTATGCGTCTATTACTCTGACTCCTATCTCGTTTCGATTGTAAGCGTGCAGGTGAGTGAGTGAGTGTACCTGCTAGTGACGGCTGGTTTCAGATATGATCGAGTTGCGTCTCCCCTACACGTCTATGACTGTATCCTACCTCGTTCCCGGGTTACGCATGCAGGTTGTGTTAGTGTCAGTGAGTGAGCGTACCTGCTGGTGGAGGCGCTAGAGGAGGAGCGTCGAGCAGCTCGTAACCTCTCGCCCGCCGCGCTGGCGGCGCGTCGCCGAACCTCCTCCTGCTCGACGGCTAGCCGCAAGATGCGCGCGCGCATCTCACCCTCCTCACATATATCTAAAACCGAACGACATTCATGATTGGAAGGAAACATCTAGCCTCTTATCTCCTTGGCTACAGCACGTATACTAACTGGCTCGACCAAGGCAGTACCTAACTTTCACAAATGATCGGTATGAAGTAGGTAAAATAGCGGCTGTTCGATTGGTGATTGAAAAAGACGTAAGCCTTACCCACTCCCCGTTCCTGCGTTTTTCCTTCTTATTTCTTATTCATTTTGAAACTGACAACGTATTTGTGGCTCCTTTGGTGCTGCCCATAGTCTGCCGTGATCACTTAACATCAGATGACCCGCTTGCTCATTTGCCAGCTATTTTTATATAAAAATTTCATTAGAATTCCAGCCATCGAAGCTGACCACTCTAATCAGACAACTATAAACCCATTGCGAATTATTCATTTAAAACAATGTTTAAACGTTTACATTCATAAAAAAGATCGTAGAAAACAACCTCAGCACCAAATTTAAATTCTTAATTAGAAAATAAATAAAACTGTCAAGGTGCCGTTTATTAAGACATTTAAATCAATAATTAAGATGGCTTTATTTTTTTATTATTTTACCATTTAAATTTTAAATCAATTAATTGATTTATACTAATGTTTTAAAGAGGTAAAATTTGTTTGTTTATAATTTTTTTATGAAGAGGGTAATCTCTGAAACTACCGATGCGATGAAAAAAAATATTTTTGTGGTAGATTTTTATGGACGGTACAGGCTGTGTATTTACGGTATAGTACCTTATTTGGTAAGCGTGAAATAACTAGATGCAGCAGGAATCAAGTCTGTTTAATTGAGTATCTATTACAACACTGAATAATAAAATTATGTGACATAGTATTTATAGTAGGCACAGTACATCCCCCTTTAAATATAATAATTGTATACACAATACAATTTAAAATTATTTTATGACAAAATAAATTAATAATATTTATCCACTATTATTACATCACGCTACGATTTATATGTGCGAAGAAAAATATAAACACGTGTGACACCACATGTGCATAATAATTAAAAAATATAAAAACCTGCTGGCGTTTCGTCGTGCTTGTTCCTCACATTGAGATCAGCTCCATAATGTACTAGTAGTTCTAATACTTCTAACTGCAACAAAAATAACATTATATTAATTTTTTTCAATATAAAAAACCCAATTGTATGACAAGAATAACACTTGTAAGTTTTACTATCGTAACTGATCTGAAACAACTCTGTATCTGGTAACAGTCACCTAAGTAGCCTTACATAAGCTGTGGGTTTCAATAAATAACAGATTGGCGGGAAATTTTTTCAGGTACAACAGCAATTTTAAGTAACAATTTATGTAAATGTTATGTAAGTCTGTAAGCAGAACTTACGAGTGTAATTCTTGCTATATTGCTATATAACAACATGCCAGAAAAACATGTCATTCAGGGAATCACAAACAATTACGTCACAACAACGTAAATAAAAGTTATTAATAGATTTTACAAAGTTTCATCGTCAAATTAATAAACTTCGTACTACAATATTTACAATTTTTTTTTTGCATTTATTGTGAAACTTATAATAAATATTTGCATTTGCTTCTTAACTAATTTGAATTGATTTCGTTTTCACTAAACAATATTGACATATGACCTAATTTTTTTTTAATATTATTTTTGATTACCTACAATACAAAACTAAACACAAATGGTCCTTCGAGGCCTTATCATTTATCTTCATACATACTGTACAACTTAATTCCTACTAATCCCTTATAATATTGTAAATGCGAAAGTAACTCTATCTGTCTGTCTGTTACGCTTTCCCTGCTTAAGCTTCTCAACCGATTTTTATGAAATTTGGCACAGACAATCTTTAGATCCTGAGAAAGGACATAGGCTACCTTTTATTGCGAAAAGCGATAAAAGCGAAAGGTCACTCACTCACTCATCACGAAATCTCAAAAACTTCAAATGCTAAAAGTTTCAAATTTAGCATGAGGATTCCTTTTAAAACGTAACAATAAAAATGGGGGTTTTAAAGTTTGTATGAAAGTCCTATGTTAAGCGCGAGTGAAACCGCGAGGTTTATAAAGCCTTTATTTAACCCGAATGTATATATGTATGATTGTAACTATGTTTCTTCGGGTGGTATCTTGCAAGTGAAATTTGAAAGAGTTATAAGATATCAACTCACATGTCCCCAGCAGGCGGCGGCGTGGACCGGCTGCCACATGTCGTGGTCCACCACGTCGGTTGAAGCGCGGTGTTCCAGGAGGAATTCCACTACTTTCATGTAACCGTTCGCCGCGGCCACGTGGAGCTGGAAAGAATTAATAGAAGATTTTAATTTCACGGTTATATTTCTATATTCCTAGATAATTAGGAACTAGGGAAACGATTTGAATGTAGATAATGTTAATGTGTCTTAGAAAATTCTAGAAAAAAGCACTTCCCGATAGAAGTCCAGTCAACCCAAGTATATACTTAATACATAAGAAAACTCATGTTCATAAATTCATAAGGATATACAGATATGATAGGACTATATTATATACTCGCTCACGTACATTCTATTCAAAATCAAAGAAGAAATGAAAAAGAAATGTTTTATGTAATTTTAAGTTAAACTTAAATCTTTACTTAACAATTTAAGTTGACTTTTTAAAAATAGCTATCCTTTCCAAAGGATTAAAAGTAAACTAAATATACTAAACTTTTGGTATAGTAAAAGATATTAATTTTAAAATTAAGTTTAGCGATTTTCACGTGAAAATTAGATAATATTAATTTGTCATATACATTCAAATGACAGTACAAATCTGTTACTACTTTTCCGTATTTCGCATTTCTGAGATAGCTATTAATAATATTTTAATTATCTGTATGATATGTATAAATCAAACAATCTAATAGAACTGAAATGCTATCGTAAACAATTTCATCATAGTCAATTTAAACACTTGATCAAATAGTTTATTATTATAAGCAACTTGATATGCACATCGTTTCAAATTTCAAGACCAATTGATTTATATTTGCTTATTAGTATCAAAACTATGTACCTATGTAACATAAAGCACAATACTTGCAACTCCTACACTTAAGACATATCTAGTGTATTTGTATTAACTTTGATGAATTTAAGAACCATTAATAGCAAAAGCATGTAGTTCGTCTAAATTTTCGAAGTCGTATGTGCGACGATAAACCTAGTCCCGCATACAATATGAATTTTCTAAAGTTTCAAAAACTATAATTTGACCAAATAATCATTAGGAGTTTTAACTTTCATGATAAGTAATAGAAAGTAAAATTCGTTATTGATTTCGATACTCACCAACGTCGCACCCTGGTTATCTCTCGGCTCGTCCAAGTCCATCCCTTGCTTGACCAGTTCGTCTACATCCAACAACATCTGCATCTCAGTAGCTGCCCTCGTTTCATCTATCAGTCCTTGAG
The DNA here is from genome assembly GCA_037950945.1 of Hypolimnas misippus. Classification (NCBI taxonomy): domain Eukaryota; kingdom Metazoa; phylum Arthropoda; class Insecta; order Lepidoptera; family Nymphalidae; genus Hypolimnas; species Hypolimnas misippus. The sequence goes on along the minus strand of JBBEEQ010000025.1, from coordinate 9,109,776 downwards.
TCACCCCTCTCGCTGCCATTTCGCTCTCGATCGCGTCCAGTGTCCTCTCCTCCTCGCAGATATCGTAAGGCATGTTGCCATCGCCGTTCACAGCGAGAAGATTCGCCCCGCGCTGTATTAGTATCCTAACTAAGTTCAGGTTCCCGCAAGTAGCCGCCGCGTGTAGTGGAGTCCATTTTTCGCTGTCTTCCGCGTTCACGTTCGCTCCGTGATCGAGGAGCAATCTCATCATGGCTTCGTTGTTGTCGATGCAGCATTGGTGTAATGCGGTTAAACCATCTTCGTTCGTTGCGTCTGGGGTGACGCCTCGTGCTAATAATCTTCGAACTGTAATGTACAATATGGATAATAATACTTTTAAACGAGCAATTACAAACAATAGATTATGTATACTAATATTATAAAGCTGAAGAGTTTGTTAGTTTGTTTGTTTGATTGTTTGCTTGAACGCGCTAATCTCAGGAACTACTGGTCCGATTTGAAAAATTCTTTCAGTGTTAGATAGCCTATTTATCGAGGAAGGCTATAGGCTATATATATTATAGCACGCTAAGGCCAAAAAGGAGAGGAGCACCAATGAAGAATGTTTCAAAATCGGGGGATATTTTCCTATTGAGAGAGCTTACGTTGTGTGCGCTGCGAAAACGGTTAAAGTTTCGCAAAAATTATGTATGACAGAATTGTTCCTCTTTAAAAGTTCTATAAAAAAAGTCCGCGACAGCATATGTCTATCTTTTAAGGTTAGTTCACTATAACCTTTTTTTATGCTAACCAAATTTGTTTTAAAATAATGCATTATTATCCCAAAGTAACTATTCCACGAGGACGAAGTCGCTGGGGAAGCTAGTATATGTACATATGTATATAATCTGAATCTTGGAATGGGCTCTAACGATTTTCATGATATATATGCAAGGGGTTTCAGGGGCTATAAATCGATCTAGTTAAGTTTCATGTTTAGAAAACGTTTTGTTTTATCCGTGTTCTCAGGCTATGAATAGCTGCTACTACTTTTTTATTTACTACTTAATCTAAATATAATTTCCAAGAAACACGATTTACCAAAAATAAATACCAAGCAAAGCTTTGTCATTCAGGTACAATTTACTTATGTGGCACTTAAACATTATAATAATTTAGTCGACAGGTGGGTGATCACTGCAACTAACTGAAGTTCTAACGGTCGCGTGTTCATATAGGCAATATGGATTGTTTTAATTGATTAATTCCTATTAAGACCATATGATCCTATAACGGGAATCCGGAACAATATAGAACATAAGCGAAATCATCCAAACCACGAAAAAAAACTATATGCCCTATATGAATCCGCAACCGTTAGCACTTCAGTTTAGCCTTCAGTGTAAAATTGAGTGGTGTTCAGCTATGTTTGCGATAATCAAAGGCCGTTAAGACAAAGAATCATCCATCCATGAATATAATAGAATTTAAAGGATGATTTAAACTTAAGTGTTACACTTAGTCGAGATTAAATATTCATGAAATTTAAAAACAGGTCACAGTCAACGATTTAGGCTTTCGTAACACAAGATCGTGTTCTACACCTATAATAAAAGTAGCTGTATCACAGGTTTTATTTTCTATTGTGGCTATATTTAGGTAACTAGTTTTTAATAAATTAATGGAAAAAAATATTTAGTTTTGATAAACAAATAAATTTTTTCGCTTATTGATATTATCTTCGTTTCGTGGACTTTTTTTTCTACGAGAATAAACAATTTTATTTTATTAAGTTTATTTATATATTAAAATAGATAAAAATGACGAAAAGATAATCCAACGATAACGATTTTGGTAACAGCATTTTATATACATATTTCGCATTATATACATAGTGATAGTATGTATACGAGCAATGTATGAGGTCACCCATATGGGACTGGTCGTAAGCACATAATCTATGCACTAATCTATGTTGGTTCGCGTTCTGATTTACTATGTAAATATAAACGACGCTAAATTGTTTCGATAATTTGAAATAGTTGTGTTTTATGTAAATATTTAAATTTACGTCAACATCTTGGAACGATGGCATTTTAAAAATCAGTTGAATAAAATAAAAGACAAAATGCTAAAAAAACACTTTTTAACGAAAAGGAAACAACTTCAAAAGCAAAAAAAAATTGTTTATATACATATATCAATTATTTTGATTTCAAAACTACTAAACCGATTTTGATGAAAACTCTATACAACTAATCGAAAAGTAAACCTTTTTAAATAAAAAGAATAATTAACCAAATTTATCAAGTCGTTTTTGATGAAGAACACAGATACAAGTCCCCGACAAACCAAGAAACTCCTTCTTTGAAGCCAGTTAAAAATGGCCGCGTAACATTTTTAACTTAAAATACTTCTTTCTTTATTGCCTAGACGTAACGTAATTTATTTAACACTCGTTAGAATATTTATGAATACTTAAAACATTAGACTTTTATTTATTATTTATGACTTATAGTGAAACGTAGATAAAGTTAACGAGATTGTGCTTACGTCATTAAAACGTTCTTGACCTGAATAAGTTAAATAGCATGTACGTTTTTTTCACTTTCATCTAATTTCGTACGCTTTTTACTTTCCCCAGTTTACTTTTGTTGTATACTAAATTGTTAACTGAAAAGTTAAGTTGTTTCTAAATGTTAGGCCAACGTTATCGCGTGTTTGGCAGGACAAACAAACACGTTCAAGTAGGGCTACCAACTGTACTTTTGAAACAATCCTTAATAGCCTAGAGTTTCAATTTTGATACCAATCTTTTAAACCAAATGTTCACATTACTATTAGTATATCATATTTTTTATGCCTGAAGCATCAAATTTGATACCTGTTTTTTTCTAAATAAATATGTAAAATGAATATTGTGACATTTTAACTATTTTTCCCTACATCTAGATTTTCAAGCAAACACAGTAATATTTAAAAGTAAGTAAATTCACTTTAGTAAATCAGGCTATTAAGGGTTAAAAAAAAAACGATTAATCATTGGACCTTTTCATCGATAGTGTTGTCGATAACAATTTTTTTTTGTGATTTATTTTAATGAAAGTTGACATGGTTTTAACAGTTGTGGGTCAATTTATAATTGGTTTAAGGGGAAAGGGTTATTGAAGAAACCGGAAAACAGTAAATACTCAAACCACGAGGTGTACAATATACATAATAAGTATATAAATACACTACAAACAAGCGAATAATTATATTCGATTGTTTGTAGTATCATACATATACATATCTATGATATAAATAAATAATTTTTTTGTAAGTTTGTATGTAGGGGGTAATCTCTGGAATAAAATAATTAATTATTATTAAGTGATCCGAATCGAAAAATTCTTTCTCCGTTAGATAGTGCATGTATTAAAGAAGGCTATAGGCTATAGGCTACATAACATCACGTTATGAGTCATAGCAGCGAAACAATAACTAGGATAAACTAGTCTTGAAATAAAAAAGCACAAAATATTCAACCATTATCTTATTTCGATATATCACAGCCCTAGTAACGCTAAACATAATACGTGTAGAATTGTATATATATCGCAAATCATACGTAATCACCTTCCTCGATGTCGTTCCTCGCCGCTGCCTCGAGCAACATGACGCTATCACTGAAGTATATGCTTCGTTTGTTGCTCTTCTCTCGCTTCGCTCTCGTCCGCGCCCACTCCTTCTCCCGCTGCTGCCATAGCTTTAATTGCTGCATGCGGCGTCTGCGAAACCAAACACGAGTATTTCAATTATAACATCAACAAAATTAAAGCGGATGTCACGGAATCCTGTTTTGTTTTGGATCATCGAGCTGTGGGAAAAAAAAACAAATAAATTATAAATACCGGTGACCAAATACGTAATGATTTAACATTTTCGCTGCAGATATACGTGTATTGTGCTTAGAATAACACCGATGACCGACAATCTATTTATCACCAACATCGTCGAACATCTGATAATGATACTGACGATATTTTCCGGAGAAAACTATTGTGTATATTTTTTTTTTTTTCATATTTCAATATGTCAGATAAAATACGTATATATCCGTCGAGAAGTCTATTGTGTAATATGCAATATTAAACTAACATTTGCAAATGTCAATAGGAGCGAAACAGAGTTTAAGTTAAAACACTAGCGTCGTCACAGTTCCTACGGTATTGAGCGTAAAGGTCGCAGTAAAAAAATACGAACAATATTACACTATAATAAATTAATTAACATTCAAATTACACTTTTTATTGTTGCTTAGTCAACAGTACTTCGGTCCTTATGCGAACAGTTCATAAATAGGTCATCACCTCGTCTTACAACATCGTTTAATGTGCGTTGTTTAATTGAATCAGCAAAATAATTTGTATGGATAAATTAATATATTTGTTCTTATGAATTAATGGATAAAAATCTTTTAAGATTAGGTAATTTAAAATTATCAGATAAAGGTGGACACTTATAACATAGAAAGTACTCGCATAAAAGAAACTGGACTGCATTTTAAGCGAATGCGGTTAAGCAGAGAACGTTATTGAAGTCGCATTTATTATTTCATGTTTGTGCGTTAAAAATTACGAACCGAAGGTACACACGCAAGCGTGACATACCGGCTGAAACCGGTTATAGAGCGGGGACAGTAGTGTGCCGCCGATCCAGGATACGTACGTATCATTAAATCTTATATCTACAAAACTGGGACACTTACAAAACTGAACACACAAACTGTAACATTATGACTCTATTACGAAGTTTTCACAACATGGTATGCACGATTACCTTTGATGTGCTCGTATGTGAAGATGTTCTCAACAATTGATACTGAATAAGCGAGTGAGATTCGAAGATCAACTTCGTGATGTTTGTATCAGCGATGTTGAATTTTCGTATAAACGTTTATTGTGCCGTCACATTTTCACACTGTGATTGTGACAATAAGAATAATTGAATACCAATTCGCACATCCGATCTATATTAATGTTATTTATTTTCGATTAACTTAAAATAGATACAGAATAAGGCCGTTGCGTCAAGTAAGATTCCATTGCTGATAACTGTGCAATAGTTATAGGGAAACTAGATCTCGCGTGGACGTATTAGATAACAGTAATAGTAGGCACAGAGGATGATTAGATTTATTTCTAAGAGATTACAAATACATACTGAAACCTACGTACGTTAATTTATTCATATTAACATACTTTTAATCATATTTTCGATAAATATATAAAATGGTCTTTTACAAAAAAACTTGACGGGAAGTTTAATCTCCTATATATTGTATATTTCATCTAAGTTACATTTTTTTTATAACATCGCCAACATGTTAAATCTATTTCTTCAGTGCTAATTTCTTGTTACGGATAAATTTCTAATTATACATTTTTATTGAAACGAGGTTAATCTTAATCGTCAAATAGTATGATTTAAATTTTGCTCGAACGAATCAAATTATCATGGCTAAATTGTAACACAAGTAAAATTGTTTATGAAATTTGCCCCAACCGATAACTTATAGGTACGTGGCACGAACATGCAATTATGTATATTTCAATTTCCTCAGCAGCCTTTTATTATATTTTACACTTAATCCCGCATGGGGTAACAGTTCGTTCGCATGCAATCGTAAAAAGTGAAAATGGTTTCACTTTATAACAAAGAAATATATTATAAAAATATAAAATTAGTAAACAAAAATAAGCATGATGCACTTTAATATTTAACTTTATAAAAATAAATACATGGAATCGAGAACTGTTAAAGATTTTAATGTTAATATTTTCAAGTTTTTGCATGGCTATGTAGTATTGTAATAACGTTTCTTCCAGCTTACTTGAAATATACTCATAATACGTACCTACCTACTAAAAAAAGTTAGACTGCTAAATTAATTGTAGTTGTTTTTCGACCTCTATTGTTTTTGAAGCAAACTACACTTTTTGCTACTTTCGTGCCATATAATGATGATTACTTCTTTAATAGAAACATATTGAACACAAAGGTCTCAACAAATTATTACGCTAATGTAAGTTACATTCATATTTCTTAATGAAGATGATCACATATATTTTAGAAAGAAATATATTTGTACTACTATTATAAAAATTTGTTGCACTTTACAATCGCAAAATGTGTTATATTCCATGAGTTTTTCCGTGACCTAAATTGCTCTTAGCGAAACAAAGCAAGACACAATAACAAGTTAATGATATTTATAAAAACATTCATAGAGTTTATCTAAATTTGATTTTGAATAGTTCTCTTAACTTTTACTCTTTAATAAGTTTGATTTAATTACATTGTATGTTACCGAAACCGATTAATAATTTATTCGAGACACTTACATATGTCTTACTTTGATGGATGAATAAATAATGATCGATTTTGTGTTGATGTGTTTGACATTACATCTACAAAATACACAATTTTTTTGACGTTATAATAGTTTTTTAAAAATTTAATTATTTTTGAAAATCAAAGAGTGGAATAGTTGTACCGAAGTGTTCAGTAAGTTATTTTCTCAAAAAGGCTATGCGAGTGGTTTGACAGCAATCTACTTAATAGGGTCCAATAAAGTTTTTTATGTATTGTTTCTCTAAATTGTCAGTATATCGTTTAACCCCGAAAATCCCTCAAATCACATTTAAACATAAAAAAGTCGACCACGATAAATTACGATCGCCATTTTGTTTACAAGAAACATAATCTACCACATAAACATAGCACGTGTAGACGAATCGATATACATTGATTCAAACCCATCCAGCCATTGAGCTCGACGGTATAAATAATCCCACATAATATGAAACTAAATATCCCACTGCTGAGCAAAGGAATCCTCTCCTATTAAGGAGAAGGTTAAGCGCTTGATCCACTGCGGGTTGATGGATATACATATGTCAGAATTAGTCTTAACACATCATTCCTTGTCATGTTTTCCTTCACCGCCGAGCTCGAGATGAATTTCAACATAAAATTAAGACATGAAAAGGTTTGAATCCCTTTTGAAATCATCGCGCAAAGGCTAAGATTGACGTGTTGTAATCGCTAGGCCATTACGGCTCTTAATAACATTGCACATATTCAAAATACGCGTGAAAAACATAACCCTATCTTTGCAATCGAGTAATTAAACGCAACTTTACAAAAACAATTCACATTCAATTTTACAATTAATACGTCCATTGTCAGTTCATTATCAGAGATATTAAGTCGAATTTCGGTGAAATACGTAATATATTTTAAATAATCTCCACAAATATGATAAAAAGGCTATGCAAGTCTTGATTAAATCGGTAATAGAATAAAAATAGTCCCATATATTCATAAAATAAATTAAATTAAAAAATCAAAAAACCCGACTGCGTAAAAAGTAAACCAAACTATGTAATAAAAAAATATTATTATGTATTATAGTTGAGACTTTTGTTATTGAATATCATTGAATAACTAAACTTACCATTCATCTACATAACGAATTCAACAATCGGGACCTATTATTAGGAAGCCGAAATTTTTATCAGTCCCGACAGTTAAAATCGTTATGTCAATAGTAGGTATGTATCTAGGTATGTTTTTATGTGGGTTCACATAAAAACATACCTAGATACATAGACTTATAAACACATTTGTGTCGCGCAGTCGGGTAAAGAGAGTTTTCAGAAAAATAATTTTGTATATAACCTAATACTACGTAACTTTATATAAGATTAGATACAGATGTTACGTACCATATGATACTACTATAAGGTTAACCAGATATATATTATCACTAAGGGGATTATGTTTTGGATAAGGAAACTTCCTACTACTATTACAAACGCGATTTGTGAGGATGATGTTTATCCCACTTTCAATTTGAACTACTGGACGGATTTTGATAAAACTTTACAGTTATATAGCTTATACATTAGAATAACATATACGTTATTTTTAGCAACGTACCATGGAGGGCATGTTATAACTATCTGATAAAATATAAACAAGATTGTCTGGTCACAAAAATCTTCAACTGTCATTGATAAATACATTACTTAGACATATATTCTATTATCAGTTTGGTATTGTATTTATGTACACGATTTTAAAATATATAAAAACTCAAATACATGCTAATATTATAAAGTGGTAAAATTGAAACTACTTATCCCTTTTTTTTTGTTTGCGTTAGATAGTTCGTTAGAAAGGTTAAGGCTATATTACATCACGCTACGACTGTCAGGAGCATAGCAATAACTAGAAGCGCAAGTAAAAATACGAGGGGCAGCTAATCTATACAAAAAATATGTAATTTCAAATTAAAAGCTTTTAACTAAATAAAAAAGAAGGTTACGCGAAAGCAAAATTGAAACCAAAGAAACAGTTAACAATATCCGATCCAAGCAGGGAAAGTAAACATTATATAAATATATTTTTTCCTTAAATGAACGCGGGTGAAACTCCGGAGCACAGCTAATATATAATAAGATTCTTTTATACAAAAGGAACTACATTATATTATACAAAATTATTTCATGAAGGTAGTTCTATTAACAATGATATTATCTGTTTTTATACAAGATGTCAACTAGGCATTTGTTGGATATTATAACAGTGTTAGCGAAATCGATATTAAAAAAAAAAACTGAATTAAACTTTTTTTATTCTTTTTCATAATACCCTACAAGATCCAGAGCCTACAGCCTCGTTTCCTCGGAAACACCTTGTATATAAGACAAGATATAGGCCACGTGAGTAAGTAGGTTACAACTTCCGATACAAAATGAGATTGTGAGAGTCCTTAACTATTTATGATACCTACCGTTGAATCAGTATTCTTTTGTATCTAAATTAAACAACACTCAATAAAAACATACGTATCAACGTAAAAAACTGAATTACTCAAAATAATTACCAGCTCAATTTACAAATAATCTTTTAACTTTAGATAAACCGTTTCTTGGATAAACTTGTAGGATGTATATCATTACTATTTAACTCATAAAAACGATGCAGTTACCATAAATGTCACCCCCTTGATGTACTTAAAAACGCAAATGAAAAATATTTGAGCATATTTTTTTTAAGAAACGATAGGTATCCCATACACATTTTCATCCCCAATTTCACCCTTGTTCCGTTTTATTTTCACGACACAAATTCCCTCTTTTCCAAGAGCGATTCAATATGTATATTGTATACCAAGTCTTCTAAATCGGATTACCGTTTTAGAAGATAAAAGGTAACAAACATATGTACAGCGAAGTTACTTTCACATGTATAATATAGTATGAATTCCTCGAATTTATTATCAACTAAAACTCTCTAAATAAAATCTTTAAGTGCGCTTATTAAATTATATCTAAGTGATATCATTTTAACATAAAAAATAAATTGAAATAACCATGTAATGTGTACGAACATATGTTAATTACGACAACATATCTTCAAAACGGCATATCAAAATCATTATATCTCTATATACCTACAAACTAAACATATTTCAGCTGAAATACTTCAATATGTCATCGTTATCTGCGATCCGATATCTCGTTTGATAGGAATAGATATCTTCTATTAACAATAGTAACAATTTCATTGCTCTCGAACAGGTGAAAAATACGCGTCTATGAAGTTACAAAAGTAGGTCGCTACGCATTTTCTCTTACTGGTCAAGATCTATAAAGCGCGTTTTCAAGATAGTATCAGACTCCACACTTTTACCGAATCTGCGTTATCGCAATTTCGTATAATAAACCGATTATCTTGCACAATGATATTGGTAGCATAAACGTTGTACATATTGATAGTGCGACTGAAATTCTTGTGACTTGAGGAGTTGCCTAGCAGCGGGTTGTTGATGTCCAGTAAGAGAACATGGAGATATATTATAACAAACGTTGAAAAATAATGTCACGGACTATGAATCTACACTAATATTATAAAGCTGACGAGTTTGATTTGTTTATTTGAACGCGCTAATCTCAGGAACTATTGGTTCGATTTGAAAAATTATATTTGTTTTAGATAGATTATTTATTTAGGAAGCCTATAGGCTATATTACATCACGCTACGACTGATAGGGGCGAAGCAGTAACCATAAACACGAGTAAAACAGCAAGGGACTGCTAGTCTATTATTATTATTAGTAGTATATTATTATTCACTTCTTCTTTAACTATCGTGTTTATTATACGGACGGATTGTCACAGTGGTTACGGCAGTTGAGTAGTTTAGTTATTGATCGCGGATTCGATTCCGACTCATGTTCTCACAGGTCATGCTTCTGTTAGTCGCGGTAGTGCGTCAGTAATATGGTTTCCGAATTTGAATACGGAATGTATTCAATCCGCTCAACTCAATGTTGTAATTCGCTCTAAAAAAACACTAAATGTTATTATGGATATATGTATTTCATTAAAATTTTAATTTATGTCGAAGTAGGTACGTGCTGTTATTTATACGGTAAGAGTAAAAAAATATATAAATAAATAATTATTACGTTACTTAACAAAACAGAATGCCCGTTGGTCATTATTTTTACTTAGCAATCATGGTTTTTTCCTACGTTCTTTACTGAAGCGAAACGTTTCTGAAGCATTGATATTAAATAGGTACTCTTGTTTCTTGATAGCAAGTTGTTTACAGCTGGTTATTCATTGAACTAGAATCAACATCGTAAAATAAACGTCTTACTCTCCAGACGACTGGCAAATACATCGTCTTAAATTTACTTTAAAAATTCCAAAATATAGAAAACTCGAAAAGGAAATAACTTTTAAATATTTGATTATTTGTTTTCTTATATTGAAACCACATGACTTTATTCGTTTTATCTATACAAATATATAAGCTGAAGAGTTTGTTTATTTGTTTGATTGATTGTTTGCTTGAACGCGCTAATCTCAGGAACTACTGGTCCGATTTGAAAAATTCTTTCAGTGTTAGATAGCCCATTTATCGAGGAAGGCTATAGGCTATACATTATCAGGCTAAGTCCAAAAGGAGCGGAGCACTAATGAAGAATGTTTCAAAATCGGGGGATAGTTTCCTATTGAGAGAGTTTACGCTGCGTGCGCTGCGTAAACGGTTAAAGTTCCCCTTTAAAAGTTCTAAAAAAAGTTCGCAGCAGCATATCTAACTTTTAAGATCAGCTCACTATAACCTATTTTATGCTAACCAAATTTGTTCTAAAATAATGCATTATTACCCGAAAGTAACTATACCATGCGATCGATCATCCATATCCGACGAATATTTAAAAATAAAAACTTTAAAAATAAACGAGAAAATCTGCACCACAAATTAAGTCAAATCAAGTGAAATTCGAAAGAATGGCAACCCTAAACTTTAAGCATTCTGTAACACTTCGTACACGCTAAGATATTTATGATTGTATCCTGTAGAGAAATGTTCGTCCGGTTTTGCAATAAACAAGTCATTTGTAGCGCATTCTGACGGAGGCTGAGACTTCTGAGAGACGTTTGTTTAACATATTTTCTTTATAAAAGAAAACTATAAAACATTTTTTTTTTAATATTACATGGATGCTGATATGCAATACTGTGTCAAGCCACACGGACTTCATTTTGAGAAAATGGCGTCTAAAGATTTCAAACCTATTCTTAACACATCTGTTTGAAGAAGCATATATCCATCTTTTCTTTTCTATTTTGATAAAAAATATCATTAATAATTAGCAGATGAGCTAGTAAAGATTTTTATCTAATAATAAGTTTTTCAAATATATGACATTATTGCATAATCCAAAATATGGAACTCACTTCAATATGCTAAACATTTGATTAAGAAACCTTTTCTTGTACTTATTTAGTTCAAATAACTTGAAAATGTTTTGTATAATGTTAAATACGAAATGTATTATCAGAATATATAAATATCTCTAAATTTGACTTTTTGTGGGTTGACACATTATTGCGTATCAGCATCCACATAGCAATAACACTAATAACAATTAAAAAGTGCACCTGAATGGTTTATTCGTTGATAATTTTAATATCAACTCTAAGTATAAAATTATGTTAAGGTTACATATTTTTATCCGTTATTCTCTTAAGCGAATCTTACAATAACATAAAAAAACAGTCAAGTGCGAGTTGCGAGTCAAGTATTTAAATTTTTCTTTTTTATAAAATTTTTACGATGTTTCATTTGACTGCATTATTACATTAATTCAATTCTTTTCCCAGCAGTATTATAATAATTTTATAAAATCATATTAGACAGTTGAAAACAAAACATGATGTAAATTTTTTTATCACAATCACTTATACGTGTTAACTTGTTATTCCAAACAAATAATTTACACTAATTTATTCATTATATATTACTATCGTCAATATATATAGGTAAATATAACACAAATTTCGCAATAAACAGTAACAATCGTATACGGGCTGACCAGTCTCAGCTTGCGTCAAGTGAAAGTATGTGAAAAAGCGAGTATCATAACATGACTAATATTACGCATTGCTAAGTGTTTAATCTTAATATTCTGCATATTGTACGTTTATTGGTCTTTACTTAATAACTCACTCGAATCGGTAGTTTAATCGAATGACGTCATCGTTTATTTCGTGTAGTTCGGTCATAATTATTTTTATAGATTTTATCTATTCTGACCTTAGTATTAACTGAGTTTTTAGGAGCGATTGTCATTTCGCATCATGAACGTTCAAGGATGAACAATTTTATGTTGGATTGGAATCATTATTTTAAGCAGTTTTTAAAAAGTAAGTCCTGTATTTGACCCGTATGTATATATATATATATATATATGGGTTTGTATGTTCGCAATTGTCTTAAAAACTAATGATTATATTTGGTTGGGGTTTTCGCAATTAAATGCATATTTTTCAAGGTAGGTATTAATATGTTAGGATCTGATGAATATCTTCGGAGATAATTGCGATTATTTGTCCATTTTTAGGTACAACAACAGTTTTGTTTGAAAACATTTTTCTACGAAAACAATTCTTGATGATTTTTCTTTGATATATGTTTCTGAGTCTGGCGGTTCAACATCCTACACGAGGCATAACGTACACAAGAAAAGTACCATGAAGCGTATAATCAAATGAAATATTTATAAGAATGGGTAACAAGCCCAGAACGTATGTTAATCAATCAAACCGCTTGTAGCCATCATCATATACCGTACAGGTAGTCATTTACTACTAATATAAATTGATAAGACAAATGAGGTGATAATAACTACCGTTTCCAACACTCAATCAAACAATGCATAATTTTATCACCGCCTCTAATATCCAGAAGCTGCTTATAAAATCTTCAAATAACGCAATATAAAAGACGATTAAACAAATACACACTTAGTTAATGCGAATTTAGTGCATTTTGATATTAACTTAACTTATGAACTTAAGAGTGATACTTATTAAACTTATAAGCTACACCTATTCTGCAACAATACGTTTTTCCTTTTACTCATTCGACCTCGGTAGTATTCATGTCACATAACGAAATAAAAATTTTATCTCATAGATGGAGATAAATAAAAAAAAATCTTGCCGTGATATTTATTAATTTAAACCGAGTAAACTAGAAGTTTTGAAGAAAGAACATTAAATACGTACAGATGTTTATAATATTGCATTAAACACAAATCCTTTTTAAACCTACTTCAAATAATGTTTTTTAAATAAAAATGGACTGACTTCAAAAACGAATTTAATAGGTACAAATAATATAATGGCAAAAAATAAATATTTTCTAAAACATTTTGAAGTCGGTGCCAAGTAAAACATTGGAAGTCGGTGTCAAGTAAAATCATTTATAATACAAAACCTTTAAAATAATGTAAAGTCAAAGCTAAATTTTTATGTATTAGACCATTAAGTAAGAATTAAAAAAATAATGAATAAAGTAAAAGGCCTATTATTTGCACTTAGACTAGACTAAAAAACACTATTCCTATATTTAAGATTTTATCATAAATTTTCAATGATGAAATGATATTAAAATAAGCTTGATTCCACCTAAATTTTGCGAACATTAAATTTCGATGAAGCGTGGGTGAAGATAGCCTTTATTAATACGAAACCAATGTTACTTATTTAGTATATATTAAGACAATAACCTTGCTAGTATCTAAATAGGACATCGGATTACAAACAAAAACTTTTTACGAGTCAATATAACAAGTGGACTGTACAATGAGAAACTATTAAAAATACTTCACATTTTAGATTGCATTTTGCATTTACATAGTAGTGTGAATAATAAACCCGGTAAATGCAGTGCGACTCCTATCGTTGAAGAAAAAGCCCCTACAAATTTCATTGATAAACGTTAATTTATTTAAAGTTATTCGTCAATCATCAAGGATGTAGGCAAAATTGGTTATTATTAATTATTATTAAGTATACTTATATCAAACCTCTTTTCACAATAAAACATTCCTTATTTTCATCCCAGGGCTATAAACTTTGCGATAATGCAAAATCATAACCGGTTTCGTAATTTCTGTGCGTTCGTTGTTATGCTTACGGACAAACTTTTGACATTTACTTTTTAATGACACGTATTTATAGAAAACCCGTAGTTTCTTAGTTTCATTCGCTTTACATTATTACTCTGGATTATACTTACCTCACTAATAACGCAATAACATAGCTTACCTTCACTGCTGAAGGTCTATCAAAATTAGTCTATTCCTTTTTGAGAATAACCATTACTTACAAAATTTCTCGTAATTTATTAAAACATTATCTGCATTTGTATCAATAACACTGATGACTACGCTTTTTGTATAATATAACAAATAACAAAGAAAATAGGGAAAAAATTCTTATTTCATTGTATTGTAATAAATTTTAAAACAATTTGGAACAAACCAGTTACTGTATTAAAAGTATAAAAGCCTTGATCAGATAAAAATATATCAAAATTGCATAAGTCATTTGCATAGTTCAACGGTCGAACAACACCCATGGCAACAATATTCAAACAAGCCATTTACATCTCTTCAAAAGGTCATACAAATATCTCATTAATATTGGTATCCTAATTAATATTTAGTATCGACACACATTCAAAAACGAGAATTCGATATTATGTAGTTTTATTTTATTATCGTTTTATTTTCGCGACAGAATAAACAAAAACAACAATAGCCAATGTCATTCTCTAAGATCCAATCTATTGCTATACCAAATTTTACCAAAATTTGCGTAGCATTATAGGTATGACAATGTAACAGACAATTATTTTGCTTTTATAATTTTAATGTGGATTATCAAATTATTTAATCATTTTCAGATTAATACATCACTACATGTTAAGCTTAATATGTTGGATAATGCTTATATGTTCCAATAGTACCTGATTCACATGACACCTGCATCATGAATAATAGAAACCTTATGTGTACATGTAGCAAATGTGAATATAATTATACAATATATGTACATATATTTTCTTTGTAACAGACATATTTAATTTCGAAAAATAATATAATTTTATTACCGAGACAATATAAGTTTTTGAATAAATATTAATTTTAAATTAAAAAAATTGTCTTCAACTTTAATTTTAACCGCCTTCCAAAAAGAAAGGAGGTTCTCAATTAGCTGGGGACTTTTTAACGTATTTCCCCGATTACGATAAAAATGACTTGAGTAATTACGTTAATTCTATTTTTATTTGTAAGGATATACACCCCTTCCCTTCCCTTCTCAAGCTATCAAATTGTGTTATGATATTGTTACAATACAATCCAATACAATCTTTAAATGATATATTATTTACTTTTTTTTTATTGATTTATTATTAAAGTTGTCTGAGTTAAATTATGCAGTTTTTAGCCCTTCTGTAAAAATGGTAATTTAATTGACTTACACAATGTGTAAGAACTTAAGCGACAATATGATATTACTATTTTGTAGTATTCGAGTAAGATTTTTAATAACATTTAAGTGAAATGATGTAAGGGTTAAATATATTGTTATGAATTAAAATTTCAATAAAGATTTTTTAAATAAAATATTACCTTCGTGCCAAGTGAAGCCTCTCCTGTGTGGTTAGATGCTCCACCTGAGCCATCTCGGCCACCAAATCCGAATGCTCCATTCTGACTGCTATCTAAAAAGACATTGAGTATTTTAATTCTCAGTTTTTTATAAAACTATTCTTGGTTCCTTTCTGACATTTATTGTTTTATAATATATTACTTTTCCATATTCTCTCTCTCAATCTATCTGTACCAATATTACAAAACTGAATAGTTTGTTTACATTAATATGTTAATTAAGTAACACCTGATATTTAAATAATTCTTTTTTGGTTAAATAGCATAATTATTATATAAAATTATACTATGGCTCATAGAAACAAGTAGTACCTAACCTTAAAAACTGAGTAACTTTACGCTAGTAACAAAATTAAACACTAAGCATTAATAACTCTTAAATCTGTTATTAGAATTAAAGTAAAGTGATGGAATTAAAAATGTCTGTAAAATTTGTGAGCTATAAGTATATACTATATGTATAAGAAAATATCTATTAAAATCTTGTGACAGTAAAATCTAAATAAATGGCCTCTTAAGTCTAAAGTGTATCAAAACTTTTTTGTAATTTCCCAAAAATGTGAATTTTATAATTTGATTACTTTAATACTAATCATTCAACATGAGAAAGATTTAAGCTTATGCTGATATAATTGTCCAATTTTGTAAGCAGTTTTTTTTTCTCTTAGTTGTAGAGACATGTTAATATTTGAAATAATAATATTAAAAATTAAGTAATAAGATTATTATTTTAGTCACACTTTAGTTATGTTCGTTTATTTATATAAAAATAATAATTAATATTGAATTATCAATTTAACAGATTTAAATAAAATAATAAAAATATTTGTACTAAAATCATAAAGAGTATAAAGTATTAATAATATATAATAATACATTTAACCTGAACATTCTTATTTTAGAAAATTTTAACTGGTGATTTAATAGAAATAGAAACTATAATAATAATAATTGCAGTTTATTGCACTTTTGATTATATTTATATCATCCTATTATGAACATTTTTATTTACTATTATTAAAAGCCGTTTACTTGTGTACTAAATTTAGCTTTACATTTTTTTCCCAGAAAAAAGAACTTACTTTATTCATTACAATTTAATATTCACTTTCTGTTTAATATTATAGTACAAGAAATAATTGTATAAAACTATTACCAAATATTATATACCAAAGTACATGTATCTTGTTGTTTAAATATACACTAAAAATTATTGGTAAAAAAAATGTTACATTTTTGAAGAGTTTAGCGTTATTGTTCAAGCAAAAAATAATTGAGAGTAAGTAATTAGCAATTATTAAATATTTTATTATTAGTTAAATTATATAGACAAGGGACTGTCTATAAATTTTTTTATTTATCTTTAGTTAGATATTGAATCTTCTAATCTAAGAATCGAAAATATGTTTTATGATCCTATTGGGAGAATGAAAGAATGAAGTACACTTGTTGATATCAGTCCTGATAAGATTATGAGCCGTGATAAACAAATGACAATTATATTAATCTTGTTCGTTAATGTAGGAATACGCAGGATAAACTACTCAAATATTGTAAACAAGTATAGTTACATATTATAACTTAATGAAAAATCGTAAACAATAACAATCATTTAGAAAGGTCCCTTTCCATTAAAAAAAGTTGACGTATGCAAAGTTTGATACATAAATTTTAAGTTACGATAAAATTTCTGAATAGTAAACTTACTTATTATTAATTTTAATGAGACTCACCGCTTCAATTATTTATTTCAATGCAAAAGTATGTTTCATTCTCGACTTGATGGCTTTACCACACATAACACACAAAATCGAACAGCTTAGCACATAATGTTGATAAAATAATAAAGGTTTAAATCTTAACACAAAGTTTTACAGTTACGCGGCATTTTCCGTTATTTTTCATGAAAATTATAAACAGGAAGAAAAACTATAAGACAACAAGCATACGGGCTAGTGAGCGGACAGCGGACTACAGATAACTTACGTTTTGAGAACATATGTCTAAATGGTCACGTGACTGTAGTCGTTCGAAAAGATTATAATAAACAATAATTAATCCCATTTGGATTCTATGTTCGTCTGTTTTATAAGAAATAAAAAAAAATGAAATATATGTACTTAGTTTTATTTTTTAAAATCAAAAATCATATTAGCTACGATCTTTATTACTGTATGCAACGCCATCTAGTTTATATAGTAGTAAGTAGTTAGTATATAATACGTAAAGTATTGCGGTAAATTTAAACTTTATTTGAAACGGTCTACCGGGTAATACTTACTTTGGTTTCTTAAGATTGCGATCCGTAAATTTGTGGGTGCAATATTTTCAAGTTCATAATTATGAGGGTCTATAAAACTCTTTGAATATCTTTCTAGGGAACCATTCTATTTCCATAGTAAATGAGTAAATAAATAAATAAGTGTATGACCGTTAAATGCCAAGTCAACGTCATCTTAGGAAACTAAATCATTAGCCCGCACTCACACTGCCCGTACAAGACATATCATTGTGCCCTTTTTGATTTCTAAGATTGGCGCTATAACAATATGTAATAGATGACCATTCGCATAGCGGCATTAGAAATACACATTCTATGAAAATTTAATTATTGTAGCTATTACGGATCGCGACGCACAGCCCTCTAATAGACGGACGAAAAGACCGCCAGAGAGCCAGATGGTCAGCGGAGCTCGGAGGCTTAGTAATAGGGTCCCGTTTGCGCCCTTTGGGTATGGAACTCTATAAAAATTACATAATAGTATTATACTATATGTTTTATATATATGTAGTATAATACTTTAATATAATAAATATAGAATATAAATAAATAATCAGAAATATTTTCAATTCATATTATTTATTTTCAAAGAAATGCTTTACATTCTATCATTTAACTAATTTATGATAGTATAACAATGTTAAGTTTATTTGAACAATGAGCCGTGATCTAAACTAGGCACTATTTGTTTTCAATTGACACGCTATAGTTCATGAATAGCTTATCGGTATTATTTTACTCCGTTAAAATACTATTTATTATGAATATTACACGACGTCGGTCAATTAATTGAGAACATAGACAGGAAATAATAATTATCTGGTTCAGATTCCTGACAAAACACTATTTCTCTAACGGTTCTATTCCTAATGCGCAATCAGATATTAATTTTATTAAGAATATGCTTACAGCGATAATTATTTTTGTATACACACATTGCATACCTCAGCGCTATTTCTGAATTAATTTAAAAATCCAGTGGAAAGAAACTTAGTATCCCTTTAAAATATATTGTTGGATACAGGTACAATACGCCCTGATGTAAAAAACCGTTATAGTCAATGGTACTACTAGTATTTTTTTTACTTAAAACATCTTTCGCTATAGTTACAAGGACAATCACAAGCCTCCAAATAATACCAAAATTATAGAAACTGTTATAACCAATTATTTGTATTTTTACAATTTGTGAATGTCTCTCTATTTCTTAACCGACTTCAAAAAGAAGTTCTGTATTCGACGTTCAATGTAAGTTTGTATGGCCGATTTTCTCAAACACTATTGATCCCATTTGGATTCTATTTTAGGATCCGATGAAGATCTAAGGAGATAAAAAAAGGAACTCTTCAATAATTAACAGCAAGTGGCTCGCGGATTGCTGCGATCGTTTTTCTTTGTATACAATTACTCTGTTTGAAGCCGGTTATATTTATCTAAGAAAACAATTACTGTACACAATACTGATAGATTAAAAAAAAATATAACATTTCATACAAAATTTCAAAACAGGAACTATGTAAATTTCTTCGTTCTTGATGTTAAGGTAAAAAATTGACAATCAATATATTCAGATTTATATTTTTAGGTTAATTTTTACAATATTATAGCTTATTTCGACTCTTTGTAATCGACAAGCGTAGTTAGTAGGTCGGCTTTAAAATTAAGACTTGAAATAAAATGCTTATTCTTCGATCAAAACCCCACTAGGTGCATTAAAATTAAGTCTACTACTATTGTCAATTTCTATCTATATTTCAACGTTTTTATTTACGCATTAACATATTTTTCACTTATTTTTTAGATACAATAAACACATAAGAACACTATTTACATTAAATATCACAACTCTCGTGATGGTAATAAATAAATAAATACCTACTCTATGTGCTGTTTTAATTGCACACAGGCGTACAAACTACTTAATACAATTATTTTGCTATAGATAAGAGCTGCAAACAAATAATAATGAATTCACATTGAAAATGTATAAAAGTTACTTTTTGTTAAAAGTCTATCAGAGATAGAAAGAAAAGTTAGTCAAAATAAAAAGTAATATACATATTATTTTCGTTTAGTTTCGAGTCACTAGCCTTGGTGTTAGGTTCAGCGAATAATATTTTTATTGTTTTCATTTTAAAACATTTTTACATTAAAAAAAATGTTGCATAAGTAGGCGGTAAAATTTTGGTTTATTTTTTTTATTTCAAAGTATCAATGTTCAGCATTAAATTTGAACTGTTGCAATTTTTTTTAATTAAATCGAAAAGTTTTAGGCCTTTCGACGAAACTAAAACTAAAAGATAACTTGATATTTTAGAACAATTATTTTTGTAGTAATAATAAACAAACAATTCAATTATTACTAGCGCTATTATTGTACTAATTGCCTTAATTTATTTATAAACGTTACATAATAGATCTAAGTACACAAAACAATTTTCTAAAGGTAACAATTTAACTTTTAGACTAGCTATTATCAAACTTACAAGCATTTAATGAGCTCAATTTCTAACTTTATACAGATTTATAACATCGTGACGTCACATTGCCAATGACAGTAATATTAACATATAGTACACGGCAGAAACTATTTAATCGATTTATCGCCCCCCAAAACACCCTGTATACTAAATCTCATGAAAATCGTTGGTTCCGTTTCCTAGATTCACCTGGATGACCACGCATTGGTCGATATTTTTTCATTACATGAAGACACGGACAAAACGATGTATTTTAAACATGAAACTTATTCGATTCGATTTATTACCACCAAAACCCCCGACCCCTGCAATATTTTCTGTCGCGTACTATAGTTTAGTAATCGGGGCATTAAAACCAAAAAATCAAACTTTATAGGATCACTTAAGCTCAGGCCCATATTTTACTGAAACTTATCCTTTTTTAATACATAAATACAATTATTGTTTTATAATATTTTTTTCAATTTATTTCTCTTCAAAGAGAAAGAATGGATCATAATGCTAAATGAACTTATATCAATTCCGCTAAGAAAACCCTCTAAAAAATAGCACCGAGAGAGAAGAGAGCTGGAAAAGTGCTTCTGTGTAGTTCGGACCTTTGAGCAGTACCCCAAATACCAGTTTCAACCATTTGACTCCATCCAACGCCTGGTAATTCACATTTTCAACGATCCCAAACTCACAATTGGTTTTGAACCTTCAAGTGTAAGGAAAGACGGTGGTTCTCTGTATGTTTTTTACCGTCCGTACAATGGGGAGTTTTCTGAGAAACTGTTGACGAAGCTATGGTCATGCTTTTACGATTACCTTTCACACCAGAAATCGATATCATCCACACCTCTTGTATGCCTATTCTGCACCCAATGTGCCTTTACGATCCTATTTCTCGCGTACGTACAAGCTATGGGATTATTTCCTTTTTAAGGTCTTCCCTGAGCGCTATAATTTAGGGGTTTTTACAATTTTATCCAAAAGGCCGGCAACACACTCTCAACATCCAGCCATAATATTAGGTGGAACTGACAGCTCGTTGTTTCCTTTATTTATATATAAAAAAATCATTTTGCTGTATGCTGTATATTCTCGAAATTATATGGTTATTATGTAATTTTGTGCATTTGTGCAATTTCATGCATTACTTATATTTTCCCTGGTTGAAAAAAAGTCAATCCCATCATTGATAAACAAATAGTCAAATAATTAAGATTTTCTTAATATTATTATCCAGCAACAAGTGATATTTGGAATCCTTTTAGGTACATATATGTCTTCAAATGTTTAGTCACGTAGGTATATTTAATATTATAGAACGTCGATTGAACAATAAATAGCTACATAATATTTAATAGTATTTACATCACAGTCCACTACATATATTGTCATTGGCAACAGTTGCCATTTTTCAAAAACAATTCAAAACCTGCACTACTTTTTTTTTCTTATATAAATATTATTATCTATATTTTATTTTGGTTTAAGAATATCACCGCTTGACAAATTCATATTTATTAAAAGAGCGTAGAAAAATACTGAAGTGTTATAAGACTACCAGCAATGATTTTTTGTATTAATTGATTGATAATAAAAAATTAACAATAATGCGTTTAATTAAATTACTTAATACTGTTTGCTAAAATATGAACTAGTCTTATTGACTTATTCATATTCTTAAACATTTTAGTTTTTTTTTTATAATTTTAAACAAACCGAAACCATACAACGGAATATTGGATAAGAACAAAATGTTTCATGAATATTCATCTAACATTTATATTATCAGCATGGCACATACAATATTATAATAAATAACCATTTAAGACAGATCCTTAAAGTAATGTGCGTCATCATTCTTTAGCCAAAGGTCTTTGACTGATCACCGAATATTCCGTTACATACAAAAATATCAAACAAATCTTGAGATTCAGCACCTACTCTAGTGTTCTGTATTTAAGCAGTGGCAACCTATCTTGGTCACCACGGCGGGGCACTCAGGTGTTCTCGTCTGATGAATCGTCAGACGAGGAGCTCGTGAGGAGGTTGGAGGCCATGGTGAGCTGGCGACTGAATGGTTCCCTGGGCAAGCTCTGTTGACCCAGAGCGAGTCGTCGGACTCCCATTCGCTCACTCTCGGGCAGTGATTTGCTGCATTTTTCCTCGGTTATCGCATCACGTGATAGAGATCTAAAAATCAATGTAAAATGTTATTTTTAACTTTTTTCTTTGTAAAATTCAACTCTGTACATAACATAACCTGTTAAAATTTTGATTATACTATTTTAATTATCCTATTATTACACCATTGAGTATAAAATAATATTAAAATTACATCAGGGATTATTAAATATGCAATCTACAACAACTGTGTATATCAAGAAGCCAAGCAGAAGTCATAATAAGTCAAGTTCTTATATCACCTATGACTAAGTGTCGTTGCTGAGCATTCTATATTAATATGCACACTTATATCGCATATTGACTGACATACTTATTTCTCTTAAATTAGGTAGCGTTTTGTTTTTGCTCTTCGTTTTTATAATTAAATAGGTATAAAATTTAAATAGGTATACTACCATATAAACAAAAAGATATCTTTTGTTTCTTCATAAAAGGTATTGATGGATATATATTAATGTGATAGTTACATACCCAGTCAGTTCCAACATTGATCCCCGTCTACATTGTCCTCGGTGTGGGCCCTGCATAATACTAGCTGGTCGCGACGACGCGCCCAGCGGATCAGAATGAGCTACATCCTCCATCAACAGAACAGACGGGCCACCGAGACTTGTACTTCTCTTCGATAACAAACTTGGTCCTTGCTTCGGCTGTACATGCACTGGCTCTCCTTTTACAGAAGAACTCTCGCCTTTATTGGAATCAGCTTTCCCTTCAGAATCAGACAGCATTGGCAGTTCTGCAGCTTGCGTAGAACTAGAGCTCTCTCTTCGGAAGAGACCTATGATAGATTTTGGATGTTTTGGCTTCTCTATACCACCTATTAGGATAATGATGAGGGTGTAACAATGGGTAAGGGACAGTAAGGGAAAGAGAAAAGAATATCTATGAGAGAGTGTTTATATAATACATCGTTATAAGCTTAAAATATTTATCAAAATCAATTAATTGTCGTGCGAATTGAAGCAGTTAAGGCTGTTTGTTAAATTAAGCGTATATTATTCATATTTTTTTAATAAAAACAAAATTAAATAAATTTGTAAAAAGTGTCAAAAGTTTTGTGTTCGAAGACTTGGTAAAAGTTGCTACAGTTGTAAGAAGTTGGAAAATTAAGGCTAGTGCTGATATTGTAAAGAGCTATCGCATTTAACTCAAACAAATAAAAAAGAACTGTAAAAAAAAATTAACAAATAAGAAAATGTGAAAATCACTGTCTCAATGTGATTATGTACTTATAACTCATGAATTTGGTTCTTTTCAAATGGAGATGTGTCGTTAAGAACGTTTTCTTTCAAATTACAGAGTCGAATGAAAAATCATATGATAACAATAGCTGTTAGGTACTGCCACACATCGAGAGAAAAAATATATAGATTTAAACTTTTAAAAAATAATGCTTTCTTGAACGCGATATCATTAAATTAATAAACAAATAAAGTAATCCAATTAAAATTGGTTGAATATGGGTGCGATGAGGGCTTAAAATTCTACAAGTATTACCATGAATAACATGCATATTCATTGATTCATTGATTCAACTGATGAGGATTCCACAACTGTAGACGCAGAGAGCTACAGGTCTGATATGAGGTATATTCATAACAGATGTACCAGAACAAAATTACTTAATTATTAATAAAAACATTGATCATTTAAAACAGACTATTACTAATACTTATGAAAAAAAAAATGTAATTTAAATAAATATTGGTATGTAATAAGTGTTTTAAGTCATTACAATATATTTACGCCACAATTTAAAATTTAATTACATTAAAATTAATTAATACATACCTAGGAAAGTGGCTGAGGGTGAGCTATAAGCTAAGTATTCCTTATTCGAAGCCCAGGAGGGAAACTCGGATTGCTTGAGGGCGGTTGTCCCTTCAGCTTCCTCTCGTTTCCATGGCAACATCGTCTCCGTCGCCGTTGGGGTGGCGACGCGGGCTTGTTCGGCTACTGTCATATATGTGTCTATACAAAACCAGATTTTTTGTTTCAATTAGATTATTTTAGTGATAAACTCGTCTCACTTAGAAAAAAATGTAATTTTTTTATTTAAATTTCGCGATTTATATTATTCGTAGTGATATATTGAGCGAATCGAACGTAATCCAACGATAATTCGTGAAAAAAGATTTTTGACAAGTTTTTACTCAAATAAAACAATGAAAATAAATTGATATTATAATTGAAGTTTATATAAAATATTACCATTGTCATCTGACATTCGCCTCTCGTCTTCTTCGAGAATGTCCTCATTGGGAACTAAAAGTAAAAGCTGGAATTATTTTCTTCTTAAAATAGCGTAATTAAATTATCTCATGCTTCTAATATTTGGCAATAGTTGCGGAAAATGCATTTGCTATTTTGATATTGGCAATCATTCAAACGGAAGTGTAAATATTATAATATTATTAATATTCGTTACTGTTTTGTTAAATAAATATATTTAATATATAAAAATAATTATATGATTAGATGAAATATATTATTTAATTACATATTTAGTATACATACTTACATATCCCATGCGAATATCTTTTAAATAATTTAAGTAAAAGAACTAAAGATATAAATAATATCTAATAAGAAGATAGATACTTACATAATAAATTATGGTGATGACAATATTAACGTTAGGTATTTAAAACAGGGAGAATACCAAATATCCAATCTTAAATGTTTTATGAGGAACGTTTAAAAAAACATTCAACACTTTCGTTTAAAATGAAATAATAATGACATTAAGATTTGGATTAATGGTTTTGTCTTTTTATTTTAAATATAAGTAAATTCTACTGGGTACGACTAACATCAACATGCGAAGGAACTTCAATTTTTGTCGGTCAGATGACCAAAAAAAGCGCCAACACTATATAATTAATAACATAAAGTCATAGCTTAAGCAAAGTGCGCTTTAACGTAAACCTTTGGTCATCCAGAAGCGAACAATTGTTGAGTTAAACGTTTGTTTAGTACACATACCGAAGTTATACGTGGATCTGTCCCTTCTCCACGGTAAAGATTTCTCAACAGCTGTCGGCAGTATCTCTTCGGGTGTTTTAGCGTACTGCTTTACGATTCTCGCTTTCAGAGGATTGAAGCCAGGCAGGTTAGCCAATTGATTTAGAAGTGAACTACTATTCTCTTTATGCGAAGACGTCGGACTGACTTCATCGTATCCAGCTGATAAATTAGTATCGCCAGTTGTCGAGAGTATTGGTTAGTTTGCGGTGCCACATGAAGTTGCCAGAAGGGAAGAAAACGACGATCAAACACAAAAAAATGGTAAAAAGCGGACATGAGCAAGTGAAAAATACGTATAAAGGGGTAACGTCACAGAATCCATACTAGCAAACTTAGCGTTACTTTTAGATATAGTTAGTTAATTAAATATACAAAATGAAGACAAACACGCGATAAAAATAAAAGCGACTAAGCTATCGATTTGATTAAATAATAACTTGTAAATGAAGTTTTAAAGAAATTAATTTATAAATTGTCATTTTCAACATGCTACCATTCCCATATCAATAGCTGTGTCGGAAGAAGGATTTACTCATATACCTTTTAAGTACGTACCAAGTTGTTAATCCCATTACAATTTAGTATTTTTATTAAATTAAAAGAAAATGTAAAATAAACGGCATACAACATTTTATTCACAACAACAAATTTATCTGAATTTGAACATGTTACGTCATACATTTTACAAAATCGTCAAACAGTAGATGACACATTTTATACAGCAAATAGAATTCGGTATTAGGCATGTTCAAATCCAGATGCAGGATAAACGACGTATCTCATGCAGAATACCTACGCGGGGATTTTGCAGTGAAAGTAATACCGCCATCTTCAGCGTCCCGGCGCGGTTGGTCCTCGTCCTCCTGCAGGACCTCGTCTATGTAATCTGTTGAAGAATGAAACTGAGATCAAATTCAATTTCAAAATATACTTTATTCCAATAGATTTATAATACACTTTCGAATCGTCAAGTTACAAGTCAATTGGTTTAGATTTTTTAAAGCTATCATCAGTTGCGAATGTAGTCTCTACCGAGAAGGACCGGCAAGAAATTCGACAGGTCATTTCAATTATCAAATATTAAAATTTTTAAATAATTCATATTGCTATTTACAGTTACTGTCTCTCTTTTCATTACAATATACTTTAGTACGTACCAAGTTCAAAAATTCAAATATTAAGTATAATTTTTGTTCTCATATTTTTAAGTTTTAATTTAGTTGTACACATAGCATATGATCACGCATGCAACAAAATATAGCGTGTGTTGTGTAATAACATAAAATATTGCTATATAATAAGCTTTGTGACTCGATTAAGCGTAATATCAAAACTATAAACATTAAAAAGCCAATATGTCGCAAAATAGAATAAAGTGATGGTGCCTGTAAAAAAATAAAATAAAATTTGATCCCACACGTGCATGCGACTGACACTCGTGATAGTATTAAAGAATTATTAAGTACCTAATCTATAATATTTTTTTTTACCGTGCGTGAACTGTTTGGCCGAACCGTTTTG
The DNA here is from genome assembly GCA_037950945.1 of Hypolimnas misippus. Taxonomy (NCBI): domain Eukaryota; kingdom Metazoa; phylum Arthropoda; class Insecta; order Lepidoptera; family Nymphalidae; genus Hypolimnas; species Hypolimnas misippus. Next base: position 9,082,237 of record JBBEEQ010000025.1, on the reverse strand, counting down.
CTGGAATTCGGGGAAAGTTACATGATTTTTTCCATCCTGAAAATAAAAAGGCATTAACGTCAGTACGCATTTATCTTAACCGAACATTTCACATATTAATGAAATGGCAAATTAAAAAAAATAATAACAACAATATATTTTTATTAAATCATCGCAAGAAATTATTATTGCTGCTAAACACATATCAATTCTACAATTATCTATGGGGCACCGACTGGGCTGTTTCAGGGAGATAGAGATATGCCTTACTTTATATATTAATAAGCACAACAATTGGGAGACAGGTGGGATATAAGCTCAGGACAGAAATTATATGAAAAATAATTATTAGTTTTATATTGTTTCTTCCTCTCTAAAAATAATAGTCACATTCATACACATAAACAAACCTACTATACACAAAATATACACCATCTACATACTTACTTGCTTGCCTCTCTTACTGCGCTTATGATGGTGTTTCCGATCGCCCACTAGTCGGCGTATATTCATATGCGTTTTGTAGTTAACCTGTGTGCCCAAATCACGATCATTTACGGCATGCCGACTGTAACTCAAACGACGGTGCTGGAGACAATTAAATAAAAATTTTTGTAAAACTTGAAAATATTCAATCTTAAATGAATATGCTGGAGTTGTGATGTGCTATGCTACAATCATAATGTTTCGTTTTTCAAAAATTTATATACTTGAGTACAAAAACAAATAGTAATAATGATTCTTAAACTCATTCAACAACTACATTCGAAGTTGGAATAAAATCTGGATAAATGGATTAATAAAATGTTAAATTCTGTAACGAGCTACCTAGCTAACGATAGCCAAATTATAATGGCTATTGAATATATACGAGTACTTACGCGTCGATACGGTTTGCATAGTTCTTCAGCGAGGAGATGATGAATTCTAGCATCGGTGAGATCCTTTTTGGACGGATTGTATTCCAATTCCTGCATGTCGATATTCCAAGTTGATGAATCCAATTGACTAAAACTTGGACTGTAAAAAATTAAAATAATACTCATTAGGTATTAAATATTTATATTTTTTGTCAATTTTATTGTCAACGAATTTTATTGCGATGTCTTGTAAAATGTCATGAGTCATGAATCTATTTAGTGAAACATACCTTCCATTGAAGTTAGCGTTAGTGTAATTCTTAAAGATAGCCGACATTGACTCCGCGCCGGAAATATTACCAATCGTCGAGGCGTTCCTTTGCATGTATTCTATGGCATCTCTCATAGCAAGCTTTGAATAAGTTTCGAGAATCTTTGGCTCAGCTCCCTAACAAATTAATAAAATTAATAAAAATAAATGATATTATTAAAAGTAATCAAATGTTTCATTTAGAATAGTTATTACCTGATAGTTCCTTAACAAGAATGGTCTGATAAACCTATTGTCGAATCTTTTGAATTTATCTCGCATGTGATGGTTGCCATGTTTTCCTAATATATCTTCTATGCCTGCCATCAAATGATCCATAAACTGAAAACAAACAACGACAGAGCAATTATGTGTGCGCTTTCGTTATCGCAACGCGATACATTTTGATACTTGATTTCTGATTTTTGTATTAAAACGAAACGAATCAACTGTATTATCTCTCAACGTAATAGCCCTCCATTTCAGCACTATCTATTCAACTCTGTTAGAAGGTGTTTTATTACAAATCATTTTACCCTCTCATGTATTCTTTCATTCATTGTTGGTTTTCTTTTCTCTACTGTTTTGACGTTTAGTATCTTCACTAACGGTTTAATGGTTATTCCTTGAATGAAAACCGTAAAATATATGACTGCTATCGTAGTTGTTACGAACATTGGCTGAAGTTTCACCACTTCTGGGTCTATTAATAGCACCAATGCAAATGCGACCGCGCCTCGAAGACCTGTGTAGTAAGAGTAGATTTAGGCCATGGGTGTAGCTGTTTACATAAAATCTTTTATTGCTTGCGCACATAAACAAACATGCTATAACTGTAGACTACCTTATGAAATACTGACTGTTGTTTTAAATGGAACGCTCGTCATTGTACCAACGATGTTTAGTATAAGTGAACATGAAAATAAGTATGGATGTCTAAGAAAGTACCAAGTACCAAGGGAACAGAACAGGACATTTCTGCCCGAGTGTATAATTGTCGTTGTTTGTGAAGAAATATGCTAATTTAATCCCGTAAAATAGGAAGCAAAACCGAATGTTCGATGATAATGTACTAAAAATATTTTTATTATATATATTAAAATACTTATCAATAACTTAATAGGTGTGTAACGTCTTACCTCCATATGACATGACAAATTTTTCTACAGTATTTAATTTGTGCAGACGGAATTTATTCGCTACTGCACTAAATATGTACACTCCTAAAACAGAAAATATTATCTTTTATATTATATTCTACTCGTAACTCACGGTTCATATTATACAAATAAAAAAAATCATTGTTCAACATAATAGAATATAATACTTATAAATAAGATTATTTTTATCAACGATAGCGACGTAGAATAAAAAGTTTTAGTCAAATAAAACAAATATATCAGAAATATCTTACCTATAATGCGAAAGACAGAGCAAAAAACGATGGTCAATAAGACAAACCAAGTATTCCAATCATGGTTGTTGTTGACAGTCGCGACGCCGAGGAACATGAATATAATTGTTTCAGATGACGAAGACAACATTTTCATAGTATATTTAATGGTAGTATGCGATTTATGTGATATATTGGCTTCTACATAGTTCTTCATTGTTATACCGCAAAATGTTATTCTAAAATTAAATTAAAAAATTAAAAAAAAACTTGGTACATAAAATTGAAAGTCAGTAAAATTTAATTTATTACGCTATAAAAGAAAAAGGGATAATGGCAAAAAAGAAATAACTTTCAAAAGACCACCTTCTTTATACTTTTATAATTTCTTCTTTATATTTTGATTTCAATTATTATTTACAAGGATGGGTATGCGTAAAAATACCAAATGAAGCTTTTCCTGCATTAAAGCATTTTTTTATAAATACTCTACAAAGAGTGAGCCAAAAATTTATTCTACTACAAATGGTGCGCTACTAGCTTTATCTTATCCTTAAAGGTTGTAGAGTTTAAATAGCAATCGCTTAATGTAGTTATGGATTACAATTTTATCAATAATTTGAACGAAAATCATAACAAGACCTTAGAAAATCCTAAAGGAAATGCAAGAAAAGAAGAAGTCAATACTTACGCTAAAATCCCGCTCATATGGAACATTTCAGCGTTCAAATATGCCAAATATGCCATAACGAATATAAATATGGGTTCGATGACTCGCACTTCATGAGTGAAGCGAGTCACAAGACCAGTAGCAAAACCCCATACTACACCAATACAAGTCCCACCAACTGCCACCACTAAGAAAGACGCGAATCCCGCAAGAAAATCTGTGTACATGAGCCGGGATGGACCCATCTCTCTGGAAAATGTTGATCACAATAGTTATTATTTATATAACGTAACTTATTAAATACTCTGATAAAACGCAAGTCAGATTCGCGCACCGCTGGTTTCGTCCCACTGACGCCCGGACTCACCCTTGGCTGGTTTTCATTGTTTATATTATTGTGATTTTATATTTGTCGTAATAACCAATATTCTCCGTGAATAACTTTTATGTTACAAGCTACACGATACTCTTTAATGATCGAACAGATGAAAAGAAAGACAACGTTGATTTAGTTATAGGGTATAGTAATAGGATAATATTTAGGGTCCCGTTGGCGTCCTTTCGTTACAAAATTTTAAAACATCATATTAAAAATTTAGAATTTTACTTACGTATACGCTTCAAACATATGATACAGGACCACAGTAACTGCATCATTAAGTAATGATTCTCCAAATACAACAATATAAAGCACTTCATCTACGTGTATCTCCTCAAAAACAGCTAGTACTGCAACTGGGTCTACTGCAGAAATTAGTGCACCAAACAGCAACATGTCCAGTAACGGCGTTGGACAGCCAAACATTCCAGTTTGGCCACAAGCCCATAAAGAGGCACCTATTGACAAATGTTGTATAAAAATCAGAGATCATGTATAATAGAAATTTAATATCAATAACTACCTCATAATTTCAAAAAAAAAAAATAGTAATTACAAATACATATATATTACTGACGGCTACGCTATGTTTAAAAAGTGTATTCAAGTATTTATTATTATTTAACATCATACAAAACAACACACCTATAGTTAAAGTATTGAATACAGTGCCCACTACAGCGAAAAGCAGAATAGTTCCAAGATGGTCGAAAAATAATCTGTTAGGCATAAAATATCCAGCGTCTAATATAATTGGTGGTAGCATGTAGAGGAAAAAAGTGTCAGGTGTTAGTGGCTGCACGTGGACACTGTGAGTGCTCAAGAGCAGAGCTCCAATTAAAACTCCCACGAATATAAGCAAGCATGACTCCGGAAACATTTTAGATAACTTTGGTGCCATGTGAAAACCTGGAACATAAAAATTTATAACGGCGATTAAATATTGATTTTTAAGGGTTGTTATACAATAATAAGTATAAGACGTAGTTTGTAATATTGTAGCCTGTTTTATGTATAATCTTTCTTAAAAAACGGGCGAATTAACACACTTTTTTTATTAAGCTGATGTACCTAAGCTTATTGCGTCAAAAAAACTATTTAAGATTTTTTTTTTCAAGTTTTAGAATTATTTTTATTGGTTTCTTAACTTACATATTGTAATAAAGGTCCTGGTCTTAAGATATTTTATGTGTTTCCTTCTTATATTTTTATAGGTCAGTGATTAAATGGTTATTTTAAACTTCTTATTTAATTAAAGTACCTATATCCGAGTATATTTGACTGGTGTTCTTCAATACAGATATTAGTACTATAGGCAATCAGGCTACAGGCTGGTTATAGACTTTTTAAAAAATAACACATACCTATAACTTTTTTCTTAAACTTAAAAATGTCAGAAAGCATCTTGATGCTCTACGTCAGTCACTCGTCAATATTGATAGATTTAATTAATATAAAATATTTCCTCAAAAATATGTAAAATTAATAAAATTTTCTAGTAGTTCGACTTAAACTTTGATGATGTTTTAAATTTATTTTCATCATAAATTTTACGACATTTAAACATGAATAATTCTTCAACGAAAGTAAGAAAAAATCAAATTAAATCATTTACGAGTTTATTTAATATTTTTGCTCCTAAACCGTTTCAAGATGTATATCATTTACATTCTCAAAAAGAAAATAATGATCAAGTCATTTCTAAAACTCATTGCGATAACTATAATACCAGAAATTTGATTAGAAATGAATTTACTTTCTGCAAAGCGACGCCATACGTAACAAGTGAAAATTATAATGCTTTAAATAAAAAATCCAGTGACAAATCAATAGTTAAGTCAACGAGCACATTGTTTTATGACTTAGATAAGTTAATTAAGAGGCATTCTTATCACTGTGTCACTCAAGTAAAGATGTTAAATACCACAGTTAATACTAGCGATAAATCAAATAAAAACTGTTTTGGCGGTAAGTCGGCAACTATAGTTCAAAAATGTGCTGCTCAGATTAAACCAAAGATAAAACCTCACGATGAGATTCAAATAAATGTAAAAAAGGTAAAAAATTATCGCATGAACCGCCCAAAACTATCGTCGGAGATTTGCCTTAATGATAACGACGATGAAAATTATAATACCCGCCGTTTCATTAAACATCACCAGAAGAATCATCAGCAGAAATTTTGGTCTTATGCTAAATATAAAACAGAATACACCGACCCAATACGAAAAGAAAAGAAATCCAGGAAGAAAGATCGTGGCAAGCGTATTGAAGATCCTTGCCCTTGTCAACTGTTTTCTTATACTTGTCCGTGTACAAATGAAAAATCGCTAACTAAACTAGCTAAAAGTAGTAAATGTTTAACAGTAGCTGATCAAATTACTAGTACTACAAAATTTATAACAGATAATCTGAATGAAAATAAAAATAATCTTTCAAAAAATTACAAAGTTGAAAAAAATCATGACAATAAACTCATAAACACAGAAAATAGTGAAATGACAAAAAAACAAGGAGTAGCACTCATTTCGGAAGAAGCAGTGGCTCAAATTATTAATGCACGACTTGTTCCGGAACCCACCGAAAAAAGTTTCAATAGAATTAATGGTACCAAAGTAAAACTGAAATCTCAAAGAAAATTAAAGCAATTATTTTGTCCCAAATGTAAAGAAAAATTGGAAATTATAAGTACTACAGAAGAGGAAGATTTTATTAAGTCAAATAATTCTCCTGTTCAACAAAACAGTGATTTTAGAGAAGAATTTAATATTAAACAGGAAAATGATATTTGTAATCATAACCCACCATGTGAATTGGTACCAGTTTGTCAAATTTTACCTAATGAAACCTATGTGAACCCCAAACGTATAGAAAATATTTCCACACTCAAGCATAATCCAAAAATGATAAGAATTACAAAAGCTTGTAGGCACCATCCGCCGTGCACCGTTGTACCATCTTGTCAAAGAGTAAATGTTTTAAAAAATAATTGTGAATATATACCGCCATGTTTGCATCGCCCTCGATGTGTCAATTTACCTTTATGCGTGCCTTTTTCAAAAAACTTTTTCTACGACGACATTTTAAACAAGCAAACTGATGATGTTGATATCAATGATTATAATCCACAATATCAATATCAACAAGATTCTGTCAATAGCACTGCAGATAACCAATTTAATGCAACACAAAATACGTGTGAATATTTTAGTGAATATTCACCCAGACTTGCCTTAAGCCCTAAAATGACTTGTATATCACCTACGTATTCTCCTTATCTTCCAACGCCAATGCCCTGCAAATGTTGTATGGCAAGTAAGTCTTGTCAATACGATTGTGTTGATTGTAAATGCATTCTAGACAAAGATACAAAAGAAAAAGAAAGCGTTGATGCAGTGATATACATTAGAGATGTAGGTTGTCAATTTAGAAATAAAAGTTTTTCTCCGCAAGATTCTTTGCTTTACTCAAAAACTTCTAGCACTTCATTCAACATTAATTCAGTTAACCATAACGGAAAATATTACAGTAAATTTCATACACTAAGATATGAAGACAAATATACAAATCCTATTTCTGGCGAAGAATTATCAATGTCAACTTTTACAACTTCTTCTTTGGAAATCGATGTTCATTGTCCTTCACATGGAAGACAAACTAGTAAAGGATATACTGACTTTAGTCCTAAATCAACGGCTTCTCCTTTTGTAGCCGCTTTTACGACATATACTAATCACTTACTACCGTATTGTCTATCAATATCAGAAGAAATCAGCAAACGATCAAATAAATCGGAAAAAAATTATACTGTTCCATACAGAACTGTACGTCCAACTAAGTTTCATAGAAGCTTTTTAAAAGGAAAACGTAAAAAGGTATTTGCTGTTAAACGGCAAAAAAAGGCTAGACTAGAATCAAAGGCACAGTTTGGATGGTTATCGAGTTCATAAATTGTATTAAAATTTTGTTTTCAATAATATTTGTACTGTAAAAAACATTGACTTTTTTATGTATACATATTATCAGATAAATATAAAAATATAAGATAAAACAACTTTTTGTATTCAAAGTCTACTTTGACGAATTCTTCATTAACTTTTTTCCATTAATTTTAAATGATCACTAAACAAAATATTAATATATCTAATGTTAATCCTATACCATCTTTTTCTATTTATGAATTTCGATTTTATTTAATTTCTGTTGTACTAAAATCGTAACAAAATCATATAATATCTTAGACGTTATCATTTACGAGTACATAGGTAAACCCACTATAACGATTATGTTGCTTAATGGCAAATAATTAGTATTCTAAAATTACTAAGTAATAGTTTGGTTATTACCTAGAAACATTCAAATAAAATAATAAAAACCATACGATTGGATAATATACACTATGCAAGTGTACATCTAAGTGTTATTTAAAATAATGAAATTATATTTATAGAAAGTGTTAACAAGCAAACTTCTTCTTTGTCATAGATTTAAGTTCTTACTCGATATTAGCTGAAATCTACAAAATATCATACTTTTATTCTCTTTTTAGGTTCAATATTAATTTCAGAATGTGTGGGTCAACGTTGAATTATGAAAAGGTTCTTAAGTTTCCGAGACCAGCGTCGTATTACTATAAAGTAAATGACACGTCTTACCAACAAGCCCTTTTACAAGGCTAATTAATTTGTTACTATTTTCATTGTTCTATTTTTGTCGGAAACATGAATAAACTACGCATACAAACGTACATTTACTAACGTACTCTACACGTGCCAATATAAATAACATCAATTGCGATCCAACTATTAACTAATATTCGGTACATACGACTGATTTCGCCTATTACTATTGATATTTATGGTATACAATTATTGTTAGGCAAGAATCACACTTATAAGTTTTTCTCTCAGACGTGTATAAAAATGTAAATACATAAGTTGTTTTTCATTGTTTTAGATTTAAATAAGGCATTGTTATAGACCAAAAAGAATTTACAGTGTTTATATATAATCATTTTAATTATTTTATATTTATAACAATGCCTATATATGTTTGATACTTGCAGCTTTCGTCAAATCACCTAGTTAACAGTTCCCAGATAACAGTTGTTTTATATTACTCACTAGAGTAAAACTTATGGGTGTAATTTTAGCTTTGGAATCGCCTGTTTTAATCTAAGATTTCCATTGATTTACAAATAGTTATGATCCTGATATTTGAATATTGGTCACTCTTATATTTCCATAGAAAGTGTTGACATAGGGAATAAGCTATATATAAGTGATAATATCCTCCTATATTACGAGTAAATCTGTTAATCTTCTACAAAATCTATCCGTTTAAATCTTACATCTTGTAAGCGATTAACGGTATTGATTTTCTTTCGATACGTTTATAAAGCTGAAGCCGCAAGAATGTCATTAGTTTTTCATTAAATAGGTTATCATTTATTTATGGAGTATCTACTTTTATATTTATACAATATTCTTATATAAAAAATCGTACCAATTTTAGCGATACTCGCGAAGAATATCCATACACCGATTAGGAAAGGGGTTTCAACCCTATGAAATTCCACGGCTGCTATAACAAAGGTCCTTTCCTTTTTTGGCTTGGCGGTGGTCGTAGTTTCCGTGGTCGTCTCCTGTTGTTGTCGGAGCTGTGTGCCTGGCGGCTCCCCTGGCAGCGGAGCCACGGGGCCCATGGGTCCGAACCCGAGCCCCGGATACGTGGAGATCCCATCGACTGTTATGGACGGAGTCTGTTTTGTAGTGCTCTATAAAAAATAGAGAAAACAATTAGGTTTTTTTTTTGTTACGATTTCTTATTATATTAGGAACTAAATATATTTTTACAGGCAACATGTTTGTGCCATCGAATCGACTTTAAAACGAATGCATTTCTGATTTTAGGAAGAGTTCATTTCATAAGGTGGTGTTTTTTTGTGGTTCTATTAACCACTTCATTAAAATAAATATTTTTAAAAATTTGAAAATCTAAAATTTTGGCAATTAGGTATTTATATCAGTTCTACACTTATTTTGTTTACTAGTGTAGGAACTAGTGAGAGACATATTTAAATACCATAAATTCAATATAATGAAAAAAATATCACACAACACATTCTACGATACATTTAATAGATTAAAAAATAACAAAGAAACTGTATACTCTTAAAACATTTTTATATAATTATATAGTTTCATAATATTAACAGCACACCCTCGCAATCTGTTGATTGATTGTTTCATAATACACATATTTTTTAACCCCTGACGCAATAAGGGGGATGTTATAAATTTAACCGCTATGTGTCAATCTGTGTATGTTTGTGGCACCGTAGCTCGTAAACAGGTTAACCGATTCGGATGCGGATTTTTTCATTTAAAAAAGGATTTTCTAACAATGGTTCTTAGTCATGTTTTACCAAAATAAGTCCAGTCATTTTAAGATCGTGAGTTCTTTACTCTACTTTTTAAAGTTTTTTTTTAATTTTAACATTTTACATTGTGTTCAAATCGTAAAAGATATTGAAATATCACTATCGTAGTAGTAGTTATTTATATGATAAACCAGGCAATATCTTTGTCAATATCCACCGCGCACATTAATTTGAGAATATTTTTTTACAAATAAGCGATGGTTCCTATTTATTTTGTCATTTTTTGGTTTAATTTAAAAGAGTTTATATTTTTATATTAAGTAACTTTTATTAGTTACAAAATCTTGGGAGCTTCTTTCTTATCTTACAGGCATACCATACTGTACACAATTAGCTTTTGAAAATCTAATCTAATTATATTTTAACTGACAGCTGAAAATAAATAAACCAGTCTCTCTTCTTTACAGTATTATTAATATGCTTTTACGGAAAAGTACATAAAATTTTTATCTTAAACATTCACGTGTCAATACACGACGCGCAAATAATCGCATTCGAATCTCATATATTTACTTTCACACTTTTTCAATAAACTAGAAAAAGTAACGTTTTTTTTCACGTTTAATTGACGTACAAACTTTATAAGAGTTAGTTACACATAATTGACGCAAGATATTTACTGCTATTTTTATTCAGTTATTGAATTTTATGTTTAATACATATATTACCTAAATGTCTTACTTTCCTGTGTAGATGTTCTCTTATAAGTAATATTTATTAAAGGTTTAAAAAATCAGTTTTATCGGAAATATATTATCTTTGGTTCTTCCACAATATAACTTTTGTGCAATATATTTTGATATCATAATGATATCACACTATTTGTAAAGTCTCGTAGTAACAATAGTCAATTTAGATTTTTATGGGTATTTTAAATTGACGTTAAATGTTTCAAACAAACAAGTAACTTATATAATACTAGCTTCCGCCCGCGACTTTGTCCGCGTGGGATAGCTACTTTGGGTTAATAATGCATTATTTTAGAACAAATTTGGTTAGCATAAAAAAGGTTATAGCGTGCTAACCTTAAAAGATAGACATATGCTGTCACGGACTTTTTTTAGAACTTTTAAAGGGCAACAATTCTGTCATACATGATTTTTACGAAACTTAACCGTTTACGCAGTGCACGCAGCGTAAACTCTCTCAATAAGCAAATATCCCCCGATTTTGAAACATTCTTCATTGGTACTCCGCTCCTTTTTGTTTTGGCGTGATAATAATAATATAGCCTATAGCCTTCCTCGATAAATGGGCTATCTAACACTGAAAGATTTTTCAAATCGGACCAGTAGTTCCTGAGATTAGGGCGTTCAAGCAAACAAACAAACATTTCAGCTTTATAATATTAGTATAGATTTTGTTCTTATAGATCAATAATTAAACGCAGTTCATAATCAATATCTACCTAATTACTATACATACAATACAAAACTTATCCGGTTAATCAATATTTTGGTAAGTTATTTCAACTGTTGTTCAGATTCTGCGGTGGAAGGCTGAATTGTTGCCAGCTGCAGATAGTATCTTGACCTTTCTACAGACTTTGTCTCTTTACACGGCCTTGGCAATAGATATTCATTAAAGTTATCTTCAGATTCCAAAGATCGTAAACTATTTGCTTATATTCAAATATAAGCTAAATGTATTTGTATCGGTATCAGTGACTGAATTATTGTTGTCTATATTGAGTGTAATTATTAATGTACTTAAAATGTAAAGATTTTTTGTCCTTTATAAATTTAATAAAATATTTTATTTTATAAGCTCATTTTCATACAGGATGTTTAATGAACTTGTAAATAGAAATTGTATTCACTTAATTTTAAAAGAGTAACTATCGAGTTTCTTGCCGGTTCTTCTCGTTAGAATCTACATTCCGAACCGGTGATACCTTCCTTATGATTGTAATAATAATAATATTATCATTATTTTTTTGTGTATTGACGATTCAAAAGTGCTCGTAAGAGTCTACTTGAATAAAGTATATTTTGATTTTGTTTTTTTTTTTAATTATTTGCATTACAACAAACCTCGGTGTTTTTTAAAAATAATATATGATTTTTTTTAAGAAAAATGCATTGAACAAGTTTGTAAAAAAATTAACATTAAATAACATAACAGTAAAATGTTTAAAATAATAATTTTTCGCAGATATGGTGTATGTTTACAAACCTTTATTTTGTTTTAAGATACCATTCACCCTTGAGAACTTATTTTATTGCTTGTATTTCCTTAGAACTAACAACATTTTAACAAATATTATTACCAAAGTAATTAATAAGGACAAAAGCAAACTCATGTTTGACCTAAATCGTACCCAATAGACGAGAAAAGCGGGGCTTTAATAAGGCACGTTTTCCCAAAACTCGGTATTAACTCTTTATAAGACCATCCGTTACGAAATTATTAATTAAGATATAAGGTACTCAAGATGTTGTATTTATAAATAAACGCGAAAATACTGAGTCAAGGCTGTGTCTGAATATCATGAAAATGATTGTTTATGAAACAAAATATTATGAGACGTATTAAAAAGACATCATTGAGTAGATTTAAAAACTACTTAGTTCTTTATACTGGTATCTGGTTCTTTATACGGGATACCTTATATCATAGTAATCAGATGTTTGGTAAGAAATAAAATCTTGAAACACGATTCATATCAGTACACGTAATTCCATAGTTATAAAGATAAAAAATAAATTAATTAATTATTAAAAATCTTTGAAAGAACTAATATAAAGACCTAAGCGGTAGGTTGTTATTATTAGATTGGATATAAGCGGGAAATATAACGACGTAGTGTACCTAATAGGTATATTTTGGTTTATAATATTGGTACCTATTGAATATTAATATTCCTTGGATATAAACTTAAGCAAATGCTTACGAAGACGAAGTGGGTAGCAAGCAAATAATACAGAATATTTGATAGAAGATAAACCATATTGGCTGGGTTAATGTCAGATGGGCCTATTTGGAAGTTATTTGCCCGGTAAATTCTTTTATTTTAATTGGACAACATAGTTAATCTAAAGCTTATGTGTTCATTTAGGACACTTTCACGTTTACTCTGACTACCACTTAAATTAATCGGGCAATTGAAGTAAAAAAAAAATGTAACAATTATACAATCACTTATAAATTTTAACATTATTAATATTAAAAAAATTCTAAATGAGCACTTAATTGTTCAGTAGAATTTATGTAAAAATCACGTGTCTTGCGATGATTGATCGACTTGGTTCTGTCGACCTTACTTCCTAAAACATTTGTCAACCAAATGTATAAACATCTAGGCTAGAAACTCTAGACTTAAAATATTGCTGCCAAATTCTAGAAAATACCATCGAAAGTCACTCATAGTATATTAAACGCTACTCTATTTCAAGAAGCCATTAAGTTTCTTATTGTCAATCTTAAAAAAAAAGAAAGTAATAAACAGAGTTAACACGATTTTACTGTTGCCGTTTAACAGCTTAGAATTACGTAATACCGGCCGTATTATACTTATAACTAAAATGATGATCGTTCTCGATATAGTTACATTGCATGTCTTAGCATAAAAGCGCTAAGGCCACGCTCTTCTATCGCTTGAAAACCATGTTTCCGATTTATTTTACGGTTTACAAATGACACCGGCTCTGTAATGTAACGTCTGTTACTAACAACATCTACTATACACATATTTACATCCTTATGATTTTTAAGGCAATGTGCTTTTTCATAAGTGCCCTATAGTCCACAAATAGAGACTTTCTTTTCCCAATTAGCATAATTTTACACATATTAAAGACAATACATAAAATCGATTAATATAATGATCCGCGTCTATCAAACGTATTAAAAAATATAGTGAGATATATTTTATTTACTGCGAAATAAATATTAGTCACCACTGTAGAAAAATATTCAATTTTTTTTTCAATTTACTAATTCAATATTTTACTAATCCAACTATGTAATAATATAAGTTGTTTAATTGTATAATGTGTTTTAAGAAGCGATATAGATTTAGAAAATTCAATAATTCAGACGTGTATGAAACAAGGCAAAATTATTAAATCTAAACAGCAAAATTTAAAATACTCTATAAATTAAAAGAATGTGACAGACACAGTGTATATTTCAAATTGCAAACCAGTAATGGCTAGAACTCTGGACATTGCGAGTAAATTTTGTTTTATGTCAAACGGTACGAAACCCACGATGAACCCATAATGTTAAAGTAATATAATTCCTAATTTTAAGAAACTCCATAAATAAATCCTAAAGATACCGCATTTCCAGTGCTGTTACCATGTTAATTAAGACGAATTATTGCTTTCAATTCACTTCAAAATGTGAATAGATTATTATGAACTTTTAAAAAAATAGAGGTATAAAGGCTGAAGACATAAAGTTTATGTTCATATTTTTAGTAAAAGATCTTCGTAAGCAGCGAAGTGCACACATAATTTGAAATGTTGGAACACAAAGACGTTTAAATGCATACTACAATGCTAAGTTCCTTAAAAGCATACATTATTTTTTCAAGACTTGCTTAGTGGTAGTTTAAAAATAGATTTTTTTTTATTTTCGAGAAACTTAGTCGACTTGGAATTTAACACTTGAAAATATGCTGAAGATTTTAGCCTACAGAATGGGCTCTAGAAAATTCAGCTAACGCAGTCGTTTCAAATAAATAATATTATAATCCTAACCAGAAGGTGTACCTAAAAGTAAATCGCTGAAAAATATTCGTTCATTTATTTATTTAATACGTATTTTAACAAGAATTTTAATTGCAGAACCGTTAAGAATATCGTTATTTAAATTTACCATACGCATGACTTTGATGTTAAAAATTTTTGGCAAATAGAACTACTATATACAATTTTTGTTAACACCAAATCATTAATCTTAGATTGTATCCTATATTAATTATAATACGATTATATTGCATAAAATAATATTAAGTTCTACTTACTTCGATAGGATTCGCTACTGCAACAGCCAGGAGAGCAGCAGTAGCCAGGAGGCTAACGTGCTGCCTACACGCTCGTCGGCTCAGGTTCACTCCATGCTTGAGAGAAGTCATCGCCAAATCTCGTTTCACCTCATAGATATCATTTAATTCATAAAACGCATTTACTTATAACACTTTACAGTTCCACTGTTTGAACATAGTTTTTAATAATCAGACACTTTACATTTGCTTCAAACACAAGTACAGAGTAAGTAGAAATTTACTGAGAAACGGCTGTGAGCGGTCGGATTCCTTACCACTTACCGTTTCGAATTTAACATTCGTTATGCTGATAAGTGTGGCTACGCACTTGTTCTTTAGAATGCCAATAAAGTTTTGTTATTTTAATAATAAATTAATACTGAAAATCATCGTATGGTTTTGAGTGTGTAATTTATCAATGCCTGTTTCCTTAACTGTCTGACGGCGATCCTAATTTCTTATATCCTTACTTTCTATTATTAATCCGGAAGTATATTATTATTATAGTATTAGGTTTTACGTGTTTGTCGTTTTTATTTGTTCAATTCTTAGCAATTACAATTAGGTTCACCTCCTACAGGCATTTGCATTGATAAATGTTCGGTTCATGTCGGAAGGAATGAGGCTAAGTGTTTGGGAGCGACTAACTGGCGACAAGGCGCCGCGGGGCCTCGCCTTGAAGACACTACACTACAGGACATTATTAGTGGCTTTAACCTTGGATATGACAGTTAAGGAAAATATACAACAATAAAACTAGCCGAATAATAAATTACTTTCTAAATATCTTTGAAATTCATGCTTTAGTTAGATTGTTTTATTAGTTATTTATTGTCATTGAATGTACATAAGAAAATATAATATATTAAAAATGTATTATAAAAATAACGAATTTAAGTTAAAAGTGAAATCTCAGTCGTATAATTTTATTCTAATCCTATTGTTTACGGAGATTTTCTACGCTTTGTTACGACCTTCATCTATAAAGCTGAAACTAGATACGGACAAAGCGCTGTCAAGAATAACTAGTAACGGTTGTTCCTGAACACAAACTTCATCTCGTTTTCATCCTCTTGTTCGGATAAATAGAAAAAAACAACAAATAAAACATTTTGTAACAAAAAAAAAACTAAATACATTCTTCCTTCAAAGTGTTTGGAATGTAAAAATGTTTGTATTCACAATCCTTTTTTTTTTCATTGTATTAAATATTTGTCAAAAAATATATTTCAAGGAATATTAAACTCTAGCTTTGCTTAAATCTTCCCTGTTCTATTTACAACGTCTCATATACAATGACATTACAAAAGGAAAATGGGCACAAACTGTCTGTTTTCATCCAACGTTGAAACTAATAATGGCAACAACACAACAGTCGTTTACACGCAAAGCTTTGCACGTGAAATGTCAACCACAGAACTTCACTCGTTTCAATCTCCAACGGTAATATAGTTGTTTCGCAATCGAGTGCTCTTCAAAGAGAGCAAAATTAAAAACGATTCATAAACACGTGTTCACGTTGCTATGGAATACAATAAAGTGCTTGTCGTCGTCACGCAATATCGTGAACAAGCTTCCTGAAGGTACCTTATTAATTAGATTTTGTTGTTCAAATTGAAACAAAATTAAATAAAAAATCCAATTTTGATACTTGAAACAAATATTAGTACATAAAAAAATTAAGTAATTAACAGATAAAACATACATTTTTATATTTTTAAAATGGTGTACTCTCAAATATATCGCACCTCCGATCAAAATAATTTGCAAACTTACATTTTGAAAAATCACAAAAAATTATGTTTTTTATTGGTAAAATTGTTATAAACATACAAGAGGCTCAAAAATTTGTCCCGGTATCCATTGGTTGTATTAAAAAAAATACAATTTGGAGTATGTTTTATTTGACGTCTTAAACATACTTTTTAATGAATTCAATAATACATGGATAGATGGACCGATTTATAGCATTTTTATCACTCCTGACAGAATTTCCGGGTGAAAATAGGCAAAACGAGAATTAAGGAGATATTTTTGCGAGTCCCTAAAGAGTATAGCAATCTAGGTTTGTTTACGAGTATTTTGTATCTTAACTTTTCAAATGTTCACTTCACAAATATACAAACAAAGTTGACATTTGTCGCTATTTCCAAAAATCAGAAAAGTACCGATAATGTTATCAAGAAATCACATAATTGGGACTTTTCAAGATATACCTACCTAACATTATGATGGGCATTGCGTATACTATATATACTGTATATAGAAATGTACTTATTATGTGTAAAAAGATACTAAGAACTAACATCCCTCTTTTTTAGAAAAAAAAGTTTTAAATAACAAAATAAAATAGTTAAATGAAGCTTAAAATAAAAAGGAAACGTCAAGTGCAGTAACAGTTATTTATAAACGTTTTCCGAGAACGCATCGCATCTCTCGCCTACGCTCAAAAACGAAGAAAACCGACGACAATTTAATATTTAAATGTTTATATTTTCAAACAAAGTTGAGGCTTTACGTCGCCAATATTATTTTAGAATAAATAATTGAAGAAGCTTGAGTAGATTTTATTCTAATTTTATTAAAAACTAAAAGAAGAAAATATTATGACAGCGAAATACCACTTACTGATTTGAATAATAAAATCGCAAAAACTATTTTTGTAAAGCACACACAGAGACGCAATTAACAGATAGTTCATAATAGTGCTAATTTGTGTTTCAAACACTTTTGAAATACTTCTAATTTTGTTTTATTTTTATATATTTTGTTTGCATGTTCTTTTGTTACATATACACATTACCAAGTAAACGTTACCGACGCAAATTGCGACCGTGATTGCTCTTAAGCCAGTAGAGGCAAACTACATCGGAACACGCGACACATTTTAAAATAATCGAATTCAGGTCGCCAACTTACTGATACGATGATTCATTCATAAAAATATATTACGTTTTGCTTAAAGCGAAAATTAATTATAAATGATGATGAAGATGGCCTGAAACATCATTTGCACAAAAAATGTTGACTTCTATTTTATCTCCTTTAGGATTCAAAGCTTTTATATTACTCCAAGGTTCAATCTATCTCTATAGAGAATTTCATCAACATTGCTTTAGCGATTTTAAACCGAATTATTGTCTATTATACTGTCGCTATTAGTGTCAATTTATAAGAAGTTGCTGTATGGCACTTCGAGCATACAGTTCGTAAGGAGACCTTTATTTATATTTTATTATCGATCTTAAAAACACATTTTTTTTTAATTCAAAATGTGATTTAATTGATATTATTTTAATAGATTGCTTCGTGATATAATTAATTAGAATTAATATTTTTTAACTTATTCAATTTTTTTACTTTATAAATTTATAAGATTAAAGTGCTTCCTTTAACTTTAAGATTCAAGTATTGTAGGATATGTTGTTTAAGTAACTAATACTAGTAGTATAATAAGTTCCATAAAGAAATTTTATTATGCAATCGTTAATATAATATTATAATGTAATATTCTGTCGATGTACAATGACTCTACTATAACATCAAACGTAAACATCAATTCGCGGTAACAAGATGAACTTAACTACAAAACAATCGAAAATCGTTTATTTTTTTTTCATAAAACTGATTCAACTGTTTCCAAAACAACGTAATTTTACATTTAATATTGCGCTAATTCCAAAAGGACTAAATAGTATTATAAACACCTTATATAGAATCAGTAAAATGTTTAATGAATGCTGCTAAATTATAATAAAATACAAAAAAGTAGATACGTTTATCTGACTCTTATATCGCGCGTTTGATGACATTTTATGAATAAGTGTAATTAAATAAAAGCAAGTTAACGTTTTTTAAATAAATTAGCATATCATTATTAAAAAAGGGTTGGTACGAAGTTTACTATTTATGAGTGAAGTAACAAATGTAATCAATTGACCAAAATTGGAAATCGGGGGTAAAAATTTAAAGTCCTTAATCGTCAAAGAACACAGTCACTTTAAAATTTGCGTGACGGTCACCAAAAAGATTTTTCGCTACAAAAAATTGCAACCGCAAAAAAATATTTACTTAAAAATATTTTTTAAGAAAAATAAAGTTACGGGTGCTATTTTCATAATAGTTATTAGAGATACAAGACAATTATCTGCTAAGTATTTGTACGTGTATTACAAACTTTTGTTTACACAAACGTGATTAATTATTTTCATAATTGTGTAAGTAGTAATACGTATTAAAGGCTTTAAGTAAGTAATGTAGTTAAATAGCTAATCTGAATTCATAAGCGAGATAGGAATAGACGTGCGAAATTAATTATTCAGGAGAAAAAGTCTAGCGTACACTACACGTGACTATTAATACGCTTATGCTGTCTAGTGACGTGTAACATTATGTACGTAATGAACAAAGGGAGGTTTTACATTTGTACTAATATTTATATACCTGGTATTTTTTTTATAAAAAGTAACAGGCACAGGATACATGTCAAGATCACCGCAGCCCATGGACAATTGCAGCGCCATTAGAGCCCCAAATGTGTTGCCAGCTTAAAAAGGGATAAGAAATAAAAGGAAATAGAAAGAAAGAAAATAATAGGGATGAGGGTTAGTAAGCCTAATCGGCTATCTTGATTTACAAAACTAAGCTATATTAGCTACTTCACGTTGATCTCCTGTGAGAGTAAGATACTGATCAAGGTGAATCAGCCCGAATACGAGCTTGTATCAATAGGCTACATTGTAGGCTAAGCTCTATGTCAGTTAAAACATATACTCAACATTGTACATATACGCACACGTATACAATTAATACACATAATGTATATTAATATCTAGGACCTAGTTTGTTCCCGCGACTTCGCCTGCATAGTGTAATTATTTCGTGCCTATTTATTTTAAAAATCATAGGTTAAACAAAATATAATCCTATATATCACCCGTTTATTTTTTTAGGATATACAGTAGCCTGCGTCCTTTTAAAAGTCTAATTTAACTCTACCAAAATTCATCATAATTATTTCGGCTGTTTATGCGTGAAAACGGAACAAACAACCAGACAGACATAGTTTCACATCACTAAACAGATTTCAGGGTTCCGTACCGAAAGGGTGCCTCCGGTGCTCTAATCTTAGCTCGTCTGTCTGTCTATCAGTGTAGTGTACCAAAGTAGGCAAAGATTTGAAATTTTAACAGTGTGTATTGAGACTAAACATACAACAGACAAAAAATAATAAAAACTCGTCAAAATCAAGGCCGGGCTTTATACATTTTTTTATTTTTTGGGTATAGCATAGTAGCTCTTGTTCCTCTTAGAAAAATACTTAAGAAGCACATATGGACGCTGATGAGCAATACTGTATCTAAAGATGTCAAACCCATTTTTAACAAATTTGTTTGAAGAAGTATATATCCATCTTTTCTTTTATTTTTTTAATAAAAGGTATGATGAATTAAATTCAGACTAATATATTTAATATATTATCTAATAAAAAAAATCAAATATTTGAGGTTATTGTATAAATTGCAAAATATGGAACGCACTTGAAATTCTAACCAATTAAGAAACTTTTTTCCGTACTTATTTAGTTTATATGACTTCAATTTTTTTTAATAATGTTAAATAGGTAATCAAATACATCAATATCTCCGAATTTGACTTTTTGTGGGTTGACACATAATTGCTATATAGTGTTACATTTTGTGTGATATTACAGTACCTTTGAGGGCGAGACCAACGCACACTGGCTTTGGCTTTTTCAATTAGTTTAAATATTGAACGACATAAATAAAAGGAAAATATGTAAAATATTACATAATACTTATTGACACACATTTAATTGTAAACACGGGATAAAACAACCTTCGTCAAATAACCAATTGTAAGGAGCGTAACTACACTTTATGAAACAGGCATTCAGAAATAAACAACGGGTATTAAACACGTAATACGAGGCTATACTTATACCCTCATGACCTATTTGTAGTTAGCCCTCAATACATTTAAGCAAATAGGTCGATAGTCCGACTTCGGTATGATTAGTTTTGGCGTTCATGTTAATAAATAATAACATATTTCGCCAGAACAACGCGAATATAGAAATAACTAAGGCTTTAAAAAAAAAACCGACTTCAAAAACAAAATACGAAATTTCGTGTGATTTTAACAACATATTTTACCAATTATTTCGGTTTTAAAACAAAATTACCATTAACTGATTTATCAACAGGCTGAGTAGGCTGGAGCCCTAAAGTGTTATGCCAGGTGATTGTCATGTCGATGTTTTTTTTGAATTTTCAGTCTCCACCAACATTTAATGTCCGTAACCTTTTAAACTTCTATCGCTACATTGTTTCAAATATATTTATAAAGTTTACTTCATATTAATAAAAACCGCTTAACGGTATACAAAATAAATACTTTTTACTAGTCAAAGATAGAGGTTAAAAACACTTTATTGCAATCGTTATTCGTAAATAACTGCCCTAAACCCCTCTACCTACGTCAAAACAGCTTACACCCGTTCTTTGATGACGATGGCGAAACATGCTCTTAAGTGCCCACTGTATTTTCTAAGATTAATTATCAACAATGTAAGCTTAGAGAGAAAATTATGTTTTAAGCTTTAAATGTAAAGAAGAACGACGAACGTATTAAATAAATAAATAACGAATATAACAAAAAAAGAGAATCCTAATATATTTCGTTAATTAGGAATATGTTCTTACTTTTAATTTTATATTAATAAGCGTTTAATTAAGAATACTGTATATAACCTCCTATCACTAATATTATTTCTATAAATTTAATAGAACTAAGCTTATCATCATACTGATATTTTTTAATATCTCTACCAGCTTGCTACGAATATTTTACCGTTCTTGTTAGTCCTTAACTAACGACCACAAGTTTTAATTGTTGCGATTTAATCACTTTAGTTCTAACAACATATTTTAGATTACGTCATAAACATAAATATTAAGTACTAAGTCATTATGTATTTATTTATATACGAAGTAAACTGTTTCTCATTATGAAAACAATGTATTGAAAAAATTGAAGTAGGTGAAGGGTGAAAATGAAATGAGATTTTTATAATTATTCGGGTCAATTTGGGATTAAATCAGTTTATTGTTGTGTATTAATTTTTAAACCTTGAACTTTAAATACTAGTTGGCTTAAATATTTACGGGATAATTTTTAACAAGGTCGAATATACTTAGAATATTACACAAGTGTCGCCCTTATCTTGAAGAGTTTTAAGAATTAAAATCGTGCTGGTAGTGAGGGAGCAGTGGAGCTTTCAATGTAGCTCATTCATTACCAACGTCACATAAACGACTGATGCGGTAATTAAATATGACTGCGGCTTGACGTAAGATGAAAAAAATATTTTCGAAGACATTTTCTCTGAAATCAGTGATTATAACGAACAAAAACAGCGGTAACTACTGAGACTGAAAGTGTTCTTCACAAAATAAAAAAGTAAAAGATTCTGTTTCCGCGGCATCGCCTACTTAGAAACTTTTATCAAATATTTCTATTCGTTGAAACGTTTTATTTTTTCAATAAAAAGTAGCCTATGCCGTTCTCCTCCATTCAATTTATATATACATTAACCATGGTTTAGCGGTTTAGAAGTGAAAACGTAGGAAACAGACAGACCGACAGAGTTTATTTCGCTTTTGTAATTATTACGGACCCATTTTTTTGCATTAATGGTAACTTTTGTTTATCCTTCATTCGTGTTTAGTACAAATATTTTAAGTATAATTTGGAATCTTCAAGATAAAAAGGAATACCTTTCGGTGATGTTGTTTTTATCCACGTGGTCAAATATTTTTACTAATTATTCAATACAATATGTAAAATTTAATAATTATGTGATTAATAAAAAAACAAAAAAATATATTAACTTTGGTAGTTTTAAACATTTATAAGCTTTGTACCAAACCTTTGTTTTATTATTAGTCCTAGGTTATCTTTATTGCTACTTATTAACTATCTTCATTTTTACACATTAAAAAAATAAATAAATAAATATAGGGACTGAAAACGTTATTTATCAAAATGATTAAATTGGAAAAAAATACGACTAAATAGTATTGACCTAATTTAACAACAACTTTTTGAATCCTAAGTCTAAGATATTCCTGCTCGATGTATTTTACACAAGGGCATATCTCATCAAGTATGATAATTGAAACCACGTGTTCATCGCAAGTTTGAAGCCCGGGGCTATTACTGTTATCCCTAAATAAACCGCACAATTTACTAGGCCAGATATTGTAACTATAATTGTTAATGCTAGAAGATGCCAGAAGGAGGTAATAGATATGAAATTTAGGACATTTCATTCATGGGTATGCCCTTATATTATAAGATATATTTCCCTTCACGATATGTAATGTGTGTATAAATGTACAATGTACATAATAAGTATGAACTTTAGGCTAATTGCCAAACACATGTAAACATAATCGTGTTCAGACTCCATTCAATACTCATTGCGAGAACATATAATTTCGGTTCTCATTTTCGCTGTTAATAAGCATTGATGAAGGATTCGATGTTGATAACATAATGTCCGTTACACGCACACATAATTTATATAAGATTTATTCTGGTCGACCCAATGAGTCCTAACACAAGAGTGCTCTTAGAAAATAACGACCATAATTAATTAAACAGCTTCATAAAGTAGTCTTATCCAGATGCATCCATTAGGTAAAACATAAGCACCTGGGTTTCCGCACATTATGAATTCGAGTAATTCATAAATGATTAGCTATAAAAAGTACGAACTAGGTATCTTCGTTGTATCAATTGTTGATAGGGTCATTCGATTCTTACAAATTTTAGCACTTTAAAGCACTATTGAATAATTAATACAAATATTAAATTTGTATAAATTATTCAATAGTGCGTAAATAACATGCCTATTTTTTATTTTTTAAATAATTTCTTATATTTGCCCGTATATCCGTCTGAAAATTTTAACTTTACGTGAAAACAACTGTGCTAGAGAAATACAAAAAAAATATTTAATGTCTAAAATGTTTATAATAAATAATATCAATACTGGAGTATTACTCTGTTTAATTGTTTCACTTTATGAAATATTATATTATCAACAATATACTACGACATGTGGCAAATTTATAATTAAAAAATATAGTACAATATATTGTAGCTTTACGAAAATTAATAAAGATTCCAGATAAAATCAATTCACAGTTTTATATGTTCTTAAATGAAACCCCATATAATGATTAAAAAAAAATTTCTTTCATAAAACAAGCTGGAATAGTTCATAAGAAAAATGATTTTCACACAATGAGTGGAAACTCATTCCACTGAACGTTTAAAAATAGACTCCAATGCATAAGCCCGTATTTTCCATTTGCTCAACCGACTGTGTCTGATTGTTTGTCCGTGTTGATAATATCAATCTACATAAATGGATTTAAACATATACCTAAACACTAATCAATTACGTAAAAATATTATCAATAGATCGACAATAAATTATTTAAGCATTTTATAGGAATACAGAATACTTGTTTGAGAAATTTATGATAATATTTTCTTATGTTCTAGCAACGTTAAAAGAAAATTTTAAAATATTCGGTACTGATAATATTGTTGAGTGAGATGCGTTATATTAACTGGCTTATCACCCTAACATTATAAAAAACAATAAGTCGTATTTGAAAGGCGTGGATGTGTTCATTGACGATATTATAAAAAATAAATAAAATAACGCATCACATATTATAATATTATAATACAGATAATATCGTTAATGAACACATCCACACCTTCCAAATGGTCTACCAATTATTTTAAAGTCGAATGAAATACATCTGACGCACAATTCAAGTCATAAGCCAATCCTAGAAATTGATCCCGACCAATGGTGTACTAAAAGTACATAAGCTAATATTTAAATACTCCAAAATCCCTGAATAGGATGTTTTGAATGACATTTACATGAAGAATAATTAACGAGATTGCAAATATTTGAAATTTAAGTATCTTCTTTAAAATATTTTAATATTATTTGTTTAAAATTTCTTTTCGTTTATTCTTTTCAATATATTTTCTCTATAAACATGGTATATTATTATTACGAAATAAAATTTATATTCAAGCAGCTTGCCTTCGAAATTCTTTATTCTAAAAACTTCAGTGCATCGACCCGATGTTGTCCAGACGTTAAATGTAGACTAGACTAGACTAGACTAGACTTTACGTTTTATGGCTTTTTAATTCAAGATAGAGAATTATGTTTAAATATATAATAACAAATATAATTAAAACTAAATACTGAAGAAAGGCGAAGAAATAAATTAAATAAAAATTATCAGAGACATTTGTAATTATACTATAATATTTTGAAACAATTTTTATACCATAGACACTTATTTATGACTAGTCTTACTAAACCAACCTAAGACTTGTCTGTACACTTTAATAGGCGGTAGATTCGTCTTTTTTTCATTCGTTTTGTACTTTGATTTGATAAGTTACGATAATATAACTATATACTTGTATATATATATTATATTTTAATAAAGTCCTGCTTCTTCTATATTCTAGGAATATAGCAATAAATAGTTATGTTTTGTTTTCAACAATTTACAACATATTTAAAGTTCCGAGCATGATTTTAATTAAATCTGTCTTAACCGAAATGGTGATTATCTGTTTCAAAGTTAGGGCAGGAAAAAGTCTGTATGAATATAGAATATGAATGTTTCTAATACAAAATATACACTATTAATTTTTACTATATATATACTTTACCTTTTGCATAAAGACTGGTTCAATCGAAAAAGTATAGCGGAAAATCGTCGTAGCACCTAATACGTAACTAATATTTTCTACAGTGAGTGAAAGCCTTTGTTTGCATAGACAACATTTTGAGTCCTAGGAAAGCAGAACTTTATAGTTTGTCAGTTTTTCACTTCCATTTAAAGTTGATTTAATAATTGAAAGTAATAGTCCTTAATAATATAATTAACATTAACAAAAATAAATAATTCTATTAAAAATAAAGAGAAATTAAAAATAACTACATTAAACCTAAATAACTATCAATGTCACAGTGAAGCAAGGTGCCCAAAACACTGGCAGGATTTTTCATTTTATTTTATTTTATTCAGATCACACGTATTGCATTTGGAAATTACATCAAGGTCTTTGTTGTTTTATGCATTGCGCATTTTAATCTGCATACACACAATTGTTACGTTAATGATCTGGCGATTTCCAGCGATTTTATTTATTTTCTTAGTCGACCTTCGTACGGTTTATATTAACGTTGTGGATTGAAAGGTAAACAAGAAAGTGTTTACATACGTGTTATTCAAGAGTCTATATCATCTATCTGTTGAGTTATATCCTGTACAATATATAGTTAATGAATCAAAAGCTTTATGTATGTTTATATGTATATATATCAGACATTTAAAATTGAAAAAAAAATCTTGTATATAAAGTTTTCGTGTCACAATGTTAGTTACCTTACTCCACTGAAAAGTCTATATTGATTTTTACCAAATTTTATATGCATATTCAGTAGGTCTGAGAATCGGCTTTTTCATACCCTTGTTATACCTATATTAAGGGTTATTCACCCTGAACATTTTTTTTTTTAATTTTTGGACAATTTTTTTTGTTTTTATTTTTATATAGTGTGGCATTAAATATACATTAAACTCTCAATTTTTACTCTTTTCTCACCAGCCTCTATATTTAATAGCCATTTTAGTAATTAAATCAATTTTCATTCCGCTCAAAGACTATGGCAAAACAATGTTTGCCGGATCAGCTAGTAATAAATAAAAATACATAAAATTAATATGTAATTAACTATGACGTTGATAGCTATTTGGTTTTCATATAATTATTTTTATTTTATGTTTTTAATATTTTAATTATTACCTTGTATATAATTTTGTATTTCATATTTTGGAACATTATTGAATTAACGTAATGACATACATAAATAAATCCAAATTAGGTAATATTTGCAAGATTACTAGAGTTCTATGTATGATATTAAGGTCAAAACAATCCATTTAAAAAATATCGAATATTTTAATTAGTAGAAATTATCATTAAAATAATGTCACAATGATGTATTTTAAAAAATAGGTATTGATCTCACTCATAGGTATCTACTAGAGATGGTTTATATCGGAAACGTTTAATCGTATATTTTAAGCTATAAAACTTTACAGTAGACATAAAAATAAAAACCGTGCTCGCTAGTTTTCGCTCGCATTCGTAAAATTTAATAACATTATTTTTTAACTTTACTTTTTATTTATTCATTAGCTTGGTTTGTTTAATTTAATATATAAAATGAATATTTGTTTATTCGTATTTTATCCGCTGCCATATTATTAATTCGATTTCGAAAAAAAATTGTCAACTTATTATTTACATTTTCACGAAGGTTATATGGACAGTACAGTAAATTTACAGTAGGTGACGTGCGTGTCGCGACCGGACAGAAAAATCCAGCATAACAAAATCTTCATTAACGTGGAAGAAGTCGCGAGGAAAAGCTTATTAATATAAAGTATTTCTTGTACTTTTAATTAAATGTATCCAAAGTTTTTAGGGGGATTCAAAATGCATTATTTGTAAAAAAAACTAATTCTTATGTTTTACATTGTTCGTAAAGGATATGAATAATAGTTACAGAAAAGATAGTTTGTGACTTATGTGGTGCCATTTTACATATTTATAAAATAATACCTTCTTAAATCTATGTAGCTTGCCTTACTGTGACATCGATAGTTACTTAGGCTTAGTATATTTATTTTTAATTTCTCTTTCTTCTTTTTATTTTAAACAGTATAATAACAATAATTTGTTTATGTTAGAATGTATTGTCTTTAAACTATATTTTATTATTTTGTTGTTGTTTTATTATTACATAATATGGCATACTTATTTTATTGATATCGCATTTAATAAATAATATTAAACATTTTTTGGAACACAAATAATAGTCATAATTTGTAGATCTTCAAGTTCGTATTTTATATCTCTGAAAGTAAATAATATTACATTCAGATCTCGAATTAAAATAAACTTTTTAATTATAAGTTCTGTTGCTTACATTACCGGCTAACTTTTCGCCGGCAGTTTCTTTAAAAATTTTGATGGCAAATAAAACTTCCGTACCTATTCGATACCTACAAAGTAAGCTGAACAAGTTTTTACGCTTCATAAAAGAGCTGCGTTGAACATTTCTCGCTATTTATATTACGAAACCATAAACTATGACTAGAATTCTAGTTATACTAGAATATAGTAATGTTTAAAGGCTCTGCATTTCAAGGAAAAAAGAAATCTTCCTAATAAGAATTGAGCACCAGGCGTATTATATTTTTAGTACAAAATTATTTTAATTTAATTTATAAAGTAATTTTTTTACATATTGAAGTGTTATAAACCTTCGGTTCGCGAATCAAACCCACTTGATCGTTTTTTTTTTATATTGATAAATCTTTAAGCATGAATTCTGATTTAATTCTTATTAACCGTAATTTAAGTTGTTTATATCGTTTTGAGAAAAAGTATATAATTTTTACACAATAAGAATAAAACAATAAAATATATTTAAAATCGACACAATTGAGTTTACATAACGCTTACATTTCGCTCAAAAAGTATATTGTAGTAGCAAAAAATAATCAATAATAAACACAATCACCTGGTATTATTATTGTATAATCACATCTGTACTAGTTAAGTATTGTAACACAACCACTAGACTACAGCTTGGAACTACGAAAAAGGGTTAAAAAAATCACGAGCTATTTTTACTAAAGCTCTCAAGGCGTCTCATGGCTACGCTAAAGCCTACGAGAAAGGCTTGAAGACCTAGTAAATGCGGCAAAACCGTATCATCTGTTACCCTATATGACTTAGATTAACTGTTGAAGGTTAAAGTTGCCGCAGGATACGAAACTTAACCTTGTCTATACCGCTACAGGCTAATGCGTGTATAATACGCAGACATATTATTATTTTTAGACAGATTACATGTCATTCTGTAATATCGTTACCGAAATATGTGGCTCAAGGAGAGAAATCCAGAAGCCCGTAATAATCTTCGTCCGCTTTTAAACTTAATTCTAATTAGATCACCGCTAATCAACAAACCACCCCAAAATAGGATCATGGGAGCTATTTTCAGTTACGTCACAACAAGGATAGCGTTATATAATAACATTTTTCATCTTTCGTGTCTCGACAGTGCCAGGTCGGACAAAATAATATTATTTTTAGGTGTAACATAAGTTTGACTTATACACGCCGTAAAGAACACGATTGACATGATTTATCTTAAAAATACATACAATATTTACAAAATATAAAATTTCTAAATTTCGGAGTTTTTTTTCTTCGGAGATTTACTAAATGTTAACATACGAATATTTCTGCAGAAGTCACTAGACCCTCGAAATACTAACAAATAATTTATCGATTTTAAGCATGTCACCGCGGGCCATTTACGTAACGCTACGATTAAACACGGTTACCTACAAACACACAGGCATAAATTATCCAACCAAGAATAACTCACGACCAGTAGTACATTCGTGATTGTCGGCGATCATGTGTTTGCTATGGTGGCCATATTTATGGTGTTGACAGCATCAGCATAGCGAATGTTAAAATCGGAAACACTGAACTATTACACGATAAATAAGTGGTTGTCTTATTACTTGTTTATATTTCGATTAAAAAGGTTTATTTAGCAGAATACAGTGTGAATGTATTGATCGCGTAGGGATACGTGGTTCGCGCTGGCGGCCGTTAGCGCCGCGACTGTCCGCCCGCCGCAAAACGCTCCCTTTACGACTGCGCGTTCGCTGTTGTGTTTTGCCCCCCTTCGCTCCCCCTTAACAGGGATTCTTGAATCCAGATACACGTGAATAACGTTGTCAATAAACTTGCCAATGTATCATAAAATCTATCTCGTTGAGCCTAAAATAGTGTATGTTTTAATGGACGATGCTATAAATTAGACCGAGATTAATTCAGTTTTGTATATATGTTTCAGTTTTCAATTTGGTGTATCTACTCAAGCACAACAGATGTTTGATTTCCCATGAGGTTGATCATCCAATGGAAAATGTTCGACTGGCACTCAAAAATATTTTCACCGTTAATGGAAAATATTATTTTACGTAAATATTGAGACTTAATTCCAATAGAAAACCTAATGTAATTTATTATAAAAAAAAAACTAAATTGAAATTAAATAAGAATGCCCAAAACTTGGATATTATTAGTAAAAATATCGAATTTATTTTATTTCCCACAACTAACGAGAGCCTCCCTCTGTAAAAAACACAATCCATCACATTCTTCCAATGCGGGTTGACGGATAGACATTCTTTAACATTTCTTTTCAAGAATGCAGGTTTCCTGGCGATGTTATATTTTCACCGCCACACACGAGATGATTTATGAACAAAGTAAATCTCAAATATGTTTTTAATGTTTTAATAACCTTTTTATAAAAATTCACATAATTTTAGTCTTATGTGATGATTTTAATTATTGAAATAAAGAAAGTATTGAAATAGTAAAAATTTTAATACTGTTATCAAAATTTAACCGTGCTTTGTCTGTCTGGCTTCTAGATCCTAATAAAAATTTAACTAACTTCGGGGTTACACTACACACAAACGTAACTATGGTGCCTGTCTCGTAACTTATAGACTAGCCTTAGGCAAGAATTACATTTGTAAGTTTTACTCTCGTAATTGATGTAAAGCAACTCTGTAACCTGGTAACAAGTAACTTAGGTAACGGTATGTTTGTACATAGTTGTTTTATGTCACTCTCGAGAGTAAAACTTACGAAAGTAATCCTCGCCTTACAGATGTAATTCTCGCCTATCATCTACTAGTTTGACCCTTTTTGATTCCAATCGATTTTCTTAGACCGTCTAACTACGAATTTTTTATAACATCGGCACTTTTCTTGTTACTTTTTACTAATTTTGTGTCGAGGAATTATGACTATATACATATTTAAATCAGCTTCTTTAATTTAAGGAGGCCATAATTTAATGTTATTGTGGTAGGAATCATTCGTACAATTCTTTTTTATAAGTTGATTCTTGGGTTTTCGTACCTTAAGGGTAAGTTAACGGAACCTTATCACTAAGCTACCACTGTTCGTCTGTCTATCAGTGAGCTGTATTACACGAACCGAAATCGGTAGAGAGTTAAAATTTTTACAAAATATATCTATTGCTTCTTGAACAACAAATATTAAAAATCGATGAAGTGAGTTTTATTTGCACACGATTAGTTAATTATTACATACGACGTCGTATTATTTACATACAGTAGTGGAAATTCGACTATGTTTATTGAAATTATAAGTTTAAACATAAAGAAAAGAGTATAATATACTCCTGTGTATTAAAATACATGGTTACGTGTGTAATTTTTTTTTAATAAAGAATACATTTCTTTATGCATTATTAGAAACAAATATTAGCGTTCTTCACTTCTTTGCTAGTTTATACAACTAAAAGTATGCACAATTTAATACTCCTCCGTTCGTGCAATTTTCATAAAAATGTGTACAATGTTATAACTTCGCTTATTATTATATTTATAATACCTCTTTTGTGAATCTTAATATATAAAGAGTTGAAATCGTCTATTTCGTTTTTTTTATATTTAAATTTTTAAAAAGGACAATCTTGTACGATGTCACGGAACCTCTCATTTTCGACTCCAACTCACACTTGATCAATGTTATTTAATAACGTCATAATAATTACCGCATATGAGTGTTTTGAATTTGGCTCGCTGAATTGATTCCTTTAGCAAGAATTTGATATGATTCAATGGTTATAATTTATATTTAAAATCAACATATTAAAAGAGTAGTGACGTCTTTGCCTTCAGTTAAAAATGCTTTAAATTTATAGTCACAGAGATGGATTAACTTTAATAACAACTAAACATATATTGCTTATGGTAGAGTCTAGATGTAGCCCATTGACTCCAACCTGCATGCGGCTGACTCGATCCAGAAAATGCTATGCAGGCAAGGCTTAGGTAATAATATTAATAAAAACAGACTCCAAAAATAAAAAAAGTAAACTAAAAAGCATAAAAAAATATTTTCTATGATATTTTGAAGATAATTTTTTATTAAAATCACTTTGGTAGCTTGTTTTGATATATTTGTGTTGTTACGTTGAGCATGAGAATTCCAAACTACACGGGAATACGTAACAAAATATTTATTCACAAAAGTCAAATTTCTGTTGTTTATCCAGAAAACAGATTTCAGGGCCGGGTCCGTAGAATCTTGTCAAAGAGTCCTCTCACCAAGTCTACGCAGTAAGGCTCCTGTGTCGTTCTTGTTAGTAACTCGACGGCAGATCATGCAGCAAAACGGCAGTCAGTTGCTGCACAACATGAGCATGCAGCCATTTACATACAACATACAGCAACTTACATATATTATTTTAAATCCGATAAATTAAAGATAAAAATCAACGTCTCCTTAGACATCCAGACGTCAACCCCCTTCCTTTTTAAAAAAAAAAAACCAACACACTAAACACTTAAATAATATAATAAAACAAAAAGGTTATGAAACTTTGGTGCACAACATACTCAATTGCAGAGAGACCTAACCATAATAAAATATAAAATAAATAAAGATATATTTAAAAATTATCACGTTAGTCGTGACAGTGTTGTCCACGAAAATAAAAATTTGCGTATTTTGCTTAATTATTTTATCATAAACTGAAGTAATATTCTCTGTATAAACATTTATTTAATCCAATAATACCGATGTTAAAGTAACTTTGCCTGCCCGGGTCTGTTTATTTATTGGCTTGTTACATCTCCACGCCTAAATTGCTAAACAAATTTTGTTTAAATTTGATACCGATAAAGATTGGACCTTGGAGAAAATGTAGAAGTCACAAAAGTAAAGTTTAAAGGAAATAAAATAATGGGAATAAGTTTGTGGCCCTCTCATTTCACTCATTACTTCTTAAAGCAATTACTACTCAAAATAATCATTCTACGCAGACAAAGTAGCAGGGATTAACTTATTACTTATCTATACATATATAATAAAGAAATTTTTAAATGCGAAATTGACTCAAACTACTAAATCTATTTCAAAAATTGTGGTACTATTTGGTACAATATTAGGATATAAGGTAAAATATTCTAGACGGTTATAATACCCTATATTTTATGTATATCTGTATATGCGTATTATTATAAAACTTTTTTCAAATACGCTAATCTTAGGAACTTACCGTCTTAAATGAACATTTCTTTTTAGGTAGCCTGTTTATTGAAGGTTAACGGCTATAAACCGTCACCCTACGACCCGTCACCATGTGACCATAAACTAACCATAAACGTCAGTCAATTTAATGAAATGTAAACAATTACCGCGGGTGAAATGGCAAGGCTAAGCTAGTATGCGATGTATTTATTAGATTTTCTTAGAAAACGCGGAATTCATATAATTTGGTCACGTTTATGTTACATACCGTTACAACTTTTATGCTGCTTAGTTTAATTGTACTGCTTAGCCTCTGTCTTAATCGAAAATATAAATATTTTTATTTAAATAGAAAAATTAAAAAATAAAGAACGAATGAAAATAAAATTTACACCTATTATGTATTTACAAAAAAATATAAAAAGATAAGTTTATATTTTCCATTGTAAAAAATTAAGTCTTCATACCTTTATATATGTTGTATATACTCCCTTAGTCTAATTATTATTACTATGTTATAGAAAAAGCACACATAAGTTAACAAAAATATTAAAATGAACTCTACAAAATACGGAAGTAGCCCCATAAACAATAATTATTAAACAATACTGTTTTCGTTTGGTTGACATGAACTTTGCTGAATTATATATTTATTTGATGACTCAGTGCAAGGCGATCAATCAAATGAATCAAATGACCCTGACATGAAGGAGAAAATCGATGTGAATTTATTCGTCTAAAACGTTCTAGAAAATAACAAAACCATTATGTTAAGGAAACAATTTCAACGAAGCTTTAACGTATTTGAACAAATTATATTATTATTGCAATTATTTATATGATTGAATGTTTAGACTTTAATATTTAATAGTTTAACAGGCTTCGGACAAAAGAAGTTTTAATATAAATAAATTTAATAGGTAAACCACCTGTCAAATAAATTAAGTTGGGTTAATATTTTCACAATAATATTTTTGACTGTTATTTCAGTCAGACCCCCTATAGTTGAAGGCAAAGTTAGTTTTGACTGATTTAAAGGTTTTGACTGTAACGATACAAACAATAAGTTGACAACGTGTACATAAATATATGATTTGTTTATGAATGAATGAATGAATGATTTGTTTATATAAGATATAACAATGTATCTACTAGCATATATCCAATATCGGTTTAAATATACAAATCAAAAGCTAAAATGGTTCTCCACTATTGCCAGTAGTAGTCTTCTTAATGATTCAAAAATATATGTTTTGTCAATATTCAAATTAAATTATTAAGTGTTTATGTCTTATAATTGAACTAATTTTGATACTGATGTAATTTTAAGTGCTGTATATTTTGATACGTTCGATGATAAGCACGTCGGTTGTCGTAGACGTAATCGTAGACGTGTTGCGCTTTTTAATACTCTAGATTTAAATAAATTCAGTTTAATGCCTTTGCTCTTCGAATTTATTCCTAGACTTTTTAAAAAAGGGAAAATGACTTTGCGTAATTCTTCTCTTAATTTCGTTTACTTAAATAACATACTTACTCCAGTTATTTTAATTTAAAAATCAAACTACTGGACCGATTTTAATGAAAATTGTATGAAACCAATGAATACATATTTAAAAAATGTCCACGTCGAGTTGAAAATCTCTTTTTTTGGAAGTCGGTTAAAACACAGTTTTATTAAAATGTATTAACATAATCATGTATTCACATTATTAGTTACATAATAATTTAATGCAAGTATTTAAAGTAGTACCTAATATCAAGTATATTTTTACATTAATTTTCAATATTATTAAAATTAATGCAAAATTTGACACAACACTAAATACATACTTTACATCGTCATTTTATCCTTCAAAACTACTCCATTTGAGCATATTTGATCTTATCAATAACGACAAAAAAATATTTAAATAATAAATCTTCGCTTCGAAAGTAAATCGGTAACATTTTGTTTTAATATATTTCACATAAATTCTACGAAAACGAACAACACTTTTTAACTTCTTTATTAGTTTAGCCAGTTTACTTAAATTATGCAAAAATAATAACTACCTAACTTTACAAGTGCCCTGTCTATTTAATTAAAGAAAGGCAAAACTTTTACATTTAAGTGGTATAAATTTAAAATACTATCTAAACGATATCTAGTACAAACTAGATTTATATTATATTATATGAAATATGGGAAAGTCAAATTAGGAATAACATTTAAAAAATCAATGAAACTGCTAATATAAATGTGTGAACCTATATCAAATGTGATGACCTACATTGCGTAAGTCGGATTGTTTGTGGTTTAGCTTGTCGTAGCTATAACCAATTGTCTATAGCTTGTATACAGGCTGATGCGACCTTCTCTTACCTTCTTCTTCTCCATTTCTTCTAATTCAGGCAATTTGCCTGCTCATTCATTCGCATTTTTTACAAAAAAGTGATAAAAGTATACATTTTTTAAATATTCTATATAGAATAACTATTATTAATACATTTGAAACCAAAGACTAAAGTGTTATAAATCATATTACGACGACTTCTAATAGGTTACTATTATTGAGTGACTTTCACGCTAAAAATCTTATTTCCCTTAACTGCAGTTTTAAAATTGATCCTCGGCACCAATCCAATAGCTGGTAACGTGCTGAACAAATCCAATTACTAAGGGTGATTGAGAACATGGCAAGATTTAAAAGTAGTTTCCACTATAAAGTCACTAATCCGCGCTTCACGCCTTTTGGACTCGGCAGGTTAATAGCCAGTTTTCACACTGCCCACTTTTTACCGAACTAAAGAAAAATGCAATACAAGAGCGATGCAAGAGTTAATTAAAAAATTGAGTTGAGTTTTTTTTATTTTTAAACGTTTTATTTATGTGTAGTTAAATTATATTTAAATGAGATAAATGTTGTGGCGGATGGACACAGTCATAAAATTAATTATTTCACATTATAAACTTTTTAATCAGAAAATTTGTAAAATCTTCATCAATTTTTATTATTATACACAAATCTAGTACCTTATCTATTTTCTTAATTATATAAAGTAAATATTATAAACAAATAATTGAATACCAACCCATATTTTTATATATATATATATATACTTTATTGTAAATTTAATATCATAAATTGATACTTTTTAATCGGCATCGTTCTCACGACTATAAACGCCCTTTACGTAAGCAAAGTCTTAATAATTATATTTATAACTACGTAGGTACGGGCGTTATGAGATGGCAGTGACGTCAATATCAGTGTTAGAGAAAGGCAACTTGCAATTTGATTTTCTAAAAATATCCAGAAAATACGAGTAACAAAGCTTTGTATTCGCACTAGTTTGACGTAGCGTCTGACCCGTGAACTATAGGCATATTCATTAAGAGAGAATTACATTTATGAGTTTTGTTCACAGACTTTCATGAAGATTTATATAAGGAGCATTTCACGTGAAGCGGACAACCAAAAAGAAATCAGCCAAGTGCGTGTCGGGCCACGCACAATGTAGGGTTCCGTAGTTGTCAGAATTGTCAAGATCGGTCAAGCAATCTTCGAGTACCTATTTTCGTAAAAAAGTTTACGACGAACTGGGAATTTCCTTTTTTAAGTCAGTTTATACAATATACGTACTTACAATTTTAAACCTTTTATTATTATAAAATTATTTTTAATTTCTCTTTAAGAAGAGAATAAGATATAGGTATGTACGTAATCCGTATCTTTTATGTTATACCATAAATGCCAAAGTGAATTCGTTTGTTTGATTGTTAACTCGCTCTTGTTGATTATTTATTATTCTAACACTTGTAAAATATACTTAGCGCCGATAATTTTCCTTCCTGATTAGCGCCTATGAAATCTATGGAGATTTGGTTGAAAACTTCATAAGCGCGATTCAGAATCATTCGCGACATGTTTTATTGAGACATTGTTTTATATCTTATTTTATATTTTATTTTAATTAAAACTTATTAAATATTTATTTATTTATTCATTTAAATTCATATATTAATTTAAAATTATTAATATTTACATAGAGTGATGCTTTAAAAAGTGAAATATTTATTTTTACTTAGATCATCTATAACTCGATAACCATAAGAACCCACATAGCCGTGATAATTTTCCTTTTAAATTCATTATATGTACCACTATCGTGAATTTTTTCATATTTTTAGACGCAGCAGTTTAGTGAGTAGAGGGGGGGGACACTTGACTCTAAGAAAAATTGACACTTCAAAGCTTAATATTTCGGAAACAGTTCGTCGTTCGGAAAAATGGTTTTGCCACACCTATAACATTTTTAAAAGACCTATCTAACGATACCCCACAACATGGTATAAATGAGAAAAAAAATTTTTGGTCTCTCTTAACACATAGGGAAGACACCCTGAAAAAAAAATATTTTTAACATTTTATTGTACGACTTTCTCGGCGTAATTCATATGTATACTCATACCGAATTACAGCTTTCTGGTATTAAGGGTTTCGGAGCAAAGCCGCGGACAGACAGACAGACAGACAGACGGACAGACAGACAGACAGACAGACAGACGGACATGGCGAAACTATAAGGGTTCCGTTTTTACTACGGAACCCTAAAAAAGAGAATTCGCTTTAAATTTAGAATTCGATAAAAATATTAAAAACTTGAATTTTCTAACGATAAGAAACAATACCTTTTAGTTTTTTTTACAAATTAATAATTACAGATAATAAGCATAAAAAAATAACTAACTTCATTCTTAGTCAATTTTTAAAAGATCATCATTCAGCAAAAAAGCATCACAAGGAAAATAAATTGTATATACACATACACGTCAACTAGTATAAGTGAGCAGAGTATAAACAAATTTCACGACCTCACTTTTTTAGTTGTCCGTTTAACGTCTAATGCCCCATTTTCATCAGTTAATTAAAACACTTGAAAGAACTTACTGTCAGTGCCTTATTTTTAAAATACACAGTTTTCGTAACTAGATACTATGTATACGTTACTAGGTGATAGAATTGTTTTAAATCACTTTGAGTACAATTTACAAATGTAATTCTCGTCCTTACATTTACTAATAAACTTTAAACTTTTATTTTGTATAAGGACGTTTCTTTTAGGTTTCCGTAACAGAAGTGTACCAACGGGACCATATTAGAGTCGGCTCGGTCTTTTTGTCCGTCTGTCTGTCAGCAGGCTGTGTCCCATGTATTCCGTAATACGTAGAAAGTTGTCTGTTGCCGCTCTACTAACAAATTATTAAAAACCGGTTGAATGCGTGCAAAACCCTACAAATTTTTGATATTGTTATTGCACCTACCTTAATATTTCTATTACGATGTAGTACGAAACTCTTCATGTTTATTTATACATACGAATCGCATTTGATTCTTAATAATAATTTATATCTCGTAATAATTTATGCAGTATAGTTTAAAAAATCGTTATATATGTACATCTTAGACATTAAGTAAATAAAACGTAATATTTGTATGGATGTTACAAGGAATTCTTTGTAATCTATACTAATAAAAGGGTAAAAATTGTTAGTAAGTTTGTATGTAGGGAGTAATCTCTGAAACTACTGATCCGATTTGAGAATTTATTTATGTATTGTTCAGCTAATTATATAATTACTACCTGCCCTTCGCAGTTTCACTCGTGTTCATAAATACTGCTTCGATCCTATCAGTCGGTCGTAGCGTGATATAATATAGCCTATAACCGTCTTCGATAAACAGGCTATCCAACGCAAAACGATTTTTTCATATAGTATCAGTAGTTCTGGGATTACTTTCTACATACAAACTTATAAATAGAGTTTTACCTCTCTATAAGTGTAAATAAATGTATAGTCTATTTTTCTTTACTTGTCCTATTTCGTAACGGTACTCGTACCGAAAATCATGAATTTTCGAACTTTTTTTAATAATAATTTTTCAGTATAAAAATAATTTGGTACAATCATTCGATCGTCAATTTCTAATCACTAACTCTTAAGTTTAGAAGAACGTTAAACGGAAGACATGGCTTTATGCCTTACAATTTAATTAAATATGAATAAAAATTACAAAAGACTTGGCTGTACGGTGTAATACCTTTGCCTTTTCCCTCTAAGGAAAGAAAAAAGCGAAAAAAAAAAAGTTTAGAAGAACGCCTTATTTGTCTGCTAAATCAGAGAAGCAAAGAAAAATAGACTATATATATCTAAATAATAATAGTCGTACATAGTAAAATATGTAATTAACGAACACACGACAAGAACGTTGACAAATTAACGACATAGTAATCGTTTAACAATTAAATTAACCACACCATATTAAGAATCCAAGACATTGAAATCCCCAGTACACAATCTCATGCTCACAATACAACATCCTGTATCTCAATAAGAAAAAAAATGCCTTCAGGTGTCATATTTGTTATTTATATCCCAACCAGTAACTATGAACATATCCTTAAATTCGGTAAACCCAAAGAAATAATACCAATAGATGATTCGTCGCTGGAAAAGTGTCGTTTGGAGGTGGAATTGCGTAATAAAAAAGCGAAAAACATTCCGGTGCATTTAACACAGAGCTACTGTAACGAAAGCTTTAATCCTAAATTGGAAAACATAAACGAGGATAACGAGTTTATCACAATGGAAAGCGTGAGTAAATAAATGAAAATATCTATCGGCTTAAAATAAATTGCGGGAAGCACGAAACCTCGCACACAGAAGGTTATAACCGATTAACGTTTAGCTGGTTTTTTATACTTTATTTTGATTTTAGTTTAGGCGTCTTTACCTTGTCCAAATCCTGATAGATTTTAGACAAAGCTATAAAACAGAATAAGATAAACACTAAGCCTTAAAAGCGCACAATATTTTGCCCATTGGCCCTTAGGTTTGGATCAGTACCCGTTGGCATCCGTTGAGTACAGGACCCTAAAACATTTACGTAACAGTTTTTCACTGTTTACTTCCAAATAAAAAACACATCAATCAGGATTTGACGTGTCCAAAATAATTAAAAACAGACTATTGGAAATCGTTTAAAAATAGCTAACTACGATGCTGGTGGAAAGTAGATATATAGGTATAAGTACTTTATCTTCAACTTATATTTCTATTTACGTATATTTCTAAAAAGGTATTGTTAAGTTCCTAGTAGTTCCTACTTGTTGGCTAAAATCTGTGTAGTGCAATAAAATATTTAAAATGAAACTGTAACTACTATGATACTGTAACTACTACATATATTTGTGTGCAATAACTGATCATGTTATTGCACACAAATATATGTAGTTACGGTGGTTTCTGTTAAGTTTATCTGGGGTTCAAGTCACTAGTTTACTCGTAATTATGAATGTATTTGTGAGAGTGAAGACGAACGATCTATCCTAGGGATGGTGCGTACTGCCAATATACATATAATAACTAACCGATCAAAATACTACCATAGACAAAACACAGTATTATTAATTTTTATGAAATATTCCTAACAGTTTCTTTAGTGAAGATAACGTCCTTAATCGAACTATAAACTTATAGATTTTAGAAGAGTTGTTAAGGAAACTAAATGTTGAACACGCAGTATGGATGAGCGATAAGTTAGGTAATTACTACGAGGTTGTGTTCCCTCTCGCCACCGGGGACCCGTGCGAGACCATGCTACACTGTCTCACGCAACTGGGAATTGGCGTCCGAAGCAAATCCATCGTCAGGTATGATACACTTTTTAATATTAAATTAGATAATAAAATCAAACGAATAAGAAATACCGTTGCCTATAAAATATAGTTATCTGGGTATATATTATTATATTCATATTATTTCGCGATTTACGAACGACACATTTAATGCACAGATATACAAAAAGAAAAACGAAAGATATTTCGCGTACAACTAATTATAATTTAAAGTACGCATACATATAAATATGGACCCAGGTAAACCGATAAATTCTTAATGTTAAAATATCAATAGGAACACAAATATTCATTAATTTGTTATTAAATTACCATATAAAATAGTCATCTTCAGATGTCATATATCTTTAAAACATTTTTGAAAAAAACAATTTCGATTGTAAATTCCTTTAAATCTTTTTTCCGAAATTGCTTCAGTTCAGTTGGAAACGGTTTATTGTTTCAGCGTTTTACCGTGCAACGTAGTCCATGCAGCGATTGAATTTACTATCGATGATGATGACTCTATGCTGTAAGTAATATCTCTATAGTATGGATTTAGTTGTTTGTTTAGAAAATAGCGTATTGTTATACACCGAACGTACAAATTTTCAAAGGCTATTTTTATGTGTTAAATATAGTTTTTATATATAAAAGTAACTGTTTATTAAGACGTATTAAAGATGAAAAATATTTATGTAATAATTACTTTTAAAACAAATTTTAACAAACTATATTGAAAGCGTAAATTGATGAACTAATGAAAAATTGGCAAATTCTTTTCGACCTAGAAGAAAAAACGAAGAAGCGAAACGATGGCGTAGTTTCGTCGAGTCAATTAGGTCAAAACTGACAGTCAAGCAAGTTGTAGACGGCGTCCGAGGCGGTGGAGAGCTATCGTTCGACTATCTTACGCTTATTATAACCGCCGAGTAAGTATTCAAGCAGCTATATGAGCTTACAACTTAGTCTTTTGAAAAGAGGAATCGACTTCATAAGAAGTATACGCTATTTACTTTACTAAGATAACGTATTTATTCCAGCTATTTCGATTCGATTCGAACTACTGGATCGATTTTGATAAAAATTCTATGAAACCAAACTGAATTTAGATATCTTTTGAAATTAAAAATACTTTTTTTTTAAACAGCTCATAAATTACGATGTTCTAAGGTAATAGACATATAAAATTCAGTTCAAGACTTCCTTTTTTAAAGCCTTAAAATGACGTATTGGAAAAGTATAATATGTTCAAAAGTACTATGTCATCTACCTATATGCCAGTCTAGAAAATAGCTACTCTCAGCTATGGAACATTAAAGGGGTTTAGGATATGTACTCGTAGAACGCGCGCTACGTAACGTAGCAATGTTAGTTTTATGTAGCATGACTCAGCGATTCGTAGCACAACTATTGTCATCAACAATAAGGATAAAAAATCCTTTTCATAAAATACGACGTTAATGGTAAATTTGTTCAATATGCTTTTGTATTTCTACATAAATAATAGTTTTAATATCAGCCAGCAAAACCGCAAATTATATCCATATATTTTGAGTTAATAGTGCTATGCGTCAGTAAGATCTATGCATTTGATTGCCTCCATTGTTCTTTTCTTTACGTATATATTATTAAAGTTTAAAGTTACAAATACCTACGTGTCCATGCCCTTTTGAAGCTCACTCGTTTTATATATCTTTCGTTATTTTTAAATGAGAAGTAAAATGAAATATTTATTCGTGCAGTCTACAAAGTTCACAGGCCTGTTTTTATATTCTTGTTAATATTTATCTATCAACAGTTCCTTAGCAGCTCTGGGTCTGGTCGAAAACAATGCATCGAACATCGTCGCCGCCATGTTGGTCTCACCACTCATGGGGCCAGTGATGTCAATCACATTTGGTACAATCATCTCTGATAGGAGCCTAGTTCGAAGCGGCTTTGAAAGCTTAACTCTGGGGATGTTTTTTTCTCTATTATTCGGATTTATATTTGGTTTAATTTTGGGTACCACCGAAATGCCTTGGGGTTTTGGAGATTGGCCAACTGAAGAAATGAAATCAAGGTATTAATTTATTATTTTTAATTCTGAAAGACACCTAAATCATAAATTATATAAAGTAATTCTTACAAAGAATGATGACTTTAAGAATTTCAAATATCCGACAGTCCATTTATTATTTGAGATCTTGAAAGGTTCACACAATTACTCATCAAAACAACTTACAGCATTAAAAGATCACTTAAATGGCAAAAATGTAATAATTTATCATTTTATATAAAGAAATGTCTATGTGATTATATTACGATTATCGTTTTTAGAGGAAATGTCCGTTCGTTGTGGATGGGCGTTCTCTGGGCTTTAACCTCCGGAACGGGTGTGGCCCTCGCCCTTCTGCAAGGCAGCGCCGGACCTCTAATAGGCATCGCCATTTCTGCTTCACTCTTACCTCCGGTTGTTAATTGCGTAAGGATAAATTTAATTCTGACGCATTCTTTAATCAACATTCCTTGGCACAACTCTTTTCCAAACAATAAATACTACTCTTCTTTTTAAATAACTTCTAAAAGACTCACGTTTTAATCTGCCAAAGACATTATTAAAAAAGAATTTATAAATCTGTGTGGTAGTATTTAACAAATGGAAAATTTCTTAATTTTGCGGAATTGGTAAAAGTTGTATTTTATAAAAAAAAAATGTGATAGTTCCAATACAATAAGACATCTACTTCGTCAAAAACTACAAAACTAGGTTAAGCATAGGTCTATCTGCATTAATACGACACTATTTTATTCAATATAAGTAGCGCTTCAAAATAAAGTGACTAACGAGGACATTGAGTGCGAGGGTAAAAGAGCATGCATTAAAGACGCGAACGTTATACAAAGTTATATGCTTGTTTGGAGACATGTAAAATTCATGACATTACGTAAAGTTGTATCGTTTATCTACAGGGCTTGTTTTGGGCGCTGGCGTGTATATGGTTGTTGTATCCAGGCGTGAAAATACCCCACATCAAAGGGGAGCCGTATTACGGTAATTCATCTTACGAGCCGTTGTACCATGACTACATGCCTATAGAGTTCGCTGTTAACGGTAAGATTTGCATGTTATGATTACTTGAATACTAATTAATAATATTATTTATTGTATTTATGTATGTTACGTTATGTTATCACTGGGGTTCTAGTTTTTAGTTTACTTTATATTATTGATATATGAGAGCGATGACATGATGAAAATATATATAGAAAAGGCAAAGATACTGGCGATATATATTAATAACCAGGTTACATAGACAAACGTATATTTTTACTTTTATGATAATCTGAACAATATGAAATAACGTATGAACAATACGAAATGTATATCGGTCTTAAATATTTTACGTATTGTTCTTATTGTAAAAAGTATTTATTGAATCCTATC
Source organism: Hypolimnas misippus (assembly GCA_037950945.1). NCBI lineage: Eukaryota > Metazoa > Arthropoda > Insecta > Lepidoptera > Nymphalidae > Hypolimnas > Hypolimnas misippus. Next base: position 9,037,807 of record JBBEEQ010000025.1, on the reverse strand, counting down.
AAATTACATTAATATTTTATGGAAAAACTATAACTCGGTAGAAAAAATTCTTTAAAAGCATTTTTTGTTAGCGGTGGAAAATGTCTAAAGTCCAAAACTTTTAAGAGGACGCAAACTTTTAACGCATAAAAAGCACATGAAAATTGAATCCCAATTTTGTACCGTTACTGATAAATGTCGATCACTGTTACATAAAGCTGGTACTTTTTTATGAAACGGTAATTATTTACGAGCTTATCGCTTGCGGTATCCACGATATTAATCAATCAATATACCTACTGAACAAAAAAGTTATAATGTGTTGCAGGTATTACATTATGTTTATTCATTATAATTAGGTTTATACACTTACAGGTATCCATTTTGTTTCTGCCTTTGTTTTCCCTAGTTACTATTAATATAGGTAGATAACTTTAAGATTTTTTATTTATACATTTTTTGCTTATATTTAATACTAATTTTCTTTTAGTCATGTTTTTCTTTAAGGGTTCTCTTATAATATAATTTATTTCTGCATTATGTATCAGCTGTGTTCTAAATAAAGTTATTCTTATTCTTAAATAAATATGTCAATAGGACTATCTAAATATAAAGACTTTAGGCCATATGCAAATTATAATATTAAAATATAAACTTCCGATTGTATTTATAGGAATCGTGAGCTGTTGTCTGACCATCGTAAACGTGATTTGCATATTCATAACAGCCATCATCTTCCTCAAGATCAAGGAGGTGGCCGCACCGTACACCTCCACTCCTGATCTAAGAAGATTCTGGGAGAAGGATATCAAAGTAGCGCGAGAGGCGAATCGCGCTAATCTATATAAAGCTGAAGAGGATGAACGAACTGAGTAAGATCTTTTGAATATACTAGCTGCCCTTTGCGGTTTCACTCGCTTTTCAATCATAGCGTGATGTATTATAGCCTATGAATTTTTAAACCTATCAACCGCAAAAAAAAATTTTCAAATCGGACCAGTAGTTTCAGAGATTATAAAACTTAGAAACAAACTTATACTCTTTATAATATTAGCATAGATTACCTTTTTATATTAAAAAATCAAACATAAAAAATGTACACAAAGTTACATTTTTACGTTTTTAGACACGATAAGTTGTTTCTTAAATATGACATTTTTATATGAATTTTATTATTATGCTTATTGATGTAAGTATTTTGTCTTTCCAAATAAAAAAAAAGATATAAAACAATAATGAACATCAATATTAGCAAACTAACAAGAAATTATTGCCTACGAACTTCAATCGATTTTCATTTATATTAACGAAGACATATTGAAGACCGATCCGGTTCAAGCGACGCCAATATGAACGACTAAATAATAGGTGTTAGTCATTTACAAAAAGTAAATGTGACAATCTAGTAAGACATTATATTATATAATTAATAAGATTGAAAGGAAATACTCGCGTAAACTACTTGCATTTGCATAAAATTTGATCGAACGAGATTTAATAATATTGTAAGATATTTCTTGTAAATTTGTGCTTGTTTTATTTATAATAATCCAATATAATGTATTTAATAACCAAAATATTAATACATATAGGTACTTAATATAATTATAAATTATTGTAATTTTTTTTCCCAGGTTGGTATTGGAAGATTTAAACCAAAGCAATGAGGATGATGTTAAAGAAAAACTAGAAGCAGCAGTTCAAGAAGCACTCGATGATGAGACATATAGAAAAGTTAAAAGAATGAGTTATCAAAGTCATAATGCTGATGAGGTATACAAACATTTTTGTCATACTTAAGAGTTTGAAATTAGAAGCCTTACTTAAAGTTGAAATTTTCACATAGCGTACATTTCTACAGCAGTTATAACAAATAATAAATACTGGTCAAGTGTGAGTCGGGCTTTACATATTTTTACAAATTTACCTACCCTTTTTGACCGTTTTTTTTTTTAACTAGAGTTTAATCTCGAACTACAAGGTTTTTAATATAGTGTTGTATGTACAAATTTTAAAACAATTATGATATAGTGCTTCCATCTCTAGGAATTTCTTTGAACTAATGGAGTCGAACGTGCGGAGCAACGCAATAAATACAATGTAGCAATAAATACAATTTAACATTAGAAAATTCAACCTTCAGGTAATTCGAACAATTGGACTTCAAGCGCGAACCCCAGCATCGATCCGATCGAGTATAATTGCGTCAGGGGTTGCCACCCCTCGCGGGCAAGGATCAAATATTAACGACATTGCTGCTCTAGATAAACTACTGACTTCGCTTCTGGGCCTACAAAATAAAAGGACTAGGTCCTTCAGGTCTCATATCGGGACACCCAGAGCTAGTCGACTGCCAACTTTAGAGGAATTTGGACGAAATAGACGCTCTGAGTCGTGGTCGGATAGAATATTTGAGGACTCAGTTGTTCGCAACGTAATCAATAACTTGAGGTCTAGCAAAAGAAATTCCCCCGCAGAAGAACCGTTTCTGACACCTAAATAAATATGTTATGATTTTAAGAAAATAGTGTAAATTTTAATGCGAATAAAATTGTTTTTAATAAGTATATGTGATAAAAAATCTCCCTTTGGTTATTTAATTACAATGCATGCAGGAAAATGCAGGAAGTGAAATGCAGGAGCGAAGCAGTGACCTTAATCATTAACCGATCTAGAAAGTACTAAAATTATACGCGGATTATACAACTCAAACTGATTGCACGAGTTTTTGTAAACCTTAATTTTATATGTTTTAAGTTGTCTATTATTGACACGATTTTCAAACTTGGCATTCTTATAATATCATTTATTTATAAATCCAGACATTGTAACCAAAGTCTATTGTTGTGAATTGTGTAATTAGTGAATTAAAATTAGTTAATTTGAATAATTGCCTTTTTATATCTGAATGTAATTCATACACTACCATCTCAAAACATTTGTTCATAACACTAACAAAACTAAAACTTGAAAATAAATTTTAAAAATTCATTAATCCTTAAATGCATGATGTATCAAAAATGAAACGGTGATTTAAAGCCTACTGTCAACTAAAAGTGTTACTAAACGTCTAACTTAGCTGTATGTTTATATTTTACATGTCCTGTAATACAATAATACATACTGATTGTTTTACTATTTTTTTACTATTTGATAAATCTACTGGTAATCTGTTTACATAAATTGTTTTTTATCCTGATGAAATTAAAAAAAATCGTGCATTTAAGGGTTAAACCTTTATTTTGACATTGATAGTGGTCTCAAAACAAAACAAAGTGAAAACTTAATAGTCATTGAAAAATTAAAATATTTTTAAACTATGTAAAATCTATACATAACTTGTTATCATGAGCCAGGTAAGCTATTTAATGAAACAACAATAAAATATTTCATATAATAATTTATAATTATTATACAATAACAATGAATTATTTAACAAAATAATATTTATTCAAGTACAATTATCACAGCGAAGCTCCATACACTTAATAGGAGTATTTATATTGTATTTTATATTACAATTAAATACATATGTACAACAGAGACCCAATTGGCTAAGTTTCATGCAACAGAGCACAGAAATGTTTTAGTAAAGAATAAGTGAAGGAATATTTATGCAATAAAGATATGTGAGACGCACATATGACTATACTTATAATATAGATGTTGGCAGCTGTGCCTTGCCAATTCTGTTACTATACTGTGCTGCATCATAGCATACTCTTTGCCAGGTGGTATGTGCTATGTGAAATAAATTGCATTGAAAGTAACATAATTTATTTATGGCCTCTGTCATGATGATTTAGAGTCCTGAGGTAGACTTTTTATTGACTTTCTATGCTTAACTTGTGATGTATAAACATCATATCCTAGGGATATTGTATTATCGTACAAAACTCTATACTTAGTTGGTAAGAAATAAAAATTAATAATTTGAGCTGGAGGCCATACTAACCACTCGGCGTGATACAATGTAACAAATTTATCTTTGACCTCCTCTTTAAAATTCTCGACAGGATCCTTCTCAAAAATTGCCAAACTGCCAAAGAATGTTACTATCATGATCGGTGAAAATAATAATTGATCAAGTAATAATTTCTTTGTAACCATATCAAATGTTTTACCTATTATAAATCTGTCTAAAACTTTGTACCAATTGTGGCATAAAACGCCAACTGCAGCACCAGAGAAAGCCATGTGCATTGTCCTTTTAAGATTATATTTGTCTTGCTCTTTAGTGTATATTTCATAGGTTTGTTCCATGATATCCCCTACAGAGGATAAAGTTATAGATATGGTAACATTTGTGTACAATAAATATTTGTCACTGAAGGCAATTTTCACTCCTCTTCTGAAAGTATTTGCAGCACTGGAATTTCGAACGTTGTTTGCAATCCTTCGCCATGTGAGACCCAAAGCTTGCATTTTAAATTTAATCTGAAATGAAATAGTAATAATAGAGATTAAAGATTTTTTGAAGCTAAAATGTTAAAAAGTACAAAATTACTAATAAAAAAGTTTATGTATGTATAAACAATAGATTCACAACTCCATTTCACCTAAAAAATGTTTTTTTAATATTTTTCCAATAATTAAAGCTATGCTTTAGAGATAAATGAATAAATGCTGAGGAACAAATCAATACTGTACTCATTACATTTAACAATTAATTCATCTTTCTATAGAAATAATTAATAGCAGCTTAATCAATTCTTGAAACTTCAAAGTCCTAAATATAAATTTCAATTTTTTTAGTCATAACTAATTATAATTCGCATGTTGGCAAGAGAAGTTATGCAAAATGAATTTTCATTCACTCAATTTTTTCCTAGTACGTCTTAAAATAGTAACATTTTTATCAGTTTTTGGCCTTGGATAAAATGGTATCATATTATTCAAGTTGCTACTGTAATTGACGCAGTAGATTATTTTTATACATTATATATTACTAAAATTATTATATAATTTTTATTCATATATGTAGTTTCAATTACCATAAGAATGAGCATTAAAAATATATTTTTAAAATAACTAAATTTAATACTCACATTTTTCAATGAGATCAGATGACAAGATTTTACTGTCTACTCATTCATACACCATTTATTTAATTGGATATTACTATTTAGAAATAGAGAATTGAATTATTAAATTCTAAAATCATTTTTTTCATTAATTTCATTTTTAAAATTTTAATTATAACCTACAAATACAACAATAACCACACATAACTGACAGATTATATCATTATGACAGTAACAAGTGCTATCATACTTTAAGAATCCGTGTTACCAACTTCCAAAAATTTTTACGTTTAAAGCGTTGTCAAAAATCGATAAAATCTCGCCAATTACTTGGAAATCCGACGATTTAAAACTATAATTTTAACGTTACATAAAATATCATACTAATGAATGTAATTCTGGACATAATTATATTATATAAAAGTATCTAGCCCCTAAAAATCACATTCCACTTATTATCTTGAAAATAATAGCCAGAAACCGCCTATGTTGGAAAACCTGCCGAATATGTTGAAAATAAGTATAAGAAGTAACCATAAATTGGACAAAAGACTGAGTGTAGGAGCACAAATTATATTGATATCTCGATCAATAATATCGATACTTTTGGATTGATGTTAAATATTCGTATTCGATTATTTTGTTCATGAATTTAGGCGCAATTAGTAATTATATATGCATCAGAATCAATGGTTAGAATTTTCGATACATGCAGGTTTCCTCTCAATGTTTTCTTTCACCGTAGAATACAAAATGAATTGTAACACCAATTTAGCACTTGAAAACTCAGCGGGACAGAGATCGAGGTGTAATTGTAATTTTAATTTGTCAAAGTTTGAAATAGGAATAGATTTTTAATTTCAATTATTAGAAACGTAATATATCTGTCGTAAGCTTAATAATCCGTTCAATTAACAATCGAACCTTGTTACTCTATGGCACCGGTCAACTAGCGACCTGAATGACAGTCATCCATTTAATAATTTAGCTAGGCAAATGATTCGATAACATTTATTTACTGGCCTACCCTATTCATCGTATAACTACTTGACTAGCGTATTCATTATACATGAACGAGACGACTTATTGTTCCAGACGCTAATCGAGGCTAGGTTGTTAATTGATCGGCTTATTAAGCAAGTTGGCAACAAAATATCTACAGTTAAAAATATCATTTAGAAAAACAATTTGAATTAAACAGAATTGAATCATTATTTTTTCACGAATAAAATTATTTCGAACTACTCGAATAAAAATTATTAATCGAGCATCACTAACGATAAACTAATAAAAATTAAATAAATGTCTATGAAATGCATACTGATTGTTATTGTTTTATATATTAAGTAAATTAAATATTTAAAACCCATATTTATGTACTTTTAGGAGCAAATTTCCATTTATTTAAGTTATAAATACAGTGTATTAACAATGGCAGGTAAATACTAAACTAGAGACAAGTTACTATCAAATATATTAATTTTATTTACAAAATAATTAGGTTAAAGAGTAAAGTCGATGCATATTTTATACTCTTCTGCTTTAATTTATTTCAGATAAATTAACCTTGGATAAGCATGCAATGAAAGATAAAGCCACGGCTCATCTTCGTATTTATGTTGGCGGTCTTACTGATGATGCCAATGTCGACGAACTATACAATCATTTTATCGAGTACGGAGTAATAGATGGAATTATCATTAATAGAATTTTTGGTTTTGTGCAATTTCAACAGGAGTCGAGTGCGATAGAAGCTATAAACAAAGCAAATGGTAGTATTTTTCAAGGAAAAAAAATTATTGTTAGAGCTGCTCAAAGGAATGGACCCATGTAAGACTACATTTATGTCATACACTAATATAGTATAAATTTGTTTTTGATACTAATTCTTCCGTAATTTTGCCAAAGGGATAATTATTGATAATGATTGCATTCCCGTGACAACACAATCATGCACATACCAGTAGCATAAAAAATGTAGGTCTATGTCCAGGATATCAGTTATCTACTCTTTGCAATTTTATCTAAACAATTATACATTTACTTACAAACTTCACATTCATAAATATTAGTCTGAAAATGTTATAATAAAATGGATAAAAAATGATGTTTAAATAGAAAAACTTGGTCACTAAATGAAAGTTTCTTTAACTTTTTTTGTTATCAAAGCAAGCGTGAAACGGAAGTTGTGACAATCCAATCTGATAAACCTCCAGCCGTCGCACTAAGTGATAATATAGTTGGTGGAAACGAAGAATCTACTGAAGATTATGACAATTATGGAAATTATATTGGAGATCAAAGTAAGAATCATTAGATTAAAAAAAAATAATTTTGTCATACATTTACCTTTTGCTCATGTTGTATGGTGATAAAAAATAACACACATTACGTTATGATGATTAAATTATATTTTTATTAAATTTCATCAAAATCCATTCAGTAGTTTTAACATGACAGAGTCTAATTAATCCATCTTACAAACTTTCTCATTCATATAAAAGTAAAAGATTGCAAGGAAGTCAACATTCAGATTACAGGGAAGAAGAAGTGGAAGAAGGTTTCAACAAGCCAGGTTGGAATGAGCGAGATGCACCCTCTCGAGGGGGTCCTCGAGGAAGGGCGCGTGGACGCGGGAGGGGGCGAGGAGCGTCAGGGAACTTCAGGGAACGTTCACCCTCTAGAGGTCAATGATTTTATAATTGGTATTGAAGCACTATATTATGCTGTTCTTTAGACTTGAGGTAGAGCCTAGGTGTAGCCCACTGACATATTTGTATACAGGCTAATTTGACTGGAGCAGTACCTAACTCTCACAGAAAAAAGCCAGGAAATCACTAATATAGCTTATATTGTGAGTGAGAAACTTGGAAGTCTAACTCCATCCCTCATTTTTTCAAAACTTCCTATTTCCATTCATTCCTTATTCGGTTTTAAGCTTGCAATGTATTTAGAACTCCTCTTGTGCTGCTAATGTGGTGTCCCACCTGCTTGTTTGCCAGCTATTTGAAATTCTCTGGGAATAATCACTTCTAGAGCAATGGTATGTAGGAAGTATGCATACTCCCAAGGGGTATGTGATGTGGCATTAATTGGACATCTCTTGACTAAGACAATTAATTCCGTAAAAGTAAATCAAAAATTAATTATCCTAATAGCATTTGTCAAAATATATTTTTATTCAATCAGTGTTAAGTTAATCAAATAACATGTGCACTTTCTTAAGCCAATGTGGCCTACAATAAATTTATATAGAACTCTATTTTGATGGTAGTTTCTTCGAGTATGGATATGCAAGTTTAAGATCTTTCTTGAAGTGGTATGTAAGAAAAACTAATTTAGGACCACTCTTCCAGAGACTAATCCTATCAGTATCGAGTATGCGTTACCAGATAGATAAAGTTTATTGTAGTTCTAGTATAAAAAAATGGTTTATATAATTATTTACGCCAACAAAATGTCAATAAGTTTCATAATTTCAGGAGGGGAATGGTCTGATAGGAATTACGATAGATACCCACAGCCTGAGTATCCAAGAGCCTTGCCGGTACCGGAGAGGAATGACTGTGAAATTATAGTTGTATCGAAAGGTCTTACGTAAGTAACCTCAAAAAGATTTTATGAAATTACTTTATATCATATAATTTATATGCATTTCACCATTAATTACATACTTAGCCTAAGGAGTAAATGACATTCATAAGTTTTGTTCTCAAACTTTCATAAAGATTTACATTAATTGTTTGTCGTTGCTTTACATCTTAAAGAATTAACTGTCAGTCCCTTATTTTAGACACTTACAGCTTTCGTAAGATCAAGGTAACCGTTACCAGATCACAGAATTATTTTAGACCAATTATGTGAGTATGTAAGATATAAAGCATAATTCTTGCCTTATAAATTGTATGTGAATAAGTAATTAGAATTAAGAAATGTTTTACCAATTATGAAGTATTTTAATGTCTGTGCTTATAGAAGATTTAAGGCGAGAGTTAAATTTGTAAGTTTTTCTATCAGACTTTTATAAAAATTTACATGAGTTATTTCTTATTATTGTACACTCTTTAAAACTCTTAATACCATTAGCGCCTTATTTTTGAGATTCATAGCTTTTGCAATTACTTACGATGGTCTGTTTGTTAGATGACAAAGTTGTTTTATATCGCTCTTGGAACTAAAACTTAAATTTTTAATGTCTCTTATATTACAGAGAATACGCAGAATACATTGAAGGTCGTCTCAAAAGACTAGGCATAGTGGTAGATCTCCTTTTCCCCATGGAAGATGTTCCCATTGGAAAAGTACTGGGGAATATAGCATCTCGAGGCTGTCTGTACGCTATAATGGTGATGCCTTTGAACCTGGAGAACAGATCCTTGACGCTGACAATCCTACATGGCTTACCACAAGGTAAAACCCTTTTGTTTTTTTCATTATCACACAAATTTTTAATGTTCTATCTCACGCCATGTAGTTTATTTTATAATTTTTCAATTCATAATTTTATATTAAAATTAAGCCTTAAATTAAGATGAAAAATATTTTTAATGAAATTATTATTCTTGTTTAACTGATTGGGAATCAAATTGGCTACATTTAATTAGAGTTACTTTACTTTCCTTTTGCATTTACTTTGTGCAATAACACCCCCTATTAACCATATTATTTTGCTTTATTTTTCTTTTGTATGAATTCATGTCTGTAATGTAAATCAATAATATTATATGACTATAAATATGTTATAAGCTCATGGATTTTGGCATCCAAAATTCCGACAACTTTAGACGACGTTGTAGCTAATGATTAAGTCTTACAGGCGAGGCGAAAAAGTTGAAAATTAATACAGATAACAAATATGAATTAGTATAAATGTAATATCTATAAATACTACTGATATAAAGAGACTTTATCTTAGTTTTTGTTTGTCTGTTACAAATGTGAACTATGTTGGTAATATCTAATAAATTAATACCTATTTTAATTATAGAACATCGCAATATGCCATTGGAAGATGCACTACAGCTTCTATCGAGGAATTTCCAAGAAGTACAACGAGGTGGACCATCAGGCAGAGAAGCAGTGTATGCTCTTCTAGGACAATTGGCAGATGGGCGTACCCTTACTGTGTTACAATATGATAAAGTTATTGAGTATTTACAGGTAAATCTCGCCCATTATTTATAAAACTCATGTTATTTATAGTTTACCATAATGGTTAAATTCTGTTAAATACATTAATTAATTTTTCGCAGGAACGTAGAGAGCAACAAGTCAAAATAGAACTGGGCGAGCCATTGACAACCGCACCATCTAATAATAAAGCTCATGTTGATTTGCAACAAAGAATATTGAGTATACTTAATGAGAAGAAAGCCACAACTAAGCCAGAATCCCCACCCATTCCTCCAACGAACAAACAAGAACCACAGAACAAACTACTAAATGATCCAACAGTTAGAAAAGCTTTAGATTCAATATTACAGAAATTTGTATAATTTAAATAAGTATTGTGACCTGTGCACATGAAGGACTATTGTTCACGGGCACTTAGCTTCCCGAAATGTCACAAAATAACACCGCCGTTCAGGCTACTTTGTACACAGTACGTTTTAGTCTCTGGTATGCATTATACTATTTTATAATAAGCAATCTAGTTCGTTTTTGACAGACAAAAAATACCCTGATCCTATCCTTATCTGCACAGGCCTTTAACTCTATAATTTCTATCGTGGTATAGAAGATTAAGCATTATTTTTCATTAAATAACCTACAAAATAAAAGGATTTATAATTGAATTATTTTCCAAAGTAATTCCATTTCACGTTTTGAATTTCTTTCTTAGTTGTTTGTAGAATATTTATTTATTGTCCCCCTACCAAAAAAGAAGGGTGTTGTGAGGTTGACGTGTACCTGTGCGTCTGTCTGTGCCATCGTAGCTGCCTAACGAATGGAATCGAGATGGTTCTTTGCTATAATCTACGAAGATCTTTTCTGATGTTCGAAGTTATCACCTCTTTTCTAGTCGTTGAAATTATCTAAGCAATTTCTAGAGGTCTAATCGACTCGAAATTTAATATTATGTATGATATTAAAATAACATTGATGTGTAACCTTGGCCTTATGCTGCAGCTTCACCTGGAGTCAGCTAGATACAAAACTTCTCCTGTTGGAGCTCGTTGTAATGGTCTCATAGAATAGATAGTTGAAATTTTTTTTATTTCCAATTTCATATTATATGTATTCAAGAACTTGCAATGTTAATAACTAATTTATTTTGATATTTGATACTAAACTAACAAGTATAAAACAGTTCGCATACTGTGTGCAGTAGTGGTTTCTGTAACGAAATTACGAATTAATATAAATAATACGCTGACCTGAATTTGACCTGCGATTCATTGAATTATACTACTGTATAATATCTAGTTAATTAATTTCTCCTAAAATTGTAAGAAATAAACGTTAATACTTTGCAATTTTATAATTAATTTAGGTATAATATCGGTTTAGAATAAGAAAAATGAAGTGTTTATTATTTAAAAAATGACGAAACAATAAATACTTTTACTTAACTCGGTGTTTTTATATTGTGTAAAATGAAACACAATGTCATTTAATATAATTTTTATAAGTTCACATATAATCAGGGTGGTGTACGTCTTTAGAGCTAGCAGTTGATTGGTGATTCAAGGACAAACAATAGTGTATTTTATTATTATATAAACGTCACAAATAATTTCATATACATACTATGAACTAAGATCTGTTAAACTGTACACATCATTTCAGAATTTATTGTTAAATGTATTGAGTACATGTTGTATAATTAGACATTACAGTAAAGAACATCCAATTATTTTTATTTTTAAAAGTTTTTACTTTATCAAATTACAAATATTTTTGCATGCATATTATTGATTTCCATTTGTATAAAGAATTCTATATTACAAAATTGATTACTAAAAATCTATGATAATGAAACACCGCCAGCGGTTCTCTTGTACAAGCTTTTTAAAGCAAATTAAAAAATACTTTTGTTATATTAGAAACGAAAAGGTTACGGACGTCTCGTATTATAAAATTACGATGTCAAATAAATTGCAGTCAATGATTTTAATTTGCATACAATATTTATTTAGAATAAAAACACCACATTGAGATCAAGGCCCTGTGTGTTTTAGGTCTTTCAAAAGCATAATTTTTTAGTTACGTTCTAGGGGTTACTTTCTATACAAGATATTACATAATAAACTAGGATAACTTTAGGAATATCCACATCTTACTCTATATAAACAAGTCCACATACGCTCTTACTACTACAGCAACTAAATGCGTTCACACACCAATCGATCTCCATAAAGCTATATTTGGAAGATTTGGTGTCAATTCGGAGGTCGAGAGGTGAGCGCGTTATTTACAAGATATCAGTCCCGTATGACTACATGTCCACGAGTAGACGTAGACGATTCAATTAATTTAATTTTGCAGTAGTCAGATTATGTTTAAGATGATCTTTCAGGAGCATCTTCTTGTTTTGATGGGTCGAAACCTTCCTTTATATGTCCACCAGTGCCTTTTGGATCTAAATCTGTAGCCCAGCTGAAGTGCATTAATGCCAAATGAGAGTTGCCCAATTTATTGTGAACTTTACCAAGTAAATAGTAAACTAGAGATTCCCTTGGTGCAATGTCTTTTAAATGGTGCAAATCAGTCAATGCATCTTGTGGTCGTCCAGCTCGCAATAATACCGAAGCCCTGTGAAAGCGACATAAGGGGTTCTCGGTATCTAATGAGACAGCTCTTTCGAGCGTTGCTATTGCACGATCCATTTTACCTAATGCTGCTTGAGCTAACCCCAGTTGACAACGTAAAACGCCGGAGTGGGGATGAATTGCTAACGCGCGACGTATATGTACTTCGGACGCTTTCCAACGTTCTTGACGTGCATAAACTGTCGCTATGCCGAACCACGCGACGTAATTGCGAGGGTCAATACTAACTGCAGTTCTAAAACTGGAAAGGGCTTTGTCAGTTTCCTCAGCCACAGCATATTCGTGGCCTAACAGAGCATGCGCATATGCTGCATCAGGATCTATTTGGACAGCTCGTTTGAAAAATTTCAGAGCAGTTTCCCTCTCTTTATGTAAGGAAAAGCAATTGCCTGCTGCTAACCAGGAAATAGAATCATTTCTATTTAATTCTACCAATTCTTGTGCTAATGCAGATAACTGCGCCTCTCGCTGGAGATGCCATAAACATGTACTGTAAATATCCATGCCTTCTGTACGATTTGGATACTGTTTTCTAATTTCTGAAAAAATTTTGGCTGCAGCCTCATATTGTGCTAATTCATAATGAGCTCGAGCTATCATAGTCTGCACCCAAGGAGAGGCCTGTTGTTTAGGTGGAATTTCTTGAAATAGTTTAATGGCATTTTTACAATCTAAAAATGACAGTGATTTATAAGCATCGCCTAATTCTTTTAGTAAATTTAACAAAGCTACACCATTCGTGTTCTTTGGTGTTATTGTAGGGGTTGATTCTATACTTTTATTCCTTTCATTAGCATCAACATTTGTTTTAATATTTTTGGCTGTACGTTGTTTATTTTTTCTTGAAGGGCTTTTCGGAGCTACAAATTTTCTGCTGGGTGATTTATTGTTTTCTTTGACTGAATAACTACTATTATTATTACTGAACAACCGAGATGATCTACGTGGCGCAGGGCCAAGTGTACATCTAGGCCCTGGACTAAAGACAGCATCCTTTAGTTGACCAACATGGGCTCGTAGAGAGTTAACTATTTTAGGTAAAGCTTTCTGCTCATTAGAATCCGTAAGTGTCGGAGTATATAATACTGGTGATTCTTCCATAGGCAACATACCAAATGATGGTGAGAAAGGTATTGGTGCCATACCACTAAATACACTATGCATACGTTTTACAGGAGCCTGAATCTCTGGAGTGATGCTAGTCGACATAGTCATAGGAGTTCGAGAAGCAACATTATTTGGTGTTACATTAGCATTCATATTAGTATTATTAGGAATGTTACTATTAACAAATGAAATGTTTTCAGAATTGCTGACTAGATTCACTAATGTTGAAACACCAAATGTAAATTCAGTGTTATTTATTTGGAATACATTATGAGGGTCTACTTTTTCACCCATGTTGCATAGAAGGGCAAAAGATTTCCACATAAATGGATTTAAGGACAATGCTTTCCGAAGTGCCTCTGCAGCTTTACTTCTCCTCTCGGTGATGTTATAAATTTTTGCCAGAAGTTGCAATGCATATGGTGCTTGTTCTCCAAATTCAGAGGCTACAATGTCTAAATTTGTTCCTAATGCAATCTCAGCATCTTTGTAACTGTAAAAGAAAGCATTACTATTGATTTTAATTAATTCAAAATTTGAAAGATTTTCACGCAAGTACGTACTAAATTGTTATAAATATAATAACTGCTTTCATGATACAGGACTACAACAGTGCAGTCTTTTAATCTAGTCTTAATTTTTGTTTTATAAGAGAAAAATAAAGTTATGATTATTAGAAATTATTGTAAGTTAATTTTCATTCAAGGTAATAACATCGACAGCAAAAAATTTTTAAACAGTTTATCAATTTTAATAAATAATTAAATTTTGTTGCAACACAAACAATGTTTACTTACGATTTGAGTTCAACCGAGCATTTCGCTAACAGAAACCTTGCTTGTGGTAAAGTGAGGGAAATATTTTGTAATATATGATGTGTTTCATTCACACGTCCAGCTCTGTAGTAACATGTTCCTAATAAAAATGCTGTCTCCTCAGAGGCCACTGAAACAATAGTACATATTTAATGGTCATGTCACTGATATTAAAATTTCATGCAAACACAATCAATCAATAATAATTTTGTTTAGTGAGGGTATAACATATTTTAAAAACTTGCAATCCTTACCTTCAGCGTGTAATCTCTCTGCCAAGAATATAGCATTGTCGTATTCATAATTGTTGAGACAATCCCAAACAATAACCTGTAGAAATTCAAATAATTTAATATAAAGAATTACCTACAATGCAAATATATTGACAGCTACAGAAAATATTTTTAAAGAACCCACCTGTATAGGTTCTTGGACAATCATTTTATTTTAATAGTGTACACTTTAAGGAAAGTAAATACTATAAAATATTTCACATATCTAGCCACAATCACTACACAGTCACAAAGTAAAATAAAAACGTTTCTTTTACGACGGACATTTTCATTTCAGTTTGTTGATTGTCTATGGGCGGATGATTGTTGTTACGAAAGCGATGGTTCGCTCAATAAGTATTGTACTCAAATGTTACTATATAAATTAAAATTTTAAAATGTTTGAAGTGCAAGAAAAGCTTGTTACAAGCGAATAAATCCAAATAATTAAAAAAATACACTTAAATAAAATTTACCAAACTAATAAGAACTTTACGTTATAAAACATTAAGGTTTCTTTGGGACATAAATAATTTCATTACTTGAATTTACAAACCTATAAAGTTTAACACTAGAGTTTTTCTGAATTAGATAATCAGTTACATTTTAAATAAATATTGAAACAAGTAGGTAACAAAAAAAGGACATCTAAAATATAAGTCTATGGTTAAACATCTGTAAGTAGCTAAATTTAGTATTATCTGTTACATTTTTGTTTATGTATTATCTGTATTCTCAATTAGCAATAGCAAATAACGAAGAATCGTCACCATCGTACGAACAGTGAAAAATAAATTAAGAAAGATATGAAAAAGATACTTGCAAACGTTTAATTTTTGCAGTGTTTGTTTATTATACTGATTGCTTATGTTAAATGTTTACAAAGTTATAGTGTGGCCTTCAATGTGAACAAAATCGATGAAATCGTGGATACAGTAATTCAGACAATATGTGCAGTGGTGATTACGATTGACATCTGTCGTGAAACAAAAGGAAAACGAACTTAAAAAGCTGCGTAAGCATATTAAGGTAAACCTTGATGATTATTTCTCAGGATACAATCAGGCTCATTCCCCGATGCTATAGTTAGTCACGTAGTGAATGCCTCTCGTATCGCCCTTCACTATATTTTATATGTTACTCAAACAAGAAAATATCAATATATGTGACCTCCAAATTGTAAGGTCCGTCTTGTTTTAGATTCTAGTATATCCGAAAAATGTAGCAAATTAGATAAATGGGGCTGTTTGATGAATGACGCGTAAACACTTATGTTGTATTGTTCTACTTATCATGTAGGTGAAATTGTATGGTGCTTGCACAATATAATTTGTAGTTTTTAATTGAATTATACTATAAACCATAATGGGATAAAAAATACCCTACAAAATAAATTAAAGATAATTATCTATTCATCAGTTATTAGTTATTTGTTTTCTTGTTTATTGTTATTGTAATTATAAAGTGAAACATATTTATGCAAACAACGAAATTAAAATCTTAAAAAAATGTATACTATAAATACTATCCAATTTTAAGCTAAAAAGGTCAGCTATATATGAAAAAATTAATAATGCACATTTGTGTTTAATTATGAAGTCATTCATTTTTTTTATTCTGGTGTCCTTGATTTAGTTGCTACATTAGGAATATTATTACATTCATACATATTATACATGTATTTATTTATAATAATATTTTTAAAATGTTGTTGTAATTATTAATAATTAAAAATGATGCATTACTATAAGTTAAAACATTTTAAATTTACATTCAATCATATAATCAAATTTTTATAAGAATTCTTAATTTTTTCCTGATAGTATTTAATGATTTGTAGGAAACAGTCATATTTCTATTTAATCACTTTAATAGTTTATAATTTTGAGAAATATGACTATCTCCTGGATATAGGAAAATATAAAATTATCTTTATATATTATGATTATCATTACCAAATTAATTCAACATTTTTTATGGTGACATTTGTTATCTGACCTCTGCATCATTTATGGGAAAACCAGTGCCTTGTTAATTTTCAATCAATCAATCAATACTTAGCTTTATTTCAAAAAAATAAGTTAACTGTAATTGTACAGTCTATTTTTCTTTTCTTGTCTTATTTAGCAGACATATATTGCATATTTCTAGCCACACATAAGGTTAGATGACAATTTTTAGTAATTAATAATTATTATGAAAAAAATTGTTTGAAAATTCGTGATTTTTATTCGAGATATTGTTAACAAATAAAGTCAAGTATAGAAAAATAGACTATAGTAGATATTTGTATATAATATAATTTACAAGATCAATTATATGTATACAAATTGTTGTCAATTAGTAAGTTTAATTTCTTATAGGATGAGTTCAACAGATACAATAAATGTGACAGCACAGCCAATCTCGGAAAACACACACGAGATGCTGACTTCTGTGTTCCTGGAGACCCGGACCGCACAGGTCATTGCCGGGATATTTGTGTGGGCGGCGTTATTCATAACTTGCCAACAGGTAAATATTGTACCTAATTAATATTTACATAAGTACTAGCAGACACCTGCTATTTCGCAAGTATTTGTAGGAATTTTTCACTTGATCTATATATTAATATGTGAAGTAAAAATTTTGTAAACCTTTTTGCGAAAATTGCATGGATGGAGGAGTATGAAATTTCGCACACTTATAATTTATATAGAAAAGGAGCACAGAATGCTAATATTATTTAAATATAAAAAATATAATAAAGCAATAAGAACAGTATTACACATGCTACCATGTATATGACACATGCATATACACTCTTTTGTTTATTATTAAAGTCTGTGGACAAATTGAGAATAGATTTATTATGGCTGAATTTCAACCATAGCTGACTATTAGTTAGTATAATTTGCCCAAATTACTCAATATCTTTTAAAATTAAAACCTATGTGTTATTCTGATTTATAATTTATGTTCATAGCTGTAAAGTTGATTCGAAATGTATTCAGTAATTTCATTTAATTGCATGTAAGACAAATGAATATCTATCTATACTCATAAACTTTCTGTAAGATTAGTTAAGCATATTACATTCAATGGACCTCATCATCATACAATTTATTGATTGATATTGTCTACCAAAAATAATAATCCATATGGCCTATACAAACTTTTCCTCCAATGATGACACTCTAGCAGCTGCAGACAGTTTAATGACCATTGCAAAATGAATACAATTTTTAATATACATTATTATTTACAGTGACTAGATTGGACTTTAATATATTATTTTTTTAATTTTTTTATTAATTTTGATTCAAGATTAGACGAATGTTTAGTTAATAAATTAAAAGAAGACTAGTTGCTTTGGAATTTTTGATCAAATAGCAACCTAAGAATATCGAATATTATTTGTAAAATGGTACAAGTTACTTATAGTTAAAAATAGTATCACTAACAGCATATTATTAAGTTTATATTTTGTTAAATGTATTGAATTGTAGTGAACTACATTCGATGAAAGATGTTTCCTATTAATTAAAAAAAAAGTTACAAAACACTGGACGTGCTTGGCGGTTTAAGACGCGTTATTGAGCGCATCTGACGCTTATGGTTATACGTACAGATTCACTTCCGTGCATCATAACATAATGTAATATTTTCTCCAATAAAACTTAACCTAAACCGATATTGTATTTTTTGAGTTCGGTTCATGAGAATAGAGCGTACGAACTAACTCTTTAACTTTATGTATTATAGTAGTACTGGTGGATCCGACACACGTAGTCCTGAACATTATCAGAACCACTTAACCGTTCTAATTGTGATACTAAACCTACCACGGATTCATTCAAATAAACAATAATATAATTCGTTTAGGAGAAATTCAGTGACTTTGTCGGATAGAAGAAATATATAAAAGTATACTATAAAGTCTAGATACATATAAAGAAAACAATATCAGAAATTTACATTAATTATGTGAACATTTTAATTCAATCGATTCCACTCGCCTTAATCTAAACATCATTTGAATATTTTCAGATAACATTTGGATAACGATAATTTTTTTATTTTATTTTTCATGATAGAAAATTCCATTGTGCAATTTTATGATTTCAGTAGACGTAATGATTCAGTATAAATCCTGCATATGCAGTTTATTCTACTCAAATCCGTGTGGGTGTATCTTTTACTACATCGTCTTCCGTTCCGATCCATTAGGGTTTATGATATACTCCACATACGTACCATACTCGGCTACAGTTATGCGTGTTACTAAGAAATGTGTATTATACACGTTAAATATGTTTCCGTGCCAATAAAATTTTTAACTATCCGTAATTACCTTTTTACATTTATAGAAACTGTATTTAAAAAAATTATTTAAGACGCATGTTACATGTTTCTAGCGTCAATTCAGTGCAATATGACATCACAATTCTGCTGATGTCTGATTGATCGATTGCACAAAAATATTTAATAAAAATATTTTAAATTATGTTGTTTTACATAATAATTTTAAATTATTTTGAAATGAAAACTCAATTTTTGTGTATTTGCATAAGTTTTGTCATTATTTTCGGAAAATGGTTTTCAAAATGGTAAATCAAACATTAATTGGACGCTGATAAGCAATACTGTGTCAAGCCACACGGACTTTATTTTGAGAAAATGGCGTCTAAACATGTCAAACATATTCTTGATAGCCTTGTTTGAGGAAGTATATACCCATCTTTTCTTTTGTATTTTGATAAAAGGTATAATGCATTAAAAGCCGATTGGTTTAATAAAACGTTTTAACTAACAAGTTTTCTTTAATACATGAGATTATTTTATATTGTACAATACGAACTACACTTCAATTTTGGAAACATGAAATTAAGGAACTTATTTTCGTACTTATTTAGTTTAAATGGGTTCAAAATTTTTTGAATAATGTTAATAATATGTCGCATTAGAAGAATACATTAATATCTCCGTATTTAACTTTTTGTGGGTTGACACATTATTGCTTCTCAGCATCCAATTTTGGTGCAGTTTTAATGGAGACATTTATCATATACCGACAAAAATACCTTTGAGAAAAAATATTCATAGGTATATAGGATTGCCGATTCGAAATAATATGCGCACTCAAACTGGCATCATTCTGATGTCAATAATTGACAGAATTGACACCAGAATAAACGAGTTAAGCTTTTGTTTTCTAAGAAGACGTTGCTACTTATTCAGCGATAACTTTATGGCTTCGGACGACGTCATTTATTTTCTACGTAAACAATAAAGTATGATTTCCCTAAAGTCTGAGTGGTTTTTCGATGTCTCAATCCTTTTGCGACGTGATGGATTGCAATACTAGAAAGCTTAAGTACGTCAGAGTTCATATGCTTTTCAAGTCATCGATTAAAGAAGTTAGTAAATTTTTAAGTCGCTCATTTTGTTTTAATGAGCACAGGTTCTAATGTCACGACGTTTCACCGTAGATGGTGAAAGTAATTCTACCAAAGATGGTGATCTCACGATATGGCGAGTTAATCGGGTGTTCATGTTTGAGTATGTTGCCACGTTTCCTGCATCTTAGACGCTAATCAAGTCAGTGACTATAGATAATTTAGGTAACATGTACTGCTATGAATTTTCAATGACACGATCTAACACTTAATAAACTCTTTAAACGCTGATATATCGATTTTATGACAACTTAGCGTTATCAACGTAATTGACGATGTTATGTGTTTATTTTAGGATTGAATGCGTCTGATCATACAAAAATATTGTAACGGAAATGTATGAGTATCTTGTTTGTTATTTAATCAGAAGGCGATTACAGCTTCATAAAGTTTTTTACTCCCCTCCTCATGGTGCCAATTGTGTAACGATAAAAATTATAAATGCAATGCAGTATGTAATGTTGGGACAATAAAAGACGGCTGTTCGGTTCCAGGTTCTGTTTAATACTGCATACAAGTTAGGTACAACAGGCGAATGCCGTAGGCTACTACATCACACCTCCCACGGCATTTTAAGAAAAAAAAATGTACATATATATATTTTTTTTTTCGAAAACAATTTTATCAGTTTTATTATAATCTAAATAGACTTTTTCTTATTTTATTACAAAAGGGTTTTATTTTATTTTTAAAAAAAAGATGACAAAATAATAAAAGAAAAGAACCTAGATATCTTAATCTAAAAAGAAGAAAGACAAAAAGAAGAAGAAAGAAGAAGAAAAACAAATATGACCTTGAAAAAATATGGTAAAATATGACGTTTAAAATCTAAAGTAATATTAATATATCTTATAAACTATATTCTTATTCTAATCTATAAATGTTAGTTGAAATATTTTTTTTTTGTCTCATTCCAGTTTTGTCATATTTATTGTCGTTATACGTTATATGTCTATATCCATGTAATAGAAACGAGCTATTTTCGTTTCTTAGCCTTTGTCACAATTAATGTATACACTTTGGGCCTTAAGACGTCTTATTATTATTTTTTTAATCCTCGAGTTTGTACCATCGCGATCTTAATTAATTTCTCTTTTATCTCTAAGATATAACTTCTCATTTCAGGCGCGCCCATAGGCCTTTTTAAATTATTATTTTATTAATTATTATTTATTTATATTTGATTGGGTGGCCCGGACCACTCCCAATATATTTTATTTTATTTATTTGATAAACCACTTATTTATTTATTTGTACTCATTGTCACAATCTTTCACGCAGACGAACTCGCGTACAGCATGATCAAGACATGTGCTAGTACTTTATTTTCATTTTTATCCTCTTTCAAAACAATAAATAACCATATCATTCCTTTTTCCATCACCTTTCAATTTAGCATATCGACATATTAGAATAACTAACGTTATGGCGCCAAAACATAGTTAAGCTAATATCCGATAGCCAATTTCATTCAATCATACCAAGATAACCTGCGAATTAGATCGACATAGTTAATTAATCCTTACATATATGTATATTCACACTCCTTATCTTACATTTGAAACTTTCTATAATCATACTCATATAACCCTTTCTTTCCTTAGATCTATTAAAAATCTTTCATTTTATAACCCTGCCAAAAACTTACTCCTTTACTTTAGAGCTTTTCTATAACTCTATTTATTTATTTATTTTTTAGGACTGCAGTGTCATATGCCTCACATTGGCGTCTCGCGCACAATGTGATAAGTCATACAACCAGTACCTATTGATATACAATTATTGTAGCATTAAGCTACAATAAAAAATATATTTTATTTCAATTAATTTTCATACCCAACATTCTATATGTGCCAAGGAAATTTAACTTGTCCACGATTATTCATCGGTTGATCTATCCGACTACAAATAGTCAAGCTAAGCTTCAAAGGCACATTTTCCAAAAAAACAACGTCAAACCATACCATCTACATAATCGTACCACTCTCACACACTAACGTAAATATACGCCATCAATCTATACTTTATCATGCCTTTCATTTTACATTTTTATCTTAATCCATATTAATAAATCTCTTAATTTTATACTGTCCTTTTATATCCGACATAATATATTTCCTTTAATGTCATAATATTGACACCATTTAGTTTTTATTCCATTATCGTTTTCTTTTAATTATCCGTGTTTTTTTATTTATTTATTTAAGACTCCTTGTCTTTAAAAAAAAAGAAAATTATTAAAATGTAGTATTCGATTATTTTAAGAAAAAATAAGTTATTTTTAGTCTAAATTACGACACTAATAAAGTGTTATTTAAAAATATCAAAACAATATAAATTAAAAAATAATGACAAAGGCAAGCCAGGAGACAACAATGGTATCTAAGAATGATTGCATCAGCGTTTAACCTGAATCTTCAATATCATATTAGTTTACAAATTCCACGCCTTATTCGTAAAACTTCGCATCAACGTTTTTATAAAATTTGAGCTGCACCATGTATGGGAACCAAGAGTTACGTTTCGAAGAATATGTAAATGTGAACCGTGCTATGTCATCATATTGAGAATAAAGTTACCTTGTTTACAATTATTACAACATTTAATAAACGCGAAATTTTGTATTTAGTTTTCGATAGATATGTTTTTATTGTGCATTTATGCAAATTTATTTGAGTTTTTATGTTTTATACACGGGTTTTAATACAAATATATTTTTAAACATTAGGTATCTAATTGTCTATCTAAATAGTACTGTTTATGTTTATAGTTTATATATTTTTTTTACGTCTTAATTATTTGTTAAAGAAGTTATATTGAGTTTTATATTCCACCGATACTCTGTTTCTACTCTATATTCAATTAATGTAAAAATGGAAAGCGAAATTCAATATACAGCGTGTTGAAAATAAAATTACACACAAATTATAATCCGCGATTAATATATCTTATTATACTCAAGACAAAGAGACAGTTTTAAATATTGAGTGTTTATCGTCTTATCATGATGCTTTTTTTTATGGAATCTCATTGGATCGTCTTACATTTTTATTGTATAATCTAGTTATATTGATATCACAAGAATGCCAGTAATGCATTTACTGCATATAGTATTTTAATTTAATTGATTAAGGACACACTTTACTTTGGCGGACCTTTTGAAGAATTAGTTCTCATTTGATTTTTTTTTTTTAATTATTAATTAATGTTTTTTTTTTTTTTTAATTCATCGTTTACAGCATATTGATAATATTATTAAAGTTAATGTTAAACCAATTAGAACAAAACGTTGTATTTTTTTTTATATATTTTTTAAGTTTTTAATTACAACTTAGACACATTTTATTATTTAATTATTTATTTTAAACAAATCATGTTTAAATCTTTTAATTTTGACTAAATATTAGATATTGACATATAATTAAGGTTTTGTCAAACGATGGTTTTTGTTTTCACTTATTTTATATATGTACCAGCTGATCCGCCTTAATGGCAATAAGGTTTTATTATTAAAATTGCGACTATAATTTGAGATTTAAACTATCCTATCTCTCAAGTTGGATCGAACTGCACATGGTGTGCGAATTTTATTATAATCGGTTAAGTGGTTTAGGAGTCTATTGAGGACAACATTGTGACACGAGATTCATATATATTAAGATTTTTATGATAATTTATTTATACTACAAGTTTCGTGAACATTTTTTAGTTTATTGAAGTGAATAATAGTCGTGTTAGTCGTTCATTCGTCAAAAGATTTTACTACTCTTATTATTTGTTGCATTAAAGCTTTATTTTTTTAAACTAAGATGATAATCCAAACGAATTTATAGTAATTAAAACTTATTTAACTCAACTTATTTTTCGATTTTTAAGAGAAAATACAAATTCATGAATGATAAAATTTAACTTAATTAACCGACAATTCAACAATTGACTTACAGTTTGAAACATATACATATAAAATTATAAACTTTATCAGTTAAAAAAATAATTATTAAGTACAAATTATGAAAGTTAAAATGACATACCCAAAATGTCAGCATGTTGGCTGCTTCACGTGCTTGTTATCTAAAGTTTGGCATCGCAAATATTTACACGTTTACAATTATATATAGAAACACAATTAAATTATCAATATATTTTAAAATAACATACGAAAAATCGTTTTATTGAATGTGAAAATTCGAATGTAACATAAAGTGATAAAAGTGAAAATTCTTTTTAAATCAAAACAATTTACCATATTCTCAGACATTTTGAATCAAATAACGACAAATGTTTTATAGTGCGAATATTATGTCATAAAATTAAAAATAAATTGAGTATAATCTATAAGTATTTATCCAATATAAAAAGAATATTATAACAATTTGGTTATTTCACATTAATTTTTGATAAAGTAACATATAAAAGATATTTTTTGTTACATAGATAATGTTTAAAATTATTTTTTTTCTATTTTGGAAAACATTTTTCTATTGTAGGAAAATATTTATGTTACGCTTTATATTTGACAAGTGCGTTTAATTAATAATATCATTTCTTTTTTCTTATTAAAATGAACACAGTGAACATTCTAGCTTTTAATCATATTGAAATAATATTTTAAACATACATATAATAGAAATAAAATCAGATGAAAAATTGATATATTATGACAAATATGTATGTGTATGTAACTTTAATTGAGAAATTTATTTAAACATTGCACTAAAATATCAGAATCTGTCTCTACATCAAAAAAATTAAGTCTTAATTTGATTTGTTTTTATTACTTACATGTTTTTTTTTTAACAAGAATAATAATTTAAATTGATTTTTTTTTAATATAATCCACAATTTACTCACCTTTATTTTAAAATTACACACAATTACGTTGATTAAATTGATTGTTGTACACCATTATTGTCCTTTAAATTTTTCTTAATTCTCTTCATAGAAACAATTATTCACTTTTTCATTACTTCGAAACTGGCCACTTGCTGAAGTTATTGTTTTTCTTTTTTTTTTCTTGCTTCATTTTCTTCACGATGCACGCGGCGTATTCCTTAGAAAACGTACTTGCTGTCTTGAAAATATCCCTCGATAATATTTTCTTTTTTCAATTTCCTTACTTCTTTTTGCATCTTCTTTAAAAAAAATATTGTCAGTCGAATAGTAGATACCTCTTGCATTTTCAGTTCTTGTGTCTTCCTTGGCTGCGACTTTTTTATTATTTTATGCGTGCAAAATAATTAATTTTCAAATTCTTTTTTTTCATATTTTAGAATGTGTATAGAAAATTATTCATTTTTAATACTTCATAATTATTATCTTTTTTCTTTGCACGTTATTCATTCTTTGTCAATCCGAGTTTTTTTTTTTTTTTTGCGATTTACTTTCCATAATACATATATTTTCATTATTATTTATTATTTTATCCGTGGCCAGCCGGTGCACGCGTCGCAGGCTAGCGCGCGCACACCGACTGGCAGGGTCGCCATGTAATGTTGGGACAATAAAAGACGGCTGTTCGGTTCCAGGTTCTGTTTAATACTGCATACAAGTTAGGTACAACAGGCGAATGCCGTAGGCTACTACATCACAAGTATACAATTATTGTTACGTTATTAATAACTTATATTAGAATCAATAGCAATTTCCTTTTTAAATTTGAATGTTCTGCAGAAAATATTGTGCTTAATGGCACTTTACTCACAATCGAGACGAGACCTAATTATTCAAACGTATGTTCCCAGCATTATTGACTGTTTCTCTGAGAACGTTCGAGATCGTTTTTATTTAGAGTTTGTTTTCACGATGTCCTTAATGCGAAACAACTTTAAAATGGCAACAACTTGTCAAGGCCGTCCAAAGACTTGTATTAATTATTACGCAAAATCTGTATCGATGTCGCTAACGCTATGTTAGGATGAATTCGTTAAGCAAGTTAAGTAAATACTTAGTTACATTTAAAATAAAATGATAAAATCTCGTGCTTTACTTAGGTACAAGAAAAGTTGTTTTAATGTACGTTTATCTGGAAAAATATATTGCGAATGTGTCCTTGAGATTTTTTATCAAAAATGTTTCAGGATTCAGGATTTCGATTTTTAAATCAAAATAATTGCAATAACTATATCATCCTAGTTAGTTTAAGAAGATACTTTTAAAAAACAAATGTTGATATCTACATTTTTTAATCTAATCTGAAAAATCGTTCAGACTTTTGCAAAAACAAACAAAATGGAAAATATTGACCCATGTTCTAAACTTACGTTCACCAATAACAGATCACAGTCGGCCTTGGCGGAAAAATAGAACAGAAAGTGCAGTCTTGCTTGTAGATTCGATTCTATCTAGATTTAAATATTATTTACTTTTAAATTTAGACGTTGATTTAAATGACAATTACTTAAATTACTATATGACTATAAATGACTTGATTGTAAAAATTACGATATCATATAGCTAAAGGGTTTATAGATATACATAAACGTGCTGTATGTGTCAATGTATACGAATTACACCAAAATTAATCAAAATGGATTCAGGTTTGGTCAAAATAAATATTTTAGTTTTTATTATTAAATTACTTCCTCTATATACTTCCGTAAATAGATATTGCGTAGTTCTTGTATATTTCTACTTCATTGTACAAAGCCGATCATTTTAATATACGGACATCTTATACTCGTATTTTCTAAAGTAGATCGTCTAAAATATAATTCTACAAAGAAAAGTAATATGAAAGTATTAAATTTGAATAACATGCCGTATGTATGTAGACGTGAGAAATGATTTCCCATCACAGACATATTACTGTACTTTAGATTTGTAATTGAGGAAAGACATCAAAATGTTTACCGTAGGAAATTATTTGAAAATCTTTGAAATTATCCATAACTTATTGATATTGTCGGGTGTAGAGCAAAACTACGTAACTAGATTTTGCTTTGAGGTTCAACTTTGAATCAAAAATAAAATTGTATAGTTAATAAAAAACGAGCCAGACTGCATCAAATAGACTATATAGGAAAAGCTAGTACGTGGTTTTGCAGTATCCCCGATGACATGTTCATTTCTTATAAACGGAATATGAAAACGTCTCGCTCTGTTGAACTTACATATTATGTACAGAATAGTTACACACGGTAATTAACAGCTTGAAAGAGATAGTTATCTATGGGAGATAGTTAAACCGCATTTTATTGTGGTAGCTGTAGCCCAATGACTACAGCTCTTATGCGGGCTGGCTCGACCAGAGAAGCACCACATTCTCACAGAAAATCGGCGTAAATAGCAAATTTAGTTCGGTTTGGACCGATAAGTGAAGTAGCTGGAAACCTGACTTCATCCACTCCATTTGGTGAATGGGATGATGAGTGATGATTCATCATCATATTCCTCTTTATCCTTTATCAATTTTTAAGCTGGTAACGCACTTGGTGCGGTACTTGTCTGTAGGTGATGGTGATCAGTTAACATCTAGTGACCCGACTGCTCGTTTAGGTAGGCTATAAACAGCCTAGAGTATTTTCGAGCATAAGTATTGTGTGTTTGTATTATAATAAGATACAATATCTTTGTTTGAGATTATATTTTTATCAACGCATTGAAGTACTTTCTGGAATATAGGCTATTTGAATCATGAAGTGAGTTTCGCGATAACGTTCATAATTATATCTAAACTATAATCGTTTGCGTATATGAATGCCCCGTTATCGTTGAGCGACGTGAGTTTTACAGCTGATAACTTATAATGACTCCGTAGGAAACTAGGTACTAAACAAAAGTTGAAGAAAAATGTTTTTATTTCGTCATAAAAATTGTTTACAAAATTGACAAAATTCACACAGTATTAAGACTTTTATTTTATTCAAATAAAACATATTAAAGCATGAAGATGTCTCGCTCTCCATAATTAGATGCTTATTAAGTAATATCCGTAAACTTCTTGCAAAAACTTCATTGAAATTTAATTTGCATTTTAACGATCGTTTTATATTTGTATTATTAACATGAAATATGTTTTATAAATTCAGAAACGGTTAACGTCAATAATTGTTTCATTGTTTACATTTGCTATCAATGGAGAGAATAGTTTTGGTTTGCGAAACATTGTATAACAATTCATCGTTCATTGCAGATTTACCAGCACTTGCGCTGGTACACGAACCCGTCTGAGCAGCGTTGGATCGTACGCATATTGTTTATCGTACCCATCTACGGCTGCTACAGTTGGATCTCGCTTCTCTTCTTCAATGGAAATTCGTATTACGTTTACTTCTTCACGGTTAGAGACTGCTATGAAGGTAATTGTATGTTTATATAAAAATAAAAACATAAATATCAACCTTAAAACTTCGACTTTTGGTATAAATTCTTATGATGCAAATTGCTCGTTGTTAATGTGTTAAAAATAATTTGATATTAATACATTGTTTGTTGTCTTAAGAGTCCTAAATGCTGATCGAAATTCTCCTTCTGGTCACAAAATTAGGAGAGATCACGCTCTATGGCTAAATACTAAAAATGTATTTATAAAATAATATTGCGTCCAGACTATGTAACATAAAGTGTTATAAAACCAAGTTAGCTAACGTGTTTTATTATTGTGGATGATTAAAAAGTTGCATTCTTGTTAAATATTACAATGTTAAGTGAAGTGGACGTAATTTATACCTAAAGATTTATAACATGGCTATTAACACACCATAAGAGTATATTTCCATGACACAATCCACGACAAAACGTCCTTAAAAGTTTAACAGCACGAAATTAATCATGGATGATTTAGCAACTCTATTTACACCTATGTAACGAGTTGACGAAAAGTGGACATCAGTGATATAGGCTTTTTCTTCCATTTTTCAATCGGAAAAAATAAATATATGAACTGTATAATTACACTAATTTTATTTATATTATGCAATTCTTGTGTCAGGTTGTCGAGTGTAATAGAAAAAATAAACGTTTCGGGTATTCCCCGAGTATTGCGAACAGAATTCCCCTTTTAATATAGTTTTAGAGTTACAAGTTTTATTGCAAGACGGTTTTAAGTCAGTCGTTATTTGATTTACATAGTATTGCCAGACCAGACTAGATATATACTACACTACTCTTATTGACTCCTACATCTTAACAATTTCATAGAATTTTTTGCAAGCCCTCCACTCCTCCAGACTGCCTATTATCGCCAACGCCAATGACGCCGAATACCGCAACTATATGTAATTAAACCACTTGCAATTTCATCTAAACTAATTTTCATCAACATAATAATCTTGGTATAAAACGTCTTGGTCTTGGTATAAAACCTATTCGGTTAGGTTTTTTGGGATACAGGCACTGTTTATTTACATACATAACATACTGTTTATTACCCATTGTTCTCATAGAATTTTTATAAAAATCGACTAAGTAGTTTAGTTTTTAAAACAACATAACTAGAATAAGTATATCATTCTGGTAAACGAAATTTGGTATTTTGCTTATTAAGTCTGTTCTCCTTTACTTGTCATGTCTTCACAAGACTTGTCAAATATTTATTGGCTAAAAATATTTTTTTTCCAAAATACAATCAATATAAGTAGATCGAAATCATCTACTGCTGAACTAGGAGAACCTAGATTTGAGCTAACAGCACCGAATCTCGTCGGATAAATATTCAAAGAAATTGGGTAGTCAGTAAATGTATACATGAAGACAATATCCCATTTATTTTCCAGCATTCGTGATCTACAGCTTCCTCTCGCTATGTTACGAGTACTTGGGCGGGGAAGGGAATATAATGTCGGAGCTGCGCGGGCGGCCGGTGCGAGCGTCCTGCGTGAACGGGACCTGCTGCCTGTCCGGCGCTACGTACACGATCGGCTTCTTGAGGTTCTGCAAGCAGGCGACGCTGCAGTTCTGTCTCATCAAGCCCGTCTGCGCTTTCATTATCATATTCTTGCAGGTAATAAACTAATACCAATTCCGAAAGTATTTGTATTCCGAAAAATACTTAAATGATTTTCGGGGCTTTTGATAAAAATAAAACTACATCATTAGGTTTTCAAAAAATTTATTTTCCTAGCTAGGAGTCGCACTCGCTGATTTTGAAAAAAATACATCGTATATTATTGCACCATCTGATAGTTTTACTCATAAAGATCAACTTCTGGGAAGTATAATTTATAATAATAGAAAACGACAAACTCAAGGGAAAAGCCTTTTTATGTAACTTGAATCTCAGGAACGTTTTTAATAAAATTTAGTATGTGGGAGGGGAGAGAATAGGCAATGAATAGATCTAGTAGGTTCAATTTTTAGAAAACGTCGTTTTGTCTGTGTTTAAACGCAAAGAAAAATTGCTGCTATTTTTTATATTTGCACTAATCTAAATATAATTTCCAAAAAAGACGATTTACAAAAAATAAGATACCGAGCATAAAAGTATTCTTCGAATTGATTGTTCTAGTTTTGATATGCTACTTATTTTTAACCGCTGACCCAAACACAGAGGTGTTATAAGTTTGATGTATGTATCTATGTTTCGTGTCTATCTGTGGCGTCGTAGCTCCATAACAAATGGACCAATCAATAGTGAATGATATCAAAATAACATAGTTTTGTAACCTTGACCTGATGCTGCAGCGTCATCTAAGATCAGCTGAGCTCTATACAAAATATAGATGATAAAATGTTTATAGGTTAATTTTAGATATGATATTTTATTTTCAATTTATTATAATTTTATAAGATTAGCAGCCGTCACATCTATTCTCGGTAAAAATATCCTGTACTAGCTGTCCCCTGCGGTTTCACTCGCGTTTATGGTTACTGCTCTACTCCTATGATTCGTATAGCCTATAGCCTTCCTCAATAAATAAACTATCTAACACAAAATTAATTTTTCAATTCGAATCAGTAGGTCCTGCGATTAGCGCGTTCAAACAAACAAACTCTTCAGCTTTATAATTTTAGTATAGATTGATAGTAATAATACATATATTATATGGGTTATCAAAGCATGCTTGTTACTGCATCAATAATCTTTTGGATGACCGGTTATTTTGTTCTAAATTATTATCATTGATAATCTATATTTTTATCTTATTGACATCCTGCTTGATTTTGTGCCATACTACTAACATTTTTTTATTTTCGTTTAATTATGATATAAGAAAACTATTTTGAAAAGGTTTTCGCAAACTGTTTTTAACAATAAAAAGCTTAAGTCAGTTGTTTATATATTATAAATTATCTATTTTCCTTCATAATACATCGACTAAATATCCGCAGAATTAGTTCTTAATTTGAATTGCACTCACTTACGGGGTAAGAACCTGATAACATCAAATACAGGCTATTATTATTAGACTTATATACTTAAATATTTGTTATATATTGTTTTAAGAAATAATTTTTTTTAGTTATTTATTAAATCATACATCCTAAATTATTTTATCATATACTCTTAAATCTTAGTGCCCATACGAAACTCTCATTTATTTCTATCGCGCAGTAAATCAATTAATTCAAATAAAAAACATTATATCTTATCTGTGAGTCAGTCAACATGTTCGTTCACTCACTTATCAGTTTTCTATTTTAAAGTGAGTAATCGAATCGTCTATATCAATAATCCTTCTACTAATTTAATATTCGCGTTGCGCAAGCCGCTCATTTAGCAATCCCTGAGCAGCTTTTACATCATTTTCATTATATAAAGGCACTTCACGGAACTGTTTAATAATGTAACGTTTAAACGACATGACCTCATTCATATTCTCGATAGTTTTACTAAAATTATCACGTTGTTGCAAGATGTAACATTTTTTATTTAAATTCTATACATTGATGAATTTACAAGTTAAGCACTTTTTCTTATCAATGAAATCGATTTATCTATATTATGTCGATAAACATGATTCATGGCATGAATTTAATTATTATTTATTTTGTTTTTATACAATTTTGTAACTTTTGTAGCTAATTATAATATCCACAAATAACAAAAACATTATTCTCTAATCCTATATACAGGGCAAGTATTGTAACTGGGCGTGGTAGTTGATTATTTCCTTGAGTTTACTAAATAATGTTTAATTAATGTATGAGATTAATACCATTTTGTGAATAATAAGCCTTTTCTTTAGTTTGTCAAGTCCTGGTTAGGAAAATAAATTTTTCAAAAAACAAATGATGCAGAGTTAGTTTTCATCAAAATCGGTCCCCAGGGTCCTTTAAGTATTTTTCACTATTATCATACTGTCGGGTTTGGCCACGCCCCATTAAAATCTCATCCTGTATGAAAGGAAACTAGCTGCCTGACTGATCTGTCACTTAAATGCTAAGTGGATTGGGTTGAAATTTAGCACACAAGTATTTATGTGACATAGGTATCCACCAAAAACTATTTTTTTTAACTACAAATAGTATAAAAGTGAAATGAACTAAATTTGGTATAAAAAAATCAAATTTGTCGCGAGCGAAGTTGCAACTAAAAGCTAGTTAATATCTATATAAGTTATTTACAACATTATTTAGATGAAATTAATTTTGTCCATAGGCGGCCGGGCATTACCACGATGGCGATTGGAGCCCTGACGGCGGTTATCTCTACATAACAATCGTATACAACTTCTCCGTGAGCTTGGCGCTGTACGGCCTCTTCTTGTTCCTGGGAGCGACCCGCGAAATGCTAAAACCATTCGACCCAGTGCTTAAGTTCTTCACCGTCAAATCCGTCATCTTCTTATCGTTCTGGCAAGGTATATAATTTTACTATAAGGGGTATAATTGTAGATGATAATGGACAAATACAATAACAATTACAATGATCGATACGATGAACTACGTTTTGTATATATGCATTATTGCAAAGCTTTTAATCCACGAAATCAGATTGCTTGATCCTTGTTTTACGTAATTTTATATATATAAATTTTATAAGTATTATAAGATAGTTCTTATTAAAGTTCTAACTTACAATCTGCCACTGTAACATAGGATTGTAAGTTAGGACTATTCCGTTTAGGATATATAATTTTTTTTGTTAAAATGACTAAAAAATATTTATTTACAAAACCTGTTTATATTAAAAATTTTCATTAAAACACCTATAGTCCTATGAATAAAAAAATTTCAGACTTACTTTTTTATCCATATATACTGTCTGAAATAAAATAATTTTTCTAGGTGTAGCGCTGGCTATCCTCGAAAAAGCGGACGTGATATCGCCGATCGTCGACTCGAACGGTATACCGACCACGGCCGGTACCGTGTCCGCCGGCTACCAGAACTTCCTCATCTGCATCGAGATGCTGGCGGCCGCCATCGCGCTGCGCTACGCCTTCCCGGCCGCCGTGTACGCGCACGCGCACCGCGACCCGCACCGCTCCGTCACCATGCAGTCCATCTCCAGCAGCCTCAAGGTGAGCGCGCCAGTGAGAGCAGAATGCGCGAAAGTGAGTACGCGATCCAGGAATGCAGGCACGGTGGTGTAATGGTCACTGCAATTGACTGAAGCGCTAACAGTCGCAGGTCCGCAGGTCGATCCCCGCTCACGACAAACGTCTGTATTGGTCATACGGATATTTGTTGTGGTCTGGATGTTTGTGTCAGTGTTGTGTGTGTTTCCAGACCCCCGACACAAGGTCATTTATTTATCGAATGAGTGTGAGTGAATGTGTGTGAGTAAACTCGTGAGCCTCAGTGAACCTATGAGTGACCGCGCGAGTGAGTGAACATGTGTGCGTCAGTGCGTGAATGTGTGTGAATAAATATGTGCGAGAGAGAATGAGTAAGAGCGTGTGAATGCGTGTGTGCGCGAGAGGAAACGTAGCGATTGAGCACATAGTTCGTGGGCGTATAGCGTATTGCTATACGTGCTTGTAGCGTGTGACTGTGCGATCTTCAGTGACAAATATCGGTTCCAATATCGCCTACCTAGGTCTTACTATAAGGTCCAATTTTGAACTAAAGATGCTTGATCTTATAGTAAAACCTAGTTACGCGGTATTTGACAATCACCAATATACGTCGACAATTATTTTGTGCACTATATAAAAATGTTGTACAATTCACCTTCTTTGTATTGGTTTCCAGGAGACGATGAACCCCAAGGACATCATGACGGACGCTTTCCACAACTTCCACCCGCAGTACCAGCAGTACACACAGTACAGTTCCGGTGAGTGGATGTATTTGTGTTTGCGCATGTTTCTCTGCTGCCTGATCACTTTTGTTTGCTTATCGTTGGACGGAACTAGTTCTTGAAAGAATGAAATTGATTACTGTATTAGATTAGCCATTTAGAGCTAATTTTCTAGAGTAACTTTTCTAAATTAAGTATAAAATTCGATTCGATTTTATAAATTTATTGTTTTTTTTTCTATGTACTCGTGTAATGCTATTTTATTTAGTAATAGTGTTGTAGTATTTTATAATTATGTAGGGTTATTTTATCGTTACGTAAATTAAATACTCCTATTGATAGAGGGAGGTATTGTTATTTTTTGGTTTTATTTTCTTTCAGATGTCACTTCTCACCTGCCTTATGAGAAACTATAAACTCTGCCATAGCTGTGCTCTGCATGAAGTGCATTGCTGTCCATTGTATACATATTTAATAATTATAACGATCATTACAAAAAAATGTAACATGCCAATACTTGAAGACGATGATAATGACATAGTGACATAAAAAATTAAGTAATTGGTCTTAACGAAAAGTTGGCATTGTATATTTTTTTCTGCCGAGCATGGAAACACCATTAATTAACATTTGCTGCATATCCTAATTTTACCATTGGAGTAAAAAATAATCATATTGTCTTTTTATTAAGAACAGTGGTATATTTTTATAACCGTTTTAAAGTCTAAATTTTAAATACAAATTCTAGAAAAAAAAAAACGTTTAAAACGAGATCGCAATCTTGTTTGTGATGTTTTGCAAAAAAGAGAGACTAAAAAAAAAGCTATAAATTGAACTTCTTTAAAAATACTTTAAAAAATTGGATTTCGGTGCTCGGTAATAAACCCTGATGAGTTAATATATGTTTTATTTTTAGTGTATATCTTTACTTTTTTTATAATAATTGTCGAGGTATTTGGCTAGTCCGATTTTAATCGCATGAGCTAGTTCACATCATAAAAAAGTATTCATTTTGTAAAAAAGAAAAAATTAAGACAAAATATATATTTAACCACAAAAAAGAATGAAAAACTTAAAAAAAATATATTGTATTTACTGTGATGATGCCGCTGATTTTTTATATGTTACTACAGATTAATAATAAAAGTAAACATAAAATAATAAAAAAATATATGCCTTTATTCGTAATAATAATTAGTTATTTAAGTTCGGACTAATCATTGCCATTTTATATACAGTCGTACCTTTTTAATTTGTACTTAAAGCCTAAATGTTAGTTTTGGGTAGTGTGTAAATGTTTATTTTCTGTGATTTTTTTCTTTTTTTATATAATTTTTCCTTACTTTTCTTTTTTAGCTAGAGGATTAAATCCATTAGAAAGAGATAGGCTTACGTTAATCGTAAAAACATAACGAAATTTTAGTACAGGTTTAATTTTTTTTCCATCTTTTAATAAATTTGTTAACAGAGGTAAGTCGAAAAAGTAGTTTTGCCTGACCAAAGAACTAACTTACAAGGAACGAAAATAATATGCAGGCAAAAATGTTAATAATAAATATATAGCTTTGTAACTACGCGATGTGTAAATGTTCTGTTTTTCTTATTTAAAGTTTTAATGCTAAAGAGTTACATTTAAGTTTAATATTTTGTGAACATAAAAGATTGCTCTAAAATGTGTTAACAATATTGTCTATAAAGATAGTGATTAAGTTTAAGGTTTAAAACATTATCATATCAGCTGTAGACAGTTTATCGAAAAATTTGTACTTGGCGTCTACTACACTAATAAACGATTCTATCTATTGTTGTAGATTTTATTTTATATATGGGAATATATTTGAATTTTAGGAAACGGCACTGAACAAGGTGAGTGTGGACGATGTTTATTTTATAAGCTTTTTATATTTAGTTGCTAGCATGTTGCTATGAGTGTTTTCATACATCTTGCACAAATATATACGTTTAATTGTTCAATTGAAAAATAATGCGTCATTTTAACATTGTATATTTACATTATAGTGATAAAAGCATTATCCATTGGTTAAATGAAATAGCGCATGAAATAAAATAACTGAGAATGTTGTTTGTTTGTTATCACAACAAGAAATAATAAATTCAGTTGTCGTAAAATAATAGTATAACAGAGTATAACTTTCTGAAAACAACGATGATGTAATGTTGTACTTGAAATTTCTCCCTTTCCATAAAATTTTTTGACACTTTAGTCCTTAAAATTGCAAAAACTGTGTAACATTTACCACAAAAAATATCAACACAATTAGTTTGATTAGAATAATACACGATCTGCTACACTACTGAATAGATACGTGAAACATAACAATTTTTCTTTACTTTATTAATATCAGATAAAATATAAACAAAGTGTACATGCGGCCATGGTAGGATTTTAAATTATTTGTATATTTTTTTGAAAATTAATTAAGTGATTTTTCTCTATAAAAAATATTGTATCGAAAGGTAATTAAAAGTAACAACGTTATATAATATTTTTTTATATAATAACATTTACAAACTTTTCATTAATATTTCAAAGTTAGTTTAATTTTTTTTCTGTTTAGTTGCTGATAGTTCGATTAAATACAAAACACTTTAGAAGTTGCACATTACATGAGACCCATAATTTGTTACTAATAATCCACTACACAATCAACACTATATTTAAATTATATTCCATTTTAAATTTACATAATTATAATTAAGCACTATCATATATTTAATAAATTATTCTGAAACTATTTGTGGCACAGCAATTGGACATGTTTTACTTTCAAAAACAAATACTGTTAAAATCTGCTAAATGGTGCAATGACGTAATAACAATAAGAACATAAATAAAATTTCAATTTACGTATAGGTAAGTTATGTTATCATTATGAACAGGGTAAAAGGTTACATAACATGTGTATATTATTCATATGTTCTTGGATTGTTAATTTTTTTAGTAGGTAATCACTGTAAAACTTACATAAAACACTACTTGAAATAGAAATCATCTACATAAAATATTATTTCACAGAGTTCAGCTTACACAATTAATCAGAATTATGTATAAACTCTTAACCGGTCAAAAATAACTGACAAAATCAATTAAAAGGACTTTTGAACGCTGGTATTGAACAAAAGTAATTTTAATATAAATAAATGAATACGAAAGGCAAAATCTGCAAATTGGTTAGGTAGTGTTTTTTTTATTCATGTAAATAACGAATATGATAAGCAAACACCTGAAACACATATTTCAGACAAAACTACTATTTTGAAAACCTACGGTCAAAAGTACCTTGACTGATTTTGTCAGTTAAAGGCTCGCGCAAATTATAGCCGCGGCGGGCCTCAACGCATCGCATTGCAAAATTGCGCCAAAGCATATAGCAGGCGCATCGGGCCGCACCGCAACCCAATATCTTATAATCAGTCAGGTTTTGGCAATCTAAGAAGATGGATAGTTCTGACGAAGAGCTTTTTTTATTCAATATGCTGTTTAACGAAGAGATTTTTCGTTATTATAAAAAATTATATATCAATTGTTACCCCCTGACAAATAATAATACTTATTTATAAATAATAAATTATTGTAATAATACCCGGTTGTTTTATGATTCTGCCTATCTCTTCCCATAAATTATTCCTTCTCTATACATCATCATATTTGGGATGTTGTAGGTACAATTCCTTGTACTGTTCTACTAAAGTAATTAATAATTCTTCATTCAGCCGTCTACTTGTTGCGTCTGCTAACGCACACTGAGACGGGTCGCATTGCAACGCATAACATCGCCGCAAA
This sequence comes from Hypolimnas misippus, assembly GCA_037950945.1. Lineage (NCBI taxonomy): Eukaryota > Metazoa > Arthropoda > Insecta > Lepidoptera > Nymphalidae > Hypolimnas > Hypolimnas misippus. The sequence goes on along the minus strand of JBBEEQ010000025.1, from coordinate 8,999,470 downwards.
AATACGCCTGGCTAGCGATACGCCAATGCGTTGCGATGCGACCCGTTGCGGCCAGCCTGATGTGTGCGATAGCCCATACAAAATGTATGAAACTGATTCAGGAGATTTTTTGTTATACGTTGCGGCCCGCCTCAGTGTGCGCCTAACTTTAAGGTACTACTGACCGGTTAAGAGTTTTGACAGTAACATATTTATGATAACCTTTAAAAATTTAGTGATGCGTGGCGCCGGTATTGGCAATCGTGGTTCTGAGGAAGGAGCAGCACTGGCGCCCCGGCCGCCGCCGCAGCGTGTAGCCACTATCAGCCATGCCACCAACTATCACGAAAAGACAACTCTGCTCAGCTCTGATGACGAATTCCAGTGAAATATTAAACAGTGTTACCATGTGGCGTCAAATTAATTTCGACCACTGTTAAATTAAAAACAAACAGTGGCATGCAAAACTGAGTCCTTTTCGATTTTAAACTTAACATTTTTACAAAAGTATCTTGTAAAACATGAAACGAAAAATCTATCACAGCTTTATTATTTAAAACTGTATGATTCTTTTCTTATTTTTACCCTTTCACGATCATTTTCTCTGAACGTTCCTATGCTATTTCAAAATTAAGATACATATTCTGAAATATAATTTAAAAATTAAGAATAAATCCGATCTTCCAAAATCTATAATTGACAAAGGTGTCAGGATTACTTATAATTTTTTAAAAGTTAAATACTAGAGTCAATACGGATAATTATATTGATATAAAATATTAAAAAACAAATGAAAACTTAAACGACGACTATGGCGAGCTAAGGTTTTACTGTATAGTAGATTTTAAGAAAAGCTGCTGGTAGTTTTATTACACTGAACAGCGGTGTACAGATATTCTAACCAAGAAAATTAAGAAAATTTTATTTCACATTTGTCTTGCACCGGGTCATTAAATAGTTTTATAATATAGTTTGATAGTGTATTTACAATGAAATAAGTGTATCTAAATGTAAAATAGAATTAAATATAACAAAATATATAACCTTTAAATACAGCTTTATGTTCATTCAATTAAGCATTTTTTTTTAATATTAATGTCAGTAAAATATTTTATACCTAATCATACCTACTATCTTTACTTACTATTTAATTCCCTTAAATTTATAGAATATGAACATTTTATTGTTTTAATAATTAATTAATAGTTATAATTTAGTTTATACTATTTTATATGTACTATATTTATCTATACGATAATATAATTTACTGTAAATTAATGAAACTTCAGCTTAAAATTAAAAATTATGAAAATAGCCACTGCCTAACCTCGAAATACATTTTGAAAATTTTAGAACTGTAGTATCAACTAAATATCCTGCTTATAAAAATATAATTTCAAAAATACATTTATAAATCAATTTTAGGCTCATCGAATGAAAAGTAAAGTTCTGTATATAATCTTAGACGTCAGATAAATTGATAGGACCATTTCTGCACTTAACATTTTCTAGATAGCTAATGTATAAATATTTGTCTCCACTTGAGACTTGCTTTAATTACAAAACTGCATTGCTTCGCCGTCCAATTAAAATTTTTATGCACTTCCATATTCTTAAATAATTATTAATACGAATACTTATACCCCGTAGATATCGCTTTCTTTTTATTTATTATAAAAAGGATAATTTATTTGACTTATTAAGTACATTTGATTTACAATAAAAAGTTTCATTGGCCGAGTTTAAAATATATTTTATATTATTAAGTAGAAGGAACTGAAAGTGCATGAAATGTAAGACAAGAACGCAATGAAAAAGAAAGTAAAATTCACAAATGCAACCATGCTGTAGGTGCAAGGAATAAAATACTTATTTTGTTTCTTTAATTTAACTTTAAATATCTACAATTATTACAGGAACAGTGTGTTCAGTTAATGTAAAAACGTTTACTTTTTACCTAATTTGTATTCACCCAAAGAAAGTATATAAATTTTGATTCAATAATAATAATAATGTGTGAATAATTTCTATGTAACCAAAAAATATATTTACTTATTACAAATGTAATTTAAATAAGTGTCTAATGTACCTATGTATATTCTAAAGTAAGAGTGTTTTATGAAAAAATACTTATACGTATATGTAAATAATCTTTTATTTGTTATTTATAATGGCTATGTTAAACTGTCTGTTTTTGTGTTAGAAAATTTTATGTTAACGACTAACGTAGAAAACATGCGTAGTTTTTATAATATAAGTGTCTACTTATATTGCATTATATAATAATTGTCAATTAACATTCACCCTTTACTGCAACACCATAAGAGGGCTTATACGACAATTAAGATGCCATTTTCATAAAAGAGCCGGATATTTTGTAGATTTTTAATATTTATTTGTTCATTATCGAATATAAAGGAAATTATTTTTGTAACAAAAATAGAGAAAGACAGAAATAGACCAGAACAATTGTTGAAAGAGGATATAAACAAATTAATGTTAGATATATATAAATTGAAATGTTTTAGCTCCAAGTTTTTAAGATTATAAATACCTAATAACATTGAAAATATTGTTGTTTTATTTCTTGCCCAAAAGGTTGTCCACTCCGAAGTTGTTCTTTATAAGGAAAACTATTTTGAAAAATTTATTGAATTGTATATAGAAAGGGGTGTCCCGATCGACGTCCTACGCTATCTTGTTTTTTGACTGTATCAAGTTGTATTCGGAAACTACAAAAATATTTGTACTTTTGAAATGCAACCGTTCAAATGATACCTTTTCTTTTTTACACGACCGTGTGACGCCAGCTAGGGTAATGTATCACTCTATATATATATGTATGTATGTGGCTTTGCACCTTTGTAACACTATTTAGATTAAACTCGTGGACCGATTTTGATAACGTCGTTTGATTCGTCCTAATGGCGCGAATGTCATAGAAAGCATAATAATTGTAAAAATCAAAATGGCCGACTTTGGACGCCATAAAGTAAAAAAATAATGAAAATCTATGAAATATGTTAAGTAGTGTATCATAGAATAGTTCTATAAAAATTTTTTTTAGGTTTCTCGCGTCTAGGTAGGTTAGTAGTTAGGATCTATAACGATTAAACATTGATTAGTAACGATTCTCAATTATAGGCTTTTAGACAGAACTTATCAGTGGATACGGTACTGCTGACTGCAGTCCAGTTTGTGTTTTCTTTAATAAATAAACTTATAATATTTCATTATAATTTTTTCATGAATTTGTCGTTAGGATACCGTTACTTGACATTGTCATTAGTGTACTGTTTTTCAGTTTATAAACTGCGGTATTAACTTTTAACGGCAACCAAACCGTATCAAAGATCTCTTAATCAATTTTACAAAATAGCATGTTTTAGAAGTACTTTAACGATGTAGGTTACGGCTGTCAAATAAAATACAATAAAGTATTAAATTTTTTATTAAAAATATATACAGGTACAATATAATTATTCATTCGTCTTTATTTAGAATCTTACAATAGGTACATTTTATTGCTTCCATGTGATATCGTTTCGAAGCTCAACTTAACGTTGTACTGCTGCTAATATTAATTCAACAAAATACATTTCATAACCCCTATAGGAATATATAATTTAACATGATTTAACATAAACAAAATATGTAACAGTGATCGTGTATAACTTAGAAAATTTGTATAATATATAAATGGATAAAAATAGTGATCTTAAACTTTAAATCTTTCTCAAAATATTGTCACATCTGCTTTACTATAAACATTATGTATGTAGAGAAAGAAGAAAGTTGTTATTTCAGCAATTTTAATTCAATTAAGATTAGAATTGTAACATAAACATAGATACAGATACTATCGATTTTCAGCAAAATAATTATAAACGGGAAACGGTTTCTTGATTGTTTTAATAGCCGAAAATTGTTCACTTTAATACTAGATAAGTATAATATAGACTTACATTTTATCGACTTATACGATTACAATGAAGCTACAGTGGCAGTTTTCACGAAATAACTTTGAAATCGCTCTAGTTACACTACATTGCCACCGCGCTAAAGGCATCTAAATCACAATATATTTCGGCTAAGCCCTATTGAAAGAGTGAGAAAGAGATATGCAAAAATTCACAACTTATTATTTATTATATCTAAGAGAATTGAAGAATTAACGCTTATTTACTTATAGTGCAAGGTCTTAACGAAAGACAAAAATGAACGGAATTATTTCACAATTTGAGCAAAGACAAGATTATTAGAGTATAGTTTATTTAAATAGAATTTGTACAAAGATATTTCTAAAATACCGAAATAAAGATGAAAAACGTTAAAAGTTATTTATTAGTCTAATAAAAAAAAATGGTAATGACAATGCGATATTTAAATATTTTAAAATGTGTGATACTTTTAATACATATTCTATTAAAATAGACTATAGTTTTCATCATCATTCAGAGATGTAGGGTAATTGTGTTTAAGATGGCATACTTTTTCTTTCAAGACAAATATTTTAAATAAAATTAATAATATGAGTTTAGAATTTCATCAACTTCATCATAATCAACGTCACATTAAATTATAAAACACAGACAAATCGCGAAATCACACATAAAAAAATTAAATTGAATATAAATCACATTTAGGTCGATGTTTGTAAGATAACTAAGTATTTATTAATTATTTATTGATAATTCCCCCGGCCGGGGTGGCCAAACGGACACGCGATTCCGATTATTCCCCTTAGGGTGTAGTTCGAGGTGGCTAAACAGGAACGTCCGAATATTTAACTTACTATTGCTAGTGTGTAATTTTATCTGACTATGTCATTTTAAGCACAATTTCCCTACGTAAGTGTTTCCATAACGCCAAAGAATACAAGAAATATAAAGAAATAACTCAAACATTTCAGAAGCGTGTAGGGAAATAAAACGTCTATTTTATTAAATAAAGTACAACTTCAGTACAGTTAAAAAAAGTAGATGAAGTTTATTTCGTAAACAAGTTAGTTAATATCTCGGTACTTTCATTTCAGTAGTCCGGGTCATGAATAGGATTACGATTCTGCTCACCGTAGTAATCGACTAAAAGGGTACTCGGGGCCGTGGATGATCACAAAAAGGAGTTCTACTAAAAATGTTAACAAAATTCTAGTAGGTACTTATATATTACAAACGTATGATAAGAATGATTATTAAATTATTGAACATATCAGAACACATAATTATATATTTTTCACATATGCATCGCTTTTACTTTTCTAAACGTGCATCTAACTGGTTTATTTTTTTTAATATTTTTAAAAGGTGGGAATATTTTTTTGAAGTAGCTAGTATAGACAAGAGTAGGTTAAGAGTAGGTTCGTAATAAATTTTAGGATTGAAAATTTTCTTATAGTAGACAAATATTATAGTATAAAAATTACTTTTCACCTGTCTGTACCAGCCAGACTCCTTATAATTACAACCGACATCGATTCGGTGATTATAAATAAACTATGTTAAGAATAAAATTTTCTTCATACATGTGATGTTCTTGTATTTTAATTGTATTAAGAGCTTTTAAAAGCGGTTGTCTTGTAATATTATGGACTTTATTTTAGATATTACCATATTCTTCATTAAAATAAGATCGATATCTAGAATTTTATCAGTTTTAGATAAATTTGTCCCTTTACAGTTTATCTGCGAATTATAAAAACATTCTGCAATAGTTATATAAACATGTTACACATTCTTTGGTCGATTTCGTGTAAACAAACTTATTAAATTTAACCCTTTAGCCTTTAAAATTATCATTATTTACAGCTTGAAATAAAATTTCAAATTATATAACCTAGGCAAGCTTCAGAAAAGGAAATCTGCTCAAGGCCAACATTTTAAAATACGTACAAACGAAAATAACATTTAAAAGATATTTAAAACAATTATGATAGAATTTCAATAAGCGTCACAATCTATTAATTGGTAGCCTATTTAAGCTTACGTTACATTTTTACATTCATGTGAAATAGGAGTAGGTACATAATGGCATAATTAAGGTACAATTAAAAATTCAGTTTTATGTAATGGTACTCGTTAAATAGGTCCATTAAAAATTTCGTGAAATTTTACATTTAATTTTTTTTTATTATAACTTGCAGTATGCTGTAAAGCTATAGATATAAGGGCCCCAACACATACTAACGATATGACGTCGCGTCATGAAAAACTACAACGACGTGTCGTGATAATCTACGGCGTGTATCGTAAAATCTTACGACGTTGTGTGAACTAACAATGTGTCTTTGACTTTGTGTATCAAATGTGACACCATCGGCGTAGGTTTTGAATGTATTTTGGCCGTAATGCTTAGGTTTCTTAGGACGCACCGTTATTTAAGCGGCTACTTGAAATGACGGCACTAAAACATCTTTATTCTATAAACAATATGGTATGCCTTCTTAGGAAACATTTTTTGCAAACGTGTGTAAGATAAAATGCACACATTAGACATTTGATATGGTCGCCGCACACAATGGGACCAAAGCATTAATGCCAGGACGACAAAATATTTGGGGCATTTGCTTTAGCCTATATAGCTTTTTATGTAATAACTACCATGTTTGAACTAAGTTTACCCATATATGTAAATTAACTCCGTGTATTCAAACTCTTGTCACATTAGCGTCGATATGAACTTGCGAACACCAACAGCGCATGTGAATTTACAATATATTATTTCTACTTTGTTGAGAGTGTAATCTATCTTTCATGTAATGTGTACAAAAAGTGTACCTACTGTGTAAGAAATTTACGTTTTAAACACGCGACCTTACAATTGTAGGAAATTGGGAATGTCTTTACTCGTAAAGATTCATCGCTCGTCTTCTATAATTGCCGCGGGCAGTACAAACACATCCATCATAGTTTCACTTCGAGTTCGGACCTAACAACTTTAATACTATAATGGTACATATTTGTAGAAATTCTTCGATGTTTTGCAATACTTAAATGATATAATCACAGGCAATTTTATACATATTGAATATTATCTTTACATTATTAAGCGTCGATCTAGCGTCTCTTCTTAATTATTACATCACCACAAATCCATTAGAAATATGGGTACATTTTGCTTTAATAAAAACCCGTTTTATATTCGTAAGCGAATTATATCCCAAACTTACTTAAACATTCCATGAAATCCGAACGTATTATTAAAAATGCATTACAATTTCCCCTCGGGAAAAACGTTCGCTGCTAGTTTTCATAGCAGTAAGGGAGCAAATGACCCGATTCCTAACAGGCTATAATTATAATAGTACGCTTAGTTTATCTGAACACAGCATCGTAACGGGACTTAGGGTACATTCACATTGTGGTCCGTTGTATTAGATACGTTTTTTATCGACGTTAGCCTTTGTAGTTGTAGGGGCGAGTTTAAATACTCGACAGTAATCTGGAATAACTTGATCTTCCTGTACTTGAATTTTACTGTATCCTGTACGGCGTTAGTGGTCGATACATCCTGTAATAACCGGCTTCAGAATTGTTGTTGCACCTATAGCTAGACAAAAAATCGCAGAAATGGCGGTTCATTTGTTGTTCGTAATTGAATAGTTTTCGAAGATATTGATCAAATTCTAATACATCATACTTATACTAAAAGCTTATTTGATAAATAATCATTTAAAAAACGAAAACCCAATCCACATAGAATTATTAGTTTTTGAGAAAATCTCAAACATAAATACGGATCGAATACATATTTTGTAGTTATACGTTTGAAGTCGGTTAAAACCAGTCCCCATGGTATCAATCCCTATAGCAGCAACGGATCCGATAAAAACGATATAAATACCCTCCGTGTGAATGCGCTCTCAGTGTAGCATCGATACGGCTTATGTGGACGTCAAATACGTTTAGCGCGCGGGGCGGCCGCGGGCCCGCGCTGCGTCGCCTGCTACGAGCAGCGTTGGAGAGCACGCGATCTGAAATAGATATAAACCTATATATTTTAGAATTTTATTCCTTTAAAAACTTCTAAAAGCATATTTCTTCTTCTATTCTTTAATTGTAAATTGTTTCTCTAATTTTGTACCCTAATAAAAAAATATGATTTTTATGACAAAAGATAATTACTAAAAATATATATGATTTTTTTTACTACATATAGGATTAAAATGCTTTATAATTTTATAAATAAAAAGATATTATTGTAGAGAAGTCATAACATTTAAAAATTCGAATCAGTCGAACTGTAAACTACAATTCTTCTAAAACCTTAAAAAGTAAATTGGATTAATAAATAAATATATTTCTTATAACAATCCAATGTATCATTATTCTCTATTATTACTAATAATAATTATCTGAACAAAGTAAAATAAGTAAATGTTCATTTATTTAAGAAAATATTTCAGAAATGAATGAAAATTATGTTTTTCCTATTCCTAAACCAGTTTTTCCCAATTTGGGTATGACTTTTGTGCGCATGTATTTCGCAAAATCCAATAACCATGTACGTATAATGGTAAAATTTTGTAATTAGAACTTGTTACATCTAGCCGAGTACTTTTTTTAAAATTTGTAATCGATTGCTCCAATAAGCCACTTTACTCGAATGGCTTAGTAAATTTATCTAATTTTAGGGTCTACTTTTTAAATTCAACAGTAAAAGTTACTAAAATATATTTCTATAGTATAAAAAAACCCACACAATTTCTTACACACACGTACACAAAGGCCAACTAAATATTAAAACGTTACTAGTAAGCAGATCAATAACGCCTACTTTTCTACATTAAATTTTAGCTTAAACTTATACTACGATATCACAAAGACAAAGGGACTATGTAAATAAAATTATACCTAAAATTGTACAAGATTCTATTCTAATCTATAAAATACACACACAGTAACAATGTTTGACTTACGAGTTACGTACACAGAACCTAATCAGCGAATCTCTATATTCCAATTACGTAGCGCTAAGCAAGGTGACATAACTATAGAATAACACCCTCGAACTATACACTCGAGCAAGCCTCTTACCTCGCGAACAAGTACAGCCTTTTATACTGAGACTCTCCTATAACAAAGTACCATATGTCACTTAGAATAAAGAACGTCATGAATAAGAGAATCAATCATTTGTTACGGAAAATTCTTGAAGTTTATAATATATAAACTAAAATTTCACTCTTTGTATCTATTACCGGAGTTTTTAAATAAAAGAAACACAGTCGTGATTTAAATATATCAAATTAAATCGTTTAAAATGAAAAACGTTAGTGATGTAATGATAAAAGATGTATCAGATATGGCTGTAGTTTGTAACGAGTTTAATCGAGCAAGCTTCAGTGAGTACAAAACAAACAATAAACAAAAGAGAACGGAGTAACCTTGTGCGGGCGTCACTGGAGATGAGTACCGTGACACGATCACAATGAGCCGGGGTCCCAGTTCACTGTAGGTATGACCCATGCACAACCGCCACTTGAAATGAAAATAAATTAAAATGAAGATGAAGTGATTTATGAAATGAAATAAAATATGTAATTATTTTTTTTTTACGTTTTTATAATGAAGTGGTATCTCATATTAGTAATTTTTTATTAAACGGTACGATATATTTCGGATATTAAAAAAAATTAATAAAATTGGACTTACAAGTGGTCTTTATTAGTGGTATATAATTACGAAAATATTTTAACAAACGATAAACTTAAAATGTAACAAAGTAATATGTAAAAAAAAACTCAATAGTGATAAAAACGAGAATCAGAGATAGAAACATTGAAAATATTAGTTTTTTCTTCAAACAAAAAATGAAAATGATGATCTTATTCCATGACAAGCATGTAATATATATTTTATAATTACACGGTATTCTGTCTGTTTTTTATTAAAAAAATATAGACTCATTGAATTTTTCTAAGCAAAAGGTAAGTTTCTCAAACTCGAAGACACACATTTTCGTATTTTCCTTTCATGCATTCAAAAGAAACGATTGAAAACATAATCTGCGATTTTGAACGTAGAATAAATTATTTTTTTGAGAAAAAACCACATTTATGTCAAGTTGTACTTTGACGTTTTTTTGTCAATCAACGTAGACCTAACTCTTTCTAGATCCGAAGCAAATTAAGAATGGAAGAGGATATAATAAATATTCTTTATTGTACATTAACATCATAGGTCATACATACATCTTTACACACACAAACATGCTTGACTTATTAATATGAGGATTGATTTTATTAGAAAATAAATTTTATAGCCCTTGAAAATTTCGCCGCCCTAAAGTAAATTGAGCACTGAACACTACGTGAGATGGTTCAGTAAAAGTATGTAAAGGTTTTAATTCAACATTCCCTAATTTAATACCTGTTGGATTATCAATAACGCAATAGTACCCACTGTGATGTGATGGTACTTTATGTACATTTATCTGCAATTAAATAAGTTAGCGCAAATGACGTAGCAAAGCTTTTTATAATATTATAGTATTTTAAAATTCTCTAGTTATAATTATACGAGTAAATCTCTGTCAAATCCTCGTAACTTTTCTGACCAGAAGTGTATTTCCAAATAGATTATTCACCGATGTGATGGTCACTGAACTAAAATTTGGTTATAAACACCAAACGTAAGAAAAATTAAGTCGATGATCGAAATAAAGGCACGGATGCAAATCTCTGTGGAGAAGAAAAATTATAATATATAAAAAGAACTCGGTTTACCTATGAGGTGCTCGGTGCGGGGACCCGGGTGGTGAGGACGCTGGGGACAGCGCGGGCGTGGCGGGCGCTGAGGCGGCTCGTCTTCGCGAGTACTCGCTCCCCCCGACTGCCATCGCCGACCCGCCACCGCCCGGGTCGGTCACGCGGGTTATGGACAACCCTGATGCTGATCGAGTCGGTCGAGATGGAACTGTTGTTACAATCGTAAAAACATAATATATTGCTATGTTTCTTAAGAGTGTCAACATCAATATGGTCAGTCAAGCTGAATGTACGAAAACTTCAGTTTACTATATGTATTACTTTAATTCTGACAGACGCGTTGGCGCAATGGTCACTACAACTGACTAAAGCGCTAACGGTCGCGGGTTCGATCCCCGCTCACGGCAAACGTGTTTATTGGCCATACGGGTGTTTGTCGTGGTCTGGGTGGTTGTGATAGTGTTGTGTGTGTTTCCGGACCCCCGACACAAGGTCATGAGATCTTAATGGGGGCCGTTGAGTGTGATGCGTTATTATTTATTATTATTTATTTAATCTGACCGTACATTGTATGAAAATTCTGCTATCGAATTCTTACAAAACACACAGGACTATCCAGAAGCAGAAAAGCGATTTGGTTTTTAACAGTTTTCGGTACGAGCAGAATGTCTTCCCGTGTACGTTAGAATTTTTGTAACAGTCTTAGAGCATGTGGTGAGAATAATAGAGGATCAATGAAATAATTACAACTTATGCAAAACTTTCGTACAGTCTAACCTAATTATATATATATTTTTATCTCATACTCAAATTAATTACATAAATGTTTAAATTTTTAAAACGAAAAAAAAGCGAGTTTATTACCCCCGGTGTAACTATAAAGGCCGGCCGGAGAAGATCGCGGACGGTAACCGGACGCGGTGGATGTCGTTGACAAGGTGGAAGGCGATCTTTTCATTCCAGCGGACTCGCCCACGTTCGACGCCGTCGACGGCCTTCGCGGTCTTGGCTGCCTCTTTGAACCAGTTCTGCATACACCTATTTGAACACAATAATGAGTCACCGCAGACACAAAAGAATCTGGTTTTTGAAATTGATTTAAAACAGAATTGCATTAGTTGGTATATAGTGGTTTAAAAACTATGAAATATAGAGCAGTGAGCAGTTAGCTTAAATAATAACCTATTTAAAAAGCAAACATATTAAATAAAATAAAATGTACGCGTTGCTTATTTAATAATAGCGTGTCGATATTGTAGCCGTAAGCCCTAAGTGTGCTTAAAAGTTTATTCTAGTCACTTGATTAAAGAACACACGATGAAGTGCTTCGTTAAGTATAGATCCTAATGTTTGATAGACCGTAGTTGACTCTATATGACAAGTGCTCAATAAAACTGTATGTGAGGTATTTCATAAAATATAATTACCATCAGTATAACGTTGTACAAATAAAATAAGTCTTCGGGCCAATATGATAAGAGCCTTCATGAGTAGACTTTTCGAGTTGTTATTTCTTGAAATTTTACTGGTATTGACAGTTTCATTTATTATATTGACCTTAAAAACGATGTGACCTCGTATATTCTCCATCACGAACAACATTTTGATAAATAGCATCTTATAAAGATGCTTGGAACACTTTCGTTAGAATTTCACTGGATTCCCGTATTAACTCATAATCATAAATTTTATATCGAAATATCTAACACAGGTTTAAAGTTTTTTTTTTATAAAATACTTTGAAATAATTTATATTAAATGTACGTAATGTATGTAATTAATAATAATGGAATAATTTGTTCATAAAGAAAATAGGGTTCGGAAAAAAATAAAATGTGAATAATTTTGTTTATTTATTTAACAATTTCACACACAAACTGTAAACATAAATAATATAGTGTAAGAATATCTCAGAGTTAAAGAAAAAGATCTTAGATCTAATGACACACATACTAACATACGAAGATATCAATTAATATCATAAAGTACTATGTATATATTGATGAAAAATAAAATTGGTTAAGGCACTACAGGTTTTTGAAACAATTTCATCAATAATAAATGACTATATAGTGACTTTGTGACTTTAGCCACTTTATTGTCTAACAACTTTTAAGTACATTTTCTTTGAAAATAGTAGAAATTATATGATTATTCTAAGATTATTATATTATTTTATAAATCTAAATTTAGTACAAAAAACATAAGAAATTCCAAACTTTCCAAATTTTTTAAAACTTTATATGTATGTGGAGACTTTATTTGGCGTTCCTTTACGTAGTTATGTTACTCTAAGAAAAGTATTAACATATTTTTGTAGTTTTTATATAATACGAAAACGTTGTTGGAGATAGTTTAGTAAAGCACACGACTTAATATAATTTTCAATAATCTTATCTCAGAAAACACAAGAAAGAAAAAAAAATGCAAAAAAAATATATTAAATGATATAGCGATAAAGTACTGCTGAAAAGGCCGCAATTTGCATCTTCTTATTACGTACCCGTAGGACATTGTCTGCCCATTGAGCATTTTCCTTCGCAGATGGTGCGCTGGTTCAGCATAGTCTGATAAGAGTCCAGCATCACACGGCACTCCGCTAGATCGTTATCTGCTAGAGCTAGAGACGGGTAGCGTTCTTTAAGACGCCTTCTTTCCTGTACACGAATTTTGATATTAATTATTATTCATTACTAGCTTTTGCCTGCGACTTCGTCCGCGTTTTCGTTGTTTTTCGTAAAAAAGTAGCGTATGTCCTTCCTCAGGGTTCAGTGGTTTTGATGTGACAGACAGATCGTATTTTGGTAGGGAAATATAATGTGTCAATCCACAATACTTGATTTCTATGATTGTTTTATTGAATAGGTAATAGTGTTAACTTTTTTAAATTAGGGATGAGTGAGAGTCTTATAAAAGTAAGAGTTAACAAATATAATCAGAATGCTCCGAACTGCTAAGCTATCAGGAGTTACACGTGTTATTGTAAGTCAATCATAAAAGATAGACATATGCTGTTGCGGGATATTTTTTAGAAAATTGTATGTAGAATATTTCCGTCATACATGATTTCTATGTAACTTTAGCCATTAAGGCTGCATACGCGACGAAGCTTAAAAATTAGAGTAACGTCTCCCGTTTTCCCAAAATTTCCCTTTACTACTCTGCTCCTATTGATTGTAACGTGATGAAAAGTATACTATAACCTGCCCAGGAGTATGCAGAATAATTGTACCAAGTTTCGTTAAATTCCATCGAGTAGTTTTTGTTTCTATAAGGAACATACATACAGACAGACAGACAGACAGACAAAAATTTTACTGATTGCATTTTTGGCATCAGTATCGATCACTAATCACCCCCTGATAGTTATTTTGAAAATATATTTCATGTACAGAATTGACCTCTCTACAGATTTATTATAAGTATAGATAGATGTTCCTGTTTACGATCATGACTAACTTTTTTTCATCTATGTTAATTTAAAGATTTTTTTCTAAAGAACAGAGTAATCTTTTAAGTATTTATCGTAATTGTAACTAATATAGCAATGTTACAAATAAAATAAAAGTAATTTCAATTTTATTAAATGTAAGTCAGGGATTTACTGAGGTGTACATTATTCTAATACAATGCGTTACCCATTCGACTGTAGAGGGTGTCCTATGTTAATCGTCCTTGTAAAACTCGTCGAACATACAATATATAAGTAAATGCTTAAATATTTCGGTTTTATATTTTGAGAGGGAACAAATGCGACTAATGTTGAACTCCGAGGTTATTAATTATCTTTAATATACATTATGAGAGCCTTTTATATAAACTGGGTTGGCTTACACATACACAACATCTGGTCGATAGCAAATATTTGTTTAGGTTTACGAGTCGTAAAAGTTAATAGACAATATGGACATTCACATAAATTTGGCGTGAATGATAGACTAGATTAACGTAAGTGCAGATGTCAAAAAAAACGTTATTGCCCATAACCTTTAACATACAAGTGTTTGTACTGATAGTTTATGGTAATGGATATACGCAAGAAAAAATATGATAAATAGATGATCATGAGACAAGGATATAAAATAATTAATAAATTGTATTAATTAAAAATAATTTATGATCCTTTTCAATTTTCAGTACTGTCGTTATCGTACTGTGTAGTCGGCAGCTCGACACTAACCGTGTAATTTGAAAACATATCATATTTTAATCTTTCTTTTTGTCTAAGATAAACTATATATAAACCATATTCATCGTCACACAAGGTCTAGTTCAATTCTACAGAGATTCTGCACGTTGTAAATTAATAAATTCCTATTCATAATCTATATGTAAATTTCACACATTTTTTAGTGTCTTTGTCATTTTTATAACAATTTATTTAATGAGTAAGTTTTATATCTATTGATCATTTATTACTAAAGATTAATATCATATACATTATAGAACACTTTCAAAGTAAGTTCGAATTAACAACAGAGTATACCTACTTAAATATACAATTTTCAAGTTAAATTTTCTTTCATATCTTCTATTTAAATTACACATCACAAATGACAAATATTTTAAAACAATAAACAAATAAAAAACGACGATAAAGTCAGCTTTACGAATAAAACGGTAAGCAATAAATCGTAAAACTTCAATTTTTCCGATGGCGCTCATCAAATATGCTTACACGAATACAACCGCAGTGTTACGTAACGTGATGTAATTAGAATGGGAGTGAATGCCGCACTGATTGTATGGGGATCACTTTACCGATTAAAGAAGTGTAGTTAATGAATTAAGCTCTTTCCGTTCTTTATGAAGTCGTCTTCTGATTTAAGAATGTTTTAAAAAGTAATTCGCTAATGTAAGTAGTTATTTTTGTAACGTTTTTTAATGGTATAAAGGATTAAGATATTTTAATTGGAAACAGCGGAGCTGCGTAAACTTCACGTGTAACTGAAATGACAAACTTGTAGAATTGACGATAAAAATATTTTTATGAGTTTGAAACTAGAGAAATTTCTATGTTTATCCGACTCAAAACATAGTAAAATGAGATTTTCTATATCGTTTAATGAATAGTAATAATAAATTAAAGTAATTATTAACATTAAATGTTAACAGTTTCCTGTTACTTTTCTGTCTTATTATCAACTTCAAGATAATTGTTATGCATCCTATATTTTACTTTTTGTATGCACTATTTCTTGTATTTATCCATTTTATGTTAATTTAGATTTAAAGTATCCTTAAAATATGATATATATAGATTTCCTTCAAAATGAAGGAAAAATCATGGTCATTAAAATTTCTTTCTATGATATTCATTACAATAAAAATTCACGTATCCATAAAAAAATATATGCTGCTTTTATGTCAACCAGCCAAATAAAATAATTATTTTATTTTTGTGTAAGCTAGTCGACCGGTTATAAGGTATTTGACCGGTCAACAATTACAGTAATCCACGGATTATTACAGTTACATTCCAAAGGTTTTTCTCAGAATCTGATTGTTCAGTGTGATAAAGTTCGGAATGAGGGTGAATGTAGCAATCACATTACTTCTTTTGAAATACTTCCATTTCAGCAATTAGGTATTCATAGAAAAATTTGGGTGGGAATTTAGGTTAAGTTAAAAAAATACATCGGTTTGAAAAGAATTACCCAGAAAAGAAAAGTAAATCAGGCTACACATTGTGAATATTGTGATTTCAAATATATTAGTGTTTCATTCGACCCTTTTTTAACAGAACTTTTCATTGAAATAAATTTGATAATATTACTAGCGGTTATTCTGCTTGTAATATTATTGAATTGGGCCCAGCGTTACCTGCTGGATTCTGTTGTACGTCTAAATCATCCAGGGATTCACACAAACACACCTACAAATTTTCATACAAATCAGTCCGGCCGGAGCTCAGTGATATACACAGAATAAATATATGAAGGGTCCACTGCAAGAATGATGAATGTCCAAAAATATAAAAAACTTAGTGACTAATGTCATTCGGTCGACTGATATAAATAGTTAGTTATTTCATTGAGAAACTCAGAAATATCGCTTGCCGTCTCGCGATATATAGGTTTTTAATATTAAGCTACACGGCTAAAACGCTGAGCGTCACAGGTTTTCACGGCTATAATGATAAATGTCCATCGCCTCGCAATGAGCGCCATCTTACTGTCTTACTGCCAAACCAGCGGCGTTCCCGCGAATTGTTTTGTTATTCTCTGCATATTTGTCGTCGTGTACGGTTATATTAAACGAATTAAAGTAATTTATTTATTGTAATAATGGCTGAAAACAACGAAACTGTAATAAATATGAAAAAAAAGAAAACAGACAGGCAGAATGAGTGATGTTTTGAAGAAACTTCGACTGCAGGGACATGAAATTGGCGATAACTGCAAATGTGAGCGTTTTAAATGTTTCGAAATGATAAATCAAGATCAGAGGACCACAATTATAAGGCAGTTTAATAGTTTTGCTAACAGGTATGATCAAGATAATTATTTATGCGGGCTTATAACCGTATCAAATGTACAACGTCGCCGTCCACGAGTAGGTGAAGAAAATGCGAAGTTACATAATAAGTCATATTCCTACAAGATTCGTATGATTGCGGATGATACTTACGAGGTACCGGTGTGTAGAAAAGTCTTTATATCCCTACACGGCATCACTGGAAGAAGACTTCAGTTTCTTCAGAAATCGCTGACTGAGAATGGCGTTGTTCAAGAAGATAAGCGAGGCAAACATGTTAAAACAAAGCTTTCTGATCAAACTACGAATTTGATGTATAAGCAGATTAATACTCTAAAAGAAATTAATGGTAAAAAAGGCCACTACAATTTACATGAGAGCCAAAAAATATATCTGTCAGATGAGTTAAACTTGTCTAAGATTCACAAAATGTTTAACGAAGGTCATCCAAATAACAAAGTATCATACGAAACATATCGCAACTTTTTCAATAAGAACTTCAACATTTCATTTGGTTATCCCAGGATGGATACATGTTCGACTTGCGATGAATTCCAAGCAGAGAAAAAACATCTTAATATTAAAATTTCTTCTCTTCCTGACGGTCATGAAAAATCTCAGTTACTGTCTCAACTTCAAAAGCTCGAAATTGAAAACTTAGCTCACAAAAAGAGAGCTGAAGTATTTTATAACAAAAAAAGAAAAGCTCGTTTAAGTGCTAGGCAAGATGCCACAACAATAGCAATAGCAATGGATTTCTCAAAAAATCTACCCATACCTAACATAACTACAAACGATGTATATTACAAAAGGCAGCTTAGTTATTTTATGTTTAATATTCATGTGCTGGCTGATTCCTCTTCTTATTTTTTCGCATACGATGAGAGCATTGGAAAAAAAGGATCAGCTGATGTGGCCTCTCATCTCTTCCATTTCATATTTAATATAATTAATGAACAGGCCAAGACTCTTATAATTTTCTGTGATTCATGTGGAGGTCAAAACAAAAATTACACTATCTTCAGAATGTTACATTACATAGTTCATTGTTGCAATCGCTTAGAATCTATCACAGTTATATTTCCGATAAGAGGGCACTCATACATGGAATGCGATCGAAACATGGCTTACTTGAATCAAAAGAGTAGGATTGAACTCCCTGAAGAATGGGCTGAACATGTGCGTGAAGCTCGACAAAGACCGAATCCTTTCAATGTCATCGAATGTTCACAAGATGCATTCAAGAACTGGACTGCATTTCTGAAACCATTTTACAAAAGCAGTTGTCCTTTTCCCATTAGACCTGTGCGTGAATTTAGACTACAGAAAGAACATCCACGCCTTATGTTTCACAGAATTTTTAATAATAGTCCATGGGAATCCAGTGTGATCAACACACCAGCTTCTTTGCGCTCTATGAAGGCAGGCATTGTTGAGGGAGAATTTAAATTACCTGGTTTGGCTTATAAAGACAAGCTGCCTATATCAACAGCAAAATATAACAACCTGCAGTTTCTGAAAAAGTTCTGTCGGCCTGAAACGAAACGTTATTACGATCAACTTCCTCATGCTGCAAATATTAAAGATGCAACAGCTAATTAAACCAACCATTGGGACACCTATCATTATTGACTGTTAACGCAGTGTGGACATTAATCATTATAGTCCTCATTTCTGAAGACTCACTTAAGAAATTATAATTTTTTTTTGTTTATAGTACTCAAAGTATGATTATCTACGAAATAAATGTTACGATGATACATGTTTTTTAATTTTAATAATGATTATTCCCTTATCTTCAGGTCAGAGTTTTTATTTTACCCTTTATAAAATTAAAACTCAATTATCTTAAAACAATACACAAGGACATTCATCATTCTTGCAGTGGACCCTTCATATATAAAGATAGAAACAGGGCGAAAATATCGTACATCATCGCGCATATCATTAATCATCGTAATATGCGTACCTAAGTCAGAAAGTTTGTTATTAAGATTAGGTTTATTACTTGAAGATTAATGGTTAACTTTAACACAAGTAGTCATATAAAACATGATACAACCTCCACAAACTAACTAGGCCCGCACCGTCCATACGTGCAAAGTCGTGCGACGCACGACGGCGCCGAGTCTAAAAGGCGCCGGGACTATACTTAAAGTTTTAACATTTTTAATATTCACATTGGATTTCGTATTAGAAACTTTTCGGAAAAGACTTGTTGTTTGGACTAAATTATTTTCTACTAATATCGCCACAAAAAAAGGCGCATATAAGACAGTTGCACGACGACGCAGATTAGGCTTGGCGCGGGCCGGAAACTAACATATTTATTTTAATTTATGTTATGAAAATTTTAATGACCAAGACAAGCTAATGGTATGTTCTGTTTCTAATAAATATTTTTATACTAAACTATGTTAATATAATACTTTACCTACAATTTAGACGCACCAATTAAATATGGCATAGTAGGTCGATCTATAATGATCACACTTTATTATAATACTTAACAGTATGATACTTTACATGCCATAATATCGGAGCTCCGGTACCGGAATACACTCCAGAATATTTTTTTGAATTATATAAGAATTACTTACTTCCATTAGCTTGTACGTTTCGAAATCTTGCAGTTGCCTCTGGAATCCGAGATTAGGGTTGGCGACGGCACGCCCCGCCCGTACCACTTTTAATGCCTCGCGCCAAGTCAACGGCGTGACGGACATTATGTATGCCACAGCCACCGTCACGCTCCGAGACATGCCGGCCAAACTATAGATAGAAATATTAATAAAACTTGTAAAGTTTGAATTACATTATCCAAAGGAAATCTCTAGTTACAAGTACTGAGTTACTTGGTATTGGACGTTGATAAAAAGTTAATATTTAAAAAAAAACTTTGACGTCTTTTTCCGCCACAAATTTAAAATATATCAACCTCATCATCTCCGGAAATACAGTTCATTGTTTTATAAAAAAAGTCTTATCTCATATTGTCATTGTCACCGACATAATACACACGGGACCAGTTAGTCAAATGCTCTTGAAATGAAATCTCTAACAATGTGACCGGCTTCTCTATAAAGGCTGAGGTATAAAAGGTCGCTGGAGAGCACCATGTCAAGAATATGACAAGCATTCTCTAGTTCATCTAGTACGATACAATATATCATAGACTCAATTTCCTATTATTCATTATATTTCCTACAAATAAATAATGCCTTTTTGTTGTGAAACTTTTTTATGCATTTCACATTGTATTTTAGCATTGGTTCGTTACGATAGCGTAAATTAAGTTAAATTGTGCTTAATTTATATTTAAAATTATATCTACTGCTTACGTATTTCAATGATTAAACCCTTGAAAAGACAGTAGAAATATTAGGTAAATTAAATATATTAACTCTATATAAAAATGAAATTATAGTTAATTTGTAACATCCCTAAAATAAGTATGTTATTATTCTTAAGATCGAGCTCGCAAGCCCACTTAAATATTAAAAAATTCGACACACTCGAACTCTTAAAACAAAGACGAAACTGCATTGTCGAATGCACTCGTCACATCTCAACGGGTCGAGGTCGGTTTTACGGAAACTAATTAAAACGTGAAAGTAGCTTTTTCCGCAGTTCAGAAAAACTAGGGCATTAAATTGTTTGCATGCTTATTATAAGGGCCTTTATAACAAACGTTTTTCTTCCCCATTCTTCTGAGTATTCAGTTTTACCTGATATTAAAATAAAACCTATTGTTACACGGCATTTACTAAGCTAAGCAATCGTTGATTAACTTTTGTTTGACTATACGAAAAATACTATGTTTACGCTTGCAAAGTCACCGCATTAATTAGGTTCTCTTTACGAGGCAAATAACATCTAACTGTAATTAAAGAAAATAATTTAAATTATAAGGTTAATACCTTATAATACTATTATTAATAGTATGAGAAAATTTACATTTTCATGATAATACGATAAATTGACTGAAACCTAAGCCGGGACAGATAGATTGATTTTGCCTCTGTTTGACGACGGGATTATAGCGGTTAAGACATTGCTTCGTTGTAAAATTCTGTTTAAGTAAAACTTTAATAAAACACACCCGAAACACTCTTAGCTCTTCAATATACAAAGCTTTAACTTAAATAAAAATAAACCAACCGTCTAAGGGAATCCTCTTTTTATTATTATATTTTTAATATGTAGGGCATTATGTAATAAAGTCTTACTCATAAGCTGCACGTAAGGTCCAATGTAATAAAAAGACAAAAATATTGAATTGGCACAAAGCCACGTACACCGACACAGGGTAAACACGTGTATGCGTATCCCTGATAAGCTTAATCACGCGATCACAGACCTGCCTACATGCTAAATATACATGGAGTGACACTAATAATGTACTCTAGAATCGTTATTAGGTAAGCATAGACACTAAAATGGTTGTAGTACGGATTTTATGGTATTTGTACTTAATTTATTTAAGTTGTATTCAAATTGAGGATATGCATGTAACTTTAAACAATACAAATTTTTACCATCTTGTAAACGTGAAAAAATATTTGTTTTATTACTGTTAAGAGATCTTTAAATAGATTTTAAGATTAGCTATTTTATTATTCATCTTTATTTTGATTATTATTATTTACATATGTACATTAAAAAGTAAAAAAAGTATTATCCAAAAAAATCGTGATGTCACTAAGACGTTAATATACTAACAAGTAAAATGGAAAAAAAAAGTGAGCTTATATTCATTACTACTTCATAACACTAGATACTAATATTGTATTAATGCGACATTCTAACGACTTTTCTTTAAATATATTAGCCTTCAACTTGAAGGATAAAATGAAGACCCACCTTGACCTATTTTCCAAGGCCGGGAGGACGTTTCAGTTCGGAGGCTAGTGAATGGAATGCAAATTGTAGGAAGTGTTAACGTAGCTTTAAGCCGAGATTGTTTTAAGAAAATAAACGCAAACATTGAAGACATTGTAGTCGATTATTACGTTTAAATGTGGAATGACAGAATATTTTCATGACATTTTTAGTAGAGGTACAACAATCACGTAAGTATTAAAATATATGATTCTTTCTTAGATCTATGTGCCTATTTGTAATGGAAATATTTTTAATAAAATTAGCAATTTAAAATACTGTTATTATAATTAATTTATTGATATTTTATGTTTTAATATAATTTATGAATACTCACCAATGTATAAGAACGTTTCCATCCCTTAATCGCGCTGCGTGAATGAAATCATTGCAAAGACTGAAATATTGCGTCAGGTTTTGGTCGGGAGAGTCGGACGCCATAATGCAGAGGTAATGTTTATCCTGCGAATAAAATTTTTAATATAATATGTTATGATATTTAAAACTATTTTTGGGTATATTTTGTACTGAAAATTCGTATCCTCAACGGGAAGTTATAACACTCATGTTTACGTACTTTATACAAAAAATACTGGAATGTAGAGTTCGTTGAAATGACTGTGACAATTAACATATATTACAGTAACAATAAAATACAGACATAAGATTTTGAGTAAGATTTGTGTACATTTACTATCACAATACATTACCGTATAAAACAGTTATAGTTTCTGGAATTTGTATATTTATATAAAAATTTCATTAAGACATAAATAATGAATACAAAGTTATAGCTGAAAATAATACAAAAATATCGTTCATAAATAAAATAATATATATAAAATGTCAACAGATAAAAACAGTAAGAAAATGCCGACAAAAGTACAAAGTTATAAATCTAGAAGACTAACCAAAGAATCGTTTTGCCGCGGAAACGTTAGACATTAATTGTCGAGTCGACACACTCAAATCAAGGAAAAGCGCGGGTGGTACGCCTCGTAACCGCAGATAGTCATTCATTTAATATATCTACTAATATAACCGCATATTGTAGAGGAGCTATGACATCATATTTCATAATTACATGTAGGTATGCCAAACATGCACTTAAGTACATACAAACATGAAACGCGATTTGATGTTAGTAAATAAAAAAATATTTTAAGGAATCAACATTTATTAATTTATGGAGTCTTAAAAATACAGTTCTTATACTGAAAACCAGAATACAAAAGATCACAAAATTACCACATCTAATCCAAGATTATAGAACAAAACGTATAATATACTCATATAGGCAATAGCAATATCATCTTCAATAAAAGTATATAATATATTTCTTATATCGGTTATATACATTGAGTTACATACAATTTGACGTAAAAATTTATACCCATTTCCAATTTTGACAAGCTCGTTAACACAATAGACTTGTTAGTCCAAAGATACTGATATCTGTCATACTTAGTCGGTTCCTGGTTGCTAGGTAAAGTCGTCTAAACTGCTCAGACTTTTAGGTGCCACAATCCATGAGCTTATAGTATATTAATATTTATATTATATATATGTATATATATATATATATATAGGCTATCGATCGTATATTAATAGAGTTTTTAAAAGTGTCGTGGCCGCGATTTAAGTCTGATTGCTTTGTAAAATAGGTTAGTCAAGATAAAAAAAATATTTAAAATTAAACTATCAATAATTAAGAAGAACGTCACTCACTATTTTTATGAATGTGAATTGTGTTACCTATAATAATGTTTTTTTTTCTATTTTGCTATGAATTACATTAGCATAAGAAATTATGTAAATTAAAAACATTACTCAGCTACTTATAATCAATAACCCTTTGATGGATACAATTTAAAAGATATACGTAAAAACCAGTAAATGAACGCTTGCCATAACTTATATAAAACTGCAATACAAAGTAGGATTTTTTTAAATTTAGGAACTTTTATACTTTAGTATACATCAGCCTCATCGTATCTTATCCATTACATAATAACGTTGTTATTGATGACAGAAAAGTAGGTTGTGAATTTAAGTATTTTTACTAAGAAACCCAGCCGTAAGCTTAGTGGTTTAAGTCTGATATTGTATGAATTTTTTGGTAAAAATATAAAATGGTTTGTGTAATTGGATGCTGATAAGCAATAATGTGTCAACCCACAAAAAGTCAAATTTGGAAATATTGATGTATTACATGATTGATACTGCATCAACTATTCAACATTATTCAAAAAAAATCAAGTTACATAAACTAAATAAGTACGGAAAAAAGTGTCTTAATGATTGTTTCGTATTTCAAGTGCGTTCCATATTTTGCAATTTATAGAATAATCTGAAATATTTGAAAAACTTTTTATAAGATAATATATTAAATATATCAATCTACTTTTAATTCATTATACTTTTTAAACAAAAAGAAAAGCAAAGATAGATATAAACTTCTTTAAACAAATTAAGTAAGAATATGTTTGACATCTTTAGACGCCATTTTCTCAAAATGAAGTCCGTGTGGGTTGACACATTATTGCTTATCAGCGTCCAATTGAAATGTTTAATACCACAAATTTTAACTATGATTTCGTATCAAAAGACAAGAGAAAACAGTTGAAAAAATTAAGTTAATATAAGCGTTAGCTCTCTTTATTTCCGTAAGCTGCGACGCTTAGGGCATTAAAAGCGCATTTTAAGTCTAAAACAAATATGCAGCGAATCTCTATGCATTCAATTTCATGGCTCTCACGTAAAGAAGATTTTCGTTTTTCGCATGAATGAATAAATAATTTCCGTCTCAAACGCGATTCGACGCGTTACAGAATAAGCAATACAATAAGGAAAATATGCAATAAAATATGGTAATGCTCTCGTGCTTTTAATATTTAAACGAATCTAAAACGAGGCAGTTCCTCGATTTTTTCAATACTTCTTCTGTAAGGTCAAGGGTTGACTGAAATTGTATTGAGTATTAAAAATATTTTCAAATAATAATAACAATATAATTGCTTAAAAATTATTTGAATCGGCTCGAGACCACAATGTCTCAAAAGTGCATAATATAAGAATTCTATCCTATTAATATACGCCATTTAAATAAGTTGAAATACAACATATAAGCAATTAATTTATTTAATTTCACATAAAAACACTTAAGTCAAACGGTATTCTTACAATCAGACTATGTTAGATTTATAAAAAATCTTTTTGTTAAACTGTAGGAATTCTTGTTACAGTACCCTTGGGAGCCATAGAGTTGAAATTCGGTTCGATCGCTATAATCTAACTTATACAGACAATAACGATCAGTTAACTTGAAAGAGCTGGCCGTTCACCTTTATTTATTATGTTGTAAAGGAGAATTGCCTTCATTTCAATTGAATTCTAAATGAGCATATGACCAAATATATTGATGTATATACTATTTCGTATTATGCTCTGTTTGTCTATCTTATTTTAAGATAGTGTAAAAAGTTACAAGACATAGTTATGACACAAAAAACACTGTAAGATTACTTATAATATACATATAAAATTTGAGTTTAAACAAAAACAACAAACATCCAAAAATTGTGAGTATTTTGATTCTATAATAATAATCTATTAATTGTCAATTTACTATAAAAGGATGATGCGAATGTATAAATTCTGTTTTATGTTTATTGAAGATGTAAAGTTTGTTTGTATGTTTGTAAATTTGTATGTATTAATTATTAATTACGGGTAGTGTCTGAATCTACTGATCTGATAAAAAAGCCTGTTTATTGAGGAAGGTTATAGGCTATATTACATCACGTTACGACTCACAGGAGTGAAGCAGTAACCATAAACACGAGTGAAACCGCGAGGGAGAGCTAGTAACGAATAAAATTAAAATAAACTAGTCAAATTCGTTGAAACAATAATTGCACATAATATAATGACTTTTCTCGAAAGGCATAATATTATCACGAAGACACAATACATTTTGTAGCATTCAATAAAATATTTAAAAATAGGTCGCATGAAAATTTGTGTCGTGTGGTTTTAGGTGGAATCGTGAAATTTTTATGATCAGGCTTTCGTGAAATCGTCGTCTAGACAATAAAACATGTTTGAACAAGATTCATGACTCGGTACGATCGCATGCACTATTCCAGTTTACTGACTAAAAAGGCTCCCTATAGCCGGTTACAAATGGACGCTGATTAGCAATACTATGTTAAGCCACACGGACTACATTCTGAGGAAATATCGTCTAAAGTAGTGAAAACTATTCTTAATAAATTCAGATGTATAAATCCATCATTTCTTTTCTACTTGAAAAACTTTCATTTATTAAAAGTAAATTGGTATAATAAAAAGTTTTTCAACTATATAAGATTATTACATATTGCAAATATAAAACAGACCTCTATATGCGAAACATTAATTTAAGAATTTTTTTTAGTACTTATTTACTTTAGATGACTTGAAATTTTTTGAAACTTTTGTGTAGCTGTACTGAATGTGCGTCTAACGCCGTCGGTTCCGAGTTCAATCGTCTCTTGAGGCAGATATTATATTTGTGTGAATATGCGTTCTTAGGTCTGGGTGTTTGTCCTTGTGGGTTTCCCCACCTGGACAGTAGACCACACAGTGTCACACCGTGTCAGCAGAGGGCACGTAATACTGTTGGTCCTGGTCGTTATCACAATCACCTGATAATGATCGTTACTCTTTGTAGGGAGAGTATTCGAATCTAAATAGTTAATCGCTTGCCCTCAGGGGTTGCGGATGTCAGTTAGCTGTCGTTCTACTAGAATATTAAGCAGAGCCTGGAATAACCGGGAAAAATGCTAGGTAAATGATGAGTAAATTCTTTCAGGTGTAAAGCAATGACAAACAGCTTATGTTAATATTTATAACTGCTGCTGAGCTGACAGTCGAAAACATTATATATTAATATTGATACGATTAACGATACCTACGCCACTCAATCGTTTTACTTTCATGGAATCCCTCTACTAACAATTATTATTACGAATCTTCTGTATGGGAATAAGAAACGTGTTGTTTTTAAAATATTTCAGACATTTTTTTTTTATCGCCTTAAGAACCTTGTACTTCAAGAAATATTATAAGAAAAGAATTAGCGAAATCGGTTCAGCTGATCTAGAGAAAATTTTATCACAATCGGATGAACGAAATGGCAGCGCGTTAAATATTTATTACTAGCTGTGCCCGCGACTTCGTTCACGTGGATAACAGAATGCTTGGCAAGTTTCCTGCAAAGCAAAGTTATAATAGCCTGCGGTCAAGAAAACAGCCTTTTACTTTGGGTTTGGGAACTTTCTGGTTGTATTTATAAGCAGACACTAACTCAGATACGGTATTCCTCCACGGTTTTTACAATAAATGTTGAAGAAAAGTGTTTTGTGCTAGTCTTTAAAATTTCAACTGTAAAACAGTATGTTCCCGCCAAGGTTCTCCTTATATATGTATATATATATATATATATATATATATATATATATATATATATATATATATATATATATATATATATATATATATATATATATATATATATATATATATATATATATATATATAAGGAGAATATATATTCTCCTTATATATCGGGTGACTTTTTTAACTGAGCTTGATAGGCCAAATCCAGAACTATAAGGAATCGCGAAAAATACTTAAAGGAGTCTCGTGTCCGATTTTGAGAAATCTAAAACTGCATCATAAGTTTTTTTGATTTCATGATTCTCTTGGTCAGGAATAGAACCCACCAATTTTGAAAAAAAAAAATATTATTATCACCTAATAGTGTGATAGAATGTGCCATTTGTTTTGATCCCCGTCACCTACTCCGTTATCTAGGTAGGCTTAGATAATTCCTAATAAGATGAATCAATTTATTGAAAATCTACATTTCACTGGACTCGGCTATTGTACTCACCCGCTATTAACGTTACAACATCCCGTTATGATTTTAAAATTTTACTTTTAGGTATGATCGTTTTTTGACGAACTACTAAAGATTTAATTAATGTATGAATTTGATAGAATTTTGTAAAAAAATAGCCTTTTCTTTTTGTTGCAGTTAACTGTATACCATTACCTTCCCAAAGTTGATCCTTAAAATATGTCACTGCATCAGATACTGCAATAATACAGAATGTTAATTTTTGCAAAATCACCGTGTTCGTTTCTGGCTAGGAAAACTTATTTTTAAATTTTTATCTAAATCGGCTCTGTGACTCCTTTAATTATTATTTTTCGCTATTGCTTATATAGTTTCGGATTTGGTCTATCATGTCCAGTAAAAAAAAAAAACAGTAAATATATTATTTTTTTTTAATTATTATATTTATATAATATATATCTTCCCTATTTGAATCAGATGTTGTTCACTATTTAAAACAGATAAACAGACAAACAGATAAGAATTCTAAAAATCATTGTTTTGGGTTCTATTGCGTTGATAAAGGCCCCCTATAATATTTTTTTTTCATATATCTTCCATGTAAAGACAGCGACCCGTTAGAATTTTATTATTGGTATAGATTATAACGTTGAACATTGATTTTTATACATAATACATTAGCTATGACGATGAAAACTGATACTTTTGTAAAATAATTAAAAACAAAAGTACAATTTGTTACTTCGTTTTATATAAAGAGCCCTTTCGAAAACCCCTAACGATGATCCGAGGTTTAAATTGTCACTTTGTCGAGTTTCATTAAAATTCATTTAGAGGGTTTCAGTTAATGACATAAAATATATTATTTTTGTACATTGTTTCTACATCGCTATCAAGAATTCTTACTATTATTTATTTTTTAAGAATATTATGAATTATATATAGTGTTTGTAAATATATGTACAGATCGTAGAACAATTCAAAAGTAATATAGCATTTGAAACACCATTAATTTTTATTTCAAATTTTTTTGATTGTTTTAAAATTAATTATTAATTTTTAAATTGTTGTTAATATAAAAACGAATCACGATCATCATAAAATACTTGCTGAGAATAAGCCGCCGAGGCCTGGACCTGAATAAATGATAAGTGATGTCGGAACGCAAGGCTTTATATATTTATATGTGCATTAGAAATTTTGAAACAAACTTTGGTCGATTCAAAATTAATTCGTCATCATCCCAAGTTTCGGATGGTTTAATTAACGTTGTAATATTTAACATTCTGTCTTGTTTGTAACAGGCTGATCCATGATTTTCTCGCGTTACGTTTAGTAAAATATAGCATCATGCTTAGATTATAACATGATAATTTATCAAAACATAGACATTGTCAAAATAGTTCACCATAATTCATAATAATTATAGTACTATTAATAAGTATATTTGTAGTTATCATTAAAATAATAACAGCTCCACATCTTTATTTATATAATTCATTACTAAATAAAAATAAAAAGTTTTACGAGTAAATTGCGAGCGACTTAATATTTTTTGTTTGATAAAAATCAAAACGTTGAAACAGAAGAGTCTGCACAAATAAACAAAATATTCATGTTAAACTGACAATTCTCTCGAGACAGAATTCTGTTAATGAAGGGAGTTATGGATGGAAATTCATCTCTCTCTACCACGTCGACCGTGTATTTGCATATTCATGAAGATCGCTAAAATACATTGAAAGCCTTTTTTATAATTTTGCTGTTTTATTTAAATTTCTAACCCCAGAACAAAAAAAGGGGGTGTTAAAGCTATAATTTTAAATTAAATAGCACTAAAATAACATAGTGCATAAATCCATTTTAAAGTTGTGTCGCAGGTTACTTAGTACGTAATTGTTATGTAATGTCATAATTAACCCTGGTTAACCTGATAATTACCTTTCTTTTAAAAATATAGAGGTGAAAACATACCTTGTAAAAAAAGGAAAACGATCTAAATATTTTAACACGACGTAGTTGTATGTAAATAATGTTATCTAAAAAAGTGAATATTAATGTACCTGTTTAAAAATAAATACTAATAAAATACGCACGTAAAACTTCTAAAGCTTCTCTGTTTTGGTTAGGTTAGTATAGCAATTACCTACATCGTTACGACATCAAGTTCTTTTTGGGAATTATCTATACGTGACATACGACAAAATCTTGATATTAAGAGGACGCTTGACAACCCTGATATAAGCGTAGCTACTTTATTTGCTGCATTAACATCATATATCATTGTCGTTTCATGAAGCATAGGTGTCAAGGGCACACTCTTATTTTGAGTATTTTTGCGACGAAAAGTTTTATCATGCGATATTATAACTAGTTAGGCTCTACCACCGATAACGAATTTTTCTTTTTTAGTAACATGTTTTAGTTATCACTAAAACCCTCCCAATTTTCAAATTTAGAAATCAAAGAAAAAATTTTTCACCGATCTCTACTCTTTTATATTCTATTTCTCTTCTCCGTAAAAGTACATAAAGGAGAAACGCTGTTACAACAATCTATAAAGGTAGCCTATTTATAGTCTAATCTATATATGCCACATTTATAAATAAAAAGTACTCCATTCCACTTATGTAATTCCACACGCGTTAGGTAAAATAAGGTGTGGTAAATATTTTCGACTACATCCAACGTGGCAAAGGAATTCTTCATTAAAATGGGAAAATGTTGTGAGAGAATTTTATCTTTAACTAGCTGCCCGCTCAGGCTTCGCGCTAATGTACTAAATAAGACTTAATTTTATATGGAGACTTTTAGCCAAATTTTTTCATTTTTCCGTACGATTTTTAAAACATATTTGATCACACAATTTTTGTCCTGACAACTATAAAGCACATCAAAAAAGAATTAGCCATAAAGGTACAGCTTTTCTTAGGTAATACTTATAAACATTCTGTAATTCATTTGATATATATAACATGTATATCAAATGATATATTATAATAGAATAGACAATATTATATTTTTTATATATAAACTAAATACGGCGCGGCGTAACAAAGAAAGGTTTAAAACCTATCTATGTTGTCGGTGCATGATTGTGATAACTCTGTTTAATTCTGCATATGTATTTTCACTGCTAACTTGAAAATTAAAGAAAAAAAGCCTATTTGTATTGTTTCTTGTGTAAGAATGTGTGACGTAGTCTATAATGAAAAGGCAATATCGCACTGTAATGTCAAAAGGCAAAGTAAATGAATAAGTGAATAATGAAATTAATGAATTTTAAAGTTCAACCGAAAAATTTCAGTGATCATTAGACTGTTTACCCGTGATCATAATCTCTATAAAGTGTTCGATGCGTCACCGTCGGGATGATAAACACAATTAATATGATGTTCGATTATAACAAGTACCGGATTGATTTCATTATCGTTATTTTGATGTTCTACAATCTACGTGTAAGTACATACATATATGGAGGCGAGAATGAGATTTGTAAGTTTTACTATTAGACTTTTATAAAGATTTACATTAGTTGTTTGTCATTGCTTTACACCTGAAAAAATTACTCTCAGTACTTTCATTTGTGACAGCCACAACTTTCGTTAAGTTACGTATGTAAGTAATTATTACCAGGTTTCAGACTCGTTTTATATTAATTACGAGAGATAAATTTACAAGAGTAATTCTCACAATTTTTACCGTATTTTTAACTTTAAATTACAAACTCACCGCGTGCAATCTTCTAGCTGCATCGTGTATAGACAATATGTGAGTTATTTTGTACTTGTCCAGCTGTACAGGATCCTTCGAGTCTCTATAATTGCCGACGTAGAGACCCGGCAAAACCTGCAACAAGTTGTATATATTTACATATTTCTTGCTAAAAATAAGGAAATATATAAGTAACTTTCTAAATCCTTATATACATACATAATAATCGATGTGTGTGTGTTTGTGTGTATGTTTATAAATGTATGTATATTAAAACGACGTAGCAATTTTTATGACATTTTCAGGCAATCTTTAGACTAGCGCAGCGGCTAGACCTATAAAGTTTTGTAGTGATCGGATCAACAGTTTTTTTTCTCTTTTTGTCAAAGGCTCGCGAATACTTTATATATATATATATATATATATATATATATATATATATATATATATATATATATATTGTAGAAAAGTCATGCAGTTTGTCGATTCCGAAACCGAAACCGCAGTTAAGTGCTATTAGCAATAATAATAATATATCTGGTGTAATAACAATAATAATAATTTAATGGTGTGCGACTCGCACTTGCCCTGTTCTTTAATCTACTAACATGATAATGAAATATATTAATTTGAGCGTAACATACTTAAGACACATATTGAATACGTCTGAATTTTGTGATTATTATATTATCTGTGGTTAATGCAATTATTAATAACATTTTTATACATAAAATAAAAGCGTAGTTGAAAACATAGACTAAAACAGACAGAAGAACGAGAAGAAATGAAGTATAACGATTAAAATTACAAAAATAACATGAGAGCTATACAAGTCCATTAATGTCAGGGTGACGAGAACTGCTTCTAACAGGTGAAGCCGTGAGCGCGCCAAGTGCGAGTGGTTAAGTGTAGCACATGCTAATGATGATATGAAAACATTCAGTTTAAATTGTCCGCATTATGCAACTATATGACACAGCAATATTTGTAGCTTCATTTTTGCATTTAAAAATTGTGTCAGACGGTTTTATTTTTATTTATTTTTTTTAAATGAAGTTTCTACTTGTGTGTCGGGTTTATATTTAAGAGTTAGTGTTGATTACATTAATTGTGTTGCACCGAAATAGTGTCGAGCCGGATATGTTAATTAAATGTAAAGTCTGGTTGGACTGCGCGTTTTAGCGTACGATTAGTCTGTTATATATATATTCACTGTCCTATGACGTGATCTGCAAGTCATTGATGTATATCGTTGTGCGCGCAACGCGAGGTAAAATTGTATACAAGTAGCTATAGGTACGAACATTGTGTTCCAGTGTACGCGTATCCAGGAACGCGCAGGCAGTACATGGCTTAACTGTGAAACGAACTGTTAATATGCCAGTATGTAACGAGCAAATTAGTTCGTTGTTCGCGTAATAAATCCTACGCTCATTACTCTCGGGGCAATACAACGCATTACTGAGCAAATAATACACCTACATCACTATTAAGCTATTCTTCATGTATGTTTACAAATAAAAATCAATGTTTGTATGTATCCCTCTATATATTGATTGGATTGTGATGAAACTTTGGTGTGGGTGTTCTGGAGACGCCCACGAGGGTTCCTGATTCAAAAAATGTGTAGATACTTTAAGTGTCATTACAATTTACAATGCATGCCAGGTACAGCCAGTTAAAAATAAAAAAATGTCTGCGACATAAAACTGTGTTGCTCTAACTTTTAAAACATTAAAAAAGTACCCAAAAATCCTAAATTAATTTTGATTTTTATTTACCTTATAAGCAAAACATATTTTTTTTTAATTTTGTGGTTAATACTTTTTTTATTGTGTTATACGCGCGTTATGCCAATTAGGAAAGCATGTCTTATAAATATAACTTTGTAATTTAATTATGTTAAACACCGTTAGAAGATCCATAAAATTCATTTTAGAATTGACGAAATAAATATTACAATAAATGCAGTGGTCTAGTTACAATGGTAACGAGAAAATTACCTTTTTCCTCGCCTAATATTCTCACTTCCATGAGAAATACAATACATCGTTGAGCTCATGACTAACAATGCTTTATTTCCAAAGAAAAGATATTTCGAACTGTTGAAATCATTGAAAAGTGGCATTTGTATTTATTCACTTGTTTTCAGCAAACAAAATTAATATTTTTTAACATGTGTATCCATTTGTAGTCGAGGCCGATATAAAGTATATAGAGCTAAGCTGATGTACACAAGGCTTATGAGCTCATTATTTCTTATTCTTTTTCAATTAGATATTGAGGAATTTAACCCATATAAATATTAAAAATGTAAATAATAATAGGAACTATATCAGATATATTCTCTTTGTTTATTAAGTATTCACACCTAACCCGCTTGAATTTTGGTTTATCCAGTAAAAATTGACTGGATTTTGGAAAAAAAAAATATTGCGAAAATAAGATAAAAGGAGTGAAATATGGAATAAATGTTTGTATCACTCATTTCACAATGAAATAGGCTATTCATAATAATTATTCTAAACAGCTGATCAACTGGTAGGATATTGAATACCACGCCACGCTCCGTGGGAGCAGAACAGTGGTCATAAACGAGGGTAGAACCAGGAGTGTTTCTCCTGGTGGTGAAAATATTGGCTGGTCCGTATGAAAGATATTTTGTTTATTAAAATTACTTTATAAATGTATTATCACATTTAATACCTTTCAGTCTGCCTAGTGGCCACCTGACGGCATACATTTGCTATCCGCAAATCACAAACTTTGATATTCATGGAATTTTATATAAATCTGCATGACCTTCAAACAAACTACATTTTATAACAAATTATGTTCAAATATTAAAATACGTTAGGTACTTTTTTATGTACAAATTTAGATATTTGTAGTAAAATTCCTTTTACATGTTAAAATCCAATCAAACTTTCTCATTACCGACTTTGAACGCTATTGTTACATAAAACGTCTTTACGTGCAATACTTTACCTATTTCTATTTTAAGCTGCAATGCAGTAATGTAATGGGTGACTCAAACTTCTTGAAAAAGAAATCCTTGACGTGGAAAACTATGTTCGGTTACAAATTCAAATGGATACAAATAAATGACTGTTCTTTTTAAAAGTATAGTCTTATTATACTGCAGTTCTAACATTTGAAAATATAGATTTGTTTAACTTTATAACCGATACAAAAACGATACAAGACCGAACTCTGGGTGAAGAAAAAAAGATCTCTTTTTAAAAAGAAATATGGATTTCAATCCACCACGCTGCTTCTCTACGAATTGCCAGATGATATATTCTAGAATTTCTTCAGACACGTGCAGATAGGTATCCTTACGATATTTTTCGGCAACGCAAATTTAGCTTCTATAATTTTTATGGCGTTCTTCTAACCGCACGTAAGAGTTAGAGATGAAAAATTATTGATCGAATGATTGAACTGAATCATTTTTATAATGAAAAATTAGATTGAAAATTAAAGCTCGAAAATACGAGATTATTGTTTCAGGTATTGTTACAAAATATGACAAGTAAAAAAAAATAGACTGTGTAATTGATTTGAATCCGTAATCGTTTAAGATCCACGTATTCCATCTACGGTCCCATTTCAGTTGGTTATAATCGATACAAAGACAAAAAATGTAATGATATTGAATATAATTACGATATCTATGCTACTCTATTTTGATAAATGTAGCAATGACATGCAATGCGTGACTAACGCCCAATATTGACTACTTATCATCCTGTCAAACGCCAGACAGGGGATGTTTGTAGGTGTGAGCGAAACTGATAGCAATGATAATTATTATAAAACTATATATTATAGGCTCATGGATTTTGGCACTCAGAAGGTCGACCACTTTGGACGTTGTTGTCCAACAAGTGTGTATGATAGGCGAAAGTCTATGGAATAACGAGTCAATAGACGAGCTTGTTAAAGTTGGTAATGGGCAGTGACACATTTTCCGCCTGTAGGCTATTCTTTGTAAGTAGATTATTCATGTTGCCAGTCCTACCGACTCCTACAATTCGATACCCCAGTTCGCAATAATATTCCGATAATTTATACCACTCGTACCCGCATTGCAACATGACCACGCCAATGGTAAAAAATATATATAAGTGTTGAAATACATAATATGTTGAATTGATATTTACCTAATAACATTTAGCTGTATAAATATAAATCTTTTTGGAGTGAGATTTTTTGTAAGGCATAAAAAGGTCTTTAAATTTGCCACCCCTAAAATCCGCCACCCTAGGCTCCTAGGTAAATCCGCGACTGGAAGTGGGTATACATTTTCAGCGTCAAATAGTATAAACGTAAAATGTATATGGTTATGTAATATCATTGAATAACAAAATTGATATCAATAAAAGTAGGCATATAGCTTATATGTAAAAAATTGTTTGTCACATCACGATCAAATAAAGGAGTGTCATGTTTTCAGGCTTATGTAGCGGTCTGCATGTGTGCGGTATTGTCACTACATTATTACTAGTGATATAAGTGTGGTAAAATTTGGGCTGTCGTGATTTTAAATTGTAGTATTAAGATATATTGTAATTTCTGTCTATCCCTCGATATATTTCTCGAAAATTAGTCGAAAAGGATAATTTTATTGTTTTGAAAATAATCATTCATTTATAATTTTCAAAATGTTTTTACAATAAAATGAAAGGGGTTCTAGAACAGTCCAAAAAAAATTTTATATCCAATACCTACTATTGAAGTTCAGCTTACATGCGCTCGTAAAATATAAAATAAATTGAAAAGCTAACATCCTTGAACAAGTGAAAAACTTTGCTTTATGAAAACTAATCGTCGCATCATCTCGTACATCGTAGAGATTGGAAAATAATTTAATGTAGCTTGTAAGTTTGAAATGTATTGCATGTGTTTCTTGTTTATTAAAAAAAAACTAGCATCACATAAAAAATTGCGAAATAACGTTAATAAAAAAATATCACTATTTTTTTAGCTATATACAATCACCGTAGTTGAAAATGTAAATACTACATTTTCAGTGCATTTAACTTTTTTGTTTTTATCTGAAATTTCGGCTCTGATCACAATTTATAAAAAAAACATTCGACAGAATTTTAAATCGTTCACTTTCACAATCAACACTTTTTTAAAAGGTAAAAAATATTTCGATTTAAAAAAATTTCGTCCAACATTTTCACATCTAAGCATTATAAAGATAAAAGAAACGTTACCCTGGAGATGCTGGCAAAATAAGCTTCAGAAGAAAGATGGCAATGATATGGCACGCAAATGATCTTTGAAATTAAGCTTACTTCAGTACTTATGATATTATTATTTAGTTCATTATAAATAATAAATACATCTACACTAATATTATATCATTAATTATTATATATACATAAGTTAAATAAATTAAGAATAAACTTGCGTAATTCACCATAATTCAGCTGATTTCATTTATAAACTTATATTATTATGTATTAAATTCTTGGTGTAGAAAAAAATCTCTGTAGTTTATTTAATGTTACTATCTACGTAATATTTTTTGAGTATTTGATATACAAAAAAATAAACAAACAAACAAAAAATAAAGTAAAGCGTAAAACTTATGTTTTGATGTAGGAGGTATTCTCTAAAACTACTGATCAGATTTCAAAATATATTTGAATTAGATAGTGGATTATTTGGAAAAATTACTGCTCGGAAAACCGCGACGAGCGACTAGTGTACATACA
This sequence comes from Hypolimnas misippus, assembly GCA_037950945.1. Lineage (NCBI taxonomy): Eukaryota > Metazoa > Arthropoda > Insecta > Lepidoptera > Nymphalidae > Hypolimnas > Hypolimnas misippus. The sequence goes on along the minus strand of JBBEEQ010000025.1, from coordinate 8,962,074 downwards.
TAATAATGTAATTGTATATATCATAATACTGTTAGATATATTATATTTACGCACTTAAGGTTGTAACAATTGTAAATAGATTTCCGACTAAACTTCTCTGCCATTTGTAAAGAAATTTGTTATTTAGTATTATTATTAATAACATTTTTGTATCAAAGACGCAATAAAAAAAATTACAATACGTTATACCATAATCCTGCTGTATTATTTTCTCGATTGCGTATCCAAATGATACAAACAGGACCATATTACTAGCCTATAACATTCTCAAGAAATCAATAAGGAAGGTGTTTTATTCGAAATTTTTGTTTCTACTGTAATTAAAATGATAAAAAATACGAACACTAAGCTTGAGGAGGTTATAGTGCACAAACTCTTGAAGCAAAACAACGAACAATAAAAACCGGTCGAGCGTGGTACACGTGAGAGGGGCACGGAGCCCTCGGCGTGTAAGTCCAAATTGCACTGCCAGTTTTATTTTTAGTACTGCAGTAATTTGATTACAATAAAATGTAACTATGTATATAGTAACAATAAAATGTAGCTTGTTCAACAAAATTGGAGCGTCCTACGTGCGACCTTTACAAACTTTTTTTTACGTTTGTTAGTTAGAATACCTTTTGTTTAAGTTTTTATTTATATATAAAAATTCGATGAGTGTTCTTTATGGACTCCAAAACGGCTGCAGTGGTTTTGATGAAAATTTTAAGGTACATCCGCTACGCTATTGTAAACTCTGAAGATTCCTTAAAAGCTTTGTCGAAATCTTTCCAGCCGGAGTTACAAACATCAATTCGTATATATGTAAATATAAATAATAATGAAAATCAGACAGACTAAGTCTTAGCTCTTAGACCCTTATGACAGTGAAGCGAAGGCTCGGTCCAACAGGGACAGCTGATCTTCCCCGTTCCTTCCTCCTGGGTACGTTCATAATATTGAAATGGTGTTAAGATAGGTATAATCATTTCGACTTTTATAAAAACCTATCTAGTTATGCAATTAATGCGTGCAAACAGAAAAAAATCTATTTTAGACTTCTGAATAAATATTTCCAAGCGCTTATATGCAGTATAATATACATAATAGTGTAATATACATACGTATATGTATATTAAAATATGTGTAAAACTGTAACAGGTGTGTTACAGTCTGTATTTGTATTAGGTTTGCATCGTCATTAAATATGAGTCATAATAAATTAAAAATATAATTAGCCGCAAACCAAGCCTTTTTAATTATATTTTTATATATTTTTAAAACAATTATTAAAAAAACCTGAAAACAGGCGCTTCATTAGTTCATTCTGATAGAGATTATACATACATTTTGTTTAATTGTAGCACGAAGTACAACCTAAACAGACATTTGACTTAAACTACTTAACTGACTTCCAAAAAAGAAGGATTCGATGGGAACTTTTCTATGTATGTGGAACGATTATTCGAAAACTTCTTGGCCGAGTTTAGTTAATTCCTATTTTGTTTGAAAGGGTATGAATACTTCCTATTGGTCTTATAGAATTTTTATCAAAATCAAAAAAAATACAAGTATAACAAATTACATATTTTGCTTTTGATATCGGTTCCCATATTTACAAGTGGTTTTCAAAATTAGATTATAATTTATAGTATAATACTATTATAATTTTAGTTTACAACATGATAACGTCCTCGACTGTGAGAGTATTATAGCTCTATACTACACATGCTTCAAATTACTTTAATGTTCTATTCCGAAATCTCTCTAAATTCTCTACATACCAAGTTTTCGTGTAAATAGTCTGTTAGTTTTGTTAGCGTTCGCACTAAACTGACGAAACAGATGAATTTCTCGTCGACTATAACGTTTTGCGGTTTCGTGAAACTACAAGACTCTATGGGATAAATAAATAAACTATTTATCCAGTTCACGGCAATATTAAATCTATATGAATTGAACCTGTAGTAATTTAAATTATACTGTAACATACTGATAAAACTTGAACTTACTGTGTTAGTGCAAAGAATGATTACATAACCTTACAACGTAGCCCATGGGTAATTAACGCATAGGTCAACTTTTTCTCTTGACACTCCCACTTGTGAAAACATTAGTAATAATGTAAAAACTAATTAAGTTAATTTAAAAGTATTAAAAAAGGATAATATAATGTCGACACATAGGCTATATTGTAAGGTTATATAATTTATTTTTTGTGCTAATAAAGTAAGAAAAAAAGATTTTTGTTAAGGGTCGTTATAAGAATGGCCCACTCCTCAAATATTGCTTAATTTTAAACCTTTTAGTCCCCTACTGAAACTCTCGGAACTTGATGAATAGAGATAGTATGAGATGATAACTTAAAAATAAGTAACGTTTATGTCTATGGCTTTAAATGTCATGTTTTATATTAAATATGTTACTGTTTCAGTAAATAAAAGTAGTGAAGATTAGACCGAACGGAATAACCTTGTACAAAACTACCAAGTGACAAAATACTAATTGTAAGAAGATTACACTATAAGCAAAAAGTAATCTTCTTTATCTTACACACACATTGCGCGTGAAATGTTAAATAAAACTACTTTCTTAACGTGAAAACACATGAACTAAGTTAATATTACATAAAATATTCTAAATAAGAAATAACAAAAGAAAATGAATGAAAAACTGTATAAATTCGTTTTGTACATATATTGTAGGTATATTGCTATAGCATACGAATAAAAAGGAATAATTAATTATCAGTTTTTATAGATTCTAACGTAACTACGTTGTTACATTCGTTTATGACTTCATTTAATTCCCCCGATGCTTTATATGCTAGTAATGATTCTTAATTGTCTGCGTTTTTCATTCATACAACAATTTATAATTAGCAAAGAAATCACTCACTTTACAATGACAACGGAACGAACGAAGATTTTAATAACTAATTTCGTCGACTAGGTTTCTGTTAGTAAAATAAATCTAAATTGTACTCGTATTTACAGATACTCAACAAAAACTAACAAACAAATTTTGCTTTTATAATAATAGCGTAGATGATTAATGTTAATATATTGTAGAACAATACAAAATTAAAAATGGAACCATTTTATAATACTTAAAATGTACAACACATTGTAAAGCAAGCAATTGTTAAACTTTAATCTCAAGTCTCTTTGTTCGCCTTACCGGATAAGTAACGGTCATGAATCAACAATAACGCTTATACCAGAAAAGAACCCATTGTTAAACGAAAACTAGTTCTATTTTATTGGCGGGCACAATGCCTTTTCTTGTTATCCGTGGAACCCTCATATTGAAAAATCTTTATTTTCTTTCAATGTCATACAAACTTATATTTTCATCAAATCAACGTGTTCACTTATTCAACGTTATTTTAGCGATTTTAAATAACAAGTATCTAAATGTCAGCATAATGTTTTGTCTGAAAGTATAAAGTGTACAATTTTAATATTACTTTGATAATCTTTACACAGATTCAAATTTTTTACCCTTACTTTTGAAGTAGGCAAAGTACCTACATATATATATATATTTTTTTGAAAATTCAGGAAGATATTTGAAAGAAAACAAAGAAAATGCGCAGTGCGTGCGGTAAGATATATTAATAGCAACTAACTGACATCCTTCACGCTTAGCGTAAAATCGGTTAATTTATAATATTTTCATTCAAAACCTTAGATTAAATTTAACCAGTGCAAAGTCGGGGTGGACAGCTACAGTGTACTAAAATACATACTATACATACACTCATAAAGTACATACCATATTCCTGATCATTTCATACATAACAAATAAAAATGTGATAATGATCAAATACATTTACATTTGATTTAAATTATTTCACACTTTTGATTTGAATACTGCGGTTGCGGTGTGCACTTTTAATGTTATTACGAATCACGCCAAGTGCATTCATGCTGAAGTGAAATGAAAATAATCCAGTTACAATTTATTTTTTTTATATATTTCGCGTAATTCAGATTTTGTTTTATTTTAACATTAGACTTTAGTTTTGTTTTTTAACGGTAGTGTTGGGGGATTTAGCGAATATTTGTTTTTATTATTAGTGTTTTTTTGTAATTATGTTTACATTTAATAGTATATAAAAATTCAGTTTTTTATTGCCTGAAAACACGGATAAAACGACATTTTCTAAAAATAATACCCAGCTAGATCGATTAATCGTCCCAGGAACTCCCTGCACAGATACTGAATTTAATGAAAATTGTTGTAACTGCTACCAAAATTCAACATTTCACATTCACAACATTCACAAAAATTGCTCGTTTAAAGCAAGAGCAAACAAAATTATAGCACCTTGTTAATAAAATATAATTTGAAAATTAACCTCAAACACCAATTGTGAATAGTTGTATTATATTACGATTTAAATGAACCAAATAAGATAAATATTATGTTTTGCTACATATGTCTTTAAAATTATACATATATTTATTGAAAGGAAATAATATAACCGACTGGTTTTTACATCAACAATAAACTAAAAACAATTAAACACACAATTTCAATATGAGAGTAAATTAATTAAAAGGCGCAAAAAATATATAAATGAGAGGTATTCTAAGGCTTTACGCCCTTTGCATTTGTATTTTTGGGTTTAACGACCTTACCCACTAACCTGAATTGTATAATAGAGTTAAAAAAAAGCAGCCAAGCGCAAGTCGGAATTTTACTTTTTAAAATACATGTTTAAAAAAAGTAACAGACGCGACAACAAGATGTAAAAAAAAAGTCCCCGACGAATTGAAAACTTTTATTAAAATCGCATTAGTAATTTGGTTTTAAAGTAAATATACCTGGAATAAATATGTCATGCAAGGAAACAAAATTACGGATTGTACTATTGAATTCGGTTCCACTTTTTTAAAAAAAATCTTGGTTTTATTTATTGTTATAGTGGCAATAGAAACACACGCTCTTTAAAAATTTCAACTGCTTATTTTTAATGGGATACAGTCCTTTGACAGACGGACTAACTATTGTGGTCCTGTTGGCTCCCTTCGAGTACGAAACCCTAAAGAGTTTTGTTTTCAACAGCTACATGATTAATTACCTATGCGTGACCAAGTACAATATGTTTAATAATGTTCTACTGGTAAACAGATCTAAACAAAAGAATATTTTAATATACTTCTCAACTTTTATTCTGTTTTTCAAGATTTAAAAAAATGTTATTCATTAAGGTATATTGAAATTGTACGATATCCATAAAAGAGGTTAGTTAAAATAAATAGAGGTTGTAAATAGTTAAATTTTCTAAAATATAATATATAATTACTATTACTTTTTATTAAATTTAAAATTAAAAATAAACCATTAGAACTTAGTTAAGTAAATACAATATATGCTAAAGATAATAACATAAAATGCATTCATAATTATATTCGTGTATTAAAACATTTTTTTGGTTTCTCAAATTATGGAGAATATATATTTTATTTCAAGCAAATTAAAGTTATAAAAAATTAGATTATTCTGTCTATAAGTACGAACGCTACGTTAAAATGAGTTAAAATAAGTTATGTACATGTTCAGGTAATAATAATATGTGTAAACTGCTTTTTCATTGTAGTAGTTTCGTCGCCGAAAAGTTCGATCTACGGGCTTTGACGCTACGAGCTACGACAGATCGTAGAAGCTACGTTAACGTTACGTAACTTGACGCGCTCGCCGCAGACTTTGCCAAAAATGCATTTTGGTTACATTGAATTAAACTCACCTTGTTCATTCCATTCCCCATTTTTTAAGGCGTTTAATTTGCAATTAAAATAATTTATTCGCGGCGGAAACCTTCAACAAAAAGTATCCAACTTTTAACATATTTTATAAAAAGAAGTTGACAATTTTACATTCGTAATGTAAATAATCACGCTAAATTGCTAACTGTCAAGCTATCAACATCTCGTCACTATGGCTACATTGTTGACGCCGGCCGTCACGCGAATCCATCGATATCTTAATCGACACCTTAAAAATAATTCAATAAATTGTGAGCACGCGAAGAGGCGGGAGCCGATGATTTTAGCTAACGTTTTTATTTTGCACGCGGCTTTGTGTTATCGATCGTATTTCTTTCGCGGTGATGAAAAATAAGGCGCGCTAAGACTAACTTGCAAATACGTGCATCGACTAAAGCTGGCGACGCGCCACTGCCAGGCGGTCGAGCTCGGCGTCATTGCGTCTATAACGCTTTAAGTGATGTTATTTCGAGTAATATATCGATATCGGTATTATTTAAAAGTGTGCGTTAAAAATTACAAATTTCTTATAGTATTTTATAGTATTTATTATAAGATGTACATATTACACATGAGATTGTATTAGTAGCAAATTGTATTTCAAATAAAAATATATACTAGTAAATTAAATTATAAAAATATATTTAGCAATAAAATAAAATAACGCTATCGAGGCCCAGATATAATAATCTTATAAATCTCCATGACTCAAATCAATAAAATATAAATGGTTTAAAAATATTTATGTTACCTTAAGGAATCTTTATGCAGTATTTGAGTGTATTTCATAATATAATTGAATTTTTGCTTAAAAAATATTTTAATATATTTTATCGACAACTTTTAAGATTGACCCCTCAATACAATTTGTGACGATATTCGAAAGTGTATTTTTCAAACACGTGTTTTTTTTTCTTTTTAAAATTTTCGTTCAAGCCGTCAAAGCTTTTATTTACAGTTATTGAAAAAACTTAAAAATGATAATTTAAACACAAAAAAGGATATATATATATATATATATATATATATATATATATATATATATATATATATATATATATATATATATATATATATATATATATATATATATATATATATATATATATATATATATGTGACTATATTGTATATATAAATATATATATATATATATATATATGGTTAAACCTCTTTGGTAACAGGAAACGCGACACGTTTAGATTATTATCAGCGTTGTCTTCCAGCAAGACGGGGCACTAATTGGCACATCCCAGTTCACAATTAACTATTATGCGAAAAACTTGAATGTAATAAACTGAAATTGCTCTCATAATAAAATTAAGACTTACAAATGCAACCAACTTCAAAATCAAATTGCGTAATTTTTATAAATTACGTAATTTACTCTTATAACGAACTTATTTCAATTATTTTAATTGAAATCAAACTAGTAAATCGATTTTGATAAAAATTTAAATAGGACTTATCGGAAACTGGGTATATTTTGTAATAAAAATAAAAATATTTTATCAAAACTCGAAATCGATTAATAAATACCGTATTTCTGCGGTAAAAAAACTATGAATTGAGAACAGGAGGTTTTGAAGTCGGTAGATAATCGTACCAATAATCGTGCTCCAACATAATACAGACATATTATGTTGTATTCTTTAACATTAACCGTTTTCTCACCACACTTACCAGTTTAAAATAAGCTTTAGTGTTTTGTGAACAGCTTTTAGTTTTTGCCCTAGTTTTCCTGTTTGCTAGATTGGGCTTTTATTTACGGTTTATTCAAATAATACTAAAAGCGATGCGATGTTTAAAATAATGAATCCGCATCGATTCATTTATTTAATGGTTTGAAACGTATCGTGATATGCTAGCTTATCTATAGATGAGATTATGTTTTATTTACCGTTAAAAGAATGTAAAAGTGATCCACGGGCGTAATAGAGTATATTGTAAAACAATGTAATGCTTGATTCAATTAATAATTTTTAGTAACGTACTGGTGTTGTTGATATAATAAAATATACTTTTTTATTTATATAATAATATCGACTCTTTTATAATATGTATGTCCCATAACTGGATAAATATTTCATTTTCTTAGGCGAGATTTACACTTATGAAATTTGCTCTGTCTTTCGTGAATATTTATGAAATTTGTTTGTAGTGACAAAGTGTGTGTAGCTTTACACTTGAAAAAATTTACTGTAACTTATTTTGACATATACAGCTTTCGTAACTCCCTACTATATACATATCTGTTTCTAGATTTATTTTATTTAGTGTTAATTATTTACGAGAGTATAACTTACAAGTGTACTTTTCGCCTTACGGAGAAAGATATGGCTTAATTCAACACGCCTTTCCATTGTTGATGGAATATACGTATGTACATTTGTATATAAATTAACACAACTGCTTAATTTTCTAAACATGTAAACTTCTTCGCGATGTTTTTATTTGCCGCCGAGCAAGAGATGACTTTAAATACAAATATAGCACTTGAGAACACAGTAGCATTAGCCCGCATTCGAACCAGCAACCATCGGTTAAGACGACTGGGCCATCGCAGCTCAATTGTTGTTGGATATTTATTATAGTTTCTTGTTAATAAACCTCTCTCTCCTTAGAGTAGATGCGGTTGAAGTACTTTTTTAGTATATCTATCACGTTAATAAATCACTAAAATCTCAGTATAATTTTAAGTTTCAAAAATTGTAATTTTTAAAACCAAAAAATAGAAAGTAGCAACATTGCAAGTCTAGTTAATCAATCATTGTTACAACTTGCTGGGTCCGTGAATTCGTTCGAGTTGATGTTTAATATGGAAATACGGTTTTTGCTCGGAAAAGATTTAATTTCCTTGATTAAAATTAAGTAGGTATATCATGTGTCATCTACAATTATCATTTCAAGTTTCATTAAATATATTTTGTATCTAGTTTTCCATATTTTATTGATGGAATGCAGATATGAAATTAATATATATTTTGACCCGTGAGGGGACGGGTTTAGAATACAATTCCTCTCCGCCGCTGGGTTAGCGACTCGTAAGAGGCGAGTGTCCCAGCATGTTTGGTGGTAGGGGGTCCTCCCCCGCCTGGCTCGCGACCACTATCATGTCAAAGACGAACCGCAAAATATCCTCGGATGTGTTCCGGTTCGATGGCATGTAAGCCAGCTTCCCTCGTCCCACCCTATCCCTTCCTTTTTTGAGTGTGGTAGCTGCGGCAGCCTCTGGTCCTGCATTCGCGGCGCAGCATTTCGTGCGATGGAGCGTGTGGCGTTGTCATGGGGTCCAGGGAGACCCGATGAAACGGTTGTCCGCTGGCCGCCCGGTGGCACCAAAGGGACCCGAACCCAGGCTGTCCCGGTCTGGGAGGCTGTCCCTGCCACTGTATACAGCCCGTTGGCTGATCGCCGTGCCGGAGTGGGAGACCGGTGTGGAACCCGACGATTGGTCAACGGGTCGGATTGGGGGCCCTTCCGTCCCCCATGCCAGCGACACACTACTCTCCGTCGTCGAAATCGTCCTGTGCTCGGTGTACTAGTTGCCCACGGGACTGCTGAGGCTACCTTACTCATCCTATCTTTCCCAATCTATACACTCAACTCGCAATGGCTCGAAAAAGAAAAAGTAACGGTCTGACAGCGGCTCCCCCCCTTTCCACATTTAATGTGGACTTCTGTAACATAAGGGGTCTTCATAGCAATTTGAACGCCGTCCACCACCACCTTGAGACGGCTAAGCCGGCCTTACTTTTTCTTACTGAGACAAAGATATCTGCCCCTGACGATACATCGTACCTTCACTACCCTGGGTACCGCCTTGAACACGCCTTTATACCGCAGGCCGGCGTGTGTATGTATGTCAGGGGTGATATCTGTTGTCAACGGCTCGACAGCTTGTCAGTCGGAGTCAGAGACCTGTCTATTTTGTGGGCGCGCGTAGACTTTGGTGGCATCACGCGTATCTACGCGTGCCTATACAGGTCTCATAGCGGTAATACTGAAGTCGATCGTCTCCTCGGACACGTCGAGAAGACTTCAGAATACGTGTTTCAGCGGTATCCCTGTGCGGAGGTTGTGATCCTGGGTGACTTCAACGCCCATCATGTTGACTGGCTAGGATCGCGTTCCACAGACCACGCAGGGAGAGCCGTGTACAACCTTGCCCATGCATATGGTTTCTCTCAGTTAGTGTCGGATTTTACCAGGATACCCGACATAGAGGACCATACTCCTTCTCTGCTGGATCTCCTGCTGACGACCCGCCCGGAGGGTTACCGGGTGACCGTCGATGCGCCGTTAGGCTCGTCGGACCATTGCCTGGTGCACTCTGAGGCACCTGTAGTGCGCACCGACCGCTCCCGACCACCTGGAAGTCGCCGTGTGTGGCACTACAAATCAGCGGATTGGGATGGATTGCGAGAATTTTACGCATCCTACCCATGGGGGCGGCTTTGCTTTTCTTCGGAAGAATCCTCAGTCTGCGCGGACGCAGTCACGGATACCATTCTGCAGGGAATGAAATGTTTCATTCCCAGTAGTGTTATCCGTGTCGGTGGAAGGTCGCAGCCCTGGTTCGATGTCTCCTGCAAAAGAGCCTCTAGCTCTAAGCAGGAGAGCTATCGTGCTTGGACTGTGGCTCTAGCCGCGAAGGATCCAGTGGCGTCTGAACTGAAGAAGAAATTCAATGCTGCCTCCAGGTCCTGCAAGAAGCAAACAGCTAAGGCAAGGTTTAAACACATTCGCAGGATTGGCGAGAGACTATTAGGGTTTCCTAATGGAAGCCGTGCCTTTTGGTCTCTCGCCAAAGCTGTCGAAGGTAATTTCTGCAAGTCTTCATTTCCATCTTTGCGCGAACCAGATGGGTCGCTGGCACATTCCGCAAGAGAGAAAGCCGATCTCCTGTGCACTCTCTTTGCGTCGAATTCAACTCTTGACGATGAGGGAAAAACACCGCCAACCATCCCCCGGTGTGAGCACACGATGCGTGAAATCCGCTTTACTCAAAGCGCTGTTCGTTGTGCTCTTCGTTCCCTCGACGTTAAGAAATCCAGTGGTCCTGATGGTATTCCTGCTATCGTGCTTAAGACGTGTGCTCCAGAATTGACTTCGGTTTTAACGCGCTTATTCTCACTCTCCTATACCACTGGTATAGTGCCGTCTTCGTGGAAAGTAGCAATTGTTCACCCTATTCCCAAGAAGGGTAACAGCACAGACCCATCCAACTACCGTCCTATTGCGATTACCTCCTTACTTTCTAAGGTGATGGAGCGCGTAATTAATACGCAACTCCATGGTTACCTAGAAGATAACCGGCTTATCAGCGACCGACAATACGGGTTTCGTCGTGGTCGCAGTGCTGGCGATCTTCTAGTGTACCTTACACACCGCTGGGCAGCCGCCATTGAAAGTAAAGGGGAAGCTATGGCAGTTAGCCTAGACATCGCAAAGGCCTTTGATCGGGTCTGGCATAAAGCTCTTTTAGCGAAGTTACCATCTTACGGCCTCCCCGAGGGATTATGCAATTGGGTAACCAGTTTCCTTGATGGGCGGAGCATAAAGGTCGCTGTCGACGGAGTATGCTCGGATGCAATGCCCATTAACTCTGGAGTGCCCCAAGGCTCAGTGCTATCACCTACACTGTTCATTCTGCATATTAACGACATGTTGCAAGCCAGCAATGTTCGTTGCTATGCAGATGACAGTACGGGTGATGCTTTTTATACTGGCCGGGCTAATATTTCTCGGGCGGAAGTGGAAGAGCGAAGAATACAACTTGTGTCTGAAATCGAGACTTCCCTGGAGCAGGTCTCCGTATGGGGAAGACGTAACCTTGTCCAATTTAACCCCTTGAAGACACAAGTCTGCGCGTTTACCGCTAAGAAAACCCCCTTTAACATAGCGCCGAGTTTTCAGAACACGACTCTAAACATCAGTAAGAGTATTGGGATCCTTGGGGTCGACATAACGAATGAGGTCCAATTCCGGGGTCACTTGGAGAGCAAAGCCAAACTGGCTGCCAAAAAACTTGGGGTTCTCAACAGGGCGGGGCGGTACTTCACATCAGGACATCGACTTCTGCTTTACAAAGCTCAGGTCCGTCCTCATGTGGAGTACTGTTCCCACCTTTGGGCAGGTGCCCCCCAATACCAGCTCCAACCACTTGACTCCATCCAACGCCGGGCAGTTCGCATTGTCGACGATCCCAATCTCACAGACGGTTTAGAACCTTTAAATGTACGGAGAGACGTTGGCTCTCTGAGTGTTTTCTACCGTCTGTACAACGGGGAGTGTTCCGACGAACTCTTTGACATGGTGCCACCGTCTCGCTTTTACCATCGCACCCTTCGCCTCAGGACTCGATATCATCCACACCACCTGGATGCATGGTCATCTTCCACAGTGCGGGCTTCACGGTCCTTTTTCCCGCGTACTTGCAAGCTGTGGAATGATCTTCCTCCTGAGGTTTTCCCTGAGCGCTATAATTTGGGGGTTTTCAAGCGTCGAGTGTATAGACATCTTTTTACTAAAGGCCGGCAACGCACCCGCAACATCCCTGGTGTTGCAGATGTCCATGGGCGATAGTGACCGCTTAACATCAGGTGGTACTATCTGCTCGTTTGCCCCCCTATTATATAAAAAAAATAAATAAAAAAAATAATTAACTAACCACCCCGACTTCGTATGAGGTAAATCGCAGGCCTTTGTCACCCATGTTCGAAGTTGCATTTCACAAATCCATTCATAGGAGATTTTAAAATCTTAATTCGTTCTTACCGCCAAAATATATAACCCCGTTGCGACGTCGCGCCGTGACTCGACACGACGACCGCGAACGACAGTAAATAATAATAATAATAAATCGTGTCATCGTAACAAGTTGCTACGTGCGACATCATATAAAAAATAAATCACGAAGCGACATCGCTAAGAAACACGTAATTTTTTCGGATTCGACGTAGTTCGTACAAGCCATGGTGCGACGTCGAAACGTGGCTATACATATGTGTTTTGGCCTTAAACGGGAATAACAATTTAATTGATACATAAAACAACTCTGTAACCTGGTAACAGTTACTGTGTGTAGGAAATAGTCAGTACCTTAACCGACAGTATTATTTTAAGTGTAATGCCAAACTTACAACATGTTAATACTGTATTGTACCTACCGCTGTCGCAAATTGATACGCAATACATTTTGATAGTTGATTTCTGATATTCGTACTAAAATGAAACAAATTACTTAATTAAACGAATCGTGTTGCGATAACAATAGCTATGCGGAATAACGCTCCTGTTCTACAGATTTTAACGAATGAGTGCGTCAGTGAATGGTATGATTGTTAAGCCAATATATTGTTTATGTTTTCATAAAAAATATCGTATGTAATAGATATGATTATTTCCTTAAAGAATTGACTAAGTACTTAAGGTTTAATTGAGTTATAAGATTAATAGCATTTTGCAATAATCTTTTTCCTTTAGTTTACCGTATACTATCGCTTTCCGAAAGTTAATCCTTATAAGTAACACTATCAGAAATACAGTACTTCATTTTTAAGCTAAGTAAATAATTTGACCTTTTTAAGACTGTTAATGCCCACAGCATTTTTAACAAGAGTCGATTTATTTATTTAAAAGATATTGTAAAGTCAAGTAACAGACTGTAAATATCCCACGGCTTTGCAAATGCTTTCTTTCTTTTTGAGCAGAAGATTTAGAGCTTAATCCCCCACGCTATTTCACTGCGGGTTGGCTGATATACATGTGTCAGAATTTCTCCTGGAATTTAGCACTTGAAAAATCAGCGGTGCTAGCCGGGGTTTGAACCCGCAATTATCGGTTGACATCGACGTGTTCTAACCTAGTGGTTGGCCTAGTGGCCATCTCGGCTCTTAAAACATATTGTATTATACTTAAATGTGAACGTAAAGTAACACTGTATGTTTTTGTTTATTTGTTATGTTTTTATGTCTAAATCACTGAGTTTAGGTATAGGATTTTGGGGAAGACTGGGTACTAATCTTATTTTGTTTTAATTTTAAATCTTCGCTTTTGATTTTTGATCATTTAATTAAACACTAGCTTAGTTAAGGTTTGCCTTTTTATGTTATTAATTACTAAAAGTTCATCTTAATTTGTGACTCTATCAGATGGTGCAAAAATACAGGTTAAGTATTTTTAATGCATGGAGATAGTTTATCCATTAAGAAATTAGACTTAATAAAAAATGTAGAAAACTTATTATACATACAAAATAAAACTAAATGTAAATTTATAATAAACACATTCCCATACTCGCAAAGTTTGACAGATGCACAGAATAAGCACATATACAACTTAAATCTTTGTTTATACAATTTGACTTATCGCCATAGTGATCATTTCATATTATTCGACATAAATAAATTCATTCCTAAATTTAAGTTCACAATGTCAAAAGATTCTATGTTCCTGCCTGTAAAATATAAAAAACATCTTGCTAAATTATTAGTTTTTAATGTAAATTACTCATTTAAAAATTCCTTAGAAACAAATTGTAATTTGAATAATATTACTTTAACTGATGACATTAAAAAACTAAATTTAAACTAAATAAAAAGACAATGCCTAAGCCCTCTTACTTAAATATTGTTAATCAAAATATACAGGGCTTAGGTGGCAAGGAACATGAAATAGAATTATTTTCTGATTGTAGTAATATTCATGTATTTTGTATTACTGAACATTGGCTTCAAACTTATGAAATATTTAATATTCAAAATTTCACCATGTCAAGTTCGTTCGTAAGAGAGAATGCTATTCGGGGAGGCTCATTAATATTAGTTCGTAATGATATATCTTATAAATGTCGTCATGATATTGTGGCTCTCTCTATCGAGCGAACTATTGAATTATCTTGTGTGGAATTTCAGCTATACATAATAGTTTGCGTATACCGCCCCCCTGTAGGAGATTTTAATTTATTTGAGACAACTATGGAAGACATTTTAAAAAAGCTGTGTAAATGTAGTAAAAATATTATCGTATGCGGGGATTTTAATGTAGATTTATTGAAAGACACAACAATTAGTACTCGACTGATTAGCTTATTTAAGTCATTTAATTTATGTCACAGATATTGTGAACCGACTCGAATAACTAGCCTGTCTTCTACATGTATTGACAATGTATTTTGTTACTGTGAGATTTTTGAAAAGTCAATTATTAATAATTTAACTTCTGACCACTGTGGTCAAAAATTTTCACTTAAAGACAATGTAACTATAAATAGACAGAAAATAACTTGTAGACCAATAACTGTGAATAGAATAAATTGTTTTAGGGATATTGTGGCATCTAAAGTATGTAAATTAGATTTGACTGCACATGATCCAGACATACTTTATGGTTCACTTTTTAAATTAATTTTAAATGAGTTCAGTAAAATTTTTAAAACTAAAACTTTTTATAATATTGCGGGCTTGAAATTCAGTGACTGGGCTACTCCTGGTATTTATAAAAGTAGAAACAAATTATATGAATTGTACAGTATGAAGCAGTGGAATCATGAAGCATCTTTTTTGGAACATGTAAAGCGATATTCAAAAACTTTTAAAGCAGTATGTATTTGTGCTAAATCAAATCACATAAAAGGGAAAATTTTTAATTCTGACGACAAAATCAGGGCTACATGGGACGTCATTAACCGTGTTTGTGGAAAATCTAATAAACAGTCTCTGTCCATTGAGCTGAACTTAAATAATAAAAAAGTAAGTTCAGAATTAGAAGTCGCAAATATCTTTGAAAAATTCTTTGATACAATCGCTACTGATATAACATCGCACTTAAATTCATCTTCATCAGACGCAACCATGTTTCTTGTTAATTATGTACCTAAATGCAATGTTAAATTCTCTTTCCAGCAAATAACTTCAATAGATATTATAAAAACATTTAAATCTCTTACTATTAAGAAAACGAATGATCTATGGGGTATTTCGGTTAAATTAATTAATACTATTATTGAGGATATTGCTCCATATGTAGCTTTAATTTTTAACAAAAGTCTTGAGACTGGATCATTTCCGAATTTATTGAAATGTAGTAAAATTTTACCTCTTTTCAAAAAAGGGAGCAAAGATGATCCCAGTAATTATAGACCTATTTCTATCCTACCGTCCATAAGTAAAATATTTGAAAAAATTATCTTAAATCAACTCATTGATCATTTTGATGTAAATAATATTTTTCATAGTGAACAGTACGGTTTCACTAGAGGTCGCTCAACAACGGATGCAGGTATAGCACTTCTTAAACATATTTATGATGCGTGGGAGAAATCACAGAATGCTATCGGTGTTTTCTGTGATTTGTCTAAGGCATTTGATTGCGTAAACCACGAAACGCTTTTATGTAAACTTCAATATTACGGAGTTGAAGGTAAAGCTCTTGATCTTATTGCTTCATACCTCACTGGGAGAATTCAACATGTTTTTATAAATGGAATAAAGTCTTCTGGATCAGAGCTAAAAATGGGTGTTCCACAGGGATCAATTCTGGGTCCATTTCTATTTTTAATATACATCAATGATCTACCTTTTTATGTAAAAAGTATTTGTGACATTGTATTGTTTGCTGATGATACTTCACTTATTTTCAAAGTTAATAGAAACAAAGTTGATTATGACGATGTAAGCAATGCATTATCACGGATACATGGTTGGTTTACCACTAATAATCTAGTTTTAAATACTAAAAAAACTAAATGTCTAGTGTTTACATTACCTAATGTAAAACAACAAACTTATAATTTAATATTAAATGGTGAGATCCTTGATGTTAGCGATACAACAGTATTTTTGGGAATTACCTTGGATATGAAGCTTCAGTGGAATTCCCATTTGGCATCTCTTACGGGAAGACTCAGCTCCGCAGCATACGCGGTTAGGAAAGTTCGTCAACTAACCGACGTTGATACAGCTCGATTGGTATATTTTGGTTATTTTCATAGCCTCATGTCTTATGGATTGATGTTATGGGGTAACGCTACAGATATTAATACTGTATTCATTTTGCAAAAGAGAGCTGTTCGTGGTATTTATAATCTAGGAGCTCGAGATTCCCTTCGAGATGTTTTTAATAAAGTTGGTATACTTACGGTTGCATCGCAGTACATTTACAATAATATTATGTATATTCACAACAACATTGATTATTTTGATAAAAACAGTAACAGGCATTGTATTAACACGAGAAGAAAGGATAAACTTATAACGCCGAAGTTTCGACTCCGCAAAGTCAATGTTACCTTCTTGGGGCAAGGTATTCGTTTTTATAATAAAATTCCGCAAAAAGTGTTAGAGTTTACGAAAAATAAATTTAAAGTACATATTAAAAAATCCTTAGTAGCTAAAGCATATTATTCTGTTCAAGATTATATAGATGATAAACATGCTTGGATTTAGTATAAGCTGGATTCACACAGGGTATTTAATATATTTGTAACTCATAAATGTATGTACCCATCGTAAAACTTTTAAAAAGAGTAACTATCGAGTTTCTTGCCGGTTCTTCTCGGTAGAATCTACATTCCGAACCGGTGGTAAATTAATTAATTAATTAGTGTTTAGTTTTCTTTTGTTTTTGTATTGACGATTCAAAAGTGCTTGTAAAAGCCTACTTGAATAAAGCATATTTTGATTTTGATTTTGATTTTGATTTAACTTGCTAGATAAATCAATAAAAAAACTAATGATGCAATTTAAGTTTTTATCAAAATCGGCTTCAAAAATCCCTTAATTAAAGTTAAAGTGCCCAGTTAAAAAATAATTTTGTACATCTAAATATCTGATATGTAATAATGTGTCAACCCATAAAAAGTGGAATTCGGAAATATTGATGTGTGTCTGATAATGCGTTATGTATTTAAGATTAGTCAAAAAATTCAAGTCATCTAAACTGATTAAGTCTGGAAAAAGTTTCTTAATCTAAACAAAACTTTTTGAGAAAATTATTACTTGATAAAACTTTTTATTATACGAATCCGCTTTTAATTCGATATACCATTTATCTAAATAGTAAGTGATAGTTCTATACTGCTTCAAAGAAATTTATTTAGAATAGGTTTGACATCTTTAGACGCCATTTTCTCAAAATGAAGTCCGTGTGGCTTGACATAGTATTGCTTTTCAACGTCCATAAAGCAACCAGAGAAACAGACCTTTCTAGTCGACTACGGAAATACATTGAAATGTAGAAAATGTGAAACATAAAACAAGCTTTTTTTAATAATTATATTTTATGTCATAACCATAAATAAAACATTCTAAATATTTATCACAGTTTAGGTCAACAAATTAAAACTTAAAAAAAATAGTATTATTGCAGGAATGTAAACCTGTATCTTAAAAATAGTGACTTAATTTTAAATTGGTCAATAAGGCTCTAAATCACCTAGGTGATTTTGCAATGAAAAGCATTAAAAATTATAATGATGATAACTACTTCATATTATCACAAAAACTATGCTTATATTTAAGCACAGACTCAGTGAAAATAATGCTGTCTCAAAATTTTATTACAGATTATATTATAATATTATAATATTTCGATAATTCAGCATAAAGAACTTATTCTTTTTTTTTTAACCTCCGATGCAAGGAGGGGGAACCTCCGAGGGGTTTTATAAGTTTGGCCGTACCGTAGCTCCTAAATGGGTGAACCAATTTGCATGTGATTTTTTAATTTTTGAAAGAAGGTTTTTTAAGACATGTTCTACCAAATCCAGTCAACCATTTCAAGATCATGAGCTCTTTTCTTCTTAGCTGCAGTAGGAATCTTAAATGCACAATAAGTATTTGATTTACTTTCAATTTAAACACATATGTGACTTAAAATTTTAAAAACCTAAGAGCAACATAAATATGCAAAATTATGAAATTCTTGGTTTGATGCTACAGCCAGGATCAACCTACAGAGGTATTGTGTTGTTGCTCGTTGAAATGGTCTCAAAAAATAGATTTTAAAATTTTCAATATTATTAATAGGATTTAAACTGAATCTTACTAAAATCAGTCATTTAACCTAAGTCGTTTAAGCTAGTCAAATATTAGCTATTTAACTTACAACGACAAAGTTTGATAGATAAGTATATATTTTAAATCTATAACAACATATAGCATAAATTTCCAATAGACTTTTTAAACAACATTGACTCAAAAAATAACATTTATATATTATATATTTTATAATAATATTCCTTTAAATTATATTTAAAAAATATCTTATTTGCGTTGTCGTGCTACTAATGCTAGTCCCTGTACAATAAGTGCAGTGCCAATCCACCACTGGAGCGACGATGCTTCGTTGAAAATTGTAACACCAATGATTCCCTATAACAAAATTACAAGAGAATTACTTTAAAATATTTACAGTTACTACAATTCTAAAGTCTAGTAACTTCTTAAAAGTCTTCACAGCTCTTACTCTTTAAAGTTATTTATCTATGTAAATTTATCATTACAATAAGTACTATAATAAAGAAATAAATTATATTCAGATATGTATTTAACCAACTTCAATACAATTAGTAGCAAAATAATATTTTAATAAATGGCATAATATGTGATTATTGTTTAATTATCAAACTGTCCTTATCAAAATTAACATGGATAGATGAAAATAGTAAGAGAAAAGTTAATACTACTTACTGAAAGTATATAACTAGATGCTGAAGATATAACAGTGGGTGCAACTGAGTTTGTTGCAGCATCTAGTGACCGTAGATAACACCGACAGCCCCATGTGTTAACTAAAACCATAATAAGAAGCAAAATAGCCCATACTATGTAACTGTCACCCTGAAAATAATAACCACAATGTAGGCAAATGTATACATTATGAAATTGATTTATTAAAACATATTACAACCTTATTTTTACATACCACTACATCAGATGTGCCAGAAAGTTTTCCTAAAGTACTTCCCACCGATGACCATACACCAGCCATAAATGCTTCTTGTAACATTTTAACAATTATTAATCAAATATGTCCATAAAGTCGATGATCTATTATAAATAATAATGTTTGGATGCATTTATTATTTGAATTTAAATCTTAAAAATTGGGCACTACAATTTGACGGCTCTTTATTTACTTTACGGTTTAGAGATGTGCCTTGTGAGAATTATTCGCTGATTAAAATAATGCATTGTAATTAATAAAATCAGAACATATGTAGAAAAATACCAATAGCTATAAAAATAAATGGCAAAGAATTTTGTCTTGAATTTCACACCGAAAGAATATGAATGGTACAACAGAAGTAATACCGACCAAATATGAGTTGAGTATCAGTATTACAGGAACACAGAGCCGTCAGTAGTTGCGCCAGTTTACTCGCGCTTTCCTGGGTACGTACAATTTCTTTTACACATTACAACGTGACCTTTATAGACACTATTTATTTAAAAATATAAGTAAGTCTTCTGCCTGGTATTTTTCTCAACTGAAGATAGATCTGCTTATTACTTTAGTCCGGATTACTGTGCTACTCATTTTCACACAAAAATACCATATGATCTAGAAGTTGCAGATATTATGTCTTAATCATCTGAAGGCAAGCTAATAATCCTTTAGTCAAGAATAATCACCCTACTAAGAGTAATGAATAACGAATCCAGTTTAATCGATAGAATATATTCTGTGACTTTAAGCTGTCAAAATTAGGAAATGTCAAAAAACATGACAGAATGTACAAATCTTATAAAAAAGCCATCTCGCAGGTTGATTTCATACATAGTCCGATAAAATTTCTTTGAGTGAGTTTGAAAATTACTGTTTTACCATATAGTTGACCGTAATCATTCCGTAATCAAAAATTGAAATAAAGTTCGATAACCGCGTTTGTAATTAACTATTCAGTTCAATTTTAAAAGTACAGCTTTCACCATGAATAATATCAAAAGCGGCGACAATGTATTGATTGTATGGAGCAACAGTGAACCTAACGATATTAACAATTTAGTCAACGAAATTCAGAATATAGGCAATACAAAAGTTGTACTTGAAAATTCCAGTATGATTACAGAAGGTACTTCATGTTTTTTTTTTATTTGTAGAATTGAATTCATTGTTTCTTTAAACAACGTCAGATATTAAATTTACTAATATTTCAGCTTCTAGGCCTCTATCTTCATTTGATGTGATATTATCAAACTGGATACAACCACAGTCAGTAAACCACAATGATAGTTTACTTGCCCTATTAATAAAATTCTTGAAACCCAGCGGAAAGCTCATTGTAAAAGATACAAACGATATAGCATTAAATCTGAAGTTGAATGGGTTTATAAATGTCACAAAGGATAGCGACAATCAGTATACAGCTCAAAAACCTAACTTTGAGGTAAGTAGTTTATTAGTACTTTATAAGTATAAGTGGTTTTTAGTCTATTGATTATAAGGTCTCAATATTTCCAATATTTGCATTTAAATTCATACTTTCAGGTTGGGTCGAAAGCTTCACTCAAACTCGGCAATAAACCAGCAGTGTGGAAATTGGATGACACAGTAGAAGAAGCATGGACAGGAATGAATGATGATGAAACAATTGACTCTGATATGTTACTAGATGAGGATGATCTTAAGAAACCTGACCAGGAGTCATTAAGAGGTGTGTAAACATTTTATAACACTACAATTATCTTTAACTTTTTCTCATACTGAACATGTGTTTATTTGCAAAATATTACAAAAAGCACTAAAATTGCAGTAATATTATCTTTTTTTATCTTGATTATATTATTTAATTGAGGTTTTGTGTTCCAAGTATTAGTGATGTCGATATAACAATATTGAGGTTTTGTGTTCCAAGTGTAGTGTGACTCAAGGTGAGGCTTACAATGCCAGAAGGATATGAATGGGATGATTTTAAATTGATTACCTGTTACATTGATCATATTAGAGACATGACAATGTTTATTTATTTAATCTATTATTTTATTATCTATGACTATAGTTATCTTTTTTGTGATAGATGTAACAGAAACCTGTTTAAATAAACTATAATTTTTTAATTCTAAATAAAACTGAATTGAATTAAAAAAATATATATTTGTACTAATACTTTAATAAATGTCCAATTTTAGAATTAGAAATATTTCAATATAAACGTAACATGAATACTTGTGAATAAAAAAAATTAAATGTTAAATTATTATGTAATGCTTTACAGTTTGTTCCACAACTGGTAAGAGGAAGGCATGTGCAGACTGCTCCTGTGGCTTGGCTGAAGAATTACGAGGAGAGACTAAAGAAACGCCTAAATCATCCTGTGGAAGTGTATGTATTATTTTTATATTTGTATATAGTATATCTATTTTAAACTTTCGCGATTTATAGTAATCATATTTAATATAACAGGTTTTATCATGATAACTAGCGGTAGTAATAAGTAACCTTTTTTATTGCCCGACATTTCGACGAAGTAGCATCCGTCGTGGTCGCGAGCTGACCTCGACGATGAGGAGTCTGTCAGGTATTACTATCATTAGTTATCGCGATAAGACGATATTAAATATGAGTTTATGTATCTGTATTTTAAACAATTATGCTGTCTGTCATATTAACTGATTAAAAAAAATGGTTCTCAAGTCAGCTGATTTTTTTTGATGTTATATAGATGTATATGTGTTTGCCAATAATATATATTTTTAATTTAAAAGCTTGTCTTCAGAAAATTTACTATATCCTATAGTTTACTGTATGTCACCCCTTTTCAGAAATTGAGCCTTATTATTGACACTATAAGGTAATGTAATAATACAGGGTATTTTTTTTTTTCAAAGTCAATTACCGGGTAGGAATAATCGTTTTCGTGATAACCAATGTTGCAGATGTACTTTCCATCTAGATCAGCCCTGAGACTTCTATAGCTATTTATTCCTATTTCCGATATTTTAAGATTTGGTTGCACCATCTTCAAAATTCACCTTTATATATATTATTGCAATAAATGTGTTTGAATAAATTACATATTTCAATCGAAACTAAACAGTTCCATCAATTATTTATTTATTTTTTTAATGAATACATTTTATAAGTTATTTGTTATTTGCATGTCACTAAAATCGAAAAACCTATGATAGGTTTTATTATTCTAAACAACTGAGTTTGAAATTTATACATTAAAAAAAGTAGTTAAATGTGATTAAATTCTTAATTTTAATAAAAGTTTTTTTTTTTATTTTCAGTGTTATCTGGGGGATGCATTCCGTTGTGCAACATGCCCGTACCTTGGTATGCCGGCATTCAAACCCGGTGAAAAAGTCCTCTTGGATCTCAAGTCAGATATATGAATTTCTCTAGTTTTTTAGTACTTTATACGCTTGATATTTTATGTTGTGAATGGTTATATGAATAAATTTTTTTCGTAACTTTTGTATGTTTTTAAATTTAACAAAGTTAGTGTTTTAAAAACTGATTCAATGAAGTTACGTTTACAACTTTAATTTTAAATATAATTAAAAAATATAATCTAACCATATCAGTTTTTTTATCAATAAAGATAGTAAGATATTAATCATATTGCATGTATTTTAAATAAAAATATTATATGACTTTTTATTTCTGTATATACTTGTAATTTGTATTACGTGTATTTTATATCTTCATTACATGAAATAGGACAGGGAGAAATCAAACAAACTCATAGCAAATATTCAATTATACATATTCTCTTTCTTTTTACAAACAGTTAACTTAGTTTTAACATATCTCGGTCTATAACATTTTTTCATTTACATTAAATCTGAAATAGTACTCATTTCGCTATACAATAAAATATACATATAATATTTGCCATATATGTCATATAATTATATAACAATTTATATTTATTTATCTATTATTTAA
The DNA here is from genome assembly GCA_037950945.1 of Hypolimnas misippus. Taxonomy (NCBI): domain Eukaryota; kingdom Metazoa; phylum Arthropoda; class Insecta; order Lepidoptera; family Nymphalidae; genus Hypolimnas; species Hypolimnas misippus. Next base: position 8,938,420 of record JBBEEQ010000025.1, on the reverse strand, counting down.
ATGACACATTTCCCATTCTCTAGTTTAATACATATTGAAAACAGAGCCCAGTGATTGGTCTTTGCGAATTCGATGGTAAATTCAATTCAACATATTTTAATATATAATCTGTCCTCAATATGTTATCACAAAATTATTTATGGTAAGATGAAATAATATCAAATATATATTGAGGCTTAACCTCTTTGGTCGGTATCTTACCAGAAACAATGATAAACTATAGAATATTGTTAAGACTGTATAGGATGGCACAATCATTTGTGTCAAAATATATTCTGTTAGTGTTGCTAAAGTAATATTACAATTGTAACCATTACTGGCCTTACTGGCGTACCTAAACATTGGCAACATGAAAACAATTACTTTACACATATTTCGTTATTCACTGTATTGTAACTAATCCTAATTAATCAACCACTCGGCTGTCAATCACGCATTAATATCACGCACCCTAAATTCTTATAACACAACAATTTCGATTTGAAAAATACAAATAGGCAAAAAGTATGCGATGCAACCAGTGTAGAAAATATAGGTATTAAATACGCGGAAATCGTCGTTTACATTATATAAAATGGATAATTCTACGAAATTTGTATATAACATAATGCTTATTTGAATATATTTAACTTTAAACACTTAAAAAATTATCAATGATAAAATTCTTAGTTTATCCAAATTCCTGTACAAATATATAAGAAATGGAAATAATTAGGAACGAGTTACAATTAAACTTTGATGTAGGTATATCGCATTATGTTATATTCTTAATTAATAGCAATCTGTTAATTATGAAAGTAAACCGTAATCAATACTTTCGTACACGAAAGCATTATTATAGAGTGGTATATTGAACCTAACTTTGTATTTTGTATCTAAACAGAGGAAAGAACTAACTTTCATAAATAAGTGCAAAGGAATGACTTAATTAATGGGTGCCCACGCTTTAATTGCAGGGAATCACACAAATTCAGCTTTAAAAATAATTGACGCACTAAATATAATCATAGGCGCGGAAGAACATCGATTGTGCCAATAACTAATTATTACATCGACGATGAAACTTCGCTAGCAAAGTCTCGTACCATTCGCGATTGTGCTCCAGCAACTCCGATAACCTCATAGCACCTCTCGTTGAAACAATAAATTAATACTTTTGAATTTGGATTTTGGGAAATAATACTTTTTGTAACGAATTTTGTACTAAACGATTGTCCATCCTGTCGAAACCGGAGCGTCGCGCGCCCGTTTACAAAATAAATGCTCCTATCTTCATAATTTAAGTAATATCTTCGAAGAAACTACTATCCCACAACATTCAGTAAAGCGTCCCAGTCTTTTTAAAAGTTTATTTTCATCAAATTGAGATCTTGCTTAGACTTGATAGCGACTGGCTTGCGTGACGTCACTCGCGAGTCGTACGCCCGTGACGTCACCGCGCTCACCGAGTCTTAAAGTTTGTGAGGTAGGCTTAGTCATGATCTAATGAAAGCGCCTTGTTAGAAAATACCGATTAATAAAATGAGATCTTTCATTACATTACAAATAATAATAATAAAGACGATAAAACTAGAATTACATACATTATACAACAAATTATTAATTTAATTTTTTACAACACCGTCCGTCGCCGACGATGCTCATTATACGCTAACACGGTCGGTTAATATATTTCAACATACAATTAACAAGCACGTAACAATTTACGGTACAATGAAACTTTCTCAAATCTAACCATTCTTTTCCACGCTGTTTTTACTGGACTAAAGTCACGGAGGATTTTGCGAGACGCATCACAATCCTGAGTCGTTGCAAATTACGGTGTGTTTATATATATTATATTTTATTAATTTCTACTAGGTATATGGAAAGGGTTGAACATTATGCAAGGGAATTTAAAATTCCTCGTGCACTTCACTGAATCCTTTTAATATACCAACAAAAAAAAAAAAACGATGTGGTATGACATTTTAAAATTGTAATATTATCAATTTCGTGCAAAATAAAAACATAATTTGCAGAAATTATTGTAAAATCTTTACCATGATTACTTAATATATAAAATCATCTTGATAATGATATGGCCATACTTTTGTCGTTATGTTTATAACGAATATGTATATTTAATCACAGACTCTACTTGATTTATATAAGTTTTTAGTTAATCTGCGTAGTACTTTCGAGTATACAATAACTATACATTTCCTTACCAATAACGCACTTATAATTCTAAATACATATATATTTTTAATCAAGCAATACTTCATACCTATTCTGACCAATAACTACAAAATATCACAGACGGTGTGTTTATTATGTATACATCTTCTCATAGAAAAGTTATGTGTGTATCACACATGGACGTCAAAAACCAATAGAGATGGCATCTAAAAACCATGACCATTAGACATATTTCTTTATACAATATATAATTGGTATCAACAACATTCATATTAAACATCAAATTATTTGTCAGAAGATTTAGTTCAGCAGAGAACCTACAGTCGTCGAAATACCTAACTTCTAAATTAAGGAATTCATGTTTGTTTAAACGTATTCCCGCTATACTGAGCGAGATAATAAAAAGGTAACGACACTGCGCGTGGATATGTCTGCAGTCACAACCATGGAACAACGAAACCAACATGACTGCTCGGAAAACAGAATCCAGAAAACCCGCGAACTACAATCGATTAAGATTTAAGCACATTACTATTAACGATCCAGCGTTCATTGTACCTTTTTCTTTTGTCTACAACATGCACTGCTATAACGGTAGATTTTAAATCTCATAAGTTATCACAATATCTAACCTACATTAAGATCTGGTTCGTAACGCGTTCTTTTGTGCTCATGTGAATTAGTTGACTCACTTGGAAGTACCACAATCTGGTTTGATTTTGCTATTTCTGGTGTATATTAGAATGTTTGTTTTTTCGTAACAATGGACTGTCCAGTTTTTAAAATTCCATCCAAATGTAGTATAACTTTGGTTACATAGGTTAAGTCATTTTAAAAATGGATAGATATCCACTACGCTTATATGTAGGTATCTTGTAGCAAAATTATTAGCACCTATTGAGCATAATCGAGAGCTTTTCATAAGTGTAGCGTAAAACATTAACGATCTAACTACACAGCCTGTAACTACCAACATCCCAACAGTCCTCTATAAATTAACAGTACTTGTTTTGTTATAGGACTTAATTTCGAACATTTATTTAAGATTTAAAAATATATCTATGAGGACATTTAAGTTTTTTTTTTCAATTGCAGGATGGTGCTAGTTACATTTCGAGTAGTGTTCAATAACTTTGAGACATTACGCTATATGTATAGTGTATGTTGACCTAAGTTACATATTTACAATATTGTACACAAATGCGTATAGAAGCACCTGACAGAAAAAAGCACCTAGGTTCCGAATAGAATATTAAGCGTACGATTGTGGATTGCCGATCGCTGTAGAAACTTCACATTACCAATGAAACATTTCATACAAATGTCACTTAACTCGCTTGGGCGATCTATCTATCTAAGTCAATTTGCATAGTAAAAGCTAATACAGTATCAGTCCCGAACTTCGTGTTATATATATAACAGTTTGCATTTTCAAGACGAGGCCTGAGTTCAAATGAACAATGAACTAGATCCAATTTGTTTCGTAGCGACGGCGAACATTATCGTTCAACGTTTTTTTAATGGTGGTCCTTCCTCTACGACATCGGAGGCGGACCAGCGCCTTTTACGGGCGTCCTCTTTAACACTGAGGTTTTCCGGATGCGTTTGTGGTGGCGCTGCTGCGAGACTCGTTCCCACTGTCGATGTAGGAGTTGTGTGCTTACGTGCGACTAGAGACACGCACACGTCACCAACTTGCAACCTTTGCACTCGTAGTCCATATCGCGTCAAAGTACGCTCCGGTTTACACGACGCCCATCCACGTCCGTAAACGAAGAATGGGTGTTCCACAGTTGATTCTAGCTCCACCTGTAAATAAATATAATTTATTGATACTTTAACTTATTTATACAAAAACATGTAAGATACTTTTCGATATAAGAAGTTTTTTGGGACTTTTTACTTAAATTTATACTACGAAGTATATATAAGTATAAATATGATTAACATTATGCCATAATATAATAGAGTAATTTTAATATTAATTTTTATTTACAATATTAACATTATTTATGTATGTTATCTTATATAAAATTTATGTCTTCTATTACAAGTCAAACTTTATGAATAAGATCAACTGTAAATAAAAATATTACATATGAATATTTCTTTACCTGTGAGCGATTCCTGTCATAAGTGAGGGTAAGCGCGAGGCGGTCACCGCGCTCGTCGAGCCGCAGCAGCGTACACTGCGTGAGGGCGAGGTCGCCAGTACGTTCGGCGCTCATTACGAAGTCCTCCGTACGCATTTCTTCCACGCGCCGCAGCGTCCCGTCCTCGAGCCTTATTAGTGCTCCTCGACAGAAGTACGGAGCGGGCGCGCCACGCTCGGGAGATGTGGGAGGTTCCTAAAATTTTCAATTTCGCATTGTAAGTACATTTGTACATCTTAAAAAACTTTATCCTTTAGTGGTTATGGAGCTTAAAAGAAAGACAGTAAAGATACAAAAAAACAAAACATAAAGTAGGTGTTATATGCTTGATTTATACATCGGTTTTTTTAACCGCAAAACAACAATCACTTGTATTTGTTATATGTAAGATTAAAAGGTAAACGAAATCGTATGATAATACTGAGCTCTGGTGAACCTTATAAACTAGATCCCATAATTGGAAATTAGAAATATCGAATTAGTTTTTGCTTTAAATTTTAAAATGGAATAACTACCTCTCTCGGAGGAGGTTGCGGCGCTGGTGCCGACACTGGTGGAGAATGTGGCGAGTGAGGTGCTGGTGATGGCGGCACGAAGCCGGAGGTAGGCCTCGGGCGCAGCGGATACGCCGGCGGCTGAGGCGCTCGCGCTCTGTACAGGTAGGAGGCGTAGGAAGCCGGGTGGGCTAGGAAGGGAGGATATGCATTGGGTACGGGTGCGAAGGGCGCAGGCGCCGGCGGCGCAGGCATTGGGTCGCGCGGCCGTCGCGGCGCGTACCGCGGGTAGGGCCGCGGCGGGGGTGCAAGGAACTCCGGTGTCATCGTCGGTGGCGGGTAGAGGTGGCTCAGCTGCAGCTGTCCCAGCTGGACCAGCGCCTCGCCGGGGAGGCTCGCTGAGATCATTGGACGAGCTGGAAATAAAAAAACAAAACTAAGTCTATATTGATTAACACATTTTCTATGGGTGTGTCTAAAATTAGATTTATATTTGTTAAAAACAATGATTTTAGACGTGGCTAAATTGAAAGTTCAACAGCGTGTAATAATGGGTGTCTCCACAAGAATGTCAACTAGCGAAAGCACTTTTTATTCAGACGTCCCTCGACATCGTTTTGCCCTACAAAAACACATTAAAGATCAATTATAAAGTGTATTTTTTATAATTTAACTCAACATCTATATAAGATCCTTGTTTGAGCCGCGTTTGGTGATGAGATAAGAATGTGGAACGGTCGACGTCAACATTATAAATAGATTAAATTCGTGTGCATAAAGTAACTTAGTATTCAAACGATCGTGTCGAGGAATTCCGCAAAGTCAATTTTTAAAAGGATTCGTCCTTTTAAATTCATTTAAATTTGTATGGATTTTTAATGTGCTGTTTAAATATGGATAATTACAATACATAATACTTAATTGTATTGTTTTGTTCGTTTGTAAAAATATAGGGATGTTTAGTTAATTCTTTTCATTAAGTTTTGGAATGTCTATAAAAGGGTAAACATGGACTGTTATTTAAATGTCCACAAAGGTAGCAGGATAAAAAATTGGTTAAGAGTGATCGTCAGCATTCTTGTGCGTGTTGTGTCTGAAACGATAATTTGAAGAACAAAGAGCACTCTCTGCACCTGTGCAAACAAATGTTCTCGTGTTAGCGCACGTCTCGAATGTAAGGGAGGACTAGAGTATGTTTACGTGCCATACATATGTGAAATAGTATGGTAATATGCATTCCGTATTGTAAAGCGAGTCAATTAATTTCTGAAAATGTATAGACCGGTATGCCTTTGTAGTTTAGTGAAACTATTAAATTGCAGGAAACTTTAAAATGTTCTGTCACTTATATAATGAATTGAAATAATAAGATTAAGTTTTAGTGAGATTAGAAACTTTTAAAGGCAATGAGTCACGTCTTAAATCTGTTTTTCTTGTTAAAATAAACGCGACATTTCGAAAGTACTGTCAAGGGGTATTGAGATGAAGTAGTTTATTTATTTTATGATTAATTAAAGTATTTCTCAACATTTTGATTAATAGCTGTGACAGAGTTTTTAGCAAAGAATTAACAAAAAATGTTTGCTAATTTGTAAAATGTAACCTTTCTATATAGACTCGCTTAGTGACAAACGTCACTAACCTTGTACTTAGAAAAAAATATCTATCAAATTTTGTTGATTTCATTATTACTACACCGATATTTTAGTAAATAATTGTCAATAACAATAGTCAACAATCTCGAATTGGAGCATGTCAGATATTTATCAATCAAAATATGTCCGTAGTGTCGATATCGATAGACGTGACGTTGTTTTTAAGGGTTCCATAGTCTAGTATGTATTTCAAAATTATCTAATAAATTATGCAAAAAATAATGTTAGGAGACTTCTGAGAGAGAAGAAGTAACAGAAAAAGTGTTTGCCGCGTTGATTCTTCTTTATCTAAAAAATATTTGGTAATTAAAAAGCTCGTAAAAACCCGACTCCTGGACAAAGGCCACTCCATTTGAGGAAACGGAAGCTTAATTCATTATACTGCTCTGTTGCGGATTGATACATTTACTAATGTGTTTTGGTTCATTTAGTTTGTCTGACGATTGTTTTTTCTCATGAAAAGTTTTACATTTTAAAAGTTTAAGAACACCACTTTTCACCTAAGACTACTTTTTACTAACTTTTTAATAAGATATATTGGGCTCATACATTTTTGTGGTCAAGACATAATTAGGTATATCGGGTTGTAAAACTAAAACTAAACTGGATGAAGCTAAAAAAAATCATTTAAAATAATTTAAGATATATTTTTCTAAATCAAGTTAGAACTAGCGATCTTAACGTAGAGTTGTGGTATTGTAAAACAATGAATATAAAGTAATCGACGATACAAAAATCGCTATTAAACTACATTTTTCATGCTAACAAAAATGTTGATAAGGTTGCTTGATTTACTGTCCACGGATTCGCCTTACCATTGTTAATTTAGCGCTTTGATTTCTAATTCGATTTAGGTTTTAATAAAATATGAAACACGTCAACAATACAATGTTACAAAATATTATATAAAGTTTTAGACAACAAGGAAATATCTCGTGATCTTTCGCCCAAGAAAATGAGTCACAAAGACGTCAGTCGTGACTAAGTCGTTAAAAATTCAAACCAATTAGTTAGTTTTAACCACACATTCGTTCTGCTCCACCGTATAGCCTCCCAGTTTATTTTGTATCCATTCGGACTAAGGGTGTAATATAAAAAACTCGATAATAATACTTTATGTAGATTTTTAGCGACGAACGTATTCGATTTCTTAACGTAGTGACTATAGAATAATAAAAATAATGTCCTTATCAACACAATATAGTTCAACGAACACTTATAGGCTATATAAAAATTTCTAACGATAAACCGCAATTAGGTATTTATAGTATGGTCGAAGATAATTAAAAAAAAATTCTTTTAGACACACACAAACGAATAGCAGTTTTATTGTATAATGCAAAGATTAATTTTGGAATGATCTAAATTTGTCAGTTTCACATCCGGCGTACTGTCTCGCTTGTAATCGCTCGGCGTAGGCGCAAGGCCGCGAGTTCGCCGCCCGCGTGGAAAAACTGGCTATGAATGGCTTATGGTAACATAATATTATTGGTCGAAAAACTTACACGTGGCGCCACTAGCGCTTTGGCTATAACTTGTTTTGCTAGAGATATGCAAGCCTTAATAAATTCATATCCTTCTTTGAGCACTAACAGAAAAAAGTAACATAACAACACATTATGAGATTAAAGTCTTACATATCAACTAAAGACTTTTTGTAATAATATTCAAAACTATAATAATAGTTACTTTAAGAAGATTAAAATTACTTTGTATGCCTTCGTAAGTGTGAGATAATGAGCGAATTATAATAGAACCAGTTTAGGTAATTAATTTGGAAATAGCGCAAAATGAAAAACGTATTTTTTCATTATTACATCCGATACAAGTTGCAGTACTACTTAATATTCCAAGAGTTACGTCTTAATGTAGATTAAATTCCTCAAAGTAACGATTAAACTATTTTGTTGAAAACGCAATGTGGGTTAAGGTTGTATTTTTTAATTTGCGCATATATTTAAAACAACTTTATGACTTAAACGACACGACCTTAGTAGTTCTTATAATTTTTTTTTCTTATAACTTGCTACAATAATTTACAAAATAAAACTATTATGTTTGTAATTAAGTTTGCTTAGAAAAACCGAAGTATAAAATATTCTTAACAATTCCTTTTTGAATGATATATTTACGAAACTAATTTTATAAATGTGAATATTTATGAGTTGGTTTTTCCTTTAATCTGCTTCGATTCAACGGTGAGTGGAAATGGAACGGAACTTATATTATCGATAAACACATAAGCGGGCAACACCACGGAACACAACTAGTGATATGACAAATGTTATAATAAATTTCTATAAATAATAATATTAGTTTTACCTAAACGGTTGTCTTACACGAGTAAATAAAAACAGGGTAAATGTAAGGCGCGGTCGATAGGGCGCCGCACGCCGCCCGTAACCCACTTCCGTCGTCCGTGACCTTGCCGCCTCCATTCACGTCTTACCCCCGGGAGAAGCCTCCCAACCTACCCCATCCCACCCCTTGGCTTTAGCCAGACTGCGATTTGCTCCTTGTCACATGTTTGACAGCAATATATTTGTTTTCATGTTAGAAAGTTATTTCTCTTCATACACAAATTACTTTGTTTCATTTGAATTTTGTTATTAATTAATCTTTTAAATCTAATCACTTCTATGTTTACATATACCAGTATTATACATCACACTTGACATTTACAAGCTTAGATAATAGTTGTTAATTAAGCTAAAATTAATTTATTATTATTTTTCTTTGTGATGCGATCTCACTAATTAATATGCTTTGCCGAATTCAATATAATTTTATCAAGTCTACTAATTTTAATTACCTTATAAGATTTGTATTTTTTAAATGTTCAAAGATTCTTTCAACTCCCATTTCAGTATGTTTTAGTTTTATTGTCGGAAATCTTTGATACTTTTAATTCTATCTAAGAAGTCGTAATATTGTCAGAACGCCATAAACAAACCATAAACTCAGTCTTAAAACGACTATAAATATCAATAAAACACCTTATTTTTAGACCAAGTATCCTTTCCCGTTACGTTTTTATTGCCCTGACCCAACACAGCGATACTGAGATAGGTTTAGTCGTACGATTAAAGATAGTAAATAACAAATTACATAACAAAATGTAACAGCAGAATGTTTATTACAAAACGATTGCGCATAGCAACATCGATGTACGTCAGTGTCTTCCTAGTATATAAGGATGACAAGGATAGATGTATGTATTGAGCTAATTTGGCATACATAAAACGCTATTTGCGAATATTGGCACCGTCCGCAGACAGAGGCATGTGCGCAAATGTTAGTATGTTTGTTTATTAAATTGTTGTTACGCTCTGATACTACACGTCGCACCTGTTACGTCCAGCTGTCGCGAACGTTAAAATTACGTTTGAACCAACGTATGCAAATGTCCTTTGAAATAGTAAAGGGCGTTTGTATTTATTAATTTAATTTGAGATGTTTATTTTTTTAATCATATCATTATTGATAAACTATAATTATCGAAAATATTAATACTATTATGCCTTGTTTTATTGCATAACACAAAACACCGGTATAGATTAATGTTACAATATAGTATACAATATTAATACGTTATTGATAATTTTTTCCAAATATTTTGTATCTGTTTAAACCACAGGTAAATACGAGTAAGTAGTACGCTTTAAAATATTGTAATAGATATATAATTCTGTTTACCTCAAAACAATTGCTACAGATTTAATTATCGTTTCTCATGTGATAAAGAATTACTCTACACTTCTAAGAGTCTATGATAGTATTAAAATTAGGAAAAAAAATGTCTATATTTATATATTTTATGTATTTGTAAAAGAATCGTATGTTACATTACATTGGTGTATTTTTATTTCGAGTTATCACTAGAGCTATAAAATTTCCTAGAACGTTATAATAGCTTTATTATGACGTGGAGCGCGGCTAATTGAACTGGTATACACTCGTGTGTATGCGTTTAATGTAGTCGTCGTTGCATATGGAATAATAAGAACACGAATATATTGTGTTCTCAGCACTATATTGTTTATATCATTTTATATATTTTTTATACATATATCGATAACCTACTTAATACGACGTTTTAAATTTTACCATTATTATTAGTTGTAGTTAAGTACAAAATAATAGAGTTCTTGGTATCTTTATTTTCATAGATAGTAATTATAAATATTACTTATGATGCAATAAGTAGGAAACACGTAAAGTTATGTCCTTTCCAATTACTGTAATATCGATATAATACTTACAGTTGTTCTACATTAAATATAAAAGGAAAAAGCTTCGAATGTCAGCTGTAAAAAAATTGTATAGACACATAACGTATACAACAGTGTGAGTCGGAGCTCGGGTAGCGCGGCTGAATGAACGTCGTTCAAGTCACGCGACGCCAATTACGTAAACTCCAGTTGCCAACGTACCCTGACTTACTCGTTTGCAGTAAAAACACTATTGACGTCTTAATTGTATTGCAATAATATTAATTAAAATAACCTATACAACATTTCACATTACAATGTCTCAATAAACTGGTATTAAGACGACAATACCTCTTACATCTCGCGGAGTCGCCATGAAATAGGTTTTGGTAACGAGGAATCGTGTTCGCCTCCTCGAGTTACTCGTGAGCTCGAACGGTTTATCCGACTACTAACAACAGTATTATTGAGTGGATCACGCAAGAGGAAAGCCGAGGCAAACAACCCCGCCTACACGAGCACCACACGTCAAGTCGCCCGGCCACGCCGACATTGACACGAGTGTAATACATGCCCACCATTACATCGAGACGCGGATGGCCGGGCGCCCACGCGCATCGCACGGTATACAACGTGTGAACTAGCAGTCGTAATAGGCGCCATCAAAGCCGAGAAATCGTTTAAGAAACAGAATCTAACTAGCTAAATAGACATGAAAATTTACAGTGCCGACAATTTAATGAGTTGTACACACGAAAAACTATGTTTATTCAGAAAGAAAGTAGTTTATGGCAAATTTTACACCCGATTTGAAATTCAAGGAACGACCGTCGACCGATAAAGTTGAATCGAATTACTGCTATATTACCATTAATTAGGAGTTCAACGACCTGTAATGAGCTATCAGAATTTTTTTTCGAATCCAATTAATTGCAATGACAGTTTTAAAGTAACACAGCAACTTTGTTTAATTTATCAGCCGGTGAATGTAAATCTATTGTCTGATTTAATGATCGTGCAAATAATGAAAGATTAAGTATTTAATTGCAATATTTTTTTATTTGTAAAAAAAAATGAAAGCAGTTTGTTGCAGAGGTTTTTCAATGACGTTAATAAATAATTTCATGACAAGGTAGTAAGTTATATTTCAACCCCCATTGTAATCTTAGACTGACAATTGTAATCACATATACAGACGATTTAATGACAAAGCAATAATACTTTTTAAAAAAAAATTCGCACGAAATTGTGAAGTGAAATATAAAAACAAAACTAATTGTTTAGGTAAAAAGTGGCTGGTAGTCGGCTGTCAGAGCCCGCCTACATTCGCCTCCGCTCAAAGCACGCTATTTTCGAGCATTTCTAGATTAGGCACACGGATAGACTGCCTAGTGCCTATGCTTTCACACAGAAACCAGGTCGGATGCTTTTTAATATCCCCTTTTCCATTAAGCGAGTTATGTATTTTGGTTCAGCAATTGGGTCGCAGACTGATGCACTAGCTATTTGCGGAATGCAGATATGGATATCAAATGGAATTACCTAATAGAGAAAAATGTTCAGAATTTTTCTTCATTCATTTTAAGCCTTTAAATATAAAATTGGATATATATAATGCACTTCACTGGAGCGTTACTATGACGAAAATACCTCAATTAAAATAAAATTTTCAATGACCCGGATTAAAATCGTTATAATGAAGCAGATGAGCCATGTAAATCTAATATGCCTCACAGGTTAACACTTCGAGTGTTCCGAATGAAATTAGATAGAGCCAAAAATAACTTAAACGTGTTCAAAAATTAAACCTTGCTAAATTAATTTGTCAAATATACGCAAAGAACAACATAATTAAAAAAATTAAAAGAATGCTTCACAAAAACTTAACAGTCATTAATTATTTCTACTATTCAAATGTATTTTACTTATTACATTTACAACGCGACGTAACGTAAGAAGGAAAGACTGCCAAGCTTTCTAGTTAAAGATCTGTCCAAACAAAAATAGTAAGATTGATCAATCGTCCGCGTCAATAGACATGAGACGACGCCAAGTGCTTTCCCGTGGCTTGCCAACGATGCAACTTTATTATGCTTTTATTTCTTTCCGATCAGTGTCCTCGGAATGTCGAAGGTAGCGCGCACGAGCCTGGCCGTGTGTTGGCACGTCTCACGCAATATTAGCCATCTATATAAGACTGAGCTATCAACTATTCACGATTCGCATGTCCTATTTTGTATTATTTGCAAACACATCAATGCTGACCTCGTGTGAACAGTTATTGTTTCACTATTGTGATTCCATTCGTGGTGGTTACATGCGTAGGCGAATCTCGCGTCCGTTGAATATTAAACGCTGATCTGAGCCGCCGCGTGACTAAGCCACCTGCAGGATTTACCATCGATTGTATGCTAAGGAGCCCAAGTACCGACTCCATACTAGTTTCTATCATTGACATTCTGTGCAGTGGAAACTACCGTAAGTTGTCAACTAATGGCTAAATCAAACGACTAGCGATATTGTTAGAATACATTTCAACTTATCTGCATGTTTTCTTCTATTGTTTGTAAATATTTCATATACTAACCTAACATAACCTACATCTATAATTCGACTCTAATAATAATAATTAAAACAACTATGCTATTACCAAATTAAAAAAAAAATTATCTCTGCAAAAAATCAAAGCACGTACAAGAATATTAAGTAAGTTAGATAAAGAATTTTTTTTTAATATAAATGACAGTATATAAAACTTGAAAAGCAAATTAGTGATTCCGTGTTCTACTAGAAAGTGATAGATAATCTTAAGGTCATAATGTCTTTGCTACATAGGTAAACATGGATACTGAAGCAAAACATAGATTGTATCAATGATGTAATGGGTCACGTAGCAGCTGACTCTAAAGTAACAATTATCCGTTACGAGTTTATATTCATATGAAAACAAATATTTATATCAGCGACGAAATAAATTAAAAAGTGATTGTTTATTTCGATTGACACGTGTAACGCCGAGATAAGTGACGTTAAAATAAATATAAACTGATAATAATCGTTACACAAATAATTCACAACACAACAATTCATCAAATAATATTGTACGTGGTAATTTTAACTAAGAGTTAATTCATAGTATAAATTATTATTATATTTTTTTAACTGTTTAATATCTACAAATGACATAAAGAGGGTTAATTGAATGTCGGTATTCAGTATTGAAAGTATTGAATGAAGAAATTCATTTATTTAATTTCCTACATAAATTATTATTCATAATCTTTTTACTTTAAATAAACATAAAAAGCATAAAATCGCGTCGCAATCTAAGCGTTATCTAAATATGAGATTTACCAATTTTCTATCACGAATTCGCTGACGTCAATCGAGTTAAGTGTTAACATTTTGCTACACTTAAAGAAATCAAGATAATACAGATAAGATATTATTGCTATTTGTGTAACTATCACGGAATGACGTCACAGAAAATTATCAATCTCGTTCAGTGAATATTTCGATTAAGAAAGTTTTGTATCAATGCCTGTTATAAAATAAATGAAAATCAGTCAACTTATATTACGATAATAATGTCAATTACAGAATTCACGAGCCAGATCCACGAGTGTTTGTTTTTATTGTCGCTACTGTGTATAACTTTTGTGTGATGTATTGTGTAAAACTCACGTAAACTCAGATGCGTGTGCTTTTGCGAGGGGTCATATTTTCAACCGACTTCAAAAACGGAGGAAGTTCTCAATTCGGAGTGAACGTTTTTTATATGTTCGTTACCTCACAGCTGTCATTTGTCAATCGATTAAAAAAATAAATATTTGATAGGGTATACTTTCAGTTTGATCCCATAGACTTTTTAATATAATCGGTTCAGAAAATTTGTTTTTAAATCAAAGTCACTTGTATACGAATGTCATCGATATAAACTATATTTTCCTTTTAAAATATCTTTTATTGTTATCATAAATTCATTATTTAAGCTTTGTGCGAATGTTCAAAAAGAAAATTAAAAAAAAAACAAATTGAACTGTCTACAATGAAACAGATAAAAAAATTACGATAAACAACAACATTATAGTTTCTTTATCAAGTTACTATATCTGTTTCTGAGGGATTAGGTGGATTTTATGTAAAATGATATAATCCTTTTCGAAGCTATGAAAGTAAATGATAAGATACCGTTTTAATGAATACTAATACCTAATAAGCTTGTTATCAAAAATTACACTGAACATTAAAAATATATTAAAAGTAACTTTTTATGGTATTTATAATTTTTTTTATTAGGATGATTGAATAGTATAATATCGGCCGATTTAATCTATATACGATTGTTTACTTCAATAAATTTTAAAATATTTATTTAATATACATAAAAATAATTCAGCTAGGTACGTATATTTTCCTTAAAAAAATATTTTATTTATATCTGCATCAAGAAAAGTCCTTAAATTCCGAAATAAACAATCGCTCATCGTGAATTTCCTATTTAATTTCGAAATATTTTGTAATTTTCATATTTTAGAATACTTAATTTTCTCCGTTAAAATGAGATATTGTAATAACATAATGAAATGACGATAAACTTCGGTCGTTTCTTATCAGGCACGTACAGTCATTCAGTCGACCTAAATGTCTAGAATTTCACAACAACTTTGCTAAAAACAAGTCTATCCTGTAGCAAAAAATTGGAACTTGGACTATTTCAATTGCCTCAATTAAGATAGCGTGCTTATAAAAAATGACCTTGTGCGAATGGAAATTAATGATAACATGAGGTATGTATATAATATACCTACTAGCAAAAGCTAATAACGTACTAGCTTTTGCTTGCGACTTCGCTCGCGTTAATGTAGGTTTAAATTTGGGCGGGATGAATTTGCATTTCCCAGCCAGATAAAAAAGATTTAATTTTAAAAATAATATCCATATATACATAAAATATAGCCTATGATCATCTAGAATAATGAGCCTTTCAAACGGTACCATAAGTTTACTTCGCACATACAAAATTCGCTCTCACTTTATTCTATTAGTATATATGTACTAGCGACTCAACCATATTCACATTAACATAATACAGATATAATAGTGTATAATATTTTAGCAATTCCACGCCAATTATTCTTAGCGCACAGCGTCTGTTATTATTTTAACGCACTCAATTATTATGTATTCTTCTAAACAACCGACTTCAAAAAACGAGGAAGTTCTCAATTCGTAGTCTAGTTTTTTTTAATATTTGTTACCTCATAACTCTGTCACCGGACCGATTTTAAAAAATCTTTTCCATAGAATTTCTCCATAGAATTTTCAACAAAATCAGTTAAGTACTTGTGGTTTTTAAATTAAGCGAACTGGAATTAGTATATCATCCAAGCAAACCATATTACATATTTTAGTTTTAAGTCGGATTTTTTTTTAAATCTTCGTTATAATATTTCGAAATTTTCCAAATCCAATTTTTATATTCAAATTGTTTTTCAGATCGCGGTTTTATTCTGTGTAACAAAAAAAATAAAACTATACCAGTTATTTTTTATAAAATAGTTAAATACCTATTACAAATTTTTTATACCTTATTTTTAATATCTACAAGGAAACCATACAAAGTTTTAGTATTACAGTAATTGATAGCTTTTTTAAACTGACTACTAGACCACAACATTGTCTGCGATTAGTTTCGCTTAATTGGCTTTATCTATTGAAGAATGTATCATAAATCTACCAAAATCCATCCGTTGGGAGATTGGGTAGATACTAAACTCAGGGTTCTCAAGCTGTCGGAGACTCTTGGAGACTAAATTGCACTCCTACTATATAATACTGTATTTTGTTATATTGACCAATATTATTATCCAGATTTTTATCCAACCAAATAAGTTTACGACTATTATCGTGAATCTGTCTTGATACAAACAAAACTTTAAAATAATGAATTTCAAAACATGCATCCACAATGTTTTAAAAAAGCATGATAAATACAAATATAAATAAACAGTGCATCCACGACGATAAGTATTTATCGAAAAGTTTTTATAAACAATCACAAATTATAAATGTTTTATGTATTCAAGGTTAACATGTTATATCTCAAAATAGACAGACAATGAAAGGTTTACATTACGTGTGTTGACAATTGCGCACGCGCGTTTCAAGGAAGCATTCGTCAATGGGCGGGGAAGACGCAAGCGACTAAATCTATATTTTCAAACGTATCTTTCAAAGAAATTGTGCGGAAACTCTTAAAACAACATCTTATATCTTGTAAAATATTGTTATTTAAGATCTAGAACAATGTTTTGCAAAATATATGGAAATAACTTTCTTATAATGCCATTGTAAATTGAGCTTTCCGTTTTGTAACTCGTACAAAATGTTGACCTTTGCTAATGAGCTTTTATATACTTGCAACGTGATTTACGAGTCTTAATATATTAAACTTAATGATGCAACTAATGCTTGAGTTACATCACAAATTGTGTAACGTGTCCTATACAAAAAATAAATGAAGATACATTTTGTTTTCGTTTTAAAACAGAATCCAATCGATACAGCGTAAGCTTTTTATTCATTTTCATTTCACGGCCGTCGAGTTCAAACTAGTTCGAAATAAATACAAACAAAAACTCTTTCGTTGTTAGATATATGAAATATATAATGTTTTAGGTTTTAATAATAATAAAGTCTTTTAATAATGACGTAATAACATCTTCTTTTCATGAGACTTTCAAAATATTATCCAACAAGTTTCTATAGAACTTGAATTGATATTTTTGAACACAATAAATATTATTATACTTCGTAGTATTCACTCGTGTGAAAAAGGGGTTAAACAGGTGCTTAAATAAATTAAAAAAACCAAACCTACATAATTATCCAAAGTTTACTCGAACGTTGTTGTAGACACACCTCGTTTAATATAAACAAGTCTGATATCAGTTCGTAGAGCCTTGAAATTAGTACATATAATTTAAGTACTACTTACTTTAATAATTACTATACTAGGTTTAAAATGTTTCTTTAAGTTCAAACGAAATAACACGATAAAATATGTAAATTTAACTCAAGGCAATTAGAGGCTTATTTTTTTATGTATAAAAGTATCGGGGTAAGCATATCACGATCCACTGGGCCGCCAAATCAATTATCACAGCAGAAGCAACACAAGAACACATAAGGCCTGAAATTTATCATAGGTTGAAAATCCATGAAGGAATTAATAGTCAACATTGAACTTGATCGCGGTGCGTGCGTGACGTCAACTACACGTGCACCCGCAAGGCCGCGCCTATCGCCACATCGCGCTAACTAACCGTGAACGATGTACAACCATGCCAATGATTGGCGAATGTATCGATTTTTACAGCTCAATAAATGATGCTTTTATAAAGACTCAACTGAGCCACTTGACTGATATAGGCCTGCTTTTAAAATTCCAAATATGAATTTTAAAAATATCTCAGATTGTCGTCGTACATATATTTAGAATTTAATGTTTAAAATGTTTCTTCTACACCTTTAATGACTATGATTCTATGATGATATTAAATTAAGATATTACTTTTGAAACTGTTTCTAAGTAATTATTAATAATTATTATGATAATAAAATGTTGTTTAAAATATATATACCTATATACTTAAAAAAATTCAAATTAGCATAACTATGATTAAATTATATTGGCTAATCCGGTTTTAGGCAGTTTCGACAATTTTAATAACATCAAGACTAGTTTGAAGTGGATTGATCTTGATACATAATTCAGAGACATTGAGCTCAAGAACCATGTTTTAGTGATTCGAAAATTGTATTACAAGTATAAATTGGTTTGTAAGACATAAATCATAATTTTAAATGCCCTTGTATTTCTAAAACTGTAAAAACGTAAAGTTATCTAATTTGCTAAATATAAATCATTTGATGCATACACGTATAAGAACTACGTGCATATTGGATAATATTTGAATTATTAAAGTATTATCTTTACGTCATAATAAGTATTTTTTTTGTTAGAAATATTAAATTAAAGGCGTAGGTAACAGTTATTTTAAGAGACCATGACGAGCGTTTTTGTACAAAATTTTGCGATATTGATTTTACCTAAAAGCCTAGACTTCAGGCAATGTATTCTGAAAGCGAGGTTAATTTGGATCTTTTGGCAAACAGACAGTGAAACGTTTTGTGAAGTATTACAGGTAGTCCAAAAAAATATTATACGTTGGTAGTTGTTACTTTTTGTACGTTTTTGTTACGTTTTGTAGTTGCTACTTACGCGTATAATTGACTTCGCGTTTTTAAAATGGAAAGCAGAAAAAAAGTTTTAGTAGCATAGCTGAATTTATTTTCAATTTTCATTCCATTTGCATTTTTAAGCATACTTTAAAGTTTTTCTGTGAAATTAACCATAATAATTGCAGTCGAAGCATTAAGCGTGAAGAACGAATATAATCTAAATACTTACATTAAACATTTATGCATAACACTTGGAATTTATATTTTTTCTTACTCGAGATAAGCTCGGAAGAAATATGTCACTCACACGTCTATCAAATCACATATTATAATTCCAAATGAGATTAGGAAGTCAGTAAATGTAAAATTCAGCTTAAAAGGTCAACAGAAATGTTAGGTTTTTTTTTTAAATATAAATACATATTGCACTTTTCAACCGACTTTAAAAGGAGGAGGTTCTCAAAACGGAACATATTTTTTAAATTGGCCAGAATGGTCTTTTATAAGTCTTAGTTATTATCTAATATACGTACTATTCAACGAAGTGATTGACTTAATATTTTGATTGACTACGACATATGCATTCAGAGGTAGTTTTATATTGTTATCCGTGATATCCAAAATTACATTTACATTATATATAATTATTTATAAATCTAATTAATTTTATGAATGTAAATTTGTTTGCTTATTACGCTTACACGTCTCAACTATTTAACCGATTTTAAAATTTAACGTAAACGTTATCAGGGATACAAAAAGTGATATAGGATAGTTCTTTCATTGAAAAAAAGTACTGTTTCTAATAAATTGATAAATTAACTTAAGAGGGTCTGGCGTGATATGATATTGTATTATAAAAACATTGCTAGTTCTGTTTTATAAAGATTTTCTATATTATTATAAAGAAAATTTTTATAAAAGGGAGCTAGCAACGTTTTAAAAATATCATTAACGGCCATTACAACGTAAATATCCAATAAAATAAGAGTACTCTTTATTCAATAAGGTTTTACTTAAATACAGATAAAAGAAAAACTAAGTAATGAAGTAAGAAAAGAAGTGGGTTGAAGTTTACTGAACACAACGCCCAAACAAACAATTAATTAAGAGATTGATTATTTGGATGCTAAAAAAAGTCTCAGCCTATTTACCCGACTGCGCGACGCAAAAATAATAAAAAAAATTGACGCCATAATGTAAACACAAATATGAAAATCGACGATCTATTTTAGTAAGGTATTGTTGAATAGGTATATAAAAAAAAATTCCTATATAATTTTTCATTCAGAATTATCGTTTATGTATAACGATTTAAAGTTGGTTAGTAACGATTAGCACTTATAGGTTTTTAGACAGAACTGCTGACTGCTGGTCTTGTTACGCAGTTGGTTTTTTTTTTATTTTTGCAATTAATTACTTGTTTCTCAATCTCGCACAAGAACACGAAGTCTTGAATTTTCCATCTGAATAATTGCGCACCTGCCGTAGGCGAATCTTTCTCTTTATATAAAATTATTTGATAAATTATTTTAGGAATAATTCTAAGGTATTTTTATATCTAATAAAAATTTTAAATATGCTGATATTTACCTTGTTATTGTGACAAAAGAATTGTATAAGAATTGCAAAGCACTGGTAGAACTAGTACTGGCCGTCGGACAAAAAAAGATGCTAATTTTATCTATAAATTGACCAATGAATTTACGTATCGCGTTCTTGCATAAGTCGTGTATTTCGCAAACTACTACGAGCCGCGAAAGTGGTGACGCAACCAGGCAGCCCATTGATTAGACTCGTGAATGTAACTGGTTACCTAATCTAAGTAATTCCTCCTCAACCGCTATCAATATGTTTTGATGATTGATGGCTTTTCATCTATTTATTTTTTTGCGTTTCTTTAAATATCATAATGACGGAGATGGCGTAGTGGTTAAAGCTCGGCGATCTCAACTGATGATCGCGGGTTCTAACCACCAGTATAAATGGTTACTGATTTGTCCTGAGGGGTGTTCTATGTAAATATCATTAACTTGTGAATATCTAACATAAGGAAAATGCTAGATGATGATGATGAACACACACACAATAGTAGAAGTTTATACATAATCGTGTCATGAATTAGCATGGATGTATATATAAGCTTCTGGTATTTTTGGCGACACTAACGTCTTACGTTTCATTTTATTATATTACACACTTATGATTAATTATTTGTATTGGCTTACTCATTCTGTAGACGCGCAGAATGATTTAAAGTCCATAGTACGCGAGTAAGGACGTTGATCGTGCAAAAACGTTTCTAATAACTGGAAGTGCAGAATTTGGCTGAAAATTTTTAATTCGTGATTTTTTATGTATTGGTAAATACACATAAATTCATACATTTTCATGTGTTCTAATTAAACTAACTCATTGAACTTTGTGATCATTGCTCTACATTTTGTCGCTAAGAAGATACTGAGGTTGCATGTTTGTTTATGTACGAACATATACAAGAGGTAAAGGCACACAAATAAACATGTGTCTAAGGGCCGAGTTGATAAACATCGCGCCACTAATTTTATTGTGTCCAATACAACAATGTGTTGTGTTGAATATATTTAAATGCAAATTGCCTTGCGTTGTAACTATTGTGTGTTTCGCAGAAATGATATGAGGATTAAAACCGAAAACATATTTTAAAATACAATAGTGTGCCTGAGACTGTCTACAAAACATATCTAATATATCTTGTAGAATATACAGCTTAAACTCATTATATTATACATACATAGTATGTGTCGAACCTTAAGAATCAGCCCTACTTTTCCTCGAGTCGTTTTCAATTGTTTTGTCGGTAGGAACGAAAAATAAATTTTTAGTATATTTTTTCATTAGTAAACGAGTTGAAATAAAAAAAAATTGCACAAAATATATACGCGTGTAGAATATTTATACGACACGTATTTTCCATTCGATTGCGTTCATACATCTACGTTAGGTATTGAAATGTGGCGAAAACGATAACAACGTGCAAAATATACTGTAATTCGAAACAGTGGCACCGTCGCTTCTTTCAATGTTGACACATTGAAATAAGATACCGTTGTTTCGGTCGTGTGAATATTATTCTTTTCAATATGAACTTGCATCGCGCGATCATCTTTCATACCTTTTGTTTCTCAGTTCACAGATCTTGTAATTTTAATTAATTTAAAATCGTATGAGGTTCGTGTTTTTCAAATGTGCCATCCACCATTATTAAAACTCGTTTTTATATTTTTACTTTTGCGAATTTTTTTGCGGATATAAAACATTTTGGTGAAATTTTTTGATGACGTTAATTGGCGTTATTTAATGTAACAATTATAGAGAAGCGATATTTTCTTAATTTAGAAACATAGACTTAGTTTTATTGGTTCATTACTTAATTTTGCAGTAATGAAAAGTTGCATGTAATCGATATTAAAATTTATTAACCGAAAAAGGTTTTGTAGGTTTTATTAACTTTTTAAAAAAGTCATATATTTTTTATTCCAAATTCCTACGAATCTGATATTATATTCGTTCTTCCAGACATCAATCAATTGCTTTCGTATTTAGACGATTGACAAGAATCATTCATTCATGCACGTTTAAATATACACGCGTTTAAAAGTGCAGGTATGCGAGTTATCGAGGTTAATACGGTTGATAGCAAAGATATCGCTACGTAGGCGGTAGCTCGCTCCTTGATAATGCTCGACACATGCTGGTGCGTGTGTGTGTCACAACTGTACGGACACATGTGTGCTATTGGTGACACAAGCGATGATAACTCTTTGTTTTCTTTGCAACCGCCGCATGTTATCTGACAGTTGGTCGTTTATTTTATAAGGTATCATGTGTTTTAGATATGAACCATTGATATGAATATAAAATTGAATGGCCTTTGCATGAATTTATAAGAGTTGCCAATTATAGAAACAATCCAGAAAGAGAACGAAGTTATCAATACATATGAACATCACACAAATAATTGTTTGCAAATATAATAATTAAAATCTGGATGCTAATTGTTGGAGAGATATCGCTACTGTTTTTGTCAGTTTAGAATTTTGATAAAAAATAGTTTTCATCGATTACCCTTATGTGGACTTGAAGACTAAAAGATGACGATCATAAGGTAATCACTTAAGTATCATGATCACATACTGAGATTTTACTGTTAGTTTGAACTCAACTGTAACTCAGTGTCATGTGTTTGTCTCACGTACAAAGTCTGTTCACTTGTCTGTTTATTCTTTAACTATCTTTACGAGGCTAATGGTTCAATATGTAGCATGTGATTGGATAACATAATATTGCTAGTAATTAGTGGTGATACATGTTGATAATTATTTATTATTGTAAACTATGAGTTATGATTGATTACCGACCCGTGTATTTGACGGACACAAAGAATTTCCATACCATTGAATATATACCTACATCGTAGGTTATTAAACCTGTCAAAAATTCCCACTATTCTAAAATATTATTGTATGTATATTTGTATTTAGATACTTTAGTTCTAGTAAACCCCTTTTCCACGATAAATAGGTACATAATTATAATTTATAAAAATATCTGATTTTAATAATCAATTATGCAGGTACATACAATAAAGGAAGTATCGTTATTTGTCAATAAAACATCTTTAATCCTCATGTATACTTAATACAAAGTTAACAAAACTTGGAAACCGAAATTAATGAAATTAATTAAAAGCAAATTACATAATTTATTTTACTTATTATTATACATTAAATTGAATTTTTAAACCGTACTACAGAACCGATTTTTAAAAAAATTCTTTGGAACTAATTATATAATTTCATACAAAAAAAGAATTAACCAAATCAATAAAGTCATTTTCGAACTATTGGGGAATATACATAGGAATATTCTTTGAGAAATTGAGAAACTCTCTTTTATGGAAGTCGGTTTAAAAGAAAGTCTATTTATAAGGCTTACCCCATTAAAAATTCTGAAAAAACTGTTCAATAATCCATGCCCAAAAATTGTCTACAATATGGTAAAGTAAAAAATAAACACATAAACGACTCTACATTTAAAAAACCTTTTTTTTCTTTAAGACATAATTATTTTAATAAATTGATTTTAAAATTGAGAACAGAAAAGGAAACATCCTTACAATTTTATATATTGTATAATTCTTTAACGTTAAATGCAGTGTTTTAAAAGAATAGGAAGATTATATGAAATTAACGTAAGTGCGTTTTGATGCTACCTGTGTAGAAACAAGTACATGTTAACTATTGTTATGTACACTAAATAGATTAAAACAACAATAGGTAGACACAATTGCTTGAAAGAGCAAGTGCATTATAGTAATTAAATAATGTCTTATTTATTTTTACAGTATTGAGACGATTATTGAAAATATGACAGTATTTTGTAAATACATTCTTACATTATCCGATAAAAAAAATTTAGAATAAGATTAATTATATTATATTATTTGTAGTTGAGGATATGAAAACCCATATTAATTTTATGTAAAAAACTATATACTTTTTCAGTTACGTTGTTGAAATGTCATATTCACACAGTACTTAATAATTGTCTTTTATCGTATCGTATACACAGGTCATTATAATCACAACAAATGTACTATTTTTAGAGACTATTCGTGACACTATTATAAACATAGATGTTTAACTTCGTCTATATCTATGTCCGAGCCAACATTATAACTTTGTTTCAGAATAAAAGGTTCTCTACCAAAAAAAAAAAGAAAATAAGGCTCTATTACTAAACCTACGCCTCTCCATTTCCCTGTCTGTCCTACCTTTAAAAGGCTGTATTTTTTAAACCGTAATACATAGATATCCTTTTTGATTTTCATAATATATATGGTATATGTATAATGTATATATATACATATACCGCAAGTCAGGTGATAGAGGCGCGGAACACTCAGTACAAGAGTGTTAGACCCGTTTTACCGATTTATTCGTATGAAATTGAGAACTTTCTTAAAAAAATGTCTTGTTTGTGCAAATAGTACATGATTTTTATACTTGAACGAAGCGTAATCATAGGTTACATGATAAACGGATAAAGATATAAGTGACACATCATTCATAACTACGTTATGTGGCTTGCAAACAATTACTGTATAAGTGATTTCCTTTATCGAAGGTCACATTATTAATAGGTCATTACGTAACGTAGGACGCACGCTTGCTCGTATTTGGCATTAAATGTAACAACACTTTCTTTATTACTAACTTTTTGGCATGGATTCGAGAATTTGTGATTACGTTCCTACGAGCGAACGATTGTGTTTTTCTTATTTTGTGTGTATTTGTACCACAAATGCGTATTTTAAACTCTTTAACGTTATATGATAGTATAGAGGTGATGTAATGTAATTCAATAAAAAAATATTATATAATTTTACGATTGGTTTCATTTAAAATGTTCTAGAGATACGACTCTAGTAATAAGCAACGTTGTTATTCTAAGAACTCTACATTATATACCGGCATATCTTTACAAATGATAGTGATTAACAGACGATATGTAATAAATTGTAGTATATGTGTATGCAAGTAACGTACAATTATAATGTCCGCTTTTATGTTACGCATTGATTCTTGTTTAAAATGGTCAAAACATTTTTTACTTTGTTTTTATAAAAAAAGTTAAGTCCGGTGTATTTTGAAGCTGTAATGTACTCGTACTTAAATGTAAAAGTAATGATATTATAATGATTTTTTAATATAAATTATTATTTATTTATTTATTGTCCAGTGCTTTGGGCACTTTGCCTCATAATGACATCGACAGTTTTGTAGGTTTTATTAACTTTTTAATTCTTTCTTTAATGTCATACTAATTAATGTAAAATTTATTTAGTAGTTAATATTTAATACATTTGTATTAGCGGTAGAGATGTGAGTTAACTCTTTCTCGTGTAAGTTGGGTCAAAGTTTATCGGCGCTGGCGCACCACAGACTGAGGCCGCGTACTTTTCCTTCTTGTTCTAATTTTAACCCATTAATTACTATTGGAACAACTGTTTGTAGTAAGCGATAAGCGTGAGTGATGTCTTAATTAATTACTCGAGGCTCTTTTCTAATTGACAGATTTAAGGGATGTCGCTCTAACGAAATCGTTGTTACCTTTGAAGGTCAATTTCAGGTTAATCCTGACTTAATCGATTATAATTATTGCCTGTTTTTAATTTTCTAAACATTCTGCATTGCAGTGGTTATATTTGTCTATTGTAGAGTATTTTGATTTAAACGAATATGGCAGGCACGTGTTTTAGTTAGTTTCATTGTTAGTAGGCAAGGTAAACGCTTTTTATTCAATTGTTTTCGTTAATGGAAGGTCAGAGAGGTGCTTAAGGTTTCTTAAACGGATAACTCTTTAAAGACATTCTGAAGGTAGCAATCATTGAAACAGGTTTGCTAACAGCACGTATGTCACTAACTATTAGGTTAAGGTAAAGTCATCGACCATCAGACAGGGACGGTTTAAGTGACTAATATTATCATCACATGAATATATTTACCAACACGAACAATTTAACACGTGCTATAAAAATAAATTACAATACCAATTAAAATTGAACCTAAGTACTGTTTAGTCGCCTCTATTCAACATAATGGAACAGGTAGGTAGTAGGCCAGAAATATAGAGCAGTGGCGAGCGGGCAAAGAGGAGTGTTGCCGACACGCTCAGAAACAACCTAAATAAAGCAGGCCAGCAGGGAGTAGCCGACACCGCCGACAGCCGTCTCGGTGGACGCGGAACGCGGCGCACACACGCGGCCCGTGGCCCGCCACACACGCCCGCCGCGCACCGGCTCACACAATCTCGCCTCACACACACATCGCTCGCTAGACGAAAATAAAATCCACTCGTTATGCGCCATGCAAATAGGAAGGCGACGGGACATAATAGCGTGAACCGACCGAATGAACGAGTAGATCCTTACGTTTCGTGGCACTGTCGCAAGACGGTCACGGGCGCAGCATCTCAGGCCGCGAGTCACGACGATTCTCAGTCGGAGATCTCATCCGAAGGCGCTGTCCTCCTCTCTGAACTGGTTTTGGTGTTACGCTCGTAATCCGACGGAAAAATATACGGGAACATTCGGCACTCGCGATATCGTGGTAGTCTCACTGCGGTCACTGGGCAGGAAAATCAACTGACGGAGATTAGCATGAATGATATCATAAGATCGTCGTTACGAGCGGGACGCGAATAAGGTGCGACGTCGGCGCGGGTCGCAGCGCGACTGGCGGCGGCACTACGCGGAGCCCCGTGCGTAGTGAGTGGCCGTGAGGCGCGGGGACGAGGAAACCCGGTGCGAGTACGGCGCGCCCGGCTCGACCCACGCGAGGGGGGCCCGGGGGAGCGACTCACGCGCGGGACGGGGGGCGCGGATTAATCACGTAGTAAGTATACCCCCCGGGGCCGCACCACCCGCGCCCACCCCGCGCATAGAACCTGCGCGCGGCCGATACATGAATAAATACTAAATGCAACGAACGCTCGTCGTGCCAGACTGAAACCGGACATTTATCGAAGCTAAATGAATTCCTGGGTGAACGTTGCCACCGAATCTTGGCTCCGTGTGCCGTCGCCTATCGCGAGGCGCCGCACCTTCGCTCGCAACATCGACTTGTGATGCAATTCTGTAATCGTATTTAAGAAAGTTATCAATCGACTCTACACATTTCAATGATATACGGGTTTGATTTTCATTATTCACTGGTTTGTTTAGATTAATTTACTTTCATTTTACACAATTTGCGTCCATTCATAGTAATATCTTGTCATATATATTCTATCGCAACTGTTATAAAGAAAAACAGCGTTTCGTAGAGGATACAATTTTTCAATGCAATTTGTACAGGCATATTATGCGAATTCTAGACTGGATTTCTCCCATCATAAAGTGCTAAGCTGCAACAGTTACAAATTCATAACCACACATTCCCATTACAAGTTGTTGATTGTTAATTAGGCGTAGCGGTAAAAACCACTTGAAGTCCAATGTTTATGACTTTCGAAAGCTATTGGAAAAGCAATTTTATAACAACCACTTTAATGATGTAAAATATTATTAGTATGTAAGTCCTCTCTGAATTAAATATTATTAAATATTGGATATAAAACTGCCTAAAAGTAAATTGTACAGTTCAATAAAATAAAAAACTTAACAATAAGAAAATTTTTGTGTAATATATGTATATGAATTTTTGTGTAATATGTATAAAATGTTAATACTGCACAAGATACGCGTCTATTTACTGAAAGAGACTTAGCTATCATACTTCTATTGTCAGTAGACGTAGTTTTACACGTGATACCGTCTGCTATTATTTGAGGAACGGTTTTAAGATAAGCTTTAAAAGGAATGAGATGACCCTTGGAAACAAATAGCATGAAAGAGACTCTTTGTGCTGTTACAGGAATAGTCTACTCTTATCTAGATGTAATTTTGTCACCGTTCACTTTACACAAACGGATAAAATAAAAAAAATACTTTATTCAAGTAGACTTTTACAAGTACTTTTAAAACGCAAAAATAAAACATATTTAAATTTATAAAAAGCTACTATCGGATCGGGGTGTAATAAAGAAACTCAATACTCTTTAAATTTCGTGAATACCTTTAAGAATTATACATATATTAAAAATCATGTAATAAATCTAAATAATGAATAGTGTTTTATGACCTTTGATTATTGAAATAAATATTAATTACTACTGCACACCCAAAACACTACGTGTTGCCTGGTAGAGTCATGTTTATAAGGCACTTAACGTGCGTAATGGATTTACTATTGAACTTGATTAAAATTCAGTCGAACAAGGAATAATAAGTATTACTAGGAAGGTTAATGTATAATTAATCTTGCGTCTAATAAATAATGTAATTTTCGACTGATAGAACTATTTATTGCTAAAAAGGACATTTTATGGTATGATGTTTATTTTTTTTAATAAACTTTATGACTAATGTTTAAGCACCATAAAAGATTTAAATTGAGAAAACTAGGGCGCTATAACTAGTGTCTAATAAAACATGAGATCCAAAGGCCACGCGTTGAACTCTTCGGTAGGGCCATCGATCGATTCGTTACGCTCAGCGCAGTAAAGATTACAACTTGTTTTGTGAATCTCTTTAGGCTTTTTCGGATAATGTTAAACTTTCTTAATATTTATATTGCTACTTAGAATGAACAAAACCCTTTAGAATTCATTTTAAAATGACAGTTTGACATTAAATTTTCATAACGTTATTTTACACTCTACATAATATTATAAAATAATAGTGACTTAGATTTTAGTACCAAAACGTCATAATTTTGTTTCTATTCATAATGTAATAACGACTTTATATATTATTCTGAACGTACAAGGTATGTGGACGATAACGAACATATGGTAGATTACATAGTCCAGTGGTTTACAACAAATTGAAAACAAACCGAGACCATTGCCACAAATATGGGCAGCATAATTCATTCACCTTGTTTTCTATAACGTAACCAAGAGAGCAGCTGGCCGAACGAGTTGGGAAGTATTTTAAGAAAGTATAGTTGTCTTGTCTTATTGAACACTTGTGTCTGTCCACGACATTGTCTTAATCATATTTTTTCAAACCTTGTAATATTAACACTTAAAAACACGTGTCTTATTGACTAGCGTTATGTGGAGTCAATTAATAAAGACGATAACATTAAACGATTATCTTATTTTTAAATGTGTAAGTCACATTCAGCGACTTTACAGGAGAGCGAAATAAGCTATATAATTTTACATAGATACTATTATAAATCAAGAACAATTCGTCAAGACAAATCAAATAATATACCATTTAAATAGAAACATATTAATGCTAATAATTCATAATACAGTTCTTGTCACATAAGAATATAATATAAAAATATAATAATAATAATTTTTTTTCGCTTTTAGTTTTTAATTTCAACTTACGTTAAGTTGGATTTTAAGTGACTTAATAAAATTATACGTATTAAATAAATATTATTAATCAACCCACTTTTTTAAGTTTCCACCATATTGATAATCAAAATCTATTAAGTGGCATTTCGTTTTATTAGTGTATAGACAGATTTATAATCAATAACACCGAAATGCAAACAAAAAATGGGTTTCCTATTAAAAAATTAGTTACTGTCCTCTGTATAGATAAAGTTCCATTGTTTTCTTTTTCTGTGTAGATTAGAATTTCGAGTAAATATTTACTGAATATTATGTGAATATACTGAAAATTGTGTGTTTTATTGGTTCACGAACTAAATATAAATTTTTAATCATCTTATACAGTAACCATGTTACTGTAATGTACATGAATAAGTTAATATGTACATTATTTGTCACGTCATATACCTAAAAACATGTTGATATAATATTAATCATATTTTTACCATTTAGCAGAAATATATCAAGTTAAAACAAATACACTAAACGTAAAGGTTTGTTCGCGCGTCACGCAGGTCATCGGTCGTCCGGAGATGTTCAAGTTCCGCGTGGGCAAGCGAGCGCTGGAGCGTGGAGACAGGTGCGTCCGTGCGCTGTGATCTACCACATCAATGTTATTTTAACACGAGTTGGTTTCATCTCGACATATTATATTAGTTATGTTTTTAATTATAAATATACCACGAAGATAGTTTTTTAGCTTTAGATGTACATATATAGCCTATAACCATTTAGCTTTACTTTTAAATGGTGCTATAATTTTTAAAATAGGTTAAATAGTTCCGGAGATTAATCGCACATACTAAATACGCTCTCTCTTAATATATATACCTTTATTAGATTCAGAATTTTAATTTCAACAAAATATTTCATTATGAACTATGTATTTTGATAAATTGTTAATTTAGAAAAGAATATTACAATAACGAATTATAATTAACAAACCAGTCTTCACCCAAAATTGGGTCTCACAACAGTTATACCTAAATTTAATGGCTGAGTAGTAGATTAGTAGATACATTAACATATGTTAAATAAACACAGTTTATTTTATTTCATTCAAATTATCCGCTCAGTGGAAAAGGTAATCATTAGCCTCCTTTAAACGACTGTTTAACATATCTTTATAATTCAAAGGCTAGTGTTTACATTTATATTGAACGTGTTACGAGTTATTATCGGAGACAAGATTGTCAGATTTTCCTTATCCCTCCATAAGATTGGACAACTAACGAACCTTGAAACCTTTAAAGACTCGTTATACCAAATCGGGTGACGCCTACACGCGGTATAAATTACATACAAAATATTGCTCGGCTTGAAAATATTAACCGTGTTGTATTATTTACACTATTTCGCCTTAGCGGTTGTTGGGAAATAAATATTTTTGACATCAAAGGACGACCTGCCATATTAAGCGCTGTTTGAAATTAATATGTATGAGTATAACTTTTAGCCATTTTTGATAGGATAACTTCCATTTAATATTACTCAATATAATAAGTAAAGTTAAATTATCTTTGATATTAAAAAAAGTTTGAAAAAGCGGCAAAACGCAGCTCAAACTTTTACTTATACCCAACTAACGTTTAGCCAGTTTTTAGTATAAGTTATACTAAAAAATATTTATACTAAAATGTTATGTTAACGTTTAGCCAGTTTTTATTATACTATTGGGTTTGAGCTGTTATAACCATACATTTAACGCTCATATAATGTACATATTACTTGTGTTTAAGATAGAGCTAACCTAAAACGAATATAATTGCAAAATATTATTTGTTTTGTGATATAGTTACAAATTTATATTTCTCAGAAAGTTCTTTACTAATTACATAAGACATTGCTTCTTATCAAATTTCATGATTTAAGGTAAACGGGTACACGTTTGATATTTCACAGCTTTAATTGATTGATAATCCTAAGTTTTATATATTAATTTAAATATTAGTTTCAACTTGATACCGGCACGCGTTTCTTAAAAAAAAGTCTAAACAGCCAGACCGAGAGACAACGGAGTGATCCTATATGGATTTTTCCTTTTGAGGTACAGAATCCTAAAAATACGAACGTATCAAAACAGGTTTCATAATTATATTATTATTTCATTGGACATTTTGTATACCGTGCTATGTACGACTCTATTAACAATTGATTTATAGAGACTTAGTAACTTTCTACACCCAGAAAGCCTATACTTATCTTTCAAGCTTTTTACTTGTTCAAGCTTTTTACTTTTAGAATACTTTACACTACTTTGAATACTTTAAAATACACATATTTTTGGCTGTGGTAATAACATTAAACTACTGATATTTATAAAGATTATTTGGAATAGACAAAATGGTGGCACATTTTTAAACGTTATATGGAAAAATCATTTTAAATTTGTTCTAGGGCATAATATCACCACGTGCTATAAACATTATTATGAAGTGAAATATGCATTTCACTGCAGTTTGATGACTCGCATATCCTCATCCCGTCTCCTGGCTCAGACGTCTGCCGGCCCACGCCACAGTAATTATTTTATATCTACCTACTTACACGCTGCATTCATAGCGAGAGATAGATTGCTCTCAATTATTTCGTTGTCACTATTTTACATATTAGGTCGATGATAACCTTACATGACTACATACCATGTAAGGTTTAAATTGTAATATGTCTTTGAGAATTCAATATAGTTCTACAAAGAATAATCTAGATTATAACAATGACTTATTGTGTCCTGAAATAAATTTAGGTATGGTATAAAAATTTGTTAGGAAAACTTAATACCTCGTCTCGAACAATCTTAACATCGAATAACGTGTTCTTTTGGCCCTTTTTATTATAATACGATGCAAGATGTGAAATTACATATTAAATAAATAATAATAAAAAACAAATCTTTCGAGTTGCAATCGATACCTCGACGTTTTGTTAAAACAAATCAAAATAAAACTTACAATTGATATGGCCATATAATATTGTTCATATCTTTAAGTGTTAAAGTTGAAATCTCAATGATTGTAATATATATATTCTATATCCTTTTGTGGTATTATACATAAACACTACTATAAAATTATTACAATGATTGTAATAACAATAAGAGGAATTACGGCATTCGTATTCAAATTTATTAGCACCTGACCTCAGGCTGGCAAAACCCAGGAGAGATTTCTCTGCGACGAAGACAGATATGCAAATAATTATGGAAAACTTGATGTACTAATTCAATGCATCAGCATGAGTATAAGGATGCATATACACCACCACTATATATTTTAATTACTAGATTGTGTAGCTATAGCCTTAAAGTTGTACGTAATGTACTTTACGCATTATATGTGATACTATAATATTAAACACTACCTATCGAAGAGAAATTGACAAAATAAACATGCACGATTAAATAAAAATATAAAATAATTAGTTATTTATTAATATCATCTTTACTGGATACTCGTCATGAAGATTAAAATTGTAATGTAATACAGAAGAAAAATAATGCAAACTTTAAAATGAAAAAACTAATTGTTAACAGCTTAAACTGATGAAGCTCTCGAAAAATATAATAGTAAACTTTATGTTATAAATCATAGAGTTTCCAAATTTATTTTTCCTGTACGTTCAAAGATATTGATTATTTTGATCAATGTAATTATGTCCTTATATATTTATTTGACAGTTTTTGCCATCTACAAAAATGAATACCAGAATATTTAAGTTAAATAATATTTTCTATTATTTACTTTTTCTTTATCTTTAAATAAGTAGCGAAAAACAAGACTGAATGACGAATGATGAAATGAATTTATCTATCAACAAAGTAGATAGATAAATAGTAGACAGATTAAACAGAGTTTCATGGTGAGATTCAGAATGACTGGATTTTCCAATCAGAAAGCCATGGAGTGGAACGTACAAAAGGGTAATAAATTATTTTAGTTAACACAAATAGCGAGTTATTTCAATGGCTATACAACTAAACATATTTACCAAATTCTTACGTTACACAGTTTATTCTTTATTTACTTTTTGATCAGAATTTTTTGACTTATAAAATACTGATATCTTTGAAGAGACATAAAAACTAAAATATTTAGTCACATTTCTACTGGGTTGATCTTTAATTGATATCTCTAACCGATTTAAATTTTATGAAAATCGATGAAACCGTTTATCAGTTAGCATTAGACATTTCAATGGAAATACCTTATATGTTTTTATAAGACTCGTCAACAATTAGCGCCATTTTTATTTGACGAAATTAAGAGTAATATTGACACGAATCCCATCAACATTTATGCTTCTCGAGCAGTACACTGTTAGTTATTTTATTAAAAAATCGTGTGCATGTAAATATATTATTAATCCTACGTGTTGCAAGAAGTGCATTACGTACCGGTTATTCTAGTCTGCCATTTCATCTATTCCTGTACGTTGCGCACCAGACGCAATACTATCTTGCACATATTATGCGGCATAGAGTGTACATGCAAATAAATTATGTTTATCTCACTGATCTAGGAACGTATGTCGTAACATGCGCCAAGGAAATTCAATTTTGTTACTTTGCAACGTTCATAGCGTGTAACTGTTGTGCTGTTCCTGCTTATTAGTTACAGTTACGTGGGAACAGTGCGTTTTTATAAATATATATTGTATAATAATAAAAAAAATGAGAAAATCCCGGAACAGTTAACGATTATACAGACACAAACCATCCGACAAAATATACAAAAATGTTATTATTCTAACAATAAATGTTGAGAAAATGTGTACATGCTCCACATAAACTGGATAAATGGCACCGATAAAATAATGTTCCATGATATGGCAGTAAAATAGTCAAAGGTAAAAAATTGTAGTAGAGTTGGCTGTGAGTGAAAATAATATTTCATTTATTGTACTTAAATTATATGGCGATATTATTTTGTTAAACTATGTTACGTTTAAATTATCATACAAAAGGCACTTCACAAAAGTTAATATAATATAAAATTATTTATATTAAGAATTTATTTATGTCGTAAATGTGAAAAGGCCCTCACACCGCAGTGCCGTGTGCTGCGTTTAGGCGGCGCGGCGGTCTATTTCCAGTGAGTCCTACGCATCGTCTACTATTTGTTTATGTGTGCCAGACATTGATGTAATAACCGCTATGTATAGCTTCAATAATGTTGCTAATACGATCATAAATATAAATCATAATTTCCAAGATTATATGCTGTTTAATCAGGTATTAGTAAGTTATGCAATTTTTTTTATATAGGTAACTACTGGTAAACAAAATGGCGGTACAAAATTTAAAAGACAATATGAAAGAAAGAGCGTTAAATTTAAGAGAATTCAAAAGACGCGAAGAAACATTATTTTCATAGTAAACTGTTAACGCGTGTGAAAATATCTTTTTCTCAGAAATGAAAGCAACATTGTTCTGTACTGAAATAAGCTCAGTTCAAAGCGAAGCCAGCTAATTAAGAACAAGCTTGCAGTTTACGTTACGATCACTTCCCTTTGAAATCTAGCGCACAACTGCGAACTACCCGGAAATAAAAAAAAACACCTAGCTTTAAAATTTTAGTAAAATACATGTAAAGAATAAAGTTGTGGTGCTTTGTAACATACACTTAGATTAAAATCTTATACATAAAAATTCAGCTTTTATTTGTGTTCGCAAAAGTCAAAATATTCAAAAGATTTACACGAATTTTATACAACTTTATATTTTAATATTTGCGTGTTAAAATATTCTTTTTATTCCGAAGTTTTTACGGAAACGAAAAATTCCAGGCGTTTTCCATGTGTACGTAGCCACAGTAAAGTGTGGCAGTTTATTTATTAGTTATATTATAAAATTAGTAATGAAAAACATAAGGTGATATAAGCACATAAATTACATAGCACTCGTATTAGTCTTGATATATAAGTACAACCTAAAATAAAGAATAAGCTAAGACAAAAAATAATACAACACAAAAAAAATGATAAAATAAAACTAAATTGTTAACGAGAGTAAAAATATAAGATTCTAATATTTTATTGATCTTCAATTTAAAACAACAGTAGTTATTCCTGGAAAAACGTATTATCCTCTTTATTCCGAGGCCGCCTTGTTTATATCATATCCATGATCTTATAAAAACAAGTTTGCCGGTTGTGATTCTAATTGTGTAGAATTAATCAGCCCAAAACGAGAGCTTAACGATATACGTGTATGAATCTTAGATGTTCTCGAAGACAGTTCGCCGGCGGAGAATGTCAATTTAGATTTTATCTTGCTATTTGATTCCTGACTTCTCCATTATTGGTATGATTGTCAAATAATATTTATAAAGCTAATGAGCATCTTCTGATCTTTGAAATCCTAAGAATGTGTCTGATTAAATGTCATGTGTTTTTATATCTTATCGTTATTTTATTTATGTCAAACTGATATGGAAATATAATTGATTAATATTTTAATCATTCAATTTATCATATAATCTGTCAAAGGGCCGTCTCACTTCTGAGATTGTTACACTCTTGAGATTGTTTCTACGTAATTTTGCCATTGGCAAAAACTAAACAATAAAATACATTTAATTTGTAATAGCAAATTAACTTAACAATTAGCGTACTGTTTGTCATTGTATGTAATTTTGAATGATATAATATACTTTTATCGACGATTCAAAAGTTATTTAAAAGCATAATTGAAAAAAGTTTATTTTGAATTAAAATTTTTAAGTACGTGTCATTGTATGTATGTGTAGTAAATAAAAGAGCGTATGAATAATCATTATTACATCATTTTCAATGTAATATCGCCAATTATATATTTCAACCGTCAATACAATACGCGGTAAAATATATTCTACGAAAAATGCTTGTGGTTTCGTTCCAACACTATTAATGATTATTTACGCAGAACAGCGGTATGATCACAATAATCCTTGAAGTGCTGTTATTCAGCTAAAAGGTTGTTTAAAATATTTAAGTAATGAACACAACCACAAAAACTATTGAGACGCTATTATATTTAATCCACAAAAATGGATCCGCACCTAAAAAAATATGTGTACTTTTATTTTGATACTTAATATTTTTTTTTTGGTAGTTTTAATATAATGTATCTATACTTTTGTCACCCACCCGACACTTAATTATCATACACAATCATAGAGGCCATTAATAATTGAAATTTTTACTTAAGGTTTTTACTTTTTTTTTAACCAGCTATTTGTTTTTCATTTTGAACTCAATTATGTATTTAATATCTTAAGAAAGGAATGGCGCCATGGCTTTGCCTTGCCAAATTGTATATATATATTTTTTGTAATTTTAAACGTTATTCTTTCGATTTTTAGTACAGATATATTAATATACAAAGGTTAATTTATTTTATTTTGTTAAAATTAATATTTAATTTTGTTGAAGTAATAGATGAAATTAAGTATTATTAAATAAAAGGATAAAAAAAATATAACGGTCTCGGATATTTTCGAGATTTGTGTGATCGTAATGATTCGATAAGAAGAGAAGTCTCACAATAACCTGAATTACAATATTTAAACTAATTATTCTGTAAATTGTTTTAAAAATTATAAAAAGTAGGTATAAAAAAAGGTATTTCTAAAATTTTATTTTAGTATAAAGTATGTACTTAATACTGAGTGATATCGATATTTATGATTCCATAGTTTTATTGGTATCGATACTTATAATACGAAACTGAAATCGAGACGTATCGATACTTTTAAATTTCGCAGATTTTTAATTATATTCTTATTATAAATATCACATTCCACATGAAAGTACCCTTTCGACAAAATTTCATGAGGCTATTACTGATCTTGTCTGTTGGTACCTTGAAAAGCATTGTTTTGTTTATAAAATTATCAGCATTTTATTAATTAGGAAGGCTACAACGGTGCCCTACCGTTATCGCACTTCGATACATTTACACAGTTGAATTGTTTCATTTGTTATAACGCACCCATAATAGCCCTGCTGTTTAGTTTCAAGGCTTGTCTGATCCATATAACAAAATGCAAATTGTGTAAAAAGGCTTAAATATTTTTTTATAATTTTATTTGTAGATTATAGAATTTAATTGTTTTCAGTAAACGTGAAGTCGCTTTATCTTCTCAACTAAATATTTGTTGGTTGGGAATTGAAAAGATTGTTTGTTTTCCTGTTTTCTGGGTAAAACCATTTTAGCTAATTATAAACGTTTGCAAAATCAATTTTAAGCCAATAATCATTGAAAATGCTGTACAACTAAATAATATTTAAAATGTATTGTGTTTATATATAAATATAAACATTGCAATTATTGTAAGGTTCGCGCAGTAAACATTTGGCTCGGGTCAGGTCACGACTCCCGGCAGGGAGGGGGCGCGTCATTCACAGCCAAAATTAGGTCAAACGAACGCTCCTGACACAAATGCAAAAGAGTCCCTTATGCAGAATAAATTGAAATAATTCCATTTACTCTGGTTTTATATACAAAATTAAGTATTACTTATAATTTTTTAAATTACTTAGATAATAAATTTTGTCTTGTTTTTTTATCATATAATAAAATTCCTATATTTTTCATACAGCAATTTTATTTACGACAATGAATTTTCAGGTTGAATGTCACAAGCACCCCTGTTAAAATCATTTATCGCTTCCAATTAGGTCACGAGTATTGGTCATGACATAAATACATGCCTGACCTGTTTATAACGAGTTCATATACATAATATTCTCATATTCATTACATTTAAAACACGCTATTTTATCTTGTTTATTTTGATTCATTTAAATTATCGTTTCGCGGTAACTTTAATCTTCAATCGATACGTAATTATAATACTTAAGTTTTACATAAAATATTTTTCATACTAAACAGTAGTTCAACGTTTTTATTTTAATTTGAAATTCGATAATCATCTTTAGTTGGTGTTTTATTAAATAGAAATAAACATTAAAAAAACGAATCTATTTGTAAGCTGCCGAAATAGGTCAGGTCACCGTATATCTAGCTGGATGCAGTCGCCCCGGTAACCCAGATGCAGCCACAAGGGCAGAGCCTACCCCCAACTTGAATAGATCTCCTGCTTTATTGTTATAGCTCCTATTGACTACATAATAAGGCAAATAATGACAATCGTTTACAACGATCTTCTTTAAATAGTGAAGATTATCCAATCAGTTGTACCCTGATTTGTAATGGTAACTCTAATCAAATAAATTTAATCGAACTATTTATAATATTAATTATTTATTAATAACTACCTTTTTAAAATTCTATGTAAGAAGTTAATTAAGCGAAAACATTAACACTTCTATTTTTAAAAACAAAAAAAAATTCAGAGCAATATTATTTTTTATTAAAAAGCAAATAGGCAATAGTAGTATTTTTCTTTTTTCAATTATTTTATAGACTGAATAAAAATATAATTATAGAAACATAGTTATTGGAATTCGTATGAACGTCGTAAATTTAATTAAATGATATTAAGTACCTTTACTTATTTGAGATAATGACTGTCCTAATTAAATAAGATAACTTAATTAACAAAAGCCGAAACCAGTTATATTGTGAGGGGGCTATCAGTTAAAACGTGTTTACTTTCGTACGCGCTTATTAAAAGTATCTGTACTATAATCTTAAATGCGTTTAAGACATAACCTGTAGGTAATGAAGAAATTTCGTCATACCTTTTAAGACTACGTGAATTGTTTACAATATATGATTATCAATAATATTACTACCAAAATTATATCACAGTGTTATTGTAAATAACTTTTCCTATAGAGTGATCTTATATTATAAAATAAGATATTACATAGATAGAAAAATGCTGTAAACATTTTAATACTCTGACATTATCGTAATTCTTAGAATTTATTCACTAAACAAGTTATGAAGCTCGATACCTACATATGGGAGTGTAAACGTTACTCACACTAACATGTTGCAGTGACAACACGATGAGTAAACGAGTAGAAGCCTAGTTACAGTCAAAGTGTTCGCTATGCACACAGGTTTGCTGCACCTGTGTGGGTCGGAGTCTGTGTGTGTACGGTGTAAGCGTAGGCGATACGTACACAGAGCTTTCACGACGCAGCCTTGGCCGCGAGACACGTGCGTCACTAGGGCTGCGATCAGGGCTCTCCGTTGGAATAACATTTGAAACACTAATATGAACCTTATGCAAATCACAATATGAATTCTAAATTAATGCGACTCAAAACAATAAACATATGTGTTTTACAATAGACATTGTTTATAAAATACAATTATTTATTTGTTACAAATTAAATCATTCACGTTAAAGTATTGCGTAGGTGCTCACGATCACTCTGTTACTTTTTAATTTCTTATAACATGTTTTTTAACACAAAAACATGTTGCATCACAGTGGCTGTATAACTGTTACTTGGAGATTATCGACAAATCTGTCGATGTAAGTAACTGCATTATTCAGCGGGTGGAGGGTGGTCCTCCACCACCCCTCCCTGTCAGCTGAGCGACACGTGCGGACATAGTAGCCCGTGTAAATACGCTGTACACACTTGGTGTTTAACAATACACATTTATGTAAATATTTACATATAATATATGATTACCATCATCTGTACAAGCACAACTCTCCTTACACATATGGACTAGATACAGATATAGATATTACGTATAACATAATTATATTACCTTACATTGTCTTTTTACCAACCAAAATTTGCAATAAAAAGTCTTATATTTCAAATGAGTATAAATG
The DNA here is from genome assembly GCA_037950945.1 of Hypolimnas misippus. Lineage (NCBI taxonomy): Eukaryota > Metazoa > Arthropoda > Insecta > Lepidoptera > Nymphalidae > Hypolimnas > Hypolimnas misippus. Next base: position 8,897,736 of record JBBEEQ010000025.1, on the reverse strand, counting down.
TTATTTTAAAAAATAGTATGAATTTGCATGATAATTTTTTTTTTTCATATTAAAAAAAACAATATTTTCAAATAATAATATAAACAGGCAACCATTTCATCAAATACAATAAGTATTTGTATAATATAAACACAGAACAAAAATATGCATTCTATTAGACATATTTATACGATTTTGTTGATATTATGATTCGTTATATATTGATATATCACTATAAAGTAAACTAAATGTGAATGTATACTACATTTAAAACCACAAACTCAACGAACAAAAATATATACAGCATTTCCTGCAGGAATAACATAATACCTACGTAGCGTCGGCCATTAAAATACATTGTATTTATAACGAAAGAAAACGAGTAACAATGTTAAGTATTATTCATTCTCTTACAGATTCGGCCGTCACTTTGTTTTGTAACTGCAGCGATCGATCTGATATGCGCGCGCGCATGAATGCATTCGCGGTGTGACGGCTTCCCCATATGGCCAAGGCTAGGCCTTTTATGGCTCACATAAGTGGCCACTCACCCACCCGCTGAACGAGGCAGCAATATCAATGAACTGCCCATCAATAAAACATGTGGCACTAAGCCAGGAAAGGAAACGGCGAAATGAGAAAAAGAAATATTTGAAAAAGGCATGCAATGCGTACACTCGATTGCGATTGTTTGTGCTATTGGAAAGCATTCAATGTTAAGCTCCGCGTACACGATATGAATTATTCGCTGAAATTATTTTTTTTTCTTTCCGCTTACTATCCGCCATATTCGTCGTGATTGATTTCATGTCGTTACATAACTCGTATCGCTGTGTGGCCAGACATTCTAATAGGAAAAGGCGTATAACTCACTGAGCGACCGCGCGCAAGGTTCCCGACACATTCAACCTCTGAACTCTCTGCGAGATGTTTTATCGATAGGTACGTGACGTAGGATTAAATAACTAGCATAAAAAGGGGCCCGTGGGAAGCGCAATATGGCTGTCTATTCTGCTGTAGTAAACAATAAAACGCAACTCGAATACAGTAAATAATAAATAATAATTAATTAAACCGCAAATCTATTATTGCGAGTAAATAAGTCACATTTAGTCATTATTATGTTTTCATATGGAATGACCTTCGGTACTTACAAACGTGTAAATTATAAGTAGGTATTGTAATTCGCAATCGATTACAGTTCCATAAACTGTTATAAATATTAACCGAAAATTTTGTTATCGATGAAATAAATTTATAGCAAACACACTTGATTAGCTGTATTGGTTTCGCCGCGACGCTCGCGGGTCCCTAATGAAGCAGGTTTGTGCAGCTGCATTCCAGCCACGCATTTTCTGGGAACACAGTTTTTTAACGCGGAGATGGAATGTCAGTTTTTAGAGCCGGTGCGTATGATTTTTCATTGAAATTAAAAAGAAAACGCTTTGCGCTTGTGTAGACGTAATAAAAGCAACTCAGAATGCCGCCGGCGTTTGTGCCCTTCTTTTTGTCGTCTGCAATCCTCCGCTTGTTTTATTATTTGCTGACAAATAAACGTTCATCTAAGGATGTAAGGATAGTTTTATATGGAGTGAGAGGAACCTGTGTGAATGTATTATGGCCAATTTTGTCTATATGAAGTCGGCGTGGCTGAAATACAATCGCTTTTAGATTTTAAATTTACAGACGTCATTTTTTTTACTACGTCACGTGATGTTATGCAGTGGAATTGTTTATTCAGCTACAGTACAACTTGCTTACCTAGTGATTATTACAAGATTTTCGTGGTTTATATACCGCAAATGTATGTAAATGTATATACATTGTATATATAACACATTTGCGGTATATAAACCACGAAAATCTTGTAATAATCATATAATAATGTATAATGTATATTATACATATTGAATGTGTCATCATAACACTTTTGTCCTCCTACTAAATCAAATAATAACTAATCGTAGGTATGTATATCCTACTAATATTATAAATGTGAAAGTTTGTATGTGTGGATGGATGGATGTTTGTTACTCTTTCACGCAAAAACTACTGAACTGATTTGTTTGAAATTTGAAATGAAGATGGCTTATATCTTGGATTTAAATTTAATATTCCACGCGGACGAAGTCGCGGATGAAAGCTACTAATATATAGTACTAACTAGTACTATATATTTATGTGAAATTTTAAACAATATATTTATATTATATCAGACAAAATTTGATAGCACCCAACAGCGAGATAAGACACGTTAATCCATAAAAGTAACTTTTTATGCTTTTATTTTTTTATCTTTTGATAATTATCCCGTGTCGCATAAGAAATTTAGTAAGGTGCGATTGGAAGCGGTATGGTGTGTATAACCTGCTAAATTTCCCATGGCAGGGGTTGAAGCCCGACGTTTACAATCACGCGAACCTCTGAACGCATGATTCGCGTGAGAACTTACGTAAATTCACCTTACACGAAACCGAAATTTTTGAGAATATTTCTAATTACAATTTTACTGAACAAACTATGGATTTGTATCTGTCTGAAAAAATAATCTGAGAATGACAAAGAATAAAACAAAAGAAGTGACTATTCATGGGTTATTGATTTTTATCGTCAGAATAAATAATACTGTTGTATATGTAAATGATTTTCGTCACTAATCAATTACCGGACTAATAAATAAAAATAAAATATATTTATTCGTTCGGTTACTAGATAAATAGACTCAACCTAAAATAATAACTGAATTTAAATAAATCGGATTGATAAAATTATAAATACATTCAGTCAAACATAGGACCACCTCGCTTTTTGAAGTCGGTTAAAAATGCAATGGTATGTTATTTACTATAGACGAATAAGACTTTTTTCGCTTACATTTTTATAAGAATCCATAATATATAATATTAGTATTATTAAAAATATTAAGTTATGATTATTAATTTACATAATATAAGTAATATACTTTTTTTTGTTTCAATTTAAGTATTATTTTTAACGTAGACATTATATAATATTTAAACATACAATACAGTTCTTAATTCGTTACGGGTAATGAAGCATTCCGACTAATTAATTTTAATTTAGTGTAATTTAAATAAACGATTTCCTCAACTGGACGCGAACGGAACATCACAAACAAAAGATAATCCTGTACAAACAAAGAACGTCGGATCAGGAAAGCGGAGATGTTTAATTAATTAAATTTCTTCTACGCTTGCCAAGAGGAGGCTTCCAGTGCTAATTTCGTACTGCAACAATGACTTGTGTACGAGTTTGTGGCACGTCTTCAAACATTCTCAGTATTTGTTATCTATTTATATATGAAATCTAGCAGTTCCTCGAAGCTTCGCCCGCGTGTATTTTATGATTTGATAGACGATATTCCTGATAAAATACTATGTTTTCGTGGTTTATATTTCATTATTTACTACATATTCATTATATGTAGTAAGTATTAAGTTACCTCTTTTCACCCTCTTAGGGGTGAACTATCCTAAAAGGCGCTTACTGCCGAAATTTCAAGTTAATAGCCCCAGCCGTTTAGGTACTGCGTTGATGAATCAGTCAGGCAGTCAGTCAGTCAAGTGTTTACGTATGTATAGATGCTCGCTGTGTGCAGTTTCATATGCAATTTCTTAATGTCATTGACGTCTGATTTTTTAAGAGCTATGAAATGAAATAGTTTTTGGGACTGGCATGGCATGTAATATATGACATTTTAAAAGATTAATTGTCGATTATTAGAAATTTATTTTGCATACTTGTGGTGTATCTTTTGTTATATTAGGATTTTCAATGTTTTAATGATTATTATTCTGTTATTACAATATTTATGCAAACAAATTGGTCATATACATTTGCTTAAATAATTAAAAAATGTTTTATTACGTTAACCCAATCAAAACAAGTTTTATTCTAGATAACAGATGTCAAATTGATAATTCTATAAATGTAGATGAAAGTCCAACACAAGTGTATGTTTGTCACGTATCAGTTTCTTGTTTATATGCTACATACAATTTTTGTTCAGTCACGATTTATTTAAATCAGTATTATTAATGCGGCATGTCCTAATATTACTGTTTACTTACGTGTTTAAGATTTCAGAATATTATTATTTTGAATTGTAAACAAACCAAGAAACACACTTTTAGTCAACCATATCTTTTAAAAGTATAACATTTATAGAATTTTCTTAATCTCTGTATGTTTGCCCATCAGTGGGGTTTTTCTCAAAAACTTCTTTTTCGTATATTATGTACTAGCCTTGCAGTTTTACTCACGTTTATGGTTACCGCTTCGCTCTTTCATTCGCTTTCTTTTCAAAACGATTCAGTATTTTTAGCAATTACCTTCTACATGTAAAGTAAAGTAACAGCCTGTAAATGTCCCACTGCTGGACAAAAGCCTCCTCTCTTAGTAAGGAGAAGGTTTAGAGCTTAATCCACCACGCTGATCCACTGCGAGTTGGTGGAATTTTCAGAATTTATCTCGGCATATGCAAATAACCTCACGATGTTTTCCTTCACCGCTGAGCTCAAGATGAATTTAAACACAAATTTATCCCTTGAAAATTCAGCAGTGCTAACCGGCGTTTGAACCCGCCATCATCGGTCGGAACGACGTGTTCTAACCTTACCTTCTACATACAAACTTTCAAACTATTACCTGTTTATAATATTAGTATATAATATATAGGTTATAGAACTAACAGAGCAAATAATAACATTACATCATTTATGTTATTTTACGAGAAGCGTAGGTAAATGTACAGTGTAACGTACACAGACCCAACATGGGTTGATAGTCAGTAGTTAAATAGCATGATGAGTACTAAAACCTAGTTGGCGTGATGGAGATGTTTCTCCACATCTAACGCCGGATATCCACCGCTTGTCTAAAGTGGTGTGAGGTCACTACAGTTAACGACATCAAGATGGCCAGCAAGTTGAAGGGCCTAGTTTACAGATCATTATAAGATCAGTCCTAATTTATGGAAGCAAGACATGGGTCGTAATGAAAAGGCATTTTCATTCCATTTGTGTGGCTGAGATAAAAAAGCTGAGATGGATTTTTGGAATGACGAGGCTCGATAAGATCCATAATGTCTAATGAGTATGTTCGTATGGAGTACGCGACATTACGAGAAGCAGCAGTAAAAGCTGTTGCGATTATTGTCACGTCATAAATACGTGTCACATGTCAAAAATAGACCACCCATAGGCAATATAACAACTTCAATATATGCATCTAGCAAACTGCGAAGAGAAAGACCAAGATTGCGATAGTTACGAGTATGTGTTGCGAATGACATAAAGAGCTTCTAGAAGAAAATGTCGAGGATAGAGCGAAGTAGAAGAAGGAAAGAAGGAAATCGGACTCCGTCACAAGAGTGACGCTAAGAAGAAGAAAGTTTTATACAATAGTATTTATGTAGGTCCTTTGGCATTCAAGTAACACTTATTTCAGTGTTATAAATTATTTTTTAAACAAAATAGGTATAAAATATTATACGTACCATGGTAGATTCATTTAAAACAAACAATAAACAATTCCAAAATTATAGATTAACATAATAATTTTAATTAACGGAAAGTACTCAAAATTATTATGTCATTCATTTTGATAAAGTTAGGTTAGACCCAAATGTGCCCTAAATAAATCGAGTTTTCCGTTAATTTTAACTCATTTTTCCAAACATACATAGTTACTATGCCTTATTTCTGAAAGGTTCCGACGTCGACTTTTTGTAGACATCGGACTGGCCACGTGCAAGTTATTCTTGCATAATCATTGTTCCGTAAATACCTACAACTAAATTATTGCGATGAATAAAACTCGTAACTATATTAGTTATATATTTACATTTTTTTTACAAAATATAGTTGTTTATTTTTATATTTATTTAGATAGTGCTTTAAATAACTTTTAGTTTACACGATGGCACACCACACGGTTATCTAATTTTTGTACTGATTTCACTAATATTCGATACCAAATGTTTTTGCATGCGAAATTTGATTTTTCTACTTTTGTTTACGCAGAGAAAATCTTCGAAAATATACCCGATTCCTGGTGGGGAGATCAGGTTGTAGCTTTTATTTCTCTTACTGTCTCTACATTAAAGGTTCTTTTAACTTATCACAGAAAAAAAGTATCACTATAGTATAATGAAAAATCGCATTTTAATACGAATGAAGCAACAGGAATATTATTCCGATAATTTGCTAAACTCTCGAGTCGAGTCTTCTTATGAATAATTCGGTAGCTACGTCAATCGATGTGCCGTGTGAAAAAACCATTAGGAGGCTAAACAAACACTAAGTAGGTATATTTGTGATAGTTCTTACATCACCGCCTTTTAGCCTTTTTACATAACAAGATAAATACAGTTTTTTTTTTCTTATTTAGATTTTATATTATCGACGACTCGTTGAAATATTGATTTCAAGAAAATTTTCACACATTTCTATTTCCGTTAACATACTTAGGACTTATTTTTAACCGACTTCAAGGAAGAGGTGTTCCGGTCGTAGTGTGTTGGTTTTTTAAGTTTGGACCCATAAAACTGCGTTCTTCATATATTTTTAAAATTCTCTTAATACTTTCAGATTGGTTTTATTACATTTTTTTTTTTCAAATAAAAAATGTAAGCATATCAGAAATGTAAGTATATCATCCAAGTAAGCGAAACAGGGTATTTTTAATTTTCTATTTTCCTTTTTTATCTTATATACTTGTTAAAAGTGATAACTATTTATTAAAAACCATTTACAATTAGTCTAGTATTACATCAGAGAGAGTCACAATCATGGCGTATAGAGAATTTACGAGTATTATGACGGATTCAAATTAACATGTTCTTATGTACTTATCTACATACCAACATGTGTGTATTTAGTAGTGCTTTATTGGAACACGTTATACTTTTAAACAAAATATATTTCACATTTATAAAAATAAAGAAATCGTCGTACTTGCTTTAAATCTGGCTATCAGCAATCAGGGGTTATTACTCCAATTACTTCTCATTGCACAAAAATAACTGATAAAACGTCCGTCCACTCGAACGTTTATCGTGTCCGTCTAATTAGTAGCGTTTAAAGTTTTATCTGGATCCTTAACAACGCTCGTTAACCATACGCGATAATAATAGCACAACAAACTGGGACAGCGTACGATGTCTTAAAATAGCATCAAGTAGCGCGAATCGTTGATACTTATTAAATACGCGGCTGAAGTCACTAAACAAATGATTGCAGACAATTAGTCAATTATCGCGAGGCTGCCGGCGGCGCGGGAGCACGGATCGCGTAGCGCGGTAGCTGTAGTGATGGCCCGATAACATCGATTGATGCGAAATTTTTAATAAATTGTTTACATTTATGTCCTTGCTCGTATAAAATGTATTAAGTACATTCTTGACTATATTTAATTTGACTTGTGTTTTGTAAAAACGTTTTTATAAAAGTTTAATCAATATTCGAATAGTTAATTAATTGAGATTATCGTTAACTCTTAAAAATTAATGGGGGTAAAATGTTGATATAATTTTATTCGAATTCTGATTTTAAACAAAATCTTCAGGTTTCTCTTTTTAAGAATAATTTTGCACATCGTTCATTCTTTAAATGCAGTAACAATTATTTTCAACATTAACGTGGGTCTCGTTTAAATTTTATCGATATCGCAGAGTCTCTGCATTAGTTGCTGAGGTTAGGTAGTTGCTGCGTTTGTGCAGAGCGCGACAAGGACGTTGACCCGGCAACCTTGAGCCTCGCAATTAATTTCAATCAGCTTTAAGCCTCAAACCGACTCAACACTACATTTAAAACGCAACAATGAACAAATTACCTTTTCTCGAATGAATTATGTATTTAATCTCTAGTTAAGACTCCTACTTTAAAATGTTACCCCATACGTTTAAATTCAATATTGAGATCTGTAATTATACATTAGTTATGTATTTCATAGTGAAAAAAATTATTGTTTGATAAGGTACATAATTAAGTATATATTTTGCTTAGTAATAAATTTTTATATTAAGTAAATTACAAGAGATATACACGAAATTTCATAAACAACTTTACATATAGCAGTTTTACGTACCTGGCTTTGCATTATAATTATCCTGCCATACAATGCTTACTTTAGCCAACATAAGTAAAGTACATTGTACAGTAATTGCATCATGAACACTTACCTCCAACACGAAGAGGTGAACACCACTTAGGAGCCCTCAAAGCGCTCGAAATGCCTGCGTCCAACGAACGCGCCCACAAACACGAGCGCGAGCACTTTACTACAATTTTACTATACTTGCCAGTTGGAACGGCAGACCGAACACAATGCCTCACAATAACGTCTAAAACTACACTCAGTTTGTATTACATCGAACATTATTCACAGATTTATTCGGTTCCAACCTTAATATATACGCAATGAATCATGCAACCGAGAAAACTATAGCCAGTCGATGGTTTCTTGACATAATCTGTATGTGTCAGGATAATGACCCGAGTATGCCCGTGCGCCGCGCCCGTGCTCTGTGCCGTAATAGCGATGCGTACTACGAACTACAACGTACTTTATTATATTGACTATTGTTATAGCTATACGAACCGATGCCGGAGAGATTGAAACTCACGAACCTATTTTACATACATGATAAGTACCACTACATTAATTGCATGCGTAGGCGACCAAGCGCAGCGTACGTATCTCTTGATTTTATTTTATTACACAATATATATTAAAATTACATCAGCACAATCCAACTGGTGTGATATATAGATAATTATTTACACCGAAAATGTATATGGCCTTGCTTAATAAAAAAACAAGGTATTATTTTCATATTACTTTATTGTAATTGATATAGAGTTTTCTTTTTAACAGTTGACTAAGCATGAATTCTACCAAAACAGTTCAGTGATAATACTAAACAAATAATTTTAAAAGAATCTACATTACATAAAAATAATTAGCACATAAGCAGGATCAAGAGTCAGCGATGTGTTCTTCCTTATCAGAGTATTTCTGCGAATTCCGCGTGTTCACAAGAACTAGAATAACGAGTGAGTATCTCTTAAGACTTTTATCCGCGATCACAAAAACATTTTCCTGTTTCGCAGATTAAACATGTTTATACTTGAAATACACGGAGGCATTTATCACAAGATGCTTTTATTCTATTATATAACAAATAACTTATTTATGCATACCTATGAGTAAACAATGAATAGCTACAATATATTTAATTATTATATAACAAACGTTTTAGTCCTTTAATGTAATACATGTGGATTTCTACGCTCTCGGGAATATAGCAGATATTATCACTTTTCTTGCTACATTTACAATCTTTGGAGGGAGGGGTGGGGGTGTGTTACTCGGAAAATAATTAAAGAACTTCACGCCTTTATTGCCTCAGGACATCCAAACATCCAAATCCGCCGCTGAGACAGTCTCTAACAGACATAACAATTCTGCGAAGTCTAAGCCTAAATGTCAAATTGTCAATAGCTCCACGTATTTATACAGTATTTGTCACTGTTTCTTTTAAATATTATGTTGGTGTATGTACAAAATAATAATGTAAATAATTATAGTGTAATTCAGCCGTAAGTATGATATTCAATTAAAAACCTTATATGTACTTTCAAATTTTATTTCATTCGTTATCAAAATAAATCTATGAGTTTTAAAGGTATGGTGTACTGTAACTGTAATTGTACTTCAATAGTCTATAAATGTGTCACTGCTGGCCAAAGGCATCTTTTATTAAGGAGTATGTTAGAACCCCAGCCTGCGTTAGTAGATTGGAGTCCTAATTGTTTTTTTTTATGTAGTATATTGAGCCCTAACTTTCTCCTTAATAACTCTAATGCGAGTAAATCAATGTATATTTATCAGAATTCTCCCAACACATGCAGGATTTCTTACGATGTTTTTTCTTACGATGACCGCTGAGCACAAGACTAAACACTTTAATACTTAAAAACCCAGTGGAATAGCTTGGTTCAAATCTGCGACCATCAGCTTATATTGTCGTGTTCTAACCACTAGCCCATCTCAACAATACAACTAAATAAACACTTAACAATTTATATATAATAATTTATAGCAGAATTCAATCCATTAGAATGATTTCGAGTCACGTGTACGTAAGTGCTCGTGAGAGTACACATTATGGATTATTGTGATACACAGAAGCTCTTACAGTGTGTTCGTCGACGTAAATATTATAAATATCGTTAGCTTGTGTACCGCTGTAACTCTTTTGTTTGTCTTGGGCTCACTCGCAACGCTCTCTTTGTAAATGTTTTCGGTTTAGGGTTGCGTGTTATAACCAGAGGTAAATAATTATTTTCCATTAAATACTGATAAAGTAGATTTTGAAAAAATAAAAAAAATTTTAAAAAGAAATATAACAAGACGTAAAGCACATTCATCTCATCTGCAGAGTACAAAATCATGTAGAAACTGCCCTCGCTACCCGGTATCCTCAATTTGGGCGCTTGACTAACTACTTCGTTGAATCGAAAGAGTTTAATACTCGTATACATATATTTATAGTTAGTGTAAAGAAAAAAATGTTGTAACATACAAATATATTTTGACTATAGTATTTGTATTAGCTACCTGCGAATCATTTATGTTATGTTTTCAAAGGTTTTAAAAAACAGAGAGACATTTCGTAAAAAATACAATCGTTTTCGAGTACGATAGAAACAGTCCGTCACATGCTTTTATTTATTTCTGCGAAGATTTTCTTCAGATAATTATATATTACATATAAAAAAAAATTCCTTAAAAAATATGCATTTAAGAGGTGAAGACCGCACTCAAATCAGATCGGTAGTTTTCAAGAAAATCGCGGTCATAAAACTCTATATACATATAAACGAGTCAAATACAAAACCTTTTTTTTAAGTCAGTTAATAACACTTACTCCGTATAGTCTGTCTTAGGTTTTACATAATTCTATACCTAACTTTAATATATTAAATATAAACATGAGTTCATTATTATTATGCTAATTGACGCGTTTAATATATTAATGAGGTCGACCTTATACAAAGCATCCCCATATTATCTCTCACTTCAAATTGCCAAATGCCATAAAAGGATTTATATTAGTACTAATAAGTATATTGGAAAATAAAATAATATTTTTTAATAAATATAATTATATAAATGCGAAAAAACTTCTGTCTATTACACTATACGATTTTTATAGAAATTAGTATCAAAACAATTTCCACTAGACTAAAACTTTATTAGAAGCCTCTCCCCTGCCGTTGCATTCTAGATTCGATTATTAAATAAAATAAAACTAACGCTGATCCCGCCGACTGAATCTAGTAACAAATAATTTACAATCCAACAACACTATCATAAAATATTTCTACATTTCATTATTGTGAATTTGTCCATAGTAATATTTTTAAAGCAAAAGTTCTCACGCTTAAACCGCCTTATCAATTTTTATGAATTTTTCATATAAATATAGACTGGATAATAGAAAAGAACCAAGCCACTTTGTGTGAAAAAAAAATAGAAATAAGTTGAAAGTTTTTAGGCAGACAAACTCACGTAGAATCTCAAAATATATAAATGATAAATTAATTTCAAATTATTTTATAATATTTTACTCAATGGTAACAATAAAATTCGTATAAATAAGAATCATTTTATAATAAAACGTATTTCATCCTTGTGTTTATTGTTATATGAATATGAATCACCGTTTCACCTACACATTGATATTAACGTGAATGAGGATAAACGACGAGTGCTCCGTGGTCGAAACCTAAAATAAAATACATTCAACATCCGCAGATACGAAATATCAATATCAAACTAACATTATAAGTGCGAATGTTACATGTGATATATGTGTGGTACCTATTATGTGTTGCTGCTTCACGCTACAACGACTTAACGGTTATGAGAGAGATTCGGATGGGAGATGACTGGAATAAAACAGCCTTATCCCGAGTCGACAGCCACAGCTTGTTTTAAATATATGTAAACTTATTCGTGCGGTTCGAAATTTAAAGTTGTGCAATATTGTTGCAATTTTTTTTTCAGAAAACTTGGCACTGGATGAATATTTTACGAATTTCCTGACATGTACAAGGTTTGTTTTTAAACACATTTTTTTATTTCCTAAGATATTTCTTATTTTCAACAGTAACAACAACAGTCAACAATAACAGTCGAATTGGATAAAAAGTTTTGACAGGTTTTTTAATCTACATTTTTTTACGTCTTCGTACATTAAAATTATCTCTCATGCAAATGCATTGTTTGCATGTTTTTGAAGTAAAGAACTTTATCAAATTTAATGATATTTCGTAATTGTATGATACAAATACTTAATTAAAAATAAAAACTCAAACGTACGTACTCATTAATTTGCGAAGATTATGCGATAACGTTCTTAAACATTTAAGCACCCGACCTCTAAATATTCAAATAATTATTCAGAAGAACTAGATGTCGACTAAGGTTTTTCTCTCGTAAGGAATAAGCTTGCTTCGTATAATATTCCAGGGTTGTAATCTGAAGTACTTCGTCTATTGAGCTGAAGAGTATGTCTGTTTGTTTATTTGATTGCGGTAATAGTTATGGAAAAAGGTTTTATATTATAAAAGGACTTATGAGAGGGCAGCAACGCGAGGCACATCTTACTTCACGTCCATATTAATAGACGAATTTATAGACTAATAAAAAAATAATGACTTTTATAAATTAAACGTGAAATAGGTATACAAGACGCTTAGTAAAATTTACTTTTTCGTACCACCGGTATCGTCAATATGAATGGCAAATTCCTCTGCCCACTTACTGGCCTGAATGATTTCGACATTCTTGGCGCAGCTCCGATAATCTGAGAAAAAAATAAACGAGCTGCAACGTAAATAAGCTCACTCCGAGTTTGAAAGTGCGCACAGTGGCACGAAAAATAAATCACGACGATATGGTACGCTCGGTATAACGTATTTTTACGCAACGCAGGCTCTTTGTTTATATATAGTTAGTAACGCTGGCACACAGACGGCTGGTTATTCAACCGGGCACATTCCGCGACGGCTCCACTTTTTGCTCGGCCGTCCGTCCTCCGGTCGAGGAAAAACGACCAATTAGAGCTTTTAGGGCAGGAATTATCGTCCCGCATTGTCCGCGTGTGCGTCGCGCCTCTCCCACCTCAAAAACATCACTCTCCGATACGATGCCGTCAGATGCCACGTCTGTCTCTTTCGGCGTCTTGTCTGTTAGAATACCGATTACAATATTATCTTCGCTTTTTGAAACAGAAATACAAGTTTAACGTTTACTTTTGTTTATCGGAGACGGGCATTCCTTTTCTTCGAATGATAAAGTCTATATAAGCGAGCTTAAGTCACGTCTTATGTAATGACATGGCGCCACCGATATTTTTTACGGCGACGACGTTTCCATCAAGAAACTGACCAGCGACCTAAAAAAATTTTAAGCGAAGACGCATGCGTAAAAATAGTTAATCGTACATTTTTCTGAATGAAGAGCGATTGTTTATTTTAAGATCAACTAAATTTATTTGAGCGCTTAGAGCGCTTATCGTTTCATTACACACTGAGTTTTGAGATCCATCAAACAGCACTCGAATACTGACAGATAGAGACGAAAATAACGCAGGAGTTCCGAAGTGTTCTTTTTATTCGTTATATCGACTTATTTTAATCTCGAGGCCTAGTGGCGGACAATGTAGGACCAATAAAAGTAAAAAAGAGAACGATTTTATGGGTGTACGCGGCCCCCGAGCAACGACGCCAATAAAAGCGATCAACACGGAACAGACATAACAAAAAGTTAACTCCTGTGGCGCACCATCAACATTATTTACATTTTTTCACATTCTAAGGCGATGCGGTATCAAGTTACCTATCGGAATGTGTAGTAGGTTCTTGCGAGTTCTTTCTTTGGACCGAATACAAATCTACGTGTCAAATTACTGTTTCAAATTACACGATAAACTTAAGGATTACATATAGATTTAGTTTTAACGTGATGCTTTAATTGTTTTGGAAGTGGGTACCTACTCAGGAGAAAAAGCATAATATTGTTTGTTAATTTCATTATTTTGTTTTTTCGACCTGTTCTTATCTGTGATATTCATTAAAAAAATAATCATTCATTACCAAATTTCGTTTACTAAACTTTAAAACATTTACATTACAATTATGTGACGTAAAAATATTTAAAAAAAATTTAGAAAAACATAAACCGTTTAACCATAATCAAATGAATGTATAACGTTACGCTAAAATATTATTCTTCTATCCACAACATTACAGATATCATAATTTATTAATAAATAAAAATTATATATATATATATATATATATATATATATATATATATATATATATATATATATATATATATATATATATATATATATATATATATATATATATATATATATTAATTTCATTAACAGTTTTTAAGAATATTAGGAATTGAACTACTTAAGTAGGTAGCTTTTAATTATTATTTTTATATATTATTTTTTATGGAATTCCCTGTTCAAAATATTAAACAAGAATATACTTATAGGTCTCTACATAATCAGTTGCTATAGAAAATATTAATAATAAGATCTGGTCTATTATATACGATTTAACACTTATTTTTCGATAATAACTCTACAGGGATTTGTGTTTGGGGAAGACCTTTTTTTTGAATATGAAAAAAAATTTACCTGAATTTTAATACTGGCGACGTCGGACCTTTAGAGTATCTTACTACGGAATTACGTTAGCAAAAAAAATGTCAATAGCACTAGAGGGATGGCGCTAAAGTATGAAAAAGTATTATGGAATGACACTATTGTGTTGTGTAAGTGTTTGAGAAGAGTTTCAATAGCGGCGCTATTTCACGTCGAGAACCTTACATTACTTACCTGTGACGTCTACTTCAGAGCTGAGCGGTACAATGACAAAATTGTCGCAAAAAATGTACTCGCCTTTATAAGCTTTTGTATAAATTAATTACTTTCAGTCAAAAATATTTTGTGGTTCAAGATTGGAAGTCGACTTTTGTGTATAATTAAAAATATATTATTTTGATTATAAGAAAAATATAGAGCATATTATACAGATAATAAACTTGTATAATATATATATATATATATATATATATATATATATATATATATATATTAAGACGTAAACCAAAAACTTTGTACTCCTTTATACGAAAATTGCGCGGACGGAGGAGTATAAAACTTCGTACACTTAGATATAGTTTATATAGCGAAGACATATAAGTATAGAAGGAGTGAAGAATGCTAACATTAAATTAATTAAAAAACATAACACACACTACCATGCATTTGACACACAAGCACACGCATATAAACTCTTTTTTTACTGTTAAAGTCTGTGGTCAAAGTGAGAATAGATAATCTGTGGTCAATCTTTAATCAATTGAACATTTAATGAACTACGGTTGAATTTCTACCAATAGGCAACTACTAGTAAATTCTTGGAATACATCCCTACCACATGGGTTTCTGGAGTTACCGACCTATTTAAATTATATTAAACGTAGGTACTTATCCTTTAAAATTCATTCTTATCAAATACTTATACATTTGAAAAGACTGAACTTATTTGGATCAATTATTAAGATATATAAAATAAAGTATAAAATAAAGAAATATAAAATTTTATCAATCTTCGAATTTAAAGAATTATTAAGCTATTAAGTTAATAATCTTTTAAGTTTTTTAGCTCAATTTTAGTCCGCCTATGACGTATGTCAAAAATTAACTTATTTTAATATTAAACGTACCATATATACATGTGATAGAGCAATTTTAAGAATCAAAATATAAATATGTACCAAATAAGGTAATAAAAATGCAATACCTTTAAATTAATAACAAATATTATTAATAATGCTAACATTACGATAAAATATAAGTAGTTGTCTTATTTCACATACTTAAATTCAAAGATACTAGGAACCAAAAACACTGATACGACAAGAAATGAAGAGAAATCCCAAATACCAAATAACTGTGTTCCACATGATTGTATGAGAAAAAAAGTATACTCTATAAGAAACACAATTAAAATGACACTTGTAGGGATCATTCTCACACTAACAATAATTAGGAGCGGTCTACAAAGCACAATGGGACATATTGAGCCCATATGTGCAAAATTATTTACGGTCGATTGTAGCCACGTTGCGCCCAGATTTCAAATAAAAAAAACTAAACGTCAAAAGACTGACTTCGACTTTTGCACTTCATCAAAAATAAATTTACCTTCGAATAATACAGCTTCAACCTGCTCGAGTCATTGTCATTTTAACACAATACATTTCAAAAAAATATGAACCCCAAGCTTCCCCCAATCTATTGTTTGTAAAGATACGGACCTGAATTATTGTTTTTAACCAACTTTATCTTTTGTATTCTCGAGTGGCTTTTAAATAGATACTTCTAAAGGTTTTTGTTACAATTCTAATCTGTATAACAAGTGCGACATTTGAAAGCTCGGTATATTTTTTTGTCAAATTAAACGATTTCTAAATAGAGTTTAATGCTACCGATATTACGTTCCAAGTATAAGCCTATTTTATCAATTATTTTATACTTTGTAACATTTTGATACTTCGTTTTTTTCAATAAATTTTTTCATAACTAAAAAAAAATTAAAATGTAAAAAATAATCTTTAATTATTAAATAATGAGTCAACATTAAATAATCATAATTAAAAGATAATATAAACTGTCATTAAAATAATATTGACGAATGCTGACCGACTCGTCCTATTGATAAAAATTACTTAACGTATGTGATAGTATTTACAAGAATTATTTTTAAAATATCCTAATTTTATAACGATAATATAATGTACCTAACTAATGAAAACAAACTGATTTTTCTCGTGTTTTGGAATAGCACATCCTGCAAAGAGTAATCGGCACGACAAGGACGTTTAATATTATAAAAACTTATATTTAACAATATTTTATCTTAATGTTATTATAGAGTTAGTTTTTCAAACCTTATTTTTTTTAATTATAATGCCATCTAGTAGCTTATTTTGAAAGTAACATCAAACAGGCACTGAGACTACTTTATTTCATGTTATGTTAAATTTCAATATAGTTTCAACTATGGTCGCAAGATGGCACTGTAAAGTAAAAAACACTTTAAAATATTAATATGTCTTTAAAATTACAAAATTGTAATAATGAATTTTACCTATAACATGTTTTTAAATGTATATAAGTGGCAGGCAGTATTTTAAGACTCTTATCTTCTCTAAAAATAACAATATAAGAATATTGAGAGTACGACACCAAGATTGACATTGCAGTTTTCTCTACGTATCAGTGATATTTTATAAAATATAATCACTTTTATGAGTTATATGTTAAACTCATACTATTTCATGATATCCAACTTCGACTTCGACGTCGTTACCTGGTTGCTAGGTAACGTCTTCAAACAAAGTCAAAGTGGTCGGCAATCTGAGTGACAAATCCATGAACGAATAATATATCTATAGTTTTATATACCTGTAATAATGAGGTAATAGCCATTGACTCAATATTAAAAAAAAAATGAAAACTGTACTGAGTCTGTTATTATAGCACCATGTCGGAATTATTTCACAAAAGCTGTTACACATCGCGCAGCACTGGATACAAGTATCGCACGCTTTCTACAAACACCGGTGATAAAAAGCGACGAGACAGCAAAGAGGACTCCACAATTGATAGAAAATTTAAAGAATTAAAGGGCGAAATAAGTTCAAGAATCATCAAAGAGGTAGATGAGGCGCAACGAGCGAGAAAAGCGATTCAGGGTAGATTTGAAAAAATCGATACAAAAATCAATTCGATGCTCGATGTACAACACACAATAATAACTTTAAGAAAGGATTTACGCGTAGCAGAGAATATTTTAGTCGATACAATGGAAAAAGTGGAAAAAATGGAAACTGTCATTGGAGATAGTGAAGCTTCCAGCTTGCATTCTAGAAGTTCCTTTTGCAAACCTCGACGAACGAATGGTTCATAAGTAAAAATATTTAATACTATTCGTCAGTTAAATAAATATCTGCTACTTTTTTGAAGACGAGTATTAATTTTATTTTATATTATTTTATGGTATTGTGGCACTTAATGAAATTAAACTAGAAATATTTTTGCTAATATAATATCTACTACAATTTAACTATAACGAGGTAATAGATAAAATAAAAGTCTTATTTTGAACAGTTGATTTTTCTTTATTTGTCTTCAAATTTAAATTAGGACATAAATGCAGCTCCGAGCTGAACACATCAATATATCGCTACAATTTTAAATTATTATAACATTTCATGCAAACAATTTTTTTATGTCGTTTAAAACGATACACAGATGATGTACACAGATATTCTAACACATGAAAATCTTAAAATATAGGAAAGGAAGGTACATTGAAAAAATAGGTACTTAACCACTAGTTAAATATTTTTTATTATAATTTTCAATATAATTTTTCTTTTCTATTTGGAAATTGTTTGCTCAGAAAAGACATAGGTACCTACATAGATTGTGATGTGTTACCATAATTATGTTAAAGCTTTTTAATACAATAATTGGTAATAGTAGTAAGATAGTCTCATTATCAATTATAAATTTAAAAATGTATTCCAAAAGGTTTAAGTATATTACTATTACAGTTCACATGTCAAGAATAGAAAGAGGATAATATTATTTACCAAAATACATTCATACTATTTTATCTAAACATTAATTATATTTTTTAATAAATCGATAAATTTATCTTAATTTAGCAGATCGTTTTATAGATCTTTTTTGTAAATTCTAAGAATAATTCTATTACAAATATTAAATATGGCACAATATAAATGAAATAATAATTTAAGTTAATAATAAGTATATTGACGCTCGGAAAAAAGGCAGTGTCGTTCTGTAAACTCTTAAAGTAAAATCATAGAAACTAAAAAAAATAACAAACAGACGCAAGATTTCATCTGTACTTAAAATACGACTAGTGCACCATTAACAATCGTAGGAATATTTAACTAAACTAAAATTAACTAAATAAAAACTAGCTCTTTACACATTATTCTTTCATGTCTATATTTCGTAGCTGCGGTAATACCACATTAACTTAAATTAAATTACAGTTCCCTAAAACGTCCTCACATAAATAAGCATAAAATATGTCATAACCACAATTATTAACCGTAACATGAACACAATATCGCTAAAGTAAAATACAACAAAGCGTTTAATACTTTTCGAAATATTCAAAGACAATAAATGCAACGAAATTAACCTATTAGAATATTTTGTGCACCAATTCTATTACACACTTCTTCGTTAATTCAATCTTTCCTACAAAATTTAAAATACGCATTTCCAAGAAAAGAGGAGTATCACAAGAATTAAGTTAAACAATTTTAATCGTACAATAATCAAGCACAATTTTTATCGCAGCTGAGCTACGTTTTATAATTTTTGTAGTTTCAAACCAATTATAACAAAAATTTTAATACATTATAATAAATACTATAACTTTTAACATGATTGCACTGATCTGAGACGTTTTTCAAATCTTCGTTTCGAAGCGTTTGTAATATTTTAAACCTTGACTTATTTTTTCTTTAAATTTAATCATGCATGGTGACTGCTTTTATTTCTGTCACTAAAAGTGATCCATATAGAATTCTATTCAAAACCTCGTTACTCATCACATATTGTTTACGTGAACATACTAGTATAACGTAAATTATAGTAAGACATTTATTTATGACATCGTCAAACATTAATTTATCTGGCTACACACGTAAACTTTTAAAATTTTTATACATTTACTTAGTCAAATAAACAGACAAATGCATGAATCAATCCATGGAAGCAATCAGAGCAACAGTTGCTCCGTGGAGGGATTCTAGTTTCTTCAGGTTCAAAGCATGGCTGTTTTAGTTTCTTGGGACGACGTCCACATAATTTGCTAGGTGTCGGTTCATCCGGCAGCTCTGATCGTGGACTCAAGAAAACTGGCGCCGCAGCGGGTTCAGCAGGACGGGGATGCGCCCATCGCCGAAGCATTGCCTCTTGTTCTGCACCTACAGGAACAGGAGCAGACAGTTTTCGCGCGCGTGCTAAAACCAAAGCGCGTTCTATTGGCTCTAACAATTCCAGGGCCAAAGCCCTGTCTAATTCTTCCCCTGCAAGGAGTAAATAACGTGGACAGTATGCCAGTTCACCGAGAGCAGCACGTTTGTTGCTTGGCGTTAGTTCACGCTTTGATCTTTTACACGCTGCTACGCTCCAACGCGCAAGCGCTTCAGCTAAGACAAGTTCGCTCGATACCCGTAAAGTATCGCGTTTCACTATCAGTGCTAGATCCTCGTATGTTAGATCCTCAAGTTTTTCATGATTAAGGGCTGCATCAGCATTATCATCGATCACCAATAGTGCATTATGTGCAAGAGAATCGCACCACATTGCACAGTGTGCTAAAGATCTCGCAGCGGCATCGCTCTCAAGCGCTGGTAGAGGAGGTGCCGAAGCAGCTCCTGGTAATCTTGCACATAAATATCTTAAATCTCGCAATATTTCAAGCGCTACTTCAGCATCTAACATTTCATCGAGTCGACGAGCGCATCGTTCGGCGAGTTGGGGGCATAAAAACTTATATGCCGCGTTGAGAGTCGTTCTAGCCGTAAATACAGATGTTAACTGCGTAGGCTCACAGTAGTAATAGCGAAGCAATTGTTCAAAGCCTCGTCGATCGATGTAATCGACTACGATTACATCTGCTTTAGTGGAGAGCAACGCAGCGAAAACAGGACTAGTGGCTGCGAGTACGCGACGATGTCCAGGAAATCGAAATGTGTCACCATTGATTCCTGCCACAAACACTATATCGCTTTGTTTTTCGTTGTCGTAAAGTCGACAATTTTCATCTATTTGTAATTCGCCATACTGTCCATATTCCATAGTTGCCAAAGACTGGATGCCGGAGGTAGACGCCTGTGATATTTGACCTTCAAGGCCATTGTCCATGCAAGCAGGGTTGGTAACCACAGTCATCTTGTTGATCTTTTTCTACTTCGCCTGTAAAAAAATAGAAAACATTTGTTACTATTTTTGGAAATATGAACTCTATATTAACCTATAATAGAGTTTCTTTGAGACCAGTGTAAATACTAGGGGATACCAGCCGCTAACTAGTTCTCTTAGCGCCCTTATTATGCTGGTGTGAGGATATCAGTGCCATATAAAGAATAATTATTACCTCGGTTTGTATTACGATTCATTCTAAGTGTTAAACAGAAACACAAGGGCAATTGATGTTCGAATAATTTTTTATTACACGCGCCGAGTATGAATTATAGTATCGAAGCTTTTAATTTTTTAGTTTTGAAAATGTTTATAATTTTTATAATATTAAAAAAAAACTTAAAATATATTTATGCCCCAATCCAACTAATATTCTAATCTCGCAATATATTACATTCTGCCCGGAAAGTAATTATAACAGATTGTCTGTCAGTGACAATCGCAATGTCCAATTTACGTCACTTCTCTCGCATTCCCTAACGCATCAACAAATTCATACGCAGAACTGAATACTCTAAACTTTCAACAATAAACAATTAAGATGAAATCGATTTGAATTTTACAATAATTTAATATAATTAATTAATATAATGAATGATATACGAATGTTTTTGTTAAGAACGATTAAAAACACATTTCTTATGGTATGTATGTTCCAGTTAAACTGACATAGTAAAACAATAATAGTCTGGAGAAAAAAATGTTAGTAAAATGTATGTATAAAGTATGCATGTGTAAAAACCTATATTCATAGAGTTTCATATAAACAAATGCTTATAGATAATTTATACAATTTACAAATAAGTTATAATATTTTGATATTAAATCTAATAATAAATAAATAAATAAACTACAACAATAGAATAAGAAAAATGAAGTATACAAACTGGATCACACAAATTACACAATACGTTTTGTAGAGTCAAGACTCTATCAATGACTTTTTTATTGCATAATAAAATTTCTTTAGTTTTGTCAGTTTATTTTTATAAATTGTTTCGCCCATCAAAACAGCCAAATATTTTTATTTCTGTTGCAATCTAATCTCTTCCCCGTGTATTTATAACTGATCCAAGAAATGCATTTCGAAACTGCAGGGACACAACGATTGTCCGGCATTCGTGATGGTTTCTACTGACCTAAATACATTCGCATAGTTTACTGTTAAGCTAAAATTGCCCTATATTTAGAAACAGAAACCTAAGCTTACGAAAACAAGGAATGCGTTTCTTAGAACAGTTCATTAGTATCGAACAGAAGCAGTATTGTTTGTAAGTTACAAGGAAACAAGCAACATTATTGGTTAATCAGATTATTATTTTGTACTTATTATAAGTTGCAGTATAATATCTCTGTAAATGAGATTAAAATAAAGCTTATTTAAAGTTCGCATAGTAGAGTTGAAAGGTTAATGTTTCAGCCTTACAATGCTCTAGTTCTATTTAATTGGTTCTCTTCTAGTTTCTTATTCTATCAGAGATTGTCATTCAATATAGCATTTAGATAAGATTTATTATATACTTTTTCATATCAGTCAGGCTTTTCTAAAATATGGACCCAGAAAAAAATATACGTTTTATAATTGCTCAGAATTCTTAATAAAAATACTCACATAATAAATTCTGTTTCTATCCTATACTATTCAACTTAGCTATAAGTTTTTATATTTAATATGTCTCATGGCTCGGTTATAAAATTTACAATAGTTGTATTTGGCCCAGAGCCTGAACTGCTCTACCATTATAATATCAGTATCTTACAATTACTCTTAACTTTAGTGCCACGTGTTAGATTAACAAAACACAAAATCTTCGCAGTAATTTGTGACAAAACTAAGTCGTTAAAATATTTTCACAAACACAAAAATATTTCAATTCAATTCTTTGGTTGAACAAACATATTTAATCAATAACGTACATAATCAATTGATGTTAAAAATGTATAAAAAATCTTCAATTATTTTTTAATCATAAGGTAATATCAAATATAATGTTCTATTAAATAGGTATATTTAACGTAATATTTGATAAAAGTGAGGCATAATTTTAAATATTTACTATGATAAATGGGATCGAAGGCTTAACCTAATTTTCTGTGCAAGCGCGAAAGAGATAAAGTTGTTTAAATATAACAGCACAAACTGTGCTTTGCTTCAGCTTTATTAGGAGATAAGAATGGATGGTACTGAATAATTTCGAGGCAAAAATCAATTTGCCTTAAAAACTAAGTCATGTATTTAATGAAATTTATACACCTTATATAATATGTACGTATGTAGAATTGTATACAAATAATAACGAATATATTCGCATGTAAAAATAAGTCCTTAAATTTCCGATCCGTGTGAAGAACTTCTAATAATATGTATTTTTAAACGCAGTTTTTCAACTTCAATTCAATGAATACTTAGAAATTACAAATTCAAAATTGAAATTTGATTTTCATCTAATCTAATATTTTGAAATGTCTCTATAAAGATACATCTCAATAAATTATTAATTATGAGGCTACTTTTTATATAACTAAAACTAATTATCGCAACCATTCATAACAAAAGTTATAAGGTGCGAGGACCAAGGCTGTATGCTTACGCTTGACCTTTTTAGTCAAGAACAAACTTGGCTAATTTTTAACAACGATATTATTTACTCTATATTATCTTATCGTTATATCATTTAAATCAAAAGCCTTAACTCATCGAATTACATAATTCAAGCCGACCGATTATTTTTGCAACTAGTTCAAGTATTTTAAGAAATGAAATTGTATAATTGCTTCGCTTAATGAAAAATGAAATTAAAGTATAAAATTAATAGCATATAAATAAGTGTAATCATAAAACAGACACGGTTGGCAAACATGAATACTCTACCGATGCATATATCCGAGTTGCGCAAGTGTCTTAAGAGCGATAATGCTAGCCTTGGTTGGAGCAAGGCGATTATTAATTAGATCACATTCGATATACCTTGTTATATTTCTTAATTTTTCTTCCTTGGAGATAATTGGAGAAGCGTTCGAACGCATCAATATAAAGATTATATATATATAACAACTCTTACATTTGGTATATTAGAGGTATTTAAAAACATATTTTATAAGATATTATAATAATGTGTGCTATTGTGCTTTTCATTCATTAAAATCTTCATGTACATAACTTTTATTTATGTCATTTGCAGTAAATATTTATAATTAGTAATTATTATGCCCGAAAAAACTTGTCTATATATGTTTTAAGAAACGAGCATTTTAATTTTACACTTTTAAAAATGTGTACCTGAACCCATATTTTCAATAACTGTAAACAATTAGTATTTGAGTAGCGACAAACCGCACGTGTATATGTCATGTTAACCGCAGAGGTGTCGCGATGCGGTTCGTACTAATTATCTAAACTTCGAGATCAACTGGTCACCACACATTCATTTACAGAAAATGAACATCCAGGGTTTTCATGTCTAAGTGGCAGTAAACAAACGAGTCTTAAACTCTGCATTTAAAGCTTGTAAAAAATTAATCCCTAGGTCGCATACTTGCAGTAGTGTATATTTTTCAATTAATAATATTTTTTGAAGATTTAACAACAACGATATAATTTATTCACATAGATGGTAACAACTCCAAAAAATATTTTCGTTAGCTAAGTTATTTGCCTCCCTAATTTACGACTCAGTGCTATACTTCGAATTTATTTTAAGAATATATATATATATATAAGCGTGCAGATAAAGTTGCACAAAAGTTGAATATATACAAATTGATCATACATTCTTTCAAAGTGAAGCAAAGATCGTCTCTGGAGTTTCGGAAATAGAACGGTGCAGCGCCAGCGACACGCGGAAATGAATGTGCAACTCAAAGCAAATGGACTATTGCGGGCACCGTTTTGCTAATATTGGATCATACACTTTTTGCTAACTGAAACGAAATTTGAAATTACGTTACAATTCTAGTAATTTTTTTATTAATAATTTCAATATTTTTACTTTACCTATAGGCTATTTCATATTCGATCATTTTGTTTTCCGCTTTGAAAAATAAATCAACATAATTTAACGTAAATAGCGATTTAAATGTTTTATGGGAATTATTTTAATGATTACATTAATTTTCGTTTCATTTAAAGTCATTCGAATACATTATTAATTATTTTATTTTAAATATTAAAGTAATAAATTACGAACAAGTGAACTTCAATTGTTCATATACAATAAATACAAGTAAAATAAGCATGTATAAATAAATTTATATAATATAAAATAATTGTTATGCTGTATTAATGTATTTAAATAATAATGTGAGTGTGAGCCGTTAAAGAACCTACTTAACTCAAAGAGCGACGATAGCTACTTACTCAAATAGTTCTTTTCAGCTTCTCAAATATTTATACAAATGGCAACTGATTTCGTAAGAAGGCCATTTATGGCAAACTGACATTGAAATCGACAGAGTTATTTGCTAAACAAAATAGTGTGACATATTTGTATCGTTACAAATTAACTTAAAGCACAAACTGAATTGAACAAAATACATAAAACTGAATGGAAACGACAAATAGTGTCCTTTATTTATTTACATTAGTATAATGCACAAGGAGTCTACTGTAAATATCTTATAACGCGAAGATATAACATACATATTTTATACATAAGTGTTAATAGTTAAAAATCAATATTTAGACTATTGATGTTTTTATTGCAATTTTTAATATTGTTTCGATAAAATAAAATATAAAAAAAAACTTGAAAAAACCTATAATTACACGATAATTGTTCCTCCTTAAGCTACCTTGCCAGACAGTTGCCCAATTCCATAGCAAAATGACGTAAAATTGGGAGCAGATTTTTAGGAGTCTAATGGAAGCATTAGACTCCTCAAATCTAAAATTGCACTTTCGAAAATTGTATTGAAAAATAAAAATGTATTAAACAGTTAATTTTGGAAATAGTAATAAAGTCTTTTATTTAAATGTTTTCTACGTTCGTCGCCTTATTTGTTTTTATGGCTGAAGTCCTTATTTTATATTAGTTATTTATAACTGGCAATCTTCTGTAAGATTTTTTTAATCACTACAATATTACTTAATATTTATTTATACTCGTAAATATGGAAAATTTTAAGTCAAAATATTTTTATTACGGTGAAAAAACAATATTCTGGCAACTGTTTCTCAATAAATAGTCAAAGAAAGTAGAGACACGCCTGACTGCCATATTAAGTGACTATCAAATATCGAAGCGATGGCAGGGCCCGGGCGCCCGACCCGCCGCCCTATATTTAGGAAGTAGGTCAAGAGTAACGCTGGAACATGGCATAGCATAAAACTGCATCAACAAACGGATGTTTCATTAAAAACTATGCATGCAAAGCAATTTTGCATTTACTTATCAAAAAATCAATTTATTACAATATTTTACACAATTTAAGTGAAACATTTTTTTATTAATATGACAGTGTAGTTTGTGTAAGCCGGCTACCTAATTAAATAAAATATGCACACCTCATAACGCGAAGCGCTTCAGGTAGGTACTCTACTCTCAAAGTGCAAAATCAATCACCTTTCTGTACATAAAATGCTTTTATTTAATTCATATTACTCTTTTAATGTAAAAACCACATGTATCGCTATTAATAAAAGACAATAATTTTGATTTATTTTATATAAACTGGTTAAAAATATTTTGTATGTCCGGATATCTATAAGTACGGATCTGGCACGATGACGCTTATAAAAGTTGACGTAACTCAATTTTTTTTTCAGATATTAGGCATTATGAGTTGGCTTCACTTGGCATTCATAAAAGTAGATCTGATACATCGTAACAAAATTTTATAGTTAGTTCTTCACTAGAATTTCGGATATTGGCATTAAAACTTCCATAAAACGTTAAGGTCAAAACACTTGGCGATGAACGACCGATACAGATCCATGAGCTAATTTGAATCACTCATGAAGTGAATCATTTATTCAATGCGTAGGGTCAGTGTACATAATCTTTATATATATATATATATATATATATATATATATATATATATATATATATATATATATATATATATATATATATATATAAACTGAAATGTATGTCTGTAAATAAATTATTTTCGAAATAATGATACACACAACAATAACAAAAAAAGTGTAATTTAATTTGAATAATAAATAACTTACTAAAAACATAATAAGAATAAGGAACAAGAAATATAAAATAAATAAAAAATATATAAAAAATACCTATCAAAATTATAGGTATAGTATCATGCAGAATCTGGAACGTGAAATTAAGTGTAAATCATTATGGTAATAGTTTCTATGTTAAAATCTGTTGTGTGATCACAAGGGTTTACACTGTCTTTAGTATACCTATTTATGAGAACGAAGACGACCGCTCTATCCTAGAGAGAGGGAGGGTGCGTACTGCCTAACTTTACATAGTGATTTTGATTCCTAACAGAATCGTCTATTGAAAACTCATGATTTCATTAAAGGAAAGAAAAAGTGTTCAAGGAACAACACAAACTACACGGATAAATTCGCGTGCGCAGCAACTTGTCATGTTAAAAATAGTTTTAAAACCACAATTTAAATATAAATTACAATATATTGATGAAAATGTTGCTTTGAAAACAGGGCTACACGAAAAATACATTTTTTTATTTAAAAAGTATAATATTAGTATCGCGTTTATTCTTTATTACGGAATCACTATTATTATTTTCGAATAGGTTCGTTTCATTGATATCTCAAACAAAACAAGAAATAAAATAAATTATGTTCTGACTACGAAAGTTTTGACTGCTTTACACGGCTTTATTTACTGTACAAGTAATAATGTACGTTGTATGTTTTTCACGTAGTGATCGATACAATGTTGATAGGCTTTATACTCGTATCTCAATAAACATGAAGATCATAAATAATTGAACACCAATATATGGGCATATTATATATACTACTGCTATTCTTATAATATCAACGTTTATACATATATTTATACTTATATTAGCTTTAGCTCGCAGTTTCGCTCGCATTAATATAATTTTTCTATGTCGAAACCTTTTTACCGTTCCCGTACGACACGCGCGCCACTAACTGGAAGTTAATTGTACCTATTACCTTCTCGTAAGAGCAAACAATAAGTTGTTAGAGTTGTATTGCAATCGGATGAACGGTACGACAGCGTATAAGATACGAACAAACAAACAAATTAAGATTAGGTTAGCTATAGCTGTGCCTTACGTATTATCTACCTAAAGCGTACACCTTTGCCACGACATTTAGTGACGACAGATAGATTATAGACGACAGCTCTGCTTCTCGAGTCGCAGCGTGATGTTTTAAAGCCTATAACGTTCCGTTTTATTCCGAACCGAAGCCTAATATTAATTAAAAAGATTTATTTTTAAATTGACGATTTAATAGTGCTTCAAAAACTTATGTGAAGTAAAGTCACGTAAAGGGTATCAAACGCGAACGCTTTATCAAATTGAATAGTAGTTAAATGTTTAAATTTACTGATGTTCCTTGTTTTGTGTATTAAAACAATTATAAATATTTATTAAAAATTCATTATCTAAAAAATGACTCTGACAACTTAGGTGGTCGAACTAACCACAAATACCTAAAGTTAATACAAAGACAATGAGTATTTAACAACAAGAAAACCTATTTAAACGATATGTTTACGCAAATTTAATAATACAAATATATATTCTCAATGTAGCCTTTTCGAGTTTGAGTATTAAAAAATTACTTGTATTTTTTTTGAATTAGCTAATGTACCAGAAAAATCCGTGAGAAATATGTTACTGAAGGGTTACTTTCCCATCGTACTAAACTAATTGGGTGCTTATTCCATGTCATTGCGTTTAAACAAGGGTGCAATGATTTTGTGTTTAAACATTGGAAAAAAATTAAATTGGTTAAAATTGTAATTACCTTTTATTTTGCCATTTCAATGAATTATAACTGTACTATCAAGACAAGTTATTTGTAATTATTTATGCTAATGTATACTAATAAAAGCGATACTAGTTGGAGTAGATTATTGACTTCTTTGTCAATGTTTTACTCATAAACATGTACTCGTCAATATTGGCAAGAGTCTGAAAATATTTTTACTTCTTTTTTTTCATCTCTCCAAGCAGAGGAGGAGAATTTTTTTCTTTACCGAAGTCAAAGAAATATAGGATCTACATTCGTAACAAACAGAGTCGTGATCAAGAACTCGTAGATCTTATACATAAAATGTCCTATGTAATTACAATTGTAAGAATAAATAAATTTACTGCCAATAAAATGCATATTTAGTACGTTTTCTTAGAATCAAAATATGTAACTTAATTTATATGTATGCATCGTAACATAAAGCTTCGTCAACGACCAACGTCAAAACAACCCTCAATGTAGCACTTAGCTAGGTAATAGAATTTTAAGTGTACTTACAAATAAATAAGCAGCACAGCGACCCTCTCCATTCATAAAACAATCACAATATGACATTTATTTTGCTACGTCTCAATTAATATATATGGTTATTAATCATATTCTCTAAAGAATGGAATAATTTGAAAATAAAATTTGCCATTCTACCCGCAAAACATTTCCACCAGCGGAACTTTTGGACATAACATTTTGCCTGTAACACGTCATTATTCTCATTTATACGTAACAAATACTTACTACAAAACATCATAGGATCCAGTCATGCGGAAAATACAACGTCCTTGCAATTTTAATATAAATAAAATTTATCTACGTATTCCAAAAATAGTTCTAGCCATATTCATATTTCGTTTCAAATTATGAAAATTTTTAGAGACGTTCAATCTCTGACCATACTGTACTTATATAATTTTATAATAGTCTAATAATAAAAAATTGAGATATTGAAAACAAAGGAGCCAATTTCAAAAACAAAATTCGCAATTTCATTTACTCGGATGATACGTTCATCTCAGTTATACTATATACAACAATTTTTAAAAATGTGGAACCGACTTCAAACGTTACCTGAATAACGTACGTATTCCAGTTATTTTGATTTTAAACTAAACTACTGAACTTAATCTTTTAAACAGAATAAAAATAATTAATCAAATCGTAATGAAACGGGAAACAAATATAAAATGTTAAATTATAAGCATCTTCTTGTTTTTTTTACAAGCCGGTTAGAAGATGTGATCCATTGTATTTCAAGTCTAACACATTAACAATCCTTATATATGTATTTACTATGAAATGATTATTATATAAACAGAAAACTATTACATCCGCCTAATACTTTCGAACAACTTTCGAATTAGACCTGAAATCTTATTTAATATTTCTTCTTAATATCAATTGAATTTAAAAAATAATTATTTTTTATGTTAGTTATTACGTCGAGGATAAGCCACGCCGTTTCCTCTTGTACTAATTGGAATACAGTAAATATCAATGTATTAAACCGCAACGTTTAAACAACAAAACGTTGATTATTGTGGTAATCTCTTTTTTATTCTAAAAAACAATTTGATTCTTCGCATATGACTATATTATCACGCAATGTATTTTGGACAGACGCCAGAATGAAAAAACTTCAAAAATGGGATTTATGACTAATGAAGAGTCATTTTAGGTTCAACATCATGGCGTGTTACAAAAACTTTTTAAGACGGGATGATCATTTCATGATTCAATTCATTAGTCATTGTTGCTTATTTAAATGCATTTTTAGTTTATATCGCCACTAAAAGATCTTTTTTCTTATTTTTCAACAGACTTCAAAAATTTTCAATTCATAATTAATTTTTTTTTAATATTTATTACGTCAAACTCCGTCATCTCTAAACCGATTTTGAACATTTTTTTTTATTTGAAAGGTTCCATAGATATCTTAACAAAATCAGTTTTGTAGTTTGGTTTAAAATTTGGTAAAGGAAATTGTATATTTTGTTTCTGAAGTCGGTTCCTTTTTTATTATTGCAAAAAAAATACATTTAATTCCGTTTCTTTTTGTGAACTATATAAAATAGAAGAAAAATAGAAATTAAAGAAAAGAAGTAAAATTTGTATACCGTTTATCTCAGTATATAAATTCGCAGAGCATAAAACTCTTGTATTGATTTGTCTTGATATAGCCTACTAAAATATCGTTTATTGTATCTCTAATTTGTGCTTTTTAATATTTGCTGTTTATTTTTTTTTAACAAAAATATAAAAAGTAATAAAATTTTACAATTTCGCAATTAGAATGCCTATCTCATATAGTAAATGTATTTTATTTATACATATATCCATAACTTGTCTAAAATTAAATGAAAGTCAATGATACGGCATGGTATGTTAAGACGTGGCATATTATCGTAACGTTAAATGTAAATATGCATTTGATAAGAAGTTAAAAATTAAAAAATAAAATGTCTCCTACCGAACCGGTATTTAATTTGAATTCGATGATATATACATACATGTATCTAGATGATAACGTTTCCATTGTGTAGGTACAATCAAGGTGCAAAATATACCTGTTGATTTATTTAGATTCGCTTTTAGTTACAACGTTAATTATTACATTAAGACGTATTTTGCATCAGTCTGCAGTTTGTGAAACGCCCACCAACAAAACAAACAAAAATCTTCTAAGGGCTAAAATTACACGCCATACGTTACCTGTTGGTGTATACAGACTCGGACAGTTCACATTTCAGGGACGACACTTAGTCAATCCGATTGTCCCGTAATCACAGCACTCACACGGTCACTTGGCTTATTGTGTAGATATTCGACAGTCGTGTCAGAGAGCAGCGTGTGTTTGTTATAATGGTGAGCTGGATAATGAGCTGTGGGCAGTGGCAGGGTGCGATGCGCGCGCCGCCCGCCCTGGAAAAACCCGAGCGATCAGTCGCGCACAGACGCACTGAGCGCTTTCCCGCGCTAATATTAGCAGCTGTTTTTGCGTGGAGTCGCAACTAGCCTCCGACCGCGAATGTACCGACTGAAAGCGAGCGCGCCTGCGCAGCGCCGGTATCAACAAACAGGTAGCTTCGCACTTACAGTATTGACCAAACGGTTCAGTGTTTCAAGAATCGGTCGTTACTGCGAACGTCAGAATTTCAGCTCGGAAAATATTTATTATTAAACAATTTATAATCTTAACATGACTAAAAATATTACACTTTAACACAAGCCAATAACAAATGTAATAAAAACGCTTATAGCTAACTTTTTGCACAGAACCTTTTCGTGTTTAATAATAGATTAAACCTGGAGTTGACCCAGATTTCGATTTACTTATGCATCTTGTAATTCTTGTTAGGCAGCGTTTATTCGCAACAAATAAAGCATTTTTTACTTAGAAAAGAAAATTCCCGAATTAAATTTAATTTTATTAATTTTTTTTTCTAAGAATGCAATGTGTTTGCATTTTCTTAACATTAACATTGTTTAACATTCTAAATTAATTACATATTTCAATAATTTACAACAAAAGAAAATCTGGAAACAAATTACAATTTTATATTAATTAGATAACGTTTTATTAAAAGGTTTAAATTTCTGATTATCATTACACAGTTGTAATCTTTTCAGTTCCTGAACTTAGCGACATCAGGAAACTCACATTTCTAAAATAGAAAATTCTTTTATTATGAACGCATTATACTAAGCACAATTAAAATTGCCAGAGCTTTTCTTGCTTATGGAAGGATTACCTATATTAAATCAATTTTATTTCTTGTTAAAAATAAAATAGGAGCAATATTGCAACTTATCAAAACACTTTTTTCCATGAAATGTATTCTAATCACATTACACTGAATCAAGGTCTGAATTTTAATCCTTTAACTTCAAATGAAAGGTCTTATTTAGCTTTTATAATCGATTTTCCCCTTTACAGGAGTCTAGACTACATGGGGAGAGCAACGAATTACGACGTCGAGACGACGCGTCAGAAATAAACGAAATATATAATTTATGTAGTATTATGCCTCTCTTTGATTTTCTTTTGTGTACAAATAACAAAGCAACAGGCGATCCTATATGCATAATTGAATATCTATACAAATATATAAAATTGAAGTGTCTGTTTGTAATTTTAAATTAACAGCTTTTAACTTCATGTATATTAATAAAAATATAAAAATAAATAAAAATTAAAATCATTGTATGTCTGCCTGTTTTTAAGTTCCTGATAATCTCTGAAACGGCTGGAACGGTTTTGACGGAAATTTCACGCAGATAATGTAAAATGTAAAGGAGTAACTTGGGCTACTTTAATTTTAAATTTTTTATTTATTTTAATTACTAAATAAAAAAGAGGGTTATCTGAAAACCAAATTGAAACCAATTAAAAAGTAAACAATATCCGATTTAAGAAAGAAATGTTTCTCATTATATAATTATATTTTTTCCTTAAATAAACGCAGGTGATATCGCGGGGCACAGCTAGTATTAAATAAAATGTTGGTATCTTGGAGTAATTAAAGTTTTTATCCATTATAATATTATAATTTTCTAGTTATAATATTTATAAATTTAAATAGATCTAAAATTCCTTAGTGTTTGGTTCCGTCAGCCCTATGCAAAGGTCGACATTCGATTTTACATAAATTTAGATCCAAAAGTGAAAGTTCCGTTCAAAGAAAAATACTATATTACACTAATAATAGGCTTGTCCGTCTAAGTGTTTGTTATTATGACGGCAAAGCTCATCCCTCTCTTCTTCTCCTTAGTTTTATTCAACTTCGAAAAGTCTATCTTTCCATACATTTTTAAAATAATGTAATAGTATAAATAGCAATATTCGCCTACAATATGACTTTTTGGAAATCTGTAAGTCAGACACAATAATTCAAAATTCATTTTTAGCATTGAAATTGATCCTGTGGTTTTCGAATATATTTTCATCTAATTTAATAGAAATTTGTTTAAAATGCGGCTCCTTTCTGCTGCTGGATTAGCAACTTTTAAGTAGCGAGTGTTCTAGCACATTAGGTATACATGATTTCACGTACAATTACATATTATATATGTCAATTTAATGTGTTCAGATTATTATTTAATTTGCATTTTTAGTGCAATTTATATGGAATGTATTTCTCAAATACATAGTTGAAACCATTAATACTGAACAAGTGTAATAATTCGAAAATTCGCGTTTTCATTCAGGGATGTGTGTTTATTTACTAAATAAGTCAAATAAAGATATAATCAATTATAAATGCCTTTTAACAAATAAGAATATTCAATAAGTTTATAACAATATCATATACATTCAATGTACTGTACCATACGCGAGTTCGGACTTGCCATACGGTAGTTCTAGTGTCTAAATACGAATTTAGACACTAGAACTACAAGAGGTATAGTAGGAGGTTCATCCCCCGACTGGCTCGCGATCACTATGATGTCGAGATACCTTCGGAAATATTGCGGTTCGATAACATGTAGACCCCCCCCCCCCATGTCAATCCCTGGTCGTTGGATCATATGTACATCTAGATATTTTTTTCTATTCGTTCCAAAATACACAGATTATAAGATAATCTAGTGAGTTTATTTTAGAGGTAGTTTATAAAATATACATATAGTATAGGAAATCCGAGGAATTGACGTCAAACAAAGCTAAAATTTAGATACCTAGGGTTATCCACCCTTGATTTAAGGTATCTTAAATCACCCTATGTACTTTCAGCGACTTTTCGTAGTTTAAGAGCTACAATAGTTTCAACGTTATTTCTTATAATTTGCATCTTGATTTATTTTTATTATTTTTTGTCTTTACTGTTTATAAATTTTTAAGTAAGTATGAAATAACCATAGAATCTACTAACATCATAAAAAAAATGATTT
Organism: Hypolimnas misippus; assembly: GCA_037950945.1. Lineage (NCBI taxonomy): Eukaryota > Metazoa > Arthropoda > Insecta > Lepidoptera > Nymphalidae > Hypolimnas > Hypolimnas misippus. The sequence goes on along the minus strand of JBBEEQ010000025.1, from coordinate 8,862,757 downwards.
GTCTAAGCTTAATTTTATAAAAAATTATATGTAGGAGACCATAATTTAAAATTACTGTACTGTACTGGACCTCATGCAACAGGACCTATGAACCTAATCATGAAGTATTTAATGGTACTTAGGCCCTATCGCAATTCTAATCAAATTAGCCATAGGGCTATTATTTTCTCAAAAATTGGCGTCATCGCATCCAGATCAGGCGCATTGTCACCTGACCCGGTAAACAATTACTCATGCCCGAACCGCCACTTTTCCAGATTCGGTGTTTCGGATTGCAATCCTTATACTCAATATTTATTGAGAATAATTTCACACAATAACATCCGTCTTAAATATAAATTATTAAAATAAATCCAAGTATCAGTAATAAAATTAAATAAAATCAACAAGTATTTCTCATCATCTCTGTTTTGAACTATTAGTAATTGTGGTTATTTACGTTGTATAATATGTTGCAATTTTATAGCATTAGAATCTACATAAATACGTCATATGGGCATAAATAGTTGCTGGTCTAATATAGCATCAGCAAACGGGTTTTAAACTATATAAATAAGATATCTAAAACTAATGTCATAGATTTGATAACGACCCATTTTTTATTATAAACAAAAATTACATAAATAATATGAAACGAAATTTTTGATATTTAAATAGTAAAATAACTACTGTAAATATTTTACAGCTGAACAAATATCTTCTTCCAGAGTGGAGAAGGAGCCTAATCTACTACGAAGAAGCTTAACTATAGATTGGATAAACACAAGACCGGATGCCCTTCCAGAGTACGAGGCTAGCCTCGGGGCTTCAACGAGAAAGGCAAGGCACCCCCACAGTAAGAAATTTGACTAAAAAATATCCGATAGTCGGGTATGGGTATATTTTTTACATATGGTTTTAAATAATATTATTTATTATGCAATATATTTTTAAAATACTACTTATACTTGACTCAAAATTTAGTCATTTTTATTCGATAAACGCCTCAGTATCCAGTCTCATGTTGCTCAAGGGCCTCTACAATTCCAAATCCGACCCTGGAGAATTCTTTCTTTCTGGTGGTATGGCAAGTGGGATATCGTTGAATAGGTATTTTAAAATCATTTTTAGAATTGTCATATCGATTTCCGATCAAAATTACCATTTATGATCTATAATGATTTAAAGTTGGTTAGTAACGATTCTTTCTCACTTTTATACTTTATAATAAAACTGATACATGATCGTAGCTGCATTTTTTTTTTAGGTTTAGGTCTTTTTACGCTGATTTGTGAGTGAAATACTTTAAAAATTTTTACTCGTACTTAAAATTTTGTTACATCTAGTTCTTTGACTATATAGGCTTGTTACTTTATTTTTATTTTAGTCTCAAAATAGAGATTTTCACTGTTTTTTATCCGCACTTATGTATTTATTTGCAAAGCATTTGGATTTTAAGGTAGGGTTGCCTGACAATGCTCCCCCCACTCCCTAGCTACGGCTCGGAACTGATATTGATATGGTACTGCTGACTGCAGATGTTCTTGCTACGCAGCCGGGTCTCATTTTTAAAATTAATTAATTATTATTTGCATGTTATTGGATATTTAATCACAAAACTACTTTGCTATAATCCCCGAAACAATATACAGTTGTCTGGTATGATGCAGTATGAGCATCATCACATACACACGCCTTAACAACACAAATAAGCAAGCACAGTCTATCCTCCCACATATGCAAACGCACAAGCAGGCAGTGTCGACACCACAAGAACCACGCAGACACTTTACGCACGTTTCAATCCGATACCGAAGCATCCTTAGGAGATGTGGCTACATCATTACCGCATTATTTATTAATACATTTCATGGAATTCTACAAAATAACGCCTGTTTGAATTAAATATTTATTGAATATCCTTTTTTATATAAAAATAGCTGACGAACGAGTGCTAGTAAATCATAAATTTAAACCATTTTATTGTATCTATGAAAAAGCTTGTGGTTAGTTAGTTACATATTGCCAGGATGCACCCTTCGTCCTCTAGGATAGATTGCTTGTTTACGTCATTTACGTTGTACGTATCGCTCTTTTAAATATATTAATACCCTGTTAACCTACTTTTTCTGTCCTTGACTTTTTGACGTTGTTTGAAACATTCAAATACGTGCACATTAACGTCTATATTATTATCAATTGACAAAAATGTTGTTTATTTTTTTTTTACAAAGTTACCAACAAATTTGTGAATAACGTAATATTAGTAAGTACGCTAACATAATTACGATCCTGAGTATAATTAATTCCTGATTTAATTATTAAATCTTTATGTGTTTTATAGTTTGTTTATATATGCGATACACAAACAGATAAGCTTTATAGAGTCTAAAATTAAACGCTACCGAATGAAAACACTGCGATCACAAAGGAGTTGCAGTACCTACACAAAGTTTCTTTCTATTGTTACACTCACGTTACTATATAATTTTAATACAACTCTTTTATTCATATTATAAATGATTGCTTTATCAAACATTAACAGTGTGCACTTTAAGTGACTCACGTGCTATTCGTTTTCAATAACAAGTTGAAATTATATTCGAGGTTTTAGTCTCGGAGTTTATTAGTTGTTCTTTATTTACAGCATATTATTGAATAGTAAAAAATAGGTAGTGATTACAAGTGACCATCAAATATTTCCGGTATTTCCGATAACTATGGAAAGGAAATATATTATTGGTACCTTTTGCCCTTTATCAACACAAATAAAAAATATATATTTTTATTTTATGATAAAAATATATCTGCGTCTACCTATACTATTATATATGATATATTTGATCATGGACGTATATAAGGGGGAGGTTTAGGGGTCCGGATTCCCCCTTAGTCTACGAATTACTCACACTTAGTACATTGAACGCATGACAATGACAATGTTCTATTTAATTTCTAAATAACTGATATTAGCATTTATAAATGATTAATCTTACCTTCGTACTGCGTATAAAAACTAGTTTACCTTTGTAAATTTTGGACTTACATATTTCCAAGTGCTAAATTTTACCTCGCGATTGGGATGACGGAAAACATTTTACTGAACCAGCATCTTTCAGTACAAGTTACGAGACATTTGTATTCGCCTATGCTTTGTAATTAACGAATTTCATAATGTTCTCCTTACCGATTATTAATTAAACATAATTTTTTTATTTTCAATAGGTGTTAGATATGTAATATTACTTATATTTTTACAATGCATAAAGTAAGTGGTTAACATTAACGTTTACTAATAATATTCAAGTTTTATATCATCTGAATATCTAATTATCGTTTTTTATATCTTAAATTGTTTCGCATTAGAAATTATAAAATCACATTGTGCAATAAATGACGTATAAATATGAACTCTTCCAAAAAGAACGCATGTTTTAATCGGGGCGACCGCCTTTGTCAAACACCTTTTCAAGTAGATTTATACAAAACACGACGATATATTTATAACAATATTGTGTATACCTAACACATAAAATAGTATGGACACGAGAAGAAAGGATAAAGATTTATAACATCGCAAAGTAAATGTTTCCTTTTACGGTTTGTATCATAAAATCCTGCAGAAAGTATTCCAGTTTTCAATGGATACAGCATATTATTATTATGTTCAATGGGTATATGTGAATTTAGTTTACATTGACTTTCATGAAGAATTTTTAATAAACAATTATGTTAGTAATTACCGAATTTCTTACAGATTCACGGTGGAATCGATTACCCGAATTGATAGTAGTTTTTCTTCATTTTAATATTTTTCGGTCTTTTTTCTTACGGGTAATGGAGACTAGCAGCTGTAGCTGTACTGACTGACTAAGCTCGTCAGCACCGAGCGATTAAAACTGTTACTTAAATATAAATAATTATAAAATACTAGTTTTTAATCGCGACTTCGCTGATGTTAGAAGTCCCTGGGCCAATTTAATAAAAACGAAAACTGTACCATTAGTTTTTTTAGAAATTATTTTTTTTAGCCAGGAATCGAAAGGGCTTATTAAAAAAATACGTTCTTTATTATTTGACCATCTAATAAGTAAAATGCTAGTCACCTATCCAGCTAACAAAATAAGTAAATGTTAACCAAAATAATATGGTTATTACTTTATTATATAAATAGAATCCTAAGTAATTCCAGAGATATCGATAAATTCTTGTATATTTGTATCTAATGTATTATCGATATCAATAACATATTTTCAAAAATGAAAAAAAGCTTCATCCCTGTTAAAAAAAATCCTATCATATTTTATGTGCGTAGTGAATACAGGCTGCCAAAATTTGCACTCAAACGGACGGGAACTCGTAACAGATGAAAAAAATGTTAATTGGAATGTAAAAGCACTATAATGACTACTTTATTTTATTTTTTATTAGCCATTCCATAAAAAAGTACAAATTTAGGTCTCTAAATAAGAAAAAACTTCTAAATTCCACATTCTGGTGCTTATCGTTCAATTCCTTCATTAGAAGAGGTTGATTAAAATCGGATGTCTGATTAACAAGAAAGTAACTAACGATTTAGTTAGTTTATAAAAGAAATAGTAAAATTACCTTATAAAATAATATAATAGTATATTAATATATCTTGCAATTTCTATGTAAGTATAATATATGTTACTTTTTTTTTTTAATTTAATGAATTTGCCAACCACAATATAAAGTTGTTTTTACATTTTTTATGTGCCTCATACACAAAAAAAAAAATGTTAAGTTATTATCACACAATTTTGTCTCAGACGCAACAAAAGTAAAAAATTTAACTTTAAACTGTTATAAAATCTTCATACGTAATGCAATTTAACAAGAAATAACATTATTTAGTAAACTTTATGTCTACTTCAAATACAATAGGTATTATAACCTTAAAAACATTAATTTAATTACCTACTTTTCAAAATTGAGTACCTTTAGAATATGCAGAAAACTAAATTACGAAACGGTATAGTTACAGAGTTGCATTTTTTTCCAACAAAACTATGTTAACTATCAGAATTATATCGTTTAATATTTCGAGATAGAGAGTTTCTCTATTTAAAATAATAAATCACGTATAGATAAACCTTTAAATAAGAAAACTACTATAAAAACCAAACACAGTCACAAGTATGACATTGAAAGGGACCATTTGTTCAAACTATTATAATTTAAAATTCAATTATGTATGTACATATCTATACCAAAGTATTCAATACGTTACGATATTACTATATGTGGCTTAAAAACATAAACAGGCGCTGAAAAATGGAGTGCTATCATTTCACTTTTGTCTCTAATTAAAATATCGGCAAAATTTAAAACCCATTTTATTAGTTTTAGTGTAATACAAAATACTTCTGTGATGTTTTTATTTAAAAGAATATATTTTCACCATAAAGCTACTATTTGTAGTTACGAGAGTACTACGCAAAATTAGAAAAAGGTACACCTGTGCTCGGCCTAAATCGCTTATCTTTGAAGTTGACAACTAAACATTTGACTCCTTAGTTGTCAACTTCTCAATAAGATAATTTCTTAAAAAATATCTCCTAAAGGCCATAAACCATAGAATTGAATTGAAAAAATATCTTATTGCTGTTGTTTTTACTTACTAAAAGTAAACTTAATTAATGAGTTAAGAAGATAATAATTACAATTATCATTGTTATATATAAAAGAAAATTGTAACAATAATGACATCTTTTCATGAGAGACAAAAGAATTTATTCGAACAATTAAAAGATGCAGAGGAGCAATATAGCTTTTGTAAATCAAATAAAGTTACATCAACACCCGACTACGGTATAATTGACAAACAGACATACAGAAAAGTGAAGCATGAGATGAAACAGTTTCGTGGGCGAGAAAGTATATTTAAAAGGCAAGAAGCAAAAATACGAGATTGTTTACGTTCAAAAACAACGCCTGACTATATCAAAAATCCAAGAAAGTGGAAGTACTATTCACTGTCAGATGTTACACCAGAGCAAATGTCTGATAAAACTAATATTCAAACTGCCCTAGCCTTTATACGCGAAATGGAAGAAAGGGCTAACCAATCCGGTGATACTGAATTGATTATTGATGAAACAGGTGCCGTTTTCAAAAAACCAAGCTTTAACATATCAAAAACAATTAAACAGATACCAACAGAAAAGTCTAAACCTGTTTTTAAAAGTAACAAATTAATTATGCCAGAATATGTAGTAGGAGTATCGGGGAAAAGAAATAATGCTAATAAAAATAATAAAAATGTGATAAGTAATGTTGAAGCTAAACAGGTTGAACTGAAACTCAATCACCTATATGAGAATGAAGAAGATGAAGATGATGAAATGACTTAATAAAGAATTTGTATTGAAACATATTGTCTTAATGATTATGAATTAAAAATAAAATAAAATGTACATTATATTAAAAATGTATGCTTAATAATCACTACAACTTTGTTATTAAATAATAAAAAAATTGTCTTTTCAAATTGTTTTTGTATGCAACAAAGTACACAATAAAAACTAAAAACTTAAAAAAAAATTATCAATGCATTGCCTAAATTAAAATTTTTGCAAAGTTTTTTAAGTTTAAATACTTGAATGAAAAAAATCAACTACACATAATTTTATTTTACTATTGCTATTTACTAAATCCTACGTCTATATAATGAATATGCCCTATATAATATATACACTATAGCACTATTTTCATTTTAAAATAAATTTGCTTCATGTGAAAGAATTTATGAAATATTGAATAATTTTTAACTTTTTATGATTAGATTAAAAATTCTCAGATAAACAATTTATAGTGTTTCTAATTAATTCTTGCCTTAAAGTACATAGATATAGACATATTGAGTTTTGTAAATAAAGAAACATTTGTTACATATAAAACATTTATTATTGCCTTAAATGCATAATACACAAAACGTCTTATTAACACTGTGACACAATAGCTGATTCCGACTTAATTTCTAAGTTTTCAGATGCCTGATTGTCAGGCTTATTGTCAGCTGCAAATGCACTCAGGTCTCTCATCATGGAATATGCATCTTCACCATCAGCATAGTACTTCGGCTCAATTTCTAAAATTTTAAAACCAAGCGAGTTGGTGTACAAATTAAGTGCAGCCCTGTTGCTCTTTCTAACATGTAGTGATACATACTTGGCCTGAAATAAAATATATAAATGTAAAAATATTCTCTACAAAAATATATATAAGATGATATTTTAATTAGATTTTCTTATTAATTATGACCTGAAAACATTCCACCATAGCGAGTGATGCTTGATTCATAAGCTTTTGAGCAAGTCCAAGACGTCTGTGAGATCTCTTCACTGCAAGAGAAGTGATGTGACCATGGCGATTATCCTCACCATCTTCCTCCATTTTTGCTAGGACGTAACCTATGAAGTATAACATTCAAATTAACTCTCTTTCAGTTGATGTCCAAGGTACTCACTTTTAACTTAAAAATAAGCTCTTTTTAAATGTATTAATTATAATAATTTTACTCACCAACAATGTGACCTTTTTCATCTTCAGCAACGTAACTGAGCTGTGGCCATGACAAACCATGATAGAAATAGTATTTCATCTGATAGTTCTCTGGTAAGCACAACAGGTTACAGTGCTGCATATTCATAAGGTCACTCGGGCGGGCACACCGAATATTCATTGTGAACGATGTTTTATAACTTGGCAGATAATTAGTTTATAAATTTATTCTCGCCTTGTTTTTCTTAATTTCGGTTGTCGCGTTTCTGAGGCCGGAGGGGTATCTGACATACCCCCAAGCAGTTCACGTACAAACCGAAATTTAGACAAACAACACTTCCAAACTACGTACCAACCTGGAACAAAGACAATTTACAGGTTGAATATACCAAGCAAAATAGACCTGCGATAGCATTATTAGTTTTATAACACTGTTTATAAGCAAAATGGACTACTTACAAAACAACACAAATATTAAAACTAAAAATACACTACATACAAAGGTTAAAATAGCCAATATCACTTCCTTCATATCTGACTACGTATAATAAATTTAATAATAAAATGAACATCAGTTTATTGCGGAATGCATTTACCCGGAATATAATTTTATCACATTAGTCACTACGTGATAGCTTATAGTAATTGATCTAGTAAATATTAAAAATTATTTTTTAATAAAACGCGCAGTTTTGCGGAATTAATGATTCCGCCATGTTGGACTATTAAACAAACTTACAATTATCTAATATCTAATAATATAAGCAGATATTTAAATGTTCTTATTTCTCTTCTTTAAAGTACAGGAAATTTAAAAATTCTGTTTTATGTTCAATTAATCTATTTTCAAATTCAATACGCTTAACCTAAAATTTTTACCATAACTTTTTTTATTTGACATTTATGTCATTTCGTAGATTTGACCACATTATATAAGAAAAATATATATATGTAACAGACTCAAAACTCGTGTTGCATTCTTATTAAAATATTTATAGTAGCAAATTAAACTCTCATATTTTTTTAAATAAAAAATAAGTTATACCTTTCAATAACTGTAGCATCCAGATCAAGTTCGCATTATAACCGGTAATTTACCGGTAATACAAATTAACGGTAACATCTATAAACTGCAGTTGTTTTGGTCATTTTTGACATTTAGAAAATGACGTTTATTTTTGTTTAAACTCTGATGTTAGTGTTTCAACAGTTAAACTTATAATTAATAAACAAAACTATAGCTTGAATTATATTTCAATCTATATGCTTAAATCTTTAAATATTTTTACGAAAAACAATAACTTAGTTTTGCTAAAAGATTTAGTATGATAATTTGTTTTCAAAAAGAAAATTTTTGATGGTATAATTGCTTAATTAAAGAAATGGATGATCAAATTCAAGATGACAATAATTCGTCATCATACATTGTCCCGTAAGTATTAGAGTAAAAATCGTAAGATCCAAGTTTGCTCACTCTCTTGATAACATTAATTCTCTTTCTTAGTTACAGAAGTCCAGCATTCACTAAAGATGAAGTCAAAGCTTTAGTTAAATTAGTTTCAAAATATAAACATATAATCTTAAACAAGTGCACAAACTCTACAACCAACCATGCTAAAGAGGCTGCTTGGATAAAAATATCGAAAGAAATAAATAAACAAGGATTTAAATATTCAAGATCTGTTGATAGTTTGAAAACTAAATGGGAGAATCTCAAGAAGGAAGCGAGGAAAACTTCAAAAGATTTAATTAATTTAAAAAAGACTGAGGATGACCATCTCTACCAAATAGTATCGATGATTAGTGAAAGTGAAAAAAATGCAAATATTAGTGAAATTCCTAATGATTGGTTAGAGCAAATAAATGGTAATTTTCTCTTTCTGAAGATTATTAAATTATTATTTTTTATTATGAAAAAATTTATTTAATGTATGATTTATTTGATGACTTTTATTTAACATTTCTTCTGGTATTTGCACAAAATTGTTACATAAAATTTAAACCTACCATTTTATATACAGATTGTAATTTATGTGCATTGTAGATATGGAAGAAGGCAATGAAAGTAATCTTTCAAAGCTTTGGGATGATGACAAACATTCGGAGGACTCAAGTGGTGAGATTGCCAACATTATAGCTCTATACATGATAACAATGATTTACAACTTAAATAAAAGACTAATCAATAACATTGATTTCATTTACTCAAATACATTTTATGTAAAAATAAAACTAAAATGCTAAAAATAAATCTTTTAAACTAGTGTTTAAATCTTTTCAGAAGGCGACGAGGAAACTAAACTTGGGTAAGTCTTTTAAATGAAACTAATCTGGTTTTTGGGACAATATTTTTTTAATTATTTTTAATTTTCAGATTAAACAGATCACTAAACTTTACCCCACAAGAATGTAGTTTGCTGTTAAAGTGTATAAAAGATGAAAAAAGTGACATCTTCTGCAAAGAAAGCACAAGTAGAGCCATTAAGATGAAAAATAATGCATGGTCTAGGGTAAGATTAAAAATAATTTAGCTTAAAATGAAAAAAAAAACTGTCAGAAAATTTGATTTCTGAAAATGTAAATTTGAGGTTTCTTAAATAACAAATAAATAGTTATATCATGAACCAATATTTGATTGAAATGAACTCTTAAATGTTACAGATAACATATAATTTCAATAAAATGAGTCCACAAAGAAGGAGCACAAAGGTGTTGAGAACCAAGTTCAGCAACATGAAAAGAATGGCAAAGAATGTTAATTTTAAAAATTTTAGTATTAAAAATCAACATAAAAAATTAGAAGAAGATAGAAATAAGGTATAAAATATTATGTTACTTACATTTTTATGTTTATCATACACTTTTTTGTTTGAGTGCACTAATCTCAGAAGCTGATAACAGCTTGATATATACTTAATATTGAACATATGCAATTCATAGAGAGTCTATTTATTTAGCATGTTTATATTCTGTAAAACATAATGCTACAACTTGTAAGAGCTTCTGCTCTTACAGTATCTACGAATGTCTGGCAAGCACTGAAATTTAATTTTGTTGAAGTCAACAACAAGCTGCTATAACTAATTTTTTTTTCAATTGAATGATTAAATTTTATTAAAAAAAAATTAATTGAGTATATTTTATTAGTAGTTGTGTTTTCATAGGCCTTCTGCCTTCTGCGCGGCAATAAAAACAGTATAGAGTATATTTCATTAAAACTTTGTTTTTGGCCTATATTGAAGGCAGAAAATATAATAGCATTATGATGTTTACATCGTATGTGCAATGTAATATGATATAACACATTTTTACACTATATTTGTTTACTACTAAACTCATTTTTTTTATTTCAGAAAATCAAATCAGAACCACATTTTGAATACACAAATAATCTTGACTCAGACAATGACAATCAAGATGAAAATGAAGACGATTTCCCTGACGCTCATGGAGTATCTAATGAACATTGTGATGAACTGTCAGATCCACTGAGTACAGTTCTCAAAGGAGATTCAGGAATAGGTAGATATTTTTATATTCTGTTTCATGTTACATATTATATATTTAGCATAAAACATTGTACTATATATGTATTTCTACTACACTTAAACTAGAAGAATAAGGAGATACTGGTATAACCAGGAAAATTGCTAAAAAGAATTTTACACTAAAGGCATGTGAAACAATTAAACATAATTTTTGTTACTTAATCTAGGAAAGATTATATAAAAGGATACAGACTAATGTTTGTTATCAAAATATAAAACCCGCTATAGATGTTTGTCAGCGTTTTATGTAATTATTAAAAATATTTTTACATTTTAGAATCAATAAGTCATTTCGGTTCCTGCAGTCAATTTGAAAATAAGGAGGTCATTAAATTAAAACTCGAACTTTTAAAGTACCAACTAGAAACTGCAAAAGTAAGTATCTTATAAAATCTTTCAAACATAATCTTTGTCATTAATAATGTTGATTTTACTTTTTAATTCATAAAAACAATAAATAATATAGGGAATTAAATTATTATTCCAGTTAGAAAGACAAAGGATCATAGAAGCGTCGGAAGCAGAGTCTGCCGAGCGGCAGTCGCGCGCCATAGAGTCGTCGATGCGCCTGCGCGCCGCGCGCCTCGCGCTCGTGGCAGCCGAGCAGCAGCTTGCGCCCGCGCACCCTGCGCTGCACTACGACGAGCGGGAGGCGCGCGCGCAACAGTACTTGCAGCAGTTCCCGCACAATTGAAATTAATAAAATTGACCTTACTACGATGCGTTTTATTTATGTTAAATAAAAAACGACAAATTTTCTTTAAAATCAAGTAAATAATATAATTTACTTTTTCCATTTTTATTTTAAAACCAAACCACCAAACTGATTTCCATGAAATTTTTGTGGAACCAATAAAAGAAACCCTTTCAAACAAAAAAATATAATTAATCAAATCTCCAAATTGAATGAAATTAGCCATCAAAGAGATTAATATTTATTTACTGGTTACAAGGCTTAAAGCGTTTAATATTTTTTATAATATATAAACATAAAATGCTTTAAACCTTATTTACGCAACTGTCCACGGTGCGAGTTCAGACTCTGCTAGTATTTATTTTTTTCAAGTTTGATAAATTAATCTTTAACCGTAAAATTGTATACTCATATTCGGCCCAATCACTTCATTCGTCATATTTTATACTCTGCGTATATTGTCAAAAAAAATTGCTTACGACCAAAGGTCAACCTACAAACCCAATCTATTAATTCATTTACAAAAGTCTGTTTTGATGTTCCCTTCATGGAAATGTTTAGATATCCAGATAAAACGTAAAAAATAATAAATTAAACCTAACATATTGTCCCAAATATGAAGGTGAGTTTATAGACAATATATGTAGACCCTATATTATTATTAACTACTAATAGTCTTTTTTCTTTACTTGTCTTATGTAGCAGACAAGTATGACGTATTTTTAGCCGTACATGGATGCTGATAAACATTACTGTGTCAAGCCACACAGACGTCATTTTGAGAAAATGGCGTCTAAAAATGTCAAACCTATTCTTAACTAATATGTTTAAAGAAGTATATATCCATCTTTTATTTTATTTTTTGATAAAAGGTATAATTAATTTAATTCAGACTGATACATATAATATATTATATAATAAGAAGTTAGTTAAATATTTGAGATTATTGTATTAATTGCAAAAAATGGAACGCACTTAAAATTCGAACTAATTAATTAAGAAACTTTTTTCCGTACTTATTTAATTCATTTGACTACAATTTTTTTTAATAATGTTGAATAGGTGATGCAGTATCAAAATACATCAATATCTCCGAATTTGAGTTTTTGTGGGTTGACACATTATTGCTTATCAGCATCCACATATGAGTTAGAAAAAAAATCATCGATTGAATGATTGAACTGAATTAGTTTTTATAATGCAAATAAAAAAATAGACTATAGTTTAGTAATACATCCCATACATGATACAAGGAAGGCTACGTGAAAAATAAAACAAAGGAACTAAATACGAAAATTTGTATATTTTACTTGATTGCGTTTTACAAGATGATTAAATTATAATTTATTAATAAAATTATTATTTTAATATGCATTTGTACAATTTCATCTATACCTAGCTAATCTACGACACCTAGGAAATATATTACACATTGCTAATATACAACATGCTTTTTACATTGATATATCGTATCTACGGCAGACTATAATGTAATATTTATAAAATACAAAACGTTGACACTTGAAGTTGACTAAACTTCCATACGAATCACTTGTCGAGTTTTTAGGATATCGACATTAATCCAAATAATGTAAAAAGCGCGCGCCCACATTGCGAAAAAAAAACGCGAAAACCATTCGCAATTTTTTAATATATTATTGAATAACAATATCATACGTTAACGCGATTTATTCAACCGCGTGAATACTTAAGTCGCGTTTTTTTCACAGTGCAGGATAGGCCTAAACGTTATGATATACTTAACTTTGGGAAAATGTCAATCACGTTTGTCACTTGTTTTTAACAGAACGATAGCATACAAAATTGTATTCTAAGTATTAAACACAGTCCATTTCAATGAGTAGATTATACTCTCTTAAATAGTTAAGACTACATAAATTGGATTAGCGCATACCACGCTTGCTTAGTAGTTCTTTCTTCGTTCATTGAAAATTTTCGTATTAATGTTTAGAGAAAGAGATGTGAAATAGTTAACGAATTTTACAGATTAATTTTAATGAAATCAAAAGATCAAATATCATCTTTTTATCAAATAGATATAGAAAGATAGAATCAAAGACTCTTAAAGACGTCAAAATCAAAATAAACAATGAGATATTTTTGTCTCTCCTTGACCATTACAAAGTAATCACATTTTCAAAGAGTTAAAAAGGTTAAAAAAAGTACAACCCATACAAAAAGTTACAATTTCCATAGTTTATTAATGATAATTGAGCCCAATCGCTAGTAAAAGCAATCATAACAAATCAATTTCCTACAATCATCATAAACACTTTCTATACCGTCGTATAATTTTAACTGTATATACCTATTATAAGATTAGATCAGGCTGTAGTTAATAGTAGCAGAATTATGTAAGGAACATTAAAATGCTTGATACATTTACTTGGTACAGAAAAACATCATTTATAAAATAAAATATACGTAGTTGTCTCTTTGAAAGCTTAATTAATTAGCAGCTGATAGAAAAAATACAGCACTCAATCAAACTCTAAAAGTAAACATTTCGGTCATATTTACAAGCAATCTACGACAATAATTTGTACCGTTTTATGTATACAACCATTCATCGGTCTAATACCGTAGTAAATTCATTCGCTACAATAAAAGATTATTGTTGCAACTTGTATAAAACTGGACGGACAACTCAACTCACTACGGTAAATGAGCATCCAGCAATTTAAACTTGCATATCAGCTGTTTTTGCAAACCATTTTAAATGAAAAGTAATTACAGCCTTTGTTTATTTATTGTACATCATCATTGTTAACATTTAATAGATTTCGTGTGTTAATTCGTATCATCATCGGCAGTGAACATCGTTGTCTATGTTATTTGTTCTTTTTGTTATCTTTGGTAATATTACGCTTTATCTGTCTGAAGGTATACCAGCCTCCAATTTTACCAGTTCTAACATATTTAAGTGTCCAGCACGTCTTTTTAACATTTCAACCATACTTAAATCGGTTTAACACACTTTAAATCCATCATTCCCATTATATTACACTTAAGTACACTGAATCAGCGGCGGATCGTCCACTTTATCGAAAGTTTACAAAAGTCAACATTTTCGATATTTAACATTCTCGATGCGCAGAACGTAAGAGCAGTGTAAAAACATTTAATTCTAATATAATTAGATATCTGCCAAGCCATAAGGAACATTAATACGATATCCTACTCTTCACGCTCGGCTCGAATCACCGGTCTTTTCGATCGGCCGTAAAAGCAGTCCTAAGTACATCACGAGCGATGTACGGAATGCAGATTCTCGGGCACACGTAGTCTGTCACATTGACCACGCATACACGTATGTATGTCTATGATATTTGACAAACTTGTATGGATTGTGACAAGACAGAAGCGCGTGGTTCGATTGTATACACACGGCTACACTTAAAAATCCTGCAATTCCGTGAATGTGCACCCAACTACGCGTACAGCGTACCCGAACACGTCCAGTCCGTATATGGCTTTATAGTACAAAAAGCGACGGCGTGGCAGTGTACCGCATATCAGCGGCTCGACCCTTTAGCTCACAAAGAGAGCGTTCGGGCTGATATTGCCATTTCCACAACTTATAGCACATAAAGCGACAGCCTGCCGGTTTGCAGCGTGAAGAGCGACAACAGCTCGGCGGCGCACACACTCGATGCAGTCCATAAGTTCTCAGAGTATTCGGGCGAACTCTGCCATCTCCGCGACTTATAGTACAGGAAGCGATGGCGTGCCAGTGTGCGGCGTTAGGGGCGTGAGCGGCGTGAGGGGAGTGGCGGTGGCAGACGGTGGTACGGTGGTGGCCGGAGTGCAGTCTTGCGGCGGCTCAGCGGCACGCACCAACGCTCGCCGCAGCTCCTGAGCCCTCAGCGCCAGCGTTCGGGCGGACTCGGCCATCTCCGCCACAGCGCTCGCACAAGGGAACTGTAGAGCAGCTGCTTTGGTCTTGGACACGGTTGATGCTAACGCGTCCGATAGCGCGTCGGAGCAGCGTAGTATTTTCGCTTTTAAACCAGCATGCTGTGCACTTCTGTAAAAAATTTAAAAAATGATATAAATATCATTTTCTCACTGTTAAGAATATATCATAAAAGTAAATATACAATGTATTTAGTTTATGGTACCTCGTTGATTAGTGATTAGTTAGTTGGTATTATATATTGTCAGTACGCATCCTCCCTCTCTCTAGGATAGATTACTCGTCATCTTATAAATGTATTAATAATGACAACTAAACTAGAGACCAAGAGACCTGGGTATCCAACCCAGTGATAACATAACTGATTGATTATATATGTATATTATATAGTATTCTAATCAATTATAATTTTTTACCTGTGCACAGTATCTCCTACGTGGACAATTCTGTGAGCGCTCAAAACAACAAATTTGCCGTGAGCGAGGAAGACATCGGGAGGCTGCCCCATTTCAATGGTACGGAGAAAAGCTTCCACAGCGGTGGAGAGGTGGGCACCATATGTTGCTGTTTGCGCTGCGTAAAATGCCGCTAGTTGCCTATCATCTGGTGGTAACCTCGTGGCAGCAGCTACTGCGCTCACCTGTTAGAACAAGAGAAGACATAAAATACAAAACCACCATTAAAAGTATTACTCACGTAAAACTTAAGATTTATTTGGAACATATTTAGGTAATTAACTTTAAAAAATAAGCATAAAGAAGGTATGTGAAAGAAATAGTAAAATTATGTACCTCGCCCGCGTGATCAGCATCTCGCACGAGTGCGTCAAAGGAAGCCCTCAGTTTATCTGGTAACGCAGCACGGATTTCCGCATTTCGTCTACCCACTGCAGTTCTAGACTCGAGTCGAACGTAGTCGTACTCTTCTGTCCATTCGTGTTCTGGAACTGCAGGTGACCGCCTGGAAACAAAATTCATTGAAATGTTATATGTCGTGTTAAAAGGCTATTAATTTACTATAAACTCTATAGGTTTCTTTTTAACTATTGTCTAAACTGCTCATAATAAGTTAATTGTTCACCAATTATATTTATGTACGCACGCATTTGTGAAGATCGCTGATATTTATGATACAGGGTAAACCTAATTAGAACGCAAAGTTTTTATATAATACCCTATTGTTTTATCTGTAAATAGGTACATTTTAGACTAGTTTGACTTACCTGAACAATAGAGACGCATTCCCATGTATGAAAGATGCCGCTCTCCTGACGTCCTCAGTCAAGGAGCGCGCGCACGCTACCAGCTGGTCTAAGGCATCCTGCGTACCGTCCGTCGGTTCCCGGTCGCGTTCCAACCGCTCTGGCGCCCAGTCGCCCGCGTCCAGCGCGCTGGTCGCTTCGTGTGTTATACGCTCAGCGTCCTTGAGTGCCTTCACTAGCGGCCGTAACTTTACTGCGATACCTGAAATTAATAAATTGTTAATGTTACGTTTCTTACACAATTATATTTCTATTATTTTATTCCTGAAATAAATACTTAATATAAGCGTAAAGTTTTAAGAATTTCTGAAAAAAAAAGAGACAAGAGGATTTAAACTATCGTGTGCCCAATTAAAATGCACACGGCCAAACAGACATAAGGAAATATACTAATGAAAGTCATAAATTGTACCTCAAGCTTATAAAAACCTACCTTTGTCTTGGGCATCATGTGCGTTGGCCAACGTAGCATCAGCGAATACCGCGAGATCATGTAATGCGGCTCGTAACCGTGCACCGGCTACGCGCACGTCCAAAACGCGTGGCCGTAACGCACCACGCCGTCGCCATCCCGGCGACACGTAGGAAAGCAATCGCGACACCGCTGCTGACGCTTCTTCCTAGAAAACAATATTTTTTGTTAAATAAAACTCGAACAGCATCAAATAAAAATATCATCATCAAGTTTGAATTTTCAGATGACCAATACTCAGAAAAATCTATATAATCTACCTGTAATCGTTCAAGAGCTTCCAAAGCCGCATCACATGGTAAAGGTAAGGCGCGAGATCGCGGCACGTCATACGTGCTTGAGGCAGAAGCGGCCGAGTGCGCCGAACTGCCAGAGTTCGCTGAAGCACTCGACGTAGCCGATGTTAGGGAGCCAGTGCCGCTGCAAGCCGAGTCAGCGCTGGCAGGTCTTGGAGCTCTCGGCGCATCGTACCAGTCTGCGGTCGGCCTTGGACAGTCGTATGTGCCTATGATACGCTGCACCGGCATTGGCGCCCGTGGTACGTCGTAATGTGAACATTCTTCGATCTATAAAACAATTATTAATTAAATAATTAATTATCAAATCATCATTATATATAATAATTTTATTATATTTCTTGTATTTTTTCCTTGAGGAAAGATTCAAGAAAGAACAAACGTCCCTGATATAACAAATTCTGTGTACAATGTTAATGATGTGATGACGCTATATTTCCATCGAAATATCACAAAACAGTAACGCATGTTTTTATATTTTCTTACTCATGGTCATTAATTTAATTAAAGATGTAATATTTCACACGTTGAAAGCGCTTACTTTGGTAAAAGCGGGTGACTGTTGTGCCGGCAAAGGTTGATGAGCCACCGGGGCTGGAGTGCGCGTGCGCCGCCTCTGCAAAGCGGAACTTGCATCGAACACTCCCGCTACAATTCTTAGTCTGTTTCCAGGACATATTCCCTGAAAAAAAATTACCATATCTTTACCACATAAAAAATTAGTTTATTTACATGAATATTTTTTGTTATTATTTAATAACTTAACAATGATGTTGTATTATCACGAATACGTAACAGGACAAAACTGCGTGCGATGCGAAACAAAAACATGATGCGGTTTACTGCATTATCATTTATCATCGTCATAATTAAAGCACACTCAGAATATAAATTTTAACTTGATTTTCATACAAGGTACGTAAAACTTTATTAAATTTATATATTTCAAAAGCATTACACTGAATAAAATAAAATAAAGTTTTCGAAAGAAATTAGAATTATTATGATGTAAAATTAAAAAGTATAAGTATAATTTTCAAAAATTTCAATATGTATGACGAAATTACTACATGCAGGTACGTGTTGATGATGTATCGTTTTAAGGTACAGTCTACAGCATCGGTATTTCCAAAGAGGTAAGAAGGTTAGTCAGCTGGTTTTTAACCCATTTGAAAATAAACTTTGCAATGTCATGCCTACCACAAATTAGACATCAAAAATAAAAATACATAGAATAAATACGTGATACTCCTCAAGTAGAGTTGAAAAATAGGAGATTAATATAGACGGTGATTTCAAAATATAATACTTATTGTTAAATACATATTGTTACAATAATAGCTAGGAATTGTTAGGCTACCTGTCTTCCTCTCAGCGAGCAGAGCCACCAGCCCTCGCTGCCGCCAGTGTTCTGCTCCAGCACGGTGAGCAAATCCCCTCTGCGAAACGCCAGCTCGTCCGGTGACTCCGCTATGTTGTCGTAGAGTGCTCGCGCCATACACTAAAGCAAAAAAAAAAACTAAGTAAATTAATTGCACAAGTGTACAAGTAGTAGCTATAGTATCTTATATAATCCTTTCTTTTTATTGAGTTGAGTGTGATACGTTTATTTATTATTTATTTATTTAACACAAAATTAAGTTAGTTATCCATTTAATTAATAATATCCGAACATAAGTCCGATCTTGTGGAACCTAATCGATCTTCGGAAATTTTATAACAGTGACGTGATCATCGGGAAGCATAAATTATGCTAAAGGTTTTGGAAATTAATATTTAATGACATTAAAATTGTTATAAAATGCAAACGAAAAAAAAATGCAAATTGCCGTTTATAGTTCACACACGGCAGTTAACCGCTCGTAAGTCTTTCGGCTATAAATCTTGATTACTGAATGTAACAGAAATCGAATGAAGTACTGCTTTCGCATTAACCCCATTGCGACCAATTCCCATCTCACTGCACGTCCAATCAATACTAATTAGTAGGTAACTTCAATCATCATTATCTGTCATTATAAAAACATCTGCGATCATAATAAGTGTGATAAATGAGCAAGCATGAAAATTTTGAAAGGGCTGAATTTTTTATTTGTAAATGTAACGCCATAAAATTAAAAAATGGGCCATTAAAAAAACTAATGAAATATCATGGCAATAAGAAAATATCGTACAAATTGAGCTTCTATGTAGGGTTAAAGAATCTTATAAATTTGTTTGTTAAAGAAACGTAACGTATTATAAATTATTATTGGTACTTTTTATAACTATTTATACTTATTAACATAAGTATAATTTCTCCTACATAGCTCTATAGATCACGTAAAAAAATACCAAGAAAAATAAATAAAGTAATAATGAAGAATGACTTCGAATTGTAACACTATCAATTATCCGTTATTTCTGAAATACATAATCCGATTCATATAACTTGCAAATATTTTATTTTAAATTACTCGCAGGAATGTCCCGTTGTCACGAAGCTGTCATCATAAATCCCGCATTACGGGATTGCATATCGACGACGCGTCCCGAGCTGGCGCAGCTGCGGCCGAACAGTGCGTCCCAAATCTATAATGATGGATTGCATTGTGCAACGACTGTGGGCGAGGCGTTGGGGCAGGCCATGTCCGTTTCCGATCAGCGCAATCGTTTATGCAACCGATATAACTTTACAACAATCACAAAAGAACGTTCACATTTTATGTACCGCTCTGAATGCGGGCGCTTTGTTGCATTGTTTTTAATTAAGTCGCTAACGAGTTTTATGAAAGGGTTTAATTGAATCAGCCATAACTCCATTACAAAAAGCTTCGAGCTTAAGTGCATTGAGGGTAACAATTTTAATACTATAACAATATGTTGTTATATTTTTACGTGATTAATATTACGAAAAAACTAATTAAATTTTATAGTACTGACCGGGATATTTGATCCATTTAGAAATTTTTTATCCTTTAAATTTTGAGGATGGCACATAGCACATGTTGTCCTTCTAAATTTTCGCACGACTGCAATTAAACTAATTTTATTCACCATTTCGCGTAATGAAACTACGTGTCACATTAAGTTTCCGTCGCGTACTGAACCAATTGTAAGCAAAACAAGTTAAATATATGAACTTATTGAACCGAGATTATTAGAACCGGTCGGAGGTGAATCAGACGACGCACAACATCATATTACGTCACGTGCGTACGTGAATTTGTTATACCTAAAGTTTAACTTTATCATTTTGTTTCCTTGGTTTTTGCCAAACTGCATTGACTACGTTTGCCATTAGCAATGTTTTTAGACATTTAGGTTATTATTTTAGTACTAGCCACTAACCGCGAATTTATCAACGTAGGCAGACAAGTCAAGATTACAAACTATTTTAGTATAAATCTTTATAAATTACATATGTTGGTCAGATGTATAAGCTATTTTATTGTCAATTTTCACCTAAATTCATTCAGTACCTACCTACTATTGGCACGTAGTTGCAATAATTTAATTATTATCAATATGATTTTGATAAGATAATATTAAATAATTCAAACAATTGAGTTGGTGTGTTTTATAGCCAAATACTACTATCTCTACTACTATTAATTATAGCCAACTTTAAATTTCGTTTCCTTGTTATCTAAAAAAAATCTATATATTAATTTACGTAGGTGCCAAATAAATATGTTCTTTTAAATCGCAATTTCAAAGTTTAACCTTTACAAAAGGGTCAAATTATTATTACAACGTTAAAGATGTTTAAAAATTCCAGTTCAGGGCGAAATTTGATCTGCGATCGACTTCTTACGAAATTTACTTAAATTCAAGGCAGAGTTATCTGACTTCATAAAACACAAACGACACACCATAATTCAGAACTGATTTCATTTTCATGGACTTACAATAAATCGTCCGTTTTTAAAATATTACGCATTTAAGGCGACTGCCATAAATAATTCCTGATAAAGAAATATAGGGACGACATATTATATTGAAAGATTTTTTTAGTACAAAACGTTTCACAACTTTCTTACTGGTATTAACTCTTTAAATAACGCCATCTAATATTTTTTAAATACCTATGTGTATTCTTTATCAATAAATAATAACAGCATAAAATAAATTTAAAATTTTATTATTACCTATAACATGAAAAAAAAGGTAAACTTTTGACTTCACTTCATATTATACCCAAACATTTAACATTAACAATAAACTTGACCGGCCACCGGAAGTGCAAACAGAAATCAACGGCTCCGCTTTTGGAAGGCTGATAGGTAAGCAAGGATGCTGCTACACGGATCCGATGAATCACCTCGGTGGTGTTCGTGGAATCCGTACGATTATATGCCAACACAACCATCAACACATCAGAACGCACGCAACGGTGAGGTCATTGACTAACTGTCATTAAACTGATAAGGTAAAGCTCATTGATGAGTTAAATTTATACTCGCATGCGTATATGACTAGATTGGTACTAAGTTAAGATACTATGTGCTATGAAAACTATCAATCTTATTGAGCAAGTATACTTTATAAATAATTTTATTTTATGCTTAATATAATTCAGGTTAGTCGACTATTCGAGCGATGGAAGTTTGTGCTTAGATATACATATAAAACTTTTGCGTCGCCTAGCCTAAAGGAATAAAAAACCTAAAAAAGAAAATGAAAAAAAAAACACAAAATTAAATTCTAAATAAAGATCAAAGGCCACGTTTCCAGGTCTTTAAAGCTTTAAAAATTGACACGATAACGTATCTATAACATTGTACTTGTTTCCCTGACTGTAATATCGAATTTATCAGTAAAATTCTGAAATATTATAAAAACACTAATTATTCCAATTATCGTTCTTAAATGTATCGTATTATCGTTTAAAATTATAATAACAGATTGATGACAAATCGATTTGCATCCGTATTGTTCAACTGATTTATTAAACCTTAAAATATATTTTCATCAGTCAATGAGTAATCGCAACCAAATTAGTAAACTCTGTAAAGTTCCATTATTATTCACAGCCATGAACCGACCCACACGGGTCATGTCTTACAATTATCGATGCAGTTAAACAAACTTTGTTCATAAGAAGAGTAAACGGACGCTGATAAGCAATACTATGTCAAGCCACACGGACTTGATTTAAAAAAATGGCGCCTAAAGATTTTAAACCTTTTTTCAATGAACTTTTTTGAAGACGTATATATCAATATTTTAACTCTTCTACTTTGATAAAAGGAATAATGAATTATAAACAGACTAGTGTAATGAAAAGTTCTATCTAACAATGAGTTTTTCAAATATATTTAAATTCTTGTATTTTATAAAATGTGGAACACGTTTCAATATTCGAAATATTAATGTAAGAAACTTTTTTTCGTATTTATTTAGTTTAGATTATTTAATAAAAAAATGAATAATGTTAAATACGTTACGCATTATCAGAATACATCAATATCACGGATTTGACTTATTGTGGGTTGACACATTATTGCTTATCAGCATCCAAATAAGGATAACAAACCCATCTAAATAACTGTTCGAAAAAAAATCATCACTCCTTATTCTGAGAAAGTTCATTGGACCCGTGTACGTAGAAAAACAACCGAGGTAGGCTAGATAATATTCTGCCCTTGTTTCGTACTCCTTCCCAGAAGAACTGTTAAATATTACAAAAGGAAAACATACTTACAATTATTGTTGTTTACGACATTCGTATTTGTGTCCTTTATGAATGGACTCGAGAAAATAGACATTATATTAAAACCGCAGCTACAATGTTTGTTTGTGTTTGCGGTTTAAGTCATGACTAGATAATAAACTAAAATAAATCAAGAAGCTTCAACTAGCTTACCTATAAAATTATTCTACAAACAAGTTATAAAAGCAAATAAAACGCAAACAAGCGGACGTTCTCTATTGTAAATGTAAATTTTATCTAGTGTTTCTATTTAAATATTTAATACGTGGAGATAAATTAGGGAAAACAAGAGAAGCACTACTGATCCTACGAGAAATGTACGCGACATTTTGTAGCTTAGTAATTAATTTATCCTCGTTGTCTCTAAATTGAATTTATTCCGTTCTCAAGTAAAGTGTATAGGATTTATTAGACTGGTATAATAAAATTAAAATTTTTATATTTTAAAAATAATTGGAAAAAGGGATCCTAAAGCAATAAAAACTATGTGTAAATATATAAAATCTTAATTTATTTATTTATATTATTATATTATTATACTTATTTTTGTCTAACAGATTCAATATTCCCGTTTGTGTTATAGCATCCCATTCGAGTCACAGAGGTCAACTTAAAATAAGGCCAAGAACAAAAATATTCGTCCAGTCAGCCGATTGGACAGTTTTCGCGCTTGAGTAGTTTGTCATATGGCGAGTCGAAAATCAATGAGGGATGCAGTGCCTGAATGGCGGGCGGCGACCTACGAAGGTCGCCAGTACTGGTAGTACGCGACCCTCTAACGCGCATGCGCACTTGATGCCTGCTTTTTATATAATATTTCAATGTACAAAACAGTGGCTAATTCATTACTTTTTAGACAGAGTAAATTCGCAGAAACGTCTTTTTTATGGTCTGTCTTGCGTAATTATTTATGTATCGCTATAATAATTGCATTACATATAGTTGCAATCATATTCGTATAACATAAAATAATCACAATAATAGTATGATTAGCCTTTTCATAAAATACATAACTATGTCATAAAAGGCATCCACTATTACTATATACTCGGCAAACGAGCCAGGTCTGAGGTCAACTGGGTATAATCTACCCATAAGCTGAAATATGTTAAGTCATTATCCACTGATTTGCTGACCTAACAGGATATCGAATGTTAATTATTATTATTTACAATATTTAACGAATAAGAGACGGGGATTTATTACCTATTAATAATTTAAATAGATAACTTTTCACAATTTGATTTTGACTTCTTCAATCTATTTATATCGAGACTAAGTTATAAAACACAATAGACAAACATAAAAGTCAATTGTGAGTAACATAAAAATAGATAAAAGAACAAGAAGTCCGCCGCTCGACAGTCAATAAATATACGACTTAGTAGCGTTCCTAAATTTCAGTCCTCGATAGAGCAATCGAAATTGTCTTGTAAAACAAATAAATGTATCAGGAAGCGATTGTGACCACTTAAAATAGTCGTAACCGCGATCATGTCGTTCCAATAACGCGATGTTGAGTCGTCTGTCTGGCGCCTGCCTCTCGACCACAATTTTTTTTAATTAAACGCTCCATATATATTGTAGGTACTGTATACAGAATCGAAGAAACATGACTAATTGCGAAGCACGTAATTTTATACTGCACGGCAATTAAATTCGAACATTCGAATATCGAATTTAAATAATTGTTGAATATAATAATATGTATATGTATGTATTATATCCAGACTAATATATAATGCTGAAGAGTTTGATTGAACATACTTATTTCAGAGAGTGTCAGTCCGATTGAAAAATATTTTTGCTTTAAATTGTTTCTTGTTTTTTCATAGAGGAAGGTTAGTGCCTACACAATACTATAAACAATGACGCTATGTCCCATAGGAACGGGGAAGGAGCCGTCACAACCTGAGCTCTATAGTCTCTATAGTAGAAGACCGTATCTATTGTCTTATAAGGATATAAGAATGTAAAGGAGACAAACATTAAAAATACTTGAAATTGTAAAGGAAAACATCAAATATATACCTGACCTATAAAGAAATGCAATTAAGCGCGAATATTTAAACGCAAAAATAAAGCGCAGAATGCTTTTTGCAAAGTATCTTATCTCACAGATAAAGCGTTGAATAAGTACCAATTGAAATCACATAACAAGCGCCGACAAGAAACAGAGTATTTAAATATGGTCTTTAAAATACATACTTCATAGCGAAAAAAATGGAAACGACATATATGACCCAAGAATTGTCTGTCACATATATGTCGAACGAGTGGACGTAAAAAACAGAACACTTGCTGGAATCCAGCGCGATAATCACTTTAGATAACACGCATATGCGAAATGAATATCCTTATCGGGTCGAGTGCTTTGCAAATGACACTTATAGAATAACGGTCCCAATGAAAAGGTTTTTTATAACACTCTGTATTTATAATGCAGAGCTACCTATTTCTATGGAATTGTAGTTTTGTTTTATCAAAAAATTAAGCTAATTAAAACCTAGACGTAGATCATGTAAAATCTACGTTTTACTTTTTGAAACAAGTGGATTGTAGGAACATGGTTGACAGAGACACACAATTTTCTTTATACTATTACTTAAAGGAACATTATAAAAATTTTGGCAATTCATTCATTAGGTATTAAATAGGAAATAAAAGTTTATAAAGAAGTAAGTAATTTTTTTACAACTAACTTTTTGTAGAATGTGATTTAATCTCATAAAGAATCACTGGGATCTACCGTCGGGTATATAGTTAGTATAAACACTAAAAGAACATCAGAATTCTATACATAATAAATTAATACAACGCGTAAGAAAGTTATAAACAACCTTAAATCATTTCTTCGTATAGGTCGTGAGAAAAAATATATCATAGGTGACTTGAAATGGAACAGTGTTTATGTTCTCAGAGATATGACATGATATGTGACACCGTACTGCATCAATGAGAGTAAATATTGCCCCGGTCACCAATCACTTTAGCCATAATTACGTTATAAAAATGCACTATTTTTTATATCTTTTTTTACTGAATTCATAAGTCTTAATGTTGTACACCTACTTATTTTATACTTATTTTATATTTTATATTCTTTTCCTCGTAGCTCATAGAGCAATATTTATTTTAAGAATATAAAAGAATGAAAAATATTGTTATTAAATTAACGTAATCTTTGAATACATGCTTGCCACCCTCACGTGTTTTATTAAATTTGAATTTTAAATTAACAAATTTATTCATCTCGCCAATTGAATAAAAACGTCACCACGAGAACTCTACACAGAGTAACGCAGAGGGGTCGTTTGAAAAGACATTCAACGACGAGAGGGTGAGACGTGGTGGAGAGAGGTGCAATTTTCAATTGCATTCAAAAGATAAGCGAGAATAAGAATTTCTACCTCGGTTTAGCTACTGTAATAATTATTCAGGCGCCGTTTTCCAAAAAATGAGGTTGTAACAATGGTAACTGTGAATGAAAATTTCATGGACTTTGTTGTTTTTTCTCTCGAAACGAATAATTAACGTTTCATCGTGTCCTCATTTTGTTGGTCTGTTACCCAATTTGTCTGGAGCGGACTGATGCCAAGCGGCAATCCGTAGCAGCCACTTGTAGCTTGTGCTCGCTTTAAATTATTTGGCGCCTGTCCAGCTTTGCGCAGTTAAATGCGATTTTTGAGTTTCGTCCTATTAAAAGCGTATGGAAATATCAATTATGACGTTTAAATTAATAAATGATAAAAATTAAAAAAATGAAGTTACACTTTTAAAAATGACATAATATAGTTTTTCTTGGAAAATGTTATTAAAAATCGTAGATAGATGAAATATTGTTTTTACGTTATAATAAACATACTTTAAAAAGGACTAGTATAAAAAGGAAATTCTGCGTAAAGGACTGATAGAATGACATAGGACTCATAATTGACTACTCGTCATTCAAGTCCTCTACAACTAGAGGCGACGCAGCTAAGCAATGCAGCTGAACGATGGCTCCCAACGCTTAAACAATTTTGTCGGCAACTGCACTTCAGCACTCGAGAGCCCTGTGTCTGATTAAAACTCGGCCGCCACAGCAATCTCTTTTATGTACACTCTTAGTATTATGGTATTTCATTTCTTTAATTTTAATATTTGTATGCTTTGCTTTAAATCCTTTGAAGCCTTTTGTAATTTAAAGAAAATGTTGGTGAATTTAATTTTTTAAATTGACTTTTGAATCTTCGTATATATATGTTGCTTCATTCATTTGATTCATTTTTATAAATTTAATGCAATCCTAACTAAAGGTATCTTTTCATTCTATGCTGTATTTTCTTACTGAATGGGACAACATACTTGCTAAATTAACCTGCAATAAATTCTACGATTATAAAAATAACGCACAACATTATACCTAATTTAAAATTGTATATCGCAGGGAGTGAGCATAAATTTGACATTAGAACGTCAGGCAGACTGCGGTACATTATGCACAAGATGGCACCCTAGCCAACCCAGCGCTGCTCAAACATGGGTCTGGAATAAATTATTCTAATGTCGTCTTCGGTTTCTGGATTTGTTGAAAGATAAAATTTTACAATCGAATACGAATGGAAACCGCAAAATTGCTTTTAAAATTAGAATAGCATAGAAGGCTGACTATTTTTAAACATTTCAACACCATATCTTATAACGGAAAAAAGAAAATATTTGTAAGTCTATGTCGTTTAGGCCGAACAAATAATTCATCCTTCTTATATATAATATACTATTATATTATTTCTAATATGATTTAAATAAAGGACACAGAAAAATTAGAAAGATCTCAATACTGCATCAAAATTAGACAGACGCCATTTTTTTAGCCAATTTTCACTCAATTGACGAAAATTAAAAAAATATCTCAAAACAAACGATTTCATTAAAAATTGACAGGTTGAAATTATTACATAACTAATTGTTAGCGGAGCGAAGTGTTATACATCCTCTAGTTACTGTTATGTTTAATTTTAAAGTTACAGTAAAAATAAAAAAATATACATTAAAAAGTGGCAAAATACAAGCATTGATTCAATTTCGAATTAAATTACTAAATTAAAAGATAATATGATAATAATAATTTATGATAATAATAAACACACGGATTTCATTCGTCGTCATGGTAATGGCGTGCGAGCCAATTTAGGAATAATTTAGGAACCACTGCCCGAGACACTGTAACGGGTCTCGTGAGACGATGTAGCTTCCTTCATTATAGTTTAATATTTACTCTTGTTGTGACATATGATTTTAAGCTTAATTTAGAAAATTACCACACCTACTACTTACATCAATATTTTTTATAGACGCTTTTAACCACAAAATGTACAATACACCGAAATAACCGCAAAAGATACACGTTTTGTAATTCGTTATTTTTAACTTGTGACAACAGAAATCCAACATAAAAAGCTTCTTTGAGGTCTCGTGCTAAATATTTCAGAATTGTAAAAATGTAGCAAAAGTGTAATATTTCATGTGCCAAATATCCTCAAAACGAACTTTTTTCCAAACTGTTACAATGCGCGAATCTTGTCGCTCAGCTCCCCCAGGCTACGGGACGTCTCTTGACAGGGATAAATTCTGTGCCACCCTCTTTTATCCTACTTATAGAATTTATACATCTGTATAGCCTCAACTCATTACTGTACGATTTCTCTCCCCCGCTCCAGTCAAACAATAGATATAAAAAATAACTAACGATATATTAAAAGTCTCATGGAATAGTATGTGTGCTCGTGAACTATACGATACGTCCATTATAGAAGATGGATGCCCGTATACAAAATTGCTATCTTTCTTTGTTCTTCCCAAAGGCCGGAGTAATTAGTTTCGATGCGTGGAACAAAAAGATGGAGCCCCGGTCACATTAGTTGCTGGGTCACGCGGTTTAATGAAGTTATCAGAAAATTGTAACAGAAAATTTTACCACTAACATTTTTTTTATTTTATAAATAAGAGTCTGAAATTTGTAAATAATGCTCTGAAACACAAAATCGTTAAAATATACAATTAAAATACCTAATTAGTGAATATAAAAATAGTAGGTATCTGATAAATTTATATTCCATTTGTATAATAAATTTTATTGCACACGCGAGAAAAATTATCCCGTAAACAACAAAGTAGTATTGAAAGTTATTACTAAAGTATAAAATTATGTAGTTATGTAACTTGAACTGCACTTAAGTGTGGGAAATCAGTTAGTTAGAGATCAATCGGTTGATAACATAAACGGTAGAGGTTTTCGTGTCCGGAGCAATGTCAGACACGTATTGATGAATAGCCCGTCTTGTTGTCGCTTCTGTCTGTCTATCAATTCATTAATAAAAGGTTTATTAATATAATCTAGTTCTCAAAACAACTAATTGAAAACTTGTAATAAAAGGCTTTAAAACTAATTTGCTTCTAATTAGTAATTCAATTACGACATTGTATTTGTTAGAATAAACTTTTGCATTTATAAACGCATGTGTCAGCAATCAGACTCATTGTAGTCTTTGAAATGTAGTCGAGAAATACAATACCATGTGTAAAAGTGCACATGTATCATAGCATAATTTACTTAAAAATGCAGTTCAAGCAATGCATTGTATTATAACATATGTTTGCATATCGACACCGAGATATTGACAACGAGAATTAATTGAATGAATCGTAACATTTTCTCTAATATTTTTACAATAAGCTTCAAAACGCGGCTTTGCCAATGGGGAACCTATTTTTTAACAAAGAACCTCATCGTATTCCACTCATAGTGTGGCTGTATATTTGTAAAAGAGTTTTATAAATGATCATTAGTTCGCCAGATCAGACCCCATAGTCTGTACGTCCCAAAAAACATTTTAAATAATATTAAAACTTTAGAAGATTTATACAGATAAAACGACGCATGTATATAAAACGCGGATGACTGCTTTGTTTATCTACACTTATATTATAAAGAGGAAAGATTTAATTGTTTGTTTATTGCATTGAATAGGCTCTGAAATTTTTGCGAGAGGCATCTAGTATTATATAAAGTAGTCTTGCTCCTTTTACACAGGGCACCGTAATTTTTACACTTATATAAAAATATGCACACGATTTTTTTCTATATTAATTATAGCCGTAAAAGTTTGACTTGCGAGCGTTACGATAAATAAGCATACAAGATTAAACGATCGCATGACTCGTTTATAAAGCAGGAACAATCAATTTGCCTAACCAAGCAAATGATTGCGTGCCCAGACGAAGTTGTAGCTACCAAAAGTAAATCAAAACATCCTTTAATATTTTAATTCTGTGAACAAATAACAACGCTTTTTTATATAAGAATGATGTCAGAATTATATTACAGTATTATATTTAAAGTATCCTCTGTAACATAACTACTGTTTTAGATGAATGTACCCAACGTTCTTTATATTGGGAAAAACAATTGCGTTAATCGTGATTTTCTTAAATTTTAATTTTTAAAAAAATCGATCAGAACTTTTTTAATACTTGTGTTTTAAAGTAAAGATAAATGACCCAAAGTTAATTTTATTACGATCTAAGATGTTGTATGTAAGGCCCGGGTATATGTATGTATTTCACAAAAAAATTAAAAATATGAATAATGTGACCTAGTTTGTATATTTTAACATGAAAAATAGTTATATAATATATAGTTAGACGTATGTAGCACGGACTTTTTTAATATAGATGTACTCTATAAAACCGTAGTACATCACTTTGCTCTATTATCAATAGTTTCCTCAGCGCACGCAATACAGGGATTTTTTTTTTATTTTTTCACACCTTCGGTTACATTATCGAAGTTTTCGTATGGATCCCTAGCTTTTTTGAAAATATTCTATCGCCTATGTGTATCGGGGATACTGTAAGATTTCAATGGTGAGAGAATTTTTCAAAGCGGTCTAGTAGTTTCGGATATTGAAAGAAACATCAAAATCAAACCTTTTCTCTTTATAACATATGTTTGAATAATTTAAATGACCATATAGTTAATAAAATTAACAGAACAAATAATTACAAAAAAAATTTAGGGATAATTCCTGTAAGTAAATCATGTCTGCGTGGAATGGTGCCACAAATGCTGGCAGCATTTACCGCAATTCGAATTCTCGGAGCGAAAAAGTAAAATATTTTGTTATCAAAGAGCAATGAAACGAGAAATAATATCTTTTACATTTTATGCATACCTTCAAGATCCAAGTGTTTTGTAAAACAAAATCTAAAGAATCTTTGACTAGACTTATTTAATATAGCATACCATTGTCGAAAATACTCTGGTAACTAGTAGGTGGTACTCTACATCACATTATGAATTGACAGTAGCGGTACATTAATGGAAAGAAGTCGTAATTACATTTCTAATATTTCATTAATAATATTTAAGTACCATATATTTCACTTGATATATAAATTCATGACGAATAATATGAAAAACAAAATAAATTAAAAATGTTTAAAGTATTTTTTGATGCTAACCGTACAGATTGGTTATCACCACTCCAATCTGCAGAGGGCTCTCAATTGCCTAACCGTCTGCCTGCTTTTGACATATTGCAGAAATTTTCGCATTTATAGTCCACTATTGATTTGATGATTAAAGTGAAGAGAAGCGAACGAAATCGATCTACATAAAACTACGTCGGCGTCACGTTATTTATTCGCGGTAGTTTGAATTTTAATCAAACAAAATGTTTTTCATTCGCAATTTCAATATTTATTCATGCCTTAACCCATTAAAAGTTATGCTTCTGAATATGCAGTGCTAATGCAAATAGTGTTGACACGAACGAACGGTAGATCACACAATATGACATGTTTCTCGCTACAATAAACTTCGTAATGCATGTAACATATGCAATGGATAGCTTTATGTCTTTATTATGGTCCTTATTGCGTTCACAATAAAGGACATAATAAAGTTAACACACAGCTAAATGTGTTCAGACATGTGTCATGAGAAAAGCGCGCAAAATATCTACGTATCTATAAGTATGTATGTACATATGTATGTTTGCAAAGACATGCATAGACTCCCTAGTCTTAAACATCTTCACATTTCGATAATTCTATTAATAGTTAGGAACTTTCCACAAATGATTATCGATACTAATAATATTTAGTAGTTTATTTGGCTAAGTCATATTTAATTAAAATTGTTTCGGAAGTCTTCAAATAAATAATATTTACTACGAATAATAACTTGGTACATTTTTGAAAGGAACCAACGTAATTAAGATATCATATCAACCTCAAAGTTGACGACAAATGGCTGGAAATAAGATAGGCCAATCGACTTCTTCATGTGTAAAAAAACGATTTCAAGCTTTCGTTGAGTTTTGGGACCCCTTCCTTTAAGTGATTTGGGGTATCTCGGAGTGAGGGTTGAATGTAATTTCCATGACATGTCTATACCATAAGGACGTTTTGATCTATATTTACACATTAATAGACCATCAGTGAAAAGCTGAAGAAAAATTGAAAAAGGCATCTTACATTTCATCACAATTAAGAAGACTTTTTTTCATAAAGTACATAATATACTGAATATTAATTAGTACCTGGATAATTGAGCTTTATTCTTTTATTTTTCTCGCCAAATCGTGATTTTTAAATTAATTTCATTTAGATTTAGATGTATTTAATAAAATAGGAACAGTTTTTGTATGCCTAAAAATAAGAAAACAAACAAAGTTTTCTAAAATTTAAACATAGCTAGATCGATTTAAAGCCCCCAAAACCCAGCGTACTACATTTTCTAAAAATCGTTGGAGCCGCCAAGATTCTGAGTAATTATATATACAAGAATTGCTCGTTTAAAGGTACGAGTATAAAAAGCAAAAAAGGAGTTCAAAGCACTGAAAATATACCTAATTATTTATTACATATTTACTATTAAATAATGATACAGGATGTTAATATCAATTAAGTTTACTAAATAACAAGTCATTACTTAAATTAAGTTAAATCGAAAAGCCACGACGCCGCGCTACAAAATAACGTACCGATTAACTTGCCTATAACGCTAATTGGGTATTTACCCACCCACACAGGTATTTATGATATTGTAGGAACAAATGATTTGTTATTTTGTCGGAGGAAGTAATCATTTGATGTAAGTAATGTTATTTCATAAGTCTTTGCAGTGTGATTCTTAACGCTGGAAATTGATTTTGACAATGATTTATTTATGTATTTACTATACCTACGTAAGTAGTACTTACTATACTTACGTTAGAAAAAATTTTACCAAACGAAAAAGAAATCCAATTTTGTGTAGGTAGGTAGATAGTTTGACGCCACACAATGTCATGCTTTCATTACCCTTAGCTTCATTCCTATTCTTTATATCCGCATACAGAAAAATACTTGTGTGTGCTAACTTCAGGGTCGTAATAGAAAAAGAAAATCTAAAGTTACTAGTTTGCATTCAATAATTTCTGCAGTAATCGTTAAGAATTAATACGGCAGTGGTGACTTGGCGAATTAAAAAAAAACCTTAAATTTCCTAATTTCCCAATAGTGGGCTGCCGTTAGCCGATAAGCGGATATATAACAAACTGCGATAAGAAAGTGAATGAGCCTGTAAATCTTAGTATTACTGACGGCTTCGTCACGAAGGTCAAACTGGTCAAACGATTGCTCAGACTTTATAAAAACTAAAACCAGACAAATGAGGTTAAGTAATAAGAAGAGAAACTTGTTCTAGCTGGGTTAGTTAAAGTAATAAGCCATACTTAACCTAAGCACTGAGATTTCTAAATAGTAAAATATTAAAATTAACTAATTTATCTTTTCATTTGTATAAAAGTCCTTGGGTTAGATTTCATAAACAAAATGAAAATTTTATAAAAAAATGTAAATAAAATAAAAACAATAAAATATTCACAATTGCTATAATTTAAATAAAAAATATCTATATATAAATATTAAAAAATATAATATATAAGTCACATAGATACTTTATTCAATTATAATATATATACATTCATTTTAAATGATTTTAGTCCATGCATGTATGAAGCGCAAAAAAATTAAAAATAACTAAGTATTTTAATTAGTTTTATAACTCTCATTAGTCTCGCACAAATTTATTTTATATTGTCGGTGCAGAACAAAGAAATATGTAGTTTAATGTAACAAAAAAGTAAAAAGAAAAAAGTTAAGAAACCAAAAGATAAATACATAAAAACGTACGAAGCCATTAAACGATGTTTTTATACAA
Organism: Hypolimnas misippus; assembly: GCA_037950945.1. Lineage (NCBI taxonomy): Eukaryota > Metazoa > Arthropoda > Insecta > Lepidoptera > Nymphalidae > Hypolimnas > Hypolimnas misippus. The sequence continues at coordinate 8,828,097 of JBBEEQ010000025.1, read as the reverse complement.
AAATAAAAAGGCGGTCGCTGTTAGAATTGAATTGGACACAAGCATAGTCTAGAAGTCTGGGTCGTTATTATTCTTTACTAGACATATTCTACACAACAAATTGCAATAACTATGGTAATAGTATGCAGAATGTTGTCTAGTTATTACCTTTGTCTTACCAGCGCGGCATGAATGAACAATAAATCGCGTAAAATATGTCGCTTAGCCTAATAAAGGAGACAAATATTCTAAACGTGATATCTTCCCATATCGTAATAAAGTTATAGATAATGTAAAAAAATATACGAGCACCTTGATATTCTATTTTAAGATTAAATTACAAGGTAAACATTTTCTATATTTATTAATAGTTATGTTTTAACGATCAATGAAGCTTATAATGACTTGAGTCTTTGGAATACTGATAATTCATACGCATTAATAAAGAATCTAGTCTTAACATTTACTTGACTTATATAGGTACCTTTGAAAAACATAAAAATATTGTAAAAACAAATCCATTTCTGACAAATTATATACATTAAGTACATAAGATAGATTCTTTAGATCTCAACGCTGTTGCGTTTAAAGTATTTTTAATACAATTGACTTGTTTACTTACTATAATTAGAAATGCGAAATTATCATTTATGGAATTTTGGACGCCTAGGTCAGTTAACTTGCACTACCAAATTCCTTATGTTATTATCATTTTAATTCAATAAACGCGTGTATAATCACAATCAGGCACACTTGCACGAGGGTGCACGGCGTGTACGTTACAAGCAGGATAATCCCCCCACGTCTAGTCGCAGCACGCCTGCGTTTGACGACAGATTCCCCCGTAACGTAGAGCTTAGCTAGTGTGATATGAGTATAACGTGAAAAAATATTTCTATTGTGACTTTTTCATTCATTCTTAAGTGCACATGAATGTATGTGCCGGTACTAGTGCCGATTCTGTGTATTATTTCTTTTACTTTCATTTGCAACTTATTAGAAAAAATATAAATATTGTTTTGTTTGAAAGTATAGCAATGTATAAAAATAGTTAAATTATATTTTCCTTTTTCGTTTTGAGCTAATTCAATCACTAAAATATTAACTTATAATATAATATGTATGTATGTATAACTTTGAATAAAAAAGTAATGTGTTAATATTAAAATCTATTGCTCTATCTAATGTGCATACTTCATCCATGCTTGATAACACATCCAATATAATGTGCCACTTTTACGATGTAAGTGCTAATAATGATTTATCGGAATAAAACTTTCTTTATACCCCTATTACTTTACCGCCAATAACATGTAAATTTTATAATTCTCGCTTTAATAATAAAGCGTGAACCCGTGGGAAAATCAATATAATAAAACATGGTAATTAAGTCACAAAAAGTAACGCCTGAACAATATATATTATGAGATGATAAGCGTTGTGTTTCGGTAATCAAAAATTTTATTACACGAGGAACATTTTAAAAATTTAATTAACTGTTGTCTTATCTCTTGAATTTAACGAGTTAAGTCCGGATAAAATTTATAAATATTTACATGAATCATTATGAATTAAAAGCAAATATTAGTATTTCGCTCTCAATTAATATTGTATGTAATAATATTACGTTTAATAAGTGTCTCTATGATCGTTGTATGTTTTATGTTTTCGGAAAATAATAACATACAATTTGACTGATATATTGAATAATCAATTACTTTAACATATATGTATTATACAAAGAATAGTTGAGAAATTAAATTTTTAGGTCTAAAGTCTACTTTGCTATGTAAATAAAGTTCCAATTAATAACATACAAACAATTTAATAACAACAAGCGAAGAATTTTTCAATTACAAATAAATAGTATCTACCTATTGTAAACAAATTAATTTTTACAAATAGTTATTAACTTAAGTTAGTTTATGTAACAACTAGCTTCCGCCCGCGACTTCGTTCGCATGGGATAGTTACTTTGGGCTAATAATGCATTATTTTAGAATAAATTTGCTTAGCATAAAAAAAGGTTATAGTGAACTAACCTTAAAAGATAGACATATGCTGTCATGGACTTTTTTTTAGAACTTTTAAAGGGGAAGAATTCTGTCATACATGATTTTTGGGAAACTTTAACCGTTTACGCAGCGCACGCAGCGTAAGCTCTCTCAATAGGAAAATATCCCCCGATTTTGAAACATTCTTCATTGGTCCTCAGCTTCTTTCGGTCTTAGCGCGATAATATATAGCCTATAGCCTTCCTCGATAAATGGGCTATCTAACACTCAAAGAATTTTTCAAATCGGACCAGTAGTTCCTGGAGATTAGCGCGTTCAAGCAAGCAATCAAACAAACAAACTCTTCAGCTTTATATATTAGTATAGATTCGTAAGCTATTTACTGTGGTAGAGCCTGTGGTAGCCAACTGACTACAGCTCACAGAAGATCGACATGAAGTAGCTAATATAGCGTTTCGTACGGTAAGTGATTGAGTTTAACCCTCTCATAAACAACGTGGCGTAACAACTTTATACTTAGTTTTACCACAATATTAATGAAAACAAATTATTTTTGAATCATAAATAATCTTGTTCAAAATACACTTCCATTTCATCTAGAAATATTTTATTACCCAGCGGTTCCGAAATTATTTTCTACGAGCTGAACACTATTTTCTACTCGCGTTTATGTTTAAATAATTCATTGCGTGCTGGAATAAAGCCTAGGAAGGTATCTCCAATAAGCGGGCTCTTTACAACATTAATTTTTCAAATCGGATCAGTAGTTGCCGAAATTATCCCCTAGATACAAACTTACAAACAAAATTTTTATATCTTTACAATATTTGTATAGACTTAGACTGTGGTTATAAATTATCCGTTTTGTTTTTTTTTTGTATTAATACACACAATATTATTAATATTTTTCTATAACAACTTAAGTGGTTCATTGAAATTAAAAGTTTTAATGAAATTGCAAAGTTCATTACAAGTTTAAAGTTCAAACAAAATTGCAAATCATAATTTTATCGTATGTGTAGATAATATGTATAATAAATACATATATAATAATGGCCTTAGCATAATTATCAAGTGAACAAAACATGCAGGAATGTGAACACCAACGCCCTGGTAATAAGATACGGTGAACACTTGCTTCGTTATCAATCGATTAACCGTCACTGCGATACAAACGAGCCGTGTCAATAGCCATTCAGATTCAAAATAAACATTATGTCATAATGAAACAATAACTGCATTTACGAGGTTTTAATAAGGATACAAGTTTTAGTATGTTTTTCCCTTTCAAACGAATTAGTATTTTAATTAATTATACTAATATTTGAAAAATGATTTAAAAAGAACTTATTATGTTACTTTTCTCATATATATATATATATATATATATATATATATATATATATATATATATATATATATTTATTTATTTATTTTCCAAGGCCTAAGGATGTAAAGAATAATGTAAATGAGGTAAAAAGTAAGTACAATAAAAATAGATCGAAAAAGAGTTTTTAATAAAAATAAACCGTTTCCACGAGGTTCTTTTGTTGCTATAAAGTTTAAAATTATTATATTTATATAATTTATAATAATTTTAAAGTAAATTGCATATAAAATTGGATTTTATTTTATGTATTTATTAAATTATTTATAAAAAGTAAATAAGTGCACATATATAATAACAAATCTCTATAACTATAATAATATAACTGACAAATCCATAATTTTAGCACATGTAAAAATTTTAAAAAGTATTATTAATTAAAAAGAAAAGCGAAATTTGTATTTATATTGTTTTGTACAAAATATGTTTTGTAATAACATGGAATTGTCGAAAACAAGGAACTGTCGAAATATCCATATTGCGTTTTCCTCTTTTGTGAATTTTCATGATAGAAATAGAAAAAAAATACACATAAAATCAAAGGTCTTTTTTATCCCTCTTTACATAAAGTGGTATCGTTGAATAGGTCTTTTAAAATCAAGTGGACGTTTCTTCAACCCTCTTTTATTTCAAGTTGTCGTTTTTTAAATATTGGACACAAAATTGACTTCCATTGTAAGGTGCCTTCTATTCTATATTTTATTTACTCTATACTAAAAAAAATCGATTCCTCCCACGTAAGTTGTTGTAACCCCAAAATTACAATTTTACAGTAGAGCACTTTTAATCCGTTTTAGTTTGAAAGTTACAACAAAATACGCCTTTTTTCACTTTTTTCAAGCGTATTTTGTTGTAACTTTCTTTGAAAAAAAAAGATTTTTGGTATTTTTTCACTTTGAATGCATTAAGCAATGCAAATTCGTGTTGTATTCAGTAAAAACGCTAACGGCAATTTTGTGGCTTACAATAACTTAGGTACGTGGGAGGTATCGAAATAGCATCGTCGATTTTCCAAAAATATTAAAAACGATGATGACACATCTGTATTCGATAAATTTAAGTTATGTAGTATTAAGTTATAATATAGTTGTCTTCATACATTTAACTACATTTGCCTCATATCTCAACTTTTTTTTGTTTGCGTGGTAATAGAAACCTACAATCAGCACGACTTGACACGAACTTGCCGATTTTTTTTTGCGCAGTGACACGATGTATTAATACATAACTTGACTAGGTTATCAATGAATATTTTAAGATAAATGCTTTTTTATAATCTTTGTTAGTTCCAAAGTCGGTTAGCCGGTTTTGATATAATCTTGCAAATAAAAAAAACTTAACTTCATTTATTTATTACTTATAATATACTTACCTTTTAAGTAATATAAAAACTCCTGGCTCTCAGTATGTCACTCTTGAAACAATGCGCGTCATGTTTACATATGTTGTTAATTTTTTCCAATGACGAAATGCTTTAAAATTATATTTGTCATAAGCGTGGGGTTTGTAAATGTTTCATATATTAGCAACAATAACTAAATTTATTTATATTATTACATCATTTAAAATGTGTAAATAAAAAGTGCTTATTGTCACACCTGCATATTATCACGTATTGTATTCTCAAATAAAATAAAAAAACACTCGAATTATATTTGTAGACACAATCATATTTGATTATATCTAAAAGCCACAACGCAAGCGTAACTTATCATGATTTATGCAAAAAAAAATATTTTAATGCTTTAAGATCTTATATCCTGATAATATTTAAAGCATAATTCTTAAAGGCTACAAGTATGCGATTAGAATACGAATGATTAAAACAATGACATTATGTAATATTTATATTATATACGATTATTTATACAATTGTATTATTGTTTTGCACGGTTGTTGAATTGACGCATTAGATACATACGACCGTCATTGATTCATGGTAGTTCCTATTAAAGGCGTCTAAAATAGGACGTCACTTGAAAGCGATGCATCGACACACTGATTTATTGCAATTGCTTAAACAAACATTAGACAAAGGGCAATCGTTGTAGCAATTTATGTCCAATAGTGAGCGGCAAAAGGCAGTGATTTGTTCGTCGTTAAGATGGTCAATAGGCGCCGTCGGCGATAGAGGCGCACCCGCCGACCTTGCGCATGCGCAGCTCGTCGCGTCGACAGGGCTGCTTGATGACCAGCACTGACCCGGATGGAAAGTCACTATGTCAGCTTCCCCGTCTATTTTTACATGCAGACGCAGACAGTCATCCGTTCAGAGATAAGTAAATAGAACGTTCAAGAGTAAATTTACGTTGCAATAAAACTATTTTAAAGAGATTTATGTTCTTAAAATTTTATAGAACAACAGTGTTTATATTTTGTAGAATTTAAGCATAAACTTAAATATTAACTTTTGTATAGGTATAGGTATAGGCATCGCTTTCTATATGAAATTTTTAAAAAACATATTGTGGAAATCAAATCTTAGAACGAATTAATTCCAAAAAAGAAAAAAATTATAATAACAACATTATAAAAGATATATAGTTGATTTCAAATAGTTTTTGTGATAAGAGATTATTTATTTGCATTTATATTTTAATTTCGCATTCATAAGAGTGATTCAGCGTATCTTTACTGATGATCTTTGTTTCAATATATCTAGATATTATAAATTGATGTAACAGCCCTGACCGCAGAATAGCTTGCCAACACGCGATACGTAGAATGCTAATATACGCGGCGCCTGTGCCGGCGCCGGCGCAAACTACATACAAGCTTTCTAAGCACCAACTTGAAACTTAAATCTTATAAACGTCCATTCTAATTTCAAAACCGTATTTCAAATCTAACATTACCCATGAAGTGAACTTATACGTTAACATTAAAGATTTCAATATAATTTAAAAATATATGTATAAAGTAACAAACTCAATAACTTTAAGCACGATATCTATCTCCTAAAGACACGAACCACGCCACTCGCGATACGCCAAGCGCCAGATTACAGCTTCGATACAAATCCGCTCCGTAAACAACTTCTAATCGATTTTACTAAGTACATCCACATAAAATGGACCTTAATTTACCGAATATAAGGTTCATAAGACAAAACAGGGCGAACAGGATAGCTTAGTCTCAGAAAAGAGACACCTGGAGGCGCCGCAATACCCAGACGAGGGATTATTTTTAACCCTAAACCTAGGAGTCTACAAAGTAAACAAGAACGAAACAGAAGCTAGATTACAGATACCGTGTACTTTATATACCGTCCTGTTCGATATGGCTGCCATTTTTTATCCACTTTTTACCGTTTTAAACGAGATAAGTATTGACGGTATCCTGAATAACAGTTGTTTCAATCTACTGCAATTAGTGTTTAGATAATCCACAGTTTAATACTAACCCTTACTAATATTTTAATTGCAAAACTCTGTCTCTATCTATTTGTTTTTTAGGTTTTCATTTCTAAACAGCAAAAGTAATTTTTAAATTTTGGTGTTAAAATAGATCTTGGGCGTAGGATTCCGCCCTTCTCGGGCGTAGGATTTTTGTCACGAAGTAAAACGTGAAGAGGATATAATAGGTTATAAAAAATTCTACGCAAACGAACTCAGGAGAACTATTTAGTGAATTATAAAATAAACATTTACATTTACATGAAATTCAATCACTATTTGTTATTAAGTTAAAATTTTGTGTATTGTGCTATTTTATGATACAATTAAGAACATTAAATAGTAAATAGCGAAGTCGATAGTAATTAGTTTAATTGATAGCGATGTATTTTAACAAACATCATGTATATTTCTGTGTAATACTATGTTATTATAAAAAATAAATAAATAAAAAAATTGTTTATACGTTTATAACGTAAAGTAAATTTATTACGTGCCGTTTATAATTAATTCTTGTTAGGTAGGCAGAATAAATTTCTACCTTTGTCTTTTGACATTTGTAAAACCAATATTTAAAGTAATAAGCCTTTTTTATCTGTATCATATAAGAAAAATCAAATAAGAAAAATTGTATTAAAAAGATCACAGTAAAAACCTAAGTAATTAAATAAATATTATAAAGTATAATTCTTTATTAAAACTTTCACCAAGTAAAAATTAAAATCTCACAATTCTAACGTTACGTTTTCTGTAGTATTATTTGTATGAATGCGCTAATTGGATTCACGATCAAAATTTCCTCGAACAAATTGCAGTACTGTTGGCCTGTTTTCAACTACTAAAATTCTCTGAAACTTGCTGATAAAAATTAACGGATGTATGCGTTTGAACATTGTTACGATTTTTACAGTACTTTTTTAATATTAAACTAGGTGTACACGTTCAACAACAACTTTTCTGTTGCAATATTCATTAAATGCAATTACGCGATTCTCGCCAGTTCATTTCCTGGCACGAGTCCATCTTTTATTTTGTTCTATTAATACTTTTACCTTATATGAAACATACAAGAATGCTGAATTAATCATAAAGTCATAAAACTCATTTAATCTGTAGAACATTACTTTATGTACAACCTTACTTCGTGATCCAATGATATTTATACAAATATAATTACAAAAGACTTGGCTGTACGGTGTAATACCTTTGCCTTTTCCCTCTAAGGAAAGAAAAAAGCGAAAAAAAAATTATACAAATATGTCATGTTTATATTATTTGACGTTAAAAATCTGTATCCAACTTTGACATACTCGTCAATTGATTTGTTGGTCCAAAGATATTCTCGTCTTATTCTTATGTATATTATATAACAGTATATATTTTTGTATGTAATATTTTTATATTGTTATAGATTTGCAACAGTTTATCTTCATAGTTTCTCATCATATCATTTGAACTATAATTTTTTTTATAACTGTTTGGACTCCTTCGTATGTTCTCCAACATACGTGACATTGACAAAATATTTTGCGCATAAGTAACGCGGATGCACGCCAAACTATAAGAAAAAAAAAAGATACTCTCGTCTGTCATACTCAGTCGCTAGCTGGGTGCTTAGCAACGTTGTCAAAAGTGGTATGCAAACTGGATGCCAAAATCTAGAACATATCTATAGTTAAAATCATTGCTGTGATCTATAAACTTCATAGTTTCACTTTAACTGCAAGCTGCTTTTATAAGCCATGAAAAATCAATATAACAATTGACGTGTTGTATAATTGTAAAATTTCTTCACTTGCACCAATTTGACCTCAAATACTAATTGAATTGGTGACACGTTACGGAATGAGTAAATTCACATTTTTTTCATGTTTCGAATAGCATGCTAAGTGGTGCATTTCAATTAAAATTGTAAATATCAGACGCAAATCGCAATTAACATAAAGTCTGAACTTAATTAAATACTCAAATGTTAAGTTAATTAATTATTTTCACTTATTTTGCAACTACCACAGTTGATACAATGCTCAATTTATGCTTATTAGCTACTTAAATATCTGTATCATAGAATACTGTTATAATTACATTCCTGTTTTAGCATTTCATTAGCATAAACAAACAAATATAATCTTGAGCAAAATGACACTCAACGGTTTCTTTCTTAATTATTTCCAGCCCTTTTATTCACATATTTTTGACTTAAGCGAAAAAAAAATACGTAGAATCTGAATGAGAACACGAAATGGAAAGCCACGACCTATTTTTTAACTATCAATGAAAATTCATGAAGTATTATTTTCAGAATAAATATAAAAGTGTTGAATTTACATCGACACACAACGTCTAAAAGTATCCTTAAAGAGGACTCTTCTTTAAGTGAAGTTCATTTCATTAATTCATTTCACTTTGGATGAAAAATGAAATGTTTTTGTCTATACGTTTCATAACACTACTTATACTTGGGAAATCAAACTTTTCTCATCCATTCATTTTATATGTATTATAATTATATAAAACCATAAATTGTATTCTCAAATGATATTACCTCATTTTACCTAAATCTATTTTCGCAAACAAAATCGAAACTTTACATATGTACATATTTTACAAACGTGTTAGTGAGCTCGCAGAGTTACGTCAAAAAGTTTCTGGAGTAGGAGACGCTCACAACTCGCAGGCGTGAAAACTTAATCTTTTGAAGTACTAAAACTTGTTTCCTGGCTTGCGACACTTTGACTTAAGTTTTATATAATCATAGCTACGTGTTTCTTTCTTACTACGAATAAGAGTAAAACGGGGAAATTTACAATTAAAATTTTGCAACAGCGACGCTGACGGCTACTAAGTAATTTAGGTCGATGAATTGATTTTTGTATATCATTGACATTATTGATTATGCTACGTATCTAATCATACTGTCAAGGTCAATAATTAATTAATCTAATGAGTCGTGATCTGTATATAAGTACATGATAATCATAGTACTTTATATTTTAACATAAATTTTATCAATTATACCGCGTCCATTAGTAGTATACAACTGTTTATATCGATATACTTTGCATAGCTCGCTGATAAATGATATTTAAGAATTTAGCCTCGAGGCTACGGACAGAGCTGTCTCTACTAGGGTAGAGTCGACTGATTTAAACGAATTCTAAGGACTTCCCTCTTATTGCGCAAGAATATTGCAACAGTGATCGTATACATATATATATTGAAGTAGGTATAATAGATTTAATTTTCTATCTATACAAATATATGAAGCCGAAAAGTGTGTTTGTTTGAACGTGTTCATATGAGGAAGAACAGGCTAGATTTGGATTGTTTTTGTATTCGATAGCACGCTTATTAAAGAAGAATAGTAATCTTTCCGTTACGGCCAAAAGACATAACGACGTAACTCGTTCTGACGCCGTGAAAAGTTACGGCTTTGCGTCGTGAAAGTCTACGACATGTGAAAAGTCACTGCTTGATTACTACACCAAACCAAACAAAAAGTCACGACAAAGTGCTGTCGCCACTAAACCAAACAAACAGTCACGACTCTTTGTTTTCTTCGGTGGCGACAGCACAAATTTTCAGAACCTGGAAACGAACCATTGTACGATGTCAGAAAGTAGTTGTGTTTTGACCCTTACATCTTATAGAAGCACGTATTAACCACAAACGTAAACCAATCTGGCAAGTACCGAAATTTAACGCTGGTGAAACCACGTGAAACAGCGAGTTTGTTACCACATAAAACAACAACATTGTATCTGTAAATTGTGCATGGCGGATAGCGTGTTATGTACATGCAGCTTTAACTGTGCCATGACGGTAAACCATCCGGCTTACTGTCTATCTGCCGGATACAAAAAGGCACGCAACCTAATGAAATATCTATGTGTTTAAAATCCCTGTTCCAAGAGGCTTTTTTGTATTTAAATTTACTTACTAGCAACACGCCTTAACTTTGCTAACGTAATAATATTCCAAAACAAGTTTATAATCCAAAACATTATACAATCGTTGAAAATACGTTGGTTTTATAAACAAGGAACCTAGAATCAAAACAAAATTAAAAATTTTCTACCCAAAAGTAAACAAACATAAATAAATCAGGTCTGTAATTACCGATGAATTATAGCGGTCGTGAGATATTAAAAAAATATTGAGTTTGTTATACCAAGTCTAACTCGATCTATTATGCATCGCTGCCTGTATTCCGTAGGGACGTAACGAGATGAGCGGTCACGCACTGCTGCCCGACACAGATAACGCGTCCCCGTTTCCCTGCAGCCCTATAAGTCAACCTTCACTTAGACAAACATTCCGCCGCTTAACACTTTAGACCGCGACTATGTAGATTAAACTAGAAGTACACAAGTGTGTCGTGACGTATTATATCGTCAAAAGCGCATGGATTTTATACGTTTCAAAATCAAAATCAAAGATCAAAAAATACTTTATTCAAGTAGGCTCTCATGAGCACTTTTGAATCGTCAATACATGAAAACACAAAAAACAATACATCAATAATGAAGCTACCACCGGTTCGGAACGTAGATTCTACCGAGAAGAACCAGCAAGAAACTCGATAGTTACTCTTTTAAAATATTGTCAATATATTTCGTACGGCTAAAACCTAAGAGACAATATCGTGAAGTAGAGTTTCGTGTAATAAAATGTATAAAATCGATGACACGACTCACCACGACACTATAGTACAGTTCTAACCATCGACGTGAGTTAAATGTGTAGGACAAGTATTAGGTACTGCCTAGGTGATCTTAGGTAATGTAGATATAAGTCGTAGGTGGTTTTTTGTTAATCAATAATCAGCTTTCAATGATTCATTTGATTCCTTGAATTTTAAGATGTGGGTCGTGAGAGGTTCTCGAACTAATACCTACTCATAAGTTATTTGAAATTATAATTAATAATCCATAATTACATATTGTTTGGTTTAAAATTTAGAGTTGATACTGAATAGAGTCGACGAAATAAATCTAACAATAGGGTCGAAGAGAATAAATAAGCGGATAAAGGAGCAGCGCATTTCCAATCAGCGATATTGACAAGGGATCGAGATTCACTATCCAGTTCCTAATATATTATTTGCTCGCACATGTTCAATACAATACGCAATGATGACTTGACACACAAAACGAAAGATTGGATTATAGACGGCATAATATACTGCTAACATCTGTATCTACAAACATAACTGTCTAGCCTCTGCTCGCGGCTTTGTCCGTGATTTGCATAAACAATATTAAAATTTCATTTTTCAGTATGCTTTGCGTGAAACAGAAAAAAACATCAATTCATGCTCGCAATTATATTAACAGTAGTAAGATTATCTACATTTATATATAATGCTGACGAGTGTATTTCATTGTTTATTTGAACAAGTTAAATTTATGAACTATCGATCCAATTTGGAAACTAATTTTTACATTAGCCTGTTTCATGGGGAATATTGGCTATAAAACATCACGTTATGACTAACGGACACTGAACAGTAAACATACACGTAATTTAACGCTAATATATGTATATGTATAAAAATGAATATTTGTTTGATCATCTTTATGCGCTGCCATACCGAACATCCGATCTCGATAAAACTTTGTTAGTTTATTATTCGTACTTGCGCGAACGCATAGTATCTACACTTAACTTTAGGAAAAATAAATTTTAGACACTCGTCTTGGATAACAAAATCTTTATTAACGCAAGCAAAACCGCTATCTAAGCTAGCATAAGTATAACTAGAACACGTCAAATTCATGTATAAGCATTCATATTTACATTGAGATAACGCAGGTCGAATCTTCTCGTACTATTTTCATTATTTGTTTGTTTAATATTTAGATCGGCGTGCTGGTAAGTCTTTACCAAACATATTGTTAGACTTACTTTCAAGTGAGATTTAGGCATGTAAGTAACAAGAAAACCGACACATGTTGAAAGAATTGCCATAACTTAATACTTAAGTGAGAGTCGTTTCAAATGAGTTGTTTTAATAAAACGAACGCCATTTTCAAACTAACAACAAAAACCAGTGTCTGATACAAAAAAATACTTAACAATAATTTTGTGAAAAAAATCACGACCATGAAGGAAGGAACACGAACAGGAAGGAAATGTGAGAATATAAACAATTACAACTCAAAATGATGACGTTGAAAGATGCTGACGTTCATATTGGTCCTGTTACAGGAACTTAAAAATACTAACCTTTAATCCACATTCTAAAAGTGTCTTCTCGTACACAATTCCCCGTAAAATGACGGAAATTGAAAACTAGAAGTTTGATTTTGTGCTTCTGAGAAACAAGAAGTAATTAAAATACTTCAAAGTCTTTAATCTTAAATAAATTTAACCTTGATTAGATAATATATATGTTTGAAAAATCTTATTTTATCAACTTTTTTTATGATCGTAAATTATGGTCTAACGGTCCACGAGGTAATAATAATTTTAAAAAAATCTTAAAATAAAAGTATTCATTCCCCCGAAATAAAAATAGTATGAGTTGCTAACCACAAGACTTGCTTGCCAAATTGCTTGTAATTTCAATTTACTTTCAATAAATGACGTAAAATTAAGGAAATAAGGGCAGAACTGTTAAATAGCGTATGTTTTATGTAAATAACTTGAATAATTTTAAATTTAATCCTTTATTTCATATCTAAACGTTATGTAATATCACAGATGATTGAACCACAGCACATGTAACTTATGCAACAAATGTTTGGGAAGAGCGAACGAAATAAAAGTAAACTGCAGCGCGGTGCACGTCACATCCGCATGGAAAACATAAATGAACGTCATACGCTATTTGCCAGTTTTATTACCACCATACGGTTAAACTAGCATGTGCATATCGACATAAACGTTACACTCGTTGAAGGGTTTATGCCAGTCTCACAGAACGACAACTATTTTACTTCCTAGAAATACAATAATAGTAGGTCTATTGAAACACAAGTACTAAACAGTCACCAATAAAACATTAAATGAACGTCATACGCTATAAATTGTAACGCCGTTTTCAAAATTAAGAGCAAAATCATAAATAGTATACAAGAAGAATATATGTATTTAATATATGAAAACTTATTTTAATAAAATGCTTTTAATTAAACCTCTAATCATAGTTGTACTGGCTGTAAATGAAAAACATATGTTTTGAAAACCTAAGCATATCATTATATTTATATCGAAAACTTTACATCTTAGGTCATCAAACATGATAACTACTTCTTAATCCTGAAATGACAATATAATAGAGAGTCACAAACTGTAAAAAAGTCCCCGACGAACTGAGAACCTCCTACTTTTTAAAAATCGGTTATAAAAGATAAAGCGAACAAATCGTGCGCGATAATCATTAAAAATAAAAAGTGGTTAAATTAAATCTTAAGCTAGATCTTAATCTATATGTGAGATATAAATCAATAGAAACGTATTAGTTTCTCGACCTAAAAATTTACATTCAGTCATCTCTTAATCAATCAATAAAGGACCGTTATTCGCAAGCTTCGATTTCTCATATAGATTTTGACTTGATTACAAATGATTTTACGACTCTAGGCAATCGATTCCGTAACGAATGTTCACTTGGTGCGTGTCGAATCGAGCCTTGATTTATGCGATATGCTTAACGATATCCATCACACTTATGTACGTTTGTTTAAGATCTCAATTTCTTAGCGTTTCATGCTATATTAACATGATTATTATCTTTTGTTTCAGAGAGCTCGGCGATAGTCCTTGAAAAATTCTTTGCTGGAGTCAAATTGCACTATTAGTAATTAGTTACAACATATTTTTTTTAATAAAGAGATGAGAATGAGGTATTTATTTTAGCTTATTTCATAATTTTAAAAATATTTTAAAATCTTTATTTATAGTTTTGATGCGATATCAAGAGAAATATTCCACACTGACGAAAGCACCTTTGAGAAATAATATATATATTTAAAGATAATTTTGAACATGGCATTGGTGCTAAGACAGTAACTCCTATAACCAGTTTCATCGATCTTGATCTCAAACGACGCTGTTTTTCCTTTTACGTTTTCACAAGTTTCAATTAATCAACGTTCGAGTGTATCGATTCTATGAATCATTTGTAATGTGAAATGCCACGTAATATATGTGTTCGTAGAGACCAAACTATGCTAATCAGCGATTTAGAGTACAATACACAAGTTTTACAAAATAAGCATTTGTTATTCTTTGTCTATGTGATTTTGCTATAATTTAATACTTACATAAAATGAGTAGGTGACTTTATTACAATTTTAAAGTACCTACAATGTTTATTTCATCGTATTTTTTTTTGTTTATTATAATTTGCACCTTTTTGTTATTCGAATTTAAAATTATTTCCAAAGTTAAATTCATTAGTCATATATAATTATTTATTAATCACACATTATATAAACAATTGAGTATTTGGAATTAATCGTTTGTTCTGAATATTAATTAAGGATTAACAAATAAAACCTTGATCATGTACTTCTCACGGGACCACATTTCAAGGCTTGTGTGACACGTGGTAATTAAGCAGTAATTAGTTAAGTTAGAATTTTAAAATAAATGAATTACCTAAACACTAAATCATTTGACAGAAAAATTTTTCTACTATTAGTAATCGGGAATTCTCGCCGTAACATAGAAATCAATACTGAGAGTAGGGAATGTCGAGGCACAGCTGTTATCGATTGCTGACTGGCCAACCTAATTACTTAGTAGAGGTTAATACACCTATTATGTTACACATTTCGAAATAATTACATACATATTGAGACCTTTGTTACTTTCTTCTACAAATTAAAGGATTTATAGTAATATAAAGCTAGTTTTCAAAGCTTAATAGATATATTCATTTTGATCACTGAATTCATTTTCATTATGTTCAGTTTGATGGCCATATGAACGCATTTACTCGTACCACGCATAACTAAAAAACGATTTGCTAGAGGATATTAAAATTTCGTGTTGTTGGGTCAGTTTTAATTCTGTGACGCAATAAGAAATTGTACTCAGGTTTTCTTTTTTAATAATAAATATTCGGCGATCAATTTAATTTTTTGACAACAAAACAAGACAATTTTAAGGTAATTTTTAAACAATATAACTTCTTCGTAAGAAATGCTAAATCAACAACGGCATAAGGGGCGGCGCCCGACGACACTAATTTTTTATACTGCAAATTTAGCAAAAGCTTTGTAAAAAAATAATGAATGTATTTTTCCATGAATGGGTAGATTTTTACGCATGTGGAGACCAAGTTCAACGCCAACAAAATAAAATTGAGAAGATAAAGAATTTCTATACTCATATTAATTTAGTGATAAATTGTATTATCACTGTCATTAATTACATTCGTCCATAACGTATTGAGATTAATAATTGTCCTGTAAATGTAACCTGTTTATAGATATTATATGGCCTGAATTCTCTAGTAGTCTACGATAGATTAGTATATTATTATACAATACTTAAATATTTTTAGGTATAAATATTTTTTTATTGTAACATAAGTAACTATGTATAACTTTACACATTTAAAACAAATTTTACATTATCAGTTTAAATACTGCATTAATTGCATTCTACCAAATCTACTAATACACTTTTTTAAAAGAAATGCCGACCTTTGCTATATTTAGACTCAAAATAAAACATATGGCATCCAAAGGACTTCGTCGGTCACTTAAAGCAAATATTTGTGCAAAAACTAAAAAACCCACTTTCCCGAATGGGAACCATTAAATCTGAATTCTAAATATGTCGAGACGTCCTCTAGCGGCCTTACATTCCGGGAATGCAACTACCTGCTTTTTATAGCGAAGATAAAACGCTTTACAATTATGGGTAACCCGACCTAATTCGATTATCGATTAGTTTGCAGCCGCCGATGGGCTCAGAGCGACCTCTCCGAGCCGATAGGCTAATGCTTCCAGTGACCCACTACCTCGAATGACTTACAACACATGCACGGCCATATGGCCGTATGGTGTATGCGTTTAGTCAAGTATCTTTATATTTATAGAAGACATAAATTATATAACTAGCGTTTATATTGCAATACAAGTTTAATTACCAATTGCACATAGCTAAGTGCAAAATAGAACATCATGGAACATAGAACCTCCTCTTTTATGAAATTTGGTTGCATACATACACATACCGTTATGAAAATTAATAACATGAACGTAACAACAAAAGGCGGTTACAGTAAAGAAAAATGATTACGGTACAAGGCTTGTCCTTGTGACCGAGGGCACAAAGATAGCGTCACGAAATGTGACACGCACTGTCATGCGCTACACCACAAAGCCAAAGGACAAAGGTACGGCTGTTGGAGAAATTGTGACTGATTCAATTGTCCGCCCCAACGCGCACTTTGTCGGCAAGACTAGATAATTACGTTAAGCTGAGAACGCAATTCAACACGTCACCTATGTATATTATTCCGAACCCGTACAGTGCAGTTTACCCATATCTATACTATTACAAAGCTAAAATTAGAGAAAGTTTGTTTGTTTGTTGTTGGAACGCGTTAATCTATAGAATTACCTGTTTGATTTATATTTTTATTAAGCAAGGTTGTACTGTCAGGAGGCCGAATTCCGTTGGTCGAGTTAAACCATCTACTCACCATTACGGCCACTACGATATACATAGGTACAGCTTGTAAAATTTAACTGTTATTATATATTATAGTTACAAAACATCAAAGTGTTAACTATACTGCAGTATCCGTAATTGCGAATAGGCGGTTTAACCCGGCAGGCGGGATTAGACCCCCTGACTACATATTATATAACCATCATGTCACGTGTTAAGAGCGGAGCAGTGACCATAAACGTCACGGGTACGCACCTTAACGCAGATCAATCCACGAAGAAAGGCTAGTGTAAAATATGTTAGTGACAGGTCATGAGTTATTATGATGTTGAAACATTTTTCTTGATTGTTCAGAGTTTAAAAGTATTTATGCAGTCAAGCGGAGAGGAGTGACCGTCCTCATAACTTTGAAAACCGTGCCTAATAAACGAAGCCCGTGCCAGACGTCTGAATAAAAACTTAATTTATTTACGTTTAGCAAACATTTTTTTAATTTTTTTAAATGACATCTTACGATAGCAAATCTTTTAAAGCCGAGTAAAAGATAATTTATATACATACATTAAATTAAATTTTAAACTAAACTGGACGTTATAAAATATAATTATGTGTACTTCTTATAAATACGTCACTTACTTTAAAGGCGATAATATATCATGAAGGACATACCTGGAACAAAGAGAATTTAATCAGAATTGAATCGATAGCGCTCAAGAACGATACAAATAAATACGGCACGTTTACACATTTATCAGTTTACATCGCTTGTATTGTACCCGATACAAAGGGTGTGGGGATTGAGAGGGCATAAAAGGCTCTATAAACAACCTTTTTACTATTTTGACAGTAAGCCTGAACTTTTAAATTATGAGGTATAAGTATCATCGGTGGTTGTATACAATTCGAAGATGTATGAGAGTTTCTATGGTTTATAACATCGGGTTGATACGTTACTTTTGAGGGTCATTAACCTTGCTACTGCCTCCTACAGGATTATAAAGATAACTTGTTGCTGTGACATTGTTTACGACCTCGCCGAGACCAGTAAAACTTTTCCTATAGTACGTACAGTAGTAGTAGTAGTAGTATATACGATTACGATAGGTAATTGACAACACGGTGGGATCTTTTTTATAATAAAGATGTTAAAATTTATTTTCGTAAACCAAAAAGCAATTAAGACCGTTATTAGGATTAGATTCTGATGGGCGAAATCTCAATAAATCAGTGCAACGATGGCGATAAACAAACTCGTTTCTGTGTTCCAGAGACGTCAGTGTGAGTGTAAATAAACAACATATCATTAAATTTGCATACGGCAATATGTCTGGGAGGATATGAGCGAATTGGGCTCACTCGTAAAACGAGACCGGCCACTTTCGGAATTACTTAAAAGTTTTAAGATATAATGGCCCCTAACCAAGTCTCACAGTCACAGAATTCAGTTTCAAAGGATGTGGTAAGGGTAATAACGAGTTATTTTCGCGTTTTATGTTGTCCGTTTTATCGTTTTTTTATCTGTGTTTTACTTATTTTTCGCCTGCTTTTAAGTTGGCAATGTTAAAAAGAATTCGTATTAAAAATGTGTAGTTAATGTTACGTGTAATGGAAAATAGATATTAAAATTAGCATATTTATCTGTCTTTTAATATTACTATCTTATTTTATATTATCTAAATTTAATTAATTTTTATTTAAAACACATTTCGTAAACCGACATAAAACATCTATGAAACATAAATAGTATTCACGTGTAAAATAAAAAATCATAACTTGATTATGAATGAAGCTAAAAACCATTTACATATTTCAATAGATCGTAACTGATAAGCTACAAATTCGACGCTTGCGGAGAACAAAATTAATTTTAATAGCATTTATTATTCCACATCGTAGAAAGAATCGATTTAAGATCAATATCGGAGACACAACTTGGGAGGGCTCGAGCGGTTTCTTTTAATATACGAGTAGGCACAATGTATGTTGGCATTTGCGACCCTTTTACTGTCACCAATAATTGTTTTAAAAGCACTTAAGAAAAGAGCTATAAAACTTCGCGAAACATATTTCATTCAATGTATAAAAGAAGTTAAAAACACTTTTTATTTAAGAATTTATCTTTACCGAAGTTTTAATTATCTTTACCCCTAAGCAGTACAATGTAGTACAGACTTTAGCATACAGTTAAGTACGATTGGTGAATATGTAAATAAATGAAATAATATAAATATGGAAATAAATGATTAACTCTACGATATTCATGATAAAATGAATAGAATATAGAATATGAAAATATACTAATAAAATCGTAATATTGACTCCCTGAATATCAAATAGAGGCTAGGCGCCTAGTTCTGACAGTTATTGATGTCCTAAAACAGGACGATGTACGTCATAGCTACGGGACATGTGGCTATCAAAAATATAATTCCCGGCCCGTGGCGCCTCGCTGCAATTAAATCTCGATTATTTCAATGCATTTACTTACTCTGTATTTGTGTATAGTATGGAAGATATGCATTTTCTAATTCAATAGAATATTAATTAATACGTTTATTTACGAGTATATTGATAAATAATAAAATAGAAAGGGACATTGAAATATATAGAATTTTTTCGATACTTAAATTTTCAACGGGTTTATCTGAGGACATATTTATTAGTTGATATTAAAAATAGCTATCGAAAAATACATTGCTTTTATTCATGATTTGATTGTGACATGTAAAGTTAAAACTGTTTCAACGAACGTTATTTTAACGTTTCGTGTTTTTTTGCATTTTGATCGTCAGTAATTCAATAATCTTATTTATAATTATATTATTTTGATAGCATTATTTCTTATATTTTTCTTACGACTCTCCATTTTAATTTTTACATAATCTGATTTAGTGTCGTAACATATCTATGCAAGTTTAAAATGTTTTAAAATAAATTCATGATTTAATAATTTCACATAAACAATTTTCTGTAAAATCATCACCAACAAATATGACAAACCAGAGCTGTTACACTGTTCCGTAATATTATCTTTTTGAAGCCAATAATAAAATTAAAATAAATTAAATAATAAACTCCAGTCAAGGAACTGACGTGTCATGCCACTGTCCACGCCAGTCAGATGGTAACGATATTGTATAACAATAAACAACTGACTGAAGAATGACCTACCTTCTTTATGTAAGCACTTAACAATTCATTAAATTGATGTTCGTTGTACGACAGCTGTCATTCTTATATTTAAAGACATCCAGTATAAACAACAAACCTACCATTTCAAAATTTAACCGTGAGAGGATGATTTGGGTATACCGTATTTAGTAATAAAGTATATCCTTTTATTAATTACTAAACAGTAATTAGCATTATGATCTGTTTTATTTGCGTAATATAATTTAAGAAAAGGAATTGCCTGAATCTTAACCAAGTTTAAAGTTTGGAATCATCATTAAAATATATTCGGATAAATTCTTTGTCTGCTTTTGATTTATGCTTTTGCAGTAAAGTAAATTATCTTAAATAGAAATTTACACCGCTAGACATATAAATCCGCTGATACACAGAACGGCTTCATATATAGATTCGGAATCATTTTCCTTAATAGGAGATGCAGTACTTTATATAATTACAATATTGTTTATCGCATTCCGTAATCTAGTTTCACTTGATCAATATTCAAATCGTATTTTAACACTGTCAAAATACAATACCTACCAAAAATGACTAATGTTCGTACTCTTTACCAGGCATTGTCCTCTATCGAAGGTCGCGTGCAACAATTTTATTATTGACGACATTTGCCGAACACTGAGTAATTAAGATTGAAGCAACCTTGTAGCTTTTGCCATATTACAGGACCTATAATATATTTTTAGAACAAAGTCAAATTTATAAATTCATTATGGCGATTTTATCTGTCTAGCCTTATATTAAATGAGTTTTTATTCAATCTTGATTTCTAATTTTCTTTCTTAATTATTTTACAATTTTGAGGAGTGTCTCAATGGATTTAACAGGGTTTTAACCGGTGATTGCAGAGTCAAATCTAAACAAGCACAACTAAATTTTTTAACCGCAGTCAAAGTTTTATTTAAAATCTCCTGTTCTGTGATGACTTTACTGAGATAGAAGCCTAACAGAACTGATTATACGAGTTCACTCAACCGGGGCAGTAACTCACACTCACAGAACTCTTTTTCAATTCCTTTCCTTTATCCCTACTCCCTTTCAATTC
The DNA here is from genome assembly GCA_037950945.1 of Hypolimnas misippus. Taxonomy (NCBI): domain Eukaryota; kingdom Metazoa; phylum Arthropoda; class Insecta; order Lepidoptera; family Nymphalidae; genus Hypolimnas; species Hypolimnas misippus. The sequence goes on along the minus strand of JBBEEQ010000025.1, from coordinate 8,806,452 downwards.
TTTTCCTTTATCCCTTATTCCGTTTCAACCCTCCCCTGCTGTTACAAATGTCCATGGGTTGCAGTGTTTGGTGAATTATATCGAAAGTACCTACCTAGTTAACAATAGTAAGTATCGAAGTTATATTACAATATCAATTTACATATGTATAGGTTAACTTGTTCCATAGATCAGTTACCATACTAAAACGCTATGGTTAAAGCCATTGATGATCCACTGCATACGAGAGCTCCTCATAAAGAGAGGGCGGTGAAGCCTCACTTCTTCAGACAGGAGCGCGGATGACATTTGCTTTTATAATGGACAGCCTTACAGAAAAATGTTTACGTTTTAAGTTTATTTTAGTGCAATGTGTATGTAATTTAGTCTATTATTAAATATCCTAAATATAAATACAAGTATTTATATTAAAAAATCCTTAGTAGCTAAAGCATATTAATATTCTGATCAAGATTATATAGATGATAAAGATGCTTGGATTTAGTATAACCTGGATTCACACAGGGTATTAATATATTTGTAACTCATAAATGTATGTACCCATTGTGAAAGTTTTTAAAAAGTAAATATCGAGTTTCTTGCCGGTTCTTCTCGGTAGAATCTACATTCCGAACCGATTTGATATTGACATTATATTAAAGATACAAATAGACATATATAACATAAGTATATATAGTAATAATACATAATATTCGAGAGAGAAAGTTTGGGATATAACTAATTTCCACAACAGATTAACTTATTCGTGCTAACAGCGTTCTCACAATTAATGTATTAATAAACTTCATTAATAGTACTTTCGCAAGTACTTCATTATTAATTTATGTACAATTTTATGATATCGTTCATTTTATTAATCTTTTATGACCAGCGATATACTTCCAAAAAATGACCTTTGAATACTGTCACTTTCAAATATTATAACTTATTTATGTTTCATTTAATATCTTTAATTAATTAAACGATTATTTTAATGTATAAATTATATTGTGTTCTCAGGATTAACTTTTTAACGTTTTATAGGAGTTAATTAAAATAAAATACTATTCGATCCTACGCAAATCGAGCCAATCAAATCAATAGTTGTATCAGTTTCGACAAGATAACACTGCTCTATTTACATATCAGCCATGTTCCGCTCTAAACTGTCCCTGTATTGATATGTTCTTGTCGATGAGCGGCAAGTAAGAACAACAAAATTAATTAATTCAAAATATTGTGAAACTGACAACAAAGTTGAACCAGCTGTGTCAATATATTCATCATATTTTTATAAACACTATATTTTCGCAAAATAATAAATGAAATGCTTAATGTCTTGTTCGCATGTGCTAAAAGTTTCCTCTCGTACAATACCATTACATACCTTTTATATACATACTTTGTTACGTTGAAAAATCCAGTTGCATCTTATATGCATTACACCTATTTTATACTACAATTGAAACCATAATCGTAATCATGTTGTTAATTACGAACAGGACCGCGCCAAGCCTAATCGGCGCCGTCGTGCAACTGTCTTATATGCGCCTTTTTTGTAGTGGCGATTTTAGGAAACAATGGTTTAGTCTAATAAACAAAGTCTATTTCCGCAAGTTTTTAATACGAAATCCAATGTAAATATTAAAAATGTGAAATTTTTAAGTATAGGCCCGGCGCCTTTTTGACTCGGCGCCATCGTGCGCCGCACGACTTTGCACGTATGGACGGCGCAAGCCTGATTACGAATCATCTAATATCGTCTAAAAATCATCTAAAATCGTGTAAGAAAATAAAAAAAATGGATATAATCACAAATACACAAACACAATAATTTACATGTTACACAGGAAAAAATTAGCCAAGTGCGTGTCCGTGGTTCCGTAGTTGTCAGAATTGTCAAGATCGGTCAAGCAATCTTCGAGTACCTATTTTCGTAAAAAAGTTTACGACGAACTGGCAATTTCCTTTTTTAAGTCAGTTTATAATAATAGTAATATACGTACTTTCAATTTTAAACCTTTTATTATTATAAAATTTATATTTTATTTTAATTTAAACTTATTAAATATTTATTTATTTATTCATTTAAATTCATATATTAATTTAAAATTATTAAAATTTACATAATGTGATGCTTTAAAAAGTGAAATATTAATTTTTACTTAGATCATCTATAACTCGATAACCATAAGAACCCACATAGCTGTGATAATTTTCCTTTTAAATTCATTATATGTACCACTATCGTGAATTTTTTCATATTTTTAGACGCAGTAGTTTAGTGGGTAGAGGGGGGGGACACTTGACTCTAAGAAAAATTGACACTTCAAAGCTTAATATATAAGGGTTCCGTTTTTTAGTACGGAACCCTAAAAATTTAGATAAACAATGCACTATTCTGTACAATAAGATTATCTGCGTAAAGACATCCACACAAATAATATAGATACATGGTAGCTATCTTGTTCGTCCGAAATCTCAATTACAAATCTCATTTCTTCATAACAAGGATGTAATAAGCACGTCAAGAATGAAGTATAGTCATTTGTTCCTTGATTTCTTAATATAATAATTCAGGAGCTAGTTTTATTGTGTAAAGTCACGATCACGACTGTCAACTGCGAGCGTGCGATCGTCAGATGATATCTTAGCACGAACTCTTACTGTGTCTGTATTTGGTTTAAAATCCAACACTTGATCAAGAACAGTATAAACAAAACTGTCGTTGTAGGTACCTGAAGGTTTACTAACAAAAGAAAGATCTGATTTATAAAAACAAGCGCTTCGCACCAGACCTTTAGTGACATAATTACTATAATTTTCCTATAAAATACGGTCTACACGTATCCGTAAATATGGCGAGAACAATCCAAATTAGTAGCCTTATCTGGCCATGTTACTTTTTTATTAAGTACAAGTATAAATAAAACAAAGTTGTTAAGTTGTCAAACTTGTTCGTTATTCATATTGTGAATATAATATGTACTCGTAATAAAGTATATCGTATATTCGTCGATATTGTTATCTACCTAGCCTAAAAAAGTGTCCTTATATTTTATAATGTATTTAAAAAAATATATGGCAATAAAATTATCAACATAAATAATATGATTTATGAATATAATAAATATTTTTGTATTAAAATCAATTTTACAAAATGTTATTACGCCATGAACGATAATAGCGTTTGTAAATGTGTTATTGTGCACGTCGTTTCTTAAAATCGTGCGCTTATATCAATTTATGGAAGCATGTCATGAATTCAAGGGGTTCATAATAAGGATCGCAAACGTGCTCGTGTCACTGTTCCATAGTCAAATCCCTAAAGGGAATTGCCGCAATACTTCAATAAAAATTCCTCAGTACATTACAACATGAGCAATATGCATAGGTGGGACGTATTTCTCTGAAATTATGTGTTTAAAATACTTGCTTTTTCATAGCTCACCGAACTACACTTTCTATACATCGAGAACGGAGTTTTTATATAAAGGGCTTACGTAATAAAAATATTCTCTGAAGCTTATTAAAACTCGTGAAGCAGGAAAGGTTAAAAGTCGTAGTAAGAAGGAAGTTTGACTATGGAGATCCGACGCGCGACCATAATTAGCAGTTTGCATACAACCTAAAATTCTATTATTCCAACTAAGTTTGTAATTTAGATGCTAATTAAACCTTTATATAAGTAGGTACTTATCTACTATTGTCTTGATAAACCTTATATAAGTACACTTAGGATCTTCAAATAACAGATTTTTTTAACTGTTTAGGGTTCCGTACCCGAAAGGTGCCGACTGGACCCCGGAATACGAACACTTAGCTATACTTTTGCCTGTCAGCCGGCTGTAGCTCATGAGCCGTAACAGGTAGATAATAAAAAATTTTAACAAAATGTTAAATAATAAAAACTGGTCAAGTGCGAGTCGGACTTGCACACAAAATTATATTATATTACATATATAATACCTAACTTGTTACTTTCAAATGAATATTTAAAAAGTAGATAGTGTTGTACGTTGTCGGTACGATAATACGAAACTCTTCGAACTCGCACTTCACCAGTTTTTTTCCTTGTTTTCTATTCACGTAATTAGATAAATACAGAGTACTCAAAAATATTTTACTTTTATTCTGCTGTATATTAATAAAAATAACAGTTAAATTAATCAGCACGTTAGCCATTGTATTAATAATTAGTTAAAGAAACAGGGCCGGATTAACTATGTCGGGGCCCCAAGAAAATACAACTCTCCTGTCTATAATATTGTTACGAAAAAATCTTATATCATAATATGAAATATAACGTTATGATTATGTAAAAAAAACCAAAACAATAATATTGTGATTATAAATACTAATCTTAAAATTAAATGTTCACTCCATAAAACATTTTTTTACTAACTTTTCTGTGCGTGGGGCCCTCACCGATGCGGGGCCCCTAGATAGCTGCCTACACATAGTTATTAATCCGGCCTTATAAATAAACCTTCAGCCAATTTATATCATTATATAAACTATGATTCACTGAAACAAGAGATATTTTTAGAAGTTTAAGTTTTAATTTTTTTGCCACGAAAAATTCTTTTACTTTAGTTGGGACATTGAAATACGTTGTCTAGGCTAACCAACGGTGACCGCTAATACATAAGCCTTCACCCGACCAACCACTTTCGCGAAACATGGACCGGCTTTTAGCAAAAATTTGATCAGTGAAAGTCAAATACACCATTACACCGTGGAAAGCCAGAAGGGAGCTCGATTAAATTAATCGATTCTACTCCTCGGCTTTAACTAGATAAAAACCGAAGAAAGAGTTCGCTTTGAAGACATGATGTTAAGTTCTCGGTATTGTTTTTATTATACAGATCGACCTCGAAATCTTTATGAATAAGTTTCCGTTACAAATTTATCACTTTAATCACGATACGAGTTTTATCGATTAATCACTATCTCCTTTTTCAATCAATCCGCACGATATATACTTTACGATGTTAATAAAAACCCACATTGTAAACAATCAACGAATTTGATTTCCTTCATTTAGGGCGACTGGAAAGGTAGACCACCCAAATAATGTTTAGAGATATCTTGGCTGTTCAATTTATAAACGTTTAAAACTGTTAGTAGTAAAAGACTAAGTTGTCAAATTATTTACAGTAATCATATTTCACAGAGTAAAACTTGCTTTCAATTAATCGTTCATGATCGAGGGCTCGAATATATAATTAAAACAAGATAGAAATAAAGATTTCTATCCTTTCGTTGCTCAATATCTAATTATGAAAACGATCACAAAGTTTAATAGATATATTGAAAATAATATAATATATTGTCAAGGATCGCTCATAATGAGACAACTCGACAGTTGTATTGGCATCGGCTGGTATGGAGTCAATTTGCAGTAATGTGGCGGACAGCTTCAAGTTACTTTTTATAACACGAGGTCGTTGACTCGAGACTAAACAACACAAAGTATTAAATGTCAATGCACCGAGAAATGTTTCCGAGACTTAAGTCGCAAATTAGTATATCATAATATAGATATTTCAAAACGAGCAAAACAGGCTTTAAAAGCAAAGCACCCAACACAAGTTTCGGCTAAGCGGGTCTGATCTTCAGATATAAAAAATAACTGTTATGAAGATTATATCAATTATAAGTAGTATATTCTGTTAAATTATTAAATACTACAAGTAATTAAGCCTCAGTGCAGACCTGCCACTGTGCACTAATACTTCTACAATGAAACATTAATGTGTTGACGTGTTCCAGTATAAAAACTTAGGCGACAGACTCATTCCAAACATTTTATTTTAAAATCAAACCACTAAACTGATTTCGATGTAAATTACATGAGACCAATCAGAAAGTATACTCTATATATATATTCTTTCCAAAAAAAAGAATAATCAATATTTTAAGATATGACGGAGTTCTGAAGTAATAAACTTAAAAAAAATCATACACTATGTATTGAACACATCCTCCTTTTAAAGTCGGTTGAAAAGTACATAACTCCAAGTAGATAGTACGACCAACAAACCTTAATACTAATTAATTATAATTAACATAAAGTATCATCTTACTTGTATTCAACGATAACTCTTTAAATTGGATCACCAAAATACACAAATCTCTTTAAATATTAGACCAAGAAAAACAAATAAATTTTATAAGAAATGTCGAGTCATAGGAGATAGCGTTAAAGTAGAAACGTGACTAATATAGCTAAGTGATTGCTAATGACCGAGTAAAACCAAATAACCACGTAACATGCGTATATGTTAAAGTATGACCCACATACCTCAATACGTCGGTAGTGAACTGTAATGGAGCGTTTGCCCCGTTTGACCAACTAAAAGTTATAAATATTATTAATAGAGAAATACATCAATATTAACTAATATAAATTTAGCGATAACGCGCTAATCTCACGACTCAGCTGACTAGAAGAAACTATTTGATTTTTTGCGTAAAATAACATGTTTTTTAAGCTCCTTACGTCAAAAAATCACACTACGCACCATCGAGTCACAATAATCATAAAATCAATCCTTCTATGGCAAGTATGCACGGAAACTTAGAGAACAGCCTCGATGCATAGTTAGTAGGTATATATTTAAATTAACGAAAAGTGACGAATCATAATAAAACATTTTAGTAATATAGACACATTCAACGCATAAACTACATAAATAAATCATTAGTATAATAAGCTATGTATTTAACATTTTTAATAATAATTTCAAGTGCGTCACTCTATTTTAGGTGGAATTACCAGAATTGTGGTTACACTTTAGAGAGCGGCTATTTTTTTTAATATGTATGTATTTTAGTTTAATGATCTCGCATATTTCTTTACTGTAAATAAAGTAGTTATAAAACTAATTAAAAAAATATAACGATTAAAGAATTTTATTTTATCATTTTAAATTCAGTCACATTGCTATGTATATTAAAAAATACGCAGAAAATAAACGTTAGAAAACTAGTTTAGGAATACCGTTACCACCAGACTTGCTCCAGGATAAAATAGACTAACAATGAAATGTGTGAAACGTGACTGAACATTACACTGCATCTGTACCGGCGATACGCTGCACTTGCTTCTCAGCAAATGTAATTCCATCTCGCTTGTGATTTGCACTTGAGATTAAGATTCATGGTCAAAGTGCGGTTAAATCATATCTTCAGTGTAGGATTTACAATAAACAAACCTAAACTTGTACAAATCCTATTAACTTTTTATTTTATACCAAAAAGGTTCTTAATAAATATTGAAATTCAAATTGGGTCGTAAATACGTCGTTTATATTTGTCTCTTAACTATTTTACCGTCGAAAAACTAAGTTTTCAACTGCGTTATAACTTGTTAACCACGCCCACGAAAACCCTTTAAAATTTAATAGACTTTTATATAAACATCATTAAATGTTGTCAGAATCATAGATTATTTATTGGCATTAAAGCGACGCGGCGTTTGATACAGACGCAACTATCCCAGTAATTTAGAGTAGACCAAGACAGTCAGTGTCGAACTACCGCTCTTGACTTTGAAATAGTTTTCATTCTGTCACGCCTTTGCGTACTGTAAACTTGATAATATTATCTCAAATGGCCTGTAAAGCCTACGATTTAAGATTTCTTTTTAAACGTCATTTACAACTGTTAAAATCTTTCTGTTCCACTCGCTGTAATCTGAAGCTTGTATTAGCTCATAAAGTACTAAGTGCCGCGAGCAATTAGGTCTACTTTGGATTAGAAACCGCGCGTCGCGTCGTCAAGTACGAAACGACCCAATAGCCAAAGGCAAGAGGTGGAAGTCAATTAGGTTGTAAAGAGTATTTGCGCTAGTTTTCACATCGTGCCTTATCTCACGGACCCAGCGGCTATCCTCTTGGGAAAGTAATTGATTCTATAGATCGCAGATGATGGATTACATTGTTCACGGATATTCATTGAAACCTGCAGTACGTCAATGTATAATATATCATGCCTGCAATTTATTGTACACGAACTCTTTATTTCTCATTAATTCAGCGAGGACAATAGCAATATATCTTTCATTTTAATAGTCGAACAGTAATTCTGTGACAAATAACTGCTGTCCTTTGTGAATAAAGGCACAAGTTTATAAAGGTTAACACTATTGAAAGGCATTGAAGTCAGAAGTATCCTCAGTTTAGTATTTAATTTGAGTCAAAAATAGGTAATTGTCGTGTTTTATTCTTACAAACAACTTCTTTAGGTGTATACAAATGTATATTATTACACTGTATATATTATTTTAATTAACTATTTTAAAATATAATATAACTAGCACGGAATTAAAATATACTAATAATAATAACCTACTGTAATAATCAAAGCAAAGACACATTTCTAAATCATATACGTGGGTGTGTATTCTATATCTACATACGTAATAATAAATAGAGAGCTGGTGACGATAAAATGATTATTTTTTTTATTTATAGTTTAAGTAAAACAGGCACAGGTCCGGCTTTAGCCAGCAACCGGGCGTCGGACGCCAGGAGCGAGCGTGCTGCGGCCTCGTTGCCCCCGTATAAGGTGCTGGCGGCCGACGAGCTCGCCTTGCGACACCCCGCATTTAGGCGTAAGCTCAGAATTGTTTACATGCAACACGCATACATTCAACTTAATTTAAATGTCACTTTAAATAAGCGGGCCAAAGTGTACGTGAAATCTTTGAACTTCAATTATTTCTTTTAATGAGAGTGGATGTAATATTTGACGTCATGTCCAGTGACAATGTTTATTTTATAGCATCTGTAAATACGTCCTAATCGCTCTATATATATTTATAAAATGTAAAAAGAGTAAAAATTTTCTCAACTTCCAAACTGGGGCGAACAATCGAAGCTTCTAAAGATACAGGAGCGATGGGTTATTATGTAGCCAAATATGGGAAGTGGGGAGCATTCTCCAAAAGTGGCCTAAAGGACGCCGCCGAGGACGGCTGGCAAGAAGTCGAATTACCGGCTTTAGGGTTATTTAAGGAACTGATAGTTCCACGAAACCACGCACGCGAGGCCCGTACTACTTACGTGTAATGCGGTATTCTGATGCACCGGTTTTTGCTAATTGACGAAAACAAGTCCGCTTTAAGACACACGCATACATGGTTTATTACATGTGCTTAAAATCCAATCCAAGTTTTTCCTTCTTGGATCGTTTCTAGACAATTTCTAAATATTAAAAACTCCAATAATTTTGGTAAAAAGCGACAGCTTTGCTAATTATAATGTCGTAAGTCACTCCGGAAATATTGCGATGTTTTCCTGAATGTATATAGATTAAAAATAAACACTTAAGGGTCGTTTTATTGGATTAAGGGATAAAGTTACAAAGCGTGAAAATGATATACTTTACCTTAAGTGACCTACTTATATAAATAGTCTTTGAACTAATAACGACCTGCCTTTAGGACGTTTACAAAATTGTAATATCTAAATTGGCTTAACAGAAATAAGACTTGGTTTTTCGTTATCATTGCGTACATTCGATAGCCAAAACAGTTTTCTTATCGTGTTATCTAAACATACAAGTATCGATAAAGAAACTATAGGAAATATGACTTCACACGCAAATCGTAAATATCATATCAACAAAGAATGACTCTTGCGTGAAGTATTATTTCTCTTTTACTTATTTTTTCAACTGCAAATTGTATTTAACAAAGAAAAATGTACATATGATTCACTATTCTGCATCGCTTATTTAAATGAAAACGAATTATATTACATTAAATTCTAAATCTATTTTTGGATGATCTTATTTTAGGAACGTATTAATAAAATAAATAGTCTTTATATTCACACAGACGAGGGACAATCCTTGGCATGCTTATTGTTCACAGTCCCTCTCGATCCTTCGTATGCGTTATGCTGTGCAGTTGAGTAATCTTTTTGAGAAACAAAAAAATACAGAGAAACTTGTCGCTCGTCTACACAAGCCCTTAACAGCCATACTTTACAACATTGTAACACCGTTCGTGAAAGCATCCAGCCGTCAAAGCGAAGTCCAGTTACTAATGTGCCGGGCGACGCAAAGATAGAGCACTTCTGATATAGAAATAGCTCTACGTGTTGCAAATAAGGTATATTATAATGACAAATGATGGTACATTCCAATGGAAAGCCAAGCAAGCGATTCTTTGATGTGATAATTTACATATTTGTATGAAACTAATTAGATCATAAATTATGCATATTTTGATCGTGATTTAAATTGAAAAAAATACAAATCACCTACCCATTTATTTATATGTTGAAGCCAACAAGTAAAAATAAGTAGATAAATTTGAAACTTATTGATTTTAACTCGCTGATAATTTTTCTGTGCTATGCCTTAATGTAATATAATAAGATATTTAAAATAGTTTAAGCTAATACAGAAACATTCTCATTCAAATTATAAAAGAAGACGAGCTTATCTTACAGTTAAATTCATATAACTCACTTCATACACATCAGTTATATGCCATATTGTTTACTTAGCGAGCACTTACGACGCACCCAATGCTCCATTATCGTAATAGGACTACCACTAAGCCACATACAATGTATCCAGATAAGTTTATACCCCTTAGATCCCAGAATAAGCATAATTTCCTGTAATGTATAAGACGAAATTATGCTTATTCTAGGATAATTATATAACATTATATTATATATACAGGATGTCCACTAGCCATATGTTAGACGTTTTACCAGCGTTATCAGAATCGACATTTAAAAGTAAAAAAACTGATATTTTTTCATAAATGTCTATACTGTACGAGCCTACAAGATCAACGTTTTAATTATAAAAAAAGTGTTTTTTTTTTGTTAAAAAAAATTGATTCAGTTTTACTATTACATATGCCCAGTTGACATCCAGTGTATATAATTTTATATAGATAAATATCGCTAAAGTTACCAATCTATTGATTCTATTACTGTATCAGTAACCGTACGCTTATCAACTACAATCTATAGACCATTTAGTAACGATTTATTATAGGTTTAAGGTGTAGTGAAGCCGTGAAATAATTTGTCTTCTATAGTCCACTTTCTAGCGAAGTTGAAACACGACGTTCTAATCACGATTATTCTATAAATAATTTCACATTTTGTTCTCAAAGACCAAAAATATTTAAGCTCAACATTTTGAACGTGCTTTTTTACAAACATTAACAGCAAATAATACAATACGCAATATATTAATATTTCCTTCATAGAGTTATAAAAAGTTTTTCAATCCTTCATTCTTTACAATTGCAAATATTGCAAAGATCACTTTCCTTGTTCTAAGAAAGTAATTACAAAAAATAATATCTTATTATTACTCTAAACATCATGCGAATATAACCAACTTTAAGGTAGTAATACATTCAGCCTAATAATATTTATACCTTTATTTAGCACCGTACTGAAGAGTCAACCTTCTATGAATCATGCGAGAACGATGTAACAAGAAATAAGCAGACGCTGCAGTTCTACTCTACTCAAATTATAGCGTTTATATTTTACGTATCTATTTCAAAATATATGATGAATATCTATTGCAACATTTGTGTCAATGGAATTAGTCGTCGTGGCATAATTAGTATATTAATTTAGATAAATTAATGTTAATTCTGTCTAGCTTTTGTCTGTACTTGTGAGCGTTGTTACTCTTTAGTTTAGATATATGTTGAACAGTAAAAGGAACAAAGGCTTATTTAATTTAATTCGTGTCTTAATGTATACTAGTATTAATACAAAAGGAATTGTATGTATTATGTAAATATTATTTTTAATAAAATGATTTGTAAATAAACAATTAAATAGCAAACACCATACTTTGGATTCTCGTTAACTAGACGAACGAAACAAGAATAAAGCACTCGTATTTTTATCTTATCTATGTATGTTGCATCTATTGTGTACACAACAGTATCGATGTGTTTCAACGGGTCAAGCAAATAGATGAATTTTGACTATAATAGCAGAAATTTGCTAAATTGGTATTTTAGGTAATTTTTTGACTAAAAGTGTACTAACTGGAGTTATACATAATATAGGTACATTTTAATTATTTAGTTTAAATCTCTCTTAATTAAATGGTTATATAAATATTTAACATGTTTAATTTATGAATGATAACTTAAATTTATATAAAATATATACGTACACCAACAATTCTGTACTTATAAAATAACTTGAACGTAAGCATATTTAATATTAAGTTCGTTACACTTGGCTCTCATTTAAAACTTTTATATATTACGTTATCTTTACAAGCGAGATATGCCTTTTTAATTTATCTTAACTGCTCTAAGATTTGGATCAGTAGAATGCTGTAAAGTATAATACAAACATTTCACTTCACTACAATTCTAAAATGTACCATTTAGATAACAGTGTCTCCTTTATTCACTCATAAATGATTTCACTTTGCGTGGTGAATATTACGTACCTACTTAATCTGTATCAAGAATATAAATAATATGTTTGACCAAAAGGGAACGAAAAAAGGTATTTAAGCCTTACCGTAGAATTATCATCGACTTACATTTGCATACCGCCAACATTTTTTGTTTAATTATATTCCAAACAGCTACCTTCTCTGTGCTTACAATAATACTTGTTATAATTTAATATATTAAAAATGAAATTGTTTAGTTTAATACTTATTTAGAAGAAAACAAACTATTGCAATTTTATTTCATTGTAAATCGTGGGTGCGTTGAACGCAAGAATATTCTTAGTAGCGGGCCAAATAACCAAATACGTAAAGAGCGACCTCGCACCCTCGGATCGATAGAGCCTTGAACTATGACCGCTAGCTCCTCCAGGAAAATTCATTCGTGAAAACGCGGCACAATATCGACATTATAACATACATTTCAACACAGAAAATGCTTTATCATAACATTTATTATGTAGATGATGTTGATCACTTTTAAGGAACGATACACTATATCTAATCAGCTATTTTATATAAAATACAGAAAATGATATGATTGCTATCAAATATATATTACGTAATAATCAAATTAATTTTAGACTTGTCGTGTAAAAAATATGCAACTACTTTAAGAAAAACTTTCTCGCTATATTAAGTTTTACTTTCTGAATATTGGGATGTAGAGATAACATCAGATATAATGACTACTCTAATGGACGAACCGATGTTTTCTTATTTTGTGACATGTAAATAACATCCGGATGGTTTTAGCTAAGATAATAATCCATATTTATCAATTTAATAATTTTGACTTTCATTTTCATTTAATTAAATTAGTAATTTGGTGTTCGATAACTCTTGTATCTGTGCTTGTTCTAATAAACTAAAGCTTACAATTGTATAATAATAATTCCGTTGTAAGATACACATTATCGCGATTTAATAAGAAATTAAAAAGCTTTATATTACTTCGTTTGTGTAGTAGTATAGATAATAATACAACTATATGTAGATAATAATATTTGACGAGCTTGTCAAAGTTGGATATGGGTAAAAAATTTTACGTCAAATAGTATACACGTAACATATCTTTAGTTATAAAATATATCATTGAATGAAAAGCGACCTTTTTTACATAAAAATTTTTCCGATACCTAATAAAAATCAATACAAGATATAACAACGATCATCACCTCATTTATTGTTGAATAAATATGTCTTGTCCTGTATTTAGAACTTTGAAGACAATCATGAGATTTTAAATTAATGAAAATAGTTCCGCGAAACATTTCTTGATAACGAATTTGATAAGAGAGCGGTCAACCTGTTCCTTCTCAGTTCATGATTAAATAAGATAAGAGAATATTATAATAATACAGAAAACAGTTATAACGAGAACGCAATACAACCTAAGTAACCCTTTATACAAAAACGTGTTTGTGATTTGCTCTATTTTTTGATTAAGTATATTTTCATCGGCCATTGATGGCTAATCAAAAATTTGCCGATAGGCCAAATTATATTATATATCTTTAGATAATATATTATAAGCTATTGGATTTTGACACCCAGAATGTTTTCCACTTTGGACGATGTAGCCTAGCCACCAGCTAGCGGCTGAGTATAAGCGGCAAGAGCAGTGAGAGTCTAACAAATCAATTGACAAGCTTTTCAAAGTTGGAAACCGGTATAGATTTTCAATGTTAAATTGTATGAACGTAAAATATGTTAGACCATCTTAAATCTATAAAAATACATGCCAAATGACATAGAGATAGGACTTCTAACTTTTCATACAACTTAAAAAAAGAGGTTCTCAATTCGTAGAGTTTTTTTTTTTGTTTGGTATCTTAGACATTCGTCATTTCGAAATTCGAAAGGATATTTCAATTAATAATTAGAATTGATATGTCATTCAAGCGAACTAAATTGCTTATTTTGCTTCTGAATTCGGTTTAATTTTTTTAAGGCTTAGTTTTAATAAAGTTGATTAGACCGTTCTTGTGCTCGCGTCATGCTCTGCATAAAATTTGTAACCCCCAACCCAAAAGGAGGGATGTTATAAGTTTGACGTGTGCTCTCTAATGTATAAGCTAGTTTAATGTCGTATTTTTTTATGTTTATAAGCTGATATAACCTAATTTTTTTTCTTTATTTCTTTTCTAGTCGTAAACAGATCTGAACTACTTCTAGTGGTCTAATCGACTCGATATTTAATACACTGTAAATTATATTAATATAACATAGTTGCGTAACCTTGATCTGATGCTGCAGCATCATTTGGAATCACCAGAATAAACAACTCCTCACCATCTTACAGCAGAAGTATCTTATTGAGGCTCATTGAAATAATCTCAATAAATAGATTGTTGTTTTTTTTATATTTTCAATTGAATCTTATAACTGTAGACCAGACAAAATTAAAGTACCTGCTTTATATTTGATACGCTTTATATTTGCACAAATTTGTGCGAATTAGGTTAAAAAACTAGGTCTTCCGTTTCGGTTTCATATTGTATTTTCCCAAAATATCTTATTATTCTATTGTTAACAATAGTCGTCATTTTTCTTAAGGTTCCGTTCTTCTGAATAAAAGCATCCTTTATAGCATCATTTGCTATCAGTGTGTCTGTATAAAACAATTTTCATTGTATGAGTGCAAATTCAAAATTATAGTTACATGATTCAAACTTCCATTAAATTTAATTAATTATTGATTTATGTTCACATTAAATAAAGTAAATTAGAACATATGTATGTATAAAATATGACACAAATAATTACACAGGAAATATTATTATAAGTCTAAAGATAATTTCTGGCCATGATTGTGATTTCCATTTTTTATTATTGTACGGAATCCTCCATGAATTTTGTCTGTACTGTTAGGTTTAAAGTGTTAATCATAAACATCGTTTCATTTACGGTTATAAGAATATTTTATGAACTTTTAAATCATTAAAAGTAAGTGTTAATTAAAATTATGCTCGAAAGGTTAAGAAATCTGGAAAACTTCGATCGCTATGAAAAGGACAACAAGATTCGTATTAACCCTTAACCTTTGCATTATGAAGTCATTCTTTAGTCTTAACTTTTGTCCTTCTTTAGTCTTAACTTTTGTCCTTTAGATAAGAACTGTTTTAATTAAATTTCACGGCTCAGAGTGAATGAATAACTTCCTTCTTGTGATTTACCCACTTCGTAATTAACAAACATTCTAATTTTGTTATAATTTTTATCTTTTTTCTATGAAGATTGATGATAATTCCTTAAAACATACAATAAAGAGTGCAAATTTGTAGACAAGAGAATAATATATTATTACTATTGACTATATTTTATTATAAAATCTTATAAAAACTGACTTTTCAGTCATAAATAATATCATATACGAGTACTTACTTACTTTGTCCCTCTGGGTTAGGGTCTTAAGTGTTTAATATAAATAACAAGAAAATAAATTATATAACTATCGACACACAACAAGTTAAAAAATAAACAATGTTAAAACACCAAGAAGGCGGTAGTTTACCAGGTTACCTATTGTTATAGAATCACCGCACGAAAAATCTTAATCGGAGGTATTATTAACGAGAAAGAAACCAAGCAAACATAAGTAAACTTAAGTCTTCCACAGAGGCATCGTGGAAGTTGCCGCGCGTCCGTTTACTGTATACGGAAAAACGAGAAAAGCTCGAACTCACCTGCGTGGGGAGAACAGTCTCCCGGCCCAGGGGTATCGACATTTTGCTAGCGGCGCCGCCGGCCGCGCCCCGGCGCCCGCCCGCGCCGCACCATCCACCGACCCGACACTACGGGCCCGCGCGCCGCCCGCGCCCGGTCCCACAGACGCCTCGCACCAACGAGAAAAACACTTTTCCAAAAAAGTGTACCCACGAGATCTCGATATCCCAGCACCGCACGGTAATTAGGAGAAAATTTGGCACATCACATGAAAATTTTCATAGCAGTCGTGCGATAAGGAGACACTCGTAAGGAAAAAATCCAAGAAACTAGATTACGGATCTCTAAAACGACAACGCAACGATGACACCGGACTGACACCCGCCCCGATAAATGCGAGCGTGCGACTGGCACTCCGCGCGATAGAGCGGTCGCGCGCAAGCTCACCCCGCGCCTTCGTGCGCCGAGCGCCGACCCGCTACGTTGCGATCGCAACCGCATGGGGTCGCGGCTCAGCCTCCTTCATCTCGTGGTCCCTTCGACCGATCACATGGACACGTGCCTCGGCCACGGGCGTAGTGCGGTTATCGAGCGAGAGTACACATGCGCACTTCACCGCACTATTTGTGGCTCATTCATTTAAAGGTATCGCATCGCACCATACACACCTGAGCAAATATTATGAACTCGACAATAGAACGTTGTTTCGAAACGTTCAAACAATTAGTCCAACGCAGACGTTTTGATTTAATTGTAGCAAACAATAGGCAATATCTATTAATTTTGTAGTCTATATTAAAAAAGCTCTATTTTTGTTTGGGTAATCATTTATTTACAAATATAGAGAAATACGTGGAATATACAGAAAATTCTCCAAAAACTTAAATTATTGACTTCAATTCGTTTTTTTAATTTTGAATATCATATTGCGGATATTGAAAATTATTTGTTGTTACTATTTTTGACTAAAAGCGCGGTACTCATAAAAAAGACCTTTAGGTAGCAATAGTATTATCAAATAATCAAAAGCTTTGAGATTCTTCAAATAACATTTCTGAAACATCGTAGGAAGGGTAGTGAAGAGTGGTTATGCGTAGGCGCTTCTCGAGGCAAACTTATTAAGTTCAGGTAGTTCGCCCACTTTTCCTTTCGGCTACGTTCACCGCTCCAGATTACGTCATCTAAATGTCGCTATTTTATTAAATACCTTGTATCTCATAGTGGGTAGATAGGCACTACACAATATGAGATTTTTGACGTTTATTAATTTTGTAACAGGTTGACTAAACGTTGATTTTAAACATTCTTGACAGATATTTTGTTTGACTTTTACTGACCAACAATGAACGTATAGTACGATGCGAAGAATCATTTACGTTAGAGTATAGTATTGTTTAAATATATAAAAGATTATTTTGGAATAAAATATACCCACCTAATTGATAAAATACAAAATACAATACTTAAATCCTGAATCCTAAAATCTTTGTTTATTAATATTTTAACGTTTTACGAAAATTGAATAGAAAGATTTTCAATAATCTAAAACTACCCCAAACTAATATTTAAAAATGAAACTTAAATATATATATATAACCTCCTCTTTTATTGAAATTGGCTAAAAAGAAATAAGAAAGTTATTAAATATTTAGAGAAATCTAAAATGCCAATTTAAACATGTTGTAAATACAATAAAACGAGTTATTTTCGTAAATTCTTCGTTTAAAACTTTTGTATGAAGGCCTACTCAAACTACAAAAACAGTTATCAACGAAACAGACAATAAAATATCACAAAAATTCATTATTTTCCTCTCCAAATACATAGCCATATATTACCTTACTGCATCAAAATACAACCACTCATCAAATTTCAGTAAAAAATATTTAAATAATTATAATAACATACGAGTTTTAAATTGACGATAATAAATAATATAGGTATGAGCGTCACGTGATAATAAAATAGCAACTTTTTAGTTACCCGAGTATAATGATTTTTTAAGCAAAATATTTTACACACAACACACAAGATTACACATTTTTTATAGATTTAATAAAAAGTTTACAAATAGAATCAACTGTATTTTTTGTAGCCACTTACAATTAAGTATACCTAACATCAGTTGAGGGTCAGTGTACATAAATTACGTCAGTATAGAACAAGTGACCCCAAAACATTTACCTGCCTATGGCACATAAAGTACTACAATTTTTCACATAGTTTAAAAACGTAAGTAGTAAGTGTTTAAAAAAAAAAACAAAATAATGTAACTTACCTGAATACCATCCATTGTCTCTTCAAACATCGTCCATCTTCCGTAAGATGTCATAATGTCTCGAACTTTATATCAGTCCATGTCTAATGATCCAGTAAATGCAATTTAATAATTCACTGAATACAATTTGAAGGCGTCAGGAAGTCTCAAAGGCAAGTTCACTACTGCGATGTGACGCTACGACAAATAGGCTATTTAGTGCTTGATTAGCACAAACTGTGCAAATCGTTCCGACGGTCGAACAGAGTCGATCGCGGAACAGCATATATTCGCAGATTGAAATTGATTGCCTCAAGTCATATTCATTGACGTGATAGAGGCGAATGGATGAAATGGACCTTGCGAGGTTGTTACTTATCGTTATTGGACAAAATAAATACGGCATAATGGCGATGCACATTGATATTGAATCAATTTATAGCAAGAAACTCTGAGAATATACCAACCTACAGCACTCTGTGGTAGTATTTTAGTTAAGTTTTCTAGTCATTGCTAAATATTTAAAAATACAGTAAGGAAACCTTACAATAAAGGATCGTAAGGAAGGAAGAAAATGTTTTTAATTATTATTTTTCATCTTTATTAATTTATTATCACTCATTTAAAGTATCGATGTCTTAATTATATTTTTCATAATTAAAAAAAAATATGATTCCTGCGGCATATTTTATTTAGATGATATTGACGACTACAAATTAAATCTTATAAAATAATGGGAGTATAATAGTAAACGATGGCATTTTTTAAACTATTTATCGGTTGCTTCGTCTGCTCATACGCAAATCCCGCTCTAACTCGTACTGGCGTACATCTGTTCTGTCCAAGAAATCTCGGCGCTCCAAATATCTGAAAAAAAAACGAAAACAATATATTACTTAAACTACTTTAACTTTACAAACATCATTAAATACAATACAACAAATTTAACCCATTCAAAAGGCGCAAAAAATACATGACCGTTCATTACTTAATCAAATTATATATTTCGTAAAAAAAATCTTATTGTATTTAATATATACTAATTGAGTTAAACAAAGTTTCGCTCCTAATACCAAAAGAAAAGACATTGCCACTTCCTACTGTACAACAAATACCAGTTAATTGTGGAGAATCAATTAAAAAGGATTCTCACCCAGCTTTTCCTTTGTTGTGATTTACGATTTCTTCTTCAATACCTTCTACTTTCTTGTATGTATTCCAATCTAATTTAGATTTTTCAAGAGTAGACAATTTGTTCTTTTTATTCAACTGTCCCAACAAGTTAGACAATCCTCCGCCTCGACTTCGCGAAGGTCCTTCTAGCCTTTTTGCTAAAAAAAATAATTATTATAATGGTATTAAAACTTGAATGTTTATCTGGGAATATACGTAATTGATGACGTTATAATTTTTATATGTATATACACAGACACGTTAGCGCAGTGGTCATAGCAAGTGACTCAAGCGCTAACGGTCTCGGGTTCGATTCCCGCTCACGGCAAATGTCTGTGTAGGCCATACGGATTTTTGTCGAGGTCTGGGTATTTGTGTTAGTATTGGGAGGGTTTCCGGACCCCCGACACTACGTCACGCGATCTAATGGGGGCCGTTGAGTGTGATGCGTTTACTTATTTATTTATCATTAATTAAAAGTAACAATAAAAAGCAAATATACCTGTTTCTGTACTTTCAGGTGTTTTTATTTTTTCTTTTATGGTGTCATTTTCAACAACAATAGTTTCTCCAGCAAATTCGAATATTCTTCTTTCTCTATCTTCATCATCTACTGTTTTTTTGACATTTTTAACATCAATCTCTTTTTTAGGCTCAGTATTTTTATTTACAGGTTGCATGTTACTTGATTCTTTAGTTGTGGGTTTAGGTATAGTGTCTGTTCCTTCTAGAAATTTTGCCCATAGATCATCTTGTCGCTTTTTTTCTTCTTCAGGGTCCTCTGCGACAGTGTTTTCATCTAGTTCTTCTTTTGTATCATTAGTAACCTCTTTTACACCATTTTTCGTTTTTAGTTTCTTTTTACCTTTTGCAGGTTGGGCAGATTTCCGTTTG
Source organism: Hypolimnas misippus (assembly GCA_037950945.1). Classification (NCBI taxonomy): domain Eukaryota; kingdom Metazoa; phylum Arthropoda; class Insecta; order Lepidoptera; family Nymphalidae; genus Hypolimnas; species Hypolimnas misippus. Next base: position 8,786,009 of record JBBEEQ010000025.1, on the reverse strand, counting down.
TTCGTTTTCTGTTCAAGTTCATTTTCAAATTGTTGGTCAGTCTCATCATCAGCAGATTCTTCCTCCGACAACTTCTCTTGCTCCTCGGGTACGTAGTCGTCATCACTTTCGCTCCCAGAAGACATCTGAAAATTTAAAATATAATAAATACCAAAAATAAAACATATAATAGACTAATGACTTTATTAGGTAGATTACCATTTGTATTGTAAATAGCTGTTGTGTCCTAAATATGAGAAATGCCAAATTTATGCAAATTATTCAATTTCTCAATAATTTACATAACTATGCAATGATATATCATTTTTTATTACAATTTAGTTATTTTTTATCTTGATTAAAATTTGTTAAAATAAAATTCCAATAATGCAATGAAACAAATATTGTATTTAAAATGATTTCGTTTAATTCAGCAGAATCAATAGAAAACCAAAATACAAATAATTCAATGTTATCACTTTTACAATATTACAGCAACAAAATTAATATTGGATAATTTAAGGCTAGTTTAGAAAATTAAATATTATGTATCTTATGCTGGTATCTTCCTGTTCCTGTTTCTGTTTTTTACATTTGATACTTCATAGAAATTGCTACCAGTTTTTGTACGCTTCTCAGCTCTCTCCAGTGCTCTTCGTTGTTTTGCAGTCAATTTGTTTTTGACTGGTTGAACAGGTGCTTTACGTTTCTTTTCTTTTTGTGCCATTTCCTCTACTGTAAATGTACCACTTGCTACTTGAAGCCTCCTTCTTTTGTTCTCTTTTATAGTCTCTGCATCATTTGTTAAATAATCTTCAACATCACTACAGATATTTTCGTCACCACTGTAAAAATTACTTATATCTGAATCACTGTCATCATTACCTTCATCTTTAGTTTCATCTCCATTCTGTGTTTTGGTCTCATCGTTTTGTTCATCAATGCCTTGTAACTCTTCTGGGATAACAACTTCGTCAAGAGGTTTTACGTCTTCATCATTATCAAACTGTAAACCTACTCGTATTTTAGCAAAATCCTGAGCGATTACCAATTTGTTCACAGTTAAAGCTGGCTTTTCTGCATTATCATTACTGGACTCTGTTGCAACAGTTTCTTGTTCAGTATCTTCCTTCTTTTCTTCAACAGTCTTAGCCAAATTTTCTTTGGCAACTGTATCTTGTTGTTTGGATAAAGGTACCTCAAAACCTTCAGGAGCTACATAAAATGGAAGCTTACCTCGTTGCCAATCATTAAGAACCATTTTGGCAACTTGAGGGACATCAGGTTCTCCCTTTTTAAGTAATTTACCTGTGCGAGCTGCTAATTTTTCTAAGAAATCAGTAGCAGTAGTCCACCCATCAACTTTATATGTTTTTACCAAGTACTCTTTTCGAACCCGTTTTATAACTTCTTCTATATAATCTTCAGGGTTTTGTACAAGTTCAACTCTAACAACCCCTTTTAAAACTTTTTCAGTGTCAGTTTCAGCTGAAGGATAAACAACCCCAGGACAATCAATTAGAAAAATTCTTCTCATCAGTGTTATGTACTGCCAGACTTTAGTTTCACCAGCAATAGGTGCAACTTTACAAACTTTTTTAGCTCTCAATGTATTAATAACAGATGACTTGCCAACATTTGGATAGCCAATGAGGCCTACACTAATTTGTTTTTTATCTATGTGTAATTTAGCAAACTGCCGCAATAAGTTTATAAGGGACCCTTTGCCAAATGGGTGAGTCATGGAGGCGTGAAATGCTATAGTAGGATATTCAGCACTTAATATAGCCACCCATCTTTGAGTAACCCAATTAGGAACTAAATCAACTTTATTTAAAATAAATATTAAATGTTTGTGAGGTTTCTCTTCTCTTAGGAATTTTTCAACATATGGACTTCTAGTGCCCATAGGATCCCTTGCATCAAGAATTTGCAGTAGTACATCAGATGAATCAATAACTTTATAAAGCTCATTCCAAATTCTTCTACTCATTCCAGCCCCAAATATCCACTCCCTTTGGCCTTCTTTAATCCCACTGTCTTCACGAACTCTATCTACATCCTTATTTTCATCATATTTTTCAGTATTTTCTTCAACAACTTTAGAAAATGTTTCGAGGTCATTAAATTTTAAATTCACTCTTTTTCTTTGTTTCTTTGGACCAAATGTCTTATCAAAGCCTTCAGTATCTAATAGATGCACTCTGGCATGTTTAGCTTTTTCATTTAACAATGTTATCGGTAAATTTGTTGGTTTCATAATAACTTGATAAGGATTCTTGATTGCCGCTCCGAATTCATCTTGAAATTTTTGTAAAGCTCCTTGTGAAATGACTCTGGAATTACCGAACCACTTTTGATTTGGTTCTACTCGAGCTCGAGTACCCGACGGAAGCCAGCCTTGGAAAGGTGCAGGTGTAAGGATTTTACCAGTTTTATCTCTTTTAGCTTTAAAGTTACGGTACATCTGTAGTCTTTTGATAGTTCCTTTTGTTCTAGGTTTACCGACTCCTTTTAAACCCTCTGTTGGTCTATCAGGATTCATCGAATGTCCAGACTTGTTAAACCCCTCTTTTCGAGGGGCTCCCGGGGTTGATCTTACTTTCCCCATTGTAAATAGACGATTTAACTTTAAACTTTTAAAATAAGCTTTGCAATAACACGCGGAAAAATTTTCTTTAGATAATAATTTTAGGTTATGAATATGTTGAAGTATGTGCGGATGGACGTATTTTTGTTTGACACAACACTACAGCTACAGTACAAACGCACTAACTTCTGACTAGTCATATATATTGTTAAATTAACAATAAAAATCATACCACTTACCTTTCAACACGACGTTAAAACTTATATGAGTATTTTATGAGTTTAATATGACACTGATAAAGCTTAAAAGGTAAAAGTAATAGAAATTACAACACAATTACTAATATTCATTCAACTTTTTACAATCATTAAATACCTATTAGTTACTAACTTCAGGACATTTAAAAATGTGACGGTCAAATAAAATGTTGCCAAGATTATATTAATGATGTTTAAGGTTTTAGTATTATAAATATTTTACAGAGCATTTTACATTTATTATATATAAATTGTACAATTATAATAAATATAGTAATTTATTTATAATAAATTATAATAATTATAATAAAGCTTTGCCTTTATAATTTAAATGATCAGGTAATAAATAATGGGTAATACTTATGCAATGATTTTTTATTTAAAATGTTACTTATGATATATCCGCGAAAAACTACATTTAATCTCCATAGTCTAAAACTACGTATAGAAAGTGTTCTAGAAATAAAAATTAATATTCACTTTTCTGAAGTATGAAGTAGCAACTTAGAATGGAAAATCGTTATATTTACTACTATTGACCTTTGATTATATTTCATCATCTGGGAATAATACTAATGTCAAAAACTGTCATTTCATGTCAAAATAAAAAATGTCAGAACGATAAATCGAAAAATTGTTTTAGTCGAAAATATAATCGAAAATTTAAATTTGTCGAAAAGTATTGTCTAGTGCATATAAAGACTATGATATGTTGCTATGGCACTACATATTAATTAATCAACCAGAGCATAGTTGACTAAACTCTACACAAAACAATTTAGGTTTGGATTCTTTTTGTTTCATTGTGGATCGTGATTTCAACTGCCCCGATGCCTGAAAGCATTAAACTTATTGAGACAACATGTATGACATGTTGTCGGAATTCCGAGTATCAGAGTTTGATTCATTTGTTGATATATTAAAATTGACTCCAGGGGATCCTTTAGATACTTTTGGTGAAATGTGGTATCCCGTGTTTTTGTGGTCACTGTGTTCGTCTGCGTTTGTTCACACTTGTGCAGCACTCGTCGCTTTTGGTACTCTTAGAAAGCACAAATATGGAAAATTTTTTCCAGTGTTGTTAATAGTGATGGGTGTGGTGACTCCAGTGACATCAGGAGTGGCAACTAGTGCTGCTATTGCGTTTATTTACCGAGCCGCTAATCTAGCCATGCCTCCCATACATGCCATGGTATGGGGCATAGGACAGACTATACTAGGAGCTGGTATTGGCTTCACAAGAATATTGGCTACCTTGTAATAGTATAATGATACATCACTACAGTTTATACAACCTAGTTCAAAAATATTTTGAACAAGTAAGTTCAAAGCTATAGCTATGTCAATTATAATACTGTAAAAGTAAGGTGAAGAGATCTTAAGGAATGGTGCTGTTTTGCATGATTTCTTAATATGTTTGCATCAAAAACTTTAAAATATTAATATAAAATACTCATTAATGTACACTATGGGCTCGCTATTTGGTATTATTTCATTCATTATCAGTGTTTGATTTGCATACTGTAGATGTTAATTATCCTTACTATAAAGGATTTGATAAATATTGTAAACCATCCATGTTTTCCTAGTATATAAATGTTATAGTCATAATAATAAAGTCTAAACTTTAGCCAGCTAACATTGATTTCAAATATGAATTAGTGTAGATTTCAGTTTCAATATCACTTTGTAAATACTTAATTATTTAAAAACTTGACTGAAGCTAAATATTAACGAAGTGCTTTTGATAACTTTCATAAATATAAATGTGATATGCATTCCATAACATCAAAAAAGTTGTCTAAAATTTTAATCATAGTGAAATGTTTATGACAATGCCAGATTATATTTTAATTTAAAAATTTCATAAAATAATTTACTTTAATTTGGTCCATATAGCAATATAATGAGGTGTCAGTAATTAGTGTTAGAAAGCCCCCACCGATATTATTTGAAAAAAAAAATGCACATTTCTTGTGATAGTAAATTATTATAGCTTTAAAGATAAGTGCAATGTCCTTTTTTCAAAATATATTTGTATTTGTAAATATTAGTCAAAATTGAGGCAATTGGTGAAGACATTTATTTGTATATTTCTGGTGTATTTTATTTAAATTATTGTATTACTTTTGTTTAGATTTGTATTGTACTTATCAAGAGAAGAGATGTTATTATCCTAAGTACTGTTACAGGATTCCTCTGTTCATAAGATTTTCATTACAGTTGAGAATGGATGGACAATTTAAATATTTCACTCTAATAACTTGGCTGGATACTTACAAAAACAATATCATTTTGTTGACATCTTACCACAGAGCCTAGATTACTTGGTTGAATATTTTATTTAAGTTGCAACAAATAATATGTACATTCATTAAAATGAAACTCAATTTAGATGTGTTGAAATAGTACCTAACAGCAAAATTCTCAAATGATACTTAAATATAAGTATCCTTAAAGTCTTGTGTTGTCTCTTGACTGAATGTGACCAAAAGAAATATCACAAGATATAAGGATAACTTGAAATAGCGTATCAGTAGAGAGTTTGACTGTTATAAAATAATGTTAGCTTAAATTGTAAATTATGTAGTTCTTAAATTTTATATGTATTACTGAAATGTATAAGATTTTCATTATAAAGACAAAAAAATAAAATTGGTTTTCATATATAAAGAATATTGGTCTTATTTATATTAGCAATTTACACACTTGTCCATTACAACCTTGGAGTGTGTAAAATAGTAATCATAATGCAGTTATACTCATTTTTAAATAAAACAAAATGGTGTAAGATTAATATTGGCTTATTTTAATAATTTAATATTTATTATCTAAAAAAAACAATAACATTTTATACAAAAATATTATATACCTATTTAAATGTTAATATTTAACATAATTATATTATGTCAATTCATTTTAATAATACAATTTTAAACTTTATTATACCTGAAAACTACACTCACAGGTCATTTTTTTTAACTATTATATTTAAGATTTCATAAAAAATAAATAATTTATAAAGTACTACTGTGTGTATATTTAGTAAAGCTTTTATGAGCAAGGTTATATCTGTCACTATCATCATCTTCATTGCTCAATTCATGAATCGTTTCTTCTAACATCAATGGCAGTTCCAGATGTTCTTGGGACGAAACATTCTGAAAAAAATACACAAATATAATTAAAGACAACACAACATTAGAGAAAACTAATTATTACATTGAGAAAAATAATCAGGATATAGTTATTCTTACCTCTCTAACATTTGACTCTGTAGTAGTGAGTCTACAAACACGCTCGTGCAGTGACTTTGTTTCACTTGTAGCATCTTGTAATGCCAATTTTAACTCAACAATTTCTTTTCGCGCATTTGACAACAATTTTTCTGTTGTCATCAAATTCTCTTGTAACTCCTCTTTTTCCGATTCCAATTTAGATTTAACATTAGAAAGGCTTTTTATTCTATTTTCATATAGTTTCAGTTCTGAATTGCTATCATTCAAACTTAAAGCACTGTTTTTTTGACTTGATTCTAAATTACTACACATCTGTTTTAGGAATATTACATTTTGCTCTAGAATCGTTTTCTCTTCTGTTATTAATTTAATTTCGTTTTCTAATGTATTTATTTTACAAGTCATTGAAGCAATGCGAGCTGATTGACTGTCAATTATATTTTCTTTATCAGAAAGCTTTTCTTCTAAGTTTTGTATTTTACTGATAAATGTTTGCAGTTGAATTGTTTTTGAAGCAGATTCACTTTCTAGAGAGTGGTTATTATTTTCCAATATATTTGCTTCTACAGACAGACTAGCAAACTGTTCTAACATATCAGATCTCTCTGCTTCTTTCTGTGATAGAAGATCCTCAATTCTCCTTATTTCTGCTACATAATGTTGTAATTGCTGCTTTAAGCCATCAACATCTTTTTTTGATTTTTCTAATTCAATTTTTGTTAGTTTTAAAACACCATTAACATCTGTTAAACTATTTTGTAAATGTTTGTTTTCAATAACAGCTGTATCATATTGTTGTGATATTCTTAGTATTTCTCCATTTAAGAAACTAATTTGTGACTCATAATCAGACACTTTGTGTTCATTTACTTTATTAAAATTAAGTTTTCTTTTAAGATCAGAAATTTCATTTTCTAATTTACTAATTTCATATGTCTGTGATTTAACTTTCTGTTCTAAAACGCTAATATTTTCAGTTTTATGATCTAAATCAATTACTAATTTATCACGTTCTTTATCTATTTCTTTCATGTTATCAATTAGGCCTGATTTATCATTTTTTAACCTTATAATTTCAGACTGAAACTCCTTACATTTTTTCTCTAATACATCAATTGTATCCTTGGATAAGCTTAGTTTTTTTTGAGCTGATAACAGCTCATTTTGTATTTCACTACTACTTCTTTCAGTTTCGAGTTGTATATTTTTAATTTGATTAGCTAATGTCTTTTCTTTAATATAGTCTGTTTGCATTTTCTTAATTTGCTCTCTTAAAAAGTTGCATTCGTCTTTTAATTGGTCTGCAGATGCTTTTCCAGTTCTATTTGTCATCTTATAAGAGCAATTTTCCTCTTCCAAATTTTCTAATTCTTTCTGCTTATATGCTAAATCTCTTTTCAAGCTATCTGCTAAATCCATTGCCTCTTTATAGCGTTGGTTATATTCTTGTTTGTCCTTTTTCAATAAATGTATTTCTTTTGTCATTTCTTCAATTGTAGCTTGAAGTCTTTGTACTTCTACTTTATTACAGTCCCTACCATTTGATGCTTGGTTCATTGCTTTGTATTGACTCAATTGTTGGCTAAGAGAAATATTTTCCTTAGATAATTCAGAATTTTCAACATTTAGGTGACTTATAATATCTCTATAATTGTGTTTATCAAAATCTTCTTTATTTATTTCTTTATTTTTTAAATCATCATTTTCTTTTCTTAACATAAGAATTTTTTGTTCACTTTCACATAACTTATTATGCAGATCTTTTATAAAACCTTTATCAGTTAAAATGTTTGTCTTTGAATTAAAATCATCTCCTTTATCTGTTTTTTTATTAAAAAGATTCATTGCTTCTGTCAATTTTTGTTGCATACTATTAATATACATCTCATAATTTTTTCTTTCATCTTCAAAAAGTTTTTTTAATTCATCTTTAACACTTGATTTAGGGCTAGCATCATTTATTCTGAACCTTGCAGTAAAGTTACTATTAACCTCAGATAAAGAAAATATTTTATCCTGTAAACTCTTGTTTAGTTCAACTAAATCTCTTATTTCCTTCTGTAAGGCTTCTTTTTCTTTTAGTGCTATTATTAAAGACTCCTGAATGTGTGGTGAACTACTTTTGTAATACTTTTGTGATAATTCTCTTTCTAATTCCGAGTTTTTTAAAGTTAATCCCTCTATTCTAGTTTGCATGAAATTAACCTCATTCATCATAGAAGCTAATCTTTTATTGCAATCCTCCTCAACCTTTAATGCTAATTTATCAACCTTTTGTAATTCTTCTTGTAAGTTTTTATTCTTATCGGCCAATGATAATGCCCGAAGCATTGCTTCATGTTGCTTTTCTAAGCTTTTGTCCATTTCTCTTTTCATTTCATCATTCACTTTTTGGAGTTCATTTATTTGTTTAATTAATTTTTCTATTTTTACATCGGGTTTGTATGTATAAAAATCTTTGTTTATTGCTGCTAAAGGTCTTCCTCCTTCTAATAAAATGTTTAACCTAATTATTTCATTGTCTCTTTGTTCAATTTTGTTTTTGAGAAGTGCAATTTCATCACTGTATTCATTATTCTTTTCTAACAATGACTGAATAGATTTGTTCAATTCTACAACATCCTTATCAGTAGAAATATGCTTTTCATTACACATGCATATTTTAGATATAAAACAGTCACCTCCATCTTTTCTTCTCATTTTATTACGACTGCTTTGAGTTTCAGCACAAAGACCCCTTAAACTTAAATCTCTTAAATCATGTTGTAGCTTACTAATTAATGTTTCTTTTTTTGTGATTTCCTCACTGAGTGTTTTAAGTTTTCTTTTACTGTCTTTATTTATTTTAAGGTTTTTCTCTTTCAATTTAATAATATCGCGATGAAGTTGGTTGTTTTCTTGAACAAGTTTAATATTATCACATTTATAAGGTTCCACTTCCTTCATCAATTCATCTCTCTGCATGAGTGCCTCTTTAGAAAGGTCCATGTAATGCTGTAAACTTCGGGTAGTTTGTAATAAATCGGCAAATATGCATTCAACTAAAGGAACTGCATCAATTGGCAAAGAACTGTTATATCCAAGTTCCTCGAGTTTTCGTTTTAAGTTAAAATATGCCTCACCCATTTTTAAAAACTTTGACTTGTTTATTTTTCCAAGTAAAAGGCGAAAACTAATTAATTAGGCATTAAAATTTGTTCGCTAACACATCTTTTGAATTGACAACAAATAACAGCTCACAAACATCATAATTCAAAACATCAATTAAAATAAAGACAATTTTACATCCCGACCAAAGACAATGATAGATAATATACTGTTACCATAGACATTGTGGACTGGGACAGAATTAATACCGGATTCACACGTGCCTAGAAGCAACTTTTTGTATTTTGACAAGATCGCTGCCAATAGTCTCAATCAATTCTTTGGTTTATGGCTTTTAGTTGTGCCAATTAGAAATTAGTCTCCTTTACACCCTTTACACACTGACTTTGATGTCAACGAATCGCCATTACGTCAACGAGAGTCGCTGTCTGACACAAAATAAGCTTCAAACCCTAAAACAAAACGTAGTCATTATATACTCTTTGCCTAGAACATTTAGAAGAAAGAGATAAAGTGATTTTATAACAACGCCTATCTTTTTCTACAAATCTAGAATTAGTAGTGCTGCTAATATTGTATTTAAAAAATAATTAATTTTATTGGTTAATTTAATCAATGCAGAATCTTTGATCCAATAAAATAATCGACGAGCTTATAATTAACATAAAAAAATATTTCATCAATATGATAAAATAAATTGAGTTAGTATCCTACTAACAATGATATGATGTAACTATTAATATATTACGTTCACGTTAAAAATCTGTACCCATTTCAAACTTCAATAAACTCTGTAAATTCAATCGCTTATTTCAATATTTCATTTTTATTGATTTTATTTTAGCTTATATCATGTAACATGACTATTATATCACTGTGTGACCCTTATGCAGTTTAAATGCATAAAATAATATTCTGTCAACAATATCAGATTGATTAAATTGTCTGATTAACGGCTTTTAGCCACTAAAATCTGCTCCCAAATGTCAGATATCAGTCAGGAAAATTGCCAAATGTCATTGTCAACGTCATAATTTGACTAGTTCAATACAATAGACTGGTAGTTTTTCAATTTTTAGTGTGAAAATCAACTAAAAATAAAAAAATATAAACATAGAGCGAGAATGTAATTTGCTTAAAAATAAATTGTATTACTAATTATTTTTATACATGCCGTGCTTTAATATAAACTAAAGTGAAAATGAATCCATATAAGGATGCAGAAGAGAGTTCTTTCACAACGTCTCTGCGGATGACCTACGAAGATATAGCCACCAAGTTACTAAAAGACAATTTCTTTTTAACTGCCTTGGAACTTCATACGGAACTTGTTGAAAGTGGCAAAGAATTACCTCAACTCAGAGAATTTTTTTCTAATCCTGGGAATTTCGAGCAACATGTATCACGAGCGACGGATATTAGTTCTATGCGTATGTATTTAAGTTTTAAGCTATGCATTAATATTTAAAAAAAATTGTGTACACAAATAATAATTATAATTTGTTGTTAATTTATTTATTTATATAAATTAAACAAACAAGGCCTTATCTCTTATAACAATCTCTTCCAGGTAATCAATGATTTATGTTATTTTCTAGATCGAACACCGAGTCAAGCTACACTAGATTCTTTAGATACAGCAAGGTATTCTGAAGATGGAGGTGGGGACCGTGGAGGAAGTGGTGGTGATGTTGCAGTGCTTGAGTTTGAACTGCGAAAAGCTCGTGAAACTATTAATGCTTTGAGGGCAAATCTCACCCAATTTGCGGGTACTTTTGTCAATTGCAAATTTTTTTTTTTATTTTATTTATTTTACAGTCCTACTTTCAAGCCCTTTTGAGTTTAATATTATTAAATCAATGTTAACTTTTTATTTCTCAAGTAACAGATTAATGAAAAATAATTTAATTAAAAATGTAATATATCTGATGTTTTAATTTAGATTTCATTTTGTCTTTCAATTATTGATATTTGTTTTTTAGATGGAGAATCATCTTTAGATAAAACATCAAAAGATAATTTCAATGAGAGATCCTTAAAGCCTCATGAGAAGAGAGCTCTGAATTTCCTCATAAATGAGTATCTGCTTCTTCAGAGTTACAAATTGACAAGCATAACTTTCTCAGATGAAAATCCAGATCAGGTAAATGTACATTTTTTTTTACAATCTGAATTATATTGGCTAAAATTAATGAATATTTAAATTGGGATTAAAAATCATTACTCAGTATAAAGTGTGTAAGTAATATAATTGTTACCTACTTTTTTCACAATAAGACATTACAGTGTGTTAAGCGAGAAATACTATAATGCTTTTCTCAGACTTTCATAAAAATTTACATAAGTTGTTTGTCAGTGCTACATCTGAAAAAAATTACCATCAATGCCTGATTCTTAACAGCCAAAGCTTTCATAACTACTTATGACATATCTGTTACTAATAATGGATATGGATATGCTTCACAGTATTGATTTATGCCCATTATAAAAGTAAAACTTGCAAATGTAATTCTCGCCTTAGATTACAGAGATTTAACATTTTTTTCTTATTAAAAATAATTATACTGTCATTTAAGGAATTTGAGGATTGGGATGATGTTGGCTTAAACATGCCCAGACCAGCTAGTTTGATATCTCTGTTTCGAGGAAGTGCCACTAATAATGTGAATGTACCAAAAGAGGACAGAGCTACAAACACAGAGGTTTCATTAGTGGATATGGAGTGTCAGACTGATTTTGATGAGGGCAATGTATGTGTGAGTTGTCAAACATCATTAGACCATGACTCTGAGTGGAATCATGAGGTGATTAACTACCATTTGCTATTTACTAACATTGTTTTTATAATTTATAATTCTCTATTTTGTAATAAATATAACTGTTGTGTTTTTTCTTCCATTTTGCCTAAAATCATCATTTTTTTCATACTTGTATACATAAATGTAAATAAACGTGTGTTTCTATTTTATTCAAAACATTTTAAAACTTTGGGTGTCATGTGGTCATGTGAATGTTTTGTAATGAACAATCCTTTCTTGATTTTTTTTTATGATAGAGCAGCATTTTTAATGCATGATATTTAATATAAAAAACATTTAAGTTTAAGACATGATTTGTTAATTTTCCAACTATTTCATCAAATTGACAATTTTTTCTTCTTCTTATAATTCATTATTTTCTTATAAAATCTTCGGTAACTACTCTTCTTATTTGATGGATCGTTCATTGTATTTACCATTATTCTATTCTTTCATGCATATAAATATATATAGTTACTTATATTTTTTGTTATAAATACACTGATAAATATAAAACTGCATACAATATTAAGTAAGATTTTAATATGTGTACATATAGAATTATTTTTATTTAATAATTTAAAAGTATAATTATTTTAACACCCAATTCATATTTAATTACAAATTACAGATATGAATCGTTATAATAAAAATATGATTTGATAACACTTACAGCTTTTAATTCAGGCTGAAGAGATAGAATTGCTAAAACAGAAAATAATAGCATTAGAAACTGAAAAATTGAATTTTCAAAAATTATATGATGCAGCTCTAGTAAGTTTAAATTCTTTGACAAGTCCAACATCCGAGGGCAAAACTCTTGAACTACAAATACCAAGTGACAAGTTACAAAGCGATCAATCGAGATTACAAGCAGAACAGATGGATGAGAACAAACCACTCACATGTACAGCTTCGGAGAATCATTATGGCAGTGGAAATTCAACTCATAGTGCCACTCCTGAGCAGTTTGAGATGATTTACAGTGATAAAAATAATGGCTCGTGAGTATCAAGATTTCCAATTGAATCACAAAACGCAAACAGGTCTTCAGAAACAAAGTTATACTTAGTGACAGGCCTTTATGTTTATTATTTATATATCTTAATGTGAAAGAGTTTGTTAGTTCGATTTAAGAAATTATTTTTACATACTCCAATTATTGAGGAGGAATATGATATATAATATAGGCTGAATAACGCCACGCTACGACTCAGGAGCAGAAGAGTAATCTGCAATCAAATATAGTGTAACTAACTGTACCCGCGAGGGTACAATTAGTTACATATAGTATTTAGTTACAGACATAAAAATTATTATAATAATTATTTTTAAAAGATTTTCAAATAATGAATATTTCCTGTATATCTCGGTTTTAATCTCTTGTACTTCCTAAAAGCTGGATTGATTAAATAAAACTACTGACATATATATACAGAAGAACTTATTTAACTGTGTCTGGAGAGCCAACTCTTGTAAGGAATCTCGGGGCTGATTTTGCTTAAAGCTAAAACGGCATCACTAGTTTTTTTATAAATTAAGTTTTTTAGCCGAACCCGAAAGATCAGCAGAAAAATCGAAAAAAATCGATTGTTTATTTTAGATGGTACGAAAATCATGGAGTCATCTAGTTTTTTAATTACAGAACGAAGAAAGAAGGTTCGAACACAAGTTCATTCGAACCGGCGTTACTCAGTGACAGTGCACGCGGTTCGCCCTTCAGACGCGGAAGCGTAACCACTCTTGATGAAACATTGAGCATCAACGACGCTGGCGAGTGGACTCGGGTGCAATACGATTATAACACTGTTGAGAATAGCAAGGAAATGTGGATTGACAGGTAAGCTTAAATGAATACCCGTGGCCTAATATTTGGAACACGTCAATCTAAACCGGTGATCGCGGGTTCAAACTCGAACTAGCACTGCTGAGTTTTCAAGTGCTAAAATCGCCTCGTGCTAGGCTGTGAAGAAAAACATCGTGAAGAAACCTGCAAATGCCAGAAGAAATTCACACAGATATATTAGCTGTGCAGTGAAGCAGCGTGGCGGATTAAGCTCCTAGCCTTCTCCTTAATAGGAGAGGAGGCCTTTGCCCCGCAATGGTTTATTTACAGGCTGTTACTTACTTTTTACTTAAATAAATAAACGCGTTAAACTCAACGGCCGTCATTAGGATTTTATAATTTTGTGTCGGAGGTTCGAAAACACACACGATAAACAGATACCCACACCATGACAAACATCTGTATGGCCGATACAGGTGTTTATCTTAAATGGGGATCGAACTCGCGACCGTTAGCGCTTCAGTCGGATGCAGTGACAACTGCACCAATCTGTTTATAGATTATCTATTTGTAAATACTAGCTGTTCCATGCGACTTCATCGGTGTTGAAACTTTCATCTCCTCGCCTCGTCATTTTTTATTTGCTCGACAATTATTAGCCTATGTCCTCTAAGGTCCAATCTATATTTATACCAAAATTGTATATGGTTTAGCAATTTAGACGTGAAAAGGTAACAAACAAACAGAAAGAATAAATTTCTTATATATTACGAGTAATATGAATTAGCTGTTCCTCGCGGTACCGCTGGCGTTTATGGTTCCTGTTTCGCGCTTATGAGTCGTAGCGTGATGCAATATAGCCTAAAACCTTCCTCAATATACGGGCTATCCAATGCAAAAATAATTTTCCAAATTGGATTTGTAGTTTTAAAGATTACCCCCTACATACAAACTTACAAACAAATTTTACCTCTTTATAATATTAGTATAGATTAGAAATGGATTAGCAAGAATTTTCAAAATGTTAACTGAAGTTAACACTTTGTACGCCGTACCCACATTAGCAAAAGCTAAATTGGCTATACAAAATAATTATAGTACGCAGACGAAGTTGCAGTTACCAATTAATAGATCATAATAAAATATGGCGTTATTTTTTCAATTTTTTTTTTCTAGTAATCTTCCAAACAACTTGAAGGACTCATTATTATCGTGGTGTTATGAGTCATCTGAACTCAATGAACCTCTATCAAACGATCTACTCTCTGAGCTGGTGAACAGCAAACAACCTATCACATTACCTGGACTACTAGTACTAGTTGCTGACACACTGCCTCGGGTAAGTTTAAGGATACCTTGTAGTTCGAATAAGTATAATATATTGTTTACAGAAAGTAGCTGTTGAAATAGCTGGAAGTGTAACTCCTCCTCAATTCTCCTCTTATCCTCTGTCTTCATTTATTCCTTTTTAAGCCGATAACGCATTTGTGGCTCTTCTGTAAAATTTTATGGGTGGGGATGATCAGATGACATCAGGTTTCCATTTTTTTAAAATCCATTCTACACAGGTCTTAAGAACTATCTGTGTTCAAAACTTCATCCTAAACCGTTTGGTGCTTTAAGGAACGCGAGTATAGATTAGTCAGTCAGTCATTTTTTTACTTTATATCATATGTATATAGGTTTATAAATAAAAATCATTTGCAAAATGTGTGTTCACATATCACTTTAGAAAGGATTCATTTATGTTGTATTTTTAATTGTCAGGATGGAGTTTGTATGAAAGAAAATGTTTAAAAAGTCGTAGAGATAAGTAAAAAGCTTGGGTTGAAAATGTTCATATTGAATTGAAAGTAAGTCTTAGTTAGTACATCTGTGTAAAGCCGGGACGAGCAGTATTAGATGATTAATTCAAAAAGTTTTTACTATACTCTAAAGAAGCCCTACTAAAATTTATTCCTCACAATGTACTCTATTATATTCTGCAACAAGAAGTAAAAAGTTGTTTTTTTTTTTTAATGTAAATTCCCGAACCGTGTAAATCCTTGGGAGCTATAACTCATTAACCACTTTGCAACTAGCTAAGATTTTTGTATGTAACACTAGCTGCAAGTTGCGCTATCACTCGCAGTTATTACTTTACATCTATGAGTCGTAGCGTGATGTAATATAGCCTTTTACCTTCCTCAATAAGTAGATTATCTGATGCAAAAAATATATTTTTTAAATCGGATCAGTTGTTTCCGAAATCACCTTTACATACAAACAAATTTTACTTTTTTATAATATTAGTATAGATGTAACATACGCACATTGAAAGTATTTTTCACTTTCTTAACGTCGGCGTCCCGAAAAATTTAATTTGACCTTTGAACTTTGACCTTGCGTGAATGGAATCATTTTTTATCCAATAACTGCCTGTTGAGTCTCTAACTTTCCTAGCCAATAAGCTATTAATAACGCACTTTATATTATTAAGGCCCATATTTACAAATATCTTTCCTATCATTAATTTAAATGATGGATGTAAATGAAAAATTAACTCTGTGCCATGGTTCATTTTAACAAATTTGTCTAACTTTTATAGACAACGAACCCACAGCTTCTCCTTATCTTATGATGGTCATCGCGGTGGTGTTTTAGGGGGAGAAAATCTCCACATAACCCGATTCCAACAACCAAGTATCTTTTCGTTAAGTTTTTAGCTCCCTACTGACTCATTTGAAAGAATCATCCTGCATACCTATAATCCTCATAGCTTCCAATTTACATTACATTCCTCCCTTCTGAATGAATCACCCATATAAACTACATAGCTTCAAAGATACATTATATTTCTCCCTTCTGAATCACCCTGTACACGTAGTACGCGACTGCAGGTGCTGCCGCACACGCTGGTGTCGCGGCGCGGCGAGGCGGCGGCGCTGCTGGCGGGCGCGGCCGCGCTGCTGGCGCCGGGCGACGCGCGGCGCGCGCGCACGCTGCACGCGCTGCTCACGCTCTACAAGAAGCCCGACCCGCCCGACGCGCGCGCCGTCTGCGAAGGTATACCTGCTATACTGGTTACGTTACACTGTCGATTCAAGTATGTATTAGTAGTTAGTCCCTTCGAGTTTTTCTCTATAGAATAATTATTTATTTTGAGTAGAATGTCTTTTAAAAATGTCTTTAGAATAGATGAATTTTTAATCGATTTCGAAAAAAAGAGGAGGTTCTATGTTCGGCTGTAACATTTTTTTTCGATTTGCCGTTTATTCAGGTGTATGATGACAATAAACACCTATTTGAAAGAACGAATAACTAATTTTTATTAAAAAAAACTATACAGATTTTTTTAACTGGTTGGGGTAAGCGAATTTTGAAACTATAAAGATTAGCGGAACTTACTAATTTAGAAAAAAGTTATATACATACATATAATGTACCTATAGCACTACCTAAATAACACTTTTAAGGATCAAGTTCTGGAAAGTAATAGTATACGGCAAACTAATAAAAAGGCTTATTTTTTAAATTCATACATCATCTAATATCTGAATTTTTTTTTCAGCTACATGTCTAGTCGTAAAGTGGGGAGGCAGTGGTGAAGTATTATCCTCGATAGCTGAACTCCTAGCATCGCGGTCTTCAGAAAGACGAATACTAGCGAGTCAGATATGTCTTTCAATTGCTCCATATGTTCCCATAGAATTGTGTACTTCTCTATTGCTGAGTTTAGTCGTGCTTATGTGTGAGTCGAGTGAACCGGAAATCAGAAGTATCGGTCTCAAGTCAGCCTGCCTGATATGTCCGGTCGCGGAACACAAATATGGACAACTGGAGAATATTATGTTTAACTTCTTAAAAGATTCATTGGATAAGAATGTTAAGGATACTATTAATGTCTTCTTACCGATATTGGCGAGGAGTTCTCTGTTTGCTGGTAATAAAAGAAATAGTTTTCTTTAATTATTTTGGTAATCTTTTAATTTTTCAATTTCAATTAAAAAGATGTAAAAAATTATTTTGTTGTTGGTGATCTTTTGTAACCATTTTTCGTTTATTTTGAATATAAAATTTTTTGATGTTCCGTTTTATTCACAGGTAAATTCTCTTCAGAACTGTATAGTAAAATAATGAACAATTTAGTATTAGCGAGCACAGATAACGAATGGAAAACAGTAATTCTATATTTGGATGTGATGCAAGCTTTAGTATTAGCGCAATTGGCCTATGTAATTAATGTACAATTAGTTAAGGACACGAACCTGAGTAACTGTGATATGGAAACCGTAAACCTGCAAGAAGTGCCGTTGAGTGAGAAAAAGTTTATAGATTTACAATGTTATATGACCGATGAGGTTGATGCGAAGATTTTATTAACAGTTATGAATAACTTGTTAAGAGATAACCCGGAAGTGAGATGGGAGGAACTGAATTGGTTTATTAGTGTGTAAGTATCAATTGGACGCTGATAAGCAACACTGTGGCAAGCATCACAGACTTCATTTTGAGAAAATGGCGTCTAAGGATGTCAAAGCTATACTTAATAAACTTGTCTTCTTTTCTATTTTGATAAAAGGTATAATTAATTAAAGGCAGATTGATATATTTAATATGTAATCTAATAATAAGTTTTTACTATTGTATAAATTAATTTAAGAATTATATGAAATTAATGTTTCGAAACATTAATTTAAGAAAGTTACTTCCGTATTTATTTAGTTTAAATGACTTGATTTTTTTTAATAGTTTTAAATCGGTGACACAGTATCAAAATACATCAATATCTCCGATTTTGACTTTTTGTAGGTTGACACATTATTGCTAATCAGCGTCCAATGAATTGTTTCAAATTATAGGTATACTGGTAGAGAAGGCGTTTCTTTATATTACCATAACTTTTCATATGCTTAACTGAGTTGGATGAATTTGTTATCACTATCATCCCTATAAGAAACGAATGATTACCTTCGATAAAAATATCATTGAAATTTTTAATTTCACATCACCAAAAAAATACTTTTAAAACATTTTCTTAAATCCTTACAATATTTACTGTTTTATAGAGTCCAAACACCCCACGTCACATGAATATCAATTCCAATAACAGAAGTTATAGATGCAAGAGATAATTTAATATTGAATGTGTTTACATAATATAAAATGCTTTAAAAATTAGTTTTTAATATTTTGTGTTATCTTTTTTTTTCAGAATAAAACAAATTTTAGACGTAACAACAAAAAGCAAGATATTAAATCATCATGCAATATATGTAATGCTTATAAATTTATTTAATAGCTATGTAGATAACTTTGGTGCTGACTTCTCTTCGAAAATATTAAACCCTATCTTCACAGAGATAATTATGGATTTAGAAAATAAATTAGAAAAGCTACACGCAGTGAATGTTGACCGAGTCGTGATTGTTGGTATATATTTAATAACAATATTAATAGCGGTCGAAAAAAGTACCCAACAAGGAGAGTTTTTGCAAAAGTGAGTGAATAGATTCTTAAAATTGTTTAATTTTAATCATTAATTTACTACTCTTATGGTATAGATAACTATGTTATCGTAATTTTTTGTGGACTTCACTTTATTTGATTTGTCAAAGACCATAAGGAGTAATTCCGACGCATATACAGGGTGATTCATTCATAACGATCAGTAGGCAGAAATTTGAAACTATCAGCGCTAGAGATGAAGAAATGGACTTATACTTGAAACATATTATGGGACACATCTTACTTACAATTTACACTTGAGACTTTTGAATGTAACATAAAAATATCCACAGACGGATTCTGATTTTCGATTCAAGATCATGTATGTGACTTATTGTTGATGAATTGCAGTCATATTTACGTAATGTTTCTGACCGGATATGACATATGTTGCGAGGATTAGTCGCCGCTCTAAGTCACGTTTTAATAATATACTCTATGCTTTAAGCTATACAGGTTTATCTTTTAAGTTTAAAATATTAAATTTTTTCACGTTCTTAATTTCACAGGTGGATCATGTACAGCAGCTTAAGAGGTCTTCCAACTAAAATATTTTCCGTTCCATTTAAGTACTTGGCACAACACAGGCTGGATACACTTAATTTCTTTTTGCAACATCTCCGAGAGTGTAAGTAAATTTTTAAACAAACAATTAAAAATTTGTTAGTAATGAATAATCATCTAAAATAAATTTATTTTTAGTATAAAGTAATAAAGCATGTACAAAAAGGATGTAATTATTAATAACTTTTTTTTTGTAATTTACAGTTGCAGCGAGCAGTTGTGATAGTTCGAGCGGTAGTACAATTCGAGTATACATCGCGAACCTCATCACCGAACTTCTGAACATTACTAATGTGGAAGAGGACTGTATAGACAAGCAGTTGCTTCCTGCCGTGGTAGCCCTGCTTTACGACGATGATGTGTGAGTTTGAATAGTAATATTTTATTTCGTTGTACATAGTTTTTAGATTTCAACGGAAATATCAATTTTGACTATTATATTATTAAATATCAATTTTCGTCGTGGCGTTTATTATGTATTTATATTTTTCTGCGTCCTACGTACGGACGCGATGCGGTGCGGCGCGGTGCTATTATAACGAACATTGACACATATTGAAGTGGCCTATGTAATCAAAAAACGCGGCACCGCGCGAAATGTGGCGAATGTCATTTGTTAACTTGAAGTTTTTGTGCGAACTAGTTGCAGTTAAGTGAAAAAAATCAGTCGTCTTATTGTGATATTAAAGAAATGAATTTTCTAATAATATTTGCTTTCATCCGTCAATAACAGTGTAGGGTGATTTGCGCTAGAGTAGGACAAACAATCGCGTCGCGACGCATCGCTTTAAATTCGCCTGTCATCGCGTTCTGTTTCGATCGCCTAAGTAAACGTCGCTTTAGAGCAAGTTACAATTGAAAGTTATTACCGCATGGGTACCATAATAGCATGCACTACTAATGAGTCAACATTTTGATTACTAGTAACAATAAGTTATATTGAAATAATCGTGAAAAAATACAATCACGCGCATTCTTTAAATAGAGTTCTAAGAGTGGTTTGACATTGAATTCATAGCTCGGTTCGCGAGGCGGGCATCGCGGCGTGGGGCGGCGTGGCGCGGCGCCTGGCCAGCGACGCGCGCTGCTGGCCGCCGCTGGAGAGCGCGCTGGGCTCGCGCGCGCTCTCCGGCGGCGAGGTGGCGCGCGCGGCCGAGGCGCTCGCGCTGCTGCTGCTGCCCGAGGAGGACGGCCGCGCCGTGTGCGAGAGAGGTACCGCAGGCGTATGTTAGGCTGGCAGCGACGCGCGCTGCTGGTACCACTGATGTCTTATGTCATACCTACTTGCGGGATTATTGAGTATGGTTCTTTTAAAATCCGTGGCGGCAACATGCAATAATATGTAGCTACAAATTATTCCTTTTTTTATTAGTGAATTTTTGCTATGGTTGCTTTCGAAAAATGTTTAGAGAGTCGATCTTTATCAACTAGATCGTATTACATATTGCCACGTTCAATTTTAATTTTCCTCATCAAGATCAATTGTAATCCGAGTCGTGGTTGTGCAGCGGTGTCGCAGCTGTGCGCGCTGTGCGAGGCGGGCGCGGCGGCGCAGAGCGTGTGCGCGCTGGCGCCGGCGCTGCAGCTCGCCGCGCACCGCGCGCCGCACCACCCCGCGCTGCCGCACGCGCTGCGGTACGTAACTATAGCTCGCTACACGTGAGTTACTCTGAACACGAGGCGAGCCCGAACTGGCGCATGGTACAGTCGAGTGAACAAGACTTAAACGTGATATTAATATAAACTTCTTGAATATTTTCAGCTGTAATAAGACATTTATAAAGTATTTGTCTTTACTTGACTTTTTTGGTAAATAAACACATCCCGGAATCAAAGTCACGAATCTTCGAACAATTACACTGATTCATTTTTGATTGGTTCAACTATTTAAGTAAAACGTCCGATATAAATTGCACTAAAAACTGCTAAGAAATTAAATAATTATTTGAACACATTCATTTGACATATATAATTATATAATCAATATTTAATAATTTAAATTAAAGAAATGTCTAAACGCCTGTCCTGGTGCCTAATTTTGTGTTCTGCCCATCACTTAACTCAATCGAGGGCACCGGATTTTAGAGACGGCAAATTTGGAGCCTTTCTATTTATGAATCCTAATTTTTTTTCTCATTTAATCTTACTTTTCTATGAATTGCCAGGAAACTAGAAGAGATTGTCCAGTCGCCGTCTCTATCTCAGTACAAACCAGCTATCGAAGCCTTATTACACGTTGTGGGTCCATCAACCGAAGTGCCCCGCGGCCCTTCCCCCCGGCCGACCACCAACCTCCAAGCTGCACAAGAAGTTGGCAGAAGAGTCACGCAAATATTCCAACAATCCAAAACTAATATGAATTTGCAGAACATCTTTAAGAAGAAAACGTAGTTTGCAGGTATAATTAATTTGATAATTCTAGATTGAGATTTATGTATTTTATGTTTCCTTCGTTAGTATGTCCTGATAAGCAGTGAAGGGTTCTTCCAAGCAAACCGTGAAATAAGAAAACGCAATTTAATTTTATTAAGTAATTGGTCTATTGTATATATATATATATCAAATTCCTATATCAAAAGGGCCATTTAAAATCATAACACAAACAAAATAAAATTATATCCTTTAAACACAGGTACGAAAAGTTTTAAAAATATTACTACCAGTTTCTCTATATGTTGCCATTTTTTTTTGTATGTAAATCATATCAAATCTTTTAATAATATCACATTATATTATTCGTGTCGCTGTAGTACTGTACTTCTTTATTATTATATGAATACTTGCCCGATTTACGATAGTTTTATATTAAATGACGCCTTCAACTTAAAAAATTACTATAGGAAAGGAATTTGAAACAAGATAATGATAATGTGTCTACACATCCAAACTTATCATTATCTTGTTTCAAATTCCTACTAATTTGTCTCTGGTTAAAAAACCTGTTAATAATGGCAACAGTGCGTGATTAGTAGAAGAGAGATGGTTATTGTTATAATCAAATTTTTACATTAAAATTTGCTTTTTATTCGGCTTTACATAAATGTACAAAATGCACGGAACATTTTATGGTCACATGGCACTTGTACTTAATAATTGTGATATATAAAGGCTCCATAGACAAGACCTGTTTAGTTTAGATAACGTCACACTTAAAGTTTCTTGTTGACATTATAATTTATACAAAAAATTTGAATCTGTTTTTATTCCTATGACTTCCTTTAGAGTATTCTTCTTTTTATCGTTAAGTGAATAAATTGTAAATATTTTTTATAATTGTACAAATGTTCCAGGAATTCTTTATTTTAAATGTTGATTCCATATGTAAGACATAAATTATAATTGAGATTATAAAAAATATATAATTCATTTTAAAATATATTTCAAATATTATTTGTTATAAAAAAAAAACAAGGACAAAAGTATGTTTTTGTTTCAACGATAAGCAATGATGTTTCTTTGTTAGGAAGAAATTAAGTCTATGATTCTATCATAGAGATTTTAATAATTTTGGTTGTAATGTAAAATATAAATGCTTTAAATTAAAAAAATTCAAACCTATATTTCTATCTATAAAATTGTATGTGCTTAATTTAGGATTTATTGTCTAAATTTCCAAAAACATTACTTCATATTATTCATACGTGATTGAAGATTTTTTTTGTTAAACTTTGGTTTAAAATTAATAAACCAAAGTTTGCATATGCAATTACATAATTTATTTCTAAAATAGGTCCATATATTTGGTATTTTTTGACTTTTCATTAATTTTGTTGTCCATATTTTAAATTATAAAATATCAATATTTGTATACATATGGTTTAATTTACCGTATAAAAAATCGCGTTCTAATTTAACTAATAAATTTTATATAGTGCTCATTTTACGGACATCAGTTATTAATAAATTAAATAATATTTTGGTAAGCAGCTAGCTCAGTACAAATAGTGTAACAGTAATCAACAAGTATGTTTATTATAAGATAAAATATTTAATCATACACTATTTCACTATTATAAATACAATACTATATGAGATCTTTATGTCGAATAAATACAATAATTGACTCATACAATTATTTTTTTAAAGAAAAATATGTCATAGTAATAAAATTTAAAAGTAAAAATGGTGCTGTTTGTCTTCATCTTAAAATTTCCATAAAAATATTATTTTAATATTATGTGATATGAAAAGTTTGTTAATTTTTTTTAATGATCGGGTTGTATTATTTTCTTTAATTTATATATATATATATATATATATATATAAAATATGTTCTAACAGTTCCTTTGAAAACGAAGATACTTCATGAATTTCAATGAAATTAAGTAAAGTGACAAATTGTGCTTAGAATCTTAAAAGTTATGAATCTCACAAGTAAATGAATTCTGATTTATTACAATGTTTAGTATGTTGATGTTAATGTGATATATTCTATACTTAAAAGTTATTTTAATTTACTACACGAAAATATAGGTTGTGTAATAAATTCTTAGTGAAATATAATTTTCTAAAATAAAACTGCTGTTTTGATATTGTTAAACCACTGTCTTAATTATTTTCATACAGTAGCTGCCTTCTGTCTTCATCTTGACAGAATTAGTATTAAGTATATTTGGAGAGTTTTAAAATAATAATATAATGCTTATGCCTATAAAATATCAATAAACGCACTATATGTATTAAAACATAATTATATCAAAATATTTTTATTGAAATGATAACCCCGCGGTTAGCTTGTTGCGATGCATACATGCAAATCCCCTTGCCTAATCTCCGGAATACCCATTTCTGTGAATCTGTCGAAATGTGGACCCGTCTTATTAACACCACGCGATTTCTTTTTCTTCATAAAATACTATAATTGAAAGAAAGTGTTATTGAAGTGAAATAAATACTAAAGAAAACTTACTTAAAGTAATGTAAATGATCTAGGTATAAAATAAAACCCTTTTGAAATAGGGTTTTTCGGCTTTTTTTTTAAATATTTGATGTTAAGTTATACTGTTGCAGCTGTTCGTTTATCATAATTTGCGATTGACCTTATTATAAAAATAATTGATTTAGTACTTTTGAGTTATGTATTATTGGTATGGTAAATCATTACGATAAATGTTTGCGCTATAAAGATGGCAAAAATTTCATTTTAAGAAATTAAAAATAATCTGAATGGAATTTAACATTTTTCATTACATCGATGCATTGAAAATTAATAAGGTAAAAGATCCGCCAGAAAAAGAAACGGATATGGATCTTTCTTTACCTTCAAATATCCGCGGATACGCATATCGGGCACAGCATACTAATACATAATATATAGAAAGTAGACTTTAAAACACGTACTCTTACAATTAAACTTAACGTGATAAATAAAATCACGAGTTTTATTGCCAACTTAAAATTAAGTAGAGTTGCAAAAGCGCGCGTGAGGTTTGTGAATTATTTAAGAACTTTATATTTTCTATGAAATGATATTGCATTATGGTACAAATAATTGATTAAACCGGTAAGTTTGACATTGACACATGTGACAATGTTGAAAAAAGTTCGTTCCAAAGAATAATAGATTTGATCATTAATCATTGTCGGCAACACAGCTACGGGATTGCTAATTGCTTTTTATTTTATCTACATCATTTTACTTTTATTCTCAGTTAATAAGCTTATTACCGGAGTACTTCATACACAACCAAACGTAATAATGTCGGAAAAACATTTGCAAACAGGTATGTTATATTATTTCAGTTCTTTTGTATGGCGATAGTCTGATAACATTTTATGAATTATCTTTCTTTTTTTTTTTGAGGCGATGACCTTCCTCCGAACAGCGGAAAATTGCGGTTATTCGCAATGAGATTCTGTCCGTATGCTGAAAGAAGTGTACTTGTATTAAACGCAAAAAAACTCCAATATGATTTAGTTTTCATTAACTTGGATCACAAACCTGAATGGATTTTCAATTTCAGCCCGAAAGGTAAATATTTCATAATTTTTGTTCATATTTTGAAACTGCAACCAAAATATTTGTACCAAAGTTTTTATGTTTAGATATTTTTTACCTTAACATATGATATAGGCACTGTTCCTGCCCTGGAATATGAGGAAGGGAAAGCCATATTTGATAGCAATATAATTAATGTGTATCTTGATGAAAAATACCCTGATGCATCCCTTCAATCATCGGATCCACTTAGAAGGGCTCAAGATAAAATGCTTGTAGAGCAGTTCACAGGAGTAAGTTATATTAATATTTTGAAACACTAAGTACTAGATTAGTTTATTTCAACCTTTTTATATATTAACTTTTTATAATCAGGCTCAATCTGCATATTATACTGCTGCTTTCAATGCTCAAGCACTTCAACCAAACATGGTTGAAAATTACCATAAGGGTCTGGAACTATTGCAAAAAGAAATTGAAAACCGTGGAACTAAATTCTTACATGGTGATGAACCAGGTCTAGTGGATTATACTATCTGGCCATTCTTAGAACGTTTTGAAGCTCTTCCTCTTTTAGGCAAGCCTGAGTTTGCTATTGAGAAGTCGAAATATGAAGTTTTGGTAAGTTTACGCCTAAAGACTCTTTAACATTAAGATTTAACTAATATAATTAAAACATTAGTGGATACAATTTTAAGTTTGTTTGATATAAGTTATAATGAACTGCTTTTCTCTTATTAATGACATTAAAATTGATAATTCATAAAAAAACTAATAACAGCAATACATTTTTTTTTTTGTTTTAGACTAATTATATGGAGGCTATGAGAAATGTCCCATCTGTCAAGGCCTATGCTTTGGCTGCAGATACTCATGCTAAATTTACTGAATCAAGAATTAAAGGTGATGCAAACTACAACATGTTAGATAGCAGTGCAGTTTGCTGCATGCGTCCAAGGAAGAAGAAAGAATGAATTTTGAAATATTTTGCTAACTAACTCATTATATGTACTTACTCCAGAAAAATGATTTGGTGCATTTGTTGTACAATAAAAGTATAATATTATCTGAGATTGTTTTTATTGTTGATTTTAGAATTTTTATACCTAACAGCTTTTTTACCCTAAAAAATTATAAGACAATATTTTTTTTACAGTAGAGTCATATTGAATATAAGGAAGCCATCTATAGAATACACCACACAAATTTTTATAATGGTCACAGATTCAAATGCGTTTTTAAATGTTTTTGAGTTTTAAATTCACATCCATATGTCATATCTTTATATTTGATAACAATTTTATAATTAAGTTTATAGTTAAGAAACATTTTAGTATTCGTTTATAAGATTTATGTGTATAACACATGGACGCTGATAAGCAATACTATGTCAAGCCACACGGACTTCGTTTTGAGAAAATGGCATCTAAACATGTCAAACGGATTCTTAATAAATTTGTTTGAAGACTGTGAGAAGTTGTTTATCTTTCCTTTTTCTATTTTGATAAAATGTATAATGAATCAATAGCAGATAGATTTATTTAATGTGTTATCTAGTAATAAGTATTTAAATGTTTGAAATTATTTTATAAATTGCAAAATATGGAACGCACCTGAAATTCGAAGCATTGAGTTAAGAAACTTTTTTTCATACTTATTTAGTTTAGATTACTTGAAATTTATTTGAATAATGTTAAATAGGTGACGTAGTATCAAAATACATTAATATCTCCAAATTTGACTTTTTGTGGGTTGACACATTATTGCTTATCAGCATCCACATGTTTAAATCAAAACATCTATATTGCCAATCGATAATTTATCTAATTTCTACGCATTTTAAAAGTAAGTATTAATAAAAGATTATAATATTAGGAATCATTTATTGGATATTGTTTTTATGAGCCCGGATCAAATGTTAAAAAATATATATATTTTTTGCAAAATAGTTTGCAGAAAGATTCGAGTATATTCGTCGATACATCGATTTATTAATTTGACATATAGGTTGATGAGCTCATCATTTAAACATTTCATTCATGTTCAAAAACTGAAATGTCAAATTATCGACTTGTTTTTGTAAGGCTGGCGAACATTTTGAAATAAAATACTTGCATGCGTGATATGATAAAATTAGTTTTTTTTTTTCTTTTTGACCGTTATAAAAAAGACTCCGTTCTGCTGTTTTTCTTCTCTGTAAGAAATAATATACATACCTATTATGCGACATTTTTGTCAATAGTGAACCATTTTAATTATTTTTCTATTGATTAAATGATAGCATTATAAATTCGATAAAGATCCGATAGAAACCAAATGAACTAGAAAACGAAAATTTTATGGCAACAAATCATTCATAATGTATACAATTCTTATATAGAATAATAAATAAAATATATAAGAGCACTACAATTTGTCAAGGAATAACTCGCTTAATTAGTCTCTCACATTTTAATATACCTACTTAACAAAAAAATATTTTAGGTTAGACTATATTCTTCTAGTCTAATTGGTCTAACCTAAAATTACCCTTCAAAATTAAGAAACGAATACATACTACATACATAACAGAAAATATAAATAAACAGATTAGTACAATACTTGTTTTGTGCTAATTAATTGTAATTGTTATTTAAAATTTCCATAACACTTCATTTATAAGTAGGTAATCGAAAGTCTATCAACCGTCCTTATGAAATGTCACTCAATGACTCAGTAATTTTATTTATTCACAAAGAGTATGAGTCATTCACATACACATTTAAGGCAAAAAACAAAACATTAGTTGTATAAAAAAAATCTTAAGAAGTTTTTAACTGAGTCCTATGACGGAACCTCAGTAGTTATCTAAATAACTTTTTTTCTTAAGATAATATTATTTAATAAAAGATTATAGCATAGTCGTTATGATAACGTCCACATTAACATTTGCCATGCACATACTTGTGTCGTCGTATAAAGTGTTGGCCCCACTCGGCCAGTTATTACAATACGTCTTACCGTATAGTGAGATGGCTGCGAAATCAATTACGCAGAGGATAAATTTCAACACAAAGCATTTGAAAAAAGGTAAACATTTGATTTTTATTGTTTGTATTTTATTTATTTATTTTTAACTTTGTACTATCGCGTAAGTAATAAATATAATCCACTATCAAATACAAAGGTTAAATATTAACTTAAACAATACGTCATCTATTAGACACTTGGTATATACCTATTTTTGATAAATCATTTATTTTTTATTAATGGTTATGAAAGTATTAGTTTTATTTTATGTGTAAATTGCAACGAATATTTAATATTTCACGACCAAACAAGTTTTCGTTAAATATTCGTTATTCGTTTCTTGCCAGTTTAAAGTTGAACCGCAATAATTCGACAATCGTTTTGCAAGGCAAGGCAGGTGTTGGATTATAGAATACTGCCAGTAACCGGCCACTCAATACCTCTGTGGTACGGAACATTAAAAAAAGAACCTCTTCTTCTTATTCAATTAATTAGGCCGGAGAATTCGCCAATTTAAACCTCTGTATACCTACCTACATGTTATATTAATGCTGATAAGCAATAATGTATCAACCCTCAAAAAGTTAAATTTTGACAATTTCGAGATATCTATTTTGATACTTCGTGACCTATTTAACATTATTAAAAAAAAATTAAAATCATCTAAACTAAATAAATACGGAAAAAAGTTACTTAATGTTTCGAATTCAAGTGCGTTCCACATTTTGCAATTTATACAATAATCTCAGATACTTGAAAAACTTATTATTAGATAACACATTAAGTATATCAATCTGCGCTTAATTCAATATACCTTTTATCAAAATAGAAAACAAAATGTGATTTTATACGTCTTTAAACAAGTTGATTAAGAATACATCTTTAGATACCATTTTCATCAGCGTCCATATGTACGTCGTATTACAAGATCAAGATAGGACACGATCACGGGGGGTTGTTTTTCTCAATATGCTTAAGCCTTTTCATCAACAAACATTGTAAAGAAAATTGTAATATTTATACAATAACTTTTTGGCTGTATGTCTGTTAGATCCATTTTAAGGAACGAGTAAATAATATCAAATTTGAAATTAATATAAAATATTAAATTTTGGAGGCCCCTTAGAGGTGTACGAAGTCAAAGCAATAGAAATACGGCTTTTTATATCTTGTATTATTTAAATTACTTTAATACGCACAAGCCTAATTATCATAACCTGCAGGTCTACTGCCTATTGAGTAAAAGTAGCAAAAATTGAGGCAAAAAACAAACCTTAAGCTATTAAGCAACTGGGCGAGTAACGCACAGAATTGTAGAAACAAAATTTTTATCCAATTTGACGGGGGCGAGGTAATCACTAAAATGACATTACTGCACACTTACTCAAAATCTTTACCAACGTACACAAAGACATCAACACTAATAAATAATATATATAGACAGGAATATATCAAACATACATCAAACATATCTAATAGTAGGGGAGCCGACGATGCTAAATTTCGATTTACTCAAGTGTCCTGATTATAGGTTTTGAAGGTTAGATGCTAAAAAGAAAAAAAATGTTTTATAACGTATATCCGTTCATCTTGGGAGAGTCTATTTCAATAATGTAAAAAAATCTGTTACATATTTGAGCATGTCAGATATTGATACTATGTATGCCAGAGACGTATCTTTAATAACGGAGGTTACTTTTTTTTTGGTTACGCAAATCTTCGAGAAGATACTCGATTCCTGGGGGGAGATCGGGTTATGTAGCGATTTATACTCACTAAAACCCTACTTTATATATTTTTAATCAATGAACTTTTCTCATGTATAGAAATATCACGTAAATAATGATCCTTACATCATTATTTACGATATGAAGGAATATTTTTATATACTTTTTCAACATGATATTATATTCCTATATAATTTATAGCTCGTTGATCAGTTAGTTATTATTATATATCGGCAGTACGCACCCTCCCTCTCTCTAGGATAGATCGCTCGTCTTTACTCTCACAAATATATTCATAATTACAAGTAAACTATTGACTAGAACCCCAGATATAACTTAACAGATAAACGCTGGGATAGCGTCATGGCGACAGAAAGTAGTGAGTGGACGGTGCGAAAGAGTGAGGAATAGAATAATTATGACTTTTTTAATTCAAAAGCAAAATTAGCTATTTCGTTTATGTGGACGACATTTGTATACATATGTACATATATTTTTCAATTTTAAAACCAAATTACGAAACCCATTTTCATAACTCTATAAGACTATAATAAGTCTATAATCTGAAAGAATATATATATTTTAAATAAAAAAGAATTTTCAAAATCGGAAATCACGAAGTTCTTAGTTAACACACACAAAAAAAAAACAAATAATATATATTTTTTTAATATTCTGTACTGTATCTACATATACTGATCCTTTATCGTAGACGGACGCATCTATATTAAGAGCCCATATTATACAGGAAGGGTACTCAACTGGGTGTGAGGTGGGGGATATATTAATCTGCCGCACTTGAGTAAATCCCCAAATCCCCTCCCCTTATGCTCCCCTTCCATAATGATTTAAAGGTGGTACGTAAAAGTACTCCTTTATGTGGCCGTTCAAGTCGCACTTTACTAGTTTGTTTAATTACAAATTTTTCTAGGTGATCCTCTACCTCCGTATAATGGCAAGCTACGAGTATACAATATGCGTTACTGCCCTTATGCGCAGCGAACGATTTTGGCGCTAAATGCAAAGCAGATCGACTATGAAGTGGTTAATATTGACCTCGTTGAAAAGCCAGAATGGTTACCAAGAAAAAGTGCTTTTAGTAAGAAATTATATACGGATACATACATATGATAATATTGAAATATATTGTATGTTTCAAATATTGTTTACATTGATTATATTTATATTTTAAAATAAACATGTTATTTTAGCTAAAGTACCGTCATTGGAAATAAAAGAGGACGTATGCATCTACGAAAGTTTAGTAACAGTAGAGTATTTGGACGAGGTCTATCCGAATCGTCCCTTATTACCCAAGGATCCAGTAATGAAAGCCTTTGACAAAATAATTGTCGAATCCTCCGGAGCTGTAAGTATTAAACAAAATTAGTACAGTAATAGTTTTTATTCGTTATAATTTATTGCAATTATTGTTATATTTGTATGATAAAATGGAACCCCTGGAAAAGATGTAATTTGGCCTGTATGTATGATAATTTGTTTTCTTAATTACTATAAGATTTTTTTTTTCATAGATACATTCAATTCTCTTTAAACTAATAAGAGCACCAGAAACTATAACTGACGAGACAGTAAATTCTTACCAAAAAGCTTTAAAGTTTATTGAGGACCAATTGAAAAGTCGTGGCACTACATTTTTGGACGGGAGTGAGCCTGGCTATGCTGATTATATGATTTGGCCATGGTTTGAAAGAATAAACAGCTTTAAGGATATTGAAGAATGTGTTAGAATTGATCCAATAATGTTTCCTTTACTGGTTCGTATTATAATTCTTTAAAACTTCTTCCTTATGAAAAAATAATTATTATTGAATTCTTCAGTCAATTCTATTAAAGAAGATTTAAAGAAAGTTATCTTTTTTCAGACGGAGTATATTGAAAATATGTTTAAGGATTCTGCAGTGAGTCAGTACCTAATACCTGCCAACATTATGATAAAATTTCTTAAGGGATATCAAAATGGACGTCCTAATTATGAATTACTTAATGAGAGTTAATATTTTATATACTGACATTTTTTTATGTTTTAGCCACTGTAATAAATCATAAGAATAAAAAAATATTTTGTTGTATATTTTGTTTTATTTATAAATCATAGAAAGAAAATATTATCTTAACACCATACATCAACCTATAAATAATAAAAGATCAAGATTTCTTTTCCACTATTGATAACACTGAACTTTACAAATATTATAAATTAAAATGAAAGTAAATTTAATTTGTGAAAAATTTAATCATACTTAAAATAAAAAAAAACTACATTGAAACTCATCAATAATATCTAGAACACTTTATATAAGACACAACTTAAATTACTCAAAGTAAATTTAAAATTTCTATGAAAAAGACATGTCAACAATATGCATAATGTCAAAAGAAACAAATTTATATTGCTTTTATCATCATAGCCATTTAAATAAAAAGTTAAACAATGGGAAGGTTCATACGAAATGTTGCTCTAATGGCACTAGTGTGTAATGCTTGACAAAAGTTTTATTTTATTATATGCAATCAATAAAGAAAAATAGTAAAATACAATATTTAAACTTTGAATACAGTACAACTAATAATAATACGCACTGCAGTCACAATTTGTAGAATTTAGTTAACCTTAATATGTGAGACCTCCCATTGCAGTATGTCAAAAAAATCTTAAGATTACAACAAATTTTATGTCAAATTCGTAATTGTTAAATTAAAACCTACAACTAATATATTGAGTCGTTGCGAACATGATACATGAACTAATTAATAATACATTTTGTATTCTTACTCATACCTAATTAAAAACTAAAAATTACTAATAGATATTCAGTCATTAATAAATTAAAACTAATCAGTTTTATATTTTGCTGTAGCATTATCTAATTTTGAAGTAATAACTTTTAAATCAGTGTTTTTATCCAATTTTAAATAAGTAGTATTTCTTATATCATGTAGTTTGATCCACTCGGGAACTTCTTCTGTTAGTAGCTTGATGTCTCTTTGTAAATTGCTAGCCGACACATTGGATTTAAAGCTACTGTCCAATTTAGACAACACTACATTCAGAGCTAGAACATTTTTCCGTTCTGTGACAAATATATTTCTCAAAGTTCTAGCAAGGTCAGGAAGTCGGCTATAGATTAAATACTTTTCCTCATGTTCTGTAGACCTCGTCATAGCTTCAAGTGCCTTAGCTGCTTGTTTGGCCTTTACTTTCTCTAATAAAGACGCTGGCAAATTGCGCAAAGCAGGATTTAAGATTTGAACAGCACTTGTTGATGGCTGACTTGCTTGTGTTGCAATATTTTTAGTGGTTGGTGTATCTTGCACACCAGTTACTGCTTTCTCTTGGTCAGTTAAGCCTCTTGCTTTTGCCTGGGCTAGTTTCTCTAATGCCCTTTCCATTTTGGTATTACATTTAAAGAGTTCCCTTGCTTTGGCAAGAACATCTTGGGCTGAGGAATACTTCTCAGCATTTGGCATTTCAGGTAATTTGGCACATTCTATTTCTGGAATCTTTTCTAGTTCAAACTCAGGATGCCAACGAACCAATTTGTTATCTGGTATATCAATTGGAGGATCAAGTGATGCCAAGAACTGAGCATGATGTTTCTTAACTACTTGCAACAGTCTATCATAGAAGTATCGTCGCCTTTCTAGTTGGACCAGGGGATTAATTGTTTTGATTTCATTCGGGAAGTTAGGGGAAATTACCAAATCAAATGTTTCTTTGTGGGATGATGTACTGAAGCTTTTTACTTTCTGCACTTCGAAATTGTAGAAATCTGGCACTAAATATTTTATTTGAGCCAAGTGTTTTTCTGTGAATGTTCTCTTCAGCATCTCCTGTACAGAAGGCTTCAGTTTGGTGAAAGTAATCTTCTCCTTTCTATTGTAGAGAAGTGTAACAGCTGTTTCCATACTACGGAATAATTCAGCGAGGAATCGGTAGTGATGGGGTAGTTGTAAGCTAGGTGTTGGTGATGCAAGGGAAGCATGTCGTATGTATGCAGGTACCTGTAAAATTTAGAATTAAAAAAAAATATACTTGTTATAAAAATATTTACAAACTACAACAATATTTTTTATTTTAAATATTTTTTTTAACTTATTACAATAAATAAAAATTAATAACTAACCTTGCTGGGGCTTTTGATAGGGCTGACAACAACTTTCCTTGGTGATATTAAAGGCCTCTGTTGAGAAACTTCTGTAATTGTTTCCTTCTTTGGTGATGCTAATTCATTGCGAATTAGTAGTTTTTTACTTGGACTGCAATTAATTTAAATTACTTTAATAATATCAAATATTGATTTTACTATAGTTTTATAAACATACTCTTTTACACCATTTTGCTCATTTTATATTTCAGTACTTATTAAATTCATTGAGGCTACTTCCCTAATCTTGTGTTAGTGTGAAATTTTATAGTATATAACCTTGCTCTATGTCATCCAATACAAGAAGAATTTCTCAAATCGGAATTTTTTGATTTCTGAGATTAAAGTATTTTAAAACTTCTGTGTATAAAATACTGTAAGGCTTACAGTCATTAGTCACAGTCATTAGCACACTTAATTTTTCAATCAACTTTAATAATTTAAAGTTGATTGAAAAATTAACTTTAATAATTTCCCTTAGAACAAGAAGCTATAAGAAAAGGCTAAAAAGAAAGGACATCCTACAGTTTAATTAATTAATTATAGAAATTATGGAGTAGATGATTCAATGGAGTCACGCTCCTCTTGCCAATTTCAAAATCTTAACATATCTGATAAAAGTAAAATACTGATTGCAGATTGGAAGACAGCACAAAAAAAAAACTTTAATAATTTACTATAGAAAAATTGCAAATGTACCCAACAAGAATACTCTATTTTTAAACATAACCTCTAAGAGGGCTCAACGGGTTAATAGCATATAAAATATTTTAAATTTGATAGAATAAAGGTAATGCTTATGATATGCTTATGGTAATGAATAAAGATTATGAGCAAAAGTTAATTAAAATATACACTAAAGTAACTGCATTAGATAATGAATACATTACATACCTTTGAGGGACATCCACATCTATAGATTTGAATTCTTTTAGATTTTTCTTTTCAGTTGATTCTTTGAGTTGTTGTATACCTTTGCTGAGACGATCAGCAGTAGCCCTTAATTCAGCTAATCTACTACTTCCAGACAACTTTTTTTTAATATCACCCAGACTGAGTTCTTTTCTTGCCAAATTTACAGTTTCAATTTTGGAGGGTTCACCGTTTTTAACAATATTTGAAGCGTTTACTTTTTTTGAAAAAGCTCCGGAACTCTTTACAGTCTCTGTTAAATTACTCTTAGCTGATGGTTGCTCTACTACCTCAATCTTCTTTGTCTCTACTTTAGCTTTGTTAGAGACTACATTTGGTTGTTTGGTATTATTGTTGAAAATATCATTTACAGTTCCTTGGTCACAGATCCTTGGTATGTTTTTCTTGGATTTTGTAGCAGATTCAAGCGTACGATCAATGTGGGCAATTTTATGTTTAGAACTTACGATGTCATCTGTTGCAGGTCTCTTTCTACTGTTAAAAAAAGTTGTAAGTGTTGTTTGAGACATTATTTATTTATAAATATATCACAATATGTATTAACTTAATAAATTATTAGCTCTTAATGTTCTAATGTCTGTCTACTGTCTGATTTCCCTCCAAAATTCGTTAAACCATTAGACGTATTCATGTTGTCAACTCACATTGCTGCCAACTATAAAAATATATATATCCCTAAAGTTATGTCAAAAAGCCCTAAAATCATTTTAATTACTTGAAAAATCTTCTAAGCAAAATAACTAAAAATAAAAACGATTAACGCCGTGTATTATTCTTTATTTACAACTTGATAGTTATTTTTAATGTTTTCGATTTCTTCTTACAATTAAAATTATATATTCGAAGATTAAATAATATTGATGGATCACACGTAATGCAAAGTTTCGTTCAAATAAATTGAACTATTATTGTACTTTAGGCTGTAAAGTATAATTCAAGATGTCCAAAAAATATATATAAAGATTCCAAATCCCATCCTATCTAACTTATTTATTATTTCTTTCATTTGTGGTAAAAATCCCTATGGTGGGTTCCCTGTTTTAATCGAGTCTCGCTTCATTCAATTCTTTTTAATGAAAAAATACATCAAAGTTGTCGTATTCTTTGTATTAATCACGCAGTGTATGTTTTATATAAAGGCCAATAAAAAAAATCAAACTTTCTGTTACATTTTATAATCTATTACGAGTTCACAAACGTTAGTGTGCAATTTTCGGCGGACTGTATCAGGCAGGGACATGGACTGGGCGAGCTATAGCGGACTGTCAAAAAAAAATTGGACGACAATATGCGATAGAGAAGAAAACGAACGAAATGTTTACAAAAACTGTCACCTTTCAGAATTCTGATTGGTTACACCGTCAGTGTCACCAGCGTAACAAATAGACTTGCAAAAAAGACAGATATACAACTAGTTTCATTTCTTTCTACAGAGAAATCAATCTTTGTGTCTACGGTAAAAAAAGAAGCAAAACAGGAATGTGACTCTTTGAGGGCAACTTTGCTACAATTTACACCTCCAATCATTATAGGATAATAATATATTTGCATTCTCACACATGATATAAGAATTTTAGTTGGCCAAGATCCACCAGACCTTATTTCCGGGTGTAATCTTGCTTAAAATTACGTAAAGATAATATTTATTTATATGCATTATATTTATATATATTTAAATAAATTAAAGTTACTTAATTTTCCCATATAGCTATAATATAATTTAATAATTCAGAAGCAAATTATTTGTTCACTTGAAGTTAGCTTGTAACTACTGATATGATATACAGACTTTTTAACTACTTAAAATATTGCTACCAGACAAATCATCACCAAGACATATCAATTAGATACAAGTTCCTGATATTTGACAATAGTGAAATATAAAAGATATTTCATCATATAATCAAAATCATATAATAATTTCCGCAAAATATTAAAAATGAAATGACTTATATGCTAAAACAGTGTGTCATTAGTAAATTGGAAAAAAGAAATACCCGAGGAAAATATACTCTTCAAATATGCAAGAATGCCACCTAAACCAATTCTTATTAAAAATGAAGCTAGAAAAAGTATTTTACTAACACCCAGTAGAATAGTTAGTCGGCCAGATAACCTTCAAGGCGGTGAGGAAACTGAAATAGCTGCGCAGATATTAGTCCCTCAAGAAGGCGGATGGGGTTGGGTCGTAGTCGCAGCTTCTTTTTTTAGTGTTTTGATATTAGATGGTGTATCGTTTACGTTTGGGAGTTTGTTAAAAGATATTTCAAACGATTTAAACATTTCAGACTCCCTTATAGCTTTCGTAAATTCTTTGGCTATTGCGATTTATTTTATTGCAGGTCCTTTGGCTTCTGCCTTTATAAATCGTTTTGGTTTTAGGGCATGTATAATGTCGGGATCTGTACTTAGTTCATTGTCTCTGTTCATATCTTACTTTTCTACTAATTACCCGTCACTTTGTATATTTTATGGCTGTTTTGCAGGTTTTGGCTACTGTTTAATTAATATGTCCTCGGGTCTTGTCGTTGGATTCTATTTTGAAAAGTTACGATCTCTCGCTTTAGCTATAGCTACCTGCGGTTCAAGTATAGGGGTCATGGTATTTTTTCCATTAAATTCTTATTTGGTTAAACTAGCTGGTTGGCGTACTACAACACTACTACATTCTGGGCTTATCGGTGTAACTTATTTTCTGGGTATGTCCTTCCAACCTTTACTCTCATTTACTGTTGTAAAGGCCACAGAAGACCCTACACGAACTGTTACCTATTTACCTTGTTTGTCAACTGCCGCAGTACGTCCCGCGGCGTCTCGTACAAAGACTGATGGATTAGTGCCTACGGCTACAGAGCGTTTATTTTGTGCCGCTTCCAATTTGAATTTTCCAACGGCGGCTGCCGTAGTAGATGATAATAAAATTGCAACAGATTCTCAACCTGGTCCATCAAGCGGAGCAGTATCTAAACTGACATTAACTGCAAATACACCTCAGGGTGGCATTAGTCCGAGACAATTAAAACAAGTTCAATCTATTATGTCCAGAACAAGTATCCAGGATAAAAAGACAATTGAAATTACAGTGACCGTTGAGCACCCCAAGAAAAGTAGCTGCTGGGGTCGCTTGTTTCATTGGGATCAACACATACCTCAGTCTCGTCCAATGTATCGAGATGATGTTTTTTACGATGGTAAACTAGAAAATCTTCCAGCGTATAAAAAAAGTAAAATAAGCGCAGTTACATCTAAAACTGGACTAGAATATCAATTAGCCGTGTCAAGGGCAGCAACGACTGTCGATTTAAGGGAAAAAAGAGGAGTATTTACAACGGCTGCTAGAAGAGTGCTTGCCACGATGATGGATCCCAAACTTTTGAAGAAAAGGTCTTTTTTGTGTTTATGTTTAGCAGGTATGCTTATATACGTAGGATTTTTAATTCCATATGTATTTATACAAGATAGAAACATCGAAGTAGGGCTAGATC
This sequence comes from Hypolimnas misippus, assembly GCA_037950945.1. NCBI lineage: Eukaryota > Metazoa > Arthropoda > Insecta > Lepidoptera > Nymphalidae > Hypolimnas > Hypolimnas misippus. The sequence continues at coordinate 8,746,940 of JBBEEQ010000025.1, read as the reverse complement.
TTTATCATTGTTCTTTATTTGTAAGTGTTATAGGATTTTCAAATGCTGTAGGCAGATTGATTTTAGGTGCGATCGCTTGTTACATTGATCCACTCTACGTCTATGTATTTGCTATGTTAATATCAGGTATTAGTACTGTCGTTTCGGACTTGTCGTTTAATTTGTACTATCAATATATTTATTGTTTTATCTTTGGTTTTTTTGTCTCAAGCGTCGCATCCTTAAGAAGTATGGTGCTAGTATCATTATATGGGTTGGATAATTTAACAAATGCCACGGGGATTATTTTATTATTTCAGGGTATTGGAAGTTTAGTTAGTACTCCAATTGCAAGTGTACTTAAAAATGTATATGGATTCTCTGTATCATTTTATATGGCTGGAATATTTATTACTATAGGTGGACTTATGTTATTGCCAGTAAAAAGAATGTCCGCAACGGAACAGAAAGAATCTGCACCAAGTTCAAACAGTTAAAACGTAAATTTTGATAATGAGCTTGTTTATTATAATAATATTTTATTAAAATGTTATGTGAAATATATCTTAATAATTTTAAGTAAACATGTTATAGAGGTCTATCTACGCTCGTTTTATTTTATGAATAATGTACTCATTGAATAAATGTGTTTCCTTTTATATTTTCATAATTTGCAATATACAATAATATTACAGATTAGAAAAACTTATTATTACATAAAACTTTATATTATACCAATCTGCTTTTAGTTCATAATACCTTTTATCAAAATAGAAAAGAAAATATGGATATATACTTCTTCAAAAAAATTTATAAGGATAGGTTTGACATCTTTAAACACCATTTTCTCAAAATGAAGTTCGTGTGGGTTGACACAGTATTGCTTATCAACGTCTTAGATTTTATTCAGTTATTGTCGGTAGATCTATAAAATCTGTAAATTGCATAAAAATTACGGTTAATTTTTTTTTGTAATAATTTACTATTGTAATATTTATATAATATTATATAGAATGAAACCGCACGAATAAGCATAGCAACCAACATAAAATAAACACAATTTTGAATTCCTTTATTTTCAGTGCATTAAATGAATATTATTTAAGATAAACATGTTTATTAATTTTTAAAAATTTACTTAAATTAAATAATAAAATTATTTACTTTTATCGTTGAATATTATTACCGGTAACACTGAAACGATTCATGTTCGAGCGCATTTTGTTCTGTCTGAAACCGGCCGCCATACTCAAACAAAAAGGTTGAGATGAAAAGATAAATTTATATATATTGGAACTTGTTGAAAGTGTTTTAATTTACTAAATGAGTTCTAAATCAGATGTAAACAGAAGAGTACTCGCCATTCAGGCGAAAAAGAAAAGGCATAAACTTGGAAAGAAGAAAAATCGTGAGGAAGATCACGGCGCTGGTGGACAAGGAAACGGGCTGCGCAATCAAAATCAGAATCGTCTTGAACCGACACATAGTTCTTCCAATGAAACGATCGAGGAGGACGAGGACGAGCAATATGCCAGCGATGACGAAGAACAGGAAGATAGCGCCGACTACTGTAAGGGTGGATACCATCCTGTCAAAATTGGAGACCTATTCCTGAATCGCTACCACGTCACTAGGAAGTTGGGTTGGGGTCATTTTTCTACTGTATGGCTGTGTTGGGATCTCGTTGATAAACGATTTGTCGCCTTGAAAGTTGTTAAGTCTGCACCTCATTTTACAGAAACAGCTTTAGATGAAATAAAGATACTGAAAGCTGTTCGTGACAGCGATCCAACAGATCCCAAGAGAAATAAAACAGTTCAATTGCTTAACGATTTTAAAATTACAGGGGTGAATGGGACACATGTGTGTATGGTGTTTGAAGTCCTAGGGCATCACCTGTTGAAATTGATACTAAAGTCTAATTATAGAGGCATTCCCCGTGAAAATGTTAAAACTATTATACGCCAAGTCCTGGAAGGCTTAGATTATCTTCATACTAAATGTAAAATAATTCATACTGATATTAAACCTGAAAATGTGTTAGTGTGTGTTGACGAAGCCTATATTCGTAAATTGGCAGCTGAAGCTACTGAGCTACATTCCTTGGGGCTCAGATTGCCCCATTCCTTAATAAGCACTGCACCAAAGGAATTTCAGGAACAAGTTGTCACAGGTAAAATGAGTAGAAATAAAAAGAAGAAGTTAAAGAAAAAAGCCAAGCGTCAATCAATGCTCCTCAAAAAACAAATGGAACAAATAGAAGAAATGGAAGAACAAAAAAAGACTGGTAATAACAGTGAGTCTGCACCCATGTCCCAGGACAATGATGACTCCCCTCAAACACCTGAGGAAGTGAGTGTGATAGAGAACACCCGTTCCGAGAATGATTCTAACATTAATGGTTGTAGTGATATGCAAAGAGCCGATGATGAAGTTTTTGATACTGATGCAGAGGCAGTCCAGGTAAGAAGTAAGCAGTATGGATGTGGAGATGATGCAGGCACACCTATGTCAGAGGGAGAGATGACGGATACTCCACCTTCATTTAATTCACAAAATAAAGGTAAAATTCTTGAAAAGAAACCAGATCCTGCATTTGATGAGTGTGAGGTGGAGGTGAAGATAGCTGACTTAGGTAATGCATGTTGGGTGCATCGACACTTTACTGAAGACATCCAAACCAGGCAGTATCGTTCTCTAGAAGTTTTACTTAGTGCAGGCTATGGTACATCTGCAGATATATGGAGCACAGCCTGCATGGCCTTCGAATTAGCTACTGGTGATTATCTTTTTGAACCACATTCGGGAGACGGGTATAGCCGAGATGAAGACCACCTCGCTCATATTATTGAGCTTCTCGGAGACATTCCTAAAAGAATTGCTGCATCGGGAAAATACTCAAAAATATTTTTCAACAAAAAAGGTGAACTAAGAAACATTACAGGACTAAAACCGTGGGGCTTAGTTTCTGTTTTAACTGAAAAGTATGAGTGGAGTCAAAAGGATGCTGAAGAGTTTGCTGATTTTCTAAAGCCTATGTTAGACTTTGATCCTAATCGGCGAGCAACTGCTTATGAGTGCCTTCAGCATCCTTGGTTGAAGCAAATAAAGCTCGAACAAAATGAGTCTGAGGAATAATTGCTCTCTGTCATAGTGAATGATGTTTATATATTCATAAAATCAGTAGTGTCAACATACTAAGTATTTCAGTGTTTTATGTTTTAATCAAAGTTTATTTATGGATTTGTTTGTGAATAGTTTAATTTGTATCTAGATTGTTTTGTTAGCAATCCTTGATTTCAGAATTAAATTGTGTGCAAATATAGGAAAGATGCTGAATAAATAAGAAATTAGAGATTCATTTTTGACAGTAGCAATGTATATAATACAACTGCTGCTCAAATAAGTAGCATCAAATTAGATTGGCATTTAAAAGTCTACAAATTTCCAAAATTGTACAGATAGCTGTAGTAAAAATTGTGATGTATGATGACATATAGACAATATAGGTTTGGTCACATTAAAGTAAACATTTAGAATTAAATACTTGACATAGATATATGCACTAAAACCACCTAGAATGTGAGAACCTATGCAAGTCATGCATGCATACTGTAGCCATTCGGGTAGGAAATATGTTCACATAGATTAAGTTTGTCTTTTATCACTATCACAATAAAAATCTCATAATGTAAACTTAGAAGTAAGACAGTATTTGTAAAGCCACATTTCCGAGACTGCCTTTTTATATTTGAATGAGTCACTTGAAATTATTAATGGTTGCAATCAACCAGTATTGATGGGCAGTGAGAGAGTGACCTTAAACCAGTTAATAGTTATATTATTTACCATAGATCCCAATTTACATGACCATAATTTGTATTAATTATATCTGCAAATTTACATAAATAAAATTACGAAACGAGCTTGTTACGGTGGATTTTTACTTAAGGTGTCCTTTTAACATATAACAAAAATTTATATAATATTGAGTATAGTAAAGAAAAATTTTAATCAATTATCATATTGTCAATTTTATGATCTAATTATAGAATGTTACATGAATGTTAACAGATATATGGTTTCAATATAGGTGAGGCAGGAAGTTTGTAAGAATAGGTTGGGGCTACCAACCTTATTGTCAATATATTGTGCTATTATATGAAAGAGCCGCAGTGCTGTTGCCATAAATACTCAATTGAATACACCATATTAAGAATTAAATTAAGAACATTTTGATAATTATATGGTATTTATTTTTTATACAAATTATTTATTACAGATTTTTTTAAACTTTCCTTTTCGTTGTTTTAAAAAAAATGTGGTTCATAATGTAATTTACAAAAGATGTTTAGAATCCTGTGAAATACTAAATAGAAATACTATATATTGATTAGAAAACGAATTCATAAATTTTATTATACCTTAACAAACCATATTATAAAATATAACAGGTATGAGACTAAAATATATATATATAGGTACTTTATGGAACAGAATCAGATTTTGATAATAAGGATTTTCAAAAAGTTTTCTGTGGTACAGCATAGCTGTAGGTCACTACATACAGCTCGTATATGCCCTGACTCGACCGGGTCAGTACCGCACTCTCACAGAAGATCGGCGTGATGTTGCTAATATAAGCGCGTTTTGTACGGCGAACGAGAGAGCCAGAAGCCAAAACCTCCGCATTCCTTTGCATATATTTTATTCCCAAGATTCTATATAATTTCTTTTGATCCCGTATTCCTTTTTAACCTGGCAACCCATTTGTGGAGTGGCGCAAACATCTATGTGCGGCGGCATGATTATTTATCATCGAATGTCCTGCCTGTTCATTTGTCAGATATTTTTATATATAAAAAAAATCTGAGCCGAATGTGCTACTGCAGGTTAGTGAATACATTAATAAATTAGTTTTCATACGCAACAATAAATAATATTATAAGTATTAGCGCTTTAAAATCTAGATGATACTTCTTAGGATTTGAACCTGCTACATTAACGTCCACTATGATTATGTATATTCAATTTTTTTTCCATGTCTGTCATATCTATACTTCTGATCTATGTTTCTGAATCGAACTGATACTCAATTTTTTTCCATTATTAGAAAGCTAAATTACGAGAGAGTCCTCTCTCGTGTCAGAGATATTGTAAAAATACAATCTCAGTTGGAAAGATTTGACGGACGTTTCATCATTCATATATCGAATATTATTTTAAACAAAGCAATTGGTACATGTGAAGCTTTGTATAATTGTGTATTTATGTCGATAACATTTATGAAAGTTAAATGATAAATTGAGAATAAAGTTCGAGTTGTTCTTAATACAAAGTTCAAACAATAGATGGCGTTATATATACAATTAAAATAAAATGAAACAAGAAAGGTAAATATAATAAAAATTAAAAAAAACATGCTAGGTACATAAAATATTTATTTTTGAATAATTTTCTTAGCTTTTATACATATTTTAAGTAAATATTAGTTCCATTGTCTATCAAGAGATGTCACTTATTAACATTTAAATAACAGTTTATACCACGAGAGGAAAAATATTTATATTTATAATACTAATTGGTGCCCACGACTTCGTCTGCGAAAAATTAAAATAAATAAAATTTCTAAAAAAAAAAGTAGCCCAAGCTACTTCTCATTAGCTATCTGCGAGTGAAAGTCCCGTCAAAATCGGTCCATCCGTTACAAAGATTAGCTGGATGACTTACATCAAAAAATAAATTTTAATAATCGTATATATTTTTATACGTATTTTATTAAAAGCTGTTAATTTGAAATTACAAACGCCCTTAAATTTTATTGTGTTAGTAAAGATTGTACACTAAAACGTCGAAAAGTTTGAAGGGACCAGAAATTTAAATGCAATAATAGCCATTTATTTACTTTATAACTTTATTGAAACTTTTAAACCATAAATGTATTAAAGTAATTAAAAATATAATTACTTTCTTAAATTTTGATTTTTTTTTAGGGTTCCGTACCTTAAAAGGAAAAACGGAACCCTTATAGGATCACTTTGTTGTACGTCTGTATGTCTGTCTGTCTGTCTGTCGGGCTGAAAACCTATAGGGTACTTCCCATTGACCTAGCATTATGAAATTTGGCCAGGAGCTAGGTCCTTTAGTAAATACATATAAAGGAAAAAATCCGAAAACTAAATTTCTGTTCGTGTGTCTGTCAGTCTGTACGTCTGTCTTTCAACCTTTTTCTCAGGAACGCGTAAATGTATCAAGTTGTAAATTGATCAAGCGGAAAATATATTAATCTTAGAATTAAAATTTTATGTACTTGTAACAAATTAACGTAGAAGTTAACCATGGTCAAAATAACAATTTTACAAACACTGAGGAAAATTTGTATCAAAACGAAAACATGAGGGCAGCAAACCTCTATAAACAACGCAATGCAATCTATGTATATATCGTAGCTAACAAAACGATATCGCGATTTAGGGTACAGCCAGCGCCTTCTCTTGACAATAATATTACCTATGATAAAATTCTGCTCGATTAATAAAATTTTGAAATAATGTTACCAGAGGTAACATCATTTTCAAATTTAAAATTTTAGTTTAAACAAATAAATATTTAATCTTATTGTTTTCATGAAAAAGTTAGTTAATATTATTCTAAATATAAAAATAAAGATAAAATAAATTAAAAATATTATTTAAACGCACTAAAAAAATTATAAAATAAACTTTTACTGTAAAAGTTTTATCATCAATTATCGTTAATTTTATCGTCATTACATAATTTACATTAAATACAAAAGCTTCACACGATTTAATTTAAGTACTCGTATTAACTTAGTTCGAAAAGTTTTAAATTAAATTCAATCAGATCGAGTTAATTAATTTACTTCTTTATCTACACATGTAAGTTTTGTGGTTGTTAGTAATATAATTAGTTATTTATAAATAAGCAATTAGTTTTATTCGAATTAAGGACTACTTATTTTCGTCTTGGCAACAATATATATTTTGATTGATAATGTAAATCTAAATATTTTATGAACGTAGTGCTGGGGAAGTGAAGTGTAGTAGAATATAAATAAAAATAAAACGAGAATACAATATAATATAATTGTTGTTAATGTCAAAGTCAACAAGTTAGTTCATTGAAATTGTCAAGAGATGGCGCTGGGTGTATCCTGAATCGCGCTATGACTTTGCTTTTTTGAAAGTATAAGGTGTTTAGTACTTATTGAATAATTATGTTACCATGATTTGTTCCTAATATCTTGTTTTATACTAGTCTTGGGCCTAACCGGTCACCACAGAGAGCGCTCAATTTAGTTCATAATCCAAGGATGAACTAGTTCGCTCTTTTAGTTCATTAGTTCTTTTTTTGAAATAATTTAATAAGAACAATAAATAAAGAAAAAAATATAGTTATGATTATTGCTAGTTTTTTTTTTTATTTTAAAGTAAAAAATACAAAGTATTACATGAAAATTTTAAGCGCGTACAAAAAAAGTAAATAACTCGGTTGATCACATAGCGCCACTGTCTAGTAAAGTGGACGCTAAAAGATATATAAAAAGAACTAATAGCGGGATTTTCAATGAACTATTTCGCATAGTTCACCTAAAGGAGCGCTCTTCCCACCTAGGTCGTTCGCGAACTACCCAAGCCTATTTTATACAAATGTGGTCCTAAGTGGTGTTAAAACAATTTTCATATGTGTATAATAATTGATTATTATGAAGCGTCTTCAAAAAAAAGAAGTGTTCTCAATTCGACCGCGTTTTTGTGGACCGATTTTCAATTTTTTTTTTGTTCGAAAGGGTATACTTCCAACTTCCAAGGTGGTCCCATTGTCTTTAGGTCAGGATCTGATGATGGCATCTTGGAGAAATTAAGGGAACTCCTCAAATATTATAGGCACACCTATACCGATTTAGGTATTTTTGATAGTAACTGGAAATGAAACTGATGATGAAGACCACAAATGGCTTAGGTGGGTTAGTCTTATATAGATTTCTATAAGTTTGTACGGAACCCTCGGTGCGCGAGTCCTACTCGCACTTGATCAGTTATTTTTTAATAGTTCGCTTCCACATTCTTGGTATTCTTTTATACGCAATGTCAATTTTTTCCGTTTGCCTTTTTTTAATCTATAATTATTTTGTGAAGGAAAGACAGGAAGATTTCACAATTATTCTAAAGCTTCATAGGGGAGAGAAATGAAATTTTAATTACTTATCCGTCAATTTTTATATAAGTAGACGTGCTACGACTTATGACAATGATTTGGGGTGTAGAATTAATTTGCGATCAAGCCTAGGTATCGGAAGTTATAACAAAATTACATGGCTGCACGATTTCAATATATGAGCTTGGGGTCGTAATAGAGTAGGTTATCTTTAGAGACCAATCTATCTTATCATTCATCATTTCATTCTCTATTTTCCAGCTAGGTTGGTTTATATGGGGGCTTGATATTTTGTTTGCCAAATCTGAGACCAACTTGTAGTCAATCAGATACAGCTTGTATATGGGTTGGCTCATTTCGGGAAGTCAACTCTCTAAGTTTACCCTCACAGAAAATTGTCATAAAATGAATTACAGTGTTGCGTTCCGTAAGTAAGAGTTACGGAGGCGTAGCCTATATTAGTATAATAGTATTATTTTCTTCCTATCTAAGCCAGCAAGCCATTGAACTGGCGGGTTTTCATAGATGGCTGTGATCACTTAACATCAGTTGACCCCTCTGCAATCTTGCTCGCTATTTATTAAAAATAAAAGAATTTACATGTATAGTTTTACCTATACAAGAAGAAAAGAATCATTAAAATTACGATCGCCAAAGATATTGCGTAACATACACACTAAAATTTACATACACGCATTGAGTGCTCTGTTTTGGAAGTCGGTCAAAAACGTTATACAAAAACGCTTTACTAATTTTTGTGCAGGTATTATTCTTAATTTATTTTATGTAATACATCATGCTTGTAGCATCTGATATTTGAAGGTGAGGATGTTGGCAGTTGGCATCGTCGCCGCTGATGAACTACACGACGCATGCGCGTCGATGCACGCGACCTTCCCGCGTCCTTACCGCCAGTCGACGGCTCACGCCGAAACGCCGCACATGTAAATAAACTATAACGTTTCACTTTCATTTTCGTTTTCGATAACATTATAAATTTTCTGTGTCGTAATATAAATATATTGTCGTGCTGTGATGTGGTACGGATTGTTGAATGCTGTAACATATAAGCGGCTCACGTGACAAAAGGTTCGTAAATTTACTTATATGTTTTCGTTCTGTAGATGTTTGTAATGTATTACATATTACTTAAAAAATTTTGTATGTATTTACTCTTCACTAAATATGCCTTCTTAATTTAATAAACACTCTTATTTACTATTTAAGTCAATGGATATTACGATTAAGTGTTGAATGAATGAATGACCTTGAACCCTTGGTATATGTCAATACCCTTATCAAAGTTTTGAACCTACTCTTTCTTTATCAATAATTTATAAGTGGCGACGTTTATATCATATTATCAAAACAAACCTAACCTAAGTGTTTAGCAGATTTTTATTAATTTGATAATTATAAATTTGTATATCTATCCAACAATTTTAAACAAACCGATGATTGATCCCTGTTAAATCAACAACGATGACTTATCAAGAGTGACTTTCCATTGTCACTTGAAGAATTTTGTTCGTCGGATCGGAAGGCTTTTATCGGATTTTTATCATAACCCTTAAAGCGTAATTATCAAGAAAATTTAATTCGAAATCTTAAAATCTATAAATCATACCTAAAAAAACATGTCTGCGAATTAATTATCTCATTTATTACAGAAATCGGTTAAACATTTACACGTCCGAGTTTTTTAGATTTATAGAAATATTTATATTTAATCTATAAACAATTTCTTTCAGCCTTTTTACATATACATATACGTACTTATAGACAAACATATAATTACGCTATTCGGTATTGTTCTTTCTACTTTCCATAAGTAGCTACATGACACAACAATAACTAATTTTTACACTTAAAATAAATTGACATGAAAAAAAAACTCGCGACAAGCTTCTAATGAGGAGATTGGTTTACGTCAAACTCTATTTTCTTATTTTTGGGCATATTATTATATTAATTGTTGCTTGTTTAAAAAATATATTTTATTATCAATTATAAATTTTATTGTTTTTTTTTGAAGTCTTTGATGAAGATGTTTCTACGTCTATTAATTTCAAATGATTTTTTATCGCGTATACAAAAGTCTGTGGTGTTGAGCTTTGACGAGTTCCTTCATGGGGAAATGGACTTATAAATTATAATCTACCTACAAAATTTCTTGCTTGGAGTTCTGACTTTTAGGGAGTTTCGACAAAATAATTGAATGCGTATACAAAATATCGTTTTTGTGGTGTTGACCGCTGAGGAATGCTCTGGTCGGGGGCCAACCATGATTACAGCAACCATATCATGGTAACATTTAAAAAGGGCTATCAATTAAAAAATTAAAAGCCTACTCTGAATGCAACTGCCATATCACGGCACGGTACTTACGAAGGTCTATCATTATTGAACGAGTGTACGAATTTTAATAGATACAGTATTCAGTACATGATTACATTAATGATTAAGCATGGAATAAGAGTGCGTTGACATTCTTGTAGGATAACTGTAGTTAGTTGTATTCAACAATATTGAACAAAAATATTTAAAAAAAAGTGACTACTGTGTTTCTCAGTGGTTCTCAGTAGAATCCACATTTCGAACTGGTAGTAGTTTTACGTGGAACTGACAAGACAAACTTGTAAATGTTAAAAAATTGTAAAGTTTACTTTGAGTTTGAAATTTCGTGTCTGTGGGATTGATCGTTAGGGAGTTAAACCATAAAGATGCATTGTCATGGAAACTGAACCAACATGTAGAATTTCAACTCTATAGGATAAGAGGAAGTAGTTCAAATTAAGCTTACAAGACTTCAATAAAAGCTTAAAATAGAAACTAATCCCATTTATAAAATCTTAAAACAACCTAAATTACTTAATTATCGTAGTGATTATATAATTTCACATACTATTTACCATGCATGCATGCAAAGAACATAAAGCTTTTCCAATTTATAGACTACAAAGATAGTCAACGTAATTTATTTCTCACAGCATATAATGAATCGCTTTCAAACTGTCAATGTTCCATCTATAAATTATAATCAAAGGGCCAGAGGGCTAGGACCTGCTCCGGATGATGTCAGGTGTGGAATATGCACTTGGCTCTATTGGTTATCATGACTGATCTGACTGGTGTTCGACTGAGTATCAGCAGACTTCTTTTTTTTCGTTACTGGTCTTAAAATTGTTTTAATAGATTGTCAAATGTCCCTATTGCACTCCACTTTGAATTACGACTGATTTCTGAGAATTTAAAATGACTATATATAATGTACATCCACGATTTTTTTATCCGTCTAACATTAGATAATATTTTTGAAATTAATTTATTATATTAAACAATTTATTAGTTGTTTGTATAGATTCATTATCGTGAAACAAGGCCTAATAAAAAAAAACCAGTCGTCGCCCAGTGTTCGAAATTCAATCATAGATAATTTAAATTATAAGTTTGAACATAATTTAGATTCTATCGAATTTAACCACAGACTTCAAAAATGAATAAAAGAGAATATACGTGTGTGTTGTTTATTGGGAGTAATGTTTTTTTTTAATGAATTTTTATGCAAAATAAAAAAATATGCAAAATTTTATACTCCGTGCAATTTTCGTAAAAATAGGTACAAAGTTTCTGCTTCACCAATTTAATGTTTAAGGAATTTTATGTCACTCGCGCCATCATGATGAATCTAATGACATTATTTATGAAATTCAGTTAAGCTTTTGAGTAGTTAGTAGTCAAAAATAAATTAAGCCAAGCGAACAGAGGAACAGAAAAACATTAATACAAACAGGTGAAACATGTTCTCTCCTTTAGACTTCGGTCGTGTAATTAGGGAAAGTAGATACATTGTACAGAAATGAAATGAAATGTAATCCATATTTCTCTGAAATGTAACATCACTGTTTATATTTAGATAACATTTCTACCATATTACCTGATTAATAAATTAATTGCGGTGATTCAATTTATGCGTAATAAGTGCTTATTACATAATGTGTAATGTTGTAGTCACATGTATGATACGCAGTTATTTTGTTTGTAGATTCTATCACAATGTAGGTATTACAGGAAGTATACATTTATACATGTTTGTTATCGATGATAATTAATAATAAAAACTACAGAACTTTTAAGATATGATATGTCTATTTTACAGTACCCATTCACATTTCCGAGATAAAATGTAACTTTAGAATTTGCTATCAAAATAAGTTTAGCTGTTATAAGGTCTAAGAATAGACAAATAAAACAAAGGTTTTTTTAAAGAGCAGACAACTCAAATTGTTGGTTAAATTTATAATACATTGATCAAGTTTGTGTCACATATCTAAAAATCTTAAGAGTCTAGCTCCTATTTTATACATATCATAAAATGAAAACGCTTCTTTGGTGTCTTATTTACTAAAAACGTATTCCTTATATGATATAAAAATAATGCCACACTGAACTGTTGAAATAATCGAAAGTAAGATCTATATAGATGTACCAGTATATATAATAAAAAAGTACATTTAGTATTATATACAGCTTTTATATTATAAAAATTAATAATAAATTGATTACATTCGGGTCAAGTGAGCGAGTCATTTTAAGATTTTTTTTGTTTGCAATAATTTAAAATAATTTTCCATAATTAGCTTAACTGAAATTTATGGCATTCGATAAATCGAGCTTTTCAATTGAACATTGAAACAGATGTTTTAAAATTCAATTGGTATATTATTATCTTAATAAGTATCTATTATTTGCGTTCATTTATTTCCTTGTGGTAATTTTAACACGCTTATGAGTTTATAGTAAAAAATATATTGTAGCTTACTTAATTTTAAGCAGCCTTTAAGTCTCGCTCTGTCATTAAGAGGGGTATCATAAAACTAAACGCATCGTATGAATATTTGACGGTTAGACTGCGATCGAGTTTAAAGTCATGCTTATACCAAGAAGCTGGCACGCGTGTCAATGCGCACATCTTATGAGTATATTTCTATGGGTAAGGCTGGTTGCAGTATGAATAACAAAGGCTAGAAGAACTAATAAAAAATAGACGACTTCACAAGCAAAATACGCAAATTTTTTTAAGACATACTTATACCTGTTATTTTGATTTAAAAAACCAAATAACAACCAATTTTGATGACTATGGGACCAATCTGAAAGTATCCTTTCAAATAAAAGGATTTTGAAAAATTAGTAACTAAACGACGGAGTTATGAGGTAATAAATACGAAGAAAAACGTGCACTATGCTCCTATAAGTCTCCTCCTTTTTTGAAGTCGGCTGAAGAACAAGATTTGCTATTGCATTGACTGATGCGTTTGCATACATTCGGTAATTAATTCTTATTTATGGATACAAGTGGTCGCCTAGCGGTCGGAATTCGACCGTAGTTCATTAAATTTTTAACCGATTTCAAGATGGTCCACAAATATTTTACCACATTCTTTAACAATATATAAAAGAGTATATACGCGTGCGTGCGCGTGTGTCAAATACATGGTAGTGTGTGTAAAGATTTTTTATTGATTTAAAGTTTTATCCATTTTTTAAAAATTAGCATTCTTCGCTTCTTTTTTATATAAACTACTACTTGCCCATCGCGGCTTCACCAGCGTTTATGGTTACAGCTTTTCTCCTTTGAGTCGTAGCGTGATGTAATATAGCCTATAGCTTTTCTCAATAAATGACCGAACGAGTAGTTTCTGAGATTAGCGCGTTCAAACAAACAAACTCTTCAGATTTATAATATTAGTATAGATAAGTTTGCAAAATTTCATACTCCTCTGCGGAATTTTCGTAAAAAGGGGAACAAACTTTTTGCTTCAAGTAAATATATATGATTTTATTTCCATTTTTATGGATATTGGTACATATAAGATACAATTTTGTTTGGCGATAATGTGTCGAAATCAGCAACTTCCTTTTCAGGCGATAGCAGAACACGAACGCGCTAAGGCAATGTTCTGCATGCAATAAATAGATTGATGTGGTAAAATTATTCAATTCTATGTTGTGCTTTGTTTACATACGTCAATCTGTTACATAACGCGTTATAAATGATCTCTATCACGTAGGCTTTCGTTGGGAAGAATAATTGTGCCGTGTGTGACACCTTGGCACTGTAGTCTTAGATGGCCTGCCAAATATGTCGCCTGATTCAGTCATATGGTAAAATGTCACTTTTCTAGTACTGTCTGTAATAGTCTATTAAATTATTTCTCAGTTCTTAAAAATAATGCTTTGGAAATTGTGCCAAGAATTCATTTTACACACATTTGAATAACTTTATATCACTCACTATAACTTTGTACGATTGTGTATTTCATTAAAAATAACATGTTGTTTTGTACATTTTGATAGCCTAATTTATAGAAATTTCCTTTAGAGTTTCTCATATTTCTTAACTTAATATTATTTTCTTAATTTTTATTGAATTTAGACTTTTTCTACATCTAAATTAAGCTTAGTCTCGGGTAAAAATTACTAAATTCTAAAGAGATACGAAGTCACAAAACGAAATAAATAAATATAGCTCATCCGTTTGTATAATAGCATTCAGTTGTGACAAGTTTTGCATAGCAATCTGCCACCGAGTCGATTAACAGCAAATTTTACATAGGCGCTGCGATATAAAAATACGTTGATGTTTTAGTTTCAGATTCTGTCGATAGATGGCATTGGTAAACGTAATCTGGAATTTATCACTTACCTCTATTTTTTTCAGAAAGTAGAGAGTAGTAAATCTAGCATCACACAGCCAATTACATCATAATATTATAATAATAATTTTGTGTTTTTCGGTACTCTATTTAGATTTTATATAGCGTTATTTTTTTAGATATCTGAAGAATTAATTATGTTTTTTCTATTGATAGAAATAATTGGTTAGTAGGTAATAGGTATACGTAAATAAATAAAAAAAGTATTGCGAAATAATGCGCAGTATATATTAATTTATAAATAGAGATAATTTTGTCATTAAAGCAAATATTGGGCATTCAGCCGAGTGGAATATTCCTTTGATTCAATTACAAAACTACATTTTAACTAAATATATTATGTTGATATGTTGTATTTAATATCTACAACACTTTAAATTACTTTTGCTTCATCATTAGACATATTTGCAAATAAAAATTAATTTCAAAACTAAAAATTAATCGATTAGGTTATTTTATTTTTATCACTAATATTTATTTTGTTATATTTCCAGGTTTGGTAATATATACAAAAATAAACTATCAGAATAACAAGTATACAACATTATTGTGTTACTTATTATTGAAAAAAAAATTATATTCTATTTGATAGCAGATAGACAAAATAAACATTCTAAAGTGGACCGCTGTCGTCAAGTTAAATATTATGTGAGTAATTAAAGAAAGAGATTTTATACCATTAAATTTTTGGAATGAAAACTTATTTAGACGCGTTGAGCGATTAATTCAAAATTTTCAAATTCGGTTTATATTTGGTGAAATCAGCGAATAAACCTAAAAAGTACATCCAGCCGAACAAAGAACTTTCTCTTTTTTTCAATTGGGTTAAAATTCCCTAATACGTACTCGACTGTGCTGTCCTGTTACTATAAGCGTGACTGTGACGCGAATTTTCTCGTTAATTACGAGAACAAAACGAAAGACAAGATACAAGACTTTTAAAAAAAAGTTAACTGACTTCAAAGCAAAATGCGTAATTTCGTTTACTTGAATAACAAACCTATTCCATAATTATAACCAAACTACTTAAACAATTTTGATGAAAATTCTATGGGATTAATCGCAGAGTAGGTAATTAGGTATCCCCATGCAAACAAACAAGAATTAACGAAATCGGTATCCGGCGAACATCCATAAAAAAGTAAAGTAATAAAACACTGACATTTTTTTGATTTTCTTCTAAAATGTTATTGATTTATTTATTTAATTAATAATGTTATATATTCTCTAACGATTTTTTACATATATTATACACTTCTCGATATATTAATAAATAAAATTACAAAGTATGTAAATACGAGTTATTAAGACCATTAAGGTCTCGTAGAATATTTATCACAATTAGTTCAGTAATTTGGCTTTAAAATCAAAATAACTGGAAATAGTTGGTATGTTATTTAAATTAACGAAATCACGTGTTTTGCTTTTGAAGTCGGTTATTCCTTTAAAAAGTCGACAAGTAAGTCTATCGACAGAGTTCAAGAATTAGATTATATAGTATTTTAACAAGATATGATAATAATACACACGTGAACACTATTTTTATATCTAATCATGGTATTATCTTTAGATGAATATATTGCCTTACGCTATTTATGTTAGTTTTTTCATAAAAATATAAATATTTTTTTGTAAAATAGCAAATATAGTATAGTTTAATATATAGATAAAACTAATACGGTGTGTACAGTAATTGCAGTTTGTTTTATCTAACCCTTAGAGCAAAGGTCAATATACCGTGAGTAGTCGGAGTCGTGATGTGAATTCAGCATATTCTGTGTTTTGCGAGTCTATGCGTGGAATTTAAAAATTGTTTCGCAGAATGTTATTTGTTTATTTTTTTCATTTCAACTATTTTGGGCCTTGTTGCAAAAAAGTATACACACAGAAGAAAGGCGAGTTTTGACCCGAGTTGTTCACCAGATTGCAAAGATTTTATTTCGTTTTATAATGTTGTATATTCATTTCATCATCTTTCAGCATTATTTTTTAATTTTAATTTATTTCCATTATTTGCTGGTGTAATTAATTCATGCGTATTGAACAATATTTCATATAATTGCACAATGCATTTTATAGTATATGAAGTAAAATTTGTAATATGGAAGTTAATACAGCCTTAGGCCGAGGTGGACAGCTAAGAAATAGAGACGAGCGGTTAACCGCAGATCCTTCGTCATACATTCATTCGCCATACATTGCCTACACTTTTTTATAAATATGTAATAATATATAACGTTGAACATTTCAACTTTGCATATTACGTATCAAAAGCGAAAGTTACCGTTTAAAAAATTGCAGATTTACAATAGAATTTAAGTAAAATAGGTACAAATACAGATATATACATTCTATATAAATAAAGTCTTAAAGCTGAGGTAATTTAGTTCTCAAGTTGTATAGGTATTCTGTTTTAAGACTAAATTTCTGTATTTACTTGTCAATGAGATGGTTGTTTGGACTGTACACGGTAAGTACACAATAAAAGCAGGACAGCATGAGTATACACTTAAGTAAAATTGAATTTACGTTTGCATGTGTAAAGTAAATGCAATGGTGTGATTTTTTAAGATTAACGAAAGTGTGGTTGCAAAAAATCCTTGTCTGAATATATTTCATAGATTTTGTCGTGTTATGATTTATCTTGTTTTAATGCATACAACGGGAGGTTAGGGTAAAAGAAAACAGCGAATCGTCTCCCTAATTAACATTTATTTTACCGAAATGATATGTTTTATAACATTGTAGCGAAAACCATAAGAACAATATAATGCAAGGGCGACGTAGTATTACACAGAAAAAGTCAAATTACATACTATCTACAAAATATTAATTTATGTATAATATATTGTTCAGTTAAATGATAATTAAACAAAATAAGTGACATTCCTATATGTATTAACAATCCTCAAGACAGAACAATGTAACTGAAAAACATCACAACAATTTGAAAAAAAAAACATCTCATGGTTAAGCATACCATAAGAATAATAAAATTAGCGTTAAAATTGCGTCATTTTATTCGATTTATTTATCTAATATTATGTTAAATCTTTCCCCTCCTGTTTAAGGACAAAATCACTATGCTATATCCACACATCCATGTTTATCGTGTTTTCGATTAATAACTAAATAAAACGATGCACAATTGAGGCATATAATATGTATGTAAATTTAAGAGTTCAATTTACCAGTTAAATTATTAAATTTAAAAATATATTAATATTTTTTTGCGTTATATGGTCTGTTTACTAACGAAGGCTGTGGGCTGTAAAATACCTAATGACTCATGGGACACTAGCGGCAAGTAACATTAAATATCAAAAAATCTGACAAGTCCTGAAAAATGACTGAAACCGCTAGGAACGTGTAGTTTTACAATATTGCATTCGTCAGAAACATTAACATACGTAAGTCAAGAAATACTGAATAATTTGTTAAGAAGCTAAACTGCGACTTAGTCACGTTTAAATGTTTGATTACTCACAGACTAGTTATACACTAGGTGTTATTAGTAGATAGTTTGTGTATAATTATCTTATTGTAATTTAAAATTAGACCATGTATAAATATCTACCAGTGATCTTACTAATTTATATAAACGTGTTTGTTATCAGTAGTCTTGTTGTTGATTGTTTATAGAAAGATTGAATTACAGTAGGTACATACTGTAAGTGATCCACTGCTGGACAGCCATCTCTTCATATTAAGCTTTTTAAGGAAAAGGTTATCGAGGAAGTGGTCAGAACTTAATTAAAAATATGTTACTTCAAAACTCAGAGCTTTCGTTGAGATCGACTATCCACTAGAGTCATTTATTAATTGTAGGCTCATTTATTATTTTTGATTGTATATATTAAAACAAAATATACATTGTTGCTCATATTTATATAGGTATTATTCATTTTACACTGACAGTTTTTGAATATTTTGTATGTTTATTGAAGAAAATCAAGATTTTATACCGTAATAAAATTAAATTTCCAGTGAAACTCTCGTCCCACAATGGTGTCAGACAAGTATAGCTGCATCCGAAGCAGCTGTTTACGAACTTTTATTCGCGTGCCAATTTTTCTCGCGCCGCCCGCCCACTGCGCCCGCGCACTGCACCGCTATTTATAGACAAAGTGACATTGTTTTATACAAGCGGCCCTGCTAGTACTTTTCCATGCGAAAACCGTTAACCCCAAATGATAAGGAGAAAGTCCTCGATCGAGCTTTGTTACCGTATTTAATGAAACCGTATCTAAATTATTACTTTTTATTATTAATACCTTCGCGATACGAGTTTCTTTAATGTATTTATTGTAAAGATAAACACTTTGTGCATTGAAAAAAAAATCCGTTTATCAAATATTAATGTTTATACTTATTTTAGTGTAATGATTTGTCATTAAACACCAGGTAATAAATAAATACAATATAGAAAAATGATAATGATGTAAAAATTGATACTGGATCTGTTAATTAAAATCACGATTCGATAATGTGATCGACTAGTATCATGACGATTGGTCTTAGAGTAAAACGAGTAAACAACAAATGTACCTAACAAACATTTATGTAATAACTATTTGCACGCTACTGATAGCAAAGTTCATGCAATAATTACCTTGAAAATGTGAGAAATATTCATAAGATTCAATTTTGAAGCGTATCAAGCACCCCGACCTTCCTGGACCTTTGTGGCCGGTCTGGATTCAGTAGACCAGTAACCCCCACGCCATTGACTCATGCGCGTCTCGTTCTGTGCCTGTATTTTTTTTTTCATTTTGTTTACATAGAAAGTGACAACGTGATCGTTAAGTGATTTTAATGAAATGGATACGCAGGTATGCGGTTTATTTTACGTTTAGTCATTTTGAAAATATTATCAATTTTGGTCTTTTACGTTAAACGATAAATGATCTCATTATTATACGAAACATTTTAAAATTCGATTCGAATTATTCGAACTGTAATAAGAATCAGTTTGCACCTTCAAAATATGCACGTTTTAAAACTTTATAAATTATTTAATAAAAAAAAATAAAATACACAAAAATGCATCATGTAAATAAATATTACATTTTTTCAATCAGGAACTCCTATGATACCAATGATCTATTAATAAAATATATTAATTTAAAAATTAGAATAATTTATATTGCTAAATTTGTAAGTGTCCTAAAATAATGTTTTTATTTCTTAAATATTAATTGAATAACTTATTCATTGAAATTTATTTTCAAATTCGTTTTTCTTTTTCAAATCTTATGAGATAATTTTTTTATTAAGATACCTCATTGGACATCTGCCATACGATATTCTTCAATAAGTTGAGCCATTTAATTTAGCAAATTAAAAAAATATTTAGCAAGAAATTGCTTATATTGATCTACTAAGACCGTAGTAAAATATATATCATGGTGAGGCTAAAGTACCTACCTAATAATGTTACGACCTCACGACTCGTGAATATCTACAAAACTATTTATTATGTAAAGAATAACATGGTTTGAATCCATATCAATTATAAATATTTACATTACCGAAGTTCTTTCGTAGCGAGTGAACATTGTGCCTTTCATTACTCAGTTATCGCAATTATAAATAAACATGACAAAATTTATATAAGAGACAGCGGTGAAAAATAAGAAAGTTAAGTTTCAAATTAGGTTGTTTAACGTGCCACGACGCGATGTCACACTGTGCTACATGTGTTGTCCGTTTCGCCTATAAGAACAAGATTCATAATATTATAGGAACTGTCTTTGATAAACAGACTTAGATTAAAATCGAATTTTATATAAATATGCGGATGACATGTTTTATATGGTGGCAGTTGTATCACGTTCAGGCTATAATTATATACTGACCTGACCCTACCCGATAAGCCCTCTAAGATCGGATTTCAGTTTGTTATTTTCACATAGGAGATAAATGCTTGTTATTGTCGAAGAAAATACATATTGTAAAACTTGTAAGGGGTTTTATCTTGTGAGGTAAATCAATTGAAATATCTATATTTTTTTAAGCGACCAGATGAGCTATTTGAGTTTTGAACTGATAATTCTTCGCTGTCCATTAATAAGTGGAGATGGAAATATGGAACCTAAGTTCTTATGCTCTTTTTGTATTCGTATTACATTAGTTCAATGAAAGAATGTTAGCACATTGAAAATATAAAAAAATATATATTACTTGTTTTTGCTCGATTCCGTAAAATTGTTTTTGTCTTCACTTCGGCACGTCTATGCCTTAATTATTACAATTTTTTTTTATAAAATCGTACACTCAGTAAAATATTGAAGTTTTATGTTTTCCATTTGGAGAGGGTAGATAGATATAAAAGTTTTTGGTATAACTTATCTTCGTTCAAAATGATTATAGGACGCTGATAAGTGTCAAGCCACATGGACTCCATTTTAAGAAAATGGCGTCTAAACATGTCAAACCGTGTCTTAACAAATTAGTTTGAAGATGTATATATCCATATTTTCTTTTATATTTTTATAAAAGGTATATTGAATTGAAAGCAGATTGATATGTTTAATGTTATCTAATAAAAAGTTTATAAATTATTTGAGATTATTGTATAAATAGCAAATTATGGAACGCACTTGAAATTGGAAACATTAATTTAAGTAATTTTTTCCGTACTTTTTTAGTTCATATGACTTGATATGTTTTTGAATGATGTTAAATAGGTTACGCAGTACCTATCATATTACATGAATATCTCCGAATTTGACTTTTTGTGGGTTGACACATTATTGCTTATCAGCATCCATATATAAACCGTATATAGTCTAAGCCTTACATATGTAAATGAGACATGTAATTACTATTTGTAATACTACTTTGAAGGCACGTGAAGGTACATAAATACTGTAATAATTACCAAAAATGGAATTACAAGTGATTCTACTATTCACTAGACCAACCTTACATTCTAACAAGTGACGTTTTAAATAAAGCTGTTTAGGAATCCTATGTATAGTAAAATGCAATTAAAAAACGCGATACATAGTAAATGTTTAATTAATGATTCTTTCATTACGTATACATGTATTAAACAGAATCTATATGTAATTGTATATTCACATAGATTCTGTTTTAATACATTTTTATATGTATATGGATATATACTTATTAAAATCGATTTGAGATTAAGAGTACATATCGAGATTTTTGGCGATTCTTCTGGGTAGTATCTATTTATTTAAATACTTCTTGTTTATTTTGACCATTCAAAAGTGCTTTTAAAAGCCTGCTTGAATAAAGTATATTTTAATTTCTTTATTTGATTTTGGTGACTATTGAAGTTAGGAAACGATCCAATCAACATACCTTCTTTGGTGGTTTGGTAAGCGCGAAATATTATAATTGCAATAACACCTAAAGTATATAGATTTTGTGAGTCACTGACCGTCATGGGAGTACCCAGAACACTCTATGAAAGTTTAATCATATTCCATTGGTGTCGGAATGCATAGAGGACAAAAAAACAATAATTGATTTTTATTTATTTAGATGCAATATTTGAAATGAAAGTGCAAGTGTCGGTAGATGATGCATTTAGTAGTGACAGCTCTCGCTCTGCATTCGCTTAATCATTCAGGGCTTATTCCAAGAACTTCTAAAGTAATTTACATAGCTTGATTACAAACGGGACATCAAAGGTTATCGCACCAATAATAAGCGTGTCCCCAGATGGAATGCATATTATTGAAACGGCGCCTTAAATTATTCTTGGCTCCAAAGATATTTTTGTAAGAATCTCGAAAACAAAAATAAAGTCTGTATTCATTCCGACAGAAGCGCCTAAGCTTAGTATTATGGTATCGTATCTGATTAAATATTTTACGTATTATTTTCTCTTTTTTCATTAACCGCCTAACATCGAAGGTAGGGTTATATTTTTCACGCGTATCTCTATATATACCTACTCGACTACTCGTTTATGGTCTTCATACTCTTAGCATCGGTAGATTTTAAACGATAAGATGACTATAGATTACTACTTATCATGCGTTAGTTTAGATTATTGGATAATTTTTTTTTTTTATAAGTAGTGACGGTTATTTATTTTCAATAAAAAATAATTAATAAATTTCCGACCCGAGCGATGGAGCTCACATCCTCGTTGTTATGCCAATAAGCCATATTCGGAACACTGAACTGTACTCCAAAAGGTATATCCCAGATATAGCTCTTACAGCCGTCAAGCTGAGATGAAATTGTGTCGGCCACATCAGCCGCTTGCCGGATAAGCCTTGGGCCCATATCACTACAATGAGGATTCCTAACTGTTAGGAATATATCATAAAAGTTAATATTACTATATTTTGTCTATGGTAGCTCGTTGATCAGTTAGTTATTATTATATATCGGCAGGCTTTAAGTTAGATCGCTCGTCTTTTCTCTCACAAATATATTCATAATTACAAGTAAACTAGTAACTAGAACCCCAGAAATAACATAACACTAACTTATTATATTGCCTGGTAGACTTCGGACAAGATGGTGCAGGGAACTAGACATTTTTGACAAATATTTGGAAAAATAAGCTCTAGACCATAAAACAGAGCCTCATAGAGTTTAAATGTTTTGCTAGATTATTTAATTAGCGTTATTTAATTAATTGCGATTCTTTATCGAATGCTGCATCAGAGATCAAGTTGGGTCTCGTTTACGTTTACGGAAAACATGTCATCAATGTGACTGAAGTAGGAAATGTTGTTAATTATTTACAGATTAATTAGGTGTTAGAAACGGCGTTTTGAAAACATTACGTTAATGAATACAATTTAGCTGTGTATCTTAATCATATGTCATTAACTAATATAAGATTTTTTAGTATAGTCTATTTTCTTTAAAAAAATCTTTAAATATAGCGTATTTCTAGCCTCGCATAAGAGTTAGATATGAAATTATTGATTGAATGATTGAACTGAATCATTTTTTATAATGCAAAAATATAATGAAAAAAAAAATTTTGTTCGAAAATTCGCGATTTTTGTTCGGAGGATTGTTACCAAATAAAGACAGGTAAAGAAAAATAGACTATAGGCCTCGAAATAGATTTGTGTTTATTAGTTATGTTTTCTTTTTAATTTAACATTAGTTTACTTAATATGTACTAATATATAAAGTTAAAGAGGTTATTTATACGTTTGAATGAAAGCGTTAAACTAAGGAATTACTACTTTACATTAGAAAACAAAATACATTGACAGCCAGTTTATTGAGGAAGTTTTAAGGTCTAAAGTATCATACTTCCACGTAAACGAATAAAGATTATAAATGTCAACCAATTTGCCAAATACTAAAACTTGACATGTAACTGTAGTAATAGTTAATTTTCTATTAATTTTCAAACGTTAGAATATTCTATTGCATTACGCTGCTCTACACCACGTGTGTGTAGCAAACGACGTGTCTTTTGGCTATTGTCTTGTGAATGTGTGTGTCGTCACGCTGCATGGGCGTCACGCTGCTTTGCGTCGCGCATCACATGCTCCTGTGGGCGGTGCCGAGTCCCTACGCATTACACGCTAAATAGATTTATTACGATCTAGATCATGAATGGAATTAATTTAATACACTTTTATTAGCTTTACCTGTAACCAATTATATATAATTTAATAAATTTTTGTGGTATCGTTTTGAAACTTAGCACATGTATGTAATATGATCGACGACATTGTAATATAGGACTGATCTAAATTTCTTTTTTTTGTTATATAAAAATGTTAATTAATAGAAGATGTGTGTGTTAGACACATTATTTTCACATACATTTTAAAGAAAGTGAAACATAAAAAAAAACACAGTTTTTTCATTTATGAAAATTTTGACTACTGAAATTAACTCCATAGGTATCATACCGCTAAATTAATTCTGTATCTTAACGTGTGTCGTTGTGTATAGTTTCTAATGGAATAGATTACATTATAAATTTATGTGTGTGTTGTTAAAGATAACATTTTTAGAGTCTATATAATTCAAAAAATGTTTTAAAATGAATTACGCATATAAATCGGGTTTACCCTTATGACATATGAAATCTAAATGGCGAATGGAATTTGTATTATTAAAGAGTAGTACATACTTTTCGTTGCCAGAAAATCGTAGACAATGTGAAATATTCATGTTTCTATTTTTCGCTAATGTCGTTGAAGGTCACTGACGATGCGTGTGCGCCGCCCGCCCTCCGGGGAACGAGTCCGTTGCGAGTTCAATGACCCGCATCAGCCAGATTAAAATATCTCTTAAATTGAAGTTGGAAGCTACTTACATATTTATAGTTTTCCATTTCCATGTCTGATAAATTATGAATATCAATTTAGTAATGGAATTGTACTCGCATTTTAAACACATACCTATCTACTTTTTATTAGTATTATTGAAAGTAGTACTACTAGCATTATACGTTGTTTAAATTCTAATGAATATTACAGGTTGAATAAACAAACAATGCCGAGTTTATTCACATTATAAGTTTTAACCTACCTTTTAAGTGAGGTAGAGCCTAGCCGGCTCGAACAGGGCAGCATCCTTTCATATGAACTACAGACCCGATTATGACAAAAATTCTATGAGACCAATGGAAGAATGTAGGGTACATTCTTCCATTGGTCTCATAGAATTTTTGTTCAAATAAATAAAATAATTAACTGAAATCGACCAAGCCGTTTACGAATAATCGGCGAACATACGTACAATAAAATGTCTCAAACTCTTTTACTCTCTACTTTTGGAAGTCGATTAAAAAAAGAGGAACTTGAATACTTACAAATGGATGCTGATAAGTAATAATGTGTCAACCCACAAAAAGACCAATTAATGTATTCTGATAATGCATTTCATATTTGATATTATACAAAAAATTTTCAAGTCATCTGAATAAAATAAGTACGGACAAAAGTTTTTTTATCTAATGTTTAGAATATTGAAATTAGTTCCATATTTTAGATTATATATGCAATCATTTCATATATTTGAAAAACTTATTATTAGATAAAATTCTTTACTAGCCTATCATCTATTAATTAATTATACTTTTTATCAAAATAGAAAAGAAAAGATGGATATACATATGCTTCTTCAAACAGTATTAAGAATAGGTTCGACATTTTTAGATGCCATTTTCTCAAAATGAAGTCCTTGACATAGTATTGCATATCAGAGTCCAAATCATAATAATTTCTGCATAAATCATGTCCATGCATAATAGTGGCAAGAAAGTATTTTATACTTTGAATTGCAGTTCCGATTCTTCGGCCAAAAAACGCGCCAGCCCTCCTGGCATCAGTGGAGATATTAGGATGAGAACAATATCCAATTACATAGGTATGATATATTTCAATGAATATGGATACTAAAGTGTATAACTTACGGATTTTTGCTAGTAATAGTCAACTCCGTACATTAGGTGCAGTGAAAATGTTAAAAGGGTATCAAGTTCAGCCGACGTAATTTATGTGCATTCAGATTTAGATTTGTTCCAAAAAGATGAAAAGACTTAACTTCCCTTTTCATGTTGGAAAATAAAAATAAAACTAAGCAAGACCAATTTTTAACCTCTGACCACAAAAGAGGAGTGTTATAAGTTTGACGAGTGTAGCTGTGTGTCTGAATGTCTGTCTGTGGCATCGTAGCTTCCGAACGGATAGACCAATTATCATGCGTTCTTTTATTTAAAAGTTGATGACGTCGAGATAGTTCTATACAGAAGGTTATCAAGGTATTGAATAGTTGTGGAAAGAATCTGAGAAAATTCTACTGGTCTAATCGATTTAAAGTTTACTTCACTGTGATTAATATAAAAATAATTAAATAAAATAGTTAAACCGGATGCTGTAGCATCGTCTGGAATCAGCATAATACAAATGTATTCAGCAACTTACAGCAGAAATATCTCCTTGAACAGTTTTCCTCCTTCTATAAATAGAAGGTCGGAGGTTTTGTAAATTTTCTACTTTATATTATAGTAGCTGCTCCCCGCAGTTTCACTAGCGTCTCTTGTTACTGCTTCGATACCATGAGTTATAACGTGATGTAATATAGCCTATAACTCTCTAAAATTAATTATGATTTGAATATATTTGTGTATTTATAAAAATATATTTGATAACATTACATTGTGATTGTGGGAAAAGGGGATGTAATAGATTGAGTCTCGGGTAATTTATGTATAACAACTCTAAGCGTTTTGGTAAGTCGGGACATTCTTCTACTCGTAAATCGGCAGACTTAGGAACATTATTCAGAGTCTAGAGAACTGTATATATTTTACGGGGTCGTGCACTATAAGTTAGATTCGTGGCCGTTTACGACATTAAACATGTTTCCCATTACTTGTATCTACAATTCTAGATCCTATCTTTTATCTTTTGATGACATTTTGATTGGTCCTGACCTTTTCAATTTGATATTTTTTTTAAATATTTAAAACTAATCATTGTCAAATTAATAGAAATCGTGTTAATCATTTTTATGTACAAAACAAAATGTACAAGTAGTTGGTACTTACTTCCAAAAGCGTAGAATTCACAAAAAAAAATTGTATAGTACCTTATACGACATTCATGTTGAATTCTAAACTAAATACTTATTTGGCATAATTTTAGTATTTTAGTTTATCCAGTGACCGATATCAAAATATAAAACTCTAGCTTTTCCGCGCGCCATTAATTGATGTTGTTTTCAAACAATAGATATAAAAATATGGTACCATATTTTTTTAAATAATTATGGTTTCGGAGTTTACATCGCATATACAAAATCGCTCTTTCTTTATAATATTACCTTATAGATTCTAAAACTTCAAGTTTTTGCATGTTGTGCATTTTGTACCAAAATGTACACGTAAATGTGTGTTAATTTAAGTTTGCACTTTGTTTACATTATGATACGATGATTTATATTTTTAGTAATTATTTTATCAAAAAGTACTTTTATTGGTAGGTTTGTTATTTAATGGTTTTGCAATTAAATTATCGGGAGCTCACGATATAGGCCCACTCTGTTAAACATCAGATGACAGATGATGTATGGCGGAGTAAATTGTATATTTCTTTTAACGTATACTTTTGTATCATCTGTATGAACACTCGCGTAAATTATAGGTATTAATTAACATAAGTTATTTGTAAAGAAACTTAGTTGAAGTTATACATATTAACCTTTTAATTTAAATAGGAGTTATAGTCGAACAATTATATGGGGTATAAGCGTTAATTGGTTAAACTGTTGTATGAAGATATTCTTGACGACGAAATAAAGACAATAAAAAATTTTCTTCCCTGACACAGTAATTTGCTGGTTAGTTGCTAGATAACGTCGTCTAAAATGGTCGCCATTCTTGGTGACAAAATTAATGATCTTATAACAAAACTAAAGTCATATAAAACTATTGGTATGAAACGATTCTTTTAACATAATTTTACTTGTTATTTCAACTTGATATTGTAATTTTTTCTAATGAACTGAGAAGAAACATGACAAATTACATAAAATAAAACGGGATTTACAACTTACCCTATCCTTAGCTATAATGGTATGGAGCGGTTGTGGTATGCAAGCGACCGGTCCCGTTGTTACATTCCAACCGAAGACAGGGTTGTCAGTTAATTTACTAGTATTTTATAGCTCCCTTAATAGTGCAACCTCTTAAACTACGTTAGAAGAGTAAATTGTAAAAATATTTTTAACATATTTTGATAGGCTTAACGTGATGTTTTGAGGAACAAATCTTATTAAAATCGACATTCTTTTTTATGTCGAGTCAAACATTAAAAGTTAAACATTACTACTGTTTTTATATTCCATTTTCTTGTTGTTATATCTCCTCCAATTTAAAAAAGTGCCGGGAGTAGGTCGTGCCAAGTTCCTTCGCACAACAGAGCCTACTTTAGCCTCATTACGTAATATTTCAGTTACAACATTCACGTTTGATCAAATCATTCAAATTCAACAAATATTGAAAAGGGAATGTGACAATACGCGTATATTTCATAACTAGCATTACATTACTTATTTAGGAACTTGACTAGTGGCCCTACACGCAAATACAGATTGCTTAACGCCAACGTAATCGTACCCGGTGACAGTCACTCGGTTCCTTCTATTAATCTTGAGCATTTTGGGCTGTATGCGCATTGGGCTACGCTAAACTATTTTTGGCCTAGATAATAAATTGTATTTAAATAGCGTTGCTATTATTATTATTTTACGTATTTAGGATATTAAAGGTGCAAGAATTCAATCAAAATCAGAATAATACCTATAAATATACAAAATAAAACAGTTTGATTATTATTTTTCGGACTTTATAAAATAACCACTATAAGGTATTTGTTGAGCTGTACGGTATATTACTTCTGACTATGATTTAGGCAATTGGCATCATTCATATGGTATAAAGTATACCACATTTTTTAAAGGCCGTTTCGCAATACATTCAATGATGTCCATCACGTTTATACATATAACTCACAGGTACAAGTACCTATATTTGCATGACTTAACGCACGTCATATCTTGACGTAGGAAAACAATTTCAACAGCGATAAATTAATAAACGTAAAACATTTGTAGACTGATACTCAATACCGTGTTGCAATGGAAGCTTGTGGCTTAGTACATTTGAGATACTCCGGCATGTCTGGAGTTTATTTCTGGTACAGTTAGGATTCAACTGCTCCACCGCAAGCTGTCCCTTCTTTGTCGGGCTCAGGGCTTTATGTTGATTTAAGGCATATTTTCTGTACGAAATCTAATAGGGCTGTATAAATTTAGTCGTTGTGTTATATCAATTATAATCGATTTTTTATTTTATACATATATAATTAATATAATATTATACAATTGGAAAATAGTATACAGATAGGCTATCTACGATATCGATTATTTATCTTTAAAATATATATTCGATAAAACATTTCAATATACTTTCCTTCAAAGATAGAAGGTATAAAACGTTAGAAACGTGATAAAGTTATTAATTCTTTAATTAACATACCAACTACAGTGTATATTCTCTGACATTATGAACCTACGAACGGATACATTGTAATTAAACTTGGGAATAGTCGATAATAATATGGAATAGCTAAAAGACGCAACAAATGTAATAAAGATTGTACAGAAAAATCGGTTTCTGTTTAGAAATAATACAATAGATTTATTACATCCTCAATAATCAAGTCTATAAAATTGAAAATGGAAAAACTCTGTAAATCTGTTTAATGGTACCGTTTCAAAGAGCCCGTTTCTGTTGTAAGTTCGTGAGGTTCAGTCAGTTCAGTCGCAACCATTTATTGATATTTTGATATCATTAACAGTATAATAAATTTCTAGTCGATTAGTCCAGTAGAAGTTGATTAGATCCTTAGAACTGATAATCTTTAAATTACTGTATGAATAACTATTTTACGTTAGCTTTCAAACAAAAAAACACCGCATCAAAATCGGTCCATTCGTTAGGGGTCTATCTGGCTTAAACAAATAACATTCCGCTTAAAAAAAAAAGTTTTTAGTGAAATATCATATATTGAAATATACCTACAATTTAGTCACGGAATTCTTTCCTCTTAATTCTCACGTCGCACTGCCTACGTAGGATAGTGAACGCCGAGAATATTTTCGTACCGCCTATGCATTTGAAAATCAAGTAAGTATCGTGGCTTAGAAATTCTATGAATATTTCCATTGATCGATGTCTGGCTGTCGATATATAAGACAGCCTTCATTTATCACTCTATGAATAAGAGGATGAATTCAATTCAATGTAAACTAACTTCATTGACGTTTAATTAGGTACGATGGGCAAAAAATAATATTTTTATAAAGGATGTTGCTGCTACTTTCCAAGATGAAGTTGCGGTTGGACGTACGTATTCTTGTTACTTTACGAGTGTGAAACAGTCACATCTATAAGGATTAACAAGATTCTTCACGAGTAAAAGAGTATGACAGAGCTACCAACCTACCAGAATCATTATTTAAATTCAGTCAACCAAATGTTTTATAACACTAAGTAAAAACGAATATAAACTTACTATTGCCATACACGCAAGCGCTGAATCTGGATATACGAGAACAGCGTTATGCCAGTAATGTTGGTAGTGGTGTGTATGTGAGTGTGCTATTTGCGACTGGATGCGTAAAGTTTAGATCTTGTGGTGGAAAAATCTTTCTAAGAATATCTATGAACATATTTTTATAATAGCTAATAATTTATTATAAATTAAATTTTTCCATACAAATTTGAACTTCCAGCCCTTTATAACTTTAATTTTCAAGAATCCATTCATAGCCTCTAATAATATGTCATAATATCTGTGTGCCAAATTTCAACCCAATTTATTTAGAGGTTTGAGCTGCGCGCTGATAGATCAGTCATTCAGTTCCAGTTTCCTTTTATAAAAGTACTAGCGACCGCCCGCCCCACTTCAAACGGGGGCATGTAGTTTTTTACGAAATCACATTACAAATCTTTGAAATTCTCAGCTTTTCTCTATTATAGTATGCTAATATTATACATATAAAACTTCCTTTTGAATCACTTTGTTTTTTAATTAAAACCGCATTAAAATCCATTGTGAAATTTAAAAAATCCAAGCGTACAAACGCACTGAAGCGACTATGTCATATACCATTTAAAGAAATAGATTGTGAAAAATTTTTCATGAACACTAAAATTAATCTTAAAACGTGAAACTTTACAAGGTGAACTTTGAAAGAAAAATTACAATGTTGAATTTAATGACGGAAAATACTAGGACGCTTATCGTAAACAAATAAATTAATGCGATACTTAACTAATTAAGTGAAATCGAATTATTTTAACTCGAATAATTATGTTATTTACAGTTATTAGCAGCGACGTGTAAATTAGTGTTATCTGTTGATAGACATTGAACGCACTAATATTTTACAAATTATGCTATTTGTCTATCTTTTGATCATTAGTGAAATTTTATTATTAACCAATGGTTTTTGATAGTTATTAACGTAAGAAACTTACTTTTAATGATTGAAATGCCCTTTATATAATTGAATTATTGTTTGGAAATGATCTATTGTACATCATAGGTAAAAAGCCATCATTCTAATCTATTTGTTGAAATAGGCTTACGTATTTTGTTGTACATTCTATAAATGGTGTGTCGACGTCCTTTTAAATAGCTTTCCATGTATATTTTTATGGCAAAATTAACTACTCTATCAGTGCCGTCTTTAACCTATTAGAGGTTCTAGGCGCATTATAGAACTTTGACAGATAATTATTTTGTTAAAATAAGTATAAAAAGCATATAGACAAAATTATAAATTAATTAAACTGGTAATTTTATTTCTTAACTGTCGCATAAACTTAGGAGATAATTTCATATATATCATTATATTTTATTCCAGAAAAGTAACATTTGTAGCGTTCACAAAAAATCAATATTTATTGAAGATGTACCCTTCTTATTTTAAGACAGGCAAAATCAATTACTCCTTAATAATCTGGCATTAACTATAGAGCCCCCTCGACCGAGGAGCCCTGGGCCTAGAGTGCCCAATGTAAAAGAGTCACTTGTACTCGACTGTATTCTACTTATGTTTATGAATTGTATACCACTGTGCCAATGATAACATCTACTCGGAATAGTCATAAAAAAATAAATTAACAGATTTATTAATAAATAATAATAAATATCGTCTATTTTTCTTTACTTCTCTTATTTAGCAGATAAATATTGTATATTTCTTACCCATATACCCATAAGTGTTAGATAACAAATTATTGATGGAATGATTGAACTAAATCATTATTATACAAAATTATAATGAAAAATAATTGTTCGTAAATTCGTGATTTTCATTCGGGTTACCCAAATTAAGACAAATAAAGAAGAATAGAATATAGTAATTTAACTGAGGTAGAGTCTAGCTGTAGCCCTCTGACCGAGGTAACAATTCACTCTTACAGAAGATGGGCGTGAAGTAATAAATATGGCTGCGTTTCATAGGGTGACTAAGAGAGTCAGAAGCCTAATCCTCTCCATCCCATTTCTTTCCTGACTTTCTTTTATCTTCTATATTTTCAGCATAAATTTGTTGCATCTTTGGTACCGCTAATGCGTTGTTGGCTAAAAAAAAAATGATTTCTTCGCTTATTTTACAAGTCTATAAGATATATAAATAATAATTTAATAGTACCTATATGATTAAATATTACATATATTTTTGTATTTTATGTACATATAACGTATGTGAATAAGTTAGCATGAAAGAAAATATGTTATGCGGAAAACCTAAGGGTTTTATAGTACGTCTATAAAAACCCCATGACAACATTTTAAAGTGTAAATGTTTTTTAAGTCCTACGCATTTACATGTCAAATTATCAAATACAGAAATCAATAATATAAATGGATTATCGAATTTTTTATCTCTTCATTCTCAACACAGGTTATAGTTTTCGGAAGTAATATTATTGTTATTGTTGATTAATAAATATATTAAAGAAATTAAACATAATTATATATTTCACTTTATGACATCAGTTGTAAGGTCACATTGCATTAATTTGTCTTAATATCTTTGTTTAGAATTTTAGTAATACTCTACAGGCATAAGTACGTTGTTTTTTTGTCTGAAAATTTGAATCAGTATTGGAATTGTAATACTACTTTTGTGCATTACGATACACACAGACAAATTACCGGTATAAAAATTATCATATAATTTCATGCTTTTCCTTAATATTAAGTCAAGTCACTAAAGTGATGTAATTATTAAATTAAAGTTATTATTGTTACGCGTGAACATAATAAAATCCAGGTCTCGGAATGTTTTCCATACTGATCTAAATATTTATTACATATTTAATCTGTTCCTCCTTAAAGAAACAATATGACCTCTGAATTTTAATTATATTAAAGGAAACTAATTATATTTACGGTACTTACATACCAGGCAAAACCGAGCGGTAAACAAACTCAGTTATAGGATTCGCATATTTCAAAATACCGTTTAATAAACACGATGCTATAAGAACCTGATTTTTTTAATGTCATTACAATAAACAAAACTGGCCGCACGTCTATGGTGGCTGGAACCTCGAGGGCGCTTTCATATCACGCGTCGGCGCGTGAGCATCACGCAGCGTCGGCGTGGATATTATTTATACTCTATAATACCCTCGTCAACAGGCTAATATACGTATCGACGGGATCGACGGATTATCTGCTACTAACGTAATTTGTATAAACAAAAGCAAACGAGGTGGACATTAAAGTAGATTAGATGGCTAGAATTGGTGTTGTGTGATGCGCGAGCGCAGCGGATCCGGCGCCGGGCGCTCTGTGCTATATCAACTCATTCGTCTCACGCGCCGGCATCGGGTGGCCGTGCATTGCGATATATCATTCCGAATTTAGTAACTACCCGCAAAAAATTAAAACTTTATACAGTTAATGTATAAAATAAATAAATAAATAAAAGTTATCAAAGGAAATATCTATTTTTAAATCAGGCCATTACTGAGTGTGAATTATCTTTTGTGTCATAATAAATAACAAACGGTGTGTTAATAAATAAGCATATATATTGTTGTGGAACATTCAAGGAATTCAAAGTGCTGTTTAAAGACAGATCGTGTGCAGAAAAAGTACATGAGTTCTCAGGAATTAAAAATGTCATTGGAGCATCAAATACCGGTGCTAATGAAAAAGGTAATATATAGTAATAAGTAAGAATGATCTTTAAATTATTCTTCTTATACATTCATTTAAAAATTGTCTTAAAAACTCTAATCTAAAGATTACATAGGTTAAGGATGTTTTAGTATTTTCCGCAATCTTCCGCATTTTTGTCCGTCTTTACGAGGTCTTATTTGTTTTAAATAAAGATTTGGGATATCAATACTTTTGTCATTAATATTGTAGACAGAAGATATAATAACTAATGAAGTTATTATTGAGTTTCTTTCGTTTTCTCTCAATAGCTATTCATTTTGTTGCCGGTGATAAAGCCATACGCGTGATCTCTGTTTGTGATTCTCAAAAATGTATTATTAAAAAATTCTAATATAATATTTATTGTAGACAAAAAGAAAATGTATTAGCTAGATGAATAATTATTCACTTTTTTCATTTCAATTCAATTCTCTGGTTAATGTTTGTTTTTTAATTTCTCTCAAGACTCTCTTTCTATGTCGGCGATAAAGCCATAGATACTTTCACAAAAATGTTATTATATAATTGTTATCAGTCATAACGTTTCGATAGTATTTAAATCTGCCTCTTATATTAATACCATAAGTAATTAAACTTGCCGAAGTTAGTATTGTCTAATGTTAATGTTCATGTAAGACAATGAAATGATAATGAAACTTATAAATGTGAAAGTTGTGATTGAATATGTATGCTTGTTCTTCACGCTATAATAGCTCAAGAGATTTAAATTACAATTACGTAATGGAGGTAACTTATATCCTGTGGTGAAATTGCGAGGCGCTTAAAGTAATAGACTTATTAGTGATTTGGTTTGCATTTATCACACTAAATGCATTTAAGTATATAATAGAATAATAATATATCACTATATTATGTGAATATTTAATAAACATTATAGTTATAATATACATACACTTATTTACAAACATTTACTTTATCTGATAAAACTAAACAATACTAGTTTTAACGACTAAAGCCGGTTATAATTCGAATGCTTTTATCGATTTTAACTACTTGTAATAACTTTTCATAACATTACCATCTTCCTTTTTTGATATTGATATATTGTGATATTGTAAACGCATAAAAAAATCAAAACTCTCCACATGCTTATAAGTAAACTAGTAGCCACTCGCGATGTCGTCTGCGTAAAAACAAATATTTTTCTGATTTCATGACACTTCGGTGCTTGTCAAAAATATCGATGCTACTAAAAATGGCGAATTTTGGGGAATGGGGTTTCTAAATTTCTTTCTTAATGTGTTAGGTGCATAGCTGCAAAATTTAAACGATCCCTTGATGTTATAACTTTATTGGTTTAAAGAAAATTCATCATCGCAACTCCTTTCATGATAAAACAACAAAGATTTATGGTTTTGACATACTTAGTTCTATTTGTTACAATTTTGAGTTACTACGATATTCTTGCAAACCAGCGACTTATAATTGGTGTAAATTGCACAATAAATTGTAGCCTATATATTTTTCTGACTTATAAGTTAATTATTGTAAAGTTTCACCAAAATCTGTTCAATAGTTTTTGCTAAAAAGAGCAATAAACATAAATCCATCTATCTAACCTCACAAAGTTTTTCGTTTATAATACTATAGTAGTAGTAACGGTGATATTCTTTCCTTAATAGTTTTAATTGTTTTAAATAATGGCTGAAGAAATTAAGACCACATAGAGTGTTACAATAACTGGTTCTCATAAACTGCAAAAACCAGACAAACATTTGTGTAAGCTTGCACCCCATCGCGTCTAGTTAATGATGCGGCCACATGCAGCTTTCTTGTCGTTGTATAATTTACATAATTCTATAATATTATGATAATTTAACACAAAAAAAAACTTGTAAACGTGTAATCCTATGCTTCATAGATTATTCGTGTTACCGTATTTGCCAGATCTGTTGAGTTTTATATTTTATCAGTGATATTTTAATAGTCTATAAATTTCTTCAGTTAACAAGCTCTCAAACGGACATTTTTTAATTGGATTTTAGTAATTAAAAAATATTAAAAAGCTTACTGCCTCATAATAAAACTGGTCTTCAAAGTCGGTTAAACTAGACAACAAGAAGTCACAACGGATTCAGGTTCAGTTTTGACAGTTTACGTCCGCCATTTTGATTTTTGCTGACGTTTTTGACACTTCGGGGAAGAATACGACTTTTTTGACATACCATATTTCTAAATCGGTCAAACCGTTTAAGCTATCACATTTTTTAGTATAGGAAGGTCACAATTGTATTGACATATTTACTTATATATTCAAACAAACTTTTTAGCTTAACATTAATTATAGATTAGAGAGAGAAAAATCTAAATGATGGTAATTGAATTTGAATTCCACAGTGAGAAAGTAAACGATAAAAATATATAATGTTATTTCTGTATGAATTTAAACAAGTTCTAGGTAATAAAATTTAACGTATCCAGCCGCAAGCCTCTGCCAGTCAGGCGTTGGTCGGATGGTATGATTAAAATGTACATCTTTCATGCCCAAGTGGCACCTATCTACTACTATAACTTGCCACCATGTAATTATAGTGATCGGCATATCCCGACGGAGGATACTTCTTATGAGAGTATTGTTACTGGTATAATTAACAGATCTGCTATGATACTCATGTGCAAAATATGTAGGTACATGATGAAATAAAAATAAGTGCGTATACGTAATACGGAACTATTTTAATTAATTTGAGGTATGCAATGTGATGTTAGTAAAATAATTAAATAGTGGTTTTCTAAAATGTCTATATTGATGTTCTTTTATTAAAACTTCACTAATGGACTAATGTCATAATATTATGAAATTTTGTAACAATGCAGAAAAATAAAAATAAGAAATATATTTTGCATCGAAGTTCGTCATTTTCAAATGTATTGCTATAGAATACCAGTGAGTAGCTGGTTTCAAAAAAAAAATCTATGATCCAATCGCTACTAAATTTCACACCAACACCGGCTGGGTTTTTTGTTATAAAGATCGCTGGCAAACGAGCGGGCGGGATATCTTATGTTTAGTGATCACCGCCACCCATGGGCATTGCAGCACCGGAGGAGGCACAAATGTGTTACCAGCAATACTATCTACTTCACGCCGATATTCTTTGAGAGTGAGGTACTGCACCGAGCTAACCCGTATTCGAGCTGTAGTCAGTGGGCTATAGCTACGCTCTACCTCAAGTATATAAGAATAGGAAGCGCTAAGCTAAAGATTACCTAAAATTTCATCAAAACCGCTCCAGCTAAGCAGTCCAAAGAGAACACACATATGATACAAGTTATCATTTGTATAGGACATACATATGTATGTAATTTTATTTATATGAATTACAAAATACTCATTTTTTAAATACCACCTTATCAAAGAATGGTATTCTTTCTTTGTACAGTCACATGCATCGTTGCAGTCTCTTAGTCGGAGTGGTAACGATTAACATACCTGTATTTCAAGGTGCTCATTCCATTTCTTTGTGATCGTAGTTTAAACGCATTGGTTAGATTTTGTTATTTCTTTGTGGTCTGTTTAAAATAAATATAGTTAGTAAAGACGCGACTAAGTTAGTGATTAGCTTTTATACTTTAGCTACCCGCGTCAGCTTCGTACGGGTGCAATGTAGTGTTTTTACATTACATTTTAAATATCAGAAATCTTTTCTCTGTTATAATATGCATATATTATACATTTAAACCTTCCTCTCGAATCACTTGTTTTATTTATGGAAGCTCATTAAAATTCATTGTATAGTTTCAAAGATCTAAACGTACAGACCGCGGATAGCGACTTTGTTTTATACAATGTAAAGATTTTAAATATTTGAAATCTTAACATAGTATATAACGTAAGTATATATATATTTATCCATATAAATTAGTATTAGTTATCGTCCGGTTTCACCTCAGGGATATAAGTACACTTTGTGGTCATTTAGGATATAAGTTAGTTCCATTCCGAGTTTCCACCCACATCAAATCAGTTAAGCCGTTAACATCGTGAAGTAGTAAAATACGTACATTCATAAATTTTACATTTCGCAGCTTTCCGAGAATAACGACGTAACTAAATATGGTCGATTTTAGAGGATGGCGTTTTTAAATTTATTTATTAATGTTTTAGAGCCTATAGAATGTAAATGATTCATTGGTGGTATGACTTAATTGATTAAAGGATTTATCGTTCGGATTCAGTTCACGATAATACATAAGTGATCTTTTATCGTTTGGCATACTTGGTTTTAGTTCAATTTGACAGAAATTTTAATTACGTCGATTTATACTGCTACACGATGGAAAACACTAGTAAGTTTTACTTTCGTAATTGACATAAAACGTCTCTGTAACCTGGTAACAGTTAACAACCCCATGTATTCTGTAAGTTTCAATAAATATGTCAATGACAATAAATTTCATTTTGTCAATCTCTTGAAAGTCCGTCACCAGAACTTACAAGTGTATTTTTCGTCTAAGTCTGACGAAATATTCCAATAAATTTTCCGATCAATAAATCAATACTCACTGCTATTTACCATTTGTTATTACGCAAACATACATACATACTAAATAATGAATACATTTTAAAATAGTTGTCATTGACCTCACATTGTACTGGATATTCTGAGTCTGAAGGTCAATATCAAAATAATTTCTACAGACGATTACGATCTAATTTTACTAAGAATGTGGCAGATTTATCGCACTCACAAAAAAACAGAAAAGTGACAATTAATGGCAAACAAATGAACACTAAATTACTTGTTGCCTGGTAAGAAAATACGAATATTGATTTAATTTTTGGTTTCAACAAAATAATGTAATTTTTCATTTGATATGAAAATTTTCCTTGAATTTCAATGAAGCTAAACGTGGATCTGATGACCTTAGGTCTAATTAAATTATGTTAGGCAATAAATAAAACGTGTCTCAGAGGATGCCAACTGTATCAATCATTTGAAACTCGTCCAAAATCTGTAATATGATTCTATTAGGTAATTTCATTGAGCGATATTAGGGCCAATATAAATAGGTACAATATTTAAAGTCATAAGTTTTTCATTGAATTATTAAATGCAACTATAGTTATTTATTTTTGTATACAAATTATTTTTTTCCGCGACTTTGCTTTCGTGGAAACTTTAATCCCCTATTGACGTGTTTCTTTGCAGCATAAGTTGCTCTATATCATTCTCGAAGTTCCAATCTATATGAATATCGAAATCCCATACAATATTTTAGAGGTTTAGGCGTAAAAACGTAACAAATAGATAGTTATTTTCAAATTTATATTAGTAGTTATAGCTAGTGCTCCTTATAATGTAGCGTGATGTTATACAGCCTATAACCTTGTTCAATTAACGGTCCTTCTAACTCAAACATAATTCTTAAAATTCATCACTTAGTAACAGACATCAAACAAAAATACTCTTAAGCTGTGTAATAGTAGTGTCTATCGAAGATAATATAGATAAAGATTAAATATGATGACGGCGTATTTTTACGCATTCCAAGATTTTTAAGTGTTTTATTTTCACGAAATGTATTAGTCAACGCTATTTACCTTATTATTCATCATAATTTTACTTTGACGATACTTTTCTGTTACACATAATGTTGTGTCTAAAAATAACTTTAAAACCCGTCTATTATCTGAGCGTTAATCGTTTAACAATCATAGAAATTATTTTAATAAAACAAACGAGTTAGAAAACTGCAATCAGATGTTAGTTTGTAGGCAGAGTTTATTACCGCAGACGTGAGGGTGATGACAGTTATTACTACACGTAGTTATAGTAATTGGCGTTTAACGTAAATATGTGAGAAATTTTATGCAAATTATGTACAAACATTTTTATTTTTTAAGGAGTGATTATATTTACTTTGTTAATAATATAAGTGATAAGTCAAATTGAATATTAAAAAACCGCTATATAAAAAAATTTAAAAGTTAAGAAAAGAGCTCATGATCTCGAAACGGTTGGACTGATTTTGGTACATATCTAAGAACTATCGTTAGAAAACCCTCTTTAAAATAAAAAAGCCGCATCCAAATTGTTTCACCCGTTTTGGAGCTACGG
Organism: Hypolimnas misippus; assembly: GCA_037950945.1. Lineage (NCBI taxonomy): Eukaryota > Metazoa > Arthropoda > Insecta > Lepidoptera > Nymphalidae > Hypolimnas > Hypolimnas misippus. Next base: position 8,706,263 of record JBBEEQ010000025.1, on the reverse strand, counting down.
TGCCATAGACAGACACGCATAGCGGTCAAACTTACATATAACACCTATCATTTTTCAAGGGTTAAAAAATACCGTTAAGTAATATAAAGTATTTCATTGTCTATTTACTCAGTCAATATGCTTTTATAACTAGTATTCGCTAAGTAATATTTTTAAATAAAAAAATATATAGTGACGAAATATTGAATAAATAAATTTCATTAATAATTGCTTCAACATAATACAAGAAAGGATGTCACCTACTCACTTGTAGATAAAAGTGAACCAATTCCTTATCACGCATATAATATAATATTTTCATAACGTATTCTATTTCTCGAATAATTTTATCTGTACATCTATATGCAGGAAAAATCCCAAATCATAGCTAATTTTCATTTTTTTAATGATGAAAATTTGATTCTTATAAGAATAGCGGTTAAACGACCAGTCGAGTCACCTGATCACCGCGACTCCTAGACATTATCAGCTCCAGAATAATATTATAATGCTGAAGAGTTTGCTTGTTTTTTGTTTGAACGTGCTAATCTCAGGAACTAGTTATTCGAATTGAAAAAATATTTTTGTGTTATATAGTTTATTTACTGAGGAAGGCTATAGGCTATATTACATCGCGCTACGACTCATAGGAGAAAAGCAGTAACCATAAACGCAAGTGAAACTGCGGGGACAGCTAGTAAATTATCAGGATAAATTACGGAAAAAATATTTTTGTGTTAGATAGTTTATTTATTGAGGAAGGCTATAGGCTATATTACATCACGCTACTACTCATAGGAGAAAAGCAGTAACCATAAACGCAAGTAAAACTGCGGGGACAGCTCGTAAATTATCAGGATAAATTATGCATATTTAAGTTTATTACTTAAATTTAATTAATTATGGCTATTGTTCGGACAGGGACTAATGATACTTACTTTTATATGGAAATAGTTAAGACTATCTCTATTTACTTGTTTACTTTTCGATATAAATGTTTATTGTAACTCTTTACTCTAGATATAATAGTGAAATGTCTTTATATCTACGCAACTAACATTTACAAGACGAATCTAACTTAATATGTTTATTTACTAAGTTTAACCATAAATGAACTATGAGCTCCTTTTAAAACTTATGAACAACTTCGCTAATTATTTGTTTTAATTCGGGAAATAATAAAATAATAATTGAGTTTTATTTTAACACATTTCTTGCTAGCTTTTATTGTGAATAAGACTTAGTTCGCGTGGCAATTGGTTTGACTCTTAAAGTTTTGATTTTAAAGATGATGTTGGCTGTCACTTAGCGGCCAGTTTATATCTTTAGATGATGTAACTCAAACGTTTTTTATGGCACGGTTTCCTAGAAAAGCTAAAGAGTTTTTTAAACATCTGTAATATTGCTTCCATAATTTGACCAGACCTCATAAACCCGAACGTACATAAGGAGCGGGCTACTTATATACGTCCATGCTCCATTCCACCATTTCAGAAAATCAATGTTTAATATGGATTCAATTATTAGTAGACCACATTCTAATCTCATAAAAATTGTATAGATTTGAAACAATATTTTCTTTTGAGACTGACGCAGATCATTCGACTGCTATTTCGCTGTGTATACAATGTACTTGCAGACATGTCGTTAGTAATAGAATTGACGTAGTTAGTCTAGGAAATCGAGCATAAAATTTTGAATGAAAATAGATTTCATTAGAATATACGCAAAGCGAACTTTATTACCACGTTAACTAAGAGCGTACAAAGCTACAGATGTTTAGCAATTAATTTGGCTTATGTAATAGTTGACAAAATTTACATGCGAGTTTTAAAGTGTTTTTATCACCGTGTAATATATAAAATGGAAATGAATTACGCAGATAGTTGTTGTAAGGTAGAAATTCGTTAAGAATAGACTTGAGAAGGTTCAAACCCTAAATGGGTGAAATGGAGGCATAAAGTTGGTTTTTCAAAAACTAAACTTAGAGTGAGCGAAGCTGCAGGCGAAAACTAGCACCAATAAAAATATTGAGATGGTCCAGTGCGTCGAATACTTATATTTAACCGATAGTATAGATAAAAAATAAATAAAGCTTTTCGTTGCAAAAGAAAACGCCGTAAGGATGTCCGGAGTGATGGGAGAAATTCTGAGACATGTCTGTATATCCGTCAATACGCAGTGAAACAGTGTACACTATCGTGTACACTATCTAACAGATCGTCGCAGCTAAGGGACATTTATTTTATAAAGAAATAGCTTAGACGTCTATGTTTATGTAGTAAATATTTATTAAGAAAGCAATTTTATAAATTGACTGTTAATATTTATATTACTTAAAATAACAAATAAAAAGAAATAAAAGATTATATATTAAACTATTTACATCTTAATTAATACAAAAAAAAAGGATTATATTTTACAAAACATTGTAGACCTCATCTAAGCCACTGCATCTGGGTAAAGTTCCCAAAATACTGGCAACATTACCCCGTTGAATGGCCATGTAGTAAATAATATATTAATAATTTAAACTAGATGTTTGTCTTATTTTAAATTAGAGTAACTAATGTTTTTAACATTAAGATGTAATATATATTTACACGTAGTTTTATAAACTATCTTATATATTAACATTAATATGTTATTGTTAATATATTATTAGACATTTCGATTAATTTCTGTGTCTGGTTGCTCCATAATATGATCATCAGGTTCATTATTGAATTCTTTATGGGAAACCAGTGCTGTACCAAATGTCGTCTTGTAGAAAGCGTAGGAATTTCTATAAACTGGTTTTATCCGACAACCACTAATCTACATTAATGGACTACAAGTCTAGATTAAAGCGCAAATTCCTTACTAGACGCGGACTCGCTTTATTGTCATACGTCGTTGCTTACAACAAAAAAGTTGCAAAAAGTTTGCAAAAAGTTGATTATATTAATGACATTGGCTTCAATAAAATTTTCTTATAATATGTTTTTAGGGTCCTGAAAGTGTAAGTAAAAAAGGACTATTATGAAGGCCTTGGTGGTCGCGCATTTAATTATTTATTAGTTTGTCGGAAATACCTATTCTTTCATATATTTTAGTCATTAATTATAAATTAGGAACTTCATATTTTCCACATTTATTCATATTATTGATGATAAAATCTATAATATTTTTTATGAAAACTAATATTCTAATATTGAAATTTAAATTTCAGGATATAGTTCAATCGGGATTGAAATAATAGGTTCTAATCACATTACAAACATTTCTATCCTAATTTCCAATCCATTTATATCCTTAAAATCGCTGTCTATTTTTTATTCGTTTTAAATGTTTTAATATGACCTACGGAATTCACGGTGTGAATCTAAATCGCACTTGACTGGTTTTTTGTTGTGGGATATCAATCAACGTTTTAGTTGGTGCCTTCTTGTTTTCTACTTTAAAATTCTTTTAAAAACAGTTTTATACGGTATGGTATTGTTAATTTACTGTTTTTCTTCATATTTAAAATGAAACTATTAAGGCTGAGCCCGAGTTTCACAAAATTAAATATTATTAAAAAAAATAAATACATCGATGGAAATAAGTATTTACAAGTGGTTGAACGATAATTTTCCTAATTTTAAATTACGCTTATTGATCGAAATTCTACCATATACATACAACCATTTTTGAGGATAATATTAAACTATTTTATCTTGACTTATCTATTTAAAAAATGAACTGTTTTCTATTTTTCCTATTAATAGTTTGTCACCTAAATAAAAAGAAAATCAATTCTTTAGCAGAAGACTGTTATGTATCTGTCTATTTATGTATATATTTTATATGAAGAATTGTAGATACCTACTTCTGTCTTGTAGAATATTTCAAGATGAAAGAATGTATGTTTTTATTATTATAGTCAATATATTTAATGCTAAATTTCTCATATCAGTTACATATTACATATATATTATATATATTACATAATAAAAGGATCATACAAAGTCTTATCACATAGGCTTTTACAACTTATTATCTAATATTAATTTAATACATCACATTTTAAAATATAAGTCATTCAGACAATTTGAGTATTTCTTTACAGAAATGAATAAATAGCAGAAAATGTTTTAATGATATACAATGAGTACGTGCCGGAAGTTGATCCTTATTAGTGACACTATCATCTGCAACAATACTTGTACTTGATTGTATTGTTTTTCAAAATATGATGCCTAGCTAGAATAATTAATTTTTCAAAAAATACTCCTTTGTAAATTCTTAGCTAATATACCTAACGATTTCCTCTGTAGATGCATATATATCATAATTTATATATCTATATTTTAAATTATTGTAATATATAGAATAAATGCCTATGTTTAAACTATTTAAAAATGGCAAACTTTACGAATCCGCGCGTGTTGATATCAAAGGGCAAGTAGCGGTCATTCTCGTCTAGCGACTACAGGTAATTCCACGGCAGGAGCACAATGCCAAGGGCTATAATACTATATGTTCACAGATCTGAGTGTTAATCTATTTTTAGAGACGTACCGGAATAATCATTAATTTATATGACCTTAATTTCACCGTCAATGATACACGTCAGATCGTCGAATGTCAGACAATCAAACTCTGTAACGCCTTTGAAGTTGAAATCGAGAATTATTGTAATTGATATTCAGATATTCGTTTACATTTTATTTTTATGTGTATACGAGCAAATTTTTTGTGTCCTCGATTACTAAGTTTTACTAACATTCAAGTTATCGCAATGCTTTGCTTTATTTTTTCATAAAGTACCCAAACTAGCGACCCAACTGTTATTATTATATATGTGTTATATATGTCAACTGTTATTATTATATAATAATGCTGCCAAACTTCACAGCATCGCTGCTGGATTAATCTGAAACTGTTATTAAAATCACTCCAGACCCTTAAACTTAAGCACACAAATACTTACACACATTGATTCTTATATATGTATAAAGAAAAACAAAAAATATGAAAGATATAACACCAATGCCATTACTACCAATTTACAATAAAATATAAATAATAAAATAATTTTTAAATAACAACATTTAATAAAATATACCTTGAACTAAATTTGTAACCAAAAAAGATAATTATGTCTAAACAACTTTTTAAATATTTCTAATCAATTATAAATATAAAATATTAAATAATACAATATAATTTATTTTATAAATAATTATATTACAAAATAAAAATAATATTTAAAAATAAAATAAAATAATAATTAAACACAGTTTAATGGTTATGACAGTAAAAATAAACGATTTTGTTATCAAAGAAAGAGTTTGACCTCAACCTTATTTATGCCAGAGCAATCTAAGGCGCGAATTACACTTATAAGTATTACTCTCTGACTTTCAAAAGGATTTTAGTAGTTTGTCACTGCTTTACACCTAAACTTTTGACATTGGCTATCTAGGTAATTGTTACCAATCTACAGAGATGTTTTATATAAATTACAAAAGTAAAATTTACAAATATAATTCCCGCCTAATGGTGCGTCTAAACAACAAAACATGTAAAAAAAAAATTATTTCACATGTACCATTAGTGTGAATGATTTGTTATGTTATTAATAATGTTAACTTAAAAAGTGGACGTATTATATAGCTCAAGTTTTATAACATATTAGTTAATCTGAACACAACATTATGACACGTTTCTTTCGGTACACGTGTAAGTGTACCGAACGAACCTTAACTAAAATGCAGTAACGGTTATTTTAATAGAGCTATTCAAAAACAACGCTCAGTAGTGACTTTCGAATGTCGGGACACTTTTTGAACTATTTTCAGACACAAATGCGTTTAAAATTAGCACAGAGACACATCCAGACGTTCATGGAAACCAAAATAACCAATGACCACGTGCTTGGCACTGTCATCTCCTTGTTCCTCCTTCCGTACCTCCGTACGACGGAGTATGCTCGTACGATTCTTTAAATTACCGTTTTCCTCTTATGTCAACACACGTAATTGGTGGGACAATCTGTATCAGTACTTATGTATATAATAAACAATTTTCTACGTATGTTTGAAGTGCATATTGTTTTTTTTTCTTTTCTTTTATAGCTTCAAGGAGGCTGTTCCTAATTGGTGAACCGAAGAAATACCGTTTTAATCACATTACTTTTGATGTTAAATATGTTATTATTGGCCCTAGAGTAATAAAAAATAGTAGATCGTATAATTGTCAATAAAAAAAATTATGGTAACTATGAACTTGTATATATTTTAATTCACTGACTACTATGAGTATCATTTGATCTGCCTTTTTACTATTAATTAAAAAATTGAAATAGCACTCCATAATCGACGTAAGAACCTTTTACACTGTAGACTTTTCCTGAAACATATTCAAATACTATATACTGATTTGTTAAGGAAAAGGTTATAAAATTATTATTATTAGTTAATATCAAAATTCTGAACGAACGTGAGAAAATAGATTCGTCATTATATTGTCATGTATTATTCGTATAGTAACATAAAATCATCTGATAAAAATATGATACTGTTTCCTACTTAAAATGGTTTTACAAGATTAATTTACTCGATAAGATATTTTTGTTACGTTTTATTACAACGTGTTTCAAACGACACGCGAACTTAATTGACAAACAAGCACTATATCAAAATAAATTTAAGCCTTTACATTCGGACCCTCCATTGCGTATCATTACACTTGTTAAGACAAAAAGCATATAAGAAGCAAGCGTTGTGGGCGCAATAAATTTGCCAATATCTGTAGACATTTGCAATTGTCTTATCTCGGAGTTCGATGGCCTCCTTATCAACATTCTTCATTGAGCTCCTTATGATAGTAATTTCTAATGTTTACTATCGATAGTTATCTAATAGAATAACTCACGTTTAATTGCAGCCTATTGTGAGTACATGTCCTTTATTACCGAGAACAGTGAAACCGATGTTTAATAATACAAGTGTAGGTACTGGGAATGTACTTCAAATGATTACGATAAATTATTTTTATCCTTTGTTTATAACATAGGTTTATGTAATTATACTGTGTACATATTGTAACGAAAGTGTTCTAATTACAAACGTCTTATCTAGCTAACTAACGATATCGCTTCATAAGGTATAGAATTATTTACACTACCATTAGTTTTGTAGGTCAGTAATATTTTTATTCAAATGTTATACCTAATTTTAAATGCAATATTTTTAAGATAATTAATAAAAATAACACCTTTTTGAAATGGCGTAACCAAGGAGGTATCACATTCACGCGGAAAATCGCCGTAAATGAGCTATACGTTTTGTACGATGTCTGAAGCAGCCGGAAGTCTAACATCCTATGTACCCTTCCCTCACCACTCACTCCTTTATCCCTTCTTATTTTTAACACAGCAATGCAATTGTAACTTCTCCCGTGTAGTAAATTTTCAATTTTCACAAACAATACTATAGAAGCAACACGAACACCAAATCCTTGCATAATAATAACATAGCTAAGTTAATATATTATATAAGATTTCGTTGCTTAAGTTCTAACACGGGGTAAGTTTAAATTACAAGCTATAGAGGAGAAGAAATAATACATACATGTATATTTAACAAGAACATCATTATGAATCTATAATAATTATACTATTACTATAGTGAATAATAATATGTAGATTTATAATGGTGTATATGTTAAATAATGCAATTTTTTCGCTCTTCTATAAAGTTGCTAATTTTGATTTACGCTGTATTAGAACTTAAGCAATGATTTGGACAATTAAACTGAACATTTAAAAACAAACCATGCTGATGAGTGTGTCACTATATTTATATTTAGTACACGATTTTCTCTTTCACTGTTTATAATAAAGCTCACCTTCAACATAAATTGTATTTGTAAACAATGAACGTCCTTTGTTTTGTGTAGTTGTTTACAGATAACATAATTAAGAATTGAATATAGATTATTACGTTTTTATGTTGATTTTTTAATATTTTTCTTTACCCGCGTGTAACTGATAAGTCAGTAACTAAAGTATGTTAGTCATTGACATTAGGAGAAAATGGCTAATGTGTGTACAGACAGCTGATAAAATAAGTGATAAAACGGTGTTGACAAAACAAGGAACACAATTCCACAAAATGTATAATAATTTTACTTCATTAGGTAAGCTGACTATACAATTACCGGTTATTTAACGCATTTTAATGTTTAGAATAGAATAGAATAGTTTTTATATTATATTCACATTTCAATATATTGTAATTAACAAAATTTAATAGAAGTTTTATTTATTACTTACCCGTTATTGAAAAGAATATTCTTGTAAATTAACTTACACTATGTCGCGATTTCATTTTTAATACTTTTATATAAAGTACATAATGTACGTGTTGTGGAATTTAGTTTTTCTTTAATCAAATCTGACAATAACAAAAACATTTTCTTAATTTACACCTTGGGTGTAAATCACATATAAAGAGTTACAACCAAAAATTTATGATATAACAAAAATTGATTCATAATTCTTTCATAGCTTCTAAAGGATATATCAGAAAAAGGATCTTTTTCTGATATATCCTTAGTTTAGTTTAGTTCTATCTTAAAAATCGACTTAAGCTTATTCTAAGTATATTCCAAAGACGATAAAGTAAATGTAATGAGTTACACCGTTTAGTTATTTATATGATAACGAGATGCCCGGAGCGGTGACCGGCGAGATTGGATAATGGCACAGCAATGGACGACTGAACTAAATTTATCTGAAGGGCCTTCTGGGATGCGTTCAGCATTTTATCTAAGGCATTGCCTCTTTGAAACAAGTATCCGAAGAGCGTTTCACCTATTGGTACATGTTTTTCATTTTGTATGTTTTAAGTTCAATAAGAAATTATGAGTGCGATGTCGAATTTATCACAAATATTTTGAATGAATAATGTTTGAATTGAGATTTAATTTTAAGGAAAAACGTATTACGTTCGTTTTATTCTTAATGTCACAATATAAATAGTACCCAAAAAGCAGTTTCAATGGAACTGAATCGAAACATTTCGTAGGTAAATGTCTCACTGCTGGGCAAAGGCCTCCACTCTTATTAAGGAGGAGTTTAGTCCACCGCGCTGCTCCAATGCGATTTGGCGGATATATGTACAATTAAACATGTGTCAGAATTTCTCTTGGCACATGGATATAACGCTTGAAAATATGTACTAGCTGGGGTTATGGGATGTGTTCTCTCTAGACTTACCAACAAAAAGCAGTCAATATAATTTAAAGAAAGTAGTAGCTTTAAAGGTTTAAGATTAAATTACTCATATTTACTTTGCACACATGAACTAATACTAACGTTTAATATGTTGAGGTAACCTCAATATTTTTATTGGAATTATATTCAATACCGCCATTCTGTGGTTATTTCGTTGAAATTTTCAAACATTAAGCCTATATCCGCAGGAAATCGTCATTCGCTTGACGCTGTTCAGTTATTTCTGAGTCGCCTCCGTTTCGCGTCGCGTATTTCTTTTGGCAGCTCCGCGGATCATGTGACGTATTGTCGTAGGCGGATCTCGTCAGTCTCATTGCATTTAATACCTCCACATAAATAACATTGAGGCCTTAGTTGCATTGGATAAATAAAATTGTTCTCATTAAAAACTGTCACGTAAAACAATTGCGTATTTCGCTTAATTGAGACCAATCTGGTTGCGTCAATAAAACATTTATACCAATTTTCTTTTCGAAAACACGATGCTTTTGTATGTACTTTTATTCACTTAACGCAATTGTAAATATATAATCTAAAGGATTGTGACTACGGTATTAATTTTAAAATTTGTATTTAAATTTCTCAACTAATTAATCAATTTATCTTGTAACAGGACGTAACGCCGCCGTCACAAATGTTTGTGCTTGCCTTGACAACAACACGAGGTTGTTCAAAGATATCTTATTCGTTTCAATCACGTAAATGACACGTGTTTAACTGTATAGTCTGTACACGCATTTATATATGAGCAAAGCGTATTTAACCTGCTCAAAAAGTATTACGCACAATATAATCTTAAAAGCAGACAAGTCATGTGTTATAATTAGGAATATCGTTTCATATGAATATCGCTATCATGCTATCGGCAAAATTAAATATTAACCATTATTAATCTAATCAATATGCGGTCATGGTCCTAATAACACTGTCCTAAAAAAGGACTGAGGCACATCAAAACAATTAGGCCAATAACTTTTAATTAAGCTGATCAGATTTATCAAATTCAATTCGAAACATGTATACAAGGTATGCAACTGACATGTCAATGAACCCTTAACACTATGTAGCCAATAACTATGACTCAATGTCTCGACAAAAGTTGATATTAGTTTTAATTAATAACAGGAACAAAACAAAATTTTTGTAATCGTTTCTTAATTGAAGATAAAATTAATACATCATTATAGATATTGTCATAAGAATTATGTTATTATTGTTAAACAATAGTGCATAACAAAACATAGTCTCTGGTCATATTATTCGTTCATTTTTATACATTATTATCTCGCTATCTAGAGAGAAATGCGCGCTGATCCTAACTGCGTTTGTTATCTTATCGAGGTCGTTCACACTTGACATTCAGTTTAGCGTTAATAGTTACAAGCTAACTATCTGGATGTCTGACTCGAATAACAAGTGTGTGTAATATAAATATTGTTTCCTGTCTTTTTCTAAAATGACACGTGATGTGTTTTTGATATCACCAAAACAATGGTGTGAACACTTATGTTATGTCTTATAATAGAAATTAATTTGTTTGTGTTTGTTTTCAGACGCAGATGAGCGGTGATCGCGCCGGGTCGCAGTGCGGCCTGACGTCGTTACTGCCAATGTCGTGTCGCGGCCGCGCTGCCGCATTCGCTCGGGACTTACACTCACGGCTACGCAGTCTTGGCGCTGCTGAAGAAGATGAATGTGAAAATAGCTGGCTTGCTACGGGCGACAGCTCCAATCATCGACCTTCTAGCTCCACACATAATGCACACACACAACGGGACATAAATACTTTTTATGATTTCGAACTAGAATGCGAAAGTCCGTCTAGTCCTGTAGAGGGCTATGAAGCATCATTACAAGAGAGACAACACGAAGATACAGATCCGCCTTTCTACGATATCGATTCCGATTCGGAACTCAAAGAGCAAAGTAAATTAATGCTGAAACAACCAGACAAGGGTAAAAATGGTTTTAAATTTTCTACAGCATTTTATTCAGAATCACCCATCAAACTTCAACCATCTTCGAGGGAAAATGGTCATGTTGATAAACCCCTATACGCTCCTATAACTTTTGAAGGTTGTGCTCGACAAAACAGTTACGATGACATTGACAGTGCAGTACAGTTCAATTCAATCACAGGCACTGATCGATTAAGTTTAATTCCACACTTAAATTTGGGCGTAGACAGCGACTCGGAATTTGAATCGGCAAAAAGTGATCCCTCTGATGGTATCGATGAAGTATCTCATCCTGCACAATGTGATATAACAGAAGGTATTGATAATTTGTCAATTACTGATAGTGAAACACTCAACGAAGAAGAGATTTTAACGGAAAGCGTTGAAAATCTTAATTTGAACGATTTAAACGAAAATAATGTATGTGTAAGTAATGGGCTAGCAGAAATAGTTACCAGTGAAGTTCCTGTCGATAAAGAACTATCGCCTGCTCCTGAAATTAATCCATCATTGCTTAATGCTGAGACGAAAACAGAAGATGAATCAGAAGATGATAAACCGCAACGAGTTCGCAGATGCTCTTCGCTTAAAACTGGAAAAACGCCACCCGGTACTCCGGGTCGTAAAAAAATTGTGCGTTTCGCCGATGTACTAGGACTCGACTTGGCGGATGTAAAGACTTTTATGGATGAAATACCAGTTATTCCAAAATCTGCTTACGATGATCTCAGTGGTTGTGACGTACAAAACTCACCACCAGCCCGACCCCCTCCGCGACTCGGTGCTTTAACTTTAGTTCCTCTATTCCAACTACCACGCGATGTCACAGAAAAATTAGAAAGACAAAATGTATGTCTGGAAAGCTCGCGAGTCTGCGACGGAGTCCATGTCACAATTTGCGGGTCAGTTCGAGTACGAAATTTAGACTTTCATAAGACTGTACACATTCGCTACACTATGAACCGTTGGAAGACATACACGGACTTACAGGCAACATACGTACAAGGTTCATGCGACGGCTACTCAGACCGTTTTCAGTTCGTTTTATATGCACCGTGCATTTCGTCCGGACAAAGATTAGAATTGGCTGTGAGATTTCAATGTAAAGGTCAGCAATTCTGGGACAGTAACAATGGAGCCAATTACTCTTTCGATTGCTTAGCCCTCGGCGCAGTGACGCCCGCACTGCAATCGCCAGGGACGCTTCATCCTACCGTGGACTGGCACCCGTCCTTCTACTGAATCAGTGGCACAACACGGAAGGTGTAGAGTTCATGTTGAGCGTCGGTGGCGAGCGATCGAAAGCGAGGAGTCCTACAGGTCTCGGTCCGGCTGTGTGTATGCGGAGTGGCTCGTGAAAGCGCCCGTTGCTGGTCACATTCCTGTGCCTGTGAAACTGCGGCTGCGAAGAGTTCGTTGGCAAATGAACCTAAACTGTTGAGGCTTATATCGTATAACTTTTGTGATATACAATTTAGATTAAGCTTAGGACGTGTAACTACGAGCGTTCGACTCGTGTAGAGTGCCATTTGCCGTAACGATGTTTGTTTGTAGATTTTTCGTAGGTACTATTATTTCGTAGTACGGTGTCCCCGTGGACAATAAAAAAGCAATAGTGGGTACTGAGAGTGTGCCGATAGCGAGGCGTGAGCCGCCCTCACCGTTCCTTTGTATATAGATCGAGAGATAAATTCTGAATGATATTCATTAATATTTTAATAAATCTTTTTACGAAACTTTTAGCCGTAATTAATATCTTTATCTCAAAAACCACTTAGATAGCGAGGTTTTATTCACATTAACTACGAAATTAGATAAATAAATATATGAATATAAAATAGAAAAATTGAATATATGACAGAATTAGCAATTGTTAGGTTTTTATAATGTTTTATGAATTGTTATAATAATTGTCTACATCGATGTCCGTTATTGAATAAGTGTCCTTAGTGGCAACCGAAAACTGTATGTGCTGTACTAGATAACGTTATTAAATCGATATAATATTTTCTATTTTTATAATTACAGAATCATGACAAGTCGATACCTACTTTAAAAAAGAGAATTTATATATCCGTTATACCTATCGGCCTTTGAGATTCTATATTAAAATGAGACTAATAGAAATTACGAAATTAAATTATTAATAATATTTATTACGACGGTTTTTTATTTTGTAAGTACCTGAAATCTTGTAATGTGGCCATATTAATGATTATTTTATATCGCGGAAACGCTATTCTATTTGATTATTTTATTATTGTTACTTTTGACACCTGTTTTAGCAATAAATAAATCTACGAATAAATGAATGTGCATAATATCATGAGCTTGATGTTTGATTTATCTCCTTTTATTATTAAACTTTTACATAAAATTAAAAAAAAATATAGGTCTGTTGGGTTTGTTTACGTCTCGAATAATAAATTCATAGAATAACTATTATTTCGTCGAAATATTGAAGACAAAATATGATAAAGTAAAAATACATTTTCTCATATCACTAGTATGCAACGGCCCATAAGTAAATTGTTGTGGGGCGTGAGCGTCATTCGATGGTCAAAGTCGAGTGTGATTTTGAAGACGTTTATCTCAAAACCTTGCAATTTGAGTATTAATTTTATTTTACTTTGACGTAAGATATTAGATAGTCCATTATAGAGAAAAGTTATAGGTTATGTGACCGGTAACCGTTACTGCAAATAAATCTATGATGGATGATAACTACGGAGTTTTAATTAAAAGTAGCAGGCGACCATAAACCGATAAGAGGTTATTTGAATGAATATATTTATATAGTTATTTCTTGTTATGGTTTATAATCATTCATTCGTCATTTAGTGGTGGTCACAGTCAAACGAGATTTTAGAAGGCTTAAACTCTATCTATTTATATACATTTTTTTATGTGAGGTAGTCTGTCTCTTGAGGCATGTTACAGGCTACATAACATTACGCTCCATAACAGTAGACCAGTGTACAATTATGAGTGCTGTTATAAAAGTATCAACAATTTTGGGCTACTTATTATTTAAATTAAAACAATTTTTCATTTAACATTTTCAATTTATGTATATTTTCAATACCTTTTAAAGACTAAACATATCACAATTATTGAATGATACTGTAAATAAATAAGTGAATAAAAAAAAATTACATAAAAACTATGAGACATATTAAAGTTACAAGAAAAATATATTTTACAACAGTCCCCCTGTTTAAAAACTGGCGGATAATAATAGTATTACTTAAAGCTACAATATTATATAAATATTGTATTAGGCGCTTATTCTATTTCTTTAATTATCTTTACTCCGCAGCAATATTAGTTCGTATAGTACTTTAATATTATTATTTTTTGTTTGATATTGAGTAGAAGATTTTAAATCAAACGTATAACACAACTCGGGCGTACGCTTAACGCTATCTATTGACCGTATTACATTTCACACATTTTTCACTAAAACGATTTTATCTTTCCTGTTAAAATATCTCGTTAAATCATTAGGTTTTTACTGCAAGACTACGTTATGTACTTTTAAATTATTGTTAACTAATACAATTAAGAAATAACCATCAACACAAAAACATTAGGTTTTATAGGCACTATTCAAACATTTAAATACAATATACAATAAAACGATAGGTACGTAGTGTTTCAAATTACAACATACCATTGTAATTAAATTTGTCAATTTACTTTTAAACGATTGATGTTAAACTAGTGGAAACATTTACCACAATTTTTAACATGATTTTAAAACTAAATGGTCCTTAATTTAATCAACTCAGACACCTAAGATAAATATTAAATTTATTTGTAGATACTTTGTATGTACCTATATTACAATTATAAAATCTTAAAATAGACAACATCTTACTTTTCAAGTAAAAAAAAATAATTGATAAGAGAATATTGTTGTTAATAGATCAATATAAATGTCACGCTTGATAAAAAAATTATATATTATTACAATTCATAATTTAAAAATACGCCTTTAATGTAGATACCTAATTAAAATAATCTATTTCATTGCACCTAGCAAAAAGTTGGAAATAACAGTTACTAGTGGTTAAAAGTAGATGGCGTAACTGTGCTTACAAAGTACGTAGTTTAACAAAATTTTGTAGATGTCACTAGTAGTTAGAAAGCTGCTAATGAATGCGATCGCCTATTAAATAAATTATTATTTTTCAATGTTGATAGATTTTAATAATATTTTTATGTTTTTATTACCAAGATCATAAAACCTATATAATATAAATAAAACATTTCGTAGTCTGTACCCTTATTTTAATTAATTTACAAGCAGTCTTTGTTATCGTTTTATAATGTATTGAAGTTTGTTGCTATTCTTTTGTTAGTTACAGGACTCTCGGGCAATGTTATGGAAGAATCTTTGAGAGCCTTCAATTGCATATGCAGTCTCTGTTTACAGAATTCGTAAAATTCAATCTCTCGTGTGAAGTTTGCACGGACGATCTGCTTCACCGCTTCCGACACTGGAGGCTTGAAGGCGTTCCGATTGATACGATTGAATTTGTTAAGTTCTTCTGCAAAGAAATACACAATTGATCAGAAATTACAATTACTGTTCTGTAACAGCCTGTTGGGTGAAGGCCTTTTCTCGTATTAAGGAAAAGGTTAAGAGCTTAATCATACATTTGTCAGAATATCTCCTGCTGTCTGGCACGAGATAAATTTAAACACAAGCATTTGAAAACTCAGATTACAATTAATATTTGAAAAACACATCATTTTAATTCATATTATCTTTATACAACTTGTATGTATTTAGTATAAATATACATCATTGGATATGGCCTTTTTCTTTGAAATAATTATTATGAAGTCTCTTGGATATATATTAACAATATTAGAGTAACAGCGATAAGGTTCAATCAGTACTTACCCCAATACAATCGCAGAGCGCCGTGGAAAAACCTCGGGATATATCGCTCTAAGGCTGTAAGTGTGGAGTTCATGTCTTCGAGCACGCCCACTACCGCGTATTGCTGCTCCACAACCCGCTTGGCGCGTTGAAGGGCTTCTAAGCTGTTAAATGGTCTGAAAGAATACAAAACTAATAAATATCTTGGTTAACCACCGTACATACGAGTTCTAAGTCATTATTGTAAATCTGAGCCGAGATGGCCGAGTGATAGAACACGTTGATCCGATGGTCGCGAATTCAACAATTCCGTATTTTCATGTAGGTAGTTTTGTATTAAAGTTTATCGGACGAAGGGACGACGAACTTATCACGAGGAAATCTGTATGCTATGAATGCGTTGAGAGAAAATCCTATTATTATTTTTTTATAAGTTAATACGAAAGTTTTTGGATAATCGGAACTTTACAGTAATACAGCGTTATTATACATTAGAATAAAACATATGCTACATTTTATCAACATCATCAACATATGTATCTTCCTATTTTTTAGTATATGAGCGAATTTGCATCAGAGTAGCGACGGATTGTCTATGCTATTGTACTTCTTATTGCAGAGTCCCTTTGCACTTCTGATAGGACGGTGAAAAGTTAACAGACTTTTACTCTTGTAATTAAACTACGTAATTTTAATTTAATATATTAACGTCGTTTTAACATATTTACAACATATAGGACATTAAATCTAATGTTTATAATTTAAGTCTAATTCCAACACAAACAACGCGTATCCTTAACAAGGGACTGTCATAATTATGTAATTAGTGATAATTAAAACATGAAAGATAAGAGATATGGCATACTCACGTGCACTGCGGGTCGTGGCCGCAGAAGAACAAGGTCTGTCTGCGATGGTCGCCGATACCTTCGTGCGTTTCGCCCTCCAGGTAGCGACATTCGCGGTCGCCACTCAAGACACACGTCTCGAAATCCTACAAATAATAAACATTATTCATTTAATATAATGTACACGTTTAAATATTAAATGAAATCCATATTATTGGCTTGCGTACATGGAGGACTTTGTTTGTGGTACTCTTGTCTTATAAGTAAACTTATTTGTATTTGGACGCCGATAAGCAATGTTAAATCACGCGGACTTCATTTTGTGAAACTAGCGTCTAAAGATGTCAAACCTATTCTTAATAAATTTGTCTGATGAAGTTTTTATCCATATTTTCTTTTCTATTTCGACAAAAATTATAATGGATTAAAAGCAGATTGGTATAATATATGAGATTATTATGTATTGCAAAATATAGCCACTTAATGTGCGAAACATCAAATTAAGAAACTTTTTTCCGTTATTATTTTGTTTTGACGACTTAAAATTTTTTATATAATGTTAAATGCGTTATGCATTATCTAAATCTGACATTTTGTGGGTTGACATATTATTGCTTCTAAGCATCCTTTTATACGTAAGAGTAGACAGATTTTGCTCCGCCACTGTCAGGAAATATTTAGGTAAAGAACACTATTTATTATACTTTTCATTATTCATTCGATACGCACGGCTTCGATTCCCTAACTACAAACTACAGGCGGCAAAATTATTTTAAGTTTTAGTATCACTCTTTTAATAGATGTACTTTAAAGAATTTCATTGATTTGCTTTTGTGATGCGTCTTTTATAGAGAAAATTTATTTATTTACAAATTAATTATTTGTAAATCTGTAAGTCTCTTGCAATAGGATCGCTTAAAATATGAGATAAAATTATTTTCAAAATACCTACCATAAATATTTATTTTATTGATAAAATATATATTCACTTTATTTATTAAAAAGAAATATTAACATTGTATCTTTTAAAAAGTTAAAAACGGATAAAATTTTAGAGGAGAAAGATTAGTTTTTTTTAACGTACTTACCTATTGTTGTTTATTTCCGCGTTTGAAATGGTTGTTTCACATTTGTAAATCCTGTTAGTTTTTACTATCATAAAGGACATTACCCTATCCTTACTGCCAGTAAGAAATAAGAGCATCTCAAACGAAATTACACGATTTTAGAACTCTAATTAGAACATCATATTTTTTGCTCCTCAAAAACTAATTTATTTTTTGCGTCCTCTTCGCGCCTCGTCCTGTCTGTATAAATAAATAGCTGCTGTGAACACTTTGTTTAACAATAGAGGAATAATTAACAAGAAAAAACTTTGCTCACGTGCAGTTGTTGACGCTATTGCCTCTTACTACACTAATTAAAGTTATAATAGCATTTGATGAATATGAAAGTACAGGTAATTATATTTTAATATGATATTGTAATTAAAATAAATAGCCTAGATTTTATATAATCTATGTCACCCAGGACATCGTTAGGATTGCAAAATATTTAAAGTAGGCAAGGGCGGATTCAGCTTCGCCGCCAGGGGGGAGGGGCAGCCCATGACCCCCATAACCCGCCCCCATGGATCCGCCCTTGAAAGTAGGCATTTAAAAGTTAAAGTTAAATACGTTAAAACATATATACCGACATATTCTAACACAGCGCACCCCTTAACTATCGTGTAAAAATTATAATTGTGATTTTGCTTGTTAAGATTTCAAATCTCTTATGTAAAATCAATATTTGTTTATTGTCTGTATTTTATTTTATTTGCTCTACCATACCGTTCATCCGAATGCGATAAAAC
This sequence comes from Hypolimnas misippus, assembly GCA_037950945.1. Lineage (NCBI taxonomy): Eukaryota > Metazoa > Arthropoda > Insecta > Lepidoptera > Nymphalidae > Hypolimnas > Hypolimnas misippus. Next base: position 8,687,467 of record JBBEEQ010000025.1, on the reverse strand, counting down.
TTTGCCAAAATATTGTTTACACTCCTTGAAATTATATAGGCATACTTTTATCTTAAAACAGATGATACACGTGGCGGAACAATAACGCGAGCGTAGCCGCGGTAAAAAACTAGTAATTTATAAAAAAAACTATTGTGAAATTCATAAGCAAGTATAACAAATTAAACAAATCGAAACTACTAATTAACGATAAATCTTATTGATTGGTCATCAATCTGAAAAGATCTTTATAGTGCCCGCGCACGCGCAGTCTATTAACTGCCAATAGTTATCCGTCACGGGCTCTTTTGAGTCACGATCGCATTGAGAAATATTATCCTGTTCAATTCAATCTATCAAACGTCATAATATTATTACATTTCGGCATAAAAGATGGTTTTGATCGATTATTATTGTCGCCTTAACGCTCAATTTATTATTGTGTTTTTATAGAGAATATTTTTCACGATCAATAAATCCAATTTGTCGCTACCGAAGAGCAAGAGACCTTCGGAGTTTTTTGGCGGCTGTAAAAAATGAAAGATTGTGTAAGGGTTCGCTGCTCCCGAGCTGATGAAAAAACACGGAACTTTACATCTACAACGTCAGCGCTAAATATAAGGTTTAGTTCGGCTGTAAATTTAATAATTTATAGTCTAAAATTAAGTTTTACTTAATTGTCTTGTTTGTGACATTTTAATTTGTATCAGATCATTTGGATTTGAGTAAAATAAGAAATGAATGTAGCTTATAATAGATCCATTACTTAGGTGAAACAGCTGTACGCAGTTAAATATTACTAAACTAGAAACCCACCCTGGCTTCGCACGTGTGCAATGTAGTTTTTTAAACACACATTACAAATCTTTGAAATTCTTGGCTATAATATGTATGTATTATACATATAAATATTCTTATTTAAAAACATTAATATTATATTATTCTTATTAATGAAAATCGTTTAAAATACGTTACATAGTTTAAAAGATCTAAGCGTACAGACTGCGGGAAACGATTTTGTTTTATACAATGTAAAAATAATCTACTATATTAGTATTTTAAGTGTTGTAAATTAAAAAAGTAAATAGCAAAACGCTAGAAGAACGTTTAACAGGCTTCTGTGTTTCAAGTAGCAACAGAATCGGCTATTGGAGAGTAATTTCCTCAGGGCGATGTGAGCCTCCTTTGAGAGTTAGAGAGGCTTAGAGAGGCTTTGTATATTTTATGTCCGTTCGGATCTGCATTGTATATCTTCAGTCAAATTGGAATTAATTATTTTGTAAAACATATGTTAAAATACACTATTAGCAGTAAATATTAAAGAATTAATTTGTTTAAAGTCGACGAAATAACGACGTTGTATAATAAAACGACAGCGATTTGATCCGAACGAACCTACTTTAATAAATATGGTACCATTTAAAAGCTATATTGTTCTAGTTGATCTTAGGCTATGTATTATGAATCGAAAACTCTACATTAACGCGAGAGAAGCCGCAGCCGTAATATATTAAGCCGTTTTATGTAATACATCATAGACTTTTAAACGAACTTCGGAAGCGTATCGACTTATGTAAAGTGGAACACTCGTCGCGGGAAACGTATTAGAAGTTACGTTCAACACAAGCCATTCATCATGCATCGGTGGGCCTTCGCGTTAATAATGTTCGAAAGGTTCACGAGTCATTTAATATGATTCATAAAAAGATCCGCTGTGCAGTGTGAAGCGTCTCTCCAAGCAGTGCGTGACTGATTGTTGGTCTATTGATCTGCAAATTGACGCCCGCGCCGGCCGGGGCTAATGAACAACTGACGAATGAAGTTCGCAGCATGAATAATGATTCCTCACTTTATAATTTAGAGACATAAATGTGACGCAAGAAAATATCAGTACTGAGAATTTTGTAGATGAATGAATGAGGTATTAATACGGAGAAATGTAAAATAAAAAAACAAAAACAAAGGAGCCTCAGGTGAATACTGTTTTAAAAATTTTGTTAATATTGTACCATAAGAATACTTATGACTTGGTTAATTAACGTTATTCAAGATACCAACTAAGGTAGTTGTAAATAATATTTTCTAAAACCTCAAATAGACAAATGTCACCTTAGTCTACTCGTGACCACGCACGCTGCAAAGTGCTCGAAACGTCGGGATGATAAAAATAGTTAATATACGCGATTTCAATTCGTTTAAAATAGTTTTATTTCAATTTGTTAATTAAGTTATTTATTTATTAGTGTATAGTTAATTAAGAATCTAACGATCTCATATTTTAAATTTTATCAAGTTTCTTAACTCTCAGATCGCAACCATATCAAAAATTAACAAATAAATCAAATCAAAACAATCGAAACACATCATTCTCTTTCTGTAAGTCGGGTAAACAGCGTAATCGTATTCAATTTTTGCATAATTTATACTTTGCTTTCGTAACGTGATGTTATATAACTGTTAGTTCTCGTCAATAAATTGGCTATTCAACACAAAAATATTTTTTCAATGCGAACCAGTAGTTCCTGAGATTCAATAGAACAAAAAAACTTTATAGCTTTATAATATAGTTATACCTTTTTCAACCAAGCAGGATCAGGCAGTGGTAGATCAGGAAAGGCCCTCTTCCTCTCCACGTAGTACCACGGCGCCCGCACGTAGTAATACCACGAGATCACTCGCTCCACGGGGTCTCGCACTACATTCACGTAGATCGGCGATGGGTAACCATATCTGAAACGAAATTGTTAATATGTATATAGATTTTTTAGGCCAGGAACCCTCGTGGATGCCCCCAGTCCCATTATCAAAGTTTCATCACAATTCGACCAATTATTTTGGAACGCATAGAAGACTGCATAGAATGTTACGCATTTGGAACGCATAGAATGTTATTTATATACATAGGTACAAACATAAAGACACATTTGCATATTTTAAAACAACCTATAACTACAAAAGAATTGAAACACTGGTTAATTTCAGTTCTTATTCAAATGTAAATGTGATCGTATTTGTTTTGGTTTCTCAAAATTCTTCCTCTTTCATTTTAATCTATCGAAAACAGATTTTTTTATTCAGAATCTAAGCGGTACGAGTTATTTCAAACAAACTCACGGGAGAAATATAGTTTTAAACATAAACGGCGATGAAAATAACTACATTTTAATAAGATCGTTACAAATATTTAGGTTACGGACAAAACGTGATACAGTTTTCTTGATTTCCATTTGGATCTCAACAATAGAGCAATTTGAGAGCACGAACATTTTCTAAACGTAATTATCCGGTTGTATGGCGGGTGACTGTTTAATCATCCGCTCAATTATTGACGATTATCATTAATCATTCATGTATAGGATGTGAAAACGTAACTGCGTGAGAAAAACCTAAAATAAAAATGTATTTTTTTTAAATTATACAAACAATAGTAGAAAGGTTATTAATTGTCTATTTTATCACACCGTGTTTTATTGATGACGACAAGTTAGGGAGCCACCGACTGCAGCAGTAACAGTCGCGGATTCGATCCTCGCTGATGTTTAACTTCTGTAAGGCCACACGAATTATATAGAAACCCGGCAAAAGATCATGAGATGTTTATGAGAGCCGTTAAATGCAAGGCGTTCATTTATTATGAAACGTTTTTTACAATATAACTGAAAAAAAAAAAATGCACAAATAATATTTTATAACTTGGTTTTGATAAGTGATAAGCAATAATGTGTCAACCCATAAAAGTAAAATTTAGAGATATTGATGCAATCTGATAGTGCATCACGTATTTAAAACATTACATAAAATTATATAAAATTTTGTATAAAATAACATTATATAAAATTTTTATTTAAGTTTCTTAATCTAATGTGTTAAGAATTCAAGTGCGTTCCATATATTGGATTATGTAATAATCTCATATATGTGTAAAAGTTATTATTGGATAAAACTTTTTACTATAAAAAAAAGTAAAGTAACAGCCTCTAAATGCCCCACTGCTGAGCAAAGGCCTCCTCTCCTATTAAGGAGAGGGTTTAGAGCTTAATCCACCACGCTGCTTCACTGCGGGTTGGCGGATATACATGTCTCAGAATTTCTTCCGGTACATGCAGGTTTCCTCACTATGTTTTCTTTCACCGACGAGTTCGAGATAAATTTAAACAAAAATTTAGCACTTGCACTTGCCTGCTTTAGTGCTAGCCGGAGTTTGAACCCGCGATCATCGGTAAAGATAGACGTGTTCTAACCACTAGGCCACATCGACTCTACTTTTACTATACCATACTTTTCATTCATTATACTTTTGATCGAAACAGAAAAGAAAATATGGATATATACTTTTTTAAACAGATTTATCAAGAATGGATTTGACATCTTTAGACGCCATTTTCTCAAAATGAAGTCCATGTGGCTTGACACGGTATTGCTTAAAAGCGTACTATTTTGCTATATTAAAATGTTAAATCCTGATATTTTTTTACGAAAAATTATATTAACACTTACAGTAGTTACCCTGGAAACTTAAATATTTAAAATAACTTAAGTTTAGACTTAAGTTATTAATAGTAATTTTATCATTTTATAAAAAGGATTTTTAAAAACCTATAAACGAGTATATTAATACACTTGATATATTTAGTCCACTGGTGGTAGGACAGCCGGCGTATTTTTCGTCCAGAGAATCGAAATTGCGATTCAAAGGGGAAATATTACGATTTGTAAATAGTTACATTTTCATTTTTTGTATACTATATTATATTTTAATTTTATTTTCAATAAAAATAGTTGAGTAAAAATTTTATACCTAAATAATCAGTGTAATGCATGTCGGGTGTACTAGCACTGTAGATAGTATTCAATAAATGTCACAGGCACAAAAAAATAAAGCCTAGATTAAATATATACCACAAACGGGAAACTTCCGATTTTATTATTAACTGTTGATCCAGTGAAAATCAAAGGGTTTGTCTTACAAACATTAGCGGTTTATTCATAATATATGCGAAACAAAAGCGATCAATTTGGTGTATAATTTATTTTGTTGTTTTATATTATGTATGCTGGCGCTTATATTCGTTTTATAATTATTATTGTTACCTATGCCGACAACGACGGTTACATTGTGATTGATGCTTGCAATTTAGTTTTTATTATTAGAAATTATCTAGCGTATGTTCTTAATTACGCGTATTGCGTTTTTTGCGCATAAGAGAAAGTTTTGTAATATTAACAATTCATAGCAATGTTGCTTATTCTAATCGTGGTAATATGATTTTAATATGTGTGAGATAGATGGTGTTATATTAAATACCGTTAAACTTATGGTTCGAAATAAGTATACATATTATTTTATTTATGATTAAATAGCTTAAGGAAGATTTTTGAATATATCTATGACATCAAAACGAAATAGAGTGAACCCCTTTTTATTCAAAATGTTTTTCTTCATTCTTTCTTCTTCCATCTTTCATAAAATTCAACAATTATACACTGTGTTTATTACCTTGTAAAGTTAGTGTAGCAAACGTGTTTTATGTAGGAGGCGGGCGGCGTGTGCGCAGACACGAGGCTCGCCAGCACCTGCTGATCTGCGGGCGCCAGGCGAATCGTCTCCACGCGCTGGACGGCATCGCGATGGAAACCTGCATTATAGAATATGTTGAAAATCTATGGATTAATTAATAAATTGTATGCAATATACTCATTATATGGTTTTAATTGTAACTTTAAATTTAACAAGTTAAAAGATATTATCTATTCAAAATAAATTAAATTGAAGTGTTTGTTTGTGATTTCAAATTAACAGCTTTTAACTAAATTTATATGAAAGTATGCACGGGACTTAGTTACTACAATAACACAATTTTTAATATTTTTATTTATTTTAATTAATAAATAAAAAGAAGGTTACGCGAAAATAAAATTGAAGCCAATGAAATGGTGTACAATATCCGATTCAAGTAGGAAAGGTAAACATTATTTAAATATAATTTTTCATCAAATAAACGCGCGCGAAACTGCGAGGCACAGCTAAGTTGGATATAAAACTAAATAAAATGAATAACTGTGAGAGCCGGAAAGTGGAAGTGCAAGTCCTGTTATGATTTATAATCTTCAATAAATATAATACGCTGTACTTCTCGTAAATTACTATATATTATAAAAAAATATATTTTCATAGCTATAATTTTTATCAAATATAATGCTTAGGTACTAAGTATATATTAATTGGACGCTAATAGGCAATAATGTGTCAAGCCACACGGAATTCATTTTGAGAAAATGGCGTCTAAAGATGTCAAACCAATTCTTAACAAATTTGTTTGAAGACGTATATTTTTTGTCTAATTTGGTAAAATGTATAGTGAGTTAAAAGCAGATAGGTATAATGAAAAGTTTTATGAAACAATAAGTTTTTCACACAAAGAAAACATCAATATTTCTCCGAATTCAACTTTTTGGGTACACATTATTGTATCAACATCCAATTCAGTGTATTTATTTTAGTAACAGTGGAAAATCTATAGGAGAAATGCCTTGTGAGAGTCGATAGTCATCTAATATCTTGGCACCCGCCATAGTTGGCTCACTTAAGAGCAGAATTTATGTTATGATCGCGTGTTTTGTCTTTATTGTTTCCGCGAGAAATGTGCTATAAATAATTGATATTTTTTACATTACTATTCACTAGATGGCGCCTACAACTTTTTATTTTATGAACGAGGTGAACAAGATCGTTTGTTTGTAGTTAGTTTTCTTTATGTGTTTCTTAAGTATTTGATATGGTATAGATTCACCTATTTGTCTAATTATATTGTTTTAGAACAAGGATTATATAAAAAACTATTGAAAATCGAAAAGCGAAAATTTTATGTAAAAAAAAAAATCCCAATGAAAAAGTAAGACTTAATTAGTACAATGGCAATAGGACGGGTGGGCAATTATTATTCATAAATAGCTGAAAAGTTTGTCCATTTAAATGTGCTTGTAACGATCTACATGTCCAATTAAATCATTTAGTGTTAGTTTATTGAGGAAGGATAAAGACTATATAACATTATACCGTGACTTATAGAAGTAAATCAAAGACCATAAACAACCAATCCGTAAGTTCGTAGCGGTGAAGCCGCGCGAGACAGCTAGTTAAAAATGAACAAAAAAAATCATTTCATACCAAACTGATTTCTTATAGCCAATCGCCTCAGAAGCTCCATGAAGGTTTGGCTTCCGACCTTAGGGACTCGGTTAAAGAACAACAGTTCGACATCAGCCCGTGCTGTGTTGTTCAGCTCCCACGGATCCGGGAGAATTTCCTCATGCAACTCTTGTTCCACTTCTTCGGATCTCATGATCTCCGATTCAAGGGTACGTTGTGGTTTACTACGTTCCTAGAAGGATAATTACCGCCAATTATTGAAAAATCCAATGAGATATGTCATAAAATATTACGTGTGAACCCTGAAATGCGCAACTAGAAGTCATAAAAACAAAGAATTGAATTGAACCCTGAGATATGTATATCGTAACAATAAATTTTTCCATTTTGTATTGTTCCAACTTACATTAGTCTATACTAATATAAAAAGCTGTTTATTTAAACTCGGTAATCTTAGCAACTATTGTTTTGATTTGAAAAATTTTCTTTGCGTTATATAGAACTTTATATGAATCGAAAGGTTCGGTTATAAAAAAATAAAAATAACTAAGTGACTTTACTGTGGTAGAGCCTAGTTGTAACCCACTGTCTCCAGTTCAGGCTGGCTGGATCTCTTGCTTGTTTGACAGCCATTAAAAAAAAATCGAAATTTAATTCTATAGAAACCATAGAACGCATGTACTTCATGTTCACCTAAATGGCAATATTCGTATTGTATTTAAATGTAATCTTGTTTGTTTAAAATAATACTGTATCACTCACAGCACCGGTGTTCCTCCGTATCGCCTCCAGCGCCTCTTTATACTCTTGCGCAGACGCGTACGCGTGTTCGGTGCGGTCTGTCTGGATTCCTGCAAAAATAATCAATATGTAGTAACAGTTTTAGAATAAACACTTTTGCAATTGTTTTCATCGTTGATAATTTTGTATTCGTTAAAAGTATATCAATTTACGCCAATGTTATGAAGTTTCATCGATATATTTTTTTTCATTATTCTTTAATTATATGTTTTTCTTACTTTTGTTTTATTAATTTACACACAAAGTAAACAAATTATTAATAATTAAAAATAAAAATTGAATAATAAAGTAACTAAAACCATTTTATACGAAATGATCATCATGAAATGTAATTTCATGCTATTGAACTAAGTTCCTTAACGAAAAAAAAAACCAAAAGCGTATACCAAGAGAAGATATTCGTAACTATTATTACTGTGTAATAACAGTGTTCAAGCCTCCCGAGCACCGCAGATAGATAATGCACCGCATTTACAAATTAGGTGTCTAATTTACGTATTGAAAACCAATAATTTGCATCCACGTATAATATAGTGGTAGCATTAAGCATTGCTTGAAACCTTTAGTAAAAAAGTAAATGTTCCAAAGGCCAGTGACTTAGTATTTTTTTATGTTTCTTTTTTTTTCTAATTTTACGGCTATTAGATATTTCGTACGTGAGCAATATTGAATTTAAGATTCTGTATACTTTATCATAAAAAATTACATATATGTGTATTTTTTTCTGAAATATATCATATCGTTTTTGCTTTAAAATGTTGTTCTATTAAAGTCTTCCAGCAAAATAAAATACTGATATAAATTCATTGCGTTTTATTCAAGTTTCAAGGACCATTCAGTTAAACTTCGCATTGTACGGCGATACTATCTTCAAAAGGATTAATATAATTCAGTTCATATTTGTTTCAGTCAAACAAAGACGGTTGAAAACTATTTTAAAGCATTCTCTTGTTTCTATTATACTTTATAATACGTTATTGATAAAATGTTTTCAACATTATTTTAGACTGATAGAAATTTCCAACTTTTCGACATTTCTTTGATGGATAATGGAGAAACAGATTATAAGAAAAATGTATATAAGAATAATTTATTGTAAGGAAACTTAATAGCTATCGTTAATTTAGCTTCTTCGACGATATTGTCATTTTCGAAAATAGACTATTTATCTTTATAAGTTTTTTTTTATTATTTCTATTAATATTAATATCGGTTCTGAAGAAGTGCGATAGGATAAATAACAATATATTTTCTGTTTCTGACCTATTAATTGGTTAGCAAATTGCTTAAAGTAGTGCTATAACTACATTTTAATTTATTATTTTAAACTGTATTACAATATGTATAAACGTTTAATTAGAAATAGTTATAGTACATAATATGATAATTTATCGTTTGACTTAACAACTGACTGTCCAATTACCCTTAAATCAAAATATGAAACCTATACCACCCCACCGAACAAAATCCATCGTGTTTTCTCGTGGCGAAATAATATGTGCATAATTGGTACAACGAGAAGCCACAAAACAAAGAATTTAATTGAAACGATTACTTAATTTCAAAATTTAACAATATAAAAATGGTCTATTCAAGTCTAAAATGTATAGTAGAAGTTGTAGAACTAAATGTTGTATTTTTCACGATGTACCAGAATAGAAAACAAAAAATGTTTGTAAATAGTTTAAAGTTTTATATGAAAAGTCTTTATTTGATGACACTATTGTTTTCGTTTTATAAAACGAGCGACCTTTGTACGCTTCAGAATGTTGACAATTCAATTCACTGGAAATTGGGTAAATTGAGAGACTTTTTTTATTAGTATATGCTGGATCAGGATGTTCAATAAATTTGTAATTCGTAAATGTTTGTACTGACAATTTTTAAAAGAGTGACAATCGAGTTTCTCGCCGGTTCTTCTTGGTAGAATCTACATTTCAAACCGGTGGTAGCTTGCCAATAATGTAAATACTTTTTTCTTTTTATTTAACTTTTGTATTAACGATTCAAAAGTGCTCGTAAGAGCCTACTTTAATCAAGTATACATATGTTTACTTTGATTTGATTTTTATATAAAAATAGCTCGCAAACGAGCAGGTGAGATACCTAATGTTAAGTAATTAAGTTATCACCACCACATTTGCAACACTAGCCACAAATGCATTGCCAGAATAAAAAGGAGAAAGAGAACAGGAAATAAGGAAAGGAATAAGGGACGGGATTAGGTTTCCAACTCTCTTATTCACTGTACGATATGCAACGATATTAGCTACTTCATACTTCTGTGAGAATTAGCAAACTCGGTAGACTCAGCCCTTATACGAGCTGTGGACTACAGCTGGACTCTACCTCAACGAGGTTAATTTACAATACCTATACATAAGCATCCACACATTTTTATCATCATCAATGGTGATAAAATTTCTACATATAATATCATTGATCATGCATTATAAATATTATAACCTAATATGATAATGCTAACATTTTTACCTATCACTTTAATGGAAGAGTTATTCCTACTCCTATTATAAATGTTAAAGTTTGTGAGGATAGATCGACGTTTGGAAGTTTTGATGGATGATGTTTGATCCTCTTTCATATAAAACATTAAACAGGTTTGATGAAAATTTACAGATACTTTACAATATATTATATACATCAGGATATGACATAAAAACATATACACATGCTACTTTTTGTTAAAATAAGTATACAGCCTTACAATTACACCTGAAATTCTTCGGTATAATTTACGTCCTCCCGCAGACAAAGGAAGATTGATGTTATAGTAATCTTCCCGGTGTCTCGAATATAACGGTGGTGTCGCTGATAAACTGTATCGCACGATATAAATCACGTCCGAGTGGTTCCGTACTCGTGACCCCCGGGTGGAAATTGTCTTTCACAAATCGATAATACGCATTTTATGCAGGTAGTTTCCGCAATGAGCTCAGTGCTCGAGACGTTTCCCTAGGGAACCTTTTGAATGTTTGTTTACTCTGTGATGTAAAACGCGTTTCGGTTTTGCGGTTTCTTTGTACCTTTGTTATTATTACTTCAAATTCTTAGGCGAGCGTTACATTTGTGAGTTTTATTCTCGTAAGTATACTATAACTCTGTAACTGTCAAAAATATTGCATTGACAGTAAATTCTTTTTCATGCAAAGCGATGACAAAAAAATTAAATAAATCTTTATGAAACTCTGAGAGCAAAACTTATAAGTGTAATCCTTGCCTTAAATGTATTTCTGACAACATCTGAGTAATAATTTTGGAATAAGAATAATTATTTATTAAAAATACGTAATAAAATAACGTCTATTAAAACATGAAAATAAAGTTATAAATTCCACAATACAGTTAACAAAACAAATAATGGCAAAGTAATATATTACTGAAACGACTAAAAGCTGCCGTGGTTTTGCTAAAGATAACCGTTAGGGTATACAATCTACCAATTTATCTTGACAAAAATGTGTTAACAAATATATCATTCAACTTGATGATCCCATTTGATATAATCCATTCGATCTTAGCGTTACTCGGCCTTCTACAAATAAAAGGAAATTTAAGTGGAACGTGTACTTTTTTTAATGAAGCATATCAAATTGTTTAATCTCGTAAAAATCGTAAGATTATTCACGACTTTTAAGTGTTAAAATAAATTTACTGATACTAAGTCTCATAACCTACATTTTTACGGTTTTATTACAAAAAAATTACGTCATTCTTTAGAATTTACTATAGGATTTATAATATAAAAATAGCTAAAACAACACAAAATACATACAATTTTTTCATTATTTATGATATTTTTTTACCTATAGTATATTAGAATAGTATACTATAGGTAAAAAATTATAATAAAATAATGTTTAAAAATGTTCCTAAGAGAGAAAAGAAATATAAACCTAAAAGAAATTAAAAAGTCACATCAACCCATGCCGACCATTAGACCACGGAGTCTAAAAAGATTTTTCGGAAGCGCGACCGCAAAAACTACATCTTCATTTTAAATAATAACGTTGTAAGAAAATAAATAAGGCCGCTTTGATACACGAGTAATAACGATATTGACGAAGAAAGAACGTGTCCATAATGAATCGTCTATAGCGGGTTGCTTCCGTCCTACATAGTTTTCTGGTCCGTGTTGCCAGACTTTACAATAATGAGTTCTTTGCTTATATGATAATGAATTAAATTATTGCATAGAATTGCTATGAACTTTGTTGACGCTGACGAGATGATTAAAATTATATGTGATCTATAGAGGTTTGCTTCCGTCCTACATATGTAGTTTTATGTTCAGTGCTGCCATATTTTGCAGTAATTGTTTCTTTATTTTATAATTTTATACAATATATGTATATTGATATATGAATGAAATTATTTCACCGAAATGGATTACGAACTTAATTGATAATTAAATAACACGTGTGTTATTTTATTAAGAGGAGCTATTTATATTTTACTAATATTATAAAGTTGAAAATTTACCTAAACACGTTTATTTCAGGAACAACAATTCTGATTTGAAAAATTATGACTTATTTTTTCTTTTAAATTAGTTGGGAAACGAGTAAACGGATCACCTGGAGTAAATCACTGATTCTCATGAACGTTTGCAACACCGAAGAAGCCACAAAAGCGTTACCCGCTAAAAAAGAATAAGGTAACTGAAAAGTAGGATGTAACCCTTCCCTAGTAATGTGAGAGGTAAAGGATAGGATAGTCAAGTTTCCTCCTCTTTCAAAAATGTTGGTTAAAATAGCACATTCATCAAGAAATATTTAACATCTCATTTTGAGACAAAGGTACAGAGCAATAAACAGAACCTGATGTGGCAAGTAGCGTAAATAAATGCAGGTGAAGTTATAAGGCTCAACTAGTTACATATAAAACTATTTAACTTAATTGGACTCTTACATTAATATATCAAAAGATTAAATGGTGAAGTAAATCATCGTTTCTGCTTAGATAATCGCCAAGATAAGTTTATGTGAGATAAAATTCTCTAGATAAAATAATTTCATACTAATTGTGCCTAACCTTCTCCGCAAGAAAGTAAAGATAATGTTTTAATATGTAATTAATGAAATCCTTTATTGAGTATTTTGTTATGTGAATACAATTTAACAAGTTACAAAAAAAACCATTAAAGATTTGCTGTCATACTACAAAAGACCCATTAAAACCATGTTCAACACGTGTCTAGCTAAACAGTGTTTAAAAATTAAACCTTGCTTAAAATATTATCTAAATTGCTTAACAGCGAATAAACTCATAAAAAAACTTATTGATAAAATGTTATACGTTACATTTGACAGCTGAAATAGGTTTTAGACATCTATTAAACTCACTTAAACGTATGTTAATCTATATCTAAAGCATGTTTAACTCAAAACTGTCTTAGACGCGCGTTTAACGTCTGTTTAAATCTTTTGTAGTAAGGCAGTAAAGATTTGTAGTTCTAAAAATATACCACTAATAAGTGAGAATCGTTACTAACCAATTTTCAATCGTTATAGATCTTAAACTATAATTCCGATTGATAAATGATATGATGAACCTAAAAATGATTTTAAATACCTATTCAATGATACCCTGTATATTGTTCGTCGATTTTAATTTTCTTATTTTTCACATTATGGCGTCCAAAATCGGCCGTCACGACGAATCACACGACGTATCACTTATCAAAATCGGCCTACGCGTTTGGTCTGAATAGTGCCCCAAGTGGTCTAAATATTAGACTGATCAATATATTACACCCTCCTTTGCGTCGCACAGTTGGGTAAAAATCAACGCTTTAACGTACCTGCTATATAACCTATGTCACTTCGTGTATATGTGTATTATTGAAATCAAATTGTTAGAATAGGTCTAGTAGTTTCAAAGATCACCTTTACATAGTATAAAACAAAGTCACTTCCCGTCGTCTATACCTTTAGATTTTTAATAACTACGCAACGGATTTTAATGCGATTTTTATCAATAAACCAAATGATTCGAGAGGAAGTTTTATATGTATAATATGCCTATTGTAGTGCAGAAAATCCGAGAATTTCAAAGATTTGTAATGTGTTGTTGTAAGAAATTACATTATCCCCGTCCAAAGCCGGGGCGGATCGTTAGCGAGTATTTTTAAAAAACAAATACTCTCAACTGTACCTATATAATTTACCACTAACTCTCCCGGAAGTATCTAGTTAAGAGGCGAGTAACCAAGATAATTACTATTTTAAAATTGCAATACACATCACAACTGTATGACCGAATATTGACAAGGAAATTGATACCTAAATGAAACCATTGTGACCGCGGGCTAAATTATTGCGATCTCACTACTACCTATCAATTCATATGAAAATCATGGTATGTACAACTGTATACTAACGTAAGGAAACCTTAAGTATAAATAGTGTAGCTTTGTTTGAATAAATTTTAATGAGATCCTACTATTATCTTATGTACTTTGTATTGAAATAAAAGCCAATATTTTTCGTTTGTTTGCGCCAAACATCCCGATCCTCCGCAACCCTCATCCAGCCCGCTCTGGCAACCTTGCGTATGTCGTCAGTCCAGCGGGCCGGAGGGCGTCCTACACTACGTTTGCCAAGACGCGGTCTCCACTCCAGGACTCGTCTGCTCCAACGGCCATCGGTTCTGCGGCAGACGTGGCCGGCCCATTGCCACTTCAGCTTGCTAATTTTTATATTTTTTATTACATATAAAATATTAGAAGGCGTAAAAGGACATCATTTGATTTTTATATTAGATTAAAAATTTGTTATTGTAAATCTAAATTAGCAATAAAAATAAAATATTTCAATAAATGATTTAAGAATATTTTTTATTTGTAAAATGTGACTCATAAGCCGTTAATGAAATTACCTGTGTGGTTTTTATACTCATTATATCTACTGAACCCGAATCAACCGCAAAAGCCTTTGCGGCTTCGAAATAAAGATGTAACTGTGATCTTGAAAATGATGATAGACATCGCATGACTCCGTCCTAATGAAACGTATTTAGTTTTAAATGATAACAATTTCGAGCGCGTCTCGAAGATTCATCTTAATTTCAGACCCCTGGGCTATGTACTCTATCTGGACACGCCAAATTAAATATTAAAATTAACTACGTAGATTTGTTTATAATTTCGCTGTGAGCAGATGTAATTTATTGTGTAATACAAAACGTGCCTGCTCGATTTATAAGGAACTGGGAGCCGTTACACGAACTTCTTAGAAGATTTAGGAGAGGAAGCTGAATTGTAAATGACCTATTTTAATATAAAACCGTTTAATAAAACGAAGTACCTTGAAATATATTTTCGATATGTTTGTCCCCAATTTTAAAATTAATTTAGGTACATACTCGTAATCTAATATTAACAATTAATTGATAATGGGATTTAGTAATTCTTGGATACAGAGAAAGTAGATTACGATATTATAATTAATTATGCGGATTAATTATGTGGGTAAGTTCTTTATTTATACTTAATTTTGTTTTGTAATTAAAAAGTGAATTTGAAAGATCGTAACAATAAGATCTTTATCAGCGCCGAACGGTAGCTCGTGTAATTAATTGTTAGTTTAATCAAATCATTGATTTAGAAAATTAATACGATAAAAATCAACAGCTGTATTAAAATTATATAATTATACACGTTGGCTTATCCAAGACCATGCGATAAAAATGAATTGTGTACTTTTAATAATTTAAATTTAAAATATTTATACTTCGTTTATTTTATGACTAATTTTAGACCGAAGCTACGCTCGCGTTAATGTAGATTTTGTAACGCCGGACGAACCTAGAAATTTATTTTTCTACCTGTTCTCATACGTGTGTATGTGATAGGTTATACGTGTGTGTGTGTGTGTGTGTGTGTATTGCAAGATAATTAAAATAAGCATTAAAGCAAATGTAAACAATAATTCGATAAAGTTTTGTCGCAATCGGATAAAAGGCGTGACAGCGAGAAAATACAAACAAACAGACATTAACATTTATATATTACATGTAGATAATAAATAAGTACTATAAAACAACACTCGCCAACAACTTTTTTCAAACAAAACGTATTCATATCACATATAAAGATATTCTCAAATAAATTGCAGGGTAAAAAATGAATTCAGTTGTATTTGCGCTTATAAAAGTTGTGGCGCATTCAATTTTTTGCTTCATCGCCGTGAGAATAATTTAAATGAAAACATTTCAAACTCGAACGCAACCATGTAGTGTATTAACATAATAACTAGAGGGAAATGCGGGTTTTTCATCATAATTACACCCTACACCGGTCGAGACGAGTTTATTAACATAGGCAGCTGATGACTTTTCATACTATTTACGGATAAAGAATTATTGATTCACAAATACGTAAGAATACAATATAATTCTATATTTGGATGGAAACATGTAACTCAGCATGAGGTTGTCAGGTGGTTGAAAAATGTATAGAACATTTTGTACGCATGTTTTAAATTATTTATTATACGTATGGAATAGGAAATGTATAGACGAACAAAATCTAAATTTATGTTTAACTTCATACAATTTCGACTATAATTAATAATTAACTGAAAACAACTAACATTCAAACACGTAATATAACAATCTTTTTTAGTATTTAAATGTAATTCTTAAAATTCGTATTTATTAGTCTGTAAATTCAATACAATACAATACCTAATTATGTATAAATTATTTGTATTGTCTAATAATATTGTAATTTTCAGAGCAATAATTATATTTATTGTGTCAATTTGATGTAAATACAATGATAATACAAAACAAAACGCAGAGATTGAAATTAGGATCAAGATTTTAAAGTCATTTGAACGCGCTAATGAAGCAACGTGTAACAATATCGTTAAGATTATCAGCTCTAAACAGTAGCTCAAGTAATAAATTTTTAGTTTAATTAAATCGTTAATAACGAAATAACAATTGTTACTATCTGTATCTATATGTCAATATACACATAAACACTTTTATACTGAGCACTTTGACATTAACAACTTGATGGACTAATTTCATTTAATTATTGAAATTATATTAACCAAAAAATGAAATAGATTTTATAATTTAAAAATTAAAATGACAAGCTCCGAATAGTAAGTAGTAATTTAAATGATATGCACGTAGAATTTTTTAATTTTTTGATTTTAAGTTCTTCGAAGTGATATTAATATTTAAATATTTGTGCTATATTTTTATGGTAATGTATTCAAAGACTTATATAAAACCCAATATCTATATAGAAGTAGATATACAAGAGACAGATGAAGTAATATCTGTGTATGTGTCAATCTAAACACGTCTGTGTACAAAGTTACGAAAATGAAATGTTTTTCACATACATCTATACTAATAATAAAATTCTAGAGGGTCGCTGTCTGTACATGGAAGATATATGAAAAAAAATATTATAGGGGGCCTATACCAACGCAATAGAACCCAAAACAATGATTTTTAGAATTCTTATCTGTTTGTCTGTTTGTCTGTTTGTCTGTTTGTCTGTTTGTCTGTTTATCTGTGCGTTTGTGCACGCTAATCTCAGAAACGGCTTATCCGATTTAGATGCGGTTTTCACAAATATATCGTAGTAAGCTTCACTTAACATTTAGGGTTTGTTTTATGTCAATCGGTCCATAAATAAAAAAGTTATGTCAATTTAAGGAATCACGTTGAACATTTTTTTTGTGTTTATAACTAAATACATGAAAGTATATACAGTACTTACATAAAAAAATTCATTTTTAAAAATTTTGTCTGTCAGTCTGTCTGTCTATCTGTTTGTTCCGACTAATCTCTGAAACGACTTAACCGGTTCTGATGGTACTTTTTGCAGTTAGAAAATGTTATAAGGAGTGACTTGGGGCTACTTCTATTTTAGATATTTTTAAATCTATATATATGAAAAAAATTCTAACGGGTCGCTGTCTGTACATGTAAGATATATGAAAAAAATATTGGAGGCCTTTACCTACGCAATAGAACCCAAAACAAAATTTGTTAAAATTTTTGTCTGTTTGTCTGTTTATCTGTGCGTTTGTGCCCGCTAAAAAAGATATGTCAACTTATGGGGTCACGTCGAACATTATTTTGTGATTTTCACTAAATGCATGAAAGTACTTACATCAAGTACTGTCAGTCTGTTTCTTACGACTAATCTCTGAAACAGCTGAATCAAATTTGATGGGACTTTCACTCGCAGTTAGAGGATGTCCATTAATCACGTGAGGCCCAGAGAAGGGAGTGGGAATGGAAGAAAACAATCACAAAATATCACAAAGTCTAAAAAGTTCTTAAAAACATTACAGCAGCCCCTATAGCTAATATTATAAGGATTAAATTAGGCTACTTATATGAAAAAAATATATTTATTTTAATCAATAAGTAAAAAAGAGAATTACACGATAACAAAATATTGTAGAAACCAATAAAATAGTGAACATTTTCCGATTTAAGAAGGGAAGGTATACATCTATACAAATAAATAAAATTGATGTGTCTGTTTGTAATTTTAAATAAATGCATATGAAAGTATACACGGTACTTACAACAAAATTACCAATTTTAAAATTTTTGTCTGTCCATCTGTCACTCAGTTTGTTTCGACTAATATCTGAAACAGCTGGACCGATTTTGATGAAATTTTCACTAGCAGAAAGCCAATTTTATAAGGAACAAAATTGAAACCAATGAAATAGTGAATAATATCTGATTAAAATAGGGAAGATATATGGATGCTGATAAGCAATAATGTGTCAACCCGCAAAAAGTCAAATTTGTAGATATTGATGTATTTTGATACTACGTTACCTATATAACACTATTAAAAAAAATCAAGTCATCTAAACTAAATAAATATGGAAAAAAGTTTCTTAACTCAATGTTTCGAATTTCAGGTGCGTTCCATATTTTGCAATTTATAAAATAATCTCAAATATTTAAAAACTTATTATTAGATAACATATTAAATAAACCTATCTGCTTTTGATTCATTATACAATTTATCAAAATAGAAAAGAAAAAATGAATATATACGACTTTAAACAAATTTATTAAGAATAGGTTTGACATCTTTAGACGCCATTATCTCAAAACGAAGTCCGTGTGGCTTGACACATTATTGCTTATCAGCGTCCATATATCAGCGTCCATATATAATCATTTTAAGAAATAATATATTTACGTAGTAATTTTTTTACTGGATATGATAGAACAAAACCGAAACTATAAGCAAAAGCGAAAAATAATTTAAGTCACAGATCCGATTTTGATTAAAACTAAAACTGCATCATTAGTTTTTTGAAAAATAAGTTTTCCTAGCCAGAAACGAACACGTTGATTCTGCAAAAAAATAACATTCTGTAGTATTGCACCATCTGATACCTTCATACATTATAAAGATCAACTTTAGTGAGGTAATACTATACAGTAAACTGCAACAAAAAGAAAAGGCTATTTTTTTTTACAAAATTTTATCAAATTCTTACATTAATTAAATCTTTAGTAACGGGATGTTGTAACGCTAATAGCGGGTGAGTACAATAGCCGAGTCCAGTGAAATGTAGATTTTCAACAAATTGATTCATCTTTTTAAGAATTATCTGAACCTACCTAGGTAATTGAGTAGATGACGGGGACCAAAACAAACGTGACATTCTATCAACTTTGTATAACTCACATAGAAAAAAAGACAAACATAAAAGAAGTTACTGTGAGTAATTCATTTTATATATTTTTGATTGTATTGTTCACACTCTTCCTCACTTTAGTAGGTGACTAGCATTTTGATGCAATTCATAAAGAAATCGTTCGAAGTAACGCACATTTTTTTCTAAACTTACCGGAACCCATGATTTAGCCCACATATTTGATTATGTCTATGTAGAATCGAATACTTAACCTTATTAATGTATAGATTTAATGTTATTTTGTAAAAAAAAACCTTTTCCTTTAATTTGCCGCTTACTATTACTTTCCAAAAGTTGATCTTTACAAGTGACACAATTAGGTGGTGCAATAATACAGAATGTACTTTTTTTTAATTAGTGGGTCCTATTTCTGGCCAGGAAAATCATGAAATAAATAAAATTATGATACAGTTTTAGATTTTTCAAAATCGGACACGAGACTCCATTAAGTATCTTTCGCGATTCCTTATAGTTCCGGATTTGGCCTATTAAGTCCAGTAGAAAAAGTCACCCAATATATAATACAAGGAGAACCTAGGTGGGAACTTACTGTTTTGCAGTCGAAATTTTAAAGACTACCACAAAACAACTTTTCTTCAACATTTATAGTGAAAACCGTGGAGGAATACCATATCTGAGTTAGTGTCTGCTTATAAATACAACCAGAAAGTTCCCAGATTCAAAGTAAAAGGCTCCTTTCTGGAGCAGCACCGCAGACTATTATAACCTTGCTTTGCAGGAGACATGCCAAGCATTCTGTAGTCCACGCGAACGAAGTCGCGGGCACAGCTAGTATATCCTATATTGCGTAGCGATCGCTCTAACTCGGCGTATACTAATAGGTACTGTAGGGAAGGAGTTTGTATAAGGAAATGCATTTTGCATGTAATTTAATTTTGAATTCTCTAAGCCTATCCTAAGTATGGAAGCGAGCTGCTTTTCTGAGAAATAAAACGTGTAGAGATCTTAACTCGTAATGAAAGCTAATTAAACTCTATAAAACTTGGCACTAACGTAAATACCTTTAACATTCGCTAGACATTATTGTTTTTAATCTATATACAAATAAAAGTTGTTTCGTTTAAAAAATATATGATATAATTTCCCGGAAAGACGTCACCGACATTTCTAGCATACAGGATGTTTTCTCTGGTTTTTCTGTTAACTTGTAACTTGATCGTTTGTTTCTAATGGACTTTGCAGTTCTTTTAATCATTGCCGGAATTCTTTCTCAGTATCAAAGCGACATAGTTTTTATAATAATACACACGATCTTATGTACTTTTTTATACGTTGGAGGTTTACATATAATCAACCAAACGAGATTTTTTTTTATTATGCCTAATATAAATATTTTAATGTACGATAATGATAATGATGTAGGTACTATGTGGAAAATAAGTGATGAATCTTTCGGAAAACGCAGTTAATGATAAAACTGAAACTGTAATTTCGGTAAAAACTACGTAAATCTTTGTTTTGATATTCGCTAAATCATATAAAACCTTTGTCATTAGTAACATCGGTCTTGTTAACGTTCGGCGATACCACTGTTTAGAGGTGTGTTTTGGATAATTAAAGTTGACATTTTCAACTTATAGATAGAACTTAGAGACTGCCTTTTATAAAAATCGTACGGATTTTACACATCTGCATCTCAGGACAGTTTTTAGTTAAACACCATTTGAATTAAGTTTTATTATGTATAAATGCTTAAGTGAGTTTAACATAATATTAATAAGTTTTTATGATTTTACACGCACTAAACCAATTTAAACACGATTCTGAGCTATGTTTAACTTTTAAACATTGTTTAGTCAGATACTGGTTTAACATGGTTTTATTTAGTATGATGGAAAGAATTTTGTAGGTGCTTAAATAAGAATTTCTGTTCATCAAGAAATACATAATACGTAATTGTAGATGTAAATAAATAATTATCTGTATTATTCCATAAAATGTTCTCCATGTAGCTCTGATGCATTTTTATGTTATAAACAACTGTTTACGTTTGTGGAAATATTTCGTTCGATTATGGCCGTAGATCAATTACTGAGTCCATACAAGCATGCATTGCTTAATTAAGAGCTACCCAACTATAATAATAATAAATCCAAGATGGCTTAGTGGTAACAACACGTCGATCTTATCCGATGATCGCGGATACAAATCCCGGCTAGTCCGCTGATTTTCAAGTGTTTGTGTTTAAATTTATCTCGTGCTTGCAGTGAAGGAAAACATTGTAAGGATACCTGCATGTGTCAGGAGAAATTCTATCTCGTGTATATTAACTAAACCGCATTGGAACAGCGTGGCAGAATACGCTCCTCACCTTCTGCATAATAAGAGAAGAAAGTTTTTCCCAGCAGTGGGATATTTACAGTATTCGCAACTAACATAAACAATTGTTATCCCATCTTATTGATAAAAAAACTAGTAAGTGGTGGTGGTAGGTAGTAAGTGGTTAAAATAGCTATTTATGTCAAAAAATAAGACACTAACGGTAAAGTTTTCAGGTGTAAACCAATGACAAACTAATTTAAAATATCTATATAATATAAATAAATCTTTATGTTCTCACTATACCACTAATGTCCTTGCAAGTAAAGTCTAGTATATATAGTAGTATTTTGCATCTATTTTTGTATTAAATAAACTATTTTTGATTTTAGTATAAACATTTCATTAAGTTACGTTTAAGTCATGTATTACCTTTTTGAACAACTTCGAAAAAGGAGGAGGTTCTATGTTTGACTGTAGGTATGTTTTTTTTTTAATTTTGATTTAAATAAAGCGTTTCTATGTTTTTAGTTGTCTATAGTTACTATTTAATATTTACATGTAAATGTAACTTACCCGTGTGAAGTCTATTTTTAAACTTGGGTGGGCGTCATATTTCAAAACATCTTCCCCCAGGCCTTATTACAATACAGAGCGAGTGTTCGCGAACTCGTTAGAATAATTGTTATTTATAGTTACAAAATTGACATTACTATGCGGTAAATGCTCTTTCAGCCACAAAAATAAGAAAAAAATTACATAAATAATATTAATGCATATTTAATCTGTATTTTAATTTACAATGACAAAGACGACATTGAAAAACAGCCCAAGTACTTTATGAGTTATAATAATAGATTTAACCTTGTAAGAACTTCTAATTCCACATTAAATCCATTGTTACCGAAAACAACAAGTCTCTTCTTATATAATAATCACAGATGTACATAATGTTAGTTTAATGGTCCTCCGTCATGACAAAACAAGCAAGCATTTAAGAATCATCTGGAACGGAAGTAATATTTTAATCTTTTATTGTTTTTAAATGTAAAAAACGTGTTTTGCCTTGATATTAACCCTCGCAGTTCAAGGAACCTGATGCGGTTATTACGTAACTACGCGTACCTACAGGTTGCCTTTTATAAGCGTCAATGTAATTGAACCGTTTTGCATATCGATGTGCTATCATTATATTATTAGATGTAAGAAAAAAAGGGACAGACTTCTTCTGTAAAGAAATAGTTATATGGTAATTTATAATTGACTCAACTAGTTTTAGAATTTAATAGTCGTCTATGTCATTAAAAAAATATTCCCTTATTTTTGTGCGCAAGTTAATTGACATGATTGCTTTATTTTAAGGGAATTGCTTGTTGGTTAGTAAATGCAACAGGTAGAAATTAAAAACAGTGCGCCTTAATTTGAATCTTCAAGATTATAATTGTATATAGTTGATACCGCCAGTTGTCACACAGTTTTTTTTTTCATTTATGAACATGCATTTTGCTACAAACATGCAACTTGCTAAATACTATCTATATAAAACATGGTAATAGTTTAAATTATTTTAATACTACAACGCCATTAACTTGACAGCAGTAATTTATCGTAAGAATTTCTAATATTTTGATACCGATATGAGAGATAATCTACGTAATTAATAAAGTTATCTTTTTAAAAAATCTTTAATAAATAATTTTATGAAAGTTTTAGAAAAAGGTGAAATACTGAATTCATTTCAAATATAAGATTATTTATTCCTTTCTTTTTGTTTACCAAAAGAAATGAAGATACGAAATTACTATTCTAACATCTATCTATCTTTAATTTCAGTCACGTTTAAAGTGAAGGAATACGTAAACTTCGTAGAATTTCCATGTCTAAGGATCAAGTGTTTGAACTAACGCAGTCTATACCTGGAATGGCGGGCACCATGGTAATGACTTTTAAAAGCGTGACTTCCCAGTATCGCAAGGATCAAAGGTTTGCCTCACTTCTTGTGATATAGACCCTCTTTTAAAGGGTCACAATTAAAATACATGAAGATGCATTTGAAGTACCTAAATTCTATTAAATGTAATTCTTTTCGTACATTCTGATTTGAAAAGTTATTATATTTACATGTATTATTTCAAAATCTTATAAATAAATAATTCGTTCTGCAATCAATACACAGATAAATTAAGATGTATTGTACAATATTGAAGTTTTCTTTCGAAAAAAAAAATGATTTATAATTTAAAGTTGTATTTTGTAAAAAATATACCTATTCAAAAAATATGTATTATGGATTTTTTTATTAAAAACGTTCTAGGATCATTTTGACATACTTAAATTTTGCCACGAAAATTTTTATTTCGTATGGCATTACCAT
This sequence comes from Hypolimnas misippus, assembly GCA_037950945.1. Classification (NCBI taxonomy): domain Eukaryota; kingdom Metazoa; phylum Arthropoda; class Insecta; order Lepidoptera; family Nymphalidae; genus Hypolimnas; species Hypolimnas misippus. The sequence continues at coordinate 8,663,160 of JBBEEQ010000025.1, read as the reverse complement.
TATAACGGTTTTAACAAACTGACATCATTAAATTGATGGAAATTAAGATCATGTCAACGTGCTTTATATGGAATGTCAAGCTTGTTTAAGCGATAATAATGAGGTAACCAAATCGAATAATTCTAACTGTATCCGACAATACTGCACTCCATTTCGAATACAATACCACAAAGGGACTATCGTTTTGCCATAAGGAGCAATAAACTGATGTAACAATGGTCCCTGTGCCGAAGGACGATAAAACGAATCACGATAGTCTTCCGGGTCCCTAAGGGCCTGACGCGGTCGCTGACCGACCTTTGAATAGACAATGATATTACCTTTACGTATCCTTTCTCAGATTGCAGTTGCTGTAACGTTTAGTAACACTTAATTAGACACTTAAAGATTAAAGCATTTGTTGACTCTCGTGTAAGTATAGTCTTGAGTACTTAAACGTATGATTTTGAGTCGTTATATGAAATCATTTGAATTTAATTTATGTTTGACGTAAAATTATTCAAGTAGAAAGACTATAAAGCCTTATTTACATTGCGAATTTAGCGGTATGAAATTGTGAATTTCATGTCGTTATTTTCACCAATACCAATAAAGTGATCACATTTAACAATGCAATTGTTATTTTAATGACACGTGCATTGTAAGACTTGATATTTAAATTGATAAAGTTAATGTCATACCATTAGGTTCGTAATAATTGTAAATTAGGTTTTATACTTTACACAAGGCATTTTATTTTATTATAAAAAAAATATTACGTTTTATGTTTTAACGTATAATGTAATTTATAATACGTGTACCTAGTGTTACAACTTTTCTACTTTTCTAGGTCTTATGTGATTTTATTACCTGAGATTATAGTAAAAATATAACTTACTACATACAAAACTTACGTTACTAGATTAGAATTTAATTGTCATTTTTTTTTGATTAAGCTTAAACTATAAAATCTTAACAGAATAACCTATTTCATCAGTAGAATAAAAATGTAATTTGTCGCATTTCAGTTTAATTGTAAACTACAAAAGATGTCGTTTTTCAAGGGAGTAAAAAAAAAAACAGAATTTGATATTCTCTCGACGGGTGTTCTATCACTGAGTCCTTTGTGTTGCGCTCCGCAGTAGAGAGTGAATGGTAAAAACTTAGGTCCCACGGTTGACATCGTATTAACAATTTATTGTCAACGTTCATGGACGAAAATAGCCAGTCATCATCGAGCAGTTTATCAGCTTGTCTGTGTTTTTATCTACATTTATTTAGTTCGTAATCTTTGTTAAAGTGCAATTGTATATGTATATGTACACCTACATAATTATGTGAGATTTTATTTTTTTTTTGACTCAAGGTTTTTGGTGTAAAATGGAAACATATTGAAATTAAAAGTAATTGGGCAGGATGTCAATTAAACACTATTAACAGTTTACAGTTAACAGCTAATTATTGCAAGTTTACAAATGAAAATCTGTAAAAAATATTTATTTAAAACATTTTTAAAAGGGTATATAATATATTGCATTATTTACATTACTAGATAGATACGCGTATTTTAAATAATATCAGCGAAAACTGGTGTGAGAATAAGTTACTCAATTGCTTGATTTTTTATCGATTTCCTCAAAAAGGAGGAGGCTCTTAATTGGCCGACGACTTTTTTTATGTATGTTCACTGATTACCCGAAAACTGCTTGAGCGATTTGATTGTTTATTTTTTATTTGAAAAGTTATACAATATACCATTCGTTCTTTATGAATTATCAAAATCGATTCTGTAGTTTGGTTTTGATACAAAAATAACTAGAATAAGTTTGTTTGTGTTGACGAAATTACGCACTTTGTCTTGAAGTGGGTTCCCGTTTTTTTATAAAATCTTATATTTACTTCATAAACTTAAAACACCTGGTAGTAGCTATAATAAATAAAAACAAAACAAGAAAAGTTATTAGCTGGCCATAGTAATGTATGTGGCAATTTGTTGAACTGTCAGACATAGCATTTTAATATTCTATTTAAACGTTAATACTTTTGAGTTGCCGTAAGAAATTTTCTTCTTCGGTTTGACATTAATAATCCTGGCTTAGGCCAAAGCCCTTTATGCCATCCTTCCTCATAGCACGCTGTTCGTTACATTTAATGGGTTATAACAATAAATATTACTATACTACACTGGAAAAACATATTTCTTTAATGATATCAATATTATAAAATTTTTAGCATTAAATTCGTATATACAAATTAAATATCATTATATGTAAAAAATAATAAAAAATAGTATAATTTATAGTAAAAGCCTTTGTTTGAATTAAGATACTGCTGAACCTACATTGTTATCGTGAGTAACTTTATTCTCTTTGGAATATTATCCGAAGCTTTATCTTTTACGATAGATTTATTACAATTTCCATTTACATAAAACATTTTGATTTATACAATAGTCTATGGATTCATATAAATATTAGTGGATATAAATAATAAGATCTTACAGGGAAAACAAAATAAATACAACGACATTTCCATACAAAGAGTGATTTTGTCAGTTCCAAAAATATATTTAAATATTTATAACGGTACCTGGCTATTGGAAAGTAGTGTTTAAAGTACAGCCGCCTAGAAGTTAACATTTGTATATTTAGGTATAAAGTAATATACCTAAATGCTACGTTAAACGTTCTATATTTTAAACAATTTGCATTATCAGATGTCAATGAAAACTATTTTTATGATAATCGTTTTTGAACATACAGATATTGAGATAAGTTTCGAAGAAGTTTTAAGTTATTTCTGCGGCCTAATCATATGTTTTGAGACTCTTTTTTAACGACTTTGAAAAAGTAGGAGGGTTTATGTTCGACTGTATATATATTTTCTTTTTTATGTTAGTTCATCCATTTTTTCGCCATCATTTCATTATCATTGATCAGTACAAAATATTTAAATTTTATTTTTTAGTTTACTTGTTTCGTTTTTAATGTTGGTTTATTTTTTAAAAACTTTATATATAACACATATACCTACTATTACCTTCTGTTAGTTACACAGTCATCTTTAGAATCAAAATCAAATAAGTTTCCATAATTTTGTATGCATATAAGTTTCGTTAAACCAAAAATAATCTATGTCCTTCTCCAAGATTTGATCTATATCTGTACTAAATTTATCAAAATATCATTGAAAATTTAGGCATGACAAACGTAACAAACATACACACAAATATACAGACAGAGTTACTTGTACATTCAAAATAATATACTTAATAGATAAAAATGGATAGGAGAAACTTTTAAATTATTATATTTCATTTATAGCGTACTCTGTCAGTATACAAATTCAGCGAAATACTAAAACGTCAAAGCGTTCATCGATCGTCACGATATCGTGTGAATGGTTAATCGTAATAACAGTTTAACAGTGCACATCGATTTACCGTCAATCAAATTAAAAGACTAACTGTTATTTAGCACTTTTCTACTATTAGCATTGTATGTCAATCACACTAGCAAGTGTTATGTCAGTTGAGAGGTGACCTACTGAACAGAACAGTTTGTTTTAAATACGAATAAGTAATAACTTTTGACTACTTCGTACTTTATTCTTTTTATTTTATATCTTGTGTTACATATTTCATGCATTTTTGTATTTTCAAGTTGTTGTTCGAGACAGGGTTACTGCAACCGGCTGTAGCATTACTTGCGGTTTTGTACCTCATGAGAATTGAATGGTTATTTATATATATAAAATCACTTGTCCTGACTGATTCATCAACGCAGAGCCAAAACCGCTGGGGTTACAAACTTGAAATTTTGGCTGTAGGTGCCTTTTAGGGCGTAAAAATCCACAAAGAAAGGGTTTTTCGATTTTTCACAAAAGAAAAACATTTGTTTGGAAAATCTTATTTCGTGGTCATATTAACTTAAAATTTAATACACTTACTTCTGGATGATAGTAATGAAATGTGAACCATACAACACACGAATATCATCCCCTATTGAACTTGAAGAGGGTGGTGAAGTTTGTAAGTACAAAATGTATTTTTTTGGTTCATTATCCTTAAATATCTATATACCCGAATTTAAAAATCATCCCTTATAGTTGTGCTAGGGGGTATTAAAGTACTGGCAACGCCGCGAGAAACTGCTAGTTCTTTATAAATATAAGTAAGTATAATATTGCATTCAGAGGTTCAATCTAGTTGTATGTTTCCGCGACATCGATATAATTTTTATTAAAACAGTAGCGACTTTATATAATAAATTAATCAAAAATGTAATAAAAAATTATGCCTAACAGACTATAAAGATTCTATCGGAACGTTTCAATAAATTAAATGTGTAGTATAAAAACATTTAATTTTCTAATTATTCATAAACTTACGTAATGTTAATAGCGATTATGATCATAATAACAGTGTTTTAATCTACTGCGTGTGGGCGGGGACAGAATCAATCTGTATCGCATGTTACAAATTCGGTGTATGTGTAAAGTGTTCATAATTACATGGTTTGTTTATTTTTTTTTTATAAATAAAACATCAAATCAAAACTCGGCGGTAGTTTTTTGGGTTCTTCAGTAATTTTAATATAATACCTTAAAAGCAAACGAATTTGAACTTTAAGATAGCGATTTAAATCAACGCAAGAATGATCCTAAGCAACATAATATTTTATTTAAAAAAACGCACAATAACTACGTTTAATTATGTATATTGGAATACTTTGTAGTTTGTATTTTTAAACATTTAATTAAAAAATTTAAAAATACGCACCACTTTACCACAATATATGTATACATTTATGTGTTCTGTTTTCAAATTACACATATGACGCATTCAGGCTAAGAACTTTTCTTTTTCAACGTCAAAATAGTTTTTTCGAAGCATTCACTGTGACAATAATATTATGGTTTTCTGCGGAGTAGTTGTCAAAATACAATTGCTATCAAAATATGAGACACTAGCTTTTTCTCGCGGTAAACCGCGAGTAAAAGCTAGTAGCAGTAAACGCGAGTTAAAACTCGCGTTTACTGTTACTGCTTCATTAATATAATTCGCAGCGTGTTGAAATACAGCCTATAACCTCAAAAAACAAGTTATACAATGCAAAAAGTATTATTCAAATCGGATCAGTATTTTCAGAAATAAAAAACATACAAACCTACAAACAAATTTTATCTCTTCATAATATTAGTATAGATTATGTCAGTATTATTTTTATTAGAAGAGAACTACGCTTATAAGTGTTGCTCTCAGACTTTCATAAAGATTTGCATAAATTGCTTGTCATTGCTTTACACTTGAAAGAACTTACTTACCAATCTCCATCGTGTTTTCTCCATTCCACGTGACATTTGCGAAATAACATGCGTCTAATTGGTACAACTAAAAGCCATTAACCAAAGAATTGAATTGAATTGAAGAATTTACTTTCAGTACGTTTATTTTTGACAACAACAGATTTCGTAAGGTTACCTATGGTAACTGTTACCAGGTTACAAAGTTGTTTTACAATATAAGTTACAAATGTTATTTTCGCCTCAGAATAACAGAAGTGTGTGATAATTTGTTCTCAATTAACTTCGACTACTAATCATTAATTAGCGAGCTGTCAAACATTGTAACGTCTTGTTATGTGACGTTAAACACTTGTAACAGTCAATTGCTAGAGAGTAAATGCTGGAATATTTATCGTCGAATTCATCCGTGTATGCTCGCAATGCGTATAGATTTTAATCTGAACTTGGAAGATATTTAAGGTTGGCTGTTTCTATTTATTATTGTTCTATGGTGAATGGTAGCTACGAAAGTATTACATAATTAATTTTCAATATTCGTTTCTAGTTTGTATTAATCTGTTTTATATGTTTAATAGAAGTTATATTTAGTGTCGTGTTTTGGTTAACGAAAGCTTTAATTATATTTTCAAACAAAATGCAAAAAAAAATATGTGGAAATTGTAGTTATGCTGATAAAAAAAAATATATTTTTTATAAAAAATATATCTATTTTATAGTAGAATAAGTGAAAAATATGTACATATATTTTCAATACTTTAATGATCACTAAATTAATTACTTCATAGAGTTGTGTTCAAAGCATTTATAAGTGGTAAAAAACTTAAACACATTTCCCTTAGCCTCTCAAATCACAGCGTATTCGTAGCGTTTAGCGAACATGTCCATGGCATTAGCGACCTGGGTTCAATACCCGCTCGTGACAAATATCTATATCGTTCAGCAGTGGGTGCTTCAAAGTGTGTTACGTCAGGTTCATTTATCACAACAAGTATCTTATAATGATCATAAGCTGCAAAACAGTTTATTATCGTTTAGCAACGGCAAGGTTAATCTGATCCAATATGTTATTAACCCGCTCTTAAAGGGTTCATAGGTGCGAGTCGTGATATTTCTGTATAAGGACTAAATAGGTCCAATGCCTCGACAAAAATTTACAATATCACTTTTCTTTTTTACCTAAACTAAAATAATGGCTTGAATTACATTTTACAATCCATTGTAAATACTTTGAAACTATAATCTTGTCACTAAATAATTGAATCATCATGTAGTCCAAACTTCTAAAGCCAGCGGTAAGAAATGACATCATTAATCCTAATATGACAGTTTAGATAACTGTCCGCTATTCAAATTATTTGATTCTGTTTATCTTCAAAGACTTTATTCTTCAGACATTTTGTTGGTTTACGCTGTGCCGTATCTACATATATTTAATATACTTCTATGGGTGATGATTCATCATCTACCTAGCATGTTCCCGGATATACCAGCGTCTGCTTACTCTTCGAGTCCAGATATTGACCAGTTACTGATTTTTACACAGAGCGACAGCCATCTGACCTCCGCAACCGCTGAGGGCAAGCCAGTAACTATTTAAACTAGAATAATGTCGCTACTAAGAGTAACGATCATTATCAGGTGATTATCATAACAACCGGGACCGACAGCTTTACGTGCTCTCCGAGGCACGATGGGGAGACCCACATGAACAAAAACCCAGACCGGAACAAATATTTATACAAATATAAATATCTGCCCCGAGCGGGGATCGAACCCGCAACTGTCAGCGTCAGATCCAGCCCCAATCCACTAAAGCGGTTTAGTGTATCACAGGAACAACCTATCCGATCTGAAAAAGTCTTTTTGCAATAGATAGTCAGTTTACTGAGGAATGTTATAGACCATAAAACATCACGATATAATTCAAATAAATGGAGCAATAACTATTAACGTTATCCAATTTGAAGATTACTGAAATTTTACGCGAGTGAAACTGCGATTATATCTTACATAAGAGAACTATTAAAATAATAGTCTCTGGTACCGCAATTTCCATGAAGCTACGCGGTGCTTCACAACCTACGTTGACAGCTGGTTACGTATGTTACACATGTCCGATGTAGATCAACTAATAAGGAAGTGGTGTACGTGCGTCGTGCCCTACGTGCACTTGCGGTCGTGGTTAATGGGCAAATGCCTTAACACCAGGTCGTATTAGTCTGCGGTATACTTCGATTATTCATAGACATGCTTGATTTAAATTATATACCACGTTGATATCATATACTTAATTATATTTTCTGAGTATAATGTATAGTTTCATCGGGCTGTAGATAAAGCGGGACTAATGATGCCTGCTAAAGTAGGGAAGTAGATAATTCGATTCTAATTCTGTAACAGTGCTGTAACGTATCTATTCTTAGTATTACATCGTAATTAGAATGACCAATGAGCGTAATGGAGTAGTCTCGTAACTACTTATTAGCGTATACTTAGAATAGAATAAAATTTAAATATTCAATTACATAAATATATTTCTGCTCACGTGAAATTTTACTAGACTATAAGAAAATTTTTATAGTTTAATTTTAATTAAAACTGTAAAAAATTATTTAAAAATAATATATAACTAAATTACATTTTTATTACCGAAAGATTTTACTTGCCTAAATCAACTTTTTTAAATTGTCACTGATTTTAGTCACTTGAACGACTTTTTTAAAATTACGATTAAAACAATTCCAGTTCGTCTATGATATTAGCGTGAGAATTGTGTTTCACAAAAGTTTTATTAATCTATACTTCCAAACAACTATATTGGTGTGGCCATTCACAAACTATTTCCTGATTTGCAATATTTATATTTAAATAAAATAGACAAATTATTTTAATACTGTTTATTCAACGCATTGGTTTCCTCTTTTTTCTTGTGTAATATTAAAATGCAAATCAACCGTAAATCAATCTTTTCGTAATAAATATCGATTACAAAATCATTTTATATAACGAATAAATTGCAAAAATAAAGTCATCATAATTCCTGGAAAAAAAAGTTAACCGAGGTTAGTGAAAGGTGTCATAAAATAGTCTTCGAGATAATAAAATTGTTTTTAGATACAGTGAAAGCAAGGGAGACTCCCGTGGTAATGGCTTATCATGAACAATGAGACGAACACTCTTTCCGGTAATATCTTAATTATACGAGTTACATCTGTAACAACTCTATAAAAAATGTCGTTGCACCGTTTGTATGTTTGAACGAGATAATCTTAGGATGTATGGAGGTGATTGATCAATTTTAAATATCTGGCAAGTATCGAAATTAAACGTGGCTCAAAGTGTGTGAAACAGCTTGCGTGGAATATTTAAATTCATGTTTAGACCCGTCAGAAAGAAAGTTAATATGAATGAACCGTTTTTTTATAATTTTTTGGTTGAATTGTGATGATTAATTATACAGTAAAAACTCTGTATAATTATGAGTGCTTCATGTCATTATTTTCGAAGTCAATATGGAAAGTTATAATTATTTAATAATCTGGATAAACTTTTTATTACTATCTTATAATTGTGTTAATTTTAGAATTAATAACTTACACAGAGAGATAAAAAAGTTAAGTCAAGTCACTAATCAAAAAGTTTTATATGAATGGAATAAATAAATAGCATAATCAATGATTTACTTCAGCGTTTAATTGAATTAAGAATATTAGTAATTTAGATAAATTACTAATTAAAAATCATAACTATAAATTAAATCTGACAGAAAAAATGCAGGTTATAAATACCACAAGACCCTTTAACAGATCGCATTATGAATAATGGTTTGAAATAATGTAATTAAAGTCTACTCAGCACACCACTTTGTCTACTATGTATAATTACTATTAACCAAGCGACTTAATAAAGGTGATGAACTTTTAGTACCTATAATATATATGTAAATTTATTTGTTTGCTTTCGTCTAAAAATACATACACAGGCTAGACGAGAATATTTTTAATTACAACTATTATCACTCATCGGGAATGCTAATTTAGTTAATGACAATGTTGGTGCACTTTCTGACGTTTTATAATAATGATTTTATTGATAGCTTCGTTTATATTCTACTTTATTTGTATACAAGATTACAAGTTGCAATATGTATAGAATGGGCGTGGTATTAATTTATCTTTACTAAGATTGATGAGAAACATTATATCTATTAACGAAGGAAAAAAAAACATAAATTAATGTTTACATGAAAAGTGCAATAAAAATTATTTAATATTAATACGGTAAACCTAGAACTCTACATACAGCTGTCAACGGCTACTTAACGATCGAATGATCGTTTATATAATTAAAGGCGACCACGAATGATTCTATCAACAATTTATGTGTTAATTATATAAAAAGGATATTAAAAAAATATCATAACATATTGGTAGCATAATGTAATAAGAACTCACTGTCTGTGAGGTGGTTGAAAGCCGTGACGTCATCGTTAAGCCGCTGCATGCGCCGTAGCTTAGTGCTGAGGTCTCGCGTGTGTAGGAACAGGAACAGAGTGCAGGAAACTGCCACTAGCGCCACCAGCTCACTCGTCCTGAAAGTGAAACAAATTAAATTGTGTCATTAATACCTGTTCATTGTGTATAATTGCGTAAGAATGTTATAAGTTTTTATTTTTAATGTATATATTTGTAAAATTATGAATTTTTCAGTAAAAAATAATGGTGAATTAGAAATATTAGAATTAGGAGTATTGTTCATTCTATAATTTAATTAAACAACTTACAAATTAAACCAGTTTAAAATGTTTATAATTTTTTAATTTTAATTTATTTTAAATAAATAATTAACGTATCACACTCAACGGCCCCCATTAAGATCCTGTGACCTTGTGTCGGGGTACCGGAAACATACACAACACTAACACAAACACCCAGACCACGACAAACATCCGTATGGCCAATACAGACATTTGCCGTGAGCGGGGATCGAACCCGCGACCGTTAACGCTACAGTCAGTTGCAGTGACCACTGCGCCAACGTGTCTGTCAAATAATAACAAGTATGAATAAAATTTTCAAATAAAATTATATAAATTATACTTCCGTACTACTATTACGAACGCGAAAGCAACTCTGTCTCTCTTTTTAATTACTACATTTTCGGCGCCGTATCCGCTGAACTAATTTTGATATATTTTTGGTATGAAGATAAAATAGGAATTATTAAAAAATTGATTCGAATTAATTCAAATAAAAATAATAAGTTATACGAACCAATTAATAAATAAAAACAAAGTACAAATACGCAAAACAAGGTCGTTACGCGAATAGTAGTTTTATTACAAAATATAAAGTTTATTCATTACCCTTTTTAAATTTAATTGTTTATAATCAACCGTTTTTACACTTGGATAAATTGATGCCGTTACGATTTCATGGTCTCCTTATAAAGTCCGTGCGATCATTATTAGTGTCTACAAACGACGTTCATATCAACGTATTAATGAAGGCTTTTATTAATTCTTATCGGGCTATTACAATTACGATATTTGTTTATTAAATTTTATTACTTGATTCATACTTCTGTTAATCAAGTATGTTAAAATGTAAGCGACTTTTTATGCTATTGGTGTTGATTTTTTATCTGTGATATTCTATATTAAATCAGTATCAAAGATACGTATATATAGAAATCGATGATGATATATGTACCAAAATGTAAGCGATTGTGAAAAAAAAAATATGCAGTCTGCAGATTAGCCCGATGAGATGTGAAGTTTGATGGCGATCGAATAATAAAATATTTAATTTGGCTTTTTGGTATGAGTAGGTCGCTCGTTAGTTATATTATAAAAACACAAAGTAATATAGTAAACAAGTATATAACTAAACTATGTAAGCTATAAACTGTGCTTGTTAAAGCAATTTTAAAAATAAAACTTTTCATTGTTAACCTCGCCAGACGCTCCAATAAAAGAAATATCCATAAAACATCTTTCGTGAGTTGCAATTTTAAAAAGTGCCAGTGGCTTTTATTATTGTCATCTTTTTTACGGTAAGTATTAAGGATTTTACATAAATTTTGTTAAAATATATACCATAAATGAAAACACTATATATAATTAACTATTATTATATATATAATAATCTTTACTAATATGATTTTGATGATGATTTAACTCCGGAACTACTAAACCTATTTTAAAATTAAAAATAGCGTTTCTAAATGGTCACAGGCTATATGTTATGTATATATGCGTACTTACGTATAATTTAAAAACAAAATCAACAATAATGCAAGCAAAGCCAGGAATAGCTAATCTAATGTTCATATTTAAATGCGCTACGATACCGTTATTTCCATTGCGATAAAACTTTGTTAACTTATTGTTTGTACTAGCGAAAAGGTCATATACATAACACAATTAACTCCCGATAGGTGTTAATTGTGTTATGTATATAATGGCGCATGTGTCGAACCAGGCAGAAAAAATATAAGTTTTAGACGGTTAACCAGCAAAACAATCGAAGGCGAGAACATAGGTCGTTATTGATGAATCTATTAAGAGACTAGCTGTGCCTCGCGGTTTCCGTGTCCCACATTAAATTCGTGCCCCCCACATTTTGTGCGAACCAATTCCTCAATGTTTGTGGTTACTACTCCGTTTGTATTTGTTGTAATATTTCATATAGCTTATAACTTTCCCAACTTAAATAATTCATCGGCTTTGTATATTATGATGTACATAATATTCTTTTGACAAGACAAAAAAAGCTACGACAAAACATAACGTTTTATCAAGATAATAAAGTATGTATTGTTTCACCGAAGATGTTTCACTTTTTTATCTAATATCGAAATCATATTTTCTTTTATTCGGTATCAGTTTAAACAGCTTAAAAACAAAATCTTATAGAGCCGATCTCCTATTATGAATCATGCAACTTCATTGGTTTTTCTTACACAAATTAAAGTATGCTATAAAAGATCGCTAAAGTAATTTCATAGTTATCATTGCGATATTGCATTAAATTGAATTGATTACACACAAATATTCCTTCCCAGAACATGTCTACATGACTTATAAAAGATGTACCTACTATTTCTATCTATCGTTCTAATTGTATTGGGATTATGTAACAAAATTATATAGTCGTATACTTATTTGGAATTACATTCTGACCTCGTGCCCTATAAAACTTAAATGTAAATGTTAAATGTATTTTGTATTACCAAATGTAAATCGATCTCGCCGTATGTGATGTGTAACGTATTGAATAAAATTACATCAACAGCAAAAACATGACTTTGCCTTAATGGTAGAAGATTTTAAGTAGATTCTATGTGTGTTTCTATTTTCTTGTCTGTAGTTTATTATACCAGTATAAAAATGCATTTTCAAACTACTTCGTAACTTATTGATGTACCTATTTATAGAATGTGCGTGTAAAGTTGGATTGTAAACAAAAAAAATTAAACATTTTGCACAAAGCACATTACTAATATTTACTGAAAAAAAGTCTAGTGCGAGTTTGCAATCTGTATACTAAACAGTTTGCGTTTCAAGATTTTGTATAGATGACGCTGTATTATTTCCACAGTAAATCCTAAAACACAAACGGTAGAGTATACAGATTGCAAACTCACACTAGACCCTCAGACAGGGCTGGATTTACCTTAAATACCGCACAGTGGAGAATGCCGCCTCTAAATCATTACCTATGTAAATTAAGTAGTAGAAAAGGTACTCTTTTTAAAAACAAATAAAAAGTTGACTAGAGTATAATAAATTTTAATTGAAAATGTTAAAAAAAAAATTCACACCTCAAAATTTGCCTTTACAGCCCATATAGCAAACCCATCGTGAGATGTTAAGTGATCAGGGTGGCGTGTAAACATTAGACTTAATTTAAGAATCATTTTTACATTGGAATGATCACATAATCTATTAGCATACATAAATGTTTTCTGAAACCAACCGACCAAAGGTGAAGCGGAGTCGCAATAAGCGGGTTAGTAACAATATTTCATAGCTAGATGTAAGCACTGTAGCGAATGCTGCATCTTAATCAGTTTCGTACACCCTCTTTATATGGATTATTTACATCCTTTGCTTAGATTTTCTTATTTTAAGTTAAATTGTAGGTACAAAGAAATTCTCATATAGATCTTTAATGTTATTTATACTTTAATAGTATAAATGTGTAAGTTAATCTTTTTTTTTAACTTACGAGGTGACCCCGTAAATTCGCCTATGTAAAAACTGTAATCCCCTTCCTCATGCCTTTCACATTTTATTTTAGCATCACAAAGTTGCCAATGTCCTTTCCTAAGACCTAATTTTTATAAAATTCACCAAAATTGGTTCAACGGTTTAAGTGTGAAAACGTGACAAACAAACGGACAGAGAGACATTTCTCAGGCAGAAAGTTTGATAGGAATAATACCTTCCAATCAAACCTTATTTAATTTCGAAATTTCTTCTTCAATGGAGAAGGTCGCAGTAATTTCGTCACGAACAAAACCTAAATTCCCCCTTTATAGGGAATGAAAACTACGCTGTCGTACGCGGAGTTCATCTCGTAATTAATAAATAACTATCAAGGTGTTCTTATGATCGTAAAGTACAATCACCACTTCATTATTTTTATGACGTCTATATACAATTTCTATCGATAATTAAAAAGCCTTTAAACAGCTAATAAAATTGATTGACTTTTATGTGACTAGAGAAAAATAGTGTAGTATATAGAGAAAAATAGTAATATAGTAAGTTTCTTAATTTTTTATTATATATAAATGAAATATAATTAGACATATAATATAAATTATCTCTTTATCAAATACATCACGTGTCATAGATATCACATATAGACATAATCCTGTTACAATTTTTATTAATGTCTAGATATTTCCAACGCGATAGAGCGGAGCCGTCCACATCGATAATTAAAAATAATGATTAAACAAGTCACGTACCAACTTAATTGCACTCTTTTCTTGTTTGTTCTTTTAAAGAATTTCACATTTATTTAATAATCTGTAGCTCAATGAACAATTAACTTTGTCTTAATTGGAAAATCTTCATTTTTAACGCACTTTGTAATGCGACAGTTAATTGTTCTTAGAGTTATTAAGAGAATTGTGTCACTCAAATCAATTAAAACTATAAAACATTTATTATACTTATTGACTCTGACGTAAATACCTAATACCTTACCTTTTACCTTCGCGTTAAATTTGCTATAATTTTCTATACTATTCTTAAGCTGTAATTGTTCAAACATCGTACTGACACTAATAGATACATTTTGGTAAAATATTTTTAGGTTAACAAGCTTATTATAGACTCAGTTTGAGAATGAGACTTAATTTAATTTATCTCGTTACAATAACGATCGAGGCATAACAATAAAGACGAACGTGGCGAAACTACCAAAGAATCTAAACTTGAACTTTTTTGTATAAGCAGAGTAATTTTAAATTGAAATAGGAGTGCAAATTGTAGTTTTCTCCGTGATTGAGAGAGTTTAAACGTATAATAAAATGAGGCTACGGACCCTTTTCCCACGAGCCTCACATCGACGCGCTAATTTTCCCCTTTCCCTTTTACCGACCGTATCAAATGCATGCTTTGGAAACAATCCTTTCACTGTGCTCGATAATATTGACATTTGGATATGCAGAAATATAAAAAAAAGTTACTGACTTTCTAGTCTTCTTTGGGTAATATTTTCAATTCTGTATGCATTGAAAATGAAAGCCAACTTCATACATAGCATAATGATGACTTGTCTATACTAATATTATAAAAAGGTAAAATTTGTTTGTAAGTTTGTATGTATAGGGGAATCACTATTGATTTTATATGTTTTTTTTGCGTCGGATACGTCAGGTAAGCTTACGAAAGCTGTTGCTGTCAAGAATAAACGCTTTGCTTTACGCTCGAAAGTAAATTCTTTCAAGTGTAAAACAGTGACAAGCAATTCATACAATTTTTTAATGAAAGTCTGTGAGCAAAACCGTAACTCTCATCAAATAAAAAATAATACTGATATAATTTATACCAATATTATAAAGAAGTAAAATTTGCTTTTAAGTTTGTATGTTTATAAGTAGGGGGTATTGTTATAGGCTATATTACACCACACTACGTATCATAGGAGCGTAGCAACAACCATTAACGAGACCGAAACCGTCAGCTAGAATTTAACATTATGTATTAATTTTAAATTTCATATGAAAGCAATTATATATAATTAGCAATTATTTTCAGCAATATTGAACTTGTAGCGAAGTAACAGTCTATGTTGCACAGTATAAAATAGTAAAATAAGTGGAATATTTAAGCTTTAAAAGTTTTTATTACGGTATTTCATTACGGCAATGGGAGGAGTCGTCAGTTTAAGTGCGGCAATAACGATAACAATTATAAATTTAACTGCGTTTGTAATAAAAATATTCACGGTAGTGATCGACAGGTCGCGATTCTCTCACACTGTTTTAAGGTTAAAGCCGCATTATTCAGTAATATCCGTCTGTTTAAATGGAACAATTACTTTATGGTATAAAATTAATTTTTAAATCCAATTTCGATTTTAAAATGTTATATATTTTTATAATTATTTAAGAAATTAAGAATCGTTATATATAAATCTTGTACAGTATAACTGCTACAATAACATAAATACTGAGGTCATATTTTATTTTTCTTTACTTGTCTCGTTTAGCAGATCTTTATGGCGTACTTCTAAGCATATAAAAGTTAGAGGTAAGAAATTATCGATCGAATCATTGAGTTGAATGAATTTTTATGTAGAAAAATTAAAATTAAAAATAATGTTTGTAAAATTCGTGATTTTTCTTCCAGTAATGTTACCAAATAGGACATGTATAGAAAAACAGATTATAAAGAAATGAAGATACATGTAGTGTACTGAGTACTGCTCTGTATACGGTCTGGCTCGACCGGGGCAGTATCACACTCTCATACATGATCAGCGTGAAGCAGCATTTCGTACAGTGTGTGGCTGTCTCACACACTGTACGAAGCCTAACTCCCTCCCCCATTCCTTCCATTACAGTCAATTTCCTTTCATCCCTTACTCCGTTTAAAATTGGTAGCACATTTATTACTCATCTGTGGCTGCAAATGTCCATGATCACTTAACATCACGCGTGTTCCCTGCTCTTCTGCCAGCTATTTTTTATTAAAGAAACCTATATTTATACAGAAATATAGAAAATTAACTCGATTCCGCAAGAATTATATAATGCTAAAAATTTGTAAAATGTTTCAATGTATATTTAGGCACAAGATAATTTAAATTTTAAGTAAAACTCGATGGAGGTGCGGTGTCACGTGAGTCGACATCGACATGAATGAGCACTTAAGTCGTATCTATGGTCATGCAACGAAAATCGACCAGCTGAAGGTTGTTCCATTGTTTGACGTTGTTTTTTAGTGTTTGTTTTAGAAAATAGTATAACGGATTTTAGAACAGATTCTATTTTATTTACATAATAGTTATATACATATATATAAGTATATTGAAACAAATTTACTAGTGCAAAACAATCGGGTAATTTAGTGAGGTCCATTAAGAGATATTATAAAATAAGTAAATTTAAATTGGATTTAGGTACAGCTGTAGTTACTTTTTCTTTTAAATATCAAAAAGTCGTGAACACTTTCACCGAATGCGCTTCGGAGCTTAATTTTAGGTTCAAAATGAGAATTGAGATCAAAAGTATTCTCAGAACACATATTAATTAATAAAACAATTACGAATATAGAATTTCGTATTTTATATGTAACATATTTTTAATTCTTTTTATTAATTTTTAACACAAAATTGGAATTGTTTTATCTTCATTCCATTTACAAGCTAAGAAGAAACCCATATTATTTTTAACTTTAGTTACATATGTATGATCTGTGTTTAGTAAATATTTTACGATAAGCAACAAAAATATTATTGTTCTACGATTCTTTCCTTTTTAATTATGTCATATAGATATGTAAATCTTTTAAGTTAATGAACACAAGCATGCATACGTCGTATAAACTGATCGAGGTATGCGAGGTAGAGCTTTAGAGGCAGACGGAGAAATTTAATTTATTTACACGTTTACTGCCTATCGCACACTGCGCGTTGAATTCGAAATGTGGAACTGCAATTCGATTAGCAATCAAAGCTGTAATGGGCTCGGTGCTTTTAAGGCATTTCTTTACTACCGACTTTCAAAGAGGAGTACGTTTTCAATACATAGTGTATGATTTTTTTTAATATTTGATACTTTAGAACTCCGTCATTTTTAACCGATTTTAAAAAATCGTTTTTTTTTGACAGAGTATACTCTCTGGCTATAGAATTTTTATAAAAATATGTTCAGTAGTTTCGTTTTAAAATCAAAATAACTGGAATAACTATGTCATCCAAATAAAAAAAAATACGTATTTTTCTTTTAATGTCGGTTCCTCATTTTGTCCTAATCATAAAAGCAACTTTTTTTAAATCTCAATATCAAAGATTGACAGACAATTTTAATAAATCCCTGTTAAAGTTTTTTTAAAGCAAGAGAAAAAAAAAATATTATTAAAAAAATGGAAACTTAATTACATATAATATTTTGTCTACTCCAGGGATATAACTATTTTGCACTACGTTAATGTTTGTTTATTCGTATTCGCTGCCATAGACACCATTCATCCGATTACGATAAAAATTTGTCAACTTAATGTTAGCACTTGCGATAAAATTATATACATAGTTCTAATTACCTTCCAGTAACTCCGGCCAAACAAATTAGTTTTAGACGCATGTAACTAAAACTTTTAACAAAATGTACATTAACCCGGACGAAACCGCAAGCAGAAGCTGGTATTAAATAATATACATCTTATTTTCGACTGCATATCAATCTCGCAGCGTGACAAGCATCTCGCGAAGAAGCCGCGAAGGTCATAAAACAAAATGCGTGCCTCATTTATCCATTTCAATAGACCGATCTACCAACTCGCGCTTCATTAATACTTCATTCCTTCAACAAAT
Source organism: Hypolimnas misippus (assembly GCA_037950945.1). Lineage (NCBI taxonomy): Eukaryota > Metazoa > Arthropoda > Insecta > Lepidoptera > Nymphalidae > Hypolimnas > Hypolimnas misippus. The sequence continues at coordinate 8,644,819 of JBBEEQ010000025.1, read as the reverse complement.
GCTATTAGTCGTGTTAAAGTACTATGTCCGTTACGCCAGTTTATTTCTTTGTTTTTTTTTTTTTTTTTAAATAATAAACCTATTTTTAGTTAAGCAAGTAAGTAAATGGCAAGTGACATCAAGTATACAATCTTATTTTTAGACCAACTTTTTAAAATGTATGACCTAATAGGTAATATTTTTTTTTTGGAAAAGTTATCCACTTAAAATATTCATAAATCATAAAAGTTGGTATAACACCCCAGTCTTATATCAGTTTACTTCACCAAGAAGATTATACTTTTTTTTTCGTAAACTTGCCATTGCAGGTGGCCTAAAAATGTTTAGGAAGCTATGCTTCAAAACGTTCGACATATATCTAGCTACTTATAATAATATTACAGTGTGGTAGAAGGCTTAATTTAATACGCATGCTTTAACAGTGCGATGATTATTAGTTGTTTTATAGTAAGTGTTATTCAAAATGTTCAAACACGGGCATTAAACAGTTATAATCTCGTCGAATGCACGAGTTTATTATTTATGCACTTTCTACTTTTCATAACGCATCTTAACGTCCATTTCACAGGATTCACTATTCAGGCCAAGAACTGCGAAATTACAAGTACATTATGATCACACATACAAAATGTGGCATTAAAAAAGAAAGTCATTTGAGTGTAATGTTTATCCGGTGTTATACATATGGTATTTACATAAACAGGAAATTATTTTATTATGCGTATATACCTATGTATGTATAACGCTAAAGAGTATATTCGAAAACACTAATCTCAAGAACTCGACTCGAGACGATTTGAAAAAAAAAACCTTAGGTTCAGTACCTAAGTTTAGTCATGCACATTAGACCTCAAGGACCATAAAAGACCACAAAGCATATTACGACTACGACACATTCGATTTTTACATAGTACAAAACAGAGTCGCTTCCTGTCGCCTATGCGCTTTGAGTTTTAAAAACTACGCAACTGATTTTAATGCAGTTTTTGATAAACCGATTGATTGATTCATTCAAGAGGAAGGTTTATATGGACGCTGATAAGCAATACTGTGTCAAGCCACACGGACTTCGTTTTGAAAAAATGGCGTCTAAATATGTCAAACCTATTCTTAATAAATTTGTTTGAAGACGTATATATCCATTTTTTCTTTGCTATTTTGATAAAATGTATAATGAATCAAAAGCAGGTAGACTTATTTAATATATTATCTTATAATAGGTTTTTAAATATTTAAGATTATTTTATAAATTACAAAATATGGAACGCACCTGAAATTCGAAGCATTGAGTTAAAAAACCTTTTTTTCATACTTATTTAGTTTAGATGACTTGAATTTTTTTTAATAATGTTAAATAGGTGACGTAGTATCAAAATACATCAATATCTGCAAATTTGACTTTTTGTGGGTGACGCATTATTGCTTATCAGCATCCATATGTATAATACATTCCGTACCAGGTGCTTTGTAGGTATACAGGAAGGTACGGGTTGAATTTCCATTTCACAACATTTGGCATGATGTTTAACTTGAAATAACAAACGAAAAAAAACCTGGAGGGAAATATTATCTAGGCTGTGTAGGTTGACCTTTCTGTTCTCTATCTTTTAAATTGGTAATTACCGTGTATGTATAGTTATACCTTTTCTTCTAATAAGATCAAAAGACCCTTTCTTTTAATTTCAATTTAAAACATGATTCATTATTTAATATTAAGTTAAAATGAAATGTTCTATATATGCGGAAATTACACTTGCAAGTGTTACTCTCGTAACTGACATAAATCATCTCTGTCACCTGGGAACAGTTTCCTAGGTACCCACATGTAACCTGTGCGTGTGCATAATTATCTCACTAATAGTAAATTCCTTCAGGTTTAAAAGCAATATAAACAATTTATATTATGAAAATCTGTAAACAAAACTTACAAGTGTAATCCTTGCCTAAGATTTAAATAGGTACATAGATAATTCAGGACGTTGCTTGACAACCGTAATTGATCAATGCGAAACTAAATGCATTTAATTTATGGAAAATATTCAAATATTCAACCCAGTTAGTAGTTTCGCTACGAGTGGGTTTGTCGCATCTCATTTATTTAACAATTAGGGAAATAAATCTGATACAAGAGAAGTTATCAGTTATTCTACTATATTAAATGTTTGTAATTAAAATCAATAACTATGTATAGTGGTTGATTTAATATTATTAAATATAAGATGTCAATAATTTGTAACCATCAAACACAATAAAAATCACGTTTTTTTTTTCAAAATTAGTATAGTAATAACATCAAAAACTCCCACTGGTTTACATCTTTGATCTTGGTAAGAAGAAAAATTCGGAGATTTTACCCGACACAATTGTTTATAATTCACAACTCTTCAGTCACAAATTCAACTTTACAAGTTCTGTCACAAGGGTTTGCTCGGTTCCTTTATTCTTATATGAAATTGTAATTATATCTACGGTTTCGGATTTATTTATCTCAAGTATAAATTATATTATACAAGTATTTTAATGGATTGTAAATATTTTATCCAAATTAATTTGATTGCAATTTATCGATTTCATTTAAATTATTCATAGTTTAGAGACATTGTAATTAATTTCGTAATTATAATTTATGCATATTACATTTTAATGTAGCTGGAATAAAAGTTTTTATCGTTAATCGTTAATCAAAAGTAATAGTTTATTTTATTTGTATTTGTATTTTAAATAACTTAGCGTGATTGTTTTGTGTATAAAAATCACATAACGGCCTTGAAATATAATATTAGAAAAATTACAATCAAAGTCAATAATAAAATTATAACAAAAAAAACATCGATACTTTTAACGACTTCGTATAAATTCAGTTCATTCGTGTTTAGTGCCTGTTATTATTAGTTAAATACAATCTAAGCCAATAAATCTATATAGAGACCTAGAAAGTACTGATTAATTGCAAGCCCAGCCTCAGACGAGATTGGAAAGTTGGGTGCAGCCGGACCACACCGACGAGTTTGAATGCACTTTCCACGCGAGATGCGCTTTCATATCAAAGCTAGAACAAACAATTGTCCTTACTGCTATTCATATAAGAGCGACTATTTTATGTTGCCACATGAATGATCTTTGAACTAGGTTAACGTGGGTGATATTAGATTTTTTTGGTGATCGTGAAAGCTCTATAATTTTTGGAGATGTATTAAATTTATCGCCTATAGAGTTTTTGTGTTTCTGACTATTTACAGAAAAAATATGGTACAATAGCCTATGGCTCGATTGAAAGTTTACGCTAAGAACAGTAGTAATTGTACATTCCATCCTTACAGTTTAGCATAAGCCTTTATTTTTTGCTGAAACACTTGTGCAGTGCTCATAATGGAAAGTAAAGAAAAAAAGACCAATTTGGCGCATTTTATGTTCACGGTAATCTTTATTACTGCCTAAAACTGTCTTAAACTGAACTGTTTAACTTATACGCCAAATTTTTATAGGTATATTTTTTTCTTAATTTTTTCTTCATTAATTTTCGACTTAGACTCTTCCTCTAGCTGAATTAATTAAATTGTTATTGATAGTGAAATAAAGTAAATAGTAATAATTCTTTTACTTACGGTACCTACACATTCGGCACATTACGTTCTACTAGTTCTATCAGAATAAAGACTATGTAATGAACAGATTATTAGTAAACAAATAATAATAGATTGCTATGAAGAGTGAACTACCAGTAATTGTGTACATGAGGAACAAACAACAATTTCCCACGGTTGATAGCGTATGTATGCCTAGTGCTTCGTACAATAGCAAGGTCCATTGCCAGAGGTGACTACTTACCATCTACCGACTCGTCTGTATTCTTGTCATCAAAATAAGCGGAACTTATCAACCAGCAGTCCTCGCGGTATCACTCGCGTTTATAGTTACTGCTTCGTAGCTATGACTCATAGCGTAATGCAACATAGCCTATACTTTTCTCAAAAAACGGGCTATCTAAGGCAAAAATATTTTTTCAATTCGGATTAGTAGATTTTAATATTACCCCCTACATATAAACTTACAAATAAATTACATCTCTTTATAATATTAACATAGACTAGTCACCTCTCGCGGTTTTACTCGCGTTTATGGTTACTGCGAGGGGTATGATGTAATACAGCCTAAGCCTTCCTCAATAAACGAGCTATCCAATTTAAAAGGCATTGTTCCAATCGTATTAGTAGTGTCAAAAATTACCCTTATATACAAATTAACAAAAAAACAAACATTACCTCTAGTGTTGAAGTATAGATCCACATACAATCGACCATTCAACTCACGTTATGTTTATGATTTTAGTAAATACATCAACAGTTATGTAATAAACGAGGCGTTCAAGTGGACGGAATATAAAGATCATAATGAAAGTTCACGGCTTATTTGCGCGAGTACCTTCGACTTTCTCAAATGCTTAAATGCAAACTTAAAATTCATCTCATACTCGACGGTTAAGGTAACGTCGTAAAGAAACGCGTCTTGGGAGGCATTTTAAACCATGCACATTGTACAAACTCATAACGTAGTAACGTGCCTGCGCAGACGGGACGGCACGGCAAAGCATTTTCAACCGACTTCAAAAAAGGAGGATCTCATTTATTTCTAATGTATTTTTATGTTTGTTCTAACTCCGATATTTTTAAAAATTCTTTTTCGTTTGAAGAGATACTCTTCCAGATTGGTCCAATAGAAATTTTGTCGATGTTAGTTCAGTAATTTGATTTAAAAATCGACTGGTACAAGTGTGGGGTTCAAGTAAACGAACTTATTTTTTTATTAAATCCTATTTTTTTTATCCAACGTAAATTCGTTTGTAATTAGTGGTAACAAGGTACATATTGCAATATTTAAGGATCGAACGTTTAACACTTTGAAATCGTTCTCTAATCATTGCAATCTAAACCTTGTTACCATTTGTCACTAATGAATTTATTTTTGACAAAGAATAAATACTTTGCCCTGCCGTCCTCAGTCTGCGTAGTAACTAAGCTTTAAACCTTTACGGGAACCTTTGTCCAACAGTGGACCATATATGGATCTGTAGTTATATTTCACACTAGACGAATACATATATATGGTGGTTTTAATCACGTTAATTTGTGGACGCTCGTGACGTTTATGGTATTATGGTTACTGCTTCTAGTTCGTAGTGGTATATCTTCCGCAATAAACGAGCCTCAGATATATTTATGTCTATATTAAATCTGTATAATTAGTGTAACTTGCAAATAATACACTATCACAATGGGAAATGATAGTTGTTTAGTTATGAAAATGAAATTACTTAAATTAATTAATAAACGCATCACACTCAACGGCCTCCATTATGATCACGTGACCTTTTGTCGGAGGTCCGGAAACACACAACACTAACACAAATATCCGTATCGCCAATACAGACTTATCCGCCACTATTAGCGCTTCAATCAGTTGCATTGACCACTACACCAACGTTTCCGTCAATTGAATTGAAATGAAAAAATGTTCATGTACTTAGATTTGGTTAATTGAAACTATGCGATGCTCAAAATTAATACTAAATAAAGCTAGCATTTATCAAATAAAATAAACTGTAGAACGTACAATTTACCCAGCATGATCTAAAACCGCGATAGACAAGCGGTCGCTTCGCTGCCCCTCGGCCTTATAATTACAGCTTGTTTCATTAATTTGTGCGCTCGAGCAATTTGTTTCTACTACTTGTTAAATACGATAAATTATTCCTTTCAGCTGTAAAACGAAGTGTACGCGGTATGGTTTATTATTATATGTAATTGTCAATTATCTTTATAAGTAGGTTTGCGTTTTAACTGTTGGAAGTTATTGTTATTAACCATTCTCTTATTCCTTTCGCGTACACAGCTGTAACAATTTACATTTGGTGTTAAAAATAGCTTTTATTATTATTATTAGTTGAATATAACATTTGCTGATTAGTATGGAATAGTTACCGAAATACGGTAGAAATAAAATTAATATTATGCACTATGAGGTCCAACCGCAGCGGAAATCGATGCTTAATCTAAAATTATGCAACGATGGCGATCAATCTAAATGTTAATGGAGTATTATGTTACTAGTGCCAACAAAAACATCGTGATCGGGTTGAAATTATTTTATTTATAATCCGCCATTATTATTTCACACAGATCAAGATCATTGCATAATATTACTTTCTAATGTTTTGCTTCGGAACTTTTATTTCCGAAGAAACGGTCATATGATATTTTTTAAGCGCGTTGCACACTTAATGCAGTAAACAAACGTTTTTCTTTAATACAAAAACTAGGTTCTTAATTGATTGGTGAAAACAATATTTTTTAAACACAAAAGTAGGTTTCAAAGATAGCTACTCATAGTATCTTTAAATTTTTAGATGTTGTTATTTTGGAATCGCAACGACCAAAAATACCGACTGTAACATTAACAAAGCTTCAATGTTCTATTTATATATAATTTACAGGTTACTAAACATTCGTTATGCCAATATTTTATGTATTGATGTGTTGTATGTATTAATAATAATTACATAATAATGTGTATTTGGTTTGTTAACGTTTATTTGTTTTGTGACTTGTGTTGACTGTGTAGGACAGTCGGGTAGAAAGAACTGCAACAACTTAAAGTCTTGTCTTTTGAAAAATTCACACATTGCATACATTGCATTGTATGCATTTCAACATAATCCGATTAATGCTGCATGGTGGTAAGCAATGCGTTGATAGGTCAGTCAGTCACGGACTCCTTTATGCCGCGCAGTTTCACCTGCAATAATTTGGGGAAAAATTGTATTTATATAATGTATATTACTTGAATCAGATATTGTTCATTATTTCATTGGTTTCAATTTTGTTTTCGCATAACAAAACACAACAACAAAAGTAGCTTAAGATACTCCTTATAATAATAGCTATCTGTGAGTGAAAGTCCTGTCAAAATCTGTCCAGCCGTTTCAGAGATTAGCCGAATCAAATAGACAGACAGATAGACGGACAAAAATTTAAAAAATATATATTTTATAATGCAAGTGCCGTACATACTTTCATAGGCATTTAGTAAAAGGCTGTTAATTTGATATTAGAAACAGAAACTTCTATTTTATTTATTTGTATAGATTATACATTTTTACTTACACAAAATGCAGTGCGCTCCAACCTTTAGTGTCAAACTCATCCTCTCACTTTCTGAGATGAAGCGTGGGATTAAAAGCTTTATAATCCATTCTACTGTAAATTTACACTGTCCAATTTAAATACTTTTACTTTCCAACGCAGATGAGAAGTTAGATAAATATGCGTGATGTCATCTTCACTCGGCCGGTTCGTAATATAAGATAACCATTAGAGTGGCACAAAACTAGTTTTTTAAACTTTGTAATCAACTTTCTTAACTCGGAGATTTTTGAGGTATTTTTATGATATGGAATAGCCTTAGTAGAATCCGCATGGATCCGCATCGTACCGTATTAAAGATATAATTTCACCTTTTTACCATTTTGTATTCAATGTACACGTGATTAAATGTGTGTACCAAAAATTTTATAATACTTGTCATTCATAATGTTCAATTCAATTCAATTCTTCGATACCTGGCGTTTAGCACTCATAATGTTAAAAAGTGATGTTAAAAAGCATACCCAATGTTAGTGACATCTCATTGTTGTATAAACAAAATACTTTATGTTAATATTAGTATAAATTAAATATTTTGTACTGTAGAAATAGGGTAGGAAACAAGAGGTACAGTATGACTCAAAAGCGACGCGGGACGTAATTTTTAGGATTGAAAACGTAAAAGACAAATAAAGTTTTTGTATTTATAATAATAAAATAAATATGAATAGATAAGTGCATAATCTTTTATGTCATTAATATTGTAAATTTAACAACGTCTGCAAACAAAACAAATCTTATACAACTGCATATGTTTCTCGAACTATAAATTCAATTAGGCGCATCTAGTCGACAGTGATGTAATAATCATCTCGAACAATAGTTCTCTATTGTAACGCAGCATCCGTCCGTTCCACTCGCACACACTTCGCTCAAAAGAAAAGAATTTGCGATGAAATCGCACGCTTCGCCGCACAGACGGACAGAGTGACTTTTATACGATTGAAATAAACATTTGATATATAACGATTTCTCTTTATTTTTTCTAAGTTAATAAACCGAACACAAAGGTGGTATATGTCCCTGAATTCTATTCACGATAAGTATCTACTTTTAAGCAAACTGTGATGGGAATCCTTCTGTCTATTGTCTCAGTATTAATTTAGAAAACGTTTCATTAAATACGATGAATTTTAATATCTTTGAATTGTTCTTTTATATAGCCGCATTTGCATATATTATACTATTTTTTTTATTTTTTTGGTTACGAGCATAAATAAATGAAACAATAGATACGATCCTGCTGCTTAGCCTTCGCAGACAACCCAAGTTTTTAAATTTAAATTATAAGTTTCAAGAAATTCGGCATTCACTGTCGACATCTGTGAAATATAACGTAAAAAATAATAAACACGCGTCATAGAAATTTTTTTTCGATTACTAAACATTTAAAGAAAAGTATTTTAAACAGACTTTAATGAAATACTTATTAAATATTATTATTAGATAGCGAAGCAACCCGACGGCGACGGATCGAAGAGTTTAAACACATTTAGGTTTAAATAATAGTAATTTATAGATTCATAAAGATATATTACACTTTTTTAATTTATACAATTCTTTGTCGGGCGCTTGTATCTCATATCATTTAAAATACTAATCTCTGTCATCTCCAACATAGTCAAAACGTAAACCGTCACAACGTGTCATGTCTTAAAACCACTACAATAAACGCGTTGGCGTTAATAATCTCTAAGCTTTACCTGTAGATATTTTTGTTGAACATAAAAACATAAAAAGATAAATATGATTGATGTCATGTTTCTGTATATATGTATATTGATTTATATATATTTATTTATATTATATATTAATATATTAATTTAGTTATTATGGATACAGAAAAGGCGTTATAATGAAACTGCAAAGAGTGCGAAATCGATTAGTAAAGTTAAGCTTTTTACGTGAGATACACATTGGGAGAACCAGACTTTTTGTGTACAACTCTAAACGTATCTACTCTTTTACAGAGTAGGAAAATTTTTCTACAAAAAATATTGTCTTTCTTTATAACAACAAACATTTTCAACATGATGAAGTCGTCAGATGTGACTTGTGATATTTTTTAAATTCCGATACTTACCAAATATATGGTACAAAGCGCATATTTTCCTACATAGTATTTCCTATTTGTTTAAACTACTTTTATTACTTTGATTACTTATCAGTGAAATAAAAAAATGTGAATAGATAGGGACGACACGTTGCGGAAAGGAGTCTTTCCATATCATTTTCTAGACAACTAGACTTTGCAATTCAATGTACGGACACACAAGCCACGAAGCGTCGTGCAGTCGTCGTCGTTAGCAGCGGCTAATACACATTAAACAAATATTAAATATTTTTATTTTTTATAGCGATCATTCATTATTTTGCATAAACACGTGTTAAACTATAATTACATCCATTTTATATGTAAATAATATTCGAATGACTAGACACGTTTCTCATCAATTTGAAACATATTCTCAGATTGATAGTAAGAGATAATAAAACTCAGATAGTTAAAATGCTATTTGATACAATTATGTGCACGCTTTCGTATTCAAACAAACAATTGTTACTCGATTTATAATATTAAAATCAAATATATTTCCGTTACACAAATCACTATGAAATTAGGCTGTAATATAGTATATACTTAGCGAACCTGTTTCTGTATTAATACAAGTATTACAAGAGGAGCTTTGCGGTTTTGCCCGCGTTAAAATTGGTATTTTCCTAATTGATTGACGTTTATAGTTACAATACTAGTAGTATTGTAATATTAAAAGTACAATAATGATGATAATTTTCGATTGACTAATTTTGCAAACATTGACTGTCAGAGTCTAGCCGGCTAGCCTTTTGGTTTAAGTAAAATTGTAGACTATTAAAAATATAGTGGAAAAAAATAATCTAACAGATTATGTTGAGGAAATCTAACGCAAAAGATTTTTCGAATCTCAAGATTATCATATACATATATGTATATCTAATCTAGATTGAATGGCTTATTTTGAGTACATCTATACTAATAATAAAATTCTAGAGGGTCGATGTCTGTACATGGAAGATATATGAAAAAAAATCTTACTGGGGGCCTTTACCAACGCAATAGAACCCAAAACAAAGATTTTTAGAATTCTTATCTGTTTGTCTGTTTGTCTGTTTGTCTGTTTATCTGTGCGTTTGTGCACGCTAATCTCAGAAACGGCTTATCCGATTTAGATGCGGTTTTCACTAATATATTGTGGTAAGCTTCACTTAACATTTAGGGTTTGTTTCATGTCAATCGATTCATAAAAAAAAGTTATGTCAATTTAAGGGTTCACGTCGAACATTATTTTGTACTTTTTACTAAATGCATGAAAGTACATACATATATACAATACTTATATCAAAAAATACATTTTTAAATTTTTGTCTGTCAGTCTGTCTGCCTATCTGTTTGTTCCGACTAATCTTTAAAACGGCTAAACCAATTTTGATGGTACTTTTACTTGCAGTTAGCAAATGTTATAAGAAGTGACTTAGGCTTGCTTCTATTTTAGATATTTTTAATCTATACTTATAAAAAAAATTCTAACGGGTCGCTGTCTGTACATAGAAGATATATGAAAAAAACAAATTATTTGGGCCTTTACATACGCAATAGAACCCAAAACAATAATTGTTAGAATTTTTGTCTGTTTGTCTGTTTATCAGTGCGTTTGCGCCCGCTAATCTCAGAAACGGCTTATCCGATTTAGATGTGGTTTTCATGATTATATTGCAGTAAGGTTCACTTAACATTTGGTGTTTATTTAATTTCAATCGATTCATAAAAAAAAGTTATGTCAATTTAAGGGTTCACGTCGAACAGTATTTTATGCTTTTCACTAAATGCATAAAAGTATATACATTACTTAAATCAAAAAATCAATTTTTTAATTTTTTGTCTGTCAGTCTGTTTCTTACGACAAATCTCTGAAACAGCTGAATCAAATTTGATGGGACTTTCACAAGCAATTAGGGAATGTCCATTAATCACGTGAGGTCCAGAAAGGGAGAGGAGATGGAAGAAGAAATTCACAAAATATTACAAAGTCTAAAAAGTTCTTCAAAACATGACGTATTTAATGGCTAATATTATAAGGATTAACTTTAGCTACTTTTTTTAATATGTTTATTTTAATGAATAAGTAAAAAAGAGAATTACGCGATAACAAAATATTGTAGAAACCAATAAAATAGTGAACGATTTCCGATTTAAGAAGGGAAGGTATAAAAATAAATAAAATTGATGTCTGTTTGTAATTTTAAATAAATGCATATTAAAGTATACACGGTACTGACAACAAAATTACCAACTTTAAAATTTTTGTCTGTCTATCTGTCACTCAGTTTGTTACGGCTAATATCTAAAACAGCTGGAACGATTTTGACGAACTTTCACTGAACAGAAAGCTAATGAAATAAGGAAGTACCGTGGTACTTACAACAAAATTATTTTATCTTAAAATTTTTGTCTGTCTTTCTGTCACTCAATTTTTTTCGGCTAATATCTGAAACAGCTGGACCGATTTTGACGAAACTTTCACTGCTGAAAGCTAATGTAATAAGGAACAAAATTGAAACCAATGAAAAAGTGAACAACATCTAATTCAAATATGGAAGATATATGTATATTATATAAATATAATAATTTGGAAAATAATATATTTACTGGGTAATTTTTTTACTGGATATGATAGACCAAATCCGAAACTATAAACAATAGCGAAAAATAATTAAAGAAGTAACAGAGCCGATTTTAATAAAAACTAAAACTATTTCATTAGTTTTTTGAAAAATAAATTCTCCTAGCCAGAAACGAACACGTTGATTTTGGAGAAAATTAACATTCTGTATGATTGCATCATCTGATACTGTCACATATTATAAGAATCAACTTCAGAGAGGTATTATTATATAGTTAACTGAAAGGGCAAATTTTTTACAGAATTCTATCAAATTCATACATTAATTAAATCTTTTGTAATTCTTCAAAAAAACGATCATACCTAAAAGTGAAATTTTTAAATTATAACGGGATGTTGTAACACTAATAGCGGGTGAGTACAATAGCCGAGTCCAGTGAAATGTAGATTTTCAATAAATTGATTCATCTTTTTAGGAATTATCTAAACCCACTTAGGTAACGGAGTAGGTGACGGGGACCAAAACAAACGTCACATTGTATCTACTTTGTATAGCTCACATAGAAAAAATAGACAAACATAAAAGGAGTTACTGTGAGTTATTCATTTTATATATATTTGATTGTATTCTTTACACTCTTCCTTACTTTAGTAGGTGACTAGCATTTTGATGCAAATAAACGAATCGTTCGAAGTTATGCAGACTTTTTTTCTTAACTTACCGGGAGCCGTGATTTAACCCACATATTTGATTTGTATATTTAATATATATAGAATCGATTACTTAACTTCTAATTTATGTATAGATTTAATGTTATTTTGGTAAAAAATAAATCTTTTCCTAAAACTTTCCAAAAGTTGATTCTTACAAGTGACACTATTAGGTAGGTGGTGCAATAATACAGAATGTATTTTTTTTTAATGAGTGGGTTCAATTCCAGGTCAGGAGAATCATGAAATTAAAAAAACTTATGATGCAGTTTTAGATTTCTTAAAATCGGACACGAGACTCCTTTAAGTATTTTTCGCGATTCCTTAAAGTTCCGGATATGGCCTATCAAGCCCAGTTAAAAAAATCACCCGATATATAATACAAGGAAAACCTCGGCGAGAATATACTGGTATACAGTCGAAATTTTAAGACTAGCACAAAACACTTTTATAGTGAAAACCGTGGAGGAATATCTGAATTAGAGTCTGCTTATAAATACAACCAGAAAGTTCCCAAATCCAAAGTAAGAAGCTCCTTTCTTGAGCAGCACCGCAGACTATTATAACCTTGCTTTGCAGGAGATATGCCAAGCATTCTGTAATCCACGCGAACGAAGTCGCAGGCACAGCTAGTTAATATTAAAATTCTTATTATAGACGGTTGTTTATGTGTATGTTAATACGTTTATAAGTACCTACCTACCTTAAAATAACGTTACGTTAGAACATTTTATAGTCTTGTATACGAAGTTTATGGGATAGAAAATATAGTAACAAGTTCCTATACTTTGTAATGTACACGTTCAATAGAAGGCCAAATTAGGCTTTGGTTTTCACGATATCAGAACATTATTTAAAGGATATGAGAAAGAATTAAAACCCTGTCTAACACCGCTGAGTTTTCAAATGCCAAATTTGTGTATAAAATTATGTCATGCTCAAAGGTGAAAGAAAATATTGTGAGAGAAAATATCCATATGTGTCGAGAGAAATTCTGGCATTAGTATATGCGCCAAATAAATTGGAGCTGTGCAGCGGGATAAGCTCCAATATAACGAACATATATATATATTTATTTAATAGCTTTTTATTTTAGACTAGAAGTTGCTCGCGGATTCGCTCGATAAACGTTTGGAATTTGATAGACTAAATTAAAAGAAAAATTGTTAAAATCACCTTCTAGCTTTATCGCTTTACACTTAATTATTTTCAACCCTTATTCCAAATAAATTTGCAGGATATATTCAAAGCATATTTTTTTGTACATAATATTAACTAAATTATAATTATTAATTCAAATCAATCTGGATTATAACAAAGCAATCTGTGCATGTTATGTGCACTTATAATGAATTGAGGTCTATATCAGAAAGTGTTAGGATGTGTTAAGATTGTTTTGCAAATATGTTAAATATGTATGTACCTATATTGTTAGTGAACTTATATCTATACATACATATAAAAGCAAACTCAACGCTCTAAATGGATTGAGTTGTGGCAAATAGTTTCTTTAACATTCACTTTCGCTACAAACATTCTTAAAAACTAAACCACTAAAAGGAGCTCAAAATTTGTTTGAATAATAAAATTGGCGTTTATCATTTAACGCTATATATGGAAGCGCTGCTAAATGACCATCACCAAAACCTAGGGAACCAGAGCTGTAGTCTGTCACAAAACTCGAATTCGGAGATATTGATGTATTTTGATACTGCATCACCTATTTGACATTACTAAAAAAAACTCAAGTCATATGATTTGAATAAATACGGAAAAATTTTCTTAATTACTTGTATCGATTTCCAAGTGCGTTCCATATTTTGCAATTTAAAACATTTAAAAAACTTTATATTAGTTAACATAATGAATATATCAATCTGCTTTTAATTTATTATACTTTTTATCAAAAAAGAAAAGGCGAATATATACCTCTTCAAAAATATTTATTAAGAATAGGTTTGACATCTTTAGACACCATTTTCTCAAAATAAAGTCCGTGTGGCTTGATATAGTATTGCTTATCAGCGTCCATTTATACCAGACATAAACCTGTTGCTAAGGAAGTATCGTTGTTATTTTGATACCTACGAGCCTTACAAGGCATGATAAGATTCTAACTATTGTAATGTCTGATTATATCTTACCAATGATATGTCATGTGTCAATGTATGTAATGTCATGGGTAACTTATTAAAATTAGTCAATTTTTGTCGAATATAAATAGATTATAGTTTTTAATCGGCTTAAAAACAGAGGAGGTGCAGTTCAATTCGTAGTATACGTTCTTTTTTAATTTAATGTGTCTTACCTCAGAATTTCGTCATTTTTAACCGATATGTAAATTTTTATTGGAAAATTTTATTTTAAAACATATTCTTTATTAGGCTTTCAGTTTTGTCTTATGGATTTTTTATCAAATTCGGTTCAGTGGTTTGATTTTTAAATCAAAGTGGATTGGATGGATTATTATATCATCCAAGTATATATGTAAACTAAATTGTGTATTTTACTTTTGAAATCTGTGCATTTTTATCAAAGCCTCATATTTTTAGTTCATATTACTTGTCACTTCAGTTATATTTTTTAAAAAAGAGCATTAAAGGTTAAAAATAAAATGCGTTAATAACTTTTTTTTAATTTAATATTCTATATCTGACCATTTTTTTTATTAGTATATACAGTGTACATCAATAACCCTTTTATCTCTGGTTATAATATCCTCAGTAACATGGTTGCCTGGCAAAGATCGCTGTATTTTATTCTATGTACATATATGTCCTCGGTGTATAATAAAGTATACTTTCTTTCTTTCTTTTCTAAACTCAATACTGATAATATAATGATTTAATATAGTAATGGTTTTTGTTCTTAACATGCAAATTAATATCTATTGTCATAATATATGTACATTAATAGAAGAAAACAAAAACTTTAATTTACATAACTCACATCTTTACACAAAAAATAAGTATTTTAAAACGTTCCGTTGTTTGTTTAAAGCATTCGAATAGCTGTTGTGCTGATCGGTCTATTTCATATCTTGAATGCGAATCTAATTCCGTAACAGTTTTTGTAGAGCTCTTAATGAATATTTAATCATTTTCTCGCCTAGCGCTCAGCTTTGCCTAGGGCAGGGCATTAACCAATTAACGGTCAATCAGAATCTAATCAAAACAGATCGTTCTGATAACTTTACATATTGCCGCTTTGAATTACATTTGTTCAGCTTGTTTAATCATTTTCCATATGTGTAAAAAATCCTTCACTAAAACGGTGATACAATTTTTTTATGCAACAAAATTTTTAATTTTGTGTAACGATTTAATTGCGAAATTAACTGCTTGATATGCCTCGCAATTTCCCCGCAGTTTTTCATACTTTCCAGAAGTTGTCCTTTGTAGATACTATTCCACGGATTAATTTATAGCCTTCTATTCTATTCATAATAAGTTTTGGCGTAAAAGTTTGTATTTTTCTAAAACGGAATATGTGTATTTTTGAAAATAACCATTTTAATATACCTTATAAAATAAAGAATTCTCTATTTTGAAAAATATTTATAATTGTAATATGATAAGTTTATTTTTGTGCCGCAGAGAGCTAACAACTCGTTTGTTTCTCATTTTATTAACGCGAGATAACGCTCAACTTTATGAGTTTGGAGGCTTTTGAAAATTACAAATTGAAAAACCTTATCTGTACATAAAAAGCTAAACGGATATATTTGCAATATAAAAAAGTAACTTTGTGTGTATATCGTTAACTAAGTAATTCTCAAGTTTTTTAGTAATGGATTATTTGATAAGTAAATGTCTCATGAACTGTGGATATACTAAAACTTCAGAAATACTTATACGAATATTAGTTTTTATCTGAATGTCTTCAATATAATTTTTTACCTTAATTTGACTTTATATTTTTCATCCATAAAACCACAGCCTAAGATTAAATTTACTTCGTTACGAAAATATAATTTAATAATAGGGGATTTTTTATAATTTTTAAGAGACATATTCAATTTATTTATGCTCTTCTTTTAAAAGAAGCTATGCTAACGTTCGCGGGTTCAATTTCCGTTCTTGGCAAATATTTGTCTCTGCACATCTGACACATAATTATATTGAAAAGCCTCCTTTTCAATATAATTATGTGTATATATATTAAAGCCTCCTTTCGAATGTAAGGGATCAATTTATTAATTATCTCAATAAAGCTGGGTACATTCTATTGAAATTGAGGTGTAACTAAGTACTAGTCTTGCTATGTAGACATTCCGTTAGGCTGTCTGTGTTTGTGTTGCAATCTAGACTAATAACTAAGAACACCAGTACGATTACAAGCACAAAAGGACATATTTACTAAGAACACGGTGGACAGCCCGTTAACATAATACGGCCTCACATTATCCATTCGTAGTGTTTGTATTTATCATCACCTGGTTTGTTAAGTTCTTGTAAACTAATTTTGTTCTACAAAAATAAATAATGTAATACAATGATAACTTTTCAAAGTATTGTATGTACTTATTTTTAGTAAAATAAAAATAATTAATATTTAACTCAATGCGTAAAAAGTGTTCTTCTTGCTGTAATTCTTTATTAAAGAATATTGAATAATTCTTATAGATGTATATTATTAACAATTAATCGTTTAGATACAATAAAGATGTTCTACATTATTATTCTAGGCTTAATCATTATTTTATTAATATCATTTTGCTTTAGGTACCGTTCTTAATACTGGTAAGTGCTCTGCAATTAATATACCTCATAATAACATTCTTATGCATGCTTGTGACAATGTGATATTCAATTACGTAATTTAAACATTACTTCTCTTATATTAAACATCATCTCTTTATCAAAATATGAAAAATTGTGACTGTCAAACACTTTATTTTGTTTCAAATAGAGAAATTTATAATGACTATGTTCGACACTCTGTTACTCCTCAATCACACTATTTATCTCAGTGTGATTGAGATAATTGTTACATTCAGTTTCACTAGCATTAACATTTTAACGTAAAACCTGCTCTAAGAACATTTTAGACGCATTAATAAAAATAAATAAATAAAATTAACTGACATAAAGAAAATATAAACCAAAATATCAAAAAGCGGCCTTATAAATGATTGCAGATAACGTCAATTAAATATGTATTTAAACAGAGTAATTAAAATACATTTTTATAATCATTACTTCGAAAAAAAAAACGGTTGACCATCTGTTTAAAGTTATGTAATAGGATGCAAAAAAAACTTAATACAACCTTTTGATAAGTCATCAAACAGTGAGAAAAACATGTCGGTCGATGAGAAACCATTACTTTTTTGTTAGCTGACAGTGACATGACACGTACGAGGCTTCTATTCGCGAAACTAAATACTTGCCAACCGCCGTCAAAACATTACATAAATTACTGTGATATAAAAGCTCTTTTAATAACCGTTAACTACAAACGTTTGTGGTATTAAACGTGCATGTAACGCTAAACTGTCTAATTAAAATTTTTAAGCATCATTAGAGTCGAGTAAAGCCAATTTAGTAAAAGAACTATTTACACTTCGTTGTAGCATAAATGTGTAGACTTCTAAATGCGCAGATGCTAAAACCAGCACGTTGTTCTACGTGAGGCCAACAGCTATTAAAATATATGCAAGCATCTTGTTTTTCACTTCATTTACCCTTATTTGCCTTTGAGTACTCAACAGCGAAATTTCTAATTTTTTTTTAACCGGCAAGGAAATTACGTTAAATTATCGCTATCACAAAGTAATGCATTCTTACAGTTGATTTCTGATCTTTATATACTAAAAGTAGCTTGTCAGAAAATCAGTTAAAGCATTTTAGGACAGGCACGACCTTCAGCAATAAAGATACAACGAATAAGAAGTTTACATGATCCTTTATGTAGTTGTTTTTTTTTTACTTTTAATAATACATTCAGTATTATCTACTCCTAGTAAAATCGATATGAAGTAGTTCTTTTAAATAAATAAGCTAAATAAGAAAGTGAAATATTGTTTAAAAGTGATGAGGTAATAACTCCTTAAAAACATCTTTGTTCATTTCTAATATATATCTCTGCAAGCACTATACAGTGTTTGGACGTCAAGTTATCAATCGTGATGCATACAACAGCTAAGTGCCGTCAAGTCTTCTGACTCGGCGGAGATTATCATTTGTAAACATCTTTTGATGTAGTTTTCACTTTCGCTGTTCCTATGCTCTCAATGGAAGCATTTACACATTACGTTTTATATCTAAACTTCGTTAATAAGACGCGTTATATAATAAAACCTTTCATAAATGTAACCAACGAACATTAAATTGAATCATTTCCTCACTAATTAGTACACTTGAGTAACATCGATATTAAAAGTTAATGTTTCCTACAGTAAATCAATCTTCTTTTTATTTTAAAGTTGCAAATAAATTCTTAACTTGTCATCATTGAATACATAGTTAATTCATTTTCTAATAAGCTTTTCCTGGGTACCTTACTTCAGTAAGACCTCGTATTATGAGTACCCTTACAACTGCAATTATTAATAAAAAACAAAACTATATTTAAATCTGCACTATTCTTGTTATAGAACTCCGAAAAATCAAGTTGGATTTACTTAGCTTACTTTACTTTAAGTCGTAATCTTTGAATTGATTCGCTGACGAAATTTTGTTTTTATGCTTGCTTATACTATACATCTTCGATACACATATTGGCGTTATTATATTGACTGAATTTTTACGTTTCTATAATAAAATAATTAAGAAAATCTTCATTTAAGTAACTCCTAACACCTCTAAGGAGCTCATACCGTTAACCGAAAAACACGGACCTAGTACAACAAATAAAGAATTTGATAAATAGTTATACAGTTTAAGATCTTAATTAATTTATATACATAAATTAAAAAAAAATAAAAGAAAAGATTATACATTAAACTATTTACATCTTAATTACTATAAAAAAAGTATTATATTTTACAAAACATTGTAGACCTCATCTAAGCCATTTTTATGTTTATTTTCCATACGTCATAAATAACCGTGATCAGATAGATGAAAACGGCTAGAACTTACAATTCCAATTTATTAACATACAATACGTATTGCTGGGGTTAACTGCCAGATTAGAAATCTCAAGTTCTAGGTCACAGCTCATAAAATATTTATACGCCGCACTACCTTTAAATGTACAAACAAGACTTTTAAGTTAAAAGGTGATGTGAATTATTACCAAGTCAGTTAATTTGTAATTAACCCATAAACTCAAACGATTGCCTCCGTTTTAGTATCGCTGGTGCTAGATTTATACGATTAAAGATAAGATAATTTTTACATCTTCATAAATTACATTGCTAGTTTCGTTAATATTCATATAATTTTTGCTACTTTCACTCAGGTCTGATTATTTTATCTTTTGATAAAATTTGAGCAGCAAATATAAATTTTTCATTTTTGTTTCGACTACTAGGTGAAATTAAACTTGTTAAAACTAACAAGTTTACCTCAGACGTTTTGTTTAGGAAAACTTCTATTGGTTATTAAAAGAACTAAAAAAAATCTTTGTTACTTCATTATAAAACTAAATTATTAAGTAGCCTTATAGTAATATCATTACACGTGCATCTACATGCCAATTAATCAATACATATTAGAGTCACGTATTAATCACAATTATCCGGAGCTGTCAGAAAAAACAAGATAATTTAATACCCTGTCGCCTCTCATAACTTATCTTTTAAACCATTGGTGTAATTTTTTTTTTGTTCTCTCTTAGTTTTAATTACCATACTTGTGTAACTACATGATTGATAAATAGGGTCTCTGATGTATGTGCCTTTTAAAATTCGATGGTAAAAGTTTAAGTTGTTTAAATAACTGGTCAAGTGCGAGTAGGACTCGCGCACTGAGGGTTCCGTGCAGAGGGTTCTTACTTAGACCTAAAGTGCACATTTGCGATAAAAATTAGTCATCAAAGGACGAAGTCAATCCACCAACGGACGCGACATCTCAGCCGTCCATAAACTCAAACCATTTGTAGCCGCTTTAGCCATATTGTTTAGAAATAATAGGTATATAAATAAAAATAGTTGGTCAATTACGAAAATTAAATCTTGAAGATTTTTCCGCTTTTTAATTACGTTGTGTACCTTATCGTTGTCTTAGATTTTCGCGATTATTATTCATTGAAATAAAACTGTTTTAAACGGATTTAAATCGCGTATATTAATTATTTTTATTATCCCGACATTTCGAGCACTTTGCAACGTTCGTGGTCACGGGTAGACTAATATCATGTTTTTCAATGGCAGTTCTCCTGGTATCGCATCATCAGCTCCACTTCACTGTATACATTGTGCCGAGAATAAATTGCTTAGCAATCATATTGAAGCAATCAATCGCAACACGTAAAATACTCGTTATTAAGTTGTTCCGGTACTCATTTGTGATCTTCATCATCAGCTCCACCTCATCAAATGTAGCTTTTCGTAAGCAAATGCATAAGTTACTATCAAAAATACCTAAATCGGTAAAGGTGTGCCTGTAATATTTGAAGATTACCCTCGATTTCTCCAGGATCCCATCATCAGATCCTGACTTCATGACAATGGGACCAAATTGTAAGTATACCCTTTAAAACAAAAAAAAAATTGAAAATCGGTTCACACATGACGGAAAAATCGGTGTACAAATATAAAATAACTGGTCAAGTGCGAGTAGGACTCGCGCATCGAGGGTTCCGTACAAACTTATAGAAATCTATATAAGACTAACCCATCTACGCCATTTGTGGTCTTCATCATCAGTTCCAACATAAGTTACTATCAAAAATACCTAAATCGGTATAGGCTTGCGTATAATATTTGAGGAGTTCCCTCAATTTCTCCAGGATCCCATCATCTGATCCTGACCTGAAGACAATGGGACCACCTCGGAAGTATACCTTTTCAAACAAAAAAAAATTTTGAAAATCGGTACACAAATGGCGGCGTAATCGGCGAACAAACATAAAAAAAATTAAATACAAGGTCGAATTGAAAACACTCCTTTTTTAGAAGTCGCTTAAATATAATCAAATATTATGCAAATATGGATCACGTCCCAAAAACTATTTTGAAACTACTTAGGAGCACTTTAATTTAAAACACAATCATGGATGCAATCCATGGAAACACAAAATTTTATTTTAAGTACTAATGCACCTTATACTTTCAAAAAAGCAAAGTTATAGCGCGATTCAGGATACACCCAGCGCCATCTCTTGACAATTTCAATGAACTAACTTGTTGACTTTGACATTAACAACATAATTATATTATATTTTATTCTCGTTTTATTTTTATTTATATTCTACTACACTCCACTACCCCTGCACTACGTTCGTAAAATATTTAGATTTACATTATCAATCAAAATATCGAAATATATTATATATTTTAAACTTTCGCGATTTATACTATTCATATTTAATATAACGGGTCTTATCGCGATAACTAATGGTAGTAATACCTTTTTATTGCCCGACGTTTCGACGAAGTTACATTCGCCGTGGTCACGAGCTGACTGGTGTACCGCGCGCCCTCCGGCGACGAGTGCGCGAGTTTTCTTCGCCTACCCTCACAATATTAATATTGTCTTTACCGTTATTATAATGCTGGGAGCACACCACACTAACACAATCGGTTCGCGCGAACATTGTTCGAGGTACTTCACTTTTGTTAAATTTATTTATCACCGGGTTCCAAGCGGCCGACAATTTAAATCCGTCATCGCGATTGAAGGTTTTATGTTTTCAACTCGTCGCGCACTCGTCGCCGGAGGGCGCGCGGTACACCAGTCAGCTCGTGACCACGGCGAATGTAACTTCGTCGAAACGTCGGGCAATAAAAAGGTATTACTACCATTAGTTATCGCGATTAGACCCGTTATATTAAATATGTATCGAAATATATATTAGTGTTGCCAAGACGAAAATAATTAGTCCTTAATTCGAACAAAACTAATTGTTTATTTATAAATAACTAATTATATTACTAATAACCAGAAGACTTATATGTGTAGATAAAGAAGTAAATTAAATAACTCGATCTGTTTGAATTTAATTTTAAAATTTTCGTACTAAGTCAATACGAGTACTTAAATCAAATCGCGTGAAGCTCTTATATTGAATGTTAATTACGTAATGACGTTATAAATCGACGATAAAACTTTTAAATGAAAAGTTTATTTTATTATTTTTAGCGCGTTTAAATAATAATTAAAATAATAGAAAAATATTAATCGAGCAGAATTATATCACAGTTAATGTCATAATGTTGTAATAGATGGCATTAGCTGTACGCTACATCGCGCTATCATTTTGTTAGCTGCGATATATAGATTGCATTGCGTTGTTTATAAAGGTTTGCTGCTTTTTAATGTTTTCATATTGATACGAATTTCTTCTCAGTGTTTGTAAAATTGTTTTTTTGACCATGGTCAATTTCTATGTTAATTTGTTACAAGTACATATAATTTTAATTCTAAGATTAATATATTTTTCGGTTGATCAATTTACAACTTGATACATTTACGCGTTCCTGAGAAAAAGGTTGAAAGACAAACGTACAGACTGACAGACACACGAACAGAAATTTACAGTTTTCGGATTTTTTCCTTTATGTATACTAAAGGACCTTGCTCCTGGCCAAATTTCATAATGCTTGGTCAATGGGAAGTACCCTATAGGTTTTGATTCCCTTGCGAAAACGTTAAAAACGCTATCATAATTAAAATATGTGATATAAATGACCGTATCTTTTGATTGCGTTAACTTAGAATTTTGATTTTTTCAAAGCTCTTAGTAATTACAATTCTGAGTACTTGACATTGATAAAAATTTGTTACCTTCACGCGTTTCTGAGAAAAAGGTTGAAAGACAAACTTACAAACAGACAAACATACATACAAAAATTTACAGTTTTCAGATTTTTTCCTTTATTTGTACCATAAGATCTTACTTCTTGCCAAATTTCATCGTGCTAGGTCAATGGGAAGCACCCTATAGGTTTTGATTCCCTTGCGAAAACGCTAAAATGGTCAAAATATACGACATATTTTCCATTATCTTTTGATTGCGTTGACTTAGAACTTTAATATTTTCACGGCCGCATGTCATCGTAGACTTGAGTATATGATATTAATTTCAACCTGAGACGTCTATGCATTTCTGAGAAAAACGGGTTGACATCCCGACAGACAGACAGACAGACAGACAGACAGACAGACAGACAGACAGACAGACAGACAGACAGACAGACAGACAGACGGACAACAAAGTGATCCTATAAGGGTTCCGTTTTTCCTTTTAAGGTACGGAACCCTAAAAAATACATACAGCCGAACATAAAACCTCCTCCTTTTTCGAAGTCGGTTAAAGATATAAATTATTATATACATAATTACATTTTATTTTATTCTTGTTTTATTTTTATTTATATTCTACTACACTCCACTTCCAATACAATACGTTCGTAAAATATTTAGATTTACATTATCAATCAAAAAATATATTAGTGTTGCCAAGACGAAAATAAGTAGTCCCTAATTCGAATAAAACTAATTGTTTTTTTTATAAAAAAAAACTTATATTACTAATAACTAGAAGACTTACATGTGTTATCTACACAGTAGTAAGAAGTAAATAAATTAACTCGATTTAATTGAATTTAATTTTTAAATTTTCGAACTAAGTTAATACGAGTACTTAAATCAAATCGTGTGAAGCTTTTATATTTAATGTAAATTATGTAATGACGATAAAATTAACCATAATTGATGACTTTTAAAGGAATAGTTTATTTTATTATTTTTAGCGCGTTTAAATAATATTTTTAATTGATTATTTCTTTATTTTTATATTTAGAATAAATCGTAACATTAATCGAGTAGAATTTTATCTACGTAATGTCATAATATTGTCCAGAGATGGCGCTGACTGTACGCTGAATCGCGCTATCATTTTGTTAGCTGCGACATATAGATTGCATTGCGTTGTTTATAAAGGTTTGCTGGAAAACATAGGGGATGTTTTCGTTTTCATACAAATTTCTCGCAATTGATTTTAAAATTGTTTTTTGACCGTGATCAACTTCTATGTTAATTTGTTTTAAGTACATAAAATTTTAATTCTAAGATTGTATTATTTTCCGCTTGATACGCTCTATTATCTCACACACAAAGTTAGTTTATTTTCCAAAAATAATGCGTTTTTAATTAATTGGATACGTATTGATTTATAATTTAGGTTTTGTTAACAGCTTCAAGTGAATGCAGCTCTGAATATTTGATATAATTTACAACTTGATACACGTTCCTGAGAAAAAGGTTGAAAGACAGATGTACAGACTGACCGACACACAAACAGAAATTTACAGTTTTCGGATTTTTTCCATTATTTATACTATAAGACCATGCTCCTGGCCAAATTTCATGATGCTAGGTCAATGGGAAGTACCCTGTAGGTTTTGATTCCCTTGTGAAAACGTTAAAAACGCTAAAATACTTAAAATATGCAACACAAATGACCGTATCTTTTGACTGTGTTAACTTAGAAGTTTGATTTTTTCACAGCTCTTAGTAATTATAGCTCTAAATAGTTGACATTGATAAAAATTTGTTACCTTCAGGCGTTCCTGAGAAAAAAGTTGAAAGACAAACTTACAAACAGACACACATACATACAGAAATTTACAGTTTTCAGATTTTTTCCTTTATTCGTACCATAAGATCTTACTTCTTGCCAAATTTCGTCTTGCTAGGTCAATGGGAAGTACCCTATAGGTTTTGATTCCCTTAAGAAAACGCAAAAATGGTCAAAATATTCGACATATTTGCCATTATCTTTTGATTGCGTTGACTTAGAACTTTAATATTTTCACGGCCGCATGTCATCGTAGACTTGAGTATAGGATATTAATTTCAACATGATACGTCCATGCTCTAATGGCGAAAATAAAAAAGAAAAGACCTAGATATCTTAAATTTAATGTTTTCATTAAAAAGTTACAGTTTAAAATATAAATACGTAACTAATTACTAACAGTGCGAAGTATTTGCACAGGTCACCTACTTTTAAAAAAGAAAATTAAATAAAAGCTAACATATTTTTTGATGAACATCTATTTATTTTGACTTTTAGGCTTCAGTGCCTAAAAATTAATATCCGTTTTTAATATTGAATCCTTTTGTCAGCCATCATCTGTACGTTTCAAAATTGAATTAAAAATAATCAGTAACGTAACAATTACTGTCATCAATTTTCACACATTTAGTACAAAGTCCCTAAAACTATCAACATCTTTCATATTTTGAGAGTGAGCATAGCCTATAGTAATGTTTCCGTTAATTAAACACATAGAACTAGTATCATAACCTAACAATAATTCAATCCCCATATTGATTTGTACAAGAGTTATAATTAGTCTTACAGGAAAGGAGAGTTGTATTTGCTCGTTAGGACGAAGTTTACTAGCTGTAAATGTTTTTATCACTCGTAAGGGTTGTGCAACATCCTTCTTGCGCAGAACATGTTTAGACGGTATTTATATACCTCTTTTTATCTTACGACTAGCGAAGCCTTGCGAAGCACTTGCGTTATTTTTTGGTATTCGCCAGATTGATTGACTTTTAAGGATTCATTGCTTTGAGTCGTAACTTAGCGTTCCATATTATTAAAGACCACACAAAACACGACAAATTCTGTGACGTTTTGCCGGTGATGCATTTGATGATCATTCATTCATTGATCATCTTATAGTAAAATTAGTAAAGTAACAGCCTGTAAATGTCCCATTGCTGGACAAAGGTCTTCTCTGCCATTAAGGAGAAGGTTAAGAGCTTAATCCACCACGCTGTTCCACTGCGGGTTGGCGGATATGTATGTGTCCGAATTTCTTCCGGCACATGCAGGTTTCTTCACGATGTTTTCCTTCTTTAAAAATTTATTTTTATTTAAAAAGTCATCGTGTTACGACACGCCTTTGTGTCGTGATTTTTTACGATAGGACGTCGTAATGGAGATTTGTGTTTTAGGCGTTTCGTGTTCAAAACATAATTAGCACAACTAAATATTATTAAATTCTTCAGCGTTATATATTTGTAGGTACGTATGATACCAGATATATGTATTTTAACACTCAAATAACCCTAAGTGTTTCAATATTTTATTTTTAGAATGTTTATCTTTACACTTATAGTTAATTATACTACTTATTCTGCATAATCATACTATTTTAAATCTGGGTCGGAGTAAATGAAGAACAGCAATATCACTTTCTATTTAAATGTCCAAACTATGCGTGATTCGTTATAACCAAATTGTATGAAAATACGTGCCAAAGTACAATGGGGTCGTGGATTCAAATTTAGACCCAATGTTTCATCACGTACTGAATATAAAAACCATTAAGTGTGAGTTGAGTTTAATATTTAAGTCACACAATGTATTTGTAGCTCGATGCTTAGATTAAAAAAAAGCGACCAATAGCATTTTAAATATGCGAATGCTATATAAGTTTTTAAATTAAAAAAATAAAGAAGTATTTTTTGTTTCGATTTTATAAGTAATAAAATCTGCATATTTTTTAATAATACCGCTATCACCGTTATATTAAAATCTCTCGTAAAATTAACTCTTACTTACAAAATACAATGAACAAAAGCAAATTCTCATTAAGAACACATTAAAAATAAACAAATATTAGGCATCAAAAGAGTCCAAACCCGAACGAAAAGATTGCAATAGGTAAATTAATTTTAGAACATACTCACTGCACCATGTGGTTTCATCCGGGGAATAAAAAAAAGTGTAACTGCATTTATTCATTGTATCCTGACGAGCTTAAGTGTACGGTATATTAGAATATTAATAAAATATGGAATAAAAATTTATTGTACTATGATTGTTGACGTACGTCGTATCTCAATCGAATATTTTACCGAAATCTGTTGAGCCTTTAAGGTGTTAAGAAGTTACATACACACATACTTTTACGCGAACTTTTTAATAATATTTGTTCGATACATTATGGCTGGCAAGTACAAATAAAATTTAATTAAAAAGCTTGTACAACACCGTAAGAAAATGTAGCACGTTATGATGTTACTCTTCGTTTAAAAAACAACTAAAAAGGTATTAAAAATTCAATACACCCAGGAATGTAATGCACTGTTCTTGTATGCACGGCTACGCAACACGATTTTCAATCAATGTTTTCGTATTTTTTTTAAACGCATTTCTTTTAAATAGACCCGTCGGCGTCTAAACCATAGCATCACGTAAGCCCTATATACGAGTATAACAGATTTAATATGTACTTTAATTCGATTTAAATCCTTCAAAACTTTATGTATCTACAAATCTTTGTTTTCAAAATAGAGATTACGTCTTATAAATTTGTTTAAAAGTAATAAGTTAAAAATATATTTAATTAGCTTTATAATACATAAATATATACATAAAATATAGTCTAAGACCGTCTAAAATAACCTTTTAAATGGTATTATAATTTTTAAATTAGTTCAGTGTTTTCGGAGTTTACTTCGCACACACAAAATTCGCACTCTCTATATTATATTAGTCCAGATTAGCATACGCACCTAATAGTAAAAATAAGTGCCGTAATACTAGTAACGTCACTGGAAATACAATCCCATTGTTAAGCGGTTTCTTAATAGTCATTATCTTATCAAATAAACGGCTAAATAACGCTTGCTTACGCTCTGATTACGTCTACAACGGTTTACATCAAATGATTTGCTCGACGTTGTGATTTCCATATAACACTTATTATACTCTTTATCGTACACAATAAATGAGCTTAAATTCATTTATTGTGTACGATAGAGATGTCATCAGTAACGGATCCAGGAGGGACATTAGGGTCGAAAGGGCTTAGCAACCGTCTTTTCTTACCCCCAAATGAGTAGACTTCACCCCCGACACATCTCAAATTAAACATGACGTTATTACGAACATAATGTTATTACGTTTTCAATTTTCTATGAAGGTATTTATTTATTCGAGATGCACTCATACTACATCCTGATAAAACATTGACACGCGGACTTGCCTGTCCAAAATTTTTGGCCGATAGGTAAAATTGGCAAGGCGAGCATTTTTTAAGGATTTTAGTGTTCACTTTTTAACAGCTTATGCTCAACCATTTGACCTGGAGCCAGCCTCCAAAATCGAAATCTGGATCATATCGAGATACTGAATCCGCCACTTGATGTCACGTAGTGAGTTCTGTAATGCGCATCTCAAGTATCATATTATATTATAGAGGCTACACATAGACTGTAACGTATTAGTTACGCTTTCTGTCTACTCAGTATCGTCATAGTAGGCGCCCTAGGCGAATGACTTTAATGGTGCACCAATTGAATTGTTACGCAAAAAAAAAAAATTAAATTTTATTAAAACAATAAACTTGTCAATTGTAATATATTTACATATAATGGCGCCTTCTGTGTCCTTTTTTTCTTAAATCCATCAAAGAAAATCGCGCATGTAAATTAATGAAACAAATAAATTGCAGGTTGCAGTTAAGTTACAAAATGTATTAATGCTTAATTCTCGATGTAACACTGGAAGTAAAGCAGACTTGCGGTTACGACTGAAATCGTTTATAAATGAAAAACAAATCTTATTACAAATATACACGGTATCTTTTAAAATAAAATATTGCGAAAATATGTTTCATTGTGGTTTCCGTGGAATGCTATTGTATTGCACTTATCTTAGATGTGTCGAGTTATTAGACGATTTCTTAAACATTAGGCTCGTCCGGTCGGAAACGAGACATGTAAAAATTTTATAAATTTTAAGATGTATGATGTTGATAATAAAATAAAATAGTTTTTGTTCTTCAATAGTAATCTAAAAGAAAATCTTTTGGGAAAGGAAACTGAGAACTAATCATATTATATGATTGTACTGAGCGCAGAATATTACTATTTCCAATCTTGGAAAACTCCAAGGACACTTATCCTCTAAAGTAATAAATAAATAAAATAGTATTTTACTTTCGAGTATCATTTGGCAAAATTCAATAGTAATCATATTTTTTTAGTTGTAATGGTTCATACTGGCATTTATGTATTGCATTGAATCCTCTGAAAAAATCTATCACCGCGTAGCAGTCACCAATCAATGGTACTCACGCTATTGATTTTATTACCAGATGATGGATCTTTTCCAATCACATAATAAGTTATGTATATGGAAAATATTGAAAGCGTTGAATAATTTATCGCAGTCATTTGAAGCTGTTGCATTTTAAATGTTTCCTCCTCTTATTATTGATTAACAAACGAATGCGCTAATCAGATTATGTATTTGAAAAAAATGTATAACGTATATAAATTATAGATACAAAATATTACGTTACGACTCTTAAGCATGAAGCGGTAACCATGAACCATAACCTCAAGCAATCAGACGAATAGTCAAGTACCGAAAAACGCGGTTAAAACTGCGAAGCACAGCTAAATTCGTCATAAACAAAATAAGTACAAGTAAGTAGTTGTAAAACCAATTGTTACTCGAGTCGTTGCTGAATGTAACAACCGGTAAATTAACCAAATCGTCCGTTCCTATTTTCCGTACTGTGACCGCGATAATCTCAAAACGAATAAAACCTTTACATTTATTTCCGATTCAATAGAAGAACCCGTTATCGATAACGCGCTTTCGCGTAAAATCGATTCCTACCCCAGATCGCGATGCCTTAGCCGATAATTCTACTGAGTTACACGCGCTACTTTCTATACAATAGCTTTTTTAGATTTACAATTCCATGAATGGCGTAAGATCACGATTCTATTCGAGATCTTTTGTATTACTAAAGACATTTCTTTTGATACCTCCGTTAAAATATAATACGTATCAAATGCTTATTATAAAACATCACTAAAGTAAAGGCACAATAAACGCGGCCAAGGAATAGCGGCGCTAGGCCAGCACATCACCGGCTACTATAAACTGAGTCAGTAATTAAGTAAGTATGACGGTCTTTACTAAGAATTAACATGAACTCAAATTATAGCTACTGAGACTATCAGTATGCAGTGTGCTTTTTTATCAATCGACTTCATATAGGAGGACGTTTTTTCTATTATCGAAAGGGTATACTTTTAAATAGAATTTTTATCAAAATCAGCTTGGTTTTAAAATCAAAATAACTGAAATTGTAGTGTCATCTGAGTAAATGAAATTGCGTATTTTGTTATTTATTATTACGGCTTCAACGTTTTTTTTAAGTCTTAACTATTTTCAGTTTAAAAGAAACGGATATCGCAAGTACGAGAATTAACCATGTCAACGAGCAAGAACGAGATGTCATTACTTTTTTTAAAGTACGTGACGTCACGTGGGCAAACTTAACGGAGCAACGCGCCTCGCTTCCCGAAGATATTCGGACCCCGTATGTCATTAACGCGATCCAATGCGAATGCGCGTAGAAAGTTAAATTGTCTCAATAGAAAACGGACAAGCAACTTTCATCGCACCGAGATAGATTAGAATTTTATTGACACATTTTGCATATATTCAATACAGATAAAGTAATTGCGATGTAACCTTAATATATTCTAGTAAGATTTGAACCTATTGCTTTTCATCTTCCAGGATTTTGAAGGTACAATTATTCAAAGATCTAGAAATAGTTGCATAAATATGATACCACGTAATCTTTAGCGTTTAATTTAATTTATTTATCGTTTAAGTTAAAGTATATTTACTTTCTATTGTAATTAGATTTTATTATAATTATTATTCGACTTTACGAGACAAAACCTTATTTTATTATACATAAACAGTTATTACGATTCAGATTTTTCTACAACAATAAAGTTAAAGTTTATGATTAATAAAGTTGCTGTTATTAAACTCGGTAATAGTAGTAAATATATAGTTGGTCCTAGTTGAATTTAGTTATTGCTTTAAATACTCGCCAAGTAACCCCAACATCAACATAAATAAGCTTTACCTTTAAATGATTTTAATTTGATGAGTTACGATTAAAAATTAACCATAGATTACGACAATGCGTAACCCGAGATCAAACCGACCCAATAGCCGAGTTTATACAACTAAGCTGTGACAATTACAGTAAGCAAACCGACAAGAGTACACATTGAACTGACGTCGTGGAAAAAAGATCAATGAGTATTGACCTCGAGAGTAAAATAATGTAACTGTTTGTTGGATACCCAATTTTCTAGCCCACTACAATCCGAAGGCACTCTCGCTAACCTGCCTATTACACCGGTTAATGATATGACTGCAAATAAGACTATAAGAGAATGGGATCAAATCATAAACTTTCTAGGTTGAATTTCTATAGTTTTCCCGGAGCAGTTTCATTGTGGATAAAATGCTGTTTAGTCGACCAACACTTTCGTATTAAATTACTTTGTCACGATTGATGTGATCTGTGCAAGTCTATTTGAAAGCAAGTGGGGGAGTATGTTACGATATATATGTAATGTATTAATGAAAAGAAATAATAAAACCTAATCAGAAATTCAAATATTGTAAAAAATGATAGTTTTTCTAATTTAATAAACACGGCACAGTCATAAATATTTAGTGTGGATAAAAAAAATGTTTTTTGTTTATATTTATGTATTATGTAGATAAAAAATGAAATAATAAGTAAGAAGAGATAAGTGAGAATTGTACTCGTCAGGCAACAACCACAGTTACATGCAAGGCTGGTAAGAGTAGGGTAATTATTGAAGACACCGCCGTGGCGAGGGGCAAGTGAAGCGTAGCTGACTAACTGTCGATACACAAACGATTCGTGAAATACAAATAGAATGTAGATAATTGATCTTCTGCAGTAAAGTCAACAAAACCTAATTTCGTCGACGATGACAATGTCCGACACAGATTTCGTGCTTACAATGTTTTGTAAATCAAGTGCAATTGGTAAGTATAATATACAACATATTACATACATACATAGACATCATTTTAAACGTATTTTAAAGTATAATTTTTATTATTAGAATCAGATCAACGATGAATTAATTATTTTAAATTGAATAAATTAAGATTAGTAAGTAGGTAACCTAAAACAAGGTTTTACTAAGATTGTTAGCTATCACATTATGAGGCGAGAAATAAAAGTAAGTAAGTTTTACCTGTCCAAAAATAAGGCACCGATAATAAATTATTTCAGGTGTACAATAATTTATGTAAATATTTATGAGAGAGTAGGCAAAAGTTACAGTGTCTCCTAACAAAACAAAAATATATACGAACGATGTAAATCAACATTTATCGTTTTGTTGACAGTTATTGTAAAGCATGTTTTCATATAGTTTATATTTTTGTGTGTAACGTAGTGAGACCTCGTAATGGTTGGACGAAATATTAATAACAGTAAAATATAATATTTCTGATGTACCTAGTTTTTTCTTGCAAGTTGAAAAAAATTAAACATAAAAACTCTGCTCAGTGATAAAAATGTAGAGCACGTTGAATGAATCTAGAGAAAATGATGTCTAGAAAGTTTCATCTATCTTAATAACTACGCTTTGAATAAATAGACTGTAAATGAGATAATTATTATTATTGCATTTCTCACACTCGGAAAAGATCTTTTTTCCAATCTGCGACTTTAGCAAGAAATTAGACCTTGATTACGTTTTAATAATACGTAACTGTGTGTACACTGTACAATGTACATACTTTGCATCGTGATGAAAGTTTTAATATAAGTGATGTCTCAGTTATAAAAAGAGTTTTGCTTAATCCGTGTCGTTGTATTGTATGGTGTTGATCGTTGCTTTGTTGATCGATCCATATTAGTATATTTAAAAAATATTGCATAAATAGTAACACTTTGTTACAAACAGAATTTAAATTTAAATTCGGATGTCAATAATTTTTTAAAAATAAATTTAAAAAACTTAGCTATATAAGGTTGTATCTACAATACCTTATATTTGCGGTTATGTTTATCTGTATTTAAAAAAATAAAGTGAATAATATTCAGTGGCATGTCTCCGAGCAATAAATTGTAGTGCACCAGCTTGGATTGCAGCAAGTTACCTCCTTATTTCGTGCGTGGTTGGACTTTATCGATATTTATGGGATCCAAACAAAAACTGAAAACGTGAACCGCAAACTAGTAATCCTTTTGACGCGACCTTTCCCCATGATGCTAAAAATAGTATACAATTTGGAAATGTTAATTTAATAAGCTATTTTAGTATGTATAAATATCAGTCATATACTAAAGTATATGATATTCACGCTTAGGTTAAATCAATATTATAAATGTGTTTTGAAAAAGGCTGTATGTTTTTACTTCTTTAGAAGAAAATGATTCGGCTGTGCGGATTTTAGTTAAATTCGATATGTTTAGAGATTGCTTTATCCTAGATTAACAGATAGAATACGTACTTTTAGTCCTGAATGTTAAACTGGGAAATAGTTAGAAGTCAATGAAATTTTAACGCAAATATACAAAAAGATAAATGAATAATAGCGATTAATATAGATATCATAATTTTTATTTTTTGAGTCTATTAAATTTCAATACACATTTATTTTAATAATTTATTTTATAAACTTTACAAAAAATATTTAACTATTATGAGTTGTCAAATTCCCGAATGATGATTAAATTCTTTCGCTTCTTACAAATAGATCATCGGTCGTGTGAGAAGGAACTCTTGTATTGCCATTCTTCATTGTCAACAACAATGCGCATACGCATGTTTCTGGCACAAAAAACGGCCGTCGCTTCTATGTCATTCACCTTTAAGGAAATCTGTATTTACAATGTTAAATCAATTTCAATCTTACTTAAATTATTTACTGATCAATGGATTTCTTGAATTATAATTTGTACAAATTCGGCTCTTATAATAGTTATGATCATTAGTAGGTTCTAATTATTTCCAATGAGAAAACATGAGACACTCATAATGTAAATCTATTGGCGATGACGTGTTTAGTGTGACCCAAAAACGTCCACTTGACCAAATCGTTGAAATTTTTTTTACTATACAAACCGAACCATAGGCGCTAAGAGAGGATATAATTTGATTCACATTCCTCTGGCATATTAAAAATATTTCATTATCTTATATATTCTTTTATATTTGTGGTATAAAATAATTATTATTTTAAACCACAAATATAAAAGTATTCAGTATAACAAGATAAACGCGGAATTATAAACAATTTGAAATAGCAAGGTGTCGTCTCTTCAAAGAATTCATTGGAACATGACTCTTTGAATAGTTAGGAAACATTCAAACAAGAACTTTTAATTCCCTCTCATTAGTTAGTCTCTTTTAGTCCGTAAGTATTTAACTCTAGTTTTCATGTGAAATTGGATTTTGGAGTTGAGTCTAGCTTAAAAGTGTTTTGCTCAAAGTTTACCTTGATGGTTGTTTATTGTTGCTACTTATACTTATTTTAATACTTTGTAAGGTATTATCATTTATTTAAAATTTAACAAAAAAAAAAGATTATGTGTAGTAAATTTATATAGGTATAGCTCAAAAAATATATTATAAATAAAAATTAAAAACTGAAAAAGTTATAATTGAAGGAAATATAATTTTTTTTTCAAGTTAACTCTTAGATCTTCGATGCTGCGATGTAATGTGCTTTTGCATAATTTTAGAATTGGTTACACATAAATCTTGATCTGTTACAAAACATTCAAAACCCAAACATTTAAGTTTATATGATTGTTTATATAACAACATCCACAGACACTACAAATTAATTTACGATTGTCTAACATTCAAAAGTTATTTTCTCGGCCCTGAGGCGGTATTTTTGTTTATATTGTGGGGTAATTGCATTTCGTTCAGGTCGTGCGCGTCCGGGTGGAAATCAGGTTGTTTCCGCGACAGAAGGGGAATCTGAGCAGATGCGCTCACGAAGACATTAATTACTCCGCCACGCTTTTCTGTTTCGTAGTATGTTTATTTCCTTTTTCTAATGATCCTTTATTTTTAAATAACTAATGAGTGTTTTTATTTCGTTTTCACGTCGTAGATTTTACATATATGTTTTTATGCAAACTATTTATACGAATATATCCTTTTTAATTTCGTATAAATTATACGAGAGAGTATTCATAGAGAGCAATATTAGCTTGCTCACTTTTAATTTAAAATTTAAAACAGAAAATAAAACTTTAACACAAATCTTTTATTTGTGCCAACAATAATATACATGTTTGCTTTAGTGAAAATAATCGGTTAGTTACACAAATTCCTTTCTAACGTTAATTAGAAAATTGAGATAATTCTTACCGTTTAGGCACGCTAATCCTACGTTGCCGAAAGATGTGGTCCATTGTGTTTTTTTTTGTCTTTTCACTTTTACCGACTGTCCCACAAAAAAAATTAAAACTTTCACTTGTCTTTATTTCCAAAGAGAACAAGTCACAATATCACTAATTTATACGCAAAATGTATGTCCGTCCGCTCGTGTTTCACAATAAAAGTCACTCACAATAGCTCATTAATCATTCAACGATCATTGAAGCGTTTCGATATATTTTACACGGTTGGTTACATCCGTAGCTTCTGTAACAATATTTTAATTGATTAAAACCATATTAAAGTACCTAATAGGTATACATAACGTAACGAAATAAATAAATCAGTGTGTATTTATTTATTGTGTTACGTTATGTATACATATTAGGTACTACTTAGAACTGTCATATCATAATGTAACAGTTTTGTTATAGTAGAAGTGTTGAAAGAAAAATGATTATTTGCAATTTTTTTCTGTCTATATACATACATATAATATGTATTTGTATGTATTATAAAAAAATTTATCATTTTATGTATTATTAAAAAATATTTTTTATTAATTTTTTTTTATTTTTACGGAGTTGAAACAAAAATATTTGAGTCTGCTTTATTTTTCGATGATTTTTTTATTACCTTTGAAATACCTTCTATTTTTAAACTAATCTAATTTTACTAATACCTTATATTTATAAAACTCAATATTAACCGAAAAAAGAATATCACAAAAAGAAGTATGTTAATAAAATATCTGACAAAATACTTAGTTCCGGGTATATTCTGTTACGATATAATTTAATACTTGAAAGATAGTATTTAACCAAAAAATTATAAAAAAATAATTGCAACAAAAACACCAATATTTAATTAATAATGATTTATTGTGGGAAATAAGCAAAAACCATTTAGTAAAATATTTTTCAACATTTAAAACTAGTAAAAACATAATCCTGCGTCACAATATTATTTGCAGATTGGTAGATTCTAGCTGTGCCTACAAAAACTTATTGAATAAATGTGAAAAAAACACGAAAAACTATTTACGAAACAGAATAAAGATAACTTTTTACCTATTTATTTTATAACAATTTCATTCAATTTTGCTGATAATTATCCAGCAGCGAACATTCTGTTAACTAATTTAATCAATTGGATTTCAGCTTTAGTGAGAAGTTATATTAATAAATAAAAATAAATAACAACTATTATTGAACCTTACACTAAATTTAACCAATTTACAAAAAAGGGGGAAACTCTCAATTCGATTATATTATATATAGGACTTTTAATTCGTTGATTTTTTAACCTAAAATAGTACTAATTCGTTAATAATTTTTAGACATCAAACAAACTAAGCTTAAAATCTGCTTGATATATTATATATTATAATTCTTTTAAAATATAAAGTTTAAGAATGGGACATTCCTAAATGGCGATTTTCAAGTTAGATTTTATTTTTTATTTATTTTGATTTTTGGAAAATCTATTTCAGTATACTTTATTAAATAATTTGAATTTTCAATATTTTATTTTGCTATTTTGTGTCGACTTTTATATTTACTTTAATATCTTTTATTAAATCTTTCAACCAAAATAGAACGCACTCGAAGAAAATATATTTAAAAAATATAAAATCTCTCACCATTGATAAAATGTTAAATTAATATTTATATATGTGTAAGCGTTAATATTTTTATATATCGCGACTACACGTGCGATCACAACGCACTGAACTTAGGAAGCGTGCAGCTATTCGAGCGCCTTACTGAACACTGGAGCCACTGCGCCGAACGATTTGCTACTGAGAGGGTGATTGGAGAGAGGATCAGTGAAATGTTTTCTTTCCATGATACACTGGTGATATTGCATCTTTTATCATTAAAAATGCACTTATTAACATAACCTACTTAAATTGCTTCTTGTTGTTGTCAAACCGAGTTTTTAAGATACTTAGGTTAACAATTTTGGACAAAAGTATCGACTTGACTTTTTAAGATTTTGTTGTCTTATGTTAACTTTCGTTAAAATATAGAATATATATACTAAAATTTAATTTAAAAAAAGCAATTACGGAAAAAACTTAATTTCCGTTATAATCAAAATCTAAAAAATTACCAATTTTTAAAACCCGGAAAATATTCCGAAATGATTTTACGCGAACCTAAAGACAATTTTTTTTTACATTGTATTGTATTTATTGTATGTATAAATATATTGCTCCGTAGTCTCACTAGACATCGAGATAGACATATATATATCGGGCCAAGAAATTTAAATTAAGAAACATAACATATAATTTTATATCAAACAGTTTTCAAATTTTCAACATATTAAGAATTTCAACATTTAATAACCTATAGAAAGTAAAAATAATGTAAAAGTAACAATAGAGTCATTGCTTCTACATAAGTGCGTGTTATGAGAGAGAACCATCACAAATTAACAAGCAAACGTAAAATCAATAACTCTGATTTCATATTAGCAGTAATTATAATAAGTCATGACATACTATTTTAATTGCCATTATTGTCATGCGATGCGATTCTTCTCATGATCACGGCATATACGCGTTAGATTCGTTTATCTGAGGAAAAATATCAACAAAACATTGTATTGTGCATCATATCGTACACGCAATTGCAAGCTAATCCAAAAAATACTAACGAAGTCTGTTATTGTTTAATACGCCGTTTGTTGCACCAGTTTACATACTATTTCATTAGTGTAACTGTGCATTGATTATAATAACTTTTTATTATCTAAACAAATATTCTGTTGTGAAGGTTGTTATATATATCAATATACTACAAAGCCATGCAATCGTTTTTAACCTGTATGTATGTTTATTAAGTAGGTATATGTAGAAATTCAAAACATTTTAATTTTTAACCGACTTCCAATAAAGGAGGAGGTTCTCAATTCGTTAGGGACTTTTTCCTTATGTATGTTCACCGATTACCCCGCCAATTGTAGACCGTTTTTCAATTTTTTTTTATAAATAAATTAACACTTTAATTTACTTATTGTGTGACTCAAGTCATTTAATACATATATTAAACGATACCCTCTAAATGTTTTTACCTCTTTCATCCTCTTAGGGATAGAATATCAAAAAACTGGATGTTTAAAATATCAAAAAACTAGAAAGCACCTACTTACTGCCAAAACTTCAAGTTAGTAGCCTCAGCGGCTTAGACTCTGCGTTGATAAATCAGTCAGTCAGTCAGGATAAGTGATAATACAAGTAGGTACGTATAGATTTATTAAAAAAAAAACTAGCATTCCACCCGTGACTTCGTCCGCGTGTAATTAGGTTATATCGCGCTTTTATTGACATAGCATCACAACGACTATGCGTTTTTTCGACATTAAAAGTAGCTCGTGACCTTTCAAGGAATGTCAATAATGTCAAGGAATGTCAAGAGCGCTTGCGATGAAATTTTACAGGGATGTACCCTGTAAAATTTCATCGCAAGCGCTCTAGTCGTTTATGCGGTTATTCGTTACAAATATAAAAGGATTTATAATTAATTCGTACCATTTTTGACGGAAATAAAATAATTTATAAGAAATTAAAATAAAATAACTGGTCAAGTGCGAGTAGGACTCGCGCACCGAGGGTTCCGTACAAACTTATAGAAATCTATATAAGACTAACCCATCTACGCCATTTGTGGTCTTCATCATCAGTTCCAACATAAGTTACTATCAAAAATACCTAAATCGGTATACGCTTGCCTATAATATTTGAGGAGTTCCCTCAATTTCTCCAGGATCCCATCATCTGATCCTGACCTGAAGACAATGGGACCACCTTGGAAGTATACCTTTTCAAACAAAAAAAAAATTTTGAAAATCGGTACCCAAATGGCGGCGTAATCGGCGAACAAACATAAAAAAAAATTAAATACAAGGTCGAATTGAAAACACTCCTTTTTAGAAGTCGCTTAAATATAATCAAATATTATGTAAATATGGATCACGTCCCAAAAACTATTTTGAAACTACTTAGGAGCACTTTAATTTAAAACACGATCATGGATGCAATCCATGGAAACACAAAATTTTATTTTAAGTACTAATACACCTTATACTTTCAAAAAAAAAAGTTATAGCGCGATTCAGGATACACCTAGCGCCATCTCTTGACAATTTCAATGAACTAACTTGTTGACTTATTCTCGTTTTATTTTTATTTATATTCTACTACACTCCACTACCCCTGCACTACGTTCGTAAAATATTTAGATTTACATTATCAATCAAAATATCGTAATATATATTAGTGTTGCCAAGACGAAAATAATTAGTCCTTAATTCGAACAAAACTAATTGTTTATTTATAAATAACTAATTATATTACTAATAACCAGAAGACTTATATGTGTAGATAAATAAGTAAATTAAATAACTCAATCTGTTTGAATTTAATTTTAAAATTTTCGTACTAAGTCAATACGAGTACTTAAATCAAATCGCGTGAAGCTCTTATATTGAATGTTAATTACGTAATGACGTTATAAATCGACGATAAAACTTTTAAATGAAACGTTTATTTTATAATTTTTAGCGCGTTTAAATAATAATTAAAATAAATTTTTTTATTAATCGAGCAGAATTATATTACAGTTGATGTCATAATGTAATAGATGGCATTAGCTGTACGCTGCATCGCGCTATCATTTTGTTAGCTGCGATATATAGATTGCATTGCGTTGTTTATAAAGGTTTGCTGCTTTTTAATGTTTTCGTATTGATACAAATTTCTTCTCAGTGTTTGTAAAATTGTTTTTTTGACCATGGTCAACTTCTATGTTAATTTGTTACAAGTACATATAATTTTAATTCTAAGATTAATATATTTTCCGCTTGATCAATTTACAACTTGATACATTTACGCGTTCCTGAGAAAAAAGTTAAAAGACAGACGTACAGACTGACAGACACACGAACAGAAATTTACAGTTTTCGGATTTTTTCCTTTATGTATACTAAAGGACCTTGCTCCTGGCCAAATTTCATAATGCTTGGTCAATGGGAAGTACCCTATAGGTTTTGATTCCCTTGCGAAAACGTTAAAAACGCTATCATACTTAAAATATGTGATATAAATGACCGTATCTTTTGATTGCGTTAACTTAGAAGTTTGATTTTTTCACAGCTCTTAGTAATTACAACTCTGAGTACTTGACGTTGATAAAAATTTGTTACCTTCACGCGTTCCTGAGAAAAAGGTTGAAAGACAGACGTACAGACACACGAACAGAAATTTACAGTTTTCGGATTTTTTCCTTTATGTATACTAAAGGACCTTGCTCCTGGCCAAATTTCATAATGCTTGGTCAATGGGAAGTACCCTATAGGTTTTGATTCCCTTGCGAAAACGCTAAAATGGTCAAAATATACGACATATTTTCCATTATCTTTTGATTGCGTTGACTTAGAACTTTAATATTTTCACGGCCGCATGTCATCGTAGACTTGAGTATATGATATTAATTTCAACATGATACGTCTATGCATTTCTGAGCAAAAAGGGTTGACATCCCGACAGACAGACAGACAGACAGACAGATAGACAGACGGACAACAAAGTGATCCTATAAGGGTTCCGTTTTTCCTTTTAAGGTACGGAACCCAACAAATTTTTTATCTACGTCAAGTACTCAGAGTTGTAATTACTAAGAGCTGTGAAAAAATCAAACTTCTAAGTTAACGCAATCAAAAGATACGGTCATTTATATCACATATTTTAAGTATGATAGCGTTTTTAACGTTTTCGCAAGGGAATCAAAACCTATAGGGTACTTCCCATTGACCAAGCATTATGAAATTTGGCCAGGAGCAAGGTCCTTTAGTATACATAAAGGAAAAAATCCGAAAACTGTATATTTCTGTTCGTGTGTCTGTACGTCTGTCTTTCAACCTTTTTCTCAGGAACGCGTAAATGTATCAAGTTGTAAAGTGATCAAGCGGAAAATATATTAATCTTAGAATTAAAATTATATGTACTTGTAACAAATTAACATAGAAGTTGACCATGGTCAAAAAAACAATTTTACAAACACTGAGAAGAAATTTGTATCAATACGAAAACATTAAAAAGCAGCAAACCTTTGTAAACAACGCAATGCAATCTATATATCGCAGCTAACAAAATGATAGCGCGATGCAGCGTACAGCTAATGCCATCTATTACAACATTATGACATTAACTGTGATATAATTCTGCTCGATTAATAAAAATTTTTATTTTAATTATTATTTAAACGCGCTAACAATTATAAAATAAACTTTTCATTTAAAAGTTTTATCGTCGATTTATAACGTCATTACGTAATTAACATTCAATATAAGAGCTTCACGCGATTTGATTTAAGTACTCGTATTGACTTAGTACGAACATTTTAAAATTAAATTCAAACAGATCGAGTTATTTAATTTACTTATTTATCTACACATATAAGTCTTCTGGTTATTAGTAATATAATTAGTTATTTATAAATAAACAATTAGTTTTGTTCGAATTAAGGACTAATTATTTTCGTCTTGGCAACACTAATATATATTTCGATATTTTGATTGATAATGTAAATCTAAATATTTTACGAACGTAGTGCAGGAGTAGTGGAGTGTAGTAGAATATAAATAAAAATAAAACGAGAATAAGTCAACAAGTTAGTTCATTGAAATTGTCAAGAGATGGCGCTAGGTGTATCCTGAATCGCGCTATAACTTTTTTTTTTGAAAGTATAAGGTGTATTAGTACTTAAAATAAAATTTTGTGTTTCCATGGATTGCATCCATGATCGTGTTTTAAATTAAAGTGCTCCTAAGTAGTTTCAAAATAGTTTTTGGGACGTGATCCATATTTACATAATATTTGATTATATTTAAGCGACTTCTAAAAAGGAGTGTTTTAAATTCGGCCTTGTATTTAATTTTTTTTTATGTTTGTTCGCCGATTACGCCGCCATTTGGGTACCGATTTTCAATTTTTTTTTTGTTTGAAAAGGTATACTTCCAAGGTGGTTCCATTGTCTTCAGGTCAGGATCAGATGATGGGATCCTGGAGAAATTGAGGGAACTCCTCAAATATTATAGGCAAGCGTATACCGATTTAGGTATTTTTGATAGTAACTTATGTTGGAACTGATGATGAAGTCCACAAATGGCGTAGATGGGTTATATAGATTTCTATAAGTTTGTACGGAACCCTCGGTGCGCGAGTCCTACTCGCACTTGACCAGTTATTATTGGTAATTGCGTGTGGGATAGAAGTTCACTTTTCAAGGTTTCAAGATATGTTTTAACAGGCTGGATAAATATTTGATTGTAAATAACAATGGGATACTGTAATTATGTAAATTTTAGGAAAATTTTAACACCTTTTACAAATCTTTCTTCTTTATTATTAGTATTATATTTATTGGTATAAAAATCTATCTGCTTAATACCTTTAAACTAGCATTTTTTGTATGTATGTATATAATCTGAATCTCGAAAACGGCTTTATTGATTTTAGCATAGACGGGGTTTTAGGGGCGATATAAAGATCTAGCTAGGTTTTATTTTTAGAAACTGTCATTTTATCCTTGCTTGAGCAAGGAAAAACTGTTTCTAGTTTTTTAAATCTACTACTAAATCTAAATATAATTTTCAAAAAACACGATTTACCAAAAAAATACCGATCAATAGTCGATCATCTAGATACTTGAAATTAAAATGAATGTTTATATATAATATATAACAAAAATAAAAACGCATGCCTTGTGTAATACATATATGATTTATTCCCCATTTTACAAATATTATTAAATACTTATTAGGTTATCCTAGCTTCATTGGCGAAATATATTGTAAAATCGTTTTCTCTGTAAAACTTGAAGAAATCGAACGCACCAGTCGTTACTTTTTACTATCAAAACAACACGATCTTAGTACCTATATGTTAAAACCCTAAACATTTTAATGCTAATTAAATAACATACAAATGTATTATTTTAGCACTTATTCATGCATTTAAATTCTACAATAAAATCTTATTAGTTATTCTGTAGATGATATTTTAATGGTAACTGATTTTATTATAGTGACATGAATCTAGAAAATATCTTAAAAGCTAAATGGATGTTGATAATCAAGAAGGTGTCAACCCACAAAATTCTCAATTTTCACACAATTTTTTCAAAATAAAGTTCGTGTTGCTTCACACAGCATTTCTTATCAGCGTCCAAATAAATATAAAACTTATACAGTTATAAAATTTTGGTCTTACTAAAGCAAATCCTTAGTGACCAGTGTGAAAAATATTGAACACTGTTTTATGCAATGTACGTCAACATAAACAAAGATTGTTAGACAATATACAACAACCTAATGCAAATCATAAGCAAATAAAAATGTACCAACAGAAAAGAAGTCGCAAAATAATTTCATTTTCACATTTACAATTTGTTACACTTATTGAAATATGAAATACTATTTACGTTTATTCATTCTATTTTATCTGTGTAATATAACCCTTCACTCAAAATGACAATGAATGTAGCCCGCAGGATTTTTATTGCAAATTTTCTTTATTTAATTTTACTTAGAATAATATTAGATATATACGAACTAATCAGATATAATTTTAAACAGTGCATCTTTGTAATTTATAATTAAAATTTGATGCCTTAATTTTTAAACCGCCAACACAA
Source organism: Hypolimnas misippus (assembly GCA_037950945.1). NCBI lineage: Eukaryota > Metazoa > Arthropoda > Insecta > Lepidoptera > Nymphalidae > Hypolimnas > Hypolimnas misippus. Next base: position 8,600,198 of record JBBEEQ010000025.1, on the reverse strand, counting down.
ATAGGAGGCGTGTTATTAGTTTGTCGTGTATGTGTATGTGTGTCTTTGTCTATGTAATTTCCTAAAGAATGGACCAATTTGATACGGTTTTTTTTATTGGAAAGCTGATGTAATCGAGATGGTAGTTATGCAATGAAGGTGTAAGTTCCACCTCTTGCACCCTCCACCTGGCTTCCATGCTTAGAAAATTATTGTAAATTATTCGCTTGTACTACAATTAAGGTTCCACTGTTTTTAAAACTATTTATGCTGAATCATTTTGCCCCAGCCAATGTATACAAACACAGTAGAATAAGAATACACAATTCCAAACTGTGGCCCCGAATCACGTCTATACCTCTTCACAGTATTCGTAGGCACTACTGGTGGAGGCTTCGATGGATAATTCACACCTATTTCTCCATTTCCAAAACATCCAATAATCCTTGTATTGGGGAAAACAGCTCGGAAACATTCTTGTTCCCATTTGTGTTTCTGATCTCGACCAACACAGGATAGTTTGAGTGCAACACTGTACTCAAATCTTGGTACCTTTTTTGAAAACTGTAAAAGAAAAATATTTTGTACTAATTATTCTTCTCTATTTCATTTGTGTAGATTATTTTAAATAACAATTTCTTTAAGAAATTATGGATCCTCTACAAAGCTTTCACTTTCAGCCCCTAAATCATTCTCTTCAATTAGTTCAGCAATTTGGTTGTGAAAATATAACAAATAGACATTACTTTGATTTAGTTTTAAAAGTAAAAAAAGGTTACTGATTAAAATATGACTAAAATATCAAAAATTAATTAATATTTATTTAATATACCTCAGTAATAGCCTGCTGTATTTTAGCTTTTGACCAATCTGATGATTCAAGGATAAAAGAATACATTTCAAAATTATAATCATTATTCGGAGATTCTTTGGGAACTGTAAATAAACCCATAGAGATCAAATTTTCACTAATAAAGTCATTTGCTTTATTGACTCCTTCGACAATTCCAGGAATATCTTTCTGTTCAAATATTGTATCTTCAATTATACAGCCTCCTAATGCATACGGTACATTGGGTTGTCTGGAAAAAACAATAAAAATACTCTAATTTTCTATATTTAAAATGAATTTTATTATAAAACAAATGTTAAATCAGAAAAATAATAAATTAAGAGTATATTTTAATTACTTAATTTTTTAATTATTTATTATTCAGTACTTACACATCCTTTAAATAATTTAAGAAGACAATATCCTCGACAGAACGCAAGAGATATTTGTCCGTCACATACACAAGGACACCTTTGAATGTTCTATTTTTTGCTATTTCATCCACAATGTTATAAAAGTCATCCTGCATATTACCATTTGACTTCAAATTAATTGTATGGTACTCTACATCAGGTATTATTGGTATATACAATCCCCCTATAAATGGATGTGATTTCAGATGTGTAATAGTGTGTTTAAATGTCACCGACTGCGGCAGAGGCATGTACGTTATATAATCTGATCTAATTATATTCATACAATCCTTCGGAGCGCAGCTATATTTATGTACCACATCAATTACTGAAACAAATAAATAATTAAAAGATTTTAATATATGTTTAAATAATATTTTGAAAAAAACATTTGATACTTACAACAATGTTCCTTTTTACATGGTTGGGGACATGGACTCGGTTTTATTAGTTTACATTGGCATGACATACTAAAACCAGATGTGTTGACAAAAACCATGACCACTAAGGGATTATTGTAAAAGTTTCCTGATTGTTTGTACACGGTGCCACAAGTCAAAGAATGAGTTCGAAAGTCTGTAACAAAATCTCCCGGACTCAACTGCTCTCTCCTCAATGTTTGTATAGCAGAATTCCAAGTTGTACAAACATGTTCAGAAAGCAACTTATCTTGCCACGATAAATTACTAAGTATCTGCTTCACTATGATATAGTTCAGAATCACTTTATCTATCAAATTATTATTACACTTTAAGAGTTCAGTTTGTCTCTCGAGATTATTTTTTTCAACATACGCAGTAAAATGCTCATCTAACTGTACTTTAACACACTTATCACTTGCAACTTCAGTTGCTGGGGGTTCGGCATTTTTATTGTCCCACTCTCCCGAGCCAGAACCCATAACGTTCAGGGAGTTCGTGGACATTCTGTTAAATTTCTGTTACAAATTCGTCATCACCTCCACGGCGAATAGGATCTCCTTTTAACAAGGCCAAAATAAAAGAATACAGATAGATGAAGAAAAATATGAGGTAGAATCCAATGTAGATCATAACATCCCTTAGGTGTTTTCTAAGTTGACCTCGGTTATGAATTTCAGCAGGATCATATGCGCCCAAGTTTCCTTGTGGTATCGTTAAGTACTCGAATGTCAAATAAATAAACATAGGCAAATTAAATAAAAAAAGAATGATATTACCATGCAATAGGAACAAAACAGTAATAAACAAATGAGCTATGTACTTCGGTAGTAACCAATAATTAAGTTTGTCGCAGCACTCCTGAGCGTTTAAATAATCACATTCCAAATCAGATAATGTTATTATATAGTAAACTAGAAGAAACAATATAGCAGAGTTATCGACCAGGGCCAAAAAAAACAATAATGTTTCAGCTAATATCATCACTATTTTTGCAAACTGAGGTTTTTTAAATAGCTACCTGCAATTTACTTTAATAAATATTTGTCTGTTAAAACAATAATTATTTAATATTACCGGAAAATTAAATATAAATAATTAAAAATTAAGATTCTTTAATTTTAATACCATAGATATTTTTTTTTATAAACGGCCGTGGATTGTAGTCTTTTTGTAACAACCATAAATATTAGCAACGATGTTGCTAACTATATAATATTTTGTGTTGGATCCAATAGTATTTTATAGATATATTAAGTTCATACTATTTGATGTTAAAACTCAATATCTATTTCCAATTCCAATTAGTTCGTCAATTGAATAGTTGGCTCATATTCAATTTCTCGCTGGTTGCTACGCAACGTCGTCCAGAGATTGACATTTTGGGTGCCAAAATCCGTAAATTTATAACATGTCTCATAAAATATTATTAATTTCAAGAACAAATAAAAGACAATTTACATTACAACTACGATTTTTTTCAGTGTTTCTATAAATTATAGAATGAAATTATATTTCATTTTAAAAAGAGAAATGTAATGAGAATTTAATGACATAATATTATCAAATCTTAAAGCAACGGCAGAAAGTACCACAAAAACTACGATATTGTAAAGATAAAAAAAACTCCAACTTTTCATTAAGGCGACGAGCTCCAACATGATAATTCGCTATATTTTGGTGAAGAGTTCTGTATTCTGTTGATGCTACAGCACTTTGATTATAATTCTATTTTAGGAGTTATTGCGATCCAAAACTTCTAGCGTAAATAATAAAATTCGCAAAAATGTACATGTAAACGATTGGAATCAAAATAACATGCAATTTTTGAGTAATTAAATTGATCCAGCACTTTTAGAGTACTCCAATAATTTTGGCTATAAAATTTTCTTGACTTAAAAAAAATTCGATTATGTATATGTAGATATTTTAACTCCAAACAAAACCATATGCTTTTAGAATGCTAGAGCCATTCCCGTTCTTCATATTTGTATCCAAACATTATTTCCGTGAGCAGTGTGCCAAATTCCGGTCATTATAAGTAAACCATTTGAATAGATAGATAATGGTAAATGTGACGTTATTAGAGAAATAAATAAAACAACATTTATGTCAAAACTTTTTTTCAACAATTCCTTAATACTAGTAAAGGCTTGGTAATTATTTACAAGGCTTCATTATACGGCAAGGTAAAAAATTATTAAAATGTACAGCATTACTAATCAAGATAATAGTATCCTATGACTATTAATATTGGGTCACTGTCAATTGACTAATGTTTAGTTTGTTAAAGTAATTGATATAAAATATTTAATGAAATGATTACATGAGAATACGCAGTATGTACGGTTAATACAAGCAATATAACGAAGCCAGTTATACTATTCATAACTATTTTAAATTTTAATTGCTAAAATTATTCAAATTCAGCACTGTATATCACTTCGGAATATAAACTATTAGAAAACAAATGTTAAAACTCTCCTACAATAATTACAACAATAACAAATATGCAGATAGATTACATACACATATATCAAAACTTTAATCTCACTTAATATCTTCTGGTTAAATACAAATTTAAACTAACCCTCCAAAATTCATAAAACAAAAACACACTTAATTAACGGAAGTTTTATATTAGATTGTGTTTCAAACATCTCTCTTAATAATATATTTACGAAAGAATAATATTTTGTTACATGGATAGGTACAATTTTGATGAGCAATTACATTTAATAAATATTTATATTAAAGTTAGTTTTAATTCACTTAGATAATGGAATATTACTTAATTTTAGTAAAGCGATAAAAAAAACATGAATGATTTTGTTGTTACTTTGGAAAGGTTTTTGTCGTTACAATTTTTAAGCTGTAGGTTTTGTATAAATTTACGTTTATTCTGTTAGCTTTTTTCATGGCTGTCAACTTTGTATTGACTTTAAAATATACTTCAATAAAAGTTATAAATACAATTACTTACAAATGTATAGCACCATACCATATGTGAATGTACTTTAAAATTACAATTTTTCTTAAAGTACTATCACATATTTACCACCAACAGACATTCATACCACTGGCGAAAGAAACCTATCATTATAAAAAATAAACTACTTACATGGAAAATATTTCTTTTTAATTTGAAAGTTTTAAACATTGGCACATTGAGGCAGCGAAGCCACATTCGTTGTTAACGGTTTTTATTATTAAAAATATAAATGCAAATAATGGCATATTCAATTCCGATTCACGAATAATTATTATCTTTTCATCTCGATTAGAAAAACCTAAGATGTACCCAAGTACAACACAATACGATAATATAATAACACGCAAGACTAATTGATGAATCTGAACGAAATCGAAATAGAAAACGTAGGTATTCTAACAAGGGTTTACAAATAAATTATAAAACAAAATCCTATGCAAACATTCCTTACATTGTTTATGAGTAATTATCGATAAAGGTGCACCTATCCTAAGCTTTAGACAATACATTGGAATGATACTTTTTCAAGAATGTTACGTTCATACAATATTTATAATAATTTTTTTAAGATTAAAATAAATATTAAACAAATTAGTAAAAGAACATTTTATTGAATCATTTACACCACACTAACTTATGAAGGGTCTATAAACTTAAACAATAAGTGGAAGTTGTAGGTACGATTTATAAACAATGAATTAGGAATGCCTGCATAATTTTTTGTATGTGTGGAGCTGGCTCCCTACTTTAACTAAATGATTCATATCTAATATTGTTCCCGAGCTGGTCCCACCCATGACGATGGCTTGTGAATATGCATTATACTTCTCTCTTTTCACAGTAATCACGATACTGGTATGTTCATTTACGAACCCTCATGCATGAAAGTCGGAGAAAGCTCAAGTACTATAATTTGCAATTCAACAAGACTGGAATGTCATTTACTGATTTGGGAAATTAGCAAAGCATGCAAAAGAGATAGTCGTTAATGTTACATCATATTGTGTTTCAAAAAGAAGTATTATATAGTTTTGATGATGAAACCATCTCATAAGCACACATTATCCCTTATGATAATTTTTTCCCTAAGTTTTAGTCATCGGGCGGAATGCAGTTTTCCACAACTATGTTGAGTATTATTATTAACTTTCATTATATACATAAGTAGATATGCCTCAGTAAATAAATGGATTTATTATAAATATGTGAGCCAAGTATGTCACTGCGCACATGTTGGTGACTGACGCTTAACACTCACTAATAAATAAAACACAAATCACTTAACTAATTAAACCACTAGCAATACAAACAATCGTATATTAAGTACCAAATATTATACGTCCAGTCCTCTCATCACTTCAAACACTATGTGTTTCATAAAAATAAACCTAAATTTTTAGTCTAGTCCTTACTAAGTCACCATCCTGGAAGAACGTGTCACTGCACTAGACTAGCTCGTTTTACGTTAATCGCTACCCAGTAGCTTTTCAATTACACTACTTTTTTATTACCTAAAACTTAGCATCGCCGGGGTATCATCGACGACATCGAGAGCACGACAACTTGAATAATCACTTAGACGAGGAATCCTCTGACTTACGACAACATGCGGCATTAAGAGATCATAATTGTATCGTTTACGTATCCAGTGGCGGATCCAGGATTTCGCTCTTGCCCAGTGGTGGATCCAGAATTTCAGTTTAGGGGGACCTTGACCCAGATCTAATCTTGGTTAAACATGTTATAATTGAGATTTTCCAGACCTAAACCTAGTTGGGGCGTTTGAGCCCTTTAGTGCCCTCCTGGATCCGCTCCTGTACGTATCGTTAGAGAGCGCCACCTCAATGCGATAGACAGGCGGGCACGGGTCAGGTGCCGTCGAACTCGATCTTGTCCCAGGAGTAGTGTTTGAGAGCTGGACGCGGCGCCGGACGCGCTAACACGGCGCCGAGCACCGGGTCGCACTGTGGCATGTGCCCGCGCCCGAAGAGGTTCGGAATCAACTCCGAGTGCATATAATCATACGCATCGCTGTCCACGTTCATGTTCGAACTCAGGTCGAAATCTTTAAAATCAAACTCGCACGGCCGCTCATCGAAATTGTGACGCGTATCCTCATTTTGAAAGGAAGGCAGTGACAAATCGTTCATGTCCTCGAAACCGGTGCGCGAATGATCTAAGATATCACCGTTTGTTAGTGGTGTCATGCTCATTCTCTCTGGTACGTCGTCATCGATGTCCATAGCGGCGTGGGTGTCATCGGTATCCCCCGCGAGCAATCTACCGAAAAAGTCGTCGTGATTGTCTGATGTCGAATCAGAGCTACCGAAATTAGCATTAAACTCGTTATGTGCCAGGAGATCGACGTTTAAATCAGAATCGATATCGGTAACTGTGTGATCGATATCACATCGACTGTTGACGGAATTCAAGTCAGCTTGACTCATAATTTCATTCTCGATATCATTAAGTTCTCTCTGTAACTCATCCGCGGCGAGCGAGTTACGGACGTGAGAATCTCCAAGTATATCATCACTAAGTACGTCAGTTGGTGTGAATTCACTCGAACTAGCTGTAAGGTATCCAGCATCGAGTGATCGATTCGGAGTTACATCGCCGACTGCTGAAGCTGGAAGCTCTCCATTTTCTACAAGTATTTCTAAGACGTCGTCCATAATCTGACTATCTTCAGCACTATCATGTATGGTGGTTGCAACGGCAGTATGTGCTATGGGCGGCAACGGAGGTGGCGGAGGCGGTGGCGGGGGAGGCGCGGGAACTGCATGCTCAGGTTCGTAATGTGTAGTTGGAAGAATGGCAATTGGGACAACTTTAACGCCGTTCAAAATATAGGCCGAATTTCCCGACTTCGAGACAGCGGCATCAGCGCTCACTTCGCCCGTAGCGGTTGGCGGAGTGACGGTAAATAGGCGGAGAAATCGGTCAGGAGCCGTATCAGGAGCCGCAATCACGTAACGGGGCGGGGGCGGGGGCGGTGCGGGGTGCTGTTGTAATGCGTCGAGTTTCGTACGTAACTGCGAAACGCATAGATGAGCTTGCAGGAGCCTCCGACTCTGATCGCTGGCCGCCGCACCGGTAGCTTCACGTCGCACAGCCTCGAGTTGCTGCTTGGACTCCTCGAGCCGGCGCTCGAGCTCCTCTATAACTCGACGCTGCGACTGAACTATATCCTCAGAAGGTTCCGACTCAGATTTCGATTCTGGGGAAGCGACGGACACGGGAGATCTCGGAACCTCTTCCTGCATCTCCAAAAAGTACGGACGCAGGCGGTCAATGAGCTGAGGCTTGGGGCCGGACACGCGAAGATTTCGCCTCTTACACTCGGCGCGCAGGTCCGACACTTTCATGTCTTCAAAACGAGCCAAGGAGATGGCGGGCAGCGAGGAAGGTACGGGGGGGAGAGGGGGCGGCGGCGGCGCTGGCAGCGCGTCCGAGGAGTCGGAGGCCACGGACGCGGCTGAGGACGGCGCCGGCGACGCGGGTAGCATCAGTTGCAGTAGCAGCTGCTGCTGTTGAAGAAGCAGTTCGTAGGGCGTCTCCACTGAGCCCGGAGGAGACGACGCCTTTTGAGCGTTAGGAGGACCTTTGTACTCGTGGAATTTAAAACGTGACTTTAACTGCTTGTTCTGTTTTGTCTTCTTACGTTTCGTCGGATCTTTTCCGGGTGCAGGATGCTGAGAAGATGATGTACTACTGACCGGCGAGAGTGTCGATGGCGGCGATGGCGAAGGTGAAACTTCTTCTGTAGGGCCGCAATACGAAGACGGATGCTGAGGACGACCAGATGAACCCTCGCTTGTCGCCTTGAAAGCTAGTATTCCGCTTTTAACAGCCGTTTCAATATTTTCTTCTGTGTGTAGTATATTCTTTTTGATCAGTTCGAGTGGTCCAGGCCGATGTGACAATTGATCATTTAATTGATCTGCCAGGCGTGCCTTCTTTAGCATTCTCTGCTTCTCCGCTAAACTTGGGTCCACATGACTCTCCTGAAAATGTATTCGTAAATTTAATTAAAAACATACACAATTTGAAAACTATGCTAAATATTTACTACATAAAAGTACCCGCCCCTCGCAGATTCACTTGGGTTTATAGTTATTACGCCTATGAGTCGTAGCGTGATATAATATAACATGGTCCTCAATAAATGGGCTATTTCAATGCAAAAATAATTTTTCAAATCGGATTATTAGTTAAAAAAATTACAAACAAATTTTACCTCTTTACGACATTAGTACAAATACTATAAAATATATACCTGTTCTAATATATGTCTCCTTTCCAGTTCTTGACGGTCCGGGCGACTCTGGATTTTTGCCTTGAGCAAATCACCCGTTTTCGCTCTCTCCAATTGCATTCTTTGTTTAAAATACGCCGGTGGCGTTTTCAATGCTGTAAATGAGAAAATTGTTAAAATATTTAAAAACATTCCATGAACTAGCTTTTATTTTCTCGTACTTTATAATAACAAAAATGTTGATTTCTTTGCCAATCGGTTAGAAAATCTCATTAGCCGCGGCATTTAGCCCGTAAATAAAATTCCTTCGCCCACGCGCGAGCTGCGACGGGAGCTGCGCAGGCGTTTGGGCGCCTAACCAAGACTCGTCATTTACATGATTAGTTGATTAGTAATATTGTTCTATTATAGTACTTTTATTACCATATGTTGTTAATATTAGGCGAGAAATTTAAAAAACTTACGTGGCATGATTCCCTGGTCCACTAACTGGTGGACCGGACGCCGCATCATCAACTTGACTTTTAACGCTGAAAAACAAAACAAATTAAACTGATACAAAACAAGTTGTATAATTAACGTTTTGACTAATGCACTATTTTCCTCAATAAAGTTAACGTTATAAATAAATTATTTTCCCTGTTTAACGTTTAAATCACGCATTGCAAACAGACATTTAAATTAATACAGTCAAAATTATGGTCACTGACTTTTTCATACAATAAGAATTGATTGAATAGGGGCATAAATATTAAGGTGCTGTGACGCTAGGTGACGAACTTTGACGTAACATACTGATCGATGTGGACGATGCGACGGCATGATCGATACGTCGATCGATACATTACGATAATATTGATAGAGATGGCACATGGGCGTGGGCGCATACAGAACTATATTCTTGTTTGCTGTAGACGAGCAAAGAGCGGAGAGACGGGCGGACAGCGTTGGCAATGTTCCAATATAAATAAACACTGCACAAGGAAACTAGTGTTATGCCGCGACCGTATTACAGACGAAACATTCACTACCAGTGGGCCGAATATTGTGGGTTACTGGGCGTTAACATTCGATTTCCTTTTACACTTGCTCTTTAAATATTTCAATTTCGAACGAAAACGTACCGTCAATCGCTACGTATTCCCAGGTTTAACTAATAAAGACGTGGGTCGCTATCAAAATACATTCTCAAAACATTTAACGATGTCGTTGAGATAGGTATATCGACTATATTTTTCTTGTACTCTGATGATGTATGTTATGATCATTTTTATTGCCTTTCGTAAAAACTGACGTTATGCGAGTGTAAGAAAATATATTAAGAACAGGATGGCAATTTAGTCATTCGATTACGCGCGTTTTAATATACACGGTTTAATGTGTACGAGATGGTGCTGACGGAGAGGCGGCTTGTTTATTGGCGATGCACGCGCAGACAGGCGGAGACGCAAGTATGGCCGGATGCGAGCGTTGCGCGCCGCATTCTGATGCGAATATCGCATAAATTGATAATTGCTGCATGAAGATAACCAGCTACCGATATTTTTTATCCAATTTTTCGCCGGATTTATTTACTGTATTCGTTCAAAACTTTATATAGAAGCATTACGACGAAGCATTATTATCTAACGTATAAATGGATCAACAAAATAACATAGAATAAAAATCTTTATAATGAATAAAACATCTAGACCAGATAGTTATACTAAAATTTGGTTACCGACAATTAAACGAGTAATCCACAAAATTAAGAAAATGTACTTTTAGTAAATATATTAAAAAATTGCTAGTCATTAATACAATCAGCGGTGACCATGTGCCACCTGGAGCGAGTTATCAAATCGGCCTTTCTCTTATGCTCAATACTTACATTCCTTGTGTTTGCCCATGGCCGGCTGCAACGGGCTGTCGTCCACCACGACCTTGGGAGGAGAGACCCGCGGCGGCGAGCTCGCCGGCTCGCTCGTGCCGCTGACGCTCGCTTGACGACCGGCCATCTCCTCCGCACCCGAACTAAAATAATTACTTTATTTTGTATACAGGATGAATTTTTTAAACTCCAACCTAAAAAGAGGGGAAGCGTATATGTGTGTCTGTGGCATGTAATCGGGATGGGTTATATCTATAATTTATAAAGATCTGTTCAAACGTTTCAAGGCTATCAACTCTTTTCTAGTTGTTGAAAGGATCTGAGCAACTTCCACTGGTCTTACCGATTTGAAATTTGGTTTAGTTAATGATATCATAATCTGCTCACCAACTTCCAGCAGAAGTATCGGGTTTAAAAAAAAATAAATATTAAAATTAAGTAAAACTTCCATGCCATATTATGCAGACAAAAATTATCGGTGAACAGTATTAACAACAAAAGCAGTGAAATACTGATTTTCCGAGTACTCTGTAAAACAGTTGCAAAAAACTGCTCAATTTTTAATCCTCATATTACCTGAAGGTGTCGTCTTCAGTGGGCGTCGAGGGGGTTCGCGGCGAGGCGGGCGAGTGTGAGGGCGAAGGCGCGCGACTGCGCTCGCGTCGGGGCTGCTTGAACCACTCGGGATATATCGCACTTAAAGTCTCTACCAGGTCGTGGTCCAGCGTCACGCGCCAAGACGCTCGGCCCTCAGACCCCTCCGACCCACCGCCTCCGCCGCAAGACGAACGGCTTTCTGAAAGATTTATTATGTTTTTATTTTCTATAAAGACTCATTATTATATGTTTACTAATAACCCAGTAATCGTCCAGCGACATTAAATAGAAACGAGTAGCAGAACGTCAGCATCGGAAGTAACGCAATTTTGATAGCGATAGGTGTGTCTGAGTGAAGCGGTCCAATGAACCGCTCTCATTTAGTGGAATTTAATAGTTTCAATGGGCTTATAGAAATCTCATTCACTGTATATATAATAAAAATATAAGTGTAAATAACTTTTCGACAAAATTGTGTACGTATATATAAGTTTTGTATATTTAGTTCCAATTAGGTAGTTGCGCGTTATGCCAACATTCTTTGATGTCTAATGTATTGTACGGATGTGACGCAAAATAGCATTATCTTTAACGATTTGGTATATGAGATTCATTACGCGGGTATACACGGGTTGTGCCACGTTAAAATCATTCTCTAAGCAATGTTACTAACGAAAACACTTCTATACTTTAAAATAAACTATATTTCTTGTTACCTGTGTATGTTTAATAAGTAATGTATATTAATTTTAAAGTGACCGTATGTCCCCCTACATCTGTGGTAACATATGTAAAGGTTGTATTTATTATATAATGGTATCTATTTTATGTACTATTAGCGGCACCCGACATGCGTTGCAATGCCACCTAAGTGCAGTGATGTATTTACCAGTTGGATGAGTAGACTGGACCCTGTGGCGACAGAATTTATGGGCAGCAAAGGGGGCCATTTTATGTTTTACAAAAAATATACAAAAAATATTTATATATGTTGTGTTATTATGCGCACAAAAATGGGTTGCACCACTGTAAGTGGAAAATATATAAAATATATAAATATTTTTTACAATTTTTAGTAGGCTGTAGTCGTAGTAAACGTAGTGTTTAGATGCGATGCGGGACAGTGTGGTATGTATTATCAGAACGTGATTGTCAACTACGGTATTGAATTAAAGAAGGCGTAGAGGCGGCAAAATTTGCATCGCCTACAGGCGGAAATTATACATAGATTATCCTCCTATATGTTCCCGGAACCCTCCTATATGTCCCCAGAACACTACAAAGTTTAATCACAAATCCAAAATGTTTTGGAAAGTACAGAGGACAAACATACAAAGTATGATTTTACTGATATAAATTATAGGGCATGAAAATATCAAGGCAAGATATATGATAACATACTTATCCCCTGCGCCGAATTTCATATACTTAACAGATTTAATTCTTTTATTGAAACATAATCTAATTTTTATAAAAATTTTATATTATTTTTGTAAAAATTATATTTATTTTTTTGAACTAGCAAAATATATGAATTACGTAAGATTTTTAACTCGCAGTAAAGCCGTGTATACAGTCGGAAATAAATAAATCACGCGCGTGAGTTATATGTTATAAAATTGAAATTTATGTAAACAAAATCTTACCATACCCAATAACAAATACTATATGATTAAGACATAACGTTCTTCGTGCTCTATTTATGTTGATGCACTGAAGGTTATCTGAATGCTGGGTGTTTCTTGTTATACAGAAAATACATTAAGAACGATCGATTTTTTAGTCTGACTAATATCAATTTCTTTCCTATAACTGCAAAGTAAACATCAGAAAATTCGTGAAATACTTGAAAACTTATCGTTCAAAACATCATAGACAACTTGTTAAGGATAAGTAATAGCTACATAAATATTATATTAAAATTATTTTGTATAGTAGTATATGGTCGTTTATATTACGAAGGATGAATGCAACTGGCCTTGGCAGTTGTTACACAAGACCAGTAAGACATAAATCATGTGTTACACTTCTTAAAATGTTACAGATTACAATTTTGTAAACAAACTGGCGCACGTGCGTACGGCCGCTGACTCACTGCAAAGTTAGTGTTGATTATGATGGCAGATATACTTAATCTTTGCCAATTGATATTCGAATCTTTAATAAATATTATTTAATTTTTTTATGACATTATTAAGAACAATAACAGTAATATTTCTCAAAAACACATTGAACAATGTTTCTATATCCGATACATCTTGTATAATGGGTGAATATGAAAATCACACTAACACAGCACATAAAATTATTTAGAAATTATACTTTCACACATTTTACTTACTCTTAAACTTTTTAAAATACTTTAGGCTCACGTTTTTCTGTTTTCTAACTTGCGCCAATAAAAGTCATACGTTCAATATTTACACACATCTACTCTTCAAAACAATTCCGTTTATTTGGATTTAATTTTCTTCGTGATATATAATTTCCTTGGAATTAAACACGATCACTTATTTAATTAAACTAATAGAATATTTGATGAATGTTACTATATCGTTTATTTAATTTGAGTCAAACGATAATCAACTACGATTTCATTCAATAGCTTATAATAATCATTCACGTGTATGTGTCTCCATAATTACATTTCGCGATATCTTACGTACGCAGACGTATTACGTGGCAATGATTGGTCACTTGTTACCGACTACCCACTCAAGTTATATTTTAATCATCGAATATCGTTATTATTATTCATCAATGACTGATTACACCGACTATTTATATCCATATTTAAAGGTATATAATCAACCGCGTCACTATATGATAAGGTATTTTATTTGATAATCTAAAAACATTTTTCTTTACTAGTCGATACATTTTTAAGAATAGAATCGAATCCACGTCTACGGAATGGCCTTCTATTCACTTACCTAAATATAAGCAATGCTTTTATCGATGCCAAATCTATTTTTCGCCTTTTCTTAGCGCTCTCGTTCAAATAATTCTTGTAGTTTTTTGTAACATATCTACTATACTAACGTATTAAATACAACTATGTCAATTTATATTCGAAATATTAAATGAAAATACAATATAATAACAAGTTTATAGCAAAAGTAACTTAAATTGACTAATTTAAAGAAATCCCATGCGGTGAGCCACTAGAATTAGTACCTACTCATCACAACAAAGTGACATTACATAACTTAACGATTTAATTCCAATTATATTCAAAGGACTCAATTTATACGAAAGAATGATAATTCCATGTTCACAATAATTGTAATATATTTACTTTAATGGCAATTTAGCGCACACTGTACCGGTAATGCCCTTTACTAGATTGTTATACGGCGCCGTAGTCTGCATATCATACGTTGCCCAGCTCCAACGTCATCGGTGCCGTGTTAATAATGCTTGGGATTACATACATTACGTCAGTGGAATCATCAATTTAGGGTTAATTGACATAATGGTATTTTTAAGTTAAATAGAAAGGGTATATTATTATTTTTGTAAAAGACAAGATATATTTCACAAACAGTAAAAACAGATAAAACATACGAATTCAGTTTTAAAGAAAGTAAAGAAAATAATATTTTAATGAATTAGTTGTCGAAAACAAAACCAGCTTGACGTAATGTGTGAACCATCAAGCGCGTCAATCAAAATGTCAACGTAGAAACAGGCGCACGCGCCGCTCGGGATCATTGTAATACTGATTAGTCTGTAGTACAAACCTCAAATATATTATGCATTATATATTGTCTTAATTTAAAATGCATAAAGAAGGTTTTGACATATAGTAAATAGTAAAATTAAGATCTTTTTAGCAAGGCAAATATAAATGTTAATTTTCAAGAAAAACTAAATGTGGTAAATTTTTTTTTATAAAATATGTATATAATAGATTGTAGCTCTCACCTACTCAATACAAAGGCTAGGTCAGTAACAAAAACACAATCATACTTGCTCTGCAAAGCGAACGATTGCTAGAAGGCTATATGGGTTACGTCACGTGTGCACGCGGCACTGACCACGTGGGCGCCTGCCCGCCCACTATCTGGATACACTTGTTTATTACTTCCTATTACCATATCCCACTCACCTAGTCACTAGTCATTTTAGAGGTTAAGGATGTAATGCAAGTTCCGTTTCTTTTATATATATTTTGTACTATACGCATTCGATTAACCGAATACCGTTCGATATACAAACAATAACAAAGACTAGGTATATGAGAATACAATAGCTTATATAAATTGTAATAAGACGACGAGAATGTGTAAATTTACTACTACTATATTCTCTAGTTTAGAGAATTAAGTTCAGACGAATATTACACATTGGATAGATGATCTAATTCGAAAAAAGCAATCAACATTCGTATAAATTACTTTACAGAAATTTTCTTGACTTTCATAATGATGATAATAATAATTATTGAACTAATATAGCATCGTACATGCGAATAATTTATTTCTGTTAGCTGTATGTTACACTTCCATTAATTTTTCTTAAAGACAAATAACAATAGTCTCGTCAGTTCACAGCGTTAAGCTAAATATGATTTGTGGGACAAATCTCGAAAACAACAGGCGAGTGGCCTCGTTCCGCGCAATGCCCGCTGCTAGACTTGTCGCTGAGCTACACAAGTAAAAACAGCATCTTCACCATGAACGCTTATACACTGCGATTCGTGTCTTTAAATAATTTCAGATTAAAATAAAAGATTGCCGTCTGACCTATATTCCTTGGTAAATATTTTGACAGCTTCATAATTAAAATAAATTCAAACGAAGATTAAATCTTTAACCAAAAACGCGTACTCGAGTCGAAATATGGAGGCCGTCAGAATGCACATCTTCTATATTGATAGATTACCTACATTTCATATATCGTTAATCGGCATGATAGACAGCAGTTCAGAGGCGGGATGCCCGTTGCACAACACGATATAGATTTGGCTTTCTGCGCTAGGCTAAATTCGGAACTCAATTGACTTTGTAAGTCGATGAATGAATCGCCGGCAACATTAAACGTGTAACGCACATTTTCTTAAATATTGCTAACTGATGACAGAATTATAACATCTAAAACTATAAATGTAAATAAAGTATTAAATATTGAAGTTAAAAAAATACAATGGATTATATCTATACTAATAATAAAATTCTAGAGGGTCGCTGTCTGTACATGGAAAATATATGAAAAAAAATATTACTGGGGGCCTTTACCAACGTAATAGAAACCAAAACAATGATTTTTAAAATTCTTATCTGTTTGTCTGTTTGTCTGTTTATCTGTGCGTTTGTGCACGCTAATCTCAGAAACGGCTTATCCGATTTAGATGCGGTTTTCACTAATATATTGTAGTATGCTTCACTTAACATTTAGGCTTTGTTTCATGTCAATCGGTCCATAAATAAAAAAGTTATGTCAATTTAAGGAATCACGTTGAACATTTTTTGGGCTTATCACTAAATGCATGAAAGTATATACAGTACTTACATCAAAAAATACATTTTTTAATTTTTTGTCTGTCAGTCTGTCTGTCTGTCTGTTTGTTCCTACTAATCTCTGAAACGGCTGAACCGATTTTGATGGTACTTTTACTTGCAGTTAGCAAATGTTATAAGGAGTGGCTTAGGCTTACTTCTATTTTATATATTTTTTAATCTCTACATATAAAAAACTTCTAACGGGTCGCTGTCTGTAAATGAAAAATATAATTTGCCTTTACCTACGCTATAGAACTCAAAACAATAATTTTTAGAACTTTTGTCTGTTTATCTGTGTGTTTGTGTTCGCTCAGAATCGGCTTATCCGATTTAGATGTGGTTTTCATTAATATATTGCAGTAAGCTTCACTTAACATTTAGTGTTTGTTTCATTTCAATCTGTTCATAAATAAAAAAGTTATGTCCATTTAAGGGTTCACGTCGAACATAATTTTGTACTTTTCACTAAATGCGTGAAATATATACAGTACTTACATCAAAAAATCCAATTTTTTATTTTTTGTCTGTCAGTCTGTTTCTTACGACTAATCTTTCACACAGCTGAATAAAATTTGATGGGACTTTCACTCGCAGTTAGAGGATGCCCATTAATTACGTGAGGCCCAGAGGAGAGAGAAGGGATGGAAGAAAAAAATCACGATATATCACAAAGTCTAAAATGTTCTTAAAATCGTTACGTGATTATCAGCCCCTATAGCTAATATTATGAGGATTAACTTGAGCTACTTTTATTAAAAGAATATATTTATTTTAAAGAAATTAATAAAAATGAAAATTACGCGATAACAAAATATTGTAGAAACCAATAATATGGTAAACAATTTCCGATTTAAGAAGGGAAGGTATACATCTATACAAATAAATAAGATTGATGTGTCTGCTGTAATTTTAAATTAATGCATATGAAAGTATACACGGTACTGACAGCAAAATTACCAATTTTAAAAATTTTGTCTGTCTATTTGTCACTCAATTTCTTTCGGCCAATATCTGAAACAGCTGGACCGATTTTGACGACACTTTCACTAGCAGAAAGTCTATTTAATGAGGAACAAAATTGAAACCGTTGAAATAGTGAGCAACATCTGATTCAAATAGGGAAGATATATATTACATATATAAATGTTATAATTTAAAAAAATAATATATTTACTGGGTAATTTTTTTACTGGATATCATAGACCAAAATCCGAAACTATAAGCAATAGCGAAAAATAATTAAAGGAGTCACAGTGCCGATTTTGATAAAAACTAAAAATATCATTAGTTTTTTGAAAAATAAGTTTTCCTAGCCAGAAACGAACACGTTGATTTCGCAAAAATTAACATTCTATATAATTGCATCATCTGATACTGTCACATATTATAAGAATAAACTTTAGGGAGGTAATAGTATACAGTTAACTGCAACAAAAAGAAAAGGCTATTTTTTTACAAAATTCTATCAAATTCATACATTATTTAAATCTTTAGTAATTCTTCAAAAAAACGATCATACCTAAAAGTGAAATTTAAAAATTATAACGGGATGCTAATAGCGGGTGAGTACAATAGCCGAGTCAAGTGAAATGTAGATTTTTAATAAATTGATTAATCCTTTTAATAATTATCTTAACCTATCTAGGTAACTGAATAGGTGACGGGGACCAAAACAAACGTCACATTCTATCAACTTTGTATAGCTCACATAGAAAAAATAGACAAACATAAAATAAGTTACTGTGAGTTACTCATATTATATATTTTCGATTGTATTGTTCACACCCTTCCTTACTTTAGTAGGTGACTAGCATTTTGATGCAATCTATAAA
Source organism: Hypolimnas misippus (assembly GCA_037950945.1). Lineage (NCBI taxonomy): Eukaryota > Metazoa > Arthropoda > Insecta > Lepidoptera > Nymphalidae > Hypolimnas > Hypolimnas misippus. The sequence continues at coordinate 8,581,502 of JBBEEQ010000025.1, read as the reverse complement.
CAAATCGTTCGAAGTAATGCGGAGTTTTTTTTCTAAACTTACCGGGACCCATGACTTAACCCACATATTTGATTATGTCTGTGTAGAATCGATTACTTAACTTCTAATTCATATATACATAGATTTAATGTTATTTTGTAAAAAAAATAAATCTTTTCCTTTAGTTTGTCGCTTACTATTACTTTCCAAAAGTTGATTCTTACAGGTGACACTATTAGGAGGTGCAATAATACAGAATGTGTTTTTTTTGAAAATTAGTGGGTTCTATTTCTGGCCTGGTGAATCATGAAATCAAAAACAAATTATGATGCAGTTTAGATTTCTCAAAATCGGGCACGAGACTCTATTAAGTATTTTTCGCGACTCCTTATAGTTCCGGATTTGGCTTAACAACCTCAGTTAAAAAAGTCACCCGATATAATTATAATATAAGGAAAACCTCGACGGGAACATACTGTTTTACAGTCGAAATTTTAAAGACTAGCAAAACATTTTTCTTCAACATTTATTGTGAAAACCGTGGAGGAATACCGTATCTGAGTTAGTGTCTGCTTATAAATACTACCAGGAAATTCCCAAATCCAAAGTAAAAAAAGCTTCTTTCTTAAGCAACACCGCAGACTATTATAACCTTGCTTTACAGGAGACATGCCAAGCATTCTGTAATCCACGCGAACGAAGTCGCGGGCACAGCTAGTTTAAATATAAAATGTATAAAAAATCCTACGGTATAAGCTTCCGACTTAAACACGATCATAAATACAAGCGTCTTACACTGTTACTAATAATGATATATTCGTACTCATAAAAGCTATCATAACAAGGAGGTATTGTCTTTTAAGACAGCTTAGAATAATTCGTGGCTGAAACCATAACGAAGTGATGACGTAAAAGGATGTTTTCAGCGAGTCGGCAACAGCGGCCGTCTGTTTATCGTCGGAAAACAGTTAGAGCTACACCCAGTTTTGCCTATACCGAAATGCAGCTGTAAAAACACACAGAATTACTCCACTTCTAGCATTCGCAATAAATGTACATACAATGTGATAGTTCGCCCGTTACGCAATCGGCGGCATGCGGCGCCCACGTAAATGGAAACATAACAACAGATTATAAACAAAGAAAAACTTCAACATATTTTCTTAATATATCACACGAGAACGATTTATTATCACTGATAGAACAGTGTTTTACGATCGGTCGTGCAACAATTGTTATTACGAGATAAATCTCGCACCTGTGATTAATTCACGTCATTTAAATTTTAACTTAAAAATATTTCAATTTTACTTTTACAATAAATTAAAAATATACAGAGTTTTTCTTTTCAGATGATCTTAAAACTTAGGAGAATAGTCTAATGAGTCGGTATTAACTCAGCGTTATTAGCATAGCTAGACTACCGTCAATCTAACGAGACTTGAAATGTATATTCTCCGTAGTTCAATTAAATATATAATTGTTATAATTAGGATTCAATTAAATTGAACGAAGATAAAATCAATTTTATTAATATCCGCAAAATTAAGTAATCTCTTATAAAGCACCACGCAAAATCGCTATTGCGTTTATTTTTTTTAACAATTTAAATCGATTTTGAATGCCAACAATGTTAACATTCCACAAAAATAATGACTAGAGGCTGTCATCTAATTTAAGAGAAAAAAGTAGTTACGTAATATCAAAAAGCAAAAAATAACTGTTTAATATCACACACTCATCGAATTTATATTTAGGTGTAGTGTTAGTTTCGCCCACATGTGTTATGACAATTTATACCTTCGATTTTACCTCAGTTTATTTTAATTTCACGTTATATTTGCAAAAAAATCTAATAGTAGTCATTATATTAGAAATCCTTATATCATTTTTATATATACTGATTCTAAGTTTGTCAACATGTAGACGCCGACGTAAATTGGTAAAAATATAAGAATATTTCCTGGTCGCGGACCACCATCTATTTCAACTCAATTATGTGCGAGTGCAATAAAAATAATTTACTGCTTGGCTTATATCTAAGAATACATATAAGAGTACTTATATTTATGAAAAAGTTAGACGAGTTTTTATTTCATGGAAATTGGGTAGTAAAACTGTAAAAGCTTTTTTTTAAATTTTTACACGCAACATAAATACTACGACAAAATTTAAAATATGTATTTATGAAAGTACGTACTGATTTTATTATTTTATTATCCAGAAGAAAACCTTTATACAATCCTCTCAAACTTCTACATAAAAAATATTAACCGCAATATATTTTTATTTAATAATTATTTTAATTGTTTTATATAGGTATTGCGTTGTAAGTTGAACTCTTTAGTATATTGATTATATGAAATCAGTGAAAGTTTTTGGAAACGAAGTACCGTCAGACTTATTGGTGTATAGTTATTAAGAATTTCGTAAATATCTTTATATAAAAATTTTGTACAAAAAATCATAGCCTAACCTGAGACTTTCAAAATCTTCATTTCTATTCCTTTATGAGTAAAGGCCTGTAACAGAAAGACGAAAAATGTTAGTCAAATTTTAATTGAAATCTTGAAACATGCCAACTACGCGCTACGGAGTGAACTTTTAAAGTGCATAAATTATAAAATAAAAAGAAGCATGCTAGTATAGTAATTATAAAATATAAAGAAGTGCTAGTACCTGCAAATAAAATACCATTATAATAAAATACCAATAAAAATACCATAAACATATTTATTTTATTGGAAATAGCGTAAAGAAAAAGTTTTATTTTTTGAACAGGCGCAAACTTGACCTTCCCGCTATAGCTACAACTACATATCCCAAGGCAATCAGGGCTTAACTAAATTACTATCACTGGCAACACAATTTATCTAGCGACGTAATTATTTTAAAATGTGTAAATGTAATTTTTCACCCAAGACAAAATCACTGGCGGTGGCACAATAAAATTCATTTTTTGGCAGCATTTAAAACGCTGTAACGATTACAAAGAGAAAAAAACAAATTGCTAAATTATATTTCGATCCTGTGTAAGAATTTTCTTTTTCTAAAGCACAATTTTAGTAGATCATTTATGAAAGACAATTTTCAACAGTTTTTGCTTATCTTATATTATTCAATTCAATTCTTTGATTTGCTACTTAGTTGTTATAAATTCAATTTTTTGGTTAATGGACGTTGTTGTACCTTATATTATTAATTAAAGGAAGACACTGATTGATTAATGTCAATTTTATTGACTTACCATAAAGCGTGAATTATAAGTTTTGCTCTCAGACTTTTATTTATAAATTTACATAATTTATTTCTCATTGCTTGACACATGAAAAAAATTACTGTCAGCGGCTTATTTTTGACATTCACAGCTTTCGTAACTACTTACGACATATCTGTTGTAGGTCACAAAAATTCTTAAATACTGATATCGAGAGTAAAAGTTACAAATAAAATTATTGGCTAAGTTTTACTTTTGTGAGCGATACGTAATTAGTTACGAATGCTAAGTTCTGTCAAAAATGAGGCACCGACAGTAGGTACATTTTTTCAGGTGTAAAACAATGAGAAACAACTTATGTAATTCTGTATGAAAGTTTGAGGGCAAAACTTATGGGTGCACTTCTCGCCTTAGAACTAAAACATTTTTAGAAGATAAAATTTTTGAAAATAATATAAAATAGAATTGGGTTAAAAAAAATTAGTATTCTTCACACACTTATCTTAAATGAAGCTCTCACTATCATAACAATTACAAATACATATTATAAACTCTCGCGATTTAGTGTATTCATGTTTTATATAACGGGTCCTGTCGCGATAACTAATGATAGTATTACCTTTTTATTGTCCCACGTTTCAACGAAGTTGCATCCGTCGTGGTCACGTCGGAGTAAGAGTCCGCTCGTGACCACGACGGATGCAACTACTATAACCATTAGTTATTGCGATAAGATAATATAAAATATGAAAATTACACATACATGTACATTATCCATATTTGACCACTACCATTTAACATAATAAAAAGCATAATGCACATAAATATGCAGTATTTTACACATAAGGTAGCAAAATGTGATCGCTGATTGTATTATAAGAGTATCTCCTTTTAACTCTTAGATTAATACATTAATAAGAATAACTATAAGGCATGAATGTAGCGGGAGCAACTGCAAAACTTTCAAGTTTTTCTATGTTTTTGCGTATTTGTTTTTCATATACCTACATATCTAATAATTGTATTCATCAATCAGTTTTTCGCCAATAGCAGTTTTTTTATTTATATTGGTAACATTCCACCTAAAAGACGATGGTCGCACGTGATGCCTTCCATTCATCCGTCTTACTGTACGTGGTACGATTCTGCACGCTTTGGCACAATGCCGCGGGACGATACGATACAACGGAAAGCTATTAACTGTTTGTATTAACATTATTAAAAATAAAATTTTAAGTGCAATATTGTTGTGTTCCTAACGCTTTTAAATCTTTTGTTTAGCGATTATGTACGTTAAATGTAGTGTTCTTTATAGATCAAGCTCTTTTGGAAGTCCTTCGATATGAAAACGAGAGTCGCTATAAAAATAGATAACACAGAAAAGTCGTACGTTAATCGTATATAAGCTAGCCGGCTGGTTGGGACATGCGAATAACAAACGAGCAAAGCGAGTTCTGTTTTAGGTCAACGTTGAACATACCAAACGGGTCGCTCGGACTCTTCCGGGGTTCTATTTCTGAACTTCATCAAAACGACGCCTTCGAGTATTGCACTGTGGAGTTTTGCGACTATTGCCATTATAAATCTTTAATTTCTTTGATGTGTACCTTCGACTTACAGATACGTACGTACCAAGACCTTGCAGCATCCACTACGGGAATTGATAAGTAAATCTTCAATCAAAAGTAATCTATTATTTGAAAGGTACATTATTCTAGATGGTTATAAGTTATATTTTATGTATATGCGTAGTTTTTTAAAACGAAATCTACATGAGCGCGAGCGAAGCCGCGAACAAAAACTAATATTTTATATTTTAACATGCTAAAAAATTTAGTTCAAATTAGTCTGAATTGTATTTTAGAGATTATTAAAAGCGGGTAAATTTGGAACAATGTTGATTAGTACTATTTCATTTACCCAATATCTTTTCATAACCTGTAAGATTTGTTATTTAACAATAATAAAACGAGGAAAGAGTTAGGGGATAGATTCGGCACAGATTGCGGAAGCGGTCACACGAATTTCGCGGAGTGGTCGCCCGTTTGCGTCAGTCGTCGTCTCCACTTCTATCTAAATAAGGAGCAAAAGTTCAACGGCCGCCCTCACCGATGAGGAAGAAAGCGCCTAATAACACGTGACCAGTCAAAATCTAACAATCGAATCGGACGCTTTTATAACATCAATTATATTTTAGGTATAGGTACTTCTATGTGTTTCTTTAACAATTTCCTAAAAGTGCCTACACAAGTATTACAAATCATTTAGTTTTCCAACGCGGCACTAATACACGTGCGACAAAACGAGTACGTGATAAATTAGGTCAGTATACCTGTCATCTGCGGTGTTTTCTCGGCGTGTATTTAATTTTCTTAGAAAATTAGTCTAAATTTCAAACGGCTGGAGGAATACTTTCGCTTGCCCGAAGGATTGCGGTGACGTAGCGCCTTGGCAAGCGTGAAAGCATGAGACAGGCATTGCGTAAAGGTGTCGTGACCACTTCATTCGAATACCTAAAAACTTTTTATGACATCGATAATACAAAAATACCATTAGTGTCTGTCAACAGCGGCGAAAATAAGTAAAGAATATTCAAAACATGGTTAGTGTTAACAATATTAACCAAATTATTGTAAAAATTGAAACGAAAATTGAAAAAAAAATGCAAGGATTTTTAGTTTTTAACAAACGACAAATAAGGTGAAATTTATTTTTAGCAGATTATATTTATGAAAATAACTATGCTAAAAAATATTTATGTTTTAAACGAGCAATATTTGAAATAATTTTTTTAAAATACAATCGTAAACAAATAATTGAATCAATCATAGTAATCCCGCGCCAAGTGATCCCTCCCACCGTGTCAAACCATCCATCGCCCAGCGGGAATACACGCCCAAAAATGTTCTCTTTAAACTATTATCTTTAAATATCGAACTGAAAAATTATAAAATTTGAAACAGAAATGATCAGTGTTTTAAACTATAATAGCATTTGATGAAAACCATTCATTGTTGTGCTCTTTGCGGTTACATTTAAGGCATTATAAATATTATTGTGTGACAAATAAATAAACAAAACATTTAGTTTTACTCAATTATTATAAATGTTCAAAGCAGTTACTGTAACTATAAAACATAAATATATAATTGTAATACTTTCATCATTTTCTGTTATTTTTTAAGTATGATTTATTTATACATTAGTGTGTCTTTTATAGTTGTGCAAGCGTTCGCCGTGAAAGCGCCAGGACCGATTTTCTTTTAGACTGCGTTGACGTAAATAAACAATATAGAAACACTCCTAAAAATATAGTCTATGATTTTCTTTAAAGTTTAAACTATAAGATTTCTTATTATAAGATTTTAAAGCTAATTAAATCTGTATTTCATCTCGAATACAGAACGAGTTCATAAACAATGCTTTTATTATCTTTACAGTTATCTTTACAATAATTAATTATTAATGGCATGTCTAATAGTTTATCAATTACAATAGCAATTAAAACATCAACATATGCACACATAAAATCAAAGGTATTTTACAAACGTTAAGGGGCAAGATCATTTTAGATAAACATCGTAAATAGGTTTTTATAGTTCATAAAGATAAATAAGACCTCATAAAGAGACGGTACAAAAAAAATTTCTTTTACAAAGTTATGCGAGGGAGACAAGCGCTAGTAGAATTATTAAACTAAACTACGAAACCTAAACGTGGAAAAAATCTTGGACTCATTCCAAGCAACTGATTGATGAGGATGGTCATTTCGTACACGGCCAATCCCGAGCTTTTTCTTATTATTTAGCAAAGTGGTGGACGTGTCTATTTCTGAGACGCGAAAAACAAGAACCTATTAAAAATATGATGAATACTACACGTAGTACGCACGTACACATCAAGCGATTATAATGCTATTGAACAATACGAGACGTTCAATTTTTATATGACGTAAATTTGAACGACTAATTACATATTAATTTAAATGTTCTATATAGTACCTTGGCTAAAATAAAAAGGTTATAACAAGAAGTAGAAAAATAACGATAGCGAAAACAATACGTTAAAACTGAACATTAAATGAATATAAAACGGAGTAATTACCTCGACACCGATACTGAAGCCACAAACATTATAACAGTTCATAAGACTCGCGGAGATCATAAAAGACAGAAAACTTCACACTGGACGACTATAATTTTCAACAGTTTTCAAAAATAGTTCGTATCTAAAACACTCATTTTGGTGTTGAAGCGTAGGCGTATGCTGAATCGTGCTGATTCTTACATAGCAACGAATAAAATAAAACATTTCATTGAATTCATCCGACGATGTAGCATTTGATACTTTACATCGAAACAATAAACTGATCTGCAGTGAATAAAATATGAACCTATTTATATTTTAAAATAAGACAAGCCTGTAACTGTGTCCTTTATTTTATTATATAATAACATTTTACTGTAATTAAAATTTGAAATATTAAAGATATATGGATGCTTATATGTAATACTGTGTCAAGCCACACGGAGTTCATTTTGAGAAAACGGCGTCTAAAGTTGTCGAACCTATTCTTAACACATCTGTTTGAAGAAGCATATATCCATATTTTCTTTTCTATTTTGATAAAAAGTATAATTAATGAATAGCACATAGGCTAGTAAAGATTTTTATCTAATAATAAGTTTTTCAAATATATGAAATTATTGCATAATCCAAAATATGAAATTCACTACAATATTCTAAACATTTAATTAAGAAACTTTTTTCCGTACTTATTTAGTTCAAACGACTTGAATTTTTTTGCATAATATTAAGTACGAAATGCATTATCAGAATACATCAATATTTCCAAATTGGACTTTTTGTGGGTTGACACATTATTGCTTATCAGCATCCATATATAACAATTGTTATACAATTGTATCGATGCATCGTTTAAAAGAAACGAAGAACACTTATCATCTTTACATGTGATACAATTTATCCATCTATCCAAACAAATCTAAAAGCTGAAGGTTTTGTACGCATTCATCTTAGGAACTGCCTGTCCAATTAAAAAAAATCGTTTCAGATAGACCGTTAATTAATGAAATTTCTGGATTATAAAAGTTTAAAATATTATTATACGTTATATAGAAGCGGAAGTGTAACCATAAACGATGTGAAACTGCGACGTACATCTAGTCGAACGTAATTACAGTATGATAACATTTTAAATAAATACTTCACTTTTTGTAGATAAAATATTCAGAATTGTATTTTGTCTAACTCTTTAAAAGTGTCTGTTGATATTTGCTGCATAAAAAAAATATCAAATTAGAATATTGAAATCAAAAAGGAAAAGTTTATCTTTTCCTATGATTAGTATCTCGCTATGACATTAATTTCATTACCTTTTGCGAGTTACAATGTAAAAAAATACAATTTCCACGACATGAACTTCGTAAAATATGTACGTATCTCCATAGACAAAGAACATTTTGCTAAGCCAGATTGAAATCTTGAGTGACAGTTTATTCTCTATATTTATCAATTACTAGCTTATGCCTACGATCACTAGCGATGTTTTACTGACTAAAATTTGAACGAATTTCATTACACGAGTGACCGCAAAATAAAGATTTATCTATATCTATACTAATATTATAAAGAGGAAAGATTTGTTTGTTTGTAATGAATAGGCTCCGAAACTATGGGACCGATTTCAAAAATTCTTTCACCTTTGGAAAGCTACATTATCCCCTAGTAATAGGCTATATTATATTTAAAAAAAAATTAGGGATCCTTACTAAAACTCTAATAATGTAACCCAAGGTGTAAAAAAATGACCTGAAAAATTCCTTACGACGCGTGCGCTGCGAAAACTATTGATGATAGAACAAAATCATTTACTACGACTTTGCAGAACTCATCATTATCTACAAAAAGTGTCGCGACAGCATATGTCTAAAATTATAGTTACATCACGGTAAGAGGGTTGCCGCCGCTTGAAAAGGCTCTTTATTTGTACCTTGGTATTAATCCTTATCAAAATAAATAAATTACTTTGTATTCAGGACGGCTTAAATACCTTTTTATAACTTTTTGAAATTGAATTATTCAATTCGGACATTTCATTCGGAAAATATCACGAGTTTAAAAATGCAAGTATTAGAAAAAAGTCGCGTGGTTGCTGCTCACCGCGCTCAGCTAGCCAGCATGCGATGCAGGCTCCATGTAAATATCACGAGTTTAAAAATGCAAGTATTAGAAAAAAGTCGCGTGGTTGCTGCTCACCGCGCTCAGCTAGCCAGCATGCGATGCAGGCTCCATGTAAGCTTCACTGGGGTAGGGGGGGGGGAGTCAATGTAATAAAATAAAAAAAAATCATTAAAAAAAAATCAAACTTCCTTTATAATTTTACTTTTTTTTTGAAACCCGACGCAAAAAAGAAGGGTGTATGTGTGTGTGTGTGTGTGTATGTACCCGTGCGAAGCCGGGGCAGGGCGCTAGTTTTTAATAAAGGATGATGATTGATGAAAATCGCCAAAAAGTATGATACGATGTTTTCCAATGCAGATGACGATGTTATATTAATAGGATTCATTATATTTTTTAGTAATAATAAAACCTTACTCATACTTTATATTCGGAAAATCAAATAGAACGAAATCTTTGATTCATTTTAAAAAGAAGTTTAATTTAAGCTTCTCATCATATTTCTAAAAAAAAGCCTATTCTAATTGTAGTTGTTATTTTATAAGTCAGTAGGTAATTAACAAAATTAAAAAGAAATAACGGACATCAAAAGCAAAATACGTACTTTCGTTTACTTCGGTGACGTATTTATTCTAGTTATTTGATTTAAAAACCAAACTACTGAACTGATTTTGATGAAAATACTATGGGAACAATCTGATATATCTAATACAAGACAATATAAAATATAAAATTTAAGAAAAAATCCCGAAAAATATATTCAAACACGATACTTCTGCTAGGAGTTGTGAATTCTGCTATTTTGTAACTCCATGTAATAGTGCAGCATCAGGTCAAGGTTATGCAATTATGTTATTTTAATATCAGTTTACAGTATAGGAAATTTCGAGTTGATTAGACCGTGGTCCCGAACTTATTTTATACCTGTTGAGATTTTCTTGATTAACATAGTAATTATAATTTGCTATACCCGTTATTCTACACAAAACTTCCACCTTCAAATAAACAAAAAAAATATAAAGCTTTAAAATTTAAAAAAAGCAATACCATGCATAACTGAATACATTTAAAAATAAAATAGTTGCAGTGCCAAGAGGAAGATCATACAAAATTAACTCGACTGCAATTACACTATTATAAAAATCTATATTTAAGACATTTCTTTGTATTTTATGTAATATTTCAATAAATTAATTTCCAGTAAACAGAGTCAATTCATATGTAACTGAATGACTGATTTGTGACACAGTAAACACTTTGTAAATACTTAGAGACCATGCGTAAATGATGTCACACAAATTCAGGGGTTTTTTACTAATAGTCTTTCCATTCTACGGTGGTGACGTCACAAATTTTAGTATTTCAAATCTAGAACTATTTTATATTTGCACAATGTCTTCGTTATTCTTAGATAAACCAAAGATAAAAAAGAGCTTTCCGTTTTGAGTATTAAATGTGACGTCATGACCCTTACGACTGCTACCCTCCACATTAATATACCAATTCCGATTAGTGTGTACTTTACGAGCGGTCTCTATGTGTCCAAGTGGTATTTAAGATTATCTGTCTGACTATAATTGATTTATATTTCTGAACATACAAATGAAACAAATAGTTGCATCATTGACAACATGTACATGTCCAAGCCCATAATTAACACTGCAAACCTAGTTATCTAATGTTTGTCTCTGAACTCACCGATCTATTGTTGCCAAGCATTTAGCCATTCGGTAAAGAGGAACGTGAAGGTTAATTACCTGAAAGTATAGAATATACAATTAGTACCGCTGCAACAACAAGCAAAGTTTACTCTGGAGCGTGAGCACATTGTGAGTAACGGCTACAATAACACATTTATACGACATAAACATATTTCCAATCCTATATTCACGTAAACATTATTATGAAGACAAAACGAACATTACATAAAGTAGTATTTTATAATTTTTGTGTACAGTAAAGTAATTAACATTAATAATTATATCGAAATATTTTAATTTTTTCAACCATGAACGAATCAGTAAACAGGTAATATCCACACCATCGTCGTGAAGTACACATCAATTCATGTATCAATTGAAATAAATAGACAAATTTATTCTAAAAATTAAGTCTCTAACGTATCGGGTAGTTAATGTACGGAATGCTTATGTTAACAATGAACCAAACAGGAATCATCGGTTAATATAATACAATAATACATCACTTGCTAGCAGTTGCACACGAATAGATAAACGGTGGGTAAACAAGTTTGACAGGCACGTCAAATACACTACGCCAGCGACGGCGATACGGCCGGCCCACGCGCACTGCGTCGTAAACTAACCCTCGACGCGCATGGGTTTCACAAGGTTACTCCGGCGCTTTTACAACACCTTCACGTCCCTTTGTAAACTTACGTCTTCATATAATACGTGTTTTAAATAATTTGAATAATATTATAGTAAGATATCATGATACCATAGGTGTATTTTCTTATTTTACACTAGCTGTGCCCCACGGTTTCACTCGTGTTCATTTGAGAAGAAATATATTTGTATAATGGATTTTGTTTACTATTTTATTGTTTTCGCATAAACCTCTTTTTAATTTTTTTATTCAAATTGATATTTTTTTATAAAAGTATCTTATGTTACTCCTTATAACATTAGCTATCTGTGTTTGAAATTTCCTTCAAAATTGGTCCGGCAAATTTCTGAAACGGTTGTCTCAGAAATTTTCCGGAACAAACAGACAGACAGACAAAAAATTAAAAAAAATATTTTGATGTAAGTACCGTGTATATGAAAGTTCATATGGGTTTAGTTTTATAAAAATAAATTTAAATAAATATATAAATTTTATTTATCGGTATAGTTGTATAGATTACGAAGGTACGGGACAAAAAACAAAAATCATTTTTTATTTATCCAACAACTTTAGAAAAAATATAGTCTAATATTGGAGATGTTTTGTAATGAATACGAATGGTTTATTATTTAAAGAAAATATACGTATTCATTAAAATACGTAAATTTGGAATAGTTGGTTTATTTAATTAATTTTCATTTATTTTATAGGTCAAGCGAATCAGGTTCGTTAATCTCTGTACTGACATTATTTCGCGCAAGTCTCGCTATGCTCAGCGTCGTATCGACAAGCTAAAAGGATCGGTCATTCTGGCTGTGTACCAAGGAACGTGAATTCAGGCCTAACTAATGTGCATTACGTGACCCAAGTTGGCATTTTGAACGGTAACGTCTAGCCGCCAATATGCAACTATGTTGTAGTTCTCCGTCTACAGTACACTTTTTGTGTAGTCTTCATCACATCACGTGGGACTATCGTAATCTTCGTCTCAAAATGTTTACAGGTCATCGTTTTTGTTACCTAAAAATGTGGCTAACTTCACGAAAGCTTAGAACACTCACTATAAAGATTGCATTATTTACGAGTGGCTCACCGGCCGGCTCCAGCTCAGAAGGATTAAAACGGATTATCATAAATCGGCAATTCATGTCGACAAAAATGTTGCGTAACATTAACAAAAAAAAAAAACAGGTGAGCAAATCACCTCGCCTTTTTTTAAATCACTAAATGAATAGATCATCAACATAATACATTAGTTTCGTGTTACTTTATATACACACACTTGAAATTATTTTTTTTCATATTTAATTAAAGTTGAAGTTTTTAATTACTCAAAACATTAAAACTACAATTAGTAACACCACTGGGAAACACAAATTTTCTATTAATTATAATATAACCTGTTATCAAATACTCATTACAACTCAGAACATAATTAAAATTGCCAATTTTACTCGTATTAATGTCTAACACACTTTTAAGGTCCTAATGTATAACCTTCCTATTCCCTATGTACATATTACTATTACAAACTACTTTAAATAAAATTAAAATAAAAAGCTTAAATGAATAACATAAAACATAAGTCTACAAGACTTAAAAACTGACTTCAATGACAAAATACGTTATTTGGTTGAATTAGATGACTCTTATTCCAGTTGTTTTGATTTAAAAGTTCACTACTTAACCGATTTTGATGAAAATTCTTTGGAACGAATAGGAGAGTTTACTTTTCAAATAAAATAGAATTTAATCGTTCAAGCTGTTTTCGAATAATCGAAGAAGTTACATAAAAAGTCACCAAATAATTGCGAACCTCCTCCCATTTTTTAAAAGTCGGATAAAAACATCCACTTTTATTTGGGTGCTGATAAGCAATAATGTGTCAACCTACAAAAAGTCAAATTCGAAGATATTGATGTATTCTAATAATGCGTCATGTATTTGATATTATTCAAAAACTTTTAAAATTGTCTAAACATAATAAATACGAAAAAAATAACTTAATTTAATGTTTCCCATATCGAAGTGAGTTCAATATTTTGAAATATACAATAGTCTCATGTATTAGAAAAACTTATTATGAGATAATTTTTTTTAATAAAACCGATCTGTTTTTTTATTTATTATACCTTTTATCAAAATAGAAAGAAAAGATGGATAAATACTTCTTCAAACATATATATAAAGAATAGGTTTGACATCTTTAGACGCCATTTTGTCAAATTGAAGTCTGGCTTGACATAGTATTGCTTATCAGCGTCTATTTGTAGTTCAGAAATCAAACCATGGAGTACATATACATTAAATAATAAGTAATTCCTGTTTTTTTTTTATTTACTAGGTACATGATACATCAATTTTTTTTATTATTACTTAATTCGAATAGTATATGTCTATTAGTTATATTTATTCAAAGCATTTTCACCTGAATTGCTACTGAATTTACTAAATTATCCGAGATACATTTAAACGGTTGCAATTTCAAAAGTAGCAACAAAATTAAATGGAGGCGTGAAATTGTTTATCTTGGACGTGCTCAAGTGACAGGTGCATAAAATAACTGTTATTTTAGACCACTGATCTTTTTTACACGCTTTCATAGTTTCATACATTTTAAAATACATTATGCGTTTAGAAGTTTTGCCCGTTGTGTTTAATCTTGAGCAGATCTTTGAATTTAGATATCCTGCTGATTAGTGCAAACTTAAATTTGTAATTGTAATTTTATATAACAAACACTGTTGTTATGCCAAAAAAAAAGAAAATATATTCTTTACCCATTAAATAGATATTAGCTTGAATATTGGACACCTAGCTGCTATTATATTCTACATTTATATGATATCATAAAGTATCTTGCATAATTTTATTATACCTAAGTATAATAAATTGATACCTTTGGCACGCATTCAAACGTGTGATCCGAATTTTTAGTGGTAACAAACATTTTACCTAAGAAAACTATCAAATTCGCAAAGCATTAAAAGTCATATCTCCATCGCCCAAAGCAATGCAAATAATACGCATCGTACAAAATATTGCGAAATTCACGTCATCAAGCGCCAAACGCCCCCGGACCTCGTCGTCGCGGGACGGTTAAAGTGGATGCTCTGAGATGACACTAAAAATACAAAAATAAATCTGCAAGTTAAACAAACTCAGAATTTCCGGCAGACACGTGTGCACTGTGCACGGCGCATAATTAAAAGTTACCCCAAATTAGATCCTATTCTAAATGTCTTTTATGCCTGAATTTTAAAGAAGCAACTGAATATTCGCTTTTGACCTATTTTCGTGCTGTAAATAATGCATATGGAATGATGCTCACGATCGTTTTCTAAATCCAATATATATTATATTTATCATTACGCAAAAGCATTTGTATAGTCTACTTAACTGAGTCACAAGTACGAAATTATCGTATCTAAATTGGGTAGATTTCTCACACCTGTTTATTTGTTAAATTTAAATATATTAAACATAAATTGTGTTTATAAGTACATGCGATTCTTTAGTATCTTAATATTTTTTTTAACAAACGAAGCTACACTAAAAACAAAGTTTATATTATTAAAGAAAATAATATCTTTATTTGGTAATAATATTCAAATTTTATGCGTTTTCCTTCCTAACTTTGTTTTGAAGTGTTTTAGTTCAAATATATTTAGTATATTATGACACGTTTATTTACCTACACAAAAAGTATCCGAATTAGACTTGTTTATTAAACGTTGACCTAACACGGTAATAGTTTCTATCAACACATAAGACACTTTTTGAGAAATTAAAGACTCTCATAAAATAATAGACACAGAAACATTTTATAAATAAATTTTCAATCTGTAACTTTGCTAAGAAGTAAATCAATTGACGAATGAATAATGAATAATTGGCATCAAACATCATACGTTTATTAACCTGTACAATATGCGTTGTTAATTATTTATTATCACTGCAAGCTGCAGTCGCGACCATGTGCTGCGTTTGCCAAAATGGAGATTACTACTGATCAGTGAACTGACTTGTCACTGAACATTAAGGCCATCAAATTAATTTTTACATTGAGTATGATTATTTAATCAAAAATTTATATTTATAATAACTAAGTGAATCAATGGAAGGAATAAATATTCAAGTAAATATGAGAACATGATATTTGTTTTATATACAATAAAAAAATTTCATTAAAATGCCCATCTGTGAGTCTCTCTAAAACCTATGTCAGAAATATTTGTATTAGTGCAAGAAATAAAGAAGAGATATGTTTGAAAAAATAATAAAGTAGGTGTATGCTGAATTTTTACATTTACCTTACTTTTGTGGTTTTGAACAAAAACCCAAAAAAGTTCCTATGGATCCGTGTGCCGCTGAAAATGTTTTCCGTTAAGGGTCACAAACCACGGTTTTTGTGAATATCTCGTTAACAGTCACTAATATTGAAAAAATGGTAGATATTACATTTGTAGCTAACAAAATACCCCACAAAACATAGTATTACTTTCTTCGTAGGATTAATGGTTTTTGCACTCTGCTCGGCCCTGGTGTACGTGCAGATTTATCTTACATTTCTTGATTAAATAGTCAAGTAACGATAGTTATTACAACCATATTTAGCCATATTTAACCATAATACAACCAAACACCACTTCTTCAGACGAGCCACCGTCATAGAATATCTCATTACAAGTGTTTTGGCCATGTGCGTCAACAGTAGAAACGCTATTGTCGATTTACTCAGCCTTGTACTTACACTTCTTACATAATAATCGGTATTATAAATAAATTGTAAACTTAACAACCCCGACAATCTATTCATTGAAACCTTTTTAACGGGTCCTAACACAATACTTCTGCCGTAAGTTTGGTAAGGTTTTAGGTATCCTAATGATTCCAGATGATGCTGCAGCATCACGTCAAGCCTGCGCAACTATGGTTTTTTTATATCATAGTATAGTAAATGTTGAGTCGATTAGACGAGATTAATAAAAGTTGCTCATATCTATTCAACAACTACAAAATAACTGATAACCTTCAAACATCTGAACAGATCTTCATAAATTATAGCTAAGATCATATTCATTACATCAGCTTTTAAACAAAAAACACGCCAAATTTATACCACCCCTTTTTTAGTCGAGGGTTAAAAAGGTTAAATAGTTGGCCTATGATGAGCTGATTATTTCATTTACTGTCTGGTACGTTTAGTGCTCGATTTATTTTGATACCACGATAAATTAAATGCATGGAGTTATATGGACTTGCTCACCATGCATTCCAATCGCTTATTGGACCAGTTCATACGTTTGCCAAATACCTTAGCTTCTAAGCGTGTTTGGGCTTCGAGTGGTTATGTTTACTATAATTATAGTGCAATTAGGCGATACTTTCATCTTTATAATCATGTAATGCTGCCAGTATGCCTTGATAGTGTAAAAGGCTCAACGATATCACCCAATATAACACAAATGTGATAAGAAATGACTCGAAATTGAAAGTGTTAGTCTGCGGGCAGTTGACACAAGTCCAAGATGCTGTCGACGATAACGGTAATACGGTTTACGTGGTCACACCTTGAGTTAATCGCGTTCGACGACACCCCACCGTTAATCATAATATACATTCGTGGGTCGGTAGCCAACATATTAGTACCATAAGTTTGTGTCTTAATCAGTAATGAATTTGGCAGTTATCTAAGAGTTTGGACTACCATTATTTCTATCTATACCTTATATACTTCAGACAAGAAACATATAACTTTATTGTTTTACTTACATGTCTACATATTATGTTCTTCGAATTTCTATTTGACAATAGCAAGCATGACATTTTTCAAAGTCATAAAATCAACGTGAAATAAATATAATAAGATTAAAGCATTTCTATGGAAATATATGAAATGTAATAAAATTAACTTGTAAATAAGGAATTAACAATGTAATTCACGCTATTTTAGGGTGTTTTCAAAATTTAGTTAAGGTTGGATTCTCGACCCCACCGATCAATCACTATCGAGTTTTCTCCATTCCACGTGACATTAGCGAAATAACATGTATCTAATTGGCACAAATAAAAGCCATTAACCAAATCATTGAATTAAATTGAAGATTAAAGCATTTTAATAGTGTAAAATCACGATAGTAGTAGTCATTAAAAATTTAATTTATCTTTCAAAACGATAAATGTTAGCTAAAAATTATATTGTTTTAATCATTGTCATACATATTTTTGTTATGAAGATTTATAATGTTCCGACAAAACTACCACCTGCCGTTTTACGAGTTGTGTTTAGAAAAAAAAGAATAAAACTGGATAGTACATCGTAAAGCAACACAACGAGGTCAAGGTGGATTTAGAATGAGAACGACTTTACTAATTACTCTTCCATGTCGATGGTGTTAAAAGCAACTATAAAATAAAGTTACAATTTGGCTATACATATTCTTCTGAATTCATTTTCATTTCTTATAAATTAAAAAGATTATATTTTCTTAACATTTAACTTATATCACGTTTTATTAAAAAAGCTTTTATTTTTAATAATTAAAACTGTAGAAGCTTTATAATACTACTACTAAATCATCAAAAATGATTTCGTCAACATTTAAATTAAAATTAATAATAATATCTGATTAAATAATAAAATATAATAATTATGTAATCAGAAGTAATACTTTAAATAATAAAGATGAAATAATTTTCATTAATAAAATAAAACCAAAAATGAAATCAATATTTAAGAAAAAGAATTCAATATTTAAAAAAACATAATTAATGCAAAGAATAAAAAAATGCATAGCATTTTTTAAGTAACATCATTAGGTAGTCTTCAGAGCATGCCGCAAACTAAATAAATAATGTAATACGTGTAATTAGGGACGTGACATCCATATTAATTAGAGTAAATATTTATAATTAGTAAACAAAGGGCACAGGTGTGCATTGTAGGTACAGTGATATTAACAGTTTTTACCGATTTACTATTTTTTACAGAAAAATAACTTTTCATTATTTCAGTTATTTATACCTTATTTATCACAGCGAAGGAATGTGGACATACACGAAAAGTATAGTTTAAATTATACAAGTGGTTTACATATGAATTACACAACCTCAGACAACCAGTGCCAAAATTCTATTTGTAACAAACCGAGACGGGTATATTTAACTGCCACCCATAAACTGTTGAACGCTGTCTTGTACACGGGACAACCACAATATAAACAATAACAATAAAAAAAAGTAAAATTGTAATGCATTCTTATTAAAAATTATTTACGCTAATCTTTATATAAAAAAAAATATTATAAGGGCGCGGCGCCTATGCCGTAAAAAGATTGCCTTACTGTATAGGTACCTATCTATTCACAATACAAACCAAACATTTTTTTTAAATGTCTTTGACATTAAAAAAATTAAATAAATCGTTCGATCGTAGAATGGGGCGGTTTTATTATTTGCATTATATTTTTTCTCATCTACACATTGTCTAACAGAAAGTTAAGCGAATCGATGAAAGCAACTTGTTATATTTTGAGTAGTAGTAAAACTAGGATGATTTAGGCTTACTTATAGATACACGATTAGAGCCCAGGAATACATCTTCTTTCGGAGTGAAAGGAGAATAGAGCTTTAACTTTATCTTCTAAAATCAAGGTAGATTCAAAGGTTCTGTAAGTAGTATTGAGCCTAAGTTTTTCCATTTACTTGAAAGACAGTACAAGTATCTGGTGGTCAAGTCAGGATATAGGAGCGCGTCATAAAGTTCCCAAAACTATCATGATCTGCCTAATTCTAAGAAATCAAGTTGGAAGACTAAATATAACAAACACGTTGATTACAAAATACAAACAGATATGTTGAGTTGAAAGCTACAGAAAGGATGGTAACGATCGTTTTTCAGCGGCATTTTAACTACATAATGTTACACTGCTTCATTTCTGCGAATAATAATGAGTTTGTTTGCGATTCCTCAAAACAAACATTCCGTTCTTATGTGCGACAGAATTACCTACAACCCATACGCCAACGCAAGCTGCATAAATAGATTCATTTTCTTGGATGGAAATTCACTACTTTTATACTAGGGCCGTCATCAAAAGCGAGAAAATGTCTGTAGTCACGGCCTATTTACGATCTGACAAAACATGATGTCAATAAAGAAATACGTTAGGTCAAATGGATTTTTTTGTGAATTATTTCAGCGTGAAAACAACAAGGAAAACATTTTTTGTTTTACTAAGCATAGATCAATGTCAGGACAAGGGGCTATAAAGTTCTTGAAAAGCTAAACAAAGTCGGCCAGAACGCAAAACAAACGTTTAGATCACCGATTTACACACAGCGAAGTCTCGTGTACGTAAAACCGTAAAAGTAAAATCACATGACGTGGATCTCCTGAGTAAAACATTACATTTTTAAGAACTTTATACAATGTTTCTTACTATAAATTAGAAAATAAATAATTCAAAATTAATAAATTATCACTTAAAAACATAGTTAAACGTATTTTAGTCGCTTGGTTTTTTGGATAAATGTAGGGTAGTCATTGCCGATTCTATAACGCACGTTTCACTAATTTCCAAGTTATCTTATAATAACTGGATGTCGATAAGCAACATTTAGATCATTACATTCTATTTATATTTAGACATAATATGTTTTCAAATAAAAAAATACCGCTTAAGGTATCGAATTGATTAATTCGAATTTGGGATAACATTCTGTGAGTCATTCAATAATTTAAAAAAAAAGTGGTTTGCAAGATTTCGTGATCAAAGTATTAGTCCTGCGGAAGATCCATATCCAGGTCCAACAAGCAAAGTTTTGAAGACGAAAAACTCCAAATTTTACTGGTCGAAAATCCATGTCAAACTCATAAAGAGCTCGCAGAACAATTTGGTGTTACTTACCAAGCAATATCACTTCGATTGCGTATCATGAGAAAATTACAGAAAGAAAAATGGGTACCTCATAAGCTGATTGAAGGAAACAAATGTTAACATTTGCATGAGTTTGCTTTTTCGGCATTTAATAAGATTTTTTTTTTGTACAAAATCCTTACAGGTGATGAAAATTGTTTTTATATGATAATCCAAAACTCCGAAAATAATGGGTTATCTATATGCCTTTTTTTTTTTCTTTGTTTACGCAGGGTAAATCTTCATAGATACCCGACTCCTGGGGGGGAGACCGGGTTATGTGAGATTGTACTCACTAAAACCCCCTGCGATGGCCGCCAAAGCACGGAAAACTGAGAGGCTACGGGATCGCTTTCGCAGGCACGTCCGCGGCCTCTATCTATATGCCTGGTGGGATTAAAAAGGGGTAATTCACTACGAACTCCTGAAACCTGCCTAATCTGTTACAGCTGAACGTTACGAAGCCAAACTGATCAAATTAAGTAATGCTCTGAAGGTCATTTTTGACCATTTATGGGCAAAGATAAATGGAAAGTGACAACATTAGTCCGCATACAACAAAACAAACCAAGGACAACCCTCGTCTTTTCCTTAGGTTGGGAAGTTATCCAGTATGCGGCGTATTCTCTAGAATTGGCTCCTTCTGATTTCCACTATTCAAATCGATGTCGTCATATTGTAAAGAGCAGCAGTACATAAAATTTTACAAAAGTGGTGTAATGCAAAAATTTCGGTGATTAATCTTTGTAACAATTATCCTTTAAAAATCTGAATTTGATAAAAAAAGCCAAGTTTCCACTTGCACACCTAATATATCATAAGTCCATGAACTTATACTAAAAATAAAAAAATTCTTACCATATTATCATTGTTATGCAAGATGCAATCGGCATTACAAATATAGACCAATGAAATAATAGTTTACCATTGAAGTGGCACGGTACGGGTGATCAGGTCATTGTAATCGGTAACAACAACAGAGCTTGGCATTGGCATCGTCGAATATCGGAGGACGACCGACACCTGTTCCTAAGCTTCTTGACGCCGTCATAACAATTACCACCTGAGTTGGATAAGGCTGAAGTTTCACAATACATATCGGCAGTTGCGCTGTATATTATCTGTTATATTTGATCTAATATGTATCCAGCATTGAAATATTATAAAGCTGAGTTATAATATGTAACACGAGAGATGAGCTATGAAAGACATTGCATATGTACAGCGCTACGTATCTAATGGATGCCAGGTATAAATGTTTTTGTAGTAGTGTGCTTTCGAACGTATATAAATAACGTGACTAATCGAATAACAATGCAGGTAACGTTTTCAGATCTTGTCATCGGTGTTTCAGGCGTAGACACGAGCAAGATAGATTGTAGTTTAACTGTAAATAAAACTTTACCGCTATTATCGTTGTATGTGCTATAAAAATACTTTCTTTTAATTATTTTATAAGAACATATTTATGTATTTAAAAGAATTTTGACTTAAAGTTTAAATTATGTTATTTTTGTATTAACTTAAAAATGTGACAGACTATAATGAAAAGTTACAGTCGATTCTTGTAAATATAATTTATTTTACAACCATTACATTCATCACGAACAATTTCCCTTCGTCCTTTAAGGAGTTTCTTCTCCATCTCAACTGGTTTTAATCTGATCTTAATCACATATATGTTTTACCACCAAATTGAAGTATAAAAAAAGAGAACAGTTAAAATTATTAAAATTGGTTCTTAAACACTGGAGATTTGGCTAAAAGTTTTATTTTGTTACAATATATACTATGTAATATATACAAAAAACGTATAGTTAAGTTACGACAGTTAATCTTAAATTATTAATAAAAATAAAACGTTAAACTTTTTAAAAACATTGTTAAAATTAAATATGTGCCAAACATATTTTAATCTTAGGCATTTAAAATGTTCTATTTAAGCAAAGGTTATAGTCCGTGTGTGGATCATGTAATTCTCAGTATCCACATACGAGTTTTTTACTGTCAAATATTTCAATCATAACTTGCTAGGCTACAGCAGGACAATTGAAACCAGAGTATTAATAAACTAAAAGAACATTGGTATAATTTTACCAATTATTGCAATTTACTATCAAGGGGCCTATACTGTTCTGACTATTTATATAAAAATATTACGTTAAAAACAACAACAAACAACTATAGATCATTTTTGAATTATTAAATGTTAAAATGTCATAATAAAGAAAAAAATGTTTAAAATAACATTATATTATGATTTTGGCTATATTTGAAAAGAAAATATTCATTTGTTTTAAATTTTTTATTTTATTTTTGTTCAAAATTAATTATAAAATTAACACAAAACGCGTTCGTATTTGCACAATTTTAATATTAATTAAATATTGTATATTATAAAATCATGAAATGCATGCCAGCGTCCAGCAGTTCGTCCTAATTATGCAAGAGACAAGTTATGCGAAGAACACGAGAGCTGCATGCTTGGATTGCGCGGTATTCGAGTTGCATTTGTTTACGAACCTTCCGTTACATAAGGCGGCTCGATCTGGAGTGTCCTGCCTATTTATAATACGCACTTTTCATTCCCAATGCCTCGTGACACATATCACCTACTCACTGAGTAAGGGAGTTCTAAAGATAATTTTCCTTAACCGAGCCGTCAGCAGGTTTAACGCCCGTCGAATTAGCATTTTATTGTACTTTTCACGCTTTGCATCGCATTCCCGTTAATATACTACCGTAATGTAATTAAATTTAGTTTAAGAAAGCGCTGTTAAATTTTTATTATTTAATGAGTTATATAGTCAGTTAATAGAAATATTTAGGTCCATCTATTCATTCATTTACTATTAAAACACCGTAACATACGAGTTTTTAATTAATTTAATATTTTATATGGGCTAGATATAGGAAAATAATAAAAATTTAGATAAATAAGGTATACAATTATAACTATTGTCATTTCGAGTTAAACTATCAGTTAATGTAATTGACTCTTTCTGAATTGCCTCCGTGTATATAATTTAATTTCAATTTAGATTTTTGATCATAAAACTGTTTTATGAAATTAATTAATTATTAATTAGATTGCGAGAAGTTTTGCTCGGTTGCCCGCACTGTATTCGTCTATTTAATTAAATTTGGCTACAAAATGAACGGTTTCAGTATAAAATCTCAAACTATATAAAAATCTAACAACAAATAACAATAAATTGAAATGCTTTGACAACGAAGTGTTATTAAGTCAATCAACGTTTAATAAATGTCTTTGACGCGGATTTATAATCTTAACATTAATTGGTTGATTCATTAACTGCTTTAAAATGTATTTATATTTTTTAATGAAATAGTTAAAAATTAAAATCAAAGATTTATATGAAATGAATATTTTTTTAATACATTTAAACAAAATGTCAATAAAGAACATTTAAACAGTATGATGCTATAATTTTAAATCGTATAGCGTTATTAAAACATCGATAATATTATGTAAATTAATATCGGACATAAAACTGAACAGGTAATCGATGTAAACAACAGGGCACGTGGCTCAAGGCGGCGTGAAAACAATTAAGTATCACAGGAGTTCTCATCATTGAATGAAACTATTTTATCTCGAAGACATTTTTCGTTAGTGTTGTATTAGTTGTTAAAACTTGACGGCTATTGTCGAAATTGTTAAAATTCTTATTTTCAAACAGAAAGAAAATAATTGTAGTCGTAGTCTCAAACCAACATAAATGATCGTACCGTCGCAATGTCGGCAGCGTTTGGGCTCCGGGGGTGCGAGCTCGTCGCCGAGTTCGCGATGTCGTACCGGCATGGCGGCGCATCCCGCGCCGGCGCCGCCACCACCCGTGTCAGTACGGGGCTCGCGCGCTTCACTTCGACCGCTTCTCTAGCGGCTCGGCTGCCACTGAGCCTGATCAATCCGCCCGCCCCGGCCGGTAGGCGGCGCCCATTTGCAAGTTATTTTGGGCAACTGTGAGTCACAGCTCAACTGCAGTGTTTGCGATGAGCGGCGCCCGCGCATCTCAGGCTTTTCTATGGTACCCTAGTCGAAAAGACTTGTACCGATAGCCACAATCAACTTTTAACAGTGTCTCTTGCACTTAAGAGATTTGATGGAAATTCCATCTTCAATATTTAATAATTAGGTTTCATTCAGTCAGTTCAGGTAGAATGAATTAGTGAGCGCAATTTCAAGAACGATTATTAAATTTATGGATACTCGATAAGTCTGAGATATCAATAGTAAAATTATTTTATTTTTATCGCACAAGTTTTTTTAGGAATTTATTTAATTTATAATTGTTTGCCTCTTGGGAGAGGTCATATTTGCTTTTATTAGCCCTCCCCTAAATCCAGGTCTTCTCGTGACATTCTCTTGACGTGTCCGTCAACGGCGAATCTTGTTTGTATGTCCGTAACATGAATACGACGGTAACTTATGATGACGAGTTTCGTTTAAAGTCATTTTACATAGCGCATAATACAGTTGACTTAATAAATTGTAGGTGTATGTACATGTAACTGCACCTACCAAAACATACTATTGAAATATTAATTGAAATGTCCATTTTTCAACCAGCCAGATGGAATCTACTTTCTTTATTTATCCAATTACATTGTATTTTCTCTATTATTAGCACCTTTGCTAATTCACCTTGATGTTAATTAGTAATGAATCCTATTTCTGTCAATGGCTACTTAATAAATTTATCTAACATATTGTATGTAATTTAAACTAATTTTAGAATATCATTTCAAATGATGAATTAATGTCTATATACAAGAAACAAAATGATTGAATGGTGTTACTATAATAAAATATATATAAAAATATGCTTCTTTTTAACCCACATTCCAAAAAAAAGGTGTTATATGTAGAACATATATATATATGTGTTGTTGTAGACAAATGGACAATTTTTTTTGTAAGTTTATGTAATCAAGGACTACCTTGAAAGAACCATCTTTGCTATTATTTATGAAGATCAGTTCAAGCATTTAAAGATTATCAGCTTTGTTCTAGTTATTGAAAAGATTTGAGCAATTTTTCCTGGCCCAATTGACTCGAAATTTACTATACTGTAAATAAATTACAATAAGATAGTTGGGTAACCTTGACATGATGCTGGAACATTATCCGGAATTAGCGGGACATAAAACTCCGCACCAACATACAACAAAAGTATCTTGTTGGGTTAGTTGACATGGTCTTAATGATTAAGTGGTTTTTTTAAATTTTCATTTTTATGATATAACATAATTGACAACACAATCATTTGATTTAATTCAAATATGACATGTCTTTATCCCTGTGGTTGTTAATTAATAATATATTGTCTCATGATGACGATTAATACAAATCAATATCAACATCTTAATGGTAGAAATAATTTAATTCGTCAATTGTCTGTATAAAGCTATATTAAATTAATATCTCAAAATGGTAACATTTTACAAAAATTTATATTACAGTTACATGATCAATAACCTGTTTTATGTGAAACAATAATCATACTTAATAAGTCCACTATAATTGTTTGCATATAATATAACATCTACAATAACCAGACAACTGTATTCCAGCAGATTAACATTGAATAGTTAAGATTTATTGTTATATAAATTTATATTTGGCAATGAAACATATTAAACATCAACAGTTTGCTAATGAGAAAACATTGTAAGTTACTTTACATACAACATTAATCCATCCTAATGCATTTAAATCATAAAATAATCCAGAAATTGAAATAACCTTGCCTTCACATTTCATAAAACGAGACATTGGCAGCACATGTGAATTAAATACGGTTTATATCTTTAACTTTTACCTCTCTCCGATTCAGTATTCAAGTGATAAATGCTAACAAACAAGTCAGATACTATAGGACACATTAAAAATGATTAATTGACAGCTGTACTATATCCGACTCAATTTAATTATAAGATAAGAAACAAAAGACAAAATCAACATTTACACAAGAATAACTGAAGAATATTATGCATTATAAGATCTAGGTATAACTATGTTGCTTATTAAAAATTGTTTTTACATAAAAGAGTATGGTTTCTATACAGTGTTTTGACTATAGGTATGTCGTCTAAGGAATTTTATTTAATTATAATAGACTCTAAAAATCAACAATTAGGCTCTCAAGGCTAATTGAAATACATTTTCTAGGAACTGAAATATTTGACAAATAATGATAACATTTTATAGTTTTAGATTTAATTCTGTTAGAAAACTAAGAATTAGTTGAAGTTTAAATGTTAAACATTGGCAACGTTTTTTTAAGTTCATCAAGTGATTATAAAATATATAATTGAGGATATTAAATTTTAATGTTTTGCGTAATTTTCTATCGAAAGTTAGAAAAAACAACAAAGGTGAAATCCCTACCTTAGTATTTTTTTCTACATGAATAATAACTTAAATTAGCCATGAATTAGTCAAATCGATAATTATAACTTGCTGCCAATACGCAGTGCCTTGATACCTATTAAAATCCGGCAGTACTTGAAATTGAATAACAATATTACATTTGAAACCATTTATTATTTAATTATATGGTTATCTAAAGGCATTGTCTTCCAAAATAATTAGTCAATACATAAATATTTAGATAAAACCGAGCAGATTGTCATAGTGGGCGGCTTATAAAATAAACTTACCTATCAAAAGACTTTGTCAGCTCTTTCTTGTTCGAATATCATGCAGAAAGGAAGAATTTGTTTGCAAATACACTACAATTCCGTTACACCACGTCACTAACTATTTTATTGTCGCATAAAGATAGAATAGATAGATATTCTCTCTACACTTTTCTGCCATTTTGAATTATTCTGCTATTGCCAAAGTAAAAAATAGTATTATTCGAAAATGTTACAGATAATAAAATAACATTTGTTAAAATTTATACAGAATGATTAACTAAGATGGTTACTAGAGAAAAATCGGAAACAATAAGGATTAGAGATATTTGTTAAATTACAAATGTCACTGATTTTAACTGCTGCATTCTAAGATGGGGTGAACGACTTAACACGGCGCGGAAATCGAACGAGATAATGAAAATATATGTTGTTACTTCTTGTTACAAAATTTAATATAGATTATATATCAAAATAAAACGCATGCTACTTCGTGTTAACATACTACGCAAAATAAGCAAACGCATAATGGTCTAAGTACGCAGCAGATAAAGTCGCGAACTAAACCAAAAAATGACAAATATATTTCGAATAAGATATAAAATAAATAAATTATTGATTGCCGTGTTATTTTATATTGTATATTTATTATTCTGTTTATTTTATTAAGATGATTTATTTAGCCCATCTTTTGAGAGAAATTATTAAACACTGAATGTTTTTAAATTTATTCCTCACAAATTACTTTATTATTGTTTTATTTCATCAAAATCTGTTTCGTAGTTATTGCGTTTTTTTTATTTCATAGTTAATTGGAAATTTTACCATAATATTTATAAATTTCCCTATTTATATTTTTAAATTACTGAAAACTGACCGCCCCTCACAGAAAGAGCTAAAACGATTTCGGTGCTTAGACCATTACCCGTTTGGACGCGTAACGCATACAATCATACGAACAAAATTTTCAGCCACTTTTACGGTGGGCGAGGTAGTCAATACATTGATATTATTGCACACATAAATAATTTTACACCAGTACGAACATAAGCAAAATGAAAACATTAACACTAGTAAATATTATGCACACTAATATGTGAAATGTGTTATGCATACAATAATCGTAAACTATAAAAATAAAAACGTCAGCTTTTATTTAATAGGGACGAAACTATTTTTTTTTTCAAAATATGTTATCGATAATAATATTACATTAGATATTATATATAGTATAATATACATGAATTTATCGATATTTCTGGGATTTGTTAGGAAACTATTTACATAATAAAATAATTATCATATTAATACGTTTCATAAATAGTATCTAAGAGTGTCCAAGAGTAAAAAATAGGGAAATCTGTTTACTTCAAATTACTTTCTTATTACTATTACACATGAGAAAATACAAAACTGTAATAGTCATTACCGCATAGAATTGCGATGGCAAGAAAGTTAGTAGTTTTATCGTTTTGACAAGATTTTGACATAATCACTAATATTCATGGTACCGGTACACTGGTCCGCAGTACCGGCACCGGAGTTGTAATAATGCATTAAAATATCACAGCACCGACCAGATTATCTTGTACTCAACCAATCTATTTATAATGTTCGAAAACATTATTTATGAAAATATTTTATGGTGATTTTAATAAAAATAGTGAATTAATTAAGTCAAAAATAATTATATATGAAATGTATCTTTAATTTTTTTAAGATTAGATATGTTTGACCTCTTCTTGTAATCGCCAATTGCACGGCTTAAAATTTTTTACAAAGCTCCGTACATAATACAATTTTGATTTTGTTAATAATCGATTACCGAGTAGTTTTTATAAACGCGTTAGATCAATTTACTATAAGATTTGCTGCGGGGACGTGTCGTGTAAGGCGCGTCCCAATGCAAATATAAAATAATCTTCAGTTTTTTAATAATAATAATGAAAAAATTAAAAGGTATATTGAATAAAAAAATCAAAATACCTACCTAGGTTTTTTGGAAAGGTAGAAATAAAATACATTATTTTAATATCTACATAATTGTATTCATTATTTATACAAAGTATTTGAGTTACATTTTATATTTAAATATAATAAATCAAAGATTTAAATTTCATAAAATATTCTTGAAATAAATAGTTTTATGTATATTTTTACAACAAAATAACAACTTTACAAATGTGTGTGTTAGGATATAATTATATATTAGAATACATAAAAATAAAATTTTATTATAATTATTTGTGGACATGTATTGACTAAAATTCCAAAGATAATATTTAATTAGTACAAGACATTATCATTTATTTATATTTTAGGAATGAAAAATACAATTCTATAAAATGCGAATAAATACATTTGGTTTACATTAACTATTGATTAATTATTTATATTTTTTTAAGATTGTATATAACAATATACATTATAAGTAATATGATTGTTTTAATATTTATTAATTTATTTTCATAAATCGAAAGTCATATAACCATGACTGAATAAGAATAGAAATTCATAGAGTATTATAATCTTCAAGAGAATGTACTGGGTACGAATAATTTTGAATACGAATATATATTATTTTCTTTAACCGGGATATCCTTTAACAACTTCACAGTTTCCATTCTGTTTGATGTGCTCCTTCTGTATTGATTTCATCACGGCCAGTTCCTTTTGCTCTTTGCGCGTGTTCCTTTCTTCGAATTCTAGTCTGTGACGTATTATCCGCTGAACTATATCCTCTGTTGTCATATTGTTACCAGAATTCAACACCTGTAAAGAAATAATTATCCAAATAAATATACTTTATTTACAGAAATAAATTAAATTTTAATTGGAATATTTTCTATTACTGTATATTATATTTTATCTATATTTTTGTATAAACCGTATCACACTTAACGGCCCCCATTAAGACCTCATGGCATTGTGCCGGGAGTCTGGAAAAACATACAACAATAACACAAACACGTGAGCAGGGATCAAGCCCGCGACCGTTAGCGTCAGTTGCATTGACCACTATAGTATATTTTTCTTTACTTGTCTTATTTAGCAGATAAATTTAGCAATTTTTAACCACACAAAATATTTAGATAACAAATTATCGATTGAATGATTGAACTGAATCATTTTTTTTGTATGTAAAATTATAATGAAAAACTATGGTTCGAAAATTCGTGATTTTCATTCGGGTTGTTGTTACCAAATAAAGACAGGTAAAGAAAAATAGACTATACACCAACGTGTCTGTTTTATATGGTTAAAATAAAAGTAGTCTAAAAAATGTATGATAATGTCCAAATTTCCTATCTTTTGAATAAACTTGGAATGACGATTGTTAAATTGTTCACAAAAACGAAATTGTACGCAAATTAAACACATCTTTATTGAATATGTTGCTTTGGTTCGCACGACTAGAATTTTTTTAGCTGCATCGCTAGTGACCATAAAAACTGTACGTATAGGTGCGATCAAACATACAACTATATATCGAGTAGGCTAATACTGAATTTCGTTTTGAAACTACCTTACGATTTCAATCGCTATGTAATAATAATGTATTTTAGCCATTAGGTAAGTTGTTCGTGGGATTTTCTTAGACTTGAACGATTAATAATATATTTAAACTATTTGAAACCTGAAAAAGTTGTTTTATACTGAAGTCTGGAGTCCCATAAGGTTCTATATTGGTGTATTTCTTTACACCACATACTTAAACGACATATTATTTAAATGTTTTATGCACATACGTTTTTACTATATTTTTGCAAACGACAAAAACTTATAAAAAAAAAAAATTGATTGTATTCATATGTAACAAGACTTGCATAGTATTTTATTTATTAAATTTGTATACTCTATTGTACACCACATTTTAAACAAAAAACAATGTTGATATTTTATTTTCTTATTATGTAGAAAAAAAATAACATTTCCCACACAAGCACGTATGCACGCACGCTTGTCTGGACTCGCACACAAAACGCACGCACGTGCGCATGGACTCACACACACCCATACGCGAGCATACGCACATGGACGCACACACACACGCCCGCCTGCGCACGTGGACTCACGCCACTCATCCATTACATTTGCATTTCTTAATAGTTTTATTTAAATTAATATTAATTAATTACGTCTTTTAGTTCATAAGTCAATAAATGAATTATTTTTATTCTTCCGACGTGTCGAAGGCACATTATTATCAATTACCTCCAACAGTTCGTAAGTTGTTATCTCAAATAACGTCCCAAATGCATACAAAACAAACTCACAGCATTTTGAGGTCTCCCAGTTACTTCGATTAGGAATTATAAACTGTTAATAAATCGATAAAGTGCTAAAAAACCTTTAAATATTTTTTCTATAGAATTTGAATTGAAACTAATTTTAATCACTTAATTCCCTTTAACCCGACAACGCATTTAATGATTCCTCTGGTGCTGTAAATAATCATAGGCTGCGTTGATCACTTCAGACCAGGCTATTTATATTACGGGATGCTGATGGTTGATTCTATAATTAAAACCAATAATGAAACATGGAGGAAAATAATTTTGAATGGTCGAATAGAAAGGTTACACACTCACAGCACTCACACGTAGAAGAAACTATGTATATAGTAACGCGCAAGTATACAAAGGTAAAATTAATGGCATAAAGGCGGTCATGACGTGCTGTGATACTAATAGATATTTCACATTTCTAACTGGACGCTGATAAGCAATACTGTGTCAAGCCACACAGACTTCATATTGAGAAAATGGCGTCTAAAGATGTCAAACCCATTTTTAATCAATTTGTTTGAAGAAGTTTTTCGGTACCTATTAAGTTTAGGTGACTTGATTTTTTTTTGTATAATGTTAAATACGTGATATATTTTCAGAATACATCAATATCTCCGAATTTGACTTTTTGTGGGTTGACACATTATTGCTTATCAGCATCCAACTGTCCCTTGCTGTTTCACTCACGTTTATGGTTACTGCTTCGCTCCTATGAGTCGTGGCGTGAGCTAATATAGCCGATAGGTTTCCTCAATAAATAAACTAACACAAAAATATTTTTTCAATTCGAACCAGTAGTTCCTGAGATTAGCGCGTTCAAAAAAAAACAAACAAACTCTTAAGCTTTATAATATTAGTATACATTTTCATACAAAAGTTGCATAATAAAGGTATTTATTTTTAACCCCCGACCAAAAAGAGGGGTATTATAAGTTTGACTCGTGTATCTGTGGCATCATAGCTCCCTAACGACTGGATTTTTTTTATATAGTATTTGAGATAGTTCTCAGCTATAATTTATGAAGATTTGTTTGGACAATGAGGTTATAAGCTCTGTTTTATGCCCAATTAAAAAAAAATCATAATATATTTATACAAAAAAAATAAAGTCTGATTGAAATTTCAAATTAACAGCTTTTAACTAAACACATATAAAAGTATATTCAGTAATTACATCAAAAACACAGTTTTTAAATTTTGGTCTGCCTTTTTGTTTGTAAGCTAATCTCTTAAACGGCTGGACCTCACTAACAGATAGCTAATGTTATTAGGAGTAACTTAGGCTTCTTGACATAGTATTGTTTATAAGCGTCCATATATTTGTAAAAGAAAACTCCATATTAACCTTAAAGCATCCTCGTTGTTTTGGCACCTCGTACGGGTCGGAGCCGTCGGCGTCCAGCGCGATGGGAGTGAGGCCGTGGCACACCACGCCCACTCGGAAGTGGTCCATCAGCTCCGCGGTCACGGCGTACGGCGCGCCGATCACCACCTCGTGGACGTACTGCGGAACGAATATTATTACGTTTAACCTTTCGAACGCCGTGATTAATTAAATTATGTTACCTTTACTCTGAAAAATTTCAGTGATACCTTGTTTCATGTAAGTGTGGTCTGAATACGACGCGAGTCCGTCCTCGCGCATAGTACAGCCGAGTGAACAAATATTAAAACATTGAATGTATACGATATTGTTATAAAATTTTTGAATATTCTAAGCCGTTAAAAGACATTTATAACTTATTATATCTTTACTTGACTTATTTAGTAAATAAACACATGTCGGAATGAAAAACACGAATTTTAGAATAATTACACTCATTCATTCGTTTTTAACTATTTGAGAAATACATGCGATATAATATGCACTTTAAATGTTATTAATTTATGATCTAAATAGATTAATATGACATATATCAATACAAACAATATCATATACACTAAATGTTTTAGGTCTTGTTCACTTGACTGTACCATGCGCGAGTTCGGACTCGCCTCGTGTTCATACCGACACACCTATGTGAAACGAGGTATATATTTGATATATAAAATTTTCAAAATAATAAAAAGCGTTTACCTTACAAGCTAGGACAGAGAGCACACGTTCATGGAGATTCATTATGGGGTAATTGGAGCCCTTGTAGCGATTAACTTCTAGATCCGTGTGAAGACCAACAATCAAGAAGTCGCCTTGCGCGTGCGCAGCCTCCAAGAAGTCTAAGTGTCCAACGTGGAAGAGATCGAACGCTCCCGCAACGTACACTACCTGATAAAGTAGATAACATAATATTATACAGGAAGATTCATCAAGATGGGTCAGAATTATGAGAGTTAGAATTAGTTTAATGGAACCATGTCACCGATATTGACGTTCAGAAAAACCATATTCAATTTTTTGCTGAAAAACCATACACAACTCGTGAATCGCATTTAGTAATTTCTCAAAAAAATATAACGAGAAAAGTTGCATTGTCAATTGAAGTTTACTTTATAAAAAGTAATTCTGGAAAAAATTGTATTTCCTTGGTTAAAACAACTATTGGGTTGTTCGGAAAGTAATTTCGTTTTTACGCAACAAATGTTTTGATGGTGTTTTCGTCAATCTATTTCACACTAAAGTCGCATATTTATTATATATTTGGACAGGTCATATACCAAGGCTTACTTGTGAAAAAAAAAATGATTGGTTTTAAGCCGCCATTTTTTTTTCGCGCCATTTCAAACATGGAAAGTGACAAGCAACATTTTCGACATATTTTACTTTTTTATTATCGAAAAGGTAAAAATGCAGTTCAAGCAAGAAAAAAAATATCCGATGTGTATGGAGAAGATGTAGTGACAGTACGCCAGTGCCAAAACTGGTTTGCGAAATTTCGATCGGGCAATTTTAATGTTGAAGATGCACCACGTTCTGGAAGGCCAATGGAAGCTGATGAAGACATCATAAAGGCATTAATTGATGCAAACCGGCGAATAACAACTCGTGAGATCGCTGAGAGGTTAAATTTATCGAATTCGACCGTTCATGGTCATTTGAAACGCCTTGGTTTAATCTCAAAGCTCGACATATTTCTTTCCGTAAGAACATGAGGAACATGTTCTTACGGAAAGAAATTTGTGCCGCCGCGTTGAAGTCTGTGATATGCTTCTCAAACGTCAAGAAAATGATCCATTTTTGAAGCGCATTATCACTGGCGATGAGAAATGGGTTGTTTACAATAACGTAAAACGTAAGAGATCATGGACTAACAAAAATGAGCCTGCTCAAAGCACTTCGAAAGCCGATATCCACCAAAAAAAAGTCTTGCTATCTGTTTGGTGGGATTTCAAAGGAATCGTTTTTTTTTGAGCTTCTATCAGACAACAGAACGATCAATTCTGAAGTGTACTGTAATCAGCTGGATAAGTTGAATGATTCGCTTAAACAGAAAAGGCCAGAATTGATCAATAGAAAAGGTGTAGTGTTTCACCAAGACAACGCGAGACCTCATACAAGTTTGGTAACACGCCAAAAGCTTTTACAGCTTGGATGGAATGTTCTGCCACATCCACCATATTCACCAGATCTGGCACCTTCGGATTATTATTTGTTTCGGTCTCTACAAAATTTTTTAGACGGAAAAACCTTTACTTCAAATGAGGAGGTAAAAAATCAACTATATCAGTTTTTTGCCAGCAAAGACCAAAAATTTTATGAACGTGGAATCACGCTACTGCCAGAAAGATGGCAAAAGATACTGAACCGAAATGGACAATATATAATTTAATTAAATATTTATTATCTATGAGAAAATCTTGCTTATTTTCATAAATAAAAACGAAATGACTTTCCGAACAACCCAATAATATATTGGATATATAAAGAAAATATTGTACCTCTCCCCTCCCCATAAAATAATCCTGCGCGTAAAAAGTAGCTAGTTAATATATAAATCCTAATAGTTTATTTTTTTGGACGCACTAATCCATTTAATTAAAGAAAGCTATATAGCTATATATTAACGTCAGCCAATGCTACTAATATTATAAATGTGAAAGTTTGTATGTGCGGATGGATGGATGGATGTTTGTTACTCTTCACGCAAAAACTACTGAACCGATTTGGCTGAAATTTGAAATGAAGATGGCTTATATCTTGGATTAACACATAGGCTACGTTTTATCCTGAAAAATTTTAAGTTCCCACAGGAATAACTCACTGAGAAATTACTGAACCGATTTTACTGAAATTTCAAATGAAGATGGCTTATATCTTGGATTTACATTTACTATTCCAAGCGGACGAAGTCGCGGGTGAAAGCTAGTATGTCGGGTTTAAAACAGGTGGAAAAACAGTCAGCGAGAACTACTTATCAATATAGATACTGCCTATTTCAATTTTGCTTTGAGTTATAAACGCTTATAATTACTGATGCATGCGTAGTAAATCTAAAGTTCAAGGATTAATATTTATAATAGAAATAAACCGGTAATGTTTTCAATGGCGCAACAAATTATTGTTGTATAAATAAAAACGTTACACGTTACACGAATATTTTTAACATTGTATATGTATATACAAGGTCGTTACAAATTTAAATTACGAGATAATTATACTCATAGGAATTATTAAATAAGATTTACAAATATATTTTACTAGCCGAAGCTCATGACTTCGTCTGCGATGTCTGATGCCTACGTCATAGTAGCTTTATGCATGCAAAGTCTTAGCCCAAAGTTTCATATAAACTTTCATCCTCTATTTTATCCCTTTGACGGTAGAATTAATAAAAATCCTTTCTTAGCCTACGTCATATCATCTACCTGCATGCCTTTCAGCCCGATCCGTTCAGTGGCTTAGGCTGAGCGTTGATAGATCACTATGTCAGTCAGTCACCTTTGAGTTATATATATTTAGATTGGTAATAGTGAATAAAATACATCACTTGATTTCATTATATACTAGAGATCCTCCCTACGGGTGCAATGTAGTTGATTACGACATCACATTACATATCTGTGAAATTCTCCGCTATGATGTACATATAAAGTTATTATATACTCTTTTTAAGTTTTGCTCTCAACTTTCAGAAAAGTTTACATAAGTTGTTTGTCATTGACATTTTACACATGAAAATATTTACTGACAATGCCTTATTTTTGACATTCACAGCTTTCATAACCTAGCTAATTATTAGCAGGTTACAAAGTTGTTTTATCAATTACGAGACTAAATTTAAAAATGTAATTCTCATCTAATATTATATCATAGAAGTGAAATAGGCTTATAAGTAATTGACCCTTGATGAATAAAATTCAAACTGTTTAGTTCCTCATTTCATCTCGTTTCACGGTGAATTTAATTAACTGTTATATAGATTGTTATTTTTATAGGTTAAGAATAAGGAATTAATTATGGATAAAAAATAAATAATTTCGATATGGAAAAATATTTTAACGTTCGAAACCCCATTCACTGAAAAAGGGAGTTTATTTCCATCCTCCTCCTATTCTTTTTTGCTGCTCTTAACTTTTGTAAAAAAAAAAATTAAAGTACGCAATTACTTCCCAGAAATTGATTTTAATTAGTGACACGACACCATCATGGTGCAATAATACAAGTATGTTTTTTCTTCAAAATCAACAGATTCTATTACTTACTACGATAATAATTAAAAAAATAAACTAGCGATGCAGTTTTAGTTCTTATCAAAATCGGTCCCGAGACCGATAGACAGAATAGTTTTTTGGTCTTTAATTGTTAGATCGATAGACACGTTGGTGCAGTGGTCAGTGCAAATAATTGTAGCGCTAACGGTCGCGGGCTCGATCCCCGCTCACGGCAAATGTCTGTATTTGCCATACGGATGTTTGTCGTGGTGTTTGTGTTAGTGTTGTGTAAATTTCCGGACCCCCAATATAAGGTCACAAGATCATAATGGGGGCCGTTGAGTGTGATGCGTTTATTTTTACTTTATTTATTTAGATTTAGAAAAAAAATCATCCTGTATACCTACACAAAAACTTCAAGCGACAAAGGTCGCACAAAACCGCGGAAAAAGATACTTCATATTTGTTATTTTTTGTTTTCTCCATAATCGACTCTGAAATTGATAACAACGATCCTTTTGTACCATTCAGTAAACAGTAGCCTATTCTATTATCGCTTGGTATTGTTGCACGAAAGCAAGGACGTAGATAAAAATAGTCATAGTTTAATGTTTGTAATTCTAGATTTATTTTATATGACAATGTATTTTTTATTTACGCATCTCGCTATAGTTTGATTTTATTCATTTACATTTAATGAATTTTAATTGTATTAAATTATATGTAAATTAATGATAGAAACAATGAATCGCAATAAAAGATCGTGGGGTCAATCCAAATGAGCATCTTTAAATTTTCAAGTGCTTTATAAATGCAAACTAGTTGTAGCACTAGTTTCATGAAAAAATAAACCATATTACTTGAATCTTATATAAAGTCCCAAGAAATGTTTATCTGGTAAATTATAATCGAAATCCTTACTTCATAGAAAACGAGGTGCTTAACTATTTAATAGAATACCTAGTAGCCATATTTATGGGTTATTATAAGATTATTTATAGACAAAATTATAGTCATAAACAATTTTATTAACTTGTTTAAAATTAAAAATATGTAGGTAATATATATTGCATACATTAATCATATGCGATTTTATCCATCCTACATAAATATTATTTATTTATAGAAGTCAATTTTTAAGTGGGCGTGGATGCACAAATCTGAAATTATAACAAATAAGGAACATTTTTTATAAGTAAATAAAACTGAAACATACTTTGTCGGTGGGTTTCGGTGAGAGTCCACTACTAAACTGGATAATCTTCTGAGTTGTAGGCAAAAATTGTGAACAGCCGGTGTAAGGTGACCGCGCCGTTGAGTCTGTACCGAGATTCGAGGAATGCTCCAGGGCTACTGAGTATTCTTTGTCACCTCTCCTGAAAATGATATCAAGCCTTAAGAGACACTAAAAACGTATTATAATAAGTACCTAATAAAAACATCTTCCATTAAAAATATTATCAAAGATTTAAAGTTTTTTTTTAACCATCTTCTTTTGAAGGTGGTTAAAAATAAGACTATATATTATTTTAATTGCTAAACATTTACATAAAACATGTACATTTTCGTAATGAAAACAGAACAGTTTGTATTTTTATTCTATAGAATATATTTTTTTTAAGTTCTATTTAGAATGAGTGTTGGTCATTCTTCAGTTTCCTCACAATAGGTTTAAAGGTCTGTCTACATCGTTATAAGCAGTTGGTTCTCTATTAAAAATGTTGATAAAATTACAAATATATACACAAGACAAAGAAGTAGATACAAGACATAAAACAGAAAATACTATGAAACTAAATAGTCTATTACAAAAAAAATCCACAGGTGCAATAATGTTTAAAAACTAGCTTTATTTAAAAGTGTAACAACACTATTAATAATCAAAATTTAAAATAAAAAATAGTTAATAATTACTTAAAATGTTCTCTCGTGAGTAGAAGCATCCGTCCGACTAAATCTGTAGTGGACACTCCGGCTGTTCTTTTCACTTCTCTGCAAATATATTTTGTAGCTATACTTAAACATATTACATAATTACTATTACAGAATAATCTTCAATTTATATACCTGTATCTTCCAGCTTCTTTAACTAAATGATAAGTGTCTATTCCATCTGCGGTTACTGTGATATCATCTGAAATACAAAACATTAACAATATTCAATCTAATGTGTAAACGATTTATTCAAATGAAAATTCTAAAAAATAAATTACACTTCATTATAAAATATATTCCAGTCCTTTTAATTTAAAGATTATAGTAAAAAATCTAATACATTGTTTTCATAAATTTATATATACATTCATAAAAATTTCTGTAAAATTCATGCTATGTTGAATAGTTTATATTATGAATTAAAATATTAAATTAGAACAATATTAAGTACAATTATAAATTATATTACTCATGCTTTTTAATTTTTTTAAATTAATATTACATTGTCCTTTTTTATCCTCCGAACTACTTATTAGTATTTAAACATAATGAAATAGTTATTTTCCTGAATCTACTATTTATTATTAGTTAATAAATTGAAAAAAATATAATATTAACTAATTAAAACCATATCCCACCTCCATGCACACAAAAATCACATTGGTATTTATCTAACGTTTCTAATGTTGTAACATAAGGTGCTCCCTCCACCACTTGGTCGACCCATTTGATAGCACGAACCATTTTATATCTCTCCTCCTGTGTGAATACAGGAGGCCCTTTATGTTTAGAAATTTCTTCATCTGTGTGCACACCCACAATTAACACATCGCCAAGAGCTTTGGCCTGTCTCAAGGAATTGGCATGACCAAAATGAACCATATCATAACTGAAATTATAAAAAAAATTATAATCATTTTGTTCTGCATGTAATAAGACAGTTATAAATAATATTATTTTTAAACGCATTTATTATTATTGTTATTTTAATAATATTTACTTTGTTATTTTTCTTTCTCTCAAGGAAACATTGCCAACATTTAAGAAAATTGATTACGGAACCGGTGTTATAAATCGCGTACCACTATTTCACTT
The DNA here is from genome assembly GCA_037950945.1 of Hypolimnas misippus. Classification (NCBI taxonomy): domain Eukaryota; kingdom Metazoa; phylum Arthropoda; class Insecta; order Lepidoptera; family Nymphalidae; genus Hypolimnas; species Hypolimnas misippus. Next base: position 8,541,261 of record JBBEEQ010000025.1, on the reverse strand, counting down.
TATTGATTGCCGCAATTATTATTTCACTATAAATCATACTATCATAATAATTACAATAAATCGAACGTTTTATGAAATTCACCGACGATGTTAAAAAATTAAAAATCATTGATTTACCATCCATCACACCACACTCGTATTTGCTTTTTATCTTCCTTCTTGTCACTCATTTCTTTGATATTATTTAGTAATTTATTAAAAATTAATACAGTTGTGTATAAAGTTTAACCAATATTTCTATTTACAATAAATAAATTGGAAATTTTAACGGCACGAACAAAATATTAATGTAACAACTGACAACACAATTGACAGCTACACTGGCACACTGAAAACTGAATGGGATAAGCTGATAAAGAGCGGTCTACTACTTGTTTGGCGAGATCGAATCGAATGATGAGCGACGAGGCCCAAGCGTGATTCATCATTGTATTGTAGCCACTATTGTACGATTCAATATAAAAAAAAATATTTCATTGACGTAATAATGTATATATGTATATGAGGCCCAAGCTTTATACAAAAGTTGGGCTATAATTTTAATGTTATATAAATTGGGTAGGAATTTATTGTATAATTATATACCTGTATAAAAAAGAAATTAAGAAAAGAACATTCTACTAGGATACTACGTGGAAAACAATTGATAATAATAATTATTTAACCAAAAAAGGAATCCCATAAAATAAGATAAACTTAATGTAAAATTAAAAAAAAATTAAGCACTCGTGTAATCCTTTCTAACATTAATTGTTATTTTATTACGAATGCGTATATTTAGACAAGAATAATAATAATTTATCTAATCGTGGAGACGAATATAATTGGTTCGCACGAGTCACGCCACTGTGACGACTAAAAGACGATTTTATTAATGGGCGGACTTTGTTTTCTTGTTCTCCGCTGAGCAGCTCCTGAGTGAACGGGTTACAAAGTTATCAAAAAACATCTCAATTTAATGGGTCAATAACTTTAGTGTGGTCTTACACTTTCATATATTACAGACAAGAAAGTTTAAAGCAATATGAATACTGTTAGTTTATGTATGTTGAATACCATAAGTTATGCAAAGGGGGAATTGCGTTTTTATTTATTACTGTAATGGCAATATAGGTATTCTCAACTTCATAAGTGATTGTTATCAATGTGAATAGAGATAGACGTGTGATAACAATCGTAGTAGATTAGTAGTAAATACTAAACATCTTTTTTCAAAGGGTCATTAATCAATTGAGAGATTTCAGGATATCGGATAAACTGATAAGATAAATGAAAACAAATTTTAATATTATCAGTTTAATACAAAAGAAATGAGTAACACGAAAATATGAGAAATACCAAAAAATAAAAAGTAAATAAATAGTTATTTTTAAACTTAGTCAATATTTTTTTGAAAATACTTATGTTCTTCTCGGTAAGAGATAATACACTTATTGGAAACAGCAATACTTAAAAAAAATAAAGTAGAATTTTTAGAAGAAAATGTTGCGAAAAAAAAAAATGAGCTTAGCTGTCTTAAGATGGAACAGCTCAAAGCCGAATTATAAAAAAATATATTAAAATAGAAACTGTAATGTCGTATTTGTTGATATAATATAAGTAGCAAAGTAATGTCGAAAATTTTTAAAGTTTTACTCGTATATAGCCTCTAACTCATAGTAACAAGATTCCTCAAGCGTCTTTTTAGGCCGTTTACTTAAGCATTTGCTAAAATCTAAACATTGTTAAATAACAAAACTAATTTTTGCATCAAATAATTTTATTAATCTTTAGCGTCTGCAACACCACCATTAGTAATAGCAAAAGTAGCTTCACTTTCAGGTAAGTCTGGTGAATCGTAAATTTTCGCAATACGGTTTTCTCCACGCCCTTTCCTAAGATATATCCTGGTCGTGGAAGCGTGTGCTAAAATATTTCCACCGATTGGTTTTTTTGGATCAGCTTGAAAAGATAATGTAGCGCCTGGGTCTGCAGTCATTTGATTAGTTATGAACACTGCCACGTTGTACTCTTCTGATATCTGTTTTGAAGACGCGCTATTAATACTAAATAATGATTATTTATTCGTTCTGATAATTATAAAATTAATATTATTAGTTAAGTATTAGATGTCACGATTTCGTGATGTTTTTTTTTCTTAGGCGAGAATTACATTAAGTTTTACTTTCAGATTTTCCTAAAGATTTACATAAGTTCTTTGTTTGTAGTTGTTCATTGATGTACACTTGAAAAATATTACTGTCAGTGCCTTTAACTTTACTAGTCAAAGTTTTCGTAAGGCAACTTATGCAATCTATAACAAGTTACAGTTGTTTTATGTAAATAACGAGAGTGAAACTTACAAATGTAATTCTCGCCTTAAAGCAATCTGTACGGAAAACGTTCTAGCATTGAATTGTGAATATTAAAATAAACCGATAAAGATTTTTAACGAGCCCAATTAAAGCGTTATCTGAAATGGGCGAAACAGGCGATAATTTGACCATGGCATACCCGGATGCTGTTTATCTATTCACCTAGTGAACTTGCATTTCGTATACAACAAAATTTTACCTAAGAAAAAATCTTAACAGTGTATTGTTTCGACTGCATATTATGATAGGCGCTACTTCGTAATTATTGCAAATGTAACTCGCCTTATTGATAGAAAGTGATGTCATCACATAGTTTTATAAAAACAATAATAGATAGCAAGTGATGTGCAAGCAGACATGCATCAGGACTTTTATTTTTCTGTAACCTGCTATTGATAAGAGAGAATTTTCTACGAATGGAACATTATACGCGCCTTATTTATAAACGTTAACAAATACCTATTCAAGTTATAAAAACCGGTTAAGTGCGAGTCGGACCTGCACACGAAGGTTTTTACATCATCGTATAAGCTAAGCTATGTACTTCTTAAATAATTTTGTAGAAAAAAAAAACAAAAAAGGCACTATAGCAATATATACAATAATGTAAAGCACCACTCGTAATTTACCAAATTTTATTAATCTGTTAGAAATAACCCTGATAATTTCAATATTATCACGGTTTATGAGATACAGCCCGCTGACAAATTGACGAACAGACGGACGGACAGTGAAGGCTCAAAACGGAACTCTAAAAACACGAGTATATGGGTAATTACGTAACCAGATTTATCGAATGCCCAAGTTTAGTAGTTAGTATTCAAGTCTTGCTAAGATGACTTTCTTGGAGGTCGACGGTTTTTCTAGCGAGATTTAAACTCATGTACCTATTTACTTAATTAAGAACGCAGTAATGATATTTTTCAATAGTTCGTACTGTAAGTTAGACGTTTTGCTATGTGCAAAACAGTAGCACGTAGCATTGGCGGAGTTTACAGCTTAATTGTAGATTTGTGCTCGGATTTAATAACGTTATCTGCGGTTTTTAATACCTAGTATCGATAGATTTTCGACATAATTTATATACAATTGAAATCTAAATTCTAGATAGTTTATTAGAAACGACCGTTATTTAATTATTATTTGATTTGGTAGTCCACTACTTTACCTACTTTGCACATAGCCAATAGAAAAGTAATATAGTTTTGTGTGTAAAAAATCTGGGTAAGGTAAGAATTACATAGAACCCAATTGTTAGAAATATATTATAAACGTAAATAGAGAAAGTATGTTGACTATGAAAATGTCGTTGATCGGTTTTTAGCTTCATATTATCAGTACCTTAGACTATTAAGCACTCTAACTCTTACTATGATAGATTACTCGTCATCGTTCTTATAAATACATTAATAATATCAAGTAAGCTAGAGACTGCAAGCAAAAATATTAGAACCTGAAATATTAGAAACACTGAACCGATTTTAAGAATTTTGGTATATTTCTATAGTTAACTGATTCAAAATATAGGCAATTATTCTCACGAAAACAGGCTATTAGGCGAGAAATACACTTAATTTTTTTTTTAAATATTCATTTTCATTTAAATTTTATTCTTATAAATTTACATGAATTGTTAATAATTGCTTTACACCTGAAATGATTTACTGTCAATGCCTTTACTGCCACAGCTTTCGTAAGCTTACCTAGGTAACTGTTAACAAGAGTAAAATTAACAAATGATACGGTCACCTTAGATCAACTAGTTAATAATCATATTAAACAGTTCACGTAAACATACCTTTTGTAGTCGAGATAGCACTTGAGCTAGTTTCTGCTGTCGATCGGCTAGTTCACCGCGACCGGAGAAGTCGACACGAAACAAGGCCATTATCGAATCTATTATCAATAGTTTGAACACACCGGCTTCTTCGTGAAACTTCGCAGCAACGAAATCGAGAAGCTCAGCCTGACCAGATTTTTTTAAAGTATAAATAGTAAATAGAGTAGGGTGGGGTAATATTTGGAAAGAGGACAATGTTTTATGCGACTACTGAAGAAGGGTTATGTTTTTCGAGTGTATGCATGAATGTGTGCATGTATGTTTAATTAATTCTACGGCATGCATTACATACAGTATAAACCGATTAATGGATTTCAATAAATATAAAAAAAATGTGTAAAGTAATAGCCTGTAAATATCTCACAGCAGAACAAAAGCCATCTCTCCTAGTAAGGAAAAGGTTTTTAGAGCTTAATCTACAACGCTGGTTCACTATGTGTGTACAAGTGTCACAATTTCTTCCAGAGCATGCAGGTTTCCGATGTCTCCTTTCACCGTCGAGCACGAGATGAATTAAACACAAAAACACTTGAAATTCAGCGAGGATTGGATTTCAAAACTTCTTTTATCTACATAAAACTACATAATAAGGGTATCATATCTGTATAATTTTAGGACAGTCGGAATTTAGATTTTTTTATATTAGTAAGGTTGATCAAATATAAGATATATACTATTATATAAAGATTAGCAAGGACCTAATTATCGATTGAGGAAATAAATTTGTTCCATAATGATATTAATACGTACAAATTAGATATCGTAAGAAAAAATATTGATATAGAATTATAAAGCGTTGTAATTGTAAATCCTATAATCATAAAGTAATAACTGATAAAAATGAATGTCAAAGTACTATTACATTGTACGTGACTCGTGCAATACTGATATAAAAATCATATCAAATCGCGAAGTATTTCCTAGATGCAATACAAATTAGTCATCTGATTAGGAATTATTGCACTTGATAACATAACATAAGCATTTAACTTATAATGTGAGGAATAATTGAATCGTTATCGAAAAATCTCGTTAAAGAAAAACTAATAAAAAATCTTTGGGAAAATTATTGTTAATAATACAAAAAATAATAAATCAACGTTAAAAACATTAAACTAATATGTAATCATACAACTCAGGTGTTAGGAATATATCATAAAAGTTAATAATACTGTATTTTGTCTATGGTAGCTCGTTGATCTATATATCGGCAGTACGCACCCTCCCATTCTCTAGGATAGATCGCTCGTCTTTACTCTCACAAATATATTCATAATTACAAGTAAACAAGTGACTAGAACCCCAGAGATAACTTAACATTAGGTATTATATAATTAATTAACATATTGTACACACTATAGTAGTACAAAGGGAAAATAAGAAAACACAACCGCCCTCTATAACCAATATATATGAAAGTGAAAAACGGTGAAAGAACCCACTACCGTTAGTATGAAACCGATCGCGATTAGGCGCGAATTCAACATTAGATCTATTATCACTGCCTTAAGTGTCTTATAATAACAATAAGACACATAAAAATTTCAAAAAATATCTTCAATGAGTGAATTATTTATAATTTAATATCTACTTGAAAAAAAATTAGATTACCTGATGTTCGGAAGTATAAGCTCTTGCATATAGAACATTGTCTAAAACGGCGTTTTGTTCCAAGTTAAATCTGTCTGCGATAGGCCTTAATCTGTCTGGTCGACTAAAGCGCAATTAAGGATATCGTCTTTTACACTTGTTACGTACGTTTATAGGGCTCCGTGTCCAAAGAGTGCTAACGGGACACGATTACTAAACCACTGTGACATCGGGCTCTATCTTATGAACCCTATTACCGTTGGTACTATTCGGGTACGGAACCCTAGAAATTAGCTATATGAATATTTAAAAAAGGATACAATGTATGTTCAGTGTCGAGAAACATGACCTTCCCGCCGCTATAGCCTGACGAATTAGGTATTTGTGTTGTAACACAAAAAGTGTGAGATAATTGCGTTTTACCAGTACGAAACTCGCCAAACACTTCTGTGATTGCCATTGATTCTATTCCACCAGCAAGGAGTTTACTGCCATAAAATTCGTCCATAGGTATAAACGTACTAAACTTTTTATTAAGTTATAGTACATTACACATTTTGTCTATATTTGCAATTTATCAAATGAAATAGCAATTAATACAAAATATAAAACATCTATTTTTTTTATATCACTTACTCTAATTCACTGCTCCCAGTGCTAATCTTAAAAACATGTTTTCTACGATCGCTAACTTCTAAAGCAGTCATAAATCCTAGTGTAATAACTTTTAAACAAGCTTCTTTAATTTTTTCTACCTTAGTTTCAGAAAACCCTTTAATGTTACAAAGTTTTTTTTTCGTGGACATTTGTATTCCCTTAATAGTACATATACCAGCTCCTTTTAACTTTTTTATATCTGCGACGTTTATTCCATGTTTTTGTAAAATATCTACATCTTGAAAAAAACTTTCGTCTTCATCGTTTTCCGAAATGTTATCATCCAATGCTTCAATCATTACTCAAAATTAAAATTAATAATATCTTGCAAAATCAAAAAAAATTGTAAGCTTCCCGCCAAAACATTCCTTTTTCATAATATTTTTTAAGCAACAAGTATAGTTTATTCAGTCTTATTTAACATGTAACAGATTAGCTAACTTTTAAAGAAAAGTAATTATGCAGGCAATATTATTATTTTATGTATAATATTTTGTAATACGTAGGTATATAAATTTATGTTACCAGCATTTTTGTAAAATTAATCCAATTGTCTATCTATTTTAAAAACGATATAACTGTTGTGTTGCAGTTATATTAAAAAAAATTGTAGGTACATAAATTTTTAGGTAGGTCTAAAGTATACATTATCACAAGAATATCTCATATGAGAATGTAAATTAAAATATAATTCTTATTATTTGGTAAGTTGGTTAGTTACGTATATTTTTCAATGATATTATACAATAATAAACATAATATGTTATATACTCATGGATTTTAGCATTTAAAATGCCCCCCATTTTGGACAACATTATTTAACAATAAGCTTGTTATTGAGTATGACAATAAAAAGTGTATAAGGTCCAACAAGTCAATTGAGCTTGTCAAAATTGTAAAATAGGCACTGATTTTAATCTTAAATAGGCGAAATAACATGTGTCTAATTGGCACAACTAAAAGCCATTATGCAAAAAATTGAATTTAATTGAATTGAATGTTAAATAATATGTTGAATTTTATTGCAATTTTTAAAATCGATCGTTTGCATGTGTAAAGTCACATGCAAACACGCAATACACGTTCAATTTAAATTTTTTGCAGTTGCATGAGCAATATTTGCATTACACAAGTATACATTAGTACAATAGTAATTACAGATAAGTCAAATATTTTAGGAAGAAATAACTCGTAAACGACATCATTTATAAAAGTATATAAAGTGACCGACTAAGCTTATCGTCTTATAAAATAAATTACAATTTAATATTTAACAAAATGAGGTATAAAACTTATATACTGTCAAAATTTAAAACAATTGCGCAAACTTTTAACATGTGTATAAAATTGCGCAAACGTTATAGAAATAAAGTTTTTAATTTAATTTTTTTTTGTTATTTCAATTTTTAATTATATAATATAATAAAATATATTAAAATTTGTACCAAACTAATGATTGAGCATTAAAATAATTATAATGTTATTATTACCTGTACTGCTTTTTTTGACTTTGAGTCCAGATTATGTGACGTTTAATATTTTTTGTCTATGAATTTAATTTCTGCGATGCGATGAAAAGGCTTGTTGCGGCGCAAATTGAAGATTATTTAATTGTATCTTTTTAAATACTTCAAGAATATTCCGTCTTATTCATCTCAGTTAAGGTAAGGGCGTAAGTAACCCTACGGAACTTATGAAAAGTGATTATTTATTATGTTCATATTATATATTTCCTCCTGTATCACAGCCATGTTGAAGTAGTGTTGATTTTACTGTTTCCGTCGGTTTATCGTTTAATAGAAAGTTTAAAGTTTAGTAAAGTTCACAAGTATGTGACAGACCCAAGTTTAGTTGTGTTGTGATTATAAAGTTGAAAAGTCTTTACAAAATGAAAAGTGTTATAAAGTGCTACCAATTCTGGCGTCGAGGCGTCGTCTTGAAGGTAAGGCTGGATGTGTCTTCAATATACATCTGAACGTAGTTCTAACTAAACAACTTTTTGATATCAAGTATAGTGAAATTCTGACAGGGTTTATAATGAATTTCATAAAATAATTGCTAAATAATTAAAAGGCTGATTTATTTTCGTTTATTGAAACAGCAAACGGGATAATTGCGTTTTACAAACAGTACATCTTTTTAATTTCGTTATCAGTGAGTAGATGATTAAAAACCTTGTTTTGTCTTAGTATTTTATTATTGTATATTAAAAAAGATTTTTTTTTATTGTTAAACAATTAATTGGCAATTTTTGCGCATATTAATCTAATAACAGTAAAAAGCTTAATGGGATGGGCTCTTCAACTCCTTAATAATTCCATAGAACATCACCATGTTTTTCAGACATGGATTCAGAAGACTCTCGGGATGCTGGAGATGCACAGTCATCATCAAGCAGTAGTAGCTCCAGTTCTAGAAGTCGTAGAAGTTCATCATCAGATAGTTCTAAAAAAGATCCAAAATCACCACCCCATTCTCCTACCTCACCAAGGTCAAATGGACCGAGATCTCCATCTCCAGAAAGTCAATCCCAATTATCTACTTCTATGGGTAAACAACCACATTCACCAGATAACTTGAGTGGTGCACATTCAGATATAAATTCACCTGAAAATTCAATGCCAGCATCACCATTAGGGCCTAAGTCTCCAGATCCACCAAAATCTCCCAGTGATGTTGGTTCAAATATTGGTTCTCCAGAACAGCATGAGAATTATTCATCAGCCCCTCCTTCTGCTGGAGAGGGTCCTAAAACACCTCAGAGCCCTAGTAGCTCTGTTAAATCCAGACCTGGTACACCTACAAATAGATCTGAACCTATGTCCCCTGATTCTGCATCCCAAGCCACGTCACCTTCCCGTAATCTTGAACCAAGATCTCCTACTTCCAGTCCATCCCCAGACAGAGCATCCTCTCAGTCCTCCCCACCGAGATCTCCAGTTAAGAAAAATGAATGGAGCCCTAAAGAAAAATGGCGAAGACACACAAAGGCTGAACAAAAAATGGTTGCTGCACCTCGAAACCGAAGTAGGTCTGAATCAAGTCAATCAAGCAGGAGTTCTACTACTTATAACAAAAGAACTAATTCTAAAGACCCAGCTACTGAAGCCATATCAGATGGTAAATTCTGTTATTTTCATTTTTAGTGATCCCACTTCTGTAAGGACATTTGGTTTAATTAATATAATTTTTAAAAATCATCTATTGCGAAGTGAATAATATTTAAAAAAAGAAAGAAAAGTTACATGCTATTCAACTTTTAGAAAAAAAAATATAGATACTATGAATATTATTCACCTTATCCACTCAAGTCTAAAAATGACCTTATGTGAACTTGATTATTTCTATTTAACTATTTTAAACTTAGCAAATCAATTGTTTAGGGGAAATGGAATCAGATCAAGAAGACGGCAAGACAAGAAGTAAGTCGGCGACAAATGATAAACAAGAAAAAGACCATAATATAAGTCATGAGGATTTGTCAGATGTCTCCGATGTAGATTCAATAGGGCCAGACGACACAGATAAAGAATCAAAGGTTAGTTATACATGAAAAAATAATTATAAATAGTTTTTTTTTTTATGTGAAGATGTTATAGCTCTATTTTTTTTTGAGAATAGACAAGTGTATAATATTTGCGAAAAAAGTTTTTAATATAACCAATCATATTTTTCATTGAGCATTATATTTTTTTGTATAGAATAAATCAAAACCTCCATCGCCTGATAAGAAAAAAGAAGTTGTCAATGGTAATGAGGGCACAAGTTCTCAATCATCACCCAAATCAGATAGTGGAAAAGGTGACACCCACAAATTAGATAAAGTAAGTACTCTTACATATAAAATGATCAACATATTATTTTTTATTCTATTTTATTTTTGCTTTTAAAAGGTGCCTCAAGAAAAAATGAGCAATACAGAAGATGCTGAGGAACAATTAGATTTTGAGGCAGAAGAGGGTGAATGCATTGAACCGGCTAAAACCAGAGATCAGTCAAATGGAGATGTAGAATCGCAGACTGGGGAGAAAGGTAAACAAAGATTCTTATGTTATGATTAGTAAAATTTTTGTTTTCTATTTCATCTCTTTCACATCTTATTTTTATATCAATTAGTATGTCTAAACATGTTTTCAAAGTTTATCTCTATCTAAACAGCAGCTAATAATTATATTTGTACATAAAAGCGGGAAATGCGGTTTTGTGTTATCCTTAACAATATCGTCTTCCCAGTGCTGAATTTGATATATATTGGGCCCATGGCCAGGGCGTCAAAATTTGAGGTGTGACAGATTTTTTTTATTATTTTTAATTAAAATGTTTTATACTATAGTAAACTTTTTCTTTATTTTTATAAAAGTGCTTTTTCTACTACTAAATTACATAGGTAATGATTTAATTAAAGGGCGGCATTTTTCACTGTACCCTAGGGCGGTGCCTAGGATAAAACCGCTCCTGTATTTTCCACTAATGTCTTCAAATAATATCCTAATAGAGGACGTGAAAGCCGGTCGCCGGTCGCGAGGCTCGTCGCTGGAAGAGGGCGAGGTGTCGGACGAGGCGGAGCGGCGCCCCGAGGAGAGCGAGCCGCGGCCCGTCTGCAGGTTCTTCTCGCGCGGCGCCTGCACCTGGGGCGTCAGCTGCAGGTCAGCCAGATTATGATATTTAGCACAGAGTTATTGAAGAAATTAAAGTTTAAAATAGTTTTATTTCAATGAATAATAATCGCGAAAATCTAAGACAACGATAATATATTTAAAGATTTAATGTGATGGCAAGCCTTTTAATAAGGAAATTTATCAATAACAGACACCATATGTTTGATGTTGTAGACTTGTCAGTAGAACTAATTAACAATTGCATAATAAAGTTAAATAATATATAATAAGGTAGACTTCAAAATGTTGATTCCTGTTATAAAAAATATTAAAGCATTCTTTTTCATTGCATTAATCACAACCTATTTGCTATCTTCTATTGAGGAGTTCAATACTTCAAATATTTAGTTGAATTAAAGCAAATCATAAGTCATACTTCCCATTTTTGTATTCAGTTAAACAATCAACAAACTAGCAAAGTTAGGAAACCGCGACTAGCACAGATTAGTTGAGACAAAAGCTAAATGTCCGTTTAAATTAATTTCGAGCTCAGCGGTGTGGAAACCTGTGAACCACTCCCCTAAATGGGAAATGTAAACTCTGTGTAGCATTAGGAGATTCACATAGGTTGTTTGTTATTGCTTTACATCTGAAAGAATTTGGATCAGTGCCTTTATTTTTAACAGTAACAGCTTTCTTAAGGTTACCTAGGTAACTTACCAGGTTAGGGGCTGTCCATTAATCACGTGACGTGACGACCCTCCTCCCCCCTGGTGATTCGTAGGGAGGTTTTTATACTGACTACACTGTATCTTAATAACGCCTTGTGATGTTTGGTAGTTTTTTTCTCAGACCCCTCCTCCCTCCTTTAAGCTTCACGTGATTAATGAAAAGCCCCTTAGAGAGCTGTTTTACGTCAAATATAAATAAATAAATAAACGCATTACACTTAACGGCCTCCCATTAAGATCTTATGACCTTGTGCTGGGGGTCCGGACACATACACAACACTAATACAAACCTCAGACCACGACAAACATCCGTATGGCCCATAGAGACGTTTGCCGCGAGCGGGGATCCAACCCGCGACTGTTAGCGCTTCAGTCAGTTGCAGCGACGACTGCGCCAACGTGCGTGTCAAATTAAAGTTACAAATGTAACTCGCCTAATACGTGGCTCCCGCAGGTTCCTGCACCCGGGCGTGACGGACAAGGGCAACTACAACATGTTCGAGGTGGTGCGCGGCGTGCCGGCCGGCGCCGCCTTCCCCGCGCCGCGCGACTCCGCGCCGCCCGAGTCCGCCTGGGAGCGCGGCCTGCGCACCGCCAAAGAGGTACACGCTTTCGTTATTTATATGGAGCGGAGATGGCGTAGTATCCTAGTATAGACAAATCTGGAGACAAATTTATTGCCATAATATATTGGTTGATCAGTGATGGCCTAGCGGTTAGAACACGTGTTTAAATTCATCACAAGTTCAGCAGTGGAGGAAAACATTGTGAGGAAACCTGCATGTGCTGGGAAAAATTCTGACACATATATTTGACGCAGTATAGCAGCATGATCGATTAAGCTCTAAACATTCTCCATAATGGGATAGGAGATCTTTGCCCAGCGGTGGGATATTTAAATGCTTTAGTTTCCTAGGATTACCGCCCTGTATTATTATGCCTACGTTACGTTACGCTACTCATCTGACATTTTCATCATGATCATCTGTGTATGCCTAATATGTCTATTAACACTATATCTTTATAACCGCTTCAACACATCAAAAGGTCTCACTTTGGCGTTTATAACTATATCTTCTTCTAGTGCCGTCTCCGTGTGCCTAGTTGAGGTTGACAACCATTAAGACTAACTGAACTTTGTTCAATGCTGCTCTAAACAATGATGCAGTACTCATGTTAAACCCCTGGCAAAAGCCCCAGGCGAAAGTTTTTAAGCCAGGACATTCTACGGCGCCCTTTTACTTTCCCTCATTATATGAGTTGTAGTAGTAACTATATATAAATGATAACATCCGCCAGATGCTGCGTATAGCGAACAAGCGCAAGGAGCAGGACATGGACTTCGAGGAGAAGAAGCTGCACCTGTCAGTGGGCGGCGTGGTGCACGACCCGGACGCGGAGCTCGCATACGCCGCCGCCGCCGTCGGCGCCTCCCCGCCGCGCGACCTGCCGCCCGCGCACCGCGACCCCGACGCGTACCGGTAGGGCTCGCACACGTGCTCGCTCAGCAGTATGTCCAGCCACATGGACTTCATTTTGAGAAAATGGTGTCTAAACATGTCAATCCTATTCTGAATTATTTATTTTGAAGAAGTATATATACATTTTTTGTCTTCTATTTTGATATAAGGTATAATGAATTAAAAGCAGATTGGTATAATAAATAATAAGTTTTTTAACAATATGAGATTATTGCATATTGCAAAACATGGAACTCACTTTAATATAAAAGTAATAGAGTGTAAAAGAATTAATATTTTAAAATAACCTTAAAGCCTATTGAATATAATATTGAAATAATGAACCTATCATTATACAATAATAACATATAATTGCAAACAGCAGGTGACATGCAACATTTGTATCATTAATTTAATTGTAATATTATTATTTTATTTCAAAGACAATACGGCATGATGTACCGCGGCGGCCGCTTTCCCCGCCCGCCAATGGATGAACGCGAGCGATACTACGAGCGCGAACGCGGTTACGATCGCGAACGAACATTCGAGCGTCCACCGTTCTACGACGAACACATGCCTGTGCCTGAAGAAATGCAGTACCAAAAGGTATAAGTGCCAGAGAAAGTTAATTTTGCATTGATAATTTTTCCATTTGTTTTATTAGCTTTACTATTTAAAAAAATTTAGTAGTTTTTTTGTGTAGAACAGTGCTGCTTGCCTTATCTTATATAAATTAATATTTAACCGAATAATTTGTTTGATTGTATATGCGAATCTCAGGAGTTCCGCTACCGATTTGGAAAATTCTCTTTGTTTCACAACAGTACAATTTATAATTATAACAAATATATACTAATGTGGTAAATACCACTATGTAACAGGTTGAAATGTTGAGGAACATCTAGATATAAAATGTAGTTGTATTATAACTGTAATGGCCCAGTCGTCAGTGTAACTGATTGAAGTCATCAGGGGTTTGATCTCTGCTCGTGGCAAACATCCTTATTAACTGTATGGTTGGTTGTGGTGATATGGGTGATTGTATCGTATATGTTTCTGGACCCCCCGACACAGGATAATGAGATGCTAATGGGGGCCGTTAAGTGCCTTTATTCATTTATTTATTTAACCACAGCGACGAGTGCGTTCGTCTCGTGAAGTTATTGTGCAGCGTGCGGAGATAGAGCGGCGGGAGGGGCGAGAGGGGCGGGAAATGCGTGCTCGGGAGGGGCGAGAGGGGCGCGACGGACGAGGGGACGAGTGGGCCGACCCCTGGATGCGGGCCGAGCCTGCCGCCAGGCGCCGAAGACCGCCATCTTCGGAGGACTCCTACTCGTCGTCTAGGTATGTGCTTTAAGTACTTGTGAATTTGTTAGAAGTATATTAAGAAGAAACTTGTGACAGTGATGACGCGCTTTAAGCACTGTATTATTGTAGTGAAAAGTTAAAGGTACGAAGTTCAGTTTAAAATGTAGTTACTTCATTTTTAATAGATTAATATTTATGAGATAAATTGTTAATAGGCATTCTTATGCATACATTTTATTTTGCAATATATATTTCAAAATTGGAATATACAAAATATTTAATTATTACTATACTCATTGTTAATACAATGACAGACTAACAGACCACCATTATTATTTAAAAAAAATATTAATTATCTTTTTTTTCCGCTTCCTCCCAACTATTTCCCCGGCTGGGTTATGCTTTCATAACTAATGTCGTGGTGTTTTTGGTTTCTCACATATGATTCTCATTTCTTCGTTAACCTCTGCATGAACACTCACTGGTATTTGCTGCTGGTTGTGAATGTGTGTATGCGACATAATTGATTGTGTGTGTGTGTGTGTGTACGTGACTATGTACGTAACATGCGTGTCCGTACACACTGGTTTGTTTGCACGCGTGTGTGTCTCTCCACCTCCCCCCCTGGCTTCCTTTTGAGCCCACAGCTCTTCAAATTCCAGTTCGCGTAGTTCAGGCAGCCCCGGGGCCCGGCGTAAAAGGCGAGCGTCGTCATCTTCACGACAAAGGTAAATAACATAATATACATAGATAACATGCATGTTTATTGTATGTATTCAATTACGGTTGTGTTTTTCGTATGACATTATAGTAAATCGAACTTTCAATATTGTTTTGAGAGAGAGATCGCGTTAATATTTTGTTTATAAAACATACGGAAAGGTGATTATATTAAATCTAATACTTTTAATAATGTCAAAAAATATTTTTAGATTATTAAATAAAATTAAGATTTTTATTTATTTATTTAAATGCATTGTATTCAGTACTTGTAAAACTATTTTATTTATGAATGTTAAATGTCAAAGATAAAACAAATTTGATTTCCTATATTTTTCGCTTGCAGTACAACGCTCCACGACTGTTCATACACTAGACGCTAACCCGAAATCGTTAGAGAAAAATCATTAAAAAAAACACCTAATAAGTTTAAACTCGGTCCAGGCTGTCGCCGTCCGTAATCGTTCGCGAGCGGCGGCTGGCGACTGCGCGGGCGACGGCCATGAACCCGCCCGCCCCGCGCCGCCGCGCGCCCTCGCCCGCCGCCGCGCGCCAGCTCGCCGCCAACCCGCCGCCGCCCGCGCCGCACCGACACAAGGTACGCCGGACCAGGCCGCTACTATACCATGAACCCCTATTTACGCCTCTGATACCTCGATTCATGTGTGTTGGTCTGAACTATGCGCATAATGCTGCGCAGAACACTAAATTAGGCACCAATCCGTTAATTTTTATTATTAAGTACATAATTCTTGTATAATTATGTATATGTGTCAAATTGATGTTCATTAATTATTATTAACAGTTTTGAGTGCAATAAGTATCGGGTGTGTTTCTCAAAAAATTGAAAACATTAATACTGAACGGATACGGAACTAGTGTCATTTTTCGTAGAGTGGGATGTGTTTATTTAGTAACTAAGTCAAGTAAAGACAAATAGATTATAAATATATAACGGCTGAAAATATTCGTTAAGATTATAACAATATACATTTATTTCAAACACATTAAATATTTTGTCTTGTTTACTTGACTGTATGATGCGCGAATTCTGACTTGCTTCGTGTTCAGACCAACACACGTGAAACGATCCACCTGGCCTAGAGCAGCCGCTCCGCACACTCTACTACAGGGCCTAACCTAAACTTTTTCTTAAATGGCGTCGTTAGCGCGACTGAAATCGAATGTAATAATCCATGTATCAATTTTTTCTACATTCAAAATCTGTCATCGTCGATGTCATGACAGGTTTTGATCTATTGTGAATATTGGCTAATTCATAACCAGGTTTAAGTATCACAGAGTTATCGAGTGATTGTTCAAAATCTTTTACTTTGCATTAAGAAAAATAGCGTGAGAAAAGCTACATATTACGCCAAAAATTTTCTGACGTATATAAGCCAATCTGCAATATCTTGGTGTGCCTGCTGTTAATATCATAAATTGATGGTGTTGATTTATGCTTGTGTGTGCTTTGACTTAATCAATTGATATCATATTAAAATCAGTACTTGTACTTGTATTTGCAATGTTTATTGTTTATTATTCAATGAAGATGTTATTATAATACATCAATACAATATAGGGTACTGTAAAATCATGAATTGACCGAGGTTTAACTTTTTTTTTTATTTAATCGTAGGAGGAAATGGATCCATATGGTCGAAATAAAGCTGCAAGTCGCAATAGAAATAGAAAAAAATATTCCAGGTCATCATCATCAGGTTCAGGTAAGACATACATTTATTTTTAGAGTTTTCCATATAAATCATGTCACCAAATGAGTATAAAACTTATCTAATTTATAGCCCAGGTGTTAAAATATCACTAATTGTACATATTAAATCCCATATATGCGTTTTGACTTTCCCTGATAGAAGACATTATTACTGGAGGTTGTCTCGTACGTATATATAATTAAATAATACTCATACTCATATTGAAATTTTATTATGCTCTATAGTGACTAGATACGGGTTCAATTAGATTCTAGAAATTCGGACCCGTTTTTATAAACTTATACGTCACGTAATATACTGCCACGTTTTCGATAACACTTTCTTATTTAAGTAGTCTATTATTTTTAAACATTACAATAGTAAAACCTAGCTGTAATTCATTCACTACATCGGTTTAGCTCCACCGTGGCCACACCACATGCAAAGAAGCAAAGCTCTCGCAGAAAACAAACAAAAAGTTGCCAATATTCGTATGATGAGTAAATAGTCTAAATGTTGCCTGCATTTCTTTTTGTGACCCTCCTCTGGTGTTATAAATGCTTATAGGCAGCGATGATCGCTTCATATCAAATGAACCGCCTGTTGGTTTCTCCGCGTTTTAATAAGAAAAAAAAATTTCAGAAACATCATCTTCATCCAGTGAGTCTGAGAGCGAGTCGCGCTCGTCGTCTTCGTCCGGCAGTTCGGGCGCCCGGCGAGCTCGGCACGCGCGTCTCCTAAACGCGGCTGCTAGACCAAGGTACGGCAAAGAAGAAAGTTTTACTGGCGTTTATGTTTACTGCTTCCCTCCTACGAGTCGTAGCGTGGTGTTATATAATCTATAACCTTTCCTAATAAACGAGCTATCCAATGCAAAAAGCAAAATGCAATTTAAGAAATTAAATCAGGAGATTCTGAGAATACTCCTTACATACTAAGTAACAAATTTTACCTATATAATATTAGTATAGATTAACAACTAGACTACTCGAAAACATGTCACAAGTATTATGCATCTATAACTTTCCATTGGTGTAAGAAGTATTAAATTTGGTTAAGTAATATTGGACATATGCGTTTTCCGCATAATTTCCGTTTCCTTGAAAAAATATACTCTATGTCACCTCCACAACTAATGACGAATTTAGTGACATATCATTTATGTTGAAATCTATGTAACAAAAAAATAGACACACAATAGGGATATTCCCAAAAAATATCGGGTATTTCATACCTTTATTTATCAGTTTTGATACTTACAGGTTAAATGCTAAGTCAAATTCAAGCTTAGCGGCTGCAGTTTCTGCTGTCACGAGTAAAAAGGAACTTTCAAGTGATAAAGGTATTATTTTTCTTTTTCTTTACATATAAAATTTGTAACGCAAAGAAACAAATATTTTACGTTTTTTATTTTATATTTTTTTTAGAAATCGTCGGCAAGAAGAGAGGGGCAACTTCACCCGTGAGTGGAGCGGCACCAGCAAAGAAATCAGTTTCAAGACGAGAAGAATTATTAAAACAGTTGAAAGCTGTTGAGGACGCGATCGCTAGGAAGAGGTCGAAGATATAGTAGTACGAGAACCTCTTGTGTTGCAGAACTCGCAAAGAGTAGTGGAAATACTACTGAGTGCACCAGGTTGAAGAAAAAATCCGTGATTATAAAATACAAGACCTATTTATTGTTAACTGTTTTCGCCTGCATTTTGAACTGCAGTAATATAAGTGTTCTACTGGCAGTCCGCAGCCTTATGACGTTGTATTTCAAGCTTAGGCTTTAAGAATTTAGCTTAAGTAATATCTGAATTGTTCATGATTGACTTTTGGTGTGTATATGAATGTTAAGATCATCTTTATTTTAATACCGACAGTAAGTATTTGTAATTTGAGTGTTAGCTGTCATCATCACAAAGTGAACACCAAACCTAGGCTGTAGGTTTATGGAACTAATATCAATGGCATTTGTGAGATAAAATAAAAAAAAATCCTTTGTAGAGAACTGTAATTTATTTTTATACTGACAATCCTTTTTTTACTGTAGAAATTTTAAGTGTATTTGTGTAGAGTTTTTAATAATATGAAATAGTTGGCACATAGAATTCCAACCACATAGGACGACGTTGCCTAGCAACTTGCTACACACTACATGACTGGCATGGGGTATCTTCGAGCCAACAAATAAATTGACATGCTTGTCAAAGTTGGAAATGGTTACATATTTAAAATGTCAAATAATATAAATATGACATCTGTAGTCATAAAATATCTTTGATGTCTAGTAATTATATGCTGAAAATATTTATGATCACTGTGAAATTGACCTAATTATATAGTGATGTTTGATAGTCCAGATATCAAGAACTTTAACATTTTATATTAAATTAGGATGAAAATAAAACTAAGACAGAACTTTAGGGCGATTTTATTATATTGATATTTGCTAATCTGTATTGTCTTGATGTCGTGTTTCGTACGAGAACTTTATTTAAAGAATTATTGAAAAGTTTACTAAGTGCATTATAAGCTACATATCCAACTCCACAACTTTTAGCTTCAGAAAAACTAAAAGCCCCTTGTGTCACATAACCCATGACTTCTCGCATACCTACATTTCGAATAGATTCTATATTAGATGGAAGCCATAATTGCCTCATGGCCTTAACATATTCTGATGGTTTTGTGTTATCATTCCGTTTCGTTTTTTGATTTACCTGAAATATATTTAACCCATGATGAAGAGAACTAGTAAATTATGAGAGTGATAGGTACAAATAATTCCATGGTAAGTTATTCGGGTTTGATTAATTTTATGGTTATGCCTTATTTCCAAATACAAGTTTTTTTATTTAAAGTGACATTATATAAACCAACATACTATTTATATGTTTTGAGAATTATTATACTAACTATTTTGTAAATTTTGCTCTAGAAACTTATATAAAACAACTCTGCAATCTTAGTAACAGATATGTCATAAGCTGTGTATGTCAAAAATATAGGACTGAAAGTAAGTTCTTTCAGGGGTAAAACAATGAAAAATTTATGTAAATCTTACAAAAAACTACTGATGTTTGTCCCAATACCTTTATCGAGACACATGGATGCAAGCTTAAGAAACTTTTTAAACAATAAATGCAAAATACAATAATAATATTAGGGAATAAATAAGTTAACTTTTATGGCCATATTTTTTAAGTAAAGCTAATCCCTATTGCTTGTCATAGACTTTTATTTTATTAGACATAGGTCCATCTTCAAGGCTCTTATCTATCTTTATACTAAAATTCATAACATTGAACAATCTTAACATTGATTGAACTTCCTAGGTAAAGGGGTAAAAATGTACCAATAAAACAGGCAGAATAATTAATAAGTGGATTAGTGGTGATGGTGGAATTATGTTTTCGTCATGAAAAGCTATGTCTTACTTTTACATGCTTATTATTGTGTAAGCATGACACTGTAAGAAAATAATATACTTACAATATTTTGCTTTTTTCTTAACTTAATACGCTTCTTCCGCATTTGTTTTAATAATTTTTTATGCTCCACCCGTTTCTGTTTACGTAATTTAGTATTTGGGTCCTCATGGTGGGGCTCCATTAAAGCTTCACTTGAGGACATGTCTTTTATGAATGGTAGGCATATTGTTGCATATTTGGTTAAATTTCCTTTTCCTGTCATTTGCACGTAAATAGGAACTAAGCAATTGTCTGAATTTTCCATTTTAGGGATTTCCTTCTTCGTGTTTAGACAATCCTGAAATAAAAAAATTTAGATATTGACTAAATCTAAAAAATAATGAAAATATAATTATTTTAGATGACTAAATGAATATACATAAGTTAATATTTTATATTTAAATGTGAAGTTGATTAAAAAAAGTGATTGTTTTTAAAAACTAATAGCATGCTTGGAAGAAGTTTTCCACCCGTCACCATCATTTATGTGAAATGTAACAGTAAACAAAATCATTGCTGAGGCCTTAAAAGGACAATTCAAATATTTATATATTTTACATTATTTTACATGTATATAAATCATTGGCATTGTGCATTAAAATTACTATTACTGTAAGCCTTATATTTATATGTTTCTTTTTATACGTGTCAACAAATTCAACAATACATTCTTTACCTATAGTCAGACATTCATAAAAACATTTTTTTTTACTTCAAAGGATTAGGACTATCTATGTCGGTGTATTGATGGTGAGCGGAAATAAATTGCAGGTTTCCTTAAAATTTAGCATGTGAAAATTCGGATGTGCAGATATAAGAATAGTGGTATATAATGTCCATTTGGTGATAAAAATTTCTATCTCCTACCAGACAGTTTTTAGTAACAATAATTTTCTTGTATTTTGGTTAAAAGTGCAATTATTTTAATTTTGTGGGTAACATTACATGTTTCCAAGAACATGTGAAAACTTAAAAATAAAAAAGATTCATCTAAACATAGCTCAAACCACTGATTGGTTAGTATGACAACCATCTGGTAAAAACAGATTTTTGAAAATTAGTGGTCATACAGGACTTCAAAATTTGTTTTAAAGCAAATCAAACTTGGCACAAGCCAAGCAACTGGCTAAGAGTAGTAATATATAATTACAATTGCAAAAATATTAAAATAAAACTGACCTGTAATATATCCAACATTTTCGTATCACGCAAAACAAACAGCTTGTCTTTAACATTGTTACCCCAATCTTTAAGCAGTATATTCCATGGACAAATAAATGGACTAGGAACTGCAAGTTTAACAAAATTAACTCTTTTACTTGGTGGTCTCTTAAAATACTTTTCTTTTAATTCTGATTCAATTATCTTTTCTTCCAGTTTTCCTGCCTCTGAGTCTGGTGGTAAGTAACATTCCCCCATTTCAAAGGCCAAGCTTTCCGTTTCTCGAAGTCCACCAGACCTAGCTCCAAACATTATACATGTTAACCAAAATGGGAGTCCATATCCAGAAGGTATAATGATATCCCATCCACTTCCATATCCTAAAATGTAACATAGAAATAAAATTTTTTGCAAAATTTTCTGAATAACATGACTAAAAAAACAGATAAAGTACATACCAATTTTTTTGTAATGTGAATGTTGAGATCCAGGTCTTTGTATTAAAACAATAGGTATATTTTGCAGTGTGGGGTCGTCTTCATTGATCTCCCCTGGGACTAAATGTGTTTTAGTAACATGGGCAATAAATTTGGCATTTGTAATTTTTTTACTTTTTATAATATCACACACCGATTTATCCCACAATGGAGATTGGGATAAATATGGGGGAATATTGATTAATGTGTCAGTATTAATAGGCTCATCGTGATTTGTTTGAGCTTTTGTTCTCTTAGCAGGGCGACTCCATCGAGGGTCTTTAATCACTAAACCCATTATTAATCTTGGAGGTAGCTGAGATGGTGAATTTAAGCAACAAAGTTGGTTCCAATATTCACTTTTCTCTTCAAGTGATAAATTCACTTTTGTTGTTAATAGACCCTTTACCCAATCATTGGATTGGATAAGCTCAATGTTATCTACACATTTGAGAGATTGAACCAATATTGCATGACTTTTAGGTCCAGTCAAGCGGAATCTGTTGAGAACTCCAGCCATTGTGTTAATCTTAATATCAGAATATTTTGTAGATATTTTTCTTCTTTTGGCAATTAAATTTTCTTCAATGTCTAATTCTGATTCGTTCATTTTTGACTTGCTAATGAAGTCCAAAATCATTTTTTCTACTGTTTTCGCTTGTGAAGGATGTACAAATAACCACATTTCTTTATGTATATTATCAGAAGATATCCATAAAAAGTCAATTTTACCAATAAACTCATAAGGATAAGAATTAGGTTTATATAACTTAATTGTACCTTCTCTATTTCCATTGATATATGCTTTTGCACAAACACTAAGCCCACAACTGCTGTGTGTGAAAGTACTAAATAAGTCTTTAATGATTTCAACTGGCCCTTTAATTTGAATAGGAGTATAATATGAGATGTCTTGCATGAGACAGTGAGCTGATGTGGCGCGATAGCATGCTCTAAATGCTTTGTCACATGGTCGGTAAGCTAGACGATGGCCCCAACGCTCAATCATATGAAATCTTTTAGCATGCCAGATATGTGTTTCTAACCAAATATTTCTCCTTTGACGTCTATTATATTCTTCTAAAAGATTCGTTGGCCTTCGTCTATGTTTACGTGAAGGCCGTTTTTGTTTTGGAGGCGCCCCACTCTTTTGTAGTTGATCTAAATGAGCCTCTCGTAATCGTCTAGGTAGACGTTTGCAATTATGGCTCATTACCCTTCGGCGCATGTGTACAGGTAAAGATTGGAATATCAGTTTAGTTTTGCTTGGTCGGAGAATACTCTCAGTCATTGCGGCTATTTCCACACTTCTAGAAGCAGCAAATTTTAAACTGTTGGCCGAATGTGGAAGATGTTCACTTCCACCGAGAGCAGCATCAAACTCCGTCGTCTCCATGATTGTTTCCTTAAAATCACCTTTCTTGATACAAAAACAATTAAAATAAAGTATTATAAAACACGCGTTTGTCAAATTATTCTATTAATTAAATTTTGTAATGTATTTGCATGTTTTATATTTTTCATAACCTCAAAGTGACAACTGTCATGTGTAAGCTGTTGAAGTTGTTCTGTCAATGTCAATTAACAATCGAAATAGTTTTTAGGAGGTTGGTAGGACGGTAGCATCCATAGACATCGGTCCTTGTATTAGCACCTAGTAATCGAACGCGAAATTTACCTATTTATGAATCTTTTATATAAATAGGTAAATTTCAAAAAGTTCACTTTTGCTTAACAGCCCCGATTATTTTTCTTTTTATTCTTTCCCTCTAAAAAAAGGCACAGGTATAACGCCGCGCAGCCTAAGGAACTGAACAAATTTGTCAAAAAATGTTTTGCTTTCTTTATTATTTTTATTCAGTATCAGTGCAAACAAAATACTGTACTTGATGTTTTATGTTCTATCTTTGAGTAACCATGATTATAACAATAGAAAAAGAAAAGTTAAATGAAGATCATCAAAAACCAGATGCTGATATTATCTTTAAATTATTGACTTAGAACATTCGTGGCTGCACCAAATGACATATAGTGATAGATCCTTATACTTTTGAATTTACAACAATTAGGCAGGTATTACAAAATAAAATTGAAATTATGTTGGACATTCCTTATTAATTAGTTTATCGCTTTATGAGCTGTGTAGGATTCCTTCATTCATGTAAGTGTATTGTATAAGAGGCGAGTCTGAATTCGCGCATAGTACAGTCGAGTAAACAAGATTTAGAACATTGAACGTATCTGTATGATATTGTATATAACCTTATTGAATATTTTCAGCCTTCATAAGACATAATCTATTAGTCCTCACTTAACATATGTTTTTGGTAAATAAACACATAGCAGAACGAAAATCACCGTCGTCGATTCAGTATTAATGATTTTAACTATTTGAGAAACGCATTCAATATTGAGTGCACTAAAACCTGCTAAACATAATTTATTTAATGACTTAAAAACTTTAATTTGACATATATAAGAAGTGTTTAATAATTTAAATTAAAGTAATGTGTCATAATTTTGTGTGTACGTGAATCGCGGTATAGTTTATCTACAAATCTTTGAATGCAGGTTTTAAAAATTGGTGATATGGTTTATTCCAAAAAATTTCTCTTGCTCATCAATATTTAGATTTCGATTTATCGAAGATCTAATGGAAAAGTCCGCATGCAAAATTCTTAAATTATAATATCTATATTACAAATTGTGTCATGGACGCCAACGGTATCGGTAGTGAGTTCAAATCTCTTCAATCAAATACTTGGACATTTAGAAACGTTAATTGACTCTGTCAGTCTAAGTAACACGAGTATTTTCATTCACATAATACTAATATTTTAAAGAAAAGCATAGAATTTGTTTTTCATCATTACTGATTCCAACTGCCTTCGTTCAAACGTTTCAAAAATAATAATTAAGACAGACGCAGTGGATCTAGCCTTCTGAAGAGATTGATTTTACAACAATTATCAAAAACTTAACGATTACTTATAGAAGATTTAGGTATTACTTTTATTTTCATACAATACTACTTCTGATTTATTGAACTCATATGCGTCAGTGTATAAATAGATAATGTTACTTTGTCGTAATTTTTCCGTCCTCTTCCTGGCAATGCCTAGGAATGCTAAAATCGTACGGTACATTTCGGTTGATGTTTTATTAATACAATTTTTTCACACGATCTTATAGGAGGAAAGATGGGGAATAAAAGTTGTTTTTCCATGGGAAAATAAAATTATAAACAGAAAACGTTTAACATTATATCTGCTTTTGCTTTATTACTAATAAATAATATCGGCTTAAGAGTTAATGTTCTAAAAATATTAAACAAACATTTCATTGTTATATTTCAATTATTTTGAAGCTAATCGAACCGATTTTGACAAAAAATATATAGGTCCAAATTGATACCTGAAGTAAATAGGTAGTTAATAATTCCTTCAAAATAAAAGAAGAATTTTCGAAATCTGTTAAAAATGTTCGAGTTCTGAGGTAACAAACGCGAAAAAAAAATACGTTTCGAATTACCGATATAATATAATTCGAATACCGTGTTTGTTACTTCATCGCGAAGAAAGTAAAAATCAATGAGATTGAGTGAAATTTCTAAAGAAAATCATATCTTCCTTAGATTTACATATACTACTAGCTGTCCCGGAGCATTTTTGTACCGCCTTAGAATCAATGTGGTTATAACTTATTAGCCGTTCCATACAAAATTAATTATCTGAATAACATTTTTTGTGATTTTTTCGGCTGTTTTATTAATTATTCTTCTAATCGGAGCGGAGACGAATCCAACAAATCAAAGATCACAAAATTCGGTTCAGCCGTTCTTGAGTTATAAATGATGTAAGTAAACCGACTTTGTTTTATATGAAACGTACCTGATAGAGATTAAGGGATACATTGATTTTAATATATAAAACTCGCTGACAAATCTATTTACGTATAAACCTAAATATATGTTAGTTAATTTTTATAACACTATAGATTATATAATTATTATATGGACTTGAAAATTAATAATATTCCATGTGGTAATAAAATAATCGCTTAGGTCGACCTCCTAATTTTGATATCATTGGTTTTAGGTTTTTCAAAGACTTAACATTTACATAAGTATTTATAATATAAACATTGTAAGGCCGTCCACACTCAGCCGGAATGACTCTTTGAATTTATATACTTAATTCAAAATCTGCATTACCAATGTTTGAAAAAATTGAGATTTAATAATGTGATAACATCAGAACTGTGAGGAGAATAAGTAGTTAACTATTACTCGTTTTGTAAGTAATTCCGAAGTTTTTAATCCATAATGTGAATTAAGAATGTTTATATATACTATGTAAATGTTGTCTTTGAAAAACCAAAAATAATTTCAAAATTAGATTTCAAAGCTGTTGAATTTTTTTTTATGTATTTTATTAAATTCCAAAACAAAATTAGAATGCCGGGAGGGAAGTGCCGCGGGCCCCGTGACATAGAAAATATTTTATTATCTATCTCAAGAACTTTAAAAAAATAACTAAATCTTGTTATGTGATATCTGGGGTTCTAGTTACTAGTTTATGGAGGAGGAGGGTGCGTACTGCCGATATGTAATAGTAACTAACTAATCAACGAGGTGCCGTAGACAAAATATAGTATTATTAACTTCTATGAGATATTCCTAACAAGCTGAAGTTATATTACGAAATTAGTAATATGAAAATTATTCATAACGTTAATTTAACAAACAATTGTACGTGTAATCATCAAATTTTAGGATAGCATGCATTAATTTCATGAAATTGGAATACTAACACGTCATGTGCAATATTTTGTCATGCAAGTTATTTCACTGTCTAATCGCAACGCGAAATTGTATGTACGGTGAGAATCATATTGCTACGTCTTACACTTGGATGCTGATAAGCACATCTTTAGGCGCCATTTTGAGAAAATGGCGCCAAAGATGTCAAACCTATTCTTAACAAATATGTTTGGAGAAGTATATATCTGTCTTTTCTTTTTTTTTAATAACAGGTATAATTAATTAAAATCAGATTGATATTTTTTTTATATTATCTAACAAAAAGCTTTTCAAATATTTAAGATTATTGTATAAATTCCAAAATATAGAACGCACTTGGAAATCGAAACAATTAATAAAGAAACTTATTTCCGTTTTTATTTAGTTTCTATGACATGAAACTTTTTTAATAATGTTAAATAGGTGATGCATTATCAAAATACGTCAAAATGTCCGAATTTGACTTTTTGTGGGTTGACACAATATAACTTATCAGCATCCACTTGTAATTGACATAAAATAACTGTGTAACCTAGTTACAGTTACCTTGGTAACCATACAAAAGCTGCAGCTGTCAATAATACACTTTCATTAAATTCTTTCATATGTAAAGCAATGACAAAGAATTTATGTACATTTTTATGAAAGTCGGAAAGCAAAAATTATAAATTTATTTCTCGCCTAGGTACTACTATACTGTCGCGAAAGCATTCTCGCATTGCAAAATATCAATGTTGATTTAAAGGCACTTTACACTTTTCGTATAACATATAACAATTTACTTTTTTAAAATAAAATGAAACTTATCATTCACGACACAAATTTAGTAATTTAAAACCGGCTTAACTTTTGCCTCCAGCTTCGCACGTGTTAATGTGGATTTTGACATGACGCACAGCCGCGTAAAATTTATCTAATATTTTCTGTACCTCTGGCAACGAAGTGTATGCATAATTTTATGATGAACGGTTTTATGATTAATTAGGAAGTGAAACAAACAAATATTTGCGAAATAACTCTCTGTTATTTTGTTACGTTTTTATGCGTATATCACGGAATTAATTTTGATGAATTTTAGTATAGATATTAATTAGATCTTAAACAAAGTTTAATTTTAGCTTCGAAAGTGATACTTTTAGGGCATAAACATTTGTATAAAGAGGCTATTATTAAAAAAATGACTATACGAAATAACTATTTCACGCTGGTGAAGTCGCGGAAATCATCTAATTGATTAAATTTTACCACCATTCGAAATACTTAAAAAAAATAATACACGTGTCTTGAATAATAAGTAAAAAAATGAAAAAACAATATAAACAACATTTAGTTACAAGCAAATTAAAACAACATTTTAGTGCAAAATAACGTTACTTGTGTTATTGGAACAATTGCGCGAACTCTCCATACAGGAATGAAAAAAAAAATTACAAAATGTTTATACACATATAAGGCCTGCACAGACGAAGAACAATACTAGAAGGACAATAATAGTACTTTTTTGTACATCGCAGTAGATAGTTTAGAAATGTACCTCATAACGCATATGAACTAAATGTACCAGTGTGTAGCGTAATGTATGAGAAACGGTTATATTTTGTGACGGGTAAGTCCTTCCTCTGCGTCGATAAATTTACTGGAACAAACATATAATGCGACCTTTTTTAGTATAGATGGATGCTATTACAATGGATAAGCAATACTATGTCAAGCCACATGAACTTCATTTCATCTCCTCTTTTTTATTTTGACAAAATGTACATATATATGGAACACACTTGAAATTCCAGACATTAAATTAGGAAACCTTGTTGGTATTTATTTATTTTAAATTACTTTTAAATTTTTTAATAATGTTAAATATATAACGCATTATTAGAATACTTATATATAATAAGTTATATAAAATATCTCCAAATTCGACCTTTTGTGGGTTGACACATTATTCAGATATAAAATGAAATATAGAGCCGGACTATTCTAAGTTTGCAATAAAGGAAATATATGAAAGGAAATGTAAAGCACAAATATAAAGCTTAACCTAAACTTATTATAACAATCGTTGTGCAAGAAATATATTTACATTTTATAAAGTTGTAAAATTTTGGCGTGGGTTCCGAAATACAATCCAGCGTACTGACCAAAAGTAATGACATTTTGAAATCAGATTTTTCTACGTCTATCTATCGATACATCAACTAGTGCGATTTGGCATCGTCGTAAGGTCGTTACGACTGACCAGCCTGCATGGATTGTATTTCAGAACATACCCTTAGTGTAATGATGTAAACTTCATTGTAGAAATATTCAAGTCTTCGCGTCGGGCGGCTTCTCTTGACATCTTCTGAATCGATTTAGGAACAAAATCAGCTTTCACAATGATCTCAGAATATAGAACAATCTGTCAAACCATTATGAAAACCAGTTTCGTAATTCCTTTTTCTTCTTTAGCTTCTATTCTTCTCCGGCTTTCAAATCTTCAGTCTTCAGTTATTTCTAAATTCACTTCTTCCATTTAATGCCTTATAGCTATATATTATAAAATAATATACAAATATAGCAAATATCGTATGGGGAAATTAATTCTAACCACACCAGTAACGCACAATAGAGTTGGTAATATGAATGGATTTGTCATCGCTCGATTGGGTGAAGTATGCGGCGGGAATGGGATGTGACGTGCGCCGGGACGCTCCAATTATCCGCATGCCATATGACATCATGCTGACTCAGCCGGCTCTCCGCCTCGCCCCTCTGGAACATTAAACAAACACTCACTTAATGATTATCTTAATAAATCTTTATTATCGACGAGTAACTTTGAGCATCGACGTTTACATGCGTCGTTTATTGAACATATTCAGTGTCGCTCACTGATATAGCAATAACGATGCGGGCTCACCCACACCACGAGCGGGTACTAATTAGGCGAGGCGTGGAGTGCGCCAGTGGTAACCACAAATGGTCCGAGTAAGCGCTCCGGCCTTGCTGGGCGGCTGCGCGGGAGTTGCGGCGCC
Source organism: Hypolimnas misippus (assembly GCA_037950945.1). Classification (NCBI taxonomy): domain Eukaryota; kingdom Metazoa; phylum Arthropoda; class Insecta; order Lepidoptera; family Nymphalidae; genus Hypolimnas; species Hypolimnas misippus. Next base: position 8,511,369 of record JBBEEQ010000025.1, on the reverse strand, counting down.
GCTACAATTATTTTGCTAATTTATCGACGCCGATCGCTTGCGATATGTGTTATTAATACGTCATCCGATGTCATAGCGAATTGCGAGTGCGCTTTAATTGACAGAAAGGCGCTATCGATTTATTATAATTTTTATTCATGGTAACATCAGAAAAATGAAATAAAAGGCATCGATAATTGCATCAGCGGCAGTAGAGTCGTCGTAGTCGCAGGTGCGTGAGGCTCCGGTGACGTCACGTCCGCAGCACTCAATGGGCTCGCACTATGTGGGCCACACGTGTCACCGCCCCTCCCCTTCCCTCCACTGCCTCCGCACATACCATACCCGCACTCACAAACACTGTTCTAATTGCTGACAACTATGGGAAATAGTGCAAATATGTTACTTTTTATCAAGAACTCTGTGTTTACATTTGTGATAATGACAAACGTACCTACCGTTTGAACACTACAAGGACTCATTTTAATGAATGTTAACTATAAACCCGACCTATATTATTAAAATGTAGAGACTGACGTACACGTAATAACGTAAGACTCTACTTGTATTCTCTGTTATATCTCACATTTAAATGTCGCTGTAAATTCAAAAAGATGCTTTTTTGTCACCTAATGATTAAAATTTATATTGTATTGCAAGAAGAAAAAGTTATTTTTGTATTTATTTAAAACTGTTTCAAACGTAAGAAAAAAAATTACCTACTGGTTGAAAGAAACAGTAATAACAAGCAACTAGAAAACATTATTAAAACGATGTAATGACGAAATGTAGTAAATGCGACGTCGCGACAAGTATGTAGGGCGAGTGACGCGCCGACTATTGATAGTCGGCGCGCGCACTTTCGCGCATTTGCACTGCGTCTGCGCCGCCGCTATTATCCTCCCAACTATCCACCACCGGCGTTCGCCCCGAATACATCGTGCAACATTGTTTTTGCATTCCAATGTATTATTTTTTAATGTACATAATTAGTTCTAAGTTTTATATAAATTATTTATCCGAATAAATCGTCGCAATAAAATTAAATAATATTAACACATGAAATTTTTTTATTGTAATTAAATTAAGTCACGGAGATTAAAATATGTTCACAAATAGCACATTGCTGTTTCAAAATTATTCAAATATTTTTGAATTGATACTTTTACGTTACATATATAAATATTAGATATGAGAGAGGTAATCTATATTGTTTGATACTTATCTAATTAAAGTAATAAGACAAGTCAAATAGTCTAGATCTGGCGACCGACCGTAGTAAACAAAGTGTAGTAAACTTGTCATCAAATTAAGATCATTCGTTATCGGCGAATATCAGTGGCGATCGCGGTCGACGCGGGCGGCCGGCATTATTGTAGGAATGCGGTATAGTAGAAGCGCGGCGGTGCGGGCAGGGCGCGGGCAGGGCGCGGGGAGGGCGCGGCGCGGGTGCAGGTTTAGAGATAGAGCGAGCATTCCGCAGCGGTAACGGTGAGTTATTTCGCGGAGCACACGGCGGCGGCGTGAATGGCCGGAGATGCAGCGCAGGCTGCAGCGCGCCGCATTTCTGCGAGCCGCGAGCCGCGCGCCGCGCGCCGCTTGCGCAACCTCCGCGCCGCATTCCATTCATAGCGGCGCACGACTTCGCTGGCTGCGAGACCGCTCCGCGACTGCGACCGCCGCCTTTGTCGCTGACGGTTGCTTCTTCTTGCGGCCACCGATCTCGTCTTCCCGGAATGGCTGAGCGTGCACGGTTTTTGAAATTTTAGAACGTTACGCCACATTTCTTGATAAAGTTCACGGCGGTCGACCGCCGTGAATTCCGCCGGACGTTGACCCGCTCGCCGCGGCTTTCTCCAACTCGCTGTTTGCTATTGGAACGAATCTATTAATTGGAGAAACTTAGTTCACACATGAGCGTGGAAAGTAGACTGAGTGAGCTTTGCTACAAAATTTTAGCCAGATGAAGCTGTAACTGCAACGGCAAAGCGCCATTCTAAGGACACTTAAGTGAAAAATGCATCAGAAACATACTTCTTGTATGGAGAAAATGCTTTAGTGATAAGTGATAACAATGATGATACAGTACTAGTAGATAGTAAATCTTATATCTTATAATAAGAATCTGCTGGAGGTTTATGTTGATAACGGTTACAGCATGAAACTTAAAAACAACATACGTTGCTTTGTTTTAAATATAATAATTATAGCATAATATGAATTCATCATATCGGGGACATACTTATCGCCGAAAGACTATCAGTCGAGAGTATCAGTAGCAAGCGCATATTCGCTAAAGGAACGAGCGTACTGCTCGGGCTTTGATGGCGAGCGCAGCGTTCGCCTAAACGCTGGAGGCTGAAATCGTCCCCCTCTGTTCGTCGGTGAAATGTCACCAAACAGCATTCCGAAATATTTGAAACGACCTTTATGGCGCGAAAGAAAGTGTGAGGGGTGAGGGGCGCGGGAGCGCGCGACCGTGGGACAGCGGCGCGCGCGCTAGTCGCACGGCGCTCCCCGCCCGCGCCGCGCCGCCTCCCGCATTCCAGCGCGCCTCCCTCCGAATTTATTCAGCCGCGAACCAGCCGCTTCGCGCCGAGCGCGCACCGCATCGCCGCCGCCGACTGCTCCTCCGCTGGCCAGCTACGCGCCTACTCTAACCCCATGCTTACGACTGTGTGTCCTACGAGTCTTCTATAACACATATTTTCCATGTTCATTCTGATTACAGTCGATGTGTCTTGCAGTATTATTATATAAGTACTTAAAAGTTGCATCAAAATGAATGTAATTATATTAAGTGTTATAAAATTAGGCGCAAAGAATTTTTTACTAATCTTTGATATCTTTTCTGAACTTCTGAAATATATTGAATTTCGGTAGTAAATGGTTTATTGACATATTTAATAATTATTAATTAAGATTGTCATTTTATGGAGAGACGATAATTAGATTTTGTTTAGCTTTAGATATATATTTAATTTTATTTTTAGCAAATTTTAATTTGAGAATTTAATGACATTGCAGGTCGTGAATACGAATTAAGTTGTCTGATGTTGCGAATTCGTAAGTTCCTTTATTTCGGGGCATGTGTGATATTTGGAAGTAATTGGCATTTATCAGCTGTGAGTTGGCAGCCGGTGTCGGCCGGAGTAGCGCCGGTGCGTGCAGCTCGAGCGACGGCCGCGGCCGGGAGCGAGGGAGCGCGGAGGCGGCGCGTCGCAAATAGCCCGTGACGCGGCGCGGCGGGCGCTGCACTTTCGCGCGGTCATGTGCCCGGCGCCGTAGCCAGACGCTCGTAATCGGTCCTCTATTTAAAAACGTCGTCGGCGACGCCGCGCGCCGCGCACCTCGCGCCGCTCGCCGGCCGCGGCGGGGAATGTGCGGCGACAATGCACGCGCGTCAACGACCGCGCGCAGCGGAAGCGGCACACTTCCAGCCCGGAAACTTGCGCTCGCGCCTTAAGGGACCGACGGGCTATTTATAATCGGTGCAGGGTGCGGATGCGCTCATCGACAGCTGTTACGCAATGCGCTCCTTTCGAACTTAGTCCTTTACGGTCCAGTCGTTTAAAGATTACGAAAGAGCATAGGTTCGAATCCACTATGTAAAGTAGGAGCCTATTAAACCACTATAGCAACAAAAGCTGTGATTGCGATTGCCGAGTTATCCGAGGCAAGAAACCGAGACTTTGCTCAGACGTAGAAATCGCGTGCGATGACGCGAGACGAACGCTGACGTCAAATTGCCCTTCACCGTGCAATGCGAAAGAATTGATAACTGTTATTTTTATAATAACTCCTATTAGTGTCTGGCGTTTAAAATTCTCAATGCGTTACAAAATTTTAGTCTGAACGCAGAATGTCAATCGGAGTGTCGAAATTGATATAATTCGACTTTTTATAACATTACACAAAAAGGTAAGACTCAAAATGTCATACAACCTTTGGATGACTTTAATTTGTTCATATTTAATAGGTTCAATTCTGTTTTCGGCAAGGTAGTACATATAATTCCGTTCGTCCGTTCCGGTGTCGCGCATTCTCATAGCCGAGCGCAACTCGCGAGGAAAGCGCAAGGGCCCACCGGAGATAAGGTCTATAAATGTTCACCTCCATGACTCATAATTAATAAGAGATTTGCTACGATACTAGACCAATTAACTAAACGCATATGTGCGCACTACTCATTATGTGTTTAAGAAAAAGTTGTAAAAATCTTAACAATTTTTACAAATGTCAGCTTTTAACGTAAAAAAAGCTTTCTGTTCACATGCGACGTTGAGTTCCATAATTATGATGATTTAAGGATGCAAACAAAATATAGCCGGTCGATATAAGTCGGATTTTATATTTCACTTATGAATTCTCTAATGTAATTCAAATTTTTACAGAATGAACAACTCTAAATTTTGGTTGATTTTTTTTTTGAATAATGAGCGGTAATGTCACTTCGATATGTAGACGGCGGCGTGTTGAAGCGACACGAGTTCGTCCGAACTAATAGCTCCTCCGTGCCCGCAGCGCGCGTCCCGCATATTAATGCAATGTAATTAAGGCGCGCTTTTACGTTTAAAAATTATCACGACGCGGACGCGACCGAACACTCAAAGTAAATATAGAGTGATTTCAACAGGGTTCCGTAATCGAAAGTTAGAGGAAGTTTTGCACATCACAACTCTAACTTTTTTATTAAAGAAAGTTATATTTTTGTAAAAAATAATAATTACCTTCTATGTGACCGAAAATTTTATTGTTCATTGTAATCTTCTTTGATTATGAATTACTGTCATTTCTAAGTATTTTTATGATCATACGTCGTGCCCCATTATTAATGATTCGTATTTTTATTGATTACTGTCGCCTTTTTAACACATCGCAGTGCTACGAAGGTGCTACGGTTTGCTACGAAGCCTTCAGCGAATTGATAATGGTGATAATATAATAGATTAATATACTACTTTATTATTTTATTATTAAGTTTCATAATTAAAACTAAACGACATGGTGAACTTAGTGAAGTTGTGAGACTAACTATAATTGATAACGTAATTTGTTAAAAAAATAAAATAAGAATGAAAAAAAAATCGCTGGAATACATAAAAACAAGCAATTTCATACATTTTACGTAATTTTCTTTAAATAAAAATGTCGTCTAACGCGATATATATTCAAAGCACACATTTTGCAGACAACTCACATTCCTGATTATTGCGACTGCGTTCGTGAATTTATTTACAAAGGAAAGACATTCCAGCGGCGGATCGTATATCTGAAAGAGTATCGTTTACAAAAATAACACTAGGTGAGACTCTGATCTACTGCAATTAATATTCCGGGAAATAATGAAAAGGACACGAGTACGAAGCGTACATGATGAATTTAATTTTTCTTTGCGTTTTTATTTTAGTTCGCGTCGTAGACTGTAAACAATAAAAGTACAAGGATCAAATTGACCTTATCGTGCATGGGAAAACGATTTTATTTTGCATAAACCATAAGTTTGTAGATTAATTCAGTACTGCGAAATCATGTATAACTATTGAACAGCGAATGAAATACGCAAGTCATTAAAGATTTCACAGTATTGAGTATTCTACGTACGGTGTATCATCGCATAGACAATAAATCGTTGCGAACGTATCCGAGCGCAGTTGTAGAAGGCGATGCGGGAGCAGGCGGCGTGTGACATCGTTTTAGTTTTCAGGGCAGCAGTCGTCTCGACGGCCGGCAGAGGCCGTCAGCGTCGCGTCTAGGACCTAGATTCCGTGTATTGTTTTAGTGTATCGCCGGTATGTCGCGGCGGCGCCAAGGCGCGGCGCACACGGCATGTTTTATTCAAGTCAGTGCGGGCCGCGACCCGCGCCGCCCCCTGAATTTTGTTAGCCTTGTCTCGTCCCGCGCGCCGCCGACGCCTCTAATTACATACTAACATGGCCAACTTTACCGTGTCACTGTTATTTTGATTTTATTGTCAAATAGTTCGATCAATAAATTCTAATGACCGATTGACGGCTTATTGTCACTTAGACGAATAAATTGCGTTTCAGACGAATCCGTCTGTGTGTCTGGTCTCGGATAATAATAAGGACGGTGTAGACTTTATCTCGGCTTTGCGACTTTAGTTCGAGTTACTTTCAAATGAGTAATTATAGGGTTTATTAATGAATCTGTGAAACGTATTCACGAAGCCAAGGGATGAGATTGGATGGTAGAAGTGGCGGTTCGTGGGTTCGGATGTCACAGAGCAGTCCATTGTTCGCGCGACGCCGCCCCGCGCGCCGCCGCCGGCGCACCGGGTAAAGAGGTCAAGGTTTCGTTGGCGCCTACCTGACGTCCAGATTTTATTTAAATAGTATCAATAGTAACAATAGTATCTGGTTTTTTATTCTTGAAAATTTAAAAGCAATTATGTATAACTGTAGGTCAGTGCGGTCAATATTTCGTAGGAATTTACTTATAAATATAAGTGTGGCTTTTAGTTAATTGAGACGGTGTAGTTTATAAAAATTTCATAACGATAAAAATCTCGTAATAAAAATAAAATCGTATGTACATAAAACACGCTCATCAAGTGAGATGTGAGGCCCGGTTTAGGTGTGAAGGTTAATGACCGATAAGGTTCGAGTTACGCCGATTTCCTATTTAACTTTATCTCTACACATGAGCTTAATTATTATTTTTTGTTGCCTAGCGTCAGAAAATGCCTAAATGCAAGAGGTTTAAAACGCTCGTAGCTCTACACTTGTCGTGTAGCTCGTACTCATTACTTATAATTATTTTGTACACTAAAGGAGTGCCGGGTTCGCGAAGCTTAGGGTTAACAAAGTAACACAATGTTTTGGCTGCTAGAGCGGCACAGCGCGCGAGGGCGCCACTATCGCGCGGACGTAAGGTGCTCCTTATCGCGCTATTGTTCGCGCCGACAGATTTATAACTTCCCTTTGCCCCCAATAAGGGCCCGTGACCTCAGCACCTTCTACTCTACTCCTCAACGGAAAAATTTCGACACGTGCTTACTATTGACTTTATTATAATACAAATAATAAATATAATTGCCCTATTCGTTGTAGCATATTAATATTAAGTATACTATAAACTATGTATGTTTAACTATTCGAATCATATAATTAGTTTTAATTACGATCCATTTTCAACTTAGCTACAAATAATATTTGAACATTAGACAGATTAACTGTAATAATTAAAAACACAGTTTACTTAATTAATTTTCATTTAATTTACTGATTATGTATGAGACAAATTTGTTTTTAGACAAAAATGATTCCATAAATTCTTCTAGTTTCAATCAAACAGGAATTAAAGAATATTTTGGTACATACCCAAAATATCGGCGACGATGCGTTCAACTTCTTTCAAAATGAGCGAATTTCAATTTTCATGTACAGAGCTCTGCGCCTGAAAAGTACAAAAAATAAATCAGCTTAAGATTATTTTTTGTATAATAAATATTTAATTCTTTTTTTTTATTTTTTAAATATAAAAAAAAATTAAAACATTCCCGACGTTTTTTAAAAACTTTATAAAAAAAAATAAAAAAAATAATTAAAAATTAAAAATAAAAACGATAAACTACCTTACAACTATTTCCAACTAAAGCAATATCAATCACGTAATTACTATTTTTCTAAAAATTAAAACAAATACACTCAATTTCATTGAATTACCACGGACGCGTACAACATTCGTAATTGAATGCATCGTTTCAAGTTATTCATATTGTGAAATATCCGCGGCGTTTTTTACAAAAGCTGTTATCAGTGTTATTTCTAATGGAAATAAGGCTAACTCCAGTTTCCCAGCGCCTCGAGCGAGCGAGACGGTGGGAAATGCCGCGACACGTTCACTGTGAGAAAATAACATATTTAGGCAATTATTAATTTTTCGTGCTAATTTGGTTGAATGTTTGCTTATATTATAACAGTTTTGTAAGGATGTAATTGCGAGTTAATTATGTGAACCTGATGTCAATACGCTTTATCCCACGAACGATGAGACATGCTGCATTATTAGTTTCGTTACAGATTATGTATATTCCGGCGATGTTAGATATAAAACATTTATATTAACAATAATATTACATTAAAAAGTAAGTTAGGTTTTTTTTTGTAAAATATAAGAAATAATTTAAAAAATACATCAATTTTTTAATACTCTATCTGTCAGTCTATTCGTCTCTTTGTTATGTTAACCAAAACTGGACTGGTTTTGATAAATTTTGGTATAGATATAGATTTAATCTGGAATAAGATCTTAGGTTATTTTTTGTCGCGAAAACAATACATGAAGTGAAACAGAGGATGAAAATTTGTATGGAAGACATTTTCAAGGAAATAATCTTTAAATAGTCATTCAACACAAAAGAAGTCGCGAGGGCCAACTAGCATTACTAATGTGAATTTATTTGTTTGTTTGTTACGCTTTCACGCCATAACTCGACTGATTATGTTTGCATACTCGTTGTCAGGCCTACAAAAAAAGGACATACAGAGCTTTTAATCTAGAAAGTAAAAAAATAGCTTTAAGACAGTCCATTAACATAACTCTATCTTAACACAAGCGAAGCCGCGGACGAAACTTAGTACTATATATTTTTTTAATGTACATATTTTATTTATCACCGAAATAACCAGTGTGAGATAGCAATTCTTAATTACCATTAGTAGACGAAGTCAGCTCGTGTGTAGCTAAGTTATTTCACAAGGTAATTAGCGAAGTATCCTTGTTATCTATGATTGCCGAGTGACGTCACAAACTAAAGACAGGCGATGACATGTAGATGCAATGGAATGCGGCGCGGGCGTGCTGCTCGCGTAACGGTCCGCGCGACTTGCGAGACCTCTGACGTACGTTCTCATGCTCGGCCGCGGAGCCGATCGCTCTCCTCAGATAAGCCCGGCTCTTATACGAAACCCAATAAGCCATTTCCTTGAAGCTCTCACAAGAATACCGCTCCCGTCAAAAAAATGACCAACACCGAACAAAAAAGCCCGTGAATAAGGCGGGAGCGCAAAATAAGAATGGCCCCGATTCTGGGAAGGCTCGGCGCCGGTGCAGTCTTTACAACCTTTATAATGATCGCTTTTTGTGGCGCGACCCTTATTGGCTTATCGTGGGGCTGAGAACTGGCGCAGCGAGACGTGCGAAGCGGCTCCTTCCCGCCGCCGCGCCTGCCTCCAGTCGCCGAGACGTGCCCAGCGAGTCGCCCAGCGCCGGGCTCCGGCGGAAATCAGCAATCACTAGTTTTAGGTTCGGATTATGCGTGGACGGAAGCGTCTCGCCGCCCGACTCGAATACGATCATGAATGACGAAATGGTCGCGTTTATACTCGTACATACATAACTGCGGACATAATAATGACTGACCAATTTAGTAATGTGACATTTGCATATCGCACTCGGAATCGACCTACACGCAAATTTGGCTATCACGTCCCTCGCGCGGAGGAGCAGTCGTAGGAGCGCAGTCGCGGCGCGGCCGTCGTATATCCCTTCGGTGGGAAGTACGAAGGAAATGCTTATGAAACACGCGCCTACGCCGTGCACTGCAACGGAAGCGGAGGCGCACCGCTCATGATTCGGCATGACTGTAGGCGTCGCAGCCCAAGTGTCCCATATCCATTTGTCGGTTAGGCATGAATGAGTCGCGGAGCGGGCGAGGCGATATTACATATCAGGAGCAAAGGTTACTGAGCGAAGGGCGGTTGGTAGCGAGAACGACGTCAGCGTGAGATGCTGCGAGTTGACTCACAGCCACTGGGTACACGTGTCGCTGACGTAGCACCTGACTCATCTCACTTACTACGGTTTTAAGGGAGTTTTATATGTACTAACTTTGCACACTATTGGTGCAAGTATGAAACTTAGATCAATATATATTTAAATTTATTTAATATACAATTTTATATGTATTGTTTTATTTGTTAATAATGGGAATATAAAAATACATCTTTTTATAATATTAAATATTATATTAAATGTGTAATATGTTTGTGTTATTTTATTATGATCATAAAATAAAAATAATTAAGTAAATAAAATCATTAAGGTTTTTGTCAGTAATGGTTTTATTTAATTAGATATTATTTAATAATTATCATTATTAATATTCTCTTAGAACAGGATTTCAAAAAAACAAAACTCCTAAGACATCTATTGATATAATTATTCTTAATTTTAAGAAAGTGATGTAAGAAAAATTCCTGTACGCGAAGAAGTATTAATCTTTAACATTTATAAAAAGCGGCGCGGAATGCGTCGTAGTTAACGGCGTACGGACTACGGGTGTAAATGAATACGGAGCGGATTACAAACGGGAGGGTAATGAACAGCGGGGGTGAGAAGCGAGAAGTGGAGCATGCGCGGGCGCAGCGCGAGGGACGCTAGAGCCAGACGTCACGCTCCGCTAGTGACGTATGTCCTGTCGATAACGCGCTCGCCGCTACTACATCTCATTGTTTCAATTTATTACTTACGTACGAGAGATTGCTATCACTTCGATCGACACTTATCATTTGTTTCGTCTGTCATTACATTAATTTTTTTGCTTGGTATGAGTAATTACCAAACTAGAAATTTGTTGCTACCCACATTTGTAAAATAAAGAATTTTGAACTCGAATGAATGAAAAATAAATTTTAAGAAAAATATAAAATTTGAATTAAAATTAACATGTAGATCGAAAGTGACAGCAGCAGACAATCAAAAATTATAAATGAATAGATATAAATTCTAATCTTACGCTACTGTTTGTAAAATTCCATCATGACTGATAATCACAATTTGAATTCACTTTGCACACATCATTCACAGTTAACGTATATCGTCCAACGGTTGAAATGACACTTGTTTTCAGCACTTCGCGCGAAGTCCGGCCTCGAGTAGCGGTGTTCACTAAACAACGCGATAATACAAAAAGAAGTCAGAGGTTACGATGTTATCGATGGAGACATGAATATTCGAAGACGCGAGGGTCACGAGTGAACGGTCGGCGTAGCATCGCCCCGCGGCGTGAATGGAACGACCGACATTTTATGAATCGAAAGCCGTCGCTCATTGACCTGAGCACTCGAGCGACGAGCGGAGCCGGGCCGAGCGCCGTCGCTGCCGCCGCGCAGCTCCGCCGGCCCGAGGCCCGCGGCCGACGGTTCCGGCGCTCGCGCTGACGGAAGTGACGTTCCCACCGAACATGGCGGCGCGCGCGCAGGAAGTGCGCAGCTTACCTATCGGGACGTCTCCGCCGGCGGCCTCCTTGCGGCGAACGGAACGCACGGACCCGCATGCGCCGATTCCGATATCCGCAAAAGTGCGCGCGATCACCGACTTACGAATAAATTATTCGCGCCGTTATCTAAAAATATTCGTTTGCGACGCAGAGCGGTCGGAGGCCGCGGGGCGAGCCGACGCGGAATCGCACACACGAACTGCTTCCCCGCCGCGGGGAGACTGATGAGGGCAGGCCGCGCCGGCGCCGGCGGAGGCTCCGACGCACGCGCACACCGCCTGCCGTCCCTCTCGGCGGGAATGCGAGTCGGGCGGAGCGAGCGGGACCGCGACATTTCATTATCACAGTGTCGACTCGTGAACACCAATAGACCGAGGAGTAGGGACAAAATATTCGACCTTCACTTTACGTGCACGCACACGAGCGCGCCGCGGTCTCGACGAGAGGCACACATGCGCACGAGCCTCGCGAATTGCTTGCTCGTCGCAGCGCGCCGTCGCACTGCTGTGCTACTTTTGACAATTTTTCCAGAAAACTGACATGCAGCGCTGCCGTGGACAAGGCGCGGCTGCGCCACGTGGCTCCACCATGAGGGACACTGCTGCTAATCCTACTTCGCTCTAAAACATTTAATGAAATTTAATAATTTATTTCAAAATAATTTACTTCTTGTTGATTTTTTTTTATATTTGTAAAAAATATACAAGTTTACATAGTTTTCATAAAATACACACCAAAATTTTGTGACTAATAATCAATAAAACTTAAATAGAATGTTTTTAAATATTTACAAGTTTTTTGTGAGAACTACCCACATCTGTGGGAGTGAGCATGAGACACAGCACATTTCGCGTGGATAGATGATTTTGAAACAACATCGACCTATCCAAATAAAGCTTTAACAGAAATGGTTATTCGTAAATCAACTATAAAACTCAAAAATACCTATAAGTTGTACGTTTCATACCGAACTATATAAACGAAACGGAAACGGTACATTAAATTGTTTGAGAGCCTTACAATGCATCATAATTACAATTTGCGATTTTTTTGCGTCCAGAATAAGTTTTATTTGTATGTTATCTTATTTGAAACAAAATAATGATTTAATTAACATTAATAAAGTATTAATTACTCGGCGTAGCACTTATTTTATATCAGAATATTTATTTAAGTATTCCACCTACCTTTCGGGATTTTTTTTGTAATAATTTAAAAAGTATTAAACAGTAAGACACTAAATTAAGTTATTAAAAGCAATTTCAAATTATTATATATTAAAGATTTTTTTTTCTATAATTATTTTTAAACGTTGTAAAGTATTACAGTATAAACTTTTTGTATCACATGTATTGTGTATAAAATAACAATATTAAAATTATATATATACATTTTTTGATAAATCAAACTTTAAATGAATATACAATAATAGAAAGGGATAGATAAAGTGACCAACTACTACAATTTTTAATATTTTGCGCTGGCAATACATTATTTTGACCGAGAATTAAAAAAAGAGCGTATGAAAAGGGGCTTTTAAATGAAGATATTATTAAATAACAATAACAGATAAAATTTAATAAGTCTATTATGAAAAAATTTATTTTTGTAGAAACATGTATGTAATTGCATTGAAAAGCAGAAAGAATAAGTTAAATAAAACATTTGAAATATATTTTATAATATATATATTTTTAAAAAATTATCTTTTAATATTATGAGGACAAAACAAGTCTAAAAAATGTCCCTTTAAATAAGAAGAAAATAAAATTACTAAAATTCCGTAAATATTTTCAGCTACACTTAAAGCGCTATACATTTTTTATTTATTATTTAAGCTAATAATAAAATTTTATGATAATTTATTTTATAATAACCTTACAAAAACACCCTATTTTCTAATGAAGATAATTTAGATGACTTTCTAAAATATACTGACACAAAAGGAATAAATAAACCGTGATTTCCGTCCAATAAAATAATGCAATCGTAAGGTCTCCATAAAATGTCTATTTTGGTTCGAAATTTGGTCAAAATGTTGAATTTTTTTACAACCCCATATAGGCGCTGAGTTGTACAGGGGGTTGGAAGTCAGAAATTGCGCGAAAAGTGCGTGCCAGTGTTGCCACACGCAGGCGTAACAGTGCGCGTGATTCCGCGCCCGCGGCTCGCCACGCGCTGGGACACGTTTATATTTTTAACAAATTTCATACTTTACTTCTTTAAATCTTTCATTTGACATTAATAATAGTTATTCATACTGAAACAATTGAACATAGAAAGTTCAGTAATTTTATCTTATTTTAAAAAGTAGGCCAAAAAGTTCTGTAGGCATATGTACCTACAATATCGACCCCAATTTTATTATGTTCTTTCATTTATAATTTTTATTTGATTTAATACGTTTAATTTTGTATAAAGAATTAAAATAAATTATAAACATTAATGGAATATAATTAAGTTATTTAAAAACTAAGATATTTTTAACTCTAGTGTAAATGTTGAGGCGTGTTTGAGTGCTGGAATCCGGTATTCTTATCAACATAGGGCCGAGCCTATCTAATCTTGGTCTCACAGTCTCAGATAAAAGTTACTTCTTTTTAAAACAAATTCATAGAAATTGTCATTCATACCCCTACTAATATTTATTTATCTAGCTATATGAAACATAAATACATTTATATTTATGATTTTTAATATTCTTATGTGATTATAAATATATAATAAACTTTTTATGGTAACACTATAAATAATTTTTTGAAGGTGGACATATTTCTATATTTTGTAAACGATTAAAATTAAAATAAATAAGTGTTGCTGTTTACAGCTTGAAGTATTTGTTTATACTTTTTAATAATGGCCGATAAATGACCGTATGCAAGGTTGAATGTTGCCAGTGCAAAAATAATGCCGCCATAAGCTGATACATTGAGGCGATAAGAAGTAAAATTTGCTAATCCGCTGCTCTAACTCAAACTCGGTTACAATTTTATTAAAAGTTGAAGAAATATTTTTATGTCCGATTAAACATTAAGAAATTAGGTATACAACTGCTCACAAATAGGTATTATTTAAGAAATTGTTATTAACAATAAGTAGCTTTAGAAGACTTTTTTTTTAAAGTTATTTTTTTTCTAGTACTTTATAAAATGAATATATGTTTTGGGGATTAAAAACGTGAATTTTTTAATCATTTTTAATTTGTTATTAATAAATATTATTCAGTGTATTTTATAATTATACTTAATAATTTGCTAACTTAAAATTTTGTTAAAAAAAGGGAGAATATAAATACAAATGGTATAAAAATAATGGCAACATTAACTAGAGTTTTCGTTATGTTTAAAAATATATTAGTCTATATATTGAGAAAGAACATTATTTACCTAAGCATATAATTTTTAATGCAAAAATAACTTGAGAATTTTTGTGTAGTTTCTAATTAATTATTATACCAAAAAAAATTTTAAATTATATCGAAACAATTATTTTATATTCATTTCATAGGTTTAAAGAGCCAATTATTGAACTATATTCCCGTTGGCTACACGTTTCATATTATTAGAAGGAATGTTTACCCAACTCCGAGGGTAGATGTAAAACAGGGTTAGGGTAAACAACAATGTGCTGCTCGTTACCTTTGTTCGTTTGGGGTAACATCTAATGTGTCATTCCGCGTGTCTTCAAAACGGGAACACTAGTAGGAACATCAGAGGAAAGACACAGGGCCGTGTAGCGTGCTGCACTCGTCTTCTCTCAACCGTGACGTCCGGCCGGGGTCAGCGAACGCAGGGCCGCTGATCACTTTCTTATGCCCGACAAACGACCCTCCGAGATGTCATTAACATGATCTCTCCTCCCTTCCTAGATTTACACACCGGAACCGTTTAAACGTCACTAACTATGTCACACTCAACCAGGATGTCACTGAAGTCCACGGATGACGGAAGGTATCGAACGTTTATAACGACTCGAAAGCGACGTATTTACATATAGTCGTTTCACATCTATGCGATGGCGATTATCGGCATTACGACCTTTTATAAGACGTGGTGGATGATAAATGTTGTTTTAATTAATAATTGTATTAGAGTATCGGTGCGTACGCGTCGTCAGCTCGGGCGCAACCATCAACGCTAACAGATTGATCACGGCAATGTATCACACGTGCAGTCCGCTAGCGGCCCTTCTATTTGTAAACCGGCGCCGAGGGCCGCGCATTCCTATCGTGCCTCGTGCCCTGCGCTCCGCCACCCAGCCGCTCGTAGCGATGCACTCCTACTCAAAGTACGACTCATGAATCACTTACATTACTATTGTATTCGACTGTATTTCGCTTAACCCTTTACTATCGAAGCAGTGGAACGCATGCGCCACTGTCGAAACGTCTAATTCCGTTAGCGGTCCAAGAATTTGTCTCGATTCTCAAGTTCTATTAAAGGAAATGCTACTGTAACTGTCACATGCGCTATATTGTTAAGAAGATTTTGTTAACTATTTAGACCATTTATGTAAGCAATATTTTGGAAGAAAGCAAAGTGTATGTGAACGTTTATAGTAATGGGGTCTACAACTCTCCATACATGCATAATGACATTAACAACTGCGTGTTACTGATTATAAAATTTTAACTTGAATATAAATTACGTTTCAGAAATTGTTTAATTATATAAAATAGCATATATTATGAACGACAAGATCGATTTGATATTATCTAAGTATTACCGTTTCTACAAATTAAATTAAATTTTGAAATCTACCCGTATCATAAATCTCTGATAACATCTAATATTATGTAGGTACTATCAAATAAAGACATTCAATTGAAGAATTTTCTAACCTTATTAAACAACAATTTAGTAGGGTTTTGCACTCTCATCTACGCACAGTTATTAATCCCAAAGGTTCTGATACTAAGATTTTTATCATAGTGAATGAAATCCTAAGAAACAACGACAATATTGTCATTTTATTATGTCAAAAAATCGTTCTTTTGATTTTGCAGGTTAAATCATTTAAATATCCTTGTCTAACTTCAGTGCACTACCTATCCACTTAATATCTCCATTTCATCTGACCATTCAAACTTCCACAATTTCGTTTTCTTGGTACAAAGAAATCCACAAATAATACTAAATGGTAAGCATTGATAATGAGGTGTATCGAAGTACAGTTCCCGCATTCCAATGAATGGTGAGGGGTGCTGAGAGGAGGGAACTTAACGGGAGGGGGGAGACTCGCATGCCTGCGCGTGCGCCGCTACGACATTACTCCTAACAATCGTTACAACAAATTCTAACAGGTGTCTACTTTAATACAATTTTCCGTGTAGTTGACAGCAGCATATTAAGTAGTTCAGCATATCTCAAGAATTTGAAAGGAACGGTTCTTTTTAATTGATAGAAGGTGGTATGTGTAAAATTGACGACGACACGCAAAGAATACAGACAGGAAATATTATGGTTATTGCTGGTGTTTATTGCACACCATAACATCTTCCAGTTACCTCTAAGCGCGATAGTATACGTTTAAAATTGCACCTTTGTTCGATATGGTACTGTCATCCAAAATCCAATAACTAAAAAAGTTGACCAAAATTTTGTAACGCCTGACAGACATGGTATCGGTAGCTAATCGCATAGCTGTTAAAAGTATAAATTGTTAAATAACACTACTTTAAAGTATATTGTGAGACATTAAGAAAACTGATGATGAAGGTACAAATGAGGGAGCAGTGATAAAAAGTCGAAGAGAACTAGAGGAAAACCTCATATTTATAATTTTTTATTTGCACCAGAAACTTGCAATGCGTGGCTGAGTAAGTATGTATTCATGTATACTTATAATATACAATACAGAATAAACAAGTTTTTCATCAAACAAATCTACCTACTAAATTAAGCCCCCCTACAACAAATACCTACTTAACATTACATAATAGGACATAAATTGTCCTAACGTGTTGAATGTAAATTTTATAAGGTTCTCACTATTCTGGACAAATATTTCATTTATCTAACGACCACATTTAATTTCATAAATATGAAACAAGAATCTTTGGAATCTTATTTAACTTGTTTGTCGAGAAGTCCGAATAGAGTCAATCAGCGGCAAGCTGGATGAGTCGATTGATGAAGTACTAGTGTTTACTGGAATGTTGATGACTGCGGTGCAGTGTCATAAATGAGTCATGTCTCTTCGATCTGGCGGCCAGCGTAAGATATTAAGAACATGTTCATCGTGGTCTATTGGAATGCGGATGCTTCCGAGAATTAACAGCTACGCGATCATTTGATCGATTCCTTCCTATCACGGTTGTGTCACTGTCAAATCACTTCGCCGAAGACGATTCCATGTTAGTGCTATATGAAATCATCATTTTTGATCATAATGCAAATCATGGTGGTGATTTTATCTGCTTATAAGTTTTTGAATGAATAATTTTGTCAATTGTCAATTTTGTAAGTATGCTAAAAGGTTATTTAAACTCTATTTTAAGAAGTAGAGTTACGATATTGTTACATAGCCCATAACCACCCTAAAAGTCTTAGACAAAAATGTAAAAACAATAAATTAACTTAATTAGGTGCTAAAAGTATTATATTTACTAAAGTACCTTTGCGGCATTTTTTAAAAAGATTTTACTTATCCCAGCATCTCGATAAACAAACTCTTCTAGGTGTACCATATCATGCACAATAGAAATCTAAATTGGCTAAGGCTCTTTTAAGTTTTAATATAAGAAAGAAACTACATATAAACTTAACTACAAACGATATATATGGACATAGTGGTAGATCGAGGATTTCACCTGGGAGAAGGGCAGCTTTCACCCAGGTCAAATCTTAATTGACGATAGGCTTCATCAATGTAAACATTGAAATCCCGTAGTAAATACATAAAAATTTATATTGCTAATCGATCGTTAGGTTTGAAATGTATCTACTATATCTTCTCATAGAAATTTAAAATTTAATAATATACCTGATAACGAAAATTGTACTGTAGGATATAACTTTTCATTTCAGTTAAATATGCTAGGAAATTAATATTATATCATGCTTAATTTGTGATTAATTAAGCTTGTAAATTTTGAACACCTTAGCCCCTAACCCCTAGTCTATGAACACCAATAACACAACTATTTATTTGGATTGTCAAGTAAAATCACGCATTCCAAGAAAATTTTCTTAAATACTTTATATAAAAGTATAGCTCAACTACCTATAAGAACCTTGTTACAACCAAGAATTTTTAAGCCAGTCAGGTTCTTTAGGCAGATTGTTTTTAGAGCTCCTTATCTACAAAGGAGAAAAAATCTTTAACTTAAAATTTAGGATCTCCGTTGTCCGTTGCTTGACGATCTTTCCAAATCCTTTAGAAACCAGATAAATATGGTTAGATTACAAAAAAAGGATAAAAATACAAGTTTGTATTGAACCCTTGGTACGCGAGTCCAACTCGCACTTGGCCAACGTTTTAGAAATTTTTCTTGCAATATTCCATCATAGCATGAACAATTAATCTATAGTTATCTCCATAATTGTAAAAATTGCGATTTTAATCTCCTCAGCATTGATTTTGAAGAGATGTGCGAAAATATAATCTTAATAACATGTCAGTGGTGATTGTGTCGGAATCAATTTCGGTATTTAGGACCGAGAGTGTAAATGAATGTGCGTCTCGTTCGAGGTCGTGAGCTGCAGATGCATGATATGGAAACACCGCTTTCTCCCGAATGTGAACAGCACGTAAGGATCGATATTTATGACAGAACGTTGACACTGATAATAACATAAATGGTATTTACTGCAATATCAATGGAGGCATTCCTCGGTAATGGTACACCGGTAGAGCAACATTGTAAGGTTGGGTTAGAGCAGCTTGTGGGCCGCGGGGCGGGCGGAGGCCGAAGAGGCACGTGCGCGCGGCAGGTGCGTCCGCGCAGCCGGCCACCTTGTTATCGTCGCGAGAATTCCCCGCCACTTGAAATTGCTGCTTATTTAGGGTTGTGCGGGTGTTGCTCTGAATACATGCTGTAATTGCTCTCAACCCGATGGCTCGATTACATTAACTTTATTCCATTTTAAAGTAATTACTGATTCTGAGCATAAATTGTGAAGACAGGTGCGCTATTTCGAGCTAATCATGGTTAGTTTTAAAAAATTTTAGTTAAATAATTACACATTCTGTGACTTCCTTATTTGAATCATGTTTTCCTCTTTTTAATTGTGAGATAAAAGAAGAAAGGTGCAGTCTATTAATAGTTAATTAGTCCTCATTAATACTTAAAGTATTATAAATAGCTAATGCCTATGGATAATTAGATTTTCAAATAAGCAGTGATGGATCTGTAATTATTTATGCTCAATACTCTTCATATAAGATAGTTGATTTATACTTACATTTTCTAAGAAGATTAAGTGTATCAAAATGAGTAGCTACAGTGTGTAATGTAAGTTATAGCAGTGCAACAGTCGCAGCGTGATTTAGTGTATAATCTGTACCTTACACCCTTCCTTAAGTAAGTGACCATTTATAGAAAAGTATATTTCAAAACACGGTTATTAAAAAAACTATAGGTAATTTTCTATAGTGTAATTATTTACATAACAATTTTTTGTTTCAATTGCTAGTAAATTAATAAAACAATGTGTAGGAGAGGAGAAACAGTTATTAAGTGCCATTTTGTCAATATAACGGCGTGAGTGTAAAGAAAAGAGATGACCAAATAGAAATAAGAAATGAGAAATATATAAAATTACAAAATTTTCAAAATTCTCGGAAAACTTTCTATGTAGTGAATTTTTTTTGCACCCAAGGACTGTATGTGGAAAAAAACACTGATAACGATAATATTAACTGACCAATTTGTGTATTCCAGTTACCTGTAGTATTTCAAATCAAATATATTGAACTGTCTCCTTTTTTTTAATTAAGGATCCTATTTTTTCCTGTACCCTTGTCAAAATGTATACAAAATTTCACGATAATCGGCTGAACAGATGAGGCGTGAAAGCGTCATTAACCAAGCAAACTAACAATCATTTTATTTAAAATATATTAGAGGGACTATATAATAATTGTAGATAATTAACATATGTTTGTATATTAAATAAAATAATGTAAAATAAAATACATAAAAGAATGACACTTAAAATAATAACAGCGGGTGTACTTTGGGTGTCAACTTTGGGACCACAGAGCTGGCACCTATGTACGTTGATGACGGGATTAGTTAGGATATTACCTAGACGCAGTGGCTTGTATGAGGCGTAATTTTTTGTAATAAAATGTCTTTTTATATGATTGTAGACAATTTATCACATAATTATAACTTTAAAATGAACTTTTACAAGACATCTGTATACAATTTCTGGCATGTTTAATAAAATTAATAATAAATAATTATATTAATTGGTTTCCGCGACTTCTACAGCATATTAATTAGTCTATTTCTTTAAAGGACTATGTGTTATACGTGTTTGCCCTATTTCACTCCTTTTAAGTTTTATTTGCGACGAAAAGTGGCTATGTACGCCACAGTTCAATTTATACAGGGACGCTGATAAGCAATAATATGTCAACGCACAAAAAGTCAAATTCGGAGATGTTGATATATTCTGGTAATGCGTTACATGTTTTACATTATTCAAAAAAAGTTCAAGTAATTTAAATAAAATAAGTACGGAACAAAATGTCTTTATTTACTGATAGGACTATTGTGTGTTACACTTTTTGCGATATTCAATAATGTCTATCTGAAATACTTATTATTATATAAAACTTTTTATTATACCAATCTACATTAAGTTCATTATGCCTTTTATCAAAATAGTAAAGAAAAAATGGATATATACATCTTCAAATTTATTAAGAAGAGGTTTGACATCTATAGACGCCATTTTATCAAAATGAAGTCCGTGTGGCTTGACACAGTATTGCTTATCAATGTCCATATATAGGTACTAAAATACATCAAAATTTGTTTAACGGTTCATCGTTAAAATCAAACAAATAAACAGACAGATTTATTATATAAGTATGAATACATACGTTAATAGATGTCGCCAGGTGGACCACGGTTTGCCTGAAAAAATGATCTAAATGAAATTTCCAAGTATCATTTGTACCGCTGTCATTTTTGTGGTGAATGTTTTTTTGGAACTTTCTTTATCATCTCCAGGTTTACCTTAAATAGGTTTATTGTAGGTATATAATAAAAAGGGATTCAATCAATATCCCAAAATAATTGGTCACGGGAAATATTAAAACGACACTTAAATGTGATCGTGTGATTCCCTCAATAATTGAAGCAATTTCATTATATCTCTAAACTGATTAATAAAATCACATCGAGGCTACCTGCATAACATTGCATGGTTTTTATCATTTAAACAAATGGGTTTAAAACCGCTTATCGATTCAGTTTTCCCGACTCGCTTGATTCACTCAGTACTTTTTCTTGAAGGCGAGGTATGAGGAGGTTAGGCGAAAATCAGCTATATCTTCCCTAGGTATTTCTTAGGATTTTACTTCTCTACCTTTAGACTGTTGTAAAGTAGGGGCGTGAAGGATGAGCACTGAGCCCTTCATCGCCGTAACAAATCGCACGTACTCTTTGTGTTAATACTACTTTTGAAAACGGTACTGAGCCCTTAATTTGATACTTAATTAAAATTAATGGCCCAGTACCATTCAGTTCAGTATGAAGGTATCTCAAGATAGAGGGAATTATATTAGATGTCCAGTCCAGTATAACACTCTATATAAGCCCGTCATTGTTACGATGATTCAAAAATTATTGGTATTGTTTGGTGTTGATCGAGTTTTTATACTATAATTGTGGTAGAGTTTAGTTGTAGTACACTGACTACAGCTCGTATATGAGTCGTAGACGGTCGGCTCAACTGGAGAGGTGAACTCCCACAAAATATCGGTGCAAAATAGTTAGTATCTAGTTATGTTACCTTCTGTGTTTCCTACACTGAGTGAAGGAGCCGAGTGCCTTACCTCCTCATTCTTCGCCTTCACCTCTTTCAAGCCTGCATTTGTGGCTTTTTGGTGTTGCAAATGCGATGACTTTACTTAGGTTTCATCAGACTACCTGACTGTACTGTTTACCCGATGCTTTCATAATAAAAAAATATTTCAAAATGTAATATGTATTGTTTTTTAACATCATTCTGGTGATATTATAATGTCGATATGTTTATTTGTTACAATTTCACGCTGTAACTACCTAACTGGTATATATTACTGGTGCTAAAAAGGGCAGAAAAGGTTACAGACCAAATCAGCTACCTCGTGGTAAGGCACTTTAGTTCATAACCTAATCTTTTTTTACGTAGATAACAGTTCATACAGTTTGCATACAGATATTTTTTCTTACTTATTTTATTATACACCTACTGTTGTACATAGCAAAGATATGAAAGTTTAATCTTTAACTTTTTTCCTAGTCGTCAAGTTTTATTGATTCATATTTCCGCACTTAATTTTAGCATCGAATACAATTTTTCTTCTATCTTATTGTAAAAGAAGACACATAGAATTTTAAAACTATACGTGAAATATTATTTACGCATAAACGCGGGGTCCCTTAAACAGCGGCGCTCGTAGTAATTGGTACTAGGCACAATCTCCTGATCTGTATAGATTGCCTAGCCAAATAGTTTATAACAAGTAGTCTGCGTTATTCTAATGTTTAATATATACTGTAAAGTTTATCATAATTCGCTCAATAGTTTTGTGCGAAAAAGCAATAAATCCATCCATCTCAACACCCAAACATTTACCAATCTTCTCCATCTTTCGCATTTATGTATATAGTAGTAACAAATGGTTATGGATCTTCTATATGTCGCTCCCTGCATAAAAGTACAATAGTACCTCATATTCCTATTTTTTATTCCAACACTTTCTTCTGTTTATAGCTATACAACTACGTTAAATAACATTATTAAATAATGACTATATAGAAAGCATCATATAATTGTTATTATGAACAATTCTTTCGTCGCCTAAGGAGCGAATTGCACTTGAAATCTTTGTTAAGACTTTCATTAACATTTACATAAGTTATTTCTCATTGTTTTACACCAGAAAGAATTAATTGTTAATGCCTTATTTTGGACATAAACAACTTTCATAAGTGTCTACATACGACCTATCTGTTACTAAGTTATAAAGTTGTTTTATATCATTTACGAGAGTGAAACATACAAGTATAATCCTCACCTAAGACTTGGTTTGTTGTTCGATTGTGTATTACTTTATTGTAAAACATTAACGCTGGAAAGACAAAAGTTTATAAGCGACATTTGGGTAATTTTACAGAAAAATACGTTAAATTGAATTTAAACTAGAAAACTTTTTTATTTATAAGAATTATAAAAGTTAAAAAAATTATTTTTTTAGCGAAATTTCCATGACTAACAGTAAGTTCGATATTCCGTGAGGTCTAAGGGTTATTTTATTTTTTATCTATTTGACCTCTTTGATAATCTAAAGGTCTCAGAAATTTATTAAACATCTTTTAATTCGTGCATACGAAGATGAGACTACAGTTAACACATAGTCAGAGGGCCTAATATCGGTAAAGATTTTTTAACATTTAATTGTTTATATTTAATAAAATAATTGGTTTATTATATTTTACACAAATAAGAAGTTATAAAATTTTTTATTTCAGGTATACCTAATATTTAATTTACCAATTTTCAGTATTAGGATAAAAAGCACTCTATAAAAACCCTTCCACTAGAGGACTTTGTCTCTAAAAAAGGGGGAAAAACCGCCTTACGTGAATAGTATTATTACAGGTTAAGAATTTTTATTTTCAGTTCTTATCATTTACTGATGTAATGCTCGAATTTGAACTGTTTCACTACCGGCGAATGTTCTTGGTGAGAGAGCACCCTTACATTACAGACAAATATTCGCGATGAGGGAGCACCTTTAAGATTGAATGATCTTGTGCTTTAATTATTGAGAGTATTTGAATTTTTGTTTATTTATGTATTTATTTATTTATTTATAAAGGTGATAATTCAATAAATAATCTAATAAAAGTGTGATAGTCCTTTTTATTATCAAAAATAGAGGATAAGTTCGAATATTATTTTTATATGTTTCTAAGTATGTTAAGCGATATCTTCTTCTGATCTCTGATCATCCTTGACCGATTTCATTCAATACATCAATTCATTCAAATGCTTTTATTAAATAAACTAGAGAGGCGCTATAACAATATGTAAAAATTGTAAACCCGGTTTTTATTATTTATTGTTACAGTGGCAATTGAAAGTATAATATTATTCTGCGGTAATTTAAACTCTCCTTTTAGCCGGCCGACAGACTGACAACAAAAATATTATAAATAATGTTTTCATAGATTACGTAGATACATTTACTTTAATAAAACTTAGGTTGATATTGAAACTAAAAAAATATAGAAAAAACAGGACACCAAAACCAAAAAATAAAAAAAAATGATCTTGCTCTGTTTATAGGTAAAAAAATTCCTATTGATATGAAACATAGTTGGCTATTGATTCAATACTTTATTTTACTGGAATGAGTAATTCATGAATCATAAGCAATTAACATAAATATTGAATTTGCATATGAAATATTTTATCAAAAATAATTATTAATATTTTTTGCGACTTAATAATTGGCATAGAGCGAAAACTTTAGAGCCCAAGTAATGAAAATTCTTATTTCTGTATATCTCTCCTTTATATTAATAGGGTTCCGTAGTCAAATCGTAAAATATAGCTAATTGTCTCTATATATAATTTTTAAAAATGTATTAAGTCATCACAAAATTCTGAAATGCTTTAGAGATATCAATCCTACTAAAATGAATTTATTACTATTTCTGAACTTTTATAAATATTTACAGTATTATAGCTCTTACGTATATTAAAATAATTTATAAATATATAATGACAAAGAACCGGCGATTCTATTTATACTTATTGTTAAATAATTTTTACAAAGAGAGCTTTGAAGAAAAATAATATTTTTCGCCACTTTGTATTTCTATACATTTGATAAGGTTCACTTTCATATATTGGTTTGTTTATTAACGTTGACTAAAAATGTAACTTTAAAAATTATAGGTACCGAAATGAAAATATATTTGAAAATGATTTCAATTTTATCATGTATAGTGTACACAACTCTTTTGGCACCACTGTGTTTCATCCACAACCACTAAAAGACCACAGAGATAGCTTTTACATTCTTACCAAAATTGTTACGGAACCCTTCCGTTTGCGTCAAAATGAAATTGTTATTTAGATATGTATGCTTTTTTACATTTTAAGATAAATTTCTCGTTAATTTTTAAAAATTTTTACTTATTGAAAGGTATGTTAATGTGATTGGTAAGTAAATTAGTTCAAATATTCAACTGAACATTGATTTAAATGTTTTTTTTTTTTTTTTACAAAAATGTAATAATATTGTAATAGATAATATTGTTGTAATTCCTATTTTTAAGTTTATCGCAAAACCTAAATAATGTGTGTTCAATTTTAATAACTTATCTTTTTGCGGTTTTTCACACTAACTTTAGAATTTCGACCTCATTTGTGTAAAGTGTAAACATTTGTCGATTAATAGGCAAAATGGATAAATAATAAAAATTATTATAATATTTTGAATAATAATGATTTGGCCTATTATTTACGAATTTAAAAGATCGTAATTATTGATTAACCTTATATAGGTATACTTAGCCGCGGTCGGGGCAATTGCATTCTTCTCCTTTTGGGGACTATCAAATGGAATAATATGAAATCATCTCCTTCCGAGGAAATTTATACGAAAATTGCCTCCAATAAAATCATACAAAATTGTACTATCCTCAGCATTGAGTTGAGAGCCGAGTGGTTAGAACACGTCGATCTTTACCGATTATCGCGGGTTCAAACCCCGGCTAGCACCGCTGATTTTTCAAGTGCTAAATTTGTGTTTAAATTCATCTCGAGCTCGGCGGTGAAGGAAAACACCGTGAGGAAACCTGCATGTTTCGGAAGAAATTCTGATGAGGAGAGGAGGCCTTTGCCCAGCAGTGGGATATTTACAGGCTGTCACAGCTACATAAATCATAGATTTGTGCCTGTCTAACTGATATACGAAGTCTTTAGGTTGAATAGCGTAATGTTTTATTTATTATATACTTATTTTAATTTGTCCATAAATAGGTACATAAAATCAAGAAAAATACGAAGTTCACCTAGCTATATCGATTAAAATTTCAACACCGGATATCCAGTCAATAATTGCCATGCGAATTCTTTACAAAATAACTGTAATACAGATAAGTACAATTTTATCGATATTTTTACGGAACTTAAAAAAATTAGATAAAGATCGTTTCTGTATTAGTGATACGAGTAGCTGCTTTGTTGTCCAACATGTCTGACATGATGACATAACTCCTAATTTAATAGATTAATTGGATCGGTAATTAGTTCCTCGGATGATATCTCGTAAACAGACAAGTAGCAATTTCTAATGACAGTAGTCTTCTTCGCTGTTAGAATTCAATATTTATAAATGTAGCAATGTGTTAATTATAAATACGGGGAGTTTGTAGACATACGTCAAAAACGTTTTATTACATTTTACAACGTCATAGCCTCTTGTATGAAAAGGAGCGAAATGTTCTTTCACTGTTAATAAATTGTTTTGTTTAAGTGAATAATACAATTACATATTACATGTGCTCAACATAAACCTATTTGAAAATGGTTTTTATACATTTTGCAATTTGCTCATGTTTTTGTGCCATTTACAAGTAGGAAATTGATTTTACAGAAAAAATTAAAAAATATTCTTAAATAGTCTTATTTAGACTTGAATTCCTGATACACGTGTAGCGGTTAGTTCAATCTGCGGTAATTATATCACAAAGAAGGAAAAGTGTATGGCAACTAGTAATGAATTGCAGAATTCGAATATAACTGGCGATTGATGAATGATAAAGCATTATCATTCCTTAACCGACAATTACGTAGTTAATTACCGCATATGTACCGTATTTAATACTAAACAATACAAAGTATGTATGTCTAAGACTCTTTTGACTAATGTCTGCGTACGGACGTTATCATATTTAAGTCTATATTCGTATGTTAAGTTGACGTTTTCTGGCATAATTAGGGTAGGGCGGAAACGTACGTCTTAATTGTATGAATATTCAGTTTTTTTTTTAATAGATAAGACAATTCTTATAATAAGTATTTTATATCTAATTCATATTCTCACATTAAACAGTTACCCAATGTGAATGAATTAATTTTGTGGACCATTCGGGTTTGACATGTTTAGCTACTAAATATATTTTATCTTTCTTTGGAATTTTAATTTCAAGCATTTGACAAAAAAAAACGATATTATCTTATATTTGTTTTGCTATTAATATGACATTTCATATTTAGTCTGTGGTTTAATGGAATGTAATACAAGACAAAATCTAAGATAAATCTAAGAGTACAACAACGATGCGTTATTACAGAGTAAATAAGCCTATCGTCATATGATATGTTATTTACACTGTTAATACAGCGTGTATATGCGTTGATGGTCGAGTTATTAAATGATGTGTTTTCTCGCTAAAGGAGTGCGATTTGGATTTGAGCTGTCTGCTTTTGAATATTGTTCGTGTAAAGAATTCGATTTAGGTAGTTATTTTTAACAATATATTTTTGCGTTAAGGGTGGATCTAAAACCTAACGCTGCCCCGATATACCTTTTACACCAAAATGTTACCGAGATATTCTACAGTAGACAACAAAAGCTATCTATATATGCAAATTCTTACAGATGATCGAAGAAGAACCAATGTTCTATGATCTTCACGGGTCAGTATTTTTGGCAACATGTTTCCTACACGAAGGAGGCCAAAAATTAGGAATCAAATGAGTATCTGTCGATAAAGTTAAGTTGCTTAGGACGAAACGAAAGTGGAACAGGGTTTGTCAACATGGACTGTCAGCTGGCCCCGGCGATAGCGCTTATCGCCCGCGGGACATAGTCCGCTCATTCACAAGCCGCTCCATTCATGCTCCCGCTCCTATCGCGGTGTGCTCGCTAACATCGTCTTTAAGACGTTACCGACAAGGTTCAGATTCAAATAGCGGTTCGTAGTTTACTTGTGCCGCGGGCAGGGGGGCGGGGTAATGTAGATCGAGGATATCGCGGGGTCAGCGCGGATTGCAGGCGCCCGATAAACGGCGATGGCGTCCGAACCAACGACCCACCAATAAATAATACACAATCGAAACAAACGTGCATTAACTATTAACTTTACTTTCGGCGTAGTTGTGAACGTCCACACGTAGCGACTCTTCAGCTAATTCGTATCGCCTTTGGTTCATTGTACTTGTATGAAACTATTAACAAAGAGTTGTGTGAACCTATGTCCCATTCACTTATTGCGTGCTGGTAGTAAACATGATAAGAAGTTGTATATGTTGAAAGAAACGACTGATATTATATCATTTTTATTTATTATTTTCTGATCGGTATTATGTTTATGTAGACGTAAAGGTCCGTATTGACCCTTCGATATCTCCATACGATACAACTTCGGATGTTATAGACTTTAAGACTCTCATAAAGATATGAGGCTTTCAATTCAATTCAATTCTTGTCCGTAGAGGTATTAGTATGAATGAATTTTTATCTTTTATTTAAAACTTCTAATGGATTTAGCGTTTTTAATATTCTGGGACAATTATGCGAATATTAATTACGAGTCCTAGCCGGTAGGCTTAAATGATTGGTTTTTGACGTGTCTTATTTTTGATGACACTTATGCTGCGTGATATTTTCAGACTAATGAAGGTACATATTTTATCATATGTAGTTATTTATTACAGTTAGTTAGTCATCTCGAGATTTTATTTGTTACAGATAAATTGAATCATTTATATTGTGAAATCATGACGCATATGATGATTATTTCCGGGTCCACTTTTTTGATCTCACAGGGTACGTCCTTGATGACTTCACAGTGTCATGAGTTATGCGGACGCTGCGGAGGACCTTCAGGAATATCTTGTGTTCTTAGAATCAATAAAAATCAATGAGAATCGATGAGTCATTTCTAATGTTTTGCAAAATCTTTTATTTGTTCAATTGTAGAATTATCCTTCTTATGCAAATGCTTCCTTTACACCGATGTATGTACTAATTCAAAGCAAACTATACATATGTTAAAAAAGAAAAGCTGAGAATTTGAAAGATTCGTTATGTGATGTCATAAAAAATTACATTGCATCCGTAAAAAACATGGTCGTTAGTACTTCTATAAATATATTGTTTCAAATTATTGGTGCGCACTACTCTTATATATCTGCATAATTCTTATATCTAATCTAGTTGGTTTTAAACGCAATTTCAGGAATCACTACCTGAACAGATCACACATAGACGCCCTCTGTCACGGTGACTCGGCGGATTCGTTCACAACGCTCCGTGCACTTTTCTGAGATTTACCGAGTGAGGGTTATCTACTGGTCGAACAAGACGGCACTCATAGTTTGCGGGACGTCATAGGCGCCATCGTCGCAGAAATGAAGTTATCGTTATAACCGATTTGATTACACAGTTTACCGTAATCTTATCCGGTGACCTCTTTTAGAGTCTCCCGTTTCGAAATGGTATCGTAAGCCAATGACGCCAGCGACTACGCGCTTGAGGCGCGATACTGGTAGGTGCCGGCGCGCCGATAATGGGGTTCCCAAAACATTGTCCTAATTTTGGATTTGATACCGAGAATCGTTAAATAGGCGCTATGTTTTTAATGTTTATTTCTGTTCACTGAGCTAATTACGATATCCTGTGGCTCATAATGCGTGCGACTCTAACAATGACATATAATAGTGTGTAACCGTCAAACGTATAATTAAACAGTTAATAATTCACCAAATCATTCTTAAAATAAACAGTTGAAACGTTTTTAAATTACCAGAATTATAATTTATAAAGAGCAGACAATAGTTTGAATGAAAGGAAACCAGTCGGGTAATTAAATTTTGTATATAAGAATACAAAAAAAATGATATCACAATTTAATTCAGCGGTAAGATTGAAATGTCGTGGTGTGCAGGCGTCTTATCGGTGTCCTTATTACAAGACGGCGGAAGCGACTCCGACCCGTTCATTCATGTTCTACGTATTTATTTAACGCAACTACCTACACTCGTAGATAATGCCTTTGCTGTGCTAGGGAACTGCACGATACGGACGCCGTGGAAACACCGGGCTTCCTCAGACAGATAGGATATCATTGTTGAATTACATTTTTAATAAAGTTTTTAATTGTGTATGTATCTGATAAGAATACAATAATGTAAATCTTAAGTGCAATTAAGGAATTTTAGTGAAGGATCGTATGCAGGGTCCAAGGTACGCAGGTTAGCGCGGTGACGCCACGGCGATGCTCAAGAAGCCCACAGCTCGGCGTGTAGATAAGGTGTTTGTAGTGTAACCGTCGATGTTTGCTTCCAACCGTCTTAAGGCGAAGAACGGAAGTGGCGGACGGGTGGGAGGGTGGCTAATTGCCGGGTTTCGGGAGGTCGCCCGATAACCCGTGCCGGAAGCCGATAGCACTTTGATATGGTGATGGCGACCGACTCCCTATGCTATGCGCCCTCACCTCCACACGAACGGCGCCCTATCGCTAACGGAATAAGGACCATTATACGATAACAACGTCTCTACCGATATGTAGCACACCGTACTTAACGGTGCGTCAGCTCTTGATGCTAGTTTTATTACCCGGTCGATGGAATTTTTTTCGATATCGAAGCTCTTGAATTTGAACAACGGAGATGTTTTAAAGATAAATGCTATATTAGAGTTGCAATAAAGATGTAAATGAAAAGGCGTATAAAAAATATTAAACAAATTATTATTGCAGCTCATTAACGGCTGTTGCTTGGCAAAGATTTCATTTTTCTTTTGTCAAAAAAAGTTTTATTCGGACTTTATTTACTACAAATATACACTTCAATATTACAAGCAATACATACTTTCGCACGTTATTTTCCTTTACCAGCGAGCCCTGGATGAATCGTAAACGTGAATTACACATGTAAAAATTCAAAGGTCTTGGCCGAGATTTAAATTTATAACCTTTGGGACCAACGTGTTTTATTTATTGAGCCACATCTGTATGTCCTTTGATAATTACGATATTTGTACGACTGTACGTATAAGTAGCTTGTTAACATTTTCGTTTATCGATACGTAGATTGTACTATTCCGCCTTCTATTATAAGTAAGCATATATAAAAATATATATAAGAGGATAATCAGCGTTGATTGTACCATTACTTTGTAAGTGAGAAACTTAGTTGAAGCAGCCAAAGTCACGGACGATTATAGTATCCGATGCTATCGCATATACAGGATGTAAATATCAATTTTCCGTAATAAGTACAAGAATATGTAATCATGGGAAAAAACCTGTCAATAGCTATAATTAAATACATAATTAAAACGGAAAAATGTGTTAATTTTAATTTAATTAAGTTTTTAACGTCACATTGATTGTTGATTCGCTATTGTAAGTTGCGAATCTAGCTAGAAGACGAAAATTTTTCAGTTGAATCCTACTTCCAACTACTATTAATACGAAAGTTTATGACGATTAATAGATAATAGATGAGTGTTTGTTCTCTTTCAAAAACTACTAAGCAGATTTTGATGAAACCGTATAGTATACAGTACCATATACATCAAAATAACGTAAATAAATGCCACTTTTTACCAACATATCACGCGGGTGAAGTGAACGGGAGCCAGTAACTCATAAATAGGGTTTAAAACATTATCTTAGAGAGAGATATTTACTTATCATGTAAACGGAATAGCTAGTTGCTATTAACAATAAGTAAAAGTTAGACAATATTAATAATTAGCTAAAATTAATATCTAACACATATTATGTAAGAGACTCTACTAGTGCGTATGTTATATAAATAACTAAATAATGTTCCATATTCCTATCCTAAGCCTCAACAGGGCGCGTGGAAATAGGTTTATATCTTTCTCATATGTGTAAAAAAATAGTTTGAATCCGATCAGTAGATATTTCTGTTCCTACTGTATGGGATTTTTTTTAATACCAAGAAAACGAGCAGGAAACTAAATATTAAGTTATCACTGCCTCTATTTACAGTGCAAGAGGAACCAGAAATGCATTGCCAGCATAAAAAGAATGAAGAATGAAAGTATAGGAAGAAAGGAAAGAATGCGGGACTGGATTAGGCTTTCGACATATCGATTGAACCGGCAATATGTCCTACCATAAAATTTAAGCTTGAACATTTTTTAATAACATTTCATAGTACTTCCTATCGTTTAGCATTTTAAAATGTAATATGTACTAAATATTTTGGCGGCACAGATATCACATTACACTAGATATCACATTTTAAAATGGTTAAATCATACAAAATAGTATCAAATGCCATTAAAAGGATTTATAGCTTAAATTTTATATAGGACATATTGCCAGTTCACAGTCGATATATTTTGTATAAAACTAATTAATACTTAATATACAAAAGACGCACTAAAACCATGTTGAACGCCTGTCTAGCTAAACAGTGTTTAAAAATTAAACATTGCTTAAATATTACCTAAATTGCTTAACAGCGAATAAACTCATAAAAAACTTATTGATAAAAAGTTATACGATACATTTGACAGTTAAAATAGGTTCTAAACATGTATTAAACTCACTTAAACATATGTTAATCTATATCTAAAGCATGTTTAACTCAAAACTGTGCTTAGACGCGGATTTGTAGTACGGATTTTTTTAAACACGCGTTGAACGTCTGTTTAAATCTTTTGTAGTAAGGCAGGTATTTAACTATTCGTAAAATTTTGTAAAACTCTTTCACTTCTAGAAAACTGCAATATATCTATGTGTGCAGTATGCAGTATGTTTATCTGTTGTATCTTTTATAGAAGATATAATAGTAACAATATCTGAACGAAACCTGACCTAACAAACTCTGTGAAGGCGCGGATTGAATCTTTATATAATAAAAAACAAAGGAGATTATTATTAGTGGCGTCATGAATCCGCTGGAATTCGAGAGCCGATTAAAAATTGAGTTCATCTCTCTATTTACTCGCTATTGACGTTATTCACAAGATAAGTGAATGAATTGATTGCTTTGTTGCGTATAAAAAAATCAATTTGTGTCAACGAAAGTCAGGGGGACAAAGGTTGAACGTTTCGTTATCGGGGCCCGTTACAGTTTTGTTTTATTACTCAGCACCTCAATAATTTAGCTCTCAAACATCCGGCGGCGGGACTCTGATACGGGACGGGGAACTTGGTCACGTACTTTGGACGAAACCTGCGTTCATATTTTGTACACTTCTGGCCTCAATTACTGTTTACTAGTGCACTTTACGTTATTATTCTCACTCTCGTTATGTTCTGTCAGACTTACAAGGAAATATAATAGAGTTTTATTGTTATTTTTTTCTAATAAGCTTACTAATATTTTAGAGGGATATTGTTTATTATGTTCTAATTCAAACTCTATGGATGCCGATTTTACCATTGCATAATTAATCGGAAATCTTTGTTGACGAATAAATATTTAAAAAAAACATTACTAACATCCACATTTTTAATGGCTGTAAAAAAAAATATATTTTTTGTACACAAACATCCTGAGAATGTCAGATCTACCATATTATAAGGGATGATGGCTAACTACAAAAATCGGTATCGGTAGCTAGTCGTCAAATCGAAAATCATCATTGTCTTATATTTTCTTCGGTATTATATTTGAAATCATTGCTAGATTGATAATTTAACATATAGAGAAAGATATAAATTAAAATCATGACTGGAAGGTTATTTAAGAAATACACTGTTTTTTGGATAAATTTGGTATTATTATTATTTAGTGTTTAAGTAAAACTTTGAACTAAATTTTGTTCAAAATTAGTATTTTACGACATATCTTTAACTTCATCAATTCATGTCTGTAATTATTACGGACCGACATTTACAAAGAAAAAAAAAAGTATACTTATTTCCTAACATTATGCAAGGCTAAAAGTAATGATATCAGAAATGTAGGCAGTCTGTGACGTCACAGTGTCCGTATTGTTTTTATGATAATAAATTAACTACTACAGTGAAATAATTAGGCAAATACTTAAAAACTATACCGTTTCGTAGTAATTTACTTGGTATTAAATTAATAATAATTTATTTAAAAATTAGTGAGTGTAATTTAGTGTCTAGTTAAGCATTAATTAATTAATTTTTTTATTTAACGTTTATATTAATAAATACCTAGATTAATAGACAAAATACTCCACTTAAGTACTTATTACAATTTCTTGTTTATTAAATAAAAAAATTAGTTTGGTTTTATATTACACTAGCAAAGAGCTCTTGCCAAAAAGGAAAAAAAAATTAATCCAAGCTTCACCAGACATCGCTAGGCTAATCTGAAGAATTAAAAATCCCTCTGCTTAAATATGTGGCCAAAAGAGTTTCAACTATTTTCCGAATCCGTGTAGAACATACCTATGTGTATTATATACATATTATATGAAGGCAAAGATAATGTTATACCCAAGTCTTCCACAAACATTCGCATCAATTACATATACATATATATAGTTCGCATTAGTTATATAATGTTAGTTACATTTAAAATATTTGAGATTTATGTTTAACTAGTTCATTTAAATATAGGAAATTTTCACTGTTGTATAAAAGTTGTAAATGAGTGCCCTAAAAGTAATTAGTATAAGGTTGAAAATCTTTTGTCTATGGTACTAAGTATTCTTGCCCAAGCGAAGTTAGTGCTCTTAGAGCTTAAAGTTGTATTTATATAATGGGTCCTCAAGACTGTGCAAAATAATTATTTTGAATGGAATATTTCTTTTTGAAATTATGTATTCTCCTGAAAGTGTGTGTCACTTTGATCTCGCATTTCACTATCTTTTAAGCTTTTCTTTCGGCCAAAAATTAACCTATAACTTTCTCCAAGTTCTTATTTATATGTAAAAAAAGTTAAAAAGTGTTCACGTCAAAACGCAACGAACAAACAGCCACAGAGATAAAGTAAAATTTACATTTATAATATTAAAATAGTATGGGATATTAGATAAAATATTAGTACCTAATGTATATACAATTAAATATGAGACATTTACCTGTTGCACACCATCATGCTTCTATGTGGGATGTCATGTTGCAGAGTTTGTCAGAGTTCCTGAAATCAAATAAATAAAGTTAAAATCTCTAACGTTATATAAAATATATTTTTTAGTTTATTATCTTTGAAAATTTTCAAATTTACTAATAAATAATGGAATAAAGAATGAGCAAAATGAGATGTTATCGCTTAAATAGCGATGTCTTATAAACAATTTTTGGAGGACACACAGTATTAGATTAATTGAAACAATCAAATAGTTGATTTAAAAAATCCCTTTCCCCTAATCAAAATCCTAGGACAAATAATAGTTTAGCTCCCCCCACCTCTCCCGCTGAAATACTGGATTCGTCACTGGTTACTGGTGTAAATTAAGTTAAAGTTTCACCATTATTCTCACACGATTAAATTTGGAAAATGGTACAACGTTTAAGTATAATAAAGAAACTCCGGGAATATCAAGAAATGTTGTTATTTCCGATCTGGTTTAGACAATGTTTTGCTGCTGACAAAGAAACTGAAAAGGCTATAAAACTTAGGCGCAGTTTAGCATCACATTCTTATAAAGATTTTTAGAAGAATTTAAGTTTTTTTTTATAATAATATCCGTAAGGCTGTAGACTGTGGAAGTCTACTCTTTTATATAAAACGAACAGGCAAGTCCCCTAATGTTAAATGACCACAGTTGGCCTTGAAGATTTGCAGTACAGCAAAGCGAGCCCTAATATACCGTAGTCAGTGGCTTACGGCTAGGCTTTCCTATACTAAAACAAGTGTTTATGATATACGAGTACAATTTGTTGTAATTGTTTATGTAAAATTTATTAAGCTAGTCAGTAATGACTCAAGTGAGGTGATCATCAAATATATTTGTTCTAATATATACAAAATATGAAACTAATAAAGAACCCCCATTTACTGATGTGTCTTTATATAAATATAAGTTCATGTAATACTTTATGCACAAGCTAACAATACTATATTTATTTTTATTTTAATTTTTTTTACGAAGTCAATGATTCTTGGAAGTTCAGCAAGCTAAATCTATAGAAACGTAAATATTTTTAATAGTATATATTACATATATTATGCATAGAGTTCCAAAGTAAGAATGCTCTCGATGTCATAATGGGCGCCATTTTAAGGATAAGGGCGCATACTTTAAGGATTAACGTTTTGATAAACTTCTTTTTTTCGTCATTAGAAAATATATAATCACCAGTATATAATAAACACATGAATAATTAAATTCGTGATCTCGTAGATGGCAACATAGTTATTTACGTTTTTCGATATCTTTTCTATTGATATGCTCGTAAGTTGAATTATATAATTTATCAATGATGCAAATTACAACGAAAAGTTAAAGAAATGTTGGAATTGTTCTCAAGCGATTCCAATATTCACAGTATTTTACAGTAACGGAAAACACTAATTTATGTTGTGGTATTACGTACAAAACTTTATTAATTTAAATACTGAATTATAGTATGTAATATGAAAATTGGAACATCAGTATAATGAGAAATATCGATCCTTCTTATCGAGCTTGTTTTAGAAATAGCACTAATTTTTTTTTTTTTAGACGTGACATGCGCACAGATTTAATGCTATTCAGTTAATATCGTTGAAGCGGTATTGGAAGAAAAAGAATTCTTTAACTTTTAATAACATACAATATTATGTTATTATTAGTTTAAACATTCCGCTTAGCAAATTTGATTAAATTATTCATTGTTAAAAGAAATATTTCTTTAAATATTTATGAACAGAAATATAAACCATTTTTTTCCATTTTCTAACCTAGTTGTCATGGTGACAATTTGCAATTAATCGATTACAATAATTGGATAACGTGATGACGTAGGGACAGCTGCGCAAGCGCCGTCCTTTGTATGTGCGCAGGTGTTCTGCGCTGCTCCACAAAATCAAAAGAACACAACGCGTGCTCGGGAAGACAATTTGCAAAAATATTGATATTATCACCTGCAATATAAATTATGATATCGACTTTTAATTTATAAATTAAAATATAAATTCCGCATTAAAATAATGATTCTATTGAGAAATACCGACACGAAAGGCCAGTAATTACTCCATTTAATACAATGGAAGTATGAATAGTTTTTTTTTAAATATAAATACTGGTGTATTATTTTATTATTATATAGGAATTACTGCAGCGCTGGACTAAGGCTCGCAAGTTATAAACCTAGGGCGGCAAAAAAACAAAAAAATAAAAATAAGACAGCCTAATTTTGAATTTTGAATTACAAAAGACTTGGCTGTACGGTGGAATACCTTTGCCTTTTCTTTCTAAGGAAAGAAAAAAGCGAAAAAAAAATTAAATTTCGACGCCTTTGGGCTTTTATGATTAATTTTCAGTATACCTATCTATTGTATAATAATATTTACGTGTAGTTTCATATATAATTACCATTTCTTTATTATAATTTTTGCATATTATAAACAAATACTATATACAGCTCTGAATTAGACATAATGTGTGCAGTGCAAGGGGTGCACTGCACACAGGCGCCATATTTTAAAGGGCCGGCAAATCTAGCGAAAATTTCCAAAAAAAAAACTACCAATATTTAGAATGGATTCGAATGTGGAAAACTTTTAACGGTTAATTTTAAATATCTGGTACTACTTTTTATCGGCTAGCCTAGAAGTAGAATGCCTATTTGCACTTATAAAAATACTATAATAATTATATAAATTGTACAGGATTAAACAACTCTCGCCTTCCCTTAAAGCGTTTATATTATAATAACTTTGATAGTAACGGTCAAAATATCACAATAAGTAAATGAATATTCATTTGACGCTTTTAATTCTAATTTCTAAGTTGTTGAAGCGCTTTCGTAAAATAATCGCTTATCTACAAATCTTAACAAAGGTTGCCTTCGTTCTAAAGGGGTGGGATTCGACACCTGTCGGACGCTCCGCTGAACCAAATGTACGTTAATCCGTCCAACCGATATTGTAGTTCTATTTCAACTATCCATCATTATAAACGGTTTAATCTATATGTGTATACTAATATTATAAAGAGGTACAACTTGGTCTTTTATAAGTTTGTATGTTGTGTCTATCTCTGAGACTAACTATCTGATTTGAAAATTTCTTTTTCCGTTAGATAGCCCGATTATTGATGAAGGTTATAGGTATAGGTTATATTACATTACAATACTATTAGCGAAGCAATAATCATAAGCGCGAGTAATACTGCGATAGACAGTTAGTTAACAAAAACAATATATTAAAATTAACAAAATAGTATATTCTATGGAATATGTTATAACGAATAGCAATAAAACGAAACTAAGTTAATATATTAGTGTTGGAAAGGGCATGGAGATGCACTTGCTCCCTAGCACAGAAGAAAATATTTCATCATGTTTTTATATCTAGTATAGAAAGGCAAAAAAATAAATGAGAATAACTTTTATCCCCCGGTTAGAGTATTTTGTCTATAACCGTAAAGACACCAGACAGGCTTTCAGGAAAACGCTATGACAGTTAATAAAAACATTCGTAAATACTTATTCAAAAACCTTCAAT
Source organism: Hypolimnas misippus (assembly GCA_037950945.1). Taxonomy (NCBI): domain Eukaryota; kingdom Metazoa; phylum Arthropoda; class Insecta; order Lepidoptera; family Nymphalidae; genus Hypolimnas; species Hypolimnas misippus. The sequence continues at coordinate 8,472,342 of JBBEEQ010000025.1, read as the reverse complement.
CATTCATCTTGGTCATCGATTTTTTTTAATGTTTAATAAAATATAAGATTTGTTTGATATTCTCTATCTTACTAAAGTTTAGAAGGACATAGAAGACGGAAAATGTTGAATGATTTGTACAACAGGTGTATATAAGTAATTTATTTGCTAACCGCTCTGTCGTTTGGGCTTCGATTTTGAATCTTTTTCAAACCTGATGTGAAGTGAATATTACCGCCTATGAAAATATGCAACACCAGAACACCAGAAAAGGCACAAATGCGTTGCCGGCTTATAAGGAATAAACGGTAATAAATATGGAGTAAGGAAAGGAATGGGGGAGGTGTAGTGCTCACTTTCTCTCACGAAATTCAGCTATTAGCTAATACATGCTGATCTTCTTTGAGAGTGTCGATCCGAGCTGGTTTGACACTCTCAAAGTCTAACTCTATACTGGCTGTAGTCAGTAGGGTACAGCTAGGCTCTACCTCACTGTTTTCTTGTAGGTATATATCCGTCCAAGGGAAGGGTCGGGGGTTGTAAGTCCAAAATGTACAAAGATAACCTAATTTTCACCCGGGCATTACGCAGTAAGATGGTATGATTCTAAATGCTAATTCTATTTATTTAGAAATTACATATATAAACCATTGTTAAAATATTTTCATAGGTTCAATGTACTAAATACGTGTTAGTCGTGTCCTAATACCCCCTAAGCCCCCCCCCCCCTCATATTTTACTGCGTGAGGGGTAAAATTTCCTAAAAACTGTTCTTCATTTTATGTTATAAAATGTATCAACTGGCTTAAGTTTAAGTTTGGATCCGTCATCAGTCAGTGAGTCAGTCAAGACAAGTACCTAGTGATACCTACATATAAAAATAAAACTCTCTTTAAAATACCAAAATCATAAAAAATGTAAAGGTTTCCTTTGAAAATTAGTTTATATACTTTTCTTTCAGACGATTTAGGGAGCCCCTCTTGAGGGTAGTCTCATAAATTGACTCTATGGCTAAAGTCCACGCAGGTAGAGCCCAATTCTCATATGTAAAATGAGGTTTTATTCATTAAGTGTTTATAAATAAAAAATAATTAATAAGGGCAATCGTTTTGTGTCATAAAAAAGTTTTACCATAGGGTGCTGGTTCCTCCTTTCATGGTTTATAGCAAGTATTTTCTTCATATATTTAAATAAAAATATATTTTAATTACCATTGTAATAAAATGTTTATAAAATAAATTCATATTAACACGTATATAATTGTAAAAAATAAAGAGACTTAATTAAGTAAATATTTTATTCATTGGTTAATTAAATATAATATAATATAGTATTTATTTTACTTTAAAGTAAAAAGCTTCAAAATATTTTGAAAACTACTTTCTTATACTATAGTTATCATCATTAAGACAAATGTAGCTACATACTTAAATCTAGATTTATATCACTTTTACTAAGTAGATACATAATTTTATTCGTTTTCAATGTATGTAGTTGTTGTTGAACGTAATGATATTGAAATTATTTTTTATTAAAATGATAATTTTATTATTATTTAGGGAGAATTAATGAAATTTTATTATTTTACCTCCATCGGAGAGGCGCAAGATTTGTTAAATTTTGAAGAAAAAAAATTGAAAAATAGATAGAGCAGAAATATTTTTATTTATCCATAAAAAAAACTGTTTTTTTTTTTTATTTTGTAATAATAATATTAATTTTAAAGAAAATTTATTAAGTTACATACTAAATTAAATAATTTTGAAACTTTTTTAGGAAATTGAATTTAACTATGGTAAGTTGTTTTTATTATTTGGTTAATTCAAAATTCAAAATTTTCTTAAATAATAAAAAAATTATATATATTTTTCCTTTTTTACTTCATTTTGCTTTTTAAAAAATTATTAAATAAATTTTAAAAATCTTATAAAGTAGATAATAATAAGTGGTAAGGCCCGCGGGGCGCGGCGGGCGCGGCTCGCGCGCGGCCAATGGGCGCGCGCCGCCCGCGCCGCGCTGAGCCGCGCCGCGCGGGTGACTCCGCGCGCCTGCACTAGCTTTCTGTGCAAGTTTAGGGTGCGAGCGCCCCCGCGCACGACTCCGGCCCTCGCCCACTCCGCCGCTGCGTCTCCCCTACCCCTCGAACTACTCCAAAAAAATTGTAGAAGCTGCACGTCCTCCAAGGCGCCCTACGATCTTTGATAAATTTTCCTAACTTTTCCGTCCGAAAAAAAAATCCAAATGTTTATTATTCGTTATCCTTATAATAGGCGCTATCCGATCGAGTCCTCGTCGGCGACGGGGGTGCGACGGGGAACCCGGGAATCACGTTTGGAATTGGGATCACGCTGGTCGCCGTTACATCCAAGTTCCAAAAAAAATTTTAATTTTTATTATTTATTTTTATAGACTTCCCCCCTCTGAAATATAATAAGAATGAAAAATTCACAATGAATGGTCACAGCGCGGGCGCGAGAGGCGCCGCGCGGGGCCCGCCCAGGCGGCGCGGCCGGGCGCGGGTGCGGCGGCTTCGATGCGCCCCTCGCTCGACTGTGCTAAGTAAAAAAAAAATTCTCGCACCCTGAATATTTTACCTCCATCGGAGAGGCGCAAGCATGGGCGTCACGTTTGTAGTTCGAAAACTACAAAATACCTTTTAGTATGTGAAGGAAAATTGTTAAAAATTTTCCGACCGCGCTGCATCTCTGACGTCAAGAGAGCGACTCGGGCGGCTGCAGAGTGCACGTGAACTTAACGAAATTATTTTCGTAAATTATCGCTTCCTTCTCCGTATCATATTTTAATAGAAAGGGCGACGTTTATCTTAAAAAAAAATTTTTTTCGTAGAGCGATAGAGGCGGCGGCCGCGCGACGGGGTAGGTAGAGATCTTCCGAGAACGGTGCCTTTATTCCGAGAATTGTTAAAATCGACACTCTAAATGCATTTCGTAGATAACGTTTGAACGGTTAAACGGTAAAAATACGTAAAATCGTGCGGGACTGCACGCGTCCCGCGCGCCGCTAGGATCCTTATGAATACCTAATCGGTCCGACTTGAGACTGGTGTACTGAGGATGCTACTAGCAATTCATTTGCACTTCCAAATAAACCAAGCGCATAATATCGATTATGTTACTTTAACTAAACCTTATTGGGGTTTTATACTTTTGTAATGACACTTTTTATAATATTTCGACTTCGTTACGTTTTTTGCAATTTGGGACAAAATGTGTCCGCTTTTATGAATGAATATATTTTTTATAATTTTATATGAAATTTTAATATCTTATGTAGTAATTTCGAAAAGCAGTAATTAGTCGTTTTGATAAAAGACACAACTCTATCTTAATGAACTCATTATTTTGAGTTGTAGCTGTGCGAAGTGTAATTATGAAGCGAACTTAAAAGATAATACTAGAAAACATACCATTATATACGTCTAATTGTTTTATTGTTTATTTATTTTTATATTAATTACCTACACATATTTATTTCCATTAATAATCAACAAATTTAATCTTTAAGTTATTATACTAAATAGATATATTATAAAGTACCTGACGGGGAGGAATGTGTATTGTTTTTTTACAGCCATAAACAATTAATTTTTTTTTTATATAGATAATAGAATATTGAGATAAAATGTAATATTTTTAAAGCAATTAGGTTTATGACATATTTCTTAAGTGTCTTCAAATAGTCGCTTATACCTAATTTCGAAGATATATATATTTATATTATCTGTTTTTATGTGGTGAAAATATATTCAGTCTGGTAGAAAATATCATAAACATTTTACAATAGGTTAGCTGCGGTATAATTAAAAATTTTTAGCGCCTTTAATATAAGTAAAAAAGTCAATTGAATATTAAATTACCAATAAATTAATTATCTTGAAAGGAGCAGGTAGTGAATAAGGATATTGCATTTGTTTTCTGATTCAATCAGAACTGAATTTCTAAAGTTAATGTTTAACAAATATAACTTTATCAATATATCAAGTAAATTGACAGTATTAAAATGATATTTTATAGAAATATCAAATGATGCGCTTCATAAAAAAATGGAGAAATATTTGAAAAGAAAATCTATTTAAAATTATTATTTCTCAAGTAGGCAACTAAATTCAATCGCTTTAATCTTAGCCAGAGCTCTGTTGGAGAATCCATTATTATCATATGCATTCATAAATGGACGCTGATATGCTATAATGAGTCAACCCACAAAAAGTCATTAAACATTATTAAAAAAAAACTTTAATTCATCTAAACTAAATAAGTACAGAATAAAGCTTCACAATTGAATGCTTCGAATATTGAAGTGTGTTTCATATTTTGCGATATAGAATAATTTGATATACTTGTAGAACTTTTAAGCTTTTTATTATTGCAATCAGCTTTTATATAGTTAAACCTTTTATTAAATAGAAAAGGAAAGACGGATAGGTATATTCTTCAAACAGATTTGTTAAGACTAGTTTTGACATCTATAGACGCCATTTTCTCAAAATGAAGTCCGTGTGGCTTGAAATAGTATTGCTTATCAGCGTGCAAATATATTTAGATATACTCGTAATTATACAATTGTCAACCGATTACAAAAAAGGAGGAGGTTTCTTATTCGTAGCGTCTGTTTTTTTCCAATGTAACAAAGATTAAAAAAAAATCAACAACAGCTAAGAGCTTCATCTTTTATTAGCCGTAAAGAATGTGGAAATTCTTTTTTTTTAAAGGGAATACTTTCCGTTTGGTCCTATCCATTTTTATCAAAATCTGTTTAGTAGTCTAATTTCAGATTGTAAATAACTGGAATAGTAAGTCATCCGGGTAAACGAAATTACGTTTTTTGCTATTAAAGTCGGTACCATTTTTAAAAAGTTCTAATACAATGATATAAAGTGACATCTTTTATCGGTATTTATTATCTTTAATAGAAACATTTTTTTCGTATTTATATAATGTCAAAAAAATCTTATTAACAATGTAGATAGTATCTACCTAATGGTTCAATTGAATCTTTTATATAAATTCTCTACATTATTGGAAAATTACATAGGCTGTTATATTTTTATAATGATAATTTTATTGAATGGTAATTTAATATAGCGGTCAACGGACAAATCCATAAAAATAAAAATAAAAAACATATTTTTGTCAATTATGAATTTCCTTTTGTAATTGATGAAACATTTATTGGATTTTTTTAAACAATTACAAAACCAAATTCTTTAAAAAACGACTGTTTTTCAACTAGCATGACCGAACAAAACGTGGGTAAACAAAACAGAATAAATCCGTTGAAAACATTAAAAAAAAACTTTTTCATCGTTACTTAGGAAGTTCGTTAATTACATATATGGTAATTAAGTAAGAGTTTTATTACTGTCCTTGGCTTCCCCGAGGGAAGCGAAGGGCGGAAATAGAGTGAGGCACACGTGTGCCGCATGCGCCGATAACGATGCTACTCCACCAGCCACGAAGATTGCCGCCCTCGGGACGCACTTGCGACTCTATCACCAGCGAACAAGAACTATACTTCCCCAGCGATCGCTTCCCCAACAATTAGAACGAGTCGGCATAGTTTAGTGGCATAGGAAAAATATAAATTCGTTGTAACCGGGTAAGTACAGGAAAATGACACCGTTAGGAGTTGCACGTGGAAGGGAGTTCCGAGTAACGCGAACAGAGCGCCCGCTGACGCAAAGCCCGCTCCTATCGGATTGAAATATTACCCACTTAGTTAACAATACCGAACTGGATCATATTTTCCTTATTAGTTATTTATTTCAAGTATCGAATAAAAATAAAGACATGTTTATGTGTACTTTCGACTCGTAACGGTACGCTCGAGGAGCGTTAGATTAATTTTAATTTTAAATTAAGCGTACCTAGCTAGTTAATCTTATCGTCGTACGGTATTCCCGGTGCTGTCATCATTGTAAAAATATTAATAAGTAATTAATAATATCTTTCCCCTAAGAAATATTCACATTACAGACAAGACAAATACCAGCGCTAGATATTTAAAACCTAATCGAAACGTTAAATCAATTCTCATATATAAGTGCTTACGTTTTCGTCACGGACTTACTTTCCGTAATTTTTGAAATGTTTTTTAGTCAAATTCATATGGGATAAATAATTGATCGAGTAAATGAAATATATATAATACAGTAATATTACTTTTTTTACATTACAATATTATTTCAATCACGTGATACACACAATTGCACATAAACAATTGATTGTTAGTTTAATTAAACTTATATGTTATTATATAGTGACGTTAAAAAATTACATAGTATAAGAGTCGTTAATATAATACAGCAGTTAAACTGAACTTAATATATATATTTTGCGCGCTTAAAACACGTCAAACCAAAAGAATATGTATATGTAAGTAATATGAATTTTTCATTTATTTCATTTTTAATGTAATATATTTATGTATATCTATTTAAATATTTTAATTTTATTTGAAACCGTACATTTACAATGTTAGCTTCATAAAAATGTTTTCTTTAATTCGGCTATAGGTATTCTTCACAAATTACTAAATGATATTACGATTAATTCACTTTATTATAAATGATAACATTGTAATTTGTAATGGCTTCTATATACTTTTAAAATAAATGGACTTATTTTTTTTAGTGCAGACTCCTTGAACAGACGACTCTACTTGCCTGTACATTTGATGACAACTTATTTTATAACAAAATAAATCTACATATTTATAGCAAACCAACTAACACAGAAAGATAAAATCATTTTCTTCTATCATTGCATTTAATCGTACTTATTTTAATCGCGGTTCTGTCCACTTCGATTAAAAATGTATGTAAGGCCCAGTTTGTCGTTTTAAAAGCCTGTAGGAAATAAAAATATAAGGCTGTATGAAGTTGCATATATTTTCTCTAGTTTAATTGATAAAAAAAATAAGTACCCACACTTATTTTTTTTTAATAAGACGAGTTGAAAAGGCGAAACTGTTTTAACAATCATAATTTTTATATGACGGCACAATCATTCAATATACCCATAAGGTAGCAAAGTGAAACTTCTTAAAAAATAACACATTTTTTATGACTTAAAGATTTTTTAAATTACTTTTTAGTGCACCAAATAAGTTTACTGGAACACTCAATAACAAAAGACCAATCAAAATAAAGTTTAAGACCGTTCAAAATAAAGTTCTTATGTACCTTCTTTATTCATTTTGTATAACAGGAATAGTACTTTCATTTTATATTGATGTACATTGTTTTTTGAATGAATGGTGGTCTTTAAAATCTATTTACGTTTAAAAAAAATTAGTTAAATTAAAATATATTATCTGTATGTATGCGCCAGCCCTGGCGCCGACAAAAACAGTGGCGCTAACTTTCAAACGCTTAATAAATAAAAAAATATATATACTTGATAAAAGTAGATGAAAAAGCTATTTTACATATTACAGAATTAATTTCTAAAATGTTGTTGAATAAAAAAAAAATGATATTTTTTCTAATCTGCACGTCGAATTGTATATTTTCTATGAACTAACAGACGTACTTATAATTTTTGCTGTAGTCTTATATAAAAGGTGTTTTTTATGAAGTTCCAGTGAATAACAATGTCACTTCTTGCGCCGGCCCTAGCGCCGACAAGAAAGGTGGCGCTAACTCCCAAACGTTTAATAAAGAAAAAAAATCCTGTTTCCGTGTAGCCGCGGAAAGAATAAGAATACCGGACTCGCTTTATTTTTATAATCTGTATTTGAATAAAACGATTTCATCATAAAGTTCTTTCTTATAACTATAGTGCAATTATTATTTTTTTAATCCATACTTGCATAAGTAAGATCTTAATTGTTGTGCCGCACTCACTATTGATGCATTATAAATATACAGATAAAATTATTTGATTATACAAAAGTCTATATTTTTTTAATACCGCAGGAGGTTCTTTGGAATTAATTTGCGTTATTAAAATAATTAATCATTGGTATAAAATAGTCGTTACCTATTACAGTAAATTCGGGGCTACATTTATTTCTAAACGTTTATCGGATTTAGTTAAAACTCTGCGCAAGAAACTTCATTGCTTGCAATTTAGGGAAGGTACATAGTCTATTTAAAATGGAAATGAAAGTGATCGGATTTAAGAAATAACATTAAATGTATTTGTATTTGCTTAAAAGATAAAAATAATTTCATTAGGGTTAAAATTTTAAAAAATTATACTCCACGAGGATGTTAAACATTTTTCTTTATACTAAGTAAGCTTGTGATATTGATATTATGTACCATTTCTAAATTAAATTAAACTTCTAGAGGCGTAGAAAATTTATAAAGCAACTGAAGCTAAAGAAAGCAACATATTTCAAATACATATCAGGGCGTTATATACATTAACAATGAATATATTATAAAACTTCCATAGTTACAAAATAATTAATGTTATCTATAGTGAAAATAGTGAATTCGGCAAGTCTCCTGTTATCAATTGATAAAAATTTCAATACCTAAAATCATTATCGAATAATGTGGTTTTTAGGTAGCTATATCGAATCTTTATATCAGCTTATCTGTGTAGCTGTTCTGACTGGACACGATACCAAGAGTAACTAAGACAGTATATAATAGAATAGATTTAGAAAAAAATTTTTTTACACTAGGTATATTATATACCGCTTGTTACCGCCTCCTTGAAATATGTCTAAACACTTGACTTTAATCATATGTAGATTTTTGTGTAGGTTTTGTGTGTTGTTACGTTTTTGATGATTACGAATAAATGTTCTAGAACAGAAATAAATGTAAGTTGAATGCGCAAATCATTAAAGCTTGTTGAAACAAGTTCAGTTATAATAAATAGAGATTTTAATACGCTGTAGCTATTATTTAATATATAATTTACTATAATAATAAACGCATCACACTTAACGGCCCCCATTAAGATCTCATGACCTTGTGTCGGGGGTCCGGAAACACACACAACACTCATACAAACGGCCAAACCACTACAAACATCCGTATGGCCAATAGTGACGGTTGCCGCGAGCGGGGATCGAACCCGCGACTGTTCAGTCAGTTGCAGTGATCAGTGCGCCAACGTGTCTGTCAGAAGGGAATTCCATAAATTTTATTTAATTTTTTTTCATTATGACTGAGAAATATGTTAATGTTACAAGTATATACGTTTGATAAATATTCTTTCAACACTTATGTACCTACATTAAATCTTTTATAAAAAATTAACTTTTATAATTCAGTACTAATTTCGATTCATTTCTATTTTTATTTTATTTTTCATGAATATTTAGTTTCAATAGTGATAATAAATTTGACCAGATGACATTCCTAGCGGTTTTATAAATTATTTGGGCCAAATTCACAGGTACATTGAACAGTTAGTTTTTTCTAATCGTTAGGCAATTGGTACAAAAGCACGCGCTCGCCGACTGCCTACTTGGGGCCGCCGGGGTACCGCATAACTGACGGACACGCCTCCGCCGACCGGCGTCCTTAACTACCTTTTACAAACACATCATTATGAACATCCACAATCATATTATTATATTAACATGCAACTTTTAAACGTACTCCCAATTTGAAGCAGAAATTCGTCTTTCCTTCATTACCTCACGCACACTAGAGCGCCGGTTTCGCGCGTCGCACACACGCGAAGCTGTACGACGTACGACGGATATAATAATGGACGGCCAGGAATATACATTGCGTTGCGAGAAACGAAACCGTGGGTTAACGTACCGAGCAGTGTATTCGAGAATGTAGATAATGGCGTATCGCACGGCGACGGTGCGCGTGTGCGCGTGCGCTGCGCCCGTGTGCGCGCGCGTGTGTGTCTGGCGAGGTGTGCGTGCGGCCCACCAACGAGGTTATCAATCTTTAATGAGTCGCTTATTATTACTATTTAAAAAAAATACGCGTTTGCCCACCTCGTTCATGAATCTATAGAGATTAGGTAAATTGTAGAATGAAGTAGCTTTACACAGGCGCACGACTAACATAATTATTCCATTACATATTCTTCCACCTTCGGCGACTAGCGAGTATCTAAAGTTAGCAACGGCATACGTTCATTATTCTCGTAATCAGTTGAAGTTTATTCGTATTAATTAGCGAGTATATTTAATCGTATGTAAGCGGTTAACATTTATAAAACGACTTCTCATATTAAAAATGAATACGGTACGAAGTTATTTGTTACGGTTGCTTTACTTGGACTAAATAACGGCAGTTGGAGTCACGTGGACACGGGCTCGGGACCGATGGCGAGTAGCCGCTGGCATGCACGGGAGCGACGCTCGTCGCACACTACGGCGACATTCGCTATTACATGTCCAAATCCTGTAACGGTCGAGTCTTCTGATATATTCTGATCTATGTGATACGGGTTGGCGTCCTATATCATTGGCAGACACAATTGATACACGATGGAGTGTTGTCTTTGTCGTGTAATGACTTCATAACAAAAACCGGCTTCTAATCAGATGGCAAAAGCTTTAATTATCAGACTTTACAAACATGTATTACATCTAAATCTATTAATTATAAAAAGTAATGCTCGATATGGAAGTTGTCAGAAATATTCTCATTAGCATCGAAATAGTAGTAGTATATGTATGTATGTGTATATAGTATATATGTAATAAAATCTATCAGTTCAAGTTCAATTACCTACATCTGTCCCGTGTTACATTCCATTCCATTTCACTCAGTGGAAGCGGACACATAGTTAGATCCTACAAAGTAAGCGTTCCCATATTTGTAAGAGGTCAACTTAAAGTGGCGTTTTGTTATAGACTTAAATCAGTCACGTTTTTAGGAATTTTGTTTTCTACTTATAACGAAAAAGTAAATTGGATGAATGGATGAAGTGATAGAGAGCATATTATTTCTTTAGTTTAAAAAAATACTTAAAATTCTTGAGCGGTCTAATTAGTAAATATCGATCTTGAACGTTATACAGCAAATGAACCGTATTTACAAAATGCATACATATAAAATCGCCTATCACTATAACGAACATCCAACTACAGGTAAATCGCGACATTGCAATGGTGGTCGTACACCGTGGGCTGTGGGTGTACGCGGCGGGCGCGGCGGCAGGCTCGGCGGCCGGCGGAGGAATGCAACAGGTAACCGATTCCAGGAAGGCCGCGGCCCGTTACCGTGCCGAATATCTCCGGCAGTCAAACGCGCCGACAAGTGCGGCGGCCACTTGCGACAACACCGTGCGATGCACCGGACCCCCGCCCCCCGCCCCGCCGCTGCATTCCAAACGACATTGAGTTAGAAACCAGTCGAGCGGTCCCGCCGCATTCTATCTGCACCATCCGGACCTTCTTCACCTAAAATTCATCGCTTGAATGTATCGATATGAATTCCACGAAGGCGTCTACGACGATTTTTTGGATTCCCCATTTTGGTAGCCCGTGACCGACGACGTAGGAGCGCGCAGTTTGTAAAATTGTTAACCGAATCATGGCGTTATCTCAAAAATGCACATCGAACGAGATAAGCGGATGTTTAACCGTCGACAAATATTCGTTCCATTTACTGCGACATACGAGACCGTGCTTCTCGAGACAATAAAAACATTTTTATGGTCATGACAACCCTAATTTTTTATGCTCTTCTATTTTAATCAGATTGTTGAATTCTAAGCCCCTATGTCGACGTTGACAGCACAATTGCTGGATTCTCATGTGAAGTTAACAGTTTAAGTATGGGGCACACCCTCACCCTCGGTTGCGCACGCGCACGCCGCCTCTATAAATAAATATCTTCATTCAAGCACTATGATATTATGCATCTGGTGTGCAACTTATCTTGCCACTATTTCCTGTAATATTGTATCCTTAAAATACATATCGATTTTATTTTTATCGACGGTTGCGGAAACTAATGGGAAATATCAGTAGAAAAGCATGTGAATTGTAAGCAAATTTGCTTGAAATGTATGGTTATAGTATTTATAATTGTCACGTTTTCTTTCAGAAAATAGAAGATTAATTTATATAATTACATTTAAAGTAAATGACTGAGATACTATTGAAGATCACAGAACGCTTTTCTTAATTCCTGATAAAACTGCATTCAAATCAATCAACACTTACGCTACAAAATCGTATGATGGAGTAAAACATATTCTATTAATAATAATGGACCAATAACATTTTATGGACATCTCGTATACCCGTTATAAAAACGATGAAACAAAAGTATAATCATTCATAGCGAACAACGACAGCGAAGCGGGTTCATTCATAAATAGGTCTTCGTTGGTTCGAGGGGGCAAAAAATCGAGTGAAGCTTGGACTGAAATATGTCTCCTAATAGTCGTGAGTGGGAGTCGATAGAGACGCGCACTGACAGATGACTCCGCTAAGTTCCGACTTGCCAGATGTAGATGTACCGACAGAAAAACAAATAAAATTAAGAGGGAATTAGTTAGAATATGATTGTTCTGAAAACCCTTTTGTAGTTGGAGGTTCATTTTAAATCCTCATAAAGAAGATAACTAAAATACTACAGATAAGAAACATTGCAAAAATTGTGTTGAAAAGACATACAAATACAAAGAGAAAAATACTTCCAGTTTGCCATAAACACTAGTATTTATTTTATTGCACACCGGATACAAGAAGTCAAAATAAAATAGTTTTTGTTAATTTTGGGTTATTATTATATTGTTTTTCTTTAAAGTTTATTCGAGTTTTTAAAGTAATAGGTATTTATTTTTATTTTCCTATAGATCATACATGGTCTATTATATGTATAGGAAATTAAAAATTTAATTTTAAATATGTTGAATGTAAATATTTTGCGGATATACATTTATCTATATAGGAAGTATACATGCGGTGGCGAATCCACGGTTAAAGGATTCAACGCTAATACAATAATCTCTGATCAATCTTACATTAATATTAAATAAGTCTTTTTATACATTTTTTTAAATGGATACGAATATAATTTACTTTGACATAGTTGCGATGAAATTAAAAACTACGAATAATAAAATAAAAAGTGCTAAAGAGTAAAAAAAAAAACACTATTTCTCTTTTTGCATTTGCCAATTATTATCGCCGCTGACCTTTGAGTTCGTGTGAAAGAGTTGTCTTCGGCGAATCTAGGCTCATAGTTTTTCACATAGCTAATTGTTTACAGGAAATGACACTATTGGATACTTATCTAGTCTTTGTGCCATTTTATAGCTGTTTATGTAATAATTTTATCAGGCATCGTAACATTTTTAACTTTTTTAATGTTAGCTGACATTGTCATTAAATAAAATTGAAAAGTTTTGTTGCAACCTATTTATTTTCATTTTTTTTTTTAAATGAAGTAAAGTAACACAACTGGAATGCTTGTACAAGGGAAAGCTTTATGAACTCCAAAAGAAATATCTTCCTTTACAAAACCATATGTCGATATGAAACCCCATCGTGCTTGCATCTGTGTCACGTGACGGCGGATGTCGCACACCGGAAATATCACAGCGATATATTTCAGTCGAGCGCCCCCTGCGACGCATCTCAATCATCCACTAATAAGCAGGAAAGTAATCTAGACAAAAGTTTAAAATTAGACGGCCAGGAATAGATCGAAAGGTGAGCTTGAAGCGCGGCGGCCTCACGAGTTAAAAATACGTGCGTGGCGTCGCCGCCCGCCGCCGGGCCGCGCGCCCGCACCCAAACACCGCCCGTGCGCCCCAACACTATCCCTTACTGCATTATATTGTGCCGGGGAGCTCTTCTTACGGTCTGCGGTTTGCACGTCACTAGTCTGCTAAAACGCGAATGGTCTCTTCAGGTTCAGTGTAAGTCTGGTTCCGCCCACTCAACAATTATTCTACCGCGAAATAGCAGAAATAGGTTGGTATTTCTGTCTTCCGGTGAAAAGGGTGAGTGACCTAGTGTAATTACGAGCACAAGGGACCATAACAACTTGGGTCCCATGCCGCTAGTATATTGGCAATAATAACGTCTTTTACTTAACGACTACCTGACAATGTGTAGACAGAAGTGATTACCCACTAAGAAATAACCGAATTCCTCTGCCATTTTACTAAATTTATAAGAGGGTTATAATAATATATTATTCATATTACAAACGCCAGAGAAACCTAATACTTACCTAGCCATAATGTATAATATATTGTTGTAAAGAACAATTAAAAAAAAGTATAGCATACTGTTGTATAATATTGCATTTGGTTTGAGATAGGTACATAATATGGCTTACAGGGCTGCATTTACCCTGTGAAAAATCCCGCCCCTTTACCTGTGTAAATTTAGTAGTAGAAAAAGCACTCTTTAAAAATAAAGAAAGAATTTAGTAGAGTATAGTAAACTTCAATTGACAATATAAAAAATGATAATAATAATTTCCCATGAAAATAACTACAAAAAGAAAAGGGCGAATATGAATTGAAAAATATGTTTTTAGTCCTACATCGTGTTAAATAAATAATCGTACTAAGTTATACCCTAACACATAACTGTTATGAAGAAATGGTATAATAGAGTGATTGGGTGATTTTAAAATAAGCAAAAACCATAGATAACATTGCTATTGTCCTGTAATCTTTTCTTCGTAAGCTTCCTAAGAAGATTATCCGTTTCCCTTATTATGTAAAAGGTCTTTGGTCCATGGCGCGGTAAAGCAATATCTTTGTGTGTTTATTAATGTACACACGTAAGCAAAGTCACAATACAATCCATACAGAGTTGAATTTAAATTTCGTTTGCCAATATCTACTAATAAACCAAAAATAGTCATACAGAACTTAGATATAGCTAGAAATAATTATACACGAGAGAAAGAAATATACCCATTTTGGGCTTTGTTAACTAAACCTACTGAAAAAATTATTAAAATATATGTGGACAAGAATGTACGCTTTTATTGTTTTTTATTACACTTTATTGAAACTTAAGATTATCACAGCATATTCTACCAGCCAACCCAAAATCGTGTAAGAAAGTTTATTGTAGGCCTGTACAATATAATTTAAAAATTTACACACATATATACATTATATAAATAAGTAAATATACATATATACGAATAAATTTAATCATAATAATGAAAGCATAAATTCTGTTATACGAAGAAGTTAGTAATTTAGACAACAGATTAGTAAAAAAACTCCACACCGGGGCGCTTAAAAGAATCGTGTGAAGGAGCTCTTCTAATGGATTCAGGCAAAATGTTCCAAAGGCGAGCAGCAACAAGTGAGACAAAGTACGACGTGAATCCAAACGATGGGAATGTATGGACAGCGTGATTAATTTAGAAGAACGTTGTGGTCTGTCATGAGAAGAGGATAGAAGAGAAAAATTTGAAGATAAGTAGGAGGTTATGATCAGTTAATATAGAGTATAGAAGGCGCAAGAATCGAGTATTTCTATGGTCCCGTATTAAACGTCCGTAATGTTCATATGGCGAGAAAGAGAAATGGTCCGAGAGAACTGGATTTCCGCAGTTGAAAGATGAAACGAATGCCAATAATTAGCAGACGTCCCAGCTTATTCAAAAGATCCTTCTTTAAATTCGGGTAACAAGCGCCTCTATAGTCAGAAGTAGAAGGGTATTAACAAGTTTAATTTTAGTACTCGTAGGTAAGAAGTTTTTTTAATCGCATCATAAAGTGCATGCATAAAATTTACGAGAAACTTCCTCAATATGTTCACTCCAACTGAGTTTACTGTCAATGATAATGACGAGGTCTTTAACACTGCTGCTATATCTGATTGGCCTATTATTATATACCTACTGACACTACTTTAGACACGTTGGCACAGTGGTCACTACAACTGGCTGAAGCGTAACGGTCGCGCGTTCGAAACGTCTGTATTAGACATATCGACGTTTAACGTGGTCTGGGTGTTTATGTTTGTGCTGGTTGGTTTTCCGGACCCTCGAACCAAAAGTTCATGATGTGTAATGAAATCCGTTGAGTGTGATGCGTTTACTAAATTAGGTAAAGTCAATAAGTCTATTTCAGCTTACTAGCTTACTGTATCGAGCTCCTATGGCTATGGCTTGACGCTTAGATCGATTAATGATTATGCGATAGAGATTATCATTTAGTGAGGTTATGGCCACGGCAAGATCATTTACAGAGGCATGCTCATAAAGCTGCAAATCGGTTTTCCTATGCATTTGAAATTTTAATCTAAACTTAGAAAAGAGTTTCGCAAAAAAATCTATTCTAAACTCGGTTGTTAAAATTATTCGTATTAGACCTTCTAATTTTAAGCCCGTCAACGTAATAATTTAAGTAATTCAGTTCAATGCAACAGAGTATTCGGTTCGATATATTCGAACCAATAAATCTCATGCTGTCAGTTGGTGTCCTATTCGGAGACGGAGCTGATGCGAGTAGAATAGCTTATGATGGAAACGAGACTGGCGCCACTGGGTCCGGGCGTTCCGGACTTTCTTACAAGAAAAAATATATTTTGTAAAAATCCTAGCGACGTGATCTTTATGTGGTTTAATAATTATAGATACGTATACGTTCATACTAATTCACGTTAAAAATCTTTACCGATTACAAACTTTGACAAGTTCGTCCTGTAAATTGACCTGTTAGCTGAAAGATATTCTCATCTGTCATAATCAGTCGTTAGCTGGTTGCAAGACAACGTCGTTTAAAGTGGTCGGTATTCTGGATGCCAAAATCCATGTCATTATATCGTAGCTTTACTTATTATAATATCATTGCATGATCCAAAAATATGACGACATAGACACGAGAGGATGTTTGTATCAAATAGTACATTTTTGAAATTGTTCCTTATCTGATAAGGCTCAGAATAAATTTATGTGGGAGCAGTACTCGTGTTGACTTAATCGCGCATTGATTATTGCTCAGATGGAAACGTGTTATGTTACTTTATAACATATTTAGATGGTTCTCATGAAAACGAGATAAAACTCGAATGTAAAACTCATTGAATTAAACTGATTCTGTACAAATATAATAACGTCGCATTGTTACTCGGCTTTCCCAAAGAGACAAAATTTTGCATAATATAATGTTTGGAAAACTCGTGAATTATTTATTTAAATTGAACGAGTGTGACATAACGTTCGTTTTAATAAAAGCATGTTTTTCGTTCATTAGACGGACGTCCGGTTCCGACGCCAGATTACAGATACGCGTGTATGCGGATTTCCATCGGATATCCCTGCGTCGTGCGTAACGCGCGACTTTCAATACTTTCTTGCATTTAGAACGATTACATAGAAACCATTAATAACTGGAATAAATATAAATGAGGATTCACAGGATACCAGTAATGAGGCGATGAGGCGAATTTAATTAACTTTTTGCAAAGAAATGCTAGATAACTTACAATTATTTTACGTAAAACAACTTACGATTTACTTATTAATTTTTACTTTTTGATAGATTTCATATATTAAAATGCAGCCAAGAGCTTTTCGTCCTGTTCATATTGTAGACCCTATAACAATTGGATATTATTTTTGGATTCAAAAATGGATCCAATTTTCGGAAAGCATTAGAAACCTTATAATAATTTTAAATAATCTATGTTAACGATATACCACTAAATAATCTGCGTTATAATTATTGGCGGATTTTTGTAAAAAGTGTGTTTTCAAACTTTTTCTCATAAAATTACGTTAAAGAGCCGATGTAGCCTAGTGATTAGAACACGTCGATCTTAACCGGAGATCACAGGTTCAAACCTCGGCTAGCACCGCTGAGTTTTTAAGTGTTAAAGCTATCTTTAATTTAATCTCGTGCTCGGCGGTGAGGAAAAACATTTAGAAGAGACTTGCATGTGCCGAGAGAAATTGTGACACATGTAGGTATATCCATCAACCCGCAGTGGAGCACTGCGGTAAATTAAGTTCTAAACCTTATCCTTAATAGGAGAGGCGACAGGCCAGCTGTGGGACATTTAGACTTTGTCCATCTGCTTGATCCAGTATATTTCTTCTATAATATATGTAGCACTTTTTCAGTCATTTGGGGTTTTATTTTTTAATCTTACCCAAGTCTTGTTATATCCTTTCCCTTTCCAAAAAAAATATTTTTCCCCTACATCGCTTTTCATGGAATATCAAGTTAAATTTTTCTCTAAAATAGTAATATAATAACTTCATATATGTGTGTGTAATGGACGTATCTATATGTGTACCTATAACTTTGTATCATTAATGTCCTAATAGATCTTGAACAAAGCGGTTGTGACATACGTACAGACAGATGAACCTACGTATATATATATCGAAACTGTAACGTCTAATTTAAATCATGAAAATAGTGGTATAAACTTAATTTTGTTTTATTTTTTTACTGACAATTTGTGGACATTATCCGAAAACAATCGATAGTCAATAGGTTTTACATTAAAAAAAATATTTCACAAACTTTATAATGTACATTACATGTGGTTACTTACTATAAATTATTTTAAATTACAAGTTTTCCATCCAAGGAATGCGGTTCGCATTGCCTATTTTTAGTTTTTTAAGGATTTATATGAAAAGATTATACCAAATAGACAGTTTTTCCTATTGAACACCGATCTTCAAGATGTGAAAAAATATTTAGTAGTCTTGTTAAAATTTTTATTTTAATAAAATTTGGTGCCATGCGCTTAAAAGTAATGTTCAAATTACGACTTGAAATTAATTTTATTTTTAGTATGAACAAGTGCTATAGATTGATTATACCTATGTAAAAAGAGACATGATCTTTATTTTGTTTCCGTTCATGTATTTAATAACATTTCATAAGATTTTTGAGCTTCAAATAGATTTTTGAAATACACATGCTACAGTATCGTAGTATATTGGGAAAAAAATAAACTTATATGACGCAGATTTTTATTACATTATAAAACAAAAGTTACAGCGAAAAATCGGTATGTTTTCGTAGATATTCATGAAACTGTTATGTTCAGGTATAAAGATAAGCTTCAGAGAGCAAAGGCCTCGGCATTCCTCCCGAGAATTGGTCTTCGCTAACCTGTTCCTGCTAGTTGTCGAGTCGAGATGTTTTAGAATGTCTTTTCGATGTGCAACGTTTCCCACGATTTATTCCCACACCATAGAAGGAAATAATTGAAAAGCCTACGGATCCCTGTATGGTACCCGTGACATCTTTAAAGTTTTGCCTTCATGATATCGTGTATCTCGTATTGCTATCTGAGTTTATAAAGGATAATTGAAATAGGATTCCTGTCCAAGATTAAATAAAAGGGTAATTATATAATAAATAATTATTTTACATGAATTTTGTGATTATATGAATGCTAGTGCTAAAAATTTAAAATTGTAATTGATAGCGAATTAGGCGTATAATAAGGTATACTTAGTAAATGTGGTATGTTATAACGCTTAATTATAACGCAATGTTACCTATAAAAAATCTTAATGCAGTTTTTTGTCTTAGTAATTCGACCGAGACTTAATACATTCTTAAAGTTTATAGTATGTTTAAGGACTACGAACGTATGTAGGTATCAATATAAAAGGAAGTCTTTAAAAATGAAAATTCTAGCGTTGAAACACTTCAATAATATATTGATGTTCACGTTTAATCAGCCGAGAATGAGCGAACTAGACAAATTGTAGCGCTATGCAGCTCGGGGTGTCGCGTGGCGAGGCGCTTCGCAGAAGTGTCGGTGTCGCCTTCTAATGGCCGCGGCGCTGCATTTTTATTTATACACGACATGCCATAACACGAATTTTTTCATCCTATTTACTTTCCTCCGTTCTATAAGTACATAACTGAGTTCATTTTATTTTATCATTTAACAATGAATTATTTAGTCATGCCAAAAGAAACTCTAAATACTTGCACCTTGATGTTTAAAATGTTACGTAGTTCGGGCGAAATTAAATTTTACAGTGTTCGTGTTAGGAATTATTTTCGTATGAACGGAACGGTTTAGTCGACGAGCGTGCAGACGTTGTGTGACCATATTTATATTTTTACGTAACAAAGTCTGTCTCGAGCTAAGTTGATTAGTGTTCGCAATTGATAGAGGTGCTACTGGGTTTGCCTGCTACGTTTCATTTTACAAGACTATGACTACATATAAACCTTAAACTCGTTAATTAAGAACTTTCCCACAAAATCAAAACTTTATCTCGTTAAGCTAATCTTAAAACGGAAAATAAAACAGGTATTTTTATCTTTAAATTTCAAAATAGAGTTAGAAAGATTGAAGTTCAGGTAGATAACTTATTGACAAAATAATAAATAGAAAACAAGAATAATAACTCAAAAAACTCGAAGCGTACGTCAAATCATTGCATTTAAATTTAGCGTAGAACAGTTATCCTTTGTTCTAGTGGCAATATTAATCTATTCCGAGTGGCGCATGAAATTTAAACTATTCAGTTCTCACGGAAACCGATTCCCGCACAAAAGGTACGATGTTGAAAATGTAAGTCAAGGATGAATTGTGTGGACGTCTGACTCCATACCGTGGGAGTCCTCCTCGGCTCCGCGCGACGCGACATGAATGATTCTGAAATAGAAAAATGTTCGCCCACTGAAGTGAACAATATCGTAAAGACGTGATTAATGGCTCAAAGAAAGAGTTCAGTGATCAGAGAGGGGCCGCGGCGCCGCCGACCGCCGTCCGATAGCCCGGATGAAACTGAATTTATTATCTCTCACAATACATTTTCATTCATCTCCGCTGCAACTATGACATTCATATTGTTAACTTGTACCACTTCGTTTTGACATTTTTAAAAATTCATAATTTTACTTCCAATTTATTTATGGAAGTAACGACAATGAGCATAAATAGCTTAAACGATAACGCTGTCACCTTTAATTAATGTTAAATTATTAGTTAGTATTTTTATTTTTTTCACGAATAGTTAAAACGCTATCGAGTTCGATAAATAATTCGAATAATATTATATTAAATTATGACGAGCGTGAGGGTAACGAAGGTTAGCGGCGCGGATGTAAACATTCTTAGTGAGGTTCATTCAATTATAGGGATACTCAGAGTGGGAGTCAGGGGACGTCATTGAAGGGCCGATAGTAGCGCAGCAGCGCGGCGGAGGGGTGCGCGCGGGCGCGGGGCGGGGTCGCGGGGAACAGCCGGGAGCAGGAATATTCAAAGCGTGAGAACGCCGCGCGACCCGCATGCCGCGACTCCACATATCTCACGCGCAACCTCTATCGCCGTCGAACTACGAAACTCGACTCTAGCCGCTAGACATAGAGCCGATATTACTTCCCGACGCGGCTCTGGTTATCGCTCAGAACATTCGAGGACAATACTTTTCTAGTTTAGGTACGGCTGGCATTGGCCCGGATACTATCGATGAGCGCGCACGTCCACTAGCTACATACAAGTATGACAACTTACAGTCGAACATTACTCACCTAGTGGAATGTCTCTAAAGGCATCCTTTATCGCGGATATGCAATCTATGCCTCCCTCTATTCTTTGTATTGACTATAAGTTATAGCGCTACTAACGCTGTATCCACTTAGGTATATCGGATATCGTATATTCATTGTACAAAATGACAGCAATGATAATAATGTTAATTAGTTAAAATAATAAGAAATCGTCCATAAAACTAATTATTAAGTTTTATGATGCCTGATCTACCGCAAATATTACATTTAGAGATCATGTGATCGTGGGTAAAGTTCGACGTCAAAAATTGAATCGACGTTAATGGTCCTTTTAGTGCCGGGCCGAACATCGTTTGTGCGATCACGTTGTGGGCGTGTCGTAAAATATTTTCTTTCGTTCTGTACAACTACGGCGTGGTCTTATTTCTGCGGAGGACTCGTCGTTCTCGGAAGACATTTATTTCGGAAGACGGGAACGGTCAGTTCGCAGGGTCGAGTCGCATCCGTGTCGCTGCAGCCACGGACCGATCGCCTCACCTTGAGAGGCGGACGACGCATCCTAAATATAGACATCGGATTACGTACTCGAGATGACAATGCCGCACCGATTACGGCGCAGGCGTCGAGACTAGTCGTTGTTGTTTTCTCAGCGCGTCGGTAAAATTGGGGAAAATTTTGTAGGGGGGTCAGGGGTAGGGTGAGTGCGCGGGGGCCGGGGTCGGTTTCGGCGGGGCCCCGGCGGGCGTCGACCTCGTGAAAGGCGCGCGGCGGCGGCGGATCCGCGCCCGCGCCGGCCGCTCGCCTTTTTACGCGCTCTTTCCCGCGCCGCCGCCAACCCCGCGGGCCCCCGGCGGTCGCCGCCCGCAGATAGCAAGCCAGCTGCTACCAACCGACGCTACGTCTGCGCCGTAACATATTACTTACATTTATTTTATTATGTAATGACATACGATTTCATTTCGAAGTTTAAAAACATTCATCGACATTAATCGTTTTATATTTAGCCATACTTACGGGGTACATAACATGGAGTTTTTAAAATTGAATACTGTTTAATAAATTATATGTTTTTTACTTGTGAGAGGTATATTTATTACGTATGTTAAATAAATATTAATTTTAATAACATAATTAAAATATTTTTCATTAATAGAAACCTTCATAAATTATTATTTTTGAATTTCCAAATAAAATGTTTTATAAAATTTAGTTTTTGGAGGATTAGCGACCCACGAGTTGACGTCCCCTGGCCGCCGCTCCGCCGCCGCTTCGCCCTAATTAAACAATAATCGAAAAACTACAATGAACGGGCGCGCGGCTCCGTCCTCGGTGTCCCGCGCCCCTCCCCCTCCCGCGAGCCGCACCGCCCGCCGGCCTCACCCCCGCGCCCACCCGCGCGCCTCCTGACGTCACCATTGCACTCCTCATTATCGCCTCTCGACTGCTAGAGCGCTCTCACACTGCGCTACAATTATACCAGACATGTGGCACACTTAAATTCTTTAAACGTACATGGTTCGCGGAGTTAGCATCGTCGACGCCTCGTGTACCGAGATTGGCATGGGCTGGTGCAACGGCCGTTACATAGAGCCAATAGAGCTGTCCGAATTATTCGCACAGTTCGCTGTAAGAACCACATCGTTTGATAGTTTAATATTAATAAGTATGGCAAGTCTAAAAATCAAAGGAACTCGGCTTATTTTCGATTCGACCCCGACTCGGTTAAATTTGTTTTATATGCATTCATTGACGTTAGCTATTCGATTTATCACAATTAAGAACCACGATAAATTTAATACCCTTAATGGATGGGGCATATGTATTGTTAGTCAATTTAAATTTAAATGACGAGGATAAATGGGTCCATGTTTTCTCTTTACGTGGCGCGTAATGTTAGTTTAAAATTGGAACACAACATAAATAAAATTCTATATGAATACCAAAATTTTCTTTTGTTTTTCGTTTGGTGATAGGTAAAAATAAAGAATGACCAAAGACAATTTCGAGCTGTAGATTGTAAGTGAATAATGGGTTTTCAAGGGGCAAGCGATGGTGAAAGATGCGGCAGTGGCTCGAGTTACCGTGACGCGGGCGCCGTCAGCGACGCGTCACCGAAGCACCTGTGTCGACGTCACCGACGCCGCTACTCACCGGCTATTTTTTGACCGTTCTAATTAGGCATAGGTCACGAGCTTTTTAGTATCACAGAAAGAGGTTAACATGAAGACATTGAATTTCAGTTTAAAATATTGACATGTTTTTGATGTTGTAAATTATATATCGTGTATTTTATAAAAAATATTAGCAGTGAAAGATAGATAGCAAAAATAATAATAAAAAGTTTTTATACGATTTTCAATATGTATATTTATTATAATAATATTAAAACGAGTTATAAAAATGAAAAGAAAAACGATATTAACACGTTTTTATTTATATATTATTATACATATGTAAATCCATTAGGATTTGATTAGGGCAGTGGGCGTATCTTTTATAAGTAATGGTGACTATTATAATTTGGTCTCTTTTGAACATGGAAAAGTATACAACTCAAGTTCCATTTAAATCATCATGTTGTAAATTTTAGTACAACTTGCAATTCAACGTATAGAAATATAACATATAAAGTAAGAAAATTATATTTTATACTTCAATAGTTTTTTTAAACCAGCCTAAGGAATTCAAGAATGTTTACATAGAGATTTATTTATAACATTTTTTTATTAAATTAACTACGTACTGAAGCACTTGATTGTAAGACGTAAAGTTACCTTGTCTCAATATGATAGATCTGGCGCATACGCATATGCTGTTGCTGTAATATGTACAACCGCCACGAACTTAACATTAGACTCTACCACATTGATATAAGGTTGATTTTCGAATACAATGGTGCATAATAGAGACAAGAATACCTACAACTGGGTGAGGCCTGTCTTAAATTGAACTAATTGAGTAGGAGTATGTTGATAAAAATTAAATAAATATATATAAAATATCAATATTCATATTTATTTGCCGGTTTGTGTCTTGCGAATTATAGTGTTGTTACAAAAATACTAAGAGATTATGTCAAGCGTTATCCACACTGTGTTAAAAGGCAAAACTGTGTTCGTATGTATTGAATTCGTAATAATAATTAATCCATTTATATTGTACATACAGTATAGTATGTCAGTTGGGTGAGATCTGAAACTATGAGTTAAAGAAATTTGTTAAAATTCTTTTTAACAAATTATGTGGCCATATCACCGATTTTATGAAGTTATTAAACGGCATTCAAATATTTTTAGAAAAGCAACGCTATTTTTTTTCTTATTTTGTTACTTCTTGTTGTAGAATATAAATATATATAATATTATAAATATATATAATATAATAGAGTAGGTTGTGAGAAATAAATGTAGTACCATTGAGGCATATAGAAGGGACATTCCGAGAAAGAGGTCCGATTGGGCTCCCTAATTTCTAAACAACAAAGATTAGTATTTAGAACATTTCGGACTTACACCCCTTCCCTTCCCACCTTTGGATGGGCCTTCCATATGTAAGCTATATCTACGCCCGTGCCCTCAGTGTACAATAACAAGAAAGCAAGGTTTTTTAACATGTACATATAAAAATCAACCGTTACTGCCTGACTGATCTATTACCACACAACTCAATCCACTAAACAGCTTACGCTGTAATTTGTCACGCATTGTTAGTATGACGTAGGTATCCGCAAAGAAAGGATTTTCCAAGATTCACTTCGCCCCTAAAGGGGTGTGAGACTAAAATATTTTTGAAGAAGGAAGTCTATAAAACGTAACGCTACGAATCGCATGAGTGGAATAGATTTTATCAATGAAATTGAAAAGAAGTAATGATTTTACCGCGGGAGAAAGACACAGCTAGTTAGTAAAGTTCAGCTGCAACCCTTTTACTACATCTACACGAGCCCTCTCGATACGGGCAAGACCATATTCTCACAGAAAATCGGAGCGAGAGAGCCGTAACTCTTCCCTTCCTTACTTCTATTCTTCTTTTGCCTTATACCTTTTTAAGCTGGTAACGCATTAGTGGCTTCTTTCGTACTACATGTCTATAGGCGGCGGTGACCACTAAATATCAAGTTACAGGCCTGTTCGTTTGACTGCTAATTAAAAAAATAACGCAGGTAACTTACAGGCACAGTGTAGTGCAGTAGTTGCTTATGAATATAGAAAATTACAGCAACTTCAGGATCATATACAATGGATATTATACCCGATATGTGTATCTATATAGTTTCGTAGTTGAGATGGCCTTGTGGTTACAACACACATATGATCGCGGGTTCAAAATTTAAAGCCCGGATAGCACCGCTGAATTTTCAAGTTCTAGATTTGTATTTAAATTCATCTCCTGTTCGTCGGTAAAGGATAACATTGTGAGGATTCCTACATGTGCTGGGAAAAATTCTGACATATGTACAATTGTACATTCAACAATTGCAACAGCATGGTGGATTAAGCTCCTAGCTTTATACTTTACAGAAGGAAGGCCTTGGAGTATTTACAGGATGTTAAAGTATATTAGAGTATATAGGTTATACCGTAATGATATCATAAAAAATACCTTCTCCTTTTTTGAAATCACTGAGAGTTTGAATATTAAGTAATTGTATATGAACACCTATGCCTCTTTTAACATAAGTAATATATAGACTTCGATTGCCTAAAAGAAGTGAGGATTATCTTCAAATTTCTATATTTTGGCTCGTTTATAGCTGTCTCTACAGATTATCCGAAAAACTTTACTTCATGCGAAATATCTGTATCTATTAACACTAGATATAGTTATTATTTACACATTCATATATTCCAAACTATTTTAAAAGTAATTATTCAACTACTTTTAATCTCTCATTAGTATTGTTTCGAATATGGAGCGGTAAAGAAAAATATAATAAAAGTTTAACCGCTGTCGAAGAAGAAATACGCATCGCACGCAAAAGAAGCGTTTAACTAGATAATAAATAAATGCCGTGTTAAAATAAACTCACAGAGCTCTGACTTTCACGCAAAAACTGTATAAAACAAAAATAAGTGTTAATGTGTTGTGTGTGAACTGCCTGCCTACCCAACACCGAAAAGATCAATTCCATCCACGTTGCACTTAATCATTACCAATCAACACTTAAACAGCAATCAAAAATTTTCTTATAAAATCGCATAAAGAGCATAAAATATCTTAAGAGACCTTCCTCATCATTCGCATTCGCCTGTAATGTAACAGTTTTGATTCATATATCACATCAATTAAAAAGAACAACTGATCGTTACAGTGCGCGACCAGTTATAATACAATTAGTAACATTACCTGCGTTACAATATGTAACATCAATGCTCACCAAACGGCATGAGCTTTTCGTTCCAATTGTAAAAACAACTGATCCAACTGCTCCTGACTGTTATCAAAATATAGATTGTCATAATAAGTTAAACATAAGGTACTTTACTTTGTAATACTAAACTCAAACTATTAATTTTAGATAAAAGTAATGGTGTTATTTTTAAACACAAAGTAATTGAATGGGACTCGCCCCGCAGTTTCACCCGCATTAGATTTTGATTCTTGCTAAAATAATTGACATTATCAGCTACTGCACCGCTCCTATGACGACATTATTTTGCGTCGTATAGAGGAAGGTTACGGGCTATATTACATCACGACTCATAGGAACAAAGCACCATAAACGCGACTGCAAAAGCGAGGGGCAGCTAGTTTAATATAATTGTGCATGTTGAAGATTGACGTTCGGTTTTTCAAATTGGCCATGCCCCAAGATCTATGCAACGTAAATGCACAATTATCGAAACGAGATATACCATAAGAGATGGATCAAAGGAGGTGTACTAATTTCCTGGTCGCCAACATTTGCCTGACTCCAACCCAACTTATACATGTGGAGCTATGTCAAGGAAATCGCCAAGCTTAAAAAGCTTCCAATGAAGAGAAAATGTCAGGAGGTTGGAAGTGTGGTAAAAATATTAGACAAACCTTTAAAGGCGATTAAAATACTATGTTTTACGCAAATAATAACCTTGTCAATTTCTGTAGGTGGCGATCCAAAATTTATTGTAAATAATCTTTAACATTAACTATGGACGTCATATTTTATTTCTCACTATCATGGACGTGCGGTCTCTCATCGTTACGTTTTGAGGGCGAAATATTATAAAAGTATTTATTTAATTATTTCGCTATTATATCAAATTATCATTTGAACGTTATAAATATCTATTTATTTTTTAACTTACGTAATTATAGATTAGGAAAAGTTATACCCACTTTTTTGTTTTAATTTACTTAAGATCAGTTTTCGGACTGAAAACTTGTATCAATTAAACTGCTTAGAAGAATTAACTCAACAAATTACTTAGAAGTTGGCAATACACAAAGATTTTTTAGCTCCTAAAACTTTAAGCGTACAAGTCGCTCTAAACTTAATTTAAAATAATAGACTCAAGTTTAGTTATAGTCCAATAAATTATGACCTAATAATATAAAATTGCTCTACCATCTAAATTACTTAGAAGCGCTGAACATATCGACTGTGAACTGGCAATGTGTCCTATCTTATATGAAAATGATTTCAAAGGGCTATTCTTGATAAGAGGTATCTACAGCTTTGGACGCGACTTTCTTGGACGTTCTCTGTATAACACAAACTACTCTCAAGTCCATATTTGTAAATGGTCTATTGAGGCAGCAGACGTCACGTTGCTGATCAACAGTACATTAAATCAGTACGACCCCTGATCTCGCGAACTAGCCGTGACCATAGAAAAATGACAGCCGTTAGACAGGCTGCATAATACTTTTTATTATAAAAAGGTAAAATATGTTCGTAAGTTTGTATGTAGGAGGTAATCTTAGAAATCACTGACCCGATATGCATAATTCTTACTGTGTGATTTAGTCCGTTTTTTCTTGAAGGTTATAGGCTATATTATATCGCGCTACGACACAGAAGCGAAGCAGTAACCAGGAACGCGACTGAAACCGCGAGGAGCGGCTAGTTCCAAGATAAAAAATTATTTAGTAGTTTCGTCGATGCTATCGTTTTCGTCTATTTTATGAACTTAGTATAAAATGGAAGTGCTAAAAAAACAGCAGTTTTTAACTCAAAGGTGATGAAAACAATAATAATTTTCAAGCGAATCGCATTTTATTGACATCCACTCTCATTAACTTTTTTGTTGTATGGTAAATGATACATGTATTTAAAACGAAAACAAAACAATTACGCATTATTAAAACATTAATATATACTACGCATACGCGTAAACAAATATGAGTGTATTAACGCTAAGAATTTATTAATCGTGTAGCGCCGTGCCCTGTGTATGTATATTATATATTGGATATCCTATTGCTAATGATGATTTTTAACATTTTCATTCTACAGTAAACGATAAATGTTTGTATATCGTATGTTTGTAAAGCAGCCTTTTTTACGTGGAAATTAGAAACTTCTGAGAAGACAATAGTGGATTTATAAGCGTGAAGCATTATCAAGCATTTTAGAGTCGTCTTATAGCAAAAAGCAGTAATGGGTATTTACCTATGGTATGGATATTACCTATTTTCTTAATAATGTACAATAACTTAATATGAAAATATAAAACGTCAAAGATTGAACTGAAAATTACGACGTTGAATTGATGACGGAGGGATTACAAAATGTATTTTGTACATTCGGAAGCCGTAGCAGTGGCTTTCAAAGCAATCCTTACATTTCTAACAATGGCTCTTTTTTATAATGGCTTTTATCTCTTGCAAAAGTGAAAATTTACAGTCTGAAGACATTTATGTTTGCACATTATATGTTTTTGTAATTAGTGAACATTAATTAATAAATATTATATACTTTCTAAAGTCAATAAAAGCGATCAACATGATCGTACGTGATTTTTGTATTTGTTTTCGCCATAAAAGTTACGATATGTATTTATAATGCACAGAAAATAAATGTCTGCAAGAGTCTATGTTATGAATTGTATTGACAGTGAACAGGGAATTATAGCATACAAATTACAAAAGTACATAATTATATACATACTTCGTCATTTGTATTTTTTGAGGTACCAATTATATATTTCTCAGGCGTTGAAATAAATGATTAAGTTATTTGTATTATAAAATCCATCTCATGTACTTAGACAATGATCGTATTGAATTCTGCATATGTCGAAATAGCACAGGAACATTTATTGCAAATTTGCAGGATTCTGTGAAAAGTGAAACAAAATGAATGAAAAAAAACTGATATGCAATACAATTAACGCAAAGTATGGAATAAATCGCTCTAAATAAACTGTATATTAAAATCTGTCTAAACACGACTTCTATAATTACATGTCGTAATTACGTATTTTTAATTTGATCGCTTTTACCGTTTAAGTGTGTTACTAGTCGATCCGTCTGTCGCAAGGAAATCCGTTGCTCAGTGACATCGGCTCGACAGGAATGTATTACCATACCTACATATTCTTTTGCGCGCCTTATTATCACCTCCGAGAGTTTTTAGCGCTGACCCTGCTCGGGCCCCGGTCGTCGCTTGGCTACTCGTACTTGACGTCAAGACTCAGACGCTTCAAAAATTACATGATGTCTCCGGTTTTTCCTTGATATTCATTTATTCGCACTCAGAAAACTTTTGAATACATCGAGTGTGCCGCTTACATTGTCGATTCGTTTGTTTGACGACGTTAGATTCGGTTTACGCAGGTAGATGGATACGTAAAATATTAGGCAAAATCATTTGAAAGATATTTGTTAAGATATAAACGTTGTAGTACACAATGATGAAGCTATTTATAGATTGTTTGATCGTTCCGTCTGAGAGACATCTAGGCGGAGTGTGTCTACTTTCAAAATGTTTACATAATATTGTCTGGCTGGCGTGCACCCGCAGTCCGTTTCGCGACTTTTTTGGGTATTTAGACAAGTTTATTTGTATAAGAACTGTGTTATATTCATTTTAATATTTACTTAGCACATTGTGTCCGATCTTATTTCTTATTTAGAAGAAGATATTTGGTACACTTATATTATTGAAAATATTGAATAATACAACATTCGTGATCATATAAATGACCATGTAATCGCAAAATAATTTAGTTAAATAGAACCGCGACTTCAATTTAAATTCAAGTTAAATTCGTCATAATATAATGTCACGTAAAGGTTTAATTAGAATAAATAAAATAAGCATTAAAAGTTAAACGACATAGATTTTCCAATAACAAAATCTAATTTTTCTTTGGTTTTCAAATCTGTTGTCAAACGTTTCAAACGTCTAGTCACTTTAAAAGTAACCTAGATTTGGTTAGTAGGTTTACTCAATAATCGCTTAATCATTCTAGTCGATCAGCGATAAGACCGTTTAATGATGACCTTTACTTCATATGGAAACGATTACTACAGAGAGATCAACCACCGTTTCTACTGAACAGTCACTGTTTGTTAATTTTTTTTGTGTACGTATCATCTACAGTAGACAAAAGTGCTTTATATACAGGTACAGAAATAAGAAACTAGATTCTATAAAGATTTCCAATCAACACACTTATTCGGTATGGTTGTAGTAAAATTAAGATTCATTTGTCATTTTTATTTTGGAGTGGCGACATAAACATTCACTTATATCTATACTCCGTCAATATTTATATATAAGTTGAAGAATTATGTTGTTTGAACGATAATCTTGGAATCCATCGGTCAGTTGAAAAATTCAAGCCGCGAGGACGGGTTTTAGAATACCTACAATAGATCCTCTCGTATTCAATAGCGACTCGTAAGAGGCGAGTGTCCTAGCACATTTTCTGATAGGGGTACACCTCGCTTAGCTCGTGACCACTACAATGCCAAAAACGAACCGCAAAATATTTTGGGATTGTATTGTTTATCTTCTTTACAATACGTAGGAACTCTTTCAGTACTACATCAACTTGGATGCCTGGTCTGCATTAAATTTTCTCTTTTTCCCTCACAGTTACAGGCTGTAAAATGATCTTTCTAAGGTTCTTAAGAGCGCTATAATTTAGGTATTTTTAAACATCGAGTGTATAGACGTCTTCTTTTCAAAGGCCAGTAAAGCATCATTGCAGGCCATCATTGCAGATGATCGCGCTACAACCCATAGGAGTCAAGCAGTAACCATAAATGCAAGTAAATCCGCGAGGGACAGCTAGTTGTCAAAACAACTTCTATTATCAATACGAGTTATTATGTGTTTTACATATTAATAGTAGCATGTTGAAAGAAAACTATTTGAAATGGATTTAAATCGCGTATATTGATTATTTTTAACATCTCGACGCACCGTTTCGAACAATTTACCGATCGTGGTCGCGTGTGGACTGACAGACTATGGATGTCTTCCAAAATGCAATCCAACATTCTAAGCAAAGACTAATGACATTTTGAATCGCGAAAATCTAAGAAAATACAATCGTAACATACTTAACCACGTGTCCATCACGTGTACCAGTATCGCTTTCTTATACATTTGCTAATATTCGAAAGGAATAATATAACGCTGTATATTAAATCTATCGGGAGTGAGGCAACCGCATCTGCAACAAGTATTGCGGAGAGCGGCGCGCATTTCTTCACTCTTTACTAATATCTTCAATTGCGCAAACTGTGTTTCTGTTGTTTATTTGTTTTGTAGATATGTTACATACGAATGTTAAATAGGTCGTTGTTTTTAACGCGGCTGATATAAAATCAGTTCGTTTAATAATTAATAGAACTTTGTAATTAATTTTTATAACTTTACTAGCATATGTCTCCTTCTTTACACCTATTGGCTTCTTATTACGTTAACATTGCAATTTTTTAAATTTTATTGTGTAATCTTTTTGCATAGTTTTCATAATTAATTTGATTTACCTTCGAAAATGAATTTACCTTCGAATCATAGTTATAATGCCGATTCTTAATACACTAAACGGTCAAAATAGAATGCTCAAGATTGTATTATTTACAAAGGTACCACGCGGTTGTTCCCATTACAACGTTATTGTAAAATATATTTGCCGGTATAAAACGCGCGCGCCTCCTACTTCAATTAAATTGTACTATGCTTATAACCTTCGCGCATGTGCAAACAATACAAGTTGACAAAGTTTTATGACATTCGGATGAACGGTATGGCAGTGAATAAAATCGGAAAAAATGTCTTCTACTATTTGCTCAATGGCTTTAACAATACGATTCCATATGAAATGCTGAAGTTGTTATAGTCTAAATGAATATTATATATTACATATTTTAACATGTTCGCTAGCGAAATTTTGTCATATTCTCTCTGATTCGCAAATGTTCATGAAATTTTGTATACGACTATTTCTTTAAGTGTTTCGTTGTTCTGTTATAAAAAAATACTATTCGTTCATACTAATATTATAAATGTAAGGTAGCTCAGTTTGTTTTTGTGTTTGACGTCTTAAACTAAGGAATCAGTTTTCATGAATTTTGATCTCTACGTGACATTGGCGAAATAATATGTGCACAATTGGCACAACTAAAAGCCACAAAACAAAATAAAGAAGAAGATGAATTTTGATAAAAATGTAGATTGGCTTTAAAGATGGTCAAAGGCTACTTTTGTTGCAATTTTTTTTTCTGTGGGGCTGAAACCACTGATGCAGGTATGTTGGAAATCTCGTCGTTTCTTTCAGAATAATTTTGGTATAATTATTTTTTGCAGAAGAAGGCGCGAGAACGAACGAGTCCTAGAATTTAAATTAAATGAATACGTAAATAGCTAAATTCTTACAAATTTTTACAATTACAAGGTATTTTCAAAACCAACATTATAAAGGATAAATCAGGTCAACCGGAGATGTAACCTTTTTGGAATTTAATCCCAAATTTGAGTCCGAATTGATTCATGCATTGGTATTGCTCAAATAGCGCTAATTGTAATAACTGTTATTAAAACCTAGTTCGTCATTAATTTGCAATATTTATTTGACTTTTGTTTTACTAGAATACGTTAGGGTGAAGAAGTAAAAATTAGATGTAGCTCTAGGAATTATTGTTAACGTCTAAATCGGGTACCCATAATTTAATTTTATGTAGTGTAAAATTTGCATTGTTTCTATTTGTATCGTTAATGTCTTTTTTTACCGCCTTTATAGAATTTAGGATAAATTATGTTACATCCATTTAATTATTAAATAAGGTAATTATTTACTGAAAAGATTATTTAATTTTGATTAAAGTATAATACCGTTTTAATGTAATTATGGAGAATAGCGTTTTTAGATTTGAGTTAGGTTGCTATCGTATTGAAAAACGAAATGTAGAATATCTTTGAAAATATAAGTAGAAAAAGATAGCGAAATGAAATTCATTGCGAGTGGCAAGCGCGGCGTGACGGGCAGGTGTGCGCGGCCTGCCGGCCGTTGCGCTCCCACTTCCGACCGCGTCTGGACACCACAAATTGCAATTCACTCCAATTATTGTAAGGCAGGACAACAATAGCGACTCTCCTGCCTTGTCACAGAGCTCAAAGTTATTCGACAAGAAATTATGCATTATCCCCTACGCCGTATGCGATTCCATATTTTGCGACAAAACGAATTCCACGCAAGGATTGACGCGATCGATTAATAGTACATGTAAGAGTTCGCGTTACATTTCATTAATTCGTCTGAAATTCACTGTTAAGTTCGAATGAGACATTATGCAATCGACGTCACGCGCCGATCGCGGCGAGGTAAATAAACAAAGACGTCGCATATGAGATCGCGTCGTGAAATGCACACAGGACATGCATAACTTACTGGAATGCGAGGCGATGGCGTCGTAAACAAAGATGCAATAAGTCCGTCCACGTTGCGGTAGTGTCGGCGGGCGCGCCGCGGTGCAGCGTGCAGCGTGCGCGGGGCGCGGGCGCACGCGGCTGACTGCAGCCGAGAGGGGCACCCCGCCGCGCCCTCTGACCGCCACCGCCCGATAGATTGTCAACAAACACCGAATGAATGGAAATGAGGCCGACGGTGCTTCACATTACGCGGTACACCATCTATCGAATGCATCGCCGCGGCCTCGGGACTAATTGACGATACGTCGCCTCCGTCGATCGCTATTGATTTCTAACGTACATTGTTCAAATTTTGTTTACTTATCCGACGTGATTTAAGTCAGTTTACGTTAGCTCTGTCACGGATCATTTAATTTGCAGACTAATTATGTGAAATTTTACATCTCTAATATATTTAAATAAATTGTTTATTTTATGCAAATTAAATAGTCTCCGTTTTAAATGAGATAAGACGATGATTTATCTTTAAGTACTTGCCATCGCAGTAGCTAAAGCTAAAAAATTTAGATATAAATAATTGTAAGGAATAATAGAATGAGATAGAGGAAGAGTATGAGAACCAGTCATACACAACAGTGAGTACTCTAGCTAGGGACGCGCCGCCCGGGCGTCGGGCGCGCCGGAGATGAGGGGTTTTATCGCATGGCGGGCGACTGTACAGCTGCGTACGCCCAAGAATTCGTGTGTTTGGGTGCGCGGGCGCAGCGCCCTCGGGGTCAACGGCCGCATAGCGCCGCACGCCCTTCCTTATACTTTTCTAGTGCAATTCCCTGTCGTTTGTCACGTCATCCGCTGCATTATATCATCGCGCTGGCTTCGAAGGGGACTCCGGCGGTTCTCATTGCGGGTGAGGGCTGAGCTAAATTTACAGTTGATTCTGGCCGACACTGCTCTTGTCAAAATTTAAAATGAATTTTTAATAGTACTAAAGGAATAGCAATTTAAGTTAAGAGTTTTAATTTCGAATGATTTATCATACTGGTACATTTAGAGGAAGAATATTAGTAGCTCACACCGAGAAATAATAAAAAAATCTTATTTTTGACAATTATACTGACCTTTGATAACAATACTTAAAAGTTTGCACATGTAATACATCTAGTATATAATTTACAAGTTACGCTGTAAAATCTCATAGTTCAATTTCAGGGTGCATTCCAACAATATATGCCACACGAGCATTTGACCAAACAGAGGTTATGTAAGGTCCACAGAACATCAACAATATAAAGTCTTGTACATTTTATGAGTCCAGGAATTTACTCTTTTCGGTAATATTTCAGAAAAGATTTTTCTTAATCATAACTCAATACACATAAGCAATCTTAACTTTCTAACTATTATAAATAATTATTATATACCAGCTGTACCCGCATGCATTGCCACCTAGAGAACACAGATTTGGACCAGAAACCCTCGCGGACCCCAGAACATCCTATCAAAGTGTCATCGCAATCTGATCAAAGGTTTTGA
Organism: Hypolimnas misippus; assembly: GCA_037950945.1. Classification (NCBI taxonomy): domain Eukaryota; kingdom Metazoa; phylum Arthropoda; class Insecta; order Lepidoptera; family Nymphalidae; genus Hypolimnas; species Hypolimnas misippus. Next base: position 8,436,627 of record JBBEEQ010000025.1, on the reverse strand, counting down.
AACGCATAGAGAACAATAATACAGACATTTATTTTTATTTATATAGATAAGTACGAATATAATAAAATAATAGGAATGTGAGTTTGTTACGTTTGTTATTACTAATCTACTTCATGCCTCAACTACTCGACCTATCATCATGAAATATATACACGTTGTGAGACACAGAGAAGGCCCCTGACAACGTGTATGCCCGTTTTTTGATAAAATGGTACTATGTACTTTTCATAATAAAACACAGAGATATAGACAGAGAGAGATATAAACAGATAGAGATAGCTTTGATACGTTCGTCCACCATAACACTAATAGTTATTTTAATTTAATACAAAAAAAATGAAATGAGTAATTATAAAATAAACGACAAAACTTCAGTTAAATTTTCTTAAAAGTGAATAATCAGCCTTATTTGCTTTAACCCTTAACGATGATTCGAGATTCTATATATTGTTACTTACCATGTGATTAAATATAAGAAATCTTAATTAGAATTAAGGCGAGAGTTGCATTTGTAAGTTTTACTCTCGTTATTGATATAAAACAACTCTGTAGCCTGGTAACAGCTATTTAGGTAGTCTTACGAAAGCTGTCATTCAAATCTTTCAGGTATAAAGCAATGACAACTTATGTTAATCTTTATGATAGTCTGAGAGCAAAACTTAATAGTGTAATTCCAGCCTAACAAGTATATAGATTATAAACGTTAATTGTGAGATCAAATAAAAATACAATAACTATATTATAATATATTATATTTAAATAGAAAATCGTAATTTAATTACAAAATTAATTCATTTGTTATTTCTAATTAATGTACAATTGCACCGAATTGTAGACATATCACTCATTCATATTAATATAATATCGACATATTTTACATTTTTATTTAAATAACATTTTAATATTCGAAAAAATACTTGGAAATTACCTCAATAAATCAAAATCACTATTGAAATTATACTTCTATGAATGTTCAAAAGAACAAACCAAAAAAATAAATAAATATTATTAATGTTAAATAAATAAAATTTTAATGATATACAATATTCATTACTATATTAATTGACTTACATACAAAAACATATGTCCTCCACTTATAATCTAATAAAATCAAATATTGTCTTTTACTAAGATTTACTTAATAAACTCTCGTTTCTAAGTAATGATGGCAAAAAAGTTAGTACGGTTTTAGTGAATTATTATAATTAGAAGCTAGTATTGGAATTTCACTGGAAAAAATATTAATAATATTTATAGGAAATAAACATTATGCGAACATATCATTGAGCATTATATTTTTTGAAATTTTCACTCCACAGTTATTTCTCTTAATGAAACTAAATAAAAATGTAATACTTTAAATTACAGTAATAACGTATATCTAAGAAATAATCACTTAATATATTTAAATTCATTTAATTAAAAAATAAATTTTTTCTACTGTAACCGTTTTCAAGCCAGAGTCGGGGTGTGTTCAAATCACTCGCCTTCGAGTCACTCACAGAAACATATCAAACTCCTTGTGCGAGAGTAACTGTGCAATAAAATTTTTACATAAACTACGTAAGGCCTATCTATACAGTCTTAAATATTTACAGGTTTACATAAACTAGAGCAATGCCTATTAAATTTACTGTTTACAGTGAATTCGCATAGCAAACAGCTGCCAGAGCGATTAAACGATCACAATAAGTGGTAATCTCGCCATACATTGGGGAGTCTAAGTTCTCATAACACACTCGATTCACGCTTAAATAGATACTGATAAGCAATAATGTGTCAACCCACGAATAATCAAATTCGGGGATATTGATGTATTCTGTTAATGCGTCACGTATTTGACATTATTAAAAAATTTCAAGTCATCTGAATTAAACATATACGGAAAAAAGTTTCTTAATTTAATATATTGAATTTCAAGTGCGTTCTATATTTTGCAATTTATACAATAATCTCATATGTTTGAAAATTTTATTATTAGATAAATTGTATTTTTATAAAAATAAAAAAGGCAAGATGGAAATATACTTCTTCAAACTAAGTTATTAAGAACAAGTTTAGCATCTTTAGATACCATTTTCACAAAACAAAGTCTGTGTGGCTTAACATAGTATTATACATAGCTTATCAGCGTCCAAATATAAAATCTCTTACCTTTTGGTCAGCTGTTTGGTAAATGAGGTTCGAAATTGACCATTAAGCTACTATTCGGAGCCGTGTCGCATAAAATTTGGCAATTTTCAACGTTGGTCGACGCGACAAGGAACTAAATTGTCTCTGGGATGTTCAGAGTGATGTGAAGGCACACGCGGCGGCCCGTTTATCCGAGACCCACGTCCAGGCACATCATGACCATGAAGCCGATGATGCAGCCCCACGTCGCCAGCTTACCATTGCCACTGCACATATAAACTCAGGTTAAGTTTCACCTAGTTTTTTGCAAGATGTCCTATGTAGGGTAGACAGAGAAATAGAGAATTTGCTAGAACATGATTAGGTATGATGAGTGATCGTTGGTTGGTAGCTATGAAATTTTCGAAAATTGAGCAACATTAAAAGGTGAATATACTTATAGACATTACTCGTGAAATATTTATCTTATAACTTTATTGTAGAAGTTAATATTATATTATAGCGAAAGCATAATGAAGTAATGTATGATCCAATAGACGAGCCGATAGTTGAAAAGTGATCTTTTCTACCTCGGAGAAGAGGATATTTGAATTATTACTGAGCAATTCCTGGATTCACGGAGATTTTGACCTTAAATCATGTAAGCATCTATCCAAACATTTTTCAGAACTTAAACGACGTTTCAATAAATGAAAATTGTCAATGGTGTCAAGTAATTTTGGGATCAAAAACTAAATAGCATTTGTAGTAAGAAACACGAGTAACGTGGCGCTAGCTTGTTGGTACATTCTATAAAATTTAAATAAGTCAATGACAACAATCTATCACAAAACGAAGTACCATTAGAATTCTATTGAACTAAAACTGCGCTGTTCGTATGTGTTAACGCAGAACTTAACCTAATGTATTGCTAATTATCTGTATTCCATCCGTACAATCTATAGCTATCGAGTCGGTACAATAAAAATAAAATCAAAACCAAATCACGTAACACCAAATTTATGAATCGAGCAGGCAAATATCCTGACTAGGGCAGATTTAATGCTTCCGCGATTAAATTGATACACGACGGTCCTCAATAGGACAGGGTGAATACAATAGTTCGAGGCGATACATCGAGGTCCGTTATAAAATACTGTCGTCACACGATGCGAGCCATTGAGGAGTAACGAGCAGACGACATTTGAATATCAAGGAGGCAGCAAAATTACGATATCGGAAAGGCCGGCGATGACGCTTGCGACTCACGCACTCGGATTTAGAGAAACAATAGTCATTGACGGCCGGACGGAATTCGCTTACTGGAATTATTCCCATTACAATAAAACGATTCCGCGTACTTACTTGCATATCGGTCGATTATGAGTCGGGTTCTATTGTAGAACTAAACGACCATTATACGGCTACACGCAATTTATAGATTTGAACTCATTATTATTATTGATGTGAATGATTTGTGATTTATACATTTTATAGTATGTATAGTATACAGTACATTCGACGGTGTGATCATTAAACGGCGTGTTATTAATAGCTGTACTTAAACAAGGCAAAATAAATATCACTTTTATCAGGAATTTTAATATTTTACTAGTTTTGACAATAGGAGACGAGATGCGCGAGCCGTTGGGTTACCTGAAGTGATGACATTAGACATTTGTAGCACTAGAGGAGCCAAAAATGCATCATCAGCTTAAGGAATAAATTTGACTTCCTGCTCTCTCATTCATCGGTGAGTACAAACGTACGAAACGCGTCTGTATATATTAGCCATTTCACGCCAATTTTCTGTGAATGTGTAGTATTGCCAGGTTCGAGTCGTATAAGTTATACTCAGATGGCAACAACTAGGCTCTACCTCAGTAGAATCCACAAATAATGCATTGTGATAACGTTTCTTCAAAGTACAAATATTTCTTGATTAACGCTCAACTTTACAATCTTATTTCTACCGACTTCCATAGAAAATAATGTTCGCATAGGAATAAACAACAAAATGAATAAGCTGCATAAGCATATAATAATTATAAGGAGTGCAAAACGCAATCCGCGCAAGGAAGAATGTTATTTAGTTTGATCAAATTTTTGCAAATATTTATATTAAAGTAATAATCTAATCTTTCCCCCGAACAATATAAATAGCAGTTTAACAAACAAACTACTGAAATTCACTTAATCTTATTATTATATTTATCAATACCGATAAAATACTGATACAGTTATAAAACGTTATAAAGTTAAACTTCATTCAGTTAAACCAAATTCTACTAGTACCAATTATACATGTACTGTTGTACAAGCATAATATTCATATGCGTATTACCTTTCCTTATCAAACTTTTTTTAGAAGAAAAATTTAAATGTCTTTTTAATGTATAGTGGCTGAATTTCGTAGTAAGCGAGCACTTTACACACAATAGCAATAAATAAAAAAAAACACGCGAGTGTGTTTTACGAATCACTGAATGGATTTTGATTTGACTCTGCTATAGAATTCCTAATCCAGGAATTCAGGCACACAAGCAACATACTCCAACCTCGCATAATAAATTTTTTTGAATAAATCGATTATAAAGAAAAATAAAATGCTGTTAGTTGGTAAGCACGTGACTCGACAAAGACCGATTTGGCCATCCTTTAATTAACAATTTTCGTAATAAACCAAATTACGTTTTTACTTTAAAAAAATGGAAATTTTCGTTATTCTATACATCCAGTCTATGGAGTTTTTAAATGAACTCAAGACCACCATGACCCATAATTTAAACGATGAATTCTTAAATTGCGATAGGCCAACGTCTGTCGACGACATAGAAACGACACGACACGACAATATTCATATGTGCCTATAGTGACCCGAAAGACCATTGACAATGAAATGTCAGTTGCTTTATATATCTTAGTGAATATTTAAGAGAATATTTGTCCCGAAAATTACCACACAACGTGCCTTGAGATTGGCTGCGAATTTGACAGCTTCTAACAGCTCCCATCAACCTACTACGTCATAGCTAATATCGCCATTGTACCCGCACCGAGCCGGGACGAGCCTACAAAGAAAAGCAACAACATGTGCTACAACACACCCCACCCCCTTCCTCTTCTGACCGAAATGTTTACGAGGGGAAATATTATCAGCTTGAATGTTTTATAACAAGCCAAACAATAGTAACTTTAAGTTACGAGCATGATCAAATATAGGTTGTTATATTATATGACCTATAAGCACATGTTTTATAACTATAGATACATATGTTACGTTTATATTATTTGATATAAAAAATCTGTACATATTTCTAACTTTGACAAGTTTGTAAATTGGCTCCTTGGACCAAAGACACTCTCGTCATCATACTCGATGGTGGTGTGGTGGCGAGATGGTTGGTACACAATTATAATTTTATTATATCGCAATAAATTACTACTATAATCATATTATTAAAGAAATACTAGCAAAACAATACATGAACATTGATATGTATCTAGTAGGAAGAAAGAAGGAAATAGTCAAGCTGGAGAAAATTGAGAAAAAATTCATTTAAGGTTGTTCAGACAAACTTTATATGACTCAGAATCAAACTTATTTGATTATTTAAACTGTTGGAAGACATTATGTTATTAAATCCTGTGTCTGAAATTAAATTAAGAATACTGCTTTTAATTACTTTATGGAATGTTTTAAATAAAGATAGCCAATAAAATGGATCACAAATCGAAAAGTACCAGAACTAGTTTAATCCTAAAGATTCCTTTTTTATTATACAATGATATGCAGATAAACTTTACACACATAGTTTCCAATTTGTGTATATAGTTACTATGTTTTATATTAAAAATCATACCGTGCTCTTTATGAATATTATAAGTAATAAAAAAACTTATTTATGCTAAATAATTATTTTATGTAAAATGAACACTATAAAATTTCAATTTTGTTTAAAAATATGTCAAGTTTCTAACATTTATCCATAGTGTCACTTCTAATTTAGTAAAAATTACGTAGTCTTTAATGGCATGTCACATGCGTATCACGTATAAGTTGGGGAACACCAGCTGGACACACGACACGCAACTAAATTTCAAAACTGACATCATCTTTACTTTTAATGAATTTTAAGAATGAAAAGATGAAAATTAAAAATAAATAAAAAAAAGATGTAGATAGATACATGATACAGGAACGTGTAGGTTCGTTAATGTTGGACGTCTTTGGTGTGTTCTTAAGCCGTATTCGAGGAAGCACTTGTACAGTGCGTACCCGGGATGCGTATTGCGATTTCTGGAGGTAGGTCAGGGAGTGTCGACCGGCGCGCCGAATTCCCAGACAGTGACGTCAACATTTAGACAAACTAGAGCGGTGTCACCGACTTTACTCCGATAACAAATGCGTTATTTCGCGTTATTTATTATTATTGACAGTGGCGAGACGGTGACAAACCCACGCACGCACCGAATTTACTTGTTAAAGCGACACCGCGAGTGCGCGCCGCCCGCCCTCCGCCGCTGCAAATAGACGCGCCGCATCCGCGCGAACCATTCGCCCCAGAAGATGTGCCCGAGTAGTATGAGGATCGTTCGTATCCACTCGATACCGAACAAAACATTTATTCCAATCCAGCTTTCAATCACGACTACTAAAACCGCAAGGTACCAAAAAAAGCCAATAGCCCACAGACGGCTAGTAATTGTATTAAATAAAGTAGGATAACTCGAATTTAGAACTGTGAAATAAAATGCTATTATAAATAGGCACATGAGCACGACATCGTCTGGTGCCAAGTCATCGTCTTTTATTCGTTTTGCAGCTCACGGCGTAATGATGAAATGCAATGTCTCACTAATGGTTTTCGCAGTTAAAAACTCAAGAAAATATATGAAAATACTTGTTGTTGGTTGAAACATTTCTGCAAATTACAGTTCTTTAATCTTATCGCCATTGTATACTTTTGATTTTAAACTTAATAACGGTCTTGTTAATCAAATTTAACTGAAGACATTATCCGCTGAAGTTTTTATTTATATAATAACTCGGCTATACGAAATCGAAAAACACGATATCTTAAAATACCACTACAACTACTACTAATTATTACAATTAAGGAAATTTTAATTTTAAGGGAGTAAAGGAAGGAGGTCGAATGTTGTGGAACTTTGTGAGAACAGCGTCGCAAGTAACAGATATTTACTGTTTATGTTAAGTGTCATCTAAATAGAATCAAACATCTTTTTATACAATAAGCTTGTATTCGTCCTTGTTACTTCGCAGCAAAATTAATAAATAAGAAAGGAAAATTGACCATTTTATCTATTGTATTAGCAATTTTAAAATAAATTAGATAATACTTTGGGTGGAGTCAGACATTGCAGTGAGGGCAGTAAGCGATCGGGTCCGGGGTGTCAGACGGCGCACCGCTATTTCTGGCCAAGTATTTGCGTCGCGACCCGTCGTCTCACTGCGCCCACACTACGTACATGTGCTGCTTGCACTAAGAAAATGTACAATTTCCTATGACGAAGGGTCCACTTCATCTACAACGGTTTCAATTTTAGTTATCGTAGGCAATAAAGACGTATTCCTTTAGAGGACACGTATTTTTAGGGCCGTCTTAAGCTAATTAAGAGGGTTTTGGGCACACATGATTGAGATCCTTTGGGAACGCCATGGCTAATGCCCCGTGGGCCAATAAGGTTACAGAACTACGTTTTCCAAGACGGAAACATGGAATACCTGTGGTGTAAATGCACGAATAAATTTCGATACGCAGCAATAAACACGATCCGGGCATTCAATTATAAAAGTTAACATTGATACGTGTGAATCCGTTACATAATAAAAATCGTAGTGTTATGGGTACTTCTGAACGGATTTTAACACCAACTTTCAGTGTTATGTAACGGCCATAACTAGCGAGTGAAACCGTGGGAAAATATGCGAGAAATGCCAATGAGATCAATAAATCGAAAATATGGACAAAACGACCCGCTTCGACAATAACCTGAGAATCTATTAAAGACCCACAAACAGTCTTCTACCGACTTACTCAAATTAACAATTTGCTAAATTACGTTTCTGAAGGACACGTCTGTATGAAACGGAATCGGGACCGGTTTCAGACAATGCGGGAGATGGACAAAGCTAGCGTCGCTAAGGGGAAGTGTCTGAAAATCACAATAGACTTCGGCACCCTAAGAAGAGCCCCGGATGTTTGTGCTACTAACAAGCGAATTTCAAATCGCAGTCTGTCGAATGCTCGAAGACCAGAATAATCAAACGTTGGGACCCTCGTCACTCCAATTATGACAGAAACTTGTACTTTGCGCTTCGTGATTTGCGTCGTAGATAATCGTTCCGAAATGGGTTTTACCACTTATGTATTGAAGAAGGAAGTTTCGATATGTATCTAAGAAAACACATTATCATATATTCATTACGTCTGCTTGAAATGAATATGCCTCTGGTTTTATGGACGGAATAAAGAATGTTATCTGGTCTGTATTGACATTGAAAGCCGGCTCGAGGGCCGCGTCTCGCAAGGGTCAGAACAAAGACCCGAGCTTCTCGTATTTTTTGGGTCAATCTCAAGGTCAGCTCGAGTTGCTCTTTTATTATGCAAAAAGAAAAATGATACAAACAAAAAACTCGTAAACATTACCGACAAGGACCCTTATTTGCACAGTGATAATATCGTAAATTGTGCTTACCGATGTACGTGCTTATAACGGCTGTAAATATGGCAAAATTGGGTTTGCCTTTAATTTTTTAAGTGATTTATCAAAAGTACTCAGTTTTTATACCGTAATTATACTTTTGAAACGTAACCGAATGCCGTCTATGTGTTTGTGAATATTGATGAAGTTTGGCTAATATGTCTTATAACAACTATGACTTACGATGCATTAGCCTCCGGTATTATATCGTCGGCCACGACATATATCATGGCGCCCGCCGCAAAGGCCAGCGCGTACGGTAGCGCGGGTTGAGCGGCTGCCACGGCTACCGCGCCCAGCACGCCGAACACGGGCTCCACCATACCCGATAATTGCCCATACCTGAAACAAAAAAACTTGAATTATAGATAAATTAACTATTAAACCTTTAACTTATTACTAAAATATTAATCATCATATACCTAATGATAATATATACGATAGTAAAAAGTATTTTTTACTGGTAACTTTGTTAAGCATTTAACTTACCAATCGACTGAACTTAATAGGAAAATTCCATTAGAACAAAGATGTTTTATTAATATTGCTTAATAATTAGTTATCGAATTGTCGATTCGTTTTATAAACAGCAATATAAATAAATAGGAATATATTTTGACTTGAAGGTATTTCTTATAAAATTAAAGAAAAATTTAACGTAAAAATAATACATTTAAGAATATTCCGCAATAACTCGAATCGAATTGTATGTAATAAGATAAGTAATCCTCTTGCACCTTTATAACGAGCTCCTATTTGGTGAAGGATTTGGATGTCATACTGGGAGACAGAGACCATTGAATCAGTAAGAATCGTAGGCTACACAATATTCAGCTGCTGTATAAAACCGTTAGTGAATGACGTAGTTATACTACACTGTTTATCAAGTAACTCTAAATGACATTTTGATATAGATATTCTTTAGTAATATTTAAAGGATCAATTGTTGACTAACATACATATAAACATACCTTTATTTGGCTTGGAGCTATAGCTTGCGCAGAAGTCCCTTGGACTATTTGTCTCTGGGCCTTTTGCTTATTACAAAATAAAACTGTTTTTGATCATACTTTTACGTGGTAATTTTATTCCTTCGTGTGCGTTATATGATGTATTTTTGTAACAGAACGTATACGTTCTATTACAACGGACAAAAAAGAACTTGGATCTTAAGTGTAGGTATTAATTAAGATAGATTTTTTTTTATCTGTAAAATATTAGTTTTCTTGTGCCTTCGAGTTACGTATCTTGCAAATATGTAATAACAGTTAATATGATTTCGTCGATGATATAAGTCTCTCTCTTCTGAACGGATCGAAAATAATTTTAATAAAATCTTATGAGCGTAAAAGTAAACGAGAACAACGCCAGTGAGTCCATAGTATTAACAAGTATATATTTACATGAAGAACTCTATAGCAACTGAAAAACAGTAGAACGTACATAGCTAAATCGACCAATGTATTACAGTGAGTATTATTTCATGTTTTTAGTTAAAACATATGTATATATATTCAGGGAGGCGAGAATATCAATATACTCTTTACAGTCTCATCAAAACCTTTGGTAAGAACTTTTGGATCTATAAGATTTCAGCGCTAAGTATTTATTATAGTGATTTGATAGGTTGTCAGCTATTCACGTTTGTATTTTCGGGTCGTAACCTCGATACCGGATACGAATAGCGACATTTCCGATGTACTGGCGTACTTGGCTCGTTTATTACGATACATTGTGACTTATATGCACTGTTATAATGAATATATAATTATGTAATTATCTTGCGTTGACGAAATAAATCGTATGATATTTAAGATCAATTATTGAATTGTGTGTACTTAAGGATTTTTTTGCATTAATCAATCTTTCGGTTAACGTTAGATGAATTGAAACCTCAAAGAGATAAGTTTAAGAAAGTTGAAAGTAACTAAAATCGATATAGGTTCGGGGTGTATAAAAGATAATTCAGGAAATGTACTTATTTGAGATTTTAAGTGTAAACAACTATAGAATTTGTAAAATTGTTATTAATAAAATATTATAGGATCGGTGCAGGATGTATAATTACTACAACGTCCTTATTTAAAAATCACATAATCGCATTAAAAGTAGGTACCTACAGATATTTTCAAGGATTTCATTTTCAGATAAAGTTCCATTTGGCACTATGAGGGCTTATGTACAATTAGAAGTAATCAAGCCTTCCGCATTGGTTGAACCTCTCTAACATGCTGCAAAAGACCTGCCACCTATACCAAAGAATACCGTTACATTTTCATAACTTTTTACCTTATTAATTTTCCTCACTTATCGTATAGGTATCTCAATACTTTCTATTGTTTAAATTAAAATATGACTTGACAATACACACGGAGCCGTGTGCAATCGAATGATAGAGATTGTCCATCAAATATCTCACATGTACACCTGGTTTGAATGTACTTATGTAGGTCGTCAACATTAGTAAAATATAGTTAGGTATTGGAAAGTGCTGTATGCTGTTAATTTTCACGTGTTTGGGTAGCGAGGTGGGTTGGTGCGGGTGGTGCGGGTGGCGCGGGGTAGCGCGGCACGCGGTGCGGTGGCGAAAGAGGCCGCTAACGAATTGTTTTGGTGAAAGTGCGGGCCGGTGCCGCGACCACATTCCGACGAACTGGTCGACGAGTCGGCGTTGTGGGAAACGCCGCCATCGACGTGCCATGCCAATCCCGACCCATTCCGATCACCGCTGACAGCTCATCATCGAGCGAGAACATTAAGAACTCCTCTCTCGGTTAATACGTCGATGGAGCCGTTGCGCTAATCGCATGTGGCAGAAGCGGTCGAGAGCGCACGGATCGGCTCCGAAAAGGAACGGGCGAATTGGAAAGTTTCGGCGATGTTGTATGAGGATATGATAACGAGCACTTAGACGAGTTTAAACTTTCGTTATCGAACATTAAGTTCGTGAGGTAGCTAGGCGGAATGTCGGGGAAACGGGTTTGCTGGCGAGCGACGCGGGCGACGTCGCGGGCGCGAGGCGGGCAGCGAGCGCAGGCGCGCGGCGGGTGCGCGACGTGATGTTATGTTATCGCATGCATTATTCAGCGGATGGCGAAAGCGGCAATTTGCGACAATATCCACTGATTCGCAGAATCGTCCGACTGTTGAGTCGCCGACAACCCATAAAACAGGATGCCCGTCACTCAATAACTATGCTGAATTTAAATAAAACTTGCGAGTTATTTGTTTATCAAGTTTTTTGAAAATATATAACGATGCGTTCCTGAGTTATCTAATTCTCTCGGGTATTTTAGGTGTTTTGTTGCTGCCTCCGTTAGTTAATTAAAAAGTTTCTAAAAATCAAATCGCCGATAAGCTTTCAATTGCAATAACGCAATTAATGTGAGCATCAGAAAAGCAGTTGTATAATGTTGCGAACTACTGCTACCTACTTCCGAAGGCCATGTTTATAGACCAGCACTAATAAAAGTTTGCATAAACTAGGTTCATATTTGATTCTCCTCAAGAACATTCGTAGAGAAAAGACGTAGGTACTGCGACGGATGGTCTCAGTCTGAGGCTGTAATATATAAAAAGAATAAAAAAATAACATGACTAAGCATTATTAATTGTAAACGAGATTTGTAGATATTTGTATAATAGGTATGTTTGCGTACTAATTAAGTCAACATCAGATATTTTATTAAACAGATAAAACTAAGTATAGTCCTTATTCATTAAGATGTTTCGTAGTTTGTACCTACATTCGTAGCGAGTCGCGTTTAACAGAGATATCGCTATTTCCCACGCACGAGCAGGTTATCGGAACGTCATCGATCAAAAAACAAGGCAATCGAGCAGTCTAGAACGACATTCGAGAAGATTAGGCGCGGCAACAACGCAATATGCGCACCGAAAACCGGCCGCGATTGCGCAGATCAGCGCCATCAAGGCTGGTAGCGCCTTCCGCAACCGCGTCTTCGGGGCCCACCGGCGGAACCCGGGCCGCGGCGCGCTCGGCGGCCGCTGCGGTCGCCGCGTCGCTCTCTCGATTTAATTACTTAACTTTGAAGGCCGATCGCCCGAGGCGGGCAGCGGGCGGTGCGCTGCGACTGGTCGGACGGGTGCGGTCCGGAAGAACGCGCAGACAGCGCGCCGCCGCATGCTTGCCGCACTGCGCCAGACTCGGAGGCACCTCAGCGACACATCGCACATCAGACTCACGCAACTCTCAAATTTCGACATAGATAACTTTCTCGGGTCCACTTCGAGGCTAACCGATTAGGCGCTAGTGCCGAGAACGAGCTATCGACGCTCGAAGTGCGCTCATGGGCTTCTCTACACCACCGACAATGCTCCAGCTTTGTAAAGACTCTTTTCAAGTGTTGCCGAAACACAAACTATTAAAGGGAGGACTACACAGGATGCAATTTTAAAAATGATTTCGATCATTGACTTATAAACATAGAAATGTAGGAAAAGTTGGTATAGTATAAATGGTAAAGCTGTCCTATATAGTGCGTAAGCGTGACGTATCAACGTCACCATGAGTCATGCGCATGCGGTGAGAAACTTTGACTAGACGCATTGTCTACAACAATGGATCACCGCACAACTTAATTTGATTATGTCATAATCAAATAAAAATGTACAGAGCTAAGCACTAATAAAATAATATTCGAATTACTCGCACTGACTACTACAAAAGTAATAAAAACCACTTAACACTAGTCGAGTTTTTACGCGTCTAAACATTTATTTAGTTTCAGTGCAAAAAATAAATTAAACAACAAGACTTTTTTAAAATGTGAATTAAAACCGCATAGTAACGCCTATGTATGTACGTTACTAAGGACATCATTGTGTACCTGTACGTATACATACCAACGTTCGTACCAAATATTCTATAAGTAGTATTAATAACTAAGTTCACCTCGCGCTATTTGTGCAGATGAAAATAAAGCTATGTACTATGTATCTACTATGCTACTATAAACGACTATAATTTTTTATTTTTCAAATCTGACTATTTTAATCAGCGGGTTCAAACACACTTTTCAGTTTTATAATTGAAGTGAAATTATGTGCGGGCACAGACTTAATTTAAGATATAAATGATAATCAAATTTCGTTTGATATGAAATCTTAATAAGTATAGTTTGATTCACGTAAATTTAGGCGAGAATTACATTCGCGAGTTCAATCTCGTACATAAAAAAAAATCTCTGCAATCTGGTAACAGTTACCCTAAGTAATCTTACACTAACAGCGGCGGTCAAAAATAAAGGCAATGATTATTTCAGTTGTAAAGCAATGACAAATAACTTCAAAAGAATTTAAAAAAGTATCCATATTGAGGTAGAGCCCAGCTGTAGCCTAATGACAAAAGCTCATTTACGGACTCGACCGGGGTAGCACCTCATTCTCAGAAGATAATGTAGCTCATTCAGCTGCGTTTCGTACGGTGGGTAAGGGAGCTGGAAGCCTACCCCCCTCCCCCCTAAATTCCTTTCCTTATTTTCTTTTTTTAGGGTTCCGTAACTTAAAAGGAAAAACGGAACCCTTATAGGATCACTTTGTTGTCCGTCGGTCTGTCTGTCTGTCTGTCTGTTAACACTTTTTTCTCAGAAATGCATGGACGTATCATGTTGATATTAATATCATATACTCAAGTCTACGATGACATGCGGCTGTGAAAAAATTAAAGTTCTAAGTCACCGCAATCAAAAGATAATGGAAAATATGTCGTATATTTTGACAATTTTAGCGTTTTCGTAAGGGAATCAAAACCTATAGGGTACTTCCCATTGACCTCGCACGATGAAATTTGGCAAGTAGTAACATCTTATGGTACAAATAAAGGAAAAATTCTGAAAAATAATGTAAATTTTTGTATGAAGGTTTGTCTGTTTGTAAGTTTGTCTTTCAACTTTTTTCTCACGAACGCGTGAGGATAACAATTTTTTTTATTCCTTATTGCTTATCCTTATTCCTTTTAGCTGGCGAAGCATTTGTGGCTCCCGTGGGTTGCAAAAGTTCATGGGCGGCGGTAATCACTTAACATCATGTATCCCGCCTGCTCACTTAGCAGTTACTTTCAATGAAAAAAAACTTATGTATATGTTTACGAAAGCCGTGAGAGCAAAAGTTATAAGTGTAGTTCTCGTGTAATCTAATTGGTCTGAACTACGCGCATTACGCTGTGTGCAGCGCATCGAAGTAGGTATCAGGACAGTCGCTTAAACATTCCTCGAACCTAATTGATTAAATAGTTTTCATATAGTCAAGTTTTTTGACATGCAATTTGAAATTTAAACATTATGCATTTTTTGTTAATAAATGTTTTTTTTTTTAATTTTATGTTCCCGAGAAAAAATACAAGCTGTTTGAGACCTGGTTTAGAGACGAATAGATGAGTCGATTTGGAAGATTAAACCAATATTGGAAACCTCATAGTATTCGACATATTAGTAGCAAAGAAGAAATTTGGAAATAGCAGATCGAAATCTACAAATACGCAATTTTCAAACCTCGCAAAAACCTTTCCAGATAAAACTAAGGAATCCTATAATTAAATTAAGGATTCAAAAATTGACAATGTTACAATAACGCATAATAATATCTACTTCATCGCGATAAAATTGAGTTGAAAATTTATATTTCAACTCAAAGAAATTATAAAAAGAACAAACTCTAGTTAATCCGGTTCGACAGAGTTTTCCTCAATGATTAATTGAATATATTTATCAAACTAGCTTCACAATGTGCAGAGCAAAATGCTTTATTAATTAACTATGAACAAGATTGTAATTATGGATGTAATATTGAAATTTCAATACTGTGTATTATGTTTATGTAAATAGAATTGAAAACGTTTCGAACTAATACTAACATATTTATAATAGAAGAGAGTTTCTATGTACGTGTGAAAGGTGTATTCATTCCTATAGACCCATATCCTAGAAGAGTTTGTGTTATTTGTAATATTATTATATATTTATATCTTGCATTGATAAAACCACATAAGGATAACTTTTTTCATATATCAGATATATTGAATACATCTGATTTCTGAAAGAAGTTCGTCTTCATCGCTCACGTTGAAAAAAAATTCATTAAGGTTTACCTTTATAAGTTTTGTCTATACTATTACTGTACTATATATATGTATTATACTATATACTATAAAGAGATAAAATATGTTTATAAGTTTGCATGTTTGGGTTAATCTCTGAAAGCACTGATCCGATTTTAAAAAATCTTTCAGCGTTTAATGATCTGATTTAGGAAGGTTGTAGGTTATATTACATTATGCTACGACTCATAGGAGGGAAGCAGTAAGCAAAAAAGCTTGTGAAAGCACAAGGGGCTGCTAGTTAAATACAAATACCCACTAATTAACGTATGTAGGTAATTATCCCGAAACTTCTGTTAATGGAATTGATGCGCCACGCGTACTTAGAGAGTTGCCTAGCAACGAGCTGTTGATGTTGAGAGAAATAACAAGGCGATATATTATTACAAGAGTTGGCAAATAAAACGTGGACTACGAATCTAATGTCTTCTTACCACTGGACTCTTCAAAACGACTTCAGGATATTGACTAAATGTACCAAAATATAACCGAATCAGGCTTCAAGAATAAAATCGAATTCACATTTAGTGTACTAGGGTGGCAGAGAATAGGAAAGTCAATATTATAGAGGGTACCTCAATTATGTAGATGGGCCAGTTCTCTTGCTTGCTCCCGCTGCTCAACACTTTTCAATTGTCCGCCATTTTCATAAGTTCACTGCTAAGTGATTATGCTACATGGAATCACTTCGATGGTGCGAATATTTAGGACGTTTTTTATCACAGCACTAGCAAGAGGGACAGTGGTTGAATGTAAATCAAAAATTTTGAGGAATTGGGCTCCATATATTGGGTAAGACAGACTTACATTTATTCCACTTACGGCAATGAACATGGAGCAAGTTGCTAGCGTGAGTGAGTTCACAAAACACTTCTCTTGTCTGCGTAAATTGGACGTTATTAGGAGACACTAGTAAAAGGGTAGCCGTTTCATTATTCGCTATTACTCAAAATCGAATTGACGTAAGCATCAAAGGACATGTAAATACTTTTTTTGCTTTTGATGATGATTTTATTGTCGAGTATA
The DNA here is from genome assembly GCA_037950945.1 of Hypolimnas misippus. Classification (NCBI taxonomy): domain Eukaryota; kingdom Metazoa; phylum Arthropoda; class Insecta; order Lepidoptera; family Nymphalidae; genus Hypolimnas; species Hypolimnas misippus. The sequence continues at coordinate 8,419,643 of JBBEEQ010000025.1, read as the reverse complement.
CAAGAGACAGAGTATACAAGAGGTAGACTGCTGAATTAAAATCCGTCAAAGGTATACGTCTGCAGGAAGGAAAACGCATGCCGCTGCAACCTGACTACGAATATAGTATGTAAAGACTCTAACGAAAAAGAAAGAAGAAACGTCATACCTGTTGAGATTATATTGCAAAGTTTAAAATAATCGTAATGCAATATTAAAACTATGAATGTGTCTTTCTCTACGTGGCGACGAAGCAACAACAGAACATTGACGAGTATAACCACTACGGGTCCTCCACACGTCACTTTTGTCTATCATAACTCGAGTAACAAAGGAGTCGTCGCGGTAACCCGCCGCAATCCGCGTCAGGTCGCAGCTGTCACGCGGCGGTCATTCTGTCATCGCATCGACCATGCGATACACTTGCTGGTGACGTGGTGCCTTAGGGGTTTCCAGAATTTATTCCTTGTGATCTATCTTATTTTGTTTATTAGCTTTTGAATTATCTTTCTTTAACAACAACTTGATCTTAAATCTTCTGTTGCACGTGAATAACGTGACTACTAACTAAAGTTTTAGAGACCAATAAATTAAGTTGTCTATAATTTTTATGCATTATATTTGTAAAGGAAAATGTTTATTCCTTTTAAAATATATTGAAGAATTGAAAATAAAGATGACTTTGTCATAATTCATGGTATAATTATTTTATTTTCTATAGAATGTGATGTTTTATTGTTACACGATTCCAATTGTGCTAAGGTTTCAATCAGTCAACTTACATTGTTGTGCTAGTACTTTTAACATTAATACGAGTATTTATGATTGCCTTATGTCATTATTTGATCCTTATTAGTAACACTATTCGGTGATGCAATAATATAGAATGTTTTTTAAATCAACGGATTCAAATATTCGTTAGGAAATATAATTTTTCAATAATCTAATACGTTTCAGTTTTCTCTATGTATTATAATTTTAGATCTGGTCATCGAAGCAAACTTAGTGAAAATTAAATTAATTAAAAAACCTATTTTTTTCTCATTTGTTTCAGTAAATGATTTGTTTTTAAAGGAGATTTTGAAGGTCTTCAGGTTCAACTTCTCCTAGATTACTTTTCGTGGGCGGAAACGCTTTAAAAATTGGGAGTTTCAGGCAATTTATATTGTTTTAATAATTTTAAATTTCGATAAATACCATTTTTTAGAAGAGGTTCTTAGCGTAAATGTTCGTACAATTGTAGATGAATAAAATTTTCACAGTTCAGAGCATCTGAGATAGTCGAGCACAAAGAGCTTCTAAATGTTATTTTTTCTATCATTCATTCAATCAATCTATTTAATAATTTTCCACTCACCGTTGAATGATTCGTATATACGAGGGGAGGTCAAAAAGTTCGCGGAATGGAGGGGTTAGTGGGGGTAGGTTCACTTGTCCAGGTAGGCACTAGTTAAGCACCTCATTAAGAGTACATATACCAAGTTTGAAACTAATTGGGTCATTAACTTTTGAGTTATCGGCCTGTAAACAACTGAATCGGGAAGAAGTCAGCCAGTATGGAGAAAATTGAACACCGCGCCGTTATTAAGTTCCTTACCAAGCAAGAAAAATCCGTTCAGATTATTTTTAAAGAGCTGTTGGCAGTTTACGCGGCCTCTGCCCCTGGTAAAACCATGGTTTACAAGTGGCATGGTCTTTTTAAACAAGGAAGAGAGTCCATTGAAGACGACCCTTGCTCTGGACGGCCAATTGAGGCCACCACACCGGAAATCGTCGAAACAGTAGAAAATCTTATATTGGAAGATGCCCGGTTGAAAAAGAAGCAGCTTGCAGCAATGATTGGAGTATCCGAAACAACTATTTTGAATATTCTACATCATCATCTTGGGATGACTAAGGTCAGTGCAAGATGGGTTCCAAGAATGCTCATGCCACTTCAAAAACGCGAGCGTGTCGAGCGTTCTCGCCAGTTTTTGGAGCTCTGTAGAGAGAGCAAGGAAGAAGTTATGGCCCGAATCGTTACTGGTGATGAGACCTGGGTTCACTACTATGAACCTCAGTCGAAGCAAGAGTCGATGCGGTGGCATAAAAAAGGCACACCTCCAAAGAAGTTCAAAGTGACACAATCTGCTGGCAAGATCATGGCAACTGTTTTTTGGGATACAGAAGGTATTTTACTGATCGATTATAAAGAACGTGGTGTGACTATAGTTACACAAGACAGTATTACGCTTCTTTACTTGAAAGATTAAAAGAAGTCATCAAGGAAAAAAGAAGAGGAAAGTTGTCAAAAGGTGTGCTCCTTCTGCACGACAATGCACCCGTTCACACGTGCCATGTTGCGACGGCTGTCATTCACCGATGCGGCTTCGAACAATTGAACCACCCACCTTATAGTCCAGACTTGGCACCCAGAGACTATTATTTATCTCCAAAAAAGAAGAAAGAGCTGCTTGAAAAAAAATTTGACAACGATGAAGAAGTGAAGTTCGTAATTTCGGCCTATTTTGACACCAAAGACAAATCGTCTTTTTTCGATGGTATAAACAAGTTATTTCATAGATCTAAAAATGTATTAGGGTTAAGGGAGAATATATTGAAAAGGAAAAATAGTTTGGTGTTTAATTTCAACCTCCTTCCCTCTTATTCCGCGAACTTTTTGACCTCTTCTCGTATCTACGGATATATCTACTCTAACTATTCTCCTTCTGTTGTAAATAGTATTAAAAAGAACATAAGAATATAATACACGGCGATGTTTCGAAGAGTCGATGGAAAGCTTGTTTTATACATGTAACTCAGATATTAGAAAAAAAAAACAATATGTAGCAAATTGCAAACATTTAGATTAACGCATCTTTAATCGTGAATGGGATAAAAGCGACAAAATGTCTTTGGACTTTTTTTAAACAAGATGGCGGCGGTATCTTGCAAACATCTAAATCTTGGAATTAGATAAAATTAAAAAATTACCACTTGTATAATTTTGGATAATCAAGTGCCTGATGTATTAAGATTTTGAGTAAAATGGTGATTTTGCTGTAAAACATTAGATATTAGAAATACGTATTGTATTTTTTGTGACATAAAATATTAGAAGGAACGATAAACGCTTGTATAGAAGAATTAAAAACAATTTACCTTGTAATGACTATAACAATATACTTGATTATACATAACATACAAAACAGTTAATGTAAAAACAACAGAAACAGGAAAAATTGTTAAAATTCTTACGATAATTGTGTGTTTCTACATGGAATCCCCCATCGCAGATGTGACATTTATTTCAGTAATTACACATTTTGGTTATGGAATTAAATATAAAAGGATAATAAGGCTTATTATTGTTATTTCTTATATTTAATGCACAGGTATAATGTAAGATCTCGGACAGGGAAATGAGAATAAAAAATGCAATGAGATACGAGGTGGTTCGTATCCAGTTCCGATATTTCGTTCCCGGCCGGGCGGCGCCAGCGCTTCCGAGAAACGACAAATGCGACTATTTACAACTTTTACCTATTTGGTAACATTTACAATGCGTGCACGTAGCAAATACGCCAGCAGATGTAACCTTTTGCTCCGACGATTTGAATATTCTTTCTTCGTGTTACGTATTTTCTTTGAAAAGTCGGTTTCGACGTTGAATTTTAATGTAACGGATTAAATCAAGACATGTTAAAAATATTATACATGATTACGTAAATAGTTTTGATCAATCATTAGATTAACAGGAACGGCCGTTTGTACGGGGACTTAGTGTGTATGTTGTCGAATAAATTTTGTTATTTTTATGTATGCTGTATAAACCTCAAAGTAAGCGATATTATCGGATTCTAAAAAGCGGAATAGTAATGAGGCTTGTAATAAAGAACACAGGCAGTACACGCGAAGAGCGCCGGAGCTCGCTAAATGAATTAGCCTGAGCAGGAATGGGGTCGGCCAGTCTGGCTGTGTTGGCATCCGGCCTAACGACGCGGGCGCATTCTCTACCACTACATCTAGTCGCCGAGCGATTCGCGCTAAGCCCATCCGATGTACATACTTCATATACAAATGAATTTCATTTTATTCTATTGTTAAATGAACTATATATGTGTATTTATTTGAATACCTCTATCAAGACACCAAGATGTCATGCGGTTACTTAAACCTGGTCACTAAGAAGAATAAATTTACACAAAATTACATTAGTTTCGTCTAATTTTTGTTTGCGTACATAAATAATTTAAATTAAATTTCCATGTAATGATACACCGTTTCATTTATAATTGTTTTCGTAGAAAAATATAAACGATCGCAGTTAGTATTTAGTAATTGTTAAAAGTAACTGTTTCTTTGTTTATTTCTGAATATATTCATCAGTATAAAATATTATAGCTATACTAAAACCTTCCTAGAAAAACGTGTATTTAAAAAGCGAAAGACTTATCCAAATCGGATCAATAGTTTTTACGATATCCGCAGGCATACACATGTACATACACACATCCGTACGAATATATCTATCATCGAATACAGAATCTATTTTTTAGAAGTTGGTTAAAAAATTTAAGGAAAAACTTTGAATATTCGCTATAAGGAATTGGCTTATGAAGGTGTAATTTTGACCATGTAAATAAATATAAATTAGTTAATTACATGTCATGTATATGTAATGTATTGTATGTATTAATATGTACGTGTTTATATACATTCAATCATACATCACCTATCTATCTCTTATTTACTAAGTTATAACCCTAAAATTGCCTGAAAAAATCACTATTAAGCAAAAAGGCCGCCTTGCTGTAGAATTGTTTATTTTCTTTGTCTGGCGTACAATAAATGAGTATCTATAATGCAGTCTAGGTATATTATGGTTATTAGTGTTGCTATAATAGTGATCAAAACGAAACTTACCAGAATGCTCTCCAGACAGAAAACCCAGCAGACTGCAGCGGTAAGCTGACAGCGAGGCCTTCGGGGAAGTTCTGGATGCCGATACCAAGGGCCAGATTTCTGAACAAAAAAAACATAATCAAGTTAAATAATGCTTTAATATGAATAAAATAAATTATTTATGGGTAATATGTTATTTATCTAATGGTTTACAGCTGAAGAGTTTGTTGTTGCAATCAGAATATAAACTTTGAAAATATACGGCACCGTTTCCTAGAAAACGTTTTCTAGCACCGTAAAAGTCTAAAGTTTTTTGAACATTCGTAATATTGCGGACGAAATTTAACAGTCCGCAATCCTAGGAAACCAACACAGAGAAAATGAACATAACCGTAATGGCCAGCATAGGCAAGGGACTTTTGCCAGTACATTTTTCACGGTACTATTATAATAACCTCTCCTATGCGTTATGCGAAAATTGTTTCTCGTCGGCCTGAAGTCTTATATGAGCGATGTATTGATAATAACTGGACTCTGATATGCAATACTGTGTCAACCCATACGGACTTCATTTTGAGACAATGGCATTTAAAAATGTCAAACCTATTCTTAACACATCTGTTTAAAGAAGCATATATCCATCTTTTCTTTCCTATTTTGATAAAAAGTATAATTAATAAATAGCAGATAGGTTAGTAAAGAGTTTTATGTTATAATAGGTTTTTCAAATATATGAAATTATTGCATAATCCAAAATGGAACACACTTCAATATTCTAAGCATTTGATTAAGAAACTTTTTCTGTACTTATTTAGTTCAGATGATTTGTTTTTTTTTTGTATTATGTTAAATACGAAATACATTATCAGAATATATCAATATTTCTAAATTTGACTTTTTGCGAGTTGACTCATTATTGCTTATCAGCATCCAACTATCAATGGATCTGGTTTGTTTTCCTACAATTGTAGGTAAGTACCGAAAAAATGCGGGAAAAACCAAGAAGCACTATTAATTCCTACATTATGTCACTGAATTTTATAACGGTGATTTAGAAATAAAATAGGTCGATAGAACGACACATTTTGACATCATGTAAATTATTTATGGATTTTTTTTTTATTTCAACAAATAAAACTTCTTATGAGAACAGAATTATGAATTGGACGTTAGTGTGTTTACTTTTAATTGTGTTCTTGTTACATTTACATTCGCATTTTTGTTAAGACAAGGATACAGCAAAAAATTAATGTAGCATTCATTCATAATTATAAAACGATGAAAATAAGCGTTAAAGGCATTGTAGTCTGCGTTTGTATGCTTGATGCTTACAACAATATGGCAAAAAAGGCATTTTTGCGGGTTCACTCGAGCTCGTCATTTAAAGATCGAATAAACCACGTCACTCGGCAGGAAATTCATAAGATCTAAGTTTTTTTGTCAAACACGAGTCCACTTGCGTTTGTTTGTATTATTTTAAAACACAATCATCGCCCATTACGCTATTGACATTCAGACTACAATGTACTCAATATATAAAAGATTTCGCCCACGCGGCTCGCTTATGGCATTTGCGACACCATGCCAATGATTCGAGTGCATGATAAAATCTGCCTAGATAATTGAATTGAATCATACGATGACTAAGTCGAAGGCGATGCGGCGACTTATTCTGCATATCGTTTGTCGTTTAGTATCAAGACGGAACATCGTAACGTTTCGTACTCGGCATACCGTCGCTTGGACATTTATTAAACGAGATTGTTTATCGCCGGCCTGATCGTCATTCAAAACAAGTGAACCACGGAGGTTTTGCTACGAAGCGAACGCCTAGTGATTAAGTGGGAGGAAGATACCGACATTCCAGCGGAGGACGTTTCCCTCCCCGCTGCACCTGCCATCCCCGGCCGACTCTAGGAATGCGGCTAACTGTACAGCCTCCGTCACCGTTAAACTCAACTGTTCCTACAGCTAAAGGTCATCGTCTGTACAATTACGTAATGCCATAGTAGAGTACATAATTTTCATAATTTAATATTTCTCTGCTTTAATTTGCAACAAAAACGTTTAACATATACGCCACGTTTGAATCCGAATGCTTTTGTTACATTCACGAGTACTATCACCGAATGCCTATTACGCTTTACATACATTTGACATGTGAAAACAAACAAGCTACACGAGCCAAGCGAAGAGAGAGTTACTAAATTACGACGACGAAGATGACAACTAAAAACATGAATGTAAGTGGGCACTAATGGCGACATAAACGAAAACCTCGGGAATTCCTGTTAAAAGGGTTAACTTAATAAACATGCATGTCGGTGCGGAGCCTTTGAGCACGGTGAAAGCTGCTCGCTACGGGTGGCGCACGCGCACCGCTACCGATCAGCTCGCTCAACGTACTCGCACACAACTGGCATTCCTCATATTTAGTTCATAAAAAAATACAAATCGACTTTTGTACGCTAGAGAATGTACTGGCGTTAAATAGAGGACCAATAATATTCATTTTTAATACGAGCGGTCAAGTTGGATGTCAGATTAAATGGGTAATTTTTTTAGTATTAAGTAACTTATAAAGCTTGAAAAATCGGCGTGAATCGCTATAAATGTGAGTTTCTATACGGTTTTTTATATTCAAAATTAGTTTTACAACTTTTTGTAAACAATCAACATTAAAAACTTATAGGACGTAAACCTGATAAGTTATTGAGATTTTATCAAAGTTTTATAATAATCGCTTCAATCTACTTGAGAATTACAAAAAATATTTTATAAATCTTGTTTTATAACATTTAATATAAAACTTAACATAAATAACTAAAGTATATACATTTGTTAGCTTTTAGTATAAGATATGTTATTATTATGTAGGTACCGATATACATGAGTTCAATTCATCTTATCGTTAGAGCAAAGGATTTTCCAGTAGATAAATATTAATTAATTACGTAAAGTGTCTGCTCGGATACAATAGCTGAAACATCTGTCGACAGAAAAATCCTGAGAATCTAAAAGTACTTATAGAAACAGGTTAATATTGTTAATTCGTACAAAAAATTGATAAATTCCTCAAACGAGTCAATGACACATTTGCAATACTCAGTTACGAATTCCAATAGTTTTTACACCATCTTCACGGTTTTATTAAAAATATGCATAAAAGTATTTTCAATGGACCATTAAATTTATTTTGCATCGATGGTCATCGAGCGCGAGATCGTTTCAACAATTTACCGTTCCACGGAATCGACGGAGCGCTATTATGTCAACAGTTTCATATAGAAATTTTATAAGTGAACGGAGTAATGCTGACTCCGGATACATCCGAATTCCAATTACATCACCGACGTGACCATTTCACTTTCCGACCTACCCGGAAGTGAATTCCTAAGCACGATCATACGGCTCGGCCGATATTTCATTCGCACGCGAAACCGAACCTTATTTAGACAGCGATAGAGTCCCCGGCGTCGGTCGGCTCGGAAAGCGTCGGAGGCAATCACAAAACACTAAAGCGGATGTGAATGTTCGACGGCGTTCCTCAAAAAGTAACTTAATTTTCAGGGGTTAGAGTATACATTGTAGTAGAGTGGAGCGCGAGCGTCGAAAGTAGTGGCAACTTTCACGACACGTTAGGATGGGGGCGCACGAGGCGGTGGCGCGGGGCCTCGTCGACGCGACGGCCCATTGACGACACCGTGACCTACATACCGCAGATCCATTCATGCCGCGGCCTCGCGCGCCGCTGCAGCACGCGCAGGACTCGCGAGCCCGCTTAGCGGACGCTCGACGCTCATGCTGCGACACTGGAATTTCCATCGAATACTCGTATGACCTCGCAGCGACCGTTGTCGCAATCGGACCTAAGCACAGGCCGAGGCCGCGTCACCATCACTACACTTGTTCAATGAGAGCCTTGTAATAACATGCGCATTTGACTAAAATAGAATCGTTTCAAGATTTAGATACATATTAAATAAGCTTGTCCGTTCGCTATAGCTGTCAGATTCATTAAATTATTTTTAAAAAGTATTCCTAGTTGACAAAGGAAGAGAATTATTTTAAATTGATTGTTTAACTACAGACAGGACAGCGGGGCTATAGGATCGTTCCAGAGTTCGATAAAGCCCTGAGCCTATTGCAAGAAATTTAATTGAAATAATTTAACTTCTATTTTTACCGATTCTATTTTAGATCTCTGGGTTTAGATATTCCACCTCAAGTTGTCTAGCTAAGTACATACATGACCATAAATTATAAAAAGTAAATTTCTTGTTAGTGTGTAAAAAACTTATACATATGCAACAAAAGTATATATCTATTTCTGGTTAATAATGTAAGTTAGTATATAATTCCACAAATTCATCAGTCTTTTTTTAATGTTACTTGTTACTAGCTAAATATATAAAGCTGAATTAAGCTGAAGTTTGTTTGTCTAAGCTTATCACACGATTTAACTTTTAAAAATAAACCTTTGCACTATACCTATAGCCCGTTTATACATGAGGATCATAGACTACAAGACATCACACTGCGACACAAAGGAGCGGAGCAATGACAAAAACGCGAATGAAGCAATGTATAACAATTTAAGAAAGTGTTAATCTATATAAACAAAAGTCAACGTTTGTCTTCTATGAATTCCAGTCATAGATTGGATTGTGATGAAACTTTGGTAGGGTGTTCTGGGGTTGCCCACGAGGGTTCCTGGCCAAAAAAAACTATATACTTTCAATGGCATTACAACGCATGTTGGGTACTTAAAATTGACTCAAGTTAGAATGAAAACTTAATGTTCAACTCAATTCAATTATTTTTAACATCAATGTGAAGGATTGTGATGTTTAGAGTCTGTTTCATGACAACTTATGCAAAATGATAAAACTTTGGCAGGATATTCTATCCTATCAAAGCGTCAACAGAATTCAATCAATGATTTCGAAACGCATAGAGGACAAACATTGATTTTTATTTATATGATATATATGATATATTACATAAATGATGTAATGGATGACGTGTAGAATTATATTCTAAGCCTTATGCTATTGTTGTTTAAATTACTTCAAGACATTTTTCGGTTCAACAGTTATAGGTACTAAGACTGCTTTATTTTATAAAAGCATATCGTCGGTGATATTTCAAAACCGCGTATCTAACTTTTCCTATAAAGTTAAAATTTGAATCAAATACTAAATCACATTATTGATAAAAATATGGCTTATGGGCATTTTCCATTGCGCAAAAATGGACCTTATTGTCAAAGCTAGTTTAGTTGTTACGCGGTTTTACACTATCACCGACGATATGTGACATAAATGAAAATCTAATGAAAATAATCGAAAATCGAATTCATTTTATCTTAACTTTGCTATCAAACAAGCGAATCTTGATCCATAATATCAATACGAGATAGTGCCAATTTTTAATTCGAGGTAGTTGCGCTAGGTATAAGTGGGGAGTGCAGGCGGCTAGCGAGCTGAGCGGGGCGCGGGGAGGGGAGCCGGCTGCCAGACAGCGGGGCTCCGCATGGGAGGCTAACAGCAGCCTCTTGCCAGTTGCAATACCGTGATCGCTCGATCCCCGCGAAAGCTGCTCTACTTCGATCAAACCGTACATTCAGTCGAGTTACGAATTATGTACTCATAAATAACAGCCGAACCATCGCGATTCACACGTATATTGAACGCATTTTGCAACCTTACATTAATTTTTATATATGAATTTCTAATATTTTTTCCTTTATATTGTACCATTATTATGATTGAATGATTAAAAAAGAAATGTTCGGTAAACTCTTTTTTTACACAGCTACTCTTGTTATCTTAAGATAGTGTTTTAATTTCCTACAAAAAACGACATATTGATAATAACTAAAAACATCTACAATTTAACTACTTTCTAGTTTTGACAAAATCTCTTAGATAGATTTCAAATTCAAAATAAAGATGTGAAGAAAATTGAGTGAGAAATTGGAGAAATAGAGCAGACATTAAATCGAGGACGTTATCAAAAACAAGTGACCGTGCTCGTGCAAATGTTTGAGGCACGGCGATGGCTCAAACGCGGTACATGTAATTAATAGTAACGTTTAATACTAACGCGTCTCGCAGACGGCGCGGGGCGCGGGCCGCGGGGAGGGTAAACACTAAATCTCAGTCCTAAATTCTTAGTCTGCAATAAGTCGCATTACAATTCACGATAATGACAAAGGAACTGATAAAACTTCATACAGCCACATTTAAAAGCTGTGTTTCCTACTTTAACACAATGGTAAAGCTAAGTCTTTTAAAACTATACATTTTTACTGGTGGCTTAATAGAGTGTTTGTTTTCAGGATTAATATGTAGGTATATACATAACTTTCACTCCAATATATCTTCTTAAGGCCTCAACCGAATTAGATGTGTGTGGTAACGTCAAAATTCGTAGGTGTATTTTCCAGAGTAACAAGCTAGATGACATCAAGAAAATCATGTAATTATATATATATCAGTATCAATAATATTTCATAACTTACGACGTTAAAAATCAATGCCCATTTTCAATTTAGATTTTTGGCCTTTTAAGTGATAGCTAGGCAACAACTATTTGCCCGGTCTTTCAAAAATTGAAGGAATTTTGGGTGCCAAAATTCGTGCGTTAATATCGTATGTACAGTTATAAAAAGTTAATACTTGGTATTAATTTCTCGTTTACTAATTAATATGTTAACAATCTCTGAGACGCCCCAATGGATAGTAAACGTCGATGTTGTAAAAACGGCTAAAAATGAAAATCCGGATAATACCTTTAAGTTTTCTGCTTCTAAAGTTATGTTAAATTCATATAGCGTTCGGCGGTGAAGGTAAATATCATGACGAAACATGCATATTGCATTCCTGCATGGTGAAAAAATGTTGAAATCCGTATGCACTAATCCGCATTAAGAGAGCGCGGCATGATTGACAAAGCTCCTAAGCTTTTCCTTTATAGGAGAAGAAGCTTTTGATGAAATAGACTCGATAAAATACTCGTTGACCATGTTCTAAATTTGCAAAGCTATTTAGAACATGAGCTCAGGAATTATGAATATCTACGACAAGAATCTCTATTAATCTATGTTAAGAATAATGACATAGTTTTAATCTGTATAATATCATATTACAATCCATAGGAGAGGAGCTATAACTAAAAATATTACGGCACCTCTACGCATAAAAACATTGCAGAAAACTCTAGGCACAGTTACTATATTAGCTTTGTAGCAGTTATTAAAATATTTTAGCGATTGCTTTTAATAAGATTTAAGTTCACGCCACCTCAAAAAAATATACATAGTTGAGACAATGTCATGTTCTGAGGTAGAGTCTAGCTGTAGTCCATTGATACAGCTCCTATAGGGGCTCGATAGCGACACTAGATCAGACAGAAAATAGGGTGTACCTGTGTTTAGTACGAGGCAGACGCTTAAACCCCTTCCCAATTGCTTTCCTTACTTCCTTTTATCTTTCATCTCTTATATTTTAAGCTGGCAAAGCATTTGTGGCTCTTCTGTTAATATAGATGTCCATAAGCGTCGATTTCACTTAACATCAACTGTTTTGTCCGTTAGCCAGCTATATTTATAAAAAAAAAATTAACTCAAACACTTGACATCGATTGTTGATTCGACATTATATCCAAGTTCTCTGCCAATTATTGCTGCAATGTCGAAGTTGTACATATTATGCTTAATGTGGTCTAAAGCGACCAAGATTTTGTCTATAGAAGAATGTTTACAGCGGTTTTTAGCAGAGAACTTGCACGGTATGCAGAAGCTCGGTAAGCGATCAATCCCCACTGTGTCGCAATTTTTGTTTTTTTGTTGATTAATATGAAATAATCAAATAAACATAATGCAAATAATCGTAGAGCATCCTAAAGATAATAATAAAACAATTTTATTGGAGTGTCCTTAACAAGTTGCGTGTTATTTGTACAATAATATTAAATTTCAATTCTACTTATTAAGTAAAAAGCCGAAAAAGCTCACTAGAGAGGAAGAACAGAGATAGTCCAGAGGACGGAAACCCACAATTTTAAACGGCGATAAGAGGCCTAAATCAAACAAAACTATAGTATAAACTATAGTATATAAAATCTATGTTCTGTTGGTAGTGAAGAAAACTATGGCGAGCAACTTACATTTACATAAATTAGCCAAACTACGGTGACGCGTGGCGAATTGAAATTTTCTTTTACCTTAACAGGGAAAGAGGTAAATTCAAGCAGGAGATTTGCTCAGACTCTTTGTACTCATGGTACTTAGAGAGTTTACATTTATGTACAAGGGAAGGCTTATTTGTTCAAATGAATTTGCATATTTTTTTCCTTTGTAAAAAAGCAAAAGTATTCTGACTGCTTCGGTATAATTTAGGTACACTTAGAAAAGTTTTATCTGATCTAAGTTACTTTCTCATCGTTAATTTATGTATGTAAGTGTCAATACATTGGGCAAATTGAGGGATAGATAACCGACAGTAGCATAAGAATGTGTAAAGTGTGTGTATAACTTGTGATCGGTATATGTAAAAGGTAACATTTATTGACTAACTGATCTATCAAATTTGGCACGCAGATATTTATTATGACTTTAGCATCTGCTAATGCTTTGGTTTCCTATGATTGCGGACTGTTAAATTATGGGCACAATATTACGGGCAAACTTGATAGGACAAGCTTGTAACCAAAGGTTAATGAAGGATCAAATTTAACTCCAAAACGGGTGAAACAAGCATTTAAAGTTTATATGAGAAAATCAAATATGGCGCATACAAAGCTACGAGCATAAGCTATTATTTTATATAATAGCAATTTATTGAAAAGTATGAACGTTTTACAAATAAATATTATATAATTGACCTTTACAATAATGACATTTATTTCTTAAGTTAAAATTTTCATTTTATCGTTAATACGCTTAAAATCTTCTAGCCCGAGATCTCATCGCAAACTTTGAATCGAATAAATTAGTATAGTAGAACATGTTAATTCATTTTTACTCAAAATAAAAAGTTTTTTTTTCCACAAAATAGCCGTTGAGGTTCTGCGCTCATAACGTTTTCATCTAAATTGTATATGAAATTAAAGTATTTTTTTTTATTAACGTTTTCCGATTTTTTTTTTCACTATAAGACCAGCCTATGTAAAAGTGCCAATTTGACCAATACAAAAAAACTTGCAGCCACATTTTAATTTGCTAACAAAGAGGAAAAAGGAACATGTTCCCCTAGGGCCAAGGTACATAAGTATTAATATATTTTTTAAATAAATAACTGATGAATACTAGCGTGAGATCTCGGACTTTTTAGATCGTTAAACAAAATTCTTGTACAACATACAATGCAAAATGTCTTAATGGAAATTTGATGCAATCGTTGTATCGGTCCTTTATGTTTTCAACTCAACATTTAATTATTCCAAGGAAATAAAAAGTAAAATTAGTTTTTCGTAAAGATATCTTTTAAAATATTTTTGAGTTAGTTGAAAGATTGAGAAATTCATTTTGTTTATAATGATCGTAAAATCTTTGATATACCATTTCAATTTATATGTTACCTCTTTAAGTACTCAGTATAGAAGTATTGATTGGGAAGATCATAAAATTGTCGTAGCAATATATTATTAGAACCTTCACAAAGGTAAAACTAGCCCTATGTTAAAGTGCATCGAGATCGGCGTCGGCGCCGCACACGTCACGCGACCGCATTCCATGGCGCCTCCATTCATGTTGCGCGAGTGAGAGGTCGCCATGAGGCCTTTGGTAGGAACGAGAAAGGAAAACGAGCGCCGTTACCCTGTATGGGAATGCAATTCGTAAGCGCAAGCGCACGGATTTGATACCGGACTTTCTGCGTTCCATCTCACGTCCGTCATTCGACATACGGGCGTCCTGCTCTCTCGCGATGAAGCGTTCCTTTCGGCACTGGCGCAGTATATCTGCCGGTGCGTATGTATGTTTGCATACTGGCTATGTGATTTGATCGATCGCCGGTTTCCTGTGAGAAACGCAGGTTGTTTGTCGAGTCAGGTGACTTGGTGCATTACCGTTAACTCTTTGTGTGTCCGGACCGCACGCACTATCGCTCATATTAGGTAATTTTTAATCAAATAAATAACGTGCCCGGTGCGAACCGAAATACCGACATTGTGCTGTAATGATCGATATCAATTTGAAATCGAAAATAACTTTACAGACCACAACCATCATAAGAGTGATGTAAGTTTTTAATTAATTAATTTCGTAATATACTTCTTTCTATAAGCAATTAAATTTGAAACAAGAACAACCGTCAATAAACAAAGCAGACCGCTTCACCAGCTAAATACAAAGTTCTGTTACAAACTGAGCGGAATGTGGTTAGGCACGACGCCCGGCTCATGGCTAGCTTAAAACAGGTTAATATTATTCAACCTCTTGCTTAAGTACTAACGATAATACATCAGCGTCGTTAACATATTTTGTACGAGCCTCTACTAAAAATTTGTATTTCGGTATCTACTCGACGTAATTCTTATTTTGCGAAACGAGAATATAACAATTTCGTCCGTTTCGACATCAGTCGTTATAATCTGAACACGTAAAAACTGACAAACAAAAGTCTTTTTCCTAATGTATCACTTATAAAATTATTATACTCTGAATAAAAATCGCTCTTGTACCTTTCATTTATTTTTTATACTTATATCAGATATATTTTATTCCCTTACTTTAATAGCAATAACGTAAACTTTATTCAAAATTTATTACGTATTCCAGAGGAATTTCAATTACTAACTTGAAATGTCTTTTGAGTTTGCTTAAAGAGTAGTTTTACTAAAACAAAACACGCTATAGTTAGGATGATTTCTGCAAAGTAAAATAAGGAAAAGTTAGATAGCAATTCTTCATCGTATTCTTAAAATATAAGTCGAAGAAATCACACACACAGACGGTCAACCGGCACGCAATTAAGTTGTCAGTCAGATTGCAGCCACAAATTTATATGATGGGCAATTTGCTCAATGTCACAATCTGGAGTCTAGCCAAAAATGTCACAATAAAGAGAAAGATGTAAACACAGCCGCATTCTAATTAAAAAAATAAGGTCGAATCTTTAAGGTCGTCTCGTCTGCTCGCAAGATGTCTCGCCAAAAATGAGTCATTAGATAGTCTACGACTTTATATTCGTGAAAATGAAGTGCGAAGCACTGTTTCAGCTCGGAGTTTCTGTGAACGCGATTCGTGAATATCACTATATGTTAATGTAAGCGCGGTATCCGACCGTGTGCAAAAACAAAACTAGAGGAATTCTCATTCAAGATTAAAAAAAATCTAAACCATATTTATGAAGAAGCAAATAAGAAATACATATTTAACTAGTCTTACACAATTATTAGCTCTGTACTAAACAAAAACTGAAAAACCGCAGAACCGACTCCGATTCTAAGGAATGTTTTTAGAAATCGTTTGTTATTAAACATCAAAACTTATGATATGTAAGAGGAAAAATTATATTATTTGGTCGAAAACTTTAATTAACTTAAAATAACTTTAGCTCAATTCAAACTTAAGTATTCTAACAGTTTATCAACGCTCAATAAAATTTTGAAATGAAGTCGCGTGAAATTTATAGTTCCATTCGTTTCTAAACGATGTTAAAAAAAAAACAATACATAATCTTAATAACAACTTAACTGAACCTTAACTGAACTGAACTTACAACGCCCTCCACGTGACGCTTAGAATACAGTATACCAATTTAAAAATATTCTTATTTTAACTTATATAGTTATTCAGTTTTGCTCTCAGAATTTCTTGGAGGTTTACATAAATTATTTATCATTGCGTACACTTGAAAAAATTCACTGTCAGTTTCTTATTTTTGACAGATATTACCAGGTTACAGAGCAGTTTTATATCACTAACAAAAGTAAAATTTATTATTGTAATTCTCGTCATAGCATATTAAATACATATATATGCGCGTGCGAATGTGTATGTGTGTGTATGTATATGCTGTGTTTATAATTATTTTAATGATTTCCTGAAGCATATGATATGTCAAATGCACGAGATCGATAGAAGAACGCAAAGCGATTCCGACATTGTTTAGAGCTTAATACAGAGTTGTCAATAACATTACAAATGTAAATGCGAATGATATCATATCTGGTCAAAGTACAGTTTCTGAGTAAGGCATACATACACACGACGCATTCTAGGCGCCATGGCGGATTTCCTTCGACAAATGCAACATTCCTCGCGGTCCGCCGCGATTACTCAGCCTTCGGCATCGATTATCACGCGAAGGTACCTTACAATGAGAAGGTACGTGCTTTGAATGGGTCACATTACGCCCACGTGTTAGTTGAACTACTCACTGAACACATAAAATTCTCAGCTTTACATTATATTTTTCCTTATGCGAGGGTGGACGCGAAGACAATATTTTTGTGTGCCGTTTTTGGTGTTACATTGATTACGATGTTCATTTTTATTTTATTTTCGAACGTATATTAGTCACATAACTTAATAGATAAACTGCACAAAAAAAAGAACAAATATTTCAAATATGTAATTTAAAATAAAATTAGAATGCAAAATATCAGTGTTTACTTCTAAAGTGCTTATTCCTAGAAATTAATAATTTAAACATCGTAAACAGAAAAATATGTCATCGAACGGAATTTCCGTTGATTGTCATCTGTGACATTTATCATTATCATCTACTTTGGGAACACCTACTCACACGAAACAAACAACAATATCAAAACTTGTTTGAAAATATATAATTCTGTTATATAATAAATACCTGCATAATAATTTCCCACAAGAAGCTTAGCTCACCTGTAAGTCATACAATATGCAGGTCTCAATTGCCGGCATGTAATTCACTTGGCATTACTCACCCATTCACATAACTACCAAACATGTCAAGGGCGGTACCGACATCTAGCAGTTGAGATTATACCGACTCATCTGCATTGAATATTCATACGATCTACTCATTGAATACTCGGAAAGACTATGTATATTACGAGAACTAGTTCGAATTAACCATAATGACTCATAGGATCGAGTGAGCGTTATGAATTTTCTCGTAATCGCCACTACTACGAAACAGAAATCATAAAACGTCGAACAAAATTTAATTTTCGTTTTCAAGTTGATATTGCTATCTAATAAAAACAAAAATGTATCCGAAAATAGAATTCTTATACATTTATACACATATAACCTTCAGTACATGGAATAAGTAGTTTTCCTTGTTTCATTACATATTCAATTGATAATTTACTGACTCAATAGAAAATGGGCTGAGCTAGAGCTACCACGCTGCTCAGTTTTATATTTATCATAAGGCATTAATATTCTTAAGACTTTTTCACTTAAAAAAACTTGTGCATAAGAGGCCGTCCATTAATCACGTGATGTTTTTTTAGCAACTTTTTTTGATCCCCACTCCCCCCTGGTGATATGAGGTGAGGTTTTGTATGACCCCTCCCCCATCTCAGATGTGTATTTTTTTGGTACCTACTATTAGGTAGTAACTATTAGGTAGAAAATGACTTGAATTGTGAAAAATTATGCAACAGTATAGCTTACATACGTTTCGAAAATAGATACGCGTGATATCTTAGAAAACTTTTCTCCCCCGGAATCATGGGTCTCACGTGATTAATGGACAGTCCCAAATACACCCTTCTAGAGCCATTGGTTTAGGCTATACGTTGTCTATCAGCCAGTCAGAGAACTTCATTAAGCGAGCAATTTTTAACCTAGGAATCTTTTCTATTCTTGAGGAATTCATCCCGTTATTTCTAATGAATATAAAGAATGCTGTAATATGTGGCATATTTAAAACAGAGTAATTTATCGTTTCATTAAAATCACTTCAGCTATTACGTGTCTCATGTTTAATTAATACAAAATATATGTTTAAAACTACAAGATTGTTTCACTTCAAAATCACTTAGATTAAGTCTACTAAGTGCCCTAGTTTAATCTACACATATATAATTAGTTGTCCTGACCGTTTCATCAACGCAGAACCTACATCGCTGAGGCTAGGAACTTGAAATTTTGGCAGTTGTATCTTTTATGTTGTAAGTATCTACTTTGAATACATTTTTGAAAATTTCACCTCAACGGACTAAAATAAGGGATGAACAGTTGTATGAGATTCTGTTTTTTTTTAAAGTAAGAAACACGAAAGGCACATGTAAATCAGCTTTTGTAACGTAAACATGCACGTGTAAATTTTAACCCAGAGCGGGTGAATAGGGAATTGTAAATCTATACGTAACACAAGCAAAGCTGGTGCAGGCCGCTAGTATTTAATAAACGCAATGAAAGTTTCAATTAAGTTAATGTAATCCATCATTTATCTTAAAATGGTTAGGTTCAAAGCTATTGCACGTGTTATAGGCAATTAGCCTGTAAATGACGCAGGAGTCGGTAATTGACGTTCAAACAGGCGCGGCTGACGTACACTGCACCGATTATAAGTTACATATTATTTTATAAGTATTTTATTCGAAATGAGTCACATTATTTGTTAGAAAGATAAACTAACCAATAAATTTTCTTAATAAGAAAAATTTTATAACGCTGAAAGGTGCATTCTTCGTGAAGCGCAAAAGTAAAAAATATTTAAGAGGATTTAAATTCATTTAGATTGATTTATTGGTATTATACGAATATAATAGTCATCATTATAAATAAATCTCTTATTTTTTTCTTAAAAGATAAAATAACTTTTTGGTTTACAATTTCACTATTTTGTCTTTAAACTTACTGTTATGTGAAAATTGCTACATAACTTTGCCTGGAATAAATAGATAATACAGAATACTAAAAAAACGACTTTTCTTTTCATTGAGAACGAGAAATTGGAATAACAGAATATGACTGTGTAAGTAAAATTTATATATATTATGAATAAATAAGTAATATTATTATTACAATATGCACGTAAAAAATAAAATCAATCAATGACTCAAATAAGTATTAAGGAATCTTACGCTTAACACAATCGATGTATGATGCATAGGGGGAAATAGTGAATGAAAATAATCAGACAGCAATGAGTCATTAGTGGCCGAGTGTCCGGCGTGCGCCGGCGCACAGGAAATCGTAAAAGCGCATCTAGAGCGCGCATCTTCCGGTACGCTTTCCGGCACGGGGCTGGCTTTCGCCAAATATCCTTTGCTTTACACGCTCCCGTTTAGTGAACCCCTCTATTTCGGGAGTTGGAGAGGCGCGGCGCATGATCTATGACAGCTCAACTTTAGCTTCGTTCCCAATGCATTTACGGTATAACCAAGGCGAGAATTAAACTTGTAAGATTCTCGTAATTGATATATAACAACCTAACCCTAAACAATTCATGTAAATATTATGAAAATCTGTAAGAAAAATTTACACGTGTAATTCTCTATAATAACCTATTTACTTATTTTATTATATGTACATATATAAAAAAAAAACATTTATTTATATCTTGGACAATCCTTACTTAAGAATATTATTGTTAGGTATTCAAAAAAATATTACGCATATAAATTAACTGAACCATAAAATATAATTTTAAGGAAATAGTCAATCGTAAGAAAATAAAATAAAATGTCAATGTGCAAGCCAAATTAGAAAGTACGGGCATAAAGAATTCGTTATGAAATAGCATGAAAAGGTATTGTTTGTGGTGGAAGGAGGGAAAAAAATGAAAAAGTAAACAGTTGCGCATTCCATCGGCTAGTGCACGTGGTACATTCCAATGGGGTCATGCACCACACGGTGCGCGCGTGCGTAAAAACAAGTGCGACGCAACGCTCGTGAATCCGGCCCGCGGCCCGCCGCCCGCGCCCGCCCTGTTTAGTAGCGTTTAGCTTACATGTACATACATGCAGTCCATTTTTTTGCAACGAGCGAAACATCTGCTAAATATTCCGCAAATGTTAATAGGGGTCGAGGAAAATACGATTGCGTAAAACACGCTCTGTACGCGCGCCCTTTTCAATATTAATAACATGTAAAAAATATGCAACGATTAGTTATACATAAATTAATGATATAAAAAGTTGAAAAAAATAATACTGTTTGTTTTACAGCTCATCGTTTAAGGGGGAGATTAATTGTTTAAATGTTTATTGAAATGTAACATTAAGCATATAAGCAATCACTTATAAGGTAAGCGTAGGTATTGATTCCTGAAAATGTTCAATTCAATTCAATTCTTTGTTTAATCGTTTGTAGTTTCCTAAAAATATAAAACAATAACTACATATTATCAATTTTGTTTTACATATATTTAATAGTTCACGTATTTACTACTGCTGCTTCCTAGTACCCCGAGTACAATTTTACTAAGAGTTGCATATTTGCGATTTTTATACGATCGCTCACTACATACTCAACAAGTATGTAATATGCTTTTATGTAGTGTCCATGTCGGAAATTGTACAAAATAAAATGTATTACAATAACTTGTATGTTTGATGAACGTCAAATACGTTAATATTTAATATGATTACATTATTTGTGACCTCCACGCGACGTCCATGGAATTTCTTTAAAAAACAAAATTCGAAATATTAAAAACCTCCAACTATTTATTAATTTTCTTTTCAATGAACCCCGACACTATACTTCTGCTGTGAGTTGATAAGGAGTTTGTATCCTGTTGATTCCAGGTAATGCTGTAGCGTCAGACCAAGGTTACACAACTTTATATTGATACATTTTTCAGGATAGTAAATTTCGAGACGATAGATTAGTAGTTTTTCGATCTTTTTTTTTAACTAGTAAGGAGCTGATAACCATCAACCGTGAAAATGATAACATCCCATTTTTGAGTCGGGGGTTAAATAGAAAGTGAATTCGGGCAATTTATTGAATTGTATTTCAATTTTATATTTTATTTTGTTTTTTGTTTGTTGCGAAGATATTTAGATAGATTATTTCAAAAATACGTTTTTACAACTCTTGTGACAATTAGCAATTTTACTTTAATAAGGATTTTTTTATAAATTTTAAGAAAATATTTTTTAAATAAATTTCTGAATTTATTTATTTATTATAAATATTTTAGTGTGATGTATAATTTATTTTCAGTTTTTAGTGTTAAATTGTACCTACTGGATGACAATTGGACCTAAAAACAAATAATTATACAAATACAATCTCACCCTAAACGAGAATTAAATTGTAATCGTGGTCCTCAGAACCATTAATTATTGTCGTTTCGCTAGAACGGTTGTAAGAGGACGGTTGTTAGTCAAACTTCGATTTCATACTATAGCGGTACCATTACATAGCGGGCGCAATATGACGAACGTTAAGAAACTATTTGACTTTACAGCCTCTGGGTGACCAAATTCCTCTGCCTCTGGGTGTCTTCAACATATGAGTGGTGTCATTCATAAATGACACTATAAAGCCTCACCGTTCTAGGAGATTTAAGGATATCAGCCGAGTAAGTAAATAATTACGGCAATCTCTACTTCAAAGGGTTTAGTGTAAGTTTGCTAGCTATATACGTACTGTGCCGTTTGCGTTTGCAAGTTTCGCGATAGATGGCGCTGAATTTTGTCCATACGAAACCTTAAAACGCAAACGGAACAAGTATACAGTTTTCAAACTCACTGTAGACTCTCAATAATGGTTTTGTTAGAAGTCAAGCTGGCGGCGCATAATTATTGGATGTACGTTCATAACAGTCGAGCAATAATGTGCCCTATGTCCAGTGGAGTTAGGTTTAAACGATTCAAAATTAATGTACAACTCAAATATTATTACGTCGTACCCTTAATTTATGTTCACTATGTAAACTTACAACCATTTTTATATTTTCATGGTTATATAAAATTGGTATATTAATTGGCACATACTAAAAATAAAATTATTTTATACAATTTAAATCGTTACGTAAAATTCATTAAGTTTTTATTTATATTCAATGAACTTAATTTATGACTATGACCTCTACTGGTCTTAAAAATAGACTAAACTCAACTTTTTTACTTTTTTTTATTTTAATAAATTATTTACCGTCTTTTTATAACTTAATTAATGATTAAAGTAAATAAATATGTATAATATTATCACAACGTTCGAAATTCAAAATAAATCCGTACAGCAGAGAAACAAAAGCAGCAGACAATTCCAACGTTAGAAATGTATGTGTAACATTAGGCAGGCATTCCATCCTGGGAAAGCGGCAGAAAGTTCGGCATGCGAGGGTCGGAGGCTCCTGAGGAATGCGGCCGGACCTCCTTCCCCTCCGCTGCTCCCAACCATTTATTTCACTTTGCTGCTTAACTCATGTCTAAATGTGCGCGGAATTTCAGACGCCATGCTTTATTAAGCTTTCAAACAATTGCTTGTATTGGATTTTTACTTTCATACGTAAGTATACACACAAGTAATTACTTGTATAGTTTGTAATTGTAACAACATATAATTAAAGATAATTACAGACAATTATGACGTAATTATAAACATTATTTCAATTAACATTTAACATGTAATTAAGCTACTTTCAGAATTAATGTAAAACATTTTAATATTAAACATAAATATAATGACTTTAATATATAAAACGGTGTTTTAAGATTATAAGAAAAATGTTAACTTTCATATGAATTCAAAACGATAAATTTAACTGATAAATTTATAACATGTTAAATTATTTAGACTCGTGCTAAATAAATGAATTTATTTAAAAAATGCCATGTTATGCTACACAATTTGCGATTTCAACGCGAAAATTAGGCAACAAAGTTAAATAAAAAAAAAAAAAAAAACTAATTACACCCCAAAATTTTCAACGGCAGTCTCGGGCAGGAGGCGTAATATAAAATGGACAAAACGGCTCCAAATTCCGTAGAAGGAGCGAACGCCGACACATTCCCGAGGCTCGAATTGTAAATTACAACAGCGCGATCGGCGCCGGCGCCGGGAGGAGCGCTCGTTATGATATTTGAACAAATTCCCGGCGGTGTTAATCTGCATAATAACAGCGACGGACACAAAGCGGTCGCCGACTGCCATTATTCTCGGGCGCCACCCTCCGCTCCTCAGGGCCATCCGACCACCTCGGGCCGACGCTACACCGCTAGCTCGCCACTTATCTATACGAGTACGGGACGCGGCTAACTACTAACAGTTATTGGTTCGTACGAGTACGTCGTTCTTCTTGGAATATGACAAATAAATTGCCGCTGTTAATGTGAACGTGTGATAGTTTGCGAACGTTCACGTACCGACATGTTTTATATCTACTATTGTTAATAAATTTTTTGTAGGTATTTTGTTATATTTCACAACAACCTGTGAAGACTTTTTCGTTTTTATTAACTTAGAAAACAAGTGGAGTAGCAAAGAAAAATAATGCTTTTATTTTCATTTTGATTACTGCAGATAAACCAACTATGGCAATTCCGGTAAACATAAATATTCCATAAGAAAAGCGGCAATTATTTATATTAGCGATGGACCGATTTGCATAACAAGCTGAAAGAAACAAAGAAATTGTTAACAGTTATCTCATTTCCCGCCATCGTCCCGACCAGAGCAAACGATCAGCACTTTTTCTACCCAGATCTGAATTAGCGGTGTCTGGTAATTTTTTAACAAGTTTTCATTCGCATACCTTAATGTTTTTGCTAAGCTTTTATACTCCTATACTAATATTATAATCAGGTAAAATTTGTTTGTAAATTTGAGTGAAGGGGTAATTTCTGAAACTATTAATTGAATTATAATATTACAGTCAGTAGACACAAACGCGAGTAAAACCGCAAGGGGCAACTAGTATATAATAAAGAGTGAATTTTGTACGTAGAAAGTAATTTTCGGAATCACTCTACCTATTTTAAAATTTGAAAAGTATACTAGATGGTCACAAACTATTCTTTATATACATTTTTAAAAAAATAAAAGCTAGTAATAATATACATTTCTAGTTACATAAAGTTTAGACGAATTATTCTGACGAATATTTCTGACTGGATAAACGAAAAAAAAAGAACAATTTATTATAGTTTCGGGATAACATACAGTCTATTAGAGAATTCCAAGGGAAAACCGCGGGGGTCTTTTAAGGCATGCCAGCCCGAGTTCCAGGAAAACGTCGTCAAGAGACGAGGTGTTTTATTACCTATTTTATTTAAATTGCAATTAAAATAAAACGAGAATTAGACGAATGGTTTATACGAATATTTAATTTGATTTCGTTTTTTATGATGAATAAAGAAATAGCTTGAATATTACTAACTTTTACCCTGATGTGGCAAGAAGAAAAATGTATGGAATTGGAATGGAATTTCAAAAATAAAATTTAACAAGAAAAAAATTAAAATTTTAATAAACATGTCAATCTTATACCACCATTGGGCAAGGGAAGCAAATAAGCTGTGTTTTATTTTCAAAGTACTACTTAATTATTCGTAGTAGGTACCTACTAATTAATTACCAGATTGCAGAAGGATTATTTATTTCGAGATTCACTTAAAATAAAATCACTAAACTTAACCATATCAGTGATGATTTTTATAACGTTTAAAGCAAGCGGAAATCAGATAAGATGTTTTTAGCGTTCCATACCTGAAGGTTGCTAATTCCGAATGATACTTCAGCATCAGGTAAACATTACGCGACCAAGTTATTTCAATATAATTGAAGTTCCAGTATAATAAATTTCGTATTGCTCAGACAAGTAGAAGTCGCTCACATCCTTTAAGCAACTAGAAAAGAGCTGAAGACATTCGAACGCCTAAACATATCTCAATAAATTAAAACTTAGAAACAACTCGATTACATAAAAAAAAAATATTAAAATTGGTCCATTCGTTAGGAAGCTACGATATTACAGACAGATAAACAAATACACACGTCAAACAGCCCTCTTCTCGGGGTTTTAAAAGGACATAGTGTTATATCTTGTACGATAGTTAATACGCAATCCTCATATGCGGGTACAAGTCGCATTTGACCGTTTATTTAAATCTTGTTAACCGACTTTCAAAAACTTTATCCGTTTTTCTATATCCGTTATTTCCGTAAGCTTGATGAGTATGACTTTTTTTATCTAAGAAAAGGTGCATAATTACGTAGGTACTATGTTCTCTCTTACAATTGTGTCTGTCTTACGAATGTCTAAGAAAGATATTTCGCACAGTCTCTATATTATGTGTATTGTAATATTCTAGTTCCAAGTATATTCCGGCACTTAAAAGGATGCTTATTTTTACTTTGATGCAGATCTGACTAGTTATTACATTTTTTGCATAGCGGTCGCGAATTCAATTCGGCAATTCGTTTGATCTTACCAATGCTACCGGTGATTACGAGTTTCTGTACCTAAAGTTTAAGATTACTATCACTTATCTAGTCAGATACAATATATTATATTTGTTTTAACGCGCTAAGAGTAGGAACTACGGTTCCGATTTTAATTTTTTCTCAACGATGTTTATCAGAATTGCGCGAGAATTGTTGCTAGATTTTTTTGGTCTAAAAATCTTGAAACTACTTCAAGTTTTACCTTTTATAATAAACAAAATGGCTGCCCATTTAAAATTTAGTTTCCGATTTTCAAGGAATTAAGCAATAAAAACTAATAATTAAAATATAATATAACAACTTAACATTATTATTATTATTAAAAAATACATAAAATAACTGTTAAATAAAATAAAATGTAAAAGTACTTGTTTTTTCGTGACCGCTAGCTATGCTTATTATTATTAACACAGCATATTATAAAAAGGCTATATAAAAAGCTTTTATATAAAAGAAAAAAAAAAAACCTTAATTCAATCTCTTTATATAATTACTTCATTCCTTTCTATTACTTTCGTAAGGTAAAATATGAAAGACGGAAAGCAAAATTTACAAACATTTTATACTAAGTTTTCCTTATACACTTATCAAATTGGTGAATACGCGAAATCTGTCATTATTTTTTATCTAATACGCAGTTCGTGGTGGTGCCTTTCAAAATATTGTTTTGGAAAGTCTGTTTATTTTTGGAATTCAATCGCAATTAGCTCTTACTATATAAAATATTTAGAAGGAGAAGGAAAATATGATAATTCCATTAAAAAATCTAAATCGATCTACTCGATTTACGTCGATTTTAACCAATTATCTCGGGTACAAACCTCTGCTAACACCGCTGAATTTTCACATGCTAAGGAAAACATCGTGAAAAAACCTTCATGTGTAGGGAGACATTCCGACACATGTATATCCGGCAACCCGCAGTAGAGCAGGGTGGAGGATTTCCTAACTTTCTCCTTAATGGAAGAGGCGGCCTCTAAATTAACAGGACCTCGGTAACTTATTACTCGGTAAAGATGGCTCCAACCATGTTGATATGTGTAATGAACGCCTTAGCCGTTTACAAGAGCAAAATCGCGCCTTAAAGTTGATGCTACAAATTAGGATTAAATATTTTGATCTACCTAAAACTGAAGGGTTATTACGGTGAGATACAACTATCCCATTACGATACATATTGACACTTAATTTGTTTCCTTTTAGTATAAAAAAAGGAAATCAATTATAAGAAGTGTATCGTTCTGCGATAGCGATTGTCCCGCTGATTCAGTAAGGTGATTGAAATCAATACTGTGATGTATACTAATCGAGTGATCTATTTAAAATGAGTCACGTTTTTTCAAGCTAAATGTTTAAAAAATAAGTCATTTATTCCGCCCAGTATGCATCTTGTATGGGTTCAGCTGCATAAAAATGTACACCGCAACTTTTAAACTTTTTAATGGAATCTATAAGATTATTTGGATTTCGTTCTTGTACTATGGAGAGGAAAATAAGTTATTACAGATTTTTATTCTTGCATATAATTTTGAGTGTATTAGAAGCTATTTTAAGTCTAATAAAAATATTAAAAAATAGTTATAAAAACTTTTGTAATGATATTTAATGTAGCATTACAGGTAATTTCACATTAAGGCTTTTGCTATCTTGGTGATTATATATGAATACTTTATTTCATACAGATGTTTCACAGATCAATTTTGTTGTAAAAACTTTACATAAGTTATAGACGACATGACATAACGATCATGGTATATTGTTGGGCTGATGACAATATATTGAAAATTTATTTTTTGGAATGTTCGACGGTTCGTCGCTCGTCTATTGAACTATTTTTAATTAAGCCACAAAGTTAGACTTGCAATAGTGACATATAGATTCTAAAAATAACAATCGGTTACAAATAGTGACACATGGGCGGCTTGCGGATCTCCTTTCGTATGAAACAGAAATAGATACATTGTGACTTGAGGAAATGCCAATTATGCGTAACATAATTGCGACGATGAAAATCAAGGAATGTCGTAGGAGCGAAATGCACTCTTACATTATTTAAATCGAATTTTTTGAGTTCCGGTTCGCGATTTTTCAAGAATATCTCCGAGCCAATGAATTGGCGATATCTAACGGTTATGAATATGTACTCTGGGGCACCCACGCGACGGTATAGACGACGCGACAAATTGTCAAGGTTGACTTCAATGATACGGCGTGCCGGCGGATTTTTCAGTGAAATAGTTTCACCGCACGGCGTCGGCGGCGGTGACGGCAACGTCTGCGCCGGCGCGGGTCGATGCCCCCGCCCGCCACGCGATTTGGCTCCACTCGCCGCATCTACAAATGAACCGTCTTCGCCAATTCTAGTACCGAGTCTCCTCTTCTTATCATCAAACAAAAAGTTCTCTATATAGAACGATCTAAATGAAGTAATATTTGCAGAATATCATTTAGAAAAGATATTCTTTTGGGGTTTATTATTCCAACGGTAACATTAACCAATTAACCAAAAACTACAATTTTTACCTTAAATTTTTGTATTCAATTACAGTTAGTTCAGTTACAGTACATAGAACTAAGGTTATGGAAACCTATAAGAAATATTCGTTAAGAATGTTGTTTTGTCAAATAAATAAAATTTTCTCTTCCAATAAAAAAAAAAACTAACGCTCAAAAAATTTGCCAAGTATAATAGTTCATCGCTTCCCTAAACATCGAATTGACATTTCCAAACGATTCGCCAGTAATATATGTCAGCTTTAATCAAGGCTGAAACGTTTCATAATCGCTTATTGACAAAATTAACTCTAGCAGTAGGCGTCGCGATCACCATGCGAACGCGGTAAGTAGGCGTGTGACGGCTCCTCCATGCCAAACGATCGATGAGACGAGACGATACAATTTCCAACTTTTTTTCTTTTGACAAAATATAGATTATTTATAACTTGCGAAATAGTCCGAACCGTGACAGTTATGACCGTCCGTCTACATTATAAAAGTGAAATTTACACAAACGCGATGATATTACAATTTGACAACGACGTTCCGTTGTTATTTAAAATCTACTCATTCAAAATTGTATAGTTTTTATATCTTTCCGAGGGTATGTTTAATGTTAATGAATTGTTAGTTTCGTTAACATCAAACTCAATATTCAAAATAATATGTAGTAATTATATTTAAATGACTTAAACAATACTACCAAAATTAGAGATTGTTTGACGCTTGAAATATTCTTAATACAAAACTTTTTGAAAATATGGAACCTAATTTTACACAAAATACATTTTTTTATTTAGACACTTATTTCTTATTATGCTTGGAAAACCAAAGTGTAAACCCGGTTTCGATGAAAACAGGAGAATATACCCTTTCAAACGTTTAAAAAAAAGAATTAAAAAGCAAGTCGGTCCAGATTTAAGAGTTAATATATAAAAATGTCCCGGACAAACTGAGAACTTCGTCATTTTTTGGAAGGCGATTAAAATTAATTGACATAGATAATAATCTAACTGGAATCTAGACAGCGATGGGCCCATAGCGCAAGTAGTTTTATTCTGCTCACGTCAAGTTATCAATGAAATTCTCGCAAACGGCGCCCTCCGGTGCCTCGCGTTTCTTCTGACGTAACAAAATGGCGACGTATCATACTTTGGAATCGTGCGCACAAGACTACAATAATAGGTAATTATTCAATATTATTCATAGTACATTTTTTAAATATTAACATGATACAGTCTGAGACAAAAAGATCGTAACGCGTAATCATAAAATGTAATCATCATATGTTCATGATCATAAATATAAAAAGAACAAATTATACAACTTTTAGTGTAACATATGTATCCATCACAATACCTAATACGTACACTTTCTACATTATTTTGTGAAGAAAAAGTAAACAATAAATTCAAAATAATTTGCATACAATTCAATGACAGAAGTGAATACCTACTTCTAGAACAAAATTCTTTTGCTAAATTGACATTTATGGTGTATATTAATAAGTAAAAAAATTGAGTTTTCATTAATTTAAAAATCATATACCAACATATTTATTTTTTACCCTCTTGCCCAGTAAAAATATGTATTCTGAATTAAGCATAAGAAATAAAAAAAATAAATGTCTCTTTCATATGGTTGCCTCTTTTAAATAAAATTGTTTATATATATCGACGTACCCATATCGTTCATATTTTATATTTTTCTGTATTCTCTGAATAAAATTATTTAAGAAAGTAATACGAGTCGTTCTTGTATAGTCGAGATACGGAAATATTTTCAGATTTCACTCATCTGAATTAAATAAAATTCTTTGTTTGCAAGATAAATTTGCACATCTTGTGCGCCTATTTTCTGTAGACTTTTAGTATTTCCCTGTTCCGACTAGTCCTTATACGAGTAGTATGCTGTAGCTGATTTGCCTGTAACTAGATTCAGATGGTGGAAAAAAGCTTTTTAACCGATTAAAAAAAAGTAGGTTGTGTACTCCGCCAGCATGTATCTTAAGTTTGTTTGTTCGCGTTTTTTTTCAAAAACTAGTGATCCGATTACACTAGTATAGAGTATTGTAGAAGTCGATTTTATAATTATACCTAACATGTCACAGATTTTGAAAGAAATATAGTTTACCTAAGGAATATAAAATAAAAGGAGAAATATCAAACCACTTCCTAAAACGATATGAGGAACGGATTTTATATTT
Organism: Hypolimnas misippus; assembly: GCA_037950945.1. NCBI lineage: Eukaryota > Metazoa > Arthropoda > Insecta > Lepidoptera > Nymphalidae > Hypolimnas > Hypolimnas misippus. The sequence continues at coordinate 8,388,726 of JBBEEQ010000025.1, read as the reverse complement.
TGTTAATTATCGTAAAATGTTAACAGATGTTAATTAAATTATAAATAATATTAAAATGTAATGAATCCACGTGATTGTTTTTTTAATGGTTTTTTTCTAACAAATTTATTTTAAGCTGTCTGGCGGCAAATAAAAACGTCGAGTCGTAAAAAAATATTCATTTAAAATATTCTCAAATATTTTTATTATTTCATTCATAATGTAACATTCTTATATATAGTGTGAATAAAAGGCACACAGAGAACAGTGTGTCACGAATAAAAAAATAAAAACTTATATTTGATTACAATTTTTGCCTTTTTGGATGTGTACATTTGTCCGTCATATTGTATACACATTTATGAATATACGATTTTGTGCACCTTTGGAGTATTACATATTTTTTATAGAAACATTACATATATCTATATTTTTGCTTCTGACTGTACCTATTACTGTATTGTCATTTTCCTAAATATTTCAAAGTTGAATAACAAGACTCCATTTGAATATTTGGGAAATAAAAAAATATATATGCTTATCGTATAATTGTGATGATAATAATATAGTTTAAATTGACTTTAGCATTAACTAAATATTGATGTCAAAGGAAAAATTTTAACAATTTAACAAGTAACAAGTAGCGCCATCTACTTAATAAAACGCAGAAGTACGTAACATTCGAAGACACGAACAAAAATTTAAGGCTACATAAAAGCTATAGTTTCCAGATTTTATCGTAAGATGGCAGCACTTTTATTCTCTTGTAATGTCGATGCTAAATAAGAGACTGCGCTGTTAGCGAGGTCGATGTTCGGAAATTTGTACCTATTTACAATTTTGACAAGCTCATCAATTGACCTGCTAACCCAAAGATAGTTTTCTGTCATACTTAGTCGGCATTTTTGGTATCAAAACTCATTAACTTATAATATATGTCTAAACCAATACTAAATTATTTTCGTATCTATTTACTTAATATATTTTTTTAGAATAGATGTCTGTTTTCTTATTTTTTTAAGGAGCAGGAACAGAAAATATGTAATCTACTACATTGACATTGAATCTAGAATGATGAATCTGGATTGAAAAGTAATGTAAAATCACTATAAGTTAAAAATAACAATAGTGTAATGGAAATGGACGAAATTTAATTTTGAAAAGACAATAACGGATAAATTCTCGGCAGCACAACTTAGTGTTATGATAACTGATGCATTGACTTGTCAAATATAGGATTAATAATAAAATTTAATAGGAATCCACTCGACCTTTTGTCTTTTGGTTTCAGGAATTCTAATCTTCCTTATTCTAATTTTTTTCTGTATGTGGACGATTTGAAAATATTAAATGTGGTCGTAATGTTATTGATGCAAAACTTTTACAAAGTAATCTAACTCTCTTAATTGTCACGTGTAAAATAAACTGTATGCATCTTAATATTGTTATACGTTTTACAGAATCACATTTCAAATTTAATAGATTTTATGAGCTAAATAATGACCTTATCATAGATTAAAACCTTGTAATAATAAAATCTGTAAGAATAACCTGAAATCTCTTGGATTTAATTCACGTAAATGCAAAAAAAAAAACAAAATTAGCTTTATTTAATGCACTTGTCCATAGGAGACTGAAAAATTGCAACATTGCTTGGAACCTTCGTTGTGATATATCCATTAAAATATTGGATAACGTTCAAAAGCGTTGTCTATGGCATCTTTCCTATCGTTGTGGAAATTTTAAAAAATACGTAGATATGTTAATTAAGTTTAAATATTTTAAATGAATTCCCTCTTCGAATGAATTGAATTGAGTGAATTGCAATTGAATTGCCAAAATATAATTACATTTACATCATTGATTCTCATTGTTCTCATCATCATTGTGTTATCATCTAAAATAATAAAACAACAAGATCATGCAGTGGACTGTCAAAAATCTGCGGTATTGTTATTTTAGGTGTAAAAAGTAATTAAATTAAAAAAAAAATGTTTAAGATAATTTTAATTTATTAAGCAGGAATAGTAATAACTTTTTTCTTGTTGTTTTATATACTTAATTTTTATATTTCAATTTGTGTTGTTTCATTTGTTGGTTAAAATATTTAATTTTAATTTATTTAATTCAGCTTAATTTTTATGTTATTCGGTATTTTTAGAGTTCAGACATTAAAATAGTGAATGCGGTGTTATCTATAATAAGAAACCTTTTTAAATGTATTGTATGTATTTATGTTTTTTTTGCTAATATCAATGTAACAAATGCGTGCCGTGTTTGTAACTACATAAATAAAAAAAATATTCATCAACAAATGCGGGACCGGTCACGGATTGCATCTTCGGTTTTCACATCACTTAAAAAATAGCGATTTTCACGACATGTTGTCGTGGAGTTTCACGATGTCTTGACGACATGGACATCAGTCGTATTGTCTGTATGTTTTAGACCCTTTAACCAGTGACATGTTATCTCACAGGCTTAGCAGGTCTTGAAAATTCTTAGAATTTATAGCTTTTATGCTAGTGGTAAAACAATTAGATTAAAAGTACACTAGATTGATGTTGGCACAATGGTTACTACTACTGACTAAAGCGCTAACAGTCGCGTATTCGATCCCCGCTCACGGCAAACGTCTGTAACGTCTGTATTGGCCATGCGGATATTTGTCGTGGTCTGGGTGTTTGTGTCGTGTGTGTTTCCGGACCCCCGACACAGGATCATGAGAATAATATGTAATAATGTGAGAATAATTGGGGCCTTTGAGTGTAATGCGTTTAATTATTTACTTATTATTTTTTGAATGCCGATAAGCAATAATGTGTCGACCCACAAAACTCGAATTCGGAGATATTGATATGTTCTGATAATGGGTCTCTTAATTAACATTATTTAAAACATTACAATTATCTTAATTAAATGAATACTAAAAAAAAGTTTCTTAATTTAATCTTTCGAATATTGAAATGTGTCTCACATTTCGCAATATACAATAATCTCATCTATTTGAAAAACTTATTATTAGATGCAACTTTTTATTATACCAATCTGCTTTTAATTGAGTATACCTTTTAGAAATAGAAAATGAAAGATGGACATCTTTAGACGCCATTTCCTCGTTTGGCTTGACGTAGTATTGCTTATCATTGTCTATTTATTAATTATCATTTACACTGACCTGGCGCTTTGGAAGGAGGCCGCGGAGGAGCTGGCCGCGGCGCCGAAGCCGACGCCCACCGCCAGCCCCTCGGGGATGTTGTGCACGGTGATGGCGACCACGAGCAGCATGATCCGCTTCCACTGCGACTGGCGAGCTTCCAGCGCGCGCGTCGCACTGTCGCGACGGTCGCCTTCGCCTCCGTCTGTTTTCTGTAATATTATTCATTGAACTGGTATTAGTGATGGCTTTAATCATTGGTCGTTTTCAAAAAATGGTTAACGACGTCAAAAGTAAAATACGCATATAATAATATCGTTTATTTGAATATACTTACACAATATTTTAATTATTTCGATTTTAAAACCAAACTACTAATACGATTTTGATGAAAATTCAATAAGGAAATTATTTGAATCGATCAAGCCAGTTTCTAGTAATCGGTGAACATATAAAATCCCCGACAAATTTGAGAACCTCCTTTTGAAAGTCGGTTAAAAAAGTGCTCACTGAACACATGCAATGTCGGATCCAGGATTTTAATTTGGGGGTGGGGCTTGACCTCTAAGGATAGGCATTGTTAAGACTAAAATCAAAATTATATTCTGATCAAAGTAATTCAGTTTCATTAGACATAGTGCGAGCTCGATGATGGGGACGATAAAATTATTCATAGTCAAGCCCAACGCATGATGATTCTGAACATATAAAACCAATCTTTATTTCGACATTCCATCAGCTATGTATATAAAACAACTACAGTCCGGTGCTGAAATAAATCGCGATCTTGACACTTCGTGATCGCGCGGCGGCTGTAACTTTGAAGTGGCATCAAATTGGAACAATATTAATCTACAGTATGAAGGAAATCAATATATTTCTTTATCAGTACGGCCGCTTCAAGGTTACCTCATCTTCAACTTCAGTTTTTGTTTTTTTTTTAGAATAGCGATTTAAAAAGATAAATCTAAGTAATTGGAATGTAATCTATCGAATTATTATGTAATGCGAAAAATAAATACAAAGTGTTGAATATTTGGAAGCCTATGCCCAATTAACATGTGTCAGAATCACATTCTATGGGCGGTCGGGTGATAATATTTACTATGATTAGTTATCACGGGTGATGCCCCTATGGTATACATAGCCAGTACTAACCAACGAATTCTGAGAGTGATGGTGACCACGCCGCCTCTGAGCGGTGTGTTGATTCGTGATACAATCCGCGAACTCCGCGGGCTGTTCCATCGTCACCAACGTAGGGTTCGATGGCCGCCTGTTCAGTGCCGTCATCATTTCCAAATCTTCAATTTTCTCTTTTGAATCCTTAGTCTTTGTCATCGCTGTAAATTAAATTATTACTTTATTAAATTTCATATAAATAAATTAAAAAAAAATACTTTCTTAAAGGATTTAAAATATATGTATTTAACACTCATCAAAACGGTTTCAGACCAATCTCATTATTGTTTTAATTTTTTAAGACTTTTTGAATATAAATAAAACTTTTAAAAATTCGACTTCGAAATTGAATGATTTAAACATCTCAGTTGTTTTGATTTAAAAATCAATTTTGATAAATATTCTATGGGACTAATTTGAAAATATAGGATGTAGAAAAAAAATTCAAAATCGGTTAAAAATGACAGAGTTCTGAGGTAATATACATTAAAACCAATTGAGAACCAATTCTTAGTCAGTTGAAAGCTATATAATTATCAATGTTTAAAGTCAGAAGGTTACTTTCGATCTAGATAATAAACCATTATTGTTAAAAATTTTATTGGCTAGTAGCCATGTAGGTGCATTTTTACCTTTAATAATCGAAAAGCCCACATAAATATTGATTCAAATGAATGCATCTAACAAACGTTTCGAATTAAAAGTGTACAGTTAACTGATTCTGGTTTTTTTTATAACTTTAAATAAAATGGCGTTAATGTTATTATTTCTAAATTAAGTTTCAGGTTTTATATTAACAATGTTCATTGATAACAAATAATAATTTATGTTTGCGAAATCATATCATGCAACTGATGCAACGCTAGATAGTAGGGTTCCGTAATAATCTACGAAATTACTCGAAACATGTTTGTATGACTTGTTGTTAATATTGTATATATACTAATATTATGAAGCTGAAAAGTTTGTTTGCTTTGCTTTTTGTGTTGGATAGTTTATTTATTGAGAAAGGCTGTATTACATCACGCTACGACTCATAGGAGCGAAGCAGTAACCATAAACGCGAGTGAAACCGCGAGTGACAGCTTGTTGTGTATTTAGCTAATTCTAAAATAAGAACGCTTTAAAAATGATTATTTCTAAAGTTGTACGTCTAAAGCAATATAATATATGATGTCTATTCTGCTATGATTTTAACTTTACAATTGATCATTTAGTTTAATATGTGAGATAGGTTAAGATACAATGGGTATCGCATGCCAAAAGGATAAAAGCCTAATAAAAGATAAAGAAATAAATAGATATTTAATACTAAAGATTGCAAGTGACTGAATAAAGCCTTGATAAGACGTGCGCGTCGTACAGACAGTCGGTGAATTATCAAAACTAGATGGCTTTCTAGATTACCGCAGAACCCTAAAGTATACATCAAACAATATATTTACATTTGCGTTAGCTTGTATTTTACTTATATCAACAATTGTTTTATAGTATTTCATTTTTTACTGACACAGATTTAACTTATACAAAGAACGTACAGTCATAAGACTGTCAGATTATTTTGATGTACTACATACTACATATATTCTACACATAGGTATTAAATTGACATAAAGAGCCATTCATTGTCAATAAGAGATAACATGGTCTTGAACAAGCCAGCAGTCAGGAGCACGTGTTATTAGCTCCTCTCTTCCTTGATAAGATAGAAATCTTAAAGTGCAATAAATCTCGCATCATCATTTTATTATAGTAATTGTTTGCCTACGCTTTAAAATAGCTAAAAATGTAAGACCCAATACACAATAATTTTTAATATTAATTATATAGTTTTACTCTAAAACAGTTTTTGCTTAAAATGTATGGGAATCGCAAGTAATCTAATCAATATAATATGATAAGCAAAAAAAAACTACTTATCATATTTTTACGACTGGAATAAAAAAATGACTACAAGGATGTATTCAAAATTTATTTAATTTAATTAATTTAAATTTTTTATCAATCAATATTTCCTAAATATGTATATTTGTTACTTAAAGTTTTTACCCGCATATTTTATACCTGCATCGTTTCTAGGCCAAGGCTCTATCTACATTTTTATATTTAGTTGAAATTTTCTCAACATTGTTTAAATACTTTGCAACTATAATATGAACCAACGTTTAACTAAATATGAAATTTTGTAGATATTTATATAAGCATTTTAAATTCATATAACTTTTATTATTGTAGGTTGAAATAATAATATTTTATCCTAATTATTCTAATGATAATGATTCTCACTTCTACTTCTACTAAGATGTTCGGAAGAAAAAATAACTCCTGTAACTTGGCGTGGCGTCGATTTTTGGCAAAAAAATAGAAATTAACTTTAATCGTATCATTAAAATTTCACGCAACAAGTTATTTTATCAAAAAAATCAAAAACCCGACTACATAACACGACCATCTGCAGTCAGCAGGGCTGTATCAATATTAGTTCTGTCTAAAAGCTCGTAAGTGAGAATCGTTACTATCCAACTTTAAATCATGACCCTAATCGGTAATTCCGATTAAAAAACGATATAAGTAACCTAAAATGATTTTTAAATATCTACTGAACGATACTCAACTTGACGTAGTTTCGATTTTATAATGTCGATTTTAATTTTTTTTGCTATCTCTAAGACATTTGCGTTGTCATGACGTATCGAACGAAGTGTCATTTATCAAAATTGGCCTACGTATTCGGTCTAAATAGTGCCACAAAGGTACAAACACATGCACACCACATAGGTTGATAAATACATTACCCTTCTTTGCATTGCGTAGTTGGGTAAAAAATGCGGATTTAGCTATAAGTGTCAATCGAACAGACTTCAATCATTCTTTGAACCTGACTATAAGGTTCAACATTTAACTACGGAACTCTAACCAACTAAACACAAACATTGTTACCTAATCAAATATTAAGACATCTTCCTCATTTACAAAGTCTATATCACAAACAGTTAGTTTCATGTTAATAATATTAATATCATTTACATACTTTTAACGTGTAACTTGATAACAGGCTAACTTTATCTAAGAATTTACATTAAAACGTAAATTTTATATTAATTAGGTATTGAGTATACATTAAAGAACACTCGACATGTACGCTAAGTAAATATAGATAATATTGAATAGGAACTGCGGTGTAAGCTGTCTGTTCAAACTAAAGGGCAAACCTCTTAAACATAAAGAAGAGCTAAAAATCTATTTACCGTACTAACGGCTGCTTGCGGCTCCACCCGCGTATATTTTGAAATTTCAGCTATATAAATCTTAATAATTAATGTTTCACTACCAGCGAAATTGTTACCGTTATAGGATTTAATACCCCCTAGCATCATTATAAGGAATGATTTTGAAATTCTGGAATACATATATTGAGTTATTCTCCCCAAGTAATGTTTGTGCTGAATTTAGAGATAATCGGCCAAAAAATACGTTTTCTCCATACAAACTTTACTACCGCAGTGTGGAATAATATTACCCCGTTTTCTATTTTACATTTCATTACTATCACCCAGAAGTATGTGTATTAAGTTTTAAGTAAATACGATCACGAATAAGTTTTTACATACAAACGTTATTACCCCTTTTCACCCTCTCAGTAGTAAATAATCAAAAAAGCCTTTCTTACTGGTTGCCTCTAAACTAAAAGCCACCAACTGCCAAAATTTCGAGTTTGTAGCCCCAGCGGTTTAGGCTCTGCGTTGATGAATCAGTCAGGACAAATGTTTTTGATGTATAGACTAGCAGTTCCCCGCAGTTTCGCCTGCGGTAACTTCGAATTTGATAACTAACAAACTTTCAACCATCTTTTGAAACCTGTAGAGGATGGATTTTTAAATATCCTTTCTTAGTGCACACTTACGATAAGTAAGAAAAATTTCATGTTTCTAGACCCAGCGGTTTCAGCTATATATGTAGATAAGTGAGCGAGCAATGTTATTTTTGTAAATAGAGTAGTTACTATCAAGTTTACCGCGCACATAATTTGTCCACTAAATATAATAATAGTAATAATAATAGTGTAATGGAAAAAAAACTGAACTACAAGACCGGATTTCTACAAGAGTACAATATGTATACGCACCTTGCAATTTAACTTAACTTCGAAAATAATTATGCCGCTGCTATTTTAACTGCCCACAATTTCGTTACCTGACTTCTCAATACTTTTAGCAAATGTTATATTGTCCCTTACGGTTTCACTCGCGTTTGCTGTACTGGTTACTGTTTCGCTGCTATGAGCCGTAGCCTGATGTTTTATAGCCTATAGCCTTCGCATGTAAATAAACTATCTAACATAAAAAGAATTTTTCAATTCGAACCAGTAGTTCCTGAGATTAGGGCGTTCAAACAAACAAACTTCAGCTTTATAATATTAGTATAGATTTAAAATTAATGTAACGATTTTTATCATGCTTACATCGAATTTCCTTAAATACTCTCAAAAACAGATATTAATATTTAATCCGTTATCAAACACAATGAACGAATTTTAATTGTAGCAATTATTTATGACTTTATGCTTACTAACGTTTTTTTTTATTGCACGTGTTTATTTTAGGGACTACTAGTCTGATTTAAAGAAATGCGTGTTTATGTCATATTATGGAGGAAGATTAAGTTTTATATATTATCACCCTACGACGTATAGGAGAGGAGCAATAACGAAAACGTCAACCAATCTAGCAAACTGTAGGTGAAGGCGCTCACGTCACTAGGAATGTAAAAATGTATTGAAACGCATTGTAAAGCGATTATACTACGCTTATTAAGAAACTGTAACTGTTAAGAATTGTTCTATTAAAACTTGCGCACTGTAATACTTAATTCTTCTCACTCATTAATGTAATGATTCTGAACTGTCCTTCTTCTTCTTTATTTTGTTTTGTGGTTTTTAGTTGTGCCAATTGTGCACATAGTACTTCGCATGTTACACTACAGTCTAATACAAAGTGACAGACAACATAGATACTGTTCGCAGCGTCGTGCCCCCCACTGACCTGCACTACCAGTACGTTACCAAAAATGCCGAAAAGTGCAAGGACAAGCTAAAGCATAGGACGCAGATTATTCTTTATAATCGAACTTTATTATTAACTAATTTTTAATGATCAAATCGATCATAAAATTTTTAATGATAAAAAAAATTATTACCTTGATTTTATTAAATTTTAACTTTTCAATACATTAATGTCTTTTTAGTTTTCATATCAGTTCAATCAGTTTCAAAATTTGTTAGAGGAGTCCCTTCTTTATTTGTCAGTATGCCGTATAGTTTCGAAATTAGCCATCCTCGCGCAGTTTAAAAATTCACCTGTATATCTTTTATCTTATACTTCTCATTATTATTTTAATTTCATGTGTGGCCCAAATTAAAAGAACGTACCTTGATAATAATTATCACAGCTGTTTATAGAGCATCGCTTTTTTTGATATTATTTTTTAACATCCAGTAAAACAATAAATGAGAAATTTCAAAAACAAAAATTATAAATTCATGTACATTTATAAAATATTGAAAAGGGGTAGAATTTGATTGTTCTTAATTTTGTATATAAGGGTAATTTTAAAAACACTGGTTTGATTACAAAATCTATGATCTTTTCGCATCTAGCAGTCCATTTACTGTGAATGAATATAAGTTATTTTACAGATATCGGGCTAAGGCTCATAAAAGTAAAGCAATAGCTATTAGCAAAAGTGAAACTGTAAGGGGCAGCTAGTTCTTAATAAACAAGGTTATCTACACTACTAACACTAGTTATGCATAATATCGTAATGATATTGAGCTTTGATATTAACATAAAATTCAAAAATATAAAAAAATATATCTATCTTATAATTCTTTTAATTTTTAATATTTATTAAAGGAAGTAATTATTATAAAAATTAATGTTTTTGTATAGGCATAATTTGAAGGTTTATCAAGATCATTATGATTTTAAAATAATATTTAGCTGAAAAACCACACATCAAGGTTGAGCCAACCTACTACATTGCTCTTGTATTTTCTTTGAAATTGTTATATACTACATAAACTTTTTTTTTGTCTCATTTATAAACAAATAAATAATGTTACTCACTCATCATCATATTTGTTGAATTAATTCCCAAGTAGTCCAAAAATTTATCAGTTCCAAATACAAATACAGCTCCAAACAGAAAGCCCACAGCTACTGGAGCAAAAGCATACTGTCCTTTATCTCCATATAAACCAGACGCTTCACACATTTCAATAGCTGGCTCGAGCAGCGACCAATATGAAGCAGCTGTCATAACACCAGCTGCGAAGCCTAGCGATACATCTAGCAGTTTTCTCTAAAAACAAACACATGATTTTTCCTTAGAAAGGTTAATGAAATTAGACAATAATAAACAGTGGATATTGACGACGAATGCTTACATGTTTTCCTCGTATAAAGAACACACAACCGGCTCCCGCAGCTGTGAGTCCCCACGTGAATAGCGTTCCTAAAAGAGCCTGGGTCACAGCACCGTATCCCGGAATCATTTTGATATTTTTATTTAAGTAACCAGTTTCCAAATTAAGTACTATTTATAACACATATTTCAAGTAATGTTTTCGAAGTAAGTCAATGTTATCTTTCACGATCTTTTTATACCTACATTCCACATGTTTACCGTCCTGACATAACTGACACATTGACTGTACATTATATGACGTTAGTGACGTTATCAATGTCAAATTTCCAGTCTTATGATAGCCATACACGTAACAATATATTTGTTATACTTGCTCAAGTTTACACATGCACAAGTACATTTTATCCCTATACATATTGCTTATTATTATTCATTTTCTTGATCTTCAAAAAGAGAATATAAATTTATAACTTCAAATAAAATATTTTAATTTTATATACACTAATCACAAAAATAAAGAAATAAAAAAATAACCTAAATTTTTTGTCGATGTTCAACAACAAATTTTCAACAAATTTTTAGTCGGTGGTAACGTCGAGGAAAATGATCGCACAGAAAGATAAAAAAAGCAAATTGTAGCGCCAAATATCTAGTTTTAATCTGAATTTGAAAATTTTCCGATATGAGCCCTTTTGGAGGTATCTCAAGAAAGCCAACCGCAAAAAAATATAAAATTTGATCTTGTCTTCAAAAAGGTCAGGTTTAATTTTTTTTTGTGATACACTTTTGTAATTAATTTCTCGATAATTTGAGTACCTATTGAGCTAAGCATGAACAACGTTGATATACGAAGTGTAAGGAATATCTAGGGGCTCCTAGGAAGCGATAGCGGAATATAGAATGTCATAGGCGAGAGTATATTTAAGCCATCAACACAATTTGAAGATATTGTCACAAGTTGGAGATAGGTGTACATTTTTAATATTAAATAGTATGAACGTAACATAAATATAGTTATAAATATCATTATCCACATGTAAAGTTCAAATTAATTTTAAACTACAAAAATACAAATGTCAAACAATATGTCAACATGAAAAATAATTATTTACTTTCAACATTTTTATTCCTGTTATTTTTTTGCACATGGTTTACTATTATTTCACGTTTAAAATCGTTTTTAAAGTGGACATAAAAATAAACAACATTAATAATATATTTTAAACTTTGGTGATTTATACTATTCATATTTAATATAACGGGTCTTATCGCGATAACTAATAGTAGTAATACCTTTTTATTGCCCGACGTTTCGACGAAGTTACATTCGCCGTGGTCACGAGCTGACTGGTGTACCGAGCGCCCTCCGGCGACGAGTGCGCGAGTTTTCTTCGCCTACCCTCACAATATTAATATTGTCTTTACCGTTATTATAATGCTGGGAGCACACTACACTAACACAATCGGTTCGCGCGAACATTGTTCGAGGTACTTCACTTTTGTTAAATTTGCAATTGCTATTGAAATTAAAAAACATAAAACCTTCAATCGCGATGACGGATTTAAATTGTCGGCCGCTTGGAACCCGGTGATAAATAAATTTAACTTGTTATTTAATTTGTTTGTCTATAATAGTTTTAGTCATAATTTTATTTTCACCTAATTAATTTTGATTTATTTTATTTTAATTTTTATTCTAATCTTACCTATACTTACTATACCTATGACTTCTCTCTTATGTGGGGAAAATATATCGCTGGATGAATTATTTAAATGTTAGCAATGTTCGAAACCTCGTTATTTTAAAAATAAAAGGGGCTTAAATATTCATCTAGGAAAAACTCATAAATCAAATTCGCTTACCCATTTTGGCCCATGTCCATTAACTTCTATTACTGATCTGGATCCTCTATGGAATCGATTAAGGGCTTTTAAAGCAAAATTTTCAGTAATAAATCGGGAACCTAAAGGATCGAGGACACAATTTGCCGTCGCCCTTACAAAGATAATTAACGATGTTATTAATTCCATAAACGCCACTTGTTGTAAACATTTGCTCACCTTTGCTTATAAAGTTCTTAACGTTGTTAATAACGATCCAGGCTCAATTACACAAAAAAATTAAAAATAACTAATAAAATTGCAAATAATTAAATTTTTCCCAAAAAACAATCGATAAGAAGAAAAAAGTTCAACCCGATAAAGCATATCGAAAATAAAATTAGTGACGGTGACATTAAGGGGGCAGCCCGTCTTTTATTCTCTAGTGATATAAAAGCCCCCAACACAGCTGAGACAGTTAAGGCGCTAAGTGATAAACATCCTCAGCATAATACTTCTATTATATCTAACTCTTTTACAGATTCTAATACACCACTTCAGGCTGAAACTGACGACGACGTGTTCGGCGTTGTACGAGGACTTTATGGTGCAAACCTTTGCGCCTATATTAAAAAGGATATTGGTATCCAACCGATAGCTGTAGTCTACTATCCGTCTCCAAAATTTGTTGTCGCAACATAACACCCGTTTTGGCTAATATGTTTCAACCCATATAGTTAGGCTTTGAAAGTAAAGGTGGGTGCGAAGCTGCCGTTCATGCGGCCCGCACCTTTCTTTTAAAATCCGGAGGGGAGGTTATTTTAAAAGTTGACATAAAAAATGCTTTTAACTCTATATGTCGTAGTGCACTCCACTCTGAAGTTAAAAACAAAATTCCAAAAATATACCCATATATGTATTTGGCAGTGTTACGGGGAAAACTCTAAATTAATGTAACATAATAATGTTCTCGATTTTGCTGTGGGATGTCAACAAGGAGACCCGCTAGGACCTGCAATTTTAAGTTTGGCTATTCATCCGCTTATTACATCTTTAAATTCAAAATTTAATATATGGTATTTAGATGACGGAACTTTAGGTGGTGAAGTGACAACCGTTTTATATGATTTCTCAAAACGAATCGAAAATTTTTCCAACATCGGATTAGAGTTTAACATATCAATATGCGAATTATTTATTCCGAGTCATGTATCTTCGTCTAGAAAAGATTTAATTAAAAAACAGTTTAATACTTTGGCTCCGGGAATCAAAATTTTGAATGAGTACTCACTACACCTCCTAGAGGCACCCGTTTTAGATGCTGCTGCTCTTTTTATAGTAAGTATTGTCTTTTTGGCCCAAAATTCGCACATTTTCTACGCTGCTCCCCGCTTTGGAAATTTAAAGATTTACTTTTACATTTAGGGGACATTATTAGAGAAGTACTAACCAAAATTCTAAATTGTGATTTATTGGGTACGGCTTGGGCATACGTAAAATTTCTTTCGTAGCTTCTGTTTACAGTTCGATTAAACTCTTTGGGAACATTATTAGCCCTTCTCTAGGTTCCACAGAGTTGTCGTACTTTGATGAAGCCAGAGAAGCATTTCATTTATTATGTCCTAGCAAAGAACCAGTAACCGTTTCCTCTCAATGACAGTGGGATGAATTACTTTGTGCGGATGGGCTAAAGTCATTAATTAAAACTGCACCTTCTGCCTAAGATCGAGCTCTTCTCCTTGCCTTGTCTATGAGAGAATCTGGCTACTGGCTTCATGATCTCCAATCTCCTCATGTTGGCACCCTACTAGATCATTTAGCTTTAAGTGTCTCAGTTGGTCTTCGATTGGGCGCCAAAATCTATCATCCACATCGATGTCACTGTGCTGAGGCAGTGGACGAATATGGACACCATGGCTTATCGTGCGCCAAGAGCGCTGGCCGTTTCTCCTGTCATGCTTCCCTGAACGGTATCGTTCATCGGTCTCTTGTTACCGCTAAAATTCCATCAGCTCTAGAAACAAATGGTCTAATAGAGTAACTAAAGTAAAGTTGAGAAAGTCCCTTGTATGGGATCCTACCTGTGTTGACACATTGGCTACATCACATATACAAGGGACCTCTGCAACAGCGGGAGCGGCGGCTACTACTGCTGAAAATGTCAAACTGCTCAAATATGAAAACATTCAAAGGAGTTTCATATTTGTGCTCTTTGCCGTTCAAACCATGAGGTCCTGGGGGAGGAAGCCAAAAGATTCTAGCAAGAATTATCTTCCCGCCTCGTCGAGTCTACAAGTGACCGGAGAGCTGCCGCTTACCTCGGCCAACATATCAGTTTGGCCATTAAAATGGGCAATGCCGCCAGTGTTTTGGGCACTTTGCCTCCCTGTAATGACATCGACAGATTTATAGGTTTTATGTAGTTTAATTTTTCTTTGTTAAATTCTTCTTTTAATATTTTTATTGTTTTTTTTCTTTTCACAGTGTTAATTATATTTATTTATTTTAAAATAAATGACCTTCTTAACAAATATGTTTGAAGAAGTATTGAAACTTGTGCAAGTATTTCATTAATACGTACATGTATGTCTATCATTACTTTTTTTTCATTATCATCATTAAAAATGAGCAATAGGTAATATAACCATATTAAATCCTTGTATCAAATAGTTTTTTTTTTGAGTTATAATAAGAACAAAAAAAATGATAATACATAATAAAGACAATAAAACCAGCACAGACATTTTTGTTTGGATGTTCATTTCTTATACGAGATTCTCACTACCTTACTTAGAATGTGTTTGTTTATTGTGTTTAATTAATTCTCGCCTTTCTGTAATTTTATTAAATCTGATTATTACACATTATGTATTTAATAATATACGTTAAATGAAAATGTTAATAAATAATACCAGATTTATAGAAAATACTTTCGCATCTGACCATCTTACATAAATTATTTTAATTTATATAAAAAATGATTATCTAAATTCATGCGTGGAATTAAAGTAACAGTATGTACATGTGTTTACAAACCCGAATTTAAACCAACGACCAACGCTTGCAATTACAAATTCAAAATATACTATTTTCAAGAAGGCTTTTAAAAAAACTTTTGAATCGTTACTAAAATTTTGTTTCCATTAAAAATAGTTTTATTTTATTTCTGAAACTTCTTTTTGTTTTTTTAATGAAATTGATCAAAAAGGCACTTGAATAATCTGTATGTTTTTTATGTTCTCATTTTCAGAAGGGATCCTAATCTTTTTATTCACCATTTTAGGTTTGACAAAATTTATAGATTTTTTTTTATGTTACTGCCTTATTTTTAACTTTCAGAATAACTTAATAAAACGACGTCTAACTATAGACAACTTAAGTATAAACCATTTAAGGAAATATCAAATATCTTTATGCATAATAACTAACTAATAACTTTGCTACTACTACTACTAGCTAATAACTTTATTATTGAGCTTTTTCAAGTTAATTATAACAGTATTCTCGTTGTTTGGATCACGCTCGCTGTAACAGCTCGTATTCTACTCACAATAACCAAATAGCGAACTCTACATTTTTGTTAATTTTATGTAAAATAACACGGAATAACGTTATCTTTATAATATAAGGCTAATGTTCATGTAATTAATCCAAGTACTTAACATAATTTACATATATAATAAAAACGGTATTTATAATAAACGTTTAACTCAGTAGCATTATGACTACGTGACTGATATATGGAGATAAAACAGTTTGTCTTACTTAAGGAGATGGTAGAGGCATTTTAGAAACACCTGTATTTGAGGTTTGACTTTAGTTTGCAAGGTTATTAATACCTATATACTATAAGAACAAAATTTTCTTCTTATTATTCATATTAGTAGTCTCAACGTATGTAGGTAAAACGACGCAGAGATAAATGTAATTAATGAAAAGAACGTGTACTCATGATAATTGTTAACAATTCTTCGCTCAAGATATTACTCAGAACATTTATTTAGTAAGCAAACGATGTTTTTAAAATTCTTGAGCTGAAAGTTTCAATATTTCGTGTCACATAAATTGAATGAGACCATATATATATAGAAATTTATAGCGTTTTAAAACATCTAAATCGAAAAAGCTGATGTAATTTTTGTTAACTAATCAAGGTAATTGGTTTTTAAAGTAGAACGACGGTACGTTAATTCAATAATATATTCTATTCGAAAGTAGGTAGATTTAATTGGACACTATTTCTAACGAATTTATGACACAAAAGAACAACTCTCAATGATCTGTTAATAAGTGATGATAGATACTTTTATCGACACGGTAATTATTATTGTGTTCATATCATACTAACATATTAATATTTACTGTTTAATTGTGACCTCTTTTTTCATTGTACTACAACAATACCTAAAGTAACGTGCCGTTATGTATATTTTACGATGAAGATAAGCGATACCGTAACTTATGAAAATATTTTCTATTTGCAATTCATCATTTTTATGGAAAAATAAAAAAAAGGCACCTAGAAGCAAGCAGAAGTTTAAATAAATTATTTTTATTAATTACTAACTGCATGCGTATAGTGCCACCTAAAGTAAGTATATACATTTTTTGACCAGGAACCCTCATGAGTGTCCCAAGAACACCCTACGAAAGTTAAATCATGCTTTTGGAACGTATAAAGGACAAACGTACAAGCATTGACTTTTATTTATATAGATTAATATAACTTCAACAAATCTTTTGTTCATGGGATATTTAATGATAATATTATAATTCCTTGTTAAGTTATTTCTGGGGTTCTAGACACTTGTTTACTTGTAATTATGAATATATTTGTGAGAGAAAAGACGAGCGATCAATCCTAGAGAGAGGGAGGGTGCGTACTGCCGATATATAATAATAACTAACTGATCAACGAACTACCATAGACAAAATACAGTATTATTTACTTTTATGATATATTCCTAACATTCCTATCTTAAAAATAGTCAATCGAACAATAGCAACATGAACCGCAAACCGTTCCTTTAGTATGTAGGTCATGAATGGTGTAGTAGGCGTCAGGCAACTAGCCATAGGCATTAAGCTAACCACCAGGTGAATCGACAAGAGTTGGACATTAGGTCCCGCGTGCTCCACTTGCGGGACAATTAACTACTTACCGCTTGCGACAAATAGTGCCAAGAACGTAAGTATTCATGTTTGTAATACCTGGCTCGTTATCGTAATTATTATCTGCAAGCTAATTGTCGAACATATTCAACGTATAAAATATTCTGTTCGTTAATTATGTTAAATGAAAACGCGACAATTTGTGATAGCGTTTGTATTAATGGATCGATTATATTTTTGAAATATATTTTTTTTCTCCTTTAAATTTCGTTCGATGTTTGTAAAAATTTCTTATGTTCTAGGGATAATAGATTTAACTTGTGTGCTTTTATTATTCGTCTGCGATGTCTGCGATGCCTACGTCATAGTAGCTCTATATATGCAAAGTCTTAGCCCCATCAGTTTAAAATTGACAAAGTTTCATACAAACTTTCATCCTCTATTTTATGCCCTTGGGGGTAGATTTAATCAAAATCCTTTATTAGCGGATGCCTACGTCATAACATGTACCTGCATGCCAAATTTCAGCTCGATCCGTCCTGCTGTTTGGGCTGTGCGTTGATGTGTCAGTCAGTCAGTCACCTTTGAATTATATATATTTAGATTCTTATATGTTGATAAAAAATGAATAGATATTTCCGCTTTTCAATTTCGTTTCAGTTATGTGTTAAAAACTTTAAAAAAACCGTCGCTTATCAAAACAATTGAACCGAAAATTTACATCTAATAACGTCATGAGCTAACAAGAGTGTTACTCAAGATACGTTACACACAGTTGTCTCAACTTCTTCTCATAACCGACGTCAGTAGAGACGCAGTCACCGTATCGACAAAATCCGCTAGATCGTCATTATTTAAATTTTCGCTGTACTAGTTATTCGTTTGTTCCGGTCTACGCTTTTTGTCCCATTTACTTCGAGTTTGAAATTACGATTAGTTCGGTCAAAATTAGAGGCGTTCGTCCGTAGTGGACAACCGTGTGAACGGCCCGTTAAATAAACAGATCGAAACAAGCGGGGTCCAGATGAACGAAGAGCAAATAATTATTTTAAATCGAAAACAAACTACTGCAATAACAACAAAAAAAAACTAAATTTGATTCAGAATTTTTAGGGTTTCGTGTTCAAATTGTGCAAATGAGAACTTATTACTAAGCTTATCTGTCCGCCTGTTCGTTTATCCGTCTGTCCGTATGTCCTTCTGGCTGTCTGTCCGTCTATATAGAAGGCTGTATTTTATGATCCAAAATAGGTGGACAGTTTCAATTTTTACAGATTCTATTGCCGCAATTACAAAAAATAATAAACAAACAATACTAAAGAGGAAAAGTGTGAGTCGGACTTGTACACGAAAGGTTACACAAATGTTGTATACGTATTGTTATAGCGTCTATCTTGTTTCTTTTACAAATGTGATTAATGATTATTTACGACACAGTGTTATATTGTACAATAGTACGGAACCCTTTATGTGCAACTCCGACACGCACTTGGCCAGTTTTTATGCATTTTAATCTTTCAATAATCATTTTAACATAACTGTCAGCTACTTTATTTTTTTATTTAAATTTTGATTGATACTAATAACTCAATAAAACTCTAGGGTATATGTAGCACCGATACAAGTTAATGACACACGAATGAGGCACGCGCCGTATCGAAGAATGATTTTCATGCACATCTTATAGACGATTGTGTAACGGGCTCTCGACATTACTGTTTGTATCGGTTTCGGTGCCCACGTCCAGTCGTGACACGACAAGACGCGGAAGGTTTTCGATCATCAATCATAGGATTCGATTCGCGCTCCGTCGTAATGGTGGCAAAAACGCGTTGACGGCACGCGCTAGTCGAGCGTTTCCCTAATGCTTCCAATATTGCTCGTAAGTGAAGAATGTTCAATAAAATGACCATTCACTGTATTCCGGTATGTTGTGACAAGCGGGATTGTGCATCTTGTACGTGATGAACATAGTACATACTGAAAAATAAGATATCTTAACAGATGAAAATATATCTAAATAGCTGTTTCAATTAAATAATTATAATTCCTAAGTTGTTTTAAAATCAACGATTATTTTTGAATCTAAGGTACTTCATTTGAGTTATTCTAGATCATAATGTCTTTTTTCTGAACTGTTTGTAGTATTATTAATAGTTTTCAAGTAAACCTGTTAAATTGCATAATAAACCTGAATATAATATTAAAATAATATCTTTAAAAAAATCATCCTATTTTACTCTTTACAAAACCTCTTAATAGATCTTAATGAACCTTAATCGAAATTGATTAGTGAAATTAAGATTACCATAAACCTTATTTTAGGTTATCATCGTTTTATTATAAAAATGCACAAACTAATATTTTTTATTTAAAATCAAGATAATATAGTAACATTAAAAACGGTAAAAGATACAATGTTTAAAAGTTGTTTTAATGCAGATGCGGGTACCTTATTACTGTAAGTTTATAAAGATACAAGGAAATAGTTAATAATGGAACGTAACATATAAACCTATATAGCACAGTGTCAATGCCAATAGCAGGTCAAGGAGTGGGGCTATGGCACTCGAAGTCTCCCATCTTCTATTATATATTTCATAATTTATAAGCGCATAAAAACTTTTCACTTAATTCAATCTATTGTTTAATATAAAAAAAAACATCTTACGTAATTTAAGTATCTATTTCGTTTTTAAGTTTAGAATAAGTTTTCAAATTTCAAATTGGGTATCTATAACATATGAATTTAGTTTGTTGTTGTTATGTATTTCGTAATAATAAATATAGCCTAAATTTTCGTCGTCAGTTTTTTGAACGTGTATTTTGCATTAGTCGCAAGCGTTTTGCTGTAGCCCACAGAAGAGTTCCGTTCTCAATGCCCATTGGTTTCCATCAGTCATCAATTTTAGACCACTCCAAAGTCTAGTTCATCAATTTGAAAAAATGATCATTAAATTCGGTTCATAATCCAAAGTCAATTTAAAATTCTAATCGCAAAACTTTTTATGAGTCGGTTAATATATAATAGTTCATACGGTTATATCTAATAAATGTAAAACTAAATAATTGTTGGGTAAATCTAATATGTGAAAATTAAAATCTGATTGCGATAACACTTTGTCAACTTATTTTTTTTGTACTTATAGTTCAATTCATTTACAATTAATAAGCCTGATCTAGAAACTGGTATTTTGTGTCGAATTGCATTATGTTTTGTTTTGGTTTCCAGTTTCTGTAAACTCTCGTATGTACAGGAGAACCCAGTTTGCGGTGAAAGCAATCCGTGATACCGAGCAGCTAGTTAGCAATAACAAACATAACTATATCATTGTCCCTAGTGCGGCAATCGTTTTAAGCGGTATAACGCCAATCTATTTATACGAGTATATATAAACATCAAAACAAGAGCCGAAACCGCTAGGTCTAGAAACACAAAGTTTTGCACAAACATTCCTCACATATTGTAAGTGTACACTAAGAAAAGATTTTTGAAAATCCGGGATCGTTTTTAAAATGGGTTAAAAAGAAAGTGGAAAGTTTGATAGGTATCAAATTCCCAAGTATATGCGGGCGAAGCTGCAGAGAACTGCTAGTACTTCATAAGTGGCGAAATTATCTGGACCCTCTGTAGAAATAATATTTCATATACATACAAAAATGTACATATGTTAATTATATGTTCCTTACCTTTATATAAAACTAAATACATAGCTATTACGAGTATTTTAACCATTGTAATGGTTAAACATTTTAAAAATCGAATGCTTGGATTGGATTCTTGCATAATATCGTGTGAGACGTTAATAACAACGAAAACAAACACAATATATACCTATACTAATATTATAAAGAGGTAAAAATTATGAGTTTGTATGTACGGGGTAACCTGTGAAAATACTGATCCGATTTAAAAATGCGTTAGAGAGCCCGTTTAAAAGCTCTAGTAAAATCTCGAGGGCAGCTAGTTATAAATGAGCATTCACATTTAGTGCGTATTTGCTATTACTTTTTTAATTTGAAGTTATCACAATCATGACAAATATATTTCTTCAGTTTTTATGGTTGTACTCTTCCTAATTTTACTAAAATAATTAACTCAAATGTGTATTCCAGTTAAACAGCAATAGTACAGAGCACTTGGCCACTAGTTCTCCTACTCACTTATTTATTTCAATATATAACTTTTTTAACCGACTTCCAAAGAAGAAGGAGGTTCTCAAAAAGTTTTTTATGTGTGATATACAATGTCATGACCGATTTGGTGAGTCAGGGCTCAAAGAGAACGGAATAGAAGTGAAAGTTATCCTTAAACTTTGTAGGTATGTAAGTTGGCTGTAAGTGTAGATAAAACTTTATTGTTTCATATTACTTATATTTTCATTCATTTTTTTTCAAAGAGCTTACACAATTTTGATCTTTAACTTTATCATACAGAACAAAAATTGTCATAATCGTAAATTAGGACTAAAGATTCCTTATCGCATACAATTTATGAAGTGAATATGAAATGCAACAGAGCAAGGTAAGGTAATTATTATGAATTCTTGCATAAGCTTAAACTAGCGAAGCTTTAGTTCGTAAAGTAAAGAAAGGGCGTGACAGACGCGGTCACTGTTACGGATCGCCGCCCTCAGCTGCCGTTACTGTGAAGAAAAACCAAAGATCTTGATTAATTACCATTCATTAAACATTACTATTCCTGCTGAGATAACTTTGAAATGCCTCTTTATTAAGTTAAACTTTTAGAAATGCACTTTTATTTATTAAATAGTGGTTAATATATTCAACTAATGATTCAGCAAAATATAGGTACTGTTAAATTAAATTTGAAATTAAATTATTAATTTTGACATACTTAGTTCTATTTTTTAGAATTTTGAATTATTACGATACTCTTGCAAACCAGCGATGTTATGTTACTACAAGATCTAAAGAAAATTATCTGTATCTATAACAGCCTGTAAATGTCCTAATCCTGGGCAAAGGTTTCCTTTCGTAGTAACGAGAAGGTTAAGAGCGTAATCCACACGCACGCAAGGGATTCAGTAGATATGTACATACGTATATATTTCAGAATTTCTCCTGACATATGCAGTTTTCCTTATGATATATTCCCTTTAGCACCAAACAAGAAATGAATTTAAACACGAAATTAGCATTTGATAACTGCTGGTGGTGCTAGCCAGCGTTTTAACTCGTGATCAGCGATTGACATCGACATGTTGTAACCTTTAAGCTTTCTCAAACATACATAATTACCTAGTATGTATTAAGTACTATTGTGAACCTATTGATAGATTTTTAGGAGGTATCTCCTTAATTAGTACAAAAAAGGGAAGTCCATAGAAAAACAAATTTCTGATAAAAATAAAAAAGTCCGAGATATGCTTACTCATTAAGAAATCTATAAAAAAGTTTGTTTTAAGGCGTCATGATAGTATTATAATATTTACTTTTAAATAAATACGGCTAACAATACTCATGCGTTAAGTTGTTTGTATCTCGCAGAACACAATATATGGGTTAATAAATCAAAAGCTTATCTGAGTTCATCTCTGAGAATGATTGACTTTCTATAGAGATTATAATTACAAATCAAATCGATAGTCTCCGTGAGCTCAGACAAATAGCATATTTAGTTATCTTATCGAGCGATCAGCGGCCGGCGATGGGCAGATTGCGCGCCGCACATAGCGTCCGCGACCCGTGGTCACTGTCACTCAATCAGCGCGATTTCTCCACGCAAATGCCACGCCACCAAATCTGCGGTTGACTACAAACCCTAATTCCTGATAATCCGAGCCCAATCAGTTATGTAGACCACTAGATTGTCGAATTGCAAGATCGTGTCGTGAGAACAGTAGAGTACGGGACAGGTGGAGCTGCCCTCTCCGGCATCAGCGGAGGTTAACCGTTCGCCGAGCGAGCCGGGCGCAAGACGGCGCAGTCCCATGTCGAGACGTCGCAGGCGCACCACGCAACCTGTAGCCGCAATCTCGCACCATTCGCCGGTTGCGCGGGAAAGCTTTTAACTTACGATTTGCGTGCGTTGCTTCTCAATCGCGTGAAATCGAAACTGTGCTAGTGTTTTTTTAAATATTTTATTTTTAGTGTTTTTATTTTTTATAAAACAGTCATAAATATTCAAGTTAGTTTAGTTTATTTTTTGTGGTAGCATTAGGAAGGTAATCGGGGCAGAGAGCATTAACGGTTGGCTCCGCGCTCGAGTGTGGCAGACCGCAAGCATGACGAGCGCCAGCGACTGCGCTCTTGTGCTTCTGTTCTTGGTACGTTTCTTCTGAAAACTGTCCTTTAATTTTTCTTTAAGAGTAGTACATTTTTATAATAATAAATACATATAACGATGTAATAATTTTGACAATTAAAAGAAAACAAATAGTCTAAAGCTTAAAATAATTTTATCTCTGTTCTGTAGCTTGTAAGTAAAGGCAATTAATATATTTTAGGCCAGATAAATACGTGTCATATAAAATGTAAATTATATACTACAACAATTTTATTTTTATAAACATTTCTTCCTAACATGATTTTTAGGCTCTGGACTACGAACAAGTAGATTAAAGTAGATTTTTTTTTCCTAAGAAACACAGAGAGATACAAAATAAGTCTTCTCGCTCTAATTACACTTAAACTTATATGAAAAGAATTGATCGAGCATTGTTAAACGTGATCGGAACCGTTTAGAATATTAAATTTCACGCTTCGAAGATTCGCGTTAAGCGCACAAAAAGCTTTTCGAGAAGGTAATTTGAAATTGTGAATATTGACCATGAAAAAATTTTTAACTGAAAATAAAAATCATTCACCCGACAAAGTTTAGGTACATTTCTAACGATTACGTCATTAGAGTAGACACAATAAACATAGTTTATTATAGATCTTTTTACTGCAAAAAAATTATAATAAGGCGAAAATTACACTTTCAAGTTTTGGTAAGGTTACCTAAATAACTATCAGGCTACAAAGTTGTTTTACATCTTTTACGAGATTAAAACTAATAAATATAATTATCGCCTAATATATAAAAATGTTTGTAATTTTTGTGTTTAATTTATAAGTAGGTATAATTTAGCGCTGTTAGAATACTTGCACTATAAAATTGATGATAATGATGCGCGCTCATTGATGCATGTAGTCGTAAGCACGTGCGATGCATTGCACTTGATTCGTTTGATCTGAACGGACGGGTTTAATGGAAGTGGTATTTACGCAAATCAAACGTGCATCTAGTATGCATCTACACATAATTATACGGGAAATAAAACTGTAACGGAAATCAATCTGATTTATTGAAAGCAAATTTACACCAATGTGATTGTTTGCCAGCAAAAATTGTTTATGACCTTAATGTATAGATGAAATTCAATTTTTTGATAATGTTATTTTCATAGTTAATTAAATTAAAGTATATTTTTAACAACGATTACGATACACATAAGTCCCATAACCTAATAAAACTGTCTTAATTTTTGAAGTGGTTCTCAATACATATTATTCTTCTAAAAGTATGTAATTTAACATAATAAGATCGATAAGTAAAACAAAGACTAAACTACAGAGAAAACAAACGTACCCTAAGGTGAGAATTACATTTGTAAGTTTTATTCTCGTAATTGATATAAAACAACCTGGTAACAGTTACCTAGGCAACGAAAACCGTGGCTGTCACAAAAAAGACATAATTTTTTTTATGTGTAAATTACAAATAACATAAGTCAATCCTTATGAAATTCTGAGTACAAAATTTGTAAGTGTCATTCTCGCCTAACATAGATAAAATTCAAAACTTTCCTCCATTACTCGGACGTAGCTCAATTGGCAGAGCAATCAAGCGTGACAACTAAGGGGCGTAAATAGAAGTCCGCATATACTCATATTAATACACAGAAATGAATTAATAATAAAATATTGTTCTGAAAAGTCGTTGCAATTATTCATGACCCCAAGATATTGCAATAACTTGTTTTCTGAGTCAATCTACAACGCTATTGGGCATATATATAGCTTTTCATAACAAAATAAGAGATATCCCTAAAGATAGTCAAATTGTATCTTCATTTTTAATTCATAGACCACAACACAAGTGCAAGTAACTGAAGAGATCATAAACAATTGATATTAATATTAATTTGGTATTAAACCATAATAAAATAAAATTAGATGCAATTTCCAATGCATTCTACATTCTTTGAATTGGTATAAGTATCGTAAACGTCAATGATCCATCACCGATCAGCGCGCGCGATGATGCGTCCTTACGCATACCGGAGGTGTGTTTACCATTATCTTAAGAACCGTTATTATGACTATTGAAATCTACACTATCCATAAAATTCATAATGTCTCTCTGTCAGTCTATTTGTTACACTTTCACGCCTAAATCATTAAACCAATTCTGATGAATTTTGGTATAGACTGATTAGACATCGAAGAAGGACATAGACTTCGTCTTGTCGTAAAAATAAAACGTGAAGGGGGTTAAATTATTCTATGCAACGTCACAGCGACGAACGAGTTACCTATAAATCTTCCTTTTAACATCGTATGATTTTTATATTATGTTTAAATTCATGATGGACGAGAAATACGACATAAAATTGAAAATTTTAAAAACCTTCGACAATATACTCTTTAAGACCATATTGACGAGCCCCAACGCGATTCTTCTGCTGTAAGTTGGTGAGGAGTCGTGTGTACTGCTGATTCCAGACGATGTGCAGCATCAGTTCAAGGTTACGCAACTATGTTATTTTGATATTATTCACAGTATAGTTCGCGTCGATTAGATCTGTAAAATTGCTCGGATCCTTTCAACAACTAGAAAAGAACTGATAACGTTCAATCGTTTGACCAGATTATCGTAAATTATAGTTACGAAGCTTTTAAACATAATTAAAATTAGGGAGATACGATGCTATAGACAGAGACACAGATACATACGTGAAACTTATAACACCTCCCTTTTAGGTTGGGGGTTAATGACAAAAATAAAGGCACAAATATAAGTCTTCCTATGACTTTTTTAATAGTGTGACAATGTTTCTTAAATTCAAAGAGTGTTTCAACAGAACGAACTTTATGGTTTTTAAATTACTGAAGATGTCATTCAGTAACCGTTATCGGACGTTGTAAGGCACCAGCTAAGATGCGAAAGCAGGCTATTTAGTGTACGAAATATATAAAATTTGCATACCAATCGCACACTTGACCCAAATGCATTGTGCATCCGAAATAATATTATTTTTTAAGCTGTTCATAAGTTTAATATTTTACATGATTACACACATACAAAATTTCAAATAAAAGTATCTGTGTGTTTGGATGTATTTTATTAATTCCAAAGTGCACTCCTACACTAATATTATAAATAGATAACATTTTCCTTTGTTTGTTTGTAGGACTTTAACTATTGGACCGATTACAAAAATATTTTATCTATTTTTATTGTGGTCGAGCTTGGCTTTATAGCTCACTAGAATATCGGCATAAAGTAGCTAATAGACATGCGTTTCATGCGGTGAGTGAGAGAGTCGGAAGCCTAACCCCCATCCCTTTTTTACAATAACCAACAGGGTTTTATTCTACACAGGCTGTGCAAAAAGTGGTCGATTATATTATAACCAGCGATAGCAGTGTGCACGCGTCATAAATTCCATCGCTTACACGATTTACCAAGAACTTGAATATTAAAAGTTGATTACATTAATACTTTGTTGAGTTTATGAACTGTAAAAATATTTTTTTTTAATAATTACAGTAAACAATTTGTATTATGAATTAACACGAAGTCTTAAACGTTTATTATTAACACCCCAAATTTGTAATGTGTAAATTGTGGCTTCTTATTAATACTCTTGTAGTAAATATTTTTTTTTGATTTACATATGGATGCTGATAAGCAATAATGTGTTAACCCACAAAAAGTTAAAATCTGAGATATTGATATGTTTTGATTCTACATAAACGCCTACTTAACATAATTCAAAAAACGTTCAAGTTATATAAACTAAATAAGTACCTACGGAAAAGAGTGTCTTAATTAATTGTTTCGAATTTCAAGTGCGTTCCATATTTTGCAATTTATACAATAATCTCAAATATTTGAAAAACTTTTAATTAGGTAATACATAAAACATATCAATCTGCTTTAAATTCATTATACCTTTTATTAAACAAGAAAAGAAAAGATGGATATATACTTCAACAAACAGATTCAATAACAATAGGTTTGACATCTTTAGACGTCATTTTCTCAAAATGAAGTCCATGAGGCTTGACGCGGTATTGCTTATCAGCGTCCATATATTTGCTTTTATGTGACTACAGTTTTATTCCATTTACTGATTTATAAAGGTCCCAGACCTAATCCTTACATAATATTATAAATGCTAAAGCCATTCTGTCTGCATATTCCGAAAATTGGCACAGAGATGGTCTGGATAGATAGAGCCTGAAAAAGAACATAGGCTACATGTTAATGGCAAAAGAGCTGTGAAGGGTTAAAATAGGGTTTAAGCGTCATTTTTGAAGCGAGAAGCGTGGAACTTATTTTGTGATTGTAGATTTAAAAAGAGTAATAAGGTGAGAAGATAAAATAAATGTTTTATAAAAATATTTCTAAAGGTCTCTTCCGGACAGTATATAAAATTATAAAATATGTCGGACACAATATACTAAGGTTAAGGGTTTTATGAAAATGTATTATCTAAGAGTTTAGTATTTTAGAATCTTGTTATTTTACACTTACTTTCTACATATATAAAATTTGATTTTGTTATTTAAAAATTTACTTAAAACATTTTTATATTATTCATTTTGTTTCCCTGAAAGTATTTGTACTTAGAAAACAATTTATTTCCTTTTTATTAAGATATCTAATACTATCACTGTCATTTAAACAAGCCAAGAAACACACAAACACCAACGACTTTGATATATCATTGAAGTTCATGGTAAAATAATTTAACTTAATAAAAACACACAACTAAACCAATAGCTGTAAAAAGAGAAACTTTGTTATAATCTAGGTCCTCAAAGCTTTAAAATGCATATGAATCGCACCTCCACATGGCAGATCTTTTTGGGGCAAGCCTCATTTTCGTAAATGGCCATCGTTCAGTCATCATAAATTTAACTTGCTCCTATATTACTTTTTTCGCAGAAACAGCTTTTCTAAAAAAAATATATAAAGAATTACGTGATATTAAAATGATATATCAAAGCCATTTCTTTTCCGGTCTATTAATGAAATATTTTGGCAAATCCATATAAACAAAGAACGCTAAACATTAGTTTTGTCTAAAAATTTTTGCTGATTAAAAGTTTTATTCTGGTACAGAACCCTCAACAAACATTGCAATCAAATAATTAGAACGAATGTATTATTACTAAATTTACGTATATAATTCTTATATGTTTCAGAAAATCTGGAAACTTTAAGCTTTTATGATATCAAATTCGATGTAAAGCATTTTAGTATTTTTTCGTCGAAAATTACATCATTATATTATATAATTTCTCGACTTCTTAAAATTCATTCATGTTGATTGCACGAAAGCATTTTCTAGTTCAAAAAGAAATATCTCAATGTTTTTATGAAAAAAATTAATATCGAGCGCCATCACTAACACGACAGCTGCAGTAGTACCTATTTACAAAATAATTAACCGTTTAATGACGCCAAATCGTCTGAGAAAGCGATAAGACGCCGTGAGATAGTTGGACAAAGTTGAGGAAGTAAATGTAGTTAATTGTACATAATTGAGACATTTTGTAGTGCGATACGACCCTATCATACCCGTGATATCTGGAAATGTTATGCTATTAATGAGGAAGTCTTATGCTTTTAAGATTTCATAATAAAATTATAATTATGCACATATACTTATATGTAATTTAATTATGTACATACATATACGTAGGTATATATACCATTTTATAGGTACATTAAGTGATTATCGTCGCCCACGGAGGTGTGTAACTCCAGTATCCAGAGCTAGTAACTTCATTAAATGTATTTAAGATAAAAAAAGTAGCTAAATCATAATAATTAAAACGAATTCAGTACCATATCCGTTCTGTCTAAAAGCCTATAAATAAGAATCGTTATAGAGCATAAACTGTAATTCTGACTGAAAAATTATCGAAAACGCTAAAAATTATTTTTAAATATCAATTAAACGATATCCATTCCGGCGTTCGAAATCAGCCAATTTGATTTTTCCAAAATTTTTAAAAATTTTTATCAAAATAGGCCCATGCGTTCGGTCTAAATAGTGCAAAGGTATAAACCGACGTACATACATATATATGCTGATAAACACATTACCCCCCTTTACATCGCGCTGTCGGTTAAAACTTCCGGTCTATTGATGCACTTCAATTATCAACCGCTTATAACATTATATGTTATCATTAAGATTTAGAAATTCTCCACTGCCTGTAAAAAATGTTCGAATCCTCGTATCATTCACTCACGGTACTCATTTGTACAACTTTTCTTTAAAGTTCTCAATGCCACGCAGTAAGTTAATGTGCACGTAATTAGGAATTTTATACAAAACTAGGTCTTTTATTACCCAAAAGTTTAAAACTGTAAAGTAGAAAGCGTGTAAGTATGTAACGATTTTAAAAAGCCATATAGTTTTCAACATTAGGGGAACACGTAATATATGAATTTTAATTTCATTCATTTTTCACTTGACCTAGAGTTATCATCCGTTTGCATAAAGTTGAAAATGTTAACGGGTCTTATCGTAGGCTCCTATAACGGATCCTAGGCAGCCATTATAGATTACTATGTATGTATTACGTAAATGTAAGTTATATAGTTTAAGGCGAGAAATACACTAATAAGTTTTGCTTTCGGACTTTCATAAAGATTTACAGAAGCTGTATGTCATTGCTTAACACGTGAAAGAATTTACTCCACAAATCAAAGAATTGTATTGAATTGAAGAATTTACTGTTAGTACTTTATTTTGACGTACACCGTTTTCGTAACTGCTTATGACGTTTCTGTTGAAGAGTTGGACGCTCATTAAAATATGAAAACACTCAAATATAAACAAACACAACATTATAATTAAAATACGTGTAATTAAATAATTTACCTAAAATGAAATACTCCTTTATGAAGTTAACAAAAATAATTCGAAGATAAAGTTGTACTTTACTAGAAGAAAAATAACATGAACTTGAAATTTTCTCGGTCATTAACCCAACTAAATAATAACTCG
This sequence comes from Hypolimnas misippus, assembly GCA_037950945.1. NCBI lineage: Eukaryota > Metazoa > Arthropoda > Insecta > Lepidoptera > Nymphalidae > Hypolimnas > Hypolimnas misippus. The sequence goes on along the minus strand of JBBEEQ010000025.1, from coordinate 8,357,787 downwards.
ATAACAAATCGAATCGATTATCTTTGGCGGTTTAAAATTAAGTTATGGTTTACTTTAACCGTAATACCGAAACTGTACCGCACTCGAAGCGTAACGAGCAGGTACATCGCCTAATGATAATGCGGAAAATTGTATCTAATGCAGTATTCAATATTTTAGCACAATTGCTTATTATAGAACTTTATTAAACTACTTTAATAAAATTTCCTGTATAGTACATTCAATAAATGTAATTTAAACAAGACTTTGTAAAAAAGGTTAAGTTATTTTGATTTTAAAATCAAACTATTGAACTGATTTTGATGAAAATTCTTTTGACCATTCTGAAAGTAGGTATCACTTTCAAATAAAACAAAAGAATTAAACAAATCGGTCCAGCCGACGTCCTCTGCGATTTTTTTAATGCGATTTGAGAACCTCCAACTTTTTTGGAAATCTATTAATAAGAAAAGATGTATTTATTTACGTGTGTATATGTATGTTACTTATGAAATCCAAAATGGGCTGAAGTGATTTTGTGGAACATTTTTAATCTACCTTCGAAATATTAAATAATTATTATATTTACCCTGTGATTCTGTGCAGATTCGTAACGATCGGATTCACAGACTTTTGTTTTGGTTTTATTTTAATGACGGGTCGTTATGAATTGTTGTTCAAATAAATAAATGCAAAAATATGGTTATTTTATAAAATTTTGTGTTATAAATAAGATATGATTATTGTTTGATAGCTTCGGTCGAAGCTTCGTCAGACAAAATGTAGGTGGTTCAAGGGGTTTCGGAAGCAATAAATCGATCTAGCAAAAATTTCATTTTAAGAAAACGTCGTTTTATCTATGTTTGGAAAATTAAATAATATTATTCCTATTTCACCAGTACGTAATTCGTATCTAAATATAATTTCCAAAAAACATGATTCAATAAAAAAAATAACTAGCAAAGCTCTGTCATCCAGGTATTACTACTACACGAAAAGAAAAAGTTTTTCAGAATACCCACAGACCAGAAATTTTCTTTGAAATGCCTTGTTCCTAAACAGCATATCTTGCACAGATAATATACGAAGATGGAACAAGTTCTTTGAACGTAAACAATATGTGGTATGTCAATTAATATACCTCGTTTTAACTTCACGCTCGATAATCAGAGTGGAACCGTTTTAGGAAAAAACCGTTTACTAGTCTGGCTACTAATTTGCATACAAGCATTTAATGATTGCTATCGATATTGTTACGTTTTATAAGACGCGGAAAACTGTTAATTTAAAGGCTAACTGTAAAAGGTTTTTAACTGTAATAAAAGGATTTTACAGGTTCAATGTTATCTTCAGATAATTACAATAAATGCTTAATATTAAAAACTTATCAGTATATTTTATCATAATTTTTATTATGTATTTACATAGAATAAAACAAAGACGTCATGCCGTCTGTGCATATTTTTTTTAAACTACGGAACTGATTTAATACGGTTTTCTTCGAAAGGAAGTTTTATTTGTAACGTTTGTTGTATTGTGATATCGTGAAAACTAAATTACCCCCCTGCGAAGTCGGGCTACAAGTATGTTTACAAACCAGAATAGAAATGAACATATTTTTACAAAAAAGAAATAAATGAAATATGTTAATGGCATAGGTTTAAAAGTAGATATTTTTATAAAATTTTATACATTTTTACAATTACATCTGAAAATAAAAAAAAATCGATAATTTCTAGATACGTATGAGTAGTGAGTCGATTTCTATTAGGTACCCTCTAAAACGAAAGGTTGTTCTTTACAGAATACAGTGGATACGGTCAATACGTACATAATTGCTGATATTAAAATTTGTGGTTTCTGTCGATCACGATTTGTATGAAATTTAAAAGGTCTAAGTTTTTTTTTAATCCATTTTTATAAAGAAAAAATTTAAACATTACCATAACATCGTGAAAATACCATGACAGGTACTCGTGTCATCGAAAATCATGTAATTAAAGCGTGATGTATCAGAGAAATAAGTATTTTTTTTTTAATATAGTATTGGCCACTCAAGGATTGTATACTTTACGATCTGATCTTTTAAATATCAACTTACTTTCGACCGTCTACGTAAAATCTACCTTTCTATCATTTTATCAAATTTTTTAAAATTTTTCTCATTTAAAATACGAGTACATTAATGGTTTTGAAATGTCCTGTAAAAGGCAATTTGAAGCTCAAGATTTAAACGATCAGCTCAACAATAAGTGAAACAAAGTATCTAATGGTGCCCGCCTCAATCGTATGAATGCTCATTGTTTCAGGTTCCGGCTGTGCTCGCTCAAGACTACGATGGTGAGTACCACCGCAACCTACTTACAGTATCCTAGTTTGTATTTAAATATACGCAACTAGACTCGTTCAATTTTTAATTAAATTTAGAAGAATATAACAATTGTATCCCATTTCTTGGAAAATAAGTTAGAGTCTATTCATATGTACATAAAAAAAATGTAATGTATCTTTAAACACTTTGAAAACTTTTTTTTTTTTTTGTAAATGTTGCGCATAAACTGCTTTACTACAAAAAATTAATTAAAAACGTTTTCGACACGTGTCTAGGTAACAAGTTTTTAAAAATTAAACATAACTTAAAATTTTGTCTAAATAGCTTAACTGCGAGTAAAATCATAAAAAAACTTATTAATAAAATTTCTCACGTTTTAGACATATGTTAAGCTCACTTTAACGTATGTTATACATAATTAAACTACGTCCAAGCATGTTTAACTCAAAACTGTCCTTAGACGCAAATTTGTAGGACGGAATTTTATAAACATGTGTTTAACGTATGTTTATTTTTTTTTAGTAAAGCAGCATGTCTTTACATTATCAATGTTTTGCAGTAACAGACATTCAGTGCACGTTCGCCAGCGGCGGTTCAGGTATCCGCGACTCCGTGTCAGCCCTCCTGAGAAAGCCGGAAGGCTTCCGCGGCGCCCCTCTATTCGCCGACGACCGGACCACTGACCCCATTGCGGACCCTATCTGCCAAATACGACCTGAGTCTGAAGATCCCACCGGTTTATTATACAGATTACGGATCAACGATTTCACGAAATGCGGCGTTTTAAAAAGAAATGTACGTACTCGTTTTACTTATAAACATTACAAACCGTATGACACATTAAATATGGCTAACTGTTTATTTATTTTTTTAAATAGCATTTCAGTTAAAAAATAAGTGTGTTTAAAGAATCACCATGTTTCTGAATTTATTAGCTGCTTTTTAAAGAAAAGAAGTAGTGAATGTCATGGATGATAATCTCTTTTTCATTGCGCCTTGCGGAAACAATTGAATGATGTGACTGTTTCATCTATAGTTTCGTTTTGGTATTGAGTATTTTTCTTGTAACATTGACATATAATAGAAACACCGTTACAATAACAGTATGCAGTGCTTAGTGGGCTATAGACAACGAGTCACCTGCTCTACTCCGCTTATATACTATTAACTGGCCGAAGACCGGTAACATTATGAGGGAAACTAAAAAGACATGTAAAACACTGTACTTTAATGATAGAGACAGTAATATCTAATAAGTAACATGTCAAACAAAAACATGTATTGGCGATAATATACAGGTGTAGGCTCTGATTTATTATATTATAGAAATCTATCGATAGGTCTTCGTGTGCTCAATTTGATATTGAAAACAGGTCTTACTTTAGGTCTTTTGCTTCTTAACAATAGTTATATATATAACATTAACTTTCTTTGTAATAAGGCTTACTTGAATTTCGAACTAAATTACGTTAACATTTGTTTCAATCAAGAGTAATAAAAGAAAAGAGTCGAAAGTTTATAATTTACGTTTATTGTATCTCCATATTTTTCTTGTTTCTCTTAGGGCTTCGTGCACGTCCGAATATGGTTCCCGCAGTTCCCGGGCGTGGTGATGCAGTCCGACCAGGAGCTCATCATCATGTGCAAGCCGCCGGAGCCGACTATCATCGAAAACAAGGCTGCAGGTTTTGCCGGTAGCTTGTGAGTATTGTATTAGAGATAAAAGAAAAAAAATAATTATTCAGTTTCATTTAAATAATAAAGTTTTTGTTGTTAGTCGATGATTGATAGAGTTAGATGATTAACGTAGGCTCCAAAATATTTACTGTCACCGAAAGTTAAAAATTAAAAAAAAAAACACGATTAAGTATTTTCTTTATTGTTTGAACATGATATAATAATTTTAATATTGTTGTATTTATATTTTTTTATTTAGGTAATTGTTTAATCAATTTGTTATTACACAAATAAACTACGATACTTTTTTATAGATTTATATAGATTCTTAATATCTGCTAATTCGCAGTCCGCACGGCGCTCGAGTCTCCGGAGTGGTGGAGGAGACGCCAGGCCGTTTGGAGTACGAAGTAGCCCTGTACAAAGAAGCACCGCCATTGTCCCGACATTCCAACCACTCCGTGGACATGCCTGTTGACCAGGTAAATACTGTACGTGACATTTGCACTACAAGTCAATTGCAAAATTCGAGCTTCGAGGATTTAAGAATAGTTAACTATCTAAGTTTAAATTTTCATTTCGCGTGTCTCAACATTGAAAAAAATCATCCTAAAATATAACAAAAAAATCTCATGCATAACAAAACCCAGACTTAAAACTACGTCAAGTGCCTACGACTCTACATATTAAAAAAATATCGTAAATTGTAACTATTGTTTTATCGACAGATTGCACTGCAAATCATTTTTTTTTTATTATTTTTTATTATTTAAATGAAAAGTAGATATTTTTTATTTTAACATCGTCATCATTTTATATTAAAAGCAATACAAAATCTAGACTTAACTGTAGTCATAACACTAATCTCACATCGTTTCCAGGCCGTACCCATTGGAACAAAACTTCAACTTCGCGCACGCATCAACCCTGATTCCGCGTGGCGGCACATCAAACTTCTAGAAGTAGCTGTTTCTCCCGACCCCGATCGTCCCCACGCGCCAGGGGCTGTACTGCTGGTCAAAGACGGGTTTGTATTCAATAATTATATAGCTGTATTTTATTAAGTAGCTATTTACATTTTAAATATGTTTTATTTCAAACAACGCGACGCTAGTATGAAAAGTTTTTAACATCCTACACATCATTTTATTACGAGTAGCTAGTCGCATATCGCAAGCATCGAGTTATAGATTAATTAAGATAATTAGGTACTAAATGACAGAGCTTTGCTCGGTATTTAATTTTATACGGGTAAAACGACATTTTCTAAAAATGAAAACTAGCTAGTTCGGTTTATTGTCACCGAAACCCCTGCATACTACATGTCATCAACATCTTTGGAGTTATTTCCGAGATTCAGATTATATATCAAAATACATATACACAATTGTTCCTTTAAAGGTATTAGATTTATATTTCTATATAATGTATTATTCTTCTTTATATTTAAAAATATATTTTTAGTTGCCGAAACAGAGACTTCGCGTCGATCATCCCGCACCAACCGGCACGATATCGCGAGCGTCACAACGAGGTGTTCTTAGACTTTGAAGCCTTCCTGCTCGCCTCCATGAAGGAGCGGTCGACCCTCTGGATTCACTCACAGATAAAAGCCTGTATGGACGCTGCAGACTGTCAGCCAGACTACTGCCTCGATTTGTTTGAACCTTCAGGTTAGTTGTAAGAACTCGGATAGAATGTACTACTATTTAAATTAAATTTTATGAGAGGAAAATTTAAATATTTAAAAATATAATAAAGTCATCCGTAAACCCCCAGTCGACCAGCGTGTTAGATTCAGCTCTGATATTTCTCTTTAATAGGCCTTTTCCAGCAATAGGACATTTACAGGCTGTTGCTTTACTTTTTTTCTTTACACCTATATACCTATGAATGAATTATAAAATTTTCCTTTGATTATATCCTTAACAAATAACAATGATTTAGTTTGTATAAAATAGGCTTCTCTTCCAGATCTTAATTATCATTAAAACAATGCACAAAGTAATTGCTGATAAAACATTTCTAGGCCACGGACGTCGGAAGAGATCGTTGCCTGAAGCGATCCACTCTTACAATGCAACAAGCTCATCGCTCGTCGCGGACAATGGTTCCACGCCGTTCACGAGGTTCAAGGAGAACCTCGAGTACACCGTGGTTATGCCGGGGGAGCTGTTCCACAGGACGCCGATAGAGGCGACGTGTGCGACTTCCATGATGGTCGCAGTAGCATTGGGAGCTTTATTATTTATGTCAGCCTTGTTGGTGAGTTCATCATTAGAAATCAACTGTTAGAAATGTATCATTAATGTAAATAAATACTATATTTTGTCTATCGTACCTCGTGGGTTAGTTAGTTACTATTTTATATAGTCAGTACGCACATTCTTTCTCTCTAGGATAGATTACACATCCTCGCTCTCATAAACACATTCATTATTACAAGTAAACCCACGTGTTAATATAACACTACCTTGCATTTCTCCCAGTTGTACCAGGGTCTATTTATTATTCTAGTTCAGTTAGTGACAACTGATTTTAACACTTATTGTTAAGTTTATTGCTTTTAAAATGTTCTAAATTAGATGATTAGGTAATTTAGATATGTGCGAAGATGATGGGGACCATCTAATCGCTTGGATTACTGGCAATATATATTTTTAATAATTATAAAAATGCCAATATTTAAACCGCCGATACCATAGTGCGTCTTTTTACCGTTTGATAACGGTATTATCATGCATTTTAGTCATGTTGGTAACTTTCATTTTTCAATGCATAAGTTGTAGCTACCACAGATAATGTTCAATTAAAAAAACATTATCCTAATTAAATTTATCTTATATGACTCAAAAGTGTTGTTAAAGTTTTTACCCAAAGAAATTAATGCAAATATTTTTTACAGATGTGTTATCTTGCAACGAAACTAAATTCAACGATGTTAAAGAACAACAACTTTCACGCAGCACCAGGAAAAGGATTTGAGCAAATCTTACGAGAATTGGCGCAGCATTCCCACGCCGACACAGGCTATACAGGTCGACCCACCGTACAGTGACAATGGATAAAAATGTACAATATCGTGTAAATTTTAAATACTTTTAATTAGATATACGTTATTAAGTAGTTAAGTCGTTATAGACACGCTGAAAAACGTATAGGTACATGACAAAAAAATTGTAACAGACGCCTGGAGCTAACTTAAAGGCTTAAAGTAGGACACGTTTCCATGGTGCTATCTTACAGGGATATATATAAAAATTAGATAATGAGAACAATTTAATAACACATTCTGTTGAAACTTTTTTTTTTCATTTAAAAATTCGTTCTAAATAAATTTCTTGAAAGAAACGACTATTTTTCTATTTTGTTTTAATGAGTTAAAAAATGCATCTGCGAAGAAGTTTTCTTCTATTAATAGAAGTAACAATAAAATACAATACAAAAGTAATATTAGTTATCAAAATCTGCTTCCGCCCAAAAAAGCAATCAATATTTTTTAATTTATTACAATAAAAATAAAATATAATTTATTTATTTAATGTACTGTATTTGCATTGACTTTAATATATAACTTTGATCTTATGACTGAAAAAATGTAAAGTTTTCATACAGGTTAACTTAAGACTTTTTCAGTCATGACCGTCACTTCAAACGATTCCAAGTATTCGTAGCTTAAAAAATAATATAAGTTTAAGAAAACGTTTTTTATAAGTTTAGGATAATTTACTATAATGTATAAGTACTTACAATGTTATTTTTGTGATTTTAATAAGTTTAATAAATACTTATTTAAGGAATTGATCTTGTTTTAATTGCCACGTATGAAACGCGCAGATATATAAGAAAAATAACTTCCAATCAGTAATAAAAAGTATATAATATAAAGAACAAATAAATTATAATATATTATAATTTATTTATTCTTTACGAATTTTAATTATATTAATACAATAATTATTTAAGGCAGTTTACCTATACTTTTTACGCGTATGATATACAGACACAAGTTTAAGCTAGCACAAGTTTCTAATAATACAATATTTATATCATTGTTTGATAATAATATGTACTAGTAGATGTATGTACGTATAGTATATAGTCAAACGTTACTAGTGCCAAGTGTTCGCACTTTACACTACATTAAAGAATATGGTGATGGAACCTGGTATTAACTTCCTAACAACTATCAGAAATCTAAAAATTTCGTGCGATTTTTTGTTTGACGAGATTACCATCTTGTCAAACAAAAAATCAAATCAATCATAAAGAAGCGCTTTAAGAACTATGCGCATTTCAGATCACTTGCTTATTTTTATGCTACAAGGCATATTTAAAAAATTAAAACAATCTATCTATATCGTTCTATGTATATTGTAAGAGGGACTATTTCTTCAAAACATTTAGCTCATCTTATAGAAAATATAGTAAATACCAGGTTTAAAGTAGTTCTGACTTTTTGTGACCAAGTTCCAACTAACATCGATGGTCTTAATTTCATAAAAAATAAAAATAATATTAAATTAGATCCAAATTATTTCGTATTTAATTCTAAATCATTTTATGTAGTTTATGATGTGTCCCATCTCTTTAAATCTATCTGCAAGAATTTTCTTTAGAATAAAGAGAAAAACCTTTTTGGGAGCAAGCATTCATGAAAAAAATCTAAAACTTGTTTTTACAAAAATAACAATATAACATGTTGCATCGTAGTAAGATGAGAGTCAAACTTGCAACAAATATTTGTAATACATACATACATATAGAAAATCTTTAAAGGAAATGTTTAAAAAAAAGTTTTTCCACGCAATTTGGTGTGAATTTTGTACCTTTGAACTTTCAAAATCTTCAATTTCTATGTACAAATGAGAAATGTAAAGTATGTAAACGGTTATGTAATGACATATCTTCTCTAGAAAATATCTGGGAATATGTTTCAGCAAAAGGTTTTACGTTTCCTAATATTAGACAGATGAACCAAGATGATAATGCACTTGAAAATTTGTTTGTTTTATAAAACGGCACAATCCAATAAATAAAAATTCATAACGTTACTATTTTAAAGGGACTTTAAAGTCAGCAGTTTTATCACTATTAAGCACAATTAAGCAGAAAAACAAATTGTTAAGAAGATGTTGGTAAAGTCTCAAGTAAGTCCCAGTAAAGACCGGAAAGAAAAACATTTGAAAAGAAACTAGACGAAATTACAAAAATATTTTTCCAAATTTGAAATGTAACCAACCGTTTATGTCAGTGGTTTTATTGCCTATACGCTCAAATAGTCTACAATAACTACGTAGATATACGCATATTAACAAGACTGAAAGCAAATATGTGTAAAGCCTCTTTAGCGGTTTCTTTACCATGTCTTGTTCTAATTACATTTATCACAAGAAATGGTGGAACAATCATTGACTATTTTTTCTTACGCAGGGAAAATTTTCGAAAAGATACCCGATTCCTGGGGGGGAGATTGGATTATGTGGCGATTTATACCCACTAAAACCCCTGCGGTGGCCTTTCTTAGCACGGAAATGGAGAAGTTTTGGGATCGCTTGCGCATGCACATCAGCTGCCCCTCCCGTGCGACGCTCCGCTCGTGACTGGCGGAGCTCGTCTCAGGAGGGCAAAGTAATCTTGCCCTCCCCACACCCCTCGCTGATGCGCACGGCAGTTCGAGGCCAGCCCGACTGCCGTCCTCCTCGAGGCCGTATGAAAACGGATGCGTGGGACCCCCATCTCGCGCACCCACGGCCCGGGGCGCGCCCTATTTATTCTGCCCCGGGCACTGGGGCTAGGAGGCCGAAAGGACGACGCCTCGGTCGTCCTCGTCGGGCGGGATCAGCCCTCTCCCGGGCCCGCCATGCCATCTCCTTCTGGACCATGACGGTCTCACAGAAGGAGACTACGGCCTCCCATGCCGATTCCCAGCGGAGCATCGCCGACACGACTGCTCACAGGGAGAAATCTCGTCGGATCTCCTGGACCAAGACCTGCCTTTCGGCGGCCAACATATGCTGAGCAGTGTCTCGGTCCACCCCGCAATGGTGGCAAATTGCCGTCGCGTCGCGTCCGATCCTACACAGGTATTTTCCAAAGGAGCCGTGACCGGTAAATACCTGCATAAGTCGGAAGGCGACTCATCGCTTCCGCCTCATCCAGGCCTCGAAGGCCGGCAAGATCGCTGCCATGACGCGTTTATACGCCTACTGCTCCTCTCGGAGGCGGGCGCACCACGTCGCGACAGCCCTTCGGTTCTCCTGCAGCTTCAGCGCTCCGAGCGCACTGGAGGGGAAGGACGCACTGCCGCCATTTCACGAAGTACACGAATCAGGTCATAGACCCTCGCGTCCCTCTCCGCCAGAATGTCCAAAGGCGGAAAGCACGCCAGGACAGTTGCCGCCTCAAAGGATATCGTGCGATATCCCATCCATGGCCATGGCGCATAGTGCGCTATGCGGATGGCCACTCTCCACTGCAGACTCAGGATCTGAGTCTTGCAGCGGCCGACGCCCGACAGTCAGTGAGACCATACGGGCGCACCGTAGAAGGCCATCGATCGCACAACACCGGCGTAGAGACGGCGAACCTCTTCCCGCGGCCCCTCGAGATTAGGCAGCAGTCTGTGCATCGCACCCGCTACCTTTTCGATCCGGGGAGCCAGGAGCTTGAAAGCTCCAGCGACCGTCCAGAACGAGGCCCAGGTATTTCATGTACCTGACCGTCTGGACGTTTGAGTCACTAACGCGAATGATCTGCGAAATGGGCGGCTCCGTGCCCCTGGGCCACTTATGGACACATCGCGCCTCGGTCTTATGCGGCGCTATCCGCAGGTCCAATTCGCAGATCTTCGCGACGGCGAGTTCGACTCCGAGCTCGGCGAGCCGTTTGGTCATTGTGAAGCTCGTCCCAGATGCCAGCACTAACGTGTCGTCCGCGTAGCAGACGACGCTAACACCAGCGGGGAGATAGACACGCAGAACCGCATCGTATGCGAGGTTCCAAGCGGCCCCAGTACCGACCCCTGTGGAACTCCGCAGAAGACTTCGCTCCGAGTCCTCGTACCGTCTTGGATAATCATTGACTTACCCTACCATTAAATTATGTGAATGCATAGATTTGGCAACCAAATCATTCGAATACCAAGTTATTCCATGTATTAACAAAACTATTTTTTTTTCTTTAGTTATCATGTAAATATTGTACAAGTGAAGCCAAATTTTTTTGCTTGTAACAGGTGCTTCTGGTCTGTAATCTGGGCCTTCCGGAAGTCCTGTGGTCTCAGATTTTAAGCGGGCTAAAATACTAACTTAAGGAACATTTGAAATGCATATTTTAGGGGGCTTGAAAATGAAAATGTTCTAGACGCATTGATTACTAATAAAATATTATGTAGGCATGTTTTTAAATGTAATTTTTTTTCAACCAATAGTTATTTCATTCGTTTTAATTAAAAATTATATTTTTTTAGAAAATTATGTTTGTATATTTTGTGTTTATTTTATAATATATATTATAAATAAATGTGTATGTAACTATTAAAGTTATAATATGACAAAGACCATAATATTTTTTTTTTATTTATATAGAATATTTTGAGAAAATGGCGTCAATACATGTCAAACCTATTCTTAACTAATATGTTTGAAGAAGAATATATCCATCTTTTATTTTATTTTTTGATAAAAGGTATAATGAATTAAAATCTGATTGATATATTTAATATATTACCTATTAAAAAGAGTTTTTAATGTTTGAGATTATTGTATAAATTGCAAAATATGGAGCGCACTTCAAATTCGAACGAATTAATTAAGAAACTTTTTTCCGTTCTTATTTAGTTTATAAGACTTCAATTTTTTTAATAATGTTAAATATTTGATGCAGTATCAAAACATATCAATATCTCCGATTTCAATTTTTTGTGGGTTGACACATTATTGCTTATCAGCATCCATATATTGTCTAGATAACCAGTCCGCCATTTTCAAATTTCAAAATGCACTTGAAGCAAAATTACGCCATTCGCAAAAAACCGTTGTCAGAACATACAGCGCGCCAAACAGTAAGGACGAGTTTTTGCTCCCGCCAAAATAATTCAAAATGGCGGACGTTCCTTTCAAGGCATTTCCCCTTCAGCAAATTTTTAAGAGGTTTTAATAAACAATATTTATTTTTATTTTATTAGTGAAAAAAAATTATTCCGATTTTTGTATGTTAATTGATGTAACTTTAAGATCCATTCTATTTAGTTTCTAAATCGCTTGTAAAAAAACTAAAGCCTTCGAATGTGTTAATTTTGTCTTTGTTTCATTTTTTTGGAACCTCACCACGGCTTTGAACAGAGAATCTAAAAAATAACCCTCCTATCTTTCTTTCCATCATAACACCATGCGGCCATGACTTGTGCAGTTTTTTTTTTCATGTGAAATAGTAATAAAAAATTAATAAAATTTATACAGGTTTCTCTATTTTGGAATTTTCTATTTAAAATTTTATATAGTTACTCTGGGACACTCTTAGATTACTCTTTAATAAATATTTGTTAACAAATAAGATTATTATTTTATTATGTAAAAAAATTCCCAACAAATTCGAGAAATATCGATAAATTCGTGAATAAAATTATCTAATGAATTATCGATTTCGATAACATATTTGAGAAATAAAACTAGTCTCATTACTATTAAACAAAAGCTGTCGTTTTTATGTTTGTAGTATATAATTCTTGTATGCATAACGTATTTGACGTATTACTGTGTATATTATTTACTAGTGTTAATGTTTTCTTTTTGCTTGTGATCGTAATGTTGTAAAATAATTCTGAGTATGTGTGCAGTAATATCAATGTATTGACTACCTCGCCCCCCGTCGAATTTGCTGAAAGTTTGGTTCGTAGAATTGTGCGCGTTACGTGTCCAAATGCTTAATGGTCTAAGCTAAAATGTTATAAGCGGACAACCCTTTGCAGGCGCACAAATATAGATAACGCTAGTGTCAGGTGGTTATAAAAATGACAACCATTGTATATTATGTAGACAGTATATAATCAAAGATATTAATCATCAACAAAATATAAAATAAAAAAATTATAATAGCCCCAGTAAACTATTATTTTAATCTATAAAAATTTTTAAAAAGGTACATCAAGACGCGACCTCAATCATATACTCTTTGGTCATAACTAATGTCAATAATATTCAATTCAATTCAATTCAATTAAACTAAAAATACTTTGAACTAAAAGTCATTAACCAAATAATTTGATTTACAAATATTATTATCCTTACCTTGTCTAATATTACTCTTTCGTGCATTTTTTCTAATAAATCTAGTTTTAAGTAATTTTTCTTGTTGAATATATTGCTTAATGTTTCGCACTTGAAGCCGCACTCTTATAATTTATTTCTTTTTTTATATTTTAATTGAAAGATAAAATTTTCCGGAAATCAAAAAGCAATGAGCAAACGCAGCTTGGACAATGTAGAAAAGAGTGTTAAAAGACCAGCAAAAGGACCAAATAAGCATTGGTCGTTAGGTTTAGTAGAATCAATGAAAGATCCTGAATTGATTTACAAAGAGACTAAAAACATCGTAGTTATAAGAGATAAATACCCTAAAGCTAAAATACACTACCTCATTTTACCTCGTGAAGAAATCAGCAGCATTTATAAGTTAAATAAAACACATTTAAATCTGCTTAGTGAATTTGGTTCAATGTATGATATGATCAAAGAAGAACATGACTCCGAGCTACGAGCTGGCTTTCATGCTGTTCCTAGTATGCAACGGCTTCATATGCATGTGATCAGTACAGATATGAATTCTCCAAGTCTCAAAACAAAAGTCCATTGGAACAGTTTCACTACTAGCTTTTTTATACTCTATGAGGGTATGCATGTATAACTATTAAAAAATCTTTACACTCTTATTAAATAATTTAGGTATTGGAAGGAAGACCTTATTTTTTTTAACTTTAATTACTAACTTTGTTATAGTCACAAATAATAAAAAGTAGATGACAAAAAAAAACAAACATTTCGAAACTAGAAATTCAATAATGAGTAAAGTTACTATAACATATTTAACTACTATTCTACTTTATTTACAGATTTATTTAAGAAACTGAAAGAAGATGGTTGTATTGAGAAAATATCAAATGAAACTCATAAATTACTTTTATCAACACCACTTAAATGTAACCAGTGCGGTTTTGAACCAAAGAACATGCCTCATTTAAAACAACATTTACTTACTCATATAAAATAAATCAATATAATAATACAATGCAGGATAAACAAAACAACTCAATTATTCCATTCATAGGATTTTTACTGTTTTTCTTTTCCTTATTTTTTTTACAAAAAACATAGTTATAAAAATGTTACATAATGTTTTGATGAACCTAATAAAAGTAATTATGATTGAGCCTTATCAACAATTTTATTTGTGTAAAGAATTATATAACTCAAAACATTCTTAAAATATTGTACACATTAGACTACAAACATATTTTACAGATAAGTATGCAATGCCAATATAACAAACATTATTCTAAATAAGTAATTTTTAGTGTGTTATTACCTCAAATCAGGTTGCAATTGATATTGCACTTAATTTATTGCCAAAATTTTAGAATAAATTAGATAATAAGACATAATTTGTGATATACCATTATTATGATATTTATCAAATAAATGAATGACACATAAATTTATGAATGTAAATTGCTCTTGATAAAATAATTATTGTATTATTATGTATTGATTGGACCTAATAGTCCTCACATTTAAGTAAAGAATATAACACATTTCTAGATCCATATACATTTGATACATCTATTTTAATGAAATTCATTCAAATTAATAAAAACTTTAATATGTATGTTTTTAACCACTATTTAAAATGTCCAACATTTAAATAAAATATTGCTGTTTTTGCTTATTTAATCATTTAAGTAATAAAATAATTTTCAATATATTTGTTTCCTTTATTTCATTTTATTTATTTTCAATTGACCTAATTTAATCTCTTAAAAAGTAAAATAGCTACTGCTAATATAGTTATTCTTATAATTCACTACTTTTACATGGAAATTTGCTTGATCGGGGACTTGAATTCATAGGTGAATTTGACGTATCACTAACTTGCTCACTTTCTTCAGGAGTATACATTGCTAAATTGCGTCTTTTGAAAACCTTTTTCGTTGCACTGGGGGGAGTGACACAGTCTGATGTATTATTGCCATTTTCAGACAAGAAACTGCTTTCAGGAGTGACAACAGAATTTTCTTGAGATATTTCTTGACTTTGATTATCACTTGGCGTGACAGGAGGTGGTAGAGAGAGCTTCGCACATTTCATAGGAGTAACTTCTGTTTGTGTATCAATACAATCTGTAGCAATCTGCACTGGTTTCATAGTTCTTCCAGACCTCGCCATTACTACTTGAATGGGATCATCAATGCCTAACTTTTCACAAAGAAATAAAGTTTGTGGATTCAATACGGGCTCAGTGGGAGTCCGTTTGGGCATACTAGGATTATATGTTGGTGCTGTTTTTACAAACATGTCATTACTAATTGTTAATTTTTCAAATACTTTTTCTACAGCCTGTTTTTCTTCAGGTGTTGGAGTGAAATCATACCTATAACACACAAAAATAAGCATGATTAATTTTTTGTGTTTATATATGGATGCCGATAAGCAATAATGTGTCAACCCACAAAAAGTCAAATCTGGAGATATTCATGTATTTTGATACTGCATCCCATTAAAATAAATATATTTAACATTATTAAAAAAAATTCAAGTCATATAAATTAAATAAGTACAGGAAAAAGTGTTGTGCATTCCATATTTTGAATTATTGCATTATTGTATAAGTAATAATCTGAATGATGGAAAAACTTTTAACTAGATAATATAATAAATATATCAAACTGCTTTTAATTAATTATATCTTTTATCAAAAAAGAAAAAAAAATGGATACATACTTCTTCATAGAAATTAATTAAGAATAGGTTTGACATCTTTAAATGCCATTTTCTCAAAATGAAGTCCATGTGACTTGACACAGTATTGCTTATCAGTGTCTATATTTGGTATGAGTTACATTATCATTGAACTATATAAGAATGTTAAGGGTTTACCTTTCATTTCCACCTGGTCCAGGAAGGTAACAATTAATATTTTTCACAGATAGAAGATGATTTGTATTTTTCAATACAGCTAGCCACTCTATGTCGTACTTGAGAAGTTTATCACCATCATAGTCTGAGGGCAGATCCAATATTTGCAAATGTCTTCTCTTGGGCAAACATTTGTCGAGAGCTAAAAACTTTGTTTCTTCATCATTTTCATGTTTAACAAGAGCTGCAAATTGGCAATGTAAATGTGCAGCAAACCAATACTGAGGTTTTAATGTGTGAAGAAGTTTTTCTGCTGGCGGACTACCTAACTGATTTGATTCAACATCTTCCCTAAAAGAAATTTTATTAAAAAAAAAAAATGTTATCAAATAAATTTTGTTATAAATGAAAATTAAAATATACCTACCTCAGAAATGGTTTTCTTCTTAAAAGATTATCTTTATCCCCAAAGCTAGTAATACCCCTTGGCCAATCATGTGATAACATAACATGAACTTTTTCTTTAACTTGGCTCAACCTATAAACATCAAGGGCCCTTATGTGGTAAACAGATCTCAATGAGCTCTGCGTGTAAGGGGGGCATTCCCAAAGGCCTTGCAAGTAATCATGGCCTTTGAAAATTCCTGATATTCCTAAAATTACAAATTAATTTAATTAAAAAACAAAGATACTATTATAATATATACTATTTAACTAAAATATGTACTTATATACTGTTTAACTAAAAATAAATACTTTAATAATTAAAATTCATACCACCGATTCTTAAATTTCCAAATCTTATAACTCCCGCTCTACCTAAATAGTATATATTTGGTGCTACCCAACCTCCGTAGGGAAGTTCTTGCAAATAATTGGACGCTTCATGATTTCCACCAATGAATATTGTCAAAACAGGTGCAACTTTCTCACCACTATAATATCTGAACAGAAAGATGTACATTGATTTAAATAGATCTATCATTAAATACATTATTGAAAAACGCGGCAAAACTTACTTATAAAAAGTGCAAATATTTTGATATTTTTCAGGGACAGCCATCGCGCGAAGGTCATCATTATTGCGTACTGATTGAAAATCTCCACAGCAAATCAGTAAATCGATTTTTATATCTTCTCTTTCTTGTAAAGTTTCAACACATTCATAAATTTTATCTAATTCGCCGTGTGCACAACCTTCTACAGCTATCTTCATCTTTAGGACTAGAAAGTAAAAAACGATTTTTATTTATATCCTTAATTTTAACAAATTTCATAGGTATTCATTGGTTTTAACATATAAAATTACAAAAATTAAAATTTATTTAAAATCCAAAGCGACGCCAATCGGCCAATCATTTAAACGTCAACAACCAATGTCAAATCTGACATTGACTTTTGACAGCAAAATTTTTTTCAGCACTGGATACTTAGGACATCATTAATTTTGTTTTTACTTGTTTTGTGTGGGTGTAAGCTCTTTTAAAACTTATAGATATACAATATTATATAGTTAATAGTATCTGGTTTTTAACACCCAGAATGTCGTCTATTTTGACAACGTTGCCTAGCAAACAGTTGTGACCGAGTATAACAGACGAGAATGGATCAACAAAACAATTAAAAAGCTTGACCACGTTAAGTGTAAGATATATTATGTCTGAAACTACTGATCCAATAAAAAATATTTTCTTATGAAATCGTTTATCGAGAAAGGCTATATTATATCACACTATGTCCCACCGGAGCCACCAGTAAACATAAGTGCGAATGAAATGAATACTTAATTAAAACATAATAAAAGATAAATTATATTTATAATATTATAAAGAGAAAGTTTAGACTTTTTGTATGTTTATTTATAATGGATAAACTCAAAAACTATTTGACCTATTTTAAGAAATTATTTTATTATAGAAATCTACAATATCAGCGAGTAACATGCGTACGAAGCCAAGGCTAATCGGCTGGTCATTTATATGCTTTAATACCGTTAAAACTTTTAAATGAGTTTATGTTCTAAATGAAATATCGTAAGCCAAAAAAGGCAATAAATTTTTATTTTCGTGTTTCTTCTTCTTCTTCATCATCGTTTTCTGCCACTGCTAGGTTAAAACATATACAGATTTGAAATTTAGCTATGTTCCCTATTAGCTTAACATATACTCTTGATATGTCCTTTGGGATATACGGACGCTGATAAGCAATACCTTGTCAAGCCACAAAGACTTCATTTTGCGATAATGGCTTCTAAAGATGTAAAACCTATTTTTAATAAATCTGTTTGAAGAAGTATAAGTATATATCCATCTTTACTTTTCTATTTTGATAAAAAGTATAATGAACTAAAAGCAGATATTATAATAAACTAAAAGTTTTATTTCATAAAATGTGTTTTAAATATATGAGTTTATTGCATAATCTAAAATATAGAACACACTTCAATATTCTAAACGTATAATTAAGAAACTTTGTTCCGTACTTAATTAGTTCAGATGATTTGAATTTTTTTTCAAAGTTCATTATTTTACAAGAGTTTATTTATAAAGACTATTTACGTGCATTTTTTAATCCTCGCTTTACAAAACGTATACATATTTTAGTTTCACGAGAAGCTACTACCGATTTAGGAAACATATATACAGGCGCTTGTAACCAAAAATTAAGTTGTTGTTCTTTTAGTTTTTTCAATGTACCTACTTATATAAATTCTTTATCTTAAGTAGTTACAAAGTACATATATATATATATATATTTACAGTGGTTTTAAAAATTGCGCAATAACATATACCCTTATTTATTCCGAAAGCTGTTAATCTATTATAAAAAATATGGTACCATTCGAACAGTAAGGATAATCAAGCCTTATTGCAGCGTACTTTTACATTTAATCGTTCATATAAAATAAAATATTTATTTTATTATAAAAGCATTGGTTTTTAAACGAATAAGAATATATTAAAAAGCAATAGTTTATATAACTGTTATAGTAATAGTTTTTATAGACCAACAATTTTTCTTTTGTTTGTATAGACAAACGAAAAATTGAAACGAATACAAAAAGGTTTATAATATCTGAAATGGGATAAATGCCTCGCGTGACGATGTAACCATTTCTGAAATAGACCAAAATGTTCATTTTAATTTTTTTTATTCAACTTATAATTTAGTCAAAAAAAATTAAAATATTTAACAATGTTTTTTTTTAAATAATACAAAAATCGTTTAAATAGACATAGAATTACATATGTACTAGTTATACAAAAATGTTAATTACAAAATTTTACATTCAATTTAAAAACGGCAACAAGTGTCACTCGCGTTTCGCTTTATAAACATAACTGGACTTTGAACACTGTCAATCCACTTTTACACTAATTTATGCCACCTTGGTGATATTGTTAAAGATAGAATTTTATGTCCTTTTACTAACACAACTATCAAAGCTCTAACTGTATATCGCCTATAATTGCGAGTAGACGGGTTCACTAGATAGACTATATTTTTCGTACCAATATGTACATAATATTTGAAAACAAAACATAAATTAATGCGAGCTAAGCCACGAGCAAAAGCTTTCATAAATGTATCTACGAAATTTTTATTATTATAAATTTAAATAATATATTTCTGCACAAAAACTTTGCACGTTTGTTACAAATGAGTTCGTACCTGAAATTTCATTACAAACTAAGAGATTTTCAATTTTAATGTTTTGCTTATGACTATTATCTATCGCACTTGGTACGATGTGTACCTTGACAGCTCAATTAGCAGTTTCTTGCGTGAATTGGGCACAAAATTAGATCGTGCTAATTGACCAGCTCGAGGGTTTAATAAAAAGCAGCTAATTTGTGAACTTTTTCTAGATACTTACTACTAAAACTGAATGATTTACGTTAATTTTGTTCGAATACATATTCTATGTGATTCATTTTTATTTTTAATCATTTCAAATCATGATTAAATAACGACATTTTATTTCTGTCAATACTTTATAATTATTAACTCAAATATTATTATACTCGTGTACATTATCCTCATGATGCCCGTTGCAATCTCTCAGTAGGCACGGAGATAAAGTCGCACGCGCAGTGACGTCAGAGCGGCCGGCCCAATGGCGATGCGAGGCGGTGCTACCTCCACAGCACCGCCCACTTAGCGTATACGACACGGAAAACCTCGGAAAACTAATTAGTTGAATGGTGATAATATATCAATATTTCTGGATACTGCTTTCATATAATTTTTTCAAAATAAAATAGTAAACTTATTTTAATATCTATATAAATAAAAATCAATGTTCGTATGTTTGTTCTCGATGGACTCCGAAACCATGGATCCGACTGTGATGACGGACGGCTAGGGTGTTCTGGGGATGCCCACTGGGATTCCTGAGTCAAAACATCTATCTGCTCACGGTGGCTTTGCAAAACATGGTGGGTGGAGCTAGGATATTAAGTCATCATATATTCAAATACGATTATTTTTATTACAGAACAAATAAATAAATGAAATTTATTATTCAATATATTAATCAAGCTCTAAATTAATACAAAATAATTACGTTGAGTGTAATATTTAACAGAATGTAAATATCTATCTTACATATACAAATACAATATAACAGTAGCGTGAAGCAATTTCTTAATCGACATTTTTAGATAAAAAGAAATATTCATTTACTGAATGACAAAACTTTTTAAATCGCGAAGTAAACAAAATATGTGAGCTTACGTATCGGCGCGCGCTATACTACATTTATATCTATGCGCCGAGCATAAGGAACTCTTTATAGTCCGTGCGCGCGAGTCGATCGCACGCGCATGTCCCGCGACGTCAGACTCTGTGTAACACAATAACTTCAGTTTATGGTGACCACGATGAGCTGGGACCAAGACCACAAGCCAACAGAAAAATTAGAGATCAACGAAGCGGTTGGGAAGCTTCTACTGTCGTTCAACTATGACACTATTTTACCTCAACCTACAAAGTAAGTGATAACAGTTTTTTCTTTAATAGTAAATAAAGTAGAGCTTTCGCAGCGCTACGATTTTAAAATAAATATTAACTTTGGGTTATTTAAATTCAAACACTTATTTTCGTATTTTTAAATTAAGAATAATGACGAAGACTTTAATCCTTCTTTATAACTATAAATTGATGTTTGTATGTTATTTTTTTATGCTTTCCGAAACCATTAACCGAATTGTGATCAAACTTTGGTAGGATGCTCTGGGGACTACTTACTACGCTATATATAAATTATTATTTGGATTTTCTCCGCCTGGTATAGCGGAACAACTATTAAAATTTAGGAAAAATTCACGAATGTAATATTGTAAAAAAAAAATATCTTATTGTAAAAAAAAAGTATCTATACAATTATTTCGTTTGTCTTGAAACTGTAAATGTTCAAAATTTAAATCAGTAAAAAATCATCGTCTAACTAAGCACTTGAATGTCGATTATAACAAATTCATCTGAAATAGATAGAGCTACGCTGATTTAGATTTAACAATCATGAGTTTTTCTTCTTACCATTATTTTATATACCTTACTAGCTACCTAAACCGGCTCGCATGGGTGTAGTTACTAATAAATATAGTAAGACTTAGTTATTTTAATAATCGGAGATTTTTAACCTTTAATTTAATTTTTTTTTTACTTTTACGCACGATTTTCCAAAAATTTTCTTCCATATTAATCTTGTCCTGATTATCACAAAAAAAAAAAAACGGAAACTAGTTGAAATTTGATTTTTTTTTCAAAACTATTGTAGCAGATCCCTCTCTTGTGAAGGCCTAGGGGCAGTAGCCCCGAATGACTTACCCTAAATTCGGCCCTAGATATATTAGTACTATTTTTTGCAATTTTGATAAACTTTAAAGTAATACCAAAATCTGTTATTTATTATAATTACACTTTTAGTACTTTTCCTCTACTTTTGCATCTCATTGTATGTACCTACTTTATAACTTGTACTATTGTAAAACATTCATGCAAAACCAATAGGAAAAAATAGGAGGCGTTTTAGATAATATTATGTAGGTAAACTTTGCAGTATCTCAATTCATTTCGAAACATTATAAAAAGTAACGGTATATTTTTAAAGATATAAATTTATTTTCATTATTATAATATCATTTGTTATAATTGAACATGAAAATCCAACAAAAAAATCAAAAGACAATATTTTAATAATTGTAGAAGCACTGATGTTTGCATTACTAAAGTATTTTTAATTAAGTAACTTAATATTTCAGTCTTCCTCCTATTACTCATTTCATGGCATTCTAGCAGAACTAACATATGGTTCTATTATTTTCAGCCTGCCTTTTAGCCATAACTACCTATCTGGCTTTTAATAAATCATCCGCATAAAGCGCATTTCCTATTAAAGAATTATTTATCATTAGTTTTTAATTTTGACTATAAATTAATTCCAAGAAAAAGCTACTCGTACAACATACAGACACACGCATAAATAATGGTCTTCGTGACTTCGTCTGCGTAAAATAATTATTTGTATCGTCTATACAAATTTTAATTCCCTATTTCATTCTTTCGTCTGCGTAAAATAATTATTTGTATCGTCTATACAAATTTTAATTCCCTATTTCATTCTTTTAAGTTTTAATGTAGCGACAAATAGTAACTCTTATCCAGCTTCGATTTATTCTTAACCGTATAGGTAACCAACAAACAGAAAGATAGATACACAAACAGAGTTACCATTCACATATACATATAATGTTAGTAGGGGTTGCGTTAGTAACTCCATCATTGAAAATTGCCCTTCGCTGCCTTCTTCTGAGCGTAGATTTCGTTTTGTCTTATACGAAAGTGTCTAAAATAAATGCTTAAATAATACTTGGTAAGTTAACGTTAACATAACAGACAATGAAATCGTTGTAACAAAAAAATCTTTGAAAAAGTTTTTTTCTCATCTATTTCATACATCTAAATAAACAATTTATTATACATTAACCACGTAAGCTTACTGCCATACAAATATTTTAAAACTTAATATTCACCCCGACCTGGTACGGGTTAAAATACTTTAAGTAATTTTTTTACGTAATTAAAAACGCTTTTTTAATAAAAAAAGGCAATTCAACACGAAAATTAGTTTCAAAATCAAACTCAAACCTATACTAGTAATTGTATGTAGATTGCATTTAATCGTCCGTTAGTGATGATTGCAATTATAATTTGATTAGGATAATAATTATATTACTTCTAACTTTTCCAGTACAAAAATTGTGTACCAAATCTATATAAAAAGGAAATATAGACCCGCTCGCTGAATAACTCAATCATTACGAATTTCGGTATATATAAAACTTTATAAACTTTAGTGACTTATAAAATTGAATCGGTCATTTCCAAAAACATCTTAAATCACATTTTTTTCAAAAATATTTTTTATTGCTAAAATTTATTTCTTAAAGGTAAATGGATACCTGATTTTGTGTAAAAACCATATAAATCAATACATTCTTGCTTAAACATAAAAAAGTCCTTTAAAACTCGTTTGTTTGTGCATGAAACAGTTTTTATTTGTTCCTGAAAAATACTAATTGTGTAACTTACGAAGTTTTTGAAATATCTGATTCAATTATATTTTGTAGCTAACTCTAATTACGTATAACAATATAAATAATATTAATTATGTATAATTAAGTATTTCTGATACAGCGGAAAAATACTAGAATATCAATAAAATTTAAGATATCTTATTTTATAATATAGATAGGCAAAAACCAAAGTTTCGTTTATATAAATCTCTTATTAAAGATAAATTGGATATAATATATTATAGTAATATACATAATAATATTTAACTAATTAGTGCTGAGAGCTCTAACCTGAGAAATAGTTTTTCTATTACAAAAATACGCACAAAGCTCCAAATATGCAAAATGCACATTAAGAAAAAAACATGTGAAAATAAATACATTAAATTTTATTCCTATTATATTAGATGAATATTTAATATTTCAAACAATAAATTCTGAATTTAACGATAATTGATTTTTAATACAATTTTTTGAGTTCTACATACGATTTTCTTATAGAATTTTACGTGTCTGTATAGAACTAAATCAAACGATGTCTTATATTTGAACTATTTAATAATGTTTCACTAAATGTTAATAAATAAATTACATTGTTACATTATTTTACCTAAAAGCTATTACTGTAACATGAAAGCTTCATCAATAGGATAAATTAATTCAACTGAACTCTTTGCTCAATATGCTTTTAAATAAATGAGCAATATCCAGAATTTATATCAACCTATAATTATAATAAAATCTTTTTTTTTTTTAATTTAAAGTTTTTTTAAATACTCTTATTTACTTTAGCACCCAACGGACTGTAATACAAAGCGTATAAACTATACATCGTCTATCTGTTAAGGGCTTTATCTGTATCTTTTGAGCATAACAGCTAGTCAATTCAAATTTTCACAAAAAAAAAAGTTACCATTCAAAGAGGTAACGCCGTCAGTGTTTTAGGTACCTTGCCTCACTGTGACGTCGATAGTTACTTAGGCTTAATATAATTATTTTTAATTTCATCTTTTTATTTTTAAAAGAATTATTTGTTTATTATACCTCAGTTTTATTCGAAAAAATATATAAATATTAAATATATATTATTTTATTTTTTATGAAGATAGCGATTCAAACAAAAGGGACGGTCGTTTCATTTTAACTGATCACCGCCGCTCATGAACATTTGTACCAAAGGAGCCACAAAAACACCTTATAATTTTTTTTGACAGACAGTTTGCCGCAGTGGTCACTGAAGCGCTAACGGTCGCATGTTCCATTCCCGCTCACGACAGATATCTGTATTGGCTATATGTATGTATGTTTGTCACTGATCCTAATGGAGGCCATTGAATTTGATGCGTTTAAGACGGGTCGAGGAAACAAACGAAGAGAGAGATGAAGCTAATATCACATTTTTTTTACATATAACATACTTCATAGTATATATTTATACTGTACTGTATTAATAATATCAAGCTTAAAATTCTGATGAAATTGTTACCCCAGTGGCGGCATCATAGAGTAAATAAATGAATTATGCGGTATAGCGTAGATTAATAATGGATGACCTCAAATACTGGGAAATTATTCCGTAATTAGTTCGTATCTTTCAATTACAGTTTAAGATAGCACGGTCGACCCGGGGTCGCAGCGTCTTCATAAAACCGACACTTACTGTACAGCCTTATTGAATACGTTTATCTCTTATCGGTATCCTTGTTTATTAATTTTCTACCGACTGTCGGCTTCTTATATATTCTTATATAGGTTTCGGTAACTTATATCTTTTAGGTACATAAATATTTATTTAAACAAAACAAGGGGTGATTCATTCGAATATATTTTATTATACTTTATTACATTCATACTAATCATACTTATATTATTAATCCGAAAGTAACCCTGTCTGTCTTACACTTTATTTATTAGTTTTTATTCTTGTAACACTGAATCTGTTTTGATGAATTTTGGCATAGAGATAGATTGGACCTCGGGAAAGGAAATAGGTTACACTGTGTAGGAAAATGTGCAGGAGTTGAAATAGGAGAATATAATAATAGAATAATTTAGCAGATGTAGACAATCTTGTTCGTTATATGTACCGTTGAGAACTTTTCTGATTACTTTAAATATCTTCATCGTCCTCCACTACTAAAAGAAACATAAAATCATGTACCAAAAACATTTTCAATACGCGTAAAAGTCATAAAATATTTTTTAAATGACTTGATATCGTCCTGAAAATAACAAGGAAGACAGAGTTTTTAGGGTGTCCTGAGGTAGTTCGTGTGACAATTTTTATCGTCTTCCTATTTTACCGATTTATTTCCGCGTGGAGCGATAGTGCGCCTGCGCAAACATTCTCTTTGTGGGGTGCTTATCTTAGCCGACGGGAGGGAGTCCCCGACAAACCTTCATCCCGTTTAGCAGATTATTATTAAAGTACAAATATTATATTGATGATAAGCATTTAACACAAAGTCCTGAGGAAGATGAATTAACAAAAATATTATTTTATTTTTAAAACGTTGGAAATGTAATATTAAGTTTAATTTATAATTGACATTAAAAACTATTAGATAATACATGACACATGAAATTAAATGTAAATTAGGATTTAATGTAAAAGTTAGTATATCTAAACATCGATACATATAGGAATAATAATCTATAAAACTTTAATCGATTTAAGGATGATTAATAATGTACAAAATAAATAAATTATCAAAAATAAAACAACAAAGAAAACATTTCAAACGTGCATTAAATTAAAACCGTTAATTTCCGTTCAAAGAATGAATCATTAATATGAAGGGTCTACGGTAGATTAAGATTTCCTCGCCTGTGCAGTGTCGGTGCCGGTGGAAGCAAACATTGCATTTCTATTCTAGCCTGCCCTGTAAGTGGGGGTGCAAACACGTTCACAGGTGCCGCTTCCACACCCAGCACCCTGTTTACACAGGCCACTGCGGCCGTCATATGACATTTGAACTTGCACTTAACGTTATTGTTGATATTTCTTTTGAAATAGAAGTATATTTATTTACCTTTTTTTATAGTTTATAGGTACGATATTATCTTAAGAACGAATGTTATAAGAATGTTTTAGAGTATATTAATTTAAACCGTAAATGAACATACAATTTGTAGGTAAATGCCACATTTATATGATTTCATATATCTTAATTTAAAATAATGCCAACTTGGCAAATCGGGTACAATAACTATCTAGAATTATTTATTTATAAAAAAAAGAAAAACAAAACATAATAACAGAAACGCTTATAATTTTGAAATAGCTATAACAAAAATCGCAGTGTTTCTTGGAGCCATAGACAAAATAATATTCAGGTTCACCTTATTTCATAATACGTACCAAGTAACAAATTATAAAACTATGAAGTATATATGTACTATCGATAGTCGATACCATAGATTCATAGAACTTTTATTGAGGGTAGCACTAAAAACTCCAGTTTGTTTTACAATTCAAAAAGAAATTTACATGGTCATTTGAGTTATTTCATAGATGGCGGCTCTAACTCTAATTTCCCTTTCGAGGTCCGAACATATCAAATATTGACAGAGTGTAATCTAGCAGCGTGTAGAGTGTGTATGTGTGTGTGTGTTAGCAGGCGAGCGGTAATGCGTGCGGTTAACACCAGACGTTCTTCATTACCGCATATGTACTTATTTGGAATGCTACCACTTGCTAAACGTTATTCGCGATCAGTTACCACGTTAGCTTTACCTACATATGGTATATATCTCACGGTTACTACTCATTTCGATCTTTACTTTGAGTCAATATTCGAAGACCGAAGTTGCTCTCTCTTATCGTTACAATTTTCTAGTTTTCAAGTAATATAAAAACAAAGTCAAACATGAAATCAAAATTTGATGTTACGAGAGCTTATTAAAAATATCCTCGAGTACCTATTAAGCTTTTTTTTATATATATTTTACATAATAACGGCTAAACAGACTATGATAAATTATTATTTCATTTTTCTTATTATAAAAAACAGTTGATATATAGCCAAAATGATTTTTACAATCCTAAGACTTACTTTAAAAATATAATATCTAAATGTTGTTTACATTTATAAAACCGGATTCAATTTTCGTTTTAATATATAGGTTATAATGATAGGTAAGACTAGATAAATAATTTTCTATTTTTTAGAGAAATGAAATTATTACGCATCTTTGGTGATAAATACATTTGAATATAAATTCTTATCTTCACCTTTATTATTTACTAGCAGTGCCCTATTTCACCCGCAAAATTCCCGTCAAAATCGGTCCAGCCATTTCAGAGATTAGCCGGAGCAAATATACAGACAGACAGACGAAAGGAAGACAGACCAAGAAAAATTCTAAGAATTGTATAATAAAAAGTACTTTCATATGCATTAGGATAAAAGCTGTTAATTTGAAATTACAAAGAGACACTTCAATTTTATTTATTTTCTATATAAGAAATAAATGTCCCTTTATCGCCTAAGCAATGGAAATTCCTAATGAAATCAATCAAGGACTGGTCTATCGTATTTACGCAGATATGGCTAAGTAGACTGGACGTTATCAGTAGCAGTGTGGACACAGATGTTTTCCCATGCATGCACCCTTAGGGCACAACTAGAACATGCATACAATAAATTATTTTACTTAAATATATTTACGATAATTTTTGTATTAGTTAAATGTTAAATGCCATGTTTTAAATAATTATTTTTAGTGTTTCTTTAAAATTAGATTTAATCATTATTTCAGAGTATTAATAAAATTATTAATTATTAGATGACCCGATGAACTTCGTATTACCTACATATATATTTAGTGTATAATGTATTTAAAACTTAATACATTTTTTTTATCTACAATAATGCAACACACGCGTTTTTAATTAATTCGGAAACTGAACTGTTTCGTATTCCAACAATACAGACCAAAAGAGATCAAACCTTATACTACAGCTATAAAACAGTCAAATTTCTGAACGAATCTATAAATATTTGACAACCAAGTGACAAAACAGTTCATACTGAAAACTAAAATGGTCGTTTTTCGTATTTTCCTTTACTCATTATTTATGTTTTACATCGTTTAAACCTTCCCTGAACTTACACAAATATTTCAAGATTACAATTAGCCAAATTGGTCATGCCATTCTGTAGTTTTAGCGAGATAAACGAGCAGCTTTTTATTTATTATACATATATATAGATTTTTGAATGCAAACGTTATGAGTATTGTTAATTGTAATATGAGTAAAGGTAATTTTAGCTCAATAGTGACATAACAATTATTTGTACCTACAACTTTTTTGTTAGTGTGTCTTTTGGGTTCAAATTTTAAAAATGATTTTAATTTTTTTTTTCATGGGCTAAAGATGATACATATCAAATACAGAATAGTGTCTAAAAACCGAAAAAATGTTTAGTTACGTACAGATTCACTCTTAATTACGAGTAAAAATTATAGGCGTTACCTAATAAGAAAAAAAACAGAATATTTTTTGTAGTAATCTACTTAATTCTTGATACTCTTTTTCCTTATCCTTATTGTAAAAATATTTTATTTATTTGCGGGTAGAAGACGGCGGACGCGGCGGCTCGTACTTTATCTACACTATCGTTTCTTCTACTATTTCTTTGCTATGTAACTAACCATGGTAAACAAATAGTATTTTTTCCTTTTGTTATAGTTTTATTTATAATATCATTTACTTGTTTTTGATAAATCTACTGAAAGAGTTCTAAGACGAAACACATACACGTTACACAGACCTCATTATATTGCAACTACAAAGTAGATATTTTGTAAGAAAAAAATATTGATAACTCTAAGCAAGAATTACAGGTACCCTAAAAAGATAATTTTCAGAATGTTATTTTTCTACTTTAGCGGCATAATTAATAGATATACCTATGTGAAATTACAGCATTCTAGAGTATTAGGAACCTGTAAGCTAAGCTGCGAACAGGCGTAGAGACAAACGGATATAGCGTTACTATGAAGGTGCCTTGTTGACTAGGGAACCCTAAAAGTTTCAAGAAACAATTAATTGCAATCACTGTTTATTTATATGAAGTGTTATATTGGTGACCTAGTTATATGTATAAATGTATTTGTTCGCTTCCTGCCGGGATCGCCAATCGCCGGGCATTCGTAGAAGCTTTTTATCAATGCAAATAGAGTACAAATGTGAATAAACACGCCTCTATTTTTGTAACGAAATACCTACATTCACTTTAGGTAGTAAATGTGTTTATTTGTTTAACTCCTTTAAGTCACAATACTTATTTATAAGTTTACCGAAATTCAAAAATATGTTTTAGATATAGCAGCAGCGAGTCCTAGATATACGAAATTAAAAAAAATTAAAACTTCTTGCAGAAAAGTGCGTACTCAGAAGTACATTAAGGTGGTGCTAATAATAGTTTCAAATTTTTTTTACGAAAAAAGAGTATTTCAATTAAAAAACCGATATAAATACCGTTCACAAGTATCGCAATGAAAAATGAGTTAAATATGTATTTCGTGACTTTCCCTAAAACAGCATTTTTATTACAGTTACAGTTTTATATTTGGTCGTAATAAAAAAAGCAGAATAATGTCAATAGGTAGGCATAACACTTATATTTAATGCAACGTTCAAATAGCGTGCAATTGAATTCAATTGTTTGTTTAACGATTATACTTTAGCCGTACCGTTTATTTACTTGTCAAATATAGAAAAGGGGGAAACAATTTTCCATTAAACTTAGTCGCATATGTACATTAAATTCCATAACATGATAACATAAAATAATCTCCCTTAATTTCGTTGACTAACATTTTCCCAGGGGTAAAACACTTGAACCAGGTGTTCGGAACTCGTACCTAACTCAGAGTTCGTTACGATAAACGAAGTCGAGTGCCAGAGGCATCATCAGAGTAATAATTACAGAGGCATCAGCTACCGTTATGTTTTACAGCGCCATTAATTGTTTAATAGTGGTTGTTAAATCGTCTGTAAAGATAACTGCGGTTCTGGGGGATGTTTAGGTGATTTTTGTGCGGTGGCGACAGACACATTTACTGCCCACGTCTTTTAATGTATAAAGTTTAATGATGAAAATATACATATTACTACATAGCAGAATAATAGTTGAGATGTAATTATCTAGGTATATACAGTTCAATTGCCGTGCGTTACTTTCAGGAAAGCTCAAAAATTGATCTGTTTTATTTTTTTTGTCTTAATACAAGAGTGGTTTAAGAAAAATTAAAATTTAAGAAATCACACGCTACCAAAATACGAAATTGGCAATTTGGCATGAGATGGCTCTCGGAGTAAACCAACAAATTTTAAGAGTTAGGTACGAAGTTTAGCGGTTCATTAAGAAAACATACAAAACATATAAAATGTAAAAAAAAAACTTTACAATTCATATAAATATATTTTAAATAAATTATTTAAAAAAATCTTTTTACCTAATGTTTTAAATAAAAAAAAATAGATGAAAATATTTGTTTTCATTACGAACTTTATCTTATTCTGAAGTGCTATAGAATATCTATTAGCTTACCTTCAAGCTAAATTAGCACGCAGTTCATTACAAGCTTATTATTTTACGTTCAGCATCCTTTGCATTTTGTATAGATTTTGTGTGATAATAAAGTTAAGAGGGCAGAGTCGGCGCTGCTAGTTGGGAGCAGAAATAGCGTGGGCGGGCTCGTCACAGATGACAGCTATCTGCATTCTGCACTGTTTATGACTTCCTCAGCCAATGGCCTCCTCAATCGTGAACTTAGTTTCGATTTGTCCTAACTCATAATGTCGAATCAATACTTTAAAATTGAAAATCGAGATACACTTTTAAGCACTTAGAACAAGACATAATGTAAGCTAACGAAAAATTACGACTAGGCTACTCATGACCGCTGTAAAGTTTTCGAAGCATCGTGATGATAAAAATAGTTCATATATGCATTTCGAAATTCGTTTATAATAGTAATCACGATAACCCAAGCGTATTTAATATTATATTTATTAAATATACATAGGTCATATAAAAATTAGTACTTAACTAAAATCGTTATTGTATTTTAGGTAAAGCCTAAACTTAAATAATAAAATTGTTACGTCGTTTTAACTTTTAAAACAATAAATCAAGTACCTTGATTATATGTTACAAATCATAACAAACCACTGTTTTACGAGCAGTCCATCGACAAGCTTTGCAAAACAAAGGCTCAAATTGTATATACTCTAGCACTATTAATGTTATTTCTGTGACCGAAATCAAGACACGTGTAAGAAATTTTGGTAACAATTTAACCTTGTAAGTTGTTATACCGATGAAAAAATGTTATTGTTGAATAAATCGAAATCATTTTGTTTAAAAATTAAAAACAGTGTTACTATAACAACTGATATTGCAATATACCCATGTATAATGATTACAAATACATCTTTTTTTAAACTGGCTTTGTTGGTTATTTATGTATATGATATAAAATAACTTAATGTTTTATTTCATCTTGTGAATTTAGATATTTAAATAAGATTAGTTCTAAACAATTTACGTACTTGGGTACGTCTATATAAGACTCAATCAAAAAAGTGACTAATTTTTTATTGATTAAATAATGTTGTTAATATTGTTATTGCTACTAATCCATTTTGTTACAGTATTGTTATACAGAATGTTGGATTTTTTTAATCCTTCAAATAGCGGGGATTTTTATGCGGATTGTGATGTGTTATAGACTACAACCCTCCATTTTTAATGACCTTAATTAAAAGTAGAATGACATGTATACTTGATACTATACCCAAAACTAAAATATTTTCACTCATGTATGCTAGCTCGAACAGAAATTGCCCAAATATACGTATAAGGTATATTTTTAGATCTTATTGTTAGCAGAGCACTTAGTAGAGCACTTTTAAAATCTTTTAAATACAATACTACTACTAACGCCCAATTCTATATAACTACATTAATTATTATTCTACATATTATATTGACATAAATATGGAACATGAATATCAAAATAAGTATTATATAATCGTGACAATAATCCAATCGTACGCAATAAACACGTGCCTTTGATTGCCTTTTCCGTCGTATGTTGAAGCAAAAAAAAAAGTTCATGTCCTATTCGTTGTAAACACAGATGTATGGCGTAGACGACTATGAAATCTGGCGTAGTAAATCACTGTGTACGGCTATAAAACTTTTTGTCAAGACGCGGACACGTTCGGTAATTAATTTAAGCCTTCCAAATGAACTTAAAATGCGTAAATGTTAAAATAGTTTTATTTTTTAATAATTTTTAATGTTAACTTTCGTGTTTATTACATGCAGACCGTAAAATCTTAACACTACGACGTCAACTAAAATCGCGGTATAAGAGTCACATGAACGTGTCTTCTTTTTCTAAATTTTACATTTTCTAATTAAGCAGTCATCTTAATATGTTTTACTGTATCTATAGAAAGTGATTCTAATACCATTTTGTTTTTTTGTGGAATAAGTGAAATAAAGAATATACTATTTTGTGATTTTGCATTTCATAGATGACCTTATTGTTAACTGTTTTATGTCAAAATAAAACGTAATTCGATTTTTTTGTGGATACGTTCATATGTTTCATATACGTAAAATTATAACCTACTTTTATTTTCCTACACTTTTAGATGTAAATAACAACTATTCTAGAAGCATATCGTCTATTTACATAACATTTAATACCCATTTTTAAATTAGACAATCTATTTTATAATATTTCTTCAAATGTTCAATAGTGCATTTTACGAATTCATACTAATTACCTCTATATAGGGCGATATCCATAAATAATGTATTAAAAAATACATGATAAGTAATAGAAGAGTAGGCCACAAGTATCTGTGATTGTCAGAAGATGTTACTAACCAGATGGCGGCGCGCGGTAGGTCTACATCGTCCCTACAAAAAGTAATCGAATGCTCTGAAATGATTGTCCGTAAAGCGGTCTGCATTTGTGAAGGAAACCGCTGGTAGTTCCCCGAAGCAGTAAGTAATTATTTCGTTTCATATTGGTTCCCGAGAGTGATCCGTTAGAAATCGATCGACTTTTAGTGGCGTGTCAGTGTTTGAAAAAAGTATAATTTATTGTCAGCATTGAGATCGCGAGGAAACCCGAACGCGGCATTAGAAAATAAAAAAGTAATAAAATAAGAGATGTTTACGAGCGTAAAATGACGTGAGGGTCGGCCACTTGGGTCGTTTAGAAGTTTACTTGCGCGGGCGCGCTGCACAGCCTATGAAGTAAACAAAAACTAACATGAAGGGTTTTTCATAATTTATTTTGTTCGTCGCTTTATGCTTTTAGACGCCTAGTAATTATCGGTCGCGCGCCGAAAGTTGAAACTTTTAAGTGGTATACACTCGAGTACGTATTTTATATTAGTTATGTCAACATTAGCTTTTGCTGTGCTAAGCGCTTGAGCAAGATATTAAATACAAACGCGCTTTGGAAATCAAGAATTAAAGCCAAAATGTGCTTTAAGTTGATCCTTATAGTTAAGTAGATACCAAAGTAACATTAGTACCTAATAGTTAAGAATTTCAGGGTTTGGTTATTGGCTTATTCTTAGACTAAAATAATACATGGTAGATTCATCAATTTGGTTAGCGTCGAAATTTCAAACCAAAATTGACACGAGCAAAGTCGCGGGCATAATTTTGTTTATATATATGTACATAGTTTATTACTTACTATTATTTTTAATGCTCTAAATAAACCTATTAGAAATACAATTTATTAGGTTATTTATCAAATTATCTACGTTGAATAAGATATACTGACTCTATTAACATGTTTATTGTAACGTAGAGGTGGAGGGTGTATGCGGCGCGCACACGTGAAACGGCCAATGAACGCGTTTATGGTGTTCGCACAAGCGATGCGCAGGCGCCTCTCCGAGGAACGGCCCTCACTACACAATGCAGAACTCAGCAAGTCGCTAGGATCGATGTGGAAGTAAGTAATATTAATTTGTACAGATTGAATATACGAAATATCTCTTTATTGGATTTTATTTTTTCACAAAAAACAGGTATTTAAAAAAATATGATAAGTCATTTACTCTGCGCTCTTCGGGTCTACTTTAATAAAAATACTATTCCTTACTTTATAATTAATCCTCTGCTGATGATTTACAATAGTCTTTATTGTACAGAACAAAACATAAAAATAAATAAAGTAAATAATAAATGTAATGTAAACGAAGCGGCATTAAATCTTTCTTCAGGGATTTTAAGGTACTACCTTCAATACATTCAATGGTATTAAATACTTATGACACAAACATTCATAAGTTATTTAGTAAATATCATATTACTTAAAATAATCCTCAAAAAATTAAACTACATTGGACTATAATTACCTGCACTTCAGTAAAAAACGTGGTTTTTACTGAAGTTACTTTCAATTAAAATGATTTTTGAACCAGATTCGTTCACTCCTATCTCTTAACATATAAAATATAATTTTATTTTAACCGATCGAAATAGCATTGCAATTTTAACGTCAAACCATTCGGCGGTTATCTTAATGAGCACATCGCGGCCGATGAGATGAGTAACGTCAAGTACTGCGCGCAGGGTTGAGAAAGTGGACAGGGGGGGAACGAAACCTTTACTATGACTTAAAACCTTTTGTGCGTTACTATAAGGGCTATTTTAATTTAAAATATACTATTTCAAACTGTATACCGCAAGTGGAGTGCGGAGCGCGTGCGGCGCCCAACCGAGCGGCGTGCATCGATTGTTTACTCATTAAAATGCTATCGCCGCTAAGTGATACGATAACATCTCTAACTGTCTCGAGCCTTCCTCTGCCGAGCTTTGGCAGTATTATTGAAAAAGCAGACACAGATATTTGGCGAAACGTTTGAACGTTTACTTATTGTATCCGGTTATTCATACGCCTTCGAAATACTTATTTTATTTTCATGGTCTTATAAGTTTCTATAATTTTGTAATAATTTTCTAATTTTGTGATTATTACTTAGCTTTGGTAGAAAAATTAAATATGAAATATTTTATACTATTCTTCCTAAACTTGTATTTTTTTTATTATAATCTAAATAAAATGTATGTACCGTATTCATATCGCTTTTCCGGAATATCTTTTATTATCTTTGACCAGTTGACCACCCGCGAAGTACTGTTATGACACAAGAATGACATGCTTATTCAGAGCAAACTCTCGAATCATCAAAGAAAACAGTCGGTGAAATGATATTGATTGCTTTGTTGTTAAAGGTGCACTTTGGATGTGTGATAGCGAATGTCTAGATTAGCATGATTAAATAAATATAATATTTTTCTGTGTTATGTAAATTTAAAATACCTCACGGTGAAAATTATATACCGTGTTTCTGATTTGTTACTACCAACTTATAATATCGCAATTAAATTTAACGAGACGTAAAACGTTTATGGGTGTAAATATTATTTTCAAATAATAAAATGTATAACGTTTTTTTATCTTTAATTGTTGTCACTGCTAAATAACACTTTTTTTTCAGAACTACGGTAATCGAATCAAAGACATACACTTAAATGCCACGTTCAATTGTTCACCCTTCGTCTTCACGTCTCGTTATTGAAATTTTAGTAACAGATATATTTACTCAATTTTTTTATAATAACTTCTAGGAAAGCTTTATTATGGTTCCAGGAAAATATAATATCAAGATATTTTCGCGACAGACTAAGCATCCTACTAGTAAACGATGTTAGTAGATACCTACGATTATAAAAATAATATACCTACTCGTAATATTTATAAGAAGACTATTAACACTGGACCTTAACTTTTAGACGTTTTATAAATTTCTTACTCATTGAATTCCTTACTCATATTGTAACAACTAAAAA
This sequence comes from Hypolimnas misippus, assembly GCA_037950945.1. Classification (NCBI taxonomy): domain Eukaryota; kingdom Metazoa; phylum Arthropoda; class Insecta; order Lepidoptera; family Nymphalidae; genus Hypolimnas; species Hypolimnas misippus. The sequence continues at coordinate 8,321,177 of JBBEEQ010000025.1, read as the reverse complement.
GATGAAGATTAAGACTTAAACACTTTCAACTGTAATTATATAAATAGTTAACATTTTGTTAATGCAGTGCAATTTTTATTCATCGAATTTAAAAATTAGCCTTAAACCCTTAAATATATTGAAATACTTCCTACACCTTCTTTTTAAGAAGAAAATTGATTATAAAAATAATGAATGCGAACTTTTTGTTAAAATATAAATAATAAAATAACACTATTTCTACAGGAGTCTAAGTGAAGAAGAAAAGTTACCCTTTGTGAAGGAAGCAGAGAAATTACGAACACAGCACAAGCGAGAGCATCCCGACTACAAGTACCAGCCCCGACGACGCAAGCCTCCACCAGCTTCAACAGCAAGACTGAAACAGGAGCCTACTCCTGAGCGCTACGCTCCACAAATCGACTTTTCACGCATAGAAGTTGATGGAGCTCTTCTAGCAGACGGGCCGCCTGACGGCGCTGAACTAGATCAGTACCTGAAGCCAACGCCCATACCAGATTACCATGAAATGCAGCCGCGTTACTCGCATTCTTTAACACATCACCCGCCAGGACTGTACACCCCTGTCCCCTCTCATTTACATCCGCCTTGTGGAGACTGGCAACATTACCCGGGACATCCTTAATAATCTATTTAAAATAACGTAACGCTCACAAAGTGTAACGATTCTTTTGATCTTTATCACTATCCGAATCTAAAGTCGAAAGTAGGTCAAAACATACGAATGTCTTGTTCGTAGATACAGTAAGTAATAAATATCATATCACCACATGGACTTAGATCACATCGTTTCAGCCCACGTGCGTTTAATCATCGTAAAGTAAACACTTATAAAAAAAAAAAAAACAAGATATCTAAGATCTACATATCTTTCCGGGAGTGATAAAGTGAGCTAAAATATCAATATAATTAATCTAATAATCTACGTCTCGAGAAATTTAGGTATGTGTTCCTAAAATTATAATTATTTTGAGAATTAATGTAATTATCATTTTATAAATTTAATATTAAAATATAAAAATCTCAAAATGGAAACACATAATTATATAAAATAAGTCATAATAAATTTATGTGTATAGATTTTATGAATATTTTTTACTGAACTTATGTGACGTAATCATCGGAAAGTTCGTGAAAAGCCTCAGGTTCCAAAGTTATAATTAAATTTCTTCGTAGAGTTTACATAGGTACGTATCTATTTAAGTAAGTTAGTTATTAAATTAATATTATGTTTTACGAATCCTTAAGTTATTATTGTGATTAATTAGAAATGTAATGTAAATGTTATTTTTAAAATAAAACTTTTTATTAAATTAAATTTATAATTATTTATCCGTTAAAAATTTTAAAACAATGATGACGTTTTCTACAAGCATTTCTTACTTTCTAAAATAACTGCATAATCCTAGAAAACATTCTGAATTAAAAAAGTGACCTTATTAATTACATGTAGATACAATTTTGATATCACTTCCACGTACCTTTTTAAATGAATTTACTTTTATCCTGCATCTACATCTGTTTATTACTATAACATACATAAAATAATCATATTCGTTCAAAAGTCATTAAAATACATACACATTTAAAGGAAACAAAGCATAAATTAATAGGTAATATTTCAAACAGCTTATAATCGCTGTCAGGATTCTCAGAAACGATGAAGGGTACAAGCAATGATGTCGAGAGATACCAGCGACCCCTAACAGTCCGCTTCCGGCCGGGTCGCGACCGTCACAAAGCCTCCTTGTTCCTATATCTTATCACTCTCACATTTTCGCGACCGATTAATGAGAAATATAATATCAATGATTAACATATTTATTTGAATTTAGAGAATTTGTGTAAGATACACATAACAGTAAATTACATATATGTTTTAAACACGGCAATTGGCTTAGGTTAACGTTTATATATATATATATATATATATATATATATATATATATATATATATATATATATATATATATATATATATATATATATATATATATATATTAAAAAAATCAAGAAACATTGAAGTATTGTTCGTATCAAAACGTTTTATTTAAGAAAAAACCAGCGCGGAGGGTATTATTTTAATTCGCTCGCGAATTACACACTAACCACTAGCGAATATGTCCTTCACTTGATCCGCACTCTTTGTCCAATGCGCAAGTGTGGACCCTCCATTAAAATTACTTTGATTTTCTATACCATACCATTCCCTGTTACATACATAGAAGAAATATAATCGATATAATCGACATAAAATAAGATTTTTTTTTAATGTAATCTACTAATCTACATTTTTATACTACAAGAATATCATTTCAAAATCATATATCTTGATTCCAATATAACCTAGAGCAAATTTACTTACAAGAATTGTATATTTAAATTACCACATTTTGGCAAATGGTGACGTGAACCTCGACGCCATTGCCCCATACAAGATTAAACAATCTATTATATTATATCTTAAAACTTTTAATGAAAATAAGGAAGAGCAGTTTGAGTAGTTATGTATTCTGAAGGTCTAGTGTGATTTTGCCTACTGTATATTGTATGCCGTTTGCATGATAAGATTTAATATGGATAAAATACAGCGCCATCTATCACAAAACTGTTTTGCTGTAGTATACGAAATAATAATCAGGAAACATATAATTTAAAAAAAAATATCGGATCAGAAATAACAGTGCCACGAGGTAACAAACATTAATAAAAAATACACTACGAATTGAAAACCGGTTGAATATGACGATTAAAAATCAGGAAATTTTAACTAGAATGTAATAATTATTTTAAACGTTTTCAGCTTTACCTACTTATATTTTTGGTGTTAAGCGTATCACAGGATAGGAAAAATATTAAACTAATTATATTCGTTTTAATTCTCGAAATTATACCCTTAGATACAAAAACAAAAACAAGAGACGCCGTTATGAATAACTAATGGTGCATCTTAAGATATTAAGATTGAGTGCAAATGAGCCGGGAGATGTAGGCGCGTGCGGCGGCGGCTCGCGTTACACAGACACACATGCCGAAAGACATCCTATCCATCGAGCTGAGGAAGGTACTTTTTGCACAAGAACACATGAGATGTTAATTAAATGGGCGGAGGGTTGCATGCTCAATTTTACGCTTTAGGATCTGGTCTTTTTAACTTTTATAAGCGATGTCTTCCTTAAACCTAATAAGGTTATTTCCATTTTCATAATAATAATAATCTTTAATGTAGAAAACGTCGATATAAATATAAATATCGGCGTTTTCTACATTGTCGACTATAGGATGTGGACGATTCCAAAAATGTGGAAGTTCTATTGAGATCCTACTTATATATCTATTGAGGTAGAATATTGTTTTTGTTTTAATGTTTGTTACTTTACTGATCTGGAAAAATCCTCATTGTAAAGTTGTAATTTCTCATATTGATCCTATGGAATTTTTATCAAAACCGATTAAGTAGATTGGTTTTTTAATTTAAATAACTGGAAAAAGTAGATGTGTCATCCAAGGAAATGAAATTTGGTATTTTGCTTTTTGAAGGCGGCTTTTTGTTTAGTTTAATTATACTGATTAGGCGAGAATTACACGTAGATATAAGTTTGCTCTCAGACTTTTATTAAGATTTACATAAACCTCATATCTTACATACATCTTTAGTTATATCATACGTACTTATTTTCATATTACTTTTCTATCAATTATAAGTTAGGCTCTCAATTCGTAGTATACTTGTTTTTTTTTATGTTTTTGGTACAGAAGAGCTCACGTCATTTCAAAAAATTTAAAACGACTTTCCAAAATCGTTTTGACTTTCAAATTAGTCGCATAGAAGTTTTATTAAAATTGATTGAATAGTCTGGTTTTTAAATCAAAATAACATAAATAAGTATGTCATCAAAGCAAACCAAATTGCCTATTTTGCTTTTAAAGTCAGTTAATTTATTTTAAATAAAGTCTTAGTTATGAATTAATTTACTTAATTAAATATATTATTTTGTTATAAAAGGAAATTATTTTTTTAATAAATTGGTTAAAAAATAATATAAAAGTTACATATCGGAAATGACGGCTTTCGCTCGTCGTTGACCGAAAGTTCAAGTGGTTCGTTCAACGACAGTTCGTGTGAAATTGGTCTCCAGATACCAGATACAAGTGTAAGGCGATACCTCGGCGTCTGGTGAACATCGCTTAGAAATCAAATCCAACAATGTAAAAGTACCAGCCAAGTGCCAACATGTGTACAATGCGGCTGAATCATTACGCACAGTTACATCAGAAATGCTTCGAGTTCATTGAACAAGATATAATATGCCTACTTTAAAATAATAGTGAACACCAGAATAGAACTTAAAATAGTTTTTTTTTTTTTAAATATCATAATTAAATTGTAATCTATGTATTATGACAAAGAATACCTACTCAAAAATATCTAGTTATTTTTTATGTCTCATAAAGATCCACTCAGAATATTTGAAATAAAATTATTTTGTATTCTTTATCTTTAAGTTTCAAATGTTTGAAATCGAACATAGGATCTCCTTCCACCGATCAATCTCCATCGTGTTTTCTCCATTCCACGTGACATTGGCGAAATAACATGTGTCTAATTGGCACAACTAAAAGCCATAAACCAAAGAATTGAATTGAATTGAATTAGGATTTCCTTCTCTTTTGAAGTCAGAACCGTATACTTTTAGTTGATACGAGTACGAGTACGAGTACCATAAAATATAACAAGGATATTTTCTTACGAAAGGACCAAGAAACTTTTACTATTTTATAATTAAAATCTAAGATTATACCTTATATTACATTACATTACTTTCAGAAAATAGATAAACATAACACCCGTATTTTTAATAAACTTCAAAAAAATATTTTGTTAAAAATAATATGTTTGTTGTAAACCGATTTTAAAAATTTAAGAGGGTGTCGTTAATTAGAACGTCTTAAAACAGCGGGTATGTTTTTTTTAGAAGAGAAAGAAAGAAATGAACCGAAAACTATTACATTATTACATATCTTTCTTCTGGATCTTAGTTCAACTAATAAAGAACAAAAAATGTAAAAAAAAAAATTGACGGGTTCGAAAAAAAAAGTTTTTTTTTTTTTTTATACAAACTTTAGGGTGCCATACGCGGATGCACGCCATACTATAAGAAAAAAAAAATTAGGGTGCCATAATACCTATTAAAATAAACTTATTAACCAATATTTTTAGTTAAATTAGAAGATAATTTAATAGTAAAGAAAAAAATTGGTTCAATAAAATAACTTATTTAATTATCACGTCCGCTATTTAAAAAATATAAATAAAGGCTGATAAACTGCCATATACATTCACTGAATCACTAAGAATACAACTAAGGATTATAATTATTGCATTTGATGACCCTCAACCTTTTTCAGGTATGAAATTCTGAATTCGAGTGACGAGACGAGATGAGTGCTCTCGCACACCTATTCAAAGCCCATCTGCTTTCGGGTTTATATTCTTAGAAATATTCAAAATTCATCCAATAAATTTTCGATTATTTATCGATTGAAGCAATATTAATTAATCGTTATTTTTTATTTATCTATTTTAATTCAGGACACTAAGGGGTTAATATCATTAAAATGTTTAGTTAGCACTGACTTCAAAATGTAGAAAATATTTATTTTATGCTGTATTGTTTACTTGAATTTTGTATTCAGTTTATTTTTGAAGTCGGTATATTTTTTATTAAAAAAAGTTTTTTTTATATATAAATATGACGAGCAAACCAATGAATGATCATTGCTATATATTGATATCTGCAGTACATCGCGCGTTGCTGATGTAAATTAAATGAAAAAATGTGACGCAAGAGGAAGGAAGAAATGCAGGAGTAGTAATATTTGAAGCCTTAGAATACTTAATGCATAGGATTATAATTTCAACATTTTTATATTTTGAGAAGTGATCAAACATTTTTATCATAATAGGAATATAGAGTAGAAATTGTTATGTTAAAAATAAAATAGGAAATTCATCCTCCTCCTTTCACTCTTTTTTTTTTATATATTGGAATTTTGAAATTGCTATAGCCTCATTCTCAACGTCATACGAAAAAAAACTGCGCAAACGTAATTGTTCCTTTTGATTACATGTGCAAGTCTGGAAATATGCGTTATAATTCGTGTGTAAGCTAACTTCACATTAATTTAATTATTATAATACAAAGGATACTCTGTTCGAATAAAACTGCCGACTTCATCTTCATAAAAAATATCATACAAAACTTTCATAAACAAAAATATTTTTTTGTTTTTTATATATCTTAATGGCAATGTTTTAACAACTGTCATTTTTATTATCATTAAAGTGTTATTTGGCTGTCAAAGTTACGATTATTGTGAATTTGATATCATAGAATTTTATAGTGATTCATTTTATAAGTTTACAGAAGACGATACGATAGCTTTTGAAATGATAACAAGAACATCGATAAGTGTTTAGATGTCACTATTAATGGCCAAACTGCCGAATGGCTGGATTTAGCTGGTAAGTAACTATTTGTATTTAATGAGTGATTGAACTCCCAATTGATTCAATTTAATTATTGTTGTTCTATTAATTTTCTTCTATAGTCTTTAATTGAAAGAATCGTTGCTACATTTGCGGATATTATTCACGTCAAAATTAGTAGTAAAGTAGAATGAAAATATTAAAAATATGCTATAGTTTTTGTTAACAATAAAATATTGAATGTATGAAAAAATGTAAATTCTTAAAATATAACGTTAATAATAATTGTAGGTATCTGTCTGAAGGCTTCCAAGTTATAATTGAGAAGTCAAAAGAAGCAAAATGTTCATTAAAAGATGTACAGTTGCGTTTCTTGTGCCCTGATGATTTGGAGGAGGTATTATGATTTTCACTATTTTAATATATTTAAAAACCTTCCATATGAACCACAGTTGATTTTGTAAAGCTAATTATAAATACAATATATGTTAATACATCATTCAATTTCTGTAGATTTACCTTATTAAATAATTGTTAATTGAATTTTATTACTCATCTCAATGAATCAACAGTGACATACATGCATTTCATGACTGTGTATAATATTCTATGTTTTGCAATCTATTTCCAGGTAAGATCCTTATGTAGAGACTGGTTCCCCATAGAGTACCCACAATCATGGTACGAGGACATCACATCGTCAGAGAGGTTTTTTGCCCTGGCAGCGGTTTATAAAAGCCAGATAATTGGTCTTATAGTCGCTGAAATTAAACCTTACCTTAAACTTAATGCCGAAGATAGAGGTATACTGTCCAGATGGTTTGCTTCAAAAGATACACTGGTCGCATATATACTTTCACTAGGTAAGAATTGCACAATATATTTAACATATTACTAGTTTAGTTTAAAAAATGCTCACATCCTCTATTTATATGTGCCTTTTATAAATTGGAAATCATTGTTGCTTAGTTAATGGTGTCATTCAATATACTTTTTTTGCATTCTTTTATTTTTAAGGGTCCACTTAAATATTTTTTAAATTCATTTTTAACATATTTTTTGTCTATAAACTAAATTTAAAATAAAATAATAAAAAGATTTATTAATTATTAAGTCAGTCTATAATATATAACATTATATAACAAACTTTAAATACAGATAAGGTAATTATATGTATTTCTGTTATCATTTTTAAGGAGTGGTACGTTCGCACCGACGGTCAGGAGTAGCTACAATGCTATTGGACGTGCTAATCAACCACTTAGCTGGACCAGTGCCACAGCCACCTCATGAACATCGTGTCAAAGCTATATTTCTCCACGTCCTAACCACTAACAATGAAGCTATTTTGTTTTATGAAAAAAGAAGGTAATTTTATTATATTGTGTAGTATAATAATAATAATATTTATCCACGTGTATTGTGGATACATGCCACAATATTTGGACACTGATAGGCAATAATGTGTCAACCCACAAAAAGTCAAATTTGGAGATATTGATGAATTTTAATAATATGTCACCTGTTTAACATTTTTAAAAATAATTTCAAGTTATCTAAACTAAATAAGTACGGAAAATGGTTTCCTATTTTAATATCTCGAATTTCAAGTGTTCTCCTTATTTTGCAATTTATATAATAATCTCAAATTTTTGAAGAAGTTATTATTAGATACCACATTAAATATATCACTCTGCTTTCAATTCATACTATCTTTTATCGAAATAGAAAAGAAAAGCTGGATATATATGTCTTCAAACAAATTTATTAAGAATAGGTTTGACATTTTTAGACGCCATTTTCTAATGACGAAGTCCGTGTGGCTTGACACAGTATTGCTTATCAGCGTCCATTTGTGGTTATTGCTCGGCTCCAGTATAGCATAGTCCATTAGATAGCCTATATCCATTTTTAATTAATGACCTGCATAATGCAAAAATTATCATCAGACTTTATAGTACTTGAATTTAGATTCTTTACATCAAAAATACTCTTTACAAAGTCTATAATTATTATAATTTAAAATGTTATTATTTCAGATTCAGACTGCATTCTTTCCTGCCGTACTACTATTCAATAAAGGGTCGTTGCAAAGATGGATTTACATATGTATACTATGTTAACGGAGGTCATGCGCCATGGGGCTTATATGACTATGTGAAATACGTGGCTAGAGCAGCGTGGCGTGGAGGTGGACTTTACCCGTGGTTATGGGGCAAGCTGCGCACTGCTCTCACCATCGCTTGGCATAGGTAGTGTACACATAAAGTCTTCTTATTTTATTAACAAATCCATAAATTAAGAAGTGGCTGGTTGCCGCACCGGCCCTAGCTCTTGTTCAGGGTACAGTGATGTTATCTTTTAGCACCCCATACTTCACGCTATAACTGTATGTAAAAAATTTATATGCTTTTCAGTTTTATGTTTAATGCTTAAAAATATATAATTCCCCAATTTTTAAAACAACTTCAATTACACATCAACAGATTTATCAGTGCCTCTGAACCTCTCAGGCACCCGCAAAGTTCTATGTTTTGCTGGAAATTATTTTTACTATTTGGCTTTTTGGCCATCGCGTGCATAGACCGACCCCTCCCCCAGCTCTATGAAGTAAAAGCTTATCTTTTCTCTCTCTCTTTCTTTTCCTCTCCACCCCAGGGCCGGTGCTGGCAGGTTGCATATTTGACTAGGAGGTATCAAGCTCCCGTACCAGATAAATGTCAGGACATTGCTCGCTACACACCTTCGGTGACAAGACTGAGTGCAAGTTTATCAGCACATGCTACTTTTATAACTCGATATGAACTTTTCAACAAAAACTAAAGGTGTGTAGTCGACAACATTATACACGATTTGAGAAAATTGAATTTAATATTTTTTTTATAAAATTAATATGTCTGTTGGTGTAAGGCATACAAATATCGTTAATTATTATACAAATGTAACATTAATCATAGGCATTTCATTTCATGATGTGTCACTTTTATGACATTTTTATAATGAATTCTAATCACAAACGTTGTATTAAAAATGTTTCAAAATCATCGCAATATACACGTATTTTCGTAAATACACTTAAATTAAAATAATCTTAATTTTTTAATACAACAATTATTTAAAATTAAAAAAAAACAATGGTTAATACGGCTATATTAAAACGAATTGACATATTTAAGATGATTACGAAATGTTAGGGTTTCATATAAATAATAGGGAATTGAATCAATTAAAACATCCTCATTAACAAATATATCTACTCGTATGCGGTTCGCTGAATCAAAAGTCCATTAAACAGATTCGAATTTAATATGACAATTATACATCTACATGTAAAATAGTTACATTATATATGTAGTTATAATATTTAAGATAAATTTAACGCTAATTACGATATCGATGTACATAGACAAAGGGATCTAGACTATGCTTTATTTGTAATACATCGCTGAAAAAAAAATTTAATTGATGTCAAGAAAAATCAATATGTTATAGACAATGAATATCGGAGTTTTCAAAAACAGTCTTCCATTGATAGTACTAAATTATTGTCTTAAAATTGAACTATAAGTTACCTGTGAAAATATTTTATTCTTAATTATTTTAAGTTATTTGTTCATATTTAAGATATTTTCCAGCCTAGGTTCCTAAGTCTATGAAATATATACGCTTTACTTTTCAATTGTGCATTTAGAGTAAATGTTATCTTAAGGTCGATGTGACGTAAACTCTTACGATGTTTGAATATTGAAATGTGAAAAATCAGAGTCAAAATAAATTTGAAAATTCGAATATTTGACTAATGGTTTTTGGTTACCAATTTTAGTTTATCTAAATAAGTTTGTAAAATACTCATTTTTTGCACTAAATCGGCTTTGATTCTAGTTTTATATTATTATTTAACACAAATGCAATTAATTAAATAAAAATATTTGGGTCTACAATAATATAGTACATTTGCACTCATACAAAAGTGGTCATATTTTGTCTATTAAAAGTCATAACTACAATCTTTGTAAAAAACTAATAATTAATACAGATTTTATTTATTTTTTTATTAATTTGTAATTTATTGATAATTCAAAAACAGGCTTGAATTTTTTCAGCAAACCGTTTTCAACCTCATCGTATTTACATAAATGTAATTTATTTCATATTAATATTACATTTTCAAACTCTTCAACGAATTTATTAACGCTTCATACTCTATTTTAATGCATTTCTTTTTATTTAAGCTTCTTATTTTTGGATATATCGCACACTTAGTATTAAAGTGTAGATTAAATTATTTTTTTTTAATATTATCTATCTTATTCTTTGCACGTAACCGAAACTCTCAATTCGATTTTAATTTAACCAGAATGGCTATGACGTAGAACAATGAAGGGCTCCAGAAGTTGAATCATAAACAAAAGGCACGATATAGATTAACCATTTTAAATGATATTTTTTAGAGGCCCATTTTAGTTTAAGTCCATTCTTTGTGAGAAATAAAAGACTAACAACAATTGTCGAACATAGTCGCTATAATGATTTGTCCTTTTGACATATTTATCATTATTATGCTGCGTTCTCACGACAGCGAGGTCGACGGCGACGTCAAAGTCAGACGTAACATTTTACTTATTCATTTACTATATTTAAGATATAAACAGTATTCATAAACAATACTATATTAAAGCAAACAAAACAGTTTAAACTAATATTAATAATTAAGTTTCTACTAAAAACAAGTTCAAGAAAAAATTAAGTTTCTCCTAATAAATATCTAATAAAAAATTAGAATATTTTTTACAATGGTTTTATATCAAATTACAAAAAAATATAATCACGTTCATAGATTTTAAAGTTGTTAGCGAGTCGCCAGTCACTAAAGTCGCTAAATGCTGAGACATTAAACGAAATAACAACCTCGACTGTCAAAAGAACGTATTATATTTTAATAGTGACTGTGTTCTTCAATTTGTTTGCATATTTTACTTTCATTTGACAAAAAATAGTATAGTTAAATTAGATTAGATTTTAACTGACCATTGATTAATTTTTATTTCATAAAATCTTCGTGTCTATGTACTGTTTTTTAACAATGCTGCTAAGCAGATATACAGTGTGCCCAGTCTGTAAAATACCTATGAAATGTGATTCCTTAAGATCAGCAGGGAATCTGAATTATTTAGAAATAGTTTGTTGAAATCAGCCACGCATTTTTTAAAATTATCTGCAAATCTTTGAAACAAGTTTTTTTCAACTTCAAAATCAGTGATGTGAGTCCTTTTAACAAACTAACTCTAATAGCTGCAGATTCGACCGACCCGTCTTGATAAATCGTCCTTATCAAGAAACGAACTCAACATAATTATGTAGTAACTAAAAATTAGAATTCATCATGTAAGCACTCTGTTTAAATTATTCCTTCTATTTGTGCGATTTTTACAAACTATTTGTTATATGTATATTGGTAACAATTAAGATATATATTTATTTTAAATATTCATCTTTAAACCCACCAAGTTCGTTATTACTAATACTTTTTTTCATGTAAGTAGGAATTAGCCAATAATATGACCATATGCCAACATACGTATACACTTTAATGACACGAACATCCTTTTTGTGATATTTTTATTTTGGTATTTAAAGCTTTAAAATTTAAATTTTGCTTCATAAAAATTATTTATTATTTCGAAAATCTCCAATGAAACACTATTATATCATATTTAAATTATATTATAGGAGGAAAAAACTAAAGGCATCGAGTGATGTTAAGTATGCAGTATAGTGCCATGATTTTATGCCAAGACATTTGAAGTAAGGTGCCTGTGTGTTCACTTGAAAGAAGTAATTTATAATTAACATAGAAAATAATTCTATCCTAAAGATATTGTTATAAATATTAAACGCATTAATATTAATTAATTTAAATAATAACACTGTGCTTGTATTGTATAAGGTTTTTATCACACCAGCGGCCGTTTGTCGTATTCCTGTATGCTATTAAATGCTGTATAGGTGCTTTTATGTTACGCATCAGATTTATAATATAATAATAATTTTAGTCACCGGTTACATAACACATTATTGAAACAAATAATATGAAAAAAAAAATTCAAATACGAGATTGGTCTTTCAAAACATAAAAAAATAATATTTTCGTGAAACTCGTGAGAGATGTCACGGCCGCGCTATTAGCCTACATTCGACAAACGCTTGTGTGAAAAGAATCTGTTATTATATTTTTAACTCATCAAGAACCAAAGTAATTTTATTATCTTAATATATTTTAGTGCTTAAAAGTATTAAATATTAAACTAATTATTTTTAGTGTTATGACAATGGGTATTATTATTTTTCGGACCATCTTACTTTCGTAAATGAATTAACATTTCTTGTGATAGACTAAGTCTCAAGATTGTTTAATTTAAGATTCTAAATTTTTTGTTTTATTGTGTGGACTATTTATTATATTTAATGTATTTTTATACAATGTGTAACATGTACACAATAATTTGCACTTTTACATTGGTCAACGTTATGTGTTAAAATGTATACTTTTTCATTTCAAAAATATGATTTAGCTTAAAAATAAATATCGTTGTTGACTACTATTGCATTTTTTATTTATTTGTCTTGTTGAAAATAAATTGAAGTATTTCTAAAATTTTATCATAAGGGTTCCAAATGAGACGATCAGTAACAATTTCAGAAAATCTTTAATTTTAATAATTGCTTCTTTTTTTCTTCAACTATGCTGTACAAACTATATTCGCTTAAATTAGAATTAGCAATTAATAATTGCACGTAAAAAAACTTAACAAATAGGTACTTTCAACTTTTCGATTGGAATGAACGATTATTACATTACGTAATATAATAATTATTTTTTACAATATTTATAATAATAAACTCTATAAAATGAAAATTATCTATCAACAAGCAGTCACAATCGCTCAATGATATGTTAAAATTATTTTTGTGTTTTTTATTATTGCGTTCTAAGTATTAATGTATGAAAGTATCGAGTACGCAACTACGTCTACGGGCTGGCGTCGCGTCGCGGCGGAGCGCGGCTCTACGACACTAGGTTGCTCCTGTCCGTGGCGCCCTTATGGTTCTGACCCTTGAAGTCTTTGAGACGGATTGGCGAAGACTCGCTGCCCGAGTCGCCCTGAAAATTATCAAAGTGCTTATCGGTGCATCGCTTACATTAAATTGCTGAAAATATTCATTTGGATAAGGAGGAAAAATGGAAAGATATAATTTTGTAGATATAAATATTACTCCGTCGCTTATCGATCGTGTTATACATATGTACTGCTAGAATATAATGTTTATAACACCTAAAGATTTACATTTTAACGCAATAAAAACATCAAAAGCATATATGGATGATGTTAAGCAATTATGTTTCAACCCACAAAAAGGCTAATTCGGAGATATTGATATATTCTGATAATGCGTTATGTATTTAACATTATTCAAATATGTTTCAAGTCATCTAAAATAAATAAATACGAAAACAGTGTTTTAATTTAATGTTTAGAATATTGAAGTGTGTGTTACATTTTTTGCGATCTGCAATAACGTATATGACATTAGAAAAACTTTTTATTATAACAATCGGCGTTTAATTCATCTTTTGTCAAAATAGAAAAGAAAATAAGGATATATACATCTTCAAATAATTGTATCAATACTAAGTTTGACATCCTTAAACGCCATTTTCTAAAAATAATTCCGTGTGTCTTGAAACATTATTGCTTATCAGAGTCCATATATGTAAGTAATGGCGCTTAAAAGTATTAAACAAGATTCTTTTTATAAATAAACAAAACAACTGTGACTGAAATGAAAAGGGTAAACGTGATAAGTGCATACGTTGGCACCGAGGGAGGTGGTTTCTTGTAGGAGCAGCTCGCTGTCGGTGCCGCGGGACTCTTTGTTCTTGAGGATGGAGCGCGAGCGCGAATCGCTCTCGAGGAACCCGCCACCACCGCGCTTGTTACCGTTCTTACCTACATATAAAAATACATAAATTCAAAATCCTGAGTGAAATAAGTAGTAGTTTTAATGCAACAATTTGTACTTGTAATACATTTTTGAAAAGTTTATAGTTCTTGTGCTTATTAATACACAATATTTATCGGAATCGCTCATGATTGTCGCTTTGTTGTCAATAATAAAAAGATAAAAGAAATAAAAAGAAAAATTTAAAAAATCGTTATAATTAAGTTTATAGGTATCTGCTGAGTGATCTCTGAGGTTCTAGTCTCTAGTTTACTTGTAATTATAAATATATTTGTGAGAGTGAAGACGAGCGATCTCTCCTCGGGAGAGAGAGGGTGCGTACTGCCGATTTATAATAGTAACTAACCAACCATCGAGTTAGCATAGACAAAATACTGTATTATTCACTTGTATGATATATTCCTAACAGTATTATCCGCAATAAAAAGATAACTTTTAAATAAAAATTGAAAAATCGACATGGTTAAGTTATATAAAAATCTCTACCTATCCTTTATTTCTATAAAATTATCGCTGTTTCAAAGATAAAAACTTGCCAAATAATATATGGTGATTAATAATCCTTGTCGCTATGCCTCTCGGCGGCCTCTTCTCCTCCTCCGACCATTCCTGCATCAAATTTATAGTGTAACAAGTTTAGCTATGTATATATTGTTATAATATATACCTTTGTACATATGTATGTCTTATTAAATAAAAAACAATTTTGTAATAATCGAATGAGGTTCGTGCAAAAGTGACATACAATTTACACTTCGTAGGGGATATATCTACATCATGCAAACAATAGTGTAAAAAGAAACAAAAATTTAAACTCTGAATATAATACGATGAAAGTCGCGCTTGCAAAGGTTCTCTATTCAGACGATTAGCGCACGGAGCCCAGACTGACCTGTTGAAAGCGCGCTTTTCTGTGTTTGGGCTTAGCGTCGTCGGCGGCGACGGGCGAGTCGTCTATCGGCTGTGGCAAGCTCGAGCGCGAGGCGTCCAGCGGCCGACCGGGTTCGGCGCCCGCGCACGCGGCGCCCGCCCCAACGCCCGACAAGCTGCCCCGAGAACCGCGCGGCGAGCCTTCGCCCTGCGAACCTTTCGCACACAAAACGCTTCCGTCCCCCGAGGCGCTCTTGCGCACACCATTAAATTCCGCCGAAACCCCGCCCCCGCCCTCACCCGTGCCGCCACCGCCGCTACCGTCCAACGGATTCACATACAAGTTTGACGAGTCGTTCTCGCACGTGATGTCGCCCTCTGAAGGAAAAGGGTGCGTAAGGCATGATGCAAATGTATCTGCAATGTAAGACAGAGGCATATGGAGCCACGCACGCCCAGTTTGAACAGTACAGTGTGGGTCGCTCGAACGGAACACGAATAACACAGGTGCTAAAGTGATGTCACAGTGAAAACATTCATTCCACGATTATAAAAATGACTAAAGGAATATGCTTAAAAACGTCTTTACAAACCCATCAAAAGAACTTTTTATAATGCTTATTTAGAAAAAAAATAAAGTGAGCAAAATATAAAAAAAAAATATCCATCAACAAACAATGTCGATTAACGACAACAGACAAACGGTGTTACAGTGGGCAATTGAGGTGAAGGAATTATAAAATATTTATCGTAATGCGATAAATAATTGCAAAAAAGTTAAAACGAATGTTAAAGAAGCACGTACCGGGGCTGTCGAGACTGTTAGGCGTCGCCTCGGGCAGCGCGCGCGGCGCCGGGTGCCGCTGCAGGCACGCCAGCTCCACGCACACCGGTTGCCGCAGGTCCGACGTCGACATTGGCATCAGCTGTTCGGCGTCTATGAATTCTTTGTAACCCTACATAAAAACACATTATTAACAACCACGTATAGACTTTCGGGAATTTTAGCTAATTTTATTCTTACAAATTATATAAATTTAAATGTGTATAGGTATATATCTACTAGATAATAATAACTAAATTTAGTTATTTTAATTTGAATCGATCTATAAATAAAAAAAATAACAAAAACTGTAAATGTAAATTAAAAAGATAAAAATTGAATAGTTTTACTATTTTCAGATTCTTGTTTTATTTTAATAAAAATAGTGGAAACGTCGTTAACAATACCTTTTAGCTTGCAAAGAAATACAGTAAATTAAAAATTCAAAGCCTGTACTTACTGGTAATGCTGATGGAAAAAATTAAATGTGATTAAAATAAGATTGTTAGCACCCTCTCATAAACATCAAAGAAAGAAAACTCAAGTTATTTTGCAAACACGCAATCAAATAAAATCATATGTTAGTACCTTGAACGTGCAAAAACAACATTCAAATTCAGAAGGCAGCTGATCCAAGTCAAGCTGTTTTTCAGCCATCTTCTTTTCCTAGAAAAAGAAGAACATTTTGGTAATAGGTACACAAACTCCATAAACGTCAACGAATAAAAATTAATCTCGGTTAACAGTTAACAAAATACTTTTTATCGATGAGTCCAATGACAATTCACCGCGGAGATTAATTCTAGCGAGGCAACGGCATCGTTAAAATATGTAAATATATAAATATAATATATGAAGCAATAATTCTAATAAGCCTAAAATAAAAAGCGCTACTAGCCAAGTGATTTTGATGAAATAATGTCTTACTGGTGTCGGGTCGGGATTAATGAGCAAGCGTTTCTCCGGTGAGCCCAAGCCTTCGCTTGAGAAGCGACGTTCCTTTTTAGGACTGCTCTGAAACTACATACTGGTGTTTTAATTACAAGCCTTTCGTGTACCTACCTTTATATATTAAGTAGATTCGTTTTGATACGATGGAAATAAAATTGAGATAAAATAATAACAAAACAGATAATGTTGCATTTTCTGTTTGAGCATGATTTGATAGTGTATGTAAAAATATTATTAATCAATGCAAGCTTTGTATAAAGCATTTTGAGCTTTATTATTTCGATATTACATTATGTATTTACTTATCTATATACATTTTCTATTAGAGTATTTCGATTCTTTAATGCGAATTCTTACCTGAACATTGTCAGCAGTCTGCGGTATCTTATTGCCAAGAGTGTGTTCATATTGTTTGTAGCAGCCAGTAGTGGCCGGCGCTTCGCCCTCCAGACTAGTCGCGTCCGCTTGTGACAGGTTGTGTCCTGGAGACACATACCATCTTAAGTAGCAACGCTTTCAATGACGGCCTCCGATTTATTTCCATTAAGCGTTCACATTACCTATTTGTATGTTTTATATAATAATTTTATACGAATAAAACGACATTTAGAACAATTAATGAAGCGGCGTGAACTACAAAACACACATTCCACACGAACAGTCTAAAAATCCAGCGTTCTCCGGATACACACAACGTACAGTCCACAGAAGAAATGAGTGTTAGTTTTATGAAGCGTTAGGCTTACGCTGACAATGTAATCGACCTTAGATAAAGTGTCTTCGTCGCACATCGCAAGCTACACGCGACGCGAACCCGACCCCTAGCTACGGACATAATAATAAGGGGTCGAGTATGACGACTGTGCGATAGTAGCAAGTAGCTCATCTGGCGTCGTCTCTCGCCTCAATGAGGACGCATTTGTCACCTGAAGACAAGGAATAAAACACTCTGATACACCTCTTTGGAACCAACGAGTGAATATAGCTGTAGCTGCGATGTAACGTGATCTGTTTGATTTTGAGTATGCCTGCGAGTCCGGAGAGCTAAACGATGCGACGTGCACTCAACCAGCATCCTTCGCATTCATTAACACTGATACACAATCGAGCACTTAACACATAAAGCATGCGTGCAAACGGTGAAAGTTACGAACGAGCAAAGAACACATGACATGAACAAGCGAAAGGCATAAAGAACGTTTTACATACTGACCTGTGTCTACAATGACGTCGATGAGATCCATGCTCTTGGCGAACGCGTCTCGCAAGTTAATGTGGTGGAAGGAGACAATGGACCCCTCCCGCTTAGCGCGCTCGAGCGCCTCACGACGCTTGAGGGCCTTTTCTCGCCGCATCTGATTCTTGTAAAACTCGGCGAAATTGTTGACGATAATGGGGATGGGTAACGCAATTACCAACACGCCGCAAATACAGCAAACTGAGCCGATGACCTTGCCCAACGGGGTCGTGGGGTAAATGTCACCGTATCCGACTGTGGTCATGGTGATGCCGGCCCACCAGAACGTTTCCGGAATAGAAATAAATTTAGTCCCCGGCTCTTCTTTTTCGGCAAAGTATGCCAGCGAAGAAAATATAAGCACTCCCATCGCGAGGAACAACATGAGCAGTCCTAGCTCTTTGTACGAATTTCTGAGCGTAAAACCAAGCGATTGTAACCCAGTCGAATGTCGGGCTAGTTTTAGAATACGCAATATTCGCATGATACGAAAGATTTGTACAACGCGGCGCACATCTTGAAACTGGTCTGTCGCGTTTTTATTAGTTTCAAGTAGAAAAAGAGACACGAAATAAGGCAATATAGCCAACAAATCGATAACGTTCAGTCCACCTTTGAAGAACTTCCATTTGTCCGGTGAGGCACTAAATCGCAGCACGTATTCGAGCGTGAACCACGTGATGCACACGGCTTCGACCATGGCCAGCTGCGGGTTGTCCATGAGAGTGCCCTTCTCGTCGTACACTTGCATTTGAGGAATGGTGTTGAGAGTGAGCCCTATTGTGGACAGCACGATGAAGAGGATCGAAATAACTGCGATCACCTGCAAGCATCCAATGATTGAGCGAAAGACGCTCCCCGCCACCGTACTGTCACACTTCAAAATCGAATTGTCAGTTGTGGTATGATATAAGTAGTAGTAACAGTATAGTAATAGTAGTAGTATTACAATTGGTGTTAAATAATGCAAGTGTCTATACAGAAATAACAAAATTTTTGTACATCGGTAGATCTTAACAGTGGAGTATGTAAGTAATAGGTAAGAATAAATATGTAGCCTTATTTATGTATTTACAGTTTTTAGCACAATTTTAATTATTCCAATGTAACATAATTGACCTTAAGAATACGCGATTTTGGTGTTAAAATAACATCTATTGGTGTTTTTTTGTTAGTAGTGTTGTGTGGTCGAGGTGTAGTAAGTAAAAATATACATGTACGTTAATGGACGGACATGCGTTTAGTCGAGACAGATGTAATGGTTTATGTTAAACAACGCGCGTTCGTCCATCGTTCGCGTCGGTTAGTCGGATCAGTACGACGAAGCGGAAGCGCTGGTGGGTTTGGGGAGTGGGTAAAGAGTACGGGAGCGCCAGGATGGAGAGGGTGCGAGACGCCGGCGGACGACGCTCAGCCGTGGTGGGAGGCAGCGCGGGCGCGGTGCGCGCACTGCGGACGCTGGTCCGCAGGGCGCTGCGGGCCGTCCCGTGCGACCCCGCACGCGGGCCGCGGAGCGTCGCCGGCAGCGGCTGGTCACATCGCGTAAGCCCATCCCATATTTGCAATTTTTACGACAACAATTAAGCTTTGTTTTATAAAATGTGCTCTCGATTGGAGAACTATCCACGCGGCTGTGAACATTAAAAATATATGTAACAAGAAGTTGTATAAGACACGAAGGTGCCATATTCCAAAGGCATATTTACGAATATTTTGATAAAAAGTAAACAAATAAATTTTAAATTCATTAAAGCATAAAAGTAAACAAAGCAGCTTTGATAAAAAAAATGCATAACAAATGTGTACCTACGATACCTTATGTGATATTATTATTTAAAAAAATCAATAATTTTATTCTCAACCTGTTCCTAAAAATAATCGAAGCTACTTTATTTAATACTTGAGCACAACTTAAAAATATTGCAATTATGTAAAGCAATATTTCAACTTTTTTTACTTAAACAGAAATTAAAAACCTCAAGAGGTCACTATGAAGGTTACGCCAATCATACTTAAATATTCTCTCAAATAAATTTAGCCTCATACCGAAGTACTAACTAAAATCTAACATTAATCTTTTATCAAAAGTAGGTAATATACCTACATATAATAGTCAAAGTAATGAACTTAAATAAACTTTTCACTTTATTGATACGAAATCATATAGGATCTTTAGACGAAAATATCACGATCTAAATAGATATAAAATTTAAGATTTATGAAATTTAATTAAATAATTTTTTTAATTCTTCTTCGATAGCAACAAAGAAGGAGTTCGTCATTTATCATGTGACGCGAAACAAAAATAAACCATACGAAGCCGAAAGAAAACAAATAGCAACGGAATAATAAATTAACCTAAATTATGAAATCAATATAATATGGCGTACATGTGGATAAACCATTAAACTCCTCGATATATGTAGAACCAGTAGATGAAATTCTCATACTTACATAGATGGGCGTCTATACGTTGCTGTTGTCGAAAATCTCAAAGTAGGCAAACATTGCGACTTGCTTCTAAGTGGAAGATATTTGAACAAGGATATCAGGCAAATTCGACAAAAGCGATCAGGTCACGATACAACATCGGAACACAACACCACATTCCATTACACAAACAACGAACTGTCTACTCAGAAGGTAAGAGAGATAGATGTTATTCATGCACCACAGTACAACATTGACAGCTCACATTACAACCCATCCGTTTCATATGCATGCTTATAACATAACCGTAATAAAAGTCAGGACAAATTTGTGTATTAAATGGTAAAACATATGGTTAAAAACATAATATTGTTATTTATAAGTAGGTACGACTAGTACGAGTATATATACAGTGAACTGTGCAACATTTATTACATGTATTGTTTCTTATTCAATCGTTTACATTGACACAGTGCGTTCCCTTATGAGGTAAACTCAACTATTTATAATGTGCAAGGCTGTGTATTGTGTACCTGGCTTTGTGAAGTTGTTATATAAAATAATTTTATATACCTTAAATTGTGAAGTATTATAAAACTGTGCAAATGTGTAATAAAGTAAACCTTAGCCCACAGTGTACATAAGCATCTATTTCTACATAAATTTGAAATATAAGAGAAACATTTTAAATTCATAAAATAGAGTCCTTAATACCTTTCACTTATAGACATAAATCCTTAGCAGCTTGCTGGAGTATTAATATTAATTTGTATAATTAACAATAATATTAGGTTAAGCATCAGTCAATACGTTACCCTGGCTGCGATGCTCGTAGTCGGTTTCTCTAGTAAATCCCACAGCCACTTCTGGTACTGAGCACAAGTACCCTGACCGAATTCTTCTTCTTCTCTCTGTCGCAAACTTTCCGCTTCTTTTCTCATTTCTTCGTGCACGTGCTCCTTCCGCTGGTGATATTTATGTTGACAACACGACTCCAGATACAGTTCGTCTACCCCCCAATACTCTAGATCATCACTAAACGCCAACACGCACATCTCGTCTACCAAGTGTAATTTGCCAGTCCGATAGAAGTTTAAGATTGAACTAAAACTTTTCGGATGCCTGAAATCAGAGATAAAATGAGCTATAAATGTCTTTCTGAATATAAATTTAACTCAGATCTGAAATGTATAAACAAATAGGTGTGAAATAATAGTCTATACCAATTTGTGTTCTATGAGAAATATTTGGAACTTTTTAATTCTTTGCGTTTATTTTGGTGGACTAAGTGCGAGACGAGCATGAGTCATAGACAGGAAATTCTCAAACTTGTTATAGTTTCTTGATTCCACGCCGAGAAGAACAAAATATTGTTAATAATTACCTATCAAAAAAATATTCATTATCTTGTAACGAGTAGTCATCGCAGAGTTCTGTGATAGCTTCATGCGTATTGCAGTCGCGCAGTCTACCAAGCCGTGTGTGCGGCAGTCTCTCCAGCGTCCGCCATAGCACCTCGTGCCGAACGCCACCGACGTTGATTATGACTCGTTTACTAAGAGCTTTCGCTCGAAGCATCATAAACGGCTCCGGCGGTAATGATGACATCGACCTATAAGTATCAATAACAATGCTTTACTGATTTTATAGTTTCAGTACAGTAAAATAACAGCCTGTGAAAATTAAACAGCTGAAAATGCAGGCCTCTAGTATTGTTAAAGAGAAAAATAGACGGTTAATCCATTACGGTAGGTATTCACTGCGTATCGATGAATATACATTATACATATGTATGTACACGTGTCACATTTTCTCCAGTCATAAGCAAGTTTCCTTCATCGCCAAACACGATATAAATTTAAACACAAAATATAGCATTTGAAAGGTCAAAATTGGGTTGATCTAGAGATGAACTATTACATAAGACCATCAGTTGAGAACGACGTCTTCCAACCCGGCCACCTCAACTGTGATTTTTAATCCCCGACCAAAAACGAGGGGTGTTATAAGCTCGACGTGTGTATATGTGTGTCTGTCCTTGGCATAGTAGCTCCCTTATTAATGGACCAATTTTGATATTTAAAAGTTATTAGCTTTTTTCTAGTCGTTGAAAGGATCTGAGCAACATCTATTGATCTAATCGCCACGAAATTTACTATACTATGAAAGATATTAAAATTACATAATTGCGTAATTTGACCTGATGCAGCAGGATCATCTGGTACCAGCAAGATACACAATTCTCTCACCGACTTACAGTAGAAGTATCGTGTTGGGTCGTAAATATGGTCTCAATTAATTGATTGTCGGTTTTTTCTTAATTTTCAATCTTATTTTATCTTATAAGAAAGATAAAAAAAATGTAACGCTAAAAGTCTGGTACCTGGAGTGCGCCCGCTGCAGCGCGGCTGCAGCGGCCGCGGCGGATTGCGCGGGCGCAGGCGCCGGCGCGAGGCCGCGGTCGAGCTGCGCATCGTGCGCGGGCGCCGCGAAGCCCATGGGCGCGCGCGGGGGCGAGTCGCCCACGTGCCAGCGCGCGGCGCCGCGGCCCGCCCCCTCGCCCCCCATGCCGCTAGCTCATCGTGTCACACGCTGCCGCCCCATCCGCCCAAAAACGCTATTCAGTTGCAATTCAATCCTGAAATAATTATAAAACCATATTAAGATATCTTCAGTATAATTTTTATTATTCGCAAAGAAAACCCTCTTCTTAACAAAATTCTAATAACTAACTGATATAACACATAGCCTAGCTAATCGGAAAGAAGGTAGAAGCATTTTTACACATAATTCCGTATATAATGTTAGTGAGCATTTTTTATTTCGTCTCCAAAAGAATTAAATGCGAAGCAAAATTCGTCATTTTAGGTGGTGAAATTTTCGATGTCACCAAGAGAAATCTCATTGACTACCTGACTATTTAATAAAATATGTTACGTATTTAAAATGATTATACAGTTTTATGTAAATAATAATATGGCGCAATTTGCCAAACAGAAGTTTGTCTTGGTCTGGGTATTTGTATTGTGTGTTTCCGGACCCCAGACACAGGATCATGAGATGGAGAGCCGTTGAGTGTGAAATGTTTATTATATTTATTATTTTATAATTTTTGTTGCATTTCTAACTCCTTATCTATCAACCTTTTGTTTAAAAATCGATTAGGAATGGAAACTGTCGTCTGCACCTGCTGACAACATTGTAACTCTTTTATTTATTCACGCGCCCTCCTCGTGTCCTACTAACACATTGACCTCTCCTTCCCTCTACAACGACAACCATCAACTGATATAACAGTTAATTACTTTAACCATCGAATAGTATTTTTTGTACGCTATTTATTGTTTTATTATAAGTTATGACTTTAAGGTTCTCTTCTTCATTACGTGTTTGACTCAAAAATAATTATATATTTGAAAATTCTTGTTGATCTTGTAACTTGAATTATCCTTTAAATCATTATATCATACACTTACGGTAAAAGAAAATGTCCTAAGCAAATAATGTGACTGATTGCGAGTATTTATTAGGACACGATCGAGAGCGGTGGGCGGAGGCAATCGATTACCAGATCGCGTGGCGCGCCCTGCCTGTATCAAGCCTTCAGATCGACCCTAATCTAATAATAGCATTCACTGCATTCGCCCAACTTCGGCACTACTGTATCATATTTGTTTTTATTCCATCTAAATACACTATCTTATTAAACAAAAGTATTTACCATTTGAATTTACAATACCAGGTTAAAAATTCATATTTAAACATAATTATATACTGTAACTCATACGTAAAAAACGTATGAGTTACAGTAAAATACCAAATCAGATTTCTTAAACGGATTTAAGAAGTATAAAGATATAATGTTATATGTATATATTGTTATTTGTTATTATAATATGTCAAAGATTATAAAAATCCTTAGTCTAGACACATAAATATAATTGAAATATGTCTTTGTTATTTCGGAATAATTGCTTTTCCCTAATTCTAATGAATTTTTACACGCTATCAAACCAAACACACTGTCTATTTGTCATATATTCGAGCTAAGATTCAAAATAAGTAAATATTGATCCTTTTGTACCTGTGTATGTGCCTGTGGATAAATTTTTAAATAATGTATTTTAAATTAAAAGTTTTTAAAGTAATTTTGTTGCTGCGTCGACATACCTAAACTCAACACTTACGAAGTCGCGAGACGTTTATATATAATTTCTAATAATAACAAATATTTCTGGACATCGTCAATTTCGTTACTACACACTTCTTTGTTATATGGCGTGACATTACTCCAATTTGTGATAAACACATAATAAACTAACTTATACTTTGCTAACACAATGGAACAGCCGAATATTTTCATCGAAATAAAAGCTTCGACCTTGTTATAATATAAGATGTTGGTTTTTATCAACCTTGACTTAATATTCGACTGCAGCAAAAAGCTTTGTCATCATAAAAGATGCTTATGTTTTGGTTGGTTTGTCTTGGGATAATTAGGAGCTAGCAACCACATTTTTTTTTCCGAAACACGTATGTCTTTACAATTTATTTGTGTGTTTTTTTTCCATTTTTTTTGTGATTTAGTATAGTTTTTCAGGATACCTTCTTTGATTCAATTAATTTTACTATAATCGACGTTAAAAAATTGTTCATTGATTCGAATTATGAACGTAACTTACTCGTACAAGTTAAAATAATAATTGAATAGAGAACGGAAAATGCAATAAAAGAACATAAATGAAAAATTCTTGTTCAAACCGTTGTCTAGACTAGTCGAGAGTCTTAAAGACTCTTGATCCACGGTTTAGAGAACCTACTGAAGCATCCATTCAAGCTCAAAGTGTTGTTTCGTAGGTGCTTATTTGCTTATCTAAATTTACATTTAACTAGTTGCTACCGTGGCATCATCTACGTGTTTTTGAGTTGTTTGCTTATATTGTTTTATCTTTGACATGCATCGTAGCCAGATAAAATACACTTTTTTTAAGTCTTGTCATAAGCTTTAACATAAAAGTTTTACAAAATTGATCAAACGAACAATTACAATTTTAAAATTAGAAATAGGTTCCACGAAAAATATATTTAAATGATTATGATATCCTCATACGATGCTTTAGTTGTCTCCAAACCGAAACATTCATTAACCAATTAAGTAATTAGAGTAGACAAAAATGTTGATGGATTTTTTAATATTAATAATAACAAAACTTCAACTCATATCACCGTAACCACTCCTAATTTTTTTAAAGATTGATATTAGTAATGTAAGTATTTAAATAAATTATGTCTTACAATTATTATTTCATTCCATGGTATCCAACAAGAACTAATAAACAGATTTGTTACTGGATGAAATGTTTGTTCAAATCAAAGTAGAGATATCGAGAACTAAATTAGATTGAATACTTTGCGTTGCGTTGGCCGACTACGCGATTAAATAGCATAATCTGCTTTTTATTATTTATACAGTTACAGAGAAGTTACATACATAATAAAAGAAAAGGGAAAGAGAGCGTTTACTGTAAAGAGGCTAGAATTGGGAGGAGACAGCCTCCGTATTGATCTCGAGCTGTGGACGGGATAGGCGTGGAGGCGCCGCCGGTAGTAAATAAGTTCATATCAGCCTCCCGACTCTGTCAACTGCTATACCCACTTATTCAAATACTGCCTCAGAACGTTCAAAGACTGTTACGTAAACGTTGGCATTTAAACATGATGCTGAAAATAGTTTTCAATCCTATTTTAGATTCTATATATAAAGGCTTCATGAAATAAAGGTAAATCTCATTGGTATATCATTCTAATAAAATATTGACTCTCAATGTTTCTTGCTTGGTTTATAAATATCAATGGTCATGGATAGGTTAGATGCACATTTTTGTTTAGTATCAAAGCACTCTTTAGTTAAGTTGATCGCAGTTTAACAATGCATATCTACCTGTTATCTCACACCACTCGACAGATATTGTGACGTTGAGACCCATTGAACTAAACTAATCTATACATTATCTTGTCTGATACAAAACAAGTATTTTGTTGTTTTTTTATCATATCAGGGCTTGTTATAATTTTAAAAATATATAATAATATAAACATGTTTCACAAATATGAAAAAAATGGATTATAATTTATTAAAATTTAAAGTATAGTATACTTGTTTAACTTAGCTATATATTTTTATAATTACTTTATTCGAAGGTAAGAAAATTTACTGATTATAAAACTCTAAAAAAATAATTAGTATAAAACTCGGGACTCTACATTATAAAAATATATACATACATATGGTATAACTGCCAACCAAAACAAAGAGGAATAGGTTTTAAATTTTCGATCCTCTTACAATCTCCACTTGTTTAACAATTTGTCCGCCGTCTCAATAGACAGCATGACGTCTAAGATCCGTTGAACCGAGCTAATCTATAGATCTCGAGGCTATATTCGACGCGACTTGAGAATCCTTGACCTTACGACCTAAATACATAAAACTGTCAGTACTTATTTAAAGACTAGAAATTGGCAGATTATATATTTTTATGTTTCCTGTACTAGCCATCCGCTCCGACTGTGCACGAGCTAAATTAAGATTACACTCAAAATGTTTCATTTAATAAACATATCAAAAACAACATTCCCGGCATTCTTACCAACCGTACCCACATCATGAATTCCTTCGGCACAGGTATGCGAACACATAGCTTAATCAACATGTAGCCGTGTTAACCAAGGGGCGCAGGGTTGAATTCTGTTGTGTTACAATCGTTACACGATTTTCAGACTGTCTGTCTATTTGTCAGTTTTTGCATAAACCGCTGTTCTCTTATATATGGACGCTGATAAGCAATACTGTATCAAGCCACATGGACTTCATTTTGAGAAAGTCACGTCTAAAAATGTCAAACCTGTTCTTAATAAATTAGTTTA
Source organism: Hypolimnas misippus (assembly GCA_037950945.1). NCBI lineage: Eukaryota > Metazoa > Arthropoda > Insecta > Lepidoptera > Nymphalidae > Hypolimnas > Hypolimnas misippus. The sequence goes on along the minus strand of JBBEEQ010000025.1, from coordinate 8,293,427 downwards.
AAGAAGTATATATCCGACTTACTTGATTTTTTACCGATTAGATTACTTGATTTTATTAAATAATGTTACATACGTGACGCATTATCAGAGTACATCAATATCTCCGAAATTGTCTTTTCGTGGGTTGACACATTATTGCTTACCATCATCCAATTATTGTATACACATCACACATTTAACCTTACACTAATATAGTTATCTATAAGATAATATATGTAATATTATCTTATAGATAACTTACAAACTAAGGGTCTACCTGCTTGGGTTAATGCGAGGTTATTTAGGAGTATTTTTAATTATAATATTGCAGAATTTCTTCTATTTATTACCTTCTATTAAATTATTTCAAAACAATAATTTTACCTATCATTAACCAGTTAAATCTTGTCGCAAACCCAAAATGAAATAAATATACCTATTCTAAATTACTAAAAGAATGTTTTCAATTACAGAAAATAATTAAAAATATAAAAATTTATCTTATAATGATAAATATTGTGTTAGTTGCTTTAAAAATAAATTGAATTAATATTAGAGAACGTCAGAACCTACCTCACCCTATCCCTTACAGTGCCTCCAATTCCCCTTCCTCTATTATTTCATCAGTTCATTTATAGGGTCCAAATAATACATCGTTTAGTCGTTTTTCCACTATTTACATTATTTCCTTATCATTCCTTTGACGTAAAAGTGCTCACTGTAACTTATCTACTAGTATGAAATATATAAATCATCCCGTTTGATTACTGGCATCACGCCACGCAATAATCCGAACTTACTGGTTTCATTACGACGATCATGTTTAGTGAAAGTAATGATTTACTATACCGTATACATTTGTTAAAACGATTAAGCTTTTTTATAAATTTATTCTTAACTAGCTAGCTCGCGATTTCACTTGGTTACTGCTTCGCTCGTATGCGTCGTAGCGTGATGTAATATAGTCTATATTACTGATGTGATGTAATATAGCCTTCCTCAATAAATAAACTAACACAAAAATAATTTTTCAATTCAAACCAGTAGTTCCTGAGATTAGTGCGTTCAAACAAACAAACAAAGTCTTCAGCTTTATAATATGAGTATAAATTTTTATTTGTGCTTTTATTAGTTTATCGCTGTGACATACATAAATATATTTTGACACAAACTAAACATTCGTATCTTTAACATTTCGTATTATTAACGTTCTTATTTTAAACATTTAAAATAAGAACGATTTAAATACCAATAAAATTACGGGTTCCGATAACGCTAGGTAACGTGATGCCATTGCACATTGATAATTGTATTCAAGTGTTTTAAATATTTTATGTATAGCGTTATAAAGCGAAGCGAATATCAAACGTCAACATTTAACAAATTTCATGCTTATCTTATATTGCAAACTTGGCTAACATCCAACGAATAAAATTTTTGGATCGTAAATCTTAAAAAAGAAATATTTTTATATTTTTAGGAAAACTGTGATAGAAGATAATCAATATTCATAAAATCAATACTAACAAATATGAAATGTGGTTTTTAAATTTTTAACTAAATCAACATCGACATCAGACAATGCCGTTACGTACAATTGAGAGCATAAACGTGTTCAGAATGTTAGTAGGCTCTACGAACCGTAGACGTACCGTAGCTGTCTTCTACAACGTTATCTATGTCCTTTGAGCATACTAGTTACTGTAACTCATACAACTCTAGTAATTGAATTCACCATGTGCATGAATAAACCATGTCAATAGCAACGATTCAATGGAACCAAGCGAAGCCAATATACCAATGCGCTGACTCATAATAATTGTATACTGACTCAGCGTTATTGGCTCAAGACGGCACTTTGTGTGGAAGTCTTTCGTGATGAAAAGTCTAGCTTCATGAATAAATTATTTTCTTATCGTAATGATAGATTGGTTTTTATTTTGTTAAGTTATTGTTTACGTAATAAATACATAACTACTACGTACATATAACTTACTTTATTTTTCTACGTTCAAAACATATTCTCAAAGCTCACATGACGCATATGATGTATTTATACAAAATCATTGACTAACTAAGACAAATGATTATTATTAAAAAACAAAACATAAAAAGAGAACGAAAATTATTTATATAAAGCTGTAAGAAAACAATTAACTAATAGGCTAATATAACAATAAAATACTTCTTTTGAACTTACGCTGCTGTAACTATAAGTGCTAAACGAATTTAACTCTTTATTGAAACAAAACGTAGTTATGTTTTAATGAGACGATATTGAACGCCAATTACTCCCTCATATATCAGCTAGTAAATCAAGCCGACATTTAAAGAGCTGGTCCCCAGGGTTTCCCGCATTCAATTTAACCCTTCATTTAATTTACGTATTGCTTATGTATCTATATATCTACTACCATAACATCAAGTGTATTTTATTATATTATGTGTAATGGTTTAGGAAAACTTTGGAATTATACATGTGTTTGAATTGATCTCGAGCTCAGCGGTGAAGAAAAATATCGTGAGCAAAAACCTGCATGTGCTGGAAGAGATTCTGACACATGTATGTACATCCGCCAGTCCGCAGTGAAGCAGCGTTGTGGACTAATCTCTAATTTTCCCCTTAAAAGGAGAGGAGGCTTTTGCCCAGCAGTAGGACCTCTACAGGCCGTTACTATTACATTATTCAAAATTTGGTTCATATATTTGAACGCAAAACTTTTATATAGCTAAATAAATAAAAAAATTAAAAATAGAAATAAAAAAACAACGATATTTGGATATTTTTTTATCCAGAATATATGATACATAACTTCAATTAAATTACCTCTCTCTCGAAATATTTGGAATTCGCTCAATGTTATTATTAGCGTAATGAATTTTTAACTCGCGTATAACAATAGAATAAATTTTCTACGCCATTAAACTAAATGAAATTATAGCGAGTGGTTCGCAACTAATGACAGCAATCATGGTGATGTTTATCTGTGTCTTTACGACGCTATTGACGTGAAATAAATTATGCTATAATCTACAGGTCGATAAATATGACTAACGTTCAATAAATCATCTATCATATAACATGTTAGAACGATATCCAAACTTATTATGAAACGGCATTTGCTTTTACAGGTTTTTCAAAGTAAAACGAAGTAAAGAACTGGAATAAGACATAAAATGTTTTATGTGGCTGTTGATCAGTTTATTTGGTTTCAGCTCAGCATAAAAGAGGTCAGTCGTTTCCTTGTCATTACCACTTGTTTGTTTTTTCGAATACAACAAGTGAACACCTATTTATGTTAAGGTATGCGTTAAGTTTTTTTTTTATACTAATTTATAGTTACATAATTATTTCATATTTACGAAGTGCATATTTAGGTAAAACCTTTTTATTTACCTTTAAAAAGGTCTAATTTATTGCGATAATAATTTTCTGATGTACTCGTAGATTAATTCTCCCCTTCTTTATGTGCCTTGCGTTTTGTATGATCAAACGAACGGTATGTATAGTATTTCGTTTAAATGCATTTTTGTCATGCAAACTACATACATAAGGATCTTAATATGTTTTTTGCCTTAAATTCAATTACTAACGGAAGAACGCGTGGTATAATAATAAATAATCAATTAAAATTGAACCAATTATATAATTTAAATTTTACTCTATAGAGCATCGCTAATGGAATTCCATTCGCTTCATTTCATAAACTAAAAAGGGCACTGCACACACGACACTAACGACTTGACATACGCGAACAATGACACATAAAATTCAGCAGCAATTAGGATAGCGTGAGACATGAGCGCGGTACCTACACTCTCGCTTATTCATACATTGCTTCGTGACAGATCGCGAGTACGTGACGTGTCCGTCCGCTTTTAGCCTGACAAGTGTTCTTGGCATGCCTCCCGGGCTCTTCCGATTTTCTTTCACACTACAAAACCCGAATTTTCATCGACATCGTACAATTTGGGACGGTCATTCCCTTGAGCATTATTATATTGAATAACTAATATAGAGATTTAACAACGGTACTTTTCTAGATGTCTGGCTAACTCAACTAATACCACATTATAAACTTAATATCGAAATATTTTATATTAATTATAATAAAATGTAAAAAAAATATAGATTTTCTTTTGTACAATCTTACTCACTGTTGAATACGGAAACTCTGTCCCTTGAGATAAATGACAACGCCAGACGGTAATAGCTTTTAATACTGCCATTCCACGGTGAGTCGTTATTATATTTTGCATTTATAAATACGAAGAAATAAAATGAATTTATTGGTGATTCATAAATTTGTTTGCTAAAAAGTCTTATTAGTTTAGATATTCTATGTTTACATGCTTTTATTTACCTGGTTTTTGTACCTCTTTCTGGTACTAATGTTGTTTGTAAATCAGTTTCCGATCACCTAATGATATCCAATCGAGTTAAAAAAAATTATGCGACTTTAGTGACTTTGCAATAATGTGTCAAAGATTTTGATAATGGAGCCTAAAGGTCCGAATAATTCCTAACGTACATAAGCCCATCGTATTTAACGATGGGATTTTCCATCGGGCACACGGGTCGTGTTCACGGACATAATAAATTATAAATTTTATAGTAATAATATTACGTAGAGTGGAAAATAGTTATAATTTTTTTTAATCTTAAAAAGTAAAATATAGCCACCTCTTTAAAAATAGCCTAATGTACTTTATAAATGGAGCGCAACGATAAATCGTTCCATAGATTAATTTCATTCCGTATGAACAGGATCTAATTTAACACGTACGACTAGCGCTAATAAATTATGTCTGTATGTATCTTTTTCATTTACATATATCTTTGCAATTAAAAGAAAAATAAGTAAATGCACTGTACTGTAATAGCCTGTAAATGAGAAGACCTCTTCTCCTATTGAAAAGTTAGTAGCTTCGCTACGCGGCACGCTGCTCTAATGCGGTTTGACGGATGTACAGTACAATATGTTTATGTGACATGAGATGAATTAAAATACACAAAACTTATTTTTGAATGATTTCTAAATGATTATTAAAAATTGTGAAGGATACGAATTTTGTGGTTGGTTTATTTATGTGTACAATAAATTTCATTCTAATACCTAATTAATTATAATTAGAATTCAAACCAAAATATACCTATTATTATATTATGATTTTAAATTTTGTAATAAAGTCTGAAAATGCAAACGTTTGTGTTTATCTCTACCCCGATGTTATTATAATTTTACACGCTTACACGAGAAACTCAATTAAGGGCAGCTTTCATACGCAGCGCAGTCACTAATTAAATCTCTACCGTCCCATAATCTTGTAATAAAGTATGTGACACACGTGTGCACCGAGCTCTCTTTATGTAAATTGTTCGCTTACATTATATAGTTGGTTTTCGCATTACAGCGTGAATTTTTTAAACCGATTTAGATGACTAAAGGAAATAGTAAAAACATTCAAATTCCAAATTGATTTTGATGAAACTAAAACTGAATTATAAGTTTTTAAAATAATTATTATTCTAACCATTCCAAAAAATCGTTAATTAAAAAAAATCACATGTGTATTATATTGTACCATCTGCCTAGTGTCACTAATAAGGATCAAATTCTAGGAAATAATGACATACTTAAACTATGATTACAGAAAGAGGTATTAGACTTAAGAGAAATCTTTCTTCTTCTATTACTGTTATAAACTGGAGACCCATGCTAACTGTACATAGATCGAAAATATTGATTTGGGTAATGTAGGAAATGTGACGGAATATGAATATATACAACTAAATGTTATTTAAAAAATCTTTATCTATTCGAACTCAATATATGGAAACTTCTAGAATAATATTTTCATAGGATTTTCCCAGGTCACGTACATAGGTTGTAGTAAAATATAGATTTTGTCACTAAAGTTGGCTTACGAAAAATGATACAGAAGTAAGTAACTTTAAAATGAAATAAAGTAATTGCGGTAAAACTTTAATACCAAACATTAGTTAGTTTTAATTTAAAGCTTAATAACTACTTTAAAAATATGATATGCAACTTATGTGGATAAAATTTGGTAAAATCTGAAGCGTCAGACAAATTAGTGTTTAAGTTACTGCCCCTGCTCATTAAATACCGTTAAAAAATAACACAGAATTTTTTCGCTTTAAATTATAACTAGGTCGTTACTCAACCAGATGCGCTAGCACGGGGTCTTATTACTAGTTATTTCTATTACATACCTACAAAAAAATTATTTTACATGTAACAAATCTGTGGCCCGGGTGGAAGTTTACGAAAAATACATAATTAACGTAAAACGTCGCGTTTTCATATTTTGCATAAACACCTGTTTGCTAGGAAAGAATAGACATTCAGTATGTTATTTCTTTTAAATTTATCTTTACATTTTGCTATTTACGCTCGAGAATAGATCACATATAAAATAGTTAGCTATATTGCTATATTTAGATCCTGTACACAGCCATTATACCAAAATGGCTGTGTAAAGAATCATCTGTAAAAAATAATTTTATTGAAAATAATACCTTACGTTATGATGACATATCGGAGAATAAACATCATATATTAAAATATAAATTTTAATAGAAATGGAAAGATTCAACAGATCTACAAACAACTATAATCAAATTCTTAGAGGCCATCGACATGGCTACAGCGTCCGTCAAGACAAGGAACTAACTGTTTCCTATCTCTAAAATAATATGAGGCGTCAGCGTAGGTCAAGACGGATATTTTTATCCTCTCCTTGATTCAGGGCTACCACACATCATATGAGATAGTTTAATATTAACTCCTCCGTCAGGCCCCGCGAATGTGGATTTCGTCCACAGTGATCTAACGGCTGTAGCAAAATAGCATTCCGTGACTAAGAAAATAATTTAATATATCTATCTGTTCATATCTTTTCTATATACTTTATAGCCAGATGTTATTGTGATTCAAAAGTTTTAACATAAGTACGTGTTTGTAGCTATATTTTATAGCGAAGATCAATATATGCGCACGGTTTGTTCACCTACACAACGTTCGTTACGTGTTTAAAAACTATTTAAAAGTAAAAAAATAAATATTGAGGTTAAATTTTATTATTACGTCGAAAAATTTTCGTTTTATTACATACGAAAATAAAGAAAATTATCTGACTTCGATCTTGGTAATATTGTAATGATTTTATGATGATAAAAATCTAATAACAGTTAGTATTAAATAATGTGACAAAAACTGCACTCAAACGAATTTCGACGTCACGGTTTATAAGAGCAATAAAAGATCGGAACGCGCTCAATCTAGTCCAAGACATTGACCTATCTATTTGTCCGCCGGTTTTAGAAGCCCACATCGCACTGCGCTTCGAATAGGAGTACACAAATATATGCCGAGTGGAAGTATTTCTGCCGACGCAGCTGCACATCATGCACGCAGAGGGGTCACGGCCTAATTACACCTGCAATCACTTAATATATTACGTGGTTATGCAATATGAGATAACGTTCTTATTACTAACATATTTTAGTATCTGTGTGGTATGTCTATTAATCGTTCTTTAAACTTTTCTATATTTTAAAATCATTTAAAACAAGTTAGATACCTATGAGTTTATAATTTATATAATTTAACAAAATTAAAACCTAGAAACATTTTGAACATTTATAAATATTTTTAAAATTACTATTTTACAAACAAATAACAGCATTACAAAAACAGTAAAAAATACTTTTATAAAACACTATTCAATATAAAGTCCGTTCACATGTTGGCAAAGTAAAATAATAAACTTATATTTGTTATTATAAATACATTGAAACATAAAGTTAAATTTGTTTTATGTCGTCCGGTAATAAATGGAGGTATTCGAGCTCGATGAGACCACAAATTGACTTCTTAAAGAGTTTATTATTAACTAGTTTCATATATTTTTGTATATAATAATATACTTATCAACGTCATGTCGAGAGGCCCGCTGCAAGCTAGGTACAAACGCGCTCGCGTGCAAAACCAAATATGCTCATCAATTCAATCAAAATGACCATCACAACTACCCAATAGGATTTTAATATGCAAAAGCTAAGAATATTAAATATCGACAATTGACTCACGTATTTTTACTGCGAATAATCCTTCCAATTCAAAACTTCGCTATCAGGTAAAAAATAGCGGTAAAACATATTCCTAAGGAGCAAAATTTTGAAAACGTGGATGAAAATAGTTTTGAGCTAGAAGAATCGCCGAAATTGCCGCCCGCCCTGAACGTGGCGCCCACGTGCGCGGTGCGGTGCACCCATTGCACATTAGGTTGCGGTGGGCCTGCATGTTGAAAATGGAACACTAAATATGCCACGGGTCAAATTACCGTCAGATTTATCTATAAATGATAGAAAAAAGTGTGTTATATGAAAAATAGTCAATAAATAAATTTACAACAAATTACAAAATAATCGTAACGGACTGACGCAGGATTAAGCACTTTGAAACACGATACATTTCCTAGTAGATCTAATGAACTCAATTACCAACAATCATCTAGGCAACTTTAAATGATTTAAAGCCAACAACTAATAAACAACCGACAAAGTTAAAATCGAAGTGAATTTAACTTTGTTTGTTATTTAATCGATAGATAGACGAGTACCCGCTGATGAGTAATGTCTAATTTTTTTCTGTTATTGTTTAAAACGTAGTCTTTATACAATTGTGCTAGTATTTTTATTAGGTTTGCTATTTAAATCCGACTTTATTTTAAAATTAATTGGAATACATTAATTCTAATAATTAACAAATTAAGACGACAATATATCATAATTTTCCTTTATTTTACTAATTTGTTTTTATTTTCTTTAATAGATACAAAATTATCTAACTAGTATCAAGGGTTATAAGAGACACACGGTACGGCGGACATCAGTTTTAATATACGCGACCTATAAAGTGTCTAATTTAATGACTATCAATAATGGTCGAATTTACGAGCCATTCTACCATTTTACGATACATTGGCAAGCAGCCGACCCTGCAGCGATGGTGCGCGTGAGACACTATTCAAATCCGAGGCGGAAAATTTTATAAACTAATGACTTATAAATATGATTGGAAGACTATATTTCACAATCATTTAGAATTAGATAAAAAATTTTATATTTTATAGAAAAACTTCTGTTGCTTAACAAATTAAGGATTGATATTATAGTTCAAAATAATATAATGATTAAATTAAAATTATTTCTAATATGTATATGAAATGTATATAAAATATTTGTTTAACAAACAAAAGTTCGTATCCTATGTCTACCGCGCATCCGATTGCGATATGACTTTGTCAAGTTATTGCTTGCATTTTCGAGACTATTAAAGACATAGTACATCTTCACGGCATAACAGAGTTTACATTAAAAAGAGCAAAGTTGCGAGCGAAAACTAGTGTATAACAAATAACATGCAACCGCGAAAGTCGCCTAGCCCAAAAAATTATTCCAAGTTTAACCGCCATTTACTTCGTTAATATACCAAGTAAATCTAAGAACTGTACAGATGTAATGTTTTTCTTAAATTGTTTAAATAGGCTTAAAACGTTAGTCATTTTAAGCTTCATTGTCTGCTTAATAGTTTCATATCATATAGGTACAATCATAGAATAAATATTCAGTTCAACCATTTTACATAAAATTAAGTTAGATTAATAATTTTAACAAACATATCCGGTTTGGTGTGAACGTCTCCATGCGATTTTAGAACTGTAAGCAAACAATTCTACCTGAAAATCGCTAATTCAGTACCGGGATGTAGCATTTGTAAATATACTCGGTCTTCACGTGGGGCTAATCTTAATAATGTTCGCTTCGAAGAACACTAGTTCTATTGAGTTATTCTCCTTTCCGCTCGCTCATTAAAACAAACGTAACTCTGTTATGATTTACTTCGTGCTTTGGCCTGACAGAAACGTTCTTAATAAATTACCATCATATACCTTGTAATAACTTTTTTAAAAACCGTTTCACTCGAACACTGAATTTATTAAAGTCGCTAATTTTTAGTATTACAAAAAGGTGTTATAAAATTGATGATTATAAAAATAATGACTAAAAAATAGGTATCATACTAAAATATATTGTGTAACTACTGAAACATATTATATTATGTTTGAATAAACTAGGTCGGAATTTGACCGTAATTCATTAAATTTTCCATCGATTTCACCACATACTTTAACCATAATCAAAAGAGTACATAGGCATGTGTTCAATACATATTAGTATATGTAATGTTTTTTTATTGATTTGATGCATTTTATATACATAATAAAAAATATAAGCTCTTTTTTCTCCTTCTCTATATAAACTGCAAATGGGCGAAATTTCATACTTCTCCGTCCGCGTAATTATCGTAAAAAGGGGTTAGTTTTTGGTTTACATATGAATTAAATTATCTAAGTCTATTTGACACGTAATTTAAACGCCCGCGGTGCCGCGTGTTTTAAGACCACGGCGTGTCATATTGTCCCGTCTAATAATAAACTTGCTTCAATTAACTCGTCGCTCAACACGTTTGCTTTTCATGTAAATGATTATAACAACAAACAATATATTAATAAATTGTTAACTTGCTTGTATTTTTACATATGATATATCCACAACGGATATAGAACCGAAATAATCCAGTGGATAGAAAACGTCAGTCTAAATCGATGGTCACGAATTCAAATTCGAACAAGCACCACAGAGCTTATCTCTCGCACAGTGGTATAGGAAAGTATCATGAAAAAAACCTACACATATTAGGAAAACCATGAGACATATGTCTCCTCTAAAAACGCCTTATATGACGTGTACGAAAATATTAGAATAACAAAAATCCGATAATGTTAATGACATATTTTCGTAAGTATTTATATTACGATTGTTAATTTGATATATTTCGAAATATTAATTAATAAAATCATAAGTACGTAACAATGTAGATACAATACCATTATTTGTGACATGTAAATTCATACGATATATACAATAATATGATATTATCTAGATGCACCTCGTGTTTTCGCCTGAGTATATTTCGGTTCTTGAATAAATAAATGGTTGACGACTTCTCTGTTTCATATAATGTGGCGTAATATTTTATAGCCTATAATTTTTGCTTATTAAACAAGTTACCTGATTCGAATAGAGTTTTTTAAATCAATCCATTACTTCCCGAAATTAGCACGTTAAAACAAACATATACTATAAACTCTACAGCTTATATATTACTATATTTTGCCCAAGAAAACGCGTTTCCGTCCGTTTTTCATTACATTATGTAAGATGTAGTTTTTTTTTATTGTTTATTATTATGGAATAATGAGAACATTAATATATGACGCGCCTACGAGGGAGCCGAACGATCTGACGGACGTGAGTCGTTAATGCGAATTTATCGCCTTAACCCCAACACTAACATTAGTAACTCAAATTAGTAACATTTATTGTTATAGACATCATAGCTATCCTATATTCTGAAAACAAATACAAATTTGTTGGAAGTTTTAAATTATTGTTTAATCGGAACATTTGTAATATATTCATTTGCTTTTATAAACAAGAAAATATTCTTACGTATAAGAAAGAAAGAAAGAAAGAACACTTTTATTTGGGACCGTACAACAAATATATAAGTAACTTAAAAATAAGAAAGAAAATATAAAAAAAAATAAGCAAAAAACAACTTAAATTACTAAATTACTATCAACATTTACATGTAAAACAAAAAACAAAAAAAAAACAAATTAACAATAAAACAAATCGATACGATCGATAAAAAAAGGTTAAAAGAAACAAAAAAAAATACTACTACAATAAACATATAGGCATGACGTGTCCCAAATGGGTATACCATTCAGCAATTAATAGGCGTGGACACCTAATGCTGATTTTCAATGGTACCCCTCTTTGATAACATCTGACGGGCGGTGACCAAGTTATAATACTTAAATTAATATAAAAACAATAGACATTAAATACATAATATATACATGAAATAAATCTGCAAACATTAAACTTTTTATTGATTTCGCCAACTTTTACTATTTCTAACTTAATAAATTACTCAGACACACTTGTCACCGCCAAACGTCAGTCACATGAGAATTACATTACTCAAACAGATAGCAATTAATAGTAACAATCGCGGCACAACGATAGACAACAAGCAAGCGGAAGGCGAAAATGATCACAAAGGGTCGTTATAATATAAACCTTACATATATTTTAATGAATTAATACTATCTATGTAATTACAAGAACCGGATTTAACAAATATACACTAGACAAAACGTAATATATTAAATAGTTCGTAAAAAAATCCGCAGTAAACTCTATATTTAATTTTATCGTGAATGCGAACGATTCCAATGCGAATTTCACAAGCAATAAATCGAAGAGCGACCAGTAGCCTCTAAAGAAATGCGTATAGAATGATGGGTGTAAATATAGAACAGAGAAAACACTTGTAAACATTAAGGCTAAAACAAATTTTAACGCATATGTTTTCGATTACACGTCATTTCAGATGAATGTTTTCAAAACATAATTTACTAATACTTTATAAAAATTATTAATATTATGAAAAATAAACACATTGTGTGGTGTTTATTATTGTAGAAAAAAATTAAAAAAAAATCTATACTAGGGGGTAGATATATGTATGTTTATGGTAAAAAACAAAAATTAAAAATAATATTTTTGTCCTATTATTTACCTTTGGTACCTACCTACCTTTAAATGGTACAACTTTAAAAAAAAATATATTTATAAATAGACACCCACAATAAATAGTATCTAAATTAAGTTCCTTTAAAAAATTTTTATTATAGCAAATTACCAGTAAACTCGTAAAATCTATATACGAAATTGATAATGATAAGAATAAAAAATACTTAGAGCCTAAGAATGTACGTATATATTAATTACGTAATGGATTCGGGTACTACATAAAAAAACATTATCAATTTGATATCAATGAACTTAGTTCAGTATTCCTTATTTGCTTTAGGGTTTTATAATAAAGTTACCATATTTTAATTATTGAAAAAGAAAACATTCCAAAATTTTTTAACATTTAATGAACTATATCTTTAATAAAACAAGTTTATAGAGAAAGAATAACCAGAAAAATCATTATTGGCACATAATAATAAACGTTGTTTGTTGTTTTAATGGTAAAGAAAAACAAAACTAATAATACACTTCATGTTGACGCCAGTAAACAGAGTGTTTCCGAATTATGTATATTCTTTGAATCAAAAACATATCAGACAAAGAAATATCACCCAGTCTTACTAAAATAATACATTTTACAAGACCCGATTCCTTTGTTGGTTTTGCTTTACAATAAAGAAAATTCGTGTTGTTTCGTATGTTAAGAGTTGTTCAAGGATTTTGTTTACAAAATTAACCTAATTAAGAAACGGTGGGGTTTTGAGATAACAACTATTAAAATAAAAAACATACACTACGAATTGTGTACCTCCTTCTTTTAGGCGTCGCGTCGATCAAAAACTTAAATTTACCTATTAAAATTTGACTAAACGTTTACGTTTACTAACTGTTTACGTTTTTTCATAACTGTTTAATAAAGGAAATAAAATTATTAACACAAATATTTACATATCTATTTATATTAAAGGCGAAACATTTCTCAAAACAGCTAAAAATAGAATCAAAACCGATTCAAACTAAATTTATCATACGAACTTCCGAGTACTCACTAGAAAGTTTAATTAGTACTACGACAGTCATTAGTGTTGCAACATCACGTGCGGGGAGCCAAGTGTACGCATCTGCATCACTATTATAGCACGGAGCAGGTGACGCCACAAAAATATACAAGGGGCACGAACGTGGGCGCCTGGGGGGCTGCCAGCCCTGCATGCCAAATGGGTGAACCGGGACATATACGCGTATCAGTAGAAATGCTGACTTCATATAAAAAGGAGTTTTTTATTACTTGACCCAACCCCATGAATTTATTAAAATACGTTACTTGCTGAAACTACATTATGCACGGCTCCAGATGTCTAAGGGTCTGAAGAAATTATGTACTACTATAGAATTTTCGATTTATCAAAATCCTATATAAGTAGCTAGTCCGTTTGATATTAGCATTGATTATGTATAATTTTATGTTAACACTAACGCAAGCTACGTTCTCTTATATTAAAGAACAGGATTATTTTTTTCCTTGAATTTTAAAGATTTTTTATGATTGTATTCCTTAACGTTTTCGAGGTATATGCCTATAATTGATGTATATTATGTGTATGTTCCGAAATGCTAGTTGACGTCTTCATAAAATACATATTAACGTTTATTCCAGAAGAAGAGGCAAATAGTCGATTGTATTTCGAGACACATTCTATTTGTCTGGAGAACGTTATAAACTTAGGCTTTATTAAAAATTATAGAATGGATACATGAATTTGCTTATAGAATTAAAAACGAATTACCCTTTAGGTAATTTATATTTTTAGAGGTTTGATACTTAAAATAATAAAGCTATCAAAAATATGTATTTTATTTCACTTTCAGAAAAATAAAACGAAGTAGGTGCTGTAAAAGTAGAACTTACATAAAAATTGATATGTAGTGAACGTAAAAATCGTTTCGAGAAGACGATCCTGCCGTAGTAGGCAGGTATGTATCTTACTTTGAACGAATAAAGAAAACTTTTATTTCTATCTAATGTATACGGGCGACCCGACCTTGCTCCACGATGTTATTTCGAGCTCTCAGCAATATTTTATTCATTACTGAAGCTTTCGCCGGCGTGCAGTATCTGTTTCGTACCTACTCTCAAACTTCGCCGCTTTCCAATTTCTTCTCTAAATATACGTAGGACGTAGACACTCGTAAAAGTTTTCACATATGCAGTAGTACTAATCTATCAATTAATTTCAAAATTAAATTTAAAATAAGTAAGTTTTAAATTTAATTATAAGATTAGTTATTTTACTATTATATTAGTGTTTACCAATGCAATGAGCTATTATGGCGTTATTATAGTATTACATATTATTGCTATTTGTACTACTGTACCTATTTATTGAATATTTCTTTACAGAAATATTTTCGGAAAGATGAATGTGTTGCACCCATTTACTCGGTGAAATATTTATTCGGCTTTAGTCCAAAATTATACATCTAAGTATTTGATAGTGATCATACACGTAAAGTAGTTACTCAGAATTTTGTATCTACTACAATAAAATTTAAAGCATCCATTAGAAAAATTGGCATTTGTACCGAAGTAGAAAAGGCAATAAATTACACGTCTGGGCTCTGGCCATATCTGAGACTAAACCGACCTTTTGAAATAGGTCACGGCTGGCATATGAGAAATAACAAATTCAGAAGAATCGCCAATATTGCGTCCCTGAGACGTCACAGCAAATGAAGTTGTAAGACTTTCTTGGGTGCTTCAGAAAATCATCTCACGCTATCTTGTTTACCTTCGAACTTTTTCAACCTTATTATTTAACAGTATACTTGTATCCAATATGTATATCAGTTAAAATAGGTATCTTCTATAAATAAATATCTATGTATTTTTCCAGTAATTAAATGTTCTATTTTTTCATCATTTTAGAATCAACATAAGGTGCGTCCAATTTTTTGACTAGAGCAGATTCTATACCTATTACCTACATTATTTTTACAGTGTGATTTGTCAAAATAAGGTGATATAAAAGACAAAGACTTAAATTCAGGACTTATTTTTAAAGGACATGCAAGATATTTCATTTTTAAACCTTTTTAAATTACTATGTAGCCACAAAAAGCAGTAAAAAATAATCAAAATTTGTAGCAAATGTATGGAAAAAAAATTATATAATTATTTATCATATAATTAAAAAAAAACCTCTATCTCCGAAACCAAGAGACTTTCATTTAGCTAGTTATGATCTTGAAACTTAAATGAAATGAAATTTAAACCCCCTTCAAGTAATACGTTAAAATTAAAGACAACCTGCATATGTTACATACATAACTCAAAATTACTAGCCGGCCAAGTCCGTGTCAGGCCACGCGTAGTCTAGGATTCCGTAGGTAGCTGTTTCATATACTGCCTTTCATTAATGTATATGGTTCATAATTAAAATTATGAACCATATATATGTACTGTTACTGTACATTATTTCCCAAATCCAAAAGCAACGGTTTAGTTTAATTATTTTAGTTTAACTATAAGAACACTTGGCTACAACAAAAATTATATCACAAAATTTCGCTAACGATTTCCTTAATCGCAAAATGGTTTTTCCGTCTACATTATTTTCCTACGACATCACACAAAAAGGGTAGATAAGAAAAAAATTCATTATAAATTTACGTGTTTAGGAGTGGTATCCTGAAAATAATATTTCACAAGATTACAAGGTTTTTTTTACACCACTTAATCGGCGTTATTATATGGACATGCCAAATTACAGATTTTTAGTCCTAAGAATCTCTACAAACAGACAGAAGAAAGACAGAAGAACAGGGCGTAACTATATACCAGAATTCTTTGATGACTACGGAACCCTAAAAACAACATTCAATTCATTTGCAATGAAATGTTATAAACATTAATAGTCTGGTAAAATCGATTAGCAATTTAACCTGGTACCTTTTTACTGAGATTGTTCACTTATCTGCTTTAATAGCCCGATAACTACTGATAGCTCATGTCTATTTGCTGTATTAACATTTCTACGTTATCTACACTTAATACGAACAACAATTTCAATGTGAAACATACCGAATCTGCGTCATATTGCTCGTCATAGAGAAGATCAACTTATATCAAATAGGTAATTTAAAATGGTCAAAAGAAGAAATATCTTATTTTTGGAAAAATTACCAGCGTTTCGAAATATAGATACCAGTTACCACTAATGGAAACTGACTAGACACTCTGGAGTTATTTTCATATTCATATACATTTTTTTATGAAAAGTGCGGGCAAACTAAAAAGGATGAGGTGGTCTTCTTAAGTTATCAGCGCCGCCCATGAACATTTGCAACACCAGAGGAGCCACAATGGAAGTAGAAAGTAGATGTAATGGTAGGGATGGAAAGGGTTAAGCTTCTGGCTCTATAATTAACCAAAATATCTTATAAAAATATTTTTTTTAAGCCAATTTATTTTGCATCCACGCAACTTTATTGATAACATTAAAAATGCGCTAAATATAAGTATTAAACACTTTTTGTAAAATATATTTGTATTATTAATTGATTTATTAAACGGCAACGGTATCCTTGCCGGATTTTATTCACGAAAACGGATACATTGGATAACTGGAAAAATCTATTTAGGATTGTTATAAACTTTTTAAAGAGGCGTAATTTTCATATTACATGCAATAAACGTGTAATTATTTGCGTTAAACAGTCTTAACACATAGTAGTTCTAAATACATATACAAAATTTGATCCTTCTGAAAATTAATTGCCTTTAGCACCTAAATATGGGGTCATTTGAAATTCTGTGATGCAAATATTTAGTTATCCATCCTAAGGTATATTTATGCTAAGTTTAAAGTTAATCGGATAAAGAAATATTACTTCTCCATACAAAACTTCACCGTCCCATTGTACCTCAATAGACGACCATTTGAGAATTTGTAAATTTTCAAAAATTCCTTCTTATCGGAGGACTACATTATATAAGGTCTTCCAAATTTCAAGTCTCTGCGATAATCGTTTTAAGATGTGCGATGATCCATCAGACAGTCATTCAGGAAAATGGATTTGAAATAAAAAATATTTTTGTGAGGTGTGTGCTAACATCAAGGTCTTGATTTAAAACATTATTTCTATACAGACTAAATAAATAATGCATGATTTTTTATCTAACTAATTTTATTAACTACATTGTTTGTGATCTACATCTTGAAACGAGCAAGTTTATCCGCTTCACCTATCAGCAACAAAACGCAAATATTTACAACAAACGCAACGATATGTTATGATTTATAATGATGAGTGAAAATTGTTGCTTTTAGTTATTCTTTCCAGAAAATAAAGGTAGGTATAATACATGATTATTGAATACCGAGATATATATATATATGTATAAGTAAAGAAAAAAAGCATAATTATGGGCTTTGTTTTCAAACCCTTAGTCAAAATATATTTCTCGCGAGAATAATTGCAAATCTAGCCCTCATAATAAACGTGATGTAGTAAACGGCGCTGAGTTGGCAAGCCGTCTCCATGTGGAATGCTAACGAGATTGGTCCATTCTGCGCCCGCAACCCGCATCTGCGCTCATTCGCCGGTTTGATGAAGGCATTTACAACTATAATTATGACGCGCTTCAGCGCATTATACTGGATACGGTTAGTGGAAAAATTACCAGTCATTGTATTCGCGTTTTCACTGAAATATTACTTGAGAAATTCATTTTATTATATGGTCGATTAATCACAAATGATGCAAATCTTAAATTATTACATAATAATTTTTATTATTTAGACGATTTCCTAAGTTTTTATAAATTCATCATTCCTGTCTTCGTGTCGTGCTTCCGTCGCTTCTATATTTCATACAATATTTATTAAACTCGAGGTTTAAAATTATAACTATACAGTTAGGTAGTGTTTATCTATATAATCATAATATTATTATTATGTAAACGCTTTAAGAAACGACAGAAAAATCGTAATATTGATGTGCCCCAAGACACCGGCTTTGACAAGACTCAGCTTGTAACTCGCTATAACGACGCTATCCATAGGAACATTTCTGTGCTAACAAAACAAGCCAATTTTCATCACTCAACTAAATATATGAGATGCTGTTAGCAGGATCAGAAATATAGAAAAACTAATAAGAAACACGGTGAAGAGATCTTAAATTTGATATACTGCTGAATGTGGGATGTTATCGTTATTACCTACGCCATCTTAGCAATGACCGAAAGGTTATTTTTGAAAAATATTTTACTTTAGATTTGATTAATTACATTTATGATTAGACCTATTGAGTTTTCTTTTTGATTGAAAATTTATACATTCAGTTTAGTCCCACAAAATTGTCTACAAAATCGTTACGGTAGTTTGGTTTTTAAATCAAAATAACCGGAAAAAAAAGTCGTCTAGGTAAACGAGACAACGTATTCTGCTTTTGAAGTAGGAATAGGTCTTTCAATTTTAAAAATAACAACAAATATTTTATCTGTAATTACAACAATAGGTAGGTACTTTATGTAACGCAAATTCGTTTATAGAGTGATATTTTATTATTAACTACTTTGAAAAGTAAGCCAAAAGAATTTGTCGAAAAATTGAACATAACATAACATAATAATCTACGCATTGTTTAGAAACACATGTCAAATCCACGTAAACTATATATAAACTGCGCCAAGTAGCCGTACATTTCAATTAACGATATAAAAGCAGCTTTTATGATAGTTTCATGCCTCATTGTAAGGTAATAAAGTATTAGAAAAATATACACACATCGAGTTGTTTAAACAGCGCGCTGCGTGAGGGACGCCTGACGCAAAGAAACATGTAGGTGGATCACGAGTAAAAATTATAGACCTCCTCTACCCCTCGAAATTGCCGTATCCTAATAACGTTAATGGCGAATAAAATTTTCTAATTATTAAAATGAAATTACTTATATTTTATACTCACAAATATTTACGTTATTTCTACTTAAAACTCAAGAATGCGGTTTTCTTTTAGTAGGTGACCGTTAATCATATTAATCATCAATTTAATGGTTTATACATACGTTCTCACCTGTTGCAAGTGAAATATTACCACATCAAATGTTACGTTTAGTGAAGCTGATAACAGTTGTTTTTCATTTAATTGTTTTTGTTTTACGTTTAGATACTCTAATAAATTATCTGTAGCATAATAGGTTCTTAAAATTGAGTGATGAATTTCCTTGAAGTATTGACTGACTACTTAAGATGAAATAATGAATAATAGCATTTTGTAAAAATAAGCCTTTTCCTTTAGCTTGCCATATACTATTACTTCCCAAAAGTTGATCCTTATAAGTAACACAGTCAGATAGTGCAATAATATAGATTGTGACTTTTTTTTTCTAAATCAGCCGGTTCAAATCCTGGCTAAGAAATTTTTTTCAAAAAGGTAATGATGCAGTTTTAGTTTTCATTAGTATTGGCTCCCAGAGTTCTTTAAATATTTTTGCTATTCCTTATACTATTCAATTTTGAAGCAGTTATCAACTGATTGAGCCGAAATTTTGTACACCCGTTTAGTTTAAATGACAATGCATGGCTATGTCTGTGATGGCCAAAAAAGATGGCAAACGAGTAATTTTTATTGCATTCCCACACTATTAGTATCAAATGCCTTATTATATGTTGTTTGCGAAAAATAAAGTGACATCACTCTATATTCAATATGGTGTAATTCTAAAGAAGGTGGACTAAGTTTTTTGTGCTTTCTTCAATAAGGGTAAGGGAATAAAATTGGTAGGATAATGGGTCAGGGCTTGCTGCGAATACGAATGCGAGTTAAAAAAGATAGTGGTCGTAAGATCTTTTTTAATTTTGATGTACTAGTATTTTTAGATAAGTGAAAGCGTTGAGGTGGTTCATAAAAATATTAGCATTCATATAAAAATGTACATTTTTTTAAGAAGCTTTCATTTAAATGCGCTAAAAATAATAAAACAAAGTTCTCCTTTTAACAGTTTTACTATCAACATATATACCTATGTAGATAAATAAATTAATTAAATAATTTGTCGTTGTCTTAGATTTTCGCGATTATTATTCATTGAAATGAAACTATTTTAAACGGATTTAAATCGCGTATATTAATTATTTTTATCATCCCGACGTTTCGAGCACTTTGCAGCGTTCGTGGTCACGGGTAGACTAAGGTGAGATTTGTCTATTTGAGATTTTAGAAAATATTATTTACAACTACCGCCAACGGTTTCTTAAATGATATCTTGAATAACGTTCCGGTTGCACGCAGAAGGCACTAACTGTATCTTTTGGTCTGGCAGTCTGTTGGACTTGGGATTTTAAATTTTTAATAAGTGGATCCCAGGTGTTTGAAAGTCTCCAACCATCTTCTCTATTGAAGTTCGGATGTTTTTGAATTTCAATAGCCTCGCGTATCATTCTAGGAATGAATGTTCCTAGGAACACATAGGAGATGTCAAGAATAGGCGTTCTTCAAAGTCTGCAGTTTGTGAACATGCCTTGGATAAACCTAACCATTTTATCCGATTTGATAAACCACAGATCCTCGCTAGAGAACACAGATTCATTCCTAGAATGATACGCGAGGCTATTGAAATTCAAAAACATCCGAACTTCAATAGAGAAGATGGTTGGAGACTTTCAAACACCTGGGATCCACTTATTAAAAATTTAAAATCCCAAGTCCAACAGACTGCCAGACCAAAAGATACAGTTAGTGCCTTCTGCGTGCAACCGGAACGTTATTCAAGATATCATTTAAGAAACCGTTGGCGGTAGTTGTAAATAATATTTTCTAAAATCTCAAATAGACAAATCTCACCTTAGTCTACCCGTGACCACGAACGCTGCAAAGTGCTCGAAACGTCGGGATGATAAAAATAATTAATATACGCGATTTAAATCCGTTTAAAATAGTTTCATTTCAATTAAATAATTTGATCAGAATAAATTTAATTTTAAATAATTTTAAACTAATTAAATACAAGTACTCAAATTATTACACGTTTTTATTCAACTTGTTACCAATCTCGTGCAAGTTAAATTTGAACCACTTCCTCTTATTCTATAGAGTTGAAATTTTATACGTTGGATCAGATCTAATGATAAGTTATTTTTTGGTAAGCTTTTAGGTCTACTTTAGATTTCATCTAAATATTCTTAAAAATATTTTAATGTTATCGGATGATATGGATTATTAATATTTTATCATACTTATATTTTAATTTGCTTTATTATAATGGTACATTCAGATATATATTATTATGTCAAATTTAATTGAATTATATAATAAAATAAAACAACTGCTAGCAAATCTAAATAAATAAAAACCTAATAACTTTGACTACTCGTATACAGGCAGGGCACGCCGTGGAAACTTTAAAATGGCACGACTTTTTCCGACTTTGATTACAGATATCAACATATTTTTTTTATTTAATACATGTAATATATCATTTGGAAAATTGTATCTTTATAAAAACAATATTTTTTAAATTAAGTTAGTAAAAAAATAAATATATACAGTCGAATTGAGAACACTCCTTTTTTTAAGTCGGGTTAAAGGTACAGAAATTAACTCTCTCTCTTTATTATATAAGTATAGAAATAAGCCAAAATATTGATTTAAAAAAGCGTCGAGAGGCATCATATTATGCGTGATTACCTAATGTCACTTCCCTAGTACCGATCAATAGCTATTTTATAAATACACATACCTAATTATAAAGACAGTGAAAACATGTAAGGACTAAACCTTAGGCTATTAATTTCACTTTTATCATTATTGACATCATAATGAACAAAATGTTATCTACATATCTATTTTTTAAGTGCGCGTAGATGGCCAAATATGAAATTAGAGGGAATATTAGATAATGTTCATAGAAAATAGTTTTTCCCAGCCAGCCATCATTTTTATCAGCATTTTCATCATCAGCCTTTATTTTCACAAAAAAACACACACACAGACTACAAATCTATCATTTGTTAGTACAATTTGTATTAATAGTAGTCATCTTCTTTCGCACAACACAATAAAAGATCTACAAAAATAAAAACTTTAAACTTTACTTTTTCATTTTTTATTATATATTAACTGCGCAAATTGTTTATTTTAATTATCGTCACCCACTCTGTTATCTAATGAGTTATTGAGTTAGATAACTAACATTTTGATGAGTTCTATAGTCTTAATTTTCGGGTAATACTTAAAGATAATTACGAAAGAGTATGTGTTATAAACATTATTATAATAAAAATTCTCCTCTCACATTTTTTTTTAAATAGACCACTCTTATTACTGAAAATCAAAATGCAACAATAGGTAAGTATTTATTTGATTCTCAACTCCCCCGCGCCCTTTCGAAGGCGTCTTTATAATACTCGTCATGCAAGATATGCACCTTTGAGAGCCTACGGCAACACTTTCTTGCAATAAAATAGTAACGTTACCAATTAAAAAGACTTTCTTTAGGCGAGAAAGAATCTTAAAGAAAAAAAATGTTTTCGTTTTTTATTCTTTTTTTAAACTGAGCATTTGAAGTCAACTATAAGAATTCGAAATAAAAACAAAAGCCTTTCATGTGGAAAAATAACAACTGCATACACATTAAGAATCATCATTTCATTAATATTCAACGTGTATGAATTTCAATTTATGAAATGGAAAAATAATTAAGCACGCTGGCACTTTTTATTTGCACCGCTATTTCAACTTTATTGTACTTCATTAATGGAGCACTTTTCAACCGACTTCAATAAAAGAGAAGGTTCAGAATTCTTAGTGTATTTCATTAATGCTAATTACCAAAAACTCTTTAATTTATTGCCTAATTTTAAAACTCTTTTTAATTGAAAGGGTATAATTTCAGATTGGCCCCATATAATTTTCATCAAAATCGGTCCATTAGTTTGGTATAAAAATCAAATAAACTGAAATAAGTAGGTATATCATCCAAGTCGATAAAATTATGTATTTTGTTTTAAAAATGGGTCCGGTTTTTTTAAGTCTTAATTATGGAAAACTCGCCTTATTACCTGTTACGTGGAACCTGTTGCCCGAACTGTCACGCGCGGTATAACAGTGGCAGTAGGTACTGGGAAATCGCTCCCTTTGTTCTCGCCGACGCACGATCAATATCCGCTCTACAAACAACTTATCCACGCTACCACTTATCATTGAAAAATTCGTGATAGTTATACTAATCTCTAATTTACAAAGCCTCACGCAAAAAATAACATTATATCTAGTTAATTAATACTAATGTTTGTAATTATACATAATGATTATACCAAAGGCTATTGACGAATGATTACAACACTAGCTGTCCCTTGCTGTTTCACTCGCGTTGATGGTTACTGCTTCGCTCCTATAAGTCGTAGCGTGATGTAATATAGCCTATAGCCTTCCTCAATAAATAAACTGTCTAACACAAAAATCGTCTAAGCGTTTGGTAACTAACAGACGACTCTGGGAAAACCCAGACACAGGGCAGCCTGATTCATTCAATATCCAATCTAGTCCATGCTTCTTCCTCACAAAGTATAAAACAAAGTCACTTCTAGTCTTCCGTACGCTTAGATCTTTTAAACTACTCAACTGATTTTAATGCGATGAACAGAGTAAACAGAACAGAGTTCGTCAATGAACAGAGGAATATGTATATGTATAGTACAAGCATATAATATTGCAGAGAAGCTGACGATTTTCAAAGATTTGTAATAATGTCGTATAAAATTGCCTTGCATCCTTATGAGGCAGCTGAGCTGTAGCTGAGGCAGATCGCAAGTATATTAGATATAAATGTGAAAGTAACTCTGTCTTTCTGTCTATTTTTGCCTAAGCTGCTAAATTAATTTTAATGAATTTTGATATAGAGATAGATTGAACCTTTGAAGAAGGATATAGTCTATAGACTTCTTTTACTAATTTACTGTTGCAAAAACAAAACTTAAGCCCCTATTTCAAATAGTAGATGAATGTATATACGAAGAACCCATAATTTCTCATAGACATGAGCTATTTAAAATAATAATTCCAGGTATGTATCCAAAGTCACGTGTAACAATAAGTAAAAAACAAAAATTAGGCGAAGAACATACAATTTCTTAGGTTATAAAAATTACAACTATACTGTAATATTTTAATGCTTTAATTAAAAAATACAGTAGGTCATAATGAAACGGACATACATATCCACCTACATGCATATATAGATACATATGCACAAAAATATTACCCTCCTTCTGGGTCAGTCGGGTAATCAAGTAATGATGATGAAATATTATTGAGTCATAAGACGATTGCCTTAGCTCGCTGCTTCTCCCAAAAATTCCAATTATTACTGAATATATTCTAATAAACTAAGAATATTCTCATCTATTCGAACTTTGTTAACTTTCAGCAGTATAAAATAAAATTTTGAAATACATTTTTCGAATGCTTTATACCTTTCGACGTTGCACGTGCACCAATGTGTTTACATAGCTCACCATT
The DNA here is from genome assembly GCA_037950945.1 of Hypolimnas misippus. Taxonomy (NCBI): domain Eukaryota; kingdom Metazoa; phylum Arthropoda; class Insecta; order Lepidoptera; family Nymphalidae; genus Hypolimnas; species Hypolimnas misippus. The sequence continues at coordinate 8,268,218 of JBBEEQ010000025.1, read as the reverse complement.
TCGCAGCTTGAGCAAAACATTTCGCTATCACGATCATCGCTATATACATGAGTATGTCAATAAAAAATTGTATCATATATAGATAGATAAGCAAATAATATACACATCAATCAAATTCTAATCAATACCCTATGTACCCACGTGTACAGGTATAGCAGCCCGCAAGACGTTGGATCAATATTTGAACCAGTTATATAGCTTTTATGAATTTCACAAAGTACTTAGACAATTATTGACTTAAAATACCAATTTTTCGTTATTTTATCTATACGAGGGAAAATGTTGCCAATAATATAAATGCATATATTTTTGTAACCATATCATCTCTATATATGAAATGCTTTGTCCTGACTTACTGACGTATCAACGTACAGCCCAAGCCAAAAGTTTAAGAGGCTTCGAATTTGGAGAACATATTTCTTATGTCATTAGACCTCCGATTTGAAGGAGTTCTTTGAAATTCTACATCTAAAGGGGTGTAAGAGTGTAAAAACGTTAGTATGTAAAATCATATTTTTTGATATTTACTTAAAACTTAGTACACATACTTCTTAGGACTAATAATGAAAAGTAAAATACAAAACGTACCGATATCATTGCCTGTCGGGGTGTAATGAGGCGGAGAACTTCGTATGAATCAAAAATATTTCTTCAACCGAATTATTTTGGCGTTAGAAAATGTTGAAATTCGAAAATAAAAGTTTCATTTGTATATTTATTTAATTGAAAATTTAGGTAAATAATGAAATACACACAACATTCCTATATTACCCCTGTAAAGCTCTAATAAAATAGCGAAGTTTGTAAGGATAAAATGCATAATCTATTTGTAATTTCCGTATTTACAATTTTCTTCAAAACAAAGTAATTAATACCTGTCTTATGGAATTTAAAAATCAGGACTCCAAAGGAATATCAAAATTTGCAAGGAAAAATATTGCGCTGGTAGATTAATAAAAAGCTAAGTTTTAATTTTTTCTAAAGCAGACATTTAAACTATTTAATGAAATAAAAAGCTTCCATTTTGTGGAAGACGGTGGTAATAATATCAAGTCAACAGCTGCTTTAATTTTTACTAACCTACTATTAAATAATGAATGAAAACACTTAAGTTAAACATTTTCCTACTAAAATGCACTTTTGTGCAATTTGTATGTCATGCTGAGTAATAAAAACTTTACATCAACATTCTGTGACGTATTGCGATTCTACGAATCAGGAATACTAAATTTTTTACTACAAAAAGCTGCTAAACCTACGCGGGCAAATCACAGTACCTTACAAGGTGTGTCTACAGGACTAGTCCCGTAGATTTTACACTATGCATTACATACCACGATACAGTTATACACGCAGAGATAAAGTTTTAATCCGAAAGGCAATAAAAATGCTTGGGGTTTTATTAATTAATTTTTAACATTTATGTACATTACAAAATACCAAGATATAAGCTTAACATAACCCGTACGTAATCAGGATTGGTGTCTTGAGTATTATTAATAGAGTATATAATCCTACGCGAAGCAAAATATAAGTTCAGTTTAATTATTCGATTAATGTCGACTAAACTCTATCTAACTCAAATAACTCAAATTAAAAAAAAAAAAAAAAAAAAAAAAAAAACAATAATATATAAGTAAAATAATTGGATTTGTACTGCTTTATTAAAAATGCCGTTGCCGAAGCAAAAGTGCTTCGTTTGTTATAAGCATAAGTTAAAAAAATATGTATACATATGTGGCAGCCAAGTAGATTAATTAGACGTTCAATAAGCCTAGCTCTTTATTACACGGCGTTTATCAACTAGCGGCCTGAATGAAATGCAGCCATAGCGTCTATTACAATATTTAATAAACTGGCTGGTAGATGCTTAGGACATTCATATCTGTCTGTTCTACACCTAGAGAGTTTTATAAGTCCGGTTGCGCAGACAGGGAGCAGTCTGCCCATGCTGTAACGAAGCGCAGGCACCGTACGAGCTATAGCCGGCGAGGCAAGTCCAGGAAGACGAGGCTGCAGAGGCAATAGATTTCTGCATCTTGTTACATCAAGGCGAACAGGCTACACAACACGCAGCGTCAAAGACATTAAAAACGTTAAATAGTATTAAAAAGACCTTTATATATATTTGCTACTTTAACCTCAAAGAACTAAATTAAAATGGATAGATAAAAATGACAAACCATAAAAGAAGAATTTTCAGTGAGTGGCTCCACTTCATTTTATACTACACTCAATTCTAATGCCCCTACTGTCAATAATGCCGTTTATATTAAGAAATCTTGAAAACGACATTCTTTTTAGTCTAAGTTATGGTTTTTTAAGAATATTATTACAATTATAATATATTATGATATGAAAAATGCACCACTTACCAGAAACTAAATAAAGCTCAAGCAAATCTGTACTTTTGTCCGCCCTGACCTTTAAAAGACAGTCTCTGTTGACTCATTATAAATGTTCAGGTATAGAATTCGGTTACATATTTCAATATAATATGCTATTATGGCGATTTTCAAAAAGGAACACTAGCCAAGCCCGATTTACTGTCAATTGTACAAAAGCATCTGTACGCAAACCTGACTCGCTTTTAACCGACTTATTACAATTTATAAAAATAATCTTGTCTATTTACCTGACTTTCAAAAAAGAAGATTCTGTATTAAACGCAATATGCAAGTTTACATGACCGCGATTTCAACAATTACTTACCGATTTGGATGGAGTTTTGGCTGTTTTATTGCATATTTTTCAAGGTTGGTTCGGAGATAAAAAAGGAACTCTTCAATAAACAGCAATTGACCCGTGATTTTTGCGATCGTTTGTCAATGTATACAACAACAGTTCTGTTCGAAGTTGGTTAAGTTTTTTTTTTAACTATTATCAGATAATACTACACATGAACATAATTGAAATTGAACTAATTTATATGGCAATTATTATTTTAATCGGATCAATAACTTTTGTGGAACTACCTACCTACCAATACTATTATTGAACTATCTTTATAAAATTCTGAGATCAAATACTTATAAATGTAATTCTCGCCAAAATAAATGACATCCGCGACGTAGTCGGTTTTTTTGATTAGTAAATTTTGACGACACAAAATTTAGATAAATTACAGTATATTTAGTAAAACACACATTCATTTCAATAGAATTTGTACAAAATATACACAAAGAAACATAATAACCTTAAATACCGAAGTTTTATGTCTATACATATAAGAAGTTTAAATAACAAGTCTTTTTAGGAAAACGAAATTAATTTAACTTATCCATAGTAATATTTAAATTACCACAAATTATATAAATCTGTGTGTCATTGGTATGTTACTTACTTACTTTTTGTTATGTTTAAAAATATTTTGTATATATAAATGACCTACTATTTCAAATAAAGAAGTTGGTTTCGAGAACCAGGTATTTTTATGTGTATATTATTCGAAGTGGTCCAGTTTTGAACACATTTGAAAAATTATTTTTTGTGAGACAAGTTATGTTCTAAGGTGTCCTATGAATATACTCAAGATTCGATGGAAGTTATACAATCTGAAAAAAAAACTTCTTTCCTTAAAAAATATAAAAGCTTTAAAAATCCGCAGAATAAGAAATTATATGATAATGGAAATAAAACTATATGTCATTGAGCTAAAAACGTATTATCGATATAAAAGAATGTTAAATGTAAAGAATTAACGAGAATTATTTTCGTAATCTTTGTGATACGTTATATTTGTACTTTTCTTAAAATATATGCAAGCAGAGTGTACCAGCCAAATTGGTTACACATATCTATTGCCAAACGTTGAGTTTTCGAGTGTCTTAGCTGCGAAAATGGGTCACAAACTGTCATGCACTTTACCAATCGATGCACATACACATACGTCGTCCAGGCACAATATTTAAAATTCAAAAATAATTTCTTTAAATTTGAATCGTTTCCAACTATGAAATTTCATGAATGTCTTTTATCTTACATTATCTCAAATATCAGTAAAAACCAAAGCTATTATAATTATGAATATTATAATGTTTACCTCTTCTAATGACCTTGAGGTAGAGCTTCGGACGAGGAATGAATATCCCTCTAGACTTCCACGTGTTATTTGTCGAAAGCCAGGAAACCAGTTCTTCTAAGGCAATCGGATGATATGCATAATGGATTAGGGTTGCACTACACGACACACAGTAAACAAGTAGCACACGGCGAAGAGATGGCCTAATGAGGTATCGAACGGTTTCAGAGCTTTTAGCTTACAGTGTCCGAGCTCGCTCTCGATCAACAATTCACGTAGGGTACACGGCACACAATCGAGTATGCGCTGAAAAGCGCCGACAGCGCGCGGTCGCGAACTGGCCGATAGCTGGCCGACTGCGCGCTGCCGCTATTTACGCCCGCTCGCCGCCCGCCCCGCGCTCAGCCGCCCAGAGCTTTCTCTGCGCAACGCGACAACAAAACATTTTTTCTTCGAAATTGCGTTTATACCGACGTTATCATTTAATAAAATATTTTTCTAAAGTCATATTGATCTCCTGAAAACTCATACAGTGTACAAAAATATATTCATTTTAATTGAAGTTATAACATAAGGTGCATGAGAAATACGAGGTAAGTATTTCAAGAACAAAAGAAATTAATGATTAACACTGGATGGTCTAGCAAAATAAACACAAGTCGATTTATTTAAAGATATTTGTTCTAGATAAGACTTTGTTAATGTATAATAGTAAAACTAAAATATTAGACACACATAGACTACTTGGAAACTGACTGAAAAATAAGGCACAATATACTTATAGGCAATCAAATTGGACGCTGATAAGCAATACTGTGTCAAACCATACGGACTGCATTTTGAGAAAATGGCGTCTAAAGATCTCAAACGTATTTGTGAAATAATTTTGTTTGAAAATGTATATACCCATCTAGTATTATCTATTTTGGTAAAAGGTATAATTAATTAAAAGCAAATTGGTATAATAATAACAAGTTTTTCAAATATATGAGATTATTGTATATTGCAAAATATTAAAAACTTTTCAATATTCAAAACATGAAATTAAGAAACTTTTTTCAGTACTTACTTATTTTAGACACTTAATTTTTTTATATAATGTTAAATACTTGACGCATTATCAGAATACATGAATATTTCCGGATTTGACTATTTGTAGGTTAACACATTATCGCTTATTAGCATCCAATTAAAGGCGTATGGAAAATTTGCTCTGTGTAGTGTTGTTCGTCTCCTCGGTCTCCTTATCGAAAGCTGCAGCCTCGAATGCTGCGGCCATAGTGGTACTTTGAAATGGTTAATATAATTTAAGGCGTACACAAAATTTCGTGTATGTGCATATTATCCGTTAAGAGTTTCCCTTGTCTAGGTCCGATCTTGGATATGTCAGTTCATGCTGACTGTAATAATACATTGTCATGGGAACTGAATCCACTTGTAAAATTGAACTTCATAGGACAAGGGAAAGTAGTTCTGATTTTTAGCTTGCAAGATTTGACCGGAATAAATATATACACCAAGTTTAATAAAAGCTTGTAATAAGCCGGGTTTATAATCGTGACATTTTCCATTTTTTTTCAACAAGTTTGTTGTTAATTCAAGTGTTCACAAGTTTTTATAAGTACAAAACGATTTTTCATATTTCGTCCCCATAAATCGTCTTTCGTGTTAAATAGGGGATAGCGGGACCTACAATTTAAGTTGAACTAATTTTAAATAGCAGTTTGCATGTAATATGAATAATATCAGCCGTATATTTGTATATCGTACTATCAACAGATACAACAACACTTCCTCTGTCGAACCAAAAAAAAAATTGGACCTGCTGTTAGAACTATAAATGCTGTTAATGCTGTTAAAGACAGAGTTCGTCGAAACCCCATTAGGAAGCAAACAATCTTATCACGAGAAATAAACATTCCCGCTAGGACTCTGTCGAGTATTATAAAAAAAACCCTGAAGCTCGGTGTTTATCGTCGATATATTATCTGGCATATATCTCGCTCGAAACCAACCTTCCGGACTTCATAAGAGCTGAAGACTGGCCCTCATCTAGCCAAGACCTCAACTCCTTAGACTTCAAATTATGGTCAGTTTTAGAGGATATGCCCTGCACTAAAAGACACGACGACATTGAGGCCAATAAAAATCTTTGGAGCAAGCAGTGGCAAATTTCCCCTAGGAAACAGTGCGTAAATCCACCGATTCGTAGCCAAAGAGATATCAACCTCGACGGTAGCCGATATAGATGAAACATAAAACCTTGTTTTTAAGGTGTCTCAGGTACTTAAATAATATTTATTCGTATAACAAAAAATTGTGTATCAAAATTTTAACAATAATTATTATTATGTTTACTCTGTCGTATAATCCTATGGCATTTTTTCTTACATCGTATTTATGTGAGAAATAATAACTTAATAAGACTAAATAAATTGATAATGGTGAGGATTATTACACTATTTAATAACTTTGACAACTCGAAAATTCTAGAGTATATCTTATTAGAAATTCCTGGGACTCGAGAAAAAAAATAAGTAGCGAAATGAAAAACTCTGTAGGTATGCACATGCTTAGCGAACCAACACAGCAAGATTCTTAGTGGAGGTACACTCACTCAAATAAGAAATACTCCATCTGAGTAACTGAGTATTTCCTATTTACATGAGTGTAAGTATACACTTTTATATGATCCGGCTATTTTAAACATATTATACACATATATGAATATGTGGGTATTGTTGATCCTTATTAAGTATGAATGCAACCGATATGATCTCATAAAGAACCAAAGTAAGTCTGAAGCATAAGCTTTCTGCTGACTATACACAATTAATACAGTTCGGTGTTTTTTTGTTATGTTCACGTTTGAACATCATATAAAAATTCTGACAGCTTTATATACGAAGAGGTGGGGCTTCCATAGATAAAAATTTATGTATGGCGAATGTATTTAACTTTAAAACCAATATTATATGGTCACTGATTATCTCCAGTTCCATAGTAGGAGCCACAGCCGTAAAAAATATACTCAAGTAAGTTTAAATTTTGTTAAATTTGTTCTGCTGCAAGACAAATTTAACTAAATGCCAACTAATCAATAAAAAATTAGCCACCATTACACGTTAAAACACTCAATTTATTCTTGTTCTTAAATACGGCACCACCTTGCGATATTGTAACTTTCATATTGTTGTTTTTCAGATTCACAAAAACTGATCAAAGGTGGACAGTTCAGAATCTAATAATTTTCTTATTAAGGCATCCATCCATTATATATTCATCGGCATAGCTATGATTTAGTTCTGGGCGCAACTGAAATGTACCCAATTCTTTTATTATAACATTTTTATCCAAACAAAAAAATTAATATTTTCAAAAGGGTTTTTCAATACTTTGGAAAAGCTTTAAGAAATAAAATTAAGTGCTGGCAGCACTAACGCCATCCAATCAAAACGACAGTATATTATAGTCCAATCAGGTAAAAAAAAAAGAATTAGAAATAGCACTCAGTTAATAATTCAATTTTTTTTTTCCATAATGAAATTGTTTTATTTATTTTTACCTTATTAATTTAAAAAAAAAAACTGTATTTTTGTTTGTATAAAACAAAAAAATAATTTAAGAATAAGTTATAAAATTTGTTATGCTATTTCACCAATGATCAATGGAATTGTTTCAACTTACTTTTATATTATTTTTATTATTTATCTACATATATGAACTTACTTTGTAAGGTGAGAATTCCACTTATAAGTGTTGCTCTCAGACTGTCCTAGAATTTTACATAAGCTATTTGACATTGCTTTATGCCTTAACTTATTATCAATGCCTTCATATTTGCGCGCCACAGCTCTTACGTCAGTGTGATGTAGCTTCCATATCCAAAAACAAAACGTTTTCGAACTAACTAGAGAACAAGACTAAAGCCCTTACGTCTAATGGCGGCTATTTTCATAACCGAATTTCAAGAAAGGAGAAGGTTGGAATGCGTTGGGGAATTTTTTTATGTATCTTCACCGATTATTCCGCCGTTTGTGAATCGATTTTAATTTTTTTTGTTCGAAAGGGTAGTCCCAATGTCTTCAGGGCAGGATCTAATGATGGGATCCTGGAGAATCGAAGGAACTCTACAAATATTATAGGCACACCTATGTATATCGATTTAGGTATTTTTGATAGTAACTTTTATATTAACCGTCAGAAAGTCACTTTTGGTGAAGTAGAACTGCTGATGAAGACCACAGATGACCACCGAAAATACTCAATAACAAGTAATTAATGGCTTGCGATTCGATTATAATGCATATGGCAAAGTGGAGCTGATGATGCAACACCAGGAGAACTTTTCAATACTTAACAGCCCTGTACTAAGAAATGCTATATTTGGTTGACGGCGATGAACAGTTGACATAAGGCTATTGTAACTTATGTAAATCACTTAATCTTACTATATTCGTAACTCAAAAGTGTGAAATAAATTTTTAAAAAAATTAAACCGATTTCAAAAACGAACCTACGAGATATAAATGAACTCAGTGAGTCGTTGCCAGTAAATGGTTGGTTAAAAAAAAACACGAAAAAGGTCTAACATGGCACCGATTTCGAATATTTTACTTGGCACCGACTTCATAATGTATAAAACATTTATTTTTTCCCTTTTAGTTCATTTGTATCTCTTAATCAAATTATTATAGTTTAAAATTTGATGATTGATGCATGCTATTTTTAATTGGAATTACTAGTTTATGTACATAAAAGTAGCCAATATGTTACAATAAAAATCATATATATGGTGAAGAAACATAAACAGACACTGAAAAATCAATTGGTACCATTTCTACACAGTTTTAAACCTATTTTATCGCCCAAGTTTAAACCCTATTTTATCAGTTTTAGTGTAATACAAAATACTTCCGTGATATGGTTATATAAAGAATAGTATTTGCTATTAACAAAATATAAAACAAAATAATAATAGTAGCCCCATAAGGCTACTTAATCTTTAGTTAAAAATAGTACTACGCAAAATTTGAAAAAAGTCCACCTAAACTCGGCCTGTAGCAATAAAGAAGCTTAGCGTCTTTGCCATACATAAGTTTTATCTATGGAAGCCCCACCTATTCTTATATAGTGTATTATATTTTATATTGCCTTTGGATCAAGCTTTTGTGAGAACTGGGATGTTATAAAATAATGAATAATTTCAATTTAATAATCATAAAAATAACGAAATATAATTCGGAACGCAGCTGGTAAGTTACAATTCCAGCTGTAAATGACAGCTTGACATCCAAAATTGACAGTTTATTTTCAAAATTTGTAAAAGATATGTTCTGCTATGAATTGATCGGTTCTTAAAAACGTTTTTTTCTTCATATATAAATGAATACTACGAAACAAAGACTGATAAATGTTTTTTTTATACCAAAATACGATAGGACGTCGTATAAAGTTTGTTCTTAAATCGTAAAATATGAAATTTTAATAGGTGCACTCCGGATTTCAACAATGGCTAAGTGGAAGTTATGTCGGCAAACTTTTGGAAATGAAGAGTATGAATTTACTGAAGGCGATGAAGTTAGGATTGGCAGAGGACTGGATAATACAATCACACTTTTAAGTATTGTTATATCAAGACATCACTGCTTATTAAATGTCAAAAGAGATGAAGTATTTATCACCGACCTTAAGGTTAGTTCTAAATAACACTAACTTTTATGCCTCTAAAAATAAAATTATTATCAATATTTTTTTTAATGACTCATTACCTAACTCATACAATGTTGAGTTTCATTTATATCTTATTCATAACTCTATGCAATGTTTTCATAAAAGAACAACATTCTTTTTTATAATTGCATGGTTTATATATTGTATTTTATTTAGGTAAGAAAATATATATAGTCTCTTATTTTTCAATTAGTAATGTAACAACTGTTGGATTTTTCACATTTGCTAATGTGATTTATCTCTTAATATTCGCAATGGTGAATTTGAGTGAGTTTTCAATTTCTTTTTTCAAAAATATTTGTTACATCACTAGTTTCCAGTAAATTATCTCAAAAAAAATTCCAGTTTAAAAACTAAAAGTTACTTAATTATAAATTGCCTAATACTTAATATTTTCAGAGTTCAAATGGAATCTATGTTGGGTTAAAAAGGATACCACCAAATATACCATATGCATTATCTGGAGATGATCTGATAGGTTTTGGATGGACAATTGGAGCCCCCTTAGTAAAAATCATGGATTCTGAAAAATTTATTTTTAAGTTAATAAAATGTGCCACGTCAATTATTAATCGAATTCAGTTTCAAAATAATAGTGAAGAAGACATAGAAGATGATATTTCTTCATACAATTTAAAAGAATGTAAGCCGGAAATAAAAAGTTTGGAGTCACCAACCAGCAAATCAAAATTACAATTAAAACGCAAATTAAATAGTGATTGCAAAAATATAAATGTAAAAAAAGAACCTGTCGAAAACAAATTTGATAGTGAAATTATTAGTATAATATCTGATAGCGACAATGAATCAAAAATTCAAGAGCATTCTGAAAAAAAAGTTAAATTGGATCCTATAATTGAAGATCTTACTAAAGATGATATTAAAACTGAAAATGAAGATTTACAATATGAGGCATTTAAAGTCAAGCAAGAATACCTGGGGTATGATGACGATGAACCCATACAGATTGATAGTGATAGTGACAGCGAATCACAGCAGTGGCTTTTAAGGCTATCACAAAGTTCACCAGGAAAGCCTTTCATAAAAGTCGATCAAAAGAGTATAAAGCCAGAAACAAGTCTAGAAAACAGCTCATACAGTCAATTAGACGATGTTGTTTTTAATGACATAGATAATAACGATGATGAAGAAGACTTTATTGATGACTTAATTTCCATACCTCCTGAGCCTCCTGAAGTTCAATCTGTTACCGAAATTGATCCACCAGAGAATGAGTTACCTTTGACAATACCATTGGAAGCAAAAGAATCTGAGAAAGACGTAGTTGGTGAAGTTAGCACTGAAGATAAAATACAAGAAGAAGCCATTCTCCCCATTGCTTCTGTATCACACAGTCCTCATACTCTTACAAAAAAGGCACAAATGATAGAGCCTCTAGTTAAATCTAATAAAAGAAAATCTCACTATTCTTCCAATAAAAGTAAGAAGATCTATTATTTTAATTCAGTTTTAAAATTTTGTAAATATCATATAATAATAATATTAATTTTTGTTTCCTTATTTCATAGGTAAAATAAAAAGCAGTATCAGTGATAAAAAGAAATCAAAACACCAATCATCGTCATCATCATCATTGAAAAAGGCAATAACAAATTCACAAAAAGAAGAACGACGAAGGAAACTAAAAGAAATTGCTGAGAAAGAAAAGGAAACAGAGGATGATAACAAAAAATTAACAAATAATACCAATAAGTCTGTGACTAATGTTAAAATAACTACTTCTAACCGTGGGGCCTTTTTAACTAATGTTGTCAAAGCAGCAGTAAAACCTATGAAAAGAAGAAATAGTCAAGAAAAAGAGAAGAAAAAATCAACAGCACCAGATGCTGGAATACCAATAAAAGAATCTTCTAAATCTAAAAAATCAATGGAGAAAAGTGATAAACATGAAAAACACGAAAAATCTAAATCTGAATCAAATTTATCTGTTACAGTAAAAACAAGTGAAAAAGATAAACGGAAAGAGGCTAAAAGTACATCTCATTCCAACAGTGGAAAGTCTCAAAGCAGCAGTAGCACTGACAACAGAACACCATTTAGAAACTTGAAACCTCTAAATGAAAGTAAAGAATCACTCTCTGGAAAGCCAGTTTCTAAAGTTGAACCTCTCCCTCAAATAAAACCAAAGAAGCGGGTTCGATTTTCTGATGCAAAGCCAACGGTTCATACATTTATAATTGAACCTGGTAATAAAATGAATAAAATGAGTTCAGTGAAAACAAGACTATTAGATGTTCGCTGTGTTCAACAGAAACCTATATTCTCTTTAGAAAAAATAACCCTGATGAAAATCCTACGTTGGAATCCACAGTGGCTAGAAGAACAAACTGCAACTACAGAGCCACCTCCTATTTTAGGCCATAATAATCCTCCTATGGCCATATTCCACTCTTTTAACAGCCACAGCCAATATGTCGGGTACGTGATATCTTTGAATATTGATAATTTAAAACATTTAATTACGTAAGGATATGTTTTAATGCAAAATTATTTGTATTTACAGACTCGTTGGAGATTTGCTTCTAATGGAAATTTGGGAATGTATTACACAGGCATATATGAGAATACGAAATCAACCAAATAGATTAATGTTAAGAATTGAGTCATTGCCGCCTGTGCCACCCCACGATCAATATTTTGAATTTTTTAATTTAAGTGTGAACTGTATGTTTTAATTTTAGAATATATACTATTTTTTTATTATTATTCAAAATATAGTTTACTTTGTATATCTAATAAATTATTCAAATTTCAGTGTCTCTGCCGACATCAGAAACAAAACGTCTACCAAGAGTAGGTGAAATTATGATGCTCGAATTTGATGCAGATAATACTAAAATCTGCAGATTTTTTTTCGTACATAATGTCAGATGTGTGCCATCCGGAACGAGTAATTAATACATTTCTACTAACATTATTATATTCTTTCACTAAACACATTATATATTTCTATTACAATCCAATATTTTTCCATTTCAGATCCTAAAAATTCGTTCTTTAGTTTGTCTCTCTATTCAACATTCACTGATAAAATGATGTACTTAAAACATGGTGAAGTTATGGAAGGACAAACTTTAGCATATATAAATAACGAATTAATCCTTTTTGAAGCAATGGAATATTTGGCCGGGTCACCCCTCAGTCAAGCAATTTTAAGACCCGAGTCACATCATGTTCAAAGGAATGAATGTGATAATACAAATAATATGAATACTCAGGTAACATTTGCATAATATTCAAGTATTTAACATACAGTTTGCTAAATATTAAAGTAACTATGACTTGATACGGAAGCATCATATGGTTACACAACTTCTCATCAAATTACAAAAGTAGTAACGTATTGGGGCTTAATGAAATGGTCTCAACGAGTAGATTGTCGGAGGTTTATTAAAATTTTCAATTTTATATTATTTTGCGTCGACTTTGTTAATGTTCCAGCAGATCTAGAAGGAGGGTAATGTTTTTCACGCGTATGTATTTACGTATATTGGTTCGTTTCATTGTGACCTTGTAGCCTAAACAATTTGACTGATTTTAAAGTGTGTGCGAGGTGTTGTTATTAAGCAGTTGGATTAAAAAAAAATTATATTACTTTACTTTCAGTTGCAGTTTATTTATTCTAAATTAATGCAAAATACATTGCATTAATTTAGAATAAATAAATTGTTGCGACCTAATTTCATAAGGCAATATAATTAGTCGGTTTATCAATCATTTTATTATTATTTGTTAATTTGAAATTTCATCGTGTACGATATTTGATAAGGTATTAATGTTTTTTTTTTCTATTTACATAAAATAATTTAATTTTTTACATAAAAATCTTAAAAACAATCCTTGATCATTAGTAACATAATAGCAGGTAGTCATGGAGCTGCCCAATTTTCTTGTTTCACGGTTTTTCATATACTAGCACATTTAGGAATTTTTCTCTTATTATATTCTAGTCGTTATTTTTCTCTATCCAGCTGTATATAACTCATTTTCACCTTGTGCTTGTGCTTTTATCTAACAATACTTATTATGGTATGTAAGACTTGGAAGTTTTATCTTTGATTTATAAGTGATAGATACGATAGTTGATAACATGTATAGCATTTTTATATACATTAGTCACTACATCAAAGTGTGGACTTACAATATTTATATACATATAAATGTGTATATCGTAATCGTTAATGTATGATAAATTAAATTGGCCGTTTAGTGTAATTTAATTAATAGATATTTAAGATCACACACACAACATAACAATTTCACACTCAACGGCTCCCATTAGGACCTGTCTGTCCGAAAACACACAATACACAAAAACAAACACTCAAATCATTATAAATATATGCATGGCCTTTAGAGATGTTTGTGATAAGCTGGGATCGAACCCGCAACCGTTAACGCTTTGGTTTCAGTGACCACTGCGCCAAACTACCGTCACAGTATAATTTATTTTTTACATATCCTTATAATTTTTATAGTACCTACGTAGTGCTTAACCAATCATCTTCCTATGTAAGCCATCGATTATGAGCTTTTTAATTAGTTAGGTAGAAAATGTAATCGCGATAAAAAATTTAAATAAAGGCTAAAATGAATAAAAGATGTCGAACTCTTGTCTAAAAAATTAACTTACATCGCCATCTTTATATTGTTTTCGAAATAGAGACTAAATTCCGAACCGGTGGTATCTTGAAAATATCAGCCAAATGCGTGTCGGGCCACGCACAATGTAGGGTTCCGTAGTTGTCAGAATTGTCAAGATCTGTCAAGCAATCTTCGAGTACCTATTTTCGTAAAAAGTTTACGACGAACTGGGAATTTCCTTTTTTAAGTCAGTTTATACAATATACGTACTTACAATTTTAAACCTTTTATTATTATAAAATTATTTTTAATTTCTCTTTAAGAAGAGAATAAGAGATAGGTACGTAATCCGTATCTTTTATATTATACCATAAATGCCAAAGTGAATTCGTTTGTTTGATTGTTAACTCGCTCTCGTCGATTATTTATTATTCTAACACTTGTAAAATATACTTAGCGCCGATAATTTTCCTTCCTGATTAGCGCCTATGAAATCTATGGAGATTTGGTTGAAAACTTCATAAGCGCGATTCAGAATCACTCGCGACATGTTTTAGTGAGACATTGTTTTATACCTTATTTTATGTTTTATTTTAATTTAAACTTATTAAATATTTATTTATTTATTCATTTAAATTCATATATTAATTTAAAATTATTAATATTTACATAATGTGATGCTTTCAAAAGTGAAATATTTATTTTTACTTAGATCATCTATAACTCGATAACCATAAGAACCCACATAGCCGTGATAATTTTCCTTTTAAATTCATTATATGTACCACTATCGTGAATTTTTTCATATTTTTAGACGCAGCAGTTTAGTGGGTAGAGGGGGGGGACACTTGACTCTAAGAAAAATTGACACTTCAAAGCTTAATATTTCGGAAACAGTTCGTCGTTCGGAAAAATGGTTTTCCCACACCTATAACATTTTTAAAAGACCTATCTAACGATACCCCACAACATGGGATAAATGAGAAAAAAAATTTTTGGTCTCTCTTAACACATAGGGAAAACACCCTGAAAAAAAATATTTTTAAGATTTTATTGTACGACTTTCTCGGCGTAATTCATATGTATACTCATACCGAATTACAGCTTTCTGCTATTAAGGGTTTCGTAGCAAAGCCGCGGACAGACAGACAGACAGACGGACATGGCGAAACTATAAGTTTTCCGTTTTTTACTACGGAACCCTAAAAATCTAAAACGAATTGACCTGTAATTTGACGATTCGAATGTGCTTTAAAAACCCTATTTGAATAAAGTATTCTTTGGATTTGAATCTATATCAAACGCCGATGTCACATAAATATAGATACGATCCTTAATCCTATAAAACATTAATTTGTAATAAATTATTGAAGTCATCAATCAAGATAAAGACTGTCCTATCTTTAAAGTCAAATTAAATCACAGGCAATATGCATAATTTTAATAAAAGCGATTGAATAGTACCTGAGTTTATCGATTTATAATTAATTATTTTTATGTATTACGGGCAGAAATAACTCAAGGGACACTCGGGGCCGATTTTAACGAAAACTAAAACTGCTATGTTATGTTAGTTTTATTTTCCTAACCAGGAATCGAACTCGGTGTTTTAAAGAAAAAGATATTCTATTTTGTTATGGATCAGATAGTGCAATAATATATAATATATAGATGTGTATTATTTTTCAAAGGAACATAAATTTTTCAAAAAACTAATGATCCCGTTTTAATTTTCAAAATTGGCCCTGAAGGTATTTTAAGTATTTTTCGCTATTACTCATACATTTTTTACGTCTAATTAGAAATTTATTATATACTTGATATTTTGAGTATATGATATTAATTTCTACCTTATTAAGATACCTCCACGCAATTCTAAGAAAAAGGTCTTCATAGACAGACAGACAGACTCTTAAAAAAGAGCTTTAATAAAACCGAAAAGAAAAAAATAAAACAAATTGAAACTTTTGTTATTGAATAACTATACCTACCTACTATTGAAATAGTTTCGTGATCGATACGTTCAAAAAGAAAGCATTAAATTAGGGAACATAACGATTTTAGCAGTCGAGTCCCATCAAAAATCTGCCTTTCTAATAAATTCCAATTGTTCTAGCAAAACAAAGTTCTCGACGAATTGAAAACCTCCATTTTTATTGGAAGACGGTTAAACGTAAATAAATTTATTGAAAATCATCATTTTTTATCACAAGATGTATATGATTTTTTGTAAATTGTTTCAGTGGACAATGACCTTGAACCCTAGTCAAAAATTAGCAGTTAGTCAATCTGTATCTGCAGCACTCGGTAACAGACCCAGCTTACAAATGGTACAAGGGCCACCAGGAACAGGTTCGTTGTCAACGTTTTTACGAAACTTGTATTTTGCGCGTAGTAGTAATGGAGTCAATAAGCTCTTACGAATTACTCTATCTATCCAAACTTAAAAAAAATTAATATATTAACAAAATAAAAAAAGGTTAAACAAATAAAATTAAAATTATTACGAATAATAAGCTACTACGGACATCAATAATTGAGCCAGTGCGTTAGAAACAACCCTAGTACTGGAAGAAACACACTCTTCCACTGCGGAATGACGAATACACATGAATCAGAATTTCTCTGCTGACGATGTTTATCAAGTGTTGGTAGTGAAACCAAGCACGAAATACTCAGAATATATTGAATACTCAGCCATGCTAACCGGGATTTAAACTCGCAATCGTCGGCTAGAAACAATGTTTTCTAACCACTAGTCATCTCGGCTCACTGGCAGAGTGTGGGATGAACTATGAAGTTTAACAGTCAAAATTCCGTCACAGATATACGACTATTTGACGTCCAGTATAAGAAAAAAGTAATTTTTGATACAGTTTATACGAAAGAGTATTTATTATAATGTTTATCGTAATTTAACGATTCGGATTTTTTTATTTATATATGTACATATAGTATTTATATTACAAACTGCTTAATAGTATAAAGTAAGCGAAAATGATATGTTATACATTAAAAATTTTCTCATTACAGGGAAATCGAGTGTAATCTGTGCCATAGTAATGACTTATTTCTACAACGCCTTGAGCAAAAAGCAGCAAGACCGCGGCAAGATATTGATTTGTGCAACGAGTAACGCGGCGGTGGATGAATTAGTAATCAGATTGCTCAACATAAGACAAAGCTTGCCTAAAGGTAATTTTACCCCTTAATTTTCTTTTTTATTCAAATAATATGTTAATGTTAATACTATTAATAGAATTTTGAACGAGTATACTTATTATTAATTCTTTTAATTATATTTATTAAGATCATTCTTTTTACCAATTTTCCTTACTTACCAGATTAGTTAACATTTATTATTTCTAAACATGGTAATCTCTGGAACTAGGAGACCGACTATGAAATTTTGTATAGTCTATTTATTGAGGGGCGTTATTCTATGTTAGTTAATATTATATATGTCACAATATACATAAACACAAACGAAGTCGTCGGCGAAAATTACTAAGCTACAAAACACCACGCAACGATCAATACTACAGGCGGAGCAGTACTCACAAATTAAACCGCAAAGGGCAACTTGTTGTTATGAGTTGGTCCCCGCGACTTCGCCTGCGTAGAATCTTTCACCCTTTATTTCACCGGCTTCACGTTTTGTTATCGCGATAAAAAAGTAGCTTATATTCTTCAAGACCTAATCTTTCCTTCTATAACTTACGGAAATTGATTTAGGCCTAAATACGTAACCGACAAATAGACAGACGCATTCCGATACCGTCACATTTGTAATATTAGCTTGGATTTGAAGAACACAGTGTACTGCCGGATCCCCGCAACAGCAATTTTGCTGGTGACTGGTGGTGGATGACCCGTCGACGTGCCTATTAGCAGTGAATACAAAAATGTATTTTGTCTAGTGATGTGCCAGATCTTCAATCATTCATATACGTGGTCAGGTACACAAATACGTTTCAAGGTCCGCGAATACAGATCTTAAATTTTTTACTCAACAAATGACAAGATCTTGAAACGATATTTGACGCCACTTGACTCTCCAAGATAAGTTAGACATGTTTCGATTTTGAATTGCTTTGGCCGGGTTTCATGTTTTGTTGATAGTTTTGTGGAGCACTGAGCATAAATATAAAAATACTTCTATTTATTGAAAATTAATGTAAAAGATCTGCCAAAAGGATAACGGATACGGAAACGGATCTTTCTTCTCCCTCGGATGCGGTACTGGATACATCACTAATTTTGTCCAAAAATCGCTGCGAATAGTCTCGTCTAAACGCTAGCGTGGCTAGCTGCCTAGTAGCATAACGCTGTGCGTGTCGCAGAGGAGCGGTTCCGCATGGTGCGCGTGGGGCGGCTGGAGGCCATGCACGCGCGCGCGCGCGACGTCAGCTCGCAGCAGCTGGCGCAGCGCGACGCCGAGCGCGCGCGCGCGCAGCACGCGCCGCCCGGCCGCGACGAGGAGGTGCGCCCGCTACTGTTATACTCTTTGATTATATACTATTTCAGGGGTTATTTCATATTATTAAGATTTCAAATCGACTATGTAAAAGGATCTTTTGTGTTTATGTTAGGTATATCTCTATTTCAAAAATGTTGTGACGCAAACCCTTGCATGAAGTTCATTGTGACCAAGATACGACGGCCGAACAATACTCACCTAGTGTTCTCTCTGGTCGGCGACTTACTGACCCGTAACAGCTTAACGTTTTGTAACAAATCTTTACGTTGGAAAAACTTAACAAAAAAAGGTAAGTCCTGCTGAGTTTCTTTCGCGGCTTCAAGTCTGAGGTTTAACTTTTTCGAAACCCCGAGAGATTTATTTACATTTAAATGTGGAATCTGAAATTCCTAATTTTGAATAAAAATATATTGATTTGTTACTCGTTCGATGTGAGCATTCGAGTGTTCAGTACAGCGTGGAGAATGCCTTATGTACCGAGATCATTGCGAGCGTTGTGACGTTTACGTTACGCTGTTACGGTTCGATCAGTCGCCGTCCTAAGATTTACACGATTTGAAAATAAAACTATTTGTAACGGATTTCAATCGCATATATGAACATAATTATAGGCGACACATTTATACCAATTACGTAATAAATGTGGATGTATATGTGACAGAGAATGATCGGTCACGTATCTTCTAATTTTATTGCTTCTTTATATAGCTGGTCTCCGCCAACTGCACCAGAAGAATGTTATTTGTTGTTTTTCCGTTATGTGTCAAAATTATGTTTATAGAAATAAGTCGCTTTGTTAAACTTATGAACAGAATATACAGTAAACGTTATAAACAGAAATTATAAGTGGCGAAACTATAACTACTTAACCATCAAAAAGCGTCAAAAAATCTGACCATCCTAGCACACTTTAAAGCGGAAATTAATGTATCCGTATAATTATTATTATGTAAATCGTTGATCAACGTTACATCGTTCTATAATAAACAACATCTCTCCTATAGATTGCGCATCTAGAAGCAAAAATTAACATGTGGAAGACACAAGCTCGAGACGCAAAAGACCCCGTCCGAGTGGCCTACTGCCAGAGCAGGGTGGAAAACCTTGTTAATCGGATATCTCTGGTATGTTTTTTACTATTATTTATCAGAAACATGTAATTTACAATCATATATAGGATGTTTGGTGGATGGTTTTCCATGTGGGGTTGGTGAAAAGGTCAGTTAATTTGATAGTTATTAGACCCACAAACCTCATGATTTTCGAGTTATTGTTATTATTTTTTTTATTTCTATATTTTACTTTTTAAACCCCTATAACTTTTTTGTAGGTATAATATGGGCCAACAGTTCAAAGTTTAACTTTACAAAATATTTACTATTCGCACGTGTGAGAAAGCAGTTCAAATGAATCTGCTCTAGTTAACGCTATTTGATTTAACTAACTTTTTCAAAGACGTTTTCGATCTTATTAGAAGATCGACTTATATAATTCTAACGACTGCCATACACATAAGATCTATAAAGAAAGAAAAAGCCAAGCTCTATCTATTTTTAAAGAGTCCAGAAGTGAATAATAAAGGGACATTAAATTAATTGTCTTTATTCTTATTTTACTTTTAACTTCGAATTGACTATAAATATTTATTCACAGCATAAAAAGTATTATGAAATAAACTAGACAATATCCTCAGCTGCGCGGCGCCGGCGACGAGCTGCGCCCGGAGCGCCTGGCGCACGCCGAGCGCCGCATCGTGGACTGCGCGCACATCATCGTCACCACGCTGGCCAGCGCGCACAACTACAAGATGAAAGGGTAACGCGCGCTCTGCGCGCTGGACTGTTAGACGTACGATACTGCCGCGCGTAACTCTAGCTTTCATATGAGAGGGTTCCGTCCAAGGAAAGGGTCTGAAAGAGGGTTATAAGGCCAAAATGTACGAAGATAAACTAGTTTTCATCCGGGCATTACCCAATAAGATCCAGGTCTGGGTGAAGTGGTGGTTGTGGATCTAGAGTTTTGAGTTGGAAAAAGGGTCTTATTCCACGTCAAATCTTGGTTGTCTTTGTCAACATAAACACTAAAATGCTTAGTAATTATTACTCCTCATAGAAATTTAAAAACAATGAACGCAAATTGTATTGTCGGTAAACTTATTATTACGGTTGAATTTGCTAAGAAAATGTTTTATTAGAGATTTGTCAGGGATGAAACCAGATTAATTTAGGGAGAGTGAATCCCTATTTAAGTAGGGAAAGTAAACATTATATAAATATAATTTTTCCGCTAATTAACGCGGATGCAACCGCGAGGCACAGCTAGTCTACACTAGACATTGTCGCAGGTGAACATGAAGGATTCCTGTTTATATTCCAGTCTCAAGGGCCGCATAGCCCTGTGCATCGTGGACGAGGCGGGGCAGGCCATCGAGCCCGAGACGCTCATCCCGCTGACGCTGGACGTGACGCGCCTCACGCTCATCGGCGACCCGCAGCAGCTGCCCGGCTTCATCTGCTCGCAGGTGAGGCTCGCTCTGCTCCATAATTGGACGCTGATCAGCAATACCGTGTCAAGCGGATAACGAAATACGGATATACGAATACGGATTTCATTTTGAGAAAATGGCGTCTAAACATGTCAAACCTATTCTTAATAAATTTGTCTGAAAAACTATATATTTGGATTGTTATAATTAATAATCTTTATCTAGTAATAAGTTTTTTAAATATATGAGATTATTTTATTATATTGCAAAATATCGAACACTAAATCAATCAATATTCGAAACATTAAATTGAGATTTTATTTTCCGTATTTAATTAGTTTTATGACTTGAACTCTTATACTTAGAGCAATAATAACTAAGACTTTAAATCCTACTTTAAAAGCATTATACGCAATGTTGGTTATTTGGACGACACGCCATTTATATATTATTCTACCGATTATTTCAATTTAAAAACTATATAACACAACCGATTTCGATGTAATTTCTATGAGACTACTTTGAAACAAATGAATAATTAACAAAATTGGTTAATAAATAATAGAGTGATAAGGTATCAAACATTAAAAGAAATACACTACAAATTGAAAACGTCCTCTTTTTTAAATCGGTTGAAGATACTTCTTGGTCGTTATATACGTTTTGTTTAAAAAAAATCTTAGAATGTGGGGATTTAATATCAATAGACGTACCTATTTTGTAAATATTTTTTCAATTTTGTCTGGTCCCTAAAACGCATATACAAATCGTTTCTCCCGGAACAAGAACCAGAGAGGTGCGGGCAATAACGGCAAAAAAGCATACACACGTTACGACGTCGCATCGCGTGGACGTGTTTGAGCCTAACCCGGTCCTATGTCGGTAGCGCGCCAAGCGGCACGGCCTGGGCGAGAGCCTGTTCTCGCGGCTGACGGCGAGCTGCCAGCAGAGCGTGGTGCTGCTGGACCACCAGTACCGCATGCAGCCCGCCATCGCCGACTACCCCAACCGCGCCTTCTACGCCGGCCGCGTCGTCAGCGTGCCGCCCGCCGCGCGCCTCGAGCTGCCGCCCTACACGCTGCTCGCCATCGCCAGCGGCGACAGGGGGCAAGGTGCCTCCCGACCCCGTCCTATCCGAGTCCAATCTGCGTTCCGCTGGGTTTTCTATATGATAGACCATGAATATCCGATCGGCAAAATTTACTAACCTGGTTCAAACCAAAAATTCTAGTACTGTTACTGTCTCCTCCCATAATAACAGAAGGCCCTAGTTTCGTACAGTAAGGCCCAGTTGAAAAGTATTCGTAACCCGTACATTCCTTGTAATGTTATTATCTGCAAATTATTTTTAATTATTATATTATTCAACAAAACATTGACTAAAAAAAAATTAAGGAATCCAACTCGCATAGAAATTCACACTAAACATGTTGCATTCGCTCGCAGTGCAATCAGGCGCCAACGAGACGGAGGCGTGGGGCGTGGCGCGAGTGGCGGCGGCGCTGGCGCCCGGCGTGCGCGCGCGGGGCTGCTCGCTGGCCGTCATCACGCCCTACAGCGCGCACCGCGACCTGCTGCGCTGCTGCCTGCGCGCGCTGCAGGACCCGTACGTAGCACCACTCCCCGCGACTGAGCTGGACGCCCTAAATACCTGCTACGCCAAGAAATAACCGGAATATTATGTAGAACAATAGATAATAAATAAGAATAAATAAACGCTTAGCACTCAACGGCCTATATGAAGATCGTTAGATTCTGTCTCAGGGGCCGGATTAACACGCAGCATTGATATTGTATTATCCAGGCGACGACAAATATTCATATTACAAACGCTCGCTATGATAAAAAATCGAGCCCGCGAACTTAGCGCTTCAATTAATCGCCACTGTGACACTGTGTGTGTAACCACTGTGGCACTGTGTGTGTAATCACTGTGCCAACGGTCATACAATAATTTGTCTATCGCCAGGTCGGAGGCGCCGGTGGAGGTGAATACGGTGGACAGCTTCCAGGGGCAGGAGCGCGACGTGGTGGTGGTGTCGCTGGCGCGCAGCCACGGCGTGGGCTTCCTCACGGACGCCGGCCGCATGAACGTCATGCTGACGCGGGCGCGCCACGCGCTGCTCGTGTGCCTCAACCCGCTCGCGCTCGTGGTAAGCGCCGCCCACTGGGCTCGCGGCAGAGCCGGATTCACTGTATATTTGGATGCTGATAAGTGATAATGTGTCAATCCACAAATTCAAATTCTTAGATATTGATGTATTATGATAATGCGTCACGTATTTAACATTATTCAAAAAAAAAATTCAAGTCAATTCAAGTTTCTTAATTTAATGCTTTGAATATTTAAGTGTGCAATATACAATAATCCATATTTTGCAATATGCAATAATCTCATATATTCGAAAAAAAATTTAATATATTATACCAATCTGCTTTTAATTCATTATACCTTTTATCAAAATAGAAGACAAAAGATAGATATATACTTCTTCAAAATAAATTATTTAGTATAGGTTTGATTCTCGCAAAATGAAGCCCGTGTGGCTTGGCATAGTATTGTAGTAGTATTGTTTATCAGCGTCCATATAGGACCCCGTGGCTGCCTGCCCAGCCTTAGGAATAATCCGGCCCGGCTCGCAGCAGCGACTTTATACGACGGTTTATTCGACGCTACCGATATTAAAATCAGTGTGGGCGTGACTGTTCGCGATTTTATGTATTATGAAAAAAATCGCTTGTCGTTGCCATGGGGACCAAGCTAATACTCCAAACTTTAGTGTAAATGAATTGCCCTGCCAATTTGTTTAGTACCAAAGATTACAGAACATTTTTCTTATTATGTAACGTCAAAATCATTAAATCAACTAAATCATTGCATAACATTTTTAAAGCTTCTTTGAAACTCTGATTATAACTACAAGTTAGTAATAGTTATATAGTTTCAATTGTCAGTCTTTCAGTCAAAGTATATAAAAGTAATGATTTTTTTTAAAGTTTAACCTTAATTATATTATTTCTTGATTTCAGAAAAATAATCAGTGGCAGACGTTAGTAGATGACGCACGAAAACGAGGAGTTTATAAAACTCTTCCAAACAAAATTTGCGTTCATGCGTCGCGATCTATTTCTAATGAAGAAGTCCTGAAGTATGTAAAAAATACGTAAATGATCAAAAAGCGATAAGTGATATTACTCTATACCAAAATTTGTGATTCCTAGTGATAAGATTATGTTTATTCAATGGCAATATTTTTTATTATTAAAAAAAATTGCCATTAAATAAAAGTATAACTAAGCTTTACAATCGGTGTGTGAACTTGTCAGTAAATATATGATGAATATTATTTAAGCTAATTCAATAGTGTATTTTAATGTTAGTTCATTGTAACAAGATGGACATCGAATTTCAAACATGTATTATACCAATGCATTGAACTGTTTCATTAGTTATATCAATAACTATTAATATTAGGTGGAGCAATATATGTATCTTTAATAATAAGTTATTTGCTTTCAGTGCTTACTTTTTATATAAGTAATTGAAGGCGCACAAAATACTTCAATTCGGTGTAATTACTTAGTAATTTTTGTACATATTGTTATATTTAACTGATATGAATTGGACGCTTATAGTTTCCAACACAGATGACATTCTTATTTTAAGTACAAACCAGTTACTTTTTAAGCTAATAATGAAACTATACATTTCAATATAATTTGTTACTTATTTTTATTACTATAAAACTACATTAGACATTAAAATTTAAATAGAGGTTCGAGTTTTATCAAAACGATAAAGAAGGTCCTAATGTGCATATGACTAACCAGTTGCCAAAAGTAATATTTCTTACAATTTGATATTGTTTTTCCTGAATTGCGTGAAACATCAAACAATTGATAGTTTTTCATAAATTTCATACTAATAAACAAATTACTTGAAAGTACAACTTTTACAAACAGTAAAAGCAGCATTCCTGTTAGTCCGAATATGATCCACCTCTATTAAGAATTTGACTCAAATCCGTTACAGCCATAAAAAAGTTAAAACATACATGTATGTTACTTACAAGCCTTATTAGTTTAATTACTCATAATAGAAAGGATGGAAGAATGCAATTGCATTTTATAGCTATAGATGTTACTTCCATACTATTTGACGTTAAAAATCTGGACACATTTTCTACTTTGACAAGCTTGTCGATTGACTTATTAAACTAAAGATAGTCCTACTTTTCATACCCTAATAACTTGTTGGTAGCTAAAGCCAAAGTAGTTAGCATTCAGGTTCCAAAATCCAAGATCTTATAGCACAAGGGCGGATCCGGGGGGTCATGGGGCTCATGACCCTCCCCTGGACTGGGACCAAGACCTAGCATATAATTGTTAAACATGATTTTTATAATTTTTTTCACAATATATATTTTATGTAAGTACCTTTAATATATAATTAATTTAATATAATTTGTATGATTGAAGAACGTTTAACCAGACTGGCACTTCGCCACATCCATAAAAACGTACCCATCAAAGTAGAAGTGATAACTTTTAACCTGTATCAATTATTATCAAACTTGAAATATTACTTCTTGAAACTTGACCACAACTAGGTGACCCCCCTGGCGGTGAAGTTGGATCCACCTTTGTTATAATATAGCATATCTATAGTTATGCCGCATGATTCATGAAGACGGTTCTAGATTTCTTCCTACTGACACCTCTCCATGAATAACCTGTATAATAATTATCATTTGAAAAATACAATCGATCTCTACTATTTATAAATAAATAATGAAAAATTCTTGTAAATACAACATTGTCATTTTTTTTATTTTGTTTAATAAATCTAATTAAATATAGATCTAAGATGTTTTTTTTTGTCAGTTCTAAAATACTAAACTTTTTTCTTAAAAACATGTCTATGCAAAATAATGCCCCAGTGACTAATATAAAAAAATATTATTAATTCCTATTAACTTGTAAATGTTAATTTAATAGTTTAGTTGTATGAAATAACTACTAATATAACGTAATAACTAAAAGGGTTGTATATAATAACTATGGAAATTGTAACGTCGGTTATTGCATGTTACTATACTAAATAAGTTGCTAAGTAATGTAACATCTGCCAATGTAGACTGGTATTCGAAGTCGTCTTGGACGTATTGTATATGCGTTATGAGGTAAGAACAAGTGCCTTGTGTTATCTCACAATAAAAGACGACACAAAACATTTCTTTTATGGATTGAGATGTATGATAACCCCCAAAAATTATTTTGTACAATGTGGATTTTGTTAAATTTACATATAGTCTATTTTTCTTTACTTGTTTTATTTAGCAGACGAAAATGGCGTATTTCTTGTCACTCATAAGTGTTAGATAAGAAGTTGTCGATTTAATAATTGAACTGAATCATTTTTTGTAATGTAAAATCATAATGAAAAAAAAATATTCGAAAATTCGTGATTTTCGTTTGGGGTAATGTTACCAAATAAGTAAGTTCCTCATTAGATAGTTTTATGTAGTAAAGAAGTACTCGGAAAGAACTCCTTTTCAAAGTTCTTATCGTTCAGTTTTTTTTATATAAATATATTTTAGGGCCAAAAAAGGCAGGCAGGACACCTGATGTTACGTGATCAATGCGCCCATGGACATTTGCAACCTACAAATACATTGCCACCTTAAAAAAGGATTAAAAGAAGTAAGGAAAGGAAGAAAGGAAATAAGGAAAGGAAGTAAGGAAGGGAATGAGGAAGGGGGTTAGGCTTCCAGTTATGTTATTATGATCTTTTAAAGTATTGAAGAAAAACAGATTACGGATTTTTCAAATAAAACAAAATATTACGGCAGGATTTCTTTCTTAACAAAATCCATTTCAAAAATTATTTTCATAACCACTTATAAATGTCAAATTACAATATTACATATTTAAAATCCACTGAACTATAGCGGACACTTGTATTAACAAAATTAATATTAGCTAAGGTAACAAACTAAGGCTATTTAGTTTAATCCTAAATAAGTTCTTAAACTTAGTATCGAGTCTTATACTCGGCGAAAGTTTTAAAAATAAAAAAAATAAATGCTACATAATTAAATAAACATAACAGTTATCACGATTCATATTCTTGTGGGGTAAACAAGTAATAGTAACTCCAACTAATACTTCGAATAAATAGTTTACATACCACTATATTCTTTTTACCGTAAAACTATTTGAATTATGTAATAAGTTTGTTGGTTAAACAAAAAGCAGCTGCAATATCCGCCACACGACACATATTGGGTTGTTCGGAAAGTAATTTCGTTTTTACACAACAAAAGTTTTGATGGTGTTTTCGTCAATCTATTTCACACTAAAGTCGCATATTTATTATATATTTGGACAGGTCATATACTAAGGCTTACTTGTGAAAAAAAATGATTGGTTTTAAGCCGCCATTTTTTTTTCGCGCCCTTTCAAACATGGAAAGTGATAAGCAATATTTTCGACATATTTTACTTTTTTATTATCGAAAAGGTAAAAATGCTGTTCAAGCAAGAAAAAAAATACCCGATGTGCATGGAGAAGATGTAGTGACAGTGCGCCAGTGCCAAAACTGGTTTGCAAAATTTCGATCGGGCAATTTTAATGTTGAAGATGCACCACGTTCTGGAAGGCCAATCTAAGCTGATGAGGACACCATAAAGGCATTAATTGATGCAAACCGGCGAATAACAACTCGTGAGATCGCTGAGAGGTTAAATTTATCGAATTCGACCGTTCATGGTCATTTGAAACGCCATGGTTTAATCTCAAAGTTCGACATATGGGTTCCTCATGTTCTTAGGGAAAGAAATTTGTGCCGCCGCGTTGAAGTCTGTGAATTGCTTCTCAAATGTCAAGATAATGATCCATTTTTGAAGCGTATTATCACTGGCGATGAGAAATGGGTTGTTTACAACAACGTAAAACGCAAGAGATCATGGACTAACAAAAATGAAGTGCTTTGACACTTCGAAAGCCGATATCCACCAAAAAAAGGTCTTGCTATCTGTTTAGTGGGATTTCAAAGGAATCGCTTTTTTTGAGCTTCTACCAGACAACAGAACGATCAATTCTGAAGTGTACTGTAATCAGTTGGATAAATTGAATGATTCGCTTAAACAGAAAAGGCCAGAATTGATCAATAGAAAAGGTGTAGTGTTCCACCAAGACAACGCGAGACCTCATACAAGTTTGGTAACACGCCAAAAGCTTTTACAGCTTGGATGGGATGTTCTGCCACATACACCATATTCACCAGATCTGGCACCTTCGGATTATTATTTGTTTCGGTCTCTACAAAATTTTTTAGACGGAAAAACCTTTACTTCAAATGAGGAGGTAAAAAATCAACTATATCAGTTTTTTGCCAGCAAAGACCAAAAATTTTATGAACGTGGAATCACGCTACTGCCAGAAAGATGGCAAAAGATACTAAACCGAAATAGACGATATATAATTTAATTAAGTATTCATTATCTATAAGAAAATCTTGCTTCATTTTCATAAATAAAAACGAAATGACTTTCCGAACAACCCAATATTTTCAATCTTAATTGAATATGACTAACGATTGAATGTCTTCTTAATCCGACGTGTTTTTACCAATTATATAACAATACAGTTGTTGTAATAGCGATGAAACAACGATTATAAAATCGCATTCATAACTCATAAGACTAATGACATATTCAGTTCTTCCTTTTAATGTTTCATTGTAGTGAAAGTGATACTATACAAATATAATATGAATGACACTTATTTTTAGATTTGCTATACATTCCAATAACAAGAATAATGTGCAGGAATAAAAAAGGCAAATATATTAATCACAGTGCAAGCAGTTTATGATCATTTTAATACTGCTTAAAAATATAGTTTGCGATGATAAATGGAAATTTTTCATAGATGCTGGACAGCTCCAACTAAATTACTTTTTAATTCCATATTATACGCCGGTATAATTATTGGACTTGAATTGTCTATGCTACTGTTAACTTTATTTATTTAAAACCATTCATTATATTTATTAAATCTTTAAGACGCATCGTAGTTTATGAGTTAAACATTTATCTTACAAAAATATAAGCCCACGTCCATATGTACATATTTTAAACTTACCATATTTACAAAAGAAGTTAATTGTCAAAGAATTACTCTAGATTAAAAATAAAGTGTAGCAAGTAAAAAAAGTTCAACGCAAAACTATGCACTATACTCCATGTTAAGTTAAATAGTGTATATCTATAATTTTATATTATACATTTTCCCTAATATTTCTGTTGATGTACATATTCTAATATACTATAAAGACTTATCTTGACTTAATTTTTTTTCATTATTTTAATTTAAAAAGCAATGACATTACTCAATATGCAATCCGAACAAGTGTTTACATTGTTTCCAAAAAGGAATTAGGTACTTTTAATTATATACGTATCGTGCAATATCAACAGCTTTTTAATTTAAGTGAAACTAGTTCATGAACTACTGCTACGTGTAGCATAAGCTCAGTTTTTTAACATTTTTTCTCAACAGATGTCTTTTTATTTCAATAAACTTCTTATATTAATCAAATTTTTCTATTAAAAAAAAAGTTTTAACAGAACAATGTTTTAAAAATTTTGATTTTGAAAGAGTAATATTTTGTTTAAACGAAACATATATACACAAACTATCCAAATATTTATAGCTGTTTAAACTAAAAAAGGATATACCATTTATTTTTAACATTTTATTGACATAACTTGTTAAATAAAATCTGGATATATTATAGTAATTTCACAAAAACTTCGGAATATAATTTATTTTCAATGAAATACAGATACATACATACCTATATATTTTTTCAAATTCTATCGTTTGCTAACCAAAAAAAAAATATTCAGGCATTAATTAAATTTATTTACGATTAAACAATTATTGTTTTAAAAAAGTTAGTATTATTTATTCAAAATAAAACATTATTTAAAAGATGATTTCCTTTTACTTACGTAAGATAAGACTCCGTCAGAAAATGTTAAATAAATTATCTCCTGCCCTGTAAATCTAGGTATGTTACGTTAAACGCGTGTTTAAAAAATCCGTACTACAAATCCGTGTATAAGTTTTGAGTTGCTTGCTTTTGGTGTAGCTTAACATACGCTTAACAGATGTCTAAATCCTATATTAGCTGTCAAATGTAATATGTGACATTATATTAATAAGTTTTTCATCATTTTATTATCTGTTAAGCAATTTTTAAACACTGTTTAGCTAGACACGTGTTGAACATAGTTTTATTGCGTCTTTTGTAGTATAACAGTTAATGTTTATGTATTGTTCATTCTTGTTTCAGTTAGCAATCAATAGAAGGTTATTATATATAATCGCAAGTATTTATATCAGCAATCTATAGACACAATAGGTAATTTTATAATAATTAACATCGCATTTAAAAATTTATACATGATACACAGTCAATACATACAACCAAAATCATTTCGCCTCACTGCATTTAGCTATAACAATTTGCGTAATTTATGGCGATAGTGAATAAATACGTCACTGCTAGTATTATCTTATCTATAATTCACTTATACTATACTTTATGTACTTATAATTTAAGTCCATTCATCTAAACACACCAAGAAACTGGCACTGACCGGCCGGGGTCAATGGTGTCTCGGGTAGTGATGCCCATTGCTGTACCTATAAACACATTATATTGGTAATTTCGTTATTAGAATATATAAACACATTATGGTTTAATAACAACATTACCAATCTTTCAACAAATTCTATCAACTTAAAAAAAGTATTTCTCACCTATTGAATCTCTTATACTTGTTGTTATGGTGCTTATTGAAATGATGTCCAGGTCGTCGATCACTACGATATTTGAAATTATTGCCCCAATGAAGTTTATTTTGTTTTTCCTGCAAAATATATTTTTTAGTTTCAAATTAAGTCAATAATGGAAATATTTATTTTAATAATTTAATATTCAAGTATTAATTTAACATAATACACATACATTTCAATAAGATGGAGCTCCTTCTTGAAGCTTTTAAAAAAATGATCATGTTAATGTCTAAACGATAAATAACATTTCATTTACAAACCTGGAAGGGATTATATCCATGCCTATTGTTATTAAAGCGATTGTAATGATGGAACTTTTTAACTTTCTTGGTTCGACCGCGATCCATATCGTCGGTCGCTTCGTGAACGCGTTTACGTTCTTCCCGTCTCTCTTCGAAAACCTGAAAGAAATGTAACTCGTTATAAAACGATAATCTAAAACCATGAATAAAAAATGGCCATGTGCAAGTGCGAGAGTTCCTTCTGACTGAGACTAAGATTTTTTTTCAGTTCTAAGGGATTGATTACAAGCATGAGTATTTTGCTCTATATTCATTTATACATTGATATTCATTTTAACTTTATATTTTTATGCATTCCTGAGAAATGGGGATTTGATAGACGGAAAACGAAGTATCTTACATGGAGATTCTTTTTTGCTTTCATAGTATAGTACCCCACAAATAAAAATGAAAAAAAGTAAGTTTATATTTTAGTGTTTTATGCAATGATGTCTACCCTAGTTAACCTGTGCCGACCTATAATCGCGGGTTCAAACCTAACAGCGTGAGTAGGCGAGTTGAACGAGTTTTCAAACACTTTTCTGTTTAAATTCATCTTCTGCTCGCCGGCGAGGAAAACAATCCTTGAGGAAATCTGCATGTCTCAAAAAATTCTGAAGGTTGTATATCCGCCAGTTCTTAGTGAAGCAGCGAGGTGGAGTAAGCTTTTAGCGTTCTCCATAACAAGAGAGGTGTCGTTCGCCACCAGCGGGCGACGCTACAGGTGTAGAGTACAGTGAGGCTCTCCGAGTTCTCCCACGAGGCTACTGACAAGCGACTAGCGGTTTCGTAAGCAGTTTTGACATTAACCGCGTAGTCGTCGCGTTATATGCGGAACGTAACGAAATCGTATATCGGCCACTGCGAGCACTCATAGTCTATTTCACTTTACTTGACTTATTTGGTAACATAACCGGGAACGATAAACCCAAATTTTCAAACATTAATTTTCATTATAAAAATAATTCAGTACAATCGACTGTTAATTTCTCATCTCTAGGTCTTATGTGTGGTTAACAGTATGCCATATTTACCTGCTAAATGAGTGCTGATAAACAATACTATGTCAAGCCACATGGACTACATTTTGAGAAAATGGTGTCTAAAGATGT
Source organism: Hypolimnas misippus (assembly GCA_037950945.1). NCBI lineage: Eukaryota > Metazoa > Arthropoda > Insecta > Lepidoptera > Nymphalidae > Hypolimnas > Hypolimnas misippus. Next base: position 8,235,631 of record JBBEEQ010000025.1, on the reverse strand, counting down.
CAAGCTTATTCTTCATAAATTAAATTTGAAAAAAAATATATCCATCTTTTCTATTCTATTTTAATAAAAGGTATAATGAATTAATATCAGATTGGTATAATTAAAAGTTTTATCTAATCGTTATTCAAATTCATGAAATTATTTTATATTGCAAAATAGAAAACACACTTCAATATTCGAAACATTAAACTAATAACCCCCTTTACCGCACTTATTTAATTTAGATGACTTTTACATTTTTTAATAACAAGTAACGTATTATCAGAATACGTCAATATCTACGAATTTGACTTTTTGTGAGTTGACACATTATTACTTGTCAGCACCCAAGTAAGCCAAGTAAAGGAAATTCGACTATAGGAGGGTGCGCGCGGCGTGCGGGCTGCGGGGGTGCGGGGTGCGGGGCTCGCGTCACCTGTCGCGCCAGGGCGCTGTGCGCGCCGCTCCAGGCGGCGACGGGCGCGCCGTAGCCGCGCAGCGAGGCGGCCTGCAGGTGGCGCGCCGTCTCCACGGCGCTGGCGGGCGCGGGCTCGCTGCGGTCGCTCAGCGGCGACATGCTGCTCACGCTCGTGTGCGGGCTCTCCTCCTTCTCCTTGCCCCTGGCGCACGGAACGATTAGTGTCAAAGTTATGTATGACGAATGCGCTAACCAATATTGTTTATTTCAAATACGATGACATATACCCGATCGAGTTTAAATTTAGTTAGATTTAAGATAAAGTTGATTTTTAAATTTAATACAATCGGTATTATTCATTTCGCCGACCACTAAAACAGCAGCAGCCTTTGCATGCTAATTAAAAAAATTGCCGCCATCACACGCTAGTGCACTCGATTAAGTCTTGTTGTTGGCTATAAAAGATACACCACCCTAATTAGTGCCTACATGTAGTGCGCAGAGTGTGGTAGACCTTAGCTGTAGAAGTGTGTCACAGTGACTACACATGGGGACATAAAATCAATGTATAGTCTATTTTTTTCTCGGAGTCTAATCATGTCAACAAACACTTCCCGGAACAAAAATCACGGATTTTCGAACAATTACACATTTTGGTTCTATATTAATGCTTTCCATATTTATTTAAGAAATACATCCGATATGAATTACACTAAAAACTGCAACTAATTAATTATTTGAACACATTATTTTTGATAAAATCGAAATATTTTCCAACTCAGATTCGACAGATAAATTATGAACAAGACAATGACATATTTAAATTCTAATTTGTCCTTGAATCATAGACATGGAACGTTGTAATGAATTATTGAGATAATAAACTGAACTGTTTGAATGATAATAAAACATTCAACCTAAAACCTTTTTTAAATAGTTTAAACCATTTAAACAATAATCTTCAAGTTTTAAAAAGGCGTTTATTTAAATCTAAAATTAAAGGTTTTTATTTAAAATTAAAATTAAAGGTTAATTACTTAAAAATACTTTTGACAAAATAAATTTATAAAACTTAAGACAATTCGCTAGCATGACTTAGCTGGAATTTTATTTTACTGGAAAGTTTTTAATTAATAGTACTAATAAATGTACTTTATATAGTTGTTTGTGAAATTAACATATTTGTAGTGTTTGCTAACATATTTTTGTTGGCACCATGTCTTTTATACTTAATATACTATTAGATGGATTAAAATAATTTTAGCGGGAAGTTAAAGTAGTAATTTTAACTTATTTAATAATTACAACTTTCTTAAATCTATACAAATAAATAAAATTGAATTGTCTGTTGGTAATTGAAAATTAACAGTTTTTAACTATAAAATTGGGGGAGACAGAAATTAAAGCACAGCTTTTATTGAAATTTAATAAGGAAAACTATGAAAAACGAGAAATAGACGAAATGGCACTCCGTAAGAAGATATTTGTAATACGACTTCCGCCTTATCATTGTGAATGGAATCCAATTAAGTTAATATGGGCACAATTAAAATCACATGTTGGGAAAAATAACAAAATTTATAAAATGAGTTAACAAAAACTATTAATTAAAGAAGGCTTTGGTACGACGCCTAGGAAAAAATGTATCGAAAATGATGCAGCTCAATGGTATATTAGATGCTGCATCAGATGCACCAACCCCGCGTTTCATTATACACGTCTCAGAAGAATCGAGCGCGAATCAGTCTCATTAGTCTTAATTAAAATTTAAAAATAGTTTGTCTTGTTATTTTTTTATATTTCTAAACGAATTCTGTAACATTTTTATAGTATTTTTCATAATATTTCATTACAAAATCATTCATTCAGTACTTTCACATCTCTATTTATTGTCTCTGGTTAGAAGGACGCCATATTTGTTTTGCTGTTTGGACTACGGAAAAAAAATAGACTATAAAGTATCTACTATAAATGCGATTCGTAAGATAAGTGAAAGAGCCAAAGCTTAACTCCTCCATCTCTCCCCTTGCTTTAGCAATACATTTGTGACATTTATGGACAGCAGTGATCACTCTACATCAGTTGAACTCAATTTATCATACTAATTCATAGAAAAGTACATCTCAACTATGGCTAACAAAATATGTTTTTTGCTGATACGTTTTTCGATTCGTAATACGAGTGACGTATAGTTATTATTAATCGACAGCAGATTCATAAAATAATTCTACACATAGTACACACTTAATAAGTGCTTAAGAAAAACTGAGATCACAAGTGTTGAATAAACTTATACTTACTTTTTATTGGTGTCGCCGTTGAGACTGGGGCTCAGAAGTGGACCGCTTTTCTCTTTGGATACCGTCCAAGCATGGTGCATAGCTTTGGTGGTGACTATGAGTCCTTGTGGTGACTCACATCGACTGGGTTTCGGTTTCCGGTTCTGCTCCTTTGGTTCCTCTTTCCTCACTCTGTCATCACTAGCCTTATCGCAACGTTCGTCGCTGCTAGACTCGGAGTCGTATGGAACCAATCGTGACGTAGAGTCTCCGTTTCTTTGAATGGGACTTGATGTGTTGCTTTTATTCATTTGTTCTTCTAATTTCTCTAGGGGCGATTTTAATGGTTTGATTAGCTTACTCATTGAAGCTGACTTTTCGAGTGGCTTAGTTGCTATGTTAACCGTAGATCTGATATCTGAATCGCTTTTTGAAATTTTTGGCTTATTATGGTAGCACTCTTCGCCTTGTTTTTTGATAACAAAACTTATCTTTTTCTCCTCATCTGTTTTATGAGGAGAATTTTCCATGCCATTTAATATTTTTGGACCTGACACGACCTTTTCTACTTCACCATTCTGCTTCACTACCCAAGGTTCACTGATAGAATTACTCGATTCCAATGATTTACTCAATGTCGAATTTAATATAATAGGTTTAACTTCAGGTTTAGGTGTTTCAGTGCTAGTACTACTATTAAGGACAATAGATTTTCTTTCATCATTTCTATAGAAAGTCAATTTAAGTGGACTTTTTTCTCTATTAAGTATATTGTCTGAAAGCTGTGGCCCATAGACAACATTTGAAGTAGAGGCACTGGGAGCAGTTGAGTCTTCAATAGTATTGTCTTTTTCAAAGAACATTATATAAGCATTAGTGCCCAGTACTGCTGACAGAGGCAGCGGCCGCACACAGCTGTCATCAAACTGATAATAGTTACCATTTGGAGCTTGACCTACCGCAGTATAGTGTCCACAATTTTGAGATGGACCCAAATGTGTCACCAAACTTACCAATTTATAAGACTGAAACAAGTATTATAATTTCAATGCATTATTGTAACAAAATAAAACAGAAATCTCACTTAATTACTTTTAACAATTTAAGACACTCACCAACTGTTGAGGATTATTCTTATTGTACATATATTTGTTCAAATTTATTTTCTTTCTAAATTGAACATGTTTAGAAAGCTTTCCACCCGCAAGAGAAAATCTTTTTAATGCAATGCAAAGCACCATTGGTGCACGCTCTATGAAGAATTGTTTGGTTGCTGATACCTGCAGATATTATATTATTACTTAAAATTATGATATAAATGGATGTTTGTTGTCTATTTAAAGATATCATATTATGAAACTGTTTTTATTTTAATTCGCGATGTTTTCTTAAAAGTTAAAAATAATACAAATCTGACCTTTTTGTTACATGCTTCACACTTATATCCCAGATCTTCTAATCTTTCTCTTGAAAAAAACGAGTCTAAGGCTTCATCTAAAGTTGAGTGTTTTCTGATGTCTAGTAATAGATCCTGAAACATAAATTTTAAATTTATTAGTTATAAGATTCTGTTAAAATTAAACTTTCAATATTTGTCATAGTCTATAAGAAATTGTTATAGTCTATAAGAATAATCGTACATCTAATCGTTCTTAGATATATCTCAATAATTAACTTTTTTCTAGATTTATTTACACTTATGTCAAATATTTATTAGCTTATGAAAGTTTGTAATACAAAGTTAAAAATTGTTACCTGAAAATGTTGGTATGTGGTAGACAAATGATGGCAGGCAAGACAACGAACTGTAGATCTTAAATAACCCCCTAGAATCTGATTCAGAGGGGTAGTTTCTTTGCTGTACTGATCTAGTTTATCTGCATTTATAAAACGGGACAGGTAACTTTTTTCCATTGCTTCAACAAGGTATCTGAAAATTACAAAACCTATACTGAATACATCTTAAGTGCCACCATATATATCATTTAATTAAATTTCGACAATCAATTTTATATTTTACCGATATTAAAATCTAAAACAAATGCATCCAACAATTCACCCACAATTTTATTGACAACTTTTATAATTGTGCAGAATTTAATTAGAAACACTTTATATTTTTTTTACTTTCCTAACTCTGTTCAATTAGGTAATTTTCAACAATATATTAATAAATAATAAATTAAAAAAGTCTTCTATTTTGGTTTTCAGTTTTGGCTAGTTATCAGTAATAAAAAAACTTATTTAACGAATAGTAGTACTAATCTTGAAATATTATATTTAAGTTTCAAAATCCTTAATCAGATTTTACCTTAAAAATTCATGAGCATCTTCTTGTCGCCCCAGGGTTAAATGTCTGCATATAAGACGTAGCTTAGAGTACACTTGCCATGGTTTGATTGGGACCCCACCACTCTTCTGAGTTGCCATTAATGTGGCACGCATTCCGCATATGACACATGCTTCTGGAAGCAGATAATTAAACAAAGTTATACAATACCCTTGGAAAAAAGGGAAATTAATAATCAAAATAACGACAATGATATAATAATTATTAATATTTATTTTCCATTATCAATGTTAAATGTGATAATTTGACCAAATTAAAAAAGTAATTGTGGAACTTGTGTGTTAATTTATATTAACACAGAGCTGCAGAATAGGAATGCTTGTTTTTTATAGTTTTTTTTTTGTCTGAACATTTAGGAATTGGCGATGTGATTCTAAAATTTACTTTTATAATATATAGCCTTGAGAAAAGTTAGATACGACACTAGCTGGATTAATATGTTGAGTAGTTAATTTTATTCTAAAAGGTCATATCTATCTTTATACCAAAATTGATCAAGATTAGTTCTGTGGTTTAGTTGTGACGACATAACAGATAGACTTTTAGACACCCTTAAACCAAGGATCAATGTGTTACAACCAAATGTGCAGTAAAAATAAATTACCATTTTATTATTGTTCATTATTTTGGCGATAATTTAACATAAAAGATAGATATGTGGGTTACAAATATCCATACAAACAAACTTTCACATTTATAATTTTAGTAAGGAAGTAACGATAATATATCCATTACCAACTTCACACTGATTCAATTTTTATAATACTGAAAGCACTTTTAAATTTACTAATATAAATATTTAAATATATTAAAATAATGTCAAGGACTTTTTTTTTGTACATAGCCAATTAGTTGATTGTTATTTTAAATATAGTTAGTACGTAAAAAACTATTATAATTATTAAATTAATATTTATTATTCCCATTATGATATTGAAACTATTGTACTCCAAATAATAGATATTTAATAGTAATAACTATTTACAGAATAATTAATGTAAATTGAAGTTTTCATGTTTTTTGTTAACTATTACTAGAAATAAAATAAAAATTTTGATATTATATCACTGTGTATTTTCCTTGATGAACAAACATCAAAAACTCATAGTAATCAATTTACTTGTAGGAGAAGTAATAGCCAATTGATTATACATAATTTTATTTCATAGGACATAATTTAAAACCACAAAAATGTATGGTAATAAAAAATTTCTCATGAACAGAACATAGACTAAAATGTAAAATCATATAGAGATATTATTAGCACCAAAACAAATAAATAATTGCAAGTTTACCTTGTTGGTTACATTTCTCAGCATGAGCTGCTTCCGAAACAAGCCAGTTGGCAAAAGCGGGAACATGAAATAGAGCTTGTAAAGTGGAATTGAGGTAACATGTGTTGCCCACATTTTGTATTCCAGCTCCTGCAGCCCATGCGCTCTGCCATCCTAATTGTACTTTCTCAACAGGAAAGAAAACCCTCTTAGGTTTAGGTAAACCTTCATCATTACTTTTTGCACCTTCTGGAAACAAATTATACATGGTTCTATATTTTTGAATTATTAAAACTGTATATATACAATAAAATGTGCCTTTAAATTTAAATTATCATAATTATATGAAAATAAATTTATCATCATTTAATGGTAAAAATTCCAAGTTATGTTAAACTTCTTGGTTTAATGAAATTGTTTATGGCATATAGGTTATTCACTGTTTAAATTTTTCATCATTATTATGAATACATATTTTTAAAGAAACAAAGATGTTTTTCACGGAAGTAAATATTGACATCGTGAAAAGATAACCTCATGTTCACTTTTATCATACTAGACACACTATAAACTACAAGTATAAAGCATTTCAAGCAAAATTATACATTACCTGTACATTGATTGCCTGAATTTACTTCTTTTTTAAGTAATTTGCTGTCAAGTACTGGTTTCTTGGGTCTAATAACCACGTACTTAGATTTTAAGCCATCGAGAACATTGCTCTGATAATCACCAGATTCTTCAAAATCAATCTTAGATAGCAAAACACCCTTAGCTGAAGAATAAAGTCTACTATCTAGCAATGATGAGTTTTGGGATTCCTCAGCTGTAAGTGATAAACGCAATGCGCTTGATACTGGGTCACAAATTGAAGCGGGCATTTTACCTCCAAAACTGCACTATCACGTCACAATATTTATCAAATTACAAAACAACACATGATAATCTACACAATGAAATGTATTAAATGCAGGAAAAAGAAAATAATTGTTTAATTTCTTCAAAAACCATGTGTATATCTCAAAATAATGAGTTCACAGCACGAAAAAGAGAAAACGCACACAGTCTAACCATACGCGGTGGTAAAACCATAAATTACAGAGTTACAAATACATAGAGAAGTGAATTATTGTTTATGGTAAGCAAAAATAGAAAGAGACAAATAACATTTATTCAGTAGGTGTAAGCACGGATTTTTTTATAAACTATAGAAGTCTATACAAAATTAATTATATCATCATCAGGTCGCAAATTGGAATGTAACCTGCAGTTCTTAAAGGAAGCAGTGTCGGTACTGTTGTTGTTGATCCTTTATATATATTTTAATAAAAATCTAATGGTATTCTGTAACCAATGACGTTATATAACTGTAGCCATAAGCTCATGATTTTGGTACACGTTGGACAAGGTTGCCAAGCAACTAACTAGAGACTCTGTATGACAGGCTGGAGTATCTTTAGACCAACATATAAATTGAAGAACTTTTTAAAGTTCATAATGACTCCAGATTTTTAACGTCACATAGTATATTTAGTTATAAAATATAATTGAAAGCGAATATTTATATGTTATTTTTTATACTAAATACAAAAATTAATGAATTTTTGCGCTCATATTATTTTTATGTTATAAATCTGTACCCAATTCCAGCTTTAAAAAGATTGTCAATTCACTTGTTGGGCGAAAAATACTTGGGCCAAAGTTACCAGCTCGCGCTTCAAGTGCTAGGTGGATGCTAGTCAATGTCGTCTAAAGTGATCGGCCTTCTGTTTGTATCATTTGTTATAATCAATAAATAAAATCAATCTTTGCTATTCAAGAAACTTTACTATAGTTAAACAATTAAAAAAGATCAATCTATTGGAGAAATTATTTAACTATAAACTGAAAATACCTCTGATTCAATGTATTTGATATTGAGATTTATTAATTAAATAAAAATTATTTACAAAATCTAATATTATTAAATAACCCGTTGTTGAAAAATAAATATAGTGAATCATCGTACAAACCAGAAACTGGAAATTGGCCCAGGTGACATTTGTCAAAGTCAGCATAAAAATTGCTAACCTGCTCGTTGAGCAGTTTGATTGAAGATTTTTTTAGAATAAATGAAAATATATTGCATCGCTAGAAATACATACAAATAATTTAAAAATCTCATGATAAATAATAACATTTCAAGTGGATAGTAGAGGTCAGAATAAGTTAATTGGGTAGGTAGTGAGCACCGGTGAAATTGTGATCATGGCGAACCCGTCATCAGGCGTTGGTAAGATCTTTTATTTTTTTCATTAGTGTTGGTTGTTTTTATTACAAATTATATAATTCTGATGTATTTTTGGTTTACTTAATTTTTGTAGTCTACTTATACTTGTTCCGTTCCAGTGGTTCCAAGAAATTTTCGTCTTCTAGAAGAACTTGAGCAAGGTCAGAAGGGAGTGGGCGACGGCACAATTTCTTGGGGTCTGGAAAGTGATGATGATATGACTTTGACTCACTGGACTGGCATGATAATTGGTCCTCCAAGGGTAATTATCTTATTTGTAAATTTTGATATTATATTGGACTTCTTTGTACCATAAGGATCTAAATTTTTTTTTGTCATTTAGGTCAAAAAGCATTGTTACAATTTTTACATTGTCCAATATAATGTTGAGCCAATAATTGTCATAAGTAAATTAGATTATGTTCAGAACATATCATTATTGATCTTTTTGTTATGCATCTGCAAAAGTGCCTTAGTTTTGATAACATCATATACCTCACCACACTTTTTTTTGTGATTTAAGATGAAACATGAGCGAAAATATTTATGTTTTTACTTTTTTTAGACTCCTTATGAAAATAGGATGTATTCTCTTAAAATTGAATGTGGAACTCGATACCCAGATGAACCTCCTACTGCTAGATTCATTTCTAGAATCAATATGAACTGTGTTAACAGCCAAACTGGACTTGTAAGTATACTATTTTACTTAAAAAATATTTCGAATGTTTTCATTCAATGGGAGTCTAAATTTTCACTTTTGAGATGAAAAAAAAGACTGCATAATTTTACAATAATACAATTATGAATCAATGAATACTTGAATTTATTATTTTTTCGTATAGGTGGATAATAGACAAGTCCCGATTCTTGCAAGATGGCAACGTGACTATACTATCAAGACAGTTCTTCAAGAACTGAGGCGTCTCATGACTCTTAAGGAAAATATGAAGCTTTCTCAGCCCCCAGAGGGAAGCACTTTTTAGTTATTTTCTTAATGAAAATGTTTCAGTAACCCAATCTACTCCTACTTTGCTAAATTATAGGATATTACATTCATTTTTATAAGTCCAATAAAATTATAGTTATTAATATTTGGCATAGTTTTCAGTAATGATAATTATGACAACATACTAATTTTAAAAGTTTGTCTTCATGCATTTATTGTATTTTTAATTTTAAATAGTTCAAAAAGCAACTTGTTTGCTTCAAGTCTATTGTTCTTGCAGTGGATTGGGTGGAAAGTTTCTTGTAATATTCACTTAAAAATAGCTTCTAATACCCACTTAGAGGGTAACACCCATTTATTTATCTCTACCTAAATTATTGTGGCCTTTTAAAAAGTCAAACTTGCTTTTGTATGAATAAGACTAGATTTACTGATATCTTGTTTTTCAGTTCAATGGATTACAATGCCTTTACTTATGAACAATCAAATATTCCAAATGAATAATTTTTTGTAACTTCTTGTTTATGAATATAGGCATATAAATCTATACTGATAAATACACCTATACATTTTTAAGAATTCAAGTTATGTTTATCAAAGTATAATCTCAAAAAATCAATATTTTTTTTTTTTGTTAGTTAACATGAAGTGTAAAATATTTTAGGAAATTTCTTAGAGACATAAGATGAAGTACTACTGTTTCGTTATAAGGCTTATCATCGTTTGGATGTTTCACATAACTACCGCAATGGTTAATAGTGTCAACTGATCAACCACATAGCTTAACAATATAATTGCGTGATTTTGTTGATACAAACCAAAAGGCTAAGTCAAATTGATTCATAGCATTAATGTTTTTACCAATGTATAACTAGCAAAGGTAAATAAATCAAATGATACTGTAATCGAACTATTTTTTTTCCTTATTTTATTAGTCTTCAGGGTTTCCTACCCAAAGGATACCAACAGGACCCTGTTACTAAGATTCTGCTGGCCGTCTGTCAGTGGGCTATATCCCATGAACCTTAATAGATAGAAAGTTGTAATTTTCATCGAATATGTATTTCTATTGCTGCTATAACGATTCCGAGACGCATCTGACCAGATTTTATTTGTTTTTATTTTTTAATTTTTTCTTAGGAGCATCTATTATTGAAAATTTGTGTATTAAAAAACATAGGCAAATTTCACATTTATTAAGACAAGATAATAATATTATTGATAAAACATTTCAAGTATGTAAGTGATAAATTATAATACTACAGTTTAAAGAACATAATAAATCTACTTAAAATACTATAAATCATAATTCACTTTTTCTAGGCAAGATATCTTTATAAATGATAGAAAAATTGAAAGCGTTAATATTCATCTAACAATACTCATATAGATTCTAGTATTCATCCATCTCTGTTTGTGGACAGTTCAAGAAGCTTATTTAGTGCCAAATATACTTGGCCACCAGGTACACATTTTTAGTAGATATATCAGTTTTTAATTAAATCTACACTAGAGATTAACAATATACGATATTTTAAGTTAGCCCTATTTATATTACAAATAATGAGTAATGATGTCTGATTACATAATCTTAGTGCATTTTTACTTTACCTTTTATATTACACTTATTTACTTGTTCAATAAGAATTAGTCAACTTAAATGAACATTTATCACAGCTGACTGCAAAAATAAAAAGGAAATGAACATGAAAATAATATTGATGATATTATAGGATGGACCTGACATTAATTAAAATACACGGTTATTTTAACATTTATTACTTAATATGGCTTACATCACAAGGTAATATAAATAACTGTACATAGTTATAAAATACACAAAAATTAGTAAATAATGCACTAAAACAACAAAATTCTAATATAGGACGAAAAAGATAAGACCATATAATTTGTATTATTAGTTATTATTTTAAATATGATAATGGTTTGCGTGAAATTAACTTTTTTTTATCAGTTTAACAATACCTCAATAAACACAAAGAAAGTTGCATGTATTTGATTATTGCACTAAGTATTATAAATGATAATAATTTAATTTTTAACAAACATATTGGATTCTTTGCGGCCTTATATTTTCCATCAGATATAAATACGTACGTTTTGTTTCTACTTCTACTATGGCGGAGGGAAGAGAGTATTAAAATGTAAGCGCTGAACAAAGGTCCGGGCTCATAACTTTAGTAGTCAAGGTCTATATTCTTATAACACGATTTATAATATAAATCTAAGCTAAGCATTTTTCTTGCTGTACAAAAATATTGCTACATATATAGATTTATTATTTAAAATAATTATTTATTTCAACAGAAATAGTTTGTAAAAAAAGTCTAAACTATAATGGACAGTTTAAAATGCTTTTTAATATATTTAAAAAGTTTTAAATGGTTGAAATATTAGTTTTGCTGCAATATATCAAATATTTTCACTAGAAATGTATATTACTTAATCGATTATTTAATTATGCATTACAACGATACTTGCTATCGACTAGTTTTCCTTTTTCTGCATTTTTTTTCAATTAAACTTAAAAAGATTTACATCTTTCAATCTCTAAAGATGTGGTTTAGCCATCGAAATATAGATTACTTAGCAATTTTCTACGGAAAATAAGTAATATTTGTAAAGGAGTATTTACAGTGTTTTAATTTTGCTACCAGAAAACGGAATTAATTCCAAAACAAAATTGCACAGTCGATTATTTTCAGATTTAATCAATTTAAAGAAAGTCAGTAGAAGCAATCTTGCAAGAATAATATGCACCAAACTAATATCTGTACGACCCATACAAATATTTTTATCGAGCAAGATAGAAACTACAAATTTTATTCTTAATATAGGTTCGCCACTACTGCCCCAAGTTGTAGTCAAGTAGCATAGTTGTTATATTCATACATGTTTTAAAATATGACTTATTTAAATGGCGTCGAAAAATAGTAACGACTTTCAATTATAATTCTATTATTATTATATATTTTATAATGATATTAAGATCAATTTTAAATACTTTTATTAATAATGATTTTTAAATCAAAATATATACAGTAAATAATATTTTTTAATTACACGCAGGGACAAATATGTAAATTTAATATGTATATTATCTACAAGGTAAATTTTTTGACTGAGCGTGGATGACAATATCCGAAAGTAGATATTAGAGGAAAATACTTAAAGGATTTTCATGACCGATTTTGATACCTTAAACTGCATCATTAGTTTTTTGAAAAATAAATTTTCGTAGCCAATTATCGAATTCGTTGATTTCAAAAATAAAATATACCGTATTGTTGCAAAATTAATAGCGCCACTATGAAGAATCAATTTCGGGGAAATAATGACAAACTAAAGAATAAGACTTTTTTATAAAATGTTATTAAAGTCATACATTAAGCACCTGCGTTAGTCAATTGTTCAAACTATTGACGTAGGTAGATAAGGATAAGGTGTGGTAGAAAATTAACGATGCAGTTAATTTTCATTAAAATCTATCTCAAGATTCCTTTAAGATTTGTTTGCTATTCCTATTGTTTTCGATTAGGGCATAAGAATGCAAATTTGGGCAAGATGCCCAGTAAAAAAAAATCATTCTGTATATATTTTACTATGTTAAAAAGATGATTATTCACATGTTTACCGACACTTTCTTATACCTGTTTTTGACAACAAATGTTTGTGCTTTTCTTTGACATGTACATATATCTTTTTTTATTTAAATAAAGAGTATTGCTAGTGTTTTTTCATAATTTATATTTTTATATAAAATGAGCACCCAGTCTCCAATCAATGTAATTTCTTTTTTGTATAAAAAATGTAATGAATTAACATACATATTGGCACGTTAATAAAAAAAAACTGCGCTATAATTTTCTAATCTTTGGCATAAATATTTGACCACAGTAAGAACGACGAATATTTTAGATCCAAAGATGTACGTACACACACACAACTTAAAATTTAAAAATCAACTTAATTTAAGAAGATAAGAATTAAAGATAAACTATTTATTTACAACAATTTATATAAGTATGTACATACATATATATATATTTTAATATACAACATTTCACTTTTATAACAATAATTGAATGTATTTTAAAAAATAAAAAGTGCTTACAAAAGGGTTAATGAATTATAATAATAATCAATTTGAAATTCCACGTTTATCACGTTGTAGTCCCCTATCACAATATCACATATGTATACAAATTATTTTTCATTAATAAATTTTGATTAAATATTTGTAATTGCATGTTACGCATCTTCTTTACATAGTATAAATCAAAGTCTCTTTCTACCGTCTGTACACATAGATATTTTAAAATGCGCCATGGATTTATAATGAACTAAATTCATTAACCCTTCTTGCAATAACAATACATAGAAATAAAATTTTATCTACCTAAAGATACAAGAAGCACATACATTATAACTAAGTATTATAACTTTGAGTCTTACGACTGTTTTTATTATACACAATGTAACCATACTTTCATTCAACCACGATGTACAGCGGAAAACTACAGGCTATTTGACTAGTTACAAAGCGGCTATATTTAGACAAATAGCATTGATATTACAGTTATACAAAACCCATTACGTGAATATTGCAAGTTTTCTAATACGAAAATACTACGAAATAAATTATGTAATAGCACCAAAACAGTATAATTCATTTATGAATAGAACACGCGAACAAAGCAATACAACTCTACGAAATTTAAACGTATGTAAGCTAACTTGAATACTCTGGCTAGTAAGTAAATGATGATTCACTATTTTGAGATTTGTTTATAAGTTTAAAGCCGTTAATAAAGAATGTAAAAGTATTTAGTGAAACATATTTTATGTGAATAGAAACACGTTTGTATTACTAAATAGTCCTAATCTATATCTCAAATATTGATACACAAACCAGAAGCACTCAATGTGCCAAAATATATGATATAATAATATCATATATATACAGAAGACTTATTTCACAGTTATGTGTAGAGTGTTCCGTTACATTGAAAGTTTAGAAAGCGCTGCTACATAACCCTTAAATTTCTCAAATTAATAACTTATACATCTACTAATCCAGAAAAAATGTCACCAAGTCCTTAAATTAAATTCTTTCAGTTTTCGTTCAGGCAGACCAACTGTCCACTGAAATTAAACTATTTTAAACCAATTAATATATGCGACTAAACACGTTTAAAATTATTTTATTTTAGACAGACCGTAGAAATTAAGAGATGGACTCTATTTAATAATATTCTTACAGAATCTGTTTGGCGCAAACATATTGATAATTTTCATTAAAAAAAACTGTTTAATGTTATAAATTTAGCAAATAAATATAGCGCTTTTAAAAAATTACTTATTTAATATTACAACAGACACTGATCACATGATATCTTTATCATTCAATTTTCATATAACTGAAAAAAAATAAAAGCAGTAAATCTTATTCAATAGCGAGCACAAGTCTTTTAGAGGCGATTAGTAAAAGACAATCTGAAAAGCTAAACAAGCTTTTAAGTTATTTTGTGTCTTGATAGGCAAAATGCTACTCTTTGAACGGTGTAATATAAATAAACACAATGGGCTAAACTGTGAATACACAATAACGATGTTTATCTTAAAGTATTTGTTGCGAGATATCCTGCTTGACTGTAGGCAAGTAACGCATATGTTACTACGACGATTTCTCATTTTAAAAATAACGAATAATTATGAATTTGAAGCGTGCGAATAAGGCTTGTCTGTGGAACAAGAAATAGTGAGCGTTTTGAAAAATTTAAAGCCATGTATCGCTTTTTCATCAAAGGGCCGTTGTGCGGTATTTATTGTGGTTATTAATAACACCAACATTTTCTCTGTAAACGGATGAATCATCAATAACGATATTTACGATGGTTTATTACTGTAGAACTATCTTAAAACGTTACAATTCATAAATTAGTTCTTCCAAATGGCGTTTTACAAATAATATTGCTTTTTTATATAAAGTGATACACAAAGCTTGTTGCACTTTCGATTTTTAAAACCACTAAGGACAAGATCTCATTAAAAAAATACGAGTAAATAACTGGACATATTCTCTTGTCGTAATTGAGTAGCGTAAGTTAAAACATTATTCTTTACACCAAGTTTAAAATGCAGTACGAAAACAAAAGACTTTATCTAACGTTAACGGAATTTTATTGCTATTATTATTATAACTAGTTATTGCATCTTTACAATCTTGGTTCAGTTCTTGAAAGATTTATAGAATAAAATATACATGTACATATATTATTTACTCTCTGACATAATCTACCGGAAAATAAAATCTATTTCCCCCTAAAAATAATGAAATAAGTGTCAAACCGCTCATATCTTGTTGGGAATAGATATATTTCCAATCCCGGGAGTGACACTAAATGGATAAGTTTAACGCTAGGCGCGTTTAACCTTTTATGACTCTATGAAATTCTTTAGTAGACTCAGGCTCAAAATAAAATACCTCACCCCTACAATTATATTCTAATACCAAAATGAGGTGTGGACAAAAAAAATCTCGTAACATCAGAAAATGCTATCTAATAAGTCCTATAGCGTCCAGGACGCCTTCAGAACGTGCTGTCATCCTTAGTAAATTGTCCTTAGGTGGCGAATCATTCAAATATAACGTTACATGTTTTGATGTGGGTATTCACAAAGCCGGCGATTGACCGAAAATTTAACGTGTGTCGGTCTGAATACAAGGCGAGTGCGAACTCGCGCATGGTATAGTCGAGTAAGACTTAAATCAATGCATGTATATGATATTATAAACTTATTGAATATTCCCAGCTGTTTTATAACATTTATAATCTATTAATATTTACTTATTTTGTAAATAAATACATCCCGAACGAAAAACAGGAATTTTCGAACAATTACACTGGTTCAATATTAATGTTTTAAACTTTACGAGAAACCTCTGATATGAATTGCATTAAAAATTGCTATTAACAAAAGATTTAAACACATTAATTTGTCATAAAATATATAATTGTCAGAACCATTTTATAATTTAAATTCAAGAAATGTTTAAACGACTATCCTGGTGCCCAATTTAATGTTCTGCGCAGGGTCATGCGCATAGTTCAAACCAACAAACTTAATTGAATCGAGTTATACGTAACATAAAAATTGCGTTAGGCAGACGCCACTTTTAAAGACGTAGGCGACAGATGCCCGGACAATCAGCCTCCCGAGAGTTAGAGTATGAGTATACATAAAAAAAAAAATGTAAAAAAATATTTTTTGCTAAGGCAATATTGCTTGCTCTATGTATATTATTTTAAAATTGGTGTAAAAAAATGCTACGCAATTACCCTAACAGAACTTGACGGAGATAGTACGCTCTCGTAGGCGTTGGATAAGGCACTGCGTAAGATTATGTCTTGCGGTTTAAAAGAGCGCTTAATACTATAACCAATTAAAAATCAATGTTACAGGCTGCTTTACGATAATAATGATTTACGTTATAAATACATACGTATAAGGATTGCAATCTTCTCTAACATCAAACAATAATTACTGAAATTCCCATTGTTGTTGCTAGTTATCTTAGATCATATAGTTTCGTGCAAAATTTGTTAAAAAATTCAGTTCTTCATTACTTCGTCATCCTTTCTTATTGAACGTCATTAAAAAAATTAGTAGATACCTATGAACTGAATTGTAGAAACCCTGTTGACCTAATATTATTTAAAAATGTTACAAATGCCTTTTATTGGTTGTAATAAAACATATTGAAGATAGAATGGCCCCATGCATATTACACAGTCCACGACTATATTAATTTTATGAAGCTTCAGAAATTTTGTAGTTATTTATCGACTTAGAAAAAGTTTCTAAAAAAAACTATCAGTACAATTATTTGGCGTTTAAGGGGCAACTTCGTGAGTTTTCTTGAATTAGGAAAGAGAAGTCAGAATATAATAGACGTTCTCAACTAATGTACCTAATACATTGTGTCAATTTTATACATATTTTTTATATCTTTTGTCACAAAATACAAGATGCTAAGGATACAAATCGACTAACAAGTCGAAAAGTAGAATACTCGTGTTTAGTTCACACAAACGAGGCACCGAGTAAGTTTAAACATTCGCGGAATCCATTACAATTCGGAGGATGTTTCGGATAAATACGATGTTTAAGATCGGAATAATAATTACAATCGTTTCACTTTTTTATTTTACATATATGCGTGCATACACTTCGCTTTTAGCCGTAAAAGATACGATCATTGACTTCGGCGACTCCCAACGATTGCGATTCATAAAGTATCGGCACGATCGACGTCAATAAATCGATTCTATCTCATCAATCGATCGTTCGATAAAAACGTCACTAGAAGATCACGCGCGTCGTACGGTGACAGAGTTCACGAAGTAAACGAAAACATCGTTTACGGTATTCGACATCTTCGAAACTCCTCAAGGATAAAGTCGGCTTCTGACAATGAGATATATGTAATCTCGGGATATGAATCGATATCGCTCACCATACTTTCTAATGGAAATATTTTCATTGTGAACTATAAGATATTAATGTAATTATAAATATTTTTCACATCGGCTTAATTCTGCCGCCCGCCAGTCGCGACCGCGCCTGCGGCGCCTTCCGACACGGCGGATGATCGCAGAATTAATATAATATTATATATCTCACACTGAAAATTCCATTCGCGCGATGAAGTACATAGGATGTCGGCTGGGCAAGTGTTGGACATTTTACCAGCGTTAGAAGAATCGATTTTTAAAAGTAAAAAACTTTTTTTTTATTAAAACAATTTTTTTCTTGTAGGCTCGTACAATATAGGTATCGTTTATGAAAATGAATTTTAAAAAATGAACTCATTTTTTTTACTTTTATGTATCGATTTTGGTAACGCTGGTAAAACGTCGTACACACGCTCTGTCGACACCTGTATATCCCGAACTTTAATGTATATTATATCCCGCAGTCGAGAGCCGGCTCGGCCCTCGTAGCCGATGCACAGGCTCAGCACAGGCCGTGCAGGCGGCGCGCGGAGGGCGCGGGGCGCGCGGCGGCCAGCAGGCGCAGCAGCGGCCGCCCGCACAGCGCCACCAGCCCACCGGCGCCCGCCCAGCGCGCCGCGTGCGCGTTGGCCTCCTCCACCTGCCGCGCGGCAAGGCTTACTGGCGCTCGCTTCACGTGAGTGCGGTGGTCTGAACTATGCGCATAACGCTGCGCAGAACATAGGCACCAGGACAGGCGTTCAGACATTTCTTTCATCAAACCGACTTCCAAAAAAGGAGAAGGTTCTCAATTCTTCAGGAACTTTTTTTATAATTATATACGTCAAGTTAATGTGTTAAAACCTTTTTTTTTTGCAATTTTAGCTCAATTCATATCGGATATTTGTCTCAAATAATACTGAATTCGTAATTTTCGTTACGAAACCGGAATCTTCGAACAGTTATACAGGTTCAGTATCAATGTTCTCAACTATTTGAGAAACACATTCAACATTAATTGAAATAAAAACTGCCAATAAAATTAAATAATTATTTAAACACATTAACTTGACATATATAATTATATAAGAAATATTTAATAAGTAGAATTAAAGACGCATAGTTCAGATCAACACACTTAAGTGCGACGAATGCGCTAAGTCACAATACCAATATTGAATGTTTACAGATTATGTCAAATTTAGTGGTAAATTTAAATTAGTTAGTCGAATTTAAATTTAGTTAGATTTTCAAAAAAATACCACTACTATGTACATTAAGATGAATTTAAAACTTTTATATCAAGCTCAATTTTTTTTATAAAAACTAGCTAGCAAATGAGCAAGTTTGACACTAGATGTTAAGTGATCACCGCCCATTAACCTTTGCCACAGATGCGTTGCCAGCACAAAAATAAATAGGGGATATAAGATAAGAAAGCAACGAAAAGAATAGGGGCTTAGGCTTCCGTCTCTCTCAATGAACGTACGAAACGCTCCATCAGCTAGTCGACGCCGATCGTCCGCGAGAGAGAGGAGCCAGCCGGGCCGCGGGCGGGCGAGTACCTCAGCGATGCGGTTGAGCGAGCGCGACTCCCGCAGGCGGCTCTCCTTGCGCGCGGCGCGGCGCCGGCGCCCGCCCGCGCCGCCGCCGCGCGCGTCCCCCGCCGCGCCGCCCGCCGCGCCGCCGCCCGACGAGCTGCCGCCTGAGCGAGTCACACTGTTGATAGCTACTGCAGCGTACGTTTACACTACGGACTGGTGGACGCCGATCAGCGATGCCGTTCAAGCCACACGGACTACATTCTGAGGCAATGGCGTCAAAAAATATATATCCCTATGTTCTTGCTATTTTGCATATAAATTTCACAGTTGGTTTAGTTCGAATTTTTAAGTTTTGCTCATGGTGTGCTTGTTGAAATATATATAGACTGGGACCAACGCGCGGGATCCCGCGGGAGCATATTCTCATATGACGACATAAAACGGAGTATGGCTCTATACGATGTGTCCTCGTGGGCTAACTCGCTCACAGCCTGCAAGACTCTTTAGCCTAGGCGGCAGAGTCACAGCGGTGAGAGCGATACGGTGTTACTGTATGGCATCAAGAACGGTGGTGGCGCTTTTTGCAAGCGATCCATCCTAAGAGCTTCCGACAGAAGTCCTAGAGTAACATCAGTACCGGGTGGAGGTGAGAGCGAGAGAGAGGTGAACGTCTACCGATAGTAAAAGGGAACAGCGTTGATCTGAAGGTGGGGGGTGATTTGGAGTTTCCCACTACTGGCCTAGGGACATTGGAGGTGATTAGGCCTCACTTACTCGTTCACATGACATACAAGCTGATGCAGATGCTTACCGGGCACAGTTTTTCTGTAAGTACCAGCATCTACTCGTTAACGCGAGATAAAATTGATTCAACGCCAAACAAATCTGCGCCTACTTTACCGCAATCGAGTAGTAAGTAAACCTCTCGAGTACGCACCGTGCGCGGGCGGCGGGGCGGGCGCGGGCGCGGGCGGCGGGCGCGGCGCGGGGCGGCGCGCGGCGCGCTCCTGGCTGTCGCTCGAGTCGTCGTGCGAGTCGCGGCGCGCGCGCTCGCCCGGCGCCGGCGTCTGCTCGGCCGCGCGCTTCTTCTTCTCCGAGTCGTCGTCCGACAGGTCGGAGGAGGAGCAGGAGCCGGCGCGCGCGCGGCGCCGCCTGCAGTCGAGGCGCTGGCGGCGCGCCGGCGCGGGCGCGGGCGGGGCGCGGCGCGCGCTCTCCGCCGGGGCCGCGCCCTCGTCGAGGTTCACCTGCGACCGTCGACTTGATAAACCGCGAAGTGACGCTAGATGTACACCTTAGTATATTGTTCACTTGATAATGCTTATCTAATATGCATATTGCAAATTTATGTTTTCATAGTTCATAAATCAACCATGATACTAAAATTATTAATACTATCACAATCGAAGCTCAGGAATGTTTGGCGATTTTACTTCTTCTATCGACTTATATGTGCATTCAGATAATGGATAAAGTTATGTAAGAGTATTTAATAATGTAATTTTTATTATTTCAAAATCGGAGCATTCGGTTCTCGGCTAGTAAAATCAATGTTTCAAGATACTAATGATGCCATTTTAATTTTTATAAAAATCAGTCCCAATTGTCTTCTTCTTTTCTTTAGTTTAGATTTAACTCCCCACGGCCAGCAAAAAATTCACTCTATATAGTGTAATCATTATTCAGGTATCGCACAGAACGAATCGAAACGTTGCAGATGTCCATGACCGACAGTAACAACTCAACATCAGGCGGAACTGTCTGCTCGTTTGCCCGCTCTTATTACAAAAAGAAATCGGCTCGGAGAGCCGCCGCGCACCTTGATGAGGTTGTCGGCGAGCTGCGCGGGGCGCGCCAGGTGCAGGCGGCCCTCGGAGCGCGAGCCGCGCCGCGCGTCCGCCGCGCGCGCGCCGCCCGCCGCCACCGCGCCCTCCTCGTCGTCCTCCTCCTCGCGCACGATGCTGCACTTGCGCGACCTCTGCACGACAAACGCGTCTTAGCTTTTCTTTGATACGTTCTATTTTTACCCGATTGCCGAAGAAGTGTTTATTTATGTATCTATATCTAATTATCTAATACGCTTTAGAGATTAGACCCTTTGCAGGATTTCAACATACTAGATGTTATTAAATTTGCGACATGTTGTAGAAATTTTCATAGAAAAGGGATTACGCAGGAATTGCAATCTCCAATCCAACTTACGGATTTTAAATTTTATTTTACTAATAAAAATTGGTCAAATGCAAATAAGATACGCACACAAAGCCACCATACACAATACAACACTGTTGTTTTAAGTACTTTTGTATAATAAACTAGAGAGGCGCTATAACAATAAATTTACGGACAACGGAGTCATTGTAAGTTATAAAGAATTAGTAGAACTATTACTAGTTCCCTTCGGTAAAATATTTGAAATTCTTATGGGCAGTCAGGTTTTCTATTTATTGTATTCCTAACACTCAGTTGAAGTGGACTCGACATTAGCAACGAAAACGCGTAGAGCACGCACCGGCGGCACGTCCTGCGGGGTGCGCGGCGCGGCGGCCAGCGCGGGCGGCGCCAGCGTGCCCCGCGCGGCGCGCGACACGCCGAGCACCTCCGGCCGCCGCGCGCTCTGCCGCGCCTCTTGCCTGCGGACACGAAGCTTTCACTCGACTTTCATACTAATATTACAAATGGGAAAGTAGCTGTTTGTGTGTTTGTTTGTTTATTTCGTTTTCATGCTTAAGCCACTAAACAATTTATAATAAATTTTTGAATAGATATATTTCTAGGAAAATCTTGAAATAGAAAATAAGTCACTTTTTATCGCAAAAATAATGATTGAAATTGTATATGAAAAATGCATAATTTCTTAAAGAAGCAGGCTATTTAAAATAATTATTTTACACAGACAAAGAAATCAAACAATAACTAGTGATCCATTATTAAATCTATACATATAAAATAACTTGTACAGATTAATTCATCAAGGTAGAGCCTAAACCGCTGGGGTTACAAACTTGAAATTTTGGCTGTAGGTGCCTTTAAGGGTATAAACATCCACTAAGAAGATATTAAAGTATAGTCAGGCAACGCCGCGAGGAACTGCTAGTAGTTAATATTATATTTTGGTTTATTTTTAAGCATATAAACATGCTATACTATACTTATGTACTTATACTACTCATCTGTATCAACTTGAGTCAAAAGTTAAATTAAGGTGATACCCTAGATACAACAAAAAATATAATTAATTGTACTTATGGCAAGTGTGCATAACACACCTCTTTTTAGTGGTGCAAATAGAGGAGTATGATATTTTGCACACACTTTTAGTTTACATAGACAAAGAGTGCTTATATTTTTTATAAACTATGTATTAAAAATACATTATAATAATAAAAACACTATGTATTTGATACACACATGCATATATACTCTTTTGTTTTTTGTTAAAGTCTGTGGTCAAATTAGGAATAGATTAAACGGTCAAAATCAAAATCGGTTGATTATGAACTGTGGTAAAATTCTGACTACTAGGGTACCACTAGATATAATTGCTAAATATTAAGTATTTTAGTTATTATATTTAAAAAACAAATACTACCTTTTAGATCTGAGTTTTCTTTCTGCTAATAAGTAATAAGTAGCAGTGATGTGATTATATTCATTTTTTTCTAATTCTTCCAAAATGTGTTCCTTGGTACCTATAGCACCATTTACCATTCTTTGTAAGATAGCAGCACGATCATCTTCCGATAAATCTTGTTTTGCTACTAAAGGAGTATCAAAATCTTCCACTGTAACACCCTCACCGGCAGTGACCCAAGGGTCAGTTGCTATTTCCGATAGTGTTGCACGTTTTTCTGGTTCCCTTACAAGCATTCTTCCTATGAGCCTGAAAAAATATTTAAATGAATAAAATACTCAAGGTGAAAATCTAAAATAATAAAAAAAGAAATTTTATCACAAATACCTTTTACATGAGTTTGAAACGTGATTTGGCATAGTGTATTTACAGTCCATAATCATAGTCAAAGTTTCACTGTCATTTGCTTCCTGAAAAGGAGCTTGTCCACACACTAACATGTACAAAATAACACCCAGAGACCATACATCCACAGCAGGAGCATCATAGGAATCACCTAATAATATTTCAGGAGCAGAGTACGCTAAAGATCCACATGAGGTTTCCAGTTTTTGTCCTGGACAAAATTTATTACTAAAACCAAAATCAGTCAATTTCACTACACCTAATTTTTCAAAAAACACCACATTTTCAGGTTTTAAGTCTCGGTGAACAACATGTAACCTAAAAATATAAAATAAAATATTAAAATTGCTTTTCACACTAGTAAACATTTGTATTTTATGTATTTTTTTTAAATATATAATTACCTGTGACAATATGAAATTGCACGAACAATTTGACGAAAGTAATCACGTGCTAGAGATTCTGAGAGACCGGACTCATGTCTCATAATATAATCATATAAGTCGCCTCCATCACCTAATTCAAGTATTAAATACAATTTAGTTTGTGTATCAATAACTTCATACAGTCGAACTACATTTGGATGTTGAACTAGCTTCATGCATCGTACCTGAAATAATATTTACAAAGCAATGTCATAATTTAAAATAAAATATCTTTATATATTAATAAATATTTCACCATTTTTACTTATTATTGAACTTCAATAGAACATTTATTACTTCTACTGTAAGTATATATTTTCTATATACTTAAGACAATAAAATTTTTAATTCTTTATCATTTTACATATAAAAGTGCAGTGCAATGACTTTTAAGATCAATAATATCAAAATAATTTTAATTTGACTATACTGTTTTACCACAAGTGTTTCAAATGTTTAATATTCTATATGATTAGAGAGAGCTTATAAATATAACAAAGTTGATTTATAACTCACTTCTTGGAATAAATGTGATTTTGATACATCATCTAACTTGCTCTTATCAATAACTTTTACTGCAACTTTTTCACCCGTAAACACATGTCTGGCCAACTTAACAACAGCAAAATGTCCTGATCCAAGGGTGTCAAGTAAATCGTATAAGCCTGCTATTTTAGCATCATAAGCTCCTCCTCCAGTTCCTACACCACCGCCAACACCACAATTATTCATGTTTTTGTTACCTTAAAAATAATATAACATTAATTAAATTCCTTAAATACATAATTAAAAGAGGTAATTTTTAATTATATTATTTGATATTTTCATTACATCTTGGCAACAATAAATATACAAATAGTTCATACATTCTGATGATGACCTACATGATAATTATGAATGAACATAGATTTATTTGGTGTTTAAAAAATATTGCAAAACCTTTAATGCAAACAATACATATCTTTAATGATTTAATGCATTTGTACGCTCATACTTACGAAGATAAATTTATGAATTCGAAATTGTACATGGAGTCCCAATACTGAATGCTAGTAGAATCAACTGGTGTCATTGATACTAGTACAGTAGTCCAATATTTTTACAACGACTATTTTGTATTAATGCAAATGTCAATTAACCATTATTTAGATACAAATTATTAGCATTGAACACAAAATACATGTACCAAGATCTTCAATTTCGCCATTTCTTATACGTTTTTCGTTTAGGAACTGTTAATCTGTTGTTGTATGTTCAAAAAGTTTTTGAGAAAAAAATTAAGACCAATAACATTTATTGAAAATATAATCAAAATTAAATAAGACGGGAAACTAATAAAAATGTTTATAAGTTTTTATGGAAATTTGTTAAGATCACTATGTTATTCAATTTTATTTCTAAACAAAAAATTGTGGCAAGTATCAAGTTGACAAATCTTCTTTTTAAATCATCGGGGCCCGCTAAGTGTACCCTAACGGATGTGAACTTGAAAAAGAGTAAAAAATGTAACAGAATAAAAGCACTACATTGGCTAATTTATCGCTAAGAAAAATACAAATTAGATTCTTAGAATTAGAAAAATCTTTGAAGTCTTATACAAAAGTGACTAGCGTTTAATACATTTATTACAAGCTTTACTTCCTAGTCCCTTACATCAGCATTCCTTTTTAAGCTGACAAGTGACAACCACAACGGGAGAGGCCGCGGACGTGCTTGCGAAAGCGATCCCGTAGCCTCTCCGTTTTCCGTGCTGTGGCGGCCATCGCAGGGGGTTTTAGTGAGTACAATCTCACATAACCCGGTCTCCCCCCCAGGAGTCGGGTATCTATGAAGATTTACCCTGCGTAAACAAAAAAAAAAAAAAAGTGACAACCACAAATGGTTCCTTTGATGCTATAAATGTTTATGGGTGTCGGTGATCACTTAACATCTATTATAATA
Source organism: Hypolimnas misippus (assembly GCA_037950945.1). Classification (NCBI taxonomy): domain Eukaryota; kingdom Metazoa; phylum Arthropoda; class Insecta; order Lepidoptera; family Nymphalidae; genus Hypolimnas; species Hypolimnas misippus. Next base: position 8,209,708 of record JBBEEQ010000025.1, on the reverse strand, counting down.
AGCTGTTCTACTCACTAGATATTTTTAATATTTTTAAAGTTGAATGATTTCTTTTAAAAAGTTTTTACTTTACACTGTTAAGTTCCGAAAATAAGTAAAAATATCCTAATATCAACTGCGTATCGCTATTTATTAAATATTGTTTTTTCCCACGCAAAGCTGTTAATTATTGAGTACTCCTGATCTTAAACCACCAGCTAAACCTTACCATATGCATTGTGACGAATTTACTTATTAATAAATTACTTAACGATTACATTGAAGCAATCGAATCACTACCCATTGAAACGCTTGTTATTAATTAGCTCCAGTGGCCATCTGTGGTCGAGTTACCATAAAAAAACCTAAATTCCTAAAGATTTCAGCATCAGATACTGACTTGAGGACAATGGAATCAACTTGAAAGTTTACTTTTTTAAACCAAAAAAAAAAATCAAAAATGGTCCACAATGGGCGTAGAAATCGGTGAATAAACATAAAAATACCTCCACGCTGCGCCGTTACACGACTTACACGTTAGCTCGCACTCGATTTAATCTTGTATTTTTTCATAAAGAGAGTACAGTGACTCTATGAAAACAAGTGACATTTGATCAGTTTGTGACAACTGACAATTTGACATTATTACTAACTGAAACACCGGCGAATGGCAACTCGAATTTTTACATATTAATTGAACTATGAAACATTTGTGATAGCGTACTTCATTATAAGAAGTCTAGTTTAATCAGTGACAATGGTATTAGCTCATAACATTCATACGATCAAAAGAACAACAGACGTACAAATATTACAAGATGTAACATTCGATACCATGCTTCTTTCTCATAATACTTTAGATGGATTAAAAGAATCTGGATTTTTTAAACCTTCTCCGATTCAGTTACATGGTATTCCTTTAGGGAAGTGTGGATTTGGTTGGTAAATTTTATAAAACTTTTTATACTTTCCTAAAATATCAGTTTCTTTTCCTTACTATATTTGTTATAAAAAGCGACAATTAATTAAAAATCAGTTCTCAACAAATATATTATATATATATATATATATATTTTTTTTTTTCATTTCAGATTTTGCTTTGTATTAATTGCAGAATACAAATAACTTTTGCTTACATGATAATGTTTATGTTAATTTTTAGATTTGATATTAGAAGCTAAGTCAGGCACTGGTAAAACTGCTGTTTTTACTATCATTGCATTAGAAAAACTAGATCTCAATGAAGGTCTACAAGTTATTATTTTGGCTCCAACACGAGAAATAGCTGCACAGATTTGTGAAGTTTTAAAACAAATTGGTTGTAAATATGATGGTAAGTTTTTGATAGGATTTATGATATTAAAACAGCTGGTAATGTGTTTATTGAATTAGTTATAATGAAAATGTATTAGTTATTATATCCTAAATTTATTTTGTATTTTTATTTTATAATAGCATAGCTGTGACTATAGAATCATACCTGATTCATGTTGTAAAACTGCTATTCCTCAACTGTATATATAAAGTAGGCAGAGTAGTTGCACTACATGTAGTGTTTTTGTTAATTTATATCAACAATTTGTATTTGAATATTTTAAAAATATGTTTGTTTATAAGAATAATTTTTTTGACAGATTTGAGTAATTGTTTTTAATATTATTTTAGGTTTATGTGTTGAAGTTGTAATGGGAGGTCTACCAGTACATGATGATATAATAAAATTTAAAGAAAAGAATGTACATGTATTAGTTGGTAGTCCTGGCCGCCTAAAACATCTTATTCATGACCGACACATTGATACAAATTCAGTAAGACTCTTAGTCCTTGATGAAGCTGATAAATTAATGGAAAAAAGCTTTTTAGCAGACATTAAGTTTATACATTCCTATCTACCTAGCCAGAAGCAAGTAATCTTGAGTAGTGCTACTTATCCTGCTAACTCAAAAGAACTTATCAATCAATTTGTTTATGGTGCCCAACATATTTGTCCAAACAGTAACTGTATTCTATTAGGGGTGGCGCAGAAAATAACATATGTTAAATTTAACAATAACATAGTGAAACAAACAGAAAACAGATTTAAAGAGCTATTAAAAATAATAACAAAAAAACAATTTAAACAATGTCTCATATTCTGTAATTATCAAAATAGAGTAGGAGAGTTACATAAAATGTTGACCAGAGAAAAGTGGCCTGCTGAACAACTTTATGGCAATCAAGAGCAAACTGACCGCTTAGATGCTATTAAAACATTACAAGAATACAAATGCAGGATTCTAATATCAACAGATTTAGCAGCTCGTGGTATTGATGCATCAAATGTAGATCTAGTCATAAATTTTGAACCTCCTTTTGAATGGCAAACATACTTACACAGAATAGGAAGAGCAGGACGATATGGATCATATGGCATGGCTGTTACCATACTTAGTGAAGGTGTTGAGGCGAAGAAATTTTTAAATTTACTAGAATCTTTAAACATATCAATTAATTTAACACCTCTATGGAATGACAATATTGTTAATGACAGTAAACAGGTAGAACTAAAATATTCACCAATATCTAGAATCACGGAAGATAACAACTACAATGATTTATGGAAAAATATATGTCAAGATGAAGGCATGCAAGAAATTGAGGAAAGTTTGGAGACTTTTGAAGATTTATTTAAATCATATACGGAATTACAAAGCAATAATATTAAATCATTTTCAGACTTGGTTATATCATTCAACAATAATTATTTACCAGACCTTAATAAAAATTGCGCTTGTGAATATAAATGTGTCGATACTAGCAATTTAGCAGCAAAAGATTACCTCAATAGAATAAATTTCATAAAAGAAAATATCCTAAATAGGCCTCTCAGGGAAGAAAATGTATTAAAATGTACTGAAAAATGTGCACCCCAACATACAGAAAATTGTGATAATGTGCAAAAGAGTATTTATGGAACTCCAGTACATAGTTATGGAGGAATTGATACAAAGTCCTTGTCAAGTAATGATCAAGTTGGTCACAAAGACATAGAAAATAAAAACATAAATGAAGATTTAAATGTTGAAGTTAACAATAGTAATGAAATTTTAAAATTAGGCCTACCAGTAGCTTTTACCAGCATGAAAAATAAGCCAAGACTTCATAAAAACAATGGTGTAAAAAAGGCAGTATTTAGACATAGTAAGGAAAAAATATATTCTGATGATTATGTAGATTATGGAAGAGAAAATAGTTTAGTAAGTTCAGATTCAGAATTTAACATTAAAACAATACCTACTCAAAATCATAAGACCAAATGTAACTATAATAGAAAATTTGCAAATAATTCTAAAGATTACAAATGTAAAGTTGCACCTTCTTGTGTTAACAGTAAAGTGTGTCATGATAATAGAAAACCTAAAAACTTTACAAATTCCTATACAAATTGGTATAATCAATTAAAATTGAAGGTTAAACAAATTGAAATAGCATTATATATTGATGAACTTACTAAGTAAGCTGTAATGAAAATATGTAAACAAAATTGTTATGATGCATTTAATGCATTGATATAATAAAAAAATATTTTAAAATGTTGTCTTCTATTAAATGACAGGTACACCCTATACAAAGTTATTTTTCTTTTTTTGCCAAATACAGGCAATTTATAAAAAAATATTTAGATTATATTATGTTAATGGGTTCAGAAACTTTAACTCTGATATAATATAATTTTATTAGAAACAATTTTATAGTGACTAAAGCAAAAAGTAAGATATTTAACTAATCGTTTTTATAAGTCGCTGCTTTTCAAGAATATCAATGCAACTAAAAATGATGAATTTTACGGAATGGCGTTTTTAAATTTCTTTATTGTGTTGGTGCATAGCTGCAAAATTTAAACGATCCCTTGATGTTCTAACTTTATTGATTTAAAGAAAATTCATCATTGCGACTCTTTTTATGATAAAACATGAAAGATTTATGGTCTTTTGACATACTTAGTTCTATTTGTTAGAATTTTGAATTACTTTTTTTTGATATTCTTGCAAACCAGCGAAGTGTATTTAACGGTCACAGTTTAAAAAAATATGAAATTGACCAGTGGGATTGTTTTATTAACAATCTGTCTTTTTATTTTTTATCCCATGACGTTTTTTCTTAAAAAATTGAGCATTATTAAGAATTGTAATATTTTGTAACATAAAAGAGTATTTAACAAAAAAAAATGTTTAAGGAGTGTTATAAATAAAAGTCATATCTATAAAAATTGATGTAATACACCACCTACATTAATAATGGGTTACTTAAATAATTCAAAGACTAGATTGCTCCTCTCAAAACATTAAGAATGATTAATTACTTATAATATAATAAATAAATACTAATAGTCCGGACTAGTTTAAAATGACCCGAATGATTAAAAGTACAACGATGCTCAGTTTTTAATTGTTTTGTATACTTTCCACAACAATTACAAAGTTAAATCTTTAAAAAAATTTTAACATCATACTAATAATTTTATCATTATTTTTTGGGTTATGCGAGATATATTCGTAGAGGCTTTATACCGACACTATTTTAAAAGAGTTAAAGGCTTGGTCAAAATAATCATCTATATCCCCCTAGATCAAAATAAAAAAATCTGTATGGTATAAAGTAGGGATGTGGGTACTTTATAAAGAATTTAGTCTAGAGTTCGGAATCTTTTGTCGTTTGTGTTAAGTCGTAAATTAAACTTACCTCTATCATCTTGTACAATATTTTATTCATATTGTATCATGCAGGTGTCAATTTATTTCCTTTTTATAGGACGCAATGATGCAGGATAAATATTTCCTAAATTTTGAAAACTATATTTTAATTTACATTGTAATGATATAAAATCGAAGTAAAGTACAAATTGAAACAAGATTCGTCTATTTCTGTCGGTAAAATATTTATCATTGTTTACATATTTCTGTTTATAAATTACTAGCTGTACCTGGCGATTTCACTCGCGTTTATGGGTACTGCTTCGCTCCTATGAGTCGTATCGTGATGCTATATAGCTTATAGCCTTACTCAATAAATAAACTATCTAACACAAAAGTAATTTTTCAATTCGAACCAGTAGTTAATGAGCGCATTCAAACGAACGAACAAACAAACTCTTCAGTTTTATAATATTAGTATGGATAATTGTATTGGAAAAGTATGCCGCAAATGAAGAAAGTGTATATTTAATTAAAAAACAGGTTAAAATTTATATATATAAAATAAAAACGAAAAATACACTAAATATTTAAGAATTCGTCGCAGTCAGTACGGGAATACTACACAACATATTTGACAAAGCACCCAAATGATGAAATCAGAATGAAGTTGATTCAAATTATGTTTTACTCGATTTATAGATACATATTGTATAGGTAATTAAATTTTTAATCAAAAAGGTATACCTTCATAGAAATGTTGAAACGTAAAAAGATTCATTCTAGGGCTTTTAACTATGGTTCTTTTTTCGATTTGCTTTATGATATTAAGCCAAATGTAATAATAAGTGTAAATGAGTTGTATCAATATCTCCGTTATTATTACATACAAGAAATCATTGCCCCTAATTTAGGTATTTTGACAGAAATTATATAAGATTATATTATTATTTATAGAAAGGAACAAGCACCTAACAATAAGTTTAAAATATTAACAAAAGAACCATTGTTCTGTATTTTGTTTTGTTTGGTTATCGAAAGTACTTCTCTGCGATAATCGATGTAATTATTATTCATGTACTTATGCCTAATAATTACAATATACTTTTATTAGAAACGTAGACATAGAATTATTAACAAGCCTGTCGTTCCTATTGCATTTTCCATGGTATAAATTACTACTAACACTTAAGTAACATAAAAATTAAAAACCCAAATGTTCAAAAAAATGTTACTGTTAAATGTTTAACTTTCCATTGATTAAGCCATTTTGAAATTGGATTCGAATACTACTTAGTATTGGACATCGATTTCCGACGTAATTTTCTTCCTCCTGGAAATTTCGGACAAAAATATACCATATCACTCCCACAACTGAGACGAATTTAATGATTATTGAAATCTGTCAAGCTGTTTATGCTGTAAGGTGAAAATTACACTTATAAGTTTTGCTCTCAGACTTTCATAAAAAATTATATCAATCATTTATCATTGCTTTACACCTAAAAGAACATGCTGCCTGTGCCTTATTGTTAACAGGGTAACTAGATAGCCGTTTCGTTGTCTTAGATTTTCGCGATTATTATTCATTGAAATAAAACTATTTTAAACGGATTTAAATCTCGTATATTAATTATTTTTATTGTAGACAGTCTACCCGTGACCACGAACGCTGCAAAGTGCTCGAAACGTCGGGATGATAAAAATAATTAATATACGCGATTTAAATCCGTTTAAAATAGTTTTATTTCAATAGATAGCCGTTACTATGTATTTATACTACAGAGTAAAACTTACAAATGAATGAATTCTCGCCTAAAACTTGTATGTCTTATACATACAAAAACATAAACTCTTTCAGCAGTAACGTAAAAATATACTTGGATTTGTATACAAATAGAGAATAGATTTAGTTATTATCAGTTTCATCAAACTTCCTTCTGTACTATCTGGGTGATTGTATGGCCACACAGTGAAAATACAATCTACAGGCATAATCGCGTTACAATAGATAATTATAATTTTAACAATATTTTCGTACAACTTGCTCATATTCAATTATATTTATAACTATTAAAATGTATTTAAACCAAGCAAATCGTATTAACATGAAAAAAAAAGTATTTTAGTATTATTCATGATCTTTCACTAATACTGTTATTATATCTGTTGTACATTATTAAAATTGGAACATCATTTTATCTTAAAAATCTAAAAATTCTAGCATTTACTATCATATTTTAACTTCAATCCTTTTTCTCATGCGTTTCTGAAAACAAAAAAATATGTATTAACAGAAATATTACAAACACACATTTATCCATTAATTTAATCTTATTTGATGAAGAATGAAAATTTCACTTGAATATATTTACTTATTTTTTTTTGGAAACGTTTCAAATTATATTATGTTTAAATAAAATCATTTATAATTAAAAATTAAAGATAAAAATTAATTAGAATTGATGTAAATGAAAATTATATTGAATACAATCAATCGCAAGTTGCATTGTTCATGTTAATGATTTTCACAAAGTAAGGACATCTCTGTTCTCAGATCTAGTGACTCAAACACGTCGATCTGGGCCGATGATCGCGAGTTTAAATCCTGGCTAGTACTACTGAATTTTTACCCGTCTGCGCGACGTAAAGGAAGGTAATGTATTTACCAGCCTATTTATGTATGTATGTGGATTTGTACCTTCGTGGCACTATTTAGGCTAAACGCGTAGTCCGATTTTATTAAATTACACCTCGTTTTATTCGTCATGATAGCCGGAATGTCATATAAAGCAAAAAAATTTGGAAAAATCAAAATGGACGATTTTCTAGGGCATAATGTAAAAACGAAAAAAATGAATATTGATAAACTATGTCAAATATTTAAAAATCATTTTTAGGTTTATATCGTTTTTCAATCAGAATGAACGGTTAGGATCTAAAGGCTGTAACATTTTTTTTAGGAATAGTTACCAGGAGTTTCCTCCTCATCAGCATCTAGTATGTCGGCGCAGCATATGGAATAACAAATTAGTGAAAGAAAGCCGAGTGGCAGTCCAAACACAAGAGCTGTCAGCACAGGATTGCCTCTCCACATGTTTATAAGAGTGGTCCTTGCTTCAAAGAATCCCCTATATGTACGAACGAGCCAACTATTGCCACCATACTTCTGTTAATGTAAAATATATATTTTATAGTTTCCTTTAATATTAAATATTATTTATTCCATAATATTTTAATATTAAAATAAAATAAATTTAAAATATTAATAAATTTAATAAATAAAAACTGAACTTACAGGTGCCATTTCATTATGTATTAAATCAAGAAACATTGAAACTGCTTCAGGGGTCATGAGTACAGGATCGTCATCTGGTATATGGTGATGACTAGTGGTTGAGTTAAGGACTAGCAAGTGAGGTACTGTCAACTCTGACATAGCTATAGAGTTTGCTAGCTCAGGATTACCCATCCAACCAAACTGAAATCGATGATGAAGTTCATGTTTTCTATTTCTGAAATTTAATAGACATCTTTAAGAAGGAGGAGATTCTCAATTCATAGCATTTTTTTTTAACATTTCCTTAAGAACAGAAATTTCATCAAAATTGATGTCCTAGATCGAAATAACTGGTATAAACGTGTCGTCGAAGTAAACGAAATGGCGTATTTTGCTTTAGAAGTCGGTTTTTTATTTTAAATTATTAGCTATTTATAAATGAATAATCAAGAATTATTTATTATACATATTAATTAAATTTTTAAACAATATACAAAGCAACTCTGTCTGTCTTTTTTTGTTTTGTTTTAATGTGAATCTTCGAGGACATAGGCTACTTTTTGTAGCAAAAAAAAAAAGAAAATAAAAGTTTGTATGGAGAATTTATCAATTATCATTTCTAAAAGAAATATTCTATTCAAATAATAATATAATATGCAAACAAAGTTGTGGGAATGAACAATTAATGCATTAATGTTCATTCATTAAGCAATCTCTATTTAAAATACAACTTCATTTTACTTTTTTTTTTGTTGACAGGCAGTTATACATAGATTTAATATGTCATATTCATACCTTATTAAATTTTCAATCATATCCTTAAAATCACGTTCAGTCTGAGTTATTTCTTTTAATTTATTTTCTGATACCACTGCTATAACAATGAACTTTTCTGTATCCATTAAGTCATTTATGTTTGATCTTGTTATTTTTGGAAAGAGGCCAAATCTTTCTGAGTTAATCCACTTGTTTAAAGTTACATTTAAAGAATCTCTGTCTAGCAGTAAATCAGAGTTTGCTGAAATTATATATTTTAGTTTTAAATAACACAGAACATATTGCCAACGACTATTATAATTACAAAATATTGTTAACCTCAAATAGAATTCCTAAAAAATGTATGCAATGAATTTTAGTAATATACTAACATTTAAAGTAATAAATTTCTTCTTCCTTATATACAAACACAGCAGTCTCATTAGGGGGTTTTAAGTCATTCTTTGCTATTTCATGTGACAAGGCATAAAACCAACTATGTGCTTGATACTTCTCAGCATGAATTGAAAATATATCCTGGAAATAAGACAATTTTTTTTCAGTTGTAATTCATTTTATGACATTTAAATAGCATCTTTTTTTAAATTAGACTACTTTTGGACAGATTGTGTAGATTGAGATCCACATGGAATTCGGTTACATCATGTTCCAGTTTACATCACATTTTTTTGCATCGCATTACATTTTTTCGGGATTAAATGTAGCCTATGTACTTTCAAAGGATGTAAACTGATGTAGTTTACATCCTTTGAAATCCTTTAAAAGTTCTGTAAAATTTTATAACAATTGGTTCAGTAGTTTTTTGAGTTGATTCAGTACAAACATACAAAAATGGGAATCTTTCCTTGAATAATATTATTAGTATAGATAGTAAAAAAAATTGAATAACACATGTTTATCCAAGTATCCAAACATCTTTTTTCATTTTCATAAATTAAAATTACTAGGCTGGTATTGTTTTATAACACTTAAAATATATAAAAATATCTATATTCAAACAGCAGATATAAATTGACATATGCATAACCAAGAAACTAAATGGATATTAAAAATAAATATATAATATAAAAATTAATTGCTGTATGTGTCGCTAAGCGCAAATCTCAAGAGCAGCTAAACCGATTTCTCTACTTCTATTTTTATGTTATTGTTTGAAGTACATTTTTACATTAGAAGGGTGATTTTACGGCAAGAAATATTTTAAAATTGCCTGAAAAAGTCTAAAATCAACACTTTTCTTTATTTCCATACAGAAGATTCGTAATTATAATTAAAAATCAATTCAAAATGTAATACCATACCATAAAATTTTAAGTGTCAGTAGAGGAGTTTTGTAAAAGCAAAACAATTGAGTGACATTAGTATCTCATAAATATTAATGAATAGGACTGTTAGGTGGTACGAAATTCATTGAAATAAAACTATTTTAAACGGGTTTATATCGCGTATATTAATTATTTTTATCATATTCGTGGTCACGGGTAGACGAACGCTGCTAAGTGCTCGAAACGTCGGGATGATAAAAATAATTAATATACGCGATTTAAATCCGTTTAAAATAGTTTTATTTCAATGAATAATAATCGCGAAAATCTAAGACAACGATATGGTACGAAATTCGCCAGGTCAGCTAGTGGAGTAAATAAAATCTCCATTAATTTGATAAAAAATTAATATTCTTTATTGTTTAAACCTTACCAAATCCAAATTATTGATTTGATGCACTCTTTTTCAAAATTTTATACTATGTATTTGTAATGAAATTTTATGGTTTCTTATTTGAGCCAGGAAACCTAATAGAAGAATAATCGATTTCTATTAATAGTAACCGTAGTACGCTTACTGCTTGTTGTTAAAATGTAAAATAAGAATTCTTTTTTAACTGGAATTCAGGAATTATACTTGAATATATCTTTGAATGTTATTAAAACATATTTGATTTAAATCTTAATTTACTTAGTTTTCGAGTTTAATAGCATAAAAAAATGTTTTATAGTTTTTTATTAAAAAAATATACATATATCACTTTCTTCAACCCATCCAGTATCTTATCAGACTTCTATAGAATAAATTAACAAGTTTTTTTTTAATAACTAATTGCATAATACTGTACCGACTGCTTAAAATTGCAATAATTATGAATAAAGTATGTAAATTATAGTATGGTACTGTTTATTTCATAAAATAAAAAATAAAAAATCTACTAAATTGTAAAGAAAAGGTAGGTTATTAAAAATATATCGCTGCTTTTCAAGAATATCGATGCAACTAAAAATGATTTTAGGGAATGGGGTTTTTAAATTTCTTTACTAATGTGTTGGTGTAAAGGGTCCCTTGATGTTATAACTTTATTGATTTAAAGAAAATTCATCATCGCAACTCATTTCACCATAAAACATCAAAGATTTATGGTCTACTGACATAATTAGTTCAATTTTTAGAATTTTGAATTACTACGATATTCTTGCAAGCCAGCAATATTACTAAATAAATTGAATTTATTACCCATAATGGTCCATGCTGTTTTCCAATATAACCGAAGAAAACATTATGCGTTTCCTTTAAGTATCCCAAGCTATCAGCATGCGATACCCTTTGAACTGCGGGCTGGGCCATTCTCATTGCATAATTTACCATGTCGTCCTCAATCCTCTCACCGGAATATTCATGCCTAAATTCTCCTTTTATGCTGTAAAAAAAATTATCTCATGAAATACAATAATGATATAACATTATTAAAAACCCCTACCAAGTTATATCAAATATTTAATTCTAATTCAATTCTATTTAAAATATTTTATTGAAAACTTAAATAATTATTGATTCTAAATATGCACATAGGTATATAAAATATCGAAGTGGCACTTACAACATTATGGTTGGGTAAGCTCTGACTTTAAAATGAGTGGCTACTGCTGTAAATCTTGTACAGTCTACTTTTGCTACTTTTATTGGAGTGTTGTATAAAGCCTGAGCGACATGTGCCCAGATAGGCTCCATCCTTCGACAATGAGCACACCATGGTGCATAAAATTTAACAAACCATACTCCATCATTACTTATATCAATAAATTTATCACTTAACTCTAACACTCTTGAAGATGAGACCCCACTTAAACCTAAAATTAGAAGAGCAAAACAACGATAAGATTTATCATTATGATTAACATTACGATTTTAATTTGATATTTAGTGAACGATTCACGTAAATTTTTAACTAAAAATTACGGCCGACAATGCTTACTTGCAAAAATGCTTACTTGCCATAAATAATATATTTAACGTGTTAAGGCTGTTTTTCTTTTTTTTTTTAGAAAAATAAGCCGCATATTTATACATACCTATTAGATATATGAAAATAGATCCTATAACCAGATTCATAGTTCTTTGAAATATTAAACAGATTTTTTATCTGAAATGCATTTAATTAACTCTATTTCAAGCTCTTTTTTATGAAGAATTAAAGGAATTGTGTCGAGCTCGTTTAAACTATATATGAATTAACACTAGTAAAAAAAGATTTACTGAATAACTAGAAACAAGAATAGGTGCTAATATCTGTATACTATAAAATTAACGTAATGATTATACGGGTAATACTTGATAGAAATAATATTGTAAATTACAAAATTAAATCAGATGTCAATGATTTAATTTTAATGTAATAGATAAAGAATAATAGTAGAGTAAAGTAAGTAGAGTATATTAAAAATGTCTTTTCAACCATAGAGAAATAGTTAGGTTGTGTTTACACGAACGATACAAATTCGACCTTAAATCCAAATTGGAGTATCCAATAATAACTATACTTACGTTACATTCATAGTGTTTAACGTTTTAAATGTGTAGCAATTTCCAATTTCGTTAATTGACTTAATTACACTAAAATATTCGCCTGTTAAACTCAGTCTTTAGTTGTTAGTTGTTTGCTAGGCAACGTCATCCAAGGCGGTTGACAAACTGGTTGTTTAAATCTATGAGCTTATAAAATATCTGTAGATTTCATAGTTTATAGTTTACACTTAGACTTCTCTATCCAATCGAATCACTGGAATGGATGAAACGATTTTTCCGTGTCAAAAAATTTGAAATTATAACATTTAAAGCTATTGTAATAAAAAATGTTTATATAAATGTAAATATTGATCGAAATTAATTTTAAAAATATATATTTCTGCTGAGCTGCGTGCAATGACGTTTGTTACCCAAAATTATTATAATTACGAACATTGTCGTCAGGATGGTATTCTAATAATGACGATTAACTAATCAATTCCATTGAAAGTTTTTATGATATGTACTTAACACACGTTCTAAATTTGATATAAAAAATATATTAATGGAAATTATAATAGTAAAAAATCAAAGCATTCTTAAAAATATAATTGTTTATTTATATATAGTTTTCACTGTTTATTTTATTACATCAAATTAAGTATTTAAAAAATTGTGATCAAGCAGGGCTAGCCATTAAGTTTACGACTTTCACGACAGACTGCGATGTAAGTTAATTTATCATATTAATATTATCATGTGGGCAGTTTATTTTTCATTGCGAATAACTATATGATGACATAAAAATAAATAAGCATATGTTAATGTTTAACAACTGTTATTCTTCCGAAGTTAAATAAGTGCATTAGAAACCATCCGTAAGGTATTGAATATTGGATTGGTCATATTTGGGTATAGATTGTTTCGATAGTTATTCCAAAATTAAGAGAGAAAAATGAGGTTAATGTCTATAGTACGTTTATGTAGTTACACCTTACAAACAATCCGAAGTACTTTCGAATTAATACTACACATGAAAATATAGCTTTCACGAGTTCTGCCATGATTCCATCGTCACTAGATGCCGTAATATTCGCGTTAAGGATACCCTTTGAGAAATTGAGAGCTTAGCAGTGTTTGGAAGGTCAAAAAGGATCATGATAAGAAGTCTAAGTAAGTATTTAGAAAATGTCCAGGTTAATGTATCACTTTTTAATCGACTTCGAAAAAGGAGGAGGTTCTATGTTCAGCTGTATATATATATATTTTTAATTGTTTACAAAAAAGGCGAAAGTAAGAGTAAGATCCGTATTAATTAAAACTGTATTATAAATATGCAGTTAATTTTATCTTAATTCCGTAGTCGAGTTATAGTATTTTAAATCTCATCGTTTCTTCAATGAAATTGATGAAGTAATTGAAGAGCACAGGTTGATTTCCGTAAGTTTAAATGTCTGAGTCCGAACTCGCTCATGGTACAGTCGAGTAAAAAAAAATCTCAAACAGTTCATATATATTTTAAAATCAAAAGGTATTGACAAATTATAAATATCTCATTACATTTCAAACCTAGCGTGACGTTTAAATATTGTACACTTGTTTTTATATTAATTTTATGAACCAAGCCTTATATTGGTTCTCTTAGTTACTAAAAAATAACAAGAATAAAATCTTAAAAAAGTTAACCGACTTCAAAACTCATTTCATACAAGTAAAGTAAAAAACAAAAAAACAAAAACAAATACTTTGTATGTGTTATAGTCGGTGGCAAGTAAAACATTCATCACTTTTTACGTGTTACTAACTGGCATCGAATTCAATATGTTTTGGAAAATATTTTTGATTTTTTGGTTTTTAGATTACTTGCTTTTAATTCATTTTTGTACATCAATTTTTTTTAGTTTTTACCTTAAGTCATGGTTTACCCAAGTGACCAAATTTTGATTTTCGAGGCCAAATGATTGAGACACTATGAAAATTACCTAAATTGATATATGTATACCTATAATATTTGAAGATTTCCCTCGATTTCTCCAGACGATCCTAGCATCAGGTTCTGACTTGGTGACAATGAGACCAACTTGGAATTATACCCTTCCAACCAAAAGAAAATAATTTTAAAATCGGTCAACAATCGTTAGAGAATATAAAAAAATACATACAGTCAAACATAAAATATCCTCCTTTTTTGAAGTCGGTTATAAGATATTATTGTGTCACGCCTACAAAGTTTGTAATGATCATTTCCTGGTCCTTTTATTTTAGACTATGCCTTTTAAATGAAGAATTTAGAATCGGTTATGAAATGATGCAATTCTTAGATGACAAAATTTTAAAATAAAACATACTACGAATTGAGAACGTGCTTCTTCTGTCTCGGCAAAAAATGTAACTGTCGATAAATGCATATTATATGATAAATGATATTAAGTTTTAAATGTTAAACTAATATTACAAATTCGGAACGGGTGACTGTATGATACTTATTCTTTACGTTAGTCCGTCCAATATAACATAAATTACATTATAGGTAGATACCAAATTTTTATATGACTTTTTTAATATTTACCTTACTTGATCGTTACTCTTAGTAGGGAAATTATTCTAATATAAATGTTTATTAGTGTTACTCTATGTATAAATGGTTACCCTCAGGGGCTGCGTAGGTCAAATTCCAATAGCTAGGTAAATGATTTATTAATATTTACCGTTAATAATCTTGTATGAGAAAAGGTTTAGGTACTAAATATTTTAAAGATTAAGGTTTGAAAACTCCCATACGGACGTCTAAAAGGTTAATGAACCTTACTTACAATTTATGGAAACTAAATATATTACGTACTTTTCATTCTAATCGAATATCTCATCCGTTTAATACAATAAGATCTTAATAATACAATTAAATCATTATCTTTAGTCTGACAAAACTATTAACTACCGTATCCGATTACATTTATTAACTTTTTTTTAGGCAAAATTCTAAGAATATATTTACAAAAACTAAAGTAAATATATGTTAAAATAACACTGCTTTGAATAAGATAATACGTTATTGTGACTTAGATTAGAACTTATAAATTAAAAAAAGTATCAGTCGTGAAATTTTTTTTGTAGGGCAGTTTTGAGTTTTAAGTTAGTATGTAATAAATGTTCAATGAAGAAATAATTACTATCCATAATATAGATAATATAGTAACAAGTGTGCCCTCAACTTAAGAAGATACAATTTTTTTAACTCTTCTGAAAATATTTCTATAGATTAAAGTGTTTGAATATTTTATGTATTAATACTTCCAACATCTTTTTTATATCATTTCGTCGAGCTAATATAGATAACTATTATTTTTATGAACGAGATATATTTATGTAAATCGAGAAATATCAAAAACAGATCTTAACCTTACAACAGGTGAAAATTGTATCTGGCAGTATAAACATTCTAACATAAATATATATAGAATAACTTTCACTGATAACGTCATTTAATCACGTTCCATGACGCTGCAACTGCTACGTGGTGTGCATAATTCATTTGCATTTCATTTTCAAAATTATAGTAGTCATCGTAATCTAAGCCGCCATTGCAAGTTATTACGTAGCCAATACCGTTATACGGAGTGGGGAGGGGGACACGGACGTACGAGGGGAGTTCGTATCAACGGTGCGGGTGCGGTTGGAGGCGTTGGAGCACGAGTTTACTCTGTCAGTCGGTCATTACGGTATTTCTCTGTAGCGCGTCCCACATTTACGATTTTGAAAGAAAAAGTGACAATGCCAGAAAATAAACCGTTTCAACGTCTTCCAAAAAATGTCGTGCCTAAACATTATGAACTTCATTTGGTACCGAATCTTGAGAAATTTACATTTACAGGAAAGACTAGGGTGAAAGTATCGGTAAGTAGAAATTTCATCACATTGTCGTTATTGCAAACATCTTGTTTCCATATGACGTGCTTTAAACGACGCATATCTTTTCAGATTGATAATTCTACCAAAGAAATAGTGCTTAACAGTTTAGATTTGGTATTAACAAGTGTTAAACTGCAATATGATGAAGGCGATTCAGCTACAATTCTTAATCCGGTAGAAGTACGATTAGAACCGGCTGACGAGACTGCAGTTATAACATTTGATAACATGCTCCCTGTAGGCGACGCTATATTGTACTGTGAATTCACTGGAGAAATAAACGATAAAATGAAGGGTCTATATCGTAGCAAGTATATAACTCCTGGTGGTGAAGAACGCTATGCTGCCGTCACACAATTCGAAGCGACTGATGCCCGTCGATGTTTTCCTTGTTGGGATGAACCAGCTATTAAAGCTACTTTCGATATAACGTTAGAAGTTCCGGCTGACCGGGTAGCACTATCAAACATGCCCGTAAAAAATGAAACAGTTAAGGACGAAAAAAAAATTATGAAGTTTGATACTACACCCATTATGTCAACATATCTTGTGGCAGTCGTAGTCGGGGAATATGATTATGTTGAAAAGACTTCACGAGACGGAGTTTTAGTTCGTGTTTATACACCTGTAGGAAAAAGTAAACAGGGTCTATTTGCCCTAGAAGTGGCAGCAAAGGTATTGCCTTATTATAAAGAATACTTTGACATAGCCTACCCTTTACCTAAAATAGATTTAATAGCTATAGCCGACTTTTCTGCTGGTGCTATGGAGAACTGGGGGCTAGTTACGTACAGAGAAACATGCCTCTTGGTTGACGAGGAACATACTTCAGCTGTAAGAAGGCAATGGATTGCTTTAGTTGTGGGCCACGAACTTGCTCACCAATGGTTCGGTAATCTTGTTACCATGGAGTGGTGGACTCACCTTTGGCTTAATGAGGGTTATGCTTCATTTGTTGAATTCCTTTGTGTTAATCACCTGTTCCCCGAGTATGATATTTGGACCCAATTTGTTACCGAAACATATATAAGGTAAGACAATTTTTTTTATTGTTATGTTTTGTTAGGCTAAAATGTTTTATAGCTTAATATTTATTACATTAATATTAGCCTCGGTATTTGTTTCATTGTTACCACTTGTATTTTTTTATCTAATGTTTATGTCTGTTTTTATATTTTATATTTGTACAATGTAATTTAGAAAATCCATATTCGTTTAATTTGCTTTGTCATGCAAAAAACAAAAACAAATGAAAAATGGAATATTGCCAATAATCAGTAGCTTAAAGGTCAATCACCTTCATATATTTGGCAAATTTTCAATTATAAAGTATAATTACAACTATACTCAAAATATAGGAATAAATAAAACATGTTTGTATAATTATTACAGAGCGCTAGAGTTAGACTGTTTAAAAAATTCTCATCCTATTGAAGTACCAGTGGGACATCCCTCGGAAATTGATGAAATTTTTGATGACATTTCATACAATAAGGGTGCTTCTGTTATACGAATGCTGCATAGATACATTGGTGATGATGATTTCCGTAAAGGAATGAACATTTATCTTACAAGACATCAGGTATATACAATAACTTTCTTATCAAATTTTTTAAATAAGACTTTAATAAGAACTTATTAATGAATGAAGTTATTCTTTTTAGTATAAAAACACATTTACTGAGGATTTATGGGCAGCTTTAGAAGAAGCTTCCAAAAAGCCAGTAGGAGCAGTCATGTCCACTTGGACCAAACAAATGGGATTCCCAATGGTCGAGGTATTTATTTTAAATTATTTAAATTTTCACTGTACTCATAAACATTCTTTTTTATTTTAATAATATCTATCACAGATGTACTAATTAAGACATCAGTTTTCCATATGATATTTCTAACATTTTCTTCTGTAAAAATTTTGTTCTAAGAATTACAAACAAAACCAAAAAATGTTAGTCAAATAGTTTAAGCCATGCTCAAAACTCGCATTTATATATTTGGTTTGACAATTGATTTTTGTTTATATAAATTTAATTTTATATGATTACCATACAATAAACAAATTTAACCAAAGAATTAAATTGAATTACAATAAACAAGAGAATTGTATCTTTCTTAACTATAACATTATTATAAAAAGCAAGAGTTGTTTTTGTAATGTTATCAGACAAAAATGTATGCCCTTGTGATCATACACATCGTATGTTAAACACTCATTGTTATCAAAGCATGACAGTTAATTTATTATTGAAGGAATTAATGTATAAACTTGTGTATTGTCTTATCTACATAATTTAAATGAGAAAATCCTCAATATCTTTCACAACTTATACCTAAATATTTAATTCTGTAGTGATAGTATTAATTAACTGTAATTCTGTTCAATTAATTGACTGTAATTTTGTTAATAATTGCCATATATGAATATGGTTCCTCTATTATATTAAGTAAACTAAAATTTAAAACTATTGTTTGATGTTGCTTCAAATGAAACAAACAACTCGTTTAGGTCAGTTCTGAACAAAGAGGTGCAAATCGTGTCCTGAAATTGAGTCAGCAAAAATTTTGTGCTGATGGCAGTCAAGGAAATGATACATTATGGATGATACCGATCACTATCTCTACCCAGGAACAACCTTCAAAGGTAATTTGAATTTGTTGATAGCAATATCGTAGGTCAATTCAATTCAAAATCAAATTATTCATATCTCATCACTGATATAGCAACATTGACCCACTTTTTATATTGATTTCCTGTTTGATAATGATAAAAATAAATTATCAATAATTATATTCGACTGTAGATAATATTTCATTGGAATCAATTTAAATATTATAATAATTTGTACAAATTGTTATTTGCACATGGTGTTTATAGTTATTATCTACATGATTCTGATAACAATCATTTTGATAATAATTCACAAACATGACCTAGGATTTTAATTTAAAATGGATTGCATAAGTTAAAGAGGAAAAAAAAATCATTTGAATTAATTTTACATAATACAAGTTAATTTATTACATTAACAATAAATATGCGATTATTTTAATATAGGACAGACAGGCACTAATATGATCTTAAAAATTATAGCAAATCCAAAATATGTTGTGTGCTCTATAGGTGGCATTGTCTACTGTATTGGAGAAGCAGTCACAAGAAGTCGTATTGGAAAATGTCGCCGAAGATTCGTGGGTGAAGCTAAATCCAGGAACGGTAAGAATTCTACTTCTGTCTATGATACCTTCTAAATTTACATGATAATAATACAAAATGTATTATTACAGCTCTATATACATACTTTACGTAGAAATTGTTTAAGTGTCAATAAAATCATTAACAAAATTTGTGACATTAAGTCTAAAATAGTCCCAAAAATTTGAATTTGTTCACGTTAATAATAAGCGTGTGAAATGTGAGGAATAAACTATGATGGATAAATAATAAATGGATACTGATAAGCAATAACGTGTCAACACACAAAAGTCACAATCGGAGATATTGATGTATTTGGATAATGTGTCACCTATTTTACATTATTCAGAAAAGTTTTAAGTGATCTAAACTAAATAATTATGGAAAAAAGTTTCATAATTTAATGTTTCAAATTTTAAGTGTATTTCTTATTTTGAAATTTATACAATAAACTTATACTTGAAAAACTTTTTATTGGATGAAAGTTTTTAATATACCTATCTGTTTCAATTTAACTTTACCTTTTATCAAAATAGAAAAGAAAGATGAATACATACTTCTTCAAACAAATTTATCAAGAATAGGTTTGATATTAGACGCTATTTTCTCAAAATGAAGTCCATGTGGCTTGACACAGTATGGCTTATCGGCGTCCAAATATAACGCACAATCCGCAGGTGGGCTACTACCGCACGCGCTACCCGGCCGCCATGCTGGAGCAGCTGGTGCGCGCCGTGCGCGACGGCTCGCTGCCGCCGCTCGACCGCCTCGGCCTGCTGGACGACTGCTTCGCGCTGGTGCAGGCCGGCCACACCACCACCGCAGAGGTGATCCCCGGCTATTGATATCCTGATGGTTTAATGAAACTTATAAATGAGCAGGCCAGTTAATTAGTGTAACTGTCATTGTGAAGTGATCTTCGCCGCTCATTAACTTTTGCACCAGAGAAGCCACAAATGTGACCTCTAAAAAAAATAAGAATGGAAGGTTAGGCTTCTGGTTCTCTATAGTCACTGTATGTAATGCAGCTATATTAGCTAGTTTACGCCGATTTTCTTTGAGAGTATAATATTGCCCTAGTCGAGTCAGCTTGTAAGCAACAGCTTGACTCTATTATCCTATCATTGTCTAACATGCCATATCAATCAGTGAAGTATCAAACGATCAATGAAGTATATTTTTTACAGTCTCTGAAATTGATGGAAGCATTTTCTGGTGAAACTAACTTCACTGTTTGGTCGTCGATATCCAATTGCCTGTCAAAGCTGAGCGCCCTATTCTCCCATACGGCTCTCGACAAACCTTTGAAGAACTATGGTAGAAAGTTGTTCTGCAATGTTACTCGGCGATTAGGATGGGATGCTGAAGAAAAAGAAAGTCACCTGGATACACTGCTTCGGAGTTTAGTTTTAAATAAAATGATAAGCTTTGAGGACCCTGAAACCATCAAGGAGGCAAAAAGCCGGTAAGTACAATTAATCAACTAAAGTCTACCCATGCTCAAACTAAATGTTTGCATTCATAGATATATCGTTTGTAAGTACTGTTTTTGAAATGTTAAAATATTAACATTTTATTAAATTCATATAAATGTTTTTGACAGTATTTATAGAAAATACCAATTTTTATAACTTGTCTGTTTTTTTGGTTAATTTCCGTAAAGGCTGAACCGATTTTGACGAGACTGATTGGCAGGTAGTTGATATTAAAGGAGGAAATTGGGCTTCTTTTTTTTTATAAAAAGAAATAAGGGTTCCGCACAAAAGAATTAAAATCTAAGAAATGATCAGTCATCGACGCATTCATGGGTAGCAGCTTGTCGATAATAAAAGTGAAAGCAAATAAAGAGCAACGCGCCCACAGCTTCGAGAGGCACACGTCGGGCGAGAGCGCGCTGCCGGCCGACCTGCGCTCGGCGTGCTACCGCGCCGTGCTGGCCGAGGCGGACGAGCGCACGTTCCAGCGCTTCCTGCAGCTGTACCGCGCCGCCGACCTGCACGAGGAGAAGGACCGCATCAGCCGCGCGCTCGGCGCCGTCAAGGACCCCGCGCTGCTGCGCCGCGTGCTCGACTTCGCCGTCTCGGTAACCGCTCTTGCCAGGGCGCGACGGGCATGCCCGCCATATATATATATATATATATATATATATATATATATATATATATATATATATATATATATATATATATATATATATATATAGTAGCTATCTAAAAAATAGAATCATCAATTTTTTTTTCTCAGTTTTAATTAGAATCGACACATTCATCAGACACATATTTACGGGTTGAGTGATTTGTATGAACAAGTTCATGCTCCAACTTGCACTATAGCTAAAGCATATTATTCTGTTCAAGATTAAATAGATGATAAAGATGCTTCGATTTAGTATATTATGCTGGATTCACACAGGGTATTTAATATATTTGTAACTCATAAATGTATGTCCCCATTGAAAAACTTTTTAAAAAGAGTAACTATCAAGTTTCTTGCCGGTTCTTCTCAATAGAATCTAAATTCCGAACTGGTGGTAAATTAATTAATTAATTGGTTTTTTGTTCTCTTTTATGTTTCTGTATTGACAATTCAAATTTGCTTTTCTAGTTAAAGTTACTTAAATAAAGCATATTTTGATTTAGTATAATTTTCTGATCATAAAGAAGTGTAAGGAGAAATTATTATAATTGGTTGTAAAATTTTTGAACATAATATTTCTTTTTAGGATGAAGTCAGAGCACAGGACACAGTTTTCGTTATTGTCTCTGTGGCAGTTAGCAGAAATGGACGTGACCTTGCCTGGCAATTCTTTAAAGATCACTGGCAAGAGTTCATGGATCGCTACCAGGTATTTTTTAAACATTATTCTTAAATTCTAAGGAACTATAAAAAATAGACTTAAAAAATTGTATGACTTGCCTGCCAGTGATTAATTTGAGTGTTAAAAAATATTTGAGAGCAACCTGTATGTCATGCATCTATTGAAAAACATTATTTACAACTGTTAAAATGAAATAAAAAAAAAAGAAATATGAAAAAAGAACAAAATAAAATTAAAAAACAAAATACAATACTAATGTGAACGAATCATTCGTTCAGGGCGGCTTCCTCCTGGCGCGGCTAGTGAAGTCGACAACGGAGAACTTCGCATCGGAAGCGTGCGCGCAGGAGATCGAGGAGTTCTTCCGCACGCACCAGTCGCCCGGCACCGAGCGCTCCGTGCAGCAGGCGCTGGAGACCGTGCGCCTCAACGCGGCCTGGCTGCGGCGCGACCTCGCCTCCGCCTCCGCCTACCTGCAGCCCTACCACTGAGACGTGAGTGTGCGCGCCTGCCCGATACGAAAGGGTTCACGAAAAAGTTTTATCAATGTATTTGTTAATTTATTTCTTTAATTGTAAAATAAATTACTGGAATGTACAATATAAGGATGGTGCAGCTTCCATAGCCAAAAACAAAACTAAATCGAGTGTGCTAACAACATGTAATGGTGACTTTATTTTTTAAATAGCAGACAACACGAAATTCATAAGTAAATAAATATGATAAAACTAATTAAATATAAAATAAAACTTCATGTATAAATTGATGAATTAATGTCCAACTGAATTTAAACTCGAGTATATTGTTTAAGTCTATGGCTACCTTTGTGAACTTTACATAATCTGAACATTTAATATTGGTGTTTAAGCTTAGTGCATTCGTCTTACATAGGTTTTTATCTATGGAAGACCCATACTTCTTACGTAGTTTTATATAATCTTTAGTGAGTACTTTATTTTTCAGGACCAAAATAAGAAAAGACTGAAATTTCAACGAAAACCGCAAGTTTATTTCATTCGAGTAAAATGTATCAATCAAAAGTTAACTTTATTTAATTATTTCTTGACTAACTAATGTTAATATTTACTAAAGTATTACTGAATAAACAAGTTAAGTTTCGTATCAATTAATTGAATTATCTAACATTACACATACAAATTTAAACTAGACATCTTTAAAAATTCTGAGTTGATGATATAAAAAATATTTGTTTGTGTCTTTAGAATACTTATTTCTTTACACCATATAGCATTTGTTATTGTTATTGAATTTGCTATATTCTATAATTGTATGTAGTTATAAAAATTGTTTTACATATAACATTATTACAAGTAAGAGAAATCTTTAGTCTCTTGATTGACGTTGATAAGGCCATACCAAATAGGCATATTGTGTAAATGTGTATAAATAATGTTAATGTATAATTATTTAGTTTCATTGGTGCTCAGTGCATTTCTATATTTCGTATCACTAAAAAATGATAATATATACACATAGGACATAATTAAATATCTGATACACTGTTCAATTCTAATTATCATTTTTAAATATGTTTTGCTGTAACTTTCATTATACTTTAGGAGTGTAATTTTATTATGTGTACAATAAAAAGGCTTAAAATTGTGATGTATGAAATATGAATTATGTCGAAAGTTACCATCGTTTAGTTTCTCACTTGTTGTTATGATTTTTGTAAAACTTGTGTTATTGCAATAAATCGTACAAAAGTACCTGCGATCGTTTTTAAGTATTATTTTTATTTCCTGGCTTATCACACTTAACATAATACAGCTTTTATCGTCAATTTTTCCAATGCTATTTTATAACTATAGATATCTTAAGTAATATTATTTGGCGTTAAAAACTGTGCCCATTTCCAAAAAGCGGAAGCTTAAAATGAGTGAAGTATTGAATATTCCCCGGTCATTATTAATATCTAATTTTGTGTAATTTATTTGAAATATTAGGCACTTAATAAAATGTATGCCGTACAACAGTAAAATAAAACGCCTCTTAAAACAGTACGTCTATATTGCACTATAACATCTCACTTATTATTGTACAAATAAGGTGTTTTTACGAAATTTGATTTAAAACATTAAATACTATACACGAACATCACACAACAATAATCTATAAAGTGCATTTATTTAACAAAAGTCAAATAAATATCCTTAAAAAGGAACATCGATTTTAATTACAAACAAAAGAAGTAGCAGCCTAATCAATAATTTAATCTTAAACACACTTTACATTTATAAAAATATAATTATCTAAACATGCACAAAGGCTGAAAAATACTCTCCTGACAGTACATTTTTGCAAGAAAAAAATCATACATTCAGAGACAAAATAATAGAAAAAATTTAAAAATAATGATTTGAATATAGTTTTATTGCTTTATTGTTTTCATTACAACCATCAAGATAAAGATAAGATATAAGTCACATCTTTTCAACAACTTTACATCTATTATTTATTACATTATCATACTAATTACATTTTTTCAGTATTTATTTATATACATACATAAAGTGCTTTCAGTATTATTTTAGTAATTGTTATGTTACCTTTACTGTTAATGGCAACAAAAAAGTAATCAAAATATTACAATTTATCAATGTAAATAATTTCTAGCAGTACAAAAATTTAAGACGCCAAGTTTCTGGTAGCTTCTAGAAGTACGTCTAATAATCAATAAATCGCCGTCGTTCAAAAAGTATTCCATTACATAATAATTGCATTTTTCAAACGTGCTTTCTAAAATTATGACTAGTTATAAAGTATCTTTTAAAAGCTACATTTTAAAAAGATCTAAATCTATTTCACGTTTATTTATTTTTCTATTGAGGACACATTAGAATTATGATCAAATTTAAATATTCGATTGATTGATTCAGTAGTTACAAATATGTATTCATACCATATGGTAGGAGTAAATTAAAATATTGTTTTAAATATGTGGCATTAGTTTTAATGAATTTGAATGATACTAGATCTCTGGGAAAATATTTTTAATATATCTTTGTCACAGAAGAATACAAAATGGTTAGCAGCCTTAATTAAACTTACACGAAAATGTCTCAATTGATTTTAATCTGGTGAAATGATAAAACTGGAATTTGAATACCTTTGATTAAAAGCTTATTCAGATGATTTATGTATCTTTATGAATTTACATAATCTTTAAACTAAAGAAAAAGATACACATAGGTACACATAGTCACTTAAATAGCATAATTTTTGAATAATATTAGGGAACAGTTGTTACTCTTTTGCTATTGTTGTATTAGGCATATGTATGTATATATGCAATGCAACCATAAAAGACCTGCATACAAAAATAAACCTTTTCTTATTACTTTCCTATCCCATTAGACAAAGTTTTTTTTGCACCAAAACTATATAAATGAACGAAGCTAAGAATATCTAAAAACAGACATAATTTTTAATACAATAGGGAGCCAATTTACATAAAACTAACTTTAAGTCTACTTTTAGCTATAGCCGCAGTATCTAAACTAGAATGCGGTGGTTCTTTGTGCTCCTTTTCTAACTACATCTATGCTCTACCTCTCAAAATTATTTTTTGTTATGCTCTGTCCTTACTCATTATATTTAACGTAATTAAGGTTAGATCTTAAAAAAATTAAATAAATGTAAGGAAATTTTTCAGTTACGTCTAGAATATATGAATACATTTAAAACACACGCACGCACATGCACACAATTTTCGGACGGTATAGTAATTATAACACTTCAAAGGTTACAGAATTGGTTACATAGAATATAATTACGAGTATACAGGTGATTTTTTTAAGTGACTTATTAAGGTTCACTTAATGTATTTAAAAAAATGAGCCTTTTCCTTACGTTTGTCGAATATGATAACTTCGCGTTATCTTTATTAGTTACACTCATGGTGGAATAATACAGTCTCATGTTTTTTTTACAGTCAATGGGTTTAATTTCTGGCAAGGGAAATTATTTCCTCCTCCGAGATTCCTTTGAGTATTTACTATAGTTTCAAATTTGACCCGATCGATGCCCACTTAAAAAATTTACCTGTATATAAAAACTTTATTCGTTTTCGTACATACGAAAATATTTATAATGAATTTAGTGATTACTTTAAGCTTTTCAGCGTAAGCCGTCCTGCGCTATTCTTTTCGTAAAAGTTTATACTAACGAAATGAAAATTTTTAAATAAGGGAGATGTTTCAATTTTGTATTAATGTTTTTTTGAAACATTACTAGCCACTTAGAGATTTGTAGATTGAATAAATGTATCATGTATATTGAAAAATAACTCGCCAATGATATGCTACATGTACATACATATATTTTTTGAAAAAGGGAAAAACATGTGCAATTTAAATTTAATTTAAAGTCATTATCATTTTAACCATTTATCATAAAAAAAATTGCCATGCCATTAAAAGTTTATCGGCAACAAAAATATTCCAAATATTTTAGGTTTTTTCATTATGAAACATCTCCTTTGTCGGAATTTAACTAGAATTGATACTTATAATTATTGTTTTTAGTCAAATTATATGCGATTAAACCGGCTAAGGTAATTATTTTACAAATTAAAAATATATATTTATGAAGTAAAATTATACTATTCATATCAAATGTTATACGGATTTCTATATTAAAGCCAGCTCATTAGGATTAAATGTTTCAAATGCAGCCTCATATATACATATTTGAATACAAGAATTTGCATACCGGTGGTAAGTTGCGATGAGATATTAACACCAATTTGACTAGAAAAGAACTTAGCATTTAGATTTAGGTTTTAGTCTTATATGTTATGTACATAAATGTTTCTTTTTATGAAATAATTATATAAATAATAAAAGAATATATACTTATAAAAAAAGTACTCATTGGTGTACATATTACAAACTCGGAAAGCCTAATAAAGTATTTTTTTATTTTACATTAAGCATTATTTTGCATTATTTAGTTTAAAAGAAAGAGGAAAAATCTAAATAGGGGGACTCATAATTTACATGCATGCACTGATTACATTAATGATCCACTTAGATTATTAAAATAATTTAAAACTTTTATGACATTGAGTTTTAATTTTTGATTCACATTTGCGTCATATTTAAAAACTACTGTATGAGGCTTCCATTAAAAATAAAGTAACTTAATGTTATGTACTATTTTAAAAAACATTGTTATAAAAAGAATTATTTATAGAAGGAAGAAATTGAGCAATCATTTGGGTCTTTAATGAAGATGTTTGTAAGCCTACATCAAATAAAATTTTAGAACTTGATTAGATTTTAATAGTAATCAGAACTCAAAATTTCTTATCAATTATAGATCATCACATTTCTGTCATCAAATATAAAAAACATATTCTTTTTAAAAGAAAAATATACTGAGATCATAATTGAAATTAAAAAAAAATGTGTTTAAGTAGCTGAGCCTCAACCAATATGTGTAAAAATAGATTTAATATTCGAAATTCTTATCGCAGTAAAAATACTTGTAGCTCGTAGATATTATAAGCAGTCGATGGTAAAATCATAGAAACCGTATATAATGTTTCGTATTAAGGAACGGATATTTCATTGAAATATTTAAATGCGCAAACGTTATGAATTGACTCAGATCATCTTACATATTATGTACAAGGGTTGCGTCGCGTCTTCTGTGTGTCTACACAGCGCCGCCCGGCAGCAGCGCGAGGAGGATGGATATAAAGAACAATTTCCAGTGGAAATGGTTGCCAAATCTGATTTAAGGATTTCAGGTGACGCTGGAAAATCCGTAGATCTAGTATTTTAAAAGCTAAATCTGACTCTTTGTAACGGCTAGATTAGCCACGGACCTAGTCCAGTAAGAACAAGAACGTCAAGTGAAAGCGTCGAAAAAAAGCGCTCATAGGTAATCTTGCTATACCCTGAACAAGAGTAAGGGACGGCGCTGTCTGTATATGTGTCACAGACTAAACACTTAACCGGTTAAAAATACTTTTGACTGAAGGCTCTGGACAAAGGTACTTTTAATATAAAATTATATATAAACCTGCGAATAGGTTAGGTTTTTTTTTCATAAATAACGAATATGATAGGCAAAACACCTGTAAATAAATAAATTTAGTCTTTTGTGAAAGCCAGCTCTCAAAAGTACTCTTGACTCATTTTGTCAGTCAAAAGTACTACTGCCCGGTTAAAAGATTCGACTGTGACGTATACGCGCTCCTGTCCCGTCGCCGTTCACTCCACGATGAGGCAGCGCGGCAGGTGCTCGTGCAGGTAGTCGAACAGCTCGGGCGAGGCGCCGGGGCAGTTGGTGAGCTCCAGCTCGCGCAGCTGCCGCAGCTGGATGAGGCTCGACAGCCCGCCGGACGTCAGCAGCGGGCAGCCTGGAATGGCAGATGCATTGATAGGAGAAAACTCGTTGGCGGATCTAGGTTTCGGGAAATGGTCCCATACCCTTGTCGTATTTTGTTTGTGGAAACGCATTTTTAACTAAACTAAAGAGGATCAAATTTTATTTTACTCATCAGTCCTTAGGTTTACACCATACCTTGCTATTTCAATTTAATTTGCTATGAAATTATAATAGATTTAGCATAAATTTAATATTTATCAGATGTCATACCCTATGGTTATCTACGATATAACAAATGCACCATCGATTTCTAACTGAAGTGAATCCAGGGACGATCAGACTGAGGAGTTCCGGGTAATTCGTCTACCCGAATAAGGTCACTGACCGGCGAGAGACAGCAGCTGCAAGGAGCGCATGCCACACAGGTGCTGCACGCCGAAGTCGCGCACCTGCGAGCACCAGCGCAGGAACAGCGCCACCAGCGACTGCATGGTGCTGATGTAGCCCACGCCGATGTCCGTTATGTGCACGCATCTGAAACACCGATAACGATCCACCTATTAGATATATAGATAATCTATTATCAGTTCATCCAGACCAACTTTAACAATAAACAAACGAGTATACATATATATCAAACGAGTGTGTGTATGTCAAATACATGTGTGTGTAATGTTTTTTTATTTACTAAATGTATGTTTTACGCATAATTAAAATAAATTATTAGCATTTCTCTCGCCTTTATTGAGCGAAATTTCATACTCCTTGTAAAAAGGGTTTAAAAAGTTTTCGCTTCACGTATTAATATATACATATATAAATACGGGTCAGTAAGGCAATGGCCACCTGTCCAGCGTGAGCTCCTCCAGGTGGTTGAGGTCGCAGGCGATGTACTCGAGCGCGTTGTCGGTGACGCGCGGGCACCAGCTGAGGTCGAGGCTGCGCAGGCGCGGCAGGTTCTCCGCCAGCAGCTCCACGCCCTCGTCCGTCACCTTGCTGCAGCCGCTCAGCGACAGCACTGTGAGGTTCGGCAGCGAGTGCACTGTCGGTCACACGTTGAACTTTTTAGTTAGCTGAGATTGCCTAAAGGCTGAAAATTAAAGTGAGGCCTAAAGGGGGGAGGGGGAAGAAAAACACCAAATATCACCAGAGATTGGTTTTTTTTTAATATCTCTACTTCCTACCTACAAAAAAAAACATGTGATCTTATATGGGGGCGGGGGTAGTATAAAACCTCACTACATATCACGAGGGGGGAGGGAGAGATATAGGATTGTCTAAACAATTGCTAAAAAACAGCACTTGATTAATGGACAGCCTAGCGGTTTAAAAACGTCGGTCTCGACTGGTGATTGGAGCACCGCTAATTTCTCGAGTGCTTAATTGGTGATTAAAATCACTTCGTGGTGAAAGAAAACATCTAGTGAAGAAAACTGCTTGTGTATCCAATCCGCATTGGAGTACCGTGATGGATTAACATCCTAATCTTCTTCTTTGAAAAGAAAGGGAAGAGACTTTGCCCAGCAGCAAGATATTTACAGGCAGTTAAAGTAGAGTACACTTTCACAATGGCTATGGAAAAACGATTTATATTCTGCTATTCATATATTTTATTTTATGTGAATTTTATTAATTATGGTGGATCATAAATTAAAACTTTTCCCAATTACTATGTGTCCCACCAACGGATAAGTTACAAACAACCCAGAGACAGAGACAAATGGATTTTTTTGATTCAATTGTAGGGAGCGACAGTATTGGGGCGACATTAAAATGGGCAATACAAGTAACATATAAACTTGCAAAATAGGACAAAATATTTTACACATATAACCCGTCATACCAATATACTTTGCTAGTGATCTAATTAAAGAGCAAAATAAAGTATACTTTTTTTAAATAAGGAGTTTTTTACCGATGTTAACGACGCCGTGGTTAGTAAGTTCCCAGCAACTATGTAACCTCAATATACTCAGTGAAGCACTTTGCTTTGGTGAGAAATAGCCAAGAGCTGCATCTGTCACATGGTATGCTTGCAATGAAAACTCGTACAATGATGGTAAAAGCTGAGCAACCGCACCCACCTGCAGTGTTATTAATGAATGTTTATTATAAGAAATGTTACTATATGGTATATTTTTATTGTTTTTTTGAGTTAATGAAATGCACTTACAGCCTCATCAGCAATGTTAATGCAATCAGTAAGCGTAAGTGACACAATCCTCGGAGTTAGACATGCCCATAAACCAGCCTCTGTTATCTCATTGCAGCCCGTTAGTTCAAGTTCAAAAAGAACCTAAAAAGAATGTCTTATATAATATGAAATATTTTTTAAACAAGCATAGTTTTGACAATTTTACTCACTTGTAAATGGTCTAAGATAGCTTCTAACCCTCTATCAGTAATTGTGCATCCTTTCAGTCCAATAGCATGTATATGATGTGCAGATAAAGGAAACTGCTTTATAAACTCATTAATATCATCATCAGTCGCAGATATCAAAATTACTCCCCGAATACCTCTCCGAACAACTGAATTGTAAAACCTTTGCATGCAACAGCCAGATTCAGAGCGTAGTTCACGGCAGTCCATTACGGCAACCAGTCCTGACCACCACCTCGGCGACGAATAGAGAATGTCGCGCCATTTCGTACACACCTGAGCTAATGTTCGCCTCTCGTTAGCAGTATAATAAAGAAAAAACTTTTCTAGAAATCTTTCATCTAATATGAATTGATTCCAAAGGAGAGGTCTTGGTGCCGGCCGCCGGCGACGCGGTATCCGGGGAGCGGCGGTGGATGCGGGGCCACACAGCGCGTTGGCCATGCGCTCCACGACTCCGGGCGAGCGCTTGCGGCCGCGCAGGCCCAGCCCCGTGATGCGGCGGGACAGCTCGGCGGACGCGCGCTCCACGACGCCCTGCGCCGACACCGACGACATCTTCACTTTGACGCGCCGAATGGTGTCGGCGGGCCGCCCGCCGCCCGAGCCCGCCCCGCCCGCTCCGTGCTCGCAACCCGCCACCGCGCTGAATCAAATATGCACTAAGTGCATTGAAGTTTTTAGCCCAAAATATTTTTTTGAAAACATTCTCTACACTTGTTTATTGTAAATGAGTGTGTATGGCCAAGTCTGTAACTATAAGGTGAAATCGGCTATTAATAAAAATACTCAAAGCAGTCTCGCGGCCGACTTTGTTGAAAACTAAAACTGCATCAAAAGTTTTTTGAAAAATTAGTTATTCTGACATGGAATCAAACATATTTGTTTAAAAAACACACACACTTTGTTCCATCTAATAGTATCTCTAAAAAGGATTATCTTCTAGGAAATAATAATATACAGTAGATTTTCTAGATTTGGCCATTCATGTCCACTTCAAGCAATATTATAATTAAATAATAATATCAAACAGAACAAATACTCCGGTCGTTCCAGACATTTATAACAGATGAAATCAACATCCATGTTAAAGACTATACTTTAGTAAATTATATTGTTACAAAAAAAAAAATTTGATATTATTGTTTAAGTTTTTTTCATGTTTAATATAGAATATTTCCTTTTATATATTCAGTTTCATATTTTATATTGTTAATTTACTTACTTTAGTCATGAAAAATGTGATTAAAAAAAATATAACAAATGAATTATTTAAAATAAAGATGTTTTACTTTTACCATTTATTTTGACTATATATACCAAATTACAATATTTTTTTTTAATTATTTAAATGTAATGTAAAGTAATTTTTAGGTAAATGTCAATTTTTTATAATTTGAACTAGTTTTAATAGACTAATATCTCTTAACATTTAGAAGGTCCTTATTATTAAAATTTTTATTTTAAATATGCAGAAAAACTTATAACAAAAATATATGATAATAACGAAAATATTCCAACTAAATAAAGAGAAAAAAAACTTACGTAAAACCTACATTTTACTTATCACAGCTGAAAAGAATTTAGATTTTTTTAAACAACAACTAAATATCTTAGCATTTTTTAAGGATGTATAATACATTATACAAAAAATAATACATCAAAAGCGTACGAAATAAATATAAAAATCGATGGCTTTACAAACCTATAAAAGTGTGACGGGGATTAAAATCACCATATTACTGCCTAGTTGAAATCTTTTCAATTATTTATAATCGTATAAAATTCCATATAGGAATTATTTTTAACTCTTAATATATAAACTGAAAAATTAAACCACGAACCAAAATTAAGAAAACTGAGGAAAATGACGCTGTCATTAGTGTGCTATCACTATCTCTTTCTATTGGTTTCCTTTTTTTCTCTTCCGAGTGCGTCATGACGTCAACGGTGTTTCAAATATGTTCTTTTTTTAATAAAGATCCGTATAAACTATCAATATTTCATGCTCTAAAATTAAATATTAAATGAATATACATTATATTAATAATTAATATATACTATAGATATGTGGCCACTTCCATTTTTAACTAGCTTGTCAAATATTTTTGTAGCTCAAATGTAATTATTTTTTAACAAAACGGACATTCGATTGAAAAATGAAATTTGCATTAAGTTGCATTTAACCACTTGTACGCAGCAGAAGAAAAATTATTAATAGTAAGAAGTAATTTTCTGAATATGGGAGGATACTTTATACGGTATTCCCTTTTTAATATTTTATTTATTTATCAATCAGTTCACGCTTAAAATTAAGATGACCTTCTTAAAAATATTTTAGTTAAAATCAATAATTCAAAGTCCATTTTTGAAATTATTTACCCTGTGATTTTCAAAGATATTTTCCGTACACATATCTAATTGAACGATTAAAATACTACTTCTTTTCGCTAATAGGTTAGTAACTCTTCAAATGCAAGTGTTCTAGTATGTATAGTAGGTAGTATAAAGTCCCCTATAAAGCCTCGGGATCACTATGATATCAAAGACAAACAGCAAAATATCTTCGGATATATTCCAGTTCGATGACATGTGCACCCCGTTCTCACATCTTGGTCTTCCCTTGGGCATCAGCCCCTGGTTTTACAAATCGGCACATTATATTTCAAGTTACACAGTTTGTCGTGAGTTGCTCGTAGATCCACTGTAAAGATGCACTGCTGGCCATCCGTTACATCGTAGGGAACTCGAACTTAAACCCGGTTTGGGAGGCTGTCTTACTGCCACTAAAAAAGTTTTTTAGCCGATTGTCGAGCAGTAGTGGAACCTAATAATCGATCAACGAGTCGGAGCGGGGCCCTTTCATCATTCCCGCCAGAGACACAGTAATTTCTGTCTTTGAAATCAACATGCTCCCAGTGTACTAGTTACCAACGGAACTGCAGAGGCTGAACTTTGTTTCTATATATTCCTCTTTTTCTCTAGTGGATACTCTCCTGAATCGGTGGTCTGCCCAGGAGATATTCAGTTAACTGGAAATGCACTGCTACACGCATCTAGCTATTGACTGGAATACTACGAGGCATCCGTTCCATTCAAATCCTGGCAAGATTCTAATCCTGGGATTCTGAATATCTTCATCTCTTTCTATAGGTATGATCAATTTTTTGAGGCTATTTTATACGTTGTAAATTACGAAAGATACTGTCACTATCTGGTTGCTAGGGAACATCTTCCAAAGTGGTCGGTATTCTGGGTCTCAAAATCCGCGAGCTGTTTTATTAGAGCTAGTTATATTATATCATTGATAGTGCATAAATACATGGTAAATTAGTGTAATTTGTCTATAGATCTATACAATGATACAAAAAGTAGCAACATTTTAAACAATGTCATTGTCAATGTGCCCGCTATAAGCCGTGCTGTTACTGTATTTGTCATATTTCAAAAAGAAACTTTATTATCTGAATAAAATTAGAATATTAGACTACAATAGCATTCGATATATTTTGTTCATTTCGTTTAAAGTTTATGTGGTGATATTTTGTTTAATGTTATATTAATCTCCTCCGCACATTTATTTCAACATTTAATATAATTTTATTATGGAGTTTGTCGAAACAATACCGGTAACTTTTAAAGAAATTACTCCAAATTATAACATACCTGAAAAATGGAAGGAAATTATTCTTAATACAGGTAAATATGAAATCATACGTACAGTAATATGTATAAATTTTTTATCGAGTAGTTTTTGTTTACTCTAACTATAAGTATTCATTTCATTTGCAGGGGGCACACATAGTACCTTGCAAGATATAAAATTACCACATAAAGCTGGTGGTTATTGGTACAAAGATTCAAAGAAGGCAAATACAAGGAATCGATTTATATATTGGTAAACATAAAAGGAGTTAATTAATGTTACATTTTGAATTTAATGTTAATAATTGTAGAAGATAATACTATAATTTACATTTTAGGCAAACAACTTCAGACTCAATAGAATTGTCAGAGGCTTCCTTAGATGTTAATTTATCTTCATGTAATTTGAGATGTAAAGTGGCAGCGGGGACACCACCGCTAAACAATGTAACGTTTTATGAAAGAACATCTACCCAGCAAGTGATTATATTAGCTGCGACCGTATCTTCAGTACATAGATTAATATTTCCCCATCCCGATATAATTGATAGAAAAGTAAGAACTTATTTTCTTCACAATTTCAGTAAAGTATTAACATATATTTTTCTGTAAATTAAAAGTTTATTACATTTTGTTACAGTCAACTTTTGGATCAATCTGCAGTGTGTCACCTTCAATCTTTCATGACACAAATGCCATTAATAATCCAAATAACTATTACATTCTTAATCAGTATTCAAACACAAGTAAGTATAAATGAGAAAATATAGCAATTATAAATTCAATGAAAACAATTATATTATGTCATTTTTTTTAATACAGACACAGGTGTAGCTCATTCATGTGCATCTCTACTGCGTGATAATGGTGAAGCTGTATTTGCCCTTGCTTTCGGATATGGAGGTGATGGAGGGCTATTATTAGTCAAATTACCTGTTACCGGTTCAGCTGTTACTACAATACTGAAAAGGGAATCTACTGTGCCAAGGTTTCTATCTGGCATTACTGGAGCATTGAGGTAATTTTTTTTATTTCATACAAAAGCTATTTGAATCATTTATCCCGACTAATTTTAAATACTTTATTCACATTTTAGAGGCAAGAGTGGTGATGGAGTTGACACTTATGGAGTAGTGCTAATAAACGGCTTGGCTGTGGCTGTTTGTGGAGATACATGCCTACGAGCTTGGCTGTTGGATGAGGGAGGTGCACCGACTGCAGTGTCAGCTCCTTTATCACAGACATTAGAGAAACCCAAGCCTCCTCGTAAGTGCATTATGTTTTATTAAAATGTTTTTTATGCCGTCTTATTTTACACATAATTTGTATTAAAAATTATAGGTATTTATTATAATTATTATTAAAAAAACTTTATTGTGGTATAAATTATTGTTATATGGACATATTTTTTTATAGTGTCTTTTACTCCAATACATTACAAAATGTCTCTACTTTCATTTGGCATGTTGACAACTCTTATTAGGTAGAACCATATTACATCTTTAATAAATGTTACTTTAAATGGTTTCTAATTAGTATTTTTTTATATCTATTTTTAAAAAAGAGAAAATTAGAAGTTGCTATTAATTAATTTAAGACAAAAAAATTGTGATAGGCTACAATAATGATATGCTATATATTTTTTCTTTATAGCTCATGGCCATATGCTACAGAATACAACTGGGTCTGATGGGAGTACCATTCTAGTAGCTTATTTGTCTTTTCCAAATGAATGTGAATTTGTTGTGATGAAAATGCATGATGGAGGAGCTGGTGCTGTAAAATTCTCACAAATATGTCAAATTTTTGGACCACAGGTATGTTCTGCTGTTAAAATTTGTCAATTTTTATTAAAGAAGTTCTGCTTTGTTTTACTTTTATTACTTTTTTCACACTTGTAGAACATAATATTTAAACTATTTTTAAATTGACACAAAGATTTTCAATTTTAGTTAGACCTTCTTGATTACAAAATTGGATATGGTGAAGGAAACCATGTAATTTGGGCTCTTTGGACTCAACCTGATGGAGATGCCGTTGTTACAAGTGAGTACAAATAATAATTTTCCATAATGTAGCTCTGTTTCATATGAGGAGGGAAAAGGCCATTCATTCATTTCATGCCTTCTCTTACTCCCTATTATATATATATACCTCTTCATCTCTCATTCCTTTTTAAGCTGACATCACATTTGTTGCTAACGTTGTGCTGATGGGTTAGGATTGGGTATGGGCAAATGTTAATGGGTTGCAGCGACTACTTTAAATCTGGTGACCCACATGCTCGTTTGTTCAGTATTTTCAATAAAACAAGCTTCGTACGTGTATTTTGATTAGAAAGATAATGTATTGCAATGCGCACGCGCAGGCAGCCCGCTGGGCGCGGAGGTGAGCTGGCGCGCGGTGGCGGCGCGCGAGCCGCCGGCGGCGCTGCCGCAGCTGTCGTCGCACCAGCAGTACCGCGACCGCCTGCTGGCGCCGGGCCTCTTCCCTCCCGCCGTCGTCAAGAAGGCTCTCGTGGTAACGTTACATGGCTCTGTCGCGACCTGTCTTTTATTTTTGACTATTTGTGTTAATTTGAATAAAAATTATATTTATATAATATTTATCTTCTCTATCAAATCAGAATTTGAGTAAAAGACCTGTCCAAATCGATCCAGCCGTTTCAGAGATTTTCAAAAGTATGTGTACCCTGTAGTCTTCATTAACATTAAGTTAAAAAAAATTCGAAAATTTCCAACAGACTTTTAAATTTTATTTATTTCTCCTTTGTACGGTAGCTGGTGGCGTTTATCGTAAGATGACCTTGGCGACATGGTTAATGACATTCTTTCTCTTAACAGTGGCTGCGTTATTTCGCACCCACTGCTTAAAAAAAATAGAACTAAACGTTTAATTCTAACATCTTTGAATTCGTTTTAATGTCTTTCAATGAAGTTGAAATAGAGCGCTCGTTTAAAAGTGGAGCAACATCTACATACGAGGCGAGAGTGTACGTGTAATGCCCCGCAGATCTACCGGCGCACGTGGGGCGGCGAGGCGGGCGCGGAGGCGGAG
This sequence comes from Hypolimnas misippus, assembly GCA_037950945.1. NCBI lineage: Eukaryota > Metazoa > Arthropoda > Insecta > Lepidoptera > Nymphalidae > Hypolimnas > Hypolimnas misippus. The sequence continues at coordinate 8,171,861 of JBBEEQ010000025.1, read as the reverse complement.
CTGAGCGAGGCGTGCGTGGGCGCCGTGCAGGCGCGCCTGCGCAGCCTCACGGCGCGCGCGCCCGCGCACGACCACTCGCACCTCATGCACAAGTACGAACCTCATTTGTTTCTTCTCGGCACGCACCTACGCACGCGCACCTGAAGTATGCGTTTGTATATGTGTGCGAAGCGCACCCGCTCTGCACCTCCCGGCGCGTCATGGCAAGGATATGTCTTATACAAACGAAACTATATTATTGTCACACGAATGTTTATTAATACCAATAGAAGCTTACATATGAATTTAGAATACCTAAACAAAAAAAAACCTTGCTTACAATAAAATATATAGTTTGCGTAAATATATTACGCTTCCTGTTCAATTTCCTCCCATAACCTCAAATTACAGATGCTGGACAGACTTGTACAGTTGGTGCATGCAATATATGGAGGGTCTGCAGAAACCACTCGGCCTCATGGTGTCAAAGCATGTGAGTAGTAGATCATTAATTTGTCGTTCTTAGCACTGTCGTTCTTGCAGGTTTCCTTACGATGTATTCATTTTATTTTAACAAAAATTTAGCATTTCTTATTCAATATTATTGTTTTTTTTTTTTTTTTTATAAATATAGCAAGTAGATGAGTAGGCAGTTTACCTACTATAATTTTTGCAACACCAAGGCAAGGCTACAAATGCGTTGTCAGTTTCAAAACAAATAATCGATAAGGGTTACAAAAATGTAAGGGAAGGGGTTAAGGCGGTATGTAGGCTGTTATACTTGATACTCTTCGCCGATTGTCTCAGAGAGTGCACTGCCCAGAGCGAACCAGCTTCTATATGTGAGTTGTAGTCAGCGGGCGACGTGTAAGCGCTCGCTGAGCCGCGTGTGTGTGCAGAGCGAGGCGGCGGGCTGGTGCGGCTGGTGGTGCGCGCTGGTGCGGCGCTGCGGCGTGTCGCTGGTGCGCCAGCTGGAGCCGCTGGAGCGCATCATGCTGTCACCTGAGGACACGCTGCCCGACGTCGCCACCAGTGAGCAAATTATCTTTTCGTTAGCTTACCCTAAGGGGGAAACTTTGATTTCCTTCAAAATTTTCAGAATAAGACTTATTTCATGTAAGTTTAGTTACAAATTAATAAATGCATAATTCGTTATTTATTCAATTTATCAACGATATTATCTATTCTTTTACGAAGATTTGAAATTTCATATAGATACTTTATTTAAATGTAAAAGTATAAACTATAATTATCATATGATATATCATATCAATTATAATTATCAAAAACAAAGTAAGAAACTTAAGATAAGCTTCGGTTATCTGCGAGGGCGGTGCCTGACATTTAGCAGCCAGTTTATGTCTTTAAATGACGTCACTCAAAGCTTTTGTATTATCCATACATGATATTGAGACATTATGATATGAGACAGTATGACCCGTATTTCTAGACAGCGTTCTCTGACACCAAAGATTTTTTTAAACACTCGTGATATTGCGTCAATAATTTGACAGTCCGTAATCGTAGACCACCAAAAACCAAAGTCTAAGTCCGTGTGGTAGGCGGCGAGGGCGAGGGCGAGCTGTCGGCGGACGCGGTGCGCGTGGTGCTGGCGGGCGCGCGCTGGGAGCGCGCCGCGAGCGCGGGCGGCGCGGCCGACCTGGAGCGGCGCCTGTTCGCCTGCGCCGCGCCGCAGCACCGCCTGCTGCCGCGCCTGCTGCACCTGCTGCTGGCCGCCGCGCCCAGCGACCAGCCCGCGCCGGTAACCGACTCACTAGAGCATGTCACTCCGCGAGCGCGGGCGGCGCGGCCGACCTGGAGCGGCGCCTGTTCGCCTGCGCCGCGCCGCAGCACCGCCTGCTGCCGCGCCTGCTGCACCTGCTGCTGGCCGCCGCGCCCAGCGACCAGCCCGCGCCGGTAACCGACTCACTAGAGCATGTCACTCCGCGAGCGCGGGCGGCGCGGCCGACCTGGAGCGGCGCCTGTTCGCCTGCGCCGCGCCGCAGCACCGCCTGCTGCCGCGCCTGCTGCACCTGCTGCTGGCCGCCGCGCCCAGCGACCAGCCCGCGCCGGTAACCGACTCACTAGAGCATGTCACTCCGCGAGCGCGGGCGGCGCGGCCGACCTGGAGCGGCGCCTGTTCGCCTGCGCCGCGCCGCAGCACCGCCTGCTGCCGCGCCTGCTGCACCTGCTGCTGGCCGCCGCGCCCAGCGACCAGCCCGCGCCGGTAACCGACTCACTAGCGCATGTCACTCCGCGAGCGCGGGCGGCGCGGCCGACCTGGAGCGGCGCCTGTTCTGACCAAAGTTGCTGTTATGAAAAACCAGCATTAGCTCGCATTTGTTGGATAAGAGCAACATGGAAAAAGAGTCCGACCGACACTTTTCTTATTAAATATTACTTATGTAAAGCTATTTTTAAATTAAATTATAGAAAGAGACAGTAAACGTGTACTTGGCGTCGAAAGGCTCCTCTAAATTCGTTTAATATACTTACCATCTTGCAGTTTGATTATCAATTTTTTCGTTTTAACACAAGGACGAGCATTTGAATGACAACTTCATTCCTACCCAGTATTCCACGACAACTCTTTTTTTTATGCTTTGTCATTTTTACCTATAAGTCTCCCTTTATTCGTTAATTTAAAAAAAATATCTTGTGTCTATTAAAGTACTATCTTATATTACTATTTTAAAGTAAACTATTTTAAAGTAAACTATTTTAAAACCTACCATGATTACCCTGAATTTACAGATACAAAAACATGTTGCCACATTCAATAAACTACACATATGAAGACATTTAACCCTTAATAGCCTGATTTACGAAAGTGTTTGATTTTTAAATACTACTGTTTGCTTGAAGGTTTAGATGAAAGAAAAATAGTTAAATAATCACAATATTAATTTTACATATTTATTTAGAAAAATTACAGGTATCAATTTTGATACTTCAGGCATTAAGGCCATATATAAATTAGATATACCTAGGCTAAAACTAATAGTAATGTGAACATTTGGTTTAAAAGATTGGTATCAAAATTGAAACTCTAGGCTATTAAGGGTTAAAACTAGCTATAATATTTAACTTTAAGTTTTCTTTATTCACAGATATTAACACCCGAGCAGATAGATGAGATAACATCAGTTCTAGAACCGATTAAAGATTTGCAAAATGCTGTACTTGAGCTAAATGACGCGTTGAGATTGGATGTGCCAGAGATTGATACCTGTAAGAGTAAGTTCATATATTTGTTCATTTATTTTACTATCACTTACTATTTTGTATTAAGTAACCTTTTTCATATTATTAACTATAGATCTATACTAATATATAAAGCTGAGGAGTTTGTTTGTTTGTTTGAATGCGCTAATCTCGGGAACTAATGGTTCGAATTGAAAAATTATTTTTGTGTTAGATAGTTTATTTGTTGAGGATGGCTATAGGCTATTTTACATCACGCTACGACTCATAGGAGAAAAACAGTAACCATAAACGCGAGTGAAACCGCGAGGGACAGCTAGTATGTTATAAGGTCATGGAATTTGACACCCTGAAGGTAGCCCACCTTAGACGACGTTGCCTAGCAACCGGCTAGCGACTGAGTACGACTGGTCAGAGTATCTTTGAGCCACCAAACCAATTGACTAGCTTGTCAAAGTTGCTGGATTTAGACTTTTAACGTCCACTAAAATGAACGTAACGTATCGTATAGTAATAGTATATTACTAACCAAGGGAACGGAACAGGACATTTCTGCCCGGGTGTAGAATTGTCACCAGAGCTGTAGGCGAGGTGTTAAAAATATTTTATATACACTACACTATTTACAAAATATCATAGTTATTAAGCTAAATAATGTTATATGAATGTATTAAAAAAGTGAAGAAGAACCTGTGTAATTACTTTAAGGATAAGTGTTCCGTGCAGTTAGTTTATATACTCGTATAATTTTAAAATTGTTTTTTTTTTTTAATTTCGATATTTAAAGTATATTTTTCATAGATGACGACGAAGATACTAGCGAATACGATAACCTCTTTGCTAGCGACTTAGGCGTCGCCGTGGTCACAGAAGCTATTCGTCAAATGGCCGAAATGAGGTAAACCTACTATAAAACAAGTCTCCTTCCCTCTTCCTAAATTAAAAAAAGTCAACTTTATTTTATTGGCAAAATCGGTAAAGATTGTGTAATTTAACATTTAGAACTGGCTTGTAAAAGTTTTTTATTAATTTTGAAATTCTATAAGGTAAGCATACATGAAACAACTTTTACAAGTAAGTATTTTGGGGTATATATTATTAAAAAAATGTTTTTTTTTAAGGAACTATCATACTTTGGGTCGTCTGCATCCCCTCAGATGTTTGCAAAGTGACTAGTCAAGAACATGTTGTGTTTGTGTTACAACTCCCAGTTTTTGTTTATTAACATGTATATTTCTACTAGCGCTCTAGAGTAATCTTTTTTAAAAAAAACCGATTCGATCATAAAAAGATTATATTTCCCTTATGACACTTCTGACCTCCACATGTTGTTTGATAAAAAATAGTCAATTTGTTATTTTAATGTTTATACATTATACATTATTATCGTAAAGTTTTATCAAAATCTGGTCAGCGATTTTTGCGTGGAAGAGCAACAAACATCCATCCGTCCTACTGAACCTCACTTATAATATTGACAAGACTCGTAACGCCGTGGTGTGGTGGGCAGGGCGCGCGTGGTGCGCGGCGCGCTGGCGGCGCTGGGCGCGGCGCGCGGCGCGGGCGGCGTGCCGGGCGCCGGCCACTGCGCCGTGCACTGGCAGGCCTACCGCGCGCTGCTGTGGCTGCGCGCCGCCACGCCGCAGCGCCCGTCAGTATTACTCTACTGTTTGCTTTTATTTCAACTTTCGCAATAATCTGTTTTTTTTTTACTGAGGTGCTGAACCTAAAGTAACCTCTGGATATATAAACGATAAACGTGTCAATATAGTCAAAATACATGGAAATCGAATCTCGTTGTGACTCCTCTCGAGCGACGTCAGTCCGCGTGTGGATGGGACTACAGCGATTTGTAGTCGCGGTCGCACGCTGACCGTCGCCGCGAGGAGCCGGTGTGAGCGAGAGCGCTGCGCAGGGCGGCGGGCTCGTCGGAGGCGTTCCGGCTGAAGCTGACGGCGCTGGGCGGCGCGGGCGCGGAGGGCGCGGCGCGCGCGGAGGGCGGCGTGGCGGGCGCGTACGCGGCGGCGGCGGGCGGCGCGCGCGCGCGCTCGCACCTGGCGGCCGCGCGCGCGCCCACGCACTGGCACCAGGCGCTGCCGCTCATGGCCTACCACCTGGCGCACCAGCTGTATCCTTTGCACGCGCGTGTTTCACTGAGGTGGATCACTGACTGCCGGTACCTCGCTCTTACAGACGATCAACGTTAAGTAGTTAATATAGTTGCATTTCGTTCGGTGAGTGAGAAAAATGGAAGCCTAGTCCTTTCTCCCATTCCTTTTACTACTATTTATTTCGTTTAATCTTTAATCTTTTTTTGACTACGTATATTACCCATTTTTTTTTATTTATGTCTTTAATTATAAAAATCAGTTTAACCATTAAGTGGTTTCCTTTCTTATTGGTGCCCAATATAGGGTATGGATTTCCAAAATCCCAAAAACGCCAATTTAAATATTTATTTCTCCTACCGAGATTTTACACAGCACTGTGTAATGTGTTACATTTATCAAAAGGTAACTAAAATAGTACAATTTGTAAAGAATATTTTAATTGGAAAAAATTTATAATAAGAAAATTCTTAACATTAGAGCTTTTCACTTTTTTTTGAAACCAATAAAAAAGCCTAACTTAAAATCAGTTGGGCAGTGAGTGGTGGGTTTGAGTTCGGGTGGTGGCTGGCTTCCATCAACCAGCCGCGACTCGTGCAGAAGTACGTCGCGCTGCTGGAGCCCTGGTGCGAGTGGAACGCTTGCTCGCGTGAGTATGAGCTATTAACATTATCTAATAGTATATGTATATTTGTCTTTTAATCATTTGTAACTTCGAAATCACCATAAACTTTATTTTAAGTCGTTTGTTATTTTAAAATAAAATACAACAATGAATGCACTAATATTGAGCGCTTGTTGAAAGATGTTAATTACTACACTTGCGATCAACTAAATGAGAAACTTTTTAGTGAAATAAAAGTATCCTACGTCGTTGACTTATCTATTAAAGTTAAGGTTTTCACTTGGCATCTAAAAAAAATAATTAAAGGAAAAGATGAATGTAATGTTAAAAATTATATTTAATAACGGATAAAAAGCATTATTAGACCTGTGAATTCAATAAAAATGTAGGTAAACGAAGCGTTGAATGAATCAAGACTAGAGGCGATGACGTGTGGCATATTGATCCAACCAGGTCAAGGTGTAGTGAGGTAATGCTAGCCTAGTTGCAGCCTATGACTACAGCTTATATATAGTCTCGACTGGGGCAGTATCTCCCTTTTATAGAATAGTGGCGTGAAATAGCACAGTTGAGTTTGTACGGCGAGTGAGAGGATCGGAAGGCTAACGTCTCCCCTATTCCTTGTCTTACGTCATATTCCATTTCATCTCTTACCCTTTTGGGCGGTCAACCCTTGGGCGGTGGTGATCTAACTCCTGGTGTCTGGCCTGCTCGTTTGCCTGCTATTATTTTTTATTAAAAAAAATGTTTTGGTGTCGTTCAGACGTTCAGTTCAGTTCATATATATATATATATATATATATATATATATATATATATATATATATATATATATATATATATATATTTGCGTACCTGTTTGTCCTAGTAGGTCGCCCCACCGTGCCTCGGAAAGCACGTAAAGCCGTCGGTCCCGTTCGTTATCATATCATCTCATAATGATTGTTACTTTTAGTGGGAGATTATTCTAGTCTGAAACGCTAGGTTGATGATGATGTTTTGTTGCCGCTCACAGGCCAGTTCATCCTGGGGCTGGCGCTGCTGGACGTGGAGGACGCGGAGGGCGCGTACACGGCGTTCTGCCGCGCCGCCAAGGGCGTGAGCACCGAGCCCTTCCTGCGCCACCTGGTGGCTGCGCCCGACGCGCGCCTCACGCAGCACCAGGCGCTCGTGCTCTACTACATGAAGGTCTGAACTGTGCGCATGACGCCGCGTTGAACAAAATTAGGCACTAGGACAATCGTTTAGACATTTCTTCGAGTTTTAAAATTTTTTATAAAATTACATATGTTAAATGAATGTGCTTAAATCATTTCTCTACTAGTTGAAGATATTAATACTGAACCAATGTAATTGTTCGAAAATTCGTGATTTTCTTTTCGAGATTTATTAATTACCAAATAATCCAAGTAAAGATAAATAGATTATAAATGTCTTATAACGACTGAAAATATTCAATAAGTTTATAACAATGTTATATATTAAACTAATTTTTTGATAGAATAGACCACTTTAAGAAAGACGCAGGTTATTTTTTATCACGAAGATATAATGAAAAGGGAATGAAATGAGGAATAAAAGTTCTGTATTGTAATTTAGGTTATAAAGCTTTTCGAAATACACGACGCCGGTGCGTGCGTGGTGCGGCTAGCAGAAACAGCCATAAGCATTGCTGATAAAGATGACCCCAATTTGGTAAGTATTCGGCGGTTTTTCATTCCTACTAGTTCTCATTAATTTGTTTTTAAATATCGCTAAACATTCTGCATCATTTCGACTAAACTTAAAAATAAACTGATATCAAAAGTAAAACACGCAATTTCGTTTGGTCGGACGAGGGACAACCCCGCTGACCCGCGGACACGACCGCCGGCCGCAGGCCATGTTCCAGTGGGTGGTGTTCAAGTGGCACCTGGCGGGCGGGCGCGTGGCGCGCGCGCTGTCGGCGGCCGCCGCCAACCCCGCGCCGCACGCGCGCGCCGCCGCCGCCGCCGCGCTGCTGTCCGCGCTCGGTGAGGCTCTTAGCAATGACGTGTCTCCCCACAAGTCTCATTTGAACATATTCATGTATTCTGATCGTGCGACAAGTATTAACCGGTACTCAAAAAAAGTTAAGTTTATTTAATATTTCGAATATTGAAGTGTGTTCCATATTTTGAAATATGCTATGATCTTATATATTTAAAAAAAATAATATAAGATATAACTTTTAATTATACCAGTCTGCTTTTCATTATAACTTTTATCAGAAAAGAAAAGATGGATATTTACTTATTCAAACAAATTTATTAAGAATATTTGATATATATATCTTTAGACGCATTTCTCAAAATGTCGTCCGTGTGGCTTCACATAGTATTGCTTGTCAGCGTCTAATTCTAATCTAAATCTAATTTAGGCGTATACACACATTTCCACCAAAGGTCAGCAATGCACCCGCAACTTCCCTGATGATATAGATAGTAACCACTTAACATCACGTGGAACTATATGCTCGTCACTCTGCTCCGATGGACACGAACGGACTATGGATTACATGGGTCAAAATTCCACCCGTCACGCAGGTTTCTTGACCACCGAGCTGGAGATGAATTTCAAACACAAATTTATCACTTGAAAACTCAGCAGGGATTTGAACCTGCAACCATCGGCTGAGATCGAAGTGTTCTAATCACTCACATCCCGGCCTAAGCCCTTAACGTTACTACCAGCATTAAGCTATAACTGAAATCATCTATCATTTATGTTAGATCGAATATTAAGTTAGCAAAGATGTTGTGAAGTTTTCCGTCCGCGTGGCAGCGGAGCGCAAGCAGCTGGGCGCGCTGGTGGCGTGCGGCGCGCTGGCGGCGGAGGCGGAGCGCGCGGCGGCGGCGCGCGCCAAGCTGCACGACCCCTACCCGCACAACCCCTACTACGACTTCCTGTACGCGCTGCACGTCTCCCGGCACCACTACAGGAAAGGTACCCCGCCTGCGGACTATCGGTATCAGAGTTCGAGCTTTTAACATCAATTTTACTTACATAAGCTCAAATTTGTAACCGACTTTGAATAAGAAGTAGGTTCTATGTTCGGCTGTATGTATTTTTTTTATGTTTGTTCACCGATTTCTCCGCCGATTGTGGACCATTTTCAAATTTTTTTTTAAAGAGTATACTTCCAATTTGGTCCCATTATCAAGTCAGTATCTGATGCTGGGATCCTAGAGAAATCGAAAGAACTCTTCAAATATCATAGGCACAATTTTACTGATTTAGATTTTTTTATAGTAACTCATGCTTGAGCTCTCGGAAAGCCACATTCGGTCAAGTGGAACCGATGATGTAGACCACAAATGGCCACCGGAACTACTCAATTACAAGTATTTCACCGGGTGCCATTCGATTACTTCAATCAATGCATGTGGTAAAGTGAAGCTGATGCAACACTAGGAGAACTCCTCCAGAGAGTAAATAGTGATAAGCAGTTCATTTTGTAAAGGTTTTTACATAAAATTTCAGTAATCATTTTTTGTATTATATCGAAATGGTAAAATATTCCGTGTGTGCGGGCGCAGCGGCGGCGGTGATGTACGAGCGCGCGGCGCGCTGCACGGCGGAGGGCGGCGCGCGGCGGCGCTGGCTGGCGGCCGCGCTCACGTGCCTGCGCCTGGCGCGCGCCGAGCACGCCTTCCTCGCGCGCCCCGCGCCGCCCGCGCCCGCCGCGCCCGCTGACGCCCTGCAGGTGACTGGCCAAGCCCTCGTTCGTCATATGATGTTTACCTTCCCCACTTGAGTCGGATACTTCGTTACTTTCATTCTTATAATATAAATAAACATTTTAAAATAAAAGTAGTATTCCGTATAACATTAGCTATCTGTGGATAAAAGTCCCGTCAAAATCAGTCCAGCTGTTTCAGAGACTAATGCATAAGTATAATGATATAAATCACGCTGTCGTTCACGTCGCATTCCCCCCAGGGACTGCATTTTTTCGGTATGAAAGTAGCCAATGTCTAGTAATCGATCCATGTAAAATATTATTAAAATCTGTTCAGAATTTTCTGAGTTTATTCGTTACAAACACACGAAAAAAAAAACAAAGAGGATATCTATTTAATATTAGTATAGATATAGCGGGCAATCCAACAGGCGGGTCACCTGATATTAACAACATTCACCACTGATCAGGAACTGCGCCAGGGAGTGAGGAAAAAATAAGAGCGAGGGTTAGATTTCCGATAAGCTCTGTCACCATAATATGAAACACAACTACATTAGCTACTTCACATATCCAGTCAAGCCATCCCATATACGAGCTGTAGTAAGCTAGTTACAACCAGGCTCTACCACAGTTGAAAGTTCTCATTGCACCCATGTTCGTAATTTTGTATCGTACGACTAACTGTATGTGTACCTTCGAGATGAAATGTTGTAGTATGGATTTAATGCAACCTAAAACCGTAGAAGACAAACTAAGGTTACTTCGCTTGAGACTTTGTAGTAATCAGATGTCTGATATCTAGTAAGTAAAAGTAACTATATAGCATAGCATTCGTAATTTTTTTAGAATAAAATCAGTTTTTGATGAAAATTAAAGATTGATTTTATAATTAAAATTATTAATTATTACGACAGGTGATAGGACCCGAAGAATTAGCTGCCGAATTGCGTGAAGAAGTTCCAGAATCTTTAGACCCAGTGCAGCAGGCGTTACTCCGTAAGTACGGCCTGGCGGGAATGTTCTTCGGGAATTCATATTATTATTTTTCCCTTTACATTTTATTTTTGTAGAAAATATTCTTAACGATGAAACATATTTTTTAGGAAACGAAAATATAGATTTCGACGCTTTGTATCCAAAGTTAAAAGAGGCAGACGTGGAAACCCTCCTAGCAGTAACCAAAAGAGCTATTAGTGCTGGTCAGTTTTTACCCCGTTGGTTTCTGCAAAGGTTTATGGTAATTATGATTTTTTTTTTGTATATTATGTTTCAGTTACATACATATAGTATACATGTGCCGTATATGCGCTTCAAAATGCTGTACATTTAACCTCCTAATAGCCTCGATGGCTATCTTACGTTCGCAATTTTCGTATAATTATTAAATCCATTCTATTTTATTTATAAACCTATACACAATTGTACACCGAGAAAAATATAAATGAATTTAACTAAAACAAAAAAAAAAGTCCAATAAGTGACCTTATTGTTTTATAGCGATTTCTTCCAGACATGTGAAGAAGAAATATATAATATATATATACTAGTATACAGTCATATATTATTATTTAATATAGGTATATAATTGCATACAATAAAACCACCTCAAGTGTAGGACGATGTAGTCTGCGTGTAAAAATTTGCTTAGACATCGAAAGTTTTCTGTTGCTAGAGAGAGACTGTGTTGTCATATTACAATACATAAATACCTTATATCACAGTGTTGTCCATTAAAATTTCAAGATCATTTTAAAGATGGTATAACTAGTTTTACGTTAAGTGCGCTGAACTATGTGCATTAACAAAAAAGGCCAAACCAGGACACTTGTTAAGACCCTTATTTAATTTTAATTATTAAATGCTTATTATATTTTATGTTTTAATTCTTGTTTACTCGACGGTACCATTCGCGAGTTCGGACTCGCCTCGTATTCAGACCAACACACTTATGTGAAACGAGATATACAATTAGAAGTGGTTTGTATGCGCAGACGCAGTGCGGCAACACGTGCGTGCGCGCGCTGCTGCGCGGCGGACGCGCGCTGGAGGCGGCCGAGCTGTGCTGCGAGGCGCTGCGCCGCGCCGCGCTGGAGCTGCGCCCGCCCGCGCCCGCGCCGCGCGCGGCGCCGCTCGCGCTCGCCGACCTGCTGCTGCTGGAGCTGGCGCGCCAGCCGCACCACGCGCACGCCGCACAGGTATACCGCGATTCTCTCTCTCTCTCTCTTCCTGGCTATGTATCCCACATGATGGTGGGGTCAGCCTTTCTTATTCTTTCTTTCTACTTCGCTTTGTCCTGGTCATCGTCGTCGGTAAGCTGGCACTCCCTTACTCATGTCCCTTAACACAATATCTTTCCACCTTGTTTTGGTTCTCCCTCTAGATCAACAACCTGAGATGGAAAGTTGTAGTGCCAAATTCCCAACGTAATCAGGTATACCTCGATTTGACAGAGTCTAATGGTCTAAACTATGCGCAGAACACTAAATTACGTATCGAGACATTCGTTTACACTTTTCTTTAATTTAATATTAATAATAATCAAATAGTTCTTGTATAATTGTGTCAAATTAAAAATATATTTTTTTATTAAAATGTAGATTTTTTTAACATACAATTTCAAGTTTTTATTTTATGCAAACAATTGCATTTTTTGCTATTTATTGAGAAACAACATTATTTATCAAAATGGATGTCTATTTCAAATACTTAAACTTTAAAAACACTAATTTACACACACACAAATATGCGGAAAACTAAATGGTGAGACGGTAAAGTCACAGAGTTGCGCTTTTTGCCAACAGAACTATGTTAACTATTAGAAGGATAACGTTTATTATTTAGAGATAAAAAGTCTCCCAATAAAAAAAATAAGTCACATATCCTTTAAAAAAGAAAACTACTATGATGATGAGATTTAAGAAACTTATTAGAATATTTTTATTTTTTTGAATTAACGGCATATTTTATAGTTATCTACGTTACAATTCTATACGTAATAATGGGTAGGATATTGATTGAGGCCATGAGGTTCTGTAAAATAGTTGATAAATAGTACTTTAACCCTCCAAATGCTCTCAAGCCTAACTGAATTTTTCTTTTTGCTTCATACTTCTTATTCCCACCCCCTGCCAATTTGCTTTCGACGTCGCTATTAAAACGTTATAGGGCGTTATGGTAGTAACCCTACAACCATACCTTAGTTCTTTGAAAATTTACTCTTAATTTATTTGACGATTGCGTTGATGCGCGTTATTATTATTGCATTATGTAAGCTTTGTCTATTTTGTGACAAATATCCCCCCCAAACTCAAACGGTAAATGTGATTTTTTTTTCATGCCTTTTAGTTTATTTGTACCTTTTACCTTTTGTTAAATGCGTTTTTGAAGTCGATTCATTTTTATTTAAATTATATTAAGAGTCAACTAAAAAAATTGTATTTTTTTTATTATGCACTATGATAATAGAATACTTTACTAAAATGTTGTGTTAACTTATTGACTGCTTAAATTCCTTATTTATGAGTAAGAAACCCATTTCTAAAATAGTCTCGTAAGTATTGTTCTTTTCGGGAATTACGAGACCAGGTCACTCTTACGAGTTTATATATGCATTTTTTACTTGTAATAACTAGTTTATGTACATGTCTTTACCAGAGTAGTCAATACGTTACAATAAATACCATGTTTGTGGCAAAACAGACAAGATGGAGTATACCACTCCATTAACTTTTGTATGAAACTTAAATATTGCAAAGTTTAAAACCTAATTTGTTAGTTTTAGTGTAATACAAAATATTTTGTTGTGATTACATAAACAAATAATATTACCCATTAACAAAATATGAAATAAAAAAACCTCAGTAAGCCCCCATAAAGCTATTTAATTTACTCTTTAGTTACAAATAGTGCCATGCAAAATTTTAAAAAAAGGTACATCTGGGCTCTATATGTATCCATCTTTAGTTATAAAATGTGATTAATTTATTTTTAACCATTTTGGAAGTAGATTTTTATATTTTAATCTTAACGTTTTTTTTACAGGTTTATAATGAACTAAAGTCTGCCATTGAGGAATACACAAAAGTAATAATTCGCACATCAGAAGATATGAAACTCGCTCAAATTACGTATGCAGTTAATAATTAATGTTATCAGTGAAATAAATTAAAAACATTTTTTTTGTCAATTATTTTTAATTAATAAAAAGAAACATATACAACTTATTTTTAATAACTCATTGCCCATTACCTTCCACATACTTTTTTAACCCGTACAATATTATTATACTTAATACAATAAATAAAAATTGTCATTTTAGGCAAATTATTTGGTTATCATCACAGTTATATATATATATTAACATCTGTCAATAAATAAACAAATCGGGAAAATAATATTATATCAAAGTATAACGAAAGTTTTTTCAAAAATTCTTAATAATTAAGAAATACTTCTTATATTTTTATGGGAGTAATTTTGGTATTGCCACAGCCCAGTCTGAAACGTTTTACGTTCTATAAACACAACATTAATTCTATAAAACTTAAATCACCAGCCACCTACATAATTAAAAATTATTTTACCATGTCTTATTTTGAATTTTGTCAGTAAATTTCAAAAGTGGCCAAGTTAATTTTTAAAGTTATGGATGTTTCTTTGAATTGTTTTTATGATAAATTTAGAGTTACATTTGTTTTGTAACAAAAAAAATTAATGCATCTCAATTTTTTTCCAAAAAAAAATTTAATGCACCTTAATGTAAATCTAATCAGTCATCTTCATTTACACCAATAGTGCTGATTTTTAAAATCACTCATTAAGTTTTCGTTCAAAATCAAAATGTAAATGGTAGATTTTTTTTCTTGGCATTCAAAAAGAGAATGTAAATACTTATTTTGAATAAAAGGATTTTGATTTAATATACAAACGTGACACACATTTATAGTACACATACTAAACATGTTCAAATCCATAGCTAGAGCGGGAAATTATTCATTTTTGGATATATTTATTAAACAAAAATAAATTTATAAAATATAAAATTCTATAGATTTTAAATGATTTCTGACCGTTTAAGCTAACAGGTCAGTTTTATGTACACATGACTTTTTTTAAATGTAGTTATTACAGATAGTCACTTTTGAAATTTATTGATAAGACAGTCCATTCTTCTTAAGGATAATATTAGCGAGACTTTTGGATGATAATGTATAACATACATAGAGAGATTATAATGACAATTGTTATATCTAATGTTTTGCTAATTTTACTCTCATTATTGTTAATACCATGCGAACAACTTTCTCATATATTACAAACATCAATGCAGCAGTCAGAACAGTTTGCAATAATTTAGCTTCTAAACCACGGAAAACACTCAAGGGATTTGATTTAATATCCTTCAAGAGAGGTTTCATACTTGTACCAGCTCTGAGTCTCGATTGGACAAGTTGTAAAGGATATGTTAGAGTCGTTGCAACTGCCTTGGCTATGGCTCCGAGTAAAAATGCTGTATATGTACCAAAGTATCCTCTAGACACTAATTTTCTCTTTAAAGATTCATAAACCATAAACTGAATAGCTGGATTTGAAACTAATAACAAGGATGGCACTGTGCCTGACCATAAACCCTTTATGCCTTCTTTTTTATAAATTATGAAAAGCCCTTCAAATAGATTTGGATAAGAATTTTTGTCAAATTTCATCCTGGTGTTAACCACCCAGAGAGGAGACGTAAGGAGAACATTAACACTACCAGCCAATGTACCAAACATTAAATCCCCAAGTGCAGAATTCTTAGACCTGGCTGCTGTTCTTAATGCATGAAATGTATAAAAATAAACGAAATTAGATATAGACAGAGATTGCAAAACCGGAAATAAACCACGATACAAAGATTCAACACCCTCTTCATTGGCTAACTTGATCAGAAGCTGTAGTGAAGATCCACGCAGATTAATGGAATCTTCAACTGCAAATAAAAAACATACTTTAACATTATGTATGTTACATTATACGAGTCTGTTCAATAACTTACTATAGAAAAAATAAAAAGTGATTCAGACGCTATTGCTTATCTATAATAACTTGTACTATGTGTAAAAAAAATTAGAATATTGATGAGTAACAGGAAAATAAAGAAATCTTACCTTGTATTCTAGACCGCAATGTGTCTAAGGGGTAAAATGTAGCCATTCCAACTACACTGCCCTGAAATTAATACTTAGTTAGATTTTATGTTATTGTACACAAAACTTTAATTCAGAAAAAAGAAAATACAAACCGTGGCTCCAGCAATCGCGTGAACAAGCGTCTCATAACTTAATAATGACGACATTGCAGTTATGATAAAATACAATGGAGGAAAAATAACACTTATATAAAATATTATAAATCACTTTGGCTTCATAATTATTTTAATAAATAACTTTATTAACTGGCACTACTATGGCATCGTTAATAATTACAAGATAAAAGAAAGACTTCAAAGCCTTGCTTTAATTCCTATATGTCATTTGATTAAAATTTAATTTAATTTAATTATAATGCGCTCTTTGCACTTTGAACTAGTGTTTAATTTGTGATACTCCGTTTTTTTTTATATTTTACTTTTATATTTTCCGGCTTCCGCTCCATATGCATTGTTGCTAACACTAAAAATCAAAGAGTAACGTAGTGTTTATATACTCTTTGCTTTGGAATATAAATCATTCACTAATGAGAATAAGAGACAAATATTGTTAATTTTGTAAAGTTGGTATATGACACAATTTTTGATTTTTAATTTTGGTATACAAGCATATTGCACTTTCGTATGACATTGATTTTATGTACGTCAGTTTCACTTCTTCATATTTTGATTATTCTCTTACTTTATTTATGACATTTTGTGACAAACTAAATATTAAATGTTATGTTTTGTCAAAATAAATAATTGAATAGAATAAAAGAAGATAGTGAAATTAGTCTGTGTTTTTGGACTTAATAATAATTGAATACTGTCATGTAATTAACATATATTATTCTGATACTGATCCATTTACATTAATTGTATTGATAGTAATAACATCGACAATATATTAAAAATTATCAATATACATTATTTTATAGAACTATCAAAGTAATTAATTTAAACATGAGAGTCTTTTTGGCTGAAGATAATGTGTGTGCGCAAAATTTACTTAAGTTGGTGTCTCATGGAAATGCTATATTAGCCGAAATACTAAGGCTTAAAGACCACATACCAAAAGTGTTTTTGTAAGTAGCGGTTTTTTTTCTTCAATTATATTATTACTTTAATATATACTGTTTATTTATTTTTAATGGTCCAACTAAAAGCCATCAAAACAAAAATTGAGTTTATTTTTAATTACCAAGCTATAAGGTTTTTAATAAGCCAGAGACAGTAATAAGAAGATTAAAAACATTAATAAACATTGAATAAAACTTAATTTTTCTACTAATTAAAAAAGGTTTTATTGTGAATAATGCATTATGAATAGTAAAATTAATATTTATGATATTTACATGACCTCTATAAGAGCAGGCTAATGTGTTTTTGTGTGTATGTAGGTCCATAATGTCCCACTGCTGGGAAAATCATATGCAGCTCCCCTATAGACTGGCAGATACAAGTCACAAAATATTTCCTAAGATGTGCAATATTCTTTACCATGTTTTCCTTTGGTAAAGTAAAGAGTTAAATACAAATTAACTTTAATTAAGTTTTGGTTATATTTGCAGCCTTTCTAGTAAGGAAATTCAGCAGCAATATCAAGATGTTATTATGGACTTTAGTTATTTTAAGATCTCGGAAACTCAAGACAAAAAGATAAATATGAATAATGTAAGTAAAATGTAGAGCAATTGTTAAAATTATGTATTTTACATTTAAAATTGTTTATATTATCAAATTGTTTGCTTTCTAGAAACTACAGGATTTAGATGACGACCTAAAAGAAAAATACTTAGAATTAATAACTCGTTTTTATTTACTTTTCGAAAATATCTACCAATACATTGTAGATCTTAATGCATTTGTAGAACAACTACATGATGGAGCATTCATTCAACAAACTATGGAAACTGTGATGAGGGACATTGAAGGAAAACAACTTTTGGTATATTGTCATATATATAACTCTATTGAAAAGTTTTATATCCTTTTTACTCAAATACATTAGATTTTTTGATATTTTTAATTTATCTATATAAAAAACTATTTTTCAGTGTGAATCCTTATATCTATATGGTGCTATGCTTTTATTATGTGACCTATATGTTCCTGGGTGTGTACGGGAAAGATTATTAGTTGCATTTTATCGCTACAGTACAAATCAGTCTCAGTCCAATATTGATGATGTCTGTAAATTGTTAAGGGAAACTGGCTATAATCAACATCAATGCAAAAGACCATCAGATTATCCAGTTGAATTTTTTAGGTAACATAATTTATCAGTATTTTTTTTTTTGAGTCTGACAAGGAAAGTTTTAATTTTTATAAAAGATATACCTAGCTTTTTGAATGAATTATCTATAACAAAAACTTTATACCTATTTTTACATATATGCTGCAGATAGAACTATGAAATTTCACACACTTATTGTCTATATAGAGAAGGAGCTAATTTTTTTCATTTATGCATAAAAAACATTAAATCAATAATAAAAATTCTGAGTAATGTTCTATTAAAAATATAACTTCAAAATAAAAAAAAAGTAAATGTTTTTATACTTTTTCTTTAAATATACTAATTTTTTCTCTCCTACTTGTAAATTTTACAAAATATGAGTTGTTTTATTTTCAGCCGTGTTCCTATTAATAATGATTTTATTGAAAAAGTTGTTGGAAAATTAAGAACTGAAGATATCTACAACCAGCTTGCTGTTTATACTATTCCTGAGCATCAAGCTTCAGCTCTTGCGACACAAGCCAGCATGCTTGTAGTATGCTTATTTTTTACACCGCATTATTTGCATACTGACACTACGAAAATGAGAGAGATTGTCGATAAGTTTTTCCCATGCAATTGGATCACTCCAATTTATATGGGTGTCACCATGAACATAATTGATTATTGGGAGAATTTTAAAGCAGCTAAAAGTTCACTTAACAATACTTGTAATGGAAAAATAGTTAAGGAAATATATTCGAAAAGAGGCGACGCCGTACAATTGCTCATTAATAAAACCCATCTTTTATTAAAAGAAGGCACCTTAACTGATGATTTTGTTCTGGACAATATTGGCAAAATAATTAATGTAATATTAAATTGCAATCATGTCTTACGGTGGTTATTGTTGCATAACAGTGACGTTATATTTTTTGATAACAATAAAAAGAGCAAACAATTAAAGGATTTAGTTATTAAGGAATCCAATTACGATCCGCTGAAACTACTCGAATTACTTATTAGTACAGCCGAGTTGGAATTAAAGATTAGAGAATCTTTAAAAAGTGTTCTTGAATCCAGAAGTGAAAATTGGAACAAAAATAAAAATCTTGCTTTAGAAGCTATAACTAATTTATCTCAGTTATTTTCTGGAGCCAATCCATATACAAAAGTAGCTGAAAATGAACAATTGAAACTTTGGTTCGAAAAAATTGCAAAGCAAGTTTCATCGTTAAGTGAACCTATTACGCCTAAAACAGTGAAATCCGTAACTCAACTCATACAAGTACTAGACAACGTTGAAGAATATCACGGCATAAAGAGCACTTCTACTGTTGTTCAGTTTCTTTCAGAAAGTAAAGAAGCGTTAAAAAATGTCTTAAGGGTAGCCTCTCTGAAAGAAGACGCTCTAGTTACATTGGAAACAGTAGCGGACTTTAGTTACGCTTGGTGTACAATCGATCTGTACACAACATATATGCAAGACAGCATCAAAGAGAATCCTGCTGTCACCAGTCGGCTTCGAGCTCTCTTCCTTAAACTAGCAAGTGCTATGGAAATACCATTACTGCGGATAAATCAAGCGCAAAGTGATGATTTGGTATCCGTTTCACAATATTACAGCAATGAACTAATCAAATATATTCAAAAAGTGTTACAAATTATTCCCGAAATGGTTTTTAATATTGTGGAAAAAATAATTGAACTACAGACATGGACAATTAAAGAGGTGCCCACAAGGATAGAAAAGGAAAAATTAAGAGAATATGCACAATTAGATCACAGAATGGAGGTTGCTAAACTTACTCATTCCGCATCGACGTTTACGACAGGCAAGTTTTTAATATGTTTTTTTTTAAAGTGACTTTTGCATTTATTTCATTAATTATTTTCTGTGTTTGTTACAAATATTTTTTTACAGGCATTTTAGACATGAGATCAACATTAGTTGGTGTTATAAGAGTAGACCCAGCACAGTTGTTGGAAGAAGGACTACTGAAAGAATTAGATAGGCATATAAGTGAAAAATTTTATGAATTCATTGAGCCTCAAGTGAAAAAATCTAACAATATAATCCCTCGACTTCAAAAACTTGCGGAGAGTATGGATGGTTACAAAAGATCCTTAGAATATATTCAAGATTATATTAATATTCATGGATTAAGAATTTGGCAAAAACAGGTTAACATTACTTTTTTTATATGTTTTACAAAAGTAATTTAAAATTAATTAAGATTTTTATTATTCTCGAAGCTGAATTTCGCGGCTTTTGCTATGAACACAATGAAGTTAATCGTTTATTTTGTGTATCGTAGGTATCCGCTATAGTAAATCAAAGCGTAAGTAAGGAAATAAGTATTCGTAAAGGAGTTAGTTTATATGGACCATCAGCCGGATTCATGGGCAGTCTTGCCCGACAAATTGCACAATTAACAGATGCAAGGTGCATTACCTTTTTAATATACAGAGTCTCAACGGTGAATGTGTTGGACATTTTTACAGCGTTACCAAAATCGATATTTAAAAGTAAAAAAAAAAACTGAATATTTTTTTTAGTTTTCTTTTAATTCTGACAAAATATCCAACACGTACCCAGTTGGTATCCTGCATATCGATATTCAATTCTAAATAAGTGCTTTTAACGTGATAAAAATTACAGAGTTTGCGTCTATATAAATATATGCGCCGCTTGGTTTGACATTAAGAACCACAACGAGGTCGTAAACACGAAAACCTTTGCCAAACTAAACAGTGCTATCGGGGTAGTTGGGTTGCACGGCCTGGACGTTTTATACGGATATATGATTAAGAATCAGTTGCAAAATGTTCAAAGTATATTCAGGAATTCTACCGATAAATTAGCAATGGGCAACTTTGATATGAAGGATTTGGATCAAATTATCACAAAAGGCCATAAAATATTTCAGCAATTGTCAGATGTAATAATCCTCATTGGAACATTACAACTTCTGAGAAGACACATTGCTTTTCAATTGAATACGAGCTGTAAATTTGACTCCGCACATTTGGAAGCTTCATTGCGGACCATGAATGAGTACGTACTTAATAACAATATTTATTTCCCACGTGGGTTGGCGCCAAATTTAATATCTCCATACAATTTCCTAATCACTGTTGCATCGCTTTATGGATTAAGTTTTTTAAAATCCGTTCTTGTCTTGTTTATTTATTATTTATAATTAAGTAGAATAACTAGGTACGTATAAATAATTATTTTAATGAGAATTCTAAATTTATGTAGGTCACTGTTAAACGAAATAAAAAAAGCTAGTAAAATTGAGCAGAAAGCAATTCCAGTGGCATTCATGCGAAGCATTGAGGAGTATTTGATTCGGTGTGGGATAAACGAGCCTTTGGAAAAAATATATGTTAAAAACGCACATGAGCTTGTGAACTCAGATATGGGACGAATTATGGCAATTGTTTTGATTGCACAGTTACCAAAACTACAAAAATGTTTAAACACCGGTTCGTATATATTACAATTCAAATGTAGAATTAAATCTAATGTTATGCAAGAATTTTTAAAATACACTTAATATAGTCAAATAAAATTTTAGAATGATATAAATATTGAGTAGGATTTTAAATTTATACACTGCTCTTTTTCATATAAATTTTGTAATATTTCTAGTAAAATACACTATTTTACTTATTCTACCTTCCGCAATTTCTAAGAATAATTTATTACATTTTAATTATCCTTTTTAATATTAAGATTAAGAGATCTGTAAGTTCGTTTAAAAACAAATTGTAGCAATGCATAATAATGTCTATCTTTTAGGCAAGGTAGTTAATATATGTATCTTTCAGGAGATTTAATCACAAAAAAACCTGGAGAGAATATAGACGGGTATCCATTTCTAGTTGGCATTTATACTTTATTGCGTCAGTCAAAGACAGAAAATGTTGACATTTTTACTGATTTCTTATGCAGATATTCAAAGTCTGTGACAATTGGGAAGTAAGTTCAGCTAAATATAAATTTTATGTTCTTGGTCCAAGAAAGCCATAATCTTTGTTCATTACGTTTTCATTCTTTATACTCTTTGGAATTTGGATGGATACTGTTTATCAGGAAAATAAAACTGGAAGAGGGTGAAATAGGGGATGCTAGTTTCTACGCATATAATGTCACGGGGACCAAGTAATATTGATATATATGTTTATTTTACAATCTCTAACCTAAACCAGGAAAGGTTTAAATATAATTTACACATAAGTGCCATCATTGGATCCTAGATGTTATCCTAGGTGCGATATAAAGGCTGGGTAAAATTTAAATGAGTTAGTGTGGTTATAGAATAGATCATGTAGGCTTATTATAAAACTACTTTCAAATATTATTTTTATAACAAGTATGTATGATTATTAATTAGTAGACTTAAAACTTATTAACATTGTTATTTTGTGCTCACTGCTGTCTTAAATACTTATAAACTAGCAATCAAATGGAATATCATCAGGTACATATTTTTAATATTTTTACAGATTAAAATCAGCGGAACCTATAATTGAAGGACTTCTTATTGTAAGAATTCTACAACAATTTTGTGAAACCTTTAATTACTCCTTTGAAAAGTTGGAGGACAAATTACCAATGGTTTTATTATCTCATGGACCACCAAAATAAATATTTTCTGTAAAATATTTTTTGTTATCATCTGTATAATAATAATTGTATATGTCATGTCCCTTTTATGTTTTATAACCAATAAAAAAAATCAATTTATATTATGTTCTATTTAAAGATCTACAATATAAAACCCAGTCAACAAATCACATTTGTCTATGTTTGCAAACTTCTAAGGTTTACAATAGATGTATATGCAATTTATACCATAAGTACTTGAATTTTAGTTGACTAGTCTCTTTACTTAAACTACTAACTAAAATATAGGCAGGGACAATTATATATTTTATTTGATTGTATATTTTAACAAACATTTTACATGAATATCATAATCTGTAAGATATATTCATTCTATCTATAATTTTGTCTTGCAAGTTCTGGATTAAACTGTGAATTATATTTTGGTGTAACTTTTGGTGGTGTATTATCTTTTTCCGTCTCTGAAGCATTGCCACTGAGCTTAGATAAAAACATTTTTGTTCTATACTTTTCTTGTTGTTCACGTTTTAATCGTGCTTCTCTAAGTTTTTGTAGTTTTGCCTTTGCCTCATCCTGATTTTTACTTTTATTCTTTGATATATTGTCTTTTTTCTTTTTATTTAATGAAATTTTTACATAGTCCTTGCTTTTGGATTTAGCATTGAAAGGATCATCACTACAGTATTTTTTGAATGAATTTATAGGATCTAAACGTTGTTTTGCACGCCATGCAATTTCCCCATTTTTTTCATCTATTACTTTGTCCCTAGGTTTTCCATCTTTGTCTCTTAAAAGAAGTCTTTCATATGTATCTTTTATTTCACTAGAACGTGAAAATCTTGTTGAATCTGGAGACACATTATACCAACTTTTCTTACCTAAAGCTTCATTTGTGTCTTGTCCTAAGTATGTCAAATAACCAATTTTCTTTTCATACTCTTCTTTTTTTTCCTTGATTTCCTTGTCATGCTCTTTATTGGTTGTTTGTGTAGCATGCTCAAGATCTGCAAATAAATTAATGTGCTTTTGAGTTTCAGGCTCTTTTTCAGCTTCTTGAGGTTGAATATCGAGTTCTAGCAACTTTTCTTTGCTTTTTTGTTTTAGAGCATTAAGGCGAGCTTCACGATCAGCATTCTCAATCCTTATTTTTTCTTGCTTCTCTTTTTCTGCTGCTTCAGCTTCATCTTTTCTTACTCTCGCAATGTTTTCTTTCGTCCTTACATGCCATCTACAAAAAAAAAAAAAATTCATTATTGTTTATTTTATTCCACTAATATTATAAAGAGGTTTCAATTTTAAAAATTGAACAGTTCGTTTATTTTGGACGGTTTTAGGCTATATTACATCACACTACGACTCATAAAAGTAAAGCAGTAATCATAAATGCGAGTGAAACTGCAAGGTGCAAGTAGTTGTTGATATTTTTTAAATTTTGTACTTAACCTTTTTTTTGGAAGAATATTCATTTTTTCTCTTCAATATTTCTCATGTAACAATATTAAAAGTTTTCAATTGCTTCAATAAGACATTCCTTTAGAAAGATCAATATCCTAAAAAAAATTAACTATGTATTTTGCTATTACATAAATAGAACGTGAATATAGTCATTCGTCAACAACCAGGATCACGAAACGTTTTATTGATTTTTTTTTATTTAACTTGTTCGTTTCATTGATGTCAAACTTTGGTTGCCAGGTAAAAAATATCTATAACCATACATCAGACGCAATTATACTAAATAGTCTATTTTTCTTTACTTGTTGTAATTAGCAGACAAATATGGCGTATTTCTGTCCACCCATAAGAATTAGATAAGAAAATATCGATTGAATTATAGAACTGAGTCATTTTTATAATGCAAAATTAAATGAAAAAAAAATGATTGAAATTCGAAAATTTCGTGATTCGTTACGGATACCCCAAAAAATTGTTACAAAATAAAGACACGTAAAGAAAAATAGACTATAGACTATACTTAAGCTAAGTATACCCCAACGTATGTGAACTAGTAACAGACTAAAAAATGTAGCAGTTTGGAAATATTACAATGGGTAGTTCACTAAGGGAGAAAATATTATTGTTTTATTAACGGATTCTTACAAAAGTAGAAAAATGAATCTTATTAATCTTATGCTTATCGATGAATTGATTAATTACAATAGTTAAAAATTTATTGAAATGTGAGATCTATGATTAATAAGAAAGTAATTTAGTTCCATTATTTAGTTGGTTTATACTACAAATAGAGTAAATGTCCTTAAGAAACTGTTTTAAAGGCTATATTATAAGGCTTATATATAACGCCTTATAATATAGCCCGTAAACACATAAAAAATTACTTACATTTAATTTATTTGAGTTTTCTTACCACAATATGAAATTCTTTGTTTTTTTTTTGTACATTATACAACTTCAAAAACGTATAAATTGCTCAAATGCAATGCGATATATAATGTAATGCCTATAGATATACATAATTGCGCTTTTTTTAACAACTTTATGTTAGTTATATTATAGAAAGCTGCCCTAAAGGGAAAAGCAGGTCAGGTATGCCTCTTTCTTCGTTAGTTAAAAAATAGTAACACGCAAAATTTAAATAAGGTACATTTATTCGCAGCCCAAGCCAAAAAAAAAAACAGAAAAAAGAAAAAAACACAGATTATACTGTATTGTTATATACCAATGACGCTTAAATAAAAATTTATAAAAAAATATCTAAAAACAAAATAAGTTCATTTAACAAAATATACATAAAATAACGCAGTTAAATGTTTTTATTTTTTAATTATCAACAATATAGCATTGGTTTTTAAATTATACATTTTCGTATGGCCAACTGTAGTTTCTGATTGGCTATGTGAGAATACTATGAACTGTCCTTCATTATTCCACGTATATATGGCGACCCTTTTGCTGGGGTATTAGATGGACCGACGCTTGATAAATAGAAAATTGAAAAATCAAATGGATTTAAAAACCTATTAGTACCGTGCGTTATTTATCTTTTGTAGTTTTGTAAGTGACTTATAAAGAACTGCTGAACAGAATGTATTTGATAATAATCAAAGTGTAAAAATATTAAGTGTAATTGCGTTTATTTGATTTATTTATCAACACATTAGGTTATAACTAAAATTAAGTTGCGAAAGACATAAATTTTAAAATGGAAACTGTAGAAGAGCTTTCAATTATTAACTCTGCGGTTGAAATTGTAAAGTCTAATATAATCGAGGAAAATAATGTGGATGTCGAAGAAACTAATGTGTGTCACAAATCAAATGGAGTCGATTGCGATGAAAAAAACGATAATGGAAATTCCGAAACAAATAATGATGTCTCAGAAATTAATTTAGTTAAGAACACCAGCGACAAGCTTGAAAATTTTGACGGACCACCTGAAGAAAATGATGTGGAGTTTAGTCAAGAGACTGACGTTCCCATAAACACAGATATTACAGAAGTTATAGAATCTTCAATTGAGAATGAAATTGAAGTTCAGGAGACTGAAGTAACTGAACAAGTAGTAGTAACTATTGATAGTGTCATTGAAACTGTTGAGAAAGAACCTTGTAATGATATTAATATTAACAATTTGGAATCAGTGATGAGTGAGCAAGTACAGTTCGAAACTGAAATAGTAGTTGAGAAAAATGATAACGATGTGAATGAAAATTTACTGATTGAAAACCAAGAAAATGATTCTACAAATATCTTGAGTGAATTGGGGCCTAACATAGAATTGAGTGAGGTACTCCGTTCATCTGATATATCTGAAAACAATAACAGCACAGTCAGACAAGAGGTGTTCAATAAAGAAGAGTTATTAGATATTTTGGAAGGCAATGATATAGAGCAGACTGTTGATAAAGAAATTGAGATCTCTTCAGTCAATCAAAGCAAAATGTCAGAGGCTCAAATTGCTTTGCAACAATTATCTAGATTAAAAAGAATAAAGAAAACAAAATCACACACTAGTAAAGGAAAAAAAGGGGATAAAAAAAGTATTAATACAGACTCGTCAAAAGTTGAGTCACAAAATATTTCTGAAAATGCACAACCTGTAGCTGATATTAAATCAGAAAATATGGTTGACAATAAGGTACCACATACAGAAAATATTGTTAATGTACTAGTTATGGATTGGCAGGATGATGAGCCCGCTGAGAGTGTCTCTAATAACATTGTTGCTGAAAGTGAAAATTTGTTGAAAGATACTGAGGAAATAAAGGCAATACAAGAGCAAATTATCAGTACTGAGGAGTCAGCGGAATGTGCTTCTATAGATTCCACGATAAGTGAGGATCAAACCCAAAAATCAAGCAAGAGCGAGGATGAAAATGTTCCACGCAGATTGAGTAGAGTGATAAAGAAGAAAATAAGATTTGATCCCGATAATCCAGATACATTCACAAAAGCCAAATCTACAACAAAAATCAAAGATATACAAACCATAAAAGACCAAATACCATCCAAGAAGGTAAAATCAGAACAAACAACTCACAGGTCAAAATCAAAATCCCCTTTATCTAAGCTGCAATGGAAGAAACCATCTCCTAGAAACAGTAAACAATGTAAAAGACTATCAGAAGTTGATAAGCTGTTAATGGACGAGGGTGCGGTTAATATGATATATCAACTTACTCCAGAGGCACCTAAGGGTAGAAAAAATATGAAAACCAAAGCTGAGTTTATAAAGAAGATCCAAAGCTCTACTCCAGATAGTAAGGAAATGAAGTTTAGAGAAAGGAAAAAGGAATCCTTAAAATATGAAGATGGGGAAGCCAAAAGAATTCTGGGGGGGAAACAAAGAATATCTTTGAGTAGTTCAGTTAAATCACCATCAGTTAGTGAAGATTTTGAAACTCATAGTGCAGATGATTCTATCATTTACAGACGCCACTCCTCTAGTTCATACTCGAGCAGTTGCATGAGCCCTCGTCGTTTGAGTGATGTAGAAACTGGAAGTGCACAAAATGCCCATAGATCATCTCATCAAATAATATCCACTGACAATCAAAATGATACAAAATCAATTTCTAATGTTGAAGAACAAGGTAAAGAAGTTTTTAAGAATGAAGTGGCAAATGTATCTAGTAGCGAAATAATAAACAAGGATGATTGCTTGTCCATCAAAGAAAAACTAAATTCAAAGTTGTCACTTGCGCTTAATAAAAGAAAACGAGAAACATCTAAACTTGAAAAACCTGTTAAACAGAAGAAAATTTTAAAAGCAGGAGATAATACAATAGTAGTAGATGTTGACAGTTTTAAGTTTATATCTATTAATATTGATCAAAGATTAGCTATAATAAGTATTCAAAAGACCCAACTTAAAGTTTGTGTTCAGGTTTGTATTGTATAATATGTTTCATCTGTTAGATGTTGTTTGTTTTATTGAAAATTATTTTAAACATGTAATTACAGATACTAAAAGAGTTAGAGGAGGCTCTCAATTATGTTGACAGTAGACAGGATATATCAATTACTCTGTTGGTGTCTCAATGTGGAACACTTTGTTCAAGTCTTGATTTGAGTCTTCTGCTGGATGAAAATAAGGAGATAAGAGCTAGCCATGCTTTTGAGCTAGCTGAATCCGTAAGGTAAACTATAATTGAATGTTGTTACCATCACAGCCATTTTGTAATATATATAAAAAAACGTAAAATAATCAAAAGTAGCCAAAAGTAAAGGCGAATTCCAATCTCATCATACAACAGCTACCCCTGTCGATAGTTAAATTTTCTTTAATTTAAATAAAATTTTCTTTAACTTTAAGATAGTTAATTTTCTTTAATTAAATATAGTAATAAATAATTAATGTAATAGAGTAGGCTAAAGATGCGTAAATAAAAGTAAAGACGCAAATGTCTTTGAAAAAAGAAAAATTATAAATAAAACCACAGATTTCATAGTCAAGATCTTGACAAGACTAAATCAAGTGTAAGCGCAATTGTTTATGTTAATGGCAGCAAAAGCCATAGGCAATAAGGCAAACACGACAAATTATAAATAACTGGCAAATTTAATGCTTTAAATTTGCTTGACGATATTATTTATGTCTGTGGGTACCACTACTTGCAGGGGTGCTTGGTGTCAAAGCTTAGTGCATCTCCGGAAGCCCCACCTCTGTACTGTATACAGTGATAGATTTGCTATAGAGGCACCAGGGGCCAGTTGCTTAGGCGGCATAATGTACTTAGCGGCAAAATTTGAGATTAAGGAGATTTTTTTAAAGATTTTTTATTAAAATGTAATATACTCTACTAAACTTATTTCCCCTTTTATAAAGAATGCATTTTCGACTACTAAATTTACATAGGTAATGATTTCGGTAAAGGGGCACATTTTTCACTCTGGCACTCAGAGTAAATCCGGATCCCGAATCCTGACTGTATACTATGGGGTGGCAGGTCGCTGCTGAGCGCGCTGGCGCGGCACAGCAAGCTGGTGTGCTGCGGCGTGTGGGGCGCCTGCGCGGGCGTGGCGCTGGCGCTGGTGGCGCTGAGCGACGTGGCGTTGTCGTCGGAGCGCGCGTCGTTCGCGCTGGGCGCCGCGCCCGTGCTGCCCGGCGCCGCCGTGCTCACGGCGCGCTGCCGAGCCTTGCCACAAGCTCTGGTATGATCTCTTCTCTGACTGAAATAGTGTGATACCTCGATTCGCTACGCAGATCTTTAGGCGCCAGGACAATCGTTTAGACATTTCTCTAATTTTAATTATTAAATAAATTTTATATAATTATGTATGTCAAATGTGTTTAAATCATTAATTAATAGTAGTTTTAGTACAATTTATATAGTCAGACGTCATTTCGTATTCGTATGAACGAGATTTTTTCCGATTTGACTTATATTTAATTATAGAAGAAGGATTAAGACAGATCCTAGTGATTTTGTATCTTGTAAATTTCATTAAATATATTTCGATTATTTTAAGTAGATTAGAGATAAATAGGGTAAAAAAATTCGTACATTTTCATCAAAACTCTATTCATCTTTTTATTTATATATTCCATTTATATACATAGGTTACATTTGTAGTTTTATAACTAAAAATAAGTAATTAACTTACAAATGGTTTTAAGAAATTCTGTATTTCAGGTAAACGATTTATTGATATTCGGGCGACGACTGTCCGCGTCGGAGGCCCTGCAGGGCGGCCTCGTCAGTCGCGTCCTGTGGCCGGACAGATTCGACGAGCAAGTGTACAGCATAGCCAAAGACATCGCCGCACAACCGACGCAAGTAAGTTGATCAATATTCTTCGTAGCTGTAGTCGTCGCTTATCGGCTGGCAGTAGGCTCGCCACCCTCTGCCCCGATACAGCAACTCGGATATCTGTATGTGAGCGACGCCACCGTTGTGCACGCATATGTGATTTTTTGGACATAAACAAGATTGGTACAAAGAAAGCAGGTCATCGTCGACATTACCGCAGAAATCGCCCGATTTGCACGGAGGCAACGAGGAGCATTGATAAAAGATTGTATTGTTCTCTTCCTTTTTAAGTTTCCAATAGTTTGGGTAGCGGCAACGGCATGTTAGGGTAATTTTCGGCGGCGTGAGTCGTACGCCTTGGTGGTGCAGCTGCTCTATCTCGTCTGGATTCATCCGGTCGTATGAGGTTTGGAGCGAAAGCGGAGTGTCGTCGATCCCACACTCGGGCCATTCCGTGACGGGACGACAGAACTGGACAAATTAAAACGAATTTGAGTAAGCCGGGACACAAGTTTCTTGTAATAGTTGGACACAAATAATGTTCATTTTTTAATTATTGAAA
Source organism: Hypolimnas misippus (assembly GCA_037950945.1). NCBI lineage: Eukaryota > Metazoa > Arthropoda > Insecta > Lepidoptera > Nymphalidae > Hypolimnas > Hypolimnas misippus. The sequence continues at coordinate 8,141,440 of JBBEEQ010000025.1, read as the reverse complement.
ATTGAAATGGTATCGACTAAGAGAAACAATAAACTAAACGGTGTGAAATAGTTTTGGATATCATAATAAAAAAAACTATAAAAAGAGAAACGAAAATTTCCATTATACAAAAATCAGGTAAGACGGGGTAACATAAATCGAAGCATAGGCAAGGATGCTTTAGTGTGCACTTCCACCCCCTTGGAATATATAAAGAAATGACTTAAATGATTGCATTCCGCTGTTGTAAAAAAAATCAGACGATAATCAGTGGTGGAAATACGAGCAGGTTAAAAAGACTGTAGCCTAAGGCGTTATTTTTTTAGGAGCTGCAAATTTGCTGCCCTTGTAATGTCTTAGAACAGTTCTCACTCCAAAAAGATTCATATTTATATGACTAAATGCTTCTAGGTCCACATAAATAACGTGTACTGTGTTTCACTACATATTTTTTCACAATTTGCATAGTCGCGTTAGGTTGCGGTGCAGAAACGAATGATTTCAAACAATACGTCTGAATATGATTATGAATAAGTGTATCAAATCGTAGTGGTCGGTAGGGGTAGTAAAATTAGAATAGTCTATTGGCGGCATATAAAAGCCCACAGGTGGCAAATATATAAATATATCTCTGATGGTAACCATACACCCCGCCACATACGACCGAGGTGTCGGGCAGCACCTGTAGGTGCGTGCGCTCGTTGAGCGCGAGGCGGCGCGCGGCGGGCGCGGGCGCGTCGCAGCGCAGGCGGCGCGTGCAGCGGCACAGGCGCAGCAGCGCCGGCGCGCGCCAGTAGCGCCGCTGCAGCGCCGCGCACGCCTGCCGCGCGCCGCACGCCGGCACCGCGCGCTCGCTCGACTCCTGCACACGACGGACCGCACTGCACTACAACTGGCCGACGATCAGCAACAATGTGTCAACACACAAAAAGTCTAATTCGGAGATGTCAATCTACTCTGTAAATGCGTCACGTTTTTAACGGTATTCAAAATTTTTTCGAGTCATCTAGACTAAATAAGTAAGAAAAAGAAGTTCTTAATTTAATATTTCGAATATTTTGCTATATACAATAATACTTTTGAAAAACTTATTATTAGATAAAAATTTTAATTGTACCTAGCTGATTTTAATTAATTATACCATTTATCAAAATGGAAAATAACAGATGAATAAATAAATTTATTAAGAATAGGTTTCATATCTTTAGACGCCATTTTCTTAAAATCACCTTGTGTGGTGTGTCTTAACACAGTATTGCTTATCAACGTCCAACTTTACATCGATTCAACTAAGTCTAATATATTAGAACAATATATATAAGATATCAGGATAGTCGTTAAGACAGTTTCTGTAATTTAAATTATTTTATATTATTATTATGAAATTTTTATATCAAATAAAGGCTGAAAAGATTCAATAAGTTTATATTTATCTATAAATAATCTATAAACCTTGCTTTTTATTAATTAAAAAGAAGGCAATAATCATAATAAAATCAAGATCTTAAGTTTATAAAAAATTTAATAGGATGAATCAATTTAACAATAGGTTAGTTTAATATATGGAATATAAGAATCTCGGCCGCGCATTTGTTTCAATTCACCGATCACTTTCACTCGCTTTATTAATTTGTACGTTCTTGTTAACACGAGATGGCGCTGATTAAATCCCAAATAAATCTTTGAGAATAAACGCCCCTGTATATGTCCTATTACTGGGCAAAAACCTTCACTTTTATTAAGAAGAAGGATTAGACATACAGACATGCGGTTTTGAACGATAAGAGATTTTATGAAATCGTTAGCTCTATTAGCAGTTTTCGAGGAGTGAGGATAATTTTGTATTCTTGTTCCTATTGTGAAACGAAAGAGAGTCTATGAAAGTTTTGAATTACCGAATGGTCTGAGAATGAGAGCAAGTTAGCAGTAGCTCTCATTATTTGATATTAACATACATTGATGTTGATTGTTATAATTTTTTTGGATATATAATACAGATAAAAATAATTACGACTGGTCGCACGTTACAAATAATACTTACTATAGCGTAGTAGTATAGAATGGGTTCTTCACTTTCGATATCTGCTTGTACGTAAGTGAAAAAAATTAACAGAAATACAACGTAACTTATATCCATTGGGAAGTTTTAGTAAATTTAACATGTAGTGTCATTCAGAGCGGACTCCGCGGGTCATAACCTACATTTATTGATAAGATAATATTACTTCAGGAGTGTACTAAAGATATACGTTTAAGTTTGAATTCATTTCATAGTCATAAAATTAGCCTAAATTAAAAACATTTAAAGTGCCATCAGCTCAACAATATTATTTAAATTTTGCTTAATATCTATTTCAGTAATTAATGTCCACATACCTGTACAAATAGGAAATAGTTTAATGTATTTTTAAAACATAAATTATTTTTAATTACAGACTGTATTATTAAAGAAGAAACTTCTCAGTTTGAAGAAGAACAGCGAAACCGAGCTTACATTCCTTTCCTGCCTTGAAGCAGAGCGGGATCTTCTCGTAGAGTATTGGACTTCAGTCGAAGGTCAAGAATTGCTTCGAGCTACTCTCGACGCCGCATGACTCGTAAAATAGTTAAAATAGACTATGTATCATAGTTATTTTTTCACATTTATTATTTTTATCTTGTCCGTTTCACCGATGTTGTTCATATTGGTGTTATCGTTTTATGTTGAATTATACATGTCTTTGCTTAAAACATAGCATATTGTAAATAATAAAATTATACAGCAGATTAACTAAGGTACTGCATGTTAGATATTGATTAAATAATTAAAAATGGATGCTACAGATGTATCAGTATAGCGTGGTGATAAAGGTTTGATAATATTTGGTTATAATTTAATTTGTCGTATGCATGCGACCGACTGTTAGGTAAGTTGGCGTGACGTTCGTTGTTTCGAAAGGAAAGCTGTGTTGTATGAAATGAAATAATTATATCTAACTTTCTATTATTGTTTACATTCAGGATGGATTATATTACATCATGTCCTTTATACTATGTTTTAATCTCACAATTATGAAAGTTGTATTACAACGATGTCTTAAAGAAATGATTGGCTAAAAATATTTGTACTACTTCGTACTGACCCCTGTTATATAACAAAAATTATATACATGTATGTATATGTATGGTATTTTTAATATGCAAATAATACTAAATGAAGAAATGTCTATTTACAAGTTAGCAATTTACGAAATGTAGTTTTGTATAACAACAGGAACTTAAATTTTATTAAGTCAATGACTATATAGTTATGTTGTAGTGTTAAATTGTTTATGTCTTTGTTTTAGATGTTTGAGTTTATCTATATTAGGTAGATTATTTACTTTCCATTTTAAGCCAAAGTTCAACACTGAATTAAAATTTAAAGATATGTGAGTGCTTATTTCACATTATTATAACTATTTATGTTTTGGTAGGTGCAATTCATTCCTTTACGTACAAAATTTTCTAATAATTTTAACAATGTATTGAACTTTCACTTTTCGAATTGGATTAGAATTTATTTAGTGTTTAATTAAAATAGGTTATTACATGTAAGTGTAGCAATAACTTATTGTCTGTTTCTTGGAAAAAAAAATAAAGTGCCTTTCATAGTATGGTTTGATTTTGTAATTTATATAATATTTTTTAAAACATTCTTCATTTAATCAAAATCGCCTATTACAGAAGAGAAAATTTAATAGAATATATATTTTATTACTAAATCGATTCTTCTTTATTTAAACAATATTTTTAATTATTTATTTTAAAACCATTACATTAGTAATGTCAGCTCTTGGGTCTGTTTAACTATTCGGTATTTTCATCAATTAAACTTGAATCAAAAGAATATGGGAGAGAATTATTTGCAAATGAATAAAAAATAACCTAATAATCCATACGTAATATATGTTTATTGATATGATCCTTGTAAGTGTAATTCTCGTGTATTTTGCGCGTGTCGTGATAGGAATCATGTATAAAAGTTGCAAGAGGAATAAACTAAATAAACCTTAGTTTTTTATATTTGAATAAGATATTTGTATAGGATGTAAGTAAATACTCCATAATTACATTTTCAAATTGATACATTAAAAAATGTTTAAAACTAGTTGATTCCCGCGACTTCTTATTTATTTGAATCATGTTAAAGTGAAAAGAAATAAGTTTAAAGTAACCTTTGTCCTTCTGCAAGGACCAACTAATATTATACTATAAATAAATATATATTATAAATATTAAAAGTAACTGTCTGTTTGATGTTTAACGTTATAAACGCTATAACAATTTTTGGCAATTTTGGTATAGATTATAGATTAGACCTTGGAGAAGGCTTAAGGTTTTTTTATTGCGAAAATGACTTTTTAGGCGTTTAAATTCATCAGATATTAATTCCAAAGAAATAGACCATTCAAAAAAATTGAACACAAAATTTTGATGTCGAGAAAATTGTGTTCAAAGTTTTGTTTAAACCGAACAAAACTATTAAATTTATGCAATAGTGTAGTTTTTGTTTTGAGTTTTAAAATTTGTTTTATACGCGTATTACATTTATCAGTACATAGAACAGCAAAAAATCGAAATGAGGCGTAAAACCTTTCACTCGTGTCATTAATGACGTAAAAGAAATAAAGTATTTCAATTAATGTCATATTTTATATTTTAATACTATTTTGGATACATGAAATCTATATCTGCCTTAAATACAAAAAAAATTAAATACCAAACAATATCAACTTCACAGCAATTAATACTTACATTTCATATAACTTGCGAGATCTATTATCCTATTACTATTATGCCTAACTTCTGAAATTTTTATTTGGTATAATTTAAAGAACTATCCATAGCAAAGGTAACCTTATCAAAGCAGCTTAAGAGAAGAAAATAAATAATAATAATATACGGTTCACACTTAACTCATAAAGTTATTGGACAAAAGGAAAATAAAAAGAATTTCATTTTTAATAATGGTATATTTGTTTAAGAATCACACTCTATCACTCACATTAGAAATTATAGGTTTTGGCCTCGATTTGAATAACAGTTTCTTTTTAACAACGGCTTTCACTCTGTACGATATTTCATTATCCTCGTGGATTTTTTCCATGACAGCCATCGGTTGCTCTAGCTTCACTTCTTTGCCGTTGAGCACATGGTGGCCGAGCACGAGCACCGGGTGACGGTTTCTGTTGAAGTAATGCAAGTCACCGACCACAGTAGGTCCGCTCGGTTTTTCTTTTTTCATTTGAATGAGACCTTGCAGTTCTACTATTGCCCATTCCGGTACGCCCCCTTCCGATTCCGATTCACTGAAATTATTGAAATCAATTAAAATAAGAAACAGTTTTCATTCGGGGATCTATACAAAGGAAGCTCAAAAATGAAACGAAAAATAAAATTTTAATTTTATATTCATGTTTGTAACTAATCAAGTTGCGGATTCTTTCCGAACGGTAAGCAGTAGGCGGCTCAGTATCGGAACTTCTTGAAGAGCGGGTGCTTGTTGTGCTGCGCGGCGCGGCGGTGCTCGAGGTACAGCGCGTCGTCGGCGCCGGCCAGCGAGGCGAGCGAGCCGCCCGCGCGCCGCGCGCCGCTGCCGCCCGCCGCGCCCTCGCGCTCCTCCTCGCAGTCCGTCTCCGACGCCGCCAGCACCTGCCGGGCGTGCCTTACATTGCTGATGACTGTTTCACAAGGGAAGTGCGAGAAGTCATGTGACACAAACTATTCGTCGATTCGAACGAATATAATAATATATAATATATTAATAATAATATTAATATATTATATACTATTTTATTATTATAATATTAGTAAACACAAATTGCCAAAATTCGTTATACGATTGTAAATATTTTTCCATCTACCACTTTTTTGAACATTTGTGCACATTGTCTAATGACAGTCAAGTTGTTCTAGAAACTGTTCGTTTGTTACGTTCTCAGAAGAAAAAACGCGAAACTGGTTTTAATAAAATTTGTTATAAAAATGGCTCAGTTAGTTTCATTTTTTAGCTTCGAAAAATAATTAAGATTTTGACAAGTGAAGTCATACAGCAGAGGTTAATTCGTTTATATTAATATTTAGAGTATTTCTACACGTTATTATTAAATAAAAAAATTAAAAGTGTCCAAGTTATTGTGATCAAGATAGCCGACAAGAAACTATTCTTCATCAAGCAAAAATCTATTTCTCTAGAGGTATGGCTCAAACTAGTTAAAAAAGCTTATCTCGTTAGAGATCTAGCTCAAACTAATTTAAAAAACCTCAACTCTCCAAATTTAAAACCATTGGCATTATAAATATTATACAATACTTACTTGTTGTAATAACATTCCCTGCTCCTCTCTAGTACCGTATAATAAGTCTGGTTCTTGTTCCATCCCTTTTAACTCTGTAATAACCTGAGAAACAATAGTTTATATACATTATTTGAAGAAGTCATTTTGACCAGTAGGGGGAGTACCTTCCGAGAGATTTTGGTACGGGTTCACTTTTTTTTTCAAATACCGATATCCGAAATCCGTTTCAAAAGATAAATGAAATTTTATACATACGAAGGATTTTTTCTCTATTAATAAATAATAAAAAGTAAAAAAAATATTACAAACTATACTCCAGCCAAATTCGATGTGGAATGTTTAATAACAAAGCGTTGCTTAGCAACCAACGTCAGGCAGATGCTCAAAACATTTTAGAAATATGTACAACAATTATTTTTGATGTTAATAAAAATTAAAATTGATGATTAATAAAATATTTAAGACAAAACTACTAAGCGCATTCTTGGTTATAATTATATCTGGAATAATGTAGACCTCAAAAATAATACCTCCAATTTTTAAATGATATCAGAAATTACCTCGTAGTTACATAATTATTAGCTTTATCTATCGCCTCCCAAACTACAGGACTCATTTAGATTATATAAGATTTTTTTAAGCATTCATATTTTATACTTTATTAGCTATGCGCGATAAGTATATATTTTATTATAATATAAAATTAAAATTATATATTATAAAGTAATGAGTCATCTTATCATTTAATCAAATAAAAATTACATTATTTATTATTATTTATTTGCATTAAAAATATTTTTTTTAATTAATTAAAATGTAACCGCAATAAAATTCCTTAAATTTTATCTGATATACATATTAGAATAAATTGTAAATATATGTGGTTGAAACAGTAATTATTGTGCTATATTTATGCTATCCAAAACAAGATGTCTTTTTTTTTAATCTGTGTGTAATGAAACGTTGTGTGTAATGTTAACATTCTTAACCTGTTGTGGTTATACTACATTATAATACGACTAAAAATATACACCACCAATTACGAAGAGCCTGTATCGCTATTATATACCTTCCTAAATCTGCCAATTGCTTAAAAACACTCCAAATGTTACAAACCTGCGATTTTTTTACGTCAATATTAAAATATAGGGTTGTTAGTTTTGTAGTAATATTATAGTGGTAATTCAAGATTTTTAAACTTTTATTTTAAGCTAATTTTCATATAAATTATCTATTGACCGGCCAAATTAAAATTTTGGATTCTATATTAAATTAAAATTTTTGTGTTTAAACAGGAAATTTTGTTATAATGAATATAGTTGTAATTATAATAATTATTATTTTTATTAAGAGTGTATCAACCCTAATTATGATGACTCATGGTTTGTTTACTAAAATTCCAGATCGAATGTGGCTGGAGTATATACAAAGTTGGTTTAAGTTATAACGTTAAACGGAACGTAAGAATGATAGTATGAAAGAGCATGATATGTATAAAAGGAAGAGGAAGGATGAATATAATGAGCTAAAAGGTATATAAATGGATGCTGATATGCAATACTGTGTCAAGCCACAAGGACTTCATTTTGAGAAAATGGCGTCTAAAGATTTCGAACCTATTCTTAACACATCTGTTTGAAGAAGCATATATCTATCTTTTCTTTTCTGTTTTGATTAAAAGTATAATTAATTTATAGCAGATAGGCTAGTAAAGATTTTTATCTAATAATAAGTTTTTCAAATATATTAAATTATTGCATAATCCAAAATATGAAACTCACTTCAATATTCTAAACATATTATTAAGAAACTTTTTTCTCTACTTATTTAGTTCAAATGACTTGAAAATTTTTTGTATAATGTTAAATACGAAATGCATTATCAGAATACATCAATATCTCTAAACTTGACTTTTTGTGGGTTGACACATTATTGCTTATCAGCATCCAAATATAGGTTGAACTGAGGTTTGTTACGTTGAGGTTAAGTTGGTCTAAAATTCGTTCTAAAGAGGAAACATGTCGCGACATTAGTCACATACTATAAGATTAGGAGTTTATGTTGGTGGTAAAATTCGTTAATTATATGTACAAATACTTTTCTTGATAGTTGAAAATTCGTTCTAAAGAGGTTGTTCGCAAAAAATGTTTGCATTGTAAAGGTGTATTTCATATTGACTCTTATGGAAAATTCAAGGGCATAACGAAGAATTTGTTAAATCAAGAAAGTCTTTATATTAAGGTTGCACTGACAACAAAATAATAAAATAATAACTCGGATAAAGTTATTCGACTTATAGCAACTTTTGTTATATTTTTAAATAAGTCTCATATGCTTCTGGACCAAGTAGTCAGACTTTTGTTTAGATGAATACTGCATCTCATCAAACAATGAGCCAATCCCATTCTACATATCGATACCTCCCACGTAAGTTATTGTAAGCCACAAAATTGCCGTTAGCGTTTTTACTGAATACTACACGAATTTGCATTGCTTAATGCATTCAAAGTGAAAAAATACCAAAAATCTTTTTTTTTTCAAGGAAAGTTACAACAAAATACGCCTGAAAAAAGGCGTATTTTGTTGTAACTTTCAAACTAAAACGGATTAAAGTGCTCTACTGTAAAATTGTAATTTTGGGGTTACAACAACTTACGTGGGAGGTATCGATATATGATGCTGATTGTCACACTAAACTATGTATAAATAAAACAAAAAAAAAAACAGTCTGAGTGTGAAAATGTGTTAAAATCGTCTGAATTTCGAGAGTGACGTAGGATATATTATTTCACGACATTAAAATGGGAACAGGAATCACGGGGAAAGCACCAATCTCTAATCTGATTTAAAAACTTATTTTTCCAATGGGAAGTTATATAATAGATGCATATTATATAATATTTGTAACAATTTTTTGGGTTATTATTATTTTTTTAATATTTAAAATAAATTTACCTTGTAACTGTATCCTTGATTTACAAGAAACCGTTGCCTTTTACGACTGTAAGCCATCTCTAAAGTGTCTTGTGAAACTAATGTGTAGAAAAAGGCATTATATTCTTCTGCTATCGCTCCTTTTTTTGCTCTCAAAATACGTCCTGTAAAAAAAATTTGAATATGAAATTTATATGAGCTTCATATTTTCATATGATGTAATTTCAATCAGAAAAAGTTAGTTTGAATAATCCACTGGAACATTCTTAAAGAAGAAAATGATATAAAACATCTCAAACATGTAGCGAGGGACAAATTAAAAGTTAGTCCAAAATTATTTATTTACAACTCACCTAGCCGCTGCGCCTCTTGCCTCCTCGACCCTCCGTGCGAAGATATCTGAATCAAAACATTAGCCTCCGGAAGATCGAAACTAGTGTCGGCGACTTTGCTCACGAATATCGTGTTGACCTTGGGATTGAATTTGAAGTTCTGCAATATCTGAATTCTTTCATTCTGCGATGTCGGCCCGTAAATGTATGGCTTATTCATTTTGACAGCATAGTGTCTTAGTGCAAACACGTTGTCAGAGAACACTATAGTTTTGTCGCCTCGTCGCTCGTGATAGCGGACAAGGAACTGACATGCGCGAAACTTCGAAGGATTCATCACGTATAACAACATCTTCTTGTTTATCCTGAATGTGGAAAATGTTATAGTTTATTATAATGTCATACAGTAATAGAGCTTACTGTTATTATATTATCATTAACAATAGATAAAAAAAATTACACTGACTTTTATTATTGAAATATCCTGCCTCACGGTTTAACCCGCGACAAACGATCAGGAAGTATACCTCGTTTCACGTAAGTGTGTCAGTGTGAACACGAGGCGAGACTCGTGTATGGTACAGTCGAGTAAACTAACTTAAAACTTTTAATGTATGTATATGAAACGAATGTACATTGTTATAATTTTATTGATTATTTTTAACCGGGACATGACATTTGTAAATATTTGTCTTTACTTGATTTATTTACGCAGAATGTAGTAAACGTCATCAGTAAATTTGATTTGTTCGCGCGAATTAGTTGCGGTGCCGTAGTGGTTTTTTATTCATAATATCGGAAGTAAATTCTAAGTTATTAAAATAAAAGTTCTTGAGCGTTTGATACTTTAAAAATGAATTGTACAATATTATTCGCTTCCTTCCATCAATGACAGTGAAGGGCGATTCGCGTGCACGTAGAACAAACCTCCACGTCGACATGAATTCGCGCGTCATCGTGTTCCTTTAAATGGCTTGTCAGCTTCAAAAGGAATGTTGATGGAAATGAAGGGTAGCGGAGGAGGAGGTAGCGTAGCGATAGGCCGGGCTCACTTCTGCACGAGGTACTCGCGGTAGAACTCGGGCGTCATGGGGCACCACACCTCGGCGCACTGCACGCGCGCGATGTAGCCGTGCGCCTGCAGCTCCAGCCAGTTGGCCTCGTACAGCTTCGGCCCGATCAGGAAGTTCAGGTCGGCGATCTTGTCGTCCTCGCGCAGCAGCGTCGCCGTCAGCCCTGCGGTGCGCTCGCCGTTAGTATGTGTTGTCCGACTGCCGGAGGGCTATGTGCGTATTTAAATTACGATCTAAGTCTCAACCGTGGAACGAACTAAAATATATTAGAAATCACTAAATTCGTCTCCGTTGTGGAAATCATAAAAATTATCCTGAAAATTCCGTGAGACCACGATTTACGTAATAAACATCAATTTCCAATACTTCGTTCTAAACATAGCGCACGACTGACCGAGCTTGGCGTGCGAGTGCACGATGGTGAGCACGCGACGGAACATCTTGGCAGGGATGGTGTGCACCTCGTCCAGCACCACCAGCCCCCACTCCTGTGCCTGCAACCACTTCATGGTCTGCTCCGCCTCCCACGAGCGCCGCTGGCCGTGCGTGATCATAGAGTACGTTGTGATCAGGATGCCAGCGCCCATCGGTTTGTCCTTCGCCTCTGACGTGAATCTGTACCATACCGTCGAGTACATCATTGAATGATTAATGATTTTATTTATTTGTGGTATTCTTACCAAAATTTATTCAATAAAATTAAAAACACAATAAATAATGATTAAAGTAATAAGCATAAGTGGTCCTATACTTTTTTAGCATCTTTCTACAGGTAATCTTTGGTTATAAGGATTTAGTATGATATTGAATGGTTATGCATTATGCACATTATCATAGTTTATTAAAAGTTTTTTTGAAGAAATAAAATTCTCAATGTAACACAAAAATGGTGCTTGCAAGTAAGTAACTAATTCCAGGCGATAATAGAATGTTAGCCTGACGACGGACCGGCAGATCATGCTGTCGTCGGCGGTGGACCAGCACTTGAACTGCTGCTTCCACTGCTCCACCGACACGCCGGAGTTGCACAGCACGAGCGCGCGCTTGCGCACCGTGCACACGGCCGTCACGCCCACCAGCGACTTGCCCGCGCCGCACGGCAGCACGATCACGCCCGACCTGCCCATGTGCAGGCGGTGGATATTTTAGCGTTAGCTAAATCGATATTAAAAAGTATAAAACTCAATTCAATTTTTAGGCTCGTGCTGTATATGTAACAATAATGAAAAACAATTAATTTATAGATATGTATTAATGGATTTTAAAACCCGTTGCTTAGCAATCAGCTAGCGACTAAATATGAGTATGAAAGGCGAAAGTATCCTTTGTCCATACGATAATTGACGAAATTGGAAATAGGTGTGGATTTTTAATATCAAATAGTATGAAAATAGCATATTTATAGTTATAAAATATTACTGATAAGTACATATGCATTATACATATGATTTAAATGGAAAAATGATATGATATTTTACCCATCGTTTATGTATCGTTTAGACATTTTACCTCGCTCGTCCATTTCCGAACATTTTCCGGAGACTCTTTTCTTGATATGGACGCAGTACCGCAGTCGGCTTCAGGTCTATATTAATGTCAGGATTCACTGTATCATTACGAAAATCGTACTCAGCAAGAAGAGGATACTCCAATTCGATACAGCGTTTTTGTATTACCTAAAAAAAAAGAAAACCCCATATGAAATAATTTTAAACAACATTTCTAGTGTGCGATGCATGTGTGCGTTCGTGTACAAAAAAAAATATAGTAAAAAATATAGAAGCACCTCAATCTTGTCCGGATCCACTTCGAAAGCTACTGCTGTGTTCTTGGCCGTAATATCGGTGGTCTCATCGTCGTCATCATCTTTGTCTAATTGTTGGTAAAATTGGCTAATATCTTCGGGAACAGCTCCATTAGCTGCTGGTTTGTCTTCTCCTAAAAATTGTAGTTATAATTTTATGGTTTTTCCTTGAAAATTTATTTCGCTAAATATAAATGTGCATGCGTATTTGTGTGTGTGTGCATGTGTGTGTGTGTGTGTGTGTGTGTGTGTGTGTGTGTGTGTATGTGTTGTACCGGGTTTAGCGGCGAGAGCGGGTTGAGCGGGTTGCGTGGGAAGCGCGGAAGCCAGAAGCTCATCATCTCCATCACGCCGCAGCCGGCATTGCTGCACCACCGGGTCGCGCAACAGCTTCTGGAGCACGTCCACATGCTTGCTCTCTACTAGATACCTAACCCAGTGATAATGGCTTATAAGTCATTGTAATAAATTTTGTTACGAAATTTTATATAATAATACAATAAGTGCATTGCAATTTTTTGTTATTAGACCGATACTATGATTAGTAGCTAAAAAATCTTTTAAAATAATTAATTAGTAGGTACTGTAAGGAGGTGCGATTAGTAAACGAGTATTGGCTGTAATATAAATGTGCGAGCTGGCTGATGACACTTTTAAAATAGATGACAGCTCGTGGAAGGGGCATTCATTATTATAAGAAAGAAATAATTGAATATTAAGATTGTTTGCATAGTATTTTTCAGCCATCCTTGCAGTATTTATTTTTATAGTAGAAATTTTTTTATAGATTTTTACTCAACTCACCTGTTATGTTTTAAAACAAGTTTAACTTTTCCATAAGACAGAGTACAAAGTTGAATGAACTCTATAATGCCGGCAGGTATAGTGCATTTGCTGAGCCTCTGCAGATATTCTACAATATCATTAGTTTGCAGTCCTACAGATACAGCTGCATATAAACTGTATGCAGTTAACTTGTACTCATGTATGTGTTGAGGCCTAAAAAAAATACATTATTATTTAGTGCCTGAACGAGCCTGCCAGTTCTACATATGTTAAATTTATTAGTCACATCATTATGTTTTATAGCTTGACTATCCTTTAAACTTAGGCTAGATAAAACAAAAAGTATTTTTCAAATTAGACAGGTAGATGCTTAGATTATTATAAATTCAAACAAACAAATAAACTCTTCTGTTATCTATTTTAGAAAAAAAAATACATGAATGTAGATGAATATTGCACATATTCAAACTTAGAGTAAATAATTTTTTCATACCTGGAGACGGGTTCAGCAATGGCTATGAGAAAATCATGGGCATGTTTATAAACAGGTGAAAATGCTTCAAGAAATATGTGGCCATTTGGTGCTACCCATAGAGGACGACTGGCATTATCTGGTTTCAACTCCATTTGACTTCTGTTAAGGGAGATATTTAAATTAAAAATCAATAATAATAAATAATTTACATCAACGGAAGCAAAAGCTAGTAAACTATTTTTTCAGTTTTATATTTAAATGCATTTAAATGAAGTATAACAAAATTATTATCTTCTAAACAAGCAAACCTGTAATCTTTTGCACCAAATTCATCTTCTGGAACCTGATCATTTTTCTCAGCATCCTGCATAGCTGCCCCTGGAACCCCTGCATTTTCTGGATTGTCATCATCTACTAGGTCTATTGTAACATCTTCTTCTATTTTCTTTTTCTTGCCTGAAAAATTTGACGTGTTTAGAATTGATTTATGGTTTGTTTCCAATTACCCATAGTTGTGTAATCCTTTTTTTCAATATTAGAAATAAACTGTTAAATTTTTTTAAGAAATGTTTCTTATTAACATTCGTTAAAACTTCAGATATATTTTATTTAAATTTTTGTACTATGTACTGTTGTATATACAAAATATTTAGAAAATTACCTGATCTATCATTTCCACTCTTAGAATCATACTTTTTAATTTTCTTTGGTGGACCCATAGTGTTTTACAAATATGAGAATAAATAGAACTTCTCTGAAAGAAGAATTTTGTATTAGTATTGTGTAAAATATATATAATTAATCATTTTATTTGAACAATATCCAAACAAATAAAGCATCTTTATATATAAAATTTTATAAATGGTACTTACGTCAATGATAACTTTTAGTTATAACATAAATACTAATAAAGTGTCAAATGAATAACAAATAAAATTTAAGCATTAAGGTATCCTTACTTTCAAAACACTACTAGTTGAATATTATACACATTTCAAATACATGTCTTTTAATTCTTATACTATGTTATCCTTTTTATTTATTTGTATTTAATTTCCAAATTTTAGTAACTTTTATTTTTATTTAAACTTTAAAATACTATGTAACTTGGAAATATAAATAATTCAATTTTGTTCTAAAGGTTTGATTAAACAAAGTAACTTTATTGCAATGGAGTTGTCAAATGTCATCTTTGGCAGTTTTTTTTTTAATTTTATCTTACGGCTCTGGATCACCTATAACTATAATTTATCATTTTATCCACATACCTAAATAATAATAATAATATAAATTATTCGAAATGTATCCATATTTTTATGAGTGACCATTACTTAATCAATGTATCTTAATAATTTTTTATTTTCTTTTAACTGTTTTACCCATTTGATGACTTTGTAATACACTTAATTTGTAACAGCTGACTAATTATGCTATAAGACTGATTATAATATTATAAGACATCTTGTTTTGGTAGGTGTATTTTTGGGGGTTAATTTAAAAAGACATCCCCAAAAAGATTATTTTTAGCTTTTTACCAGTTTTGAGATCATAGAAATTCTAAAAAATATATATTATATTTATGGATAACTATGTACAGTTTCAAATTCATAAAAATATCTTCTATAGATACTTAAAACAATTTTGTTAATGGATAACACCCTCATTATTCCTTAACTAGAGGTGATAAGGATATGATATTGTATAGCTATTTTAAATGAATAAAACCAAGCTAAGTACACTTTATTAGTTTGCCTTAGCTTAACCAGCCAGACTTTTTAACAGTTTAATGTCTTTTTAAATTATGTAATTATTTATTGATGTTTAGTTAGTAAATTTTTATTTAAAATTTTGATTTATTAAAAAAATACAGAGATAAAGAAAAGACAGCGAAAAGTATTTTAAATAATGGGTCTTATCACAACAACTAAGCTTAATATTACCTGTTTATTGCCTGACATTTTAACGAAGTTACACCTGTTATGGTATCATTTCAAAAATATATACATTACTAACATTTTCTACTTTTCCTTACCCTTACAGTGACACTCACGCGATCAAAGCCAATCTAATGATGTATTATTTAGCAAAATTAGGTAAGCCGTTGAAACATTGACATACATACATAAAGGTCAAATACATACTATTCTTTTTGATTTTACCGAACTCGGATACAATTTTATTATCTTATCAATTAAGTCCCTTTTTATTTATTCATAGCCTAGATGGCCTAGTGTTTAGACCACGTCAATCTCAACCAGTGATTATGGGTTCAAACCCTGGTTAGCACCACTGATTTTTTTAGTGCTAAATTAGTGTTTAAATTCATCTCGAACTTGGTGGTCAAGAAAAACATTGTTAGGAAACCTGCATGTGCCGGGAGAAATTCTGATGGATGTATATCTGCCAACCCACAGTGGAGCAACATGGTGGTTCAAGCTCTAAGCCTTCTCAATAGGAGAGGAGGTGTTTGCCCAGTAGTGGGACATTTACAGGCTGTTACTTTACTTTTTACTTTTTTATTTATCCAGAACCTTTTACCACAATTATTGGAAATTTACTGCTATAGAAGTTGTAGTATATAGAAAAACTTTTCCAATGATATATTTGTTACTATTATTGCTAGACTGGACTCTATACATTTTGGCCCATCCTCTTTTAAGCCTAAACTTTAAAATAAAGTACTCGATTAAATTAAATTTTCATTTGTTTGTAGAAAAATGTAATTCATAAAATTTAAAGTTTTTTATGATTAAAAATGACATTCTTAAACTATCTTTGATTTTGTATGTTGGAATTCATCTGTTATTTCATTTTATGATTTTTATTTTTTTTTTCTAGCCAAAAGTGTCACAAAATATTAGAAATTTAAAGATTATAGTTCATTTTACAGTTATTATTATTCATGTTACAGTACAGTGGGTGAATATCATATGTTAATTTTATTTTTTAACTATTATATCAATAGTTATACCTGCGACCTTCAGAATTGTGGCACAATAAAAGGAATTGGATGGAATAATTAATCTTTATTCCAATTTAAAATATTAAATTTTTAAACTCTGTCTTATATTAAAGGTTATTTTCAGTTAAATACTTGGATCTTATTCAACATTGTACTAAAATAGTGTAATAAAAAAATCAGACAGAAAATAAATTTATCACGACCCATTCTATAATATACAATAACTTTAGTTCGAACATATTGTATATTTGACTTAGTTTTAACACAATGTGTGTGATTTGCGCTTGCGCACATTCATTTTCATTTACACGCAGTTTATATAATTAAATTAAATTTAAAAAGTAAAAGGAATATTTACCACTTTATGAAAATCTGCATTTTTCTCGTAGATTTTAATAGATTTGTGTCTATTATAATTTTTATAACGATGAATAAAAATAACCACAAGATTTTTTTTTAATTGTTACCTTCAATATTTATATTTCTGTATTTTGTGCAAAGTAACAACTCTTTATTTCAAAATAAAATAATTTAAAATAAAATTGCGCTGGTTCATATTTGACATACAACAGGGGTGCCAGGTTAAAATATACAATAATCGTATAGTGAACTGAAAAAAAACCTATTTTCAAGAACATTCTTTAAAAATAATCATACAAATAGATTATTTTCTATTATAATGACAAGTTTTTCTTTACCCTTTTATCTTCTTTACATTTATTTTTTTAACATTTAAATTATAGTTTAAATTTGAAAGAAGACAGCTTTTTTTGCATGGGAATGGTGGCTACGGAATCTTATTACTCTGCCTTTGTTGTGTTTGATCCAAGTTTGTGCGTCTCATAGATATAAAGCACTGGACTTAGTTCCATAGTGCTGGGCAACGAAAGGGATGGATGAAAAGAGAGTACATACGGCGGAGATGCGAATGTTGAGATGGATGTGTCGAGTGACTAGAATGGATAAAGTACGAAATGAGCATGTCAGAGGCAGTCTAAAAGTGACTCCAGTAACAGATAAGTTGATGAGTAATAGATTAGCGTGGTATGGGCATGTTATGAGGAGGGATGAATGCCACGTGACAAGAAGAGTGCTAGATATTGTTATAGTAAATACTTTTTAGTTACTTAGTCTTTAGTCATATAATACTTAGAGAAAAAGATGTACGTCATTAATATACGATATGTCATAAAACATGCTTTATTATTTTCAACTAAATAATATATTTTTATAATAAACAATATATCGTGACATGGTGACAGCGGTTCAGTAAAAATTACAGAAAATATCACAAAGGAAAATGTCTGAGGGTGACGAGCAAGGGCGCGCCAGTCAACGGTTTCCAACACTTTCTCCTCCTACATTTACGGATAAAGCAGAAGATTGGAGAACATTTAGTAGTAGATTTGAATTATATCGTCATGCTTCGGGTCTCTCGGAAATGTCTGAAATCCGTCAAGTTAGCACCTTTATGTATATCATGGGTGAGAAAGCTAACGATTTACTAGTTTCCTTTAATTTAAAACCAGAAGAAAAGAAAAATTTT
This sequence comes from Hypolimnas misippus, assembly GCA_037950945.1. Taxonomy (NCBI): domain Eukaryota; kingdom Metazoa; phylum Arthropoda; class Insecta; order Lepidoptera; family Nymphalidae; genus Hypolimnas; species Hypolimnas misippus. The sequence continues at coordinate 8,123,229 of JBBEEQ010000025.1, read as the reverse complement.
AAAAAAGTATTTGCAGAATTTGATAAATACTATACTTCGACACATAATAAGATACATGCACGTGCTCGTTTCAATAGTTTAGTTCAAGAAAATAACGAAAGAGTTGATGATTTTATAACTAGAATTTACTCTGCTGCTGAATTATGTCTTTATCCGGAAAATATTAAGGAGGAACTCATAAGAGATAGAATTATCGTTGGTGTTAAAGATGTCAATCTTTCTAATACGCTCCAACTAGATCCTAACATAACACTCGGAACAGTTCTTACACGAATACGGCAAGCTGAAGAGGTCGCTAAGCAACAATTATTTTTAAGACACGAGGAACTAAATGCTGTTAGGAAGAAAGTTAGGTCTCCTTTAAGATCGTGTGGTAGATGTGGAAAAACTCCAATGCATACATTTTTTATGTGTCCTGCTAAAAACAGTTTCTGTATCAAATGTCGAAACAAAGGCCACTGGGCACAGGTTTGTCGCTCGAACAGGAATCTCAATGAGTTGGATAATACAAATGAAGAGCAACAACCTTCTTCAAGCGAACAAAAATATATGGGTACAATTGGAGACGATTTAGAACTCCAATACAATTTTATTATAAAAAATGACCCTTGGAGAGTAAATTTAAAGTTGCAGGACAAAACGATGAATTTTAAGATAGATTCTGGAGCGGACGTTTCAGCTATTGGCGAAAAACATTTTAATAATTTAGACAAAATATCTTTGATACCAACTAAATCAAATTTAAAAGCAGCTGGTCAAGGTATTCTTAATGTTCTTGGTAAATTCATTGGTTTAATTACTTGGCAAAATAAATGCATAAAAACTGATATTTATGTAATTTCGAAATTAGAAGAGCCACTACTTGGTAAGCCAGCTATAGAAGCCTTAGGAATATTAAATCGAGTCAATACAGTAACATCATCTTTAATTGCTATTGAAAATTCAATTGAAACATTGGATTTGGATTCGTATTGCAGTAAATTATTTACAGGTCTAGGAAAACTTAAAGGAGAATATAAAATACATGTTTTACCAAAGTCAACTCCTTATGTCTTACACAGCCCAAGAAGATTAGCTGTACCTTTATATGAACCACTTAAAAAAGAACTGAAAGTGCTACAAGATTTAGAAGTAGTTTTTCCTGTTGACAAGCCGACTGCTTATTGTTCTGGTATCGTAGTAAGACCGAAAGAAAATGGCGAGATACGACTATGTGTAGACTACACGGAACTCAACAAGAACATATTAAGAGAGAGACATCAATTACCTTCAGTTGATGAATGTTTAGCTCAAATAGGCAACGCAAGGTACTTTTCAAAATTAGATGCCAATAAGGGATATTTCCAACTTCCCTTAGATGAAAGTTCTAAATTATTAACGACATTTATCACACCATTTGGGCGATATGCTTTTAATAGAATGCCAATGGGAATTGCTTGTGCTAGTGAGATATTTCAAAAGAAAATGCAATCAATAATTGAAGGTATAGAAGGTGTAATATGCTGTCAAGATGATATTTTAGTTTCCGGCAAAACGGTTGAAGAACACGACAGTCGATTAAAGAGAGTTCTTGACAGAATGATAACAGAAGGGGTTACTTTGAATAAGAATAAATGTATATTTCGGTCGGAAGAATGTAGCTTTCTGGGTCATATAGTAACCAAAAATGGTATACAACCTTGTCCTAAAAAAGTTAAGGCTATTTTAGATATGCCTATACCTACGGACGTGGCTACAATACGTAGTTTTCTAGGCATGGTTAATTATCACTTAAAATTTTTGCCTAATTTGGCTACAATCACTAAACCTATAAGAGATTTATTAAAAAAAGAAAAAACGCATTCTAAAAATAATAGTAAAATTATATGGTCAAAAGAATGTGATGATGCATTTACAGTGATTAAGGAACGGCTAAGTAATGTTTCGAAGTTGACGTTATTTGATCCAAATAAACCAATTCGAGTTACAGCTGACGCAAGTTCTTATGGTATCGGTGCTGTCATTGAACAATATGAATTAAAGCATACGACATGGAAGCCAGTAAGCTATGCATCTCGAAGCCTTATTCCAGCAGAAAGAAATTACGCACAGTTAGAAAAAGAAACTCTAGCCGCTACGTGGGCATGTGAAAAATTTTCGATGTATTTATTGGGACTACCTATGTTTGAGTTACGAACAGATCATTTACAATTAATAAAAATATTAGGTGATAAGCCTATATCAGATTTATCCGCACGGATGCAACGGTTTCGTCTCAGATTATCATGTTTTTCATACAAAATAAAACATGTACCTGGGAAGTACTTACATACTGCGGATACTCTATCAAGAGCTCCGATAGTGTCCGATGGAAGTGAATCTGATAATGAAGATGAAATGAAACTAGAGATAGTAGCTCAACTGGAAGCATTACCAATGACGGACTGTTTATTGGATCATATACGCAAAGTTCAACAAGAAGACGACGTTTGTAACCTGTTAAAGGAATATATTTATGCTGGTTGGCCTCAAAAGAAGTATTTATATAATGACTTAATCTCATTCTACGCATTTCGAGGTGAACTAGTAGAGCAAGATGGTATAATTATGAAAGGGCATAGAATATTTATTCCTAAGCAGTTACAAAGCAACATTTTAAAAAGATTGCATAACGGTCATCTTGGTATTGAAAAATGTAGACAGCGAGCAAGAGAATGTGTCTGGTGGCCTGGAATTTCAAGCAATATTAAGACTATGGTACAACAATGTCCTACATGCATTGAGTATAGACAAAACTTTGCCCAGCCATTAATACCGTCAGAACGACCATCGTATCCTTGGGAATTCGTTGCAATAGATTTATTTACTGCCAAGCAAACCAATTACATGCTAGTTATTGACTATTACTCAAGATATCCGGAGATATCAACATTGTATTCAACATCTTCGTCGACAATAGTAACCCATTTAAAGGTAATGTTTGCTAGATATGGTGTCACAAGAGTTATAAGAACTGATAATGGTCCTCAATTTGTGTCCGACATTTTTAAGGATTTTGCTAAAGAATGGGGATTTCTTCACCACACTAGTAGTCCTCATGCACCCTGGAGCAATGGAATGGCAGAAGCAGGTGTGAAAATTGTAAAAAATATTATTTTGAAGTGTGATGATCCTATTAAAGGACTTCTGGCGTATAGAAGTACTCCACTCGAAAGTGGGTATAGTCCAGCGCATTTGATGTTTGGAAGACGACTAAGAACAAACATACCTATAGCTAATGAAATGTTAACTCCAGCTTTGGCTGATTTTGCATCACTGGATAGAGGAAAATGCAAGAGACAAGGAAAAATCAAATTTTATTATGACCACAGGCACAGAGTGAAAGAATTAGACGATTTATTGCCGGGTACGAGAGTTTGGGATACAATTTTAAAGAGTGCTAGATATGACTGTGGACGGTTATATTGCTCGAGGTAGACCAAAGAAAAGATGGATGGATTGCGTAAAAGGTGACATGAGTAAGAAAGGAGTGAGTGTTGAGATGACGGCTGATAGGAAGGAATGGAAGAGAAGAACATGTTGTGCCGACCCCACATAAAGTGGGACCAGGGCAAGAAGAAGAAGAAGAAGACTTAGTTTTCTATAGATGTCAAAAAAAATTAATAATATTGATTATTCATCTATAGACAATAATTCTGATTGGTCAAAAAGAAATTGAAGGCATTTGTATCGCCAATAAAATAATAGAAAGAGGCATATAGACGACATCTCTTTCTACATAGGAGTCAATTTTTGGAGTCCTTTCTTCAATCCAGGTCTAGGTTGTATGCAGGTGTAAAATATGGAAAATAACATTAATGGTCTATCTTCTAAGGTATTAAAATAGCTGAACACACATAGTGATAATTTTGGTTATGAGGTATTTAAATTACGCTTTGGACAACGTAGTGAATTATATATCTATAAAGTGTATTTATAGTTTTTATAACATATTGTCTAATTAAAGATTTATAGTTATAAACTTTAAGTCATTGCAGTGACGCTAATTCTTTTTCGCTTTTATCTATTTGTAACAGGCTGACCCCTACTTGCTTGCATATTTACATACGCCCATTAGCCACTTATCATTGGATAGGAAAAATTATAGGAAAAGGTAAATGTGTAGAGTTAAATGAGTATTTATTTGATATACAGCTCGTGTGAAAACGTTATGACCACGTAACTTCATCAAAATAACGCCTATTTATTGGATTCTCAACTCCTTACAAAAGCGACTTTAGTCAATGTTATTGTGTAGGCATGACTTTGCCGCTGCGATGCAGATTTTGAAGTCAGCGTCGATCAGACGTCGTGGTCAGAAACCAGTTTTATACACACGGCTTCTGAGGAGTTACGGGTAAATGATAAATGGCAGTCTAGAATTTTTGAGCTTTTTAGGGATCACTATGATATAGTTGATCCAAGTAACATAATGGTGTGTTTGCTTCAAAAAAAGAAATATAAAATTTATTTAAAAATACTAGGGGGGCAATTTTAATAGCAGCCTTGAAAGATTGTATTTTGAACAATAAACACGAGTCCAGAAATATTCTATGGGATCTCAGGTTAGTATTTCATGAACTGTAAACAGGTTGTCGGCCATTTAAATGTTCCCGCTCCCACATGGCAAAAAATAATTATAACTGACCCGCTCGATTGCCGCGCGCTGTTTGCAACTTTATTTATCATTGTATAATTTACTTTAATAGAATGAATTTAGACATGTTTTTGAAGGTTTATTTTTGCCATGCAGAGGCGGACTCATGTAAATGGGCGACGATCGAAATAGGTAGTTAAAATATTCTGTGTTTATTTATATTGCTGCTATAACAACAAATAATAAAAAAGCGCAATTCGTACTTTAATATTCTTACATGCTTAATATTATAGCATACATAACTACTCGATGTTTCTTTTATCTTGTACGTTGGTACGAACCCTTCGTGTGCGAGTTTGTCCTAACCTAATAATATTATGCATCTAGTTTGTTACATGTGAACATATAAAAGATGTCCTTTTTAAGCTAGTGCAACATTACAAAAGCGCACGCGAGATGAGCTGCATACAAAACCTAGTATCTAATAAAGCTAAAGGTTTTTTAGAAATAAAATGACATGTTAATTATTGGTAGGTCATAATTTAATGTATTTTTTTTTATTAAAAATTTGCTTTTGCTTTTACTTATTAATATGACAAATGGAATATTGTTTGATATCTAGATTAAATATCTATTCTGTGATACTATTTTAAACAACTTTTATATTTTACCAGCATTTTGTACAAGGACAGCTTTACTACCACCTCTAAAAAATTTAAAACTATTACGATAGTAAGGTACAATAAATTGGAGACACACATAAAAAAGTTTACAATAATAAAATCACAACATTTTTAGCTATTTTCTTTTTGACATAAATGTCTGTTTTATATTTTAATATAATAATTTAATTGAAGTCCATGTATGGAAGTATTGATAATCATCTAAATTAACTTTTTCTGATTGGCAATAAAGATCTTAAAATTTCAATTTTCAACACAATAGGCAACATCGTGTCCTTTATTTTTTTTAATTACCTCAATCTTAAGAAGACAACAAAATTGACAAATAATTTTCGTTACTTAACTAATGAATAAATAACAAATTAACAGGTATTATTTTCTTTAATTTAATAAAATGTTTGTTGTCTCTGGTTTTAATTTGAATTAAATTCTTGACTATACACTTTCAAATTCACTTTATTTTTTCTGTTATTTAATTTAAATTACGAATTCTGACACAAAGAATTAAAATGAATTTATATCTATTCACTTATATATTTAAATTATATTTAGTATTGCATTCCGTCAATAGCAGTGACCAAGGCATTTCTTATTTATGATCTATGTATATTAGTTTGTCAGACAATTAAATTTAATACATGGTTGCAATTTCTAATTTTGGAAATCCAGCCAATGGCTCAAATTAACACATATTAATCATACCAATCACATTTGAATATTTATATGCTTAAACAGCTATTTACGATTGATTTATATTAGGAGCATCTTTATTAAAACATATGCAAAATTAAACAGGGATTATACTAAATGGTAATAGGTTAAACATTCTACTTTTACAGAAATAAAGCAAATTCACAATAAAAATTTATATTTCATTAAGCACCAGAATTTTTCGAGATACAGGCCAATTACTATTATCTAGCTATGCTTACAAGTTTTTATTATTTATGGACTAAATTACAGGCCTATAGCAGAAAATATGCAAGTAATTTAACAAATTTTAGCTATATCACGTTTTTAGATGACTACAGTGGGAAGTTTGAATAATTTATTATAGGAATACAATTATATGTTATCTCAAAATATATCGAGCCTGCAAGCAGGCCTATAATACCTGACCTTATGATACATTTAATAAATACATATTTAATTTAAAACTAATTCAACCAATTTTTTTAATTAATGACTATTCTCTAAAGAGATTTATCTGCACTGAAAAAATTACTCACTATTTAATTATTGTCAGCATGACAGATTAAAGTTCAGTGGTAAAGACCGAGACGGCGAAACATATTCTGAGTTTAGTGGTTGTCAGCAGATAAGCCAGCAAGTATTGAAAATATTTCAACATAAATATGGAATGTAGTAAACACTCAATCAAAACGACCTTCATATTTTGACATTCGGTCATTGCATAATCTAACATTAAATTAGAGACAATATTTACAATAAAATAGTAACTATGCTTTGTAAATTAATATTCCTTGTGATTACTGTACTGATATGCATTATTTTATACAATATTATATTTAAATAAATATAAAAGTTGTTTAAACACAGAGTTTAGCTGCTGGATAGAAATTAAACTTTAAAATAGGTTACTTAAACATGAACTGTACATTGCAAGACATTAATAGCATACTATTGACTGACCTTTTTCATAATATACAATATCATCGAAGGTTACAATCGAAAGATTCTTTAAATATTTTAATTGTTTCTATTTGAATTAATTTTACCTAAGACAACATATTCAATGTAAACTTTAAAGTGTTATCTTTTTTATATATTTCAGTCTTAGTTTTTAAAAACTCAAAGACAGTGCGAGGAACACAGATGCACACTCAATGCAACGCCATACACACCTATAACACGAATAGCGGGCAGTGAAACCTCGTCTAGTTTCATAAAATTTCAATAGAAACAATTACCTCTACGTCTAAACCGATTAAAGTATCAAGACTAGTTACGCTCGCGGCGGCGGTCGCCCCGCCTCACTCCGTACGGTCTGCACTGTCACAACACGACCCTGTCGCACATATCACAAAGCACGCGTGCGCGCTCCGCGGCCCGGCCGGGCGGGCGCGAGTCCCAAATAAATAAATTATCAAGTCTATAATACTCCGGGACGCGCGTGCACTCCGACGAGTCTGATCGTCCCGATAATGGAATGTAAGCGTGATATGATAGAGAGGTGCGGAGACGCGGCGACGTCACGCGTCGGGCGGCGGCGAGGGCGCGGGCCGGCGTGGCACCATCACGCAGGGCGGCGGCGCGCTCGCCGGCAGGAACGGGGGCGGCGGCCGCGCGCCCATGCGCACCCACCAGCGCGTCGCCTTCTGCAGGAGCCCGTCCTTCTTGCCGCCCGGCCCGCGCCGGCCCGGCGGCGCGTCCGCCGTGCCCGCCCACTCGGGGACGTCGCTCACGCACTTGTTCGGTGGAGGTTGAAAACTGCTTCTCGTCAGCTCGGCTTGCTGAAATGTTATTAACGCATGATGAAAATACGTTCATGTGTAACTCCACTTTGCTCGTAATGTTACTCTTAACAAAACGGTAACATTATTTTTAGACAAAGCTTCGAAAATGAATTAATTTTAGAATTTAATGTTAAGGACTGTCATGATATTTAAGCTGTTGTGGTACTAGATTAGGTTATAAGTTCGCGTAAATTTAGTTCTTGGGCCTTTAACATAAAATATTTTGGCATTATAATTGATGTAACTGTGACATTTTTCATTTTAAGTAACATAAATTACAAAGTAAGAAGTGAATACTTACGGACCTGATAAGGGACTCGTAACTGTAGATGCGCGTCCTGACCGTACTCGCCGTCGGGAAGCTGTATGCTGGGTGGTAAGCCGAGGCGCTCCGCGGCAGCGGCAGACCGCGCGCGCGTCTCCTGCTCCACCATCTCTTGCAGGCGACCAACCATCGCCTGCAATCTCTGTTGTTTCTCCCATTCCCTGAAACCAAAATTATAATAACAATAAAATACTACTGGCTGAATCTGAACAATCTTAAGTTTTTCTTTTTTTCCCCTTAATACTGGGTGATTTATGAAAAAAATTAAGATGGGAATAGATGGATGAATTTTGTACAGGAATTGCCACTTCCGCTGACTTGCATTAGATGGCATTTCAAAAGTGGTACGTAGTGCATCATTAAGTTATTCATAATTTTGTTAGACTACAAATTATTAACTCAGTAAACACTTTAATAATTAATAAATATAATATAAATTAAATAATATAGTGACCTCGTTGAATAAAACATTGTGTCGTCGAGACTTTTCTTGGCATTATCAAAAAACAGGTATCTTAAGTCGGTAATATTTCTGCGCATATTAGTGTATTCGCATCTGTATCTATCTATATATCTCTATGTATACATAAAAACGACCCTGAAAAAAAAATTCAATTGTTATTAGCGCAAAAATGGTTCGAACTGATTTGAAATATTTATATATATTTTTTGTTTTATTTGCCTAAATAATGGGGTATATTAGGACATAAGGAAAAGCCAAAGGCATTGTCAATAGGGATGCAACATTGCTCATAAAAACATCGATGTTAAGACATCGATGTTTTAGAAGGTGTAAAAACAAAATTGTGTGAAAACATCTACGTTTATGATCGATATATCGATGTTTTTCTAGACTACCTGACACTGTTTTAAAATACGGAAAAACCGCGTTTTCTCAATGTATCAATGTTTGTACATCGATATAATATGGATATTGAGTAATATAAATTATGTTTTAGCTATGGAATGTGAGTACACATTAATTATATTAGTTTATTGTTTTGTTAGTTACTAATGTCCCGCCCCGGCAACGCACGAGTGCAAAGTAGATTTTTACGACATCACATTATAAACTTTTGAAATTTTCGCTTTTTTGATTGATTACAAGAACAAATACACACGTAGGTGACGATGAAAAAATATCGTTCTTAAAGAACGATGTAGCATCGATGTTAATATCTATAAAAGTTAAAACATCTTTGTTTAAGAACAATACATCGAAGTTTTTAAAAATCGATGAATGGTTTGCATCGCTAATTGTCAAATATATCGAAAAAAAAAACCAAATCTGGTAATTTTGTACGGGAATTACCGCTTTGGATTACTTTCAATAGATAGCAGTGGTTAGGTGGTGGTAGTGGTTATCACTTAGTCTATAAGAATACATCAAATTGAAACGTTTGTTTTATCACGATAATTCAAGGATATACAAGTCTTATTCTTATAAAAAATCTTATTGCGTTAGGTAAGCTATTCGTTTAGAAAGGTTTTATAGCCTATAATTATAGTATCGCGACACCGTACCCATAGAAGCGGAGCAGTAACTCTAGTACTCTGGTATTTACATTAACATTTTTTCGATTTTATAGAAGTATTAGAAAGTATATTATCTACTTCAATAAATGAGTAAGATACATATATTATCTATGTAAACAATTCTTTCTGGTATACTTCGGCATTAAAAGTCGTAAATGACGATTTCGTTATGTAAAACGATCAATATACTAGCTTTGAATAATTTTACTTAGGAAAGTTAATAATTATGACTAGACACGTCTGCAACAACAACGGCTACCTGCCGAGGCAGAACCTATCAACTCTGTAGTATCTACCATACCATTTACCAAGCTCCCGCGAAGTGTATTCACCAACATCTAGTTGAGATATGTGAAAGAGAGATAATACCGCAGACATTGTTCGTGACATAAATCAATTTATCTATTAGATAATAACTTGCCATGCTGCAGCATTATCAAAATGGAAGGATACTAGAAATGAGTAAGACTTGCAGACACCCAATCAGATATATTATTGACAATATGTTACTTACAATGTGGAATGGTGGTGTCTGTGGTCGTGCCGCAGGCGCGGTCCCCCCGGCGCGCCCAGCCGCTCCATGCCCGCGCACCCCGGCACTTGTACCGAGAGCATCTGTAAATCACAACACACTGCTCTCACTTATGTGGCCCTCCTCATAGTGAACACTGTATTCAATATGCAATTCTATATCGATACCTCAATTGGCAAACCAGCCAGTTCCATATTAGCAATTGTTACAGGAGTTACGAAAAACAATATTTTTATGGTACTATAGGTATGTATTTAATATCGAAAAATAATAACTAAAATTTATAAACAAAGGTTGAATTGATGTTTTAAAAATATATATGATATTTCCTATATCCCTTGTAAAGTATAATTGATATGTTTGGTGCCGACACCGACACCGATGTGAAATTATCCGATTTACGAATTAAGGTATCAATTTTACTTTTCAAGTATTTTTGGAAAATGTTTTTAATATTATTAACTAAATTAAACAAAGTACCTAATTTTAAGAAAGTTCGCAATTATACTGCTAGATTTAGTCTTGATTTAAATATAAAGCCTTGATTCTTTACAATTAATCGAGTAGACCTCGTGTAATATTTCGATTTAACCCTTCAATCCATCACACATATATATTTTCAATTAATAACGAAATGGAAGTGACGGACGAAGTCATAGCTAAGCATTTTGCATTTAATTTAATCTCTAATTTGCCATTATGTAAAAATAAAAATTCTTTCAATTCTTTTTTGTTGTTTAAAATGTAATGTAGCAAGAAATATTTTATGTACATCTTAACACCCTTCTTTACAGGAACATTCGCGTGCAATGTATCAGTTCAGATTCGAGCATTAGATCATTCATCAGCATCAGTGTGTAAGGAGAATTTAACATTACAGTGCACAATCTGTAATGATACCATTTGTAATATTAGTGGTATGTATAAAATGTGTAACATTATTGTTATATTCATGTATACAATAATGTTGCAATGCAGCAAACAGTGTGATCGCTTTGTCTGACATTGCAAAATAAAACTGATTTATCTGTAGGCGAATGTTCAAAATCGAATTTGGATTGTTACATGACTGAATCGGTAAGGAAGTGCTTTAATTATACCTTCGATATTATACGGAGAGAACAATTTATTCATCTAACATCAATACCAGGGCTTCAGATAGGAAATTTATGAAGTAAACATTGGAATACATTTTGCGTACTCCATTAATTTGTAAATGACAAATCATGGCTTTTATGCACGCCGTATATGTTAACATCAAAATAACGATAACAAGAACAAATAAAAATATTCTGTAATTAACTTACTTACAGGAGTTATTTTGTAATAAAATGGCATAAATATGTGATAAATTCTGATGAAAAGACTATTTTGTTGCTTGTACGTCTCGTATTACATATAATTTTCCCAATATGAGTTTTGATAGTTTTCGATAACGTAATTTACGAACGTACTAGTGGTAAAGCTATTTACTTAATTCAATGACTAATTTTGAATGAAATAATTGTAATGTATTTTATACCTTTCAGTCTATTACCGTAGTTAACTTTTGGATTTATAATTTTTGTTCTTTGACAGTAAGTGATAATTTATTTATTTATATATTAGGCGGACTAGTGCAATGATATGGCGTAAATAGTGTACGAGTATTTTAAATACATAGTGGCATAGGATGTCAGATAATGGAATTCTACGTATTGGTTTACTAGTAAGCCTCTTTAAATTTTTTGGTTAAAGGATATGTCAAACCTGAGGTATAATTGTTGAAAACATTATCTATTCTGATAGCTAATGTTTTATTATGACATGCAATATTCTTAGTTTTATCAAAATCAAAATATTTTTCTATTAAAACGCCTCTTTTAAGTATCGAAATGGGCTATATTTGTTGTTTTGTCAATTATCTTTATTGATTGTATCCTTTTTTTTAATATTGATTGATATATTATTCTGTAACAATACTTATAAGTAAATTCACTTAGTGTACACCGATAGTTTGAGATGTGGAGATAGAAATATAAATAATAATACCATTTAATAAGGATCTACTACAAATTCTAATTGAGCTTTGATTGAGCGATGTAGCCACTGTCAAATTATCGTTATCTTTAAGATTAATAAATGGTAGCGACCATTTAGGTTGAAAACTGACCTGAATTTAAAATATTTCACTAAAAGAGAGTATATATCATACTGTTCTTGAGTAATATAATAAGCCTACATTATCTTTAGAAAAACATTTTAAACATTATCGATCCAAGTCATTTGCCTAGGCTTTCGATTAAATGGCAGAATAATATTTAGACCGTTAGTTAAACTGTGCCAGATAGTAAGGGGTAAAATTAAACAAGTCGGCAGGTACAGAAGTTGTGTATCTGCAGCATTATCTGGAATTAGTAGGATACACAACTTCTCATCAACTTACAGCTAAAATATCGTGTTGAGGCTCGTTGAAACGGTCTCAATGAGTAGATTGGCGGGCGTTTTTAATAATTTCTAATTTTATCTTGTTGACCTAGGTAAAATATATTATTATGTTTAACGATTTTTTTTTCATCGCAATATTTCATTATTGTTTTTGGACATAAAAGTAGTTACATTCAATAAATATTGATACTTAATGAAAATTCAATATTTTAGTTAAATTTTAAATATACTTTACTCATTTTAACTTTAATAAGCACTTTCGAATAATTTTTACAAGTTCATTTGTTTAGTTTTATGTAAATTGTAAGCTACCTTTGCTAATTTGTAATATTATTCGGTAATTTTTTATATATTTTGTTTTAAAAGGATACACACATAAAATATAGCCTTTGACTATCTAGAATAAAGGATCTTTTAGATGGCACCTACTATGATATTATTTAATAAAAAAAGTTTTACTAATTTAATTCATTTTTGGCATCCGTTTTTGTTTTATTTATTTTTTATCCTTATTATTATGTTCATATTTTTAATTTCATTAAGGTCACCCGGCATATAACCGTTATAAAATATTTACGATTTTTAATTATTAAATCTTAATAATTAAAAATCGTAATCGAAAATTGATGATAAAAATTACAATCAATAAGGAATTAATTTATTAACATTATAATAATTCAGCTATATAAGATGCAAGTCACGTAAGTGTAATATATAATAAAAAGTTATTTTATTTAGTGAAATAGTATTTCTTCATTTAATTTTTTTTTTAATTCTTCTCAATGCATGTTTTAAAATTAATACTTAAATATATCATATTTTAACGATAGAACTAAAACTGTTAAACTTTTACGAATACACTAATTTATTCATTAAAAGTTTATCAATAAGAATGTTTAATATATTATACTCTGCATTTCATTTAATATTTAATAATATATTTTACATTTGAAATACATATTTCATATAGACAGCAGCATAAACAAAGGAAAATGTAATGCAACTATATCACCAACACTGATTAGAAAAATCTCATCTGTATCAATTATAATTATTAAAATAAATTTACTTGTGCATGTAAAAACAAAATTTTTTAGAGTCAAATATAATCCTTCTTCCTTTGTTTTACCTTTTTATGAGAATAGTTTTTACATAATTTGATTACACAAAACATGATTTTTATTCATTTTGTTGGGAGTAAAAATACGTCTTTACCAGTTGGGATGTTAAATGACAGCAGTATTCTGAACACTCATGAATTTCTTTACTTCTAAATTAATAACATTTAAACTTGACGGAATAAGTATCTAGACGAAATATGATCAAAGCTCTGTATGTTAACAAAGTTGGAAACATCTAATCAAGTCTACACAATAACAAATTTTTAGTTTTTAAAAATTATATTATTATTTTTATTAGATAGATATCTGGCCAAAAACCCAAAACAATTTATGCTAGGTGTTCGATTCAATTAAGTGTAATGGTCTCAACTATTGCAGTATGCTGAGCAAAACACAAAATAATGTATTAGGACAGTCATTTAGATATTTATTTAATATTATTATGAAATGTGGATAGATATCTTATAACTTCTAAGAATCTTGTATAGACTTTACTAACAACTTTGCTTTATTTATTATATATATAACTTTATTTTATTAAGAAAAAAAAATGTAATAATCATGAAAAAAGTAAAATTAAGTTTTTTATAAAAAATTTAATATAAGTTAACAATAGGTATGTTATGTAACCATTAACCATTTTGGTTTTAAAACTATAAATCATTAGAGATATTAACATTATACTCTTATATTTTTCATTCAACTGTATCATGCAAAAGTTTGGACTCACCTCACATTCAGACAGACTGAAGTGAATCAACCTACGCAGTCATAGTATAATGATGTATAGGTACGATTTTTTAAATTTACATTGATTATTGACATTGAACTTTAGAAATATTTACAAGCTGTGGTTATGTTTATTGTGAGGTGTATCAAATTGTTCTCAATTTTAATGTTTTTATCTACATATATAGGTTCATATAAAAATTCAGCTACATATGTTTGTTTTTGCAAACTCGAAAAGTAATCAATGGATTGACATAAGCTTTTACATAACATTGCATTTTAAAAGACGAGTGTCTTTATATACTTTTGTTGTCTACGACTATAGATAGAGTTTTATAAAAGAACATCACCTAGGCCTGGCTGGCAACACCTGAGTCTGCAACATAACCCTTCTGTTGCCAGACTAATTATCTGCTTTTTTTATTTATAGGGGGCGAACTGCCATAGCAAGCCTTATTGATATAATGTATTTTTCTATTTTGATAACTTATATTCGAATTAGCCGACCATATGGCTGTAGCCATATGTTGAGTGGCAATACTTTTGCAGAGCAATTACAAACTTTATTTTCTTAATGTATATATAATATTAAAACAGTTTTAATGAACTAATTTTTAATGGAAGATGGAAGAAAGAATATGTCAAAATAATATTGCATATAAATAGCTATAGGAGACTACCAACCAAGATTAGTGTAATTATAGCTAATATACATATTAAAATATACATTTATGTATAATATATAGTATTTATATATAATATAGTAGAAGTAAGTAGAATTTTAAGTAAGTAAATTATAGTGAAACCAGAAGTCATTTGCAGAATTATTTATAATTGGTACAAAATAGGTTTTTAAACAGAATTTAAGATGTAAGTAGCATTACCATTCTCAGAACAAGCTTACTAAGACTTTCAGGGGGTGTAA
The DNA here is from genome assembly GCA_037950945.1 of Hypolimnas misippus. NCBI lineage: Eukaryota > Metazoa > Arthropoda > Insecta > Lepidoptera > Nymphalidae > Hypolimnas > Hypolimnas misippus. Next base: position 8,107,859 of record JBBEEQ010000025.1, on the reverse strand, counting down.
AAATTGATAGATGTTAAAGAAAAGTAAGCTTCATGTTTAATGATTTTTGTAGAGTATTAAAATTTTTTTGGAATTAACTTTTTTTTGTATAAAAAACAGATAGCTCAACAGACATTTTCTTACCTAAAAATAATTACATATGGTTATTTCTCTATCCCTCTAGAGTATTTTTTACTATCAATGAAATGTATTCTACATCCTTCTTCCTCCTCTGCACCTCTCTCCTCAACCCCCAACAATGTGTACATAAAGTTTTATAATGATCCCTTAAGTAGTTATGGTGTGAAATCAACAAACAAACAAAATTGCAGTTGTATTTATAATATTAGTTAGGATTAAATGCGATCCAATAATATAAAGTTATGTTATTATTTAGAATACAGATACAATTATTGCTTTGCATAACATTTTTAACTATATTTTTTATTTATGTTAAGAAATTTTATAAGTTATCAATTTTTAGTTTTCAATCTATAAAAGAAATCTAACATCTAGGAATTGATAATACAAGACATTAGCAGTTACTAGAATGATCATTTTATTTGAATTTATAAATTATAAATACATAGTTTTAATAAAAGCCATGATTCTTGATATAATAATGATTGTATAAAATGGAAATAATAATATATTTTAAAAATAAATATATATATAATCTCTTATGAATAGCATAATTTATATGCATAATATAGTTTAGTTGTTGATTTAACACATTGGAAAGAATAAAGTTACCAGGTGAGTAAATTTAAAAGAAAATGAATTAAATTTTGATTTTGACTTTTGATAATATTAGAATTTAGAATAAAAAGTCATGTAAGATTTATTCTCAACTTCTTGAAAGTGTCGAGAGTGTGTTGTTATATATGTGATAATAACTCATCAGATTTAAATTAAATTTGATATGGAAAGAACCTATGCCTACAATTAACATAAACCACATTTTTTATAAGATTAAAACCAAGGAGTGCAGAATATCTTAATTTTTTATGACTTATGTTAATATTTTATAAAAATTAAAAGCATTCATAAAAAATTAAACCATTGCTTAATTTTAATTCTATTATTTACATTAGAAAAAAATTTTATTGGATAATTACAATTAAAGAAACATTGTGTTAATGAAATTATTAAATCTTTTTTGCTTTTATTGATATATTTAGATAAGCCGAATAATAAGTATATTGAATAGAATATAAGAAAGCAAATTTTATCGAGTTGGCATGTCACGACTATCGCGAGAGGTGATTACGGAACTGTCTGTCATGAAAATTTATTTAAATTCACACAAACAACGTCTGGGCGTGACGTCGCTATCGGCGCGGCTCTTATCACTTGGCACGCTCCCGCCGTCTCGCGGCCGTCCGACTCTCAGCCGCTTTGGGCCAACTCGCGTCTCGCAATCGGTAATAATGCAAACATTTTACTCAACCTCAATAAAAATGGTATTTAAGATATGATTTCCATTTAATCTTTATCAATCGCAGAGATGATAAAGCAATAGATTCACCTCATATTATACTCGGATGAAGAGAGCAGTTTCATATGGTGTCGTTAGAAAAGTAAACAAGGTGATGTATGCTTAAAACTTACTATTTGAATTAGTGTTGGCCACAATTGTGTACGTTTCCAGTACTCAGGATTGTGTTTCTATCAACTCCGATGACACGCCGTTGGTTTCACTTGTAGATAAATCGATCACACTACCATGGTTAGAACGAGCTTGTTTTTTATTACACTGCCACTCATTTTTGCAAATTTGTTTAAAAAGATTAAAATATTTTAAACAAAACAATCACAGGGCAAAACACGGAGATTACAACACCCGTAAAACGCTTTTACAATAATTAACTATCATTCACTAATAAATAAAAATATGGTTTTCAATGTAATAACACTATAAAAATAAATATTTTATAAAACAAAGATAACATATAAATTCCACTATCGCGAATTTTGTAACAGAGTTGCTAAGCACTCTTTTTTTCATATTGGCAGGAAGACGCCTGCCATCGGGCGAGTCTTGTTGTTCAATGACGCGGACGCGGCCGCGCCGCGCCGCGGTGTTCGCAGTCGCGTAGCGGGGAGATCGGGCGGGTGACGGTGCACCGGCTGCCCCGTGTCGGCGCACACAAAGCAATGCCGTGTAGTGTTAATTTCGCACACATGCAAAGAATCTGTCTAGTTGCATTCGTGTGCTCATTCGAAGGCCTGATGATATGATGATATAAGAGTGTGTGAGTTGTACTAACGATAGCGAGTGTATCACATGTGTACATAAAGAAGCACACACGTATAGAAGACTCGATTGCTGCCAGTGCCACCGCCTCGTTTATGTATGCGCACCTATAATTGTAAGCGATGACGCGTTTTGTCGGCTCGTGAGACGAGACGGTTGGTATTGCTCAATGATTGAGCTGTACTCGGGAGTCGTACGTAACAACTAACAAACACTAACATAATAGAAAAAATTAACATTGCTCTAAAATTGAATGGTATAAAATGAGTGAAAAGATTTATAAGATCGTGGATATGCGACGGTTATCTTCTTCTCCTTTCCGGCATATTGCCAGGGTTTACATATTACCCTAACCCAAATGTAATATGTCGTTAGATTCATATTAACCGTCTGCTGTGCCTGATGGGATTTCCCATTGGCGATGCTTTAGAAGAACCAAAGTTTATAAATACCAATGTTTAATGACTTTTAATCTATAATTCAAAAATACTAGATTACCCGGTTAAGCTCGTATTATATCGTATTACTGATTGTTTCCTTATTCTAAGTGTCATTGTGACAAAAAAATTAAGAATTTACATTTTGAGATGGACCTTTAAGATTTTCCTAATTTTTATTTTTTATAGTTTAAATCATGTATCAAAATTCACAGGTACCACTACGGTCTACTAAACCCAACGGTTTAGGTTGTGTGTTTTAGTCAGGTGTTAATTTTATTGAGTAGATTTCTATCTGACTTCCGCAATCCTTTTAGGGTCCGACATAAGCAATAAATAAAGTCTTCTATTATTATATACAAATTTGACGATTGTTATTATATTCAGTGCTTTGATTAATGCATTTTAATTGTGCTAGTTAGACACATGTTATTTCGCTAATGTCACATGGAATTTGATAACAGTGTTGTTGACCGATGTGACAATATGTGTTTTCCACTTGTATAAAGGGCACCTAAATTTATTCGGGTAGAATGTAGAGGAACTTAACTTAATTATTGGTAAGGTAGTATGATTAATTGATCAGACCAGAGGAAACACAAACAGTATTCTTTGTCTACAAAATTAACTTGATTCAATTCAATTCTTTGATTAGTGACAATTATATTGTATATGAAATATTAAGCTTAGTAGTTAATTATGTCAACATTGATAAAATGAAATATAATTTATCTTTTAGGTAGGTACATAACATACAGCAGTCTCAACAAGACTACGATTTAAAGTAGAATTACTTGTACCTATATAGCACGAATATTTAAATACATGCTTGTAAGATAATGCAAGGTACGATTAGATGAGTTCTAGGATGAGTAAGGTAAAACACCTTAGCCAATTGACGCATAAGATTATATCCATTAATTTATTTAAAATCACAAGACGATGTAAGCTTTAAAAAAGTAGTGTGGGGTGGTTTTAAATGTACAATTGTACAATGTATCATAATCGGAGTATTACGTACCTCTCGCAACTTTTTTTTTATTGATTATGAGACCTTAAAATAAATACATAATCTTTAATATAAAGATCTTATTGCGTTTGTAGAGACGTATTGCTGCGAAGCAGGTACATGCGACGCTGATATACTCGTAACCATGGTATCTTGGTCAATGATACATTTCAGCGTACGCTTATTTTATAGCGCAAAAGAAAATACAGTATAACTTACGGGGTTGGCAGCGGCGGCTGCGGCGGCGGCGCGGCGGCGTAGGTGCGGGCGGACCAGCGCGCCCGCGGCGCACAGCAGCGCGGCGCCGCCCACGCATGCGCCTGCCCACCACCACCCTGGAAGGTTGAGCCAAGACTTCATTTGAAACTCTTCATTGGTAAATTATTCTTTTTTTTATTATTTGTAGAAAGATACTCGACATTAAGACTACCTCAGAATAGTTACCTTTATCTATAGACAATAGCGCGTTTTCAATTAAAATATTACCAAATACGGTCAACCATTAACTTACGAATGGGTATGTCTTACATTCATAAGTGTAATTACTCTAATTTACTCGCTTTGCATGCTTAAACATAACAGTAGTTACGCAATTACGCAGTATTGCAGTTTGATGGGCAGTAATTTAGTCCTAACACACCTACCAGAAACCTAACATTAGTAGGTATTGCTTATTGGCATTTGCTTTTGCAAATTTATGCAGTTAAAATAAATTAAATCTTTATCCATTAAGTTTTTTAACTTGCTGATTATCTAAAAACAAATAATAATGTTTATTCGTACGAGTTGTCTCAATGCTATTATATTTAACGTTTTAAAACACTAGATACTACGTTTGATGAAAAAAGTTTGAGTTTGTAGGTTAAAAGATTTTTTTTTTTATCAAAGGTATATATTTTTTCATAATTGGAACATTACCGTTTCAGTGAAGTATTATTTTATAATGAAATATTATAATCCATTAGGTATTAAATAATTTGTTTATACGTGTTTATATTGTTTAGTGTGTTAGCTTTCATATGGGAGGGGTCCGTTCAAGGTAAAGATCCTGTAAAGTGATTTAAGTAAGTCCAAAATATACAAAGATAAAGTAGTATTTATCTGCGCACTATGCAATAGGATGGTGATGGTATAATTCTAAATCTCAGTTATGGTTATGGGTAATCCAATAACACAACACATGGGTATGAAAATCATAATTAATATGACACCAAAAGTAAACGATAATTACCTACTTGACTAATTATATAGCAGTTGCTCGTGACTTTGCCCGCGTAAAGATTAAAATATACGACTGTATATAATTAAATAAAAACAAATATACAATTTAATAATTTTTAAAGCAAATTCAATTATTTTAACAGGTTCTTTTATTATTACTTAAAATCAATTATTTTTTTTTATTTTATTTCATATAATGTGATTGGATAGAATGTTCGCATTTTGTCCGCCGAGGCTGTTACTCTCGCCTATATAATAAACGATATATAAGGAACTATCTTTGTATAATATGAAATAAACATATAATCACGTGATTTAGACGGTATAAAAACATAATTATTCTAAATACATAAACTAGCGAAGTCTTGGTGTTTCCGAACTTAACTCGTTTCAGCGTCTCGAAAGGGGATAATTATTAGTACTGTGATACAGGTATTTAGTTATCCATCCTAAGGAATATTTATGCTAAGTTTGAAGTTAATCGGATAAAGAAATACTTTTTCTTCATAAATACTTCACCACCACATTATACCTCAATAGGGTAAATTTCGTGTGTTTACTTTTTATTATTAGCATCCAGATGGGTTTGTACTAAGTATTAAGTAAATATGATTGCGGAATAAAATTTTGCATACAAACGTTTTAAGTTAATCGGTTAAAGATTTTTTTCTCCACACAAACATCACAACCCCACTGCACCTCAACGGGAGATGATATCGGTATGTTTTGTATTTTACAATTCATTATTAGTAGTAAGAACTACTTAAGTTTTAATTATATATGACTACAGAATAAGATTTTGTATACAGACGTTTTTACCCCTTTTCACCTTTAAGGGTGGAATTTTATAAAATCCCTTCTTATTGGATGATGTTTGTCCAAGTTCTAAGTCTCTACGATCAGAGGTTTAGGCTATGCGTTGATTCGTCAGTCAGTCATTTAATTATTAATTTATGACTATTATTGTATTATATTCACATTATATTCAACCAATATAATGATGTTGATGAATGAGGTACTATTAAAATCTAAAACAAAAAATACTGGTTAGGTATTTTGCGTTAAATATATTCTAGGGCAACTATGACGTCGCGTTTGGTATTCTTATTTTACACTTAGTTTTATTCTCGTAACTGATATAAAAAAAAGCTCTGTAACCTAGTAACTGTTACTTAGACAACCTTACGTAAGCTGTGAGTGTCAAAAATAAGTCACGGCCAGTAAATTCTTTCAGGTGTAAAATCAAAGATACGTCCATATAAATATGAAAAATTTATGTAAATCTTTATGAAATACTAACCGTTAAAAAGGTTACGACATTCTTAAATTCACAAATAACTAGACAACGTCATTAAACTATACTTTTAAATGCGTAAAATCTCTTTTAATCTCCTAATTTTAGAAACTGGATTCCATAATAAAATTTACTTTTACTTTTTTTAAATATTATTCTAAACATTATAATTATTAATACGATAAATAGTTTGTCGACTTCAGGTGTGAATAGCAAAATAGACTGGATTATAGATGATTAAATGACAACTTTACGGATTCTGTACAATTTCCTTATTGCTTCACACTATAAGTATCTCTCAAATTCAAAGTTAAAAAGTGTGAAAGAACAAATGTAGGTTATCACATGTAAAATACAAATTTTTGTAATGTCTAAGGTGGTGGTGCGAACCAGGATGTTTGTAAGGCCGAAAACTTGGAATTGGAATAACTTAAGTAAGTAAAGGTTTATGAAAACCTTGTAATGTTTTGAACGTTCTTACAAATTCCTGTTAAGTAGGCTATAAATGCTATATGAAAAATTGTTTTGTTTATAAACATAATTGTTTGATTATGTTAAACGGCTTAGAGTTTTCTTATATTTTTTACGATTAGAAAACTAAATTATGAACTTGTTGATAGCCACCTGAATTGTAAAGATAACTTATTCAGTTTCTGAATACTGTAGTTTAAACAAGTGTATTCACCTCCAATTGTATTTTTATTTAGATGAGATGCATACTTCATGTTAAACGGGATTTGAGGAAAAATAATACTACACGTGTCTGTGTCATTCAACTTTATGTAGGTACTTTAAATATTGAAGAACCTTTTGTGTTCTTCTACAAATAAACATATTAATTTGTTTATCTTGAAGTTTTCATTTCTTTATATTAGTGTTTAAAAAGATAACTTTTAAATTCTGTCTATATATAATAAAATAATCTGCTAATTTTATAAAATCTGTGAAATTATTGTTTAAAAGAGCGCGAATGCGTCAAAGTGAACCTGAACGCTTTTCAGTAAAATCTTGCTCAACCTTGTTGTTTGGACAAAGTAAACAGAATAAAACATTTTCTTCCAACAAATACAATACTTACTTAGACGACCTCGGCGAATGATGGATTTTACGCAGCACACACTTCAGGTGGGGATCGATGTGACGAGCGATAGATACTGACTTGCCTGATCTGATAGCATCTTTTATTGTATGGTTTAGTAGGTTATAGGTTAGAGGAAAGTGGTTTCCATTTCTTTATAGTGATAGATTAATAGGTTTATTAATATAAACAATCATAAAGTCCAAAAATATACAGCTGCGCGGGAAGGTGAGATGAGGGCGCTGGGATAGTAGCAACCGCTATGACTTCATTTTATACTTAAAAACCTAAATTTTAAGGTATTAGTTTCAGTTATTAAAAATAATAATAATATTTTTTTCTTATTCAATAATGCGTTTTCTTGTTTTCTTATTTACTTATTGTAAAATTAATTAATAAGTACGTATATATTTACATATATACAGAAATTTTTTGTTTTAATTTAATTGAATAATAATAATAACATGAGGTTTATTTCAAAGTTAAAAAGTAAAACCAAAAAATGATGGCGTTATTAGATTTATTTTTTGAATGCAAAATGCATTTTTAATATATGTCTTATTTGTAAAGAAAATTCCGTACGTATTTATGGTTTTAATTTAATCTCTATAAATAGATTCATTTTTACCAAAATTTCGACGGTAGATTTTAATTATAAATTAAAAATTCGTCATTACTCATTTTAAAAACCTTTTAAATTATGCATTTTTATAAATAATTTTAATAAAAAATTTGCGTTTCTTAACCAGTAGGTAGTAATTATGCACGAGTTATTTGTCATTAGGATTGTTGAAAAATTTAAACGTAAATTGTTTATGCCATCAAAAGGTATAAAGAACGCAAAAATATGTATCCAGTTTTCTTACTGCAACGGCAATGGAAACGTTTCCCAAACGTGCGCTTATTTCGATAAGCGACCATGTATAATATGTCACACACACGTCTTGCAACATCGGCGAAAACAAGATCCACGTGAACCGGATGTTAAATGAGATCAGAGTAGCTACAGTCCCGCGGTCGAAGGTTGCGGCCAGTCTCTTACGCCAAAACAAACGGCATGTGGACGCGCGTACTCGACAAAAATTCGACATCGTTCGCCCAAGAATGCACAGTGCGGCTATTTTTAGAGGTTGGAAGAGCGCGGGGGCGGCGGCGACGTCTGGTGTCGGTCTGCCGGGGCCTGCCACCGATCACCAAAATAGCTTCTCCAGCTGGCAATACCTGGCCACGTGGCAAGCTCACGGTGCTGCTTACCTGCCTCGATGCAGTACAGCAACCATCATCAGTACTTTTGCCCTGCATGTTGAATAAATATTTTCGGTTTGATATCACGTTTCAATTAATTTAACAGCTAGATACGTGCGTATTGGCAAACTCTATTAGATTTGATCTTGAGCTTAAAATTAAACAACAAAAAGAACTTGGTTTGTCTTATTACAACTCAATAATGTAGTATATTATGTAGTTCGATCATGATCTAGGAATAATTACTATTTGTAATTATGATTATTTAGATATTACTTTAAAATTAATTCTAATAAAAATAATGTATAAAGTCATAATTATAATTTCATACATAAATATGAAAGGCAAAATATGATGAATGACAATAGATTTACAATCAAATAAATCAATCAACGATTTCGTCGGAACATGCGTATATTGATTAACTAGTAATTTAGAAACATGCTGCAGATCCATTGAAGCACTTCTCTGCGCAAGATACGAAGAGGAAACTCGATTCATAGTGTTTTAGTACTTTATTTCTATGTTAGTGTCATTGGAATAGAAAAAAAAGTTGAAACTATGTTTTAACTTTTCTGTTTAATTAGTCACAAAAATTATTATTATTAGGGCTACATTAAAATGTCTAGAAGTTAATAGATTTATTGTAATACTCAACAGATTATATTCAGTATTTTTTGCATTCGTTATCAGTAAATTATTATCAATCACCTTACTAATTATAATTCTAACAAATATCGTCAACACTAATAATAAGAACAATTATCATTATAGTAATTGAAAACCTTAGAATAGGTACATTCTTCGTTGCCTGTTAAGGATGATTGGCAATTGGCATTAGAATTTGTTTAAAAATATGTAAAAAATAATTAATTAATCAATATGTATGTTTTTATACCAAAAATATATTCAATTTCAAAATAATTCGTTAACTTGTCTTTGTCCCTTAGCAATATCTAGTCTACTGCGATTCTATTCATCACAAAAGATTAGCGGTCACCTATCCACGATTTTTGTGATCGATCTCGAATTGTTTCTATCGCTTTTTGATGAAATTGATTAAGAATCACTTTCAAGGTTTAGCCCAATGCAAAAAAAAAATATGTCCAAATGAATGGACATCGCTGCACTTTAAACAAATTACATTTTCATAATATTTTTTTTAAACGGTCTGTGATACTGTGTATGCTCAATGAGTTAGTTTTTTCCTTAAGAAAAAGTTGTATAATTCAACAATTATGATTTAAATAAAAAAACAAATAATTAAATTTAATTATCCAACTTCATTTTTATAGGGAACTTTAGTTTAATTACGTGGTTAAATATGACTGTTCTTCTTCAAGAGCCGAATATTTCCACGATATGTATTATGGGACAGTTCTAATTTTATAGCGTTCGGAATATCAAATAGGGTAGCTTCATATATTTTAAAAGTATACCTTAATATTTTGATAGTTGAATTGATTTTTTTTTCACGTTTTTGATAAAAAGCGTAAATTTTGATTACTATAATTTTACACAGTTGTATTATTTATTTATTTTTGTATTATTTTATGGAAAGTTATTCATATACCTATGTATAACTAAACTGGGCAGGTGTAGTACCTGCCTACTTTACGGATTTTTTTGAGAAATCGAAGTACTCTTTCTGTCGAGCTATCTCGTATATGAAACATAGTCAGTTGACTACAGCTAAGCTAAAAAATACTACTTTTTATTTAGAATAACAGGAACAGCTGTCGAGAGCCAACTTTCAAATTTTCAATGAGCTGGGCTTTGTGTTTTATCGTGCAGTGCGCTTAGTGTGTCTGCCACCGGAATAGCTGTATCGTTCTACTATACATTCCATTCAGAAACACTAGAATGTAATAACCAACCAATAGCAGAACGAAATAACAGGTACGATTGATATTCCATGACCAAGATATCTAAGAGATACGATATAGATAAATATGTTTTATTTTTGCGATTTCCCTGTACAATTAATACTTTACGAACTAATGGGGGATGCTTAGGTTCAACCTACTTGCTTTCATTGTATTTGCTGATAAGATTACTATCTCATTTACTATTTACTATCTCGTCGTTTTAAGTGATAATTAAGTCCATTCCACAGTATCACAAATAAACATTCGATGCGCGATGTTGGAAAAGTAATTATGCATATTATAAATAACGTTTGTAAATTTTTTGTGATAAGACGAATCTACCAAAGCAGCAACAAAATGATAATGAATTTATATACCGACTATATTACATGCACGTGGCAATCCGTTTATCAAATGATATGGGGTGGTCAGAGGGGAAGGAGGTGTCAGGCGGGACGCTGCGACGTCTGTCTAGACGGAGTGTAATTAGGAAGGTGAGCGTAGGCAGCAGCGGCCGGCTAAGCGCCTCACTTGCGTCATATATTCTAATTAATTGTATAACAGGTAAATTGTCTTTACTAACTACTTCATTACAAGCAATACAAACAGACTATGCAAAAGAATATCAAACAATGTCGTGCCGTTAACATGTCTAAGTTTCGAATAATTCATTTTTAGTTAGCTCGCTTAAAGCAAATTAAATGTAGTGTCTTATGTTACACCTACTTTTCACGTATGATGCACACATATGTTACTTTTTCATTTTTTTTACCAGGATAATTATTCATAAAGTTATTTCATACTTAGTATATAAGTTGATATACTTAACTATGATTTTAATTAAAAAATGTAATATCAATACATTTTCATCAATAATAATTTGTACATGTGTAATAATCATTCAGTGATGGGCGTGTCTCAAGCACGTAGAGTGGTGGAAGTTTGTGTTAAACTTAGGGTTGTTTGTCAACGTCGAGTAGTGCTGATGTACGCTGTTACTCGCCTTCTATAAATAAGTAACATGCAGCCGTGCGCTGCGTCAGCTCGCTTGCCGCAGCTGCGCCGCAAACAATTGTTTACGATCAATGCTCCGCTACTTACTTACTCCTTATTCAATGGTGTCGATAGTTTATTGATTTATGTGTTGCAAATATATAATATAAAAATACGATTACAATGTATGTAGCAATTATTCAAAAGAATTTCTAATTTAGTTAAATATTTGTAAGTTTATTGTTTTCAACTCAAAATTAAAATCTGTCAATATTTTATCTCCAAAAAAAAACAGAAAAATACCAAGTAGTGTTCAAGTACAATATGCAATTATATAGATAAAACTTAGCTTTGCAATAAAAATAAATATTACTTAATAGAATTTTATTACAAGTAAAAATTGTTTTAAAAAAATGCGTATCACTAATCTATATATACATATCTCCCTTTAAATTCCAACGCACTTAGGTTGCAGAATAGCGTTTCAATCTGGGAAGTCTGTAAACAAAGTTATTTCTATCTAATGCATGTATGTAGTCAACAATATACCCTTAGAATATGATAATATTATTTTGTACAGCCGAGATAAAATTGTTATAGGCATGAATGTATTTCATCAATTCAAATTTTTAAAAATTACTTACACATTCATACAAATGGATATCACGATGACGTTTTTAATCGTCCACCGCTGATTAAAAAACTTCGATTTAAAAACTAACTGCATCATTACTTGAATGAAACTGTTCCTATTCGTATAATGTATTTATTAGAAACACTCATTATTATTTTTCAACAGACTTCTAAAAATGAGAAGTGCTCGATTCGTCTAAATGTTTTTTATGTACATATATTACGCGATATCTCCGCTAAAGAAACGATTTCCGACTCTTTAATACTGCATGTCATGTCATGTCAATTTGAGTTAGGTTGATAATGAAAACGATTTTAATTGGTGAAGGCAATCTTTATGAAAAATACTAATCTTAAAAAAGGTTTGAAGAAAGACATTTTTATATGGTAAAGAAAATTAACCGCCTGTAAATGTCAAAAGCAAAGGGCAAAGGCCTCATCTCATATTACAGAGAAGGTTTTAAGATCTTAATCCACCACGCTGCTCCACTGCGGCTTGACGGATGTCAAAATTTCTCCCGGCACATGCAGGTTTCTTCACGATATTACCTTTACCGCCAAGCAAGAGATGAATTTGAATACATTTAGCACTTGAAACTCAGCAGTGGTAGTGGATGTTTGAACCGGTGAGCATTGGTTGAGATCAATATAATCTTAACCACTAGGCCATCTGAGATCTCAATTTTACGTTAACTACGTTTAATTTGTTAGGGTGGAAAAAGTATGAAGAAATAGAACTGAAATACATATATATTTTCTATTAACATATATACATTACGTTGTACGAATATTTTACGTACTACCTATATGTAGATATGTGAATTTCTAGCTTAAGCGGAGTGTTGTCTGCATTAAGCTTAAGCCTAAAATAGACACAGGTGTTTTGTTTGTCATACGTAATATGTATATGTATGATTTGTATTTGAGATGCTGTGAGACGCTGAGTGTGAAGTGATTTAGAATTTTTTTTTGTTTTATAGGTACACCCTTTTCAAGTTGGTTGTTCAAATTGGTCCCGCCGTCATCTAGCTAGGATCTGATGATGGGATCCCGGGGATATCGAGGGCACTCTTCAAATATTAAAGGTACCGTTATACCGATTTACGTAGGTATTTTTGATAGTTAATCGTGCATTTGATCACGAAAAGCCACATTTAGTGAATTTTAACTAATGATGAAGACCACAGCTGGCCACAGGAACTTCTCTATAACAAGTTTTTCACTTTAATTACTTTAAGCCGTATTGATTTTATTTATTCATATTCATTTTTGAACAAATAAAGATTTATTATTATTTCCATTATTCAATTTATGTTCATAACGATGCAAAGTTGAGCTGATGTTGAACCAGGATAACTCCACGACAATTATCAGCCCTGCATCGGGAGAAGTAGTATTTTGGTAATAGTGATAAGTAGTTGAAATCAGGGTATTGTAACTTAGGAACATAAACTGTCCCTTACTATATTGGTAACTTAAAATAATAATATATAAAACTTTTTGAAAAAAATAAATGCCAGTAAGTAACTCGTAAATGGCTTCTTAGCACCAGCTTCGAACATTACATTTGGCAGCGACTTCAAAATTTTGTAGAAAGTATTGTTTTTTTTTTTACTTTTTACTTTTCTTGTTTCGTTTCTGATGTCGATTTATTTTTTTCAAAAATGTTTTTATTTTACACTTTTAATTATTTATAAAATGGCAACGTTGTTTGGTAAAACTTAGATCGATGTTAATAAGATATGATATGTATCTGGTACATATATGTTAAATTGTTTTTTTAATTACTTTATATTGTCTAACAATGACGACAATTCTAGTGATGTATAGTATAGTACTTAAGTTTAAAATATAAATGGTAAAGTAGATAATAAATATAAACTAAAAAAATAAAATTATATAAAATGTAAGCTTCGTTTTGTTCTTGAAATAAAAGCCGTTTAATACTGAAATCTGAAATATCGTTGATATATCTAGGTGTAACGTAACATTGGGTCATGGATGCAACTTATGCCATATTCTGTTATATGTACTAATAATATGAATAGGTAAAATTAGTTTGTATCTAAGTTTATATGTAGGGCTGATCTCTGAAACTACTTGTTTGATTTGAATATTTCTTTTGCGTTAGACAGAACGTTTATCATAAGGAAGATTATAGGCTATTTTATATCATGCTACGACTCATTGGAACACAATAACCACAAGTGCAAGTGAATCCGCGAGGCAGATAGTGTCTAATAATTGCGAATAATGTCGTGCATGACAAAATGTTTTAAAAGCTAAGGAAAATTTTTATTACTTACTTATTGAAAAAAAAAACGGATTAAGCTGTAAAATAATAATAGGAAAGGAATAAGCTGTATGTAAAATAATATTTTATTCTTTAATCGGTTCTCTTAATTGTATTGTTAAGACGAATCATAAAATATAATTATGTCCACAGAAAAAAAGTTCATTCTTTAATGTAGTTAGTGATCTATTTTAAAATGCTTAACTTAGACTACCATAAGGCGTGCATACCAGACATTCATTGAACGAATACATGTTTACGAATTGTTTACGGTACCAATCTATGTGGAGAGACGCACTCGCTGTAGGTGTACTATGGTAAGAATAGTAGCGCACACACAAGCGCAAAACTAAATTATCATATTTGATAAATAATGTGGAATTAAAGTTGCGGAAAATTGTTATTTTTTTTTATAAAAACAATGTCAGATAACCTCCTTTAACAGCTTTTTAAATGTCACTTGTTTATTTTAAATGCTTAGGCCTTAGAGCAAAATCCATAGATGTTTCGTTGCAAATTTTTTATTGAAAAGTAAAACATCACGATTATTTTCTGTATTTTCTTACTATTTATTAAATGCATTATCTTTTTGTCTACTAAGTATAACTATTCTCGCCTAGTTTAATTAAGGCAAAAGTGCTAAACACCGAGAACCTATTGGTATTGCTCGTACTAAAATACCTTGCGTTCAACAGCTTGTAAGATACATTAATAGCACTCACGAATACGCCGCTAGAATGTATAAATAAGAGGTTGTAAACAAATATTAATAAAGCCTTATATTATAATATCAGTTATGGAACATTTCTTTAATATATTTCAAAATTCGAAAACGAGCCGGTTGCATTCGGGTGGCCATGACAGAGCGAGCTGCTTTTCAAACTGGACCGCCTTTTGGAACCTGTGCATATTGTGCTACTTTCACTGTGCTTCGGACGGTGAACTAGCACTCTATTCGTGCATATTTCCTTGTCATTTTTGCGCGCGCGTGAGGGCGCAAGCGCGGTCTCAATTGTTTTCGTCGTGTTTCGCGGGTTATTTTGGGCGCGTGCGACGACGCAGCGGTGCAAGCCATTCGCGTATGTCCCACTGTCCACAAGCGCTACCACTACACCTTGATATTCGATCATCACTAATATTGACACTATAGGTGCTTTGCAATCACATTTAAGCACAAATATGTCGTTTACAGACGTAGTCCTTAAGAGAAATATAATGCAATGTATTGCAACAGCGATGCTACACTTACAATACTATTTCACGAATTTAGATTTAATATATGACAAAATAAGGATCATAAATGTCATGGCATAATATCGTACTCTTAGTACTTATTAAAGTGATCGAATCCAAAAATTCAAATGTTTGGCTACATAAAAAAAAATGCTTTACACTTGGAAATTCGGTTGCCTATTTCGACTTTAATGTCACAAAATGTTGATTGAATAGGTATTTATTTTTTTTAAATCTTACTAACTAGCTAAGTAGCTTCACTCAAATTTAGAATTCGGTTAAAGTGTGCGATATGTAATTGATAAATAATAATAAAAATTTGAGTGACCAAACTTTGTTTGCGCATCAGACAACTGCACAAAATTGAATGCAGTTTTTACAGTTGTTTTTTTATTGGTTCTGGTCTAACTTAAAATCTGGAGCCATTTTTAGTAACCGAATTCGAAAAAAGAAGAAGATTTTATGTTTGGCTGTATATGTACCTTTCTTCCCACAAGTTAATGCTCGTTAGTTACGCTATCATAAGGTGCAACTTGTTTAAGTATTTTTCTCAATACCGGGAGTTTCGGGATTAGCCATTTACGCTAAATGTAACAAAATGTTGCTTTTCGAGAAGAAATGCCTCATAGTAATGTACTAAAATACCTAAATCTGTAGATTTGAAGAGTTCTCTCGATTTCTCCAGGATCAGGATTCCTTAGCGATGACAATCGGACCAACTTAAAAGTACCCTTTCATTTAAAAAAATGGCACCAGATTTTAAGTTAGACCAGTACCCATACAACTGTGAAACCGCATTCGATTTCGTGCAGTTGCATGATGCGTGAATAAAGTTCGGCCACCTAAATTTTTATTACATATGAATTAACATAACGTGTAAAGCAGTCAGGGTATAGTCTTTATTTTATTACGCTGTGAAAATTTTAATGCCCATTATTGTAATGGATGTAATGATAATATAACGCCCGTTGTTATAGTCCTAATGGTCACTGTATTGAATACCTGCATTATAACTGTGTTATAGATAGACGTGACAATATTCGGGACTTACAAGGTTTAGTAAATAAGGTGAATTTCTCGCTATGAAACCCGAAATAAAATGATAAATGACTAAATGATTTCTCCTAAGTCCTATGCGATGTCAAGTCACGAGTTGTTAACAGCGTACTGTAATGATAAAAAGCTTTTAAAAACATGAATGTAATAGAGAGAACAGCCTAATATAAGGCCGGACTCGTAGGCGACATAATAAAATAATATTTATAGTTTAATAATAATTATCACATATTTAATAAAACTAGTATTTACCCGATTTTTGTTGATCTAGCTAATTATAAACTTAATTATTTTTTACCGATTTGATACTAATAGTATACAGAGAAAAGATTTGTAAACTATGTACCTACAATTTGACAAATATGTAATTTTCGCTGTATATGGGACTTTGTAACTAATAGTCCTCTACGTTATGGTAGTCGGAATAAGAATCGTTTGTCTATGGGCTTTTCTCGCTTAACCTAAATGAATTTTGAATGACATTTTTAGATAATAACAATGTGTCACTGTAACTACTTTTACGTTTTAATAAATCAGCCAAGTGCGTGTCGGGTGTTTTTTAAATCTTTAATTCGAGGCGTGAATAAGAGGCGTTCGTTTAGTGTCTGATATTAACACTAGACCAGAATCAAACTCAACAGACAAAGCGAGAAAAAAGATGATTGATCCATTCCACGCGGAAAAAATCTCAAGTGATAGTTAAGAATTAACATTAATCATCAATCTTAGTAGTTAAACATTTATATGTAGCCGATTCAATACGTTTACACAAGTCACGCTTTTATATATGTATGAGAATAAGATTATGTGACGATTTTCGAGCATAGCGCGGAATTGGCGCAGGGGTAGCGAAGCGGTTCAGTCGGCTGGCGGTAAGGCCGAGCTCGGGCGATGGCCTCGCGACCTATTTCCCCCGCCCCCTCACTGCTAGGCCTGCCCTCCCTCATCCTTTATCAGCCTGATAATAACAAGTCTCCGTACCTAGACGCACGGTCGATACCTCTTTCTTGTATTACTTCCATTTAATTTTATTATTCGTATTATCATATAAATGTAACAATTTCTTTACATGTCAATAAAAAGTAAGTCTTTACATCCATATTGTGATTATTATTACGTATTGTAATTAAATTCAAACGTTTTATCCAAATTCTCGAGGAATTTAGCATAACGTGGCGCGTCGGATTGAATAGTGCATTGTTGCGATGACCCCGATGTTTTGTTTATGAGACATGTGTAGGACATTCGACATACTAATACTTCAAATATTATAAGAATGAAGAAAATAGAAAGATGATTTCGGTACAATTCAAATATATAATTAAACGCTCCTATAAGACTTGTCATAATATATTTACCGAGTAAGGATACAATCGATAAAGGTGTCGGTAAGCCAGAGCATCGCTAGTCTCTGTAGCAGGTAGGATTGTTATAGCTACGTATGTATTAATCGTAATAAGCTCGACTGGGAGATCGGGACAAAGGCTATGGTGTCGCGGGTCTGTCGTCCCTTGGGCGACGCGCGGCAGGCGGCGGCTGCGTCTGCCGGCGGCAGCGGCGCGCCGCGTTCGACGACCTGCCGTCTCAAGGCCGCTCTTACACGTGCCACCGGCCGCTTCCTGCCGCCGCCATAACAAACCTCTCCCCTCTTCACCACCCCGTTTTATTTAATGCCGAGACACTAAAATGTAGGTACCTAATCCTTGATTCTGGAAATCCGCTTTATAAGGATTCGAAAAAGTAATTTACATGTAATGGGTGGCTTAAGTGATATTCGGCTTTTTCCATTCAAAATGAAGTTAAGAATTTGCATTTTTGCGCTCTATGGAATTAGTTTCATTAGACTTTAAAACAATTAAAAAGAACAATATAATATGTGTGAATACCCTGCATTGTCAGTATACATTGTATTAGGATGTTATAAAAATCGATTAGTTATCATTTAATAACATATGTACATACTTACTGCAAATATTACCGGTATCAAACAGTTGGTATAGCAGGACGATGCTGTTATGTTATATTAAAACGTATCGGTTTTAATTAAAATCAAACATATTTTGTTTTCTTCCACCTACAAAGTAGAGAATAATATGCTTAGTCTGCTGCCTTAGTTTTAGTTAATCCCTAGAAAAAATATTTATGATAGTATGTTCGACCAGTAGGATCTTATCCTAGTAGGATCACTGGATTTACTCATCTTTTTGACTGTTTACATACATGGTTTATTGAATTTAATTATGACCAAGTGATTGTCATATGTTGTATAATGACTTAGAAACGGCCATTCGCATAATGTTCTGCTGGTTGGCCGTCCAATAAATGTAGTAACTTTTAAAGGCAGGTTTCTCACCCTGGGTAAAATCGACAGGTACCGAATTAAAGGGAAAAATTTAGTTTATTTTATATTTTTGATATTAGCCGGATCTCCGCGTAGTAGATATTTTCTGCCCAATTTTCATCTTTTAATTTACTACTGGCGTTTGCTTTGCTCGAGTTTAATTCGCACGTACAAAAACACTCTATCTTTATTATATTAGTAAAGAAGTCAATACCAATTTAAGACCATAATTATAGATATTTTACCTTAACTGTTCGAAATAAATGCACCAAAGCTTGAAAGGGACTGTTTTTCTTTCGCATGTCTACCTCGATTCACTTATGTGTGATGGTCTGAACTATGCGTATTACGCTGAGCAGAAAATAAAATTAGGGACAGTCGCTTAGAATGTCTTAACGACTTCTTGTCTTTAATTTCAAATATGAAATACGTCTTATAAAATTATACATGTCACATTAATGTATCAATTAATCCTTAATTAATAGCAGTTTTTAGTGCAATTCATATCGAATGTGTTTCTTGGATAGTTGAAAACATTATTACTAAATCAGTGTAATTGAATTCGAAAAATTCTTGTTGTTTTGTTTTCGTTCCTGGACGTGTTTATTTATCAAATAAGTAAAGTGATTATAAATAGATTGTACTGTTTTATGATGGCTGAGAGAATATTCAAAGATTTAATAATAATATCATACACGTTCAATGTTTTAAGTCTTGTTTATTCGACTGTACCATACGAGAGTTCGGACTCGCCTCGTATTTGGACCATCACATTTACATGAAGTACGCAAAGTATTAAAACTCAAAAGAAAAAAATTTTAGAGAATAACATTATATTCATCAAAAACAGTCTTAACAGATGATGAGAGTTTTTTCAGGAACAGTTAAAGTGAATTTAACATAAAATTCTAAGGTTACGCAATCAGTCGCGACAATTTATGTCCCATATATACCTGCAAATTTAATCATCAAAACCTATCATTTTCTTTCCGTCGACCTAGAATCATAAATGTTAGAATCAATTAAAAAATCTCTACGTTAGTAATGCACATAAAAAATGTATATATGTTTATGCGTCTAAACGTTTTCTTTCCTTTTGCTGTTGCTCTATAGTAAAAATGATATTAGGTACGAGCGTCCAACTTGGTGTGATTAACAATAACATAAAATAAAAAATAAAAAAAAAATCGGTCAAGCGTGAGTCTTATGAGTGGCATAAAAATGTAGTGCGCAAATCAAATATTAGTAATTCATTTGTTCATTAATTATATTAAAACAGTGTTGATAGCTTGTATTACAAATTTATAAGTGTATTAATTTAGGTACTTATTTATTATTTCATTGTTAATAACTGCATCCAACGGAAACCTAAATACGAGTCACATTTTAATACATTTGTTAAAAAGACGGAGAAACCCTAATGAGATTGTTATATACAAAAACATTTTAGTTGTATCAATTAGTATTCATATCCTGCTGATTATCAGAAAATGTCACAGTAACTCTTCAAATTGATTGCTCACACGTACTAACACAATCTTTGGTCGTGCGTCAAGAGTATTGAGAAAAATTCACGACGAACATGCGTGATTCCCCTAGTTTAAGATAAGATAAAACATACAAGTAATAAATTGGTATAATAAATTGGATAATAAATTGGATTTTGTTAAACAACAGTTTTTTATATCTTAAATTTAAAGGTCGTTTGAATTATTAGAGAATCAAAGCTTAAAAATTACTCTAGTCTTTGAAAAGTTGTACGCATCAATATTATTATTACTTCTAGATTGACTTATTTCTAGATTAATCGACCTGATACTCGTAAACTTTACCAAAAACTAAATAACTATATATGTACTTTTAAACCTTTGTTCAATTAACGATTGTTCAACAAAGAAAAACACGATTTTTGGGTTTTGCTATATATATATATATATTTCTTATTTCAACTATGTTGCTAACGTTTTAACTACTTCGTATTTGTATGGATCATTTTAACATTCAAGTTTACATTATGTTACGTCTCATATATTTAAATAATGTATTTCAACTAGTAGAAAAAGTTCCAAATATTCTTTAAAACTTGCAATTTCACATCATAATTCAGTATAAGACTAATAAAAGACAATTCTTTGTAAATACATATAATCTATCGCTTAATTATAACTCAGCCATTTTATTAGCGAAAATGATTATTGTTAATAAATTATAAGGTTTGGTACTTTATATATATTTTTTAACTTTTTAATTATTTTTTTTCAATTATTGATAAAAATGGTCGTTTCAAAATAAAAAAAATATTTTTTGACCAAAACACTTTTTTTTAAATCTCGTACAATGCTTAATAATGAGAGCGAGATAAATAAAAAAATTCCCAACTTTTTGTTTGTTTTTTGTTGACTTATATAATTTTTTTTTATATAACTACCATGTAGATCGAATAAATTGTTTACTCAGCTTTAATTTGATTTATTGTAAAATTTGCTACGAACATTTTTCGTAGAATGTCGTTCACTTTTAACGACCGCGACGTCGTCTCTTACACGTTATACTCATCCGAACTCGGGATTGAGTATAACAGGTAAAAGTATCTTTGGACAAACAAGATAATTGCTGTAACTGTCAAAGTTGGAGACATGTCCAGATTTTTAACATCAAATAGGTAGTCAACGTGTATATAATATAAAGTAAAAATACTAATTAAAAATACCATTAGGAGGTACTATTTAATAATTCAGTAATAGTAAGGCAATCTAATAAAACAAAAGCCACGCATTGTTGTTGACGATTACAATATCATTGCTAGGCATTCAAATTACTTCTATTGCATTGGTTACACGTTCTAACGTATTTGATTATTAGTTTATGTACTCGTAGTTCTGACTTTTTAGAATATTCTGTATTAAGTATGTTTTAAGTATGCAGTTTTTACTTCCTTATTACGTCAAATAATCCCATAATATAACATAATAAAAAAAATTGAAATCAATTACATGTTCTATCCAAAGGATTTTAATTTTTTTACCCATAGATTTGTTATCAAGTACTGGAAATTACCTAAGTTAAAAACTTCTCAAGTGTTTTTATAATTTTCTGTCTCTATGTGTTTGATTCTAATTGAGGTGCACGTCTTTTTTTTGGTATAAGAACACTTCCTGGAATGATCTCTTTAATTTGTCCTCATAAATTGGTTGAATTAGAGGAAAGCTAGGTGTGAACAGTCAACTCGACACTTAATGCTACGGAGCAGCACGGCTCTGTTAGTACATTTCGTTAAATTATTATTCAAAAGTGAGGACAACGACTTCTAATCATAGAAATTATTGTATTTTTCGTTTATGTCGTTCAATTTATTCAATTTCTCAACGTTGAGAACGACATAAATTGCATTTATTAATTAATATAATAATTCCTACATATGTATAATTGTGTAGTCAAATATATTATATTCTCTATATTAATTATATAGAGAATATAAAAGGGAAGTTTTAAATCTCATATTAACTTTATATTTTTAAAATTTAGCAAATTTAAATAATGATTTACATTTTAAATCAATTTACAATCAATTTGATAATATTTTTATCATTAAATAAATATGTCTAACTGATCATTGAGCAATGATCATAAAGCAATGTAGAGAAAATATGAGAGTTTAATATACATTAACATTGTTCCCGCTTATCAAAGCAGTGGAATGGTTATCGCAGCCGCTTAATTGTCACTGTGACCTGTCTACGCGATAATATAACAAGTATCGAATTCCAAGAACTGTTACGCAGCAATATTGTAAGTCTAGATATCAAAATGTGCTCTGAGCTCTTGTGTTGAGGACCTTGTTATCTGCGGGATGTGAAGCAAGTTTTATGAGAGGGAAAAGGGAGGGAGACTCTGAGGGCGGGGGCTGTTTGCATGCGACAGAACCTTCGCTCTGATAACCCACATCCGCGCACCCTTTGCTGATGTTCAGTGTATGTTCGTCTCAAACGATAATATTTGTACACCTTTAACATTTTCTGTCTTATCACGCAATGTTATGTCTTAAAGTTGTTTTGTCTACGAGTCGTTATCTATGTATAGTTTTTATTAGGTGTAGTGTCAGTCTTGATAAAGTTAACCGACGACGTGTGGGCGGCGACTGAGGTTCGTATTGATTTTTTTTGCAGTAGGGCGCGAGCGAACTGAAAAGTTACTCTAATTATACGTACCATTTTAAGCAGTTATAGGTATTTAATTATTTACGTACGTAAGACAAGTTATTTTTTACTTTTTAAATAAGGAATTTCTGTCAAGAAAGGTTGGTAGTCTTATTATATACCGTATACATATTGTTGTTTGATGTACAGAGATAGCTTTATTTGAATTTTTGTGTATAATTATGATAAATTATTGCTATCAAATCATGCTACGTTTTGACGGTTAAAGGAGGCGTTTTAGTACAAAAAACAGGAATCAACTGTCGGAATATAGCGTTTTGTGATAGCTATATGTATGTGTGTAGGACAACGTATTTACCCTACTGATTGTATGTGGTTTTTCCGTGGTTGATATTTAACATATTTTCTTCTAATGGAACTTTATCTCATAAAATGATTTTAGTATTATGTATCAAGCTCATTTGAAACAGATGTGGGTTTACGATATTCCTTTTGGCAAATATTAATGACTACGACATGAGAAGTCAGTGTGAGCGAACAGAGGTACTGACCGGTGTGCGAGGGCGGATTGGCCGCGGGCGGCGATGTCGACGGCGGCGATTCGGTAGCGTTGGAGGACGCACCTGCGCAGGCCGCGCAAGCCGGCGCCGAGGGCGCATCTTCCGCGGCGCGGGCGGGGGAAGGCGGCGGCGGCGCGCCGACGCCGGACGAGCCGGGGGGAGGCGCGCAGAGCGCGACCAGCCGCAGCAGCGCCACGCACCACCACCAGAGCACGGCGGCCAGCGCGCGGGCAGCGCGCCCGACGCGGCCCGGGGCCTCCTCGCGACCGAAATACGCGCACCGTGGAGCCGTGCAGTACGTTCGTGCCCTCGCTCCGGCGGGCGGGCGCGCGTGCGGTGACGCAGACGGCGGTTAGGACGCGACGCGGGTGCGCGCGCGCTGCCACACGGCGACTGGGGCGCCGCTTCCGACGGAGCACGACCGCGCCCGAACACTATTTCGGGAGCGACGCTCCGCGCCGTCGCTGCCCGCCCGCCGCGCGCTGCCAATTTTACGTGAAATTGCGGGCGGGCGGTGATGCGATATGTAGCGCGGCCGCACGTATCGACGACTGAGCTGCGGATGTCGACTTACTCTTGCAGGGTGATCCTTTTTTCATTAAAAGGGCCTGACCACTGATAGGCTTCCGAAAGACCCGCGACGCAACGCGTTTCACGGCGCGACACGTGCGACGCTCCTCCACTTAAAATAGTCGTCGGCGAACGAGGTTCGGCCCGTGTCAATAGATACAATGTCGCAGCAATTGGCAAGGAAACAGAGACTCGCACTATCTCACTGTCTCGCGCACTGTGTTGTGAATTCTTATGCATGGTTTATATTTAGACGTAAAATTATTTCTGATATAGATAGGTGTTTGACATTACGTTGAACTCTCATACGTCGGGAACTTCCACCTGTATAATTATTCTTTACCAGGGGAAGAATTTTTGTATATTTAATTACATTATTTATTATTTTTTTAATGATCAATATTTTAATAGATTTAGAATTTTTACATAAAATTATGAACACATAATTATATTAAAGCTATTAAAGCATAGCTGTTACAGAGGTATAAAAAAAAGAGTTCCACGATTTTGATCATGCACATTTGTTGTTAAAGTTCACATTATTTGCCAGAAATAATAATAGAGTTGCTGTTATTAAGATTTTCAAAAACGTCCAATAAAACTTATGGTTTTATTATACTTACATTACATTAAGCACTTTATTTACGAAATAAATTATCACTTTCTAAAAGAAAATAAACGAAGCTAATAAACCACTTCTAAAAGAAAATGATTTTGGGGCGATGTCTGCGTGTGAATATGTTAATTGTACGTATAAACGTATGTAAACTCATAAACGTTTTATACTTACTTGGAAAATACAAAAAATATATTAGCCGTATAATTAGTAAATGACGTTAAATAAAAATTAAATTCGAGTTTATTATATTATATTATTTATTATATTTCCTTTATGACAGTAGCCGAGGAGAGCAAAATGTTAATTCTTTTTCATGAAAAAAATTAATAATGGAACTTACTATTATACAAATATTTCATCGATAGAATGATCCATATAATCTGTTATTCTATTTAGTCTCCCCTAGAAGAAATAAATGTTAAAGTAAAAAAAAAATACAGGTACTATAAATCCCTTTAAATATTTTTTTTTATCGTAAAGATACTGTTCTCTCTGAACGAAAACGTCTTTGAGCAAAATAATATAAAAATGTTCTCTTCTTTTTGCAAAATTCAGTATACACGATGTAATGTATATTGACGTACGATAAAGGTTATCGTTATGTTTCTGTGGTGTGCTTAACCAAATAACATGCTTTGGTGCTTGCGGTGTTTACAGATGTCCATGCTATATATTTGCTGCGCAATCTTGCCAAGGTATTATAATAAGATAGAATGTGTCCTAGCGTGTCCTAGCACCTCGGAGCTACTAGTATAAGATAGGACGTGTTCTAGCGTGTCCTAGCACCTCGGAGCTACCTGTACCAGTAGCATATTACGAACTGTGTTAGTTCGTGTAATAATCGGCGAAAAAATATTAATTAAGTATTTATTTTGTTTGAGTCAGATACCTAATAAATAATTTATTTCGATAAGTATGCATTAATTTATCCATTTAACGCATTGCTTTCTTTTGCTGGTCTTGTAATTATTTTTGTAAATTGCTTATAAACTTTATTTTTCACAGGCGAAAATTAAACTTATAAGAACACAGATTTTCATTACTCTTACAGGTACATTTCCATTTATATTATAATATTATTATTTCTTATTTCTTTTTATTACAGTAAATTTACTATATGTGTCTTATTTTTGACACACAAATTTCATAAGATTACCCAGGTAACTGTTACAAGATTACAGAGTTGTTTTATAGGTCAAGTCCAGATTTTTGATGGATGACACAATGGAAATTACAACGAAATGTATTAAACTACTTAATAAATGTAGCTTAATAGACTTATGCGTGGTGCGTGACAATGGTTAGGCAACTTTAGGTAAAACTAAATTATCAATAAAAGAAATGTTAATCAAATAACTGTACTCAAGGTTCTAAACTGTGAAACAGAACTTTAAATACTCAATCGCAATCCTTAATAAATATTACTTATTAATAACAATAACAAAATCCTTAAATAATTAATCAATTTTTGGTATTACTAATTAAATTCGTTGTGACTAAACAAACGTTAAAATATATTTTTTAGGTATTAAAAAGTTGAAATTAGTACTATGAACCTAATTTAAAAATTATGGAATCATTACAAAGGTACATTGTTCTAGATATGCGTAATGTTTTAAAAACAAATATATATTTATGCAAACAAAGCCGACGTTGAAGTATTATTTCAGTTTCGACTTTATGTTAATTTTCTTTTTCAGCTTCCTTATGTTTGGTATCTCGCCATTGTTTTCTTGGAACTCTTAATCTTTCCATAAATAGTAAAGTAAACGTAAAGTAACAGAGTAATGTCCCACAGTTGGGCAAAGGAATCCTCTCCTATTAAGGAGAGGGGTTGGACTATAATCCATCACGCCGCTCCACTGCGGGTAGCGGACTTAAAAACTCAGCAGTGCTAGCAGAATAATAAGAAACAAGAAATTACATATTTACATTCTTTTTAATTTTTATTATTATTAAAAATAAAAACTGGAATAGATTTCACCAAAAATCAAATTTACGCTTTATACGTTCGTACATCAAAAAATATTTTTTATTATAAAATTATTATGAATTAAATGCACTTGTTGGACATAGAGTATCATTCACCAGAATTTTAACATACTAAACTAAAGTCACAATGCTTTAACGGCACGCGCTGCCAATCCAAATATTATGCTCAAATGACAGTAAAACAACATAGTCGCGTAACCCGTTTTTGTCAGTACGAAAATGATGTTATTAAACTAAACAATCAAAAACTTACTATTTGCTTTACATGAATTTATGGTGTCACACAACGAAAACAATTTTTGGGACATAACTACATGATGCTGCGGGTATAAACTTTAATAACTACGATAATGAGTTATCGTCTGTAAAAACTGTTACAGGTATGACGTACAATACGACGTTATTAATATAAATATAAAAATGTTAACATGCTTCAAAAAACCGAGTAAAATGAAATATTCTTAAAATGTCAAGTAACCTGGGGATAGCCTTGTTTTATACTAGCTGTGCCCGGCAGTTACAGCCGCGTTATTTTGAGAAAAAATTTACTAAAATTCTTCCATACTTGCAACATTTTTCATCGATGCTCCGCTCGGTCATATCGTTATGTTATATGGCCTATAGCCTTCTTCGATAAATGGATTATCCAACACATAAATAATTTTTCAATTCAAACCAGTAGTATCTGAGATTAGAGCGTTCAAATAAACAAACAAACTCTTCAGCTTTATAATATTGGTATAGATGAAGTAAAGAGACACTACGTTAAATGATATTTGTTAATTAAGAAATCTGGTAAAGAAAACATTTTTTTTTATGAATTATGTTTATTTATGAATTTATTTCATTTTTTTACGAAGATATGTTACTATAGTACTAGAAATAAAACATTTTTTTATGCATGATAAGTAAGCAATTCTATGTTACATGTATTACTGATGCAGTCGCCATACTATTCCCTTCTTGGATTCATGGAATGGATTTGATTAAATATTTCTAAATCCATCAAAAGTTTGTTCCTCACCCTTATATAAATTATGAGAGTAAGACTTTCCTTTGTAATTCTTGGCATACGCTTCTTATTATGTCATAAATTCCATCAAAGTTTTAAAGTACCTATAGTCCATTTTTCTGTACTTGTCTCTATTTGATTACAATACCCTGAACGAAAATTACGAATTTTCGATCAATTATTTTTCATTATAATTTTGCATTGTAAAAAAATATTCAGTTCAATCATTCAATCGATAATTTCTCATCTTACTCTTATACAGCCACATTTGGCTGCTATAAGACAAGTAAAATAGACCATAGTGTTATTCTTGGGAATGCGACAAGTGAAGTAAAGTAAGAGAGAGATACGAGTATGTAGTAGTCAATATATATATATATATATATATATATATATATATATATATATATATATATATATATATATATATATATATATATATATATATATATATATATATATATATATATATATATATATATATATATATATATATATATATATATATATATATATATATATATATATAGTTGTTGTAACCCTAAAATTACAATTTTACAGTAGAGCACTTTTAATCCGTTTTAGTTTGAAAGTTTCAGGCGTATTTTGTTGTAACTTTCCTTGAAAAAAAAAAAGATTTTTGGTATTTTTTCACTTTGAATGCATTAAGCAATGCAAATTCGTATAGTATTCAGTAAAAACGCTAACGGCATTTTTGTGAACGGTCGGTGATTAATATATATTAATCACCGACCAACAATTGTATAAGGTGTACGTTCCATACACGTAAACTGAGACTTTTTCATTTACGTAGATAATCCGGACAATTAATACGAATTTTTTATACCATTTTCTACAAAATCAGTTCAGTAGTTAGAGCTACGGCGGAACACACTTAAATACAGACTTATATTTATAAATATTAAATACTAACTTACATACATACTTACGTACTAGTGATGTGCCGGATCGTTAAAAATGTATATCATATGTATAATACAGATATACGCCAGATAATACGTAGGTACATATATAGACTATCGAGTTTCTTGCCGGTTCTTCTCGGTAGAGACTACATTCCGAACCGGTGATAGCTTTACGATGTATGTAACTTGACGATTCGAAAGTGCTTTAAAAGCCCATTTGAATAGTATATTTTGAGTTTGAGACTGCTAAAATAACCTTTCTTGGCTTTGTCGTTGTCGGGTAAAAAAGAAAATATCGTACAAATTTCATTGAAAATTTCCTAGATGTTAGTAGTATAGAATAGGCAGAAAATATAAGTTTATTAAGTATATATTAAATATATATTACATTTTTACGGGTACTTGTCCGATTATTTCCTACCAAAGAAAAGTGTAAATTTACTTATATAGTATATAGAAAACCTGGCCTAGCTTTATAAATACACAAAACGATTTGTAAATTATATTTAGCTAAGAAAAGCCTCGATTACGTTTTAGGGTCTTGTTTCTCTATGATGAAAATCGTAACGAGCGAAAGGCCGCGATGACACTAACAAAGTCACATAGACACTCCTCGCGTTTTCTCGCTAACATAGGCATACAAAAACACGATATGAAATGACACATAAAACTCCTGTACAGTTTTAGACAGAAGGCTATATGTGAAGTAAAAACTTTGTACCTACTTTTAAGAAAATTGCGTTCACGGAGGAGTATGAAATTTCGCACACTTATAGTTTATATAGAGGAATGTAGAATGATAATATTTTTTAATTTTAACATATAATACAATATAAAATACATTAAATCAATAAAAACCATTACACACACCATCATGTATTTGACAAATTTGAATGTTGTGGTCAAATGCAATAGAACCTTAATAATTTTCAAACTTCTAGTTTAAATTGATTATGGAATTTAGACCACTAGTTTAAACAAATTCACTACATTCGTCACGTGACAATGCCATAGAAACACACATTCCTTCCTTAACTGGTAAAGCTTTGTGGCTCCTCTGGTGTTACAAATCACTACTCGTAGGCGACGATCATCTAACTGTGACCCACCCACTCGTTAGCCCCTATATTTCGATAAAAAAATAGTTAATCACATTAGCAATATCTTTTATGAGTTTTAAACTTTCGTGATTTATACTTTACATATTTAATATAACCGGTCTTATTGCGAAAATTATTGGTAGTAATACCTTTTTAATCGACTTCGAAAAAGGAGGAGGTTCTATGTTCGGCTGTATGTATTTTTTTATTTATTTATTTGTTATTTATTTTTTTTAAGTTTGTTCGCCGATTTTTCCGTCGTTTGTGGACTGATTTTAATTTTTTTTTTGTTTAAAAGGGTATACTTCCAATTTGGTCCCATTATCATGAAGTCAGGATCTGATGATGGGATCCTGGACAAATCAAGGGAACTCTTCAAATATTATAGGCACACTTCTCTTCTTCACATTTAATGAAATGAAACTGACGATGAAGACCACAGATGGCTACCGGAATTACTCAATAACGAGTATTTCACTGGTTACGATTCGATTACATCATGCATATGGTGAAGTGGATCTGATGATGTGATACCAGGAGAACTCCTCAATCATTAACAGCCCTGCATCGGGACAGGTAATATTTTGTAAATGGTGATAAACAGTAAAATTTAAGCTATTATACCTTAGGTGCGACCTTAATATACTTGTAACTGAAAAGTGTAAAATAAAAACTTTTTCAAAAAAATAAACCGACTTTGAAACCGAAACAAGTATACTAAAAAGTAAAAAATAAATATTTTCTACAACTTTCTGAAGTTGATGTCAAGTAAAACGTTCGTTTCGTATATTGTTTTTGTGTATTTACACATAAATAATTAAATGTCATTTCTTGCTATTGAACTTAGTTTTTTTTAAGAAAATAAATTTAACGTAAAAATGTTTTAAAAACAACCTTTTATTGTTTGTAAATATCGTAAATTTCAATTCTATTTTTAATATACATATATACTCATTTGAAATTATTTAGGGAGTTACTCTGACGATATAAATATATATGTACATGCGAGCTTGTGACATAGGCTACAAGCTGCACTAGAGGGTCAGTGCACCGAGGTCGCGATGCACCGGAGCATGTGGCCACTGCCCCCGCCCTCTCGTCACCGCACACCCTTTCACGATGTCTGACGCAATTCATAAACGACAAATAAGATTGGCTAAAGTTAAAAGAAATGCTTATAAAAGATCGTCGTCAACATCAAGTCAATTTCATGTAGTAAAATTTTATAAAGTGTTATTATATCTGTGACCTACCTATATTTTTTATATCTGTGACCTAGACAAAATGCCTTGTATTGTTTGATAATAATAAAATATTCTTTTTTAACTGTTTTTCTTTTTTATGTTAAACAATATGAATAAAATTATTAATTACAATTCCTAATGTATTTGTTCATATCGATATTAATAATTTTGTTCCTCTCTATATTTTATGTTTTAAAGATTAGTTTCATATGCGAATAAACAAAAAGCTTAAGATACAGCTTGTAACTTGGGTAACAATGAGTGCCCGCACCGGTTACTTTAAATTTTCATTAGCACGGGTGCTCGGCGCGCCGCCGCCGCTCGCCGCCAGCGCCTGCAATTACATTTTGCAATTTACGAATTGTCTTTTTATTTACGACGCTTTTACGGATACTTGCATTATCAATGTGAATGTGATGTATGAACCCTATATCTACAATGAATGTTAAAATTAATTAATTTTTACACATAATTGAGGGATAAATAAAAAAATATATTATTTTTTATATTTATTTCAAATGAAATTGACATTAAGGAATATAGATGTATTTACCCCGCGTATATGTTATTTAAAAAGAATTTGCGATTTTTTTATAAATAAAATATATTGCTTTAACAGGTAATAAATAGCAATGTTACACTATATTATTCCGTTCTACGTTATTTAAATATTTATTGTAATGTTTAAAAAGTTTGAATGTCAACTCGTTGATGTCTTTTATACGACACATGGTTTTTATACTTAAAATATGCGCAAGACAAATAAAAGTTGTTCACTATAAAATAAGAAATGAAAACGAGTTTATTTTTACTTTACAGATATTTGTTAAACGTAAATTCTAGTTGGTATATGTAAATAGCGCAAATTAATAGATAAGACGTACTCTCTCTATTTAGTTGCTTGCGATATAAATGAAACAATTAAAGTATGTAGGTGTTTAATAAATTGTTATTAAATTTTATATTCAAAAGATTAACGATAATAATTTAATTGTGTTAAAAATTCTTATACAATAATTAAGTAATCATTATAATTACACAAAAATTTCGCAGCAAATTACGATTTGTTTTTTTTTTTACTCATCATGGTAGATAATTTAAAATAAAATTCAGATTATTTATTGTTAAGATTATATTTAAATATAGTTTAAATGAAAAATATGTACTTAAACGAATTTTATTTGAGTTAACTTCTAAAATTTTAATATTGGTACAGCAAAACGATGAATAAAAGTTACTACTCTTTAACATATAAAATATGAACTATTTTATGTCATGTTATTTTATCTTAATGTATTAGTCATCAAACTTGTTCTACATAATATTACGACGCTGTTTAATAAAGCAGTGATAAGTTGAGGTTTTTTAGCGTGTCGTAGCTGTTTTCGTAACCCTATGCTACGAAATAAAGGTAGAGTTTTACGATATGGTAAAATGTACTTGTAAATCAAGATAGCTAAGCAATATCAAATTATAATTAAGGACATTTTCAGGTAAACAAATAGAAAGTAATCAAGTTGGTAGTCTTTCAGAATATCCTATGCGTATATTTTGTATTTTCGAAACTATCTAATTGGACAGTATGATTTTGAAAATGAAATCATTATTTTTATAAACTTTGCGTGGTTAGTAACTTTTTAAAAACGTTTATTTTAATAAAGACTGTAAAATACAGCTTGCTGTGCAGACTTTTAAAGCCTCCTTCATGAGATAACAGCCAATTATAACAAAAAACAAAGTGAAATCCCGGATGACCAGGAAAGGTAAAATAAAAATAAGAAAAACGTCACTTTGTCTATCATTCTGCTCACCGTCCAACATTGTGATAAGTATTCGACTGTAAAAATATAAACTAAGTAATTATACAGCAATTATTATTTATTTATTCGTAACAGGTATCACAACACGCCTTATTTTTTGCTTTGACAAAATATATGTGCAATAAAAGGTTAGAAATTACACAATGCATAATAATAACCGTGGAGGCGTTCATAAATTATTTATTGACTTAATGGATCCATGAATAATTCAAATCGTAACTTTAACAATGAAAAACTTTATTGTTTTTTAAAAAGGTTCTTTAGGAATATTATGATCTAGACAATTTTTTTTACAAAATAATGAACTAAAAGTATAAGGGATGATTTTTTTATTATAACACGAAATTTAATTTGTTGTCGTAATATGGTGATGTTCAAAATAATTAAATATTACTTAATTTGTAATTATTTTTTAAAGTTTTTGAAAAAAAATATAACTAAAAATAAGTTATATAAATTAATTTAAGCATTCCCTCCTTCATTTTTAACTTAAATTAAAGCGGATGATCTGGATAGAGACAAACGTTACGTTGCAAAGTCTTGTGTTATTTGACAGTTGTAGGTGGTATACTTCTGTATACCATCATGTTATTTGATACTGAGAAAAAAAGAAAGTATTAGCTTTGCAATTCATTGACTGTATGTATAAAATTTGTCTGTTTCATAGCAGTAGTACGAGGTCCAATCTCTTATCTCTAGTCTATTTTGTCAGAATACAAAACAGTTCTATTTCAGAAACAAAAATTGTGTTGCATTTAATAGAGTTTTTTTTTTTTATTTTGATCACTTCCTTTTTTGGTAGTCAGTTAACAAATATAATTATGTAGGTGATACACAGTTCACCAGGTCGTCAAGTCTCTCAAAATAAAGGTAGACTACTTAATACTTAAAATAAAGGCGTAGTTGTGTCTTAGTTTTTTTTTACTTTTGTATATTGGATTCTGTTTCTACAATTTTATTTCTTACAAAATATAGAAACTGTTAATTACCTAATGTGCATTAAATTAAAAAAATTTTTAGGGTTAACTCCCAAAAATTTGCTACGAAGCAAAAAAACTTGCTGGGGTATAACAGCAGCTAAATATTTACTGCCTTACTACAAAAAATTTTAACACACGTCGTATGTACGTCATACGTATAAACGCGTGTTTATAAAATCTCGGACTACAAATCCGCGTCTAAAAAAGTTTTGAGTTAAACGTGGTTTAGACATAGTTTAATCTATATATATAAAATCACTTGGGGGTGACTGATTCATCAACGCAGAGCCTAAACCGCTGGGGCTACGAACTTGAAATTTTGGCAGTAGGTGGCTTTTAGGTTGTAGGCATCCACTAAGAAAGGGTTTTTTGATTATTCACCCCTAAGAGGGTGAAAAGGGGTAAAAACGTTTGTATGCAAAATTTTATTCCGTGGTCGTATTAACTTAAAACTTAATACACATACTTCTGGATGATAGTAATGAAATGTTAAATAGAAAACAGGGTACTATTATTCCACACTGGGGTGCAAGGGGGTTGTAAAGTTTGTATGGAGAAAATTTATTTTTTTGGCCGATTATCCTTAAATTCAGCATAAACATTACTTAGGCAGAATAACTAAATACATGTATCCCAGAATTTCAAAATCATCCCTTATAGTGATGCTAGGGGGTATTAAATCCTGGAACGGTAATAATTTCGCCGGTAGATTTATTTAGCTGAAACTTTTACAGCGTATTTCTATCAAGACAAAGGGATGTATTAAAAAAGAGCTTTTCGATATTTCACCCCAAAACGGGTGCAATGGGGTAAAAACGTTTGTATGCAAAATGTTATCCTGTGGTCATATTTACTTAAAACTGAATACTCATTCTTCTTTATGCTAATAATGAAATATAAAACACAAAATCATCGTATCAATATCAACCCCAACCCACAGAGGTGCAATGGGGTAGTTTAGTTTACATATTTGAAAAAAAAAAACTCTAAATTAAATATTTATTATATATACGCGTTTAGTAATTAAATCCCTTCAAGGATGGTGTTTTACCCGTTTTTTTTAATTGCTTCTATCAAATTCCAAAATTTACGCGGGCGAAGCCGCGAGCAAAATGCTAGTTATGTATAAAAATACGCTTAGCTGTTATTAATATATGCTTAAAATCTATTTTAGCTATCAAATATAACGTGTGACATTTTATTAATAAGTTTCTTTGTAATTTTTACACGCAGTATAGCAATTTTGACAACATTTTAAACAATGTCTAATTTTTAAACACTGTTTAGCTAGACATGTGTTGAACATGTTTTTATTTGATCTTTTGTAGTAAAGCAGATATAGTTTAAATATATAATTGTCATTCCCTGTAAAAATAAGTACTCTTTATTACAATTGTACTGCAATACAACAGTCATGAACATGGCAAAACAAAGGAAAGCAAATCGCTAGCTAATTTGCTTTCGTCTCTATCTCAACTGATATAAAAACAGTATTTTAGTACATATAGTAACCAATATAAACAGAAGGTTTAATATAAATCTCCATATATTTTTAAACAATTACCGATCTTAATTTAAATTTTCTTTCAAAATGTAACGTAGTTAGTGATGAATATTAGGAAATTACTAACAACTTACACAACTGCGCTATTACTAGACCCATAAGATAAGCCTTTACATCGTGTGTCAATCAGTTATTAAAATCTTATTAAACAGAAGATGCTAAGCATAAATGTATTCAATATTTTTTTAAGTATTGTTTTAGATATAAGACTTGTTATGTTTAGAGTGAGACGGGCCAATCAATCGGCGTTATCTCTGTGGAGAGCATCGACCCGTTTGTCGCCGGCCTGTGTTGCACCGTAGCATTATCGTACGGCTTTCGTTTTTTGTTTACTTATATCACTGTCGTTGTATGATAAAACACAGTTGAGTGAGTAAAACAGTTGTATACTCTTTTATATTTTAACTTTTTTTGCATATAATATAGATGTAAATAGGTTTCAAAGGTTCTTATTGTATAGTGTGTGTGTAAACAATATTACACATAAACAATAGTTACAGTGTTTCGTGTAATTCTCTTTACCTAATAAAAGAAAAATATTATTAATAATTGATTCATATTAGTTTTAGGCTTTAATGATAATTTCAAGTGCAATAGAAAAATTATACAATTGAATAACTTACCAGAAGAAATTAGAAAAGCTCCATCTAAAAACATTTTTAAAATTGCTTTATAAAAGCTCTATTTACAGCGAAGCAATAATGGCTGATTTTGGTATTATATTATATTATATTGTATTGTATTGTATTATATTATTATATTGTATACCTATTCCTGACATATTACCCGACAATAATTCACCACTTCAGGCTGAAACTGAAGACGTGCTCGGAGCCGTGATGTCTTTCAGAAGTGGATCTGCCGGCGGTCTCGATGGTTTAACTCCACAACACTTAAAAGATCTTTTATGTGGTACAAATGGCGATGCTGGTAGGGCACTTTTGAAATCATTAACGGATCTCGTGAATTTGATGCTATCTGGTGGGGTACCTAAGGAGATAACTGAAATTCTATATGGTGCAAATCTCTGTGCCCTTATCAAAAAGGATGGTGGCATCCGTCCGATAGCGGTAGGTTCTACTATCCGACGCATCGTCTCCAAAATTTGCTGTCGTAAAATATCTCCTTATTTGGCTTCCATGTTCCAACCCGTACAGTTAGGCTTTGGTAGTAAAGGGGGGTGTGAAGCTGCTGTCCATGCGGCTCGCACCTTCCTCTTAAACTCTGGAGGGGAGGTTCTTTTAAAAGTAGACATAAAAAATGCATTCAATTCCATCTGTCGTAACGCACTCCTCTCTGAAGTTAAAAACAAAATTCCAAAAATATATCCATATCTTTGGCAATGTTACGGGGGAAATTCAAAATTACTATATCGTGACAATGTTTTAAATTCTGCGGTAGGGTGTCAACAGGGAGACCCGCTAGGACCTGCAATTTTTAGTTTGGCTATCCAGCCACTTATTACAGCTCTAAGTTCAAAATTAAACATTTGGTATTTAGATGACGGTACCTTGGGAGGTGAAGTGACAACCGTTTTAGACGATTTTTCTAAATTACTTGAACAATTTTCAAATATTGGTTTAGAATTTAATTTTTCAAAATGCGAATTATTTATTTCAGATCATATTTCGTCAACAAGAAGGGATATGATCATAAAACAGTTTAACAATTTGGCTCCGGGTATTAAAATTTTAAGTGAGGACTCACTACATCTTCTAGGAGCTCCCGTTTTAGATGCTTCTATCCCAAATTTTATTTTTGGCCAGTCTACTAAATTTAATGAAGTTTCGGATCGCCTATATCAAATAAATTCACATATGGCTCTTTTTATAGTAAGATATTGTCTTTTTGGCCCGAAATTTTCATATTTTCTACGTTGCTCCCCTCTTTGGAAATTTAGCAATTTACTTCTTAATTTAGATAACATCATTAAAGAAGTACTTACGAAAATTTTAAATTGTGATCTAAGTGATACGGCCTGGGAGCAGGCTTCTTTACCAATTAGATACGGTGGTTTGGGTATTCGCAAAATTTCAAGTGTGTCGTTGCCTGCTTTTCTGGCTTCAGCTTTTAGTTCGACAAAACTCTTTAGGGATATCATCAGCCCTTCTTTGGGTTCCATAGAGTTGTCGTATTTGGTTGAAGCCAGAGACGCATTTAAATTGCTTTGCCTTAGTAAAGAACCAGTAATCTTATCCTCTCAAAGGCAGTGGGATGACTTACTTTGTGCAGATCGGCTCAAAGCATTAATTGATGCTGCACCTTCCGCCATAGATCAGGCCCGTCTTCTTGCTGTATCTACGAGAGAATCTGGTTACTGGCTTCATGCTCTCCCGTCTCCTCATGTTGGCACTCTTTTAGACCACTTAACACTAACTGTTTCAGTTGGTCTCCGGCTAGGCGCGAAAATTTATCAGCCACATCGGTGTCACTGTGGTGAGGCAGCAGACGAATATGGACATCATGGTTTATCATGCATAAAAAGCGCAGGCCGCTTCTCCCGTCATGCTTCCTTGAAGAGTGTCATTCGACGGTCTCTTGTCACCGCTAAAATTCCGACGGTACTAGAACCTAACGGACTAGTACGCAGTGATGGCAAGAGACCTGATGGAATGACGCTTGTTCCGTGGAGGCTGGGGAGGTCGCTTGTATGGGATGCTACCTGTGTCGATACATTGGCTGCATCACATATACGAGGGACTTCCTTAGCGGTGGGAGCCGCGGCATCCAATGCTGAAAATGTCAAGCGGCGCAAATACGAAAACATTGAAAGGAGTTTCATATTTGTGCCGTTTGCCGTTGAAACCATGGGGTCCTGGGGCGAGGAAGCGAAAAAGTTTTTCAGAGAGCTATCTTCCCGCCTCGTCGAAACTACAGGTGACCGAAGGGCTGGCGGCTACCTTGGCCAGCATATCAGTCTGGCCATACAAAGAGGTAATGCTGCCAGTGTTTTGGGCACCTTGCCTCACTGTGACATCGATAGTTACTTAGGTTTAATATAGTTATTTTTAATTTCTCTTTCTTTTTATTTTTAATAGAATTATTTGTATCAATAGTATTAATTATAATATACAAATATTAAATATTATTGATATCTACATTGTATTATTATTATATTATATTATATTATATTATATTATATTATATTATATTATATTATATTATATTATATTATATTATATTATATTATATTATATTATATTATATCATATTTTATTGTACTATTGTACACTTACATCTACTTTCTTGTACATCATAAGGTTGGCTGGGAGAGAATGCAGTAGCATTAAGTCCGCCTTTTGTTCATACGATTGTATTGTACAATAAAGCATTAAATAAATAAATAAATGTTTCAACGATTATGCTTCATACTTCATTTCAAATGCAAGCCGATACGAGCCGGAGATATAATGAAAAAAGTATAACCAACCAGACTTCCTGTTCAGATTCCAACCCAGTCCGGGCTTTGCAATGTGATACATCAAGTTACGAACCAAAATCTATTATTTGTTTTTATTCGTGAGGAAAGAAGTGCGGTTGTGTTTTTATTACGTCTGTTCGAAAACACATGCCCGATGTATTTTCTGTTTATGTACAAATGCATGTTTAAATTTTTTAAAAGTTTTAACAAAATAAAGTTAAGCTATATCTCCCACTTTTAAATTTATACTTTTTTTATAATATTATAATATAAAATAACACTTTAATTTTAAGAAAAAATAGATACCGATCATATAATTTTATAATGTTAACAAAACAACTCGTATCTAAAATTTTTTTTCACAGCTAGATATATAATACTGTTTTTCAAATATTGATTTTAAAATGTTATTTATTTTTCATCGCTTTATACAATATGTCATAAAAATATCTTAATCACAGACAGCCGAAAATAGAACCTCCTCCTTTTTTGGCGTCGGTAAAACTTGTAAGCAGACTTTAAAGTTTACTTCAGTACATATTTAAATTAATTAGTTTTATTCGTAATAATTATACGTGTACTTAACAGAAAATAATACCAAACTTTGTATAAGTATACAGTAATAGAATGTTTAACTTAAAAGTTTAGTTTTTAATTTATGAAACAAGTAAAACGAGTAGTAAACAAAATGAACGATTTAAAACATTAAATACTTTTAATCGATTCTAGATGCATTGTACTTTGAGTGGTAGAGGTCAATGCGGCGCTGCTGTGTGCCGCTGTGCAACATGCCGGGCGATGCAGCGCGCGAGTGTGTGTGTGCGCGCCGGGCGCGGCGCAGCCTCCGTGCGTCTGCGGCCTGTCTAGACGACTCCCGTCCCGCGCTGCACCGCTTCGTTCCCCGCATACTAACCTCTCCTTCCTCGCCGGCAGCCCCTCGCTCCCCGCGGCCGCTCCTTTCACTGCACAGGCCACCTGCTGTTAGCGCTGCCCTGCTGCCGCTGCAGCCTCGACACCAGATGAGCAACAGCATTTTAACTAACAATGTGTTCTGTACATTTTTATATGTCCGTTGATATAATTATTTATTCAACCTATCACCGGTCGGTAAATAACATGTTATCTGTGTGATAAAATATTATTATCTCATACATAAGGTTAGAATGTCAAAACCTCTTAAATTATTTAATAACTGTCATGAATAATATATACTTTAATTTTATTCTGTCATCGAGTTTATACTTGAAAAATTAATTAATTTTCTGCTGGGACAGTCGACTATCGGTTTAAGAGTATATTGAAGAAAAAAAAGCAGTATACAGAAATTGCAAATCTAATGGAGACGGCTCCGCGAGCTGTACGAACACACTGCTAGCACAAGTAGCGCAATAAATAAAGCAAGCCAATGCGCCACGACATTGTATGTGTGGTGAGGCTATAAATAAGTGGCAGGTTAGTACATGGCTGGAACCAGCCACCTGCCGAAGGCGTTCAATGACTACACGGCAACCAGGCAACCATGCGTGCCTGTCTGGTTTGAACTCTATTAGAATGTTATGTGCTACGTTAGCATATAGTTGCGGTAAGAAAATAAATAACCAATTGCAACTCCAATGCCAGATCCTTTATCAGACTACATATTTTTTTTACTATTTATGTAAATAAATAAAATTGAAGGGTCCGTTTGTTATTTAAACTTAACAGCTTTTAAAGAAATGTAAATTAAAGTTGTGAGTCACGTCATTAGGATGGTACGTTAACGAAATGCGTACAGTTTAAAGTTTAATTGGAACACGGATATTGTGCGTGCCTTGTGTAATCCCCAGTCCCTGCTGATTCATATGAATAGATAGTGAGAAGTTATCTCGGTTGCAAATAGTTGGTCATGATAATTCCTTGAAGTCGATAACGTTATTATGAATATAGTAGAAGCGTGGTATTAAGTGGTATAGAACGAATATAACTACAGAGGTCGTAAGTTCGAATTCGTAAACAACAACTTTTAAGTGTAATAAAAACCTGATTGCAAAACATACATATGTTTGTATATATTTTATGTAAGCACAATTGCAAATGTATTTGACGAACCAATAATATATTTCGCAATACAGCGATTAGTGGCATATTAGTTTTCGGGAAAAGTAATGACTTTGCAAAAAAATAATAAATTATGTTTTTTTTTTCTTATTC
Source organism: Hypolimnas misippus (assembly GCA_037950945.1). NCBI lineage: Eukaryota > Metazoa > Arthropoda > Insecta > Lepidoptera > Nymphalidae > Hypolimnas > Hypolimnas misippus. The sequence goes on along the minus strand of JBBEEQ010000025.1, from coordinate 8,066,767 downwards.
GCCGCGTTTTGGCTTTATATTTTGTATATAACATCATTGCTTTTGTATATTTAAGTGGTATAAACGTTAAGTTACATTTTATTTTATTTTTTATTATTTTACTCAATGATGGTAACTGAACCATTAGATTAACTTTAACTTATAACCTAAAATTACTTTACAATCGTAATGAATTGTTGATTTAGATAATCGAGTTTTAAATTTCACACATGAAATGATAAAACCTGTAGATCAGACAGTGTTCTATTTTTATACACACATTATCATACCCACTGTGTTCAACTGTAATAAAAATGTACGAATACTACTTATTATATTGCAATGCACATTTAATCGTTTTAATATTTAGCGTTTTAATGATTTTATAATAGACGTTACAAAAACACATGCTTTTTTTATATGCGATGACTAGACACGTATGTATTACGCAGTTACCTAGCCGGGGACCGCGGTCGAGTCCGTATTAAAAATTCGTCTGCAGTCTGTCTAGACGCGCTCCGCTTACATTGTGACGTGACACCTTGAATACTTAGAACATACCTACTTATAACTCACTAAATCGTGACAAACCGAAATTGTTATTTCGTGATATTTCCTGTAATACTATTGCTCAGACATATTCCTGTTTAAATTAGGATTACTGGTCTCGCAAATTTGAAAACAAGTATTATAATAATAGTATATATTGCTTATGATATTATTATTATTGTAAGAGATAAAAATTCGAACAAATCGTTTCTGGGTATATTCATCGAACAAAAAAACATACAAAAGACGAAGATTAGAATGTTTGATGCTGCACCTTCTAATGTTTTAAGTATATGAAGTATCAGGTATATAAGTATATATAAAGTATTAAGTAGGTATGAGTATGTAGCATTAATTCTACAGAAACTGCAGAACATAGTTTTAATGAAATCTTCTTGTCAGTGCTGTTAGTAAATGTGGCAGGTAATTTAAACTCTCTAGACGTCGCAGCAGCCAACAGCCGCTCTCTCCGCACTGGAGTTTCCAATCGGACATCTTTGCATATTTACTCATTTTAATTACTTTATCCTAATAGTATATATGAGATTTTTATAGGATTAATGAAGAAAATACAGAGAGCTATTTAAAATGTTTGTATTAGTGGGCTTATAGCACATTTTTCTAGATACGTGTAAGTCGGTTTTAATGTACCTCACGTATTTAATTTAATCTTTTAAAAGTCCGAGACCACGTAATCCCCCGAAGGTCTAGGGATTTGTACTAATTATTTTATAGTTCTTGGTACTAGTAATAAAATTTTAATATTATGGTATAACTTAAAATATTTTATACCTAAATAATTTTAATTTCTTGTGTTCAGTCTGATTTAGTAGACCGAAGCGTCATGTCAAAACCAACTGAACAAGTCCAAACTCGATGCCATTACGAAAATCGTAGAAGAGTTACAATAGACAATGCGTCTCTACCTTTAAAATCGATCATCAGGCCCTCGCTACAAATACAATCCATTTGACTCGTTAAAACTCTAGCCCAAACTCGTTGAGAAGACGAGACAGATTTTCGGTCTTTTATTATTAATATATTTTTCAGTAAACTAAATAACCTAAAAATGAACACTTTGTTATATATGTGATATACCGTTTTAAAGAGTGATGACTAAAGCAGTTTTTTAAAGCATTCATTATCATCATTATGATATAGATTAACCTGACTATCTGCCAAATGCCTTAGATTTGCGACATTCACATTCTATCTTAATTACGTAATACCTGGGTGTACCTACATATACATTTATATTTTACTTTAGATATATTTCATTAAATATATTTTACGTTAAAAATTCGTACCATTAATAATATTTCAATATTTGAAACTTTGACAAGCTCGTCCATTGGGTTGTTGGGTTAAAGTGGTTGCTAGGCAACGTCGTCCAAAGTGGTCGGCATTCTGGTTACAAAAATTCATGACCTTATAACATATCTATAGTTACATAAATAATATAATGGTAGCAATACAAAATATAGTTCCTAATGAAAGACAAATTTGACGTAGACAACCATGATAAAAATGTGTGTCATTAAATTTATTATTCAATGCACACTCGGTTTGGCTTCCAATGTACGTAAACAAACAAGGCTCATACTTCGTATGCATTTAGGCGTGATAAGCGGCACGTCTATGTTGCGTCAACACGCTTTTTCCTGCCAACTTTCAGTTGTGTACTTTAATCCATATATTATTATTATAATTCTTATTTTTCACTGACACATTTAATTAACTTAAATCGAACGTCTGCGTCAAACTCTGTACTGCGACTGCATTATTGGCTATAAGCGGTGTGTAACTCATTTGCTTTAACTAAGAACCTATATTATAGAAATCAGTAAATAATCCAAACATATCTCAGTCTGCTTGTTGTGTTTTTATAACTAGCTGTAAAACTGATTTTAACGTATTTTAGCGTAGTAATCGTTTGAACCTATAATGAACTTGTACTAAACTGCATTTAGGTAACTTTTAAAAAATCAACCTATGAGGGATTGAAGTTTAAATATTTTAAAACTCAAAAGTTTATATCATGGATGGAAATGGACAGTTCTGCAAAAATCTTCTAATCTTTCATCCATTAAGGTATGATAAGGAATGATTTTACTACTTTTACTTTGACTTGAACGTATGTTCGAAAACAATAATTATCGATAATATCGACGATTATAATTGTTACACAGAAAATGCCATTTGTAAGTGAACTTATTATGCTAGAGATATTTTCGTTCAGGCGGTTTCATGTTCGTGTAGCAAGTCGGCATTTATATGTTATACTCACAAAGTGTCTGGCAGGTGGTAGGTATATAGGGTTAGCGGCTGCGGGCGCTGCACCTTGTGGTGGAACTGGTCGAGAGGGTTGGAGAGGGGCGCGGGGGAGCTCAGGGCTCATCGACCTCGCGGCGCTCGCGCACATATCGGCGCTCAACAAAAAGCGCCTAACCTAAATTTCGGTAGCTGTCTGGCGCAATCTCTCCCATCACAGGTCGCAGGCGCATTCTCCTATAGGTAATCGGCACGCGCGTCGACATTCGACACAGCTAATTAAGCGAACGATTGAGCGTTCGCATTTTATTCTTCACCGATCGGAAGCACAATCAATCAATAGAAGTTATTTATATATTGTGGGCTGTGCAAGCGATTTCATTCGCATATGACATGATTTATAGTAATTTCCCAAGTGTCCCTAAATTACTTAAGATAAAACGATAAATCAAGTTTGCAATATAAAGATTGCCGTTGGGCCGCAGATTGACAGACAATATTATCAAAAGCCGTGGTTTTCGTGGTTCTGTACAATTCAATAATAATTCCCACGAATAGTCATTTCTATAAATAGGTTATGCACAAACACAGTGTTGTCGATAACAGTTTTATTATTCGTATGCTACATAGATTATTATGATCTAAACATAAAGACAACATCACATTCTGAACTCCGGCTTTCAGGTGTATTTAATATTTGTAATATTAATTATTATTCGTTAATTTGTTAGTTAGTCGTAAAATAAATATGGTTGCATTATTTTTGAGTAATTTCATCGAGTTAAAAACATCCTTTTTGTGGATATTATAAAACGTTAAAAATGTTGTTATAATAAACAGGAGTCAACCACACTGCATTTTGAAATGATATTCTCTATATGACATATAGTGAAATATGTTTAGTTTAATATTGAAACAGTCCTTGACATAAAAGTAAATGTCGAAATCTTTATCGAAATAGTAAATTTCTCGCAAATCATGTCACAAGCAACTCAACGAGTACATATTATCTTAAAATAAGACGGTTCTCATATTTAACCTTGAACCTGTATTGAACCGACGGTTGCTTTTGAACCTACAAGCGTAGGTATAATTTAGCATTGTCCATTGTGTTAGCAGGATCGGCTAGACGCTAGACAGGCGTCTGCCTAGACGTCCGTACGAATGGCCTTCGTCTCTGGCTCAATCAGGTGACATCCACGCTTTGTAATAAATTAATGTTAATGTAAATTTATGTCTGTAAGGAAAAATAACAAAATAAAGAATAATCTACTGTTTTTTTATACTTTAACAAAGGACATATCGTTCTTAACGTCTTTTAATTAGAATTAATAGGTAGGTTCATAATTATATAGGTAGATACAAATTTTTTCGGAACTAACCCTCTATTATTACAAATATATATCTCACAGAACCTTAGACATTCCTGGCACAATATACCTCCATGCTACATGCAGTGTAATTACGTTACCCTATCCCTATCACAAAATGCTAGATACTGGTGAATTCTGATTTTTGTACTAAAATATGTCAAAATGTGGCATGTTTTGACAGCGATAGTTTAATATAACTAGCCCCCGCCCAAGATCCAGAGAATATTTTTTTATCAGAACAGAATGTGTCAATGGTTATTTATCAGTAATAAATAATTCACCGCGTATCTTGAGGTGTGACATTCATGTCTTGATTGAACCTGTTTAATAATACTAAGCTTAATAAATAGACGTTAATTAATAGCTCTCTATTTACTCAGTCAATTGTAAGAGAACAAATTATTTTGAGGCTAATAGCAGACATCAAAGCGCGATCTCTTTTTAATTATTTCAATTTTTTACAACGTTACCTACGTTTCCGAGATGAACACTATATTAACAATTATTCAAATAATTGTTTGATTTTAGCGCCGGTACAAATTATTCCAGTTGGTTTTTCTTTTTTTTATATCCGCTTTAGGCCGATGATTCCATGATTGTTGGCATTTGATAGTCTTACAACATTTTCGCCTTTAACTGGCATGAAAGAAGAACATTCTTTTAGGTTCCTTGCTTAAAAAGGGCCCAATTACTAAGCTTCCGCTGTTCGTCTGTCTGCGGACTCGCAATAGGTAGAGGATTGAAATTTTCACAGAGTGTGTATTTCTAGTTCTGCAATTCGAACTTAAAAAAATTTACATATTAATATACCGCCTCTCTTGTTTCTTTTATAAGATTAATCAATAAATGCATAATGTTATACCTTTACGGTGGTCATGGGCGTAAGGAGAAGGGTCCATCGCTTAGGGGGTTTATGGGATCCAATCTGCCCATAGTATACGACTTACTTATACTTAGTACATTGAACGAACGATTATGTAATGTCTAAATAGCGGAGAATAGCATTTAGAATCGTACCATATTACTGCGTAAGGCCCGGTTGAAACTAGTTTATCTTTGTAAATTTTGGACTTACAATCCTCCCTTCGGAAGGTAAGAGCCTTTGACGGACGGACGGTGCGTTTTCCTGTGGATTTGCTGTTGTTAATTGCCAATTTTTTAATTACGTAAAAAGGAAAAAAGATGAAAAATGCTAAACTTCTCCTTCAAAAACATTTGTCGGTGTGACATGCGCGCCGTTGCACCATGTATACATTCACGTAAAAGACCGTTGACAACGTTTTATCGCGATTGAAATCAGAAAAAAATATTTTTTATATATAAGATTTTTAAGTGTAACATTTAACAAAATTTAATCACATCAATCTATTTAGTTTTATCATATTGAAATTGTAAATGAAATTTATCGAGTTTGTGTCCAATTTCACATTACAGACGTTTTAATTTTTACAAGTGTATCTAGTCTACTGCAATAAAATGTGTTGGTAGCGTTGAACGCGGATAGTTTAATTGTCTAGCACACAATTATGCCCCAGACAGACGTGATAACTGACTGTCTAGGTCATTTGTTTCTGCCTCATATTATGAACGAGAATTAATGTTGATGTTTTCCCATCGCGCGATCTTGTTGCAATAAAAAATGCCCTGACATATTAGCAACTTGAAATAAGTTTTTTAATTTTATATGTATAAAAATAACTAATGGCTATGTGCACGCTCATAGCGTCAACTAACATTAACAGGATCCGTGATATTACTGACACGTAAATTTTATTTGCTCTATATGGACTAATCAATCTTCGTTTTGATATTTGCTAACCTATATAAAGTTTATACCGACAATTTATCGGGAAAATTGTAATGGCAGCTGATAGGTTGCAAATTATATGATAGTCCCTTCACCTACTTCGCACATAGCAAAGAGATATTGTCTCTTTGAACCCATGTCTATTACGAGTATTATCTCTATGAATCACTGTTTGATAAATGACAAACGTTTAATTTTAATTTCTGTTTATATTTACTATTAATTTCTGTCACGACGATGAATTAAAGTTTTAGGGCCTATTACATCTAATTAGGATGTCTTTAATTAACCAAAATTTTAATGATTCGAAAATTCTATATACCTAATGACGTGGCGCAAACTAGATTGAGTTTAGACGTTGATATAATGACAGTTACAGAGTGAGCAATTTGTCGTTCTCTATCATATTCCAACCCATATATATTTGAATATATTAAAGAAATGAGTTAATTATTCTTATTCATGCTAATAGATTGCAACAACACTCATTTTGTTCCTAATTTATGAAATGGAGCGCTGTAATAAAAAGTGAATTTTGTTTTTATCAAAACACGTTTTAATGAAAAGAACGCATAGATATAATGTCATCCGATAGTCCTGTTACTAAATCTGAGAATTTGTCTCTGATTTTTCAAGTTAATATTATGTGATTCAATTAATTCGAAGGTAAAACACCGTGAGGACACCCACGTATATCGGGAAAAATTGTGGCATAAATATGTATTCGTATATCACGATTTGCTGTCTTTGAAATTAAGCTCATATTTTTCTTAATGAGGCGTTAGGCAATTTATAGTCTGCTACTGTAATGTAAGAATACTGTTCTTAAAGAAGAGAATATATCTTAACACAATATGGCTTTAAGTAAAAATTGTTGTATTTTGAATAAAAGAAATATACACAAAAAAAAAAAACAGAATTTGTAATGTTTAGTTTAAGTTTCGATGTAACTATCGTATGTTAAAGCAAATGTTATCATGGGTGTTAACTTGCTGAGAGGGTTGGAATATGACATAAATATGATTATTCATGTATTAATACGACGACGATGTCGTGAAGCCATTGTTAATGATCAGTTCTAGTTTGAGGGACAGTACTACATGAAATGAAATTTAAAATCATAAAAATCTCAAAAAAAAAAAATATTGAAACCGAAACAACACGGTTCTTTAGCTGTAGGATGATGATGAGTTGTGTATCATGCAGATTCCAGATGATGGTGCAGCATTAGGTTACGGTTACTTAAATATCATTTATAGCATAATAAAATGTCGTGTCGATTTAATCACTAGGATTTCCTTCGATCCTTTCACCAACTCGATAAGAGCTTATTACCTTCGAACGTCGGAACAGATCTTCATGCACTTCATATATTATAGCTAAGAACCATCTCCATTACATTAGCTTTTCATAAAGAAAACCGCATCAAAAATGCTTCATGCATATATGTTAAATGCCACAGACAGATACACAAGTTCATATGTCAAAATTTTAACAATCTCTTTTCTGGTCGGCGGTTAAAATGCAGCCTTTGATAATATTTGAAAAGATAATTGTACTTCCTATCGAAAATAGTTTATAAAAAGAAAATAATAATACAATTTAGGACAGAATTTGGTGCTAACGTTTTCAAGAACACCTATCAGTGACATATTTTAAACTCTTTATTGTATAATATGTAATATGAATAATTGACTTCGATACTACATTACCCTTTGAGTGATTGTTATCGCGGTTTCTGCATTTCAATACACCCGTTGGTTCCGGAAACCGCTCCGCCGTCTGCCCCCGATAAAATATTTGCTGCGTTCATTACATATATCTTTATATTACATTTATAATTATGGAATTCATTTGGATATTTATGTTCACCTATTCTCCTTAAAAATGAGTAATGCGATGCGATTATTTTGCGTTTTAAATGTTTATGCGGTGAAAGCTTACAGTTTCTAGGTTTCCACATTATATTAATTTTATCAAGGAATATGAGGGAAAATGCCCGGTACAGTCATTGTAATTATGTATCATATCAATGGCTAGGCTAATAAGTAAAAAAAACTAACTGTAGTTAATGCCCTAATATGATTACCTGGACGAACAAGTTTTTATTGGGGTTTGAAAGATGCCGAAAAAGCTTGGTTAATTTTCTTACGAATTTTCTCAAGCATAATACCTAACTAGATAAACATGAGAAGTAAAAGATTATTAAAATGAAAAATTACCATTTCTGAGATACGAATTTCATATATACGTATATTATAAATATAGATACAACGGTAAAAACAAAATAATTGTAAAGAATAAAGGACGAAAGGGAACAGGAAATAGGGAAAGGAATGGAGGACGGAGTTAGGCTTCCAGCTCCCTCATTCACTCGTACGAAATGCAACTGTATTAGCTACTTCACGTCGATCTTTCTGTAAGAAAGAGGTACTGCCCCGGTCGAGTCAAGTATTAAACTTTATTGATATTCAAAATATTAAAATTGTGTGATAATACTTTTCCAAAAACATTTTCCCAATAAAACAAATTACGTAAATATCTATTAAAAAGCATTTTGTTTACAAAAACTTAATTTATAGAAAAAAAAATTGAAAGTAGTCGTGAGACTCCCGTTCGTTATGTATTATTAATATCTATAGTAATTTTCTTAAGAGGTAAAATTTATTTGTAAATGTGTATGGGGTAATCTCTGTATGTACTCATCCGATTTGAAAAATTCCCTTTGATTTCGGTAGCCTGTTTATTCAGGAAGGTTACAGGCTATATTACATCACGTGGCTCGAGAAGCGAAGCAGAACCATAACCGCTGGTTTTAAATCACGAGGAGCAGCTAGTGTATTATACTAACAGCCCCGACTTTGCACTGATATATCTAGTGATTATTCATTTTTAAATGAAATGCTTGACGCACATTTTTCCAAACTATTTTGATTTTCGTTGACCATTACAAACACAAGAAAAAGGAATTAGACAAATAGTGCCCTTCTGAAGTGATGCGCTTATATACAACGCATTCGGCACTACATTTTTATATATAGATTAATTAATAACAAGAATAATAAAAGAATATTATTAAATTGTATTTCTTAATATTTTATTTTTGACAAATAAACAATTTCTTTAAAGACGTATTAAAATAAACATTTGCCATAACGAACAGATAAACAAGGTATAAGAACGTAAACAAATTTAGAGCAGTCGCTCTTGGCGTCAAGTAAACGATTACCCTCACTCTCTCTCTCTCTTCTCCCTGACTCTTTATAAAATATATGTCTGTCGATCACTTTTTTCCGTGTAGATTCCATTTTTGTTGTAAGGAATTTTGTCGTAATAATTATCCAATATTGTATTTTGGCACTCTTAAGAACATTAAACCTTGAAGGATGTCTCGCATAATATTGTGTGTTGTCAAACCCTGGACCCTTAAAGTTTCTTTGCAACTCACGTCATCAGATCTTGCAGAATCCTGTTTATCAGAGTTCTTTACCCGAGGCCCTATTTAATTATTTATCACCTTCACTACCTATCTGTCCTTTTGTCAATAATTGGTAGAGAGATGAAATTTTCACAGAGTATCTATATATGCTGCTGCTATAAATACCAATAATAAATAAAGGTCAAGTGTGTGAGTTGGTCCTATCTTGTTCTTTTAAACCTCAAAAAGAGGAGTATTATAGGTTTGTTTACAGAATTATTTAAAAAAAACATAGTGACATATGTACGATGATCGTGCGCGAATCTGTTCTAATTTTTAAAAACATAATCTAAAACTTATCATACTTTATTTTAATTGACTACAAAGTGATGATACAATTTCGCAGATAACTTTTATCGCATTGCTGCGCATTAACTATGGGCTATATTGATACAAGTAGCTCTAGTATACTGAAAAACTACGCAGCATATTATTTATTCTGCGCATTAATGAACAAAATGGAATTCTTATATAGTCTAGATGAAGTTATCATAATATTTAGTAAACTATGTGGTCTTTTAATATTTTTAAAAATAAAAATAAGAGAAGAATGCTGTTCGTGACCGATGAAATGTATCGTCCTCGGCTGCCTCTTTACCTAATTCGTGTCTAGGCCGATCGGTGATGCATCAAAGGCTTTATGTTGCAGCATTACCGTTTGGAAAGATAAACCGGTGCTCGAGTGAGTGCATGGCGGCGGGCAGCGGGCTGCGGGGGCGGGGGCGCTCGCCGTCTAGACGCTACGTCACGCGGCCTCGCGATACCGCGTCTGTAAACAACAGTGTGCACTGACCGAATATGGCACCCGGCATCCGCCACGATCGCCCGCGCCGGTCACCCTGCGACCTGCGGTGCACGCCCACTAACTGTTCACTGACCACCATCGCTTTGCACTTTAACCTGCACCAGATGGGACCATCAAAAACACAAAGCAAAGATATAGACATACTATCAAAATACATAGATCCGGAGACATTTATTTGTCTTCCTTTACTTGCAAAAAATATACTCAATTCAGGTACAGAATATAAACATATAAATATATAAACATATTTGTAGTATATTACCCACATAATGTATACATAATTGAAGTAAAATTATTGTACTTCAATTATCGCTTAAGTAGGTTAAATAAATCATAATACCAGTAATTCTAAGTACGGTCTCATTTATTTCGTCTCATTGGATTACCGCTTCAATGGCTTTGCAGCACGATCAATGAAATTTTTCGCTCACGTAATACACTTTTTTTACAAATCGTTTAAATGCCCAGACATTGATTTTGTAAATAAAAAATATACGATGTAGATATGTATATAGGTACACGAGTATGATTCTAGTTTGAGTATGATAAGCATATTTTACTATACTACGTTTATTTATATAAAAATTTATTAGCATATGTTTCATGCGGGATACAACAACGAAGATTTGCTATCTGTTCATAATGCTCACCTAAACAAATAATTGTTATTTAACTCGACTAAAAATAAAACGAGTTGATTGCAAGAAATTATACGTTAAACATATGAATGACGCATAACATATGTTGATGAGAATATTATCGCGAGTTCCTACGTGATTGATTTTATCTAAGAAATGACACGAGCCTAGGCAAAGCAGCATGACGATTGATGATTTTTTCGATCAAATTATACTCAACGATTTTTCGAGTGCTTTAGTCATACTTTTCGACTTATCATATACTTATCTATAAACGAACGTCAATCATTATGTAACTTTCTCTACGTGGATGATATGTAGGTAAGATTTAAAAGTATGATTCTTTTAACTTATAAACATATCTTTCTATATAACGAGTACATATATTTATAAGTAATTCATAAGTGGTAAATAATAATTATGATGATTTTAGTTGTTTTGATTAATTATTTTAAACAAAGCGCACCTCATTTTTTGAATAAAATTAATCATTTTTAAATTTTCAGTGTTTGTTTATTTGTTATGAATACAGTGTGTTTTTTAGTTTTTTTTCTCGAAACAACATAACTTTTTTACTAGATATCTTCGCTGATTTTGAATCGATTTTAATGATTCTTGTTGTCATTGAATAGTTTATTGGAAAGGAAGAGTTTCAGGAATAAGGGATAAAGTGAATAGGAGAATAGGAAGTAAGGAAAGTAATGGAGGAGAGAGTTAGGCTTCTCGTTTTCTCACTCACCGTACGATACGCACATATTACCTTATTTACGCTAAGTTTCCGTGAGAGTATGACCGTCCTGGTAAATATCCAATGAAAATCTGCCGACCAGAAGAAGTAACTCGCCCTCATCAGACGGCAAATCGCTCGTGAATAATGCTATCGCTGTAAAGAGTATGTACAAATTCTAACAGACACGGACAGTTTGATGGAAGTCGGTGACATTTTTAAATAATAAAAAAGGAAAGATTATGATGAATATTTACTGGTGTCCACACCTCTACTATCTGTATTAAAAACATATATAGGTTTATTTAAGTTTGAACATCAAAGAGGAAAATTTACATTTCGAATGTACGATTTCACTGAATGAACGCATTTTCTACAGTTCAATGAACATGATCACGTAATTCACTTCCGACGTAGGTTTATTGAACATGGCCCTTCTGATCGTTAGACTGGATTCGCATTGTATATAGCAAATTATATCACTGTTATATTAATATTATAAACTAAATTTTGTCCGCGGCGTCTCTTTGTTTCGATTTATTTGTTTTTAATATTAATATCTGTAGCTTTAGTATATTATAAAGTAAATAATTTCTAAGTTTAATGATAAGCTTTCAAACACAAAAAACTTCGAAATTGATCTAGTAGCTTGTGTGTAATGCTCGAAAAAAAAGTTTACAGACGAGTTATAGTTTTATAATATTTCTAGCTTTTGCACGCGTAAATGTAGATTTGATTTTATACGTACTTAAAATAGGAAATATAGTTCCGAAATTAACTTTGCACTTAAAAAATAATTACTCTTCTTTATTATATCATAGTATAGATCTGTATCTGTTATATTTTTAGATACATACTGGCTCGATCCTTTGTGGAGAACATAGGCTACTTTAAAATAGTTAATCTTTAGGAGTAATAGAGTATCTATCTATCTACATGAAGATAAATTTCGTAATATTTAAATAAGAGGTTTGAAGTACTTCTACTTTACCTTGCTATTTATTTAGGGAATCGATTTTCACAAATTCTTTTGATGTGCCACCCTATATTTAGAAGGAACACTTTTCTATAATTTCACACATTTAAATCCACCGGCTGTACGTTTTCTGTCAATTAGTCGTTACAGTTTTATTATGTACATTATATAGTAAGTACATATGGTGAGTTATTTTTTTTTTTTTTGATTACTAAAGATAAAAGATTTCAATATATTTTTTTATAATATATATAACATATTTTAAAATATATCTTACTATATATATACCTATTTGTATTTCTTTGTTTACTGATATAATCATTTATTAAGAATCTTTATGTTGTCTAACAGTAGTATAGATAGTGATATGTTTGTATCTTTGTCGTTATCTGGTGAATCATTCAGTCATGATAGCTTCCACAGTACATCTTCTCCTTCTCTAAATACCTTGAATATACTCTTCAGATTGTATGGAAAACTTTAATGTCATTCATATTAATACACAAATTTACACATGTTCCGGCTCTTTGTCTTGTTATACTCGCATCATCCGTTTCCCGCAATATTCGTGCTATACTTCTTTCTTATATTCTTTTCTCTTTCTTACTTATATTCTGAATCTTCGCTTAAACCACGCCTACCCTCGAATATTTACTCATTACTTTTCTTCCAGCTAACGAGCAAAGACAGTATTGATAGGATTAGATACACTCCTTTTAAGGGTATGAGTTCGTCACAACCTGCTCTCTGTCAGATGCAGCTGAACATTACTTAAGTTACTTACTGAAGTCAGTCTCTCGCTCTAAAATTATTCTAAGTGTGTTCCATAATTCTTCTTTTCTTGTCGATTACTATTTTTTAGGGTTCCGTACCTTAAAAGGAAAAACGGAACCCTTATAGGATCACTTTGTTGTCCGTCTGTCTGTCTGTCTGTCTGTCTGTCTGTCTGTCTGTCTGTCTGTCTGTCTGTCTGTCTGTCTGTCTGTCGGGATGTCAACCCTTTTTTCTTAAAAATGCATAGACGTATCATGTTGAAATTAATATCATATACTCAAGTCTACGATGACACGCGGCCGTGAAAATATTAAAGTTCTAAGTCAACGCAATCAAAAGATAATGGAAAATATGTCGTATATTTTGACCATTTTAGCGTTTTCGCAAGGGAATCAAAACCTATAGGGTACTTCCCATTGACCTAGCACGATGAAATTTGGCAAGAAGTAAGATCTTATGGTACAAATAAAGGAAAAAATCCGAAAACTGTAAATTTTTGTATGTATGTTAGTCTGTTTGTAAGTTTGTCTTTCAACCTTTTTCTCAGAAACGCGTGAAGGTAACAAATTTTTATCAACGTCAAGTACTCAGAATTGTAATTACTAAGAGCTGTGAAAAAATCAAACTTTTAAGTTAACGCAATCAAAAGATACGGTCATTTATATCACATATTTTAAGTATGATAGCGTTTTTAACGTTTTCGCAAGGGAATCAAAACCTATAGGGTACTTCCCATTGACCAAGCATTATGAAATTTGGCCAGGAGCAAGGTCCTTTAGTATACATAAAGGAAAAAATCCGAAAACTGTAAATTTCTGTTCGTGTGTCTGTCAGTCTGTACGTCTGTCTTTCAACCTTTTTCTCAAGAACGCGTAAATGTATCAAGTTGTAAATTGATCAAGCGGAAAATATATTAATCTTAGAATTAAAATTATATGTACTTGTAACAAATTAACATAGAAGTTGACCATGATCAAAAAAACAATTTTACAAACACTGAGAAGAAATTTGTATCAATACAAAAACATTAAAAAGCAGTAAACCTTTATAAACAACGCAATACAATCTATATATCGCAGCTAACAAAATGATAGCGCGATGCAGCGTACAGCTAATGCCATCTATTACAACATTATGACATTAACTGTGATATAATCCTCCTCGATTAAAAAAAAAATTATTTTAATTATTATTTAAACGCGCTAAAAATTATAAAATAAACTTTTCATTTAAAAGTTTTATCGTCGATTGATAACGTCATTACGTAATTAACATTCAATATAAGAGCTTCACGCGATTTGACTTAGTACGAAAATTTTAAAATTAAATTCAAACAGATCGAGTTATTTAATTTACTTATTTATCTACACATATAAGTCTTCTGGTTATTAGTAATATAATTAGTTATTTATAAATAAACAATTAGTTTTGTTCGAATTAAGGACTAATTATTTTCGTCTTGGCAACACTAATATATATTTCGATATTTTGATTGATAATGTAAATCTAAATATTTTACGAACGTAGTGCAGGGGTAGTGGAGTGTAGTAGAATATAAATAAAAATAAAACGAGAATAAAATATAATATAATTATGTTTTTAATGTCAAAGTCAACAAGTTAGTTCATTGAAATTGTCAAGAGATGGCGCTAGGTGTATCCTGAATCGCGCTATAACTTTTTTTTTTGAAAGTATAAGGTGTATTAGTACTTAAAATAAAGTTTTGTGTTTCCATGGATTGCATCCATGATCGTGTTTTAAATTAAAGTGCTCCTAAGTAGTTTCAAAATAGTTTTTGGGACGCGATACATATTTACATAATATTTGATTATATTTAAGCGACTTCTAAAAAGAAGTGTTTTCAATTCGACCTTGTATTTAATTTTTTTTTATGTTTGTTCGCCGATTACGCCGCCATTTGGGTACCGATTTTCAAAATTTTTTCTTTGTTTGAAATGGTATACTTCCAAGGTGGTCCCATTGTCTTCAGGTCAGGATCAGATGATGGGATCCTGGAGAAATTGAGGGAACTCCTCAAATATTATAGGCAAGCGTATACCGATTTAGGTATTTTTGATAGTAACTTATGTTGGAACTGATGATGAACACCACAAATGGCGTAGATGGGTTAGTCTTATATAGATTTCTATAAGTTTGTACGGAACCCTCGGTGCGCGAGTCCTACTCGCACTTGACCAGTTATTATATAGTCGTTTGCTCCTCGATCTTATAATGGCCTCTTTTCTGGATATAGTTTCAAAACATGGTCAGTGCTCCGTTAACGCATTTTCCTATCACGATAAAATTTGTCTACCATATAATATGCGTCATCGTAAAGCTAAATCAGCACAAAAAAAGAATGAAGTTAAATCGGCTATGCAACGGTAATTGTAACTAAATCTTAGTTAGTCATAGGATGGTCACCGGTTATAGCTGCTGATTCCATTAATAAGAAGATAGACACGGTTAATATGGTTTTTATTTCTTTATACGACGTATATTACTCGTATGAACCCATTACTTTATTACGTTAAGAAAAAAAAAACCATGGTTGACGGTTTTAAGATAGTGATTGATAACAACGAGCTAACTATAACTACAAAAAACTAGGACCACAATCGCGAAAAATATAAAAAAAGCGTTGAAACTATAAAATTTCGTCTCTCTATCCAAATTACTTATATAGACGATATCCAGAATTATCGTCACACTGTCCTTGACAACCCCCCTAGTGCTATTTTGAACAATACCTGTGATCTAATCAAAATGATTGAATCCATTCAAGCATTTTGGTTAGATCACAAGCTTAGTAAATTAGCAGCATTTGTAAGAAGCAACATATAGATAATATATATTATGTATAAATTACAGTAATATAAATTATGAGTAAGTGAAGTAGCTAATATAGCTAGCGTTTCGTAAGGTAAGAGAGGGAGTCGAACTCCATCCCCAATTTTTTCTTCATTTTCATTCATCTTTTATGCTTTATTCCTTATTTAGCTGGTAACGCATTTGTGACTTATCTGGTGCTGCAAATGTCCATTGACGGCGGTGCTCACTTAACATCAGGTGCCCTGCCTGCTCGTTTTCTAGCTTTTTTTATGAGAAAAAAAACTAGTGGTCAGTATTTAAATACACAATCATTAACAATAAGTGTCACCTATTTCATTTTATATTCATAGTATATAGAGGAACGTATTTGCATCCATTTAAAAGTAAAATACGTTATGGTTTTATTTTTGTCAAACATTTTTTCAATGAAATTTGTGTAATGTTAATTTTTTACTCACTGTGTGTTATATAATAAGAAATAGTGTGTTAATGTTTACTGGATTGGCCCGAAAAATAATATTATTGAAATGTTTATGCTTATGTTTTAACAAAGCGATTTGTAACGTCCGTTACGCTTATTTACTCCGGCTCCTAGCAAATAACGTGTGCAGGGAACTAACGAGCTGAACACCGCATTAGTATCTCGCAGTCAATTTAACATTCACATTATATTAAAGTATTACGAGATGTGATTTAGAATAGGAAAACACGGTGTAAATTGAATGTATTTTATAAAAAAAAGACAAAACACAAAAAACAACAATCGTATCAGAGTTTAAGTACCATTAAAGTGTTTATTCAATTTTTTTTTATCGTTTCCTATAGCAGTAATATCACTCTTATAATTTAAAATTCAATCAATGAAAATATCCTATCATTTTTACTGTAAGCACATTAAGTACCTACGAACATTTAGATTTAATAACAAACATTAACCAAATGCGATGTACATATATAATTAGGCACCTCATAAACCTTGTTTGTTAAAAGCGAACTTAAATATTACAAACAACGCTAAAATGTATTTTATCATATATTTTTTTTAATTTTATTCTTTAGTACGACTTAGTAATTACATACTTTGTTCAGTTATTCTATATTTTGATAGAGTTTAAGAACAGTACCGCGTAGTTTTTCTCACAAAGTTCCTTTTATTATTTCTAATATAAAGAAAATTGTAATCTAAGAAATATATTATGAAAGGTCTATAACGGTGTGTGTATATTCTCACTATTGGTATTCATATAAATTCATGTCATCTCCAACCACGTTCCGTGGCGCGATACGCTTCGGCGCCTGGGAAAAATGAGCCTAGCCGTGGAACATAATCAATAGAATAATAGTAGAACTATGCAAAAGACCTTATTTCGTGTGTCAAGAGGTCGTTCACTAGTATTGTTATGGTAAGATTGGTGTGTGAGATACCATGTTACAGCACAGTGGTTTAAGAAGGTATCACTATGTTAAACAATTTTTTCTTGCCAGATTAAAACTATTTAAAACTTATTGTTTAGTTTAAGTAGATATTAATAATAAGATAAGTAAAAACATTAAATTAAATGTTGTATATTTAAATATGGCAATGATAAAATTAATAATATTGGTTATCAGTGGCCTCGTAGATTGCATATTTCTTCAAACTTGGCTCTTTTTTTGCATCAAATATACGTGTAACTTTAAAATTAAAAAATAAACAGTATTGTGGAAATAATAGTTATTTTAAAGTTAAATCGTTTAATTTTTTTTGGTGTCTGGGTATTTACGAGTTGCATATGCATGCGGATTAGGGTTGATTTTAGTTTGATTATAGTTGAAATAAAAAATTATAGTTTAGCTCTTAGTTAAATATAGTTCAGAAGCTAAAAATAGCATTTCATGCTTTTTATTTCTGATAGAGTCATATATGTATCTGTCGTTCTGTTTCTTTCTTAACTCTCTTCTTTTTTCTGACGGAAGTACTGATAAAATTGTGTTTGAATGTTTTAAATTTTAATATTTTATCATATATATTTATTGTTCTTCAACATACAAGTATTCGAACTTATTGGACAAGCAATAAGCAATATGTAAGCCTCACGGACTTCATTTTGAGAAAATGGCATATAAAGATGTCAAACCTATTCTTTATAAATTTTTTTAACGAAGTATATATCCATCCACCTTTTCCTTTCTATATATACATATTTCTATAAAAGGTAAGTTAAATTAAAAACAGATTGGTATAATAAAAGTTTTATCTAAAAATAGATTTTTATAATATTAGAGATTATTGTACACATTGAAAAATATAGAACGCACTTTAAATTTGAAACATTCAATCAAGAAATGTTTTTTCCCTCGTAAGATGACTTGAATTTTTTTTAGAAATATTAAATAGGTAACGCATCATCAAAATACATCAATATCTCGGAATTTGAGATTTTGTGGGTTGACAGATTATTATTTATCAGCATCCATATATATATCAATAGTATTGCATCATGTACAGACATATCTGACGTCTTAGGATTACGGCATATTATAACTTCCTGGTTAATAAACGGTATTTTGAAAAGATAGGTATCTCTGATAATATTGCTCGGTTTTTCTAAATTGCCATTTTGAATATTATGAATTATTAATATGGTCAATAAATTTATCGGTTTCAAGGGCAATTTATATTATAATATTTGTCCCGTACACGAAAGAGGCACTCTACAGTTTCTTCGCGTCCTCATCACGATATCATATCAAGACGTTTAATTATCTGTTATCGCAATTTTCTCTAGATAAGATAGGTACTTATAACACTCGAACATTATGCCATGTTCGATTTATAGTTGAAATCCTAAAAATTCTCAAAACTTGCGCAGGAACATAGTAGTTATCCAAAATGTTTTTTAATCAAAAACTATGGACACAGTCATATAAACAAGACACGACAAAGATACGAGGTGGCAAAGTGGAAATTTGATTAAAAAACGTCGAAAATTATGAAATTCCCAATTTCTAAAACTCCTGGAAAAGATCTTTCCAGAAAAACTATACGAAATGACTGTAAATACATATACCTATTTCATTTCTTTGAATCCGTTGATGTCCATGTATTGAGTACAAGAATTTCCTCTTATAAACGAAAAGAATACGTTGCTTAATTGCTGATTAGCATAATAATAATTTATAATTTCTTGGTATTCTTATGAAATATCATTTTTAGGAGAAACGGAAGAAGTGTTTTATTAGTAAATACTATCTATTATCGTTGTCTTAGATTTTCGCGATTATTATTCATTGAAACTATTTTAAACGGATTTAAATCGCGTACCTATATTGAATATTTTTATCATCCCGACGTTTCGAGCACTTTGCAGCATTCGTGGTCACGGGTAGACTAAGGTGACATTTGTCTATTTGAGGTTTCAGAAAATATTATTTACAACTACCGCTAACGGTTTCTTAGTTAGAATCTTGAATAACGTTCTGGTTGCACGCAGAAGGCACTAACTGTATCTTTGGGTCTTGCAGTCTGTTGTACTTGGGATTTTAAATTTTTATAAGTGGATCCCAGTTGTTTGAAAGTCTCCAACCATCTTCTCTATTGAAGTTCGGATGTTTTTGAATTTCAATAGCCTCGCGTATCATTCTAGGAATGAATCTGTGTTCTCTAGCGAGGATCTGTGGTTTATCAAATCGAATAAAATGGTTGGGTTTATCCAAAGCATGTTCACAACTTGACTGCAGACTTTGAAGAACGCCTATTTCTGACATCTCCTGTGTTCCTTGACCCTAGTACCGATGCTTCTCTTTGTTTGGCCTACGTAAGATAAACCACACTCACATTCGAGTTTGTATACTCCCGCAGTTTGTAAAGGAATATTATTCTTGAAAGGTCTCAAGAACTGGCTTACTTTCTTATGAGGCTTATAGATGGTTTTAATCGAAGCTCGTTTCAAAATGTTGCCAATTCTGTCTCCCTTCACATATGGTAGAAATGCAGGTTGTCGCTCAACTGTGGGTGGCTTGATACGGCTACTACGATGCTGGCGAGGCACGGGCAGCTTGTACTGGTGAAGGTTTACAAACTATTATTTGATACTAGATAACATTTTTAACGGAATTCGAATCGAGGAGGGGACTGCATGGTTTTTGTTCAGAACAGCCAAATATTTTTTTTGAGAGATAGTCTTTTTTCTTCTTTATTCTCTGCATTAATTGGCAAAATGTTACATGTATAATATAATCAATTAAAAGAAATATCTGTAATATTTCAATTTTGATATTATTTTGCGAATATTTATCTAATTCGTGTAATAAATTTACTATTATCACGGAATTAAAATACTTATTGTTTAATTAACTTATCATTTGAATATGATATGTTAAAATATTATTTCAATGTAGTTGTTTGATATAATGCGGCGTACGACGTATGCAACATATGGTAGACGCCAGACGTCTAGACCGCGGCTCCGGCTCGTCACCTGAAGGCTCTTCAGCCGCCAGCGCCCAGTCACAGACGCGACGCATAACCAGTCCCACTTTCTAAGTGTTATAATTTCGACTGTCAATGATTTCTCTTGACTAAAAACAGATTTTTGTGTTGAACACTAATAATGTTAAATTAAACCAAAACCGAGGAGAACAAAATATTATCAGGTACTATGTGGTATGAATAGAACCCAAATGTTCATACTGTTGTTGATATTACCACGTAACTAGACGAACATTTGTAGGTACAAGTTATTTTGTGATATAATTAATGTAGGTATATTATTAGCATCAATAAATAATAAAAAGACAATTTATGCCATTAAAAGTAATATAGGTATGCTTTAAGTTATGCGAATAATAAAATTTAATCATATTTTGGTGCTAAGTTGTTAGTAAATTGTTAGTGACCATCCGTAAATGCGAGTGGATTTATGAACATTTTCATATTAATATAATTTTAATTCTTGAAATTAAACCATTTAATAAGTACTTCTTACAAATAGTAATGTTTTAAGATTGTAATTTAAATGTGTAGTGTCTTTATAGTAGTTAGGTATTATATACAGTTCAGCACGTTAAGTAAACTATAACAATTAAATAAAAAACCAATTAAGTAGATGTTTTTTATTATGTTATCTTGTTTTTCAGATTACAAGCTATATATAAGTTTTTAACGTATTGATACGAGGATCGAAAAAAAAAATAAATATAAATGATTATATTTCGATGCTTTTGATAATGATTGATACCATACCGGCTAAAGTCAATGACCATTAATGTGATTACTGCATCTGACCTTATGATTAAGATTATTACCCGACTGCGCGAAGAAAAGAGGGTAATGTGTTTATTAGCGTATATATAAATATATATGTCATTAATAATCATAAAAAATTGAAAAAACGAACCTGTCAATATGTTATGTCAAGTGAAATATTGTTAAATAAGTATTTAAAATCATAGTGAGGTTTCTCATATTATTTTTCAATCAGAATTATCGTTTAGGATCTACAACGATTTAAATCTAGTTACTCAAGATTCTTACTTGTAGGCACTCCCAGAGTGCACAGTAGAAAAGAGTGCCACGGCCCCGCGGTCAATGGGGGCCCCATAGTTCCTACCATATTATAAAAGTTATTTCATTGATGATTTTACCTCTTTTTTGACGGGTCCTCTTCTAACAATATAGATTTTCTGAAAATGTTACACGTCTATTAATTTAATGTGACAGTAAAGAAATAAATTTAACAGCCATTAAATATTTAAAGCCATTAACCAAAAAAGGGAATTGAATGTAACAGTTAAATAAATCTAAAATTTTGTGTATTAACTCTTTACAACCATTTTTACAAAATAGGCCTCTATCTATGTCATTAAGAAAGGAGGGGTGCTCAGGGCCTCGAATAAGTTAAGGACGGTCCTGATAGACAGAACTGATATTGATACGGCACAGCTGACTTCCTATGGTCTTGAGGTAATTTTTTTTAACTATATGTCCTATTTCATAGCAGAAATTGATAGTGGTTTGAGGTTATGAGGAATTCATGATACTAAGTTACCCCGTGCTTACAATGAAAAGAAAATCGTATCGTATTGTATTTTTAAAGCAAATCAGAAATATTTGAATATACTATTGATATATAATACTGATAAGCAATACTATGACAAGCCACACGGACTTCATTTTGAGAAAATGGCGTCTAAAGATTTCAAACATATTCGTAATAATTATGTTTGAAGAAGTATATACGGGTCCCTCCTTTTCTACTGGGCACAAATGCCCAGGGCCCCGCGATTATGGGGCCCCCAGTTCCTGCCAAATTTTGAAGAAGTGATTGCTGATTTTGCCTCTTTTAAAACTAGAAAGATACCATTGACTTTACTTTAATCAATATAAATTATCTATGCACGGTAAAAGATTTAATGTTCAGGATTATAATTTATATCTGTAATAACTATTAATTTAATAGTACCGTCATTTGCTAGTTCTACTTGGAAAGTTTTCCGGGAGTTTCGAAACTTGGTCATTTTGTAAATTTTGATTAATGATTCAGATTTCTATTTTGCCACCTCGTATCAACGCCTGTCGTGCCGCCATAGTGACAAAATGGTAACTCATTTTAAAATGAAAATAGTTTATGTAACTACCTATGGTACAGAGTGAAGTTTAACTCGGCGTGGTAGCGCAAATCCGAAACTATAGGAAAAGCAAAAAAAATCTCAAAGAACCCTTGAGGACGATTTTGATGAAAACTGAAACTAAATCAGTAGTTTTTTGAAAAAATAATTTTCTTTCAGGGCCCCAAATAGGTTAAAGACGGCCCTGAATATATATCCATTTTTTCTTTTCTATTTTAATAAAAAGTAAAGTGAATTTAAATAAAATATTTTAAATATATGACATTTTTGTATAAATTGTAAAATGTTGAACGCAATTCAAAACATTAAATTCAATTTTTGTTTCCGTACTCAGTTTAGATGACTTGAATTTTTTTTTTGAATAATTTTAAATAATAATGTTTTGTGGGATGATACAATATTTTTATCTAATGATCTCGAATTGTACTTACATCCACACCATACAAGTACGTACGTAAGAAGTAAACATAATAAAAATACTGCTGATTTTTGCAAAGGAAAAGCATTCATTCAATAATTGTTTCCGCCATGCATCCTGGCAGATGTAGACAGGTTTACCTCGGGGAAGGTTCATTGTTCCTTCGCTGTAAAAGAAATTCAGTGGGGAGTATAATTATTTATTTAATTAGGAGCAACATGTCATGCGAGTGCGGGCGTCATAAAGTCGGACGGATCACAGTGAATTGTAAAGAGTAATTGGAAAGAAACCCCGCAGAGCTCTGGCGGCTCTTTATTCTCGGGGATGTATTCAGATTTGCATGCTAATGCATATGTGCATAGGTACTATAATATGTAGCTAGTTAAATTGATTATTACTGGCACGTTATTTTTCTTTGTTTTGAGGGAGTTTGCTCTTTTTTCCAGAACGTAAATTCTTTTATTATTAATTTATTAATTAGTTTAAATTCTGTTCTTTCTTATTATTTCATTTGACTGTGGTTGCAAAATACATCATTTAATTTACTTGAACGACATATTGTTACAGTAATTTTGATTTTAAAACCAAACTACTGAATCGATTTTGATGAAAATTCTATTGGACTAATGGGATAGGACCTAAAACAAAATAAACGAACCCAATCGATTAAGCAACTTTATAGAATAAAATAATGCGATAAGCATACGTAAAAACCCCGAATTGAGAACCTTCTGTTTTGGAAGTCGAGTAAAAAAAGCTTCGTTTTGTAAATGGATTAAGCCTTAAAAAATAAACCTACTTCAAAAGCAAAATACACAATTTCGTTTTCTTGAATGCATTAATTCCAGTTATTTTTTTATTTAAAAACCAAACTATTAAACCGATTTTTATAAAAAAATTATATGGAACCTATGTGAAAGTATACCCTTTCAAATTATTTAAAAAAAAATCAAACTTGGTTAAGAAATACCGCACTTCTGAGTTATTAAATATTTAAAAAAAATACGCTCAGAATTGGGAGCCGCCTCGTTTTATGAAGTCGGCTAAAATATAGCTCCTTTTAAACAGTTGTGCTCTGCTTTGTTTTTTATAGTTTTAAAGTAAAATAAAGATGCATGTGCAGTCAAATAATGCAGCATTTAGAATAATTACAACTAATCGCGGCTTGTGTTGGTTATTCTTAGGTTATGTAGTTCATTTGGTAAATAGACACACAATAACAAGTGAAGTTGACCTTATTAGACAGACATATGTAACTGTGCTAACATTTACCCAGACAAGCTGGAGTTGTCTGCAAACGAGCAGTATGGCCTTATCGAGTGTTATCACTTTTGATAACGTGATATTGACGTTGGAGATAGCACCTATCGAGACGTACAAAGTGTTCGCAATATCTACATACCTATGTATGACAAATTCAGTCACGTGTTATGACTATAAATATCTTTTTAACACTTTGTAACTGCGTGATTCTGTGATAAAGCACCAATACTGCAATAATAGCCTACGAAAAATGCATATCCATTTCATTTCAATTACAACAGTTCTTAGATATTATATTGTATATTTCATATGAAATATTTGTCTTTTTTCTAAATATATATAAAGTATAAACTAATTAGTTAATAGTTATATATATATATATATATATATATATATATATATATATATATATATATATATATATATATATATATATATATATATATATATATATATATATATATATATATATATATATATATATAGATATATACATATATACTGTAGACAAATCAAAATAAAAGTATTCATATTTACTTTTGCTTCAACAAAAATAATAGAAGTACAACAATGCTTAGTTCATCGTTCGCTAATCCGCGGATACGCGCGTGGCCATTATGAAATGGCATAATATTTCACTAATTGAAAGACGCTTTTGTTTTTCTTATTTATTTGTCATAATAGAAGGACTATATTTACCAACCAAAAATAATTTCTCTCAGCTCATAAATTGCGCAGTGTGTGCATGCTTATAAGCTGAGTGAAATTTAATTTGCAGGGATTTAACGAATGAAATATGTACCTAAATATAATAAATCATATTTATTATATAACAACATTATCTCAATTCAAATATATAGCTATATATACGAATATATACGAATAAAATAGAAAATTCAGTATCAAATAATTGAACTTATTCTATTTAAGCATAAAATTTGTTTGAAGTAGACTACTTTATTTAATTTTAAAGTAATTGATTATGTATCGATTTTTTCCCCGTCTGGGAATCAGTTACGATTATTGTATATAGCTTTACCTCGAGGTTGGTCCTAAAAATTAATAAACAATGCAGATCCGATAGAAAGCCACTAAGCAGGAGAACAAAACTAGACGAATAATTACAACCATTGTAAAGACATTGATTATAACATTAATGAAGTTATTTTGAGTGGTCTGCCATATTTTAAGAATACAAATAAGAATCATATTTAAAATAAGACATAGTAAGGATCAGTAGACTTAATGCCTGAATCTTGCGATCTAGACCTCGTGACCGTAATTGAAGGAACCCTCTTAAAGATGTTCGCTCCGCTATTTCGTCTTCACGAGTACCTAAGCTTTGATAGATTCGAAAAGGAAATTTAATTATAATATATATTTTATTAGCAACTTGCGAGTATTACAAATTAAATTTATTTTAAGGCTTATAAATAATATCTATTTTACTTAAGTCTTCAAAAAATTAAAAAAAATCTAATAATTTATTTTAAATGCCTTATATTATTCTAAATAATATTGGATTAGTAATTTTCTTCACTTTAAGGTAAGGTAACAATTGTTTACTTTATTAAATAAAACACAAAACTCAAGATATACTTTTAATAGTATTTATTATTTTTTGCATTCGGATTCCGACAGATAGTTGAATATGGCCTGTAGCGTGTGGACTGTGGAGCGGTGCGCTGCAGCGACGCGCGCTCGTTGACTCACGTCTGTCTGCCATTGTTTGGCGATGCCAGCACCGCGCCACTGAATGTGCGCGGTCTATTCACATTGACCGTCTTAGTAAATGCGGACGACTAGTTGTGCCCCTTAGTGCCACTTGCGTTAATTTGTGTCGTAGTGTTAACTAGATTTGTTAGTTGTAATGCGTTTCAAAAATAACGTTTCATACGTAGTTCAGTCGTAGGAGTTTATTTCGTTTTTATAATTATTTTGATATAACTAAAGCATATGTCACAGTTTTGGTAATGAAAGTTTAACTCTACGATAACTCTCAAAGTTGGACGGTAAGATACATAATTGATTCATCGAGATTTTTATAGATGGTAATAGGTAATAAGTAAGCTTCAAACATTTCTTAATAAGACAGCTCGCTGTTTTAATTCAGCCCGCTTTTGTAATAAAACATTACAATCTTCATTATCTAAAAGTCAATTGCCTAATATATGTATGTCTTCTGAATAGCATTTTTTTATTTTAAACTATTTTAACTAATTCTTTATTTGTTGTGTTCGTAATTCAATTTTCAAGCCAAGGTTTCAAGAAATTTTTTGAAAAATCGTACAAAAAATTAACAATCACTAAGTAAATACGCTAAGCCAGGCAGACAGCTAGTAGGTATGTTATATATGTATTTTGTCAGATTCCGGTAGAAAAATTTTATGGTTAACCAAAGTTTAAATAACCTAATATATTTATTGGTAACATTATGTAGGTCACATTAAAACTACTAGATCATAACCATTAAACTACATATATACCATATTGATCACTTTCAATTTTATTTTTCAAAGTTGACTAAAGGGTATTAATTATTAATTCATTAATAAAAGAAATAAAAATATAATTTATGATATAATGATACTTGTTTAAATTATGGTCTATTTGTTACCATTTGGTCAAATGCCTTAAAATTTAAGTCTTATCATTTAAGTACTTTTCAAATCTTTATACAATAGCTGTTTTCTGTATAAAATTAAAGGGCCTTCATAATTTGCTTCGTACTTACATAAACTTTAGACTTACACATATTTATACTTACAAATACATGTTCACGATACTAAATATTTAAAATAAATTGGTTCCTGCGACTTTGTAGAAACTTTCATCCTCTATTTCGCCTCCTTAAAGTTTTATTTTCGTGAGAAAAAATAGTCGATATCCTTCTTCAAGGTCCTATTTATAAGGTGCCAAAATTTATCAAATCGATACATCGGTTTAGCTGTGAAAATGTAACAAAGAGACAGAAGATAGACGAGACTTACTTTCACATTTATAATTTTAGTATGGAACCTACCAACGTATGGAAAATCGAAAAAAAAACAACGTTGTTGATGATATTATGTGTATATATATATATATATATATTCATACAGACAGACTATTCAATATTATAACAAACAGTCATTGTGAAAGAGGCGGTGTGATGTGCTACGCGAACTAGGCCCGCGCCCTCCCGCCGACCTTGTCTCGACACGGATTCATTCGTGCGTCACCCTAGGCCGTATAGTGTACACTGTTACGGATTACACTTCGAGTTACGTGCGAGTTTGCACAGATGATATCTACTAGAACGAATTGAAATATGACGTGTAATTACGACGGATCGTTAACCGTAGTTTGACCGGATCGTTAAAGAAATACACGAATTACTTAATTTATTTATTTGCCAAAACAATTTTACTGAAAACACGTACGGTTATTCAAATTAAAATAAATTGGACAGTCTTTCAACGTTTTCATTTGAAAGTTTTAAATGTAAAGCTAAAATTACCATTTTCATTAACGCGCAAATTACTTCGTCGCGTATTTAAATATGGAATTTTAAAATAACTAAAATACATTACAAAAAAAAACAAACCGCTCGACAAAGTCGTTGAAATGACATGAATTTTATAATAGGTCTTACAACACATGGTAGCTGCCAGACGTCTAGACATTCCGTCGCGTCAGCCTGAAGGCTCTTCAGGAAGGCCGCCGAAAAACCGCCTCAACCCCCCACATTCTCCTATCTCGCCCAGGCCGCTCCCTTACTACGATTACGCAATATCGACGCGCTCAACTTGCTCTAAATTCAGGGTAGAAAGTTTTATGAACGAAACAAATCTCGGTTACAAAGAATTTACGATTATAGTGTTAAAATAAATGTTTTAACTTTAAAGTAAGATTTATTTTCTCTTAATGTATCAGCGAAAATAATTGTGTAAATTTTTGACTTGAATATCTTGTATCTTTAAATAACTTCAATATTGATATAATATTTTTATTACTATATTATGTAACTAGTTCTCACTCGTATTCTAATATATCAAGTTTCTAAATATTCATAGAAATGTAATATATTTTCAACTCATGGCTTTTTCTCTTTAAACCAAAAGTTATAGCTTTTTCTAACATGTAATTCAGTTCAAATTATTTATTTAAATTAAATGAAATTGTCAACGTCGTGTACAAGTTGGTGAAAAATAGTCATTTAAATTTAATTAATTTATGCAAGCTTAGTAAGCGAATTTTATGCAATCATTATAAAGACAATTTCTTTGAATATCTTAAGATATTAAAATTCAGGTTTGATTTTAACTATTTCAGAATATAAAAAATGCAACAACTAATGTTTATTAAAAACATCATGTAAAAAGGAAAGATAATAAAATAAATAAAAATAATAACGGTTCTTTGCCCGTATAAGCGCATGTTGCAAATGAGAGCTGTCGCTGTTGGTGACGGCACCCGATGCGATTTTCTGCATTCGCAACGTCAATGTACGGATTATTCGAGAATTCTGAATTGATGTATAGGTATTTTTGTCTTTCGTACAAAATTTTTTCGACTAATGAAGTTATTCTTAACATTAAATATGTATAATTTTCTGTTTATCTTTCGCGATACATTTTTAATTAAAATATTATTGAATAAAAATTTAAACCGTAATAGGAATCAATGTAGCCCTAAATTACCTGAAATAAAAGCCTATGTTGATTGTGCCTTAATGTAAAGCAAAAATAAAGTTTCTCTTTGGTCGAAGATAAACGTATTTTAAAACTGTGTTATAGTAGTAGTAGTATCAAAATTTTTGGTATTGCGTCAAAAACTGCAAGTTACTAAAGGTCAATGATATGACGATGTATGTGGGTGAGAGGGTAGGGGGAGGAAGGGGGTATCGGTGCATTCGTTGCACCGTGTGCAATGCACCGCTCGCCTCTACTGGCCATTGCCACCGATTTCGTTAACATTTACAAAATTTTATCCATTATACCCAGGCAACACAACAAAGTGAATGTACTGCACAATGACGGCGATTTATTCTTTTGATATTTCCTTCCGTCCTCCGATTCGATAAATTTATTGATTAACTATAAACATATTGTATGTTAATAGTAAATTATTTATACTATTTAGGAATTAAGAAAAATAATTAAAAATATGCCATAAAATGATAATTAATTAATTATATTAATAAGTGCACAAGATTTCATAATTAATGATATTTTGACCCTGTAATATTAACTATTTCATGACAGTTTAGTACCTATTTATTGCTACTTTTTTCCACTAAAAACTAAAAAAATAATTGCTCGAAGTTAAATAAAGTTAAATATACGCAATCTTCATAAAAATAATTTAAGCACTCGAATAAATTTCGTACTTTGTATTTCTAAAGTGGTAGAAAAATTAAAAGCAGTTATACGGCCTATGTGACCATAAAAAATGTTAAGGAAATCCGTTATTGAAGCGGTAAGATCGAAGTCCTGTTTGAGCAGTGTCGCGTGAAAATGTGGTAAAAGGCCGGATGGCGGCTAAAACCTGAGCCATGTTAACCGCTACGATTTCTTTTACCTCTCAGTTGTTTGTAACAAAGGTTATATGAATGAAAAATGAGGTGTAATTAAGTATGTAATTAAGATTTCGGGGTTGTGTCGTTTTAACAATACCTAAAGGGTTACGTACAAACTTGTAGAAATATTTATAAGACCAATTTATTAAAAGACTATGTAAATGGTGTTCGTGCTTATAGCCAAAGTGCACATTTGCGAAAAAAATTAGTCATCAAAGGGCACACCAACGGATGCGACGTCTCAGCCCTCCATAAACTCAAACCATTTGTAGCTATTTCTAGCCGACACGGCTAGTAATAGCTACAAATGGTTTGAGCAGGAATAGGTATATAAATAAAAACTATTTGAAAAAAACAAACCGACTTCGAAACCGAAAGAAGTAAACTAAAAAGTAAAAAATAAATATTTTCTACCACATTTTGAAGTCGGTGCCAGGTAAAATATTCGATGTCGGCGCCATGTAAAACCTTTACGTGTTATTTACTGGCATTGACTTCAAAATGTGCTAGATTTTTTTTTCTTTTTAGTTTACTTGTTTCGGTTCAAGTCGTTTTTTTTTATTTTAATTTTTTTACACTTTTAAGTGACGAATATAGTAAGGTAAAGTACCGTTTGTGATTTACCTAATTTACAATAGCATAATGTTTACTCCTAATCACCATTTACAAAGTGTTGCTTTTCCCGATGCAGAGCTGTTAATTATTAAGGAGTTCTCTTGGTATCGCATCATCAGCTCCACTTCACTGAATACATTGTGCCGAGCATAAATTGCTTAGCAATCATATTAAAGCAATCGAATTGCAACCCGTAAAATACACGTTATTGAGTGCTTCCGGTGCCCATCTGTGGTCTTCATTATCAGCTCCACTTCATCAAATGTAGCTTTTCGTTAGCAAATGCACGAGTTACTATCAAAAATGCCTAAATCGGTATATGGTCTTAATGGTCTTAAGCATTATAGGTACGTTAAATTATATAGGTATGTTAAAAAATTTTGAAAATCGGTCCACAAACCGCGGAAAAATCGATGAATACATACAGCCAAACATATAACCTCCTTCTTTTTCGAAGTCGGTTAATAAAAATAGTTGGTCATTCATGGAAATTAAATATCGAATATTTTTCCGCTTTATAATTTAGGCAATCCTTTTTTATTTTCGTAGGAAAAATCTTCGAAAGATATCCGATTTCGTAAAAAATCCCAAATGTATTATTTCTTGTTTTGTTGAGGAAAGCTGTATGCAATTAAATCTTTAAACAATAAAATAGAAATCGTGAACATATGTAGAAATACAAATAATAATATTGTTTTTAAGGGACAAATATATCACATAAAAATAATCAATTATTATATACATAACTATATTATATTTTATTCTTGTTTGATTTTTATTTATATTCTACTGCACTCCACTTCCACTACACAACATTAGTAAAATATTTATAATGTAAATCACATTATCAATCAAAATATCAAAATATATATTAGTGATGTCAAGACGAAAATAAGTTGTCCTTAATTCGCACAAAACTAAGTGTTTATTTATAAATAACTAATTATATTACTAATAACCAGACGACTTATATGTGTCGATAAAGAAGTAAATTAAATAACTCGATCTGTTTGAATTTAATTTTAAAATTTTCGAACTAAGTTAAAACGAGTACTTAAATCAAATCGCGTGAAGTTTTTATATTATCTAAGTTATATAATGACGATAAATTGATGATAATGATTATAAATTGATGATAAAATTTTAAAGGAAAACTTTATTTTATTATTATTGCGCGTCCAAATTATATTTTAAATTTATTATTTCTTTATTTTTATATTTAGAACAATTTTAAACTAACTTTTTCATGGAAACAATAAAATTAACTATTTATTTGTTATTAGGCTGTTTCTTTATTTTCAAATAAATTGTTATATGTACTTAAAATATTTGGACAGGCTTAATTAAAATTTTATTAATCGAGCAGAATCATATCATAGTTAATTTCATAATATTGTAAGAGATTGTGCTGGCTGTACGTTACATCGCGCTATTATTTTGTTAGCTGCGATATATAGTTTGCATTGCGTTGTTTAATAAAAGTTTGCTGTCCTCATGTTTTCGTTTTGCTACAAATTTCTCCCCAGTTATAAAATTGTTATTTTTAACCATGGTCAACTTCTATGTTAATTAGTTACAAGTACATAAAATTTTAATTCTAAGATTAATATATTTTCCGCTTAATCAATTTACAACTTGATAACTTGATACATTTACGCGTTTCTGAGAAAAAGGTTGAAAGATAGACGTACAGATTGACAGACATACGAACAAAAATTTACAGTTTTCGGATTTTTTCCTTTATTTATACTAACGGACCTTGGTCCTGGCCAAAGTTCATGATGCTAGGACAATGAGAAGTACCCTATAGGTTTTTATTCTCTTGCAAAAACGCTAAAATAGTCAAAATATGTGACATATTTTCCATTATCTTTTGATTGCGTTGACTTAGAACTTTAATTTTTTCACAACCGCAAGTCACTGTAGACATATAGAGTATATAATATTAATTTCAACATGATATGTTCACGTATTTCTGAGAAAAAAGGCTTGACAGCCAGACAGACAGACAGACAACAAAGTGATCCTATAAGGGTTCCGTTTTTCCTTTAAGATACGGAACCATAAAAAACAAGAACAAACTTATATTATACTATAAAACTCCATTAAAATCGGTTCGTTAGTTTGAGATCTACGATGCCAGGTACGCACGTCAAACTTATAACAATCCACCTCTTTAGGTTAACAATAGAGCTTTTTAATTTAAAACGCTAAACCAAGGTTTATAGATATAAATTCCGTGATAATTTATATTTTTTAACATATTTTTTTTAAATAATCATTCATATTTGGACGCTGATAAGCAATACTATGTCAAGCCTCACACTACATTTTGCGAAAACGGCGTTTAAAGATGTCAGAAAATGTATTTTAATAAATTAATTTGAAGAAGTTTTATTTCCATCTTTTTTCTCCTATTTTGATAGAAAAAAACTAAAAATTTAAAGCACATTCTATAATAAAAAAGATTCGTTAAATAATAAGTTTTCAAAAATATGAGTTTATTGCATAGTGCAAAATATACACACTTCACTATTCACTCAGAATTCGACTTTTTGTGGGTTGACACATTATTGCTTCTCAATATTCATTTAATGATGTCAATGAAACAGGTAATGTCATTATTTTAAGCACCTCAACGCATGACCTCTTTTTAAATTCTTGGCAGCGGCGCCGGTTTAATAGCCTGGTTTGCAGGCGAGACTTCATATTTTATTGACCGACTCTTAAGTAGTCTTTTCCCTACTGTGAAACGAGAACTACATTAATTGTAAGTTTGTATCCCGAAATCAATATAAAACAACTCTAACCTAGTAACAGATAAGTCGGGAGTAGTTACGAGAGCTGTGATAAAAAAAATAAGGCTCTGACAGTAAATTATTTCAGGTGTATAGCAATAAAAAAACATATAAATGTGAATCTTTATGAAAGTCTGACAGGTAAATTTATAAGTATGGTTCTCGCCTAAGGTTGACAATCCATTTGACATTAATCCCTATGTAAATCTATTCTAATCCTAATTGATATCAGGTCATTAAATATTATAAAATATGTAACATGATAAACTAAAAAAGCATGTTGAGTAGACACTTTATTCTCTTACGTTGCGCAGTCAGTGGATGATCAGCTTGGTACAGGTGAAAGAGCATATTTACTGCACAATGGCCAGACTAGGGAGGACTGGATATGTGCCAACTTCACTGATTTCTACTCAAATATTTACTTTTATGATATTCATTGATGTAGTAAAATAAAAGAGCTTGTGTTTTACAAACTATACAATTTGGGCACAAATAAACATTAACAAAACATTTCGTACAATAATATCAAACATACATTTAATATAATTCGGAACGCACATTTCGGAAGACAACCTAACTTTAATTGAAACATTTGAGTATATGATTATTGATATAATAATTTAAAATAAAGTTCGAACATAATAATCATTTAGAAGATCACAAAGTGTGACAAAAAAGGATAAGGTTATATGAGTGAACGTTGATATGCGTTTGCGGTGCGGTCGCCGGTGATCTGCCGACCTTGCTGTGACACCGGCACCGTCAGTCCGTCACCAACAAGTTATCATTACTCAAAATAAAACGAATAACGAGGAATTTATGTACTCATTATCTTATTAAATGAACGAAAAAACTGTTACAGAAGTCATACAACGACATCCCGTATAATATTAGCTATATATTTCATTTACCTTTATTATTTCGCGACGATCAATATTTAAAGGTAGAGGAAAAAAATTGCAGATTTAAGTTATGTTATGTCCTAGTTTTCCAATAATCTTATTTAAATAGTGCCTGACTGCAAATTTGTTTACTTTTCAATAAAAAATATGGAGTATCATAATGTCTACGTGGTACTAAATAGAGGAATTGCTTAACTGCTTGACTTATGTTAATATTATTTAAGTGACTAAGACGTGTCGAATAATTTCACTCATCGTTTCACAATTGTATTTTATTCAAGTACTTAGTCCACTTCGAGTTTAGATGTCCAAATCCACGTAGTCTCAGGTCGCGGCGCAGAG
The DNA here is from genome assembly GCA_037950945.1 of Hypolimnas misippus. Taxonomy (NCBI): domain Eukaryota; kingdom Metazoa; phylum Arthropoda; class Insecta; order Lepidoptera; family Nymphalidae; genus Hypolimnas; species Hypolimnas misippus. The sequence continues at coordinate 8,032,048 of JBBEEQ010000025.1, read as the reverse complement.
GTCGCGCGGGCGTGGCGGACGGCGCAAGGGCGCTGCAGGCGCCCCCGTGCCCTTGCCGCCTTGCCGCCAGACGGTGCATGCACTCTGCACCGACTTACCCGCAATGTTGCTGCATTTTTATGACATACTAGCGACCCTCCCTGACTATGTATGTATGTTAGAAATAAAAGTTATATTCGAGTTACTTTTGGTGTATGTATAATTTAATCGATTTTTTACGAAGCTGTATGTAGTTTGTACTCTATTTGTTGAAAAACTAAAACTTTTTTTTTCTATGGAGAATGGTTAATTTTGTCAAATACCTTTTTTCTAATGTTAATAATACTTATGGTTAGTTTATAAACAAAACTTCAAAACATTTTTGAAATCATAACATATAAAAATTATAATATGAAAGTTGTTACTACGATTATTAGTTTTTAAAAAAATCCAGAAAAATAAGAATTCATTTTTAAGTAGTGTACGGCTACTACATCATCATTATCTAAAAATATATATGTACAAATATATTTATTATTTTATGATGTTATTTATGGTAATACATATATCGCTTATACCCCTGGTCTACTGATGAATAACATTTTCACCAAGTTCCGCAATCATATGCAAAAAAAGTGTTTATGTCTGTTTGTTATCTTTAATTTTCTATATGATTTTCTTTGGGTGCATTTTAACTTTATGCAACGAATGTCTGAATGCTTTGAGCCTTCATAAAAGTTCAATTTCCAATTCATGTCTGGCAGACCGGATAAATTTATCGTTTTGTGCATTTTGCTCGACTGCGGTCGTCATGTGTTATTTAGAGGCCAAATAACCAGAAAGCCATGAATTACATGTATTATTGTGTGAGATATGTGTGTATAATTGTACGAGTACATTTGTTTCAAATGATCTAATAAATACATATGTAATTTTATTATTATTTGTTCTTAACTACATTTTCAGTAACTAATTAGTGTTTTGTTTAAGTTATATTTACCTATACAAATAAATAAAATTGAAGTGTTATTTTGTAATATTAAATTAACAGTTTTTTAATAAATGCATACAAAAACATTACTGTCACTGTAGGTACGTGCATCAAAAAAAAATTTTAATTTTTGTGTGTCTGTTTGTTTCGGCTAATACCTGAAACGGCTCGATCGATTTGATTCGGCTTTTACTTGCAGATAGCTAATAGTATAAGAAAATTTACGCATGTATTCGTTTGAAATTGGAACAAAAAAGTGAACAGTACCTGATTTAAATTGAAAAGCGATACATTATATAAATATATTTTTTTTATTATGATGATGCGGGTGAAACCGCGAAGCACAGCTAGTGTTAAATATGTTACAGAAAGTAATTACAGGTAGAATAAAGACAGCAATTTATTCACGTCTCACGCAATTACGTAGGCCCACTACTGCTGCCTTCGCAAACCTATGGGTCAACATATCGACTGAAAAAAGTATTCTTGTTTCGAAAAAAAAAAATGTCTGCTATAAAGTGGTTTAGTGTTAAATTTTTTACATATTTTAAGCTCCACCTACACATTCCGAAAATAAAATCAATAGTTTGTGTGTTGGCGATCTTTACATTTGACTAAAACGTTTTGCTATATGGTACTCATGTGTCAAACATAGCACGTTCAACAAATTGATGTCAACGGCACCTTGAACCTCCACTTCACAAATTTAATTCACAATAAGCAGTAACACTTTTGTATGCGCCCGCGCACAATACCTATTCAGATTTATTGAGGAGCGCTGAATCGGTAATCGGCTATCTGCTCGGTCGCTCACCCTACATTATAAGGATACTTCGAGGAGGACAAGTGATTTGGAAACTTTATTGTTAAACACAATACTTACGTATTTCTGACGAATTTAATGCATCTACACGGTATATAATTTTTTTTTATATTATGTTTGTATCTATTTACTTAGGCTACAGTAATATTGTAGTTGTAATTATGTGATTTAGGCATAATGAAATTTTAACAAGGATCACAGGCAACAATGCTAGTGCTAACCGTTATACGTACATACTATTAGTTAAGTGGTTAATTATTATCTATTTTCATAAGAGACTCAATGTAAGCGATAGTTTTCTCAACATTTTTAAGTAAATCACGTGATTTCTCCAGTAAATCCAATACTTTTTTAATCGTTGTTTGTGGAGCAGTATTTTTCAGTTTTACCAATGCTAGTCTTTCTTCATTTGTCATTTTTACAACAACTTCTTGAATTGGCTTTAAGGGAGCTAAATTTTTATCCTCTTCTTCAACTTTACGTATTAATTCATTTAAGTCGTTGAATATTTTATCCCAATCGTTTTTAATTTTAATGTCAGTTTCATTGTACTTGATGTCGATCAAGCTATCTACGATGTCCTCAGAATCTTCTTTGACAATTTTATCGAAATGAGCATTTGTTTTTCTTGTATTTCTTACAAGGAGCACTAAAAATTATAAAAAAAGAACAATTGTTATTTTATTATACAGTAGCATATATATTTAGACTTGAACGAAAGAAATTTAAGAAAACCTTTTTAACATCCAAATATTAAGACTAAAATAAATAAATAAACGCATCACACTCAACGGCCCCCATTAGCGTGACCTTGTGTCGGGGGTCCGGAAAACTCATAACACTAACACAAACACCTAGACCACGACAAACATCCATTTGGCCAATACAGACGTTTGCCGTGAGCGGGGATCGAACCCGCGACCGTTAGCGCTTGAGTTGCAGTGACCACTGCGCCAACGTGTCTGTAAAAGATTACGGACTACTTACCATCGCCACAACTTCGACAATATTGTCCATATTTTTCTACAACTTTTTGCATTTGTAATAATTTATCATCTAGTTGTACATTTAATTCTTGTATTGAAAATATATCTGTTTCTATATTCGTTATATTTAAGTCTTCTACAAAGTGATGGTACTCATCTTGCAAAACCAAAATATCATACATTGTACGACCAAACAGCTGTAATGCTTTGTCCTTTAAATTGTTTTCAATTTTGTCAATGACTTCTTTATAATTTTTATTATCAGTTGACAGCTGATTTACCATCTTACTCTTTAATTGCTCCAAAATTTGATGTAATCTTTGGGTAATTTTATTATGCAACTCCTCTATGGAACTGCAATAATAATCACTTTGAACGTCCCTTTTGAGTATATTATGCTCTAAAATTAGAATTAATTTGTCATTAAAAGTAAAAACACAGTTTAAGTGGACGGTATAAATAATAAAAACCTTTACGGCCAAAATACTTATACACGTTGAGACGTCGAGTCGTGGCACTTAACGACTTTTTTTACACGTCGTAGATTTTCAGGACGCGACGTTGGCGTTGTAATGATTCATGACGTCCTAACATAACGTGCCATGATGCGATGTCGCAACGTGTTTATGCGTTTACTTTGGTATCAATATTACCTTCCAGTCCCTCGCAGTTGAAACTGCACATAGCTTCATATTTCTTTTGCCTCATGAGCAATTTACGCATTGTATTATTTTTATCATTAAAAAGATCTTCCAAGTTTGGGTAACTTTGTAATAGTCCGGCTGTTTTTTTAACAATCGGTTCTATGTACTGCATTCTCACCTGACCTAAGCCGTCTAATACATGTTTCAGATGGTCCGGTTGATGCTCGAACCATTCAACGAATTGTTTAAGGTTTTGTGTATAATTATCTCGCACTGACTCAGCTTGTGATCTATAAGCTTCAGATAATTGCTCGTCTATGGATAACTGTTTATACAAGTAATTTATCATAACTTTTATATCATTTCTGCTGTGCAAACTTTTATCTGGAGGACATTGCTTATCTGAAAAGTTTAAGTTTTATAATTTATTATCTTCTACTCACGTTTTCAATGGAACAGTTAAAGCTTATTGTTATAAATCGCAAGTGCTTTCCAAACGCTACTCAAATTAGCCAATTCTTGTGTCGAGCTGTTAATATTAAATGTAACGCAAAGAAATAGTACACAAGATTTAATAACAAATAAAACTTAGTCCTGATTTTTTTTGTTATCTCCAAAAATGAATGACACATTTTTAGTAAAAATTAAGGAACGTAAAATATTTTAATATTTTTAATTAATTTTAAGAATTAGACATTAATACTAATAAGAAAATAATGCAATTACTAGGCACTTCATATGTTGGTGCAATCTCTGACGTAGTTACTTTATCGACATTATTTTCCTCGCTTGAATAATATTTATTCGTGAATTGCCCACAAACAAAACTGTGGAAGAAATAAAAGCAAAGTACTAGTTTGAGTGCGTACATTTTGTTAAATTTATAAAATCATTTTAAAATATTCTTTTATATGTTTTTGAAAAATTCTAAAAAAAACAATACTATGCATACTTTGTGTTAAAAATGTCATTATTTCTATTATTTGAAATACCGAGTGTAATAGCAGAATAATTTATTTGCATTCTGTACGTGCAACGTGCATATCAAAAACATTGTTTAGAATATGAGGCGGAGAGATATTTATAATATTTTGCGTGCTTCCATCAGGAATAATTTAAAATAATTGTGAAAAATATTTATACGAACACTTTAATTTAAACCAGTAATAATAATTATTTTCATAAAACAAGGACACAGACAGTTGTCTTATGAAGTTGTGCGTTGTTACGGTATCTTAGAACTACTTATACCATCATCGCCTTCTAAGTTATTCACTTAATGTCTTTCTCTAAATTTTAAAACATCATGACGTCGCTCTATATATCATACCTCGTAACCAACAATTTTGGTAAAAATGAATTTTCTCAGTGAAAACGATATTCAAATAATTAGCTTTTATAATAGTAATATTTCTTACAATATCTTAAGTCTAAATTTAAAACTTTCAATCAATTTGGCAAATATAGAAAATTACTATGAATATAAGTAAGAGGAAGTTAGTAGGTATAATATATAAAGACTAGCGGAACGGACAGACGTTGTACTGCGAAGTAGTAGCGCCAGGTTCCAGGTCTAATTTTGAACCAAACCACAGTCGATACACAAAAAATGTTATCACAATCGACCCTGCCATTTAAAAGTTTAGTGACACACACACATCAAAGAACTATTAATAAATAACTTAAATTTTTAAGTGTCAAAAGCACACACGTAGCTTTCATATGGGAGGGATCCGTCCAAGGGAATGATCCAAAGGGGTGGGAGTTGTAAGTCCAAAATGTACAAATCCAAAATATTTAGGGGTTCCGGACCCCCTATACAATCCCCCCCTTTATATGTGTACGTACATGGTCAAAAGTATACCCTTTGTATTCTAGTTACTAGTAGTTAGGTACTAGTTTAAAGTTAGTAATTCATTATTCATCGATTCATTATTATCTTACCCGAATTATATAAGGGTTCTCGTGATACCACAGATATCTAAATAATCTAAATCGATTGAGGCTTTCGAAAGTTACCGCTTAATAAATAAATTTACCCTCATACGTAGTCTCATATGTACGTATCTACGTAAATTTGTGTACGTCGGAACAAAGTCGTGGATATATGTACATATTTAAAATTAACATTAATTTATAGGCATTTTTAATCGTAACCGAATCACAAAATATTCAAATCAATGTAAACCCATCACCCGTCTGTAATCAAGATTCTAGAGAAGAACCAGTTACGTTGGTAATTAGTTAAACGTATCATGTACTTAACGTTCTCTACGTTCGTGTGAGAGTAGATATAAAATCTTGAATTTACAATTTTAGCTTGTACACATACAAATTCAAGCCCGGAATTATTTGTTTTGAGTATCAATAAATTAACCAATTAAAGTCAATTTTATCAGGAACCTTACTGCCTAAATAAAAGTGAGTCATAATACTTCAGACAATTTTTTTTATTTGTCTGGCAAGAAAAACAGCCAGAGAGACAAAATTAAGAATATATGTGTATATATACGTTTTAACCCGTTACAAGCTTTAGAAATTTGAAATCATAGACAGGGGCTTCAATTTTAGTTATATGTATAGATATTCAATATTAGAACACAGCTCATTTAAGGGTGTAAAGTATTGGGTGGTTGGTGGTGGGAGACGGGTGGCGGGGTGGCTGGGACGCTAGGGTCAGACGGCGGCGTCAAGGTGAAGGCCAACCTGTCCGCTACGCATACACCTAAATATATAGTGCACCTGATATTCATCTAGTTGTTACGTGTTTTAAGGGCTTTTATTATAAATATTGGGCTGAACACAAAATTCTTTTTTCTTTTACAAACATAATCCCGCTGCTTATATGAACTGCTCAAAATTAATTGTTCTAGAAGTGCGTAAGTCAAAATCAGCAGCTTTAACAGAGAGTAAAAAAATCTGCATAATTTTACACAGATACTATTATGAGACCATCCAAAAGTCGCAATAAAAAGCGATATCACTAAAAGTAGTTAAGATTTTCACGCCTCTGTATCATATCCCACAATAGGTTAAATACATTCAACTGAACCGTGACGGTCATTACAGTAATCAAACGAACTAAGCGTGAAGGGCGCTAATGACAACCAAAATATTTACCTATTGTTTCAGGAGTCAGGCTTTTTACAAAAACACAAAAAAAAAAAATGCAAACCTCAGCACTTACTCTGTAATTTAAAGGTTTTTAGACTTTTTTTATATATCCTCATTACACATTGAATAAAAAATAGTTTAGGATAAGGATATAATAATATTACTAACAATTTAGGTTAGGTTTGGTTTATACAGAATTATTTATTCAGATGGGTCAGTAGGTAGAAATTTAAAACGTGCTTCTTTAGCACTTAAAGTTTTAATTTGAATTTAAAATGAAAATTTGCTACTCCTTGTTACCGATGTAATTATAGTAAATAATTAGGAATAAATATTAGAAATGGAATAAGCTCTGAGAGTTCAGAAAAAAAGTTTCAGTTCATTTTGACCCCGTCAAAATCAAAAACTTCGGATTATTCTAAATATAACAGCTAAATTGATGATAAATATGTATTTGACCTTGAATAACTTTTGATTGCGTTGATTTATCGGAAAATGACTATAGACCTTTTCTGCAGAGCGTTCCATTCTAAAACTAGAACTTACATATATCGATCGTTAGTCATAAAAATTAGAACGAAGAAAAAAAAATCTGGGTTGTTTATATTTGTATGGGAATCTTAATATTAATATTGGGCTCATATTTTTGGATACCTCATTTAGCCTATGAAAAAAACCTTCGAGCATAGTTCCGAGAAACTAAAATAATTTCTTAAATCATATACCTACTCATATAGAAAAAAATAAATTAGTACGTTAGGAATTTTTTTCTCCTCTGTTAATAAATCGATTTTCCTTTATTTCTCGAGTTTAAGTTTAATCAATAAAAAGATTTTAGAAACACAATATTGATTACATTATCAGGCTAACTGCGGTAAACTACCGCTATCGCAAATCCATACATTTTGACAGTTCATTTTATGATTTTTATCCTAAAACGAAACCCTTAAAACATATCGTGTTACGATAGCGATAGCTCCCCATAATAGCCCCCTAATTTTCAATAGTAATTGTGCTCTAATTACGAACTTGCAATTATTAAACTCTACATTCACAATTATTACAATAAACCGTTATTACAAAGTATTCTTAGTTTTTTTTGCTGAATGGTAATGAATACTTAAAAAAATATTATAAAAACAATAAGTAGGTATTCCTTTTCAATGAGCTTTTGGGTTTTCATTTATTATGAAAAAGTCCTCTCGATTAATTAATTAATATGATAAAGCAATTATTTGATAATGAACCAAAATGAAGTTTTTTCGTTACTTATTATTTCTTACTGGTATACGTTCTTACTATTGCGTTTATCGTTTTAAAATCAGTAACTTGCCAATTGTCCGGATTAGAATAATAAGCAGACCCTAGTATAGAAGAAAAAATGCTAGATATATGAAGTATGTCTACTTAAACTGCCCTTGGAAAGAATATAAAAGTGACTACAAATGATTTGCACTTGACTTTAAATGAAATATCTTCAAGTATTCGTCTCCTCCATAATTCATGTTCAGAATAGCTATGATAAAAACTGTATCACTTGAATGAATTCTAGTGATGTAAGTATATATAAGTTTAGATAAATCGTTAAATACGTAATAAATATTTAATAATATTATTACATGTTAATGCGTCATTAAAAACGTTTTGTGACGTTTGAGATGCATGCAGGCGTGTCGAACGAAACGGGCAGACTGTTCGACGCGCTCAGACAAGAAGCTATTAGGTATAAATGTATATTGTGTACGTCACAGGCGACATTGTATGGGTCACGATTAGGGCTGCCATTTGTCCACGTCTTATCGGATTTTTCATTCAAGATTTTCTTAGAATAAAAACTATTGAGTTTCCTTAAATTACTAGGCATAGTTCTTTTAACGAAAGGTTATTTAATTTTTTGTTACGTATTTATAGACAAGCTTTTTTTGATATCAAAATTAAAAACAATTTTCAAACCTAATATATGTTTGTCTTTATTTACAATGCAATAGTAATGGTAACCCTAGTCTAACTAAAGGGATGCGGTAGTGCAGCGCTCACTAGTCGTTATGTAAGCGCACAGACGCAAACAATTAGATGCTCTTATTTTGCGTCGAAATAATTGTTTCAATATTATTCTTCACTATAATAATGATTTTACATAGTAGTGGAATTTATTACAGAGTAATCGTCAGCATCAATTTTGAATTTATAAATTTGGTTATTTTAGTAAACGATAAACGTAAACATTTTGAAGAGCTCAAGGGCAAATGCAGTTTTTTATTTGTATTTATTGTTATAACCACTTTGTTTTGTTCGTGTTGATTGGAGTAATCATTGCTATTTAGCTTCTCTGAACGCGGGGCGTCATGGGGAATGCCGGGACGTGCTCTGCGCGTTCTTTTCCACCGTCCCGGGCGACGTGAGTCAGACACGAGCTGCCACGACGGAAATGAGTCCTTCCTCCGCGCTATCGGCCGGCACTTTTGTTAAATTAAAATGGATGAGGTTTAAAGTGGAGCGGCCGTAACTAACGGTTGCCGCGTCGTCAGTCCGCGATTACGACAATCTGCTCCACGGCAAAAAATAGGACGCCGAGCGACGCGTGGGGTCGAGCTCCCTACTTGCTCGTCCTCACTGCGACCTATTAAAGAATATGACCCAAATTGTGCGACAACAACATAATTACATATTTTTCTGACGAAAATAGTTAAACCGCAAAGGTTATAAGTATACAACGTTGTTTATGTATAAGATAACACTAATGTGTGTTATCTTATACATAAACAACGTTAATAAACTTACTAAACTATCTACTCGTAGATTTGAAATAATTGTTTCGATTTCTTGATTATTCATTTTTGTATATTATTAAAAATTACTCTAGCCTACCTATAATTCTATATGGACTGGCTCGACTGGGGCAGTAAGTACCTCACTCTCACAGAAGATCGGCGTAAAGTAGCCTTATGAGTCGGCAGTCTAGGGAGTTAGGCTGCCGACTCTTCCCGCTCCGTATTCTCTATTGCCTTTTATTCAATATTTCATTTTAAGTTGGCAACGTATTTATGGCTCAATTCGTAGCGTGTTTCTTTAAATATTGTACCTTCAGAGCTCCGTCACTTCTTATCTGATTTTGAAAATTCTTTTATTCGAAAGAATCTCAAGACTTTTTATCAAAATCGTTTCAATAGTTTTTTAAATGAAAATAACCGGAATTAGTATGTCATCCAAGCAAACGGCACTGCGTTTGAAGTAGTTTTTTTTTAAGTTATGATCATAATTATTAAAACAGATAATGCAACAATTTAACCACCTTAGTCGTAAAATACATACATAATATGCATGACATCATGTTGCAGCATTGTTAGCATTAAATTAAACAGTCATAAACTTTCTATATCTGAAATGACATATTTTAAATCGTTATAGATAAAAATACACATACGACGTAATAAATCCTAAATCAAATGTAAATCATCATCATATATTCCAATTAGATAGTCCTGTGTAATAACAACACAGTATTAAAAGATAGATGTCGTAATATTTTCACATTGGTTACTACTTATGTAACCGTCTAGGTAGGTATATAAATTTTCATAATGCAATTCGTCTAGACTGAACAAAGTGCTCACTCGCGCGCCTAGAAAAGGCACCGTCTGGAGGTGAACCGAATAATAGTTGCAGTGCGCTGCACTTTTTACTTCACTTTATGTCTATTTAAAATGAAGTTATGTCTTTATTTAACATAGGTATATAAAATACATATACAAACTACGAATAATGTTCAAGTGGATATTTATTATCTATATTTTTTACCAATTATTTTCATTTTTCCATGTTATTATATTCCATATTAAATTATATTTCCTTATTACTGGAGTATTCACTTACCATTTGCATGATAATATTTTGAAACTAGGGTCAATCAATCAATATTTATATTTTAAAATAAGCATAAAAAAAGATGTAATTTTACTGGATTCTGAAATAAAAACTTAATAAATTAAGAAAAATATAAAATTAAGAAAAGAGCCATAGAAGACTGTCATCTTCAATATTTACTTGTACCTACTTTGAAATGAAGTGAATAATTTGAATATATTCATTAGATGTAAAGTCACATTGAGGGACGCGAGAAAAAGTTTTAAGGTTACGAAAGTCAATTGCATATCTCTCGATTATGAAGCTGACGTAAAGAAACTCGATGTTCTTTGTGTGCCTATTCTGTCTAGACTAGACTTTACATGCCGGAGGACAACAAACGAGCCGTGCAAAGCGTCTGGAGGTGAGACGAAGGCCTCCGTCCTGCGTTCTAAATGCATCATAATTTTGTTTGCATTTAGTCGTATCTAACGTACTATATAAAACAATATAGCTACTGTGTAGTCATACTATTATCTGTCAATTATATTTTTTTATTAAAAATATTTGTTGATTTGTGTAATATCAGTTAATTTAGCGTCTGTTAATTTATAGAGTATAAGATGTTTACAAAATTGATAAAATAAAAAAAATATCTTTTTAAATTTAAAGTAGGTAAATATTTTTTTATAATAATTCCTTAAACTAAATTTTTTTTAACCTTACGTGTTTTATATGCACATAAATAAATCCCAGCCACTTTAAAACAACCCATGAAACCATTATTAATCATACCTCAGCCTTTTGCCAAGTTAACGTATAAATTTATAACAGAATATATACATAGGACGTGACCCAATTTTGTAAAAGTCTGCGTTGAAGCGAAAAGGTCGTGAAATTCTCGGCGCGTTCCCACAAAGTATTGTAACCTTTTCCGCCCGCCCCCGCGTCTAGACTAGACCGTTTATATTACACACCCTGTCAATGTGTACACAATCGCATTCAGTATAATTACTAACGTAATCTAGAACAAAGGTATAAAGTATTTTTGCGCTAAATTAAATAAAAGATAATACTATTATATAATATAATTTTTGTGTCTATAGAGACTGGAGGCTTGTGTTAGATTAAACTATCGCTTTGAAATTATATTACCCAAATTCTGACAGATGATTAATGATTATCGTATAAGTTTTAATAAAAGGCGTTTGCCTTTTTAACAGAAATTAGAAATCAACTGTAAGTTGATTTTCTATAAAATTAGCGCTCTATTCTATAGGGCTTAATACACAGTTATCACAATAATACAGTCATTGCCTAAAATAAAGTAATAAAATCTCTTTTTGGCTATAATACACTGTATAGCACTCTCAGTGCTAACATTTATTACTTACGACTTGACACGATTAATTTCTACAATGAAATGTTAATAAAAATATTTCGAATTCTGAGTCGTGTAGAATTTTTCTGTAAATTTTTAAAAGCAGCTTTTTAACAAATTTCTCTAATTTCCATAATTTCAGACTTTTGCATACTGGCCTTGATCTGATCGTCAGGAATTACCCACTATAATACACGATCTTAAATATCAATGAGTGTAATATGACATAGAAGAATAATTTTACATAAAAGTAAAAATTAAAATTGATATTTAAATCAAACTATCTAAAACAACAAGATTTATTTCATTTTTTCGAGTTGCCTTAAAACGTAAGAGGTCATATTATAGTACTGTAAACACTTATTTAGCACATATATTATTTTATCTCTACGTCTAGACGTACGCAATTATGGGCCGTGCAGAGCTGCGGTAATGATAGTAGATGACCGTTTTGCGCGATAATAATTGCAGGAGTATCATTAAAATGAGACTTTTTTTATAACTCAGTTTCTATTCCTTTATAATGGGCTCTTCCCGCTTTTTGTCTACTATTTTATCAGTCTGGTAAAAGCAATTATCTTATTCATATTATTAGACAGTCTCGAGTTATCTAGATTTAATTTTATTGAGTGTTCTATAGTCTTTTAATCAAAAATGTTATTGCTGTAACTATTTTTTTTATTTTTGTCATAAAAACAAAGACTAAGTACCTAATTCGTACAACCAGGCCTAAAAGACTTATATGGATGGCGAATATTTGTGTAATTGATGTACTCTACATGGCCTACGTGATTCATGTAGGTATAAAAACAACGAATTAGTATTTTCATTTGTGTCATAGCTAAAGTCAAAGAGTTAAAGATACGCTAAACAAATAACATGTGGAATAATATTGTTCATTTTATAATTTCTATATACCTACTTATTAACAGAAATAAATGTAATAACACTATTTACAGATGATCTTTATATTAATAAAAATCAGCCAAGTGCGTGTCGGGCCACGCACAATGTAGGGTTCCGTAGTTGTCAGAATTGTCAAGATCGGTCAAGCAATCTTCGAGTACCTATTTTCGTAAAAAAGTTTACGACGAACTGGGAATTTCCTTTTTTAAGTCAGTTTATACAATATACGTACTTACAATTTTAAACCTTTTATTATTATAAAATTATTTTTAATTTCTCTTTAAGAAGAGAATAAGAGATAGGTATGTACGTAATCCGTATCTTTTATGTTATACCATAAATGCCAAAGTGAATTCGTTTGTTTGATTGTTAACTCGCTCTCGTCGATTATTTATTATTCTAACACTTGTAAAATATACTTAGCGCCGATAATTTTCCTTCCTGATTAGCGCCTATGAAATCTATGGAGATTTGGTTGAAAACTTCATAAGCGCGATTCAGAATCATTCGCGACATGTTTTATTGAGACATTGTTTTATATCTTATTTTAAATTTTATTTTAATTAAAACTTATTCAATATTTATTTATTCATTTAAATTCATATATTAATTTAAAATAATTTATATTTATATATACATAGTGTGATGCTTTAAAAAGTGAAATATTTATTTTTACTTAGATCATCTATAACTCGATAACCCTAAGAACCCACATAGCCGTGATAATTTTCCTTTTAAATTCATTATATGTACCACTATCGTGAATTTTTTCATATTTTTAGACGCAGCAGTTTAGTGGGTAGAGGGGGGGGACACTTGACTCTAAGAAAAATTGACACTTCAAAGCTTAATATTTCGGAAACAGTTCGTCGTTCGGAAAAATGGTTTTCCCACACCTATAACATTTTTAAAAGACCTATCTAACGATACCCCACAACATGGTATAAATGAGAAAAATTTTTGGTCTCTCTTAACACATAGGGAAGACACCCTGAAAAAAAAATATTTTTAAGATTTTATTGTACGACTTTCTCGGCGTAATTCATATGTATACTCATACCGAATTACAGCTTTCTGGTATTAAGGGTTTCGGAGCAAAGCCGCGGACAGACAGACAGACAGACAGACGGACAGACAGACAGACAGACAGACAGACGGACATGGCGAAACTATAAGGGTTCCGTTTTTACTACGGAACCCTAAAAATGCTTTTTTGTTTAATTCGTGTTTAAGGTACTGTTAGTTTTGTTTACATTATCGACTATCATACTCTGAACGACACTGTTTGATCAATTTTACCGTACCTACTCGTTTCTAAGAAAACAAAACAAAAGTGAAATAGTTACTAAGTAAATGTAAGATAGGAATAATTCATTTTGAATAAAGTAATTATTATTACATTAATTACAAATGGAAAATACAGGACCACCTCCTACTGGAGGTGTTGGTATCCGTCGAGAACCTTCCACCGACCCAGTTAAAGCACAGGGAATTCTGTAAGATTTTTTACTTTAAAAATTAGCAAAGTAATTAGATATACCTACAGTATAAACTATTACTGACTGAAAGAAAACAATAATAAGTAACAAGTTAATTAGATTATTAATACATGTACGTAGATTTTCACTATCCTTGAATCTCTATGGACTAGCTTTAGTGACGGATGTATTGCTCACAATAAAAAAAAATATTAGCTCTAAAATTACAAAAATGTTAATAATCCTATAAGTATCTACTGAAATGTTTTTCAAAGAGAAACGAGTAAGTTTTCGAAAGAATCTACATTCGAAAAGGATCTACGACAGAACTTTTCCGTAAAACTGACAGGATAAACTTGTAAATTAACGAAAGAGCTTGAAAATGTCTATTTCAATTTTGAGTTTGACTATCATTGACCAAAACATTGAATTGATTTGAGTTTAACTTTGATTGTTGAGATTTTTTTTAAACATTCTCATTTTTACCTGGGCACCTCACTCTTTGATAGGCATTCAAAGAATCCTGTTAATTTTTTAAACTCCTTACAATGACTATGCAATATTAAAAGGTTTTCTTTTTGTTACTGCAAGTTTAGAAAAATCATGGACCCTACATTTTTTAACATATTTTAATTTTCCATTTTACAGTACATCAGTTAGTAAAAAAGAAAAACATGCTGCGCGTCTTTGGGAGCAACGTTGGGGATTCCTTAAGCGCGTTCGAGAAATGCAAGAAGAAGAAGCATTAAAAATAGGTTTGTTATAAAATAAATCTATATGAATAAAAACCCATTGCCGGAAGTACGAGCGTCATTTCAGAAGATTAAAACGGCTATATATATTATGTATTTGGCTAATTCTTTCTTATTGTTTTTATAACTGTTAGGTCAAGATTTGTAGAACGATAATGTTTGAATGATCATAAGGAAAAGCGAAAACTGAAGCTAAAAATCTTCATATAAAAAATTAAGTGAGTCTTATTTAGAACACTTGTGCGAAGCTAGGCGAGCAGTTTGTTTATTATATAAATTCATAAAGATTTTATTATTATCATTATTAACCTACATCAGATGTTTAAAGCGTAAGCGATAGAATATCGAATATTTAATACGTTTTTTACTTTTTCATTTTTTCTTAGGTAATTTACGAAGTTATTGTTTAAATTTAGGTATGTCCCTTGATGAATACCGAGCAGCAGTTCGTTCAGTTAGCTGCAAACCTGAAAAGGAGATTTCTGTCAATATAGACCCGTCCCCTACTCCACTACCCGCTACAAGTTCTGGTAACTATTACTTCTGTTTGCTTTAGTATCACAAATGTTTCACACACTCAACACAAACAACCAGACAATGAAAAACAACATCCGTATGACGTTTACAGATGATTGTCTTAAGCGGGGATCGAACAAACAATCGTTACCGTTCTAGTCAGTTACTTTGTCAAAAAGAACTATATGGAGCTTAACCCGCCATGTTTCTCCTCCGCACATATATTTATCATAATTTCTGTTGACACTTTAACCGCACTAAAATTGAATTGAATGCATTTTCAAACTAAAAAATGCATTATATTGAAAATTCAGTGATGCTTGCCGGAGTTTAAACCTGCGATTACCTGCAAATCCACCTATTTTATCTACTGAGCTATCTCAGGGCATTATCAATATTACATGCGAAATAGTAATATGTATTAGTCTACTCTCTCTCTCTAGTTATGGCACATTTTCCGCTTAAATGAAATACATCGTTACATTTCTCTACGTTTATATATGTATACAGGTTTTAATTTTGATCAAAATCGGTACCGAGGTTCCTTTCAGTATTTTTCGCTATTTCTTAGTTTCGGCCTACGCCCAGTTAAAAAACTCACACTGCATATAGACGGAGGACAAACATAAAAAAGGTTGACTGAATATTGACCAAAATATCACTTCGACCACTTGTGAACTTAGATATCTACTTTTTACACTGTACGCATAAAGAAGAGTAGCCTGGTCTTCTTTCTTTTCGTAAATTGTAAATAACTTTTCAATTTTTATTTTTCTTTTGAGAACCTCCTCCTTTTTGAAAGTCGGTTAAAAAATCACATCACATGCAAATCAAACGACAGTTCGTTCATATTTTTTGAACTCTCCTTTAAAAATTGCACTTTTTAACTTTGTTTTATTATTATTCTTAGGTGTCATTGGTCGACGCGCACTGTGTTCATTGGAACGATTTGGACCATTAGTGAAAACAACTCGCGATTACCCCATCCTTCCCCCGTTGCCCCCTGGACAGATATATAACCCTTACAAACAAACCGTTATGTTCTTAGGGTGAGTACGAATTTAAGGAAAAACAATTTTTTTATAATATAGTGCCATCGTGCTTATCATATACAAGGTGTCAACTGGGCATGTGTTGGATATTTTACTAGCGTTAGCAGAATCGATATTTAAAAGTAAAAAACTAAACTAAACTTTTTTTAATTATTTTTCATAAATGGTAAGTTTATACGTATTTATATATGCCAAGAAGATCCAACGTTTCCTCAAAACAACCTTGTATAATTTATTATATTATATATTGTATATTATATATTGCGACAATTTTGTCTATAAAAAATTGATAATAAAACAATACACATGTTATAAGCTCATGGATTTTGACACGCAGAATACTTAGCAATCAACTGGCGATAAGATATGACACACGGGATTTTTGGTCCAACAATTTAAATGACGAGTTTGCAAAGTTTGAAATGGATTTCATCATAAAATTCACGTAACATATATATATGTTACGTGAATGACATTTTAAAAATAAAGATCAAGATTTTATATTTTATACGCAAATCATCGCATATCTAAATGATAAAATTTGTTAATATTGTGTATAAGATTTTGTTTTTAAGATTAATAAGTAAGACCATAAAGATAATAACTTCAAAATTACAGGAGTGTTGACGGAGACCCAATATCCTACAAGTTACCACCAGCGCGATGTGACGTCACAGACAAAATTTGGGGACAACCGCAGCAATTAGACGTAGCCATATTTGATTTTGACGCATTAGCGATATAAGCGAAGTGTTTGTTTATTGAAAATTTTCACTTCTTTTTTCAGTACAAGCTTAAATGGATGCTGATAAGCAAAATCGTGTCAAGCCACACGGAGTTTCTTAACAATTTTGTTTAAAGACGTATATATCTATATAAATCTTTCTTTTTTTATATTTTGATTAAAGGTGTTAGTTATAAAAAGCAGATTGATATAATAAAAAGTTGTATCTAAGAATCGAATATATTTATGTTAGATTATTGCATATTGTAAAATATTAAGCACAGTGCAATATTCGACACAATAAATTAAGATACTTTTTTCCGTACCTATTTAGTTTAGATGACTTGAAAATTTGAATAACGTTAAATTCATAACGCATTATTAGAATATATCAATATCTCCGGTTTCGACTTTCGACACATTATTGCATATCAGCATCCAATTATGTATTCCATTAGAAAATAAGATAAAAATGACCATTAAATTAAAATACATTTATTTTTCAGTAGTTGTATATTAAAAAATGTTTAATAAATTTCATACATTATGTCTTTTAGTAGCTAACACTGGTGGTAGTTGGGAAATAATATTTTCGGGTAAAATTTCTAACGTAACAGCTTCGTTGTCTGAAAGCCAATGGAAGCCAGCCAAGTACTGTAACAATAAACAAAATATCCACTATAAACATTTGAATTATCACATGAGTCAGAAAATTTTGAAATGTTAATTTTTAAGTTCCAAGAAGGAATCTCGATATATTTTTTATTAGAAAAAATATTTACCTTTATTGGAATTATTTTCACTTGGGAATTAGAATTGTTTCTTTTGCCTTTTTTATTCTTTTTCTTTGGAACTGGGTCTTCTGTCACATCCTAAAATAAAGAATAAATATAAAACCAATAAATATAAAACGTTTAAAGTATAATCATTTAAGTTTTAATTACGTGGCGAAAAATTTTGGGTATCAATTCTTCCATATTCCGTTATGGCACATTTTCCGCTTAAATGAAATACATCGTTACATTTCTCTACGTTTATATATGTATACAGGTTTTAATTTTGATCAAAATCGGTACCGAGGTTCCTTTCAGTATTTTTCGCTATTTCTTAGTTTCGGCCTACGCCCAGTTAAAAAACTCACACTGCATATAGACGGAGGACAAACATAAAAAAGGTTGACTGAATATTGACCAAAATATCACTTCGACCACTTGTGAACTTAGATATCTACTTTTTACACTGTACGCATAAAGAAGAGTAGCCTGGTCCGGTCGTGCGGATAGGGCGGTGTGGGTCACTATTTGTATTTAGATCAATATAAATTGAATTCAAACTCTATGCTGATATGATATATGATTATGGCAATATTTTTACAGCACTGTACTGTAGTAAAGTAAAGAAAAGTAACAGCCAGTAAATGTCCCACTGCTGGTCAAAGGCCTCCTCTCCCATTAAGAAGAAGGTTATAGAGCCTAATCCACAACGCTGCTCTGCAGCGGGTTGGCGGATATACATGTGTCAGAATTTCTCCCGGTACATGCATGTCTTCTATCACCGCCAAACTCGAGAGGTATACAAATTCAGCACTTGAAAATACAGCGGTGCTAGCCAGGGTTTTAACTTGCGATCGTTAGTTGAGATCGACGATTTCTAACCACTAGACCATCAACGTTCCCTATTCAGTAAAAGATTAAACAGCATTCGTCACGATGGTCCAAATAACAATTAATGCAGAGCGCGCTGCAGGCTATTTAAGGCAATTACTATTGTAAAATTTACCTAAATAGTACTACTTGATGATAAGCAATAATGTGTCAACCCATAAAAACGTTAAATTCAGAGATATTGATTATTTTGATAATGCGTCACGTATTTAACAAAATTCAAAAATGTATCAAATGATTTAAACTAATAAGTACAAAATAAAGTTTCTTAATTGAATGTTTCGAATACTGAAGTATGTTCCATATTATATTGCAATATGCAAAACTGTCATACATTTAAAAACCTTATAATTAGATAAAAGTTTCCATTATATCAATTAACCCTTAATGAATATACCTTTTATCAAAAGAGAAAAGAAAAAATATATACTTACTTTAAATAAATTAATAAGAATAGTTTTGACATCTTTAGACGCCATTTTCTCAAAATGCATTCCGTATGGCTTGACATAGTATTGCTTATGCCTAGCTTTAAGATTTATTTCTGAATGTTTTCCTTTAGAGTACGGAACATACAAGTGAGCTATGACCATTAGTAGCATTTATAGCAGTAGGTTGGGGGGTACCTGGTCGGGCGCGGCGAGCGCAGGCGCGTCGCGCAACATCCACAGCGCGGTGTCGTCCCGCGCCAGCAGCGCGCGGCGCGCGGGGTGCGGGGCGAGGGCGGCGGCGGCCGCGCTGCGCGCGCGCCACTCCGCCAGCTCGCACAGCGAACACTTGCGCGCCTTCTTGTTGACCAAGTCGTACTCGATTATCTGGAAGTTTTACAATCAAAATTAAAGTATATTTAATTCGAGTAGGCTTTTACAAGCCTGTGAATCGTCAATACAGAAACATAAAATAAATTAATAAATTGATCTATTTACCACCGGTTCGGAACGTAGATTCTACCAAATGTGCTTCCACTGTTAACAACTTTTTAATATATACTTTAAATTTATTGCTTGTAAACTGTAACACTCTGCGGGAATTTATTATAAAAACGAATATCTTGAATATACGAGCTGTTGCCTAATTACTACAGTACCACACTCTCAAAGAAGATCGGCGTGAAGTATCTCTTTTAGCTGCGTTTCATACAGTAAGTGAGAGAAGCAGAAGCCTAACACCCTCCCCTCTATTGTTTTCCTTACTTCCTATTCTCTTTTAATCTTTATTCTTATTTTAACTGGCAAAGCATTTGCAGCTCTTCTGGTTTGCAAATGTCTTTGTTAAGCTGTAAAAACATAACATCATGTGCCCGATTGCTCATTTGTCAGTTATTTTCTATATAAAAAAATAGTTATCTGAGGGATATAGAGAAGCTTGCTTACGATGCAAACGCTACCTCCGCGTCTCCCCATCAACAACTGGCTGTATTATATGTCTCTATTAAAATCCTTACTTATTATAAAGTCGAAAGATTGTATGGATGTTGATTACTCTTTCACACAAAACCTACTGAACAGATCTTGATAAAACTTTACAGGAATTCATCATCAGAATAACAACAACTATTTTTTATCAATAAATTACGCGGGTGAAGCCGCAAGCGGATGCTAGTATGATTATAATAAAAACGAAAAAACTATAGACGTTTGTAACGTTTTGATTTGTTTTTTTTTTTAATATTGAGATTAAAAAAAATTAAATGTAACAATTATATCGTCTTAGATTTTCGTAATTATTATTCATTGAAATAAAACTATTTTAAACGGATTTAAATCGCGTATATTAACTATTTTTATCATCCCGACGTTTCGAGCACTTAACATACATAACATAGTTAATATACGTGATTTTAATCCGTTTAAAATAGTTTTATTTCAATGTTACAATCATCATTGAAACAAACGCTAAACTTACTTCTTGATCCACATAGGCAATGATAAGGTTTTCCTCTTTATCATCAATGGTCAAAGCGGAAGGCACACATCTGTACTTCGGCAATGAGACATAGAATTCAAACTTTTTAGGTTTCTTTATCCAAACGGCAATATCTCCTTGTGTGTCGGCTGCCACTAGGTAAATCGACTTGGATGGGGTATTTTTTGATATTTGCAAGTGAAGAATTGATTTCGCTCTAAGGTCTGGAAAGTGAATGCTTGATAAATGATCATCGTAACCATGTCTGAAATTCTTCTTTAATATATCATATCATAGACATGTATAGATATTTTAAACGACTTTTAAAAAGAATGATTTTTAAAATTTGTTGGTCATGTTAGAATGTATGAATATAGACAACTGTTTAAAGGACGACAGCAATAACAATAATTTGCGATTATTACAATTACAATAAAGTAGGATACATTGCAAAAAGAACAGACAATTTATTAAAGTTTTTTAATTGTAAAAAAAAAAGTTATTATTTAACAATTTTTTTTATTGTAAGTCACTTTAATGTAACTCTTACTTACATTTTTCACAAGATATGTTCTGCACTATAGTGGCGCCAGCTTCAGGGTCAACTTGTAACACTTTTAGCTCACCGCCCTTGTAAGCGACCATGGTACGTGAATCCGCAGTGAAAGCCACGCGGTCACAAAATGGTAGACCACTGACTAATACTTTTGCCAATGATATATTACTTTGGTCTTCATCCTGCAGTATAATACATACTAATTTTATAAATGGGAAAGGAATTCTTGTCTTCTTTTCAAACCTAAACCATTAATCAAATTTTGAAGAATTTTGGTATAGATATACATAGATTGGACATTGGAGAAAGACAGAGGCTACTTTTTATCATATAAATAAGATTTGTGAGTGGTGATATAGGCTACATTTTGTCGTCAAAATAAAACGTGTAGGGGTTGAAATATTGGATAAAAGATACTACGCAATGGACGTCTATATAATCGAATCGTTTAAAATGAAAGGTTAATTTTTTTCAAAATTTAGACATATTTCATGAAAATTTGACATAGATAGTTAAACTTTAATTAACAAACCACTCTTTACATCGATCTGACTGAGTAGTAAAACATGACTGATAATATTTTCTGAAAGCTTTAAAGTAATTTCAATTAGAATGTATAATCAAAGAGACCTCTCTTTGATTATAGGAGATGTTTTATAAGAGCAAACAATTTTTTGTAGCAACTATGGTAATAGTTTTCTGGCTTGTGAAACTTTCATATAGAAATGAGAGGTCGATTTTAATTAAAGTACTTTAAATAACAACATCTATAAGTCTAACATTTCACATTTAATAAAATTAGATTTTTGCGTATCTTTCATGCGCAATTGGACTCTTTGCTTGTGTGTTTACTAGAAAATTAGTTTATATTTTTCTCTAATTTTTTACGAAACAAGAGGAAAATAAACACTGTGGGCCACAGATAGTACTATAGTGCTCAAATATTTAACTATTTCATAAATAAGTTGATCAAAATCTGATTTTTTATGCAGAATATGATTTGTTAGTCTTATAGAACTCTACCTATGAAGGTCCTTAATTAAAAGTCTAATGGCCTATATAATTAAAAGTTTTTGTAAATATTTATTTAGGTTATAAAATATTGTAATATATTAAAAAATATAATTATATTTTTGTTGACTTATTTTAGTGCCAACCTCTATCTTACTAGTAATAATTTTAGATGTAAAATTATCGTAAAAAAAAGAAATTACTGATATTTAAAAATTATATAACTTACACATTCAAACTTCAACATCCTAAAATTGCTGTCAGTGGAGTACACAATCAACTCTCCACTCGGAGAGAGTTCACAACATTTAATTTGCTTATTGCCTTTTGTCTGTATTGAAACCAGTTTGATTGGTTGTTCTGTCAATTTCAAACTCTTTGTTTGACGTTGTTCGAAACTTTTGTCATTCTTAACATCTATTGCAGAATCTTGTTCTAATTCGCTATTACTTTCCTTTTGTTTTAAATTCTGTTTCAAATTAACATTTGTTATGGTTAATTTTCCACTTTCGTTCACTGCATAGGATCCAAGTTTCCAAACTTCAAGATAATTGCTATATCTAAAATTTAAATAACACATGTAACATTTGAAGTGATAAATAAAAAAAAATATAAGTTAATAATTAAAAGAAACTTAACGTCATTATTTCTTATAAGATTGTAATAAATGAGTAATGTAATAATTATGACTACTTTAATACATATGTATACAGGGTGTCCCGAAAGTCAACGATTACATTGAAATGGGATATGGGCCAGGTCCTAACGAGTCTGTAGACAAAAAATCGTTTTTGTAAAAGTCCTACTGTAATCAATTATCAATATCTTTTTTTCAATGATTCAATGTGGTCTACTTTTAGCAATTTGGATTCTACATTAAATGCGCCAATTTTTGAGATAACTTGCAGATTCTGTGTAGTACATTTCTTTTTAGCGTGAGTTCCCAAAGTATAGTAATGCAAAAGACAAAAACATTTAAATTGAAATTCAAGTCACTTTTTTTCGCACATGATAAACTTAGAGCCCTGACATTTTATTTATTTAATAAATACATTATTTAGCTTTAACAACGATTGAAAAAGATTTAAATTTATAGCCATGGCAGTCAAAAAACCTACTAAAGAAGTCATTTTTCGTTCTTTTCACATAATGGCTAATATCTCAGAAACCAAGGTACTTTTACGAAAACGATTTTTTGTCTACAGACTCGTTATGACCTGGCCTATATCCCATTTCAATTTAATCGTTGACTTTCGGGACACCTGTATAATAATATAATTATACAAGTATTAATTCTGCTAATGTTAGTAAAATGTCCAACAAATGCCCAGTAGAAACCATGTATAACAAGCAGCTGTTCTGACATTTCTTACCTCAACAGTAATAATTTCTTTTGAGGGCACACAGCTGATCTCGGTGCGGGTACCATAGGAGGGATCCTCATCACCCATTTTGGTGGGTAACTAGAAAGAGTTATATAACCATCTGCTCCCACTGATATTAACTTGTCACCATTTATTACTAGAGCTCTGGAAGTGTAACAAATGGTATATTTTATATTGTGTACCTAATTATTAATTTTTCATTACCTAACCTGCCTGTTCCTTTTCATTACCTTACCTGTTCCTTCAAACTATTCTTTTCTTTACATTTTTCTTAATTTTTTGTTGTTTAATAGTTATTCTTGTCTAGGGTGCAGTGACAAATCAATGGTCATAAAAATCAGTTGTGGAATTATTATTGGTGTAACTAATATGACTTTGTTTTATACCTATATAAATAAAAATTCCGAAACAATTTTTTAATTGTGAAGAAACTTTGGTAGGATGTTCAAAAATGAGTTTGTACATAAATGTAGGTACATGTATAAAAATTCATCAAGATTTTTTTATCATGCTTAATTGTTTAGACTACAGAATGTGCTAAAACGGTAGACATACATAAATTTTATAAGATATAGTACTCCTGTGAGGCAGTTAGTTAATAAAATACTAATGCAATTTTATGATGTTATATCATAAACCTTTATTAAAACATTTTTATAGTTTATATTATAATTTAAAACTATTAATCGATTTTAATTATAATTATTCTAAAAAAATACCTGACATCATGTTCATGTATATTTCTCTGTACATTTTTGACCCACTGTGCACTTGTTTGTTTTCCTGAGGTACTGTTCACTTTAACGAAATTCATAATAACAGGATCTACTCCACTGCAATACAAACTGCTCTCATCGTCAGAAACTGCTATTGATAATATATTAGACTTGTGACTCTTGTATGATTCAATCTGGAATATAAGATTAAATTTTCGTATTTCTGTTTTAGCGTTACCGGCTGGCTGATGGTCATGTCAACAATGGAGGTAATAAAATGAGAAGTCTTTTGCTGTCACAAAACTTTCTACAAGTAAATGCATCAGGCTAAGGGGGCTTATGCATTTACATCTAGAAAGTTAGACTTATATTTATAGAGAAAATGCTATTTTTGCCACTATTCCACATGGATAAAATTTAGACAATGATTAATTAAATTTATTTTATTTTTTTAAGGGAAACAAACAATCAGTATAAAACCTTAAGAACTACATAAGTATACTTAATAAAAAGCATAAACCAAAACAGTTTCCACTAATTAGTAAAACATAAACTAAAAACCAACAATAATAAAAAATTTAGATAATATAACTGTGTGTATTTATATTTTTTGTTTTGCAAATACTATATTGTTATCTTAAAGCAATATCTCTAATATAGTAATTATAACTTTAATCTGATTAGAAGCAGTACAGCACATCTTCATCCTTCTCCATTATAAATATTATATTATTATTATTATAAAATATATATATATATAAATGATGAAATATTAATTTATTTACTTGATCACCAAGGTTGCTGTCCCAGAATGTAAGCCTGCCGTGACTATCTCCCGATACAACAGTGTTATCGGACAAGACTGCAAGGCACCATACAATAGTTTCCTTTCCTCGTCGACTCACGGACATTCGACATGTTGCATGACCAGTTTCAACATTCCATACTCTGATTGAATCGATTGATCCTGAAAAATAATGAATAGAATGTATTTTAATAGATAAAGAAAAGAATAAAGATTTAACAGAAAAGTATTTTTGCTTGAAAAACAAAAATACATCTTCGGACTGGAATTTTTTAGTTTGATTAACAAACCAGCAATATGACCTATCAGGACATAATATTGTGATCATGGTTTATGAGTGAAGTAGTAATTCTAAAGCTATGGCACAGATGTTCCCACATTTAGTGTAGGTGAAAAAAGACAGCAAATTAAATGTAAATCATTTTTTTAATTAAAATATACTTCATTGTGGTACATTAATGCTTAAATGTTGAAAAAATTATATGAAGGCTCACCTGTTACTAATACACTCCCTGTGTTGTCGAATTTACAACACATAATCCTTCCCTCTTGTTTGTCAAAAAGTCTTTTATAAATAATTTCTTCATTTTCAACTGAATATAAATTTATGTAGCCCTGTTCAGTTCCTACAGCTACAAGAGTATTGGTGGAATTAACATCGAGACACCATGCCGCATAGCCAGTGAGAATAACAGTAGCTTTGATAGACAGTGTCTCAGTATCCCATTCTAATAGAGCTCCTCCAAGACCAGTAGATAATAATCTGTTATTAACCCATCCAAGTGCCTCAACCGAAGAATTTTCTTCTCCAGGAATATATTTCAGAAGATAAGGCGCGTAATTTAAGTCCCAAATTTCAATGGATGCATCCCGTCTAAAACGATAACGCAACAATAAATACGTGAATGATTTAAGTGATTATAGATTTATCGCAAATAATTGTTTTGTTAAAAATAAAATTTACCTGGCCAGTGCCAGTAGTTTACTACTTTTATTAAAAGAAACACAATTAATTTGCTCTGGTTTGGGATTATAATAACGAACACGATGAAGTATACAAGCCATCGTGTACGTTTTCTTCTTTTTTACATAAGATGTATACGTTCTTTTTAATTCTAACTGAATTTAAAATATAATATACATAAATCCAAAAAATCAACATGCGGTACTGCACATGATTATGACATAATAGTGACACTGACATAATGACATTACATTAGTTGATCTATTTGACACCTCGTTTATCGTTAAAAATCTGATTGCACTAAAAAACATTGTCTTTAACGTCAAATACTATGAACTAATATATCTATAGTTATAAAATATCATTGGATTTTGTTAAACAAAAAGGACATAAACCCCAAGTGTTTCTTGCGAAATAGCTTTTAATATTTTAATATTTGGTAAACGAAAAAAATTTTAGTAACCTTCACTACAATCTTGTTTTTAATAAATTTAGCTTTAGTATTATTGTGAGAATTTCAAATAACATTGAAATATTCCAGTTCCATACCAAGTCCTATTAAGGATTTTTGGTAGGTGATATTGGTAGTAGTTAATTTGAATATTAAGGATTATATTACCCGTTGCGAATTCGTGCCGTTCCGTTCGAAATTCGGAAATTTCGTTTATAGAAAAACTCTGCACATCCTAAGACATACATACCAAGTTTCATGGTTTTATCTTTAAAAATAACGAACACCTATGCAAACTTTCCCCCCCCCCCCCCAACTGGTAAAAATTTCAAAATCCTGGAACAAACGATTTCTTGTTTCTTATTTCGTGCCTAAATACAAAATGTAATGTTTTTATCTTCAAAAATGACGAACTTCATACAAACTTTCATCCCCTCACAGGTCGAAATTTCAAAAACGCTAGAACAAAAGGTTATTTTTATTTCTTATCAAGTGCTTATATATAGTTTCATAGTTTTATCTTTTAAAATTAAGAAATCCCATACAAACTTTCAACCTCTTCATCCCTTTTTCTTCGCAATAAAGGTAATCTATGTCCTTTCTCAAGGTGTAAAGATTGTCTGTATCAAATTTCATCAAAATCGGTTGAGAGGTTTAAGCGAGAGTTTGAGAATTACTTTCGCATTTATAATATTAGTATGGATAAGCCCCGAAGTTTCTTCTCCTTGGCTTATATTCTGGCAAGCCGAAATTATAAATATTACAATATTTGGTTCATAAAAACAATAACTGAATTTGTCTAATCGTCAAACGGAATTGGATTTTTAACGCCTAATACCGTAAATGCGTGGTACATAGTATAGTAAAAAAATCATTGAATTTAACTTTAAACCTAGGATATTTTTTGTGTTTAATAATTTATAATATTATTGATAATTTCATTCTATTCAATATAATTTTTATCTGTGCTCTTCTAATTTTTATTATTACTATTTTATACTATCTGTATCTATGAATTAGTTTTTTATGCGATCGTAGTAAAACTGGTATGTTAATTTTTATTGAAAGAATTCCTGATTTATATAAAGTTATTTACATCTTGTGCTGTAAATCCTTAGAGTGTTAAAATGGGCGACGGACAAAGTGAAAGTCAACCACTTTTAAGAGATGGTAAGTAATTGCGATTTTTGTTGTTTTGACAGCTGATGATTCAACCAAAATTTTATTTATTTTTTTTGTTGCTAAACAAAGCGATATAGATAATTCGATCAATGTTTAGGTTGTCTAACAACTGGATAAGATTATGCAAGTGTAGTTGTTACGAAGTAGCAGCAACAGTAGTTACGTATTATTGTAGTTAAAATACGCAGGAATTTTTGCAGAAGAGGAGAATGTCAGCACAATCTCACCGATTGGGCCTGACGAGCTCCCTCCGCCGTATCAGCAAGCAGGCATGCCGATGGTAACATGCCGTGTGTGTCAAGCTATGATAGATATTTCAGGCAAAAGAGAACAACATGTTGTAAAATGTTCTGATTGCAATGAAGCAACGGTAAGTCTAATGTTTTGGAAAAAACAAATATTTACATAAAAAATATGATCTAAGTATCTAATGGATTTGCCGGGATATTTTAGTTACCTTTTTATTCCGATTTATTTGGCCCATTCTAACAGATATTCATAAATGTCTTCTAAACACTTACAATCCCAGTTAAGTTTTGGATATATTATGACCACCTATTTTATTTGATGTTCCATTCCATTTAACCTCAGTCTGTATGTACTATGTGTTTTTCTTTACAAATATTAAAACCTCACTTCAATCTCTTAGACCAGTACAACTAATATAAATATTTTTTATGTATATTGTACAAAGTAACAGATGTATATAAAAAAAAAATTAAAACAATTAGGACAAATTCAAATCAGATATGGCAATTAGTATTTTTAATAAATTTACCAAAGCAAGTACAATAAACTTTAAATTAGATTTTGCTAGATAATTCATATCTAAAATGTTAAGAATATTCTATCTGACATAAATTCTTTTTATCTACAAACAGTTGAGTTTAAATTGTTTATGTGAAATTTTAGGCCATAATAACAAATAAAACCCTAATTACATTTTAAACATATCATACATTTAAATAACTTTTTAATTAACTAAAAATAATGAAACAAAATATTGTATATATGTTAATTATTACTGATATCAACTAGTAAGTAAATGAGATATGATTCTGGTTGACATATACTAAAACAGAATTTTTGTTGGTATGATATCAGAACAATATTTAGTATATGATGAGACAAAATTTAAATTATTAATATTTTGGTTAATGCACACATAGGAAAAATAATTTTTAAGTTTAATACAACCCAGTTAACTTTATAGCACCTAAAATTTTAGGTGCCATAAAGTTAACTGGGTTGATTTGATTGTAACTCTTCTTAAGTGATTAATTATTAAGTTGAAATTACCAATTTAAATTGTTGTGTTTATTTAGCCATTTCTTTTGTTTTTTTTTTATTTTCTTTTTTTTTAAAGTACCCCCATATTAAGACTAATGAACCAAAAAGAAAATTATTCAAATTTTTTCGTGCCATTTTTGAGATTTAAAAGATTAACATACAGCTATTGATTTATATAGATATAAGAAAATGATTAATATAGTGATGCCCCATTTATTTGTGTATTTTAAACTTCTTATATTATTTTCTTTCTAACAATTTTTTATAATGCCTTGCAGCCTATTAGAAATGCACCACCAGGTAAAAAATATGTTCGTTGTCCCTGCAATTGCTTGCTGATCTGCAAGTCTTCATCGCAGCGTATAGCTTGCCCCCGTGCTGATTGCAAGAGGATTATTAATTTGGCTCCGTCGCCTGTGACACCACCCGTTCCCACTCTACCTGGCATGTGCAGAGTTATCTGCGCACATTGCCAAGACACTTTCTTAGTAAGTTCTTTGACATTATATATAATACAATGTAATAGTGATAAAATATAACTAATATGTAAGTAATTTTTTCTAATCGATTTGGAAAACGGATTTATGAATGGGATGAACTCAATAGAACGAATACTTAAAAGTATTCAGTATAAGCAATGCTAACTACAAGTGCAAGCTATATACAATAAAATATAGGTTAAAATAGAATTCTTAGTTTAGTTACTCTCAGTAAGATCAATTCAGGTTGATCTATAAGGCATATTATCTAGTTTTTGTTACTGTTACATAAATATTAGCTTTCCTTTATTAATCTATAGGAAATCGATTATATAATTGAATGAGTTAGAGAAATTCCAATGAATTTCCAAATGTTTCTATCTTTATTATCTGTTATATAACCTGTTTATAACATACATAACAATCACCTTATACATGAATACACAGTAGTTGCATGGTTTACTGACCACTGATTAGAGTGGTCTGTAGTATATTAATAATTAATAAATAGCGTCGTATATTCTTGTTACGAACATGTAGTAGTTTTATTTAAATACTTCCAATATATGGAATCTTGTTAAAAACATATTAACGGTTTGCTTAGACGAGGAACAATTTTTTTTTTGTCGTAATGAAACGTTGAAAACTGTATCGCATAATGTACACAGGGGAGTTAAAGTACTTAGTAATTTTTTTTAATACCGGTTTTAGTTTGTGATGGATAAGTCGAGGTCTCGCCTGTGGGTCAAGATATATTGTTAATAGTCATTTTTATATACAAAGCCGAAAAAGTACTTTCACTAATCCTTTAATATCTAATATAGTGGTATCCAATTACTTCTTAAATACTACTTCAAATCAAGAGCTCAAATACGTATTACGCTTAGAATGGTTTAAAATAATTAAATCACTTTCTCGACTTTTACTAACTCCATTAAATTTTTGTTTTGACGTCTGAACTTTATTATTTATTTCAACATTAACTTTAATACTCGAATTTTATTTTTGGCTTCGTCTAGGTATTCACGTTTTAATGTTACTCTAGGTGCTTTGGCAATGGTATGATCATTTTCAGTTAGGGAGGCGTACGCGAACTAGTTGCGAAGCACTGATTTAAAATAATAGTAATTTATTATGATGACGAAACATATTTTGATTCATTCGGTCTCATAATGGACACTTAATGTTGTTTTCCTCATTTTATTATGGAATATATTGAAATATCTACATCCTACTAATATTATAAATGTGAAAGTTTGTACATATGTGTGGATGGATGGATGGATGTTTGTTACTCTTTCACGCAAAAACTACTGAACTGATTGGGCTGAAATTTGAAATGAAGATGGCTTATATCTTGGATTTACATTTACTATTCCACGCGGACGAAGTCGCGGGTGAAAGCTAGTATTTCATATTTCACAAATGTTAATTTTTTATTTTCTGTTAATTCAATAGTATTTTATCGTTTTTATAAATAAAAAAAAATCAATCAATCCAGAATGTGTTCATTATGAAACTCATTAATTAAATTAATTTCGAAACTTGCTCAAGTTGTTTCCAAGAATATAATATTCCTAATTTGAGAATGTTGCTATATGACTTACAAGTTTATAGTATGACGTAATTATTAAAAAACATTATAATACAAGTCATTAATTTAAAAAGTTGAAAACCAAACTGTGTTACAAGACCACAAGAATAGTTACGAACAAACTTTTAATCGATCCTTAACGGTAATTCTGATTGAAAAAACGATATCAAAAACCTATAAATGATTTTTAAACACTTATTCAACAATACCTCGTTTGACATAGTTCGTCAATTTTCATTTGTTTCCTTTTCACATTATGGCGCTCAAATTGGCCATTTTGACTTTTCCAAATTTTCATGCTTTCCATGACATTCGCGCTGTTATGACGATACAAACGACGTGTCATTTATCAAAATCTATCAACGTGTTTGGTCCAAATAGTGCCACAAATTACAAACCTAATACACTGATAAATGGACGCTGATAAGCAATACTGTGTCAAACCACACGAACTTCATTTTGAGAAAATGGCGTCTAACCTATTCTTAATAAGTTTGTTTGAATAAGTATTTATCTATATTTTCTTTTCTTTTTTGATAAAAGGCGTAATTAATTAAAAGCAGGCTAATATGTTTAATATATTATCTAATAAAAAGTTTATTAAATATTTGAGATTATTGTATACAGTACAAAATATAGAATGACCTTGAAATTCGAAACAATTAATTAAGAAACTTTTTCCGTTCTTATTTAATTTATATGACTGTATATATTATTGACTAATGTTAAATAGGTGATGCAGTATCAAAATGCATCAATATCTCGGAATTTCACTTTTTGTGGGTTGACACAGTATTGCTTATCACCATCAAAATGTCTTACCCTCCTTTGGGTCGCGCGTCGTTTGTCTTAAAAATCTGATTTTATTGTATAGCTAATATATAGACAAAACTTAAGAGTTTTTTGATATTTAGCTTGTGTGCGGATTCGCTCGCGCCAAGTCAGCTTTATTCAAACTTTGAACCCTAGTTTTAAGACGTATTTTATAGGTTGAATTTTCAAAAATCTATTGCCAAAGTTTGGCAAATTTCAACGTAATTTGTCAGCGGTTTGAACTGTGCATTGATATATAAGTCAGTTAGTCACATATTTTTTTAATATAATGATTTTTGAATCAATGAAATATTTTTCTATAGAGTAAACGTATTACTTTTCGTGACTGTGTTGTTGTTAGGTAAAATACATATTTACACAATACGGTGGACGTATCACGTATGACTAATCAATTTAAAAGGCACTTCAACTTATAGGTTTTCAAAGAATTGTGTTATTACATTAAAGATTTCTTAAGACAACCTTTCAAGAAAATGTTTGATGCGAAATTGATTGTGTATCTAATAGGCTTAAAAGTGTTCTTACTTATTCCCATTTTATTATTACTTGTAACAAATTAAATCAAAGTGGATAATGGATAAGAGGTTAAATTGTCTTCTCCAAGTTACAGCTTCAACGAGAGGTTGGCCCAGTGGTCACTGCAACTGACTGAAGCGCAAACGGCCGCGGGTTCGATCCCCGTTCACGGCAAACATCTGTATTGGCCATACGGATGTTTGTCGTTGTCTGGGCGTTTGTGTTTATGTTTCAGAACCCCCGAAACAGGATCACGAGAACCTAATATGAGCCATTGAGTTAAGCATTTACTTATTCATGTATATAGTTTCAACGTATATTATTGCTGTGTATAAATAAATTGTCAGAATGTAGAATTTTGTGATAGCGTAATTAACCTGCAGGAAAATTTTTAGATAAGAACGTTCAATAAAACAAATCAATAAACGCTTTAGCGTTATATTTATGTTAGCACTATTTATTATCGAATGTGATTTTATTTATAATATGTGCATATTTAATTTAAATTTAAAAAATAACATAAAAAATTACGATACAGAGAAACCCGCACCTTTCTGCGATCTGGTGCTTTACCAATTGAACTATGATTCGCAAGCTTACAATAATTAGATTTCAGTCTAAAGAGAAACAATGTGTCGTTTATAGATTATATGTTTATAGAGTTTCTAACTATTTAATCAATCATATTACAATATTTTCTTAGACGAGAGACGACTCCCGATCAATCCGTTTTGCAATTTTTGGTATAATGTTTAAATTTAAATATATCCCCACGTTGGATTACGGTTAAAACGAAATAATAAATTAACAATATATTTCTTTAATTTCAGTATCAGCTATTGAAAAATGCACCAGTGAGGTGCCCGCACTGCCGGAAAGTATCGTCGGTCGGTCCTCGTATGGCCCGTATGAGAGGCATCTTATTCGCAGTACTCGCTCTGATATTCTTTGCCATAGCTCTCGGCGTGACACTCGGCACGCTTTCGGCGGCCAAGACGCACGGCGGCGGCGTTTACGTAGCTTATGTAGGGGCTTTCCTAGTCGCTTTCATTCTTTGCAGCCGGGCCATATACTACTTCGCCATGAAGGTCAGCACCATCGAAGGACCGATGTAAACCATCGACGGAACGTCGTTCGTTCCTGTGATAGTATGACTAGGAAATATCTCGATTCCATATTGCATTATGTATACACATATTTTATAGGATTCGTTAGATAAAAATGTGTAATCATTAATATTATTATTATTGAAAATGTGAACTGTGTTATTTTGTTTCAAATTGATTTTATGACAATTATGTAGGTTTTGTATACTTTAAATGCTATAGATAGCTGCATAGAGTTAAACGTATAATTTTATCGCCTTGACTGTTACTGATATAAATGAATTAGTAATCTAGAAGTAGTTAGAATGCATTCCGAAATGAAATCTATGTTATGTTATGAGTGTGTTCCGAAATACAATTTATGTCTACTGTCCAGAGCTAATGTTATCTCGAATTAACATTTCATTATGTCTAAGGCGAGAATTACAATTATAACTTTTGCTCTCTGGCTTTCTTAACTTTACACCTGAAATGACAAACTTGAGTGCCTTTATTTTTGACAGCCACAGCTTATGTACGGTTACGTAGGTAACTGTTACCAGGTTACAAAGTTGTTTTATATCGATTACGAAAGTAAAACTTACAAATGCAATTCTCGCCTAACGAGACGTCAACTAATGTAGATCGACGTCGATGCAAGATTGATATTAAGACTGATGAGGGAGAATATTACGCAGAACTAACGCTACCGCAACGCGACACATTTTGACAGTTGATTATCAAAACTCAAAATGTATCGGTTTAGGATAGTGGTAGCGCACCGTAATGAGACTGCTGTATGTCGGATTGTGTTTCGGATCACACCCTACGTCTACATAGAGATAACGATAGTACACGATATTGTAAAGACTATCCGTTTTTGTAAAATTGTACAGATTAAAAATAATTACAACAAAAATGACATATAGTCAAAAGTAATATATTAAATAAAATTATAGCTGTTGTAATCTCGGATAACGTATTTTACAGCTAGATAATAGATAATACATTCATACAACTATTATGTTATTTTGTAGATTTATCGCCTTTAAAATTATTTCATAGAAAGTTGTATAAATTGAGATTTGTGTAAAAATATACATTTAGATCTTGTTGAGACCAGGCTCCTACGTGTGTATTATAATCGGTTAATTTACAAAAAAAAAAAAAAAAAAACGAAAATGTGTTTTATATTTAACAAGATACATTTATAATTTGTACGAAGTATTATCAATGTGAAAGTAGTTGAATGTTTTTTTTACTAATCATTTTGAATATTTCATATTGAATATTTCTCGTTCACAATAAATGTATAGTCAAGCGTTATTTAAGTAGCTTTTTCTTAAGAATTATTACTTTCTTTAACTTGACTCTAAAAATATATAAAACTATAACTATGTTTCCAATTAATACGACATCTACTGAATAATAAAAAGAACAGAACGGCCGCACATTGTAAGATTTTAAGAAAAATGCACTGGAATGCACTCAGCTCATGCAGATCGGTACTGGATCCAAACACTGTCAGAAATTTGCCTTATCGTTCGTCTACTTTTGAATAGTCGTGTGGGGCGTGTCAGAATTTTTTAAATAGACGTTTCTTACAATGTGCGACTGGGCTTACCGTACGTGCTAACCATTATATGAAAATATGTATTGTATGCTACCATATACTTGTATGTTAACGTATTAAGTAAACTGAACTTTATAATTATTAACGAATCTATTATTCTTTTTAATACACTCTTCATCATCTGTGATCGTTTTTGCACTTTACTAAGCTAAAATATAACGTTTGATGATATTAAAACTAGTCGTTCTTTGAATGTGGCTATGTGCTTGTAAATGCTCGTAATTTCTACATTTTAGATATCAATAAATAATCTGGTATAAATTCCTGGTTATTAAAGCTATTTGCTCTCTCCTTGCAAGCTATTATTTATTTTGCTAAAAATATATATTAAATGAGGTTTCATTATAACCGTTAAATATTATTTTGACAAAATTTGTGACTCAATAAAACTAAGATAGCGTTATTCAAATGTTAAATCGAAATATAAGGTACATACATTATATTTCGATTTTATTTGGTAAGGTAAGTGGGTGATGCGAACGGTTAAAAAATTACTATAAAAAATATAGATGACGCTACTGTCGAGCATTCGATTGAGTATAAATATAGAAAAAAAAATTAAACAACTGACTGATAATTTATTCAAATATCCAATATATCAGGTTATAAAATATCGGTATAAAAACCCGTCATTCGAACTGACTCAAATACATTCTTTTAGTATTTGTTCGAGGACTCGCTCCCGAATGTTGATTTTGTTATGTTTGATTACCGTCAAAGTTATTTTTCTACCCTTCCGAAACGGTTTTTATTTTTAAATAATAGGTACTCTGTGTCGTTTTCTGTATTTCTTTACAACTTACATATACGCAAAATTACATTATGATTAATTAATTGAGTAGTTGAGGTATTAAATCACAACAATGTAAGTCACACCCGCGTGAATAATATTTGCGTTGAGATAAAACTAATTCATTTTTAGCCGTTTGCCATATACTTTGCGCTGTGTGTAAACCGTAATAAAAAGTGACGTCGATGTCAATAATTATTCATAATAAGTATATTTTTAATCGCCTTTCACTGCGATAACATGTTAACAGACTATTTATCGATAGTCATATTTATGAAACTCAAAAGTTTATTTGTTCAGGAACTACCTATCCGATTAGAAACATTTTTACGTTACATTTTTAGTTGTTATAGGCCCTAATACATCACTCTATCATACGAGCACAGCAGTAATTATAAACGTCAACCAATTGACTAATTTCTAATTAACTGCATACAAAGTATGTGTGAATAGTGTATGTCTATTTCTTTTATTAAAAAATGTTTAACAAGATATTAACTTTTATTCTAAACATCTATCGTTGCTTCCAAAAAAAACTGCCATTTCATATGTTCTTACCTACCTTACCTCCATTACCTTACCTACCGGGCGTACCTTAACTCCATTCATCGAGTATACTTATAAAAATTCAATTCACAGAATAAAGAATATTCTGGTTCTGTTCCTTTAATTGATTAAGTAAGCTTAGTCTGAGAAGTTTGGACCACCTTAACTTTCTAGCCGGTCACAATACATATGCATTATCGAATAAATCTATAATCATGTGATTATCTTTACGTTAGATAATTTATAATGACTTAGGAAAGTTCGTCGGCGTTGTATCCTGATGGTTTGCGTTGACCGATAACAGAATGTCTGGTGACCTTTTAAGGTATGATTTCACTCAACGAAATATTGTGTGACACGTATAACAGATGAACAGAGAAAAATGCGTATTATTGTTGTTGGCCGGGCTTAGTTCGAAAAGTATATTGTTTGTTTGGATGTAGCTTTATCATTTAAAGCACACTTAAGTTCTAAAGCTTATTGACAAATGTATTATTGGTAACATGTTAATCGCGAAAGGCCGCTTTTCATCATCTTTAAACCAAGATGGCGACGAGAGCGGTACGTCCTTTTTTTCTAAATAAAAGCTCTCCTTGACTACGCTAATAATGACTTTTACTTAAGGTGTATATTGGATTTAAATTACTAGCGATAGATTTTTATATTTATAAATTTTGAGAAAATCTGTCGCTAATATAAGCCGCAGATGGACCAACTCTTCTTTCAAATCTTAAGAATTATGGTAGTTCGCCCATTTTCCTTTCCTTTTTTAAAGGGATGCAAGAGTTGACCTTCGAAGTCGACAAAATTCTGGCGAGATTTAATAAAAATTTAAAGTGACGATGGTTTTTGTTTATAATTATGTTTGGTAACAACTTTTTCATTTCTTTGAGGAGAAATAAGTTAATCTTTACAAATGTTTTTTTACACGATATATGTATGTAACGTACATATTAGAATGCAGAATTATTCGTTTTACAAAAATATATTGTAATATGCGTTTAAATTCAAATTAGTTATTATGATTAATTTTTTTTAATGTAATGTTATGAATATTATTAGGTTTAAGATTATAAAAAGTAAATAATAAGTTTCACTTGTTTTCATCATTAAAGATACAATAAAATTATGGCTTATAAAACCTGAGCGTTTTATTTGCACTTTCAACATTTTCATTAATCATTTTTATTAGGTGTCGTAAAAATAATTGTATTACACTTGATTCATAATATTTTAATTCCTAAATAAATGACAATTACATCCATGATTTTATTAAAAAATTAATATTATATTTTACATTATTATTTCCAGAGATACGCATTTTGTTCGTTTTTTTTAATAAAAATAAAGTATCAATATAAATAAAACGGTGTAGGTAATAAATAGTAATTATAATATTATTTGTAATAAAAAATATGACTACACGCGCAAGTACCACTTGGCGCTAAATCAATTTTCGCAGTTAACTGAGTGTGCGTGCGTAGTAGATAATAGTGCAGCTCGCACAAATCTAAAAGCTTAGCATGTTAACGAATCGGAAAGGCTTCCTTAATCGATAATAATCAATACTTTGCCAACAAAAAATTTTACAAACATTCGGATAGCTTTTATTTGTGTGGTTTTGAAGGATAATATACGTAACTTACAGTTTCGTTCTTTAATTGCGACATATTATATTTTACTTAGTATATGAGCTGGTCTCAATAAAAATCGATTAAATTTATTTTTGTAATGTAAAATATTACAAAAAAATGTAGGTTTCAAAACAATTCATTTAATCGTAACTAATATTCTGAATAAAAATATTAAAACGATTAAACGACATACTCATCACATTTTTGTTTCTTGGTTTGAAAATAATTGTATCACATCTTGTTTTATGAAGTTAATCAATTTCTTTAAGGGAACAACTCATATGTATAAAACATTAGTCGCCTCATCAGATTTATTATCTGAATTTGTACCCCGACGATGGTTGGAATATAGGTATATATCGTAATGACCGTTAGTAGATATATAGTGCCTAATTTATTGTCACACTGTGTAATAGCATAAGCATACTTGAACGCGCAAGTGTGTTGCGAGTAGCCATAGGGATCTTTATTGTATTATTATACAGTGTTCTTGTGTTGTACTTAGAGAAAATTTATATAACAGACGTCATTTTAGTTCATAAGAAAATAGATTGAGTACAGGGTACTCTTAAATCTTTTTAAATAGAAATTTGGAAAATATTTTATTATATTTAATTTGTTTTTATTAAAGAATCTAAACTACTCACGACTAGACGTTTAAAGAAGACATAAAATAGAGCAGTATCTTAAATTCTAATTAAATAGATACATATTCAAATGTTTACGTTAAACGGAATGTTATAATATTTGAAATACAAAAGTCGTACTGATAAAAAGTTCAAAAACAATGTATAAAAGTATACAAAATGAAAGGCACACAACATTTTTTGTTCGGCTCGTAATCTGGATATTCCGATAAACGGCCATTAATTGTTTCCCTTTTTATTTTTTTGATCATAAAATCTATTAACTAAATAAGGGTCTAGTAATTCCAAGATTCAAGTAACAGAATTCCTTACTTACGAAATTATTTCAAATCTATATAAATTAATGGGATTACCAGGATAATATACGAGGCTAATGAGACTTATTATAGGTATCCTTGTGTTGGTAGCCGGTAACGTAGCCGGAGCTGTCGACGAGATCCTTTCTACCGGCAATGCCTTTTCCTTTGCCAGAATCGTCAAATCGTTGTTTGTGGGAGCCGGTGTATTTGGTTGTGTCAGTCAACCTGTCAACGGCCGCTGCTGCAGCTGCAGACTTCGTCAACTGTAATTTATGCAATTTCTTAATTAGCTTTTACTCTAAGAATACAATTGTCGAAGTAGGTATATTTTAACGGCCTTTTAAGATGATTTATACAGTATGTAGTACTGACATTAATAAAAGAAGTATCGATGTAACAATATAGTATGATAAATAATAATATGGGCATATGTAAGTACTTATAGAACTAAAAAGTAAAGTAACAGCTTGTACATATCTCACTGCTGGGCAAAGGCCTCCTCTCCTATTAAGGAAAAAGTTTAGAGCTTAATCCACCACGCTGCTCCACTGCGGGTTGGCGGATATACATGTGTCAGAATATCTTCCGGCACATGCAGGTTTCCTCGCGATGTTTTCCTTCACCGTCGAGCTCGAGATGAGTTTAGAAACAAATTTAGCACTTGTAAAATCAGCGGTGCTAGCCAGAGTTTGTACCCGCAATCATCGGTTGTGATCGACTACTACTAACTAAAATACAAACTAAAATAAAATACAAACTTACATGTGTTGACACTCCAGGTTGACCGCAGGTCGTTAATTTCATTTTAATTTCGTCTAACTCAATCTTCTTGCTCTTCGCCAAGTCGTCTAAGAATTTTTGGTAATCATCAATACCAAGTTTAACCGATTTAAGTTTTTTGAAGTGAATGGCGGTATCTGTAGTTGTAATTTTCTTCCCGTCGATCACTTTAGTTTGCTTCATCCATTTGTCGCTTTGAGATAGCGTTATTTGTTTGCCATCGGACTTCGGGTCCCCGAATTTGGAGAACATCTTAAAAGCATCCTGAACAACAAAGAATTTAAATACGACATAATTACGAAATTTCGGCAAATTATTCGGGATTGAGGGGAACAAATGGTCTATCTTTGTACTCAGAATCTTAAGTCTTAGATGACTGATGAAATAATAAATCAAAAATAAACCAAGAAGTTTTTTTTTGAGGTTTTTAATATTTCTCATTTCTATGGTGTGAATATTTGTTTTCTTCGTACGTGACTATGAAGAATCAGATAGGACGAGCCAAGGACGAGCTCTATGCACCAGTCACGACTCGCGCCAGATACCTTTACACCTTGTTTGTTACTGCCGTATTAATTCGACATCGGGTTAAAGCAACAAAATAATAAACTCGTCCCATAACTTCAAACAAAATAAACTACACACATCATTGAACTTAATAATGATTAGAAAATAGATATTATACAGTTTTTATTTTAACTTCTATTATGTTATCATTGGGGTTCTAGTCTCTAGTTTACTTGTAATTATGAATATATTTGTGAGAGTGAAGAAGAGCGATATATTCTAGAGAGGTGGAGGATAGGTACTGACTATATATACATAGTCATTAACTGATCAAAGTGTTTTCATAGATATACGGTCGTATCATAAAATACTGTCTATAATTACATTTATGATATATTCCTAACAACTTTTATTATGTTTTTTGTGCTATACGTGCATAAATATTATATCTATATATATTCTTTCAAGACACATTCGACTTATATACGATCTTTTCACCACTAAGTACGAGATGAACACTTAATTTCATTAAAATGTAGGGATGCTAGCCGGAATTTGAAGCTGCGAAATCGATATGATCTCCACTTGGCTATCTGGCTAACAACTTATGGTAGTGATTATTTTTTTTAATTTTTTTTAATCATTATATCAATATATCAACTATTAAAAATATCTAACCTTAAACGGTATGACATTGTCATCGCTCTTGTTCGGTGTTCCGTTGGCTGCTCCTGGAGCCGTCCCGTTCTCCAACTTGATGTCCTTCACGTCCTGTGTCACCTGCTCCACGGTTTGTGCGCTATCCTCAGACATGGTTGCGACTGAAAATGTATATTATTTTTACTAAAGTATTGTAATTTTAATAGTCATAGTGATTGAAGTGAAATGCAAACAGGTAGACTCGAGCAAGGATAAATACATAATTGATATTTTCTATTTAAACAATTAATAACTCTACTAAATAATAAAATGAATAAACGCTCTACACTCAACGGTCCCCATTAGGATCATTAGGATCACGTATTGGGGGTCCGGAAATACGCACAACACAAACACCCAGACCACGACAAATATCCGTACGGCCAATACAGACGTTTTGCCGTGAGCGATGATCGAACCCGCGACCGTTGGTGCTTCAGTCAGTCTACTTGTCAAACATAATTTTTATTAAAAAGATTTTTTTTTATTTACTATGTGTCACTATTGACAGATTCTTTATTTATTGACTGAAGTAATTTTTTAATTATTAAACAAGAAAATAATTTTTGTTTTAAGCTTATAAGCCCAAGGTAACAAACGCATCAGAACGAAGTTCGATATGATGTCATAGAAAAATAACCAAACTATACATCTAAGCATTATTGACAAGGTATATTCACTGCGTCTTATTTTCGCGCTAAAAGCGGCAATTACATCACCGACCTTGTGGAATGAACATTTTACTACATCTGTATCCGTAAATATCAGCTGAGATTTATCCTTGCCTATTACATGAATCGATAATAAATTTTTAACGAAAGTTGAAAGGGTTTAATTATCACATATAGTAATGCACATTGCGACATCCAGTAAAATCACATGACTGTATAATTGTAATGTATTTTTTGAGATAATAAATTCTTTAATTATAATATAGAAAGAAACGAAATTTATTTTGATAACCACCGATATTAAGAAATAATAACACGCACCCTCTGTTTTTATAATTTAAATAGATTTCCTCCAGCTTATTGACATGCTATAATATTGCCGTGCTAACTTTTGGTATTAAATATTGTGACCGTTAAAACCTACCAAGTACCATATACAGGTAAGTACATTATCATTCTACGAGTAAATTGTTTTTATTATTTGTTCTAATATTTCTGAAGATTTTGGTAGAGATGCATGAGATAACTCAAGGTTAAAAACACATCTTTTTGTTTATATGTACATACGAATAGTATAATAATCCCTAATACGTAACCATTTCCTTTATTTCAGTGATAACAATGAAATCCATTGAAGCATGTTAATGTAGTGATATCATTCCTGTTTTGTGACTTTAACCTTGAGGACCAAATTGTTTGAACAAAATTAAAGGTATACTTATTCGCAAAACAAGATATTTGCTATTACACCCCCGCTAGAGCCAATGTGGGTGCTCTGATGTATTAAATCTAGACTAAATGATCTGACCCAAGTGTTAAGGTCACACGTAGTTGCAAATAGTCTATGACATAATACGGTAATGAAATACTAATGGCTACTTTAATCGTTTTATGATATTAGACTTTAAAATCAAAAAGACGAAGAATAATATGAAAAATAAAAATTAAAAAGCTGACTGGGTCAAAAGTGTTATATCACTTGTCAATCTCCTCACAATTATGGCGAACATACCTACGTAAAATGTAAAAGTCCATCAAACTATCTGGTCTACAGAGCGCGCTTGATTTTGGATTATATATTATACACTCTAATAACATAACTCCCCATCTGGCGTCTCGGGTTGAAATAAAAATCGCGTGTTTTTGATTTAGCGATAATGGTGCAACAACTTCAATTTGCGTTCAAGGTGTGCAATTCAGTGTAGGTATACATTTCACGTTAGAAAAATACTATATTCATATAAAATAGTATTATGTTATTTTAAAAGATTACGTAGTCATACTGCTAAAATTATAATTGTGCAGAACCTGTTTAGTTAATCGTAAAACATATAATTCTTTCATTCGACGTTCTGCGCTGTTTTTTCTATGATTTATTAAATGAATTTACCATCCCAATATAAGTTTATAATAATAATGAATGATTGGTGAAAAATCAAAATATTTTTATTCAAAGTAGGAATTAATATTCTCTTTTTTAACGTCAAAACTAAAATCATAATGGATAAGCTTAACTTGGTTGATTGCTATATTTAGTATCGACGTCCGACTAAAATTTCAGAATGGATTTTAAATAGACACCCGTGGTAGTAAGAGAATAAGTCGATTTCAACTGTACATTTGAATATTAAGCAAAATCATTTTTTTATTATTACCTCATTGTCGTAAGTACCTACTTCAATATTTTACATTCGCTTTTAAAATAAACCATAAATGGTTATATTAATTATGAATTGTTGTTTTAACGTCGCACTGCGTACAATTGCTTAAAATTATTAGAAACTCTGTCATTGTCAAAGATAAAAATACAAGTATATAGGTATCTCTATTGATGCCTGCTTTTTACAATTCAGTACATAACTACTGTGTTAACAAATACGCTATTTATACAATGGTCATGGTACAAATTGTTACCATTAATAATATTGAAATTAAAATTAATTCTTATAATTGTAACAAACTTGGGACTAAAGTAGTCCTATGTTATTTAGGTACAAACTTATTAATTTTATGAGTACTTTATAAATGTTACATGTTTATATTACCTACAGACATACAAGTCCTTTAGTAAATAAATAGTTAATTCAAAAATTAGTAATTAACTAATGTTACTTGTTGAAATTTGTATTTTGTTTCATCTAAAAATGCTACAAAATATTATTCTACTAAGTTTTTCTGTTGAAAAAATTAGTGTCTTTTTTATTAAAAAAACGGAATTCATGATTATGAACATGTGTAATTTTAGCAACAAAACACTTTTCTATTTAAACTGTTTTATTTTTAAAGAAAAACGGATAGGAACGGAAAAATATATTCTTTACATTTTTTACGTGTAGCTTATTAAAAATCTCATAAATAGCAATAGCACAAAATTTATCCTAACATTAAAGTCATATAAATAATCTTACCCATTTTTGCCAATAGGACATGGTAATTTGAACTTAACAAAATACATTTTCAATTTACTACCCCCTAATGGCTTATTACGCATCAATTTGAATGTTTCCGTACAGGGTGTGAACGAGGCGTCACATCACCTCTTGACCTACTTTACTGTTTAATATTAATGCAACAACAGCTACACCCCACATTCACCGTTTCGTGTCTGACTGCAATATTAATTCCAACACCTTGAAATGCAACGATTTACTCTCTTAAGGTAACCTCCTATTCTCCTATAGTAGTATAGTAATAAAATATCTTTTAAACTATGCCGTGTAAACTTCTTAGTGATTGTTAGGAATATATCATAAAATAAATAATACTGTATTTTGTCTATGGTAGCTCGTTGATT
This sequence comes from Hypolimnas misippus, assembly GCA_037950945.1. Classification (NCBI taxonomy): domain Eukaryota; kingdom Metazoa; phylum Arthropoda; class Insecta; order Lepidoptera; family Nymphalidae; genus Hypolimnas; species Hypolimnas misippus. Next base: position 7,987,422 of record JBBEEQ010000025.1, on the reverse strand, counting down.
TATATATCGTCAGTACGCACCCTCCCTCTCTCTAGGATAGATCGCCCGTCTTCACTTTCACAAATATATTCATAATTACAAGTAAACTAGTAACTAGAACCACAGAGATCACATAACAGTGACAAAGGACGTTAGAGCCTCGTAAACAATATTGGAGGATAGTTGGCGCAGTTGTGACTAAATTTGGCTGTTGCGTTTAAGGTGTCAGATTTGATACTTTTTTATGGCGAATGTTTATATAGACCATGCATTTGATTGCAGTGTGCGTTCTCAGATTTTGATATACGATCCCATTCTATAAAAACGAAGAAACGACATGTAAACAATGATTCCTTATATATTTATATACTACAGAGATCTATTGTAGCAGTAACAACGAGTTACAACTAATAAAATGTATTATAATACGTATGTTTATTGTACATTATTATGCAGCTTATTATTTCTATGTAGGTAACTACTATGCACATAATAGTTGTCTGATGCCGAGTATGATTTATTTATAAAATCGAGAAGGCAAGTTGTCAGTATATACTAACTCTATAAGGCAAGGAGGGGTAGGTTATACTCATTATTTTTCATCATATTTTATGATAATAGCGAAAGTACAAATGAATACAACACCTTTTTAAACATTGGATACATATTGTTTTATAGGTATTATTCCGACCATTATCTTTTAAAATAGCTAAATAACGACTTTAAACATTAATAATGTATGCAACGCAATGATAAAAATGTTTTGTCAAAATAGAACTCACATAGGATAGCGCGTGACCCAGTCCGTTCCTGACGTCACTCCGCTCTTAAATGCATTTATTTTATTTTCATAAGAGTAGATATAGCAAGCCATCCTAATGATTCACATTAAAAAACGTGATGCTTACTTCATTTTGAATCTTAATTAGACATAATCTATTGTTACTAGTTCCAATAAAAAAATTATGGTGTATTTTTATTATTTGCGTGTTGGATATTTGCGAGCGATGTATAAGAAATATTAAAAATCGTGGTTCAATTTCTTTGGAGGCCTCAGATATTTTCGACAGAAACGAACCATTTGATTGTTTTATCTACTAAGACTACTTTTTAAAATTATTATTTGTTATTCGGTTTTTTCTTCTTTCCCGTTAAACAATACGTAGGGAAATAATGTAGTACTTGTTCTGGATTATCGAGAGTTGCGAATTAGATACCTGCAACTTTTACGCGATATGATTTACAAATTTACACTAAAAAGAACGTCGAGCCGTCAATAAAATTAAAAATATATATGCAAATTTTTATTGTCTAATATAAAAAAATATACAGGAATTATATAAGCGTAGGTGTTTTTATAAGTTTAAGAATCTTAAGTAAATGTTTACCTCATTAACGATATTTTCAATTAAAAAACTTTTTATTTTTTATTTATTACTTAAAATTAAAATACTATTAAGTCACGGTATAATATCTTGAATTTAATTTAAAAAATAATTAATTTAGTTTTGACGACTGGTTGGCGAAGTAGTGCTGCTCACTAAAACGCTAACGGTCGCAGGTTCTCTCTCCACTCAAGGCAAAAATCCATATTGGCCATACGGATGTTTGGCGTATTTTATGTGTGTGTTTTGTTGTTGTATGATTGTATAAGGGGCCGTTAATTTTAAGCGTTTTATTTATTTATTCTATAACAGCATTAGTAGGATCATCACGTTTACAAACCAAAATGGCACCTACAATGCCATTACGTCACCATCATCCTTAATTACATTATCGTTCTACAATATGATAAAGTCGGTGATAATTTCGATCAAGCACATACGCAATTACTCATGTAGGTAAATCACAAATTAAAATATAACATTGTACTTTTACAGTTTAGGTACAATTGTTATATGCGTATAACATAAGTAATCCCTAAAAATATGAATTTTTGATGACGTAATTCCGTAAAATTATTAACTGTATAATATTTATCTAATGTATGAATTAAGTTGATGTCGAATGATTAGTTATTTCAGGTTTGGTCGTTGCAACTGTCAGCTCGAAATCTGCTCATGACAAATATTTGTATTAATAGGCCATAAGTACATTTGTCGCGAGCTAGGTGTTTATGTTGTTTGTGTTTCCGTAACTCCGACACAGGATCTCACCTTCCGCGAGAAGATTGAGTATGAGACGTTTTTATTATTATTTAGGACGTTTATAGACAGAATATTTTACTACGTATAAGTGTCTATATGTCCCCATATAATCATATTTAAACATTCTTTTCATACGCGCGTAACGACCAACACACAACCACAGAGCGATGTTACGCCGCCGCCGTGAAAGGTCACGGCGTCGCGTCCTGAAAATACATACATACATACAAAATATAGACATATAGAGGTCCCTCAGGACGGACCTCTATATGTCTATAAGAGTTCTTAATGAAATCCTATGTGAGGTTCTAAAAATATGGTCAGTACTTATCTAAGAACTTTAGCGTTAGATATCCAAATAAGTACAGTCTGTAACCATGTTATTCAAATAAACGAAATTACGTATTTTGCTTTGAAGTTGCTTCCCCTTTTTTTAATTAAAAAAAAGTCTTATAATCGTCACTGTTCTTGTTCTTCCATGACATCGTATTCATAAAATAAAGGTTAAGATTAAAACTACTCAAGGATATAAAAGTTCTAGACGTCTAAATTATAGGCAAAATATACTACGTAGGTATATAACAAAGTGGTACTTATATGATGCATATGTTTAGCAAAAAGACGTTGAATAGGTTCATGGGAATCTTGAAAGTGAAATGACATGTGGAACGTAATGTTATTGGCCCCATAACTAATGGATAGCTAAAAGTAAGTAAGATATAAGAGTGTATAGTATTTTTATGAAAACTTTCACGGTCGAGGAGATCCGCAAAAAAGGTGAATGAGTTTGTTTTATTGTCAGTATACATAGTACAAAGTTTTTACGTATAGGCTTGAGTTGCAGGATTATTTTCAAAGGAGCGCATCGTATTTACTGTTTATGCTGTAGAGGTAAGATAAACCTACGTTACTTTTATAAGTCTATGTAATTAAATTGTTTTATAATAAAAATAACTGTTGCCATTTTTTTAGCATACCTACTCGTTGTTTCAAAATCAAATGCTACTAGTATAATATTTATGAAGTACCTTTGTTAATAAAAAACAATAAAAATATTTAAACATTTTTAGGAAAATAAACTATAGAGGTGAGTAGATTGCGGCAACTTTTGTCTTTTTAAAGGGGTCACGCTATTAAACATTGAAAAACACAGACATAAGAGCAGTTTTAAAAAACTAGACAAAAGAAGAAGTTCTACTGAAAATTTAATAATATGAGATATCTCCACTAATTGTGAATTGAGCCGAGATGGCCTAGTGGTTAGAACCCGTCAAACTCAACCGATGATTGCGAGTTCAAGCCCCGGCTAGCAACACTAAGTTTTAAAGTGCTAAATATGTTCATACTTAATATAACGGCTCTTATCGCGATAACTAACGGTAGTAATAACCTTTTTTATTGCCCGACGTTTCGACGAAGTTGCATCCTTCGTGGTCACGAGCTGTCTGAATTTGTATTTAAATTCATCTTGAGCTCGGTGATGAAGAAAAATATCGTGAGGAAATGCCTGCATATGCCAGGAGAAATTTTGAGACATGTACATATATCCGCCAATCCGCAGAAAAACAAATAGCGATTACGCATTTAAATAATTTTAGTTACCAGACAGGTTGCTGAAGGTTAGCGTTTCTACTTGAGATGCAACGTGATTTCTATAGCCTATAACTTTTCACAAAAATTGTTCTATCTAATAAACAAAAAGAAAATATTTCATTAATTGATTGTTTCTCGAGATAAACACGATAAACAAACAACCGATGGGGTAATTTAAAATAATATACGGTTCGTATAATGTTGAAGTTTTGTATCTAAGTAAAGTGACTTATGTAAATTGTGCATCACATTTTATGTTTGTGACAGACAGATGAGCCAAAATCACAAGATAGGTATGCAACTTGTTTCTAAGTTTGTACAAGAAAATCATGAGTAATTAAACGAAGACAGATGTTTTAATTTTAATGTTCGTCATTATAGTACTAATAGTTGATCGATAATTTGTCTTCGATGTTGATTGTTTCATTTATTTAATTTTAAATTTCATGCGCACAATAAAATAAATCATAGATGAAAGAAACCCTGCCAAGGCGTAACAAATTAAATGCTATGTGTAAGACACTTTACATATATTCAACTATCACAAATATATTGAACACATAACAGGTAGAAATGTTATCGCATATCAATTGGTTTTCGACGAAGGTCAGTGCAACCAAGCCACTGTGACTGTTGTCTTATCACGAAATTGCATGAAATTGTTAATACTGATAACGTATATCGCCAGGAAATTTGTTGCTATAAATATATATTTGATAATCGCTTTATCTAAACATAAATTGGCGACGAAAATATTAGATAATATATAAAATTAATGTGTCCCTAAGCACATGTTATGAATGTTCTGTACGGAAACTCATTTCAATATGAATAGGGGCGCCATGGGGCAGACGCCAGCTTACTCTTTACTCTTTATTTTGCTGTAATAACACTTCTAGTATACGTGAACACATGTGAGAGAGACTTTTAATACTCGCTGAAAAGACATCATAGCTTAGACATAGCTTATCATGGCTCACTTGTTTTTAATTAATAGAGATAGCATGATTTTATTTTGTTGAATATGGAAGTTGCTTATAATTTTTATAATTATTTGAATATTTTTAATAAATTTATTATTTAAGCGCGTTATTTATTTTTATAAAAAAATTTCGTCTCGCTACAAATGCATTGAGATTTATCTCTACGAGCCGCGTAGCAAATATAAAAAAATGTACAAGTACAGAGGTAAAAAATCCAGTGATATTAAATAATATGTTTGAAGCGTATAAAAATATATTTAGACTTACATATATGTATATACAGTGAGAACTGTTATGCGTTTATTCTAATAGATGATATCACTATCACAGTTCGTAGCGGCGCGCGTCTCTCGCGGCTACACTTAAACTGGCGCGGTCGCCGAGTGCCTCCAGCTCATAGAGTGTTGTCAAACCGCCAGATTGAGCGCTGAGCCGCAGCACACAGCGCATGCGCCTGTACGCTCCCCAAGTCCCCGTGTTCCCACTTCCCGGACAGCAGACACTACACTATAACTGAGAACCACAATATACCTCTAATACCTCTTATTGTTTGGAATGCTTTGAAATGTAAACCAATCTTTTATAGGGTGATTTAATTATAATGTTTTTATCCATCATACGTATCTCAATAGACGTCGTTTCGTTACTAATGCGGCTGTTTTAAATTATTCTGCATGAAATTTTACTGTGACATGTTTTGTTTAATTTTCAATCAATTAATTATTATCATACTTATATAAAAATAATTCAAACTTCGTAAAAATTGATGTCTAGCATCCTTTAGGTGTTTAAATAAAAAAGTCGTCAACGATCACTTTTGAAAAATAAACAAGTTATGTGTTATGTGAGTGTAGTTTAATAAATTTTCTATCGAATGACATGGTAATACAGTACATACGCGGTATGTTTTAATTATTCCGAAAATAAACACTTAGTAGAACTTATCTTTATATTAAAAGTTCTTTTGAAGAATATTGTGTAATGTAAATTTTCAAAATTTTGAATAGTTAAATAGTATTATTTTCAATTAATAAGAAAAAAAAACATTTCACTCGAAAATAACTAAAAAATACTCAGAGGATTGGGCTTCGTAAAAAGTATGCGAAAAAATGACGCTAATGCTAAATTACTTTTTATTAAACTATTTTTATTGTAAACTTGTAGACATCTAAAGCGGGTACAGATATATCCGACAGACAGAATACTACTTGAGGCCTGTTGAACAGATGACCCAGTTTTTGTCTATGTGCATGAACATCACGTAGCTATTTTGCCAAGCATCGACTTCGTTCTAGTTATAAAACATCTCAACATCAGCTTTACCCGAGTATGACGCAACTAAACAGGGTAATGCATTGACCACATTGAATATTTATCTATTTACATATATACACTGACCACTTATAAAGGAACCATTTTAATTGTATCTTAACGGATAATCGATGGATAAATGGATGCAGATAAGCAATGTAATATATAATATGATAAGTTAATTCTTTTGACATTTATTTTCTCATCGTGTACTTTCTATATATTTTGAAATGTAAAATACATTATGCTCAATTTTAATAAACATTAAAATAAATAAAGAAGACTTTTTAAAAAAGAAACCGACTTAAGAAGCAAAATACGCATTTTTTTTACTTGAACGACATATACTCGATATACATACATACATATATTTCGACACGTATTTCGATGTTTAAGCTCTGGGTGTATATAAATGGGTAAATTACTGAGCTTATTTCGATAACATTTTTATGGAAAAAAAATTATTTGAAAAGATATACTTTCAAATAAAAAAAATTCAATGTCAGTTCAGAAATATAACGGAGTTACACGATAACAAACATTTTTAAAAATACGTTACGTATTGACCTCCTCTGTATTTTTAAAAATCGGTTGATAAAAACTAGTAGACATTTCCGAAAAAATTACATTACACGATATTCTTTACTTCATTTTGCATCTCATTTAAAAACAATATTACGTAGGTAAGAATATGTCATTAAAAATTAGTAAATAAAAGTCTAATAAACAAGTGTACACTGTTTTATTATGTTTAGAAAGGTCAAAGCAATGCTATATATAAAAAAAAAAACTGAGACAAATATGAATCTTGTATCTTCAACTAAATAAATAAGTACGAAATCTCTGGTAAAACATTACAATACTGTTTACTTATTTCGCTATTTATGTAGGTATATGATAGGCGAGCATTAATTGTAAATTACATACTTACGTAAGAATTACGTAAGCTGCTTATATATGTATATATATTACGCTATCCCTAAATATCCCTAAATGACCTTACTGTATTGCCTTTTTTTAATTTAGATTTACGTAAGTTCTTCTAGGTTACTGTAATTAGATCAGAAACTAAACTATCACAAAATTATTTTGTTATGTTCCGCGAAACAATATACGGCAGTAAATTTTTATAAGTAGCTTACATAATTAGGTTACGAAAGTAAAAATTACAAATGCAATTCACGCCTTATAAAAAAAATTACTCTATGAGTACTTGTAGTATCTACATTGTAATATATAAAACAAATATTTGACTTAAATAATTTTACACTTAGGTAATATTTTGTACTGACTTAAAAATAATAATGATTTTCACGTGGGACTACAAAGTAATGGAGATAACAACATTTACTGAAGTATTTTTTAATTTTTATATATATATAAAACATTTTAAGTATTAAATACATTGTAAAAATGCACAAGATTGTCATCGCCCTAATTCAGCTATCATATTCTTATGAACAAATATTGTTGGTCATACAATAATTAGTCACCAGCAAAACGTTAATAATAACCATATTTTTATAGTCATGCCAACGATATAATTTTGAAGCCAACTTTCCTAATAAATGCTTTACAAAAATCATTTTAAAAGCTATCTATAAGGCATTAAAATTCTTGCACCTAGTGTCTTACAAAATATAAACAGTAATGCTGCTATAAAATGGTCTGAATACAATTGACTTACAACTACAACCAAACACAAAAATATATTATTTTGAATTTATTTTATCACATGATTTTTGTCAATTGCTCTATTATTCTATTATTTGCTATTATTTGTACTATGAACTTATTAAATTGAGAATGTCCCCCAATTTCGGGAGTACAACATCAGGCACTGGTGGTCTTCGTTCGTTGCGCATTTTTTCTAGGTCCTTTTCAGAGGTCACTCCCGTCTTTACTAGAAGTGTTTGGAAACCGCAGCGCAAACCTAATTCGATGTCTGTATTACATCTGTAAAATAAAAATATATATAAAGTAGACCAATTATTTAATAAATTATGATTTAAAACTGTTATCCGCGACTTCGTCCGCAACTGACAACTTCGCGGGTTTAATATCATCGGTTTAACTTTAATATCAACTATTTGTGAGTAAAAGTTTAGTTAAAATGTATCCAGCCATTTTGGAGATTAGGCGGACCAAACACAACATAGAGATAAAAGTAGTAAAAATTGTTTTTTTTTGTATAAGATCTGTTTAAACATTCATATTTATTTAGTAAAACCCTGTAGTATAAAACTTTTATACTAGAAACAGATTTAAATTTTATTTATTTGTACAATTTTATATTTCTCATAGCAATAAATTTAAAATGAATTAATATAAAACTTTATATACCTATCACCAATCATCAAAGTTCTTGCTGGATCCAATCCAAAGGATTCCAGAAACTTCCGAACATAATCATTAGGTTTTCCGAGCACCAATGCTTTCCTTTCAGAACATGTTTCTACAGCTCTTACCAAAGTGCCCGTACCAGGTATAATAATTGAGCTAGATTTCGGAAACCTTTCATCGGTATTGGTGGCTATAAACAAACATTCCTCATTAGCTAAGTATGAGGCTGCCTTCATGAATTTGGGGTAACTAATGTGCTCATCAAAGCCTACAACAACTGCTCCTACTTCTGGGTCCAAATCTGCAGTTGTCATAGATTTAAAATCTGCTTTTACATTGTCTGGCTGAAAAATAATACAATATCTTTTACACAACATGTATAAAGTTTTTGTTATTACCATTCTTAAATAGAGTAGTAAACAAAATATATAAAATAATAAATAAAAAATTGACCATTAAAATGTAATTTTTAATTTTATTATTAAAAAATTTCATAAAATGAGTCAAGGTATTGCCGTATCTCTGAATACCACTCTAAAGTAGCCACATCAAGGGGAAGAATTGGAATTGCATGTCTGTTTTAAATGAAATTCTAATAATGTATATAAAATACATTGAATACATCACTGTACCCTGGAGTTAGAAATTGGACATGGTAGTCCATTTATCCCTCTAAGGGTGGATATATTGGGGTGGATAAATACAATAATCCATGAAGAATAATTTTTTAATAAAAGAAATTAGTACACATGCCTTAATAGAAACTTTTTGAATAAAAATGTCATATATCTATCAAAATAGTATATATGGATATGAATTATAGATAAACATAGATAATAAAGTAGAATATATATTTTACTATGAAAGATCCAATAAACAGCCTAGCTATCCACTTCAATAATAAATAAACCAATTTGTTAACAATTAACATATAAGGTAATAAACATTAAAATCCAATTTCATTACTTACTCCAACTCCAATGTGTCGTATGCCCACTGCCTTTAACTCATCTCCAATCCCATTAGAGCCAATTAAGTAAACCTTTTTTCGGAATCCAATTCCTTTAAGATAATGAGCGACTAAGTAGGCAGTTGATAGAATATCTTCCTATTAAAGAGAAATAGCATTTTTAAATAGTTTAAATATCAACTACAATTTAAATGAAGTCTCTTATAAACTTAAGAAACTCTCTATTTAAAGAAAATTGCATGTATAATAGGAATTAATTCAAGACAATATGAAATAATTTTACCGTTTCGGCAATAAACCCTAACTGTTGAGCTTTGACAGCAAATTCACTACGGGTTTTTGTAGAATTATTTGTCACATAGAATATTCTTTTTCCCAGTTTTCTAAAATAATTCATAGCCTCTGGAGAACCAGGGATTGCATTATTATTTACCCATAAAACTCCTAAAACATAATAATAGATTTAAAATATATGTGCAAATAACAAAAAAATATTGTATATATATTTTTATTTTTATATTTCTTACCGTCACAGTCACTTAAAACAGTATCAAAGGAGTTTAAAAATTCTTGGACTTGATCTGCATTTGCTTCTTGAAGATTAAAAATTGCTGATTTAAACATTTTCTTTGAGGTTTTTAATACTGGTGTATTCTCTTTGCTGGTACAATGAGTCCTACTAATATAATATAAATTATTTTTTACAATTTTTTCGAATAGACGAAACATTCTATAATGTGAGTACTATTTTAATAATTTAAATATCGATATCGCTAAGTATCTATTAAAACATTTTATACAATAGCATTATAACCTACCTTTATGATTGAAAAGGTCGAACTAATGTCAATTTCAGTAACGTTAAGTCAAAGTCAACAGCTGAAGATTTTTTCCACTATCAACATTAATAAATAAATAAAATTATATATCCATAATAAAATAAATGATAATTAAATTAACGAAATCATATTTACACATAATATATTTATATAGCAGAACATCCATAAATTAACATGCTGCCTTATCTCAGGAATTAACATTATGATTAAACAAATTTGTTTGCGCTAATTAAAGTGTTTATATTTTTTTAATTTAAAAGACTTTGAATGAGCCACAAAAAATTGTTTTAATAAATCTGTTAAAAAGGGGTTAACACAATAAACCAACACTGAAAAGGTGACGTTTGACCATAGAGTGCATTAGTGAATGAGGTGAGTATAACGTTTCTTAAGTGTACGTATTATCCCTACTAGTCTGTCTGTCAAGTTTCTCGTACAAATAAATATTACAATTTTTATAGAAATAAGGTTAATTATTACAATTTATACGTTTATTCTTATTAACCTATAAATTTCAATTAAGAACATTAGTTTATATAAGTATATTTCATCACACGAGTTACAATAATAAATATGTACAAAAGTAATTGATAACAAGACTATAATATTTTTTTAATTAAACCTACATTTGTTATTATTTTTCTTTATCTCATTAAAACATTATTTCATCCGATTTTAATTAAGTAATCATTATAAAAAGTGACAATAATTATTAAAAAATACCTTACATTATGTATTGTATACACGAATTATCAACACGATTTTAATGGAACTTTTCGAATATGTATTCTGTAAATTCCGAAGTGACGCAGGGTGTATAGTATATTTATAAATTTTTGCATATTTTACAGAAAAAAACTAATTATGTCTCTGTAGATATAACGAATATCGTCGTTTTGTGCGCTTTTGAAGCGACAGTTGCCAATGTTATAAAAGGCTAGTGGTACCGCTAGACGATGTACTGCCCTGCCACTACTGCCACTGCCTTAATTAAAACTATCTCTAGAGCAAAACGTTGTTTAAAACAATTAGAAGTAACATAATATGTTTAAAAAAAAGTCCGCAGCAGCATGCCTACATATAGTCTATTTACATTTAAAAGAAAATAAAATGCTATATCTATTAGAGATGCCATAAATCAATATAGATGTGGATTATAACATTGTTCAAAGTCCAGTTGTTTTTTTAGAGTAAAACTCGCTGCCATTATATTTAAATAAAGTGTATTTTTTTGTGTCTTACATTGTTTTAAGACCTGTACATAATGTTACTTGATGTGCGCCTGGTTGTTTTTTGTATTGCTTAGCTAAACATATAACATAGTTAAACATTAACTTTATCGGCGTTATAACTTAATATGATAAAAATCGTTAAGGGCCAAATTTCGTAAAGACAAATGATTGCTGTAACAGTTATATAAAGTGTGTAAAACATTTTTTTTAACGTCTGATAAAAAATTTAAAACGATTCTCATCATCGAACTGATAACTTTATTACATTTTAAAGTCGATAAAAAAATAAACGTCTACCACCCCTAACTTTTTTATGTGTTTAAATAGCTTTTAAAACAGTTATTTTCTTATGAAACGTGACAAAGACATTGTTTTTAAGCCGCGAAAGCATCTTTAAATAATGAGTCTGTTTGAAGAATCTAAAGGTTTCTGTCCGTCGACATACTGTCTGTCTAGTGGCGGATAAAAATTTATATATATGCTTATACTGGAAAGAGGTAACTAAAGTATTTAAGTAGAAATTTAAACTTTAATATAATTCTTACGAGTGTATTCATAATAAATAATTTTTTTAAATAAAATATGGACAATCAAATTTCAAAAAATTAACTGTGCCGGAATAAGGCCCCCTGAATCTATATCTATTTTACAAATAAACCACAAAAACCACTTTTGTTGCTTAAAAGACCAGCAAAAATTAACTCCTAACTTTGATTTAAACTTACATACCTAATTTTGATTTAGTTCTATCAAAATATTATTTAATCGTTTTCTGTAGACAAAATATGTCTTCTTCTATATTTTTTTATATCAAATAGTAGTTTCGGAGATCGAGATACTTAAAACAACGTATAAGTACTTACATATGGTATGCAGTATTAGCAACTAATTGAACCGAGAAAAAATGGCTTGATGTAATAACAACGATATTTTAATGTTCATCATCAAATTGTTTAATGGTATAAGATTATCGTATATATTTGTAGTAATAAATTATATATAATAATAAATAATATTATTCGAAAACATATGTCATTTGTCATGTAGAATTTTATCTTGATTGGAGCCATTATAATACAGGTTTATTTTTAAAAATTTACGTTAGTCTACAATAAAAATGTAACTGGCTGCATATTTCTGGCTGTTCTCGCATCGGGCACACAGTTGTATTGGTATTGGTCTAACTTAATCTGTTGCCTGTTTTATTACGAAACGCTGCCTATACCTGAAGCCGAGCTATACCTGAACTATACATACAGTTTTACGTAGATGAAGTCGCGAGAAAAAGCTAATTAAAAAGAAATGAATTAAGAATACTGTATCATTTAGCGATTACATAATCATAATTTATCCTGAAAGCACAAAATTCACTTTCGTATGTACGAAAGTACATACGATAACTATTTGGTTTTACATGATTTTAAATATTAAGTAGATATTAAATGAAAACTTAATTAAACAATACATATTAATAATCTAAAAATGTTTCTAGAAAGTCGAGCATCACGAATAATTCACACAAAAATGGAAAATAAAGATATAATTGAAACGACTAAAGGAAACATCAAAATTATTACACTCAACAGACCTCGCAAGAAAAACGCTATCGACGACCACATGTACACTCGAATAACGAAAATACTAAACGATTCTGCAACCGACGAAGATATTTCAATTGTGGTATTAACAGGAACCGGTGACTTTTACAGTAGTGGCAACGATTTAATTGCAGCCAAAAATAACCTTAGTGTTGCTCTGTCGAAAATCTTAAAAGATTTCATAGAATCCTTCATAACTTTCCCAAAGCTGTTGATTGCCATTGTGAATGGTCCTGCTATAGGGATAGCTGTGACGACTCTGCCATTGTGCGACTTTGTTTTTGCTTCTGAAAATGTAAGTAGTGTAAAATTATTTATTTATTTAAAAACTTAAAACTACAATATGTTTCGTATGGTTGTTGAAAATTATTTTAGCGGTTTAAACATTCAAATACTGTTGTAATTTAAAAATAATCGTTTAGTATTGTAATATTGATGCTATTTTTGATTTATATTCAAATGTATTAGCTTAAATCAAATAAAACAGTCAAAGTAGCCATATTTAATATATTATAAATATGAAACTAACTTTGTGTGTCTGTCTATTTGGTACTTTTTGACGCATGTGCTGTTGAAGCAATTTAGATCCATTTTGTGTAAATATAGATTGAACCTTAGAGAAGGACTATCATACTTAAAAACAGTGAAATAAGTCTATCGAAAGTTTGTATCGAAAACCATCACTTTTTAGTGTAATAGGCCATTCAAAAAAGTCCTCGATGAATTGAGAATCTCTTTTTTTGGTAGTCGGTTAAAAATGTATCTACGCACTTGAAATCGCGTGTACCAAGTAGTAATTTATATTGCAGGCGTACTTTTATACTCCGTTTACGAAGTTACGAATCGTAGCAGAGGGTTGTTCTACGCTCACATTTCCCAGGCTGATGGGAGAGCGAAAGGTAATCATAATTTGTTAATTAAGGTGAAAATTGTAAATGATATTCAAAATATTTTCACTAACCATATTTTCCTCCGCAACATGGTAGCCTTATAAATACCGCTTCTTTGCGATAAAACCTCGAATTGTACCTATTCTATATGTAATGTTAAAACTATGTATCCTACGTTAATAAATTATATAAAATTGTGTTTTCTTTTTTTTAGGCAATGAATATGCTAGTTATGAACCACAAAATGTCCGCTAAAGAAGCACTGGAATGCGGGTTAATTAGCGATCTTTATAAAAAGGATGAACTACAAAAGAAAGCTTGGGATAAAATTACTGAAATTTCAGAACTACCAATGGATTCAGTTCTGACTACGAAAAAATTGATCAGAAGAATCAACACGAACGAGTTAATAAAAACTAATATAACTGAAATGCAAGAGCTTGAAAGAATAGCATTTGCTAATAGTAAACTTTAAGCTTTTTAATCTTTTTAAAATAAAATTATTTTAAAAGGATTTAAATTTAATTTTTTTATAATGGGATTAATTGGACGCTGATATACAGTACTATGTCAAGCCACACGGTCTTCATTTTGAGAAAATGTTGTCTAAACATGTCTTTCATAACAAATTTGTTTGAAGACGTATAGTTATATCCATCTTCTCTTTTCCATTTTGATGATAGGAATAATGAATTCAATGCAGATGGCATAATATTTTTTTTTATCTAATAATATTTTTTGCAAATATAGCAGATTATTGCATATTGAAAATATTGAACACACTTTAATATTCGAAACATTAAATCAAGGAACTTTTTTCCGTACTTATTTAGTTTAGATGACTTTAAAAATATTTAAATAATGTTATATACGTGACGCATTATCAGAGTACATCCAATATCTAAGAATACATTCAGTATCTCCGAATATGACTCTTTGTGGATTGACAAATTATTGCTTATTAGCATCCAATTATAATGGCATCCGTTTAAATTGGTCTTATTTCAATGTCGAGTAATCGCAAAAATCTATGTCAAAACTAGGTTGTTGGTTATTTTTTTTCACTTAACAATATTTAGCTTATCGCCGTATTTGAATATGCGGCTATAATTCTTATGTGAATAATATAGTAATACTTTCTTAATTGTTTTGTATTATAATGTAAATAATGTTATGTGTGCATTTAAATAAATTAAAATGTGAGGGTCTCTCATTTTTTGATATATATTATAACTAAATATATAGTAATATAAATTTTATAATATTTATAACCAGTTAATATAAAAATAAACTTAATTGTATTTTTGCTTAGACCACTGAGTCAAAGGATTTTTTTAAGGTTCGATTTTTTTTACGTACAAATTATTGTTTTCTCTTGTGCATATCGTAAATTAACAAATTACATATATGTAACTTTATTACTAAACGTAGGTATTTCCATTTGTATTACACTTTTATAAACAAATTAACACAACCAACTAGATTTTACGGAACAAACAATTCTCATTTGAAAATATAAACGTTTGTGTTTGATAATATACCATGAATTCTAGAAGTTCAAGTCTGTCATCGATATCTGATCTTTTTCGTCCAAATAATCCTAGGAAACTAAGATCTAGAGATTTGAGTTACACTCGTTTGAGTGTTTTAAAGAAGGAAATACAAACCGACACTCATTTAATACCTCTGAGTAAGTATTACCATTAAATGTATCGCTGAAAACTCATCTAAACATGTAAATGTAGGTACTTATAATTGCTTATATTATCGTACGTTGTCTTTACGTAATATATTGTGTACTAAATTGTACATTTTATCTATGTAGGTACTCTAACTCGAAATAGGAAAACGTATAGTCAATATTACAATTTATAGTTTTCACGGTTTACTTTTAGTTAAAAAAATACTAATATACATGATGAGTCATCGTAGTCGGGTGGGTTAGAGAAATTTGTTAAAGGAAACGTGTCTGAGTTTGTAGTTTAGTTAACTACATTCAAAGATTTTCGGAAAAACGCTACACGGCTCGGGAATCGTTCATCGATTTACTTTAATTTTAGATATGGGGTTCCATAGTAATATTTTTTGTCACGACTTACACTATTTATATCTGCAATAAAAAGTAACCAACTAAGAAGAATTTCTGTAAAATTTTTATATTAACTTATAGAAGACCTTTACACATTATTGGGTACTGATCCTGTGAATGGATTATCGAATCAAAAGGCAAGAGAACTACTAGACTATTATGGTCCGAATACTCTGACACCGCCAACGCACTTTACATGGTCCCGTTTGCTTTTCAAATCTTTATGTACAGGTACATAATATATTTAATTAAATAATAAAGTTCTACGGAACTCCTCATTCCTGAGATACCCTGAGCATAACCATTGTTGAGTGGCATATTTAGTGACCTCGGTTTTATTACATATCTTACTGTAAAGATTAATTCCTACTTCGTTTTTCGAAAACCCCCAAAAAGTCTAAAATACCGAATATTTTTACAGGATTTTCTATTTTAATATGGCTAGGAGCCATACTTTGCTTAACAGCATATCTAATAGAGTTATCGACGAAACTCGATCCCAGCACTGATAATCTTTACTTAGGATGCGTGTTAATTGCTGTGGATTTAATTTGTGGCCTTTTCAGTTTCTTTCAAAACTACAAGAGTTCTAAGGTTGGTACATTTTTCGTAATAATAAAATTCAGTATAATTAATTTTATCGTCGTTAAAAAATCTCAAAAACTATGATATGGTGTTAGAGGTATTTGATTCAATATCTTTGAAATGGGTCCTAAATAATTCCAATTCACTTAGTCGTCTGCTTCACGTGGCAAACCATCTGCCAAACATCCTGTATATATGTAAATACTGTAATCAAGAATTTATATTAAACTAATGATCAAAATGTAAGTAGTAAATATCTTGTAAGTTATTACACGTTTTATTCTTTGTTTTCATATTTCAACTTATAAAATGTTATAAGTTTTATATTATAAGCTGAAAAACGCTTTTTGAGATAACATACTGTATATAATCCTTTAAAATTACAGATAATGAAAACATTTAACAGTATGATACCAATGCGTACAACATGTTTACGCGACGGTATTTTAAACAGAGAAACTCGAGTTCAAGATTTGGTTAAAGGAGATATCGTTTATGTGGAAATTGGTGATGTTATTCCAGCCGATATACGAATAATTGAGAGCAAAGGGTTTAAAGTCAGTCTTGATATATTTTATTCATTTCTTCAAATGTTGATAGTTGTTACTTGTTACATACCGATTTTCTTTTCCGAATTATTTCTTGAACATTTACCTTAGACTGCAATGTGTTAAGGTTGATAATTCTTCATTGACTGGCGAATGCATAGCTGTTCCGCGTAGTAACATCGATGGAACAGAAAATATTTTGGAATCGCCTAATGTTGCTTTCTTTTCTTCTCTGTGTGTAGAAGGTTGGGCAAAAGGTAATATAAAAATTTAATTCATATACCTAAGTATATAAGAATTAAGATGTCCTTTGTAGCAATTTTATCTACTCTTGCTTCTTGTTATTATTTTTTGCTTCTGTGTGTTGCCAGAACATGGTTATCATATAAAAGTAATTTTCGTATAAATCCGTATTATATTATTTAGAAGAAATACTCGCATAATGATTTTTTTAACTTTACATAAATGTATTCGTTACAAAACAAGTACATTTACTCACTATACTGCTGTATTTGGTACTAAATAATGTGTTTAAATATTTTAAGGAATTGTTTTATGTTGTGGAGACCTGACAGCTTTAGGACGGGTCGCGGGACTGGCGGCGCGCCTGCAGCCCGCACCTTCGCCTCTTTCTAGAGAAATCAAACGTTTCATGCGTTGCATGTCAACTTGGGCACTTGCATTAGGAATCTTTATAGCTAGTGCCAGCATTATTCTTGGTTATCCGTTTATGCAAACAACCATATTTGTCATTGGTATTATTGTTGCAAATATTCCAGAAGGTTTGTTAAGAGTGTGAAAATAATATTTGTTTGTTAATTATTCTTCTCTTTTTTTTTTTACCAAAATTGAGATAGTATTATTCAAGTTATTAATAATTTTATTACTAAAATAAACAGACATAAACGTTGGCCCCAGTGGTCACTGCAACTGACTCAAGCGCTAACGGTCGCGGGTTCGATTCCCACTCACGACAAACGTCTGTATTGGTCATATGAATGTTTTTCGTGGTCTGGGTGTTTATGTTAGTGTTGTGAGTGCTGAACCCCCGACACATGGTCTTCTTCTTCTTAAGGTTCCACTCCTATCGGAGGTTGGACAACATCATGGCTATTTTCACTTTCGAAGTCGCTGCTCGAAACAGTGTGGTGGTACTGCAGCCAAACCAGTCCCGCAGATTTTTCAGCCAAGAATGGCGCCTCCGCCCAACTCCACGTTTACCGGTCACGTAATCTTAATGAAGGCCGTTGAGTGTGATGCGGAAAAAAAAGAGTGTACATTTTTAATAAAGTATTATTTTAAGGACTACAGCCAACTGTTACGGCTTCTTTAACGTTAACGGCGAAAAGTATGGTGAAGAGAAATTGCCTTGTAAAGAATTTAGAAGCTATTGAAGCGTTGGGTGCTTGCACGACGATCTGTTCTGACAAAACTGGCACCTTGACTGAAAATAAAATGTGTGTTCGCGATATTTGGATATGGAATGAAACGCATTCAGTTTTAGACAAGGATTTCGAAAGTAATATTTTGAAACCTATAATCTTTACCCTATTAAAACTTTATCTATATTTAATGTATTTTATCGGTAAACCTTTATAACATATATTATTGTTCTTGAAGTTAACATAACAAAACCCAATTTATCATAGATGCTGTAATTACCGATAGTAAAAAATTGATTTCAATCCAATTAAATTTTGTTTATCTACTGCAATAGTTGATTTAGATATGTACATTGTATGTTAAGAATTAAATCCTTTGTAGATAGTCCATTAAATATTATTACTAATATAATTGTTTCTATTTTCTTTTTTCAGCCGTTTTACATAATAATGAAGGTAAATCTTGAATAGCTATAAATTATATACCTTTCTGTTGTCTACGCATATAGTAGGTACCTGATACATTTATCGTTCCAGGATGGAATTCTTTTAAAATATGTGGAGCTCTATGCAGCAATGCAACTGTTGTCAAAAGCGGGGTTATTCGAGGTGATGCATCTGAAAAAGCAATTCTAAATTTTCTATTTAACTATTGTGATCCAGTAAACATTAGGAAAAGATATCCGAAAGTGGTCGAAATCCCATTCAACTCTGTTAATAAATACCAAGTCAGTGTTTAAAATTATTTTAATTTGTCAGAACGTTGTGGTCTTCTAACACTGACAATTATACTTCTTCAATGTTTACAGGTTAGCATTCACCTGGACGAAACGCTATCAGAGTATCTATTAGTTATCAAAGGTGCTCCCGAATGCATACTTTCTCGATGTGTTACGGTTGCTTTTAACAATAACTCCATAAGCATGACAAATGATATTAAACAAGCTGCTTATAAAGCTACTGAATATTTAGCTAATACTGGTACGCATACAATAGTAAAACATATATAAAAAACATTTACCATTTTTTTCATTCATAAGTTAACAAAACTTTTTTATCGTATGTCTTGGATAACCCTAAGCATATACGATTTTAATAAAAATGATTGTTAATGTTATCATTTCAAAAAGCTTCCCACTTAATATCTTATATATTTTTGTAGGTGAACGAATACTAGCATTCGCGGATTGCCATTTGGATTCAAAAGAATATCCGTTGAATTACCAATTCGATACAGAAAACCTTAACTTTCCCATTGACAGGCTTAGATTTCTTGGTCTCATTGGCCTAATAGATCCACCGAGACAAGAGGTAGTTGTATAATTGCAAACATTTAATACGCGGTAGGTACATTGAATTAGCAATCAATTGAGCCATTACCTTAAAAAAGGTCCGTTCAGCGATCCAACGTGTTCGAGAGGCAGGGGTACGTGTGATGATGGTAACTGGTGACCACCCTGCAACTGCTCGTGCCGTAGCCTTAGAAGTAGGTATTGCTACCACACCAACTTGCCACGTCGTAACTGGCACTGAACTTAGAAATATGTCGCCAGACCTACTTTTGTTAACCCTGGAAAAGCATTATGAAATAGGTTAGTAAACAAATATTCTAAATTTACAGTTGCTCTTAATAAATTAGTTTTAAAAGCTGTACCTTGTGTACTTACATATGTATACGTCACTTGAAAGTGTTTGCACGAACATCACCTACTCAAAAACTTCAAATAGTCGAAGCATGTCAAAGGCAAGGCAGCGTGGTAGCGGTGACAGGCGACGGAGTAAATGACGCTCCGGCTTTGAGACGAGCAGACATCGGAATTTCTATGGGGATTGCTGGCTCACAAGTAAAATATTTATTACAATTTTAAATAAATTAAATCGGCAACTTCCTTTTTAGGCAATAGCAGAACATATAGATATTATTATTTTATGAATAGTCACGTTAATGGTTATCATCACCCATATCTAGAGATTTACTCGTGTAAATTGAGCTCATAGAAAAAAAATACTTTACTATGATTATAATGGTAGTCAAAATCATGGCTATGAGATAAGTATTCGCCGCGTGTAAATGCCTTCGTATTCTCTGCCATCCCTTGATACAGTATGCTTATACTGTTACAAACACAAGCGATCCCTAAAACTTATAGATATATTCTTAATGGTATCTATGTAAAATTATGCAATTTTCAAATAACATTATGTTAGGAATATATCATAAAAGTAAATAATACTGTATTTTGTCTATGGTAGCTCGTTGATCACTTAGTTGTTGTTATATATCGGCAGTACGCACCCTCCCTCTCTCTAGGATAAATTGCTCGTCTTTACTCTCAGAAATATAATAATAATTACAAATAAACTAGTAACTAGAACTCCGGAGATAACTTAACATTATAAATAAAATGTTTAATGTTGCCTACAAGGGCATAAAAATTAAAAAAAAAACGGCACTCAACGCTCAAATAAATAATGTAATATTGTAATGCCACACTATACTAGATACTTCATCAAAAAGCTGAAAAATTATAGCATATTTTAATTAATGAGAGAGAAAAAGAAACAAGTATTTATTGCAGTGTTGTTATGCAATTTGTTGTAGTGTGCGTGAAGCGACAGTGAGACAATTTTTTCCAATTAACTTCACTCAAACGAGTCGCCTATGGAGTGCTCGTAACGTATCTCCAGATGTTTACTTATAACAGCAATGCAGTTTTCTCGTTATCCTATAAAATTACTAATTTTAAAACGCAGAAGCGAAGATACATATGCTAAAATTGACTGCTATTAACATCAGATGTCACATACGTACAGGTATCTAAACAAACGGCAGATATAATACTAATGGACGACAACTTTGCTACTATTGTAACAGGAATAGAAGAGGGACGTAAATTATTTGATAATTTGAAGAAATCTGTTTGCTACATTTTAATATCAAATGTCCCAGAAATTTTACCAGTTTTGATGTTTATTCTGTTTTCGATACCGCTTCCACTAGGTTTGTAGTATTTTTTGTTACATATTCCAGACAGTACATAACTACATAATTATAACAGATTAGCTTGACTACATAGTCAACAGTTATTTCTCTATCTAACCACATGATCATGCGAGGCTTTTATAAATGTACTTGTACCTACCAGTAAAAATATAGTTTTATATAAACGTTCACTGCTTTACTACAAAAGATGAAATAAAACCATGTTCAACACGTGTCTAGCTAAACAGTGTTTAAAAAGTAAACATTGCTTAAAATATTATCTAAATTGCTTAACAGCGAATTAACTCATAAAAAAACTTATTGATAAAATGTTATACGTTACATTTGACAGCTGAAATAGGATTTAGACATCTATTAAACTCACTTAAACGTATGTTAATCTATATCTAAAGCATGTTTAACTCAAAACTGTGCTTAGACGCGGATTTGTAGTACGGATTTTATTAAACGCGCGTTTAACGTCTGTTTAAATCTTTTGTAGTAAGGCAGTTAATTTTTTGCGATATCTTTTTATCTAGCAACAGAAACTGACATTAATCGTTCTTATCAGGGGTAATGACAATACTTTGTGTGGATCTGGGTACGGACATGTGGCCTGCGGTTTCTCTGTCGCATGAGAAAGCAGAACAGGATGTAATGGCTCGACCTCCCCGCACATCCGACCCGCTTGTTTCAGCGCGGATGTTACGTCTCGTGTACTTACACCTCGGTCTGATAGAATTCGCAGCTGGCATGTTCGCGTACTTCATTGTCATGGCGGAACATGGGTTTTACCCATCTCAATTATTTGGTTATTGACATTTTTCTCTGCTATAGTCTCATGTGGGCTTGGACAGCCAAATCCACATACAACTACAGGTATAGCGAAAATACTCCAGAGCCTCGGGGCCGATTTTAAACTGAAAACTAAAACTCTATCCTTGGTTTTTTTTTAATTTCTTTTTCCTAGTAAGAAATCGAAACAGTCTTAAGACCGTTTTAAGAAAAAAACTCCCGTATTATTGCACTATTTGTTAGTTTGATAGTGGGACGCGAATGTCCGATTTATTTATTTATTAATGAACCAGTTAAAGCGGCAGAAAACTGCACCCACGTCTTATAAACAATTCTTGCTTTATATTTATTACTGCTTCACTGTACGTCTTACACTTGTTCTATGTATATCCACTCCCACTCGTAAAAGATCAATAGAGTTTTAAATCCATGCCATACGTTCAAATTAGTCTAAGCATATACTTATAATACTTTTAAACGAGCAATTCTTAGATATTTACCTACATATGTTTTATAAATTAATTATACATGGGTTTTGGGGGCAATAAAGCGATCAATGAAACTAAGGCATGAAAAACTACTACTATGTTTTTTTTATTTTCTACTAAATCTAAATATTTCTAAAAGACACGATTTACCAAGAAAAAAAAACGAGGAAAACTTAGTCCTCCAGAAAGTACATATTATATGAATATCGAAAACTTAACAGCTTTTTGTAAAAGCGGTCATTAACCTGACTTACTAATATGAGAAGTCATTAAACAAGAATTGGCTTTTATTTATTGTTTTCTTATATTTCTAGACTTTAGGGCAACTTAGACCTTTTTGTTTAAAATTAAAGGTATTAGAGAACAATGGGACAGCGAAGCAGTTAGCGACGTTCAAGATTCTTTGGGTCAAGAATGGACCTACGCAGAGCGCAAAGAGTTAGAACGCGCCTGTCAGGCTGCATACTTCGTAGCCGTAGTTGTGTCCCAGATGATGAATGGCATCATTTGTAAAACAAGATTTAATTCTCTATTCCACTTCGGTTAGCCCTTTATTTTCATTCTGAGGCTACATCTATCAGAGACGTGCGAGGAAAAAATAATTTAATAGTATTACTTACCTAGATTGGCTGAGCGAATTTCTGGTGAAAAGGCTGGCCCCATTTTTTGGAGCCTAGACACAAAAAAAAAAAGAAATGAGTGCGAGTGACGCGAACGAGGAATGTGTGCAACTTACGTTGCCTGTGCCTTGAGCTACTAGGCTCCCAGTCTGTATGTAGATGAAAAATACGTACACTCCTCTTTCTTTGAAGTTGGTTTAAAAATAGCCCGTTACGCATCCCCGTACGACATACAGTTCTTCTGTTTCGCTATACATCCTCGACGACTTACCTTTCCCTCACATCTCTGCTGGATGCACAGCTTTTTAAGCAACTCTGACAAATCTTTATAATATAACAATAAAATATTTCAGGTATGAAAAATAAGGTTTTGAACATGGGATTAGTATTCGAAGTTCTACTCGCTTGTATAGTATGTTACGTTCCAGGTATTAATACATTTTTCAGAACGTATCCCCTTCGTGTGAAATGGTGAGAAAAGTTTAAAATTTATACAGAAAAGTAATAATAATTGAAAAAATGAGATAGGTGCATTATAATTAACAGATATGTTCACCAAAAAATCCTTACTTTATGTATAAGTGTAATATTTATAACTTAAAAATGGTATTTTTTACTTTCGTTTTAATATCTTAATTGAAACTATCTCAAAAGAAAGTATTCTGTATATTAATTAAATTATTTTATTTACATTACAAATAATACAAAATAATTATTACTGTTGTTGACAGGTGGTTCTTAGCATTGCCATTTGCAGTTCTCATGTTTATATTTGACGAATTTAGAAAACATTGTATCCGAAGACAAATGTTCGGTGGATGGTTTAATAAGTTGACATTATATTAAATTAAAAAAAATAGAAATAAATATCTTTTATTTCATTCAAATATTCACTATTGTTTTTCTATTCCAAAAATAGCCCTAGAGTTTGACGGCAAAAGAAAAAAACATAATTTGAGTATAGGAATATATTTCATAGCTCAGAGTATAGCATTTCATTCACACAATTGTCAATAATACATTTTTGAAGTACAAAAAAAAAATTAAGTAACGTAATGAGCAAAAACCGTTAAGTAAATAGTTATTAACAACAATTCTATAAATCTAACAATAAGTGTTCTCTGGACTCTACTCTACCACTAGATCACTCTGGACGATTCATTAAGCGACTCATCAAAGGCCTAGTCTGTGTGCCTAGTGCGAGTTTTTCGAAAAAACTCGATGGAATTTTGTGTAAAACCTAACGTTAACTATTCGACGTATCAAAATTGTCGCTCGTAATCACAAAATATAAAAATCAACCAATCACGCGCACTTTTATTTCAATCCACCAATCACTTTATTCGCTTTACTCACTAACTTTGTTCACACGAAATGGCACTGATTCAATCCCATACAAATCTACGTTTACTTTACCGCAACAGAGTAGTTAGGAAAAGTCGCATTATGCACACAGTTCGTCGTGGATCGCTTATCATGGCAAATGGATCGTCTGGAGTAGACCCAGCTTACAATAATAAAACATGAGCAAAGTGGCCCAGTAATAAAAATATCTGTCCTTATAATAATAAATTTCAAAATTATATTCAAGACACTTTTTTGTGTTTCACCTTAATAAAGTAGTTAAAAGAACAAGATTAAAACTTTATATAGCTTTTTTTATTTTAAGAAAATTAAGGTAAATTTTAACCATGTTAGGCAAATACTCTAATATTATAAGTAGGTAAGGCACAGGGGAGGTGTGATAGATTGTTATACATTGGAAATTAGCGACCCGCGCCAATTTCACTCAGAAGTAAAATGTACAAAATTATAGAACTTTATTTTAGTAAGTAATGGCTAAAATTTTTTGCGTCTTAGTAATTAAAAATAGCCATCACACTTCGAAACGACAAAAATTAGAATTTCCAGGATACAAAGAGAGTGAGCGACTATACATACCTTTTATCAATTCAATCATTAAAACAATCAGAATAATATCTAATCGTTAGGAAATAAAGGAACAAATTATACTGAAATATAAAAATTAAATTTAGAATTAGAAAAAGATATGAAATGACAGAAAAACACTGTAGAAAAAAATTAAAACTAAATTATTACAAACATGTCACTTATTTAACATAACAGATCTTAAAATTAATACAACTAAGTAATTTTAGTAATTGTTATGACTTTTACTAAGCACAGCCAAATCTACGTTACAAATAAAAGAGGTTAACTTTTTAACTTAATAATTATTAAAAAGTAAAATTTATATAATTTTAAATATACTATTTATTTTATAACAACAAAAATCTTAAGACTCAATAAACACTAACACAAAATCTATAGGTGTTTAATCAAACACAAAGAATAAGCCTATTTATTCATTTTGAAATTTATTTAAATAAAAAAAATATTCCATAAATAAGTACAAATAAAATTGTTTTGTTATTATTTCATTCGTGCAATTTTTTCTTCATACTTCGTTATATTATTAATTTTCAAGTCAACTTATCCAAAAAAATAAATACAAAAATAAAGGATATATATTCTAACCCATTGTCTTTTAAGTCAAATTAATAAGTACTTCGTATTTCTCTGGAGCACTAGTTTTTTGCCTTGTAAATTTTATTATGAAAAATAATATTTATATTTCAGTTTTAATTAAAATTTTAATTTTTATGCATTTATTAATTCACGGATCTTTAAAATG
Organism: Hypolimnas misippus; assembly: GCA_037950945.1. Taxonomy (NCBI): domain Eukaryota; kingdom Metazoa; phylum Arthropoda; class Insecta; order Lepidoptera; family Nymphalidae; genus Hypolimnas; species Hypolimnas misippus. The sequence goes on along the minus strand of JBBEEQ010000025.1, from coordinate 7,961,352 downwards.
AGTGTCTAAAAGTGTTAAATATTGATGTAGTTGGTGCTTTGTAAGTTAAAAAATAATGTAATTAATAATCATACTGTTTCATTTTTATCAATTGCAACATCATATTAAACAATACAAAGGAAGCATATAACAAGATAACACTAAATTTAAAATTTCGTCGCATTAAAATAAAATTACTTATAATCATTTCAAACAATTATTAAAAACAAAAAAAAAACATTATCAGTAATCCTTGAATATTTTGTGTCAATAATGAACGTATAACATTTTAATCGCTGACTCAATATAAAATAAAATATTTACTAAATTATAGATATGTATTTATGTTTAGGAACAACATCATGTCTTTTTACGTGATCTTATGTTATATTGATAATTATAACTAAAGTAATGATTTGTATGAGAATTATTCTAAGGCGAGAATTACACTTATAAGTTTTGCTTTCAGGTAAACAGTCCCGGTGACAATTACCAGGTTACATTGTTGTTTTATGTCAATTACGAGAGTAAAACTTACAAATGTAATTCTCGACTAAAGCTAAGTACAACACGAGTGAAATATTACACAAAATTTTAAATAAAATAGTGCGTTATATTTTTTACTTAATTAACTAACAATAAGTATCAATTCAAATTTTTTTATAAAAATTTAAAAATTCCAATTCGTATAGTCTATACCTATATATTGCGTTTTATTAAGTAAAATTATTGTATTTCAATAAAATATATCCTAAAGTGAGTAAAAAAAGTATCGTATAAGTAATTGTGTTGCCTTATTTTAAGTTTCTATTAAAAGTCTAGTCTCGCTTCTAAGAACTGCGTGCGTGTTCTTTAAAGAACTTTTATTTTGTATTTTGTCTTTAGTCTACGCATTAATTCAAGAAAAACATAAGTGTATAGTTGTCCACTTATAACTACAGAATAAATTTAATCCCAAAATAATCTAGATCGTAATATCGTAATTAAAATAAAAACTTTAAATTAATTTTGAAATAAAACAATATGATTGGACCAAGTAAAACAGATCTTCTAAAAGTAATATTTCTAGTCGCTCCAAATTATTTGAATTTTTTGAAATATGTTAACAAATTTCAGAAAATTAATTGTAAATTTTTCCAATACGAGCGGGGCTAGTGTTACTTTTTATTCTTATATACGAAACGTTTTGTTTTGCAGTAAATAAATTCATTCGATTTTATTAAATCTTTGATATTATATGATACGTGTAGCATTTCTAACAGTATATTTTATATAGAATTTTTTTTTTTTTATTCAACATACTTTATACACGATATAGACCAGATTCATGTATTTATTTAGATATCAATATAATTAATATCATTTAATCTTACTAACAATGACATCACTACAACAGATGTTGCTTGGTCTACGATCACCTAGCTTCAACTAAAACGGGTCTATGAACGAACTTAAACACGTTCTACCAGTAGCGGATTCAGGGGAATAAGGGGCTCAAGTTCTCCTAAATGATCTGGATTCACCTCTGACAAATTAAGAATTACATGATCAGATTTTTTTTAGTAAATTCAACTGCAAAGTTTATAATTGGCAAAAGAGAAATTCGTGTGTTTTTAATGATCGTAGCATTTATTTTGACAATGTCCTTAATAACCAAAATTTGACCTTGAACCTCCAACCTGAACGAAATCCTGAATCCGCCACGGCGTTCTATTATTTATTTTAATGGTAATTCTGCAACCGAATAAAATACATCTAGTCAAGTACTATTCAATCGAGACGTCAAATGTGCATGTATCGCAGCTGGACTGCGGAGATCAGCTATAGAATGGCGCGTTTTCATCAACGCCTCCTCACGACATACGTCGTCTTGGAGGATACATTCCATTATTTTAGCTACAATTGTCGACGGTGGAACATGAGGATTCCCTGGAAATATTCGTTCATTATAAAATTTGTGACGGATTTCGAAAAATTCATATCAACCGACTGACACTAGTGAGAGAATTAATGGAAGTTGAATTTCATTATATGTCCATCGTCCATGTTACTTACGGTACTGACGATTATTATCATTTTAATTATTTAGCACCCAAATACCAAATTATTCACTTAGTCCATAACATGTCTATATAAAAAATACGTTTGATTGTTTGCTATCTATGCGTTCCGACACCATTGATCGGACTGTGATGGAACTCTGGTAGAATGTTCTGGGGAAATCTGAAACGGTCTAACCGAACGGTTCCCAAAGGTCTATAAACTTTTGATGACATTGCAATACATACCGGGAACTGCTAATATATTATTAAAAAGACACTAAGAAGTAATATTCTAAATATATATTCCTAAGTGAATGGAAAAAGTTCTCAACTCATATACAAAAATCACCCCACATATAAAGTCAAAAGTTGTAAAACGTATAAATAAGCGTCCGGAAATTGTAAAATTATGATTGATAAAGCGTTAATATTAATTATACAAGCTAAATGATATTAGTACTTACTGAACCGCTATCTCAGGAACCTGATATGACATATGACACCTTGATGGCAAAGGTTTCATAAAGCGGCAAACAGGCGTACAGTGTTCTGTTAGTAGGTTAATGCACATTATGCAATGAAAATAATACCACTCGTGTCTAATACTCATTAATTCAATGCAATGATCTTATATCTCATATTTATATTACCTACGCTTGAATGTGCTCACTCAATATGCGAGTTTATCTTAAAAGCAAAAAAAAAGTATAGTAATGTCCCACTGCTGGGTAAAGGCGTCCTCTTCTTAGATTAAGGAGAACGTTTAGAGCTTAACCCATTTAGCACCGTCATACTCGTTTGAGTACAGTTAGTTTTTATAACTTAGCTTTTACATACGATTCAGTAAGTTTGACCGCTGTACTCGTGCGAGTACACCCTTCTAAAACTCCATAATAGGAAAACATTTCTCTTTCCTTTTGTATTTAAATATGTCACTAATAATTAAAAAAATAAATGATTTGGGTTTAAAATGCTGCTCATATTGGCGCTTGATGGGTTAATACCACGGTGCTCCTGCGGGTTGGCGGATATACCAATGTATATGTTTTCCTTTATCGGCGAGCTCGAGATAAATTTAAACACAAACTTATCACTTGACAATGGTGCTGGCCGAGGTTTAAACCCGCGACTATCAGTTAAGATTGACGTGTTCTAACCACTAGGCCGTCTCGGTTCAACCACAAAGTAATTTGGGACGGGTCTTTTTAACGCTTGTAATCTATTTATATAAAAGCTAAAGGTCTTATGCCTCAATTAGGTAGACATGTAATCTGGAAATGCATTAGATCTTAAAAGTTAAAATTTAGCAGAATATTTTAAGTTAGCGGACATCAGATTTTTAAAATTGAAGTCCTAAAATGGTGTCACCATGGTTTAAAATTTGTATGGCATGAATCGAACAGGCGCAGGCGAAGCAGCAGGACAATGCTAGTAAACATAGACGGTTATTATGTTATAAAGTATTATTATATGTGATTTAGAGACATTATAACAACGATCTTTTTATACTACCTTTTTCTAAACTTTATATTTTTACAATGGACAACAAAAAATCCCTACATTTCACGCACATATTTATAGCCTACCTGCAGCCTACCTAGGTATAAAATACAGTTGTTGTTCACGTATTCCTCGTTAGCGTAACAACGCTGAGAGTTCATTAGCTGAGAATTCATTATAAATTTATGTATGTGAAAGAAAATTCTTGATATATTTAAGTCATAAAATAAACTATCCTTAATTTTGTAAATTCAATTAGCTCTACTATTCTATTGAAGATGTCAACAAAACAACTTGTTTTGAAACACTACTAGAAAGGTAACATATCTATAAGATTTAAGATCATTGGTTCAACTTTATTGTAAACAAACTTACTATCTTACTATATATTATTATTATATAATACACTTAACATTACATTTATAGTGTTAGTAAAATCAACAAATTCAATGTATGAGTCTTGTCTACAACACTTTTGAAAAGCATTTTTAATTTAAAGTAATTTATTTTAAGATATATAAATAAAATGACATTGATTTTTATTATACAATGCAAAGATTTGTCTCATCTCGCTTCTAAATAGTATTAAAACATTTAGCGTATCATTTTCCTCCTTCTTTATGACTGAATATTGTTAGTAATTGTATTAAAGTCACATGTTGCATATGTTAAACAAAATGTAAATAAGGAAATATGTGGTTTCAAATATATATTTCCTCTTACTATGATGATAAGGCGCTTAATTTGGCACGGATACAGAATGTTGTATGTTATTGTACTACTTTTGCTTAAATATAATATAATATTTTGAGTATATTTTTCAAATTATCTTAAGTAATTGATTCATTATAAATGTTTAAAATGTTCTTCTCAAATGTATGCTTGATTCAAAGAAAATAAGGCAATTGTAGATCTGTATCTGTACCTATTATTAAAAAATTAGTAAGCCCCTGCATCCAAGGACAAATGGACAATGATAAGCGATACTATGTCAAGCCACGCAGACTTCATTTTAAGAAAATGCCATCTAAACATGTCAAGCCTATTTTGAATAAATTTGTTTGAAGAAGCATGTATCCATCTTTCCTTTTCAGTTTTAATAAAAGGTGTAATTAATTTAAAGAATATTGGTATAATAAAAAGTTTTATCTAATAATAAGTTTTAAAATATATTCTTATTGTATAAATTGCAAAATATGAAACACACTCGAAATTTGAAATATACAATTAAGAAACTTTTTTCCACACTTATTTAGTTTAGATGACTTACATTTTTTTTAATAATGTTAAATAGGCAAAGAATTATCAAAATACATCAATATCTCCAAATTTGACTTTTTGTGGGTTGATACACTATTGCTTATCAGGATCCAAATATCAAGTACAATTATAAATTAAATTGTTAATAAACCACAATTATTGTATTATAATTTCATTTAATTTAAGTGATGAAATGTTTTGACTTACCAGTAAGACCTCTGTACCCAAAAACTCCACAATCATGCATTCTCATAGAATGTTGTTCATCTTTTATAAACTGTTCTGTACTTATACCTTTAAGCTAAAAGCAAGCAAAAACAAATAATTACTTTTCAAGATCGCAAAACAAAATGTTCCAAATTATAGCTTTAAATATTTATACTTTTCACTGTTTTTGTAGAATTGTTCATCATTCAGAAACATTCTAATTTTCAGAAAAGTTTTAATATTATATTAATATGTCTTACTTTTGATGGCACTAAGAATCTGTCCGGAATCCTTTGTAATTTTTGTTGTTTTTCACTCGGTCCAAAACCAAGGGCTAGTAGAACTGATTCAGCATCTACTTTCCTAGCCCCTAAGACATTTAAAACAGAACTACCACTTGATCCACTTGCATCTGACTGCAAAGAAATTTATTTATTTATTTAAATATATGTTAATCATTTTTATATTTATTTAAATATACAATATTACGCTTAACATCACATCCAAATGTTTAAATTACATAAAAATTAGTTACAATGTTACACAACCAATTTATTAAAAATTTCTACCAGTCATCTAGAATTGTTTTATAAAGTACCTATATACAAAAATTTCAAACTTAAAATAAATAAATACCTGCAGTGAATGATCTCTGAATAATGGGTTTTTAAATCTGGGCGCATATCCTTCGGATTGAACTGAGTGGTCCCTTTGAAGTTTCTTCTTGACATTTCTAGATTGTGGAGTACTGGTGAGAACACCACTCTCTAAAGACTTCCGTTTCCATCCTTCTCTTTGCCCAGGGACACCTAAACTCTTTTCATCATGTACAAGTTCTTGGTTAGCTTCTATTACTGTATTCTCTGTTACAGAATCTTCTGCTTTGTTTTCATCAGACTTTGTATTCTGGTCTTGAATTTGTCCCTGGGGATTAGAATCATTGTCCACAACTATTTCTGGGTCATTTTGACTTTCAGGCTCCGCATCTGCTGGTAAGGAATCCAGCCACTGCTGCACTGGACTGCTACGTCGCATGTCGTCAATAACACCACTGAGCCACCCTCTTACTTTACGTTCTAATATTGATGAGACAGATTCATTAAATGTATCTGTAGTGAATAAAATACAGAAAACATATGAAACATTTGATATTTCAACTGAATAAATAAATTTCATCAATAGTTGTAGTTTACATGATCAGTAATATAAAGTTTAATAATCAAAGTTACCTCATGTAATATTTATAAATATTATGAGGTGGAATATACGCAGTGTTAATTACAAAACAAATAGTATCAACATTTTATATATATATATATTCTTGGGTAGATATTTTTTATAAGTGGTATGATCTAGTACACAAGGTTACAGAAACTGTTTGTTAAACGAACCTGGTGTGGAATCCATTTCCTTCTCAAATAAAGGCTGCATGCAAGAGAGGAAATATGAGATGGACGTGCAAATGTTTATTTATTAAGGAACTTACATATGGATATTATTAAACAATTTATATATGGTAATAACTTACCACGATAAACAATCGTTATAAAAAATCTGGTAAACAGGATCTGCACGTATTTCAAGGAACACTATATTTTCTATCACCTTCAGGCACAAGTTTATAATAGGTACACAGATGGTTAATAAATGTATAAAACAGGATCAAATGTCATTTTAGAACTGTTGCTCCGTGAAGCTAGTCAACAAATATTGATAATACGAAATTGTTGCCAGATACGATAATTTTAACGTTAAAGTATAAGGCTAATCTGTACTATCAACGTATTACAATAGAAACAACCATCTTTATTTATTAACGTACTAAAAATATCTATCTAATAGCTTTTAAGTCGGACAGGGATATCATTAAAATTTACGCTACCTGTATAGCTCCATTCAACTAAGTTGAATGGTCTGAACTATGAGCAGAATGCTGCGCAGAACATACGATTAGGCACCAGGACAGTCGTTTAGACATATCTTTATTATATTGTTATTTATTTTACTTCTTATATATAATTATATATGTCAAATTTATGTGTTTAAATCATTAATTATTAGTACCCGACTGTGTAACGCGGAGGAGTAAAGTGTTTATCAGTGTATGTATGTATGTTTGTTTGTATGTATATATGCATGTGGGTTTATAACTTCGTGGTACTATTAAACTTAGTGTTCAAAAGCGTAGACGGATTTTTATAAGTGACACGTCATTTGATTCATCATGACGGCGCGAAAGTTATAGAAAGCATAAAAAAATCAATATAGTCGATTTTGGGGCCATAATGTGAAAATAAAAAACCTATGTCAACTAAGTCTGGTCACTGCCAATGTTATGTAAATCCGTAAATATTAAAAATATCCGTAAATAAATTAAACTTGTTTTAGCAGTTATTAATGTAAATCATATCGGAAATATTTCAATGTGTTTCAAATGTTTCAAACAGCTGAAAACATTACATAGGTATACTGAATAACATTATACTGAACCAGTATAATTGTTCGAAAAGTGTTTTCCAAATAAGTCAAGCAAAGAATAGATAAAATAGATTGTAAAAATATTATAACGGCTGAGAATATTCAATGAAATTATATCAATATCATGTACTTTCAATGTTTTAAGTCTCCTTTACTCGGCTGTACCATGCGTGAGATCAAACTCGCTTCGTATTCAGACCGACACACATACGTGAATTGAGGTATAATTCGAGTAACATTACCCAATATTTCATATTCTGAGATGAATTAAGACATAATTATGTTTTAATTTATCGTTTCATATTGTTATTTTTTTGTAATTTAATGATAGTTAAAAATGTAGATGCAAGTGCAAATTTTAGGCAAGAAAACACTTATAAGTTTTGCTTTCAGAATTTTAATTAATATTTACATAGTTTGCCTGTCATTGTTTTACACCTGAAAAAATTTCCCATCATACTTTATTTTTGAAAGCCACAGCTTCCGTAAGGTTACGTAGATAACTGTTACCATATTACGGATATATTTTATATCAATTACGAGAGTAAAACTTATAAATGTAATCTCGCCTTATATCTACTTAAAGTTTTTTGACATGAGCATGGCCCGCGAAAATGGCGCCCATTTTGATGTCGTTTGATATGCTGTTTAAGCTAAATAAGAGACTTTTCGCCGCTGACACCGCTAAGTATCGAATAGTCTCTGAATTTCTACTCCAACTAAAAGTACAGCCAAAATTTTAACTTGAAAGCAAACTTAGCATATCAAACGTTCAACTACATTTAATTGATAAAAATAATTTTGAATTTTACTTTATTGAAATAAATTAAACTATACAACATAATATTGTAATATTTTTACACTTGTAGTTTTACTCACAAATTTACATTAATTTTTTATCAGATATTTTGCACTAGAAAAAATTTACTCTCAGTGATTTATTTATTGATACTTCTAGCTTACACACGCTTACGCTTACGCTTATGCTTACGCTTAGAAACGTTAAATATTATCACACATTTTATATAATTACAAACATTCTCTCCAAAGAAGCTCTATAGACAGTTTTTGGAATTAAATAAAACTAAAAATATACATACCTCACCTTACCATTATAACGCTACATCAGTGGGTAGGTAGGTAGTAGAAAAAAGCCCGCGTTTAAAATATTTCACCAAGATCTAACCTGACGTAGCTATGGTCATAGTAAACTGCATTGTGTTTGTTTGTGTTTTGCGTGTTTGTCAATTTAAGAATTTAAGTGCCTAATTAGGTCACTGTGGTTGAGCCTACTTGTACTCTAATGACTTTAACTTGTAAACGGTCTGACTCGACTCTCACAGAGAAACACGGAATGAAGTTATTAACACAGCGTTTCATATGATGAGTAAGAGAGTTAAAGAACCCCAACCTCATTCCATTTCTTATTTCCTATTCCCTTTCATTCCATTTTAATTTGGCAACGTATTTGTAGCTCATGCAAAATGTTCATAGACTACGGTGATCATTTATCATAAACCTGTTTATTTGCCCGCAAATTTTTATTTAAAAAAGTTAACAAATAAAAAATCTGACAGTTTTATTTGCCGCATCTTTAAAGAAAATAATTTAGAAACAACAGGTTCGCCCAGTGGTCACCGGAACTCATTGAAACGCAAATGGCAGTAGGTTTCTAGCGGTAACAACCAATCATAAAAACAGGTCAAGTCATATTCGCATACGAGGTTTATTTATTATATAATATTTATAGCATCTCTTTTATAAACAAAAAAGGTCTCTACCTACTTGAAACTGTCACAAAATGTAAATATATTCGTAATACCGCTTTAACTTACCGCTATTACATATAATATTGTTCCCCATCACTCCGCTTCGTTTCTTTAGGAGGTGACTAACATTAACACAGCATATAAAAAAAATGTTCGAAGTAATGTAATGTGGTAAACTTATATTCGAATTCGAAGAACTGAAATTAAAAGTCCTGTATATAGATAAACGTTAATTTATATTCTTCATTATCCTTTATTTTCGTATTTTGCCTTCTCTTATCCTTTTTTAACTTTCACGCATTTGTGGGTCCTCTGATGCTGCAGATGTTCACAAACAGTCGTGAAAACTTACCACTAGATCGCTTGCCTGATCGTTTGTCAGGTATTATCATAAGAAAATATAAAAATAATAAACATGCCCCCGTCATTTCTTAATCTATTTGATGATGCAGCAAAAATTGTTTTTTTCTCCCAATGGATATGTTTCTTAATTTGTTCTATAGAAATTTAGTGACAATCGATTCAGTAATTTGGTTTTAAAATCGAAATAACTAATGTTAGTGTATCAATCCAAGTAAACGAAATTGCGTATTTCGCTTATGAAGTTTCTTTGTTTTTTTTTTTTGTGATTTATTAAGTAACAGTTGTTTGTTATGATTTTAGAGAAAAAAATTGATGATGAAAACGATAGCGATGTAGGCCGGAAGTGAAAACCGGAATGATTGTAGGAACGGTAAAATGGTGAAATTTGTTCAAATAAATAATTTGTGACCCAATTTAAAATTAAGTGAAATTTATTATACTATAGGGCAATAAGACCTATTGTGATGTTCATGAATGTGTAACTGGGAGAAAATTATGTGAATAAAAAGAGAGTGCATGTGGTAGAGATGTGAATAAGTGAAAATGAAAGATAAAAACATATTGTATTAAACCCTACATAAGGGCACAGCCATACATTAGGGCAAGGAAATGATAATGATGACGTTTGATGTTCATGCGACTTAATAAGGCAGTGTGCTTATACTTGTCGTATAGGACGTGTCATAGGATAAATAGAAAAATCAGCCAAGTGCGTGTCGGGCCACGCACAATGTAGGGTTCCGTAGTTGTCAGAATTGTCAAGATCGGTCAAGCAATCTTCGAGTACCTATTTTCGTAAAAAAGTTTACGACGAACTGGGAATTTCCTTTTTTAAGTCAGTTTATACAATATACGTACTTACAATTTTAAACCTTTTATTATTATAAAATTATTTTTAATTTCTCTTTAAGAAGAGAATAAGAGATAGGTATGTACGTAATCCGTATCTTTTATGTTATACCATAAATGCCAAAGTGAATTCGTTTGTTTGATTGTTAACTCGCTCTCGTCGATTATTTATTATTCTAACACTTGTAAAATATACTTAGCGCCGATAATTTTCCTTCCTGATTAGCGCCTATGAAATCTATGGAGATTTGGTTGAAAACTTTTTTTTTTGGTTGAAAGCGATTCAGAATCACTCGCGACATGTTTTATTGAGACATTGTTTTATACCTTATTTTATAATTTATTTTAATTAAAACTTATTAAATATTTATTTATTTATTCATTTAAATTCATATATTAATTTAAAATTATTAATATTTACATAGTGTGATGCTTTAAAAAGTGAAATATTTATTTTTACTTAGATCATCTATAACTCGATAACCATAAGAACCCACATAGCCGTGATAATTTTCCTTTTAAATTCATTATATGTACCACTATCGTGAATTTTTTCATATTTTTAGACGCAGCAGTTTAGTGGGTAGAGGGGGGGGACACTTGACTCTAAGAAAAATTGACACTTCAAAGCTTAATATTTCGGAAACAGTTCGTCGTTCGGAAAAATGGTTTTCCCACACCTATAACATTTTTAAAAGACCTATCTAACGATACCCCACAACATGGTATAAATGAGAAAAAAAATTGTTGGTCTCTCTTAACATATAGGGAAGACACCCTGAAAAAAAAAATATTTTTAAGATTTTATTGTACGACTTTCTCGGCGTAATTCATATGTATACTCATACCGAATTACAGCTTTCTGGTATTAAGGGTTTCGGAGCAAAGCCGCGGACAGACAGACAGACGGACAGACAGACAGACAGACGGACATGGCGAAACTATAAGGGTTCCGTTTTTACTACGGAACCCTAAAAATAACTATTCGGACTTTAGTAAGACGAATAGCTTCGTCCTTTTTCCATTTGTGGCTGCTCTGGTGCAGTGGTCACAGGTGGCGGTGATCACTTAACATCATTTATCCTGCCTGGTCATTTTCCAGCTATTTTATACAAGAAAAAATATAACTATATAGATACCATAACTTATGAGGAGTTATACGCAATAAATTAAACGACGCAAAATATAAATAAAGAATATTTAATTTTCTATAAACACATTATTCCTTTTTATAATCCTTTTTTTTATTAAATCTGGCTCACATCATATAAATTGCGGATCGCATTGGGCTTTCGTCAACGAAGTCGTGTGCGTGGATGGAGAAGAGTTCAGCGGCCGAGCCGAGGGCCGACGTCGAGACGAAGTGCCCAGCGCGCGCGGCATCTTAGCTAAACAATTTGTGCATCGAGGTCAGGTAAAGATAACTTTAATTTCTAAATCACATTTGGACACTAATATACATGTATAACTACGTTCAACAAGTGTCAATATTGAGCAGTACGAGGGGGGCCGCGGAAGCGCGCGGCACGCAGCCTACGTCACGCGGGCCCGTACACGCACTCGCTACGGCGTGCGCCCGCTGTTTCTTCGCCCGGTTGAACCGCGGCGCGTCTCCATTGATCTCGCACTCGCTCTACGTGCTGAAGCACGCGCACCACATTCATACCGGCCAACTTTCGCACATCTTCTTCACTCCAATCTGGGTCCCGTAGCAGTTCGGCTAGTAGATGAGGATATCGTGATACGTCCTCCAGTCCTTCAGGTGGCGCATCGATGCCATCGTACCCTGCACCAAGACCCACGTGTTCAACTCCCGCTACTCTCCGTACGTGGTTTATATGTGCAACAACATCCTCTACAGTTGCTCGCTCTCCACATGTAACAAGTTTTGCATAAAAATTAATCATTACCACTCCTCCATTTGCAGCTATCATACGTAAAAGATCATCTGGAACATTTCTAGATGAATTGCAAATTGCTGCAGCCCCTGAGTGAGAAAAAACTACAGGGGCTTGCGATGTTTCAAGAGCATCACGAGCAGTCTCGTCACCAGCATGCGAAAGATCAACGATCATCCCCAGACGATTCATTTCACGAACCACGGCGCGTCCGAACTCTGTGAGTCCACCAGTGGTGCCAGCGGAACGCGCCCATCGCGTATCACATGTATGAGTAACTGTTAAATACCGAGCTCCTAGATGATAAAAAGCTCGAAGTACAGCTAAAGAGTCCCCAAGTGCATGGCCACCTTCAACTCCTATCAATGACGCGATTCGACCTTCACGATGTGCATCCAATAGTTCTTCTGCGTCTGTAACCAAAGCTAGATGTGCTGCATTCATTTCAACTATCCTTTTGATAACATCCATTTGTTCCAGGGCTAACTGCACAGCGTCCTTATCTCGGGCACCACATGGAACATACGCCGACCAAAATTGCGCGCCGACCTGGCCGAGTCTTAGCCGCGGAATATCAGTATGCGACCAGCGCGAGCGGGCCCACGGCTCCAAACCTTCCAGGCCGGCACTTAAGTTAAAATCCCCAATTTTGTTATGAAGGAACTTTCGAACATTCCATGCTAAATCATTATGACCATCGACTAGTGGGGAATCACGTAACATGCGTCTTATAGTTGTTAATCGTTGTTCGGGTGTAGCGCGCCCGCCGCCGCCGAGAGCGAGTGGTAATGCTAGAGCAGCGCCGAGAGCGGCCAGTACAACCAGCGCCGCGAGAGCGACGCGCCACCGTGGCCGCCGCGGCGTTGGCTTTTCGTCAGAGCTTCCCGATGCCGACGCTGATAACGAATCCGGCGCCCAACGACCGCACCTTTCCGCTACGTCTGGGAGGGAACCGGGGAAAGTCATTCCCTCCGGTACTGCCGCCTGAAACAGATAAATGATAACATTAGTGATTTAGCCCATTGAAAGATTCTTATCGGTGACCAACAGACAAACAAATAAAGGTTTTGTTATGTTGTGACTTGGGTTCTAGTCTCTAGTTTACTTGTAATTGTGAATATATTTAAAAGTATAAAAAACGCCGAAAAACTATTTTAAGTGTAAATCTATAATTAAATAATCGAACAAACATTTATATTACAGTACATTCCACATTATAATTCTGCATTTTGCATGCACTTTTTTAGATTATTTGTAATACTTTTAAGCTTTCGTTAATAAAATGTAAAATTTTTAGTGAAAAGGGGTAGTGAAACGGAATAGAAACCAAAACTTAGTTTCAAAATCTTATCTATTTGTGTATTGTTTGTCGGAGACTGGCACAAAAATTACTTAATGGACTGTTTGAAAACTTTACAAGAGACCAGATTAAAACTTGTTCCTTTGTTTGAATCAAATTATACTAAGAGTTAACATTCACATTTATTTGGTATACCAAAATATATTTATTCGTTAAACAATAGCGTATAAATAAATAAAAATATCATAAACATCTTTTTTGTGTATAGATTTATTTTTTATTTAATAAAATTTAAGGAATATTGGTAATAGTTATACACACGTATTTTGATTTTTAAACTTATCAAATAATGTGCTATCTAATGCAAAATGAATTTATTGTGTATATCGGAAAGTACCTAATTTTAGAAATTAACGCGTCAATTTTTAAACACAATTTTCAATTTAGTTAAAAATTAGGTTCAATTTATATAACTGATACGCAAGAATACATTTAATACAACATTTTAAAAATATTAGAAAAGTATACATTTCATTCTTATTTAAATAATATGTAAAATACAAAAATGTAACCGAATTTATCGTTTTTATAACACGTATTGTTTAGTTGACAATTATAATATTATCTAAAAAACACGGTGTTTACATAACAATGGATTCAAATGACTGAAAGCCAGCTACGCAAAGTAACGGTTACGTTGAACACACGCTTTATTAATTCTCTTTTCAGATAAACACAATAACATTCACAAACAACAGTAAAAACATCTAGTACACGAATATGTAAATTCAAGTGACTTGTGCGGTTGTTGCCCAGAATTATTCAAATTAGAAATGTAAATAAACATTTTAACGTTTATAAGGTAATCAACATATAGTCTATTATAAAATATGAAATATTTTAAAGTTAATGTGTATAGTCAATGGGCCTAATTTAGTCCACGGAGTGAACCCGTCTACTCGCTTTTTCAGACGCTACAGCAAAGTTAGAGCATTGATAGTGTTGTTAGTAAAAGTACGTAATATTCTAGCTCTAGCAATAGATAGATACCTTAAATCAGTAAAAGAGTGGATTAAAATAGAGTTCTAACTCAAGTTTTGTTTTTAAAGTAAATCGTGAGTGACATGTGCTGTCGTTTTATTTAATTGAAATGTAAAACTTTGTAACTTATATTGTTTTTAAGCAGGGTGCGTACGTAATTTAATATCGGCTTCAACGATGATTTTGTATTTAACAAGAAAAGATAGTTAGTTAAATATAAACTTTTTCGGGCGTTATAAATAAATTACATGAAAAATATTTAGTGAAAATTTCCGTTTATTTTGTATGAAGAACTAGCAGTTCCCCGCCGCATCGCCCGCGTGGCCTTGTTAATTTGATACCTAACAAACTTTTAATCCTTTAACCCCTTAGGGAATAGATTTTCGAAAATCATTTCTTAGTACACACATACGACATTTAAGGAACATTTGTGCAAAATTTCATGTTTCTAGACACAGCGGTTTCAACTCTACGTTGATCGATCAGTCAGTGAATATGTCAGTTAATTTTGATGTATATATATAAATTTGCCCCGTTTCAGATATTTCAATTTTTTTTGTATTGATTATAATATTTCGTTTGTCTATACAAACGATCACTACGTCAGTTATATAATAAGCATTGGCTCTTACAATTATATGATAAGAATTTTGTTAGCCTGTTATTTTATTTATATTAGTCATTTCTTTAGCATATATATTGCATTAATAAATATATGTTGACGAAGTTACTGTTAGTTCGTACTTTTTGTATCCGCAAAAACAGAAAATTTGCAAGCTAGTAACAAGCGTGACAGCTGTGCTATAATTAAATAAAAAATTGAAAAAAAAATTAAAAATTTTGCGTTTTTGATTTTTTTTCTTATTATTGATCTAAAACACTTAAAACAAAAACCAAATTAATTTTTATACATTTAACGCTATATATGCAAGGTATTTTTCTATTATATTCGAATTATAATATAATCCCGATGTGACTTAATTATGAGTGCATCAAGCATCAAAAACATCAAAAGCAAATTAAACTTATTGGAACTATACTTCTGATAAACAGTTATGTAATTAATTTTATTTTCATTGTTTCGTTACGGAAGTTTGTATTGTGTAACTCGCAGAGTTTATTAGCGATTCAAATTAAAATGGTATAAATAAACTTTAGTTTATCTTGTTAACTGTTGAATGACCTTCATTTACTCTCTTATGTGTTAATTTGGGTTTAATTATAAATATTATATATACTGACTATTGATACCGAATACAGCAAGGAGTACTCATTAAAAATAAATACAATAAATTTTGATTATATATTTATTAAAAGTTGAATAAATTAAATATTTTACGAATTTTTTTTATTATAGTTTCGTAGCGATATCGTGGTATTTTTATGCCAATATTTGGTCTTGAAATTGAAAGATTTATTTCCTATTTTTTAAATGTATGTACTTCTAAATGATTTAATGTAGGTACAACACTTTCTTGAATATACTATAGTAGAATTAATAACCTAACATTTTTTAAACACAATTTACAAATATTACTTACTCAATGAAAACATTTAGTTTATTTTTTAAATACTAGATGTCTGGCGATTCTATATAAAAACATTTTTTTCTATAGGTACTTTAATGTGTATTCTATGAGTAACACAAACGCTTATATTAGTTCTTCTATAGTTTTATATTTATGGAAATTTTAATAAAATTATGTGATTTATGAAGTACTTAATGTTTAACATGTCTACATTCGGTATCTACAAGACGGCGGAATCCTAGAATGCATCCATAGACAGACATGACAATAATTTGCCGCGTGTTTAATTATGCAAGGGGCACACATAATATGGGTAGGGGCTGGGACCTGAATAGCCTGTGACCCATTTACAGAGAGAACTAGCGCGAACGACCCTTGTTCGTCGGGATTTCACTTTAACGGAGTGGCCACTATACAAATATTGTACTTACGATTTTTTTTAACAAAGGCTCGGATGTTAAAAATGGTTAATACGTCGGTTTACTTTTGAAAGCGTTTTACATTCAACGTTTTGTTTTGCGTAGTAATCTTTAGTCCAAAAAATAAGGAATGCTAATTTTCTCAATAATGGAAATTAAATTTGTCAACAGAATGAGTAAGTACACGCATAATACAGGATTTTCTACTAGGATTTTTTAAGTTAGACTTTCTTACTATAATAATTCATTAATAAAAGCATAAACGCTGGAAATGTCTTCTAAAAATGCGTTAAATACCCTAACAATATGCGGCCCATATATAAAGAAGTACCAACGTAAGTAGTTACCAACGTTATGTAGTAAATTTTTCCTTATTTGCCTTTTTAATTTTAAAAAATAAACAACAAATAGTAAAAATTGGTTATGAGTACAAAGATGCCGAGTCCTAATCGTACATTGTGGGCTTTTTATTATCTTTTCGAACTCTGTTTGATAATCCATTATACAATCGCTTCTATACGTAAACCGATTACGAAGATGTAGAAAAACTGATTACGGATTCAGACAACCGCTCATAACGTATGATTAATAGTGATAATAGAACTACACGGATATTACTGAAAACCCTTTATCTGTTTAGACTCTTATGACATATTTAATTATAACACAAATAATATTTACTATTGGTAAGTTAACCTTACTAAATAGTAAATAAGCCAAGATAATATACATGCATATATGTAGGAATATACAAAATCAAAAGATTAACAGTGATAATGGTTTCATAAATAATAATTACCAAATTGTAAAACAATCGAGAAACACTAAACATCGTATGCTTCTCGTATTCGTACATATGAAACTCTCAGTTGAACAACGTGGTGAATTAATCTCTGAATCCTTGAGGATGAAAAGGAAATGAAAGATTAAAATATTAATGGATTTTGCTTTTACTACGTGTTTCATTATTATTTTGTTAGTAATTAGCCTTAATTTCAGAACTACAAGTACAAATCTTTACAACTCTGCAAATGACTAAGCATAATATATACAATACTTTAAAATCTTGTAGCGAGATTCAGTAAACTGAGAGAAATAACTCTGATTCGCTTAATAAATCGATGTTTAGAACTTAAAGAACAAGTATAGATTAGATCTAACGTGCGCAGTTAGGTTACCTACCTGATATAGGCAGTTTTAAGGTCACCGAGAATAACAGAATAACAGAGGTATAGCTCTATGTGAATAATAGTTATGACTAATGATAAAATAAAAACGATCTAAAGAAAATTTTTAACTATACTTCTGGGATCAATTACAAAAATACTTTAAATGAAGACACAAAATATGCAGTCGAAATTATACGATTTAAACTGCAATTTAAACAATCACAAAATATGAACAGATGAACTCAGCAAACAAAAAATAATTATTCGTATCATTCAATTACAATGCAAATTCCACTGGAAAAACTCGATATATCGGCGGCCGCCAAAAAGCCCAGATTATTGCGTAACTACAGCTTCATTGAATTATTTATAACTGTATTAAACAAAGTAGTGAAAGTAATACCATATATGCACGCTGATAAGCAATACTGTGTCAACCGCAGACGTAAAAGGTATAATGAATTAAAAGCAGATTGGTATAATGAAAAGTTTTATCTAATAATAAGTTTTTCAATAAGATTATTGCATATTGCAAAATATTAAGCATACTTCAATATTCAGAACATTAAATTAAGATACTTTTTTCCGTACCTACTTAGTTTAGTTGACTTGAAAATGTTTTGAATAATGTTAAATACGTAATGAATTAACAGAATACATCAATATCTCCGATCTACCGAATTCCGATTGATAATTCAAATTTTTATGGGTTGGCACGTTATTGCTTATTAGCATCCATATAGTTGATATTAAAGCAAAATATAATAAAATAAATAAGTACTTTAAAATATTTGTGTGGTGGGTTGCCATTTTGATTAGGGACTCAGTAAGTTAACTACTTAGAATTATAAAGTGACAAAATTAGCAACCACAAGAAAAAGTCTCGTAATGGTATTTATTTTGAACTAACTCTTTTTCCTAAGCTTTTAGCTTTATTAAACATTCGTTGGCTAATTTTTAATTCGTTTGTAAATTTTTAATTAAAAAATTAAACAGGAATGAAGTACTCTTAATTTTTTAACGGTTAGGTTTAAGTAAAACTATTTTTTATATAAAATTGTACACTTTGCTTATAACGTTCTATTTTCTCTGTAAGCTGAAAAAGCCACATAATGAGAACTTTATATGACTTGAGTATTTACTTTATACAGTAGAACATTTACCTTTATTGGTTAAGTTTATTTCACGTTTCCCGCAATCGCTGGGAACTGTTCGCCTGAACGCTCCTTGTAACAAATGTATATCTATAATAAACGGAAAGAAGCTTCGGCCTGGCGTTTTCCTTTGATCAGAAAGGCTCCTCGTCCGTTCTAATTGCTAACAATAATTTGCTCGGACTTAACGGATTGTGTTCCTGACGTAATGTTACAGCAAATAGGTTTCTTGGTTATGTAAGACAGGTTTTATTGATCATTTGATCTCACAATATATTTTAGGGTAATTATTATGTTTTTAAAAACGAAGGAGGTCCTTAATCCAACCCAATTTTATGTATGACGTGTGTACCAGTGTATCTCTGTATGTCCATGACATCGCTGCTCACTAAGGAATCGATTAATTTTTATGCGATATTTTTGTCTGAAAGCTATTATTATCGAGATCGTTTTTAGATCTTAGCTATAATTTATGAAGAACCGTTGAGCCGTTTGAAGCTCTTTTCTAGTTGTTGAAAGAGTCTGAGCAACTACTTCTAATCTAATCGACTTGAAATTGAGTATAACACACTATAAATGTCATTAAATAACACAGTTAACTATGACCTGACTCTGCAGCATACATAGACAACTACAGCAGAAGTATCACGTTAGTGCTCGTTGAAACGGTCTAAACGAATCCATTATCGCTGTTTTTATAAATTTTATATTATTTTTATGCTTTCGAAGTCGTCATATTCAAGATATTTTCAAACAAAGAATTTTGTAATTCAACCAATATTGCGGCAATCAATCTTTTTGCCTGTAGCCAGCCAGCTACTAATACTTTTTAGAAAACGCTCTATGCAATTTTTCCTTTGCGTTTTTTCAAATATCTCTGAAGCTACTGTTCTAAATGACAACGTGTAAGAAGCCATTTTTATCTGCGACATTTTATTAAATACTTCGTGTGCGAGTCCAATTCGCACTTGACCGGTTTATATTATTTGTTGTTACAGCGGCAATAGAAATACCCATCAGTGAACATTTCAACTACCTATTACAGTTTATGAGACAAAGCCTGCTGACAGGCAGACGAACAGCCAGATGGACAAATGGACAGCGAAGGCTTAGTAATATGAGGTCTCGTTTGCACCTTTTGGACACGGAACCTTGAAATATATATAAATACTGCATAATATGTGGTCGCAGACAATTTATATTTAAGTTACAATTAGATATTTTTTATTATTTACAAATAACTTATAATTTTATAACTTAAATAGCAAAGACAATATGATTCCCGATTCAATATTTTCACTATATAACATTAAGGTAATCTAGCTGGTTTATAAATTAAATATAGTTTATATAGTTCGTGTAGGATTGACAAAAAGCTATCATAAGATAAAAAAAATCTTATTTCATTAATAGCTTATGCGTAAAAATATCGAAACGTAAACTAACGGAAATGTTTTTATAATACTATTTGATTAGGTCACTTTTTCATTATACAATTCAATTATGTTTAAAAAACGATTCACACTAATTATCGCAAGAAAACTAACAACTTTTTCCTAGGATTGTTTGAAAAGAACTTCCCAATCGACTCCGTCGACTGAAACGTAATTCTTTATAAATTTCGAAATATATTTTCTTCGGTAACTAATATTGATGCAAAAGTAACGGAAAATATGTCACCTTTGAGAATTAATATAAGTTTTATTTACGAGGAACTAAACTTCGTACCGTTTTGCGGGCGAAACAAGCCAAGAGTAAAGTTGTGAAAACATAGCGACCAGGCGAGCGAGCGAGGGCGGGAGGAGCTGCATCGATTCGCTGCAAGCCCGGTTCGGCTCAGCCTGCTCCAGCGTCCGGCATAATGTTGCGTGAAATTCGCGCCCCCATTGTTACCTTACTACTAGCCAGCCTTCCGCACCGGTCCTTTATAGAACACGGACCTGGATACCCCGTGAACCGAACGATGTTTAATGAATGCTGTGCGTAATTGGAAACGATTTATTAATAAATAGCGCGTTCCGGAGGGCTCTGAGCAGATGTCGCGTCAATAATCCTTATCTATCATTTATGTACTTGGAACTTATCGTTTTATGTCTTTAACCTAGACATACGTACATAAAAAATATGAATTTATTGTTGTAAAAAATAATGAATTTTAATTGGCCAAAATATCAAAAATGATCAACAAAAATGCTTAAATAACCCTATATCATAAATATTTTTGATATACCTACGTCTAACAGAACCTTGTTTTGTGTTGCAACTGCAGTATAATAATAAAATGTAAAGTAGAGTCTACTCTACAATAAATGTTTATTTGATTTCTTGTAACTCGGAAGCATGTGCAGCACTAAAACATTTTAAATATCTTGTCTTATTTCATTAGATACTAAAAACAAAACAAAAGTAATCCACACAGGAACTGAATTCGGTAAAAATTGAATTTCATTACATATTTATTCTCAGTATCCTTTCATCTCACACTCTGTAGTAATTTATATTTGTTACACCCGCCAGGGTATCTTTAAACACAATAGTTGCGCAACTCTTCTTAACCGGCCAACCATGGCGCGTCTGCTACATTTTAAAGGTAAAGCTTTTTTAGGTGACCGAATTTTTCAACTAGGTCATCTTTAAAATTAGATGGCCGCTTCCCCCAAAAAGGTCTGCGATCACTAATACTTGATAAGGATCATTATTGAGTAGGTAAGGTACTAAATTATAATTTAAAATCACTTTAAATACCCATAAAGGTATTTTTTTTCTATGTTATCACTAGACGTGCCTCGCAGTTGCAGCTGCATTATAAAATTTACAAATTATTGACATTTTTGGTAACTTCGCTTACGTTGATCGTAACATGATGTTTTATTATTAGATTAATTAATATTAATCTTCGTCAATAACCAGACTATCTACATCAAAAGGAATTTTTCAATGTAGAAATCGGACTGACGATTACCACACTTAGCACATTAAAACAAACACACAAACAATATCTTTAGTTTCATTTTGTATAAACTCGGTATAAATATAACCATTTAATGATAAAAAATATTTATTTTAGATTAATCCATATATTGTTTGTAATTTACAATATAGAAACATATGCACTTATGTCCTATGTTAGTAAGTTTATTTTAATTAGTTATGATTAAGAGGGCCATATAAAGTGCATAAACACAGAAAGGATTGCTACTTAACAATCAAACTTTACAAAAATCAATAAAAATAGCATATAAATCCTCACGATATCATTACAAAAATGACATCAAATTTGCATGTGCAATGCCTCATTTGCTTATTTTCACAAATTCAAATGAGATCATCAGGAACAGTCATCCAAATCCTTACAAATACGTGTCTTTTCGCGTTGCTCTACATTATCAAAATTTAAAATAAAATCAAAGTGAAAATAAAAAGTTTAGAATTTTAGTTGTCAGTCAATCAAAGTTTCGTATGTATATCGTAGTCGAAGTCGAATTTACGGTGAAACGTGTAGGATCCGATCAAGATTTTGCACATTTGAAGTAGTATTAAAACATTTAACCCGCTATAAAATTCTCGAAACTTATTCTACGTCCGCAATTTCAAGTTATTTTAGTCAAGGATCTTAATAGTAATGAACAAATTGTTAGTGTACAATCAGTTTATCAACATATCTTTCAATTTGTGTTTTTCTTCTTGAAGTATACAATTGTTTAAAGCGTTGTATATGTTGTTGTAGTGCTCAGAATTTTAATTTTATTAACGATATTGTTTTATAATTACTTTCATAAGTATAAGTACCAATAAGTCAATAAACGTAATATAGGATTTTTTTACAGATTCTGTACCTCGTGTCTACAAAATTTTACATTATATATGTCCCAGTGAAAGCTTCAATTAACCAGTCAATGGTCTATTTGCACGTGTAAATGAACACACGCGCAAAAAGACTACAGACTGAATAGATCATATTCGTTATCTATACTAATATTATATAGCTGAAGTTTGTTTGTTCGTTTGAACGCGCTAATCTCAGGAACTACTGGTTCTAATTGAAAAATTTTTTTGTGCTAGATAGTCTATTTATTGAGGAAGGCAATAGACTACGACTCATAGGAGCGAAGTAGTAAGCATAAACGAGCGTGATACCGCAGGGGACAGCTAGTTTATATTAAAAGTATTATTGTCGAAAGCCGGCGTTGAGAAGTATTTTTAACTGATTTTGACAGTTAAAAGAACTTTATTGATTGGTCAAAAGTTTTGACTATAACTTATATATGAAGTCCCCAGTATATATAGCTATATTTACCTCCAATGCAATGCAAGAATCCGGAAATTGTCCAAACACAATATTCTTTGTCCATGTAAACAAAGTCACGGGCACGGCTCGTATAACTGTGTAAAAGTTTTATCAAGAAAAACAAATAATAAGATTTGTCGAGACAACTATTATTCTGCTATTCCAAACAAATGGCTGAAAACTTGATCACTTTGTTTGTTTTCAATTACGATTGATATACCCAACACAGTCTGAATCATACTATTTGTTGTTGAGTGACATAATACTAAATACAACATTTTCTTTAATTAACATTTAAGAAAATAATAATCAGTTTTGAATAAATTTACTTATTTTATATTATACGTAATTTTCGATAAAATACGTTTATCAAATCAATGACCATAAATAATTTTGAGCACCCGATAGTTAAGCATTAAGGCCTGGAAAATAAAAAAAAATATTAAAATACGCTAACTACACACATACACACATATAACAACGTGTAATTTTCACTTAGACGCAAAGTGTATTTCGGTTTCATTAATCAATTTTAATTTTTAAAGTTATATTTAACTCCTTCATTGAATATTATTTTTGGAAGTCAGTCGATTAAAAATAGTAGTAACAAATTACAACATACGTATATGTACATACATGTGCGAAAAACATTAAAGAAATGTTTCATGTATGTACCTATATTTTTATATAGGTATGTAAAATGTATATATAAATATCCGTTCGATTATGATCTCCTGTAGCCTAAAACCGCTTTTGAAGTGAAAGGTATTGTTATTAGGCAGTCGGGTTTTTTAATTATGTATCTTAAGCTTGTTCTCATATTATAAAAGTATTTAAATCTAGTACGGTTTATTTGTGATGACATAATTTCTCAGTTATTTCATTGCTGTTTTCGCTTAACAAAAGGAAACATCGTGATATTCTGATTCAAGAGTCTCAAGAATTATTAAAATACAATACAAAACGATTCTATTCTTGGCCTATATTTGTTTAGTTCCAGATTAAAAACATTCTGATTAATTATGGAGAAACTAGTTACCCGCACCGACTTTGTGCTAGTTGTAATAAGGTTAAATCCGACTTACTTTTTAAATGCAACTATAATGTATTTCAATAGGAGAACTATTTTATGCAAAACATTTTTTTAATCATAATAATTATCTACAATTAAGCTGGATTATGAATTATATTTTTTGTATGCGTTCTATAATTTCAGTAAATTCTAGTCAAGATTACTACGTATAAATGATGATCTTTAGCTACAAAAAATATGTTGATATATTTTTTTTTCAGCCGGTTGAATAAATGTTTAGTTACAAATACCGCTATATTTCAATATATGAAAGAATAGCTTAAAACTCTCTCGAATATGTCTATTTTCGAACAAAAAAAAACTAAATAAAAAAAAATTCGGTTCATTCTTTTTATACTTCAGACATAGACATATTTACGAGAAGATATATAAAAACAACAACACAGTTTATAACATCCCTCTTTTTGGGTTAAGGGTTAAAATTAAATATTAACATACTATATCGTATGTTTATATACAAGTTTACTATTATTAAAAGATTTTTTTATTGGACTGAAGTTATGGAGATTGTCCCTTATAAAGAAAGAAAAAATTCCTCTTCAATTCAATTAAATTATTTGGTTAATGGTTTATATTTTTATTGCAAAATTGTGTGTATATTCAAAAAAAAAACTGAAAAAACTGTTCCTTCCAAAATTTGTATGATATTTATTTTACTGTGAGTCTATTTTAATAAAAAATATTACTAGTGTATTAAAAGAAAACAAATCTACCTATAAATGACGTGTATTTCTTGTCGCATATTTTTTTAGCAACTTTTTGAAATCTACATATCTGACATGCAAAAGTTTTGGTGCATCTGTTATAGTTTTGGCAGCATTCGCGACAAAAGCGCCTGGACCGACAATTTTCACTACGACTGCGTTGACATAATTAGCTATAAGTCGTAAAATATACTACATACAAAATATAAATGATTATATAATTTTTCTCTCTTTGAAAACAATAAGCTATAATAATATGCAAGTTCCATATTGAATCTAGAATTCGTGAAAGCCAGACCTTCCTTATTTTATAAAACCTAAAAGTTTGTCAACGCGCTCTCCCAACATTGGTAGAGACGATAGCCAACTATAAAGTTTCGATCGTAGCAAAGGTGCATGAAAAGTAAGTTTACTTTCATCAAATTATGAAGCCGATTTTCTTATATTTTCTTAGGAATAAATATAACAAATATAATATTCTTTTTTCAATTACAAAACACTTATTCGTAATAGCAGCCACATAGCCGGAGAAATATACAAGGAACTGTAGTAATCTACAGTCTATTTCTCTTTACTCGTCTTATTTAGCAGAGAAATATTGCATATTTCTAGCCACGTATAAGAGATAGACAAGAACTCATCGATTGAATGATGGAACCGAATCATTTTTTACTATGTAAAATTATAATGAAAAATAATTGTTCGAAAATTCGTGATTTTCATTCAGGCTATCAAATAAAGACTAGTAAAGAAAAATAGACTATACATACGTATGTACATATAAGGTGTCAACTAGGCACATGTTGACAACTTTTTTACAACACTACGAGCGTACAAGATTCAACGTTTCCTCGAGGGTTATATTTTTTTTAAGATATTTAAGAAATTTAATCTAAAATATCTTTTTCCGAAAATAATCAAATAATTAGAAAACAAAAAATGTACAGACTGATTTTATGAAAATAAACATCAGTAAACAAAGCTTAAAAAATCATAGGTACTTATATTTTTAAAAATACTCAAAAAAAATGAAAACCATGTACATGTGTATTTTAATAAACTTTATATACGAGTATATAGTCGATAGGAAAAAAAAATTAAAGTTAAGTACTGCGAACCAAAACTTCTAGCGTAACTAATCAAAAAAAAAATCTGTGGGTAACGTAAATAATTGAAAATTAATTTAAAACTTAAAGATTTTGAATAATCAAATGGATACAGTACTTTTAGAGAGCTCTCCAAAATTTATCTTTAGCTATAATTTTTTTTCTATAAATAAAAAAAAAATAAATTTTATACATGTATCCAATCCAATCAATATCATATAGTTTTACTAGCAATCCTTTGCGGTATCATTCGCGTTTATGTTTACTGATTCGCTCCTATGAGACGTATCGTGATTTAATATAGCCTATTGTCTTCCTCAATAAATAAACTATCTAACACAAAAAGAATTATACAATTCGTATTAGTAGTTCCTGAGATAAGCGTGTTCAAACTAGTGCCATTTCCGTTCTTCATATCCATATCCAAAAAACAATTTTCTAGGCTGTGTGATAAAATCTGGATCATATCAATTTATCATAAACACACTCGTTGTCATGTTAAAAAATAATGACGTATCTAAAAAATATGCCGGCATACCTTAACTGTAGGAAGTCGCGGTAGCAATTTTATAACTCGTTCCTTATACATGAAAAATATTATGGTAGCTTTATAGTGCAATATAACACTTTTCATAGTGCACATAAAATTAGTAAAACATGTCGCATTTGTCACTTCGTTTCTAACAATAACAATACTTTACAAAACATTTGATCTAAGGATCAGCGGAACTCTTTATCTGCATAACTTTTTTCATTCCATTGCAAAGAAGAAACTCGATTCATTTAACTGTTATCAGTAAAAGTTTCGATCGTGGCTTAAGATAGTGATTTCTACATTTATATTTAGTTAGAATTCTTATTAAAAATCTAACAGTACCATTTAGATGCTACTTTGCATTTAAATTAAAAGGATTATATTGTTTTAAAGTTTCAAGCTTTATGTTTTGAATACCTTTTATTTTTGCTCGACGTTTCGACGGAGTTGCATCCGTCATGGACTCGTGGTCACGATTGATCTCGAGTTCGTCAGGAAATCTTATGCTCATCAGGCGAAAAACGTTATTCCACTTACAAAGACTCAAACATTTAAAAACTTAAAAAGTATCATCACTTAAATCGTATTTATTTTTTAAAGTCAATAATGATTTCGCTGTTGTCGCTTTTTAAAATTATTATACAACAAATATTTTTAATTAATATTTTCCCACTTAGCCTTATTATATAGGCGTAATATATTAATCTATTTTCGTATTTTATATTATTTACAAGTACTTAGTCAACTGACTTCAAAAAAGTATGAGACTCTAAATTCCTAGCGTGTTTTTTTGTGTTTGGTTTCTCAGAACTGCGATAATTATTTTTTTATTCGAAAGGGTATACTTTCAAATTGTTCCCATAGAATTTTATCAAATGTTGATATAAAAATAAATAGAATTAATTATTCAGCCAAGTATATTTTTAAAGTCGGTTTATTTTTTAACTTTTTCATTCAGGCTATCAAATAAAGACTAGTAAAGAAAAATAGACTATACATACGTATGTACATACTAGCTGTGCCCGCGACTTCGTTCGCGTGGATTACAGAATGCTTGGCATGTCTCCTGCAAAGCAAGGTTATAATAGTCTGCGGTGCTGCTCAAGAAAGGAGCTTCTTACTTTGGATTTGGGAACTTTCTGGTTGTATTTATAAGCAGACTCTAATTCAGATATTCCTCCACGGTTTTCACTATAAATGTTGAAGAAAAGTGTTTTGTGCTAGTCTTTAAAATTTCGACTGTATACCAGTATATTCTCGCCGAGGTTTTCCTTGTATTATATATCGGGTGACTTTTTTAACTGGGCTTGATAGGCCATATCCGGAACTTTAAGGAATCGCGAAAAATACTTAAAGGAGTCTCGTGTCCGATTTTAAGAAATCTAAAACTGCATCATAAGTTTTTTTAATTTCATGATTCTCCTGACCTGGAATTGAACCCACTAATTAAAAAAAATACATTCTGTATTATTGCACCACCTACCTAATAGTGTCACTTGTAAGAATCAACTTTTGGAAAAATTTAGGAAAAGATTTATTTTTTAACAAAATAACATTAAATCTATACATAAATTAGAAGTTAAGTAATCGATTCTATATATATTAAATATATATATCAAATATGTGGGTTAAATCACGGCTCCCGGTAAGTTTAGAAAAAAAGTCTGCATAACTTCGAACGATTCGTTTAGTTGCATCAAAATGCTAGTCACCTACTAAAGTAAGGAAGAGTGTAAAGAATATCAAAAATATATAAAATGAATAACTCACAGTAACTTCTTTTATGTTTGTCTATTTTTTCTATGTGAGCTATACAAAGTAGATACAATGTGACGTTTGTTTTGGTCCCCGTCACCTACTCCGTTACCTAAGTAGGTTTAGATAATTCCTAAAAAGATGAATCAATTTATTGAAAATCTACATTTCACTGGACTCGGCTATTGTACTCACCCGCTATTAGTGTTACAACATCCCGTTATAATTTAAAAATTTCACTTTTAGGTATGATCGTTTTTTTTGAAGAATTACAAAAGATTTAATTAATGTATGAATTTGATAGAATTCTGTAAAAAAATTGCCTAATTTAATAATACCTCTCTGAAGTTGATTTTTATAATATGTGACAGTATCAGATGATGCAATCATACAGAATGTTAATTTTTTCCAAAATCAACGTGTTCGTTTCTGGCTAGGAGAATTTATTTTTCAAAAAACTAATGAAATAGTTTTAGATTTTATTAAAATCGGCTCTGTTACTTCTTTAATTATTTTTCGCTATTGTTTATAGTTTCGGATTTGGTCTATCATATCCAGTAAAAAAATTACCCAGTAAATATATTATTTTCCAAATTATTATATTTATATAATATACATATATCTTCCATATTTGAATTAGATGTTGTTCACTTTTTCATTGGTTTCAATTTTGTTCCTTATTACATTAGCTTTCAGCAGTGAAAGTTTCGTCAAAATCGGTCCAGCTGTTTCAGATATTAGCCGAAAAAAATTGAGTGACAGAAAGACAGACAAAAATTTTAAGATTGGTAATTTTGTTGTAAGTACCGTGTATACTTTAATATGCATTTATTTAAAATTACAAACAGACATCAATTTTATTTATTTTTATACCTTCCCTTCTTAAATCGGAAATTGTTCACTATTTTATTGGTTTCTACAATATTTTGTTATCGCGTAATTCTCTTTTTTACTTATTTATTAAAATAAACATATTAAAAAAAGTAGCTAAAGTTAATCCTTATAATATTAGCCATTAAATACGTCATGTTTTGAAGAACTTTTTAGACTTTGTAATATTTCGTGAATTTCTTCTTCCATCTCCTCTCCCTTTCTGGACCTCACGTGATTAATGGACATTCCCTAATTGCTTGTGAAAATCCTATCAAATTTGATTCAGCTGTTTCAGAGATTAGTCGTAAGAAACAGACTGACAGACAAAAAATTAAAAAATTAATTTTTTGATGTAAGTAATGTATATACTTTTATGCATTTAGTGAAAAGCATAAAATACTGTTCGACGTGAACCCTTAAATTGACATAACTTTTTTTTATGAATCGATTGAAATTAAATAAACACCAAATGTTAAGTGAACCTTACTGCAATATAATCATGAAAACCACATCTAAATCGGATAAGCCGTTTCTGAGATTAGCGGGCGCAAACGCACTGATAAACAGACAAACAGACAAAAATTCTAACAATTATTGTTTTGGGTTCTATTGCGTATGTAAAGGCCCAAATAATTTGTTTTTTTTTTTTAATATATCTTCTATGTACAGACAGCGACCCGTTAGAATTTTTTTTATATGTATAGATTAAAAATATCTAAAATAGAAGTAAGCCTAAGTCACTTCTTATAACATTTGCTAACTGCAAGTAAAAGTACCATCAAAATTGGTTCAGCCGTTTTAAAGATTAGTCGGAACAAACAGATAGGCAGACAGACTGACAGACAAAAATTAAAAAATGTATTTTTTGATATAAGTACTGTATATACATATGTATGTACTTTCATGCATTTAGTGAAAAGTACAAAATAATGTTCGACGTGAACCCTTAAATTGACATAACTTTTTTTTATGAATCGATTGAAATTAAATAAACACCAAATGTTAAGTGAACCTTACTGCAATATAATCATGAAAACCACATCTAAATCGGATAAGCCGTTTCTGAGATTAGTGGGTGCAAACGCACTGATAAACAGACAAACAGACAAAAATTCTAACAATTATTGTTTTGGGTTCTATTGCGTATGTAAAGGCCCAAATAATTTTTTTTTTTTTTTAATATATCTTCTATGTACAGACAGCGACCCGTTAGAATTTTTTTTATATGTATAGATTAAAAATATCTAAAATAGAAGTAAGCCTAAGTCACTTCTTATAACATTTGCTAACTGCAAGTAAAAGTACCATCAAAATTGGTTCAGCCGTTTTAAAGATTAGTCGGAACAAACAGATAGGCAGACAGACTGACAGACAAAAATTTAAAAATGTATTTTTTGATATAAGTACTGTATATATGTATGTACTTTCATGCATTTAGTAAAAAGTACAAAATAATGTTCGACGTGAACCCTTAAATTGACATAACTTTTTTATTTATGAACCGATTGACATGAAACAAACCCTAAATGTTAAGTGAAGCTTACCACAATATATTAGTGAAAACCGCATCTAAATCGGATAAGCCGTTTCTGAGATTAGCGTGCACAAACGCACAGATAAACAGACAAACAGACAAACAGACAAACAGACAAACAGATAAGAATTCTAAAAATCTTTGTTTTGGGTTTTATTGCATTGGTAAAAGCCCCCAGTAAGATTTTTTTTTATATATCTTCCATGTACAGACATCGACCCTCTAGAATTTTATTATTAGTATAGAAGATAAGGTGTCAACTAGGCACATGTTGACAACTTTTTTACAACACTACGAGCGTACAAGATTCAACGTTTCCTCGAGGGTTGTATTTTTATTTTTTATGATATTTAAGAAATTTAATCTAAAATATCTTTTTCCGAAAATAATCAAATAATTAAAAACTGGTCAAGTGCGAGTAGGACTCGCGCACCGAGGGTTCCGTACAAACTTATAGAAATCTATATAAGACTAACCCATCTACGCCATTTGTGGTCTTCATCATCAGTTCCAACATAAGGGCTGACGCTCATGACAGATCGCTTCGCTCCACGGAAAACCTGCTGTTGTCATTTCCACCGCACCATTCAGGCTTTATGTCGAAGTCGTTCACTGTGACTGCTATCCGTTTATGGAACAGCTTACCGGAAAAAATTAGGAAATCTCCTTCGCGAAACACTTTTAAAATTGCTCTAAAAAAATACTACCTAAATCAAAGCAATAATGGTTGATTTGGAATCTTCATTATATGTACTCATATTATATTGTATTGTATTATATTATATTATATTATATTATATTATATTATATTATATTATATTATATTATATTATATTATATTATATTATATTATATTATATTATATTATATTATATTATATTATATTATATTGTATTATATTATCGTTTCATTATTTAACACTATCTTATGTTTTTTTGTACACCTACATCTTTCTTTCTTGTACATCCTAAGGTTGGCTGGTAGAGAATGCAGTAGCATTAAGCCCGCCTTTTGTTAATACTTTTGTATTGTACAATAAAGCATTAAAATAAAATAAAATAAAATAAATAAATAAGTTACTATCAAAAATACCTAAATCGGTATAGGCTTGCCTATAATATTTGAGGAGTTCCCTCAATTTCTCCAGGATCCCATCATCTGATCCTGACCTGAAGACAATGGGACCACCTTGGAAGTATACCTTTTCAAACAAAAAAAAAAGTTTTGAAAATCGGTACACAAATGGCAGCAAACCGGCGAACAAACATAAAAAAAAATTGAATATAAGGTCGAATTTAAAACACTCCTTTTTTAGAAGTCGCTTAAATATAATCAAATATTATGTAAATATGGATCACGTCCCATAAACTATTTTGAAACTACTTAGGGCACCTTAATTTAAAACACAATCATGGATGCAATCCATGGAAACACAAAATTTTATTTTAAGTACTAATACACCTTATACGTTCAAAAAAGCAAAGTTATAGCGCGATTCAGGATACACCCAGCGCCATCTCTTGACAATTTCAATGAACTAACTTGTTGACTTGGACATTAACAACATAATTATATTATATTTTATTCTCGTTTTATTTTTATTTATATCCTACTACACTCCACTACCCCTGCACTACGTTCGTAAAATATTTAGATTTACATTATCAATCAAAATATCAAAATATATATTAGTGTTGCCAAGACGAAAATAATTAGTCCTTAATTCGAACAAAACTAATTGTTTATTTATAAATAACTAATTATATTACTAATAACCAGAAGACTTATATGTGTAGATAAATAAGTAAACTAAATAACTCGATCTGTTTGAATTTAATTTGAAAATTTTCGTACTAAGTCAATACGAGTACTTAAATCAAATCGCGTGAAGCTCTTATATTGAATGTTAATTACGTAATGACGTTATAAATCGACGATTAAACTTTTAAATGAAAAGTTTATTTTATTATTTTTAGCGCGTTTAAATAATAATTAAAAAAAAAAATATATTAATCGACCAGAATTATATCACAGTTAATGTCATAATGTTGTAATAGATGGCATTAGCTGTAGGCTACATCGCGCTATCATTTTGTTAGCTGCGATATATAGATTGCATTGCGTTGTTTATAAAGGTTTGCTGCTTTTTAATGTTTTCGTATTGATACAAATTTCTTCTCAGTGTTTGTAAAATTGTTTTTTTGACCATGGTCAACTTCTATGTTAATTTGTTACAAGTACATATAATTTTAATTCTAAGATTAATATATTTTCCGCTTGATCAATTTACAACTTGATACATTTACGCGTTCCTGAGAAAAAGGTTGAAAGACAGACGTACAGACTGACAGACACACGAACAGAAATTTACAGTTTTCGGATTTTTTCCTTTATGTATACTAAAGGACCTTGCTCCTGGCCAAATTTCATAATGCTACGTCAATGGGAAGTACCCTATAGGTTTTGATTCCCTTGCGAAAACGTTAAAAACGCTATCATACTTAAAATATGTGATATAAATGACCGTATCTTTTGATTGCGTTAACTTAGAAGTTTGATTTTTTCACAGCTCTTAGTAATTACAACTCTGAGTACTTGACATTGATAAAAAAATGTTACCTTCACGCGTTTCCGAGAAAAAGGTTGAAAGACAAACTTACAAACAGACAAACACACATACAAAAATTTACAGTTTTCAGATTTTTTCCTTTATTTATACCATAAGATCTTACTTCTTGCCAAATTTCATCGTGCTAGGTCAATGGGAAGTACCCTATAGGTTTTGATTCCCTTGCGAAAACGCTAAAATGGTAAAAAAATACGACATATTTTCCATTATCTTTTGATTGCGTTGACTTAGAACTTTAATATTTTCACGGCCGCATGTCATCGTAGACTTGAGTATATGATATTAATTTCAACATGATACGTCTATGCATTTCTGAGAAAAAAGGGTTGACATCCCGACAGACAGACAGACAGACAGACAGACAGACAGACAGACAGACAGACAGACAGACAGACGGACAACAAAGTGATCCTATAAGGGTTCCGTTTTTCCTTTTAAGGTACGGAACCCTAAAAACAAAAAATGTACAGACAGATATATAACAATATAGAACGTCTTCAACTGAGACACTCAAACAAACAATTGTAATTAATTACTATTATAATAACTTGATTATGTATTCACCTGAATGAAATGTATTCACATAATCGTGTAGAAAATAGTCATCAAAGTAGACCTAACTAAGTTCCGTAATCATAACCGCTTAAAAAAACGAAAACGTTGGGAAATTCTCATATAAAAAATCTGAGTAAAGATATCAGCCCACCACAGAATAGTGTGTCGAATATAGCTCTAAATCCTTCTACTTAATTCGAAAGGAGGAAGCTTACCATTTACGATGCTTACTTCATGAATTTTTAACGCAGGCACGCTCGTTTTTGTGAATGTTTTCACCCATTCCAGTAATAATTATAGTAGGGCCTTTATTAAATAAAAGAGGACACTAAATAAAACGGTGCCTGTCTATCTCCCTGTCACATGGTTTTTGGAAATAATTTCATGTACGAATTGATGACATTCAAATTTCGGATATTTAACTCTAAGTTTGAATGAATGGTAATATAGAAATGGTATATTAGCTCTTTTCAACAGATTTAATTATATAAAATGGAAATTTTAAAAAACAATAATTTTCTATTAATTGACTTACCATTTCAACGAGCTCTAACACGATACTTCTGTTGTAAGTAGGTGAGTTATACATCCAGCTGATTCCAGATAATGATTCAGTATCAGGTCAAGGTTAAGCAACTAAATTATTTTAATACAATTTACAGTAGGTACAGTGAACTTCAAGTCGATTAGACTATAATAAGTTGCTCAGTTCCTTTATCTTTATCTTCATAAAGACCCAACATTCGCTTTTAAGAAAAAAACCGCATAAAAACTAGACACTCAGATACATGCGTGAAATTTATATCTAACGCCTCTCTTTTTAGGTCGGGGATTAAAAATAAACGAGGTTTCATAGATATTTCATCGAAATCGGTTCAGTAATCTAGTTGTAAAATCGAAATAACTGCCAAAACAGTGTCGTCCAAATAAACGAAATTTCGTATTTTGCTTTTGAAATCGAAACGATTTTAGTAGGTATTAGTTACTCAATAAAGAGATCCGTTTGCGAAATATTAGGCTTCTACGTTTCAAATTTTTGTCAAGAACTTGGTTTTAGTGTCACAACAAATATATCTCTCAAACTATTAGTATATCTAATACCATAACTTTTAAGGCTCAAATGAAAAAACCCGACTGCTCAAAGAAAGTATTACAAATATTATACGTCTATTATGTAACTTTCCATTGGTGAATGAAGTTTGAAATCGGATAAGTAGTATTGGAGATCGGTATTTCCGCGTTATTTCCGTTCTTATGGAAATTCCAGGAAATAATATTTCCTATGTCACTCCCACAATTGAGACGAATGTAATCACACCTCATATATTTAAATCTGTCAAACGGTTTAAAGCTGGCTGGGTTAAGGCTATATAAAGTATGCCAAAGAAATGCGCATACATACAAATATACTTTAAAAACATAACCCTCCAACGTCAGTCGGGTACTCATTACAATAAATACAAAGATTCGTATCTTGGTTAAGTGCAATATATATCCTAAAATAAAATAAGTTCCTTTTATTTGCATGGAACAACTTGCAAGTCGATTTTTTTATTTCTTTAATTGATACCATTACAGCACATTCCTACTAATTTTATGAATGTGAATGTAACTATGGCTGTCTGTTTGTTAATGTTCACGCCTAAACTGCTGAACAAATTTTGGTTAATTTAACAAATTGGAAAGCAAAACTTGAAGACAATGAAAATATAAATGGAGAACCTAAAATTTCTTAAAATAATAACATACAAAATAATTGGATGCCGATAAGCAATACTATGTCAAACCACGCTTTCATCTCGCACGGATTTTATTTTGAGAAAATGGCGAGTAAAGATGTCAAACCTATTCTTAATAAATTTGTTTGAAGAAGTATCTATCCGTTTTCTTTTCTATTTTGATAATAAGGCAATAATAAGGCACAGTAAATTAAAAACAGATTAGTTTAATAAAAACTTTTATCTAATGATAAGTTTTTCAAATATAGATGAATACATAATGTAAAATATGGAACATACTTCATACTTCAAAACATTAAATTAAGAAATTTTTTCATACTTATTAACTTTAGACGACTTGAAAAATCTTTGATTGATGTTAAATAGGGACTGCATTATCAAAATACATCAATATCTCAAATATCGAATCAATATCGAAAATATCTTTTTGTAGTTTGACACATTATTGCTTATCAGCATCCAATTATTCCAGGCAAACAAAATCGCGGAGACCATTTTGTTAGTAACGTTCTTCTAGTGTTAACGAAAAAAAAAATACAGAGACAAGTGATTGCATAAAATTTAACAGGGTGATAAGTAATAATTCTTATAATAAACTTCATAAATGATAAAATTAAATATTCAATGGATAAGTAGATCATATGCTTATGAGTGTTTAAAGTAATAGTTATTTATATAATCCGTAACACGATTTTTTTCTTAAAGCTGCTTATTTCTTCAATACTACATTTATAGCTAAGCTTTAAGATTTATAAACATTTATATTAAACTAGCCCTTATTCGCGGCTTTGCTCACGTGAATTTTGGAATTTGATAAAAGCGAGTCAGAAAACTAGTAAAATACCATTCTTCAAGGCTTGAATTACTAAAGCTAAGGAATAAATGTTCAATTTATATGGAATTATTTTTAAATTGACTTATCCTAAGGAATATTTATATATAGTTTAGAGATCATTCCCCCAAAAATATATTATCTTCATGTAAACTTCACTAATCCCTGGCACCCCAATAGAGAATAATATTTATACGCTTTGTATTTCGCATTTCATTACTATCATCCAGAAGTAACTGCATTAAGTTTTATGGTAATACGACGAAGAAATAACATTTTGTATACAAACATTTATATCTTTTTTCACCCTTTTAGAGGTGGAATATCGAAAAATCCTTTCTTAGTGAACTTACAACGTAAAAGGAAGTTACTGTTAAAATTTAAAGTTAGTAAATTTGTAGCCCATGTTCTGTGCCCTGATTAATTAGTCCATCAGTCAATCAGGACAAATGATATGTATATGTATGATTAATTTAACGACTCTAACCAAAAAGTAACCCTATTAAAAAGTAACCCTGGTATTTATTTATTTATTTATTTAATATGGAACTCCAACACAGGCACATATATAATGCAAAGAAATACAAGTTTAGACAATAAAATTTTAAATGTACCTCCAATTATAGGAGAACACAACATGCACTTATACAGTATTGTATTCGTTCTGTGTTACTAACGATATCAGTAACTTGAGTTGAGGACAAAAAGTTACATTACATTACACATGTTAATAATGTTCCTACTCATAGGAAAAATTAAAAAAAAAATAATTTACGTACTTGAGGGAGTATGGTATATATATATTTTTTAGTTTGTCTTTTTTATAAATGCTATTTTGTAGTATTAATTTCAGTAAATGTAGTATTTTAACTTTACGAAAATGCAAAATAATAACATATTTTGAAAAAAAAAATTGTGTATACCATGCTCCTAAAGAGTTCAATATTAAAAGAAAATAAACGCGGAGGGACACATAATATCAAAAGTTACCACAAGAATACTATAAAATTGTTAACTGATTATTTGTTTGTTTAAAACGCCAAAACTAAACTACAAAACATAAGAAACGAGATGATCTAGTACATTGGTCATAAAATGACGGATGGTCTAGATCCGGAATACCAGCCTCTTTTGTGCGGACCTTAAGTAAAAATGAATCTTTAAAAATTAAAAAGTATTACTTGAACTGGTAAGAAACTCAAAAATTTAATAGAGACCTACAGCAAGTACTCGAAATTAAATCTATGTTCCCTTTGCAGTCGAAATATTTGGACCTTGGAGTAGTAGTACAAAAAAAAAATCAAAAAAATATTACTTCTCACCTTATTGCCACCACTGATAACAGAGGGTCTAGCGCATGGCTGAATCGGAATTGCAATTCGATGGAAAATTCTGCTAAAATTCTTGCCACCATATAACGCGGACTTTATTTGTACACAAATTATTATGTTTTGTAAATGTTTAAGATTTTCTTTTTTAGATATATTATAATTATATATATATTATAATTTTATTTTTAATAAATATTTCCAAACTTGAGTTAATATTTATATACTTAAGTTTATAATATATTGTTGCCCAGAAATGGGATATGTACTCATACAGGCATTTACATTTAGGTACTTTACTTTTAAAATATTATAATATACATGAATTTCTAGTAACTCCGTATTAAGTACAAAGAGGTTACATTTCATCGCAATTGCTGCTCGGAAAGCGAAATTATATACTCGTTTAAACTTAGCGAGGACCAAGTCAAGGAGTTGACTTACATTTTGAAGAATAAGGCCGCATCAATTTGTATTTTACGAGACAATTTAATGTAAATGAATTCAGAGTATATGCAGGCGAAATCATGAGCTGTAAGTAATTGTACAAATGTATAGGTATATATACATTTCTACGGTTGATTATGCAATGCTGTTTAACGAAGATAAGAATTTAATGAAATTACGAGCATATATAAATAAATGTGGTTTAAAAGCGATAAGAAAAAAGTTTCCATAATTTTAATTGATTACAACAAAAAAATATACTTATAGTAAACTATAATATTATTGTATTGTAGTTGAGTAAGAATGTTGATATAAAAGTTTGTTCAGCTGAAAATATGTACAAGTATACTCTGTAGCACGTGAATAATATATGCTACACGTTCTTATTCACAAATCCTACGCTACTATCAGATTTAGACCAATCGCATTTGTATTTTTCTGAGTAATCAATTACAATACGATATCTATTATTCTTGATAACCGGATTCAGTAAAATATAATCCATACTAATAAAAAAGGTGCAAAATTTGTTTATTTGAATGCGCTTATTTCGAGAACTTTAAATCAGATTTCAGTCATTCTTTTTGGAATAAATATGCCCTTATATAAAATAAAAAGATATATTAAGATCACGTTACAACAAATGGAGCAGTAACGAACAAAAATATAACCATTTCACAAAAAATGTAGGTAAAAGTGACTGTTAAATTCCATTAAACTGAAAACTTTCACTTGTTGTTGTTACTGATGCACACTCACGCTTTCGATTTCGTACGTCTTCTATAACTTTAATTTGTGTCTAAAAAGATTTCGAACATCTTCTCGAGAAAGTAAAACGTAATTAATATCCGACTACAACAATTACTAAGAGCAAAGATTTGAATTAATTTATTAACTTATTAAATTTTTATCAAAGTTCTTATAATCACTACAAATAATTTTAATACAATAATAATAAAAGTCTTTCGACTTACCACTTCTAAAATATCGCTGTCATTTTACACGAAAACGAATTAGTAAAATCAAAGTATCTCTTAAACGTACAATTTACATATGTATATGGATGAAAAAGATAATATTAACATTAAAAAATATTCTAATAAAAATTAAGATAATATGTATCCATTTTAACATTTACCTTCAAGCCTAATGAACTGTTTAAAGGAGAGTTCGTCGAAAACAAATATGGCACGTTTTTCCACTCTTTTGCCTCCCCGTAAGACAACCCCTAACAATGTCATCTTAATAAAGAAAATATGATAGTAATTCCTAAACTAGGATAGTTCAATAAGCTTAATTTGTGTACGTGTATAAGTTATACGTGTCTAAAAACACACTCGCCTCAGTTTTACATCTTCTTTGCCGAAATGCGTAATTTTGAAAAGTATATTTGTATAATACCTTACAGACATTTAGAACAGCTTTTAGAGCACTTTAGTCAAAATGATGTAACAGACATTTTTTTAATTTATAATATGTACTCATGTTAATATTAAGTGTTTAAGGCTTCATAACAGTTAGGTAATATACGACTTTCATATTTTTTTAATATTATAAATTCTATGTTACAATATAGTCGTAATACATATAATTAATATTCCATCGAAAGTATCGCAAATTAACTCTTGTTATGATAGTAAAAATACGAATGAATTTGTTATACGAGTAAATATATTGCGCAAGCGAATGAATAAAGGGATATCGAAATGACTCATTCTTCCGAGTCCTTAACCTACTGAGAAATTATTACATCTTGGAGGCGACTGAAGACAATTACATTTGCAAAATAAGATGTTTTTAAATTGGAAAGAGATAAGGATAGAGAAAGAATATTTAATACTTATTAAATTACGATGAATGTGAGATAAACGCGTATCGATATTGTTTTCAATATCTTAATATATAGAATTAATATTTTGTAATATGATTCATATGTAAAATGTTGTGATTGCGGTAGTATATGTATATTCATTGTTCTTTATTAAAAAGATTGGTTCATAGTAGACATATATTGAATAAAAATGTAACTACTATCTTTATTAAATATGCACACAAGTACGCATAAATAACTCAAAATTAGGAATAAAAAAAGATATGAAGGTATGAAGGCACTTTAATGTCACATACAGAAAAACGCTATTGGCGACATGATACAACAACACAACTATATACACAATGGGTGACATGTGAACACTACAAACAGATCAGCGTGGAGAGAGCCCCTATCGGGCCGTGATAACATGCGGATATGAGGGCGCGAATATTCGACACATACGTGAGCGTGCGGAGAGGTGATCGCGCGACACAGGCACGCATGAGCCGCCGGCGCCACCTGGTAGTCCATATAGTTCCCGTATCCCATGTGGTCGCATGTACAAGCGCAAGTTTCGATATGCCTCCGTAGCTCGAGTTCGAGCTCCCAGGGTGGCTCCATGAGCGCGAGCAGGCGGGCGGGCGCGCGCCGTGGCGTGCCCGCGCCTCCGCGCGCTGCTACTGCGGCCCCAGGCCGTGCGCGGGCCGCACCTGCGCGAAGCCACCTGCCACCCCGCCCCCCGCGCGGCGCCTCTCAGCATGCAGCTCGCAACTCAACGCAACGAGGCGCCGGCAGCGGCGCCGAGCTCTCGGCGGGCCCGGGACGCTCGGGCCGTTGAACGAACGGCCGCAACGGGCGCAGCTGACCGCGCGACGGCGCACATAGCGACGAGGCCGGCTGCCGGCAGGGGAATGCCGCGGCCGCGAGCTCGGCCGAGCGCCCGGGCGGCCCGGCCGCGCCGGCGCCCCGAGCTCCACGTGACAGCCTGCTCTCCGCCCACCGCCCCGGCCTCCGCACCCTGCATCGCCGACCACCGGACAAATCTTTCCGATGCACAATCGTCAACTTTAATTTATGTTTCTCAGGTAGTAAATACATTTACATATACATTTGTCTTGTAAAATATATCGAATTTTACAGCAACAAAATTAATTTTAATTTTTATTTTTAATCATATCTTACTTTCCAGTTCAAATTACAGATAATAAAATCAAATTAATATTGTAGGATCTTTGTGTTATTCAGCAATAACTGTATAAATTATGTAAGTAAATTTTAATAAAAATTGTTGTTGGAAGTTAAATTATGTTGTATAATGTGAATCATCGAATCTAATACTTAGGTACTTATTTTGGTGATACAAAAATATTGTTAAGTTCGCTAGTATTTCAATGAATGTGCACAAATTATTAAAACGTTCTGGAAGTGATGGAATTGAATTACGAGATAACTTTTCATTACATAGTTGCATATAGTACTAAACTGTCCTAAATAGTTAGCCTGTTAGATAAAAAGGTCCTTAATCCACTGCAGATTGGCGGTTATACATGTGTAAATGTCTCAGATTTTATATTTTTCATCATCACTGCAGATGAGACAAATTTAAAAACAAATTTAACACTTAAAAACACAAAGGTTTTGAACTTGCGACCATCGGTAGCACATATAGGTCAAATTAATTAAAGCGTGTTAGAAAAATAAAAGATGAATATTATATTAAATGACTCGCTAATGCACCGTGGCGACCGAGAAAATAAAAGAAAATATGGCCTGACGCAATATTAAAAATTCCCTTTACCTTATTCAATGGAGTAATCCTTTTAGGCTCCGTTGTTTCATTTTGTTATCGTTTCGAACTCAAAAATAGAACCTCTATAATTTCTTCATATCCATATACTTATTTTTCCATCTATCTCACCCTCATCATCTATACCTGTATAATAAAGAAAGAACGTTTGTATGGAACTATGTTAGATTATGGTTTGAATAATTTGAAAGGTACATTATTTTGGACGGTCATAGAGTTTATGTTATCAATAAATCAATCAAAATATGCTTCATTCAAGTAGGTATTATTTATTTATTCACGAGCACTTTTGAATTGTCAATTCACGACAAAAAATACATTAATAAAAGAACCTACGACCGGTTCGGAATGTAGATTCTACTGAAAAGAACCGGCAAGAAACTCGATAGTTACCCTTTTTAACATTATGTCACTACATTTTTTATGAATTTAAAAATTTATTAAACATCCTGTATAAAATTATGTGTTTACGAGTATGCATATTATTTTCAAACAAAATCAGCGTAGCCGCGAGCGAGTAAAGCTACTTTTATATGAATATTAATGTTTGTTTGATTGTTTCTATCCTATTCAACTTATAAAAAATACTTTCCATACTGTTTATTTGATGTCGATAACACTTTGTTAGCTATTGTATGTAGGTGGCGCACATCGTACCAGCCAAATAGAAAAGAAGTTTTGGACAAAATATAACAAAATCTTCATTAACGAGAACAAAGCTGCGAAAAAAACTAAAATTTTATAGACTTTACTTATAAAAGGTAGAAGTTCACAAATTACACGTAACGGATAGAGATGTTAAAGTTTATGATAATACGTTAAATTACGTGTTTAATAAACAGTCTTTAAAATGGTTCATCCTAATGTGTAAGAAAGTTTTCCTTTAAATAAATAAACTAACTTTTTTA
The DNA here is from genome assembly GCA_037950945.1 of Hypolimnas misippus. Taxonomy (NCBI): domain Eukaryota; kingdom Metazoa; phylum Arthropoda; class Insecta; order Lepidoptera; family Nymphalidae; genus Hypolimnas; species Hypolimnas misippus. The sequence continues at coordinate 7,918,449 of JBBEEQ010000025.1, read as the reverse complement.
TCAGAATGTCTTAAGTGCTTGAAGATTTTTTAAGATGTTAAAAATAAATATATTTATTTTCAATCACAACGTTAAGTAATAAACCGGCGAAGTATGTCCAGCTCGGGGCTCTATTACTACTATTACTCAATTTTCGTTTTCACTTCTTCTTGTACATTTTATAAGTTCGTCAACCATTACTCATTACCTTATAAAGCCTACGGAACGGTCATAGTTTTTTTGGTCTTTTAAACTATGTGTATATACTACTACCATGATTTTTTAATATCCAGAAACAAGGTGGTATGATTATAAAGAAAATAAAAATAAAATTCGTAGAGAAAATGGCAAACTTTTTTATTTCAGATTTTACAGTATTTTAACATTTTGTCGGCACACACATACAATATTCCAGCTTTCTGGTAGTAAAAAACTGAACTAAGCTGACGTTGCTATTTCATTACGGAATCCTTAAAATTATAAGTACAATAAATTATTTAAAATTAATGTATTGTTTCTGTGTATAATTTTTAATTTTAAACATTGAATGTGATTAATATTACGCCACATTGCGTTATATTTTTAATATTGTCAATAAACGAATTAAAAAAAAATCAAGCACTGAGAATGATAGAAAGATTTGTATCTCATAAAAAGTGGATACTAATCGAAGTCACAAATATGGGTAAAAACTGCAGCAGAAACTAAATTCTACTGATTTTTTTTGGTTCATGCAAAGCAATATCTTCGCCGATAAAAAAAACAAGTTAATGATTCTTTTTGTATCTAATTGGCGGTTAAGAGCGAATCTATTCATTCAGTAATGGAAACCCAAACTCAAAGTTTTGTTTGAAGTCCGTCACATTTTTACTATCGACAAAAAGGAAAGGTTCTTTATTAGACCTCAGCGTAAACATGTATATCTTTAAGTTTCTATAGCCGCAAATTTTCTTAAAAAATTAAAAATACGATTTGGACGGGGGTCTCGCTATTAAAATGCATATTTTTTTAAGAAAAGTTTTAGTATATATTATATCACATAATCTTAAGAGATAAACAAAGTAAGTCTTTAATAACTAACAGCAAATGACCGTAAACGTATTTCATGTATTCAGTTAGAAGTCGATACTATTTTTCAATGTAAACAATTATTAAGTGTAATAAAAATATCACTTTCGATAAGCAAGAATAATGAAAGCGCGTATTATCTTAACACAATAAGAACTGTAAGAACGTTTGAATAAATCATTATAAATTTTAAACTATGTATATTCTGCACACGCGGCCAGAGTCACTCAAAACTAAAACTGTAGCTTGTCAAGAGCTTCGTTGCAACAGGAGCAAATACATACTCGTAGCTTAGTATTGCAGCAGCAATATAGGACGATGTACGACTAAATACGACTTTGATGTTATATTTCCTACCGACCTTAAAAAGGAAGGAGGTTCCCATTTTATAATGTTGTTTTATTTATAGTATCTCAGAATTAAATCATGTGTAAAACGTTTTTTGAAAATTATTGTCGAAAAAACATTTTTTTTATTTAAAAGCAAGTCGATTTCTTTTATAACTTTCCTTTAAAGTCACAAATTATACCAAAGTTTTTAAACATTTGTAAGTATTTACTTGCCTCCTATACGTTTATTACCTAAAAAAAGTCGTTTTTCATCTTCTTCTTATAGTACTCCTACAGTTTTATATGTCGTAAAAGCTTGTCGCTAGTTTTGTCTATAAATGTGCATTGTCATCGGAATTAAACCAACTTGTCAAATTTCATCTCCACAGGATAAAATGTTCGACTTGAGCCTGCAATATTTGATCTCTACAAATATACGTAGAAAGTTAAATAAAAGCTTATCAAAAAAATATTTTAAACTTTCGCGATTAATATTATTTATATTTTAAATAACGGGATAACTAATTGTAACAATACCTTTTTTCTAACCCGACATTCCGTAGGCGAAGAAAACTCGGCAAAACTCGGAAAAAGCGCGCGGCACACCAGTCAGCCTCTGACCACGTTGGATGCGACTTCGTCGAAACGTCGGACAATAAAAAAGGTATTATTAAAATTAATTATCGCAATAAGACCCGTTATTTAAGGCTTCTCAAAATATCACAATTGCAATATCAAAAGACATCAACGCTCCCAGAAATTTTTTAACACATCGACTATTACTGTTATATAGAGTTTTTCAAATGAAGTAACTACAATATAAGCCTATACATACATATTAATCTCCTTTGTGACATATACTACTGGAAATTACTGGAATACTACTGAAAAAAGTTTTCCTATTTGTATTTTACAATAAATTACAATAAATAAAATCATTTATAAAAAAAAAGTTTTGTTTTGGGCACTTTGCCTCACTGCAATGACATCGTTTTTTTAATTCTTCTTTTAATATTTTTATTGTTTTTGTTTCTTTTCTCAGTGTTATTTATATTAAGAAATGTCTACTAATTGCTAATAAAAATAATATTTAAATGTATTTATTTTATAAAAACAAACTTTTATTTAAATGCTTTAAAAGAAGAAAATATATTTTTAAGTAAATTTAACTTCTCATAAAAATGTTATCTAACAATAACATTTTTATGTATCGTAAAAGCTTGTTGTAGATTTACTTTTATCCAAAACACACCAATTTCTTTGAATTTGAATTACTTCTATCCGCCCTGTGTCAAGATATATTTTTACAGCTAAGATCAGGTCATTGGTACTATAATATTGCTTTGTCATCCAACTTACATACATAAGTATAATTCGATACCTCCCACGTAAGTCGTTGTAACCCCAAAATTACAATTTTACAGTAGAGCACTTTTAATCCGTTTTAGTTTGAAAGTTACAACAAAATACGCCTTTTTTCATTTTTGGTATTTTTTCACTTTGAATGCATTAAGTAATGCAAATTTCGTGTAGTATTCAGTAAAAACGCTAACGGCAATTTTGTGGCTTACAATAACTTACGTGGGAGGTATCGAATGAAGTTTCAGCTAAATCGAAAAAAGTGGGTCTAATTTAGATTACCAGACTTGATTACATACATATAGGCAACGCGACAGGTGAATCTAACTAAAAACTTAATATGTTGTAATTATTTATATCTTCGTATTTCTTTCGATATTCGTTGATTTCCTAACATTGTGACTCTTTCTTCTCACACTCGTTCAGTTTTTCACTTAAAACCATAAACCTAAAATTACTTATTCTTTGGCACATCGTGGAATTCGTCCATTTTGTTTTATTATGATACATCTTCAGTTGTAAATATTGTCAAGTTTCAACTTTCCCAAAACTTTCGCAATGAAGTCTAAAAGCAAAGTAAGTCGTAGAAATAATTCAAACTTTTCTAATTTAGACTGTGTCGACGGTACGCGTGCGTTTATTACCAACCTTAATGAAATCGAGTAAGAATATTGCTATCAGTAGGCTTATCAGTCTAATATTTATTTATGAAAAAAATATTAAGTTTATTTTTATTATTTTATTAAATTCTGACATTCGAATTTTGTACATTTATAACTAGCGTATGCAAAATGTAAATAACCTTTTCATAGTAAACAGTCGTTTAATAAAAACAGTTTCTCTGTATTTAAATTGTCTCTGCTGGCAAATGCGACACGTCGCGTTCACAGAAAGCAGACGCTGTGCTTATTTTTTTTATAGTTCGTAACAAAACGATTTTTTTTTCCCAATATATTTTATATTAAAAATGGTAATAGTGTTAATCATTCCAGTAAGCAGTATAAAAAAATAAAATGTGTCATTAAAAATCTTATTGTTGGTACATACATACAAACATTCGTTTTTAGGTAAGTAAAGTATATAATAGAAATAGGTCATTTGAACGATATAAAAAAAAACAATATGCTTATAGACACCACATGGCTTATAGCTACGCCAGTTACGACCAGAGCACAGTTATGTCTACAGACATTACCACAATTCTAAAAACGAAGTTTCAAACCAACAAACCAAAGTTTTACAATTGTATAACGATATACGTAATACGCATGCTGAAAGTAGTGAAAAAAATTAAGAATGATCGAAATTGATATTATGAAATGAAATCAATTATTGTGCCATTATAATTTTAATAACTTTTTAATAATAATAATTAGTAATTGAATACTTAATTTTATTTCGTAATCTACGATCGGTTCTAGACCCAGGTGGGTCGCTGTCAAAGGTGGATTCAGGGGAGGTCATTACCGCCTCCTGGGCTGGGTCCAAGTCCTAGGTAGAGCACTAATTATAATTGTTAAACATGATGATTTACATGATTTTTATATTTTTTGTCACAATATAAATTGTACCTACCTTGTAATAGTACCTTTAATATTTAATTAATTTAATATAATTTGTATGATTGAAGAACGTTTAACCGGACTGGCACTTCTCCACGTCCATAAAAATGTACCCATCGAAGTAGAAGAAGTGATAACTTTTTACCTGTATCGATTATTAACAAACTTAAATTATTACTTCTTGTGACTTGACCAAAACTAGGTAAACTAAACCTCCCTTGGCGGTGAAGCTGGATCCGCCCTTGGTCACCGTAAGGTAAACAGAAGATGAGGCTTCACTGGTGGAAGTGTGATATGCGGTGCAAGTGCGGCTCTGACCCCCAAACAATTCTACACCTACTATTTTGTCCATTGTGTGCCGACATCTGCACAATACCTGATCACTGGACTACCACAGATAAGGCTTTTTTGTTTACGCAGGAAAAATCCACAGATAAGGCTTAAGTGCGGGTAAGTAATGGGCCCGTACGATGTAATAAATTTGACATTCACTCGAGAATAATAAGAAGATTTTGATAAATATTTAAATTCGAATATAATTTGTGTCACCTTTAAAATGAATATATATTTATGTATAAGTTAGTAAAAAATATCATACGTAGAAATATTGTAAAATTATGAAATATACAAAACATGGTATATGTTTTTAAAAATTAAAGAAGTAATATATCATCGATAAAAATATTTAACAATAAGGGTTCGAGATGAAAGCCTTAAGATACTCTTCAGGTAACGTGCTAGCGGCGAACAATGCCCTTTAACGATAACGGCCTGACTACGATTTTTATCGCATTTTTTCTAACTTCAACATTTTAATTAGTGTTTATAATTTTAAGTCGAAGGTTTACATAAAATGCTTTGTCCTGAACGACGGAATTTTGACTGACTGACGGATCAACGCACAAGTTAAACCACTGACTGTAGGGACTTGAAATTTGGAAGACGTCTCCCCTATATTATGGAGGAATATTTAAAAATTCATCCTCATAAGTGATGAAAAAGGTTAAAAACGTTTATAAATAATGTCTTATTCCATGGTCATATTTACTCAACATTTAGTGCACATACTTCTGGTTGCTAATAATCAAATATGAAACTCAAAATTTAACCCCTACTGGGTACAAGGTAAGTAAGGTAAGTTTCCAGATGGTATTAAATTTTTGAAAGTTTCTTTTTAGGACAATTATTTTTTATGCTGTATAACGCAAATAATTACATTAAATTGTTGTAATATATTTATTATAGAAATACATTAAAAATATTATACAGCTAAGTAACCACATCTATACAAATAAATTAAATTGAAATATATTTAAAATTTCAAATTAACAGCCTTTATCAAAATGCATATGAAAATGTGCACGTGACTTACATCAAAAGCACATTTTTAGGTTTCCGTATCTTAAAAGGAAAAACGGAACCCTTATAGGATCACTTTGTTGTCCGTCTGTCTGTCTGTCTGTCTGTCTGGCTATCAACCCTTTTTTCTCAGAAATGGACGTATCATGTTGAAATTAATATACTATATTCAAGTCTACGTTGACATGCGGCTGTGAAAAAATTAAAGTTCTAAGTCAAATCAATCAAAAGATAATGGAAAATATGTCGTATATTTTGACCATTTTAGCGTTTTCGCAAGAGAATCAAAACCTATAGGGTGCTTCCCATTGATCTAGCACGAGGAAATTTGGCAAGAAGTAAGATCTTAAGGTACAAATAAAGAAAAAAATCTGAAAACTGTAAATTTTTGTGTGTATGTTTGTCTGTTTGTAAGTTTGTCCTTCAACCTTTTTCTTAGAAACGCGTGAAGGTAACAAATTGTTATCAATGTCAAGTACTCTACAGTTGTAATTACTAAGAGCTGCGAAAAAATCAAACTTCTAAGCTAACGGTGATTTATATCACATATTTTAAGTATTTTAGCGTTTTAACGTTTTCGTAAGGGAATCAAAACCTATAGGGTACTTCCCATTGACCAAGCATTATGAAATTTGGCCAGGCGCAAGGTCCTTTAGTATACATAAAGGAAAAAATCCGAAAACTGTAAATTTCTGTTCGTGTTTCTGTCAATCTGTACGTCTGTCTTTCAACCTTTTTCTCAGGAACGCGTAAATGTATCAAGTTGTAAATTGATTGATTAAGCGGAAAATATATAAATCTTAGAATTAAAATGTTATGTACTTGTAACAAATTAACGTAGAAGTTAACCATGGTCAAAGAAACAATTTTACAATCACTGAGCAGTATCAAAACGAAAACATGAGGGCAGCAAACCTTTATAAACAACGCAATGCAATCTATATAGATTGCGATATATTATCGCAGCTAACAAAATGATAGTAAATGTCACGTAAATGTAACGTACAGCTAACGCCATCTATTACAACATAATGACATTAACTGTGATATAATTGTGCTCGATTAATAAAATTTTAAAATAATGTTACCAAAGGTAACATCATTTTAAAATATTATTTAAACGCGCTAAAAATAATAAAATAAACTTTTCATTTAAAAGTTTTATCATCGATTTATAAGGTCATTACGTAATTAACATTTAATATACATAAGAGCTTCCCGCGATTTGATTTAAGTACTCGTATTGACTTAGTACGAAATTTTAAAATTAAATTCAAACTGATTGAGTTATTTAATTTACTTCTTTATCTACACATAAAAGTCTTCTGGTTATTAGTAATATAATTAATTATTAATAACTAAACAATTAGTTTTGTTCGAATTAAGGAGTAATTATTTTCGTATTGGCATCACTAATTTATATTTTGATATTTTGATTGATAATGTTAATCTAAACATTTTACTAACGTAATTGTAGTAGAAGTGGAGTGCAGTAGAATATAAATAAAAATAAAACAAGAATAAAATATAATATAATTATGTATATAATAATTGATTATTTTTAAGCGACTTCAAAAAAAACACTGTTTTCAATTCGACCTTGTATTTATTTTATTTTTTTATGTTTGTTCGCCGATTACTCTGCCATTTGTAGACCGATTTTCAAAAAAAAATTTTTGTTTGAAAAGGTATACCAATATAGGTATTTTTGATAATAACTTATGTATTTACCTTCAGAAAATCACATTGTTGAAATGGAACTCAATAACAAGTATTTCACGGCTTGCGATTCGTTTATTTATTTATCGATAAAAATGCTAAACAATTTACGCTCGTCACAATGCATATGGTGAAGTGGAGCTGATGATGCAACACCAGAAGAACTCCTTAATAATTAACAGCCCTGCATCGGGAAAAGATATATATTGTTGACGGCAATGAACAGCTGGCATTAGGCTATTGTAACTTAGGTAAATCACTTAATCGTACCATATTCGTAACTCAAAAGTGTGAAATATTTTTTTTTTCAAAAAATTAAACCGACTCCAAAGACGAACCTAAGAGATACAAATGAACTAAAAGGCATAAAATAAATGTTTCCTACAACATTTTGAAGTCGGTGCCAGTAAATAACACGTAAGAGGTTTTACATGACGCCGACTTCGAATGTTTTACCTGGCACCGACTTCAAAATGTGGTAGAAAATATTTATTTTTTACTTTTTAGTTTACTTGTTTCGGTGTCGGTTAATTTTTTTAAAAAAGTTTTATTTATATACCTATTATTTCTAGCTGACACGGCCAAAGCGGCTACAAATGGTTTGAGTTTATGGAGGGCTGAAACGTCGCATCCGTTGGTGTGCCCTTTGATGACAATTTTTTTCGCAGATGTGCACTTTGGCTATAAGTAAAAACACTATTTACATAGTTATATTTTCGAAGCGTAGGTGGGTTGGTTTTATATATATTTCTACAAGTTTTTACAGAACCCTCGGTGCGCGAGTCCTTTTCGCACTTGACCAGTTATTTTTAATTTTTGTTCGTCGGTCGGTTGTGCCCCGCGGTTACAACCGCGTTAATTTGAGGAAAAAATGTACAAAAATTGATTCCATACTTGAGACATTTTTTTTTCATCGATGCTCCGCTCCTACCAGCCATAGCGTGATGTTATATAGCCTATCATTATTAGCGCGTTCAAATAAACAAACTCAGTTTTATAATACTAGTATAGATAAAAAACTCCATAAAAACTTTATGCCGTAAAACTAAAAAGTGTGTATTTAAAACCAACGGATATTAATGTCATTGGCACTAAGAAAGTACGCGTACATAATGCTGGCGGAGCTCGTCGAGAGCGTGCGTTGCAATTGGGCAACGGATGCGCATGCGCAAGCGAACCCGAGGCCTCTCCATTTTCGTGCTGAGGAAGGCCATCGTAGGAGTTTTAGTGAGTACAAATCTCCTCATAACCAGGAATTGGGTATCTTCTCGAAGATTTCCCCTGCGAAATCAAAAAAAGGTATAGACGACTATCCTTAATTATCTTTGAAGTTCACATATTAAAAAAAAATGCAAATAAAGCTGACTGTCATGACTACTGTTACGAGACCAAGTTTTGATAATAATCGCTTATCTTGGTAGATATTCTTTTTTAATGATCTAGTCCAAAAGAATTTTTCGAGTTATTCTCAATAAGCCTTTCATTTGAGACCCACATTGTAGGAAATCATAAAAAACTTAGTCCACCATCTTTAGAAGTTCTCCATATTAGATTTAGAGCGTCTTCACTACATTTTTTTATTTATTCCTAGATAGCACTATCTTTTAACCCATATTGTAGAAATACATTACAAATAATTAGGCCGCTATTGTTCAATTTATGCTCGTCATAAATTATATGATAAGGTTATATGATAAACATCAGGTGATCTCTTCAATAATTAACAGCTCTGCAGTCTACACATACATATGTGACGACCATAATATTGCTTTGCAGTCATATGGAATCGTACTGCAACCCGTGAAATACTTGTTATTGAGTGGCCATCTGTGGTCATCCTCATCAGCTTTTCTATACCAAATGCAGCTCACCGAGAGCAAATGCACAAGTTACTATAAAAATACCTAAACGGGTGTAAAAGTACCTATAAAATTTGAGGAATTCCCTCGATTTCTCCAGGATCCGGGCATCTGATCCTGACTTGGTGACAATGGGACCAAAAAAAAATATCAAAACCGGCCCACAATCGGCAGAGAAATCGGTGAACGAACACCGGTTTTTTAAAGTCAGTAAAAAATTCAACGAACATTAAATTGGAGTTCAAAGTTTATATAGAAAATTTAAATAAAATATGCGAAGCCTTGGGGCAAGAGATAGTTGTTAATTCAATTAAAATATGATTAGTAGACAAATGAGAATTATTCCAATTAATTTTACTATTGTAAAGTTTTCTTCGGTAAAAGAGTATTATTTGTTATATGAAATATATTGTTACAAAAATATATAATTTATTGTAGTTAAACTTTGAATCCCGTAAAGTTTACATTATAAAATACTACTGTAAACAATGTCAGACAAAACAATGAAATAAATCCTATATTTTCAGAAGTATGTTAATTAATACTTATCATTATATCATCAACAAACTTACATCATAAAATTTATCATATTTATATAATCACTTACACTATAACTTAAACTTAAAAATTTAACTTAAAAAAAAATGTACAAATTATGTTCTCATCCATTTAATTCCGTGTTTTGTTTTGTTACATACTCACTATAAAATAATACAGATAAAAGAAAAAATCCTGTAATATCCTATCGTTGACGTTTACGGGGTAAGTTGCAAAACTCAAACCTATCTAATAATGTGTCCTAGCCAAGGTTCAACGATTGTACGATCGAGTTCGATTTTGTTTGTTGAATTGGGCCGGCTGGAGCAAGGAGGCTGGATGCGTGCGCACTGGAATCCCGAGCAGACGGTAAACGAGCGCGGCAGTCGGCATGAGGCGCGCGCGAAGTGTTACGGGGCCCTTGCGGCGCGCCCACCCCGCATCGGGGGCCACCTGGAACGTCCAGGTATATCATAAGATTAACACCTTAAGCCTACGACATCGTTCACACGCACCCTACGCCCACGTTTAATACACAACTCTCATTCTAAATTCCAAACCGTCCTTTAACCATAAGGTTGTATTTGTTTAAAGACAAATCATAATATCGTGAATGTGATCATTGGATACAGAAGATTCAACAGTTGGCTGAAGACTTGTTGCGCACGCATGAATACATTATAATTATTATCTTCCACATAAGTGGCGAATGATAAGAAAAAAAAATAGACATTATTTACGCGTCAACGTCTTACTACAAAAATATATATCATTCGTCATTCTTAGAAAGTACTACTGAAAAAATTATAAAGAAATTTTAACTACTTATTTTTGAATAGACAACCGATTTCTCATTCAAAAAGTAAATGGAAAAGCACTCACGTAATACCTAAAAGTGTAAAATAGGCTGTAGTCAGTTTGCACTATAGAAGAAGCAAGCACTAAACATGAGTGCAGTCTCGTGCAAAACGCTTTACGTGAACAAACTAACGGACAATAGGTCCCTTTGAAACGCCAAGTGGATGCATTCTGAATACTTTATGATTGCGTCGCGTCACCGGCTGCATGTTATCTTTAAACAAAGAAGTATAAAGTTGCAATTTAAAATGTATAAGACTAAAATCATTGCAAAGAAGCATATGAAGACATAAAAGAACAATTACTCTACAAACAAGTCTTCTCGAGACAGTCTTAACAATTGCTTAGAACAGTCCTTAGACCTCATTTCTTTGTTTTTTGTCTCTTGAATTAATCAAAAGTCACGCATTGTTTTTTTCGTACTTAATCTTTAAAAAAAACAAATGAAATCTGAATGAGTCAAGATTATTTTATTACTATATTATTATAATCTAATACAATTAAGTTTCTATACAATTAATCGATAAAAATTAAAACAAAAGGAAATATTTCCTTATAGTATATATATACATTATACCTGTAGAACCTACAACCTACGTTAATTATATTTATTAAAAAAATATGTACGACACAATAGAACGTGGGTACTGATAATTTAAAAACATTTAATTTATCATCTGAAAAAGTCTAAAGATTTTAATTGACCTACATACAATTGCGTAATTATATGTACAGTTCATTTACTTATCATTAAAAGTAACATTATTTTATACCCTCGCATGATATTCATACTTGTGAAAAAATCCATTAATATTATGCAATAAATAAAATTTCCATATCATTTTGTATAAGTTCAAAAATAGCTGTAAAATGTAGGTTAACAGCTTCTAATTAAACATTCAATTCCGAGTTCGCTTTTTCAAAGTAACGATTGGTACATCGTTTCGCTCTCTGGCATAAGTGGTACCTTGAATAATTTTAGATCAAAAGTAGGCTAAAGTTTGAAAAAAATATTTAGGTACACAATGGACATACTAAGTACTTATATAATACTAAATACTTATATAACGGTTTTATATCATGTGATGAATACCAAAACAATCAAGTCAGTCATCAAATATGAAAGCAAAAAAATCAATGTTTGAATGTCTGTTTCCTTGTTACAATTTCAAGAGATATCATAATCTAGCTGGACTGCGCTTACGTGGAAGTTTTGTACCTCCTATTTACCGTTTCACATTTTATTTTCGCGACAAAATGTAGCCTCTGCATTTCTTCAAGTTTCAATCTATCTCTCGAAATATATCTCAATTAATTTAGTGATATACGCGTGAAAATTTAACAAAGAAACAAACAGAGCTACTTTTGCATCTTTTTATAATATTTGTATGGAAAAAGTAAGAGATAATTATTATAAAGGTTGCTGTTAAAATGTGTTAATATTATCAATATCAACGTAACTTCCAATTTTGCCTAGTTTCTTCAGTCATAATTCATGTAACTCGTAAAAAAAAATCTTAATCTTTTTAATCTTAATCAATTAATTGACTAACCATTTTCGTAAAAATTTAACTACTTTATAATTAATATGTCATAACCTATTAATTACGGGGAACTATCGCTATCGAAAAGCGATACATTTTAACAATCAATATTTTTCATTTTAATACAAAATCAATTGTCAGGAGGCAGTATTTTGTGCTAGTTATAGCCACCGTAACTAGCTTGCTGTTCGTATATTTTTAAATAAATAAGCAAAACTATAATCGAGTACCAAAACCTTTTTAACAATGATGATTTTTAACATAATAAACGGAACATTACCAACAGAAAATTAAAGATTGGTATACCTATCTTTATCAGTCTTTATTTATCCATTATTTTATGTCGACGGTATATTCATAAATATAAAATCAAACATAAATAAATTTTCAGGTGGTGCGGGGTAAAATGAGTTCGCAGTGCTTGTGGCACGCGTGTCGAGCGCTCAGTGCTGGCCTTTTGCTCATGCTCCTGGGCGCTGCCATGGCTGTTATAGGTAATCTACTGCTTTACTACAAAAGATTTAAATAGGTGTTAAACGCGTGTTAAAAAAATCCATACCACAAATCCGCGTCTAAGCACAGTTTTGAGTTAAACATGCTTTAGATATAGATTAACATACGCTTAAGTGAGTTGAATAGATGCCTAAAACCTATTTCAGCTGTCAAATGTAACGTATAACATTTTATCAATAAGTTTTTTTATGAGTTTATTCGCTGTTAAGCAATTTAGATAATAGTTTAGCAATGTTGAATTTTTAAACACTGTTTAGCTAGACACGCGTTGAACATGGTTTTAATGCGTCTTTTGTAGTATGACAGCTAGAGTTCCTTTTTATTCTTCTTCTTTATAAGTAGATTTAGTAATTCTATCAGCATATACGTCGCAAAATTCGTCCAAAACGGATGGATTGATTTTGATTTTTTTTTGAGTATTTGAGTGATTATTAGTTGGTTTAAATACACAATTGGACCCCGTAGATGGCGCAGCTATTGACCTATAAATGGATTCTGATAAGCAATAATGTGTCAACCCAAAAAAGTCAAATTGGAAGATATGTATTCTGATGATGCATCACGTATTTAACAATATACAAAAAAAACTTAAGTCATCTAAAGTAAAAATTTATACAATAATCCCATATATTTGATAAGCTTATTCTTAGATAAATCTTTTTATTATACCAATTTGCTTTTATATAATTATACCTTTTATCAAATTAAAAAAGAAAATATGGGCATATACGTCTTCAGACAAATATATGTATACTGATAAGCAATAATCTGTTGTTTCGAATTGCAAGTGCGTTCCATATTTTGTTACTAATACAATAATCTCAAATATTTGAAGAACTTTTTATTAGATAATATATCAAATATATCAATTCGCTTTTAGTTCCTTACAGTTTTTATCAAAAAAGAAAAGTAAAAGTGGATTTAGACTTCTTCAAACATATTTATTAAGAATAGGCTTGACATCTTTAGACGCCATTTTCTCAAAATGAAGTCCCTGTGGCTTGACACAGTATTGCTTATCAACGTCCATATAATACAGACAAAATTATTGAAATTACTTATAACTACTGAATTAAAATGACTTACTTTAAGAAAGAAAATGCAATATACAGTTGCGATTTTTTAATGAAAATTGCCGATTATTCCTCTATTTTCGATTCAGTGAATCAAATCTAAATTTACTTTTTAAATAAAACATATACAAAATCACACAACACGTGAAAGTTAAAACCGTGTATATCTGTCTCAGCAATACCAATAGTTTTAAGGCCAACTTTTGTTCGCAACGTGTAAAATGCGGACGCGAACGTATTTCCTGTGTTATGTGCCAGTGTGACATGTCCGGTTTCAGCATCCGCAGCTGTTGGTAGGAACGCTCGTTTGAACGCAAACCTCATTACGATGTCAATTTAATGTTCCCTCTACACGATTCACTGTAAACATCTGGGGAAAACATTCATGAATTGAACCCTACATATACTGATAAATGTGCGATGATTATTTTGAAATAATTCTTGCATTCGAAAATCATATTGATTTTTTAATACTATTACTTGACTAACCCAGACCCGGAAGTTTTTTTTTTTTATACAGATTAATAATGTACAACCCGTGAAACGAACAAGTGCTCTTTTTATAGAATATTTTGTCAGTTTTGTTTATTATTAGATTTTAATTTCGCTTTTATTTCAATCGTGTGAGTAGCAGGCCAAGTATTCGAAAATATAATTATACATTTAAACTTACATGTACTAGTAACAGCGAATAAATGCCCCTTGTTCTATTAAGAAGAAGATTTCGAGCTTAATCCAACACGCTGCTCCACTGCGGGTTGGCGATTTAAGTTACATATTAAAAATTTTGTTAAAATATTAATTATCACAACAGTAATCAGTAGAAATAGTAAAAACAATGTCAAGTATATTATATTTCAAATAATCAAAAGATTAAATGATAACTAAATCAAATTCTACTGCGTACTTTCTCTTATAAAATTACATCTCTGATATGTCAGATATTACTACACAGAATTAATATTTGTTTATTCCTTAGTATCTTACGTGCTGTAATACCTTTCATTCGATTGCGACAAAAGTTTGGCAACTTATTGTGCGACTTGCGAGGAAGTTATAGGCATATTACGGTTAACTTCCGGTAGGTGTCGCGCATATCATACCGGTCAGAAAGAAAAATAGGTTTTAGATGGTCGTCTGGCACACCTAAATCTACATAAACGCGAGCAAAACGGCGAGAAAAGCTACGTATAGTTAGGAAATTACAAATCAAATTTGTAAATTAACAGTATAAAACGAAATATTTAATCTACCTTTTAACTTAATTACTTATTATGATTATTGTAGGGTACTACGCAGACACACTATCAGTGGCTGAGGAGGTACGAGGTAATTCCACCATATCCGTCAAAGATGAGGCGCGTGGCTTTCATCTCAACAACCTCTCATACGCTGGACCCATCGTAATGGGTTTTGGAGGTAAGAGATTATAATTATATGCACTTAGCATTTATATTATAAGCAATTAGCAGATATACCACATATATTATTATGTACTACCTAGTAAACATCTAGTAATTTGGATTACATAACTAAAATTTCAATACAATATACTCTTGTATAACATACTATTAAAATTCGATTGCCTAATAATGTGTATTTTTTTAATAAATAAGAAGAATTTCATCATATTTTTAAAATATAATTTTAAAAATTGTTCTCACCTATACATCCATAATAAACATTATTAATCTTCTAACGATGTTTAACAACAATATCATCACAGGCTTCATCGTGGTAGCTGCCTGTGTGATGACGTTCGAGGCTCGCGACAGCGCAGCGAAAGTGACCCCGGCTCGTCCACAATCGCTACCGCGACCTCTTCCTCGAAGAGGTCCGTGCGCGGCGCCGGCTCGCCTCGACCAGCTCGGCGTGTACCGCCTGCCACACGTCCTACCGTTGCCTCACGCACTACCCCTCGCACCCCCGCACCGAATAAGACCGCCTCACACTTGCCACAGGTACGATGCCATCCTTTTTGTAACGCAGTATTTGTGTTCTATTCAGTCCTCAGCGATGCAATGCTTTTATACATACGAGTATACCAAATTGTACTTGTGATTGCCCAAAAAAACGCTTTTTTTATTTTTTTACGTTGCTTCATACATATGTATATGTTGTAATATATGAGTGCATATGTATAGATTTCGGTATATAACGATGACTAAATGATATGTGCTTTCAGCAACGCGTTTTTAGCAAATAAATTAATGTTTTTTCATACAAAAAAAAATTGTTTTAAAAGTATTGCTTTGCAATTAATTGACATAATTACCATACCTTGACCAATCGTACATGTACTATAATGATATATCACGAAATCTGTAATTCAGATTGTAGCCTTATAATCTCCGTAACAAAATCCCTACTAGAAAGTTGCTTGTAATTCACGTAGCATTCATTACGATACACGTCGTATTGCCTTTAATCCGGCATGGGATGGCAGGCGTGGAGAGATAGGGCAGTGAGTGTATGTACAGAGTTGGCGGAGAGAAGTCAAAAGAACGGGCGCGGTTTGGCTCCGCGCCGGATTTGCGGATCGGTAGTTCGCGCGCTACACTGCCCGTGACGGCGCTACGACGCCCTCTACGCCGCTACGCGTTGTCCGTAGACGAACCGCCGCATTCAGCAGTCAGGTATACGTCATTCATAACATCACCGTATCCCTGCTTGCTTTGTTTGTAGTTTAATTCTGCAACACGAAATGAGTATTAATTTTACAGATACTTATTTTTACTACTGTTGTTACTGTTAACTTGTAATCTTATGGTAATTATATATTTTAAACTTTCGCGATTTATACTATTCATATTTAATATAACGGGTCTTATCGCGATAAATAATAGTAGTAATACCTTTTTATTGCCCGACGTTTCGACGAAGTTACATTCGCCGTGGTCACGAGCTGACTGGTGTACCGCGCGCCCTCCGGCGACGAGTGCGCGAGTTTTCTTCGCCTACCCTCACAATATTAATATTGTCTTTACCGTTATTATAATGCTGGGAGCACACCACACTAACACAATCGGTTCGCGCGAACATTGTTCGAGGTTCTTCACTTCACTTTTGTTAAATTTATTTATCACCGGGTTCCAAGCGGCCGACAATTTAAATCCGTCATCGCGATTGAAGGTTTTATGTTTTTTAATTTCAATTGCTTCCCGTACTAAGCGGCAATAATAATTTTGGTCCGTCGAGAGAACCTTTGGGTCATGAAGCTCAATCCAATGGTTTAACAGATGGTCTGTTAAACTCGGGAACAAACCGATTGTGTTAGTGTGGTGTGCTCCCAGCATTATAATAACGGTAAAGACAATATTAATATTGTGAGGGTAGGCGAAGAAAACTCGCGCACTCGTCGCCGGAGGGCGCGCGGTACACCAGTCAGCTCGTGACCACGGCGAATGTAACTTCGTCGAAACGTCGGGCAATAAAAAGGTATTACTACTATTAGTTATCTCGATAAGACCCGTTATATTAAATATGAATCTTATGGTAACTTGACAAATAGACATATTGTATGAAAATAGCCAACAAAGTCTGTATTATTATTTTCGGTGCTACGAGTACATTATTACTAATTAAAATATATAAAAAGAATAGTTAATTTTATTTAAGTTAGCACGCTGAACCCTCTTGTCCTTTGTGAAAAAGACGAGAGGGTGAGTTAACTACAGTTATTTTCTCTCTTAATTCTTTTTACTTTTAATATCGTATTATTCCAAGTACTGGAGATAACAATTACTTACATTTGCCCAGTGCAAGTGCAGCGGAGTCGGAGTGCGGCTCGCAATCATCTCTGGCGCTGGACCTGCACGCGAGTGGCGCGTGCGCGGGCGTGACGCTGCGCGTTCGCGACAACACGCGACGGCGCCCGCTCGCTCGACAACAAAGGCTCATAGAAGACCTACACCGTGAGTTTGAACTACGTATCCAATCCTAAAAATTTATGCATTTGTTATAATACTTAATATTTTTTGTATGTTATTAGCGATATTTTCAAGTCAAATAATACAAAAAAATATAGTGAAAAATTACATAAACTTAAAAGAAGTATTTTTCAATCATAAAATAAATAAAAAAGACACAAATTAAAGATGTTTTTCCGTTTTGTAGTTGTAAGTAAGGAATAATTTTAACAAACATATATGAATAAGAATATCTTATTAATATTAAGAAATAAAAACTAAAAGAAAATTATTTCAATAAACTCACATTAAATTTTTTCAACAGCACCAGGCGAAAACGTCAGTAATATAGGCAACATAGAAGAATCACCACCCAAGTAACTAAACTTTTACTATTTTTCGAATATGTACGTATATACTCATTTATATTACATATTTAAAATAATAATTTATAAATTGAAAAATTTTAGAAACAACGACGAACAGGCATGCGAGACTGTAGAAATGGTTCATCTAACTGTAGAGCAAGAGGCGCGTGCGCGAAGTGCTCCTCCACCCTCTCACTCTTCGCCTCCATTGTCACCGCACATCGTAATATCTCCACCACTTTCACCTTCGACACTACAAAAAGAAACCAATATTCTTATAGAAAAATCAGAAATTGATACTGTGGAAAAGAATCCACCTCCTGACGAATGAATAATAATTGAGTCTCAAAACTCTGAGACTGAACAATTGATAATGTCATAAAACCCTTTGTAAACATTTTACAAAAATTTATAGTATTTGTGTATATTTTATAATAAATTGGTATTGTTTATTGTTACTAAATTTATTGCTATTGTTTTCTATAAAAGTGCGTGAAGTCGGTGAATTTTAGTGGACGCCGTATACTGTTTACAAAGCACGTCCGTGTGTGAAACCTTAAGCTGCGGTTCAGTATAAATGCAGAAAATCAGAATAAGTGGATTCAACCATAAACACTTTTCTCTTAGAACTTTACAACCCTTTAAGATAAAAGACTGATAAAAGCGAATTTTGTAAAGAATAAACCAGGTATTTCTATGATAAAATAAACAATAAAGACTATTATTAATACTAAAGGAATGTGAAGTAGATGTAGTTTTATGAGACAGCATGAGTATATTAAAATACGGGGAAAGGTAATGAATATTCATTACTAAAGTGTCACAATTATTTTATTATACTTCTACATAATACTCGTTTAGATCGATAACGAATCTTGTCCATTAAACTATTCAAATAAATGTTTTTCGTATATTAAATATTTCCTTAAAATAAATGTCTTAATCTGTCTATTAGTTTAGTGTAATGTATCTGTGTTATAAATAAGAATACATAGATGTACATAGGAAATAGGACTACTCATAAGTTTTACTCTTGAAAAGGCTAATGCGGTAAAAATATTCTAAAAGTTTATACATACAAATAATTTCGTAAATTATTTAAGTAAAAATTAGAGGTAAACTCCTTTATTAACTCAGATTTAGCTGAAATAGACATGATACGAGTATACATTATAACATAATACATCATACGACTCTGCCGAATTTAGAATATAAAGTAATAGGACAAAATAATAACGAAATGGAATATGTACTGTATTTGTGTGTACAAAATTTAATATTGAACACAATTTAATTACATGATTTGTAATAAAACCATCATCAAAATTTAGTTTTATTATTTTTTAAATTAATATTATGAAAAAAAGATAACCGTTATGGTAACTGTAAATATTATAAACATAATATTTTATTTTATTTTAAAAACCGCAACAATTATTATTTATTATATATTTATATAATTACGGCTTTAGTGAAAAAAATTTACCCACGACCCAAACTGCGTTCTTTTTTGTAATAACTGCGTTATACATTATTGCTGAAAAAGTAGCAATAACGAACCAATATATATTAAAAAAAATTAAAAGTGTCTGTTTAATCATTTTTTCAAAACAAATGTCTGTAAGTCTGTTATTATGTCTTGCGTAGATTTATCCGTCTAGCATAAATAATAAATAATTGAAAAGCCTAAATCAAATATCATTCAAACTTGCTAAATAATTTGTATTATCCAACTGAAATTTTCACTTTTCAATTTTCAACTTTCCCAGAGGCTTACATTACAATAATTAAATATTTTTCAATCAAGCCCTTCGTATTTTTACCCGACTGCGCGACACAAGGTATGTGGATGCTTTGTACCTTTATGGCACTATTAAGACCAAACGCGTGGGCTGTTTTGGTAAACGACACTTTGTTCGATTCGTCATAACGGCGCGAAGATTATAGAAAGTATAATAAATTTGTAAAAATCAAAATCAAATAAATTGACGATCTGTGTTAAGTGGGATATCGTTAAATAGATGTTTAAAAATCATTTTTAGGTTCCTTACATCATTTGTCAATTAGAACTACCGTTTAGAATCTATAACGATTAAAAGTTGGTTAGTAACAATTCTCTTGATCTTGCTACGCAGTCGGGTGTTTGTTTCTTTCAATTAATTACGTGTTATTAGCTTTTTTATTACTAAAATTTAATCAAATATTTATAAATACAAATTGCAAAAATATATGTTAGGTGTAATATTCCTCGCATATTGTGAATATAGAGTTTCATATGTATTACTTGGTCAATAATATATTAACTTTAAGTATTTTTATATTCTATTTTATTTTAATTAACCATAATCGCTCATTGCTTTGACTGACCATAAATGTGGCCTATTCGACACTTAATTTATTTGATAATAAATGATCTCTATTAAAGTAGCCTACTGTCTACCATAACAAAATTAGTATGACAGCATTTTAAATTGATATGAATTCAATTATAATATATTTGGGTAATAATTTTAAAGTATCAATTGATATCTTGACTCGAGATATCACGTTTGTCTGACTGAACCGCTATTTCGTAATTTAATATTATTCCTAAATGTTTTATAATGGTTATTATACCGTTTCTAAATGTAAAAATGTCAAATGCACCATTGTGTAGATAATCCAAATGGTTGTTGTGATGTCTATTAAAGTTGTTGATGATGTTCACGTCTCTTATTTCTTATTATTTTAATACCTATGTCGAATAAATTAATTAGTTATTATTGTTATAACTTATATAAAAAAGAAGACATGAAAAATTCACCTAATCGATTTGACTTTTTTAGTGTGTTTGTAATTTCAAGGGCAAGGTTTATTATGTGTATATTGTATAGTTCGTGCAGATAGAGAATGAGATACACACCTGCCGCTATAGAATCTAAGATAAAAGTGATATTTAGGTACGTTTCGCTTCCGTCTTATTGAATCCTTCTGATTTTGGGATGAAAAAGTGTTTTTAATATAAAATATTTTTATTTATTTACATGATACTTTATTGCACAATACGCGTACAACAGGTGAGCTTAATGCTAAACTTTTATCTATAATATTGTTTTTTTAGACTGAGATTATTTAATGTTATAAAAGTAATGTCTAACTTTTTATTTAATCTTAAATCGATCAAAAATGTTTTTATGCAACATTTAAAGCAATTAAATTTATTATTTTTGTTAAATAGCGTAACAAGCTTTAAGAATAAAGTTATTTTTTTAATTATATTCTTGTTATATAGAAAAGTACAGTACGTGGTACCATTGAATGATATTTTTGTATTAAAGTTGCAGGTATACTAAGTCCTTAAAAAGAAAAATATTTCATCTGTAAATATAAAAATAACTAATCCGTTTCTAATTAAAGCAGCTGCCGTGAGAAAACAATAGAGAAGCGCTAATGCTGTGTGCGCGCTTGCTGGTGGTGCGGCATAGGAGAATCAGTGCTCGGGGACTGCTGCCAGATCTTCGCCCTCCAGACCGTCAACCAGCATCTTAATGCCATCGCTAGATCTGAAAAGAAAATCGAAAATAAAAAATATTATTCTGCAAAAAATTACAAAAAAAAATTATAACATTAAATAATCTCATCATAGTAAGTAACGTATGATGTTATATGAAGAACTTAAAACTCCTTTACGAATATTATTTATTTTAAGGAAATAAAAAGTAAAATATAAATATTTACGTCACATGAAACCTATTTATTACTTGTAAGGTTTCCTATAATTCTTACGCCTGTGAAATGTAACCATCTTCGCTAATGCTGCACAAATCACCACAAATCTATGTCAGTAAAATCACGACTAATCCTAACTCGGCCATGGATATAGATAATCCTGGGAATCTCGTTAGTGTTCAGTTGATATAAAATAAAGGGATGGTGTCACAGAGCCAGCAGTCAGTCTGTGGTATGGGCCACGCACACTACCGAGGACTGCTCACAGAATGATCCCCGTACTCAACATGGACAACAAAACGGAAAATTATAACATCTACGGTGCTTACTTCGCACCACTCAGGTATATGCATTTACAAATATTTTTATCGTTAAGACCAGTTTACATTCGAAAATTTTATGTCATTGAATTTTACTTATTATTTCTCTTCGTACTTATTATATTAAATATACTCCGAGGACGATACTCATGTAATCTTCCGCGAGATGGGAGGAGCTTACAATGAATAACATAAAAGTAACTGATAATAGAAAAAAATCTTACTAATTAGATAAATTGTGGACGCTGTCTTGTTGTTAACCCCATCATTTCAGAACGTTTTTGTAATTTTTTGCAGATTAATATTTTTTATTTTCGATTTTCTTTTCAGATCTAGCGATGGCATTAAGATGCTGGTTGACGGTCTGGAGGGCGAAGATCTGGCAGCAGTCCCCGAGCACTGGTTCTCCTATGCCGCACCACCAGCAAGCGCGCACACAGCATTAGCGCTTCTCTATTGTTTTCTCACGGCAGCTGCTTTAATTGGAAACGGATTAGTTATTTTTATATTTGCCACGTCAGTATTTCAGTAATACTGTAAATTCATATAAAATAATTTTTTTGGATAATTGAAACTAAACGAGATCGATCGATGATCAAAATGAATAAAAATATCATTAAATCTTATTGATTCAGAATTGCTAAATGCATTTAAATTATGATACACAAAATAATTTCCTTTATCATCTTTACTACAGGACAAAAAGTTTACGGACATCCAGCAATCTACTCATTCTAAATCTAGCAATCTTTGATTTTATAATGATGGCAAAAGCACCGATATTCATCTACAACAGCGCGATGCGAGGTTTTGCTGCCGGAACTGTAGGTTGCCAGGCCTTTGCTCTCATGGGCTCGTATAGTGGTATCGGCGCGGGAATGACCAACGCGTGTATCGCATATGATAGGTAAATAATATATATTCCCACTACTTCAATATTTCTTTCTAAATTTTAGCAATAAAAACTGAATGCTACCTGAGACTCAAAGTATAGTCGTTTTGTCAGACGCATTGAGATAAGCACCAGGAGCTAGTTATCCTTAATTATCGTTAATATTTACCTCCATATATTTTTTTCTATTTACTAAAAGCAAGTATTTTGTTTATATGTCAACGTACTTTAAATATAAAATTTGCTTTTCAGGCATTCAACAATAACTCGTCCACTCGATGGGCGATTGTCCCGTGGGAAAGCTTTATTGATGATCGCGATTGTGTGGATTTACGCTACACCCTGGTCATTGATGCCCTTGTTTAGGGTATGGGGGAGATTCGTACCTGGTAATATAAATTTAAATTTAAATTTCTTTCCTTCTTTTAAATAAGTCTTTTAATCTTGAAATTTTTCAATTTAAAGTGTGTCATTCTTTTGTAATTACTTAAAATTTTTATTTCTGATTTTAAATAAAATATTAAATATATTTAAAAATTAGGCTACGAGCTATCTTTACATAACTGTTTATGAATAATCCATATTTTATTTTCAGAGGGTTACTTAACATCTTGTTCTTTCGACTACTTTACCAATACATTCGACACCAAATTATTTGTAGGCTGCATTTTTGTGTGCAGCTATGTCTTCCCTATGTCTTTTATCATTTATTTCTACAGCGGCATCGTCAAACAAGTGTTTGCGCATGAAGCAGCCCTAAGGTAATTTATGAGTATCTACGATTAGGTACAGAATAGTTTAAAAAAAGTTTAATCCTTGATTACTCTAAACGTTGTATTTATTTCAATGGTAAATAACAATATAGCAGAAAAAGATTTTTATCAAGAAATCCATTTCGTAACCAAACAAATAACAACAAATAATTTTAAAATACTAATGGTCGCATAGCCGTCGGAATGTGACCGTAGTTCATTAATTTTCACCCGATTTCAAGATTAAGCATACATTGTAACAATAAACAGAAGAATATAAATGCATGTGTATGTCAAATGTTTTTTTATTGATCTGATGTATTTTTATTGTCTTATTATCGTCTTTCCATCCATTTGAACTAATAAATGCGCGCAATTTTCGTAAAAAGGGATACCAGTTTTTAAATTAATAAAATTATAATATTTAAAATTAATTCAATTGGAGATACATATATTGACTAGAACATAAAATAATAATAATTATCTTAAACATATCCCATAAACATCCCAACAACCTACCAATCTCATATCTTACTATACTGGAATATAGGGAACAAGCTAAGAAGATGAATGTCGAATCATTGCGATCGAATCAAAACGCATCAGCGGAATCAGCCGAGATCCGGATAGCAAAGGCGGCGCTCACCGTGTGCTTCCTCTTTGTCGCTTCCTGGACGCCTTACGGTGTGATGTCGCTGATAGGAGCTTTTGGCGATCAGCAATTATTAACACCGGGTGTAAGTAAAAACGTTTTATTGATGCTAAATTCTCGTTTTATTAATTAATTTGCACAATGTAGTTTCAATAGTTGATTTTATTTTACATTTAATCGATCTTAAAACAACTTAATTATTTTTATATTTTATAGGATTTTTTATGATTATGATTATGATTATTTTTATTTGAACAAATAATACACTAATTATTTTTACTTTAATATTTCAGGTAACCATGATTCCTGCGGTAGCGTGTAAGGCTGTAGCATGTATCGACCCTTGGGTGTATGCGATCAGCCATCCAAAATACAGGTTAGAGCTTTCATTTAGAATTTGCTCATTAACTACAACTTTTCTCAAATAATATTAGTAACACGAAAACATTTAGTGAACACTTTAACACTAAATACGTATACATCGTTTCTAGACAAGAACTGCAGAGGCGTATGCCTTGGCTCCAAATCAACGAGCCAGACGACAATGCTTCGACGGGCACTAACAACACGGCTAATTCCTCTGCTCCTGCTTCTACGGCGTAATTAACGATAGACGACGAACTGAGCGAACACTATGGACTACGACCTTACTAACTATATTTATGTTACAAGATAATAAAGAAAAAACAAAACAAAAAAAAAGAGAAACGTCAATGATGTTATACGTTATTAGTTCTAAATGATTTATTTATTTAGTTTTAAGCTCAAAATGAGATTGAATGTACCTTTTAACGAAAACGGAGACATTTTAAAACGAAACGGCGATGCTAACGGTATTTTTGATTACTTATTTATGTACGTGGTATAATCATATTATAAAAAATCAAGAATAAATAAAATGACGAACATGACATGTATTAACTTTTATTGTCTTATTACATCCCATCTATATATTTTAATTTTCCCCTTGTTTTTCTTCCTATATATTATATACCTATCTAAAAGATATGTAGAATTGATCAATAACACGATGGAATTAGAAATTTCAAAAGTTCTAAAACAATTTGATGGTTTTACCTAATGTTTTAAAAGATTTAAATATATATATCGTATATATATATATCGTCGTATCATCGCACAGCCTAAACCGCTGATCATAGAGACTTGAAACTCGGAGCTGGTATTCCTTATATGATGTAGGCCTCCGATAAGTAGGGATTTTTTAAAAATTCACCCTCTAAGGGTGTGAAATAGGGTAAAAATGTTTGTTTCTAAAATCTTATTCCGTGGTCATATTTACATAAAATTTAGTATAAATACTTTTGGAAGCTAATATTAAAATGTAAAACACAAAACTTAACAATATCTACTATTGAGGTACTGTGGAGTGGTGATGTTTGTATCGAAAAAAAGTATTTCTATATACGATTAACCTTAAACTTGGCATAAATATTCCTTAAGATGGATAAAATAATACCTGTATTAAAGAATTCCAAAATCATATTTAATATAACGGGTCTTTTCGCGATAACTAATAGTAGTAATACCTATTTATAGCCTGACGTTTCGACGAAGTTGCATGGTCACGAGTTACGTCAGCTCGTTATATTAAATATGAATAGTATAAATCACGAAAGTATAATGTATAATTCCAAAATTATTCTTTAGAGGTTAGAGTAGAGATTCTTTATTCAGGACATGTTCGAGAAAGAAAAATTCATTGGTATATCTAGTTAGCTAAAACATTGTCATGACATTTCTATAACGACTTAAGGGTCAATTGAGAAAAGATACTTAGATATTCCACTCCTATGGGGGAAAGGGGGTGAAAACGTTTGCATAAAAAATTTTAATTTGTGGTCATATTTACTTAAAACTGTGAACAAATACTACTGGATGTTAATAATGTAACGTGAAACATAAAACTTGCCAATATTATCCCCTATTGAGAGGACAATGGGGTGGTGAAATTTGTATGGAAAAAAGTAGTTCTTTATTTCATTAACCAAAAACTTAACTATTCCATATGACTAAATAACTGTGTCACAAAATTTTTAATCTATCTCTTATAGAGAACAAAATTTCGCTGGTGTTTCTATTTAGAACAATTATGTTTTTATACTGTCGAAAGCAAATAATGACATATTTACTTCAGATACTACAAAAATCATTTCATATCTATGTTTACAAAGACTATAAGGAAAAAAAATGTTTACAAAGGCACGAGCAACAGCTATATTTTATGCAAACACATTATATAAAAAAAAATAATTTAAAAAATCGACTTCAAGAATTAATAAAAAAAATTGTTGAAAGTAAAAATCATTGAATTTAATTTAAAGATTATTATATTTTACTATTTTATGTGTACATAGTTAGAACCGTTTTGAGACGATCCCTGGAGGTTTATAATGTAATGACGTTTATTAATCGGAAGAGGCTTGAAATGGTTGACCTTTCCAACTCGGCTAGGGAGTGTAATTAAATATCATGTACATTGTGTGTTTGTTGAACGTGCGATTTCCATGCTAAAACTTTAATAAAATACAACTTAAATCGTCCAAATTGGTTTAGTCGTTCTTGGAAAATTAGAGAAAATGTTATGTTACAAGAAATATATGCTACGAACAGAACCTGCTTATTTCCTTGGAAATTGAACAGCTGAAAATAATTAAGTGTAAAAAAGTTTATATAAATACTAAATAGATTTATCATCACTGCTATATTAGCAATATTTGAAAATAATTGTTATATTAGAAAATAATATATAATAGATCCCTAAAATTAAAATACATTATTTTCTTATAAGCCAATCGAGCAGTTTTGTCTTCTCACCTTGAATTTTCACGACTAGTAGACTCGATCAATGATTTAAAAATTCACAAAATAAAATATGATTAAGACTAAAATAACATACATAATCATTTTATTTTCAACCTAAATAGGCAAAAGTCTAAACAGTGTATGTAACTAGCATACAAATTAATAAATATTAGGCACTAAATTCGTTCCTCTTTATCTATTACCTGGACTATACAGGTATTAAAGTAGATGTGACAGGCTAAATCCGTTACTATAAGGAATAGCGAAAAATACTCAAAGAAGTCTCGAGGCCGATTTTAGTAAAAGTTGAAACGAAATCATTAATTTTTCGAAAAAATATTTTTCCTAGCCAGGAATTGATTCAGGATCTGATATTGAAAAAAATTATACACCCTATAAGTATTTTGTATTTACATATAAGGATTAACTTTTGGGAAGTAACAATATACGCTAAAAGACTAGCTTATGTTTTTAGTAGATGCTATTAAATTTATACATTAATTAGTTGTAACTTAAGTAGATAAAAACAATCAAAACTCAAAACTGAAAATTTGAAATTATAAAGTGATGTTATAACGCTGATTGCGGGTCCAGATATGTTAAAAAAATGTTGATTTTCAATAAAATAAAAGAACAACTTGTAAATGTCCCACTGCTGGGCAAAGACCACTTCTCCTATTATAGAGAAGTTTTAAGAGCCACGCTGCTCCATTGCGGGTTAGCGAATATACATGTGTCAGAATTTCTCCTGACACATGAAGGTTTCCTCGCGATTTTTTCCTTCCTCGAACACGAAATGAATTGAAACGCAAATGATGATGAAGAAACACAAAGTTGAGATCGACGTGTTCTAATCACTCTATCTCGGCTCACCAGGCCATTTCGACTCAATGAATTGATTAATTTTTTAAAGTTCACGACAAATACTAGTCACCTAGTCAACTATCGAGGTGACAGAGTTGGTGACGAAGTTCAAAACAAATGTCACATTCTATGAACTCTGTATACCTCTCATGAAAATAACTGGTCAAGTGCGAGTAGGACTCGCGCACCGAGGGTTCCGTACAGAGGGTTCTTACTGAGACCTAAAGTGCACATTTGCGATAAAAATTAGTCATCGAAGGGTCCACCAACGGACGCGACGTCTCAGCCCTCCATAAACTCAAACCATTTGTAGCCGCTTTAGCCATATTGGTTAGAAATAATAGGTATATAAATAAAAATAGTTGGTCTATTACGAAAATTAAATCTTGAAGATTTTTCCGCTTTTTAATTATGTTGTGTACCTTATCGTTGTCTTAGATTTTCGCGATTATTATTCATTGAAATAAAACTGTTTTAAACGGATTTAAATCGCGTATATTAAATATTTTTATCGTCCCGACATTTCGAGCACTTTGCAGTGTTCGTGGTCACGGGTAGACTAATATCATGTTTTTCAATGGCAGTTCTCCTGGTATCGCATCATCAGCTCCACTTCACTGTATACATTGTGCCGAGAATAAATTGCTTAGCAATCATATTGAAGCAATCGAATCGCAACACGTAAAATACTCGTTATTAAGTGGTTCCGGTACCCATTTGTGATCTTCATCATCAGCTCCACCTCATCAAATGTAGCTTTTCGTGAGTAAATGCATGAGTTACTATCAAAAATACCTGAATCGGTAAAGGTGTGCCTATAATATTTAAAGATTACCTTCGATTTCTCCAGGATCCTATCATCAGATCCTGACTTCATGACAATGGGACCAAATTGGAAGTATACCCTTTAAAACAAAAAAAAAATGAAAATCTGTTCAAAAATGACGGAAAAATCGGTGTACAAATGTAAAAAAATACATACAGCCGAACATAAAACCTCCTCCTTTTTCGAAGTCGGTTAAAAATAATCAATTATTATATACATAATTACATTTGATTTTATTCTTGTTTTATTTTTATTTATATTCTACTCTCCACTTCCACTACACTACGTTCGTAAAATATTTAGATTTACATTATCAATCAAAATATATATTAGTGTTGCCAAGACGAAAATAAGTAGTCCCTAATTCGAATAAAACTAATTGTTTTTTTTAATAAAAAAACTAATATTACTAATAACCAGAAGACTTACATGTGTTATCTACACAGTAGTAAGAAATAAATTAATTAACTCGATTTGATTGAATTTCATTTTTAAATTTTCGAACTAAGTTAATACGAGTACTTAAATCAAATCGTGTGAAGCTTTTATATTTAATGTAAATTATGTAATGACGATAAAATTAACGATAATTGATGATGAAACTTTTAAAGGAATACTTTATTTTATTATTTTTAGCGCGTTTAAATAATATTTTTAATTTATTATATCTTTATTTTCATATTTAGAATAATTTTAAAAAACTTTTTCATGAAAACAATAAGATTAAATATTTATTTGTTAATAGGCTGTTCGCTTATTGCGAAATTAATTGTTATTTGTACTTAAAATATTTGGACAGTTTTAACTAAAATTTTAAATTATAAAATGATGTTACCTCTGGTAACATTAATCGAGTAGAATTTTATCTACGTAATGTCATAATATTGTCCAGAGATAGCGCTGACTGTACGCTGAATCGCGCTATCATTTTGTTAGCTGCGGCATATAGATTGCATTGCGTTGTTTATAAAGGTTTGCTGCCCCTATGTTTTCGTTTTGATACAAATTTCTCCTCATTGATTGTAAAATTGTTGTTTGACCGTGATCAACTTCTATGTTAATTTGTTTTAAGTACATAAAATCTTAATTCTAAGATTATATTATTTTCCGCTTGATACGCTCTATTATCTCACACACAAACTTAGTCTATTTCCCAAAAATAATGCATTTTTAATTAATTCTATACGTATTGATTTATAACTTAGGTTTTGTTAACAGCTTCAAGTTAATGCAGCTCTGAATATTTGATATAATTTACAACTCGATACATTTACGCGTTCCTGAGAAAAAGGTTGAAAGACAGATGTACAGACTGACCGACACACAAACAGAAATTTACAGTTTTCGGATTTTTTCCATTATTTATACTATAAGACCACGCTCCTGCCCAAATTTCATGATGCTAGGTGAATGGGAAGTACCCTGTAGGTTTTGATTCCCTTTCGAAAACGTTAACAACGCTAAAATACTTAAAATATGCGACATAAATGACCATATCTTTTGACTGTGTTAACTTAGAAGTTTGATTTTTTCACAGCTCTTAGTAATTATAGCTAAATACTTGACATTGATAAAAATTTGTTACCTTCACGCGTTCCTGAGAAAAAAGTTGAAAGACAAACTTACAAACAGACACACATACATACAGAAATTCACAGTTTTCAGATTTTTTCCTTTATTAGTACCATAAGATCTTACTTCTTGCCAAATTTCGTCTTGCTAGGTCAATGGGAAATACCCTATAGGTTTTGATTCCCTTGCGAAAACGCAAAATGGTCAAAATATTCGACATATTGGCCATTATTTTTTGATTGCGTTGACTGAGAACTTTAATATTTTCACAGCCGCATGTCATCGTAGACTTGAGTATATGATATTAATTTCAACATGATACGTCCATGCTTTTCTGAGAAAAAAGGGTTGACATCCCGACAGACAGACAGACAGACAGACGGACAACAAAGTGTTCCTATAAGGGTTCCGTTTTTCCTTTTAAGGTACGGAACCCTAAAAATAGACAAACATAAAAGAAGTAACAGTCAAAGTTAAGGTTATTCATTTCATAGATTTTGAGATTGTTGTTCCACATTACTGCGTTTCGTTATTTTAGGAGGTGACTAGTGTATTGATGCAGTCTAAAACCGAATTGTTCGAAATAGTGCAATTTTTTTCTAGGCTATTGTAATCAACCACATTTAGCATTATATTTTTGAAGAATTGACTGCTTAAGGTTTAATTAATGTATGAATTTAGTAGCATTTTTAAAAATAATCCTATTCCTTTAATTTGACGTGTACTGCCAGAAATTAATCCTTATAAGTAATACTATAAAGTGATGCAATAATACAGAATAATGCAGGATACAAAAAACTTATAATAGTCTTAGTTTTCAATATAATCAGCCCCGAAACTCCTTTAAATATTTTTCGCTATTCACTATAGTTTTGGATTTGGCCTACCACTCTTCGTAAAAAAAATCATCCGTATACATATATTAAAGACCACATGATAAAAATTAATTACTTTTTTATTCCAGTGACACATTAAAATCAAAACTCAAAAAAGAGTCATGTATGCAAAAAAGAAACGTCAGCTAATTACTTAAAGATATATTTTACATTACATAATAATATAAGTATTCATCTTTACATATTGAGATTCATAATTTGCACATTATCCCTGATTATTATTTACAAAGAATATATTTCAAACATAATACTTATAAAGACTTAGCTAATTTAATACTATTTCATAATCTTATGAAGAATTATTTAATTTTTTCAACACAAATTTGCAAATATTTTCGTATGTAATTGTTCATTCTGTCATATTTATTCAATTCCTGTATTATAACTAATGATATTATATAACGATATATCGCTGGTTTGCAAGAATATCGTAGTAATTCAAAATTCTAACTAATAGAACTAAGTATGTCAAAAGACCATAAATTTTTGATGTTTTATCATGAAAAGAGTTGCGATGATGATTTTTCTTTAAATCAATAAAGTTATAACATCAAGGGATCGTTTAATTTTTGCAGCTATGCACCAACACATTAATAAAGAAATTTAAAAACCCCATTATCTAAAATTCATCATTTTTAGTTGCATCGATATTCTTGAAAAGCAGCGATATATGTCATAAGCTTATGGATTAAAGCACCCACACAACATTGCCTAGCAGCCACCTAGCGACTGAGTGTGACAGGCAAGAGATATTTGAACCAACACATCAATTGATGAGCTTGTCAGTTAGATAGTGGGTAAATAATATAAACAACATAATTATCTATAATTACAAAATATCATTGATTATATTATAAGAGATGTGAATAGGCTGACCTTAAACTAATGATTTAAAAATGGCAACTTTGAACGACATTACTTAACAAAGTAACTTTTTCTAAAATTAAATATTTACCTCACCACCAAACGAACATTTAAAAATATAAATTTTAAAAGTGAGGCAAACAAACTTTGCCAGCGAAAAGTTCAGATATCACAGTAATCCATAAAGACAAAACAAAAAGTATGTATGATATTCCAACTTGATGACTGTTAGGCAGCTGGTAAGGTTGGCCACCAATTTCATCCACATGAAAGCCCATCGGAAATATGACTGCAGCGAGGCAAAACACCACCACTAAAATTAAAATAAAATTTAAATATTAAAGATATAACTGGACGCTGATAAGCAATAACGTGTCAAGCCACATGGACTTCATTTTGAGAAAATGGTGTTTAAAGACGTATATATCCATTTTTTTTTTTCTATTTTGATAAAAAGTATAATGAATTAAAAACAGGTTGGTCTAAAGAAAAGTTTTATCAAATTATAAGGTTTTTAAATAGATGAGGTTATTTTATATTGCAAAATATAGCACACACTTCAATATTCAAAACATTTCTTTAAAGAACTTCTTTTTCCGTACTTATTAACTTTAGATGACTTGAAAATATTTGAATAATGTTAAATACATGATACACTATCAAAATACATCAATATCTCCACATTCAACTTTTTGTGGGTTGCCACATTATTGCTTATCAGCATCCAACTATAAGTGATATAAATTTTTTACTAGTCTAAATTAGCTTGTCTTTGAAATATAGATAAGGTAGCACCAACAAAGAAGTATTTATTTGTTTATAAATGGTAAAGAAAATTAAAAACAAAAGTAAATTTTACCTTTTTAAAAACAAAGAGCTTTTATTTAAATTATAAGATCATTTAAATTATCCTATTTTAAAGTTAACCTTAAAATTACAATAAAATATTTTTTTTAATATCATTTTTGATCGATACACAGGTGATTCCGTTTAGTCAACGGAAAGTATCCACCCTAAAAGGGATAATCTGAATGACATATTTGATCGGCCACCCTGGCCGAGGTGTATAAGCGGAATTCATATATTAATTTCCTTCTGATTATCCCCCTTGACTATGTACACAAATTTACATTTATTATAACAAATGTAAGTTAAAATGTCAAAGCTGAAATAAGGATTTACTTAATATATAAATTTATTATTTTTTAAGCAAAAAAAACTCGTACTTTTCATTAACACATCTACTATATCAAAGAAATTTAGAAAAGGATCACAAATGTATACTAGAAGAGTTGAAATAACATGTTTAATTTAATTTTATTTCAATTTATGTAATAAAATAAATATCTCATTGTATGTTGGGGTGAAAAATGAGAAGAGCAATCAGAATGAAATTTCGTTTACCAATATTTATAATATATAAATATAATTTAGGGTGCAAACTTTTGGGGTGGCTAAATGGAATCATCCAATAGACAAATAAATAGAAATTATCCATAAATGCTTTTTTCACTACTTCAAAGCTTACAATACAATTTAAAAACACTAGAAACACTCACTGGCTGCGAATCCAACCCAACGGGCATAAGGAATTACATTACGATCAAAATGACTTGATGCCAATAAAATAACGGTTGTTGTTATACAGATACATCCCATAAATATACATATTAGAGCCAACAACCATTCCGGCTGTAGATCCGGGGTGAAGCAAACTTGTGGTCTGTTGTAAAGTGTTATACAAGACCACATTAATCCAAGACGAGTATCACCTGTAAATAAGTATGCCTAATTTAAATTTTTATACAAATAATACTTTAAAATACAATATAAAATTCGCTAAATTTCAATGCTTTTTGAAAGATTTAATAAATATTTTACAGACTGAATGGATTTTCGTGATATTCATAAAAGTTGATTGTTAGTACAACAAAAAATTTAGAAACATTACTTTCTGAGTACCTAGGTTTATTTCTAAAATAATGAACTTGTTTAAATCGTATTTTTATAAGCTGAATTAGATTAAACATAATTTTAAATACGTAAATAATAATAAAAAACTACAAGTAAGTTAAGTAAATTTACCTCCAACGTCTGTAATTATCCAATCTGGCATTGCAAGACTCACAATTGCAAAAATATCTGCAGCCATGAACAGAGTTCCGGAAATAACAGTAAGCTTATCCATTTTTTAGGATTATACTATATGAATAAATAAATAGATTTCGGTTTTTACATAACAACTTAATATTGTCCCTTGTTCTTGTTTTGTTTACATATCGTATTATTAAATTTTATATTATGAATATATTTTTACATACAGTATAACTATTGACCACAGAGTATAGACAGACTAGCTGACAGTAGATAAGGATATGGACAGTGTTACCAATATCCGCCTATTGTGACGGACATCCACGAAGCCCTTAGACACTAGATAAGCCTAAGATGAAACCCTGCTCTACGCCTGGCCCGACACTAACTTAGCGCGTTATTTTCTGAACTATTTTTTAAACTAGACACCTTCTTTGACATTTTGTAAATTGTTTATTATTATATAAATAATACTTTCTGCGCTCTTGAAAGTTTCTAATTTATAAAGAGCAAAACTATTTAAAAATTAACAAAATTGAAGCTTTTTTTAGGACATTCGGAAAATTTGCCTGTTTCATACATGGTCACCACAATGATTAACTTCCATAACCCAGAAAAAACCTAATCGAGTGTGCTAAAGTATAATGGCGGCAATTTTTTTTATTAGCAGCAAAGGCACCAGGCAGGCACAACAAAATAAAAAAATACTAGCTAAATTAACAATTGTAATTGAATCCCCTATTCACCTTTATAATATAATTATATATTAATGTAGATTTACAAGTCGAACTGAATTTAAGCTTACTCGAGTATATTTTTTTGCCTATATACCATTATGTAACTGGAAATAATCTGTTAACATCTAATACATCGTTTCACGGCTGTTGGTCTGAATACGAGGCTATTCCTAACTCGCGCATGGTGAAGCCGAGTAAACAAATTTATATTATAACAAGTAGACGACTGTCGTAATGCTGAATTTTATTCTGTGCTGCATAATGCTTATAGTTCAGACCATCTCATGTGAATCGAAGTATTAAGAGAACATTCCTCATACATAGGTTTTTATTTATGGAAGCCCCACCTCTTACGATGTATTCTATACTCTGTTTTTATGTAATTTTTACTCTATTTTAGGACAAAAGATGTAGAATTATTAATCTACTAAATTAAACGACTATTTAAAAAATCTAATTTTAATAATTAGAGCTTGATACATAGAGATTGATGCCTTTAAAATTTAATAATTAACATTTATAATCACAGTATATACAGATGAATAAAAATTTATTTACAGTAAAATATTAATTAACAATATTCGTAATGTCCCTTTTATGCACATGCATTTTATCTTCTAAAAAGTCTAAGCACTGCAGAATGAATTGTCCTTGCACTGTATCTTCCATTTCATGTAGCAGTTTTCTTGCAATCGGCCACAAGTCTTCACAAAAATCGACGATTACCACCAAAACTGCTACAATGTAGTTCAACAGAACTTCGAAAATCAGCGAAAGCCGTATTGATGCGATATTGTGTTGCCGTCTGAGCCTAATAAAACGAAGGTGGATAACGCTGTGGGCCGTAAGAACTCCGCCGAAGTTTTGGACCCTGAGACTATACAGCCTTTACATTATCACACACACAAAAAAATTTATTTTAACAGGACGGCTATGCACAAATGTACATATGTTATGTTAGATATTTTGGTTAACGACTTGTAGGCTGGCTTTGCAATCAATTTGACTCTGATCGCTGCCAGTGTATGTTAGAGGAAACTGATTCAAGAACTCAAAAGCCTTAGATTTTGACTCAAACGCCAACTCTCGAACGATGAAGTCCACAGGAACACTTTGTCTGTAGCTGCACATATAATAAAATGTTAAATAACACAAACCAACCACAGGTTGGCATATAATTCAAACAATTAATGAATAATGGTCTAAAATAAAGTTTTTTTTATTTACTAAATCTTTCTAGATAATATAAATGTAGAATTTATATTAACTGAAAAGATTTTAGGTCATCTTGTTTTCAGAAAAAGTTTAGTGTTTTTTTTTACTCTTTAGAAGTCTAGTTGCTTTTTAATTTTTTAGGTTAATTTTTTTTTCTGGGTTTCAGTTACATTTACATAGGATTTCTTTTAAATACTGACTAAATAGAAATAGTGAAGAAAAGACATACGACTTTATGATGTGCTTGAGGTAATTCTTTCTCTCTCTGTCCACAATCCAGTCTATCAGATATCCCGCCATCATCGGAGCTGTCTTATAAAGTACAAAAAATTTATGTAAATTTCCAGTTGCCCAAGCACATCGAGTATTTAATGCATGTTTGATACACTCATTTTGTCTATCTTCTTTTGAGAGAAACTGAAATATTGTTGTAAGATCTGAAACATAATTAGTACAAATATAATAAAAATTTAATTCTTTAACAAAAATGTATTACAAAATTGTAAAGGAATAAAATAAGGACATACCTAAAGTATTATTGGTAAAGATATAATACAATATCCTGTATGCTTTGAACTCAGCTTCATTAGCCCTACTATTTGGTAGTTCAGAGTAGAGCATTTTAAGTTGTGTTTGACATTGATTAAATTCTTCATGATCTCCTTTCTCCAAAGCTATTCTAGCATGTGTTTCATAAACCTCAACAGTAAAGCTATCTCTTATTCCTTGAACCTACAACAAATAAATAAAAATATCCTTTAAAATATATGTAACATTAATGTAGGTTTTATTTTAAAATAATATAAATAAAATATAGTCTAAGACCATCTAGAATAATTTACCTTCAAATGGTATATAATTTTCAAAATAAGTATTGGTTCTGGAGTTAACTTTGCACATAAAAATTTGCTCTTATTAAATTAAATATAGTAGTGATATGTTAATATAAAAAAAAAATTCATACTTACTGTTAAATCTTGCCTTATTGATTTCAATTGATCACATGCATATCTATAATCTTGTCTATCAATCCAGCGTTCTTTAACATTTTTAAGTGAATTCCTTAATATAGCGACAGGTCGCACCTCACAAGCTTCAGGTGCTTTTGTTAACCTTAAGAAAGACTTCTCAATATCTGTACATGTTCCTACAATATGCATGTTATTTAGCTCATAATCTCCTTCTGTATCTTGGATAATAGCCCTTCTTGGAGAGGGTTGTGGCCTCTTACTGTTAACTTGTACAGAACTGGCTATAGTTGGGATGCTTGAATTTCCAAATCTTTGTGCCCTCTTCTGTAATTTTTCAGCATTACCCTGAACATCTTCAACAGTAAATTGATTATAAGCTTTCTTTTTGTTATTTTTTTGATACTTTTCTGGTTTCTTTTGATCCAAAGATAATCTATCTTTAACCTTCTGACGATTTTTGTTTTTGGTCTTTTTATCTTCAATTTCATCACTAGAACCAGATGAAGTGCTAATAAAAAATTATCAAAATTAGTAATGTTTCAATTTTTGTAATAATTACCCAAAAACAAAACAAGCAATTAAAAAGTTATAGATAATTATATTCCATCTAACTTAAAATATGAACATCTAAAGCAATAAAAGTTCTTGTGTATTTATTATAATTACTTACTTTCAATTTAAGGAATCTAAATTTGAGTATTTTATTATATAATATACTTAATTACATACATTAATTAAAAGAAGAATAAATATATGTTCATTACCTATGCCTTTTCCTCGGAGGACTTTTAGATTTAGAGCGACTCCTAGAATGGGCTTTACGCCGTCTTTGGGAAGGGCTTTTGTGTCCATTAAAACCTCTGGTGCCTAAAGCAGATTTCCCCTTATTAAGCTCTGAAACAGCCTCAGATTTTTGATATAGTGCTAAAGTACCACGAACAGGTTTTACTGATAAATTATTTCTTTCACTGTGAACACTAGGAATCGGTTCCTCGTCCCAGTTTCTGGTCCATATTTCGTCTTTGTTAGCTGCAGCTGTAATACGTCCCTTTAAACATATATCAATTTGATCACGATCAAATGCCGTTTTACACTTCTCATAACATCTCTTAATGTACCTTTCTAAGCTCTCAGGCCATGTTCCTGCAGAAGTTTGTATTGGAGATGATTTTAGAAAACTTGAAGAATTGTCACTGGGGACAATATTCTCCAGTTCTTTCTCTTCATTACCAGTACTCTTAGGCTCTTCTAGCGGTTCAGGAATGTCTTCAGTTGCAATAGGAGGAGGTAATGGGACATCCAATGGAGGGGGAGGTGGTTTAGGCAAGTCTGGTGGAGGGCATGGAGGAAGTGGTGGTGGATGATCAGGCAGAGGTGGTAACAAAATTTCATCTGACTCATTGCCTGTTTTATTTCCCTTCTTTCGCTTTTTCTTAGCATTGCTATTTGCCAAAAGAGGATTTTCATTTGGAGGGATTGGAGCTGACTTTCTATTGCCAGAGAGATTAAACCTGATGGGGGATTGATTATTAAATGGGCGACATGTATCAAGAGGAGACATTCCTAATAGAGAAGGCGGAGGTTTGGAAAACTGAGGGTGGCCAAAATCAACTTTAGAGTCCTTATTTTGTTGAAAATGATGACCGTCGTTATGAAATCCTCCATTATTCCCCATTTGATTGAAGTATTGGTGATTATAAAACTGCGGGAACATGCCACCATGATACCCATTGTATTGGTGATATATATTGTACATCCATGGGTTGTGATTGGGTGGCATGCCACTCATGGTTTGTAACGGAGGTTCTTTTGAAGTGTTATCAGTCATGATGAATAAATTTGTACGAAAAGATAATCTAAATTATATCGTCGAGTTTGTAGATGACCCAAAATAAATCTTTAACAAAATGGCGACCAGCCACAGCCTATTTTTAACGTGTTTCCCTTAATACAAATTACCTGTCGTTATACTACTAAAACTTCACTGCTACTTGCTAACACAAGAAAATACACCTTTATATAATAAAGTATAGCACATTCACAATATTTAATCTTAAAATCTGTAAAATTGTGAAATCATAAAGATCAGCAAATCAGCGAAAATCTTTATGAACTGGTCGGTCATAGACTATAGAGGAATCTCAAATCTCAATGTCCATAGATATTTACAGCTTTTTTACAATATCGATACAGTTATTCGATTTATTACTTTAAAATAATATTATTACAATGAAACAAATATGCTTTTTCACATAAAATTAATTTACGGAAATACCATAACAAACGAGCTTTAATGTAATCGAGGTATAATTAATTAATATTTTATTATATATCAGTATCTTAGTTACTCTAAATAATGATACATATATCATATTTAATCTTATAATAGCGTTACAAGACCAGTAATACGGTACTGAAAATGCTTATTGCTTAGCTATTTAAGTTGCATAGTTTACGCAGTTATTAAACGCAGGTCATCGAGGTAGAAGCGAGACGTTCTGACGTTTTTCACAACGGGCACCAGATTACCGCGTATCGGTATGCGGTAATCCGATGAATGACGAGCCTGCTCATGGCAACTGAAGGTCTCAATCGGCGGGATGTAAATAGAAAAAGAAGCCGCAAGTACCACTGTGGTAATTCTTGCTAAGATAAGTGGCTCGCCAGACAGAGGTAGACATTATTCCAGCTACCGTTACCCCCGGTCATGTAAGAAGAGCTCTATAGTCAACCTAAGAACGCGCACGTAACCACGTTCGCTGTTTGATATCCCCGTATAAGCTCAAAGCTAAGTCAGGTATTTTTTTTCATCCACATTCCCACGAGAGAGACGAATGTGTGTGAAGATTCGATCGTCGAGTTACCTCCACACAGTCTTACTAGTAGTTACTAAAGCGTCGCATTGCTTACGGTGATGGTTAAGAGATATTTTTATTAATATTTTTTATTAATACTAATCATACAAAATTCTGTTGGTTACAACAATCTTACGATATTTATGTTGTTTTAGTTAGAATTTATCAGACAAATTATTTGGTGAATGAAAAAAAAAGAACTGTCAGTTAATAAGATCAGTAATATCTTAAAAATTCTGCACAATATTTTAATATATATCAATTTTGTCTAAAGCTGCCATTATCATGAAAAATTCAGATTAGTCAAATAGTATCAGCAATTTTTTGTTGC
The DNA here is from genome assembly GCA_037950945.1 of Hypolimnas misippus. Lineage (NCBI taxonomy): Eukaryota > Metazoa > Arthropoda > Insecta > Lepidoptera > Nymphalidae > Hypolimnas > Hypolimnas misippus. Next base: position 7,878,042 of record JBBEEQ010000025.1, on the reverse strand, counting down.
ATTAAGATAAACATTGGCTACTTGGCTGACCATAAATAAATGAATTGGACGAGGTGAGTTTATGTTTATGGATATAACCTAGATGATTCGACTCATCTTATTTATAAAGTTATCCATTTTATTATTTTGTAATAAATCTATTAAATAAATTTATTCATTACACTTGAATTGATTTTCATAAAATATAAAACCATTATATGCATCCTTAATACATAAATTAGGAAGGTTCGTGGCTAGGTGTATCTTTTCCAAATTTTTCATTGTGCTATTATTTTAATTAACGATTAAATTAATGGGATTCCTATAACTTTTTGTTTAATATGTTGTTAATCCTACGAAGTATTATATATAGACTATTAACCATTTGGACGTAACAAAATTTTTGGCAAATTTGACGGGGGGCAAAGTAGACATTCATATTACTGCACACATACTCAAAATTATTTTATAATATTACGAACATAAGCAAAAAGAAAACATAAAAACGACAGTTTTTTTAATAGGAATGAGTCTTTTTTTATTTCTCAAAATATGTTATCGATATCGATATTATATTCAATAATTTTATACAAGAATTTCTCGAGATATCTGGGTATTGTTGGGAAACTTTTTACATAACAAAACAATAATCTTATTTAGCAACAAATATTTATTAAAGTATATTTAAGATTATCAAATGTAAAAAATATTGAATAAATTAATTTTTTAATTTAATTGCTAATTGAAATGACAAAAATAAAAAACTGTACAATTCGTGACCGCATAGAATGGTGTTAAGATGGAAAAGTTATTTGAGACCTATGGTCTCATATAAATTTCAACCTATTCTTATAAATCAATGAAACGACAGTCACTTTTATATGAGATTTCGAAGTTTTTATGGCTAAATCGGTATCGGTAATCGGGTAAAACTAACCATTATAGTGGTTCCTATCTGTTTCAATTTTAGTCTGTTATAAGTTCACATCTGTAAGGGTACACTTTACGCGAGCCTAGATTAAATATTATTACTTATATGACAATGACATTCCATAAACATTGAATATTCCTAATGTCATATTCGTATCATAATTTTATCATCAAATCATTATCAATTTACCGCTGTTTAAATTTATAAAATTTAACATTATGGTCGTAATAATAATAATCTTATAGATTTCCTTTTTATTTATTATGCCTTGAAAATTTATGAGAAAAAATGGATTTGTTAAAAACACCTTCAACTCAATCTCTACTAGATTCTGATCTAGAATCGGTTGAAAGTCTTCAGTATGTGGATTTCGAGGAGGTGAGCAAAATACTGCCACTTATATATTTTTATTTAAAAAAAATGCTTATGTCAATAGCTTAATAAGAATTATTATTCAATTCACATTAACCAAGGAATTGAATTAAATTAAATCTTACTTTTCCCTGAAAAAACTTTGTAATTCAAATTTAATGAAGTTTATATATGTTGGAATGAGATTTTTATTAAAGTTTTTATACTTTAGCTTGATGAAGTTGAATATGCTTTACCTGCAAGTGAGGCTCCAACATTGGCTGAAGTTTTATCATCAGAAGGTGTAGAAAATGACAGTAAACTACAAATTAAGAATTTTGAGGAATCCAGTACATGTTCTGCTTTACAAGTTGATTTCTTACAGGCAATTTCTCAGCAATTGACACAGGCTCAAGTAAGTTATTGTAGCATTTTGCAAAGAAACCTATGAGAATATGTATATCTTAGTTCAATAGTTTTTCTATTTTAGATTTGGAATTGAATTGCAAAACACTATGCATTGTACACAATGAAATAAAACTATTTTTTTTTATTTAATCATAAATGCTAATTATTTATTGTCCTCCTATTTCAAACACTTTTTTGTGTCTTAATCTTGGTTATATGCTGAAGTGCTTTAAGTATCAGTATGGTAAAAATAAATAATTTGAATTTCTTAAGAAAATATTAAGTAAACTTTGGCTGTCAAATAATCATGAATATCTTGATTCATGGACTTTAGAAATCTTGTTAAAAGATCATTCAATTCTTATTTGATTTTACCACAAATCATCAAAAAATTTCAAATGCCTAAGTGAATAAAGAGTGGTATTGATTACATCACCTTTTAAAGAAAAAATACTGCATCAAAATTGGTCAATCTTTTAAGGAGTCAAGATGCCATAGCCAGATACACACATAAAACTTATAAAACCCTTCTTTTTGGTCAGGGGTTAAAAATAAATAATACCAGATGAATATAGATGTTATATTTAATTATATTGTATTACTTTCTGTTTTAAAATAGAATAACATTGTATGATAACACTTATTATCAAATAGTTATCACATGTGTTTGTTTAATGTGTGAAAAACATTACAGTTTAATCATTATTAGTTTGCAACCAATATCTCAGTATTTAAAATATTTTTAAACAATTAAAATTTAGTTTTAATATTTGTATGCCTTTGACGTCAAAATGGCCTAGTGGTCAGAACATGTTTATCTTAACTGATGATTGCTTGTTTAAAACCTAACTAGCACAGTTGAGTTTTTAGTGCTTTATTTACGTTCAATTTCATTTCGTGCTCAATGATGGAGGAAAACATTGTGAAGAAACCAACATGTGCCGGCAGAAATTATGACAGAACACAAACCTGCTGTGGAGCAACATGGTGATTTAGCTCTTAACTTTCTCCTTAATAGGAAAGAAAGCCTTTACATACTACTGGGACATTTACAGACTGTTACTAACCTAATGCTAAATTTTATTTCTGTACAATATTTTTAGGAGCGATCATCAGCTGGTGCTGCTACAACATTAAGTGTAGGTACTAATGGGAGACTGACTGTAGGGACAGCACATGGACATCTCTTATCTTTTCATGAACAAACATTACGATGGGTTTGCGATAAAAATGGAGACAGTGGAGCTGTTACATGTTTAGCTTATAACCACGATAGTACTCGCCTTTTGGCGGGCTTTGCACGAGGTTTAGTGTATCAGTACGAAAGTATACGTGGTATAATTCTTCGTCGAGTCGTACTTGGGGGAGAAATTTGGGGTACATTGAGAGTTACATGGGCTGGGACATCTGGTCTGGCACTCGACACCGGAGGATCTGTTTGGCTTATAAAATTTTCAAGGCCCTTGGGAGTACGTTCTGCTAGAGTGTCCTGTCTGTTTTCGGGAGCCCGAGGTGAAGTCGTGGCCATGAGCGCTCGTGATGCTCGTATTTTAGCCCTAGCAACCCTGTCAAGGGTTATCATAGTAGCAGGAGGCCGAGCTGCCGGAGTACGCATGGATGGCCCTCCAGATGTGCTGCCTGTACTTGAGTGGTGTGAATCAGATGCTAGAATGCTAGTATGCGCACGTGCAAATATAATGCAATGGATTGCTATATCTTTAAGTGGATCATCAATTAACCTTCGGCCCGTTCAACGTGTGGAGCTAAAATCATTTCCGATATGGCTCGGTTGGCTAGGCGGTAGTCTCGCTATCTTCGATGTAGATGAAAACCTTCGACTGTGGGGTGATGATTATGATAAACCGTTAGACTTGTCACAAATAGAACCAGTATATTCATCTGCATTTTTCAAGGTGAGTTATAAGGTAACTTATTTACAAAACCAAATTATACTTTATAGAAATTGAGATGTTTTTGATAAATAAAAAAGCGTTTATCGTGGAGAGAATAGATTTTTGAAAATCAAATTAAATATATTGGTTTGAGAATATGCGCCTTAACAATGTATTAATATTTTGTTGACAAAACAGGGAGAATTTTAATGAATGCACACACAGAAGTTATTCTTAAAGTTGTAGGTATGATCTGTTATTTTTTTTATAGGTGCTTACCTCCTAGATGATAAATTACAATACAGTACTCATAGAAATATTTATCACTATTTTAAGGTGTTTTCCAAATTTAATTAAGGTTAGATACTCTACCCCACCGAACAATCTCCATCGTGTTTTCTCTACTCCATGTGACATTGGCGAAAGAATATGTGTACAATTGGCACAACTAAAAGCCACAAAACAAAATAAAGAAGAAGAAAGAAATATTTATTAAAACCAATATAACTTTTTTCTTTAGAAAGAGAATATGACTTTACAGAGATAGTTTGCGACAAGCAATGAATTATTACATTATATTTCTAAACAACAATATTTTTAATTATCAGAAAATATAACTTTTGCACAGGGACATTGGACAGACGGTCGTGTATCGCGCGCTATGTGCAAAGCGGGTGAAAGTGCTTTAGGAGGTGCTTGTATATCAGAAGGCACGTTATCCCTACTGGGACGTCGCGGTGTTGTTCGTGTAAAACCCCGGGACCTTCTAGCAAGGGCACAAGCATTTATAACATCCGGACGTTACACACAAGCTTTGAGGTTGCTCTGCTCATCCCAAAATTCTGAAACCAAGAAACTTGCTGTCGAATTTGTTGGAAATTTAGCAGACAGACCGCATATATTAAGCAATAAAAATATCGCAGTCCAGGTTGTCAAACTATGTCTCAAATATGATATGAAGTGAGTTATCCAAATGTTTTACAATAATTTTTTCAACGCTAAACCAGTTAGGCTGAATGAATAATTTTACAATATTTAAAGCAATGGATATATTTGCTTATAATTTTCAGCGACGAATTATGGAACTGCCTCTGGGAGAACTGTTCTGGGGAGCAGGCTTTTGTTGAGGCGCTGGGAGATGCCGCCGTGCGAGGTGATCTTTCTAACTCACCACCTTCACCAGATTTTACTCAGGTGAGAAAAGATGGATAAAATTGCAACTTATAATATTATTTTGCCACTAAATTTAAATAGCGTGGTAAGTCCTAACTGCAACGAGTTACTACAGCTCACATACACAGTCACAGTCTCCGTACACAAAAATTTAATGTAATTTTATATAGTGCATTTTTAGTTCATAACTTTAAATGTTTCACAAGTTGATAATTTAAGGCGTGATTGAGCGATTCATTTTAACGAAACAAGCTACGATGTGAACATTCAGGTTTTTACAAATCCCTTTGAGTATTTTTAATGTTTAAGAACAGCTCTGTGCATCGTCGCAAGCGCAAGAACCGGATATATGTATGTGAATCAAGTCTCATCGTAGTTAACGATAAACCAATTCGTGCATTTATGCAAATCTTTGAAATTCAATAACGTATCTTTTATTTTTTCATTTGTTAATGACGAATCATCACAGAAGTAAGAATGATTTGTCAGTTAACATTTTATTGATGTATCCACAGGATCTGATCGAAAAGCTAGCGGAGTTCGAGCCGGAGCTGGTGGAGCGCGTGGTGGCGTCGCTACCGCTGACGGCGCTGGACCCGCACCGCGCCAGCGTGTTCACGCGCGACCGCGGCCTGTGGCGCGGCGTCGGCGCCATCGCAGCCGCTCTAGGTTCGTGTACTCATTTTATACACGCTGGTATACCTCGATTCATGTCTGTTGGTCTAAATACCAGATAAGTCTGAACTCTCGAATGGTACAGCCGATTGAATTAGACTTAAGACATTGAATGTATATGATATTGTTATAATCTTATTGAATATTTTAAACCGTTATAAGATTCAAAATTTTTAATTTATTTGTCTTTACTTGACTTATCTTCGAACAATTACAGTAGTTTAGTATTAATGTTTACAACTATTTGAGAAAGACATCAGAAAAAATCGGCACTAAAAATTGCCTAAAAAATTAAATACTAATTTGAGTACATTCATTTGACATATATGTATAATTATGTAAGGATTTTTAAATAATTAAAATTAAACAAATGTGTAAGGGACTGTCCTGGTGCCTATTTTTATATTCCTAGTATTCTAGCGTAATGTGCACAGTTTGAGACCAACGCACTTACGTGAATCGAGGTATAACAGTAGTAAAACGTCCAACATAATATGCCCAGTTGACGCCCTATATAGAGTGTATACTATTCGGTGTAACATATCTACAGTTATATGGATGCCGATTAGCTATAATGTGTTAACCCACAAAAAATCAAATTCGGAGATATTGATGTATTCTGATTATGCATTACATATTTAATATTATTAAAAAAAATCAAGTCATTTAAATTAAATAAGTATGGAAAAAAGTGGCTTAATTTCATTATACTATTTATCAAAATAGAAAAGGAAATCTGGATATACATATATATATGTCTTTAAAGAAATTTATTTATAGAAAATTTGACACGTTTAGACGCCATTTTCACAATAAAGTCTGTGTAGCTTGACATAGTATTGCTTATCAGCGCCCATATAATATTGGTATAAACGGTCGTGTCGTCAGACGGGTGCAGCGGCGCGATGCGCGAGCTGGTGGCGCACGTGCAGCCGGCGTGCGGCGGCGCGGGCGCGGCGCGCTGCGGCTGCGCGGGCGGCGCGCTGCTGCTGGCGGCGGCGGACGCGCTGGCGGGCCGCGGCGCCGGCGGCCGCGCGCTGCCCGCGCACGCGCGCCCCTCCGCCCGCCACGACGCGCTGCACGCGCTGCTCGCCGAGGAGGTCAGTTTATATTTCGTTTATAATTCAATCTGAGCTGAGGTGGTCTAGTTGTTATAACACGTCGCTGTCAACCGATGAACGCAGGTTCAAACCGCCCCTAGCACCGTTTATCAAGTGGTAAATTTGTGTTACATTATGTTTTATTATAAAATTTATCTCGTGCTCGTCGTTGAAAGAAAACATCGTAACGAAAACACCTTGTACCGGAAGGACTTCTCATATACATATATCCGTCAACCCGCAGTGGAGCAGTGTGGTGGATTAAGTCAAATCTTCTCCTTAATAGGAGTGACCATTGCCCAGCCGTAGTACATGTACAGGTTGTTACTTTACTTTTTGAAGTTAAATTCAATACCTTTATTAGTGGCTTTTAGTTGTGAAAATTGCATGCACATTTTATTTCGTCAGTGTCGCGTGGAGTGGAGAAAAAACGATGGAGATCGTTCGATGGAGTCGAAGCTCCATAATGAATGGACCAATTTTGATGCTTTTTGAAAGTTGGTGTAATTGAGATAGTTCTTAGCTATAATTTATGAAGATCCGTTGATACTATCAGCTCTTTTCTAGTTGTTCTAGTTGTCTAATTGCCCCGAAATACATCGCATATTTTGTAAATTGAAATTTACATATTTTTTTTCAATGCCATAAAATCAATAAATATTTTTATTAATAAAGCAAAATATATTAAAATATAATAAACATCTCATCAAATTTGAATTTTAGCTTACTTATTATTAACTTATATTAAATTGTTTTAAAAAACTTAAAATCTTGATTTTTTTTCGGATTATTACTTTTCTTTTTTAAATCATTACAAGGTAAGGTTTGTCAACAATTCACCCATGATTGTAAATTTATTGAATATTCTCAGTCCTTATTTGATATCTTTAATCTACCGATATATTATTTAAAAATCAAAACTGACTGGCTAATATATTCACTGATTAATCGAACAACGTGGAGCCTAAACCCCCTGGGTCTAGGAATATATAATTTTGCACAAACATTCTCTAATTGTCGTAAGTGAGTACTAAGAAAAGATTTATAAAAATTCATCCTTTGAGAAATTAAAAAGGAGGTTGCAAGTTTGTTAGGTATCAAATTACACGCGAGGGAAGCAGCGGGAAACTGCTGGTGATATATAATTTTAAAAGTCAAATGTCACCTAACTTAATGTGAATCGACCAATGGTCGCAGAGCGACGGGCGCTCGCCGCTGCGCGTGCTGGTGCGGCACGACACGGCGGCGGCGGTGCGGCTGCTGGAGCAGTGCGCGCGCGAGCCGCCCTTCGCCGGCCCGCTCGGCAAGCAGAACCGCCTGCGCGTCGCGCGCGCGCTGCTCGCCTGCACTCGCGACCTGCAGGTGAACGCTCCCCCTTTTTTGTAACAAGATAAATTCATTGGATGCTGATAAACAATTAATTTGTTAAGCCAAAAAGTCAAATTCGGAATTATTAATGTATTCTGATGTGTCTTGTTAACATATTTAACATTATTCAAATATTTTCAAGTTATCCAAACCAAATAAGTACGGAAAAGGCCGCGGAAAGGGTTTCAAATATTGAAAATGGAAAAGATTTCGAATATTGAAGTTTGTTCCATATTTTGCAATAGGTAACAATCCTTAAATAAATTATTAATTTAAAAAATCAAAAATCCGACAAGCAAGACAACCTGCAGTCAGCAGTACTGTATCAGTCGTAAAAAATGTTACCAACTTTAAATCATTATATATTATAAACGGTAATTCTGATTGAAAAATATATAAGAAACCTAAACATTTTCAAAATACGCCACTTGACATAGTTCGTCGTTTTTCATATTTTTCTTTTTCACATTATGGCGTCCAAAATCGGCTATTATGATTTTTACAATTTGTTTTTTTACTACAACATTCAATTCAATCAAACGACGCGTCATTTATCAAAATCGAGCGCGTATGGACTAAATAGTGCCATAAAGATACAAACACCAATACATACTTAGGCTGATAAACATATAACCCTTATTGGGATGAAACGGAATAGTACGTAAGGAAATGACGGAGGGGGGGGGGGGGGGGGGGTAAGGCTTATGGCTCTCACCGTACGAAACGTAGTTATGATAGCTTTACGCCGATTTTCTGTGAGAGTAAGGTACTGCGCCAGTCGATCCTGTACAATGGCTGTAATCAGTAGGTACAACTAGGCTCTACCTCATTCATAGCCGGCTCCGAGCAGTTGTCCGGGCCGTTGAGTGTTACAGGGTGCCGCACGCACCAAATGCATAACTTTAGTTAATTTTATAACTATTTCTATCAATCTTCAGAAAAGGTCAATTCAGCATTGTTAAGTAGCGTAATGTATATTAATTAATTTTTACAAATTTATCTCCTCGGAGTTATCGAAGTATAACAAAAACATCCATCATCACATCCCAACATGCCTTATAAACTTTGACGTTTATAATATTAGTAGGACGTAAAAAGGCGCCAAAGGATTCAGTCTCCCGGGGCGTTTAGATGGTTAGGGCCGGCTCTGACCTCAAATAAACAGTATACAATCTGTGGAGGAACTACCAGTACGCTGGAGACTAGAGCGGCAAATTTGGGGCTCCTTAGTGGGCATATCTATTATCGGAATATGATTGTGAACTAGGGTGTCGAATTGTAGAGTCGACAAAAATTGAATAGTCTACAGGCGGCAACAGGCAGAAGTTCCATTGATAAAAACCTATGTTTGGCGAATTCGGTAAACTTCTTTAATGTTTTTATGTTTATAAAATATGGCTTTATGCATTTACTGAACGCTCTTTCTTGCAGGCCCTAAGGTTAGCTGGGAGAAAAGACTATAGCTTTAAGCTCGTCTTTTGCTCAATGTATTTTTAATAATTGTGCAATAAAATAAATAAATTTCATATTAAATAATAATGTGCCTAGTATTTTCCCGGTTATACTAGGGTCTGCTTATTATTCTAGTCCATATATTGACATGTTACTTATTGCTACACAGGGGGATTGCCATCCGAACTCCGCAATCCTGTGATTGCGGTGGGGAGAAACTCCCAGACCTAGGAACAAAATTTGTACAAATATCAGTATTAGATTTGGACACCCTGGCGGCCTCGCTACACACAGCATCTGTTTTATTAACCAACTTTCAAAAATGAAGGTTCAAATCGTTGGGGACTATTTTTTATGTATCACAGATTACTTGAAATCGACTGGACAGCTTTGATTAATTCTTTTTGTTTGTAAAGGTATCCTCTCCCATTTGTCCCATGGAATTTTCATATTTTTAAAATCAAAAGAATTGGAATAAATATGTCAATCCAGTAAACTAAATTAAGTATTTCGAAGTTTCCTCTTTTTTCAAGTCTTGGTACTGTATCATACTAGCTTTTGCTAGAGGCTTCGCTAGATATAAACCCAAGTTGGCCGTAATCAAATTACTATTCTAATCTAATAAATTTACATTTCGTGAGGCAAAAAACCCATGAATATTGATCCAACTGACCCAAAAGGACGATAATGTTTTTTGCAAATATGTGAGTGTTTTTACGACAAGCTTTGTATAAAATTTTATAATGTAATCAAATATTTGAGTTTGATTTGAACACTAAATAACTTCAAAAACTAAATTTAGATTTTATGCTTAACTAGCTGTCCTTTGCGGTTTCACGCGTTTATGGTTACTACTTCGTTATGAGTCGTATCGTGATGTAAAATAGGAATATAACCTTCCTCAAATAATAAACTATCTAACATAAAAAAGATTTTTTAATTCGAAACAGTAGTTCCTGAGATTAGCGCGTTCAAACAAACAAACTCTTCAACTTTATTATATTAGTATAAATTGGCCTTGTTGGCACCGACAAAAAAAAATCATAATTTTAAGTAAATTATGAGAAACCTAATAATGATTTTCTTAACTCCCTACTAATCGATACCCCACTCGAAAATGTTCATCGGTTTTCATATTTTTTTTTTTATTTTCAAGTTATAGCGTCCAAAATCGGCCATTTTGATTTTTATAAATTTTTATACTTTCTATGACATTCGCGCCATCATGTTGTAACAAACGACATGTCATTATTCAAAATAGACCCACGCGTTTGTTCTTAATAGTGCCACAAACATACCCACATACATACATACAATGGCTGATAAACACCTTAGCGTCGCGCGGTCGGGTAAAAACCGGTAATCTTACAACTAAAAAGTTTTTTTTAGACAAATTAACTAAACTATAAATTTGATAATCACTATTGGTTCAGAACCACAAAAGGAAAAGTTGATACAATAATTTAGTATTATGCAAATATTTTTTAAAACATGACACACACATTTTTTTATTTGGATAATAGAGATTAATGAAATGAATAATTAAATACCCAATGATTACTTTCGTATATTATTTAGTTAATTTGTGATCATGATTAATGATTAAATGCATATTAGCGACCCACCACAGCTTCGAAATGTAATTTTTATGATATCACATTACAAATCTTTAAAATTCTCAGTTTATTTCCACTATAACATGCATGTATTAACAAATAAACCTTTCTCTTGAATATTATTGATGAAAACCGCAATCGAAACCATAGCGTATTTTAAAAGATCTTAAGTGTACGGATGGCAGAAAGTCCTTTATATTATATAAAGATATTGTTATAATTAATCTTATTATTTTTCGTCTAAGTATGCTATGTTAGTTTACTTTCTAAGCAAGTCAAGGAAAATACAATCAGCCGTCAGCAATGCTACCGTAACTGATTTTTACAAAATATATAATCAAAACTATTTCATAGTTAGCGAACAGCAAAATATGACATCTGTTTATCAGTTTTTCGATAACTTTAGAAATATACTATTTTATAGTTGTTATTTGTTTCTTTATAAATTTTAGCTAATTATACACCACAAGTTCCAGTAAGTTATGGTTATTTCTTTTTTTAGGAATCGGAAAGACGCGTTGAAATTATAGAATTTATCGCTGGGCAAATACATTCAGGCGCATTACCACTCGACCAAGAAGTAATAAAAAATTTGCAAGAGTTAGTATCAACTACTGACGGAGAGCGAGCAGATCGGGCGTGGTTGGCTGTACTTACACGAATACGAACTCAACGGGACCAAATGCTTTTGCAGTACAGAGATGCTATACTCCGACCACGCGTTCTGTGGCGAATAGATTCTATGCTTGATCGCCATGACGAAGCTCTCAAGGAATTTCTTGATATTCAAAATCCATCCGATCAAGACATCGACGAATTCTTTGAGTACCTTAGAACGAGAGTAGAGAGCGATGCCGAGACTAGGAATCGAATACGACCATATTTTCCTGCACTTGCTGAGTTACGACCGCGATTAGCAGCAGCTCTGTTAAACGAACAATGTAATGATTCAATCGATACTATTTTAGATAGTTTAAGTTCGAAATGTAAAATAGAATTCGGCGAATGCCTACTAGAAATGGGCCGTCTTCGCGGCGATGCTGCAGCAACATATTTACGGAATTTGGGCATATTGCGACCCAAAGATGTCAAGGATTTTTTAATAAAGAATCCAGGAATCATACGGCCGGAGGACGCTTTGAGTATCGTGAGGGAGCTCAAGCTGCAAGAGGCGGAGCCGGGTTGCCTGGAAGCCGCCGGCGACTATGCGGGCGCTCTTGAGGCTCTTCTACGACTGATATCATCGACCGAAGACGAGAATATCAAAGCAAACCTAATTAGCGAGGCGAGCGGCCTGTGCCTGAGGGTCGCGCCAACCGTGCCTCCAAACGCGGCGGCCGACATGTGGACGCGCCTTCTCCGCAACGTCGGCGCCGTGCCGCCGGCGCTGCTTTTCGAGGCCATCGCGTTCCTCCCGATCGAGGAGCTGGTGGTCGAAACCTGCGACTCATCGAAGGTCGCCCTGACCATACTGGCGGGCGGCGCCGGACGGCGGGAGGTGTGGCAGTGCGTCGCGCGCATCCTTCGGCGCGAGTCGCACGAGGCACTGGCGCGCGCGCTGGCGGCGGCGCGGCGCGGGCTAGCAGTGCGCGGGAGCTGCCGACGCTGCCAGCGACCGCTGGGCGCGCGGTCGGGCGTGCGTACGGCGCACTGTGCGCGCGCCTTCCACGCCGACTGCGAGGCGGAGGCGAGCTGCGTGTGCGGCCGCCGCTCGCCTGCCGCCTCACTGACGCTGCCGCCGCTGGCGCGCCGCCGCCAGCACGCACCGCAGGACTACGATCTCCAGCTGGTGGCACCGCCGCGTCCCGACTTCGAAGGCGTCGTGTGATCTCGGATACTCCTCGGAACCCCTTGTGACCGGTGCTCTATTTACACATACGTATTTATTAAATTATAATATGTTAATAGTTTCTTTATTTCCTCCTGATCCTGTATTTTTAAAGAGTTTACAGTGCTGCTTAACATTACGCTTAACTCTGTATATTCATTTCCAAGTTTCCCTCTTTAAATATCGCATGATTTTCGTCATTGAAGCTGGAACAATGATATTAGGCGACACTACAAAACGAAGGGCTATTGATAAACGATGACAGGCGTATTCAAAGCGGTGCGACGACGGCACGCATTCGCGCCGTGACATTCCGCGCCGCGCCCCGCGCTCTGAGTCACGTAGAGCACTTCAAAAGGTGTCGCCTGCTTGTTGTTTCCGCGCCCCGCCGCATGACATTCGCTGACGTATAACGCCTGGTAACATTCCTGGTTTGATTTTATAGTAGTGAAATCCCTCAAAACTTTAGTTATATATATTTTTTTTTTTTGACAAATATGGATGGAACACTGTTATAGCCGCCCACCTGGTTTGGTATATATTTTGGTAATTGGTTAGATTTGAGTACGGATTAGTGGCCTAACATGAACTAAGTTAAATGACTCCAGGCGTGCCTTACCGTCAATAAAGTGACCTGTGCTTCTTGTAAGAAATTTTAAACACAATCGTTTGAAATAGTATGTTAATTAAAACAAAAAAAATTATTTAACAAGTATATGTTATTTATCTATTATTGTATATATATTTAATTTATTTTATATTAGTTTGATAATATGTATGTATGTATAGTTCAATGTAATATATGTATATCTTTATATTTATTATAAATAATTTACGTATCTGTTGTTATTTATTTATAATATATTTTACATATATCACTAAATGTGCACGCCTACTAAAAATTTCTCTTGTACATTTCTGGGTTGGCTGGCAGAAAATGCTGTAGTAGCGTTAAGTCCGCCCTTTGTACACTGTTATCTTTGTGCAATAAAAAAAAAAGTAACAGCCTGTGAATACCCGACTGCGAAACAACGACCTCCTCTCCTAGTATTGAGAAGGGTAAGAGTTAAATCCACCTCGTTGCTTCACTGCGGCTTAGAGGATAAATGGCGGAAATTAAAATAAATGATCATTAATTTGATTTTTTTTTTAATGTCTTTATTAATATAAAAAGTATTTTATACCAGACAGTAGTCTTTTATTTTAGTTTGGTATACCTTGTTACACGTGTGTTGGTTTGAATATGATTTATAATTTTTTATATCTTTACTTATTTTGTAAATATACACATCCCGGAACGAAAATCACGAATTTTCGTATTTTCAAAATCCGATATAAATTGCACTAAAAATGTTAATGTATTATCTTAACACATTAATTTGACATATAATTATATAAGAGTCATTTAATACTAAAACTTTACATTGCATTTAAGACGGTTCTGGTGGCTAATTTAGTTGTCTGCGTAGCGTCATGCTCATAGTTCAGACCACACTTACGTGAAACTACCATTATCATTATCATATTGAATGTTTATTGTATAGTTTTAAAAGTAAGGATTTGACGTGAAAATTGAACAAATTTATTTAAATTCCTAAAACAGGAAATGCCTGCATTTAAAGCTTATTAAAATCAACACAAAATCAGCTAACAGAAAATATTTATTGCGTTTTATGAAATACCATCTAATAGTCGCGGTTATGTAATATATATATAATATTTGCAATTTCTCAAATTTATAAGTAAATTTTTGATCGTGTGTAGTGAAACTCTATCATATTTAAACCTATTTATTTTATCTTTAAAGTTACAATAAGCACTGCAATCATATAGTATTGTGTTTTACTATCTTTACATAAAATATATTTTTAAATAGGTATTATTAATATAATTAAAGGTTGCGACTGTTTATTTAAATTAAATTGTTTATAGATTTTTAATAACAGTAATAGAAGTTACCTTAATTCTTATAATTTTACTTTAAATACTTCACATATGAATTTAAATAATACAAAATCAAAAACGTTATAAAGATTTAAGACTTTTATTAAATCTAATATCTAAAATAATTTCGTTTTAGACTTTAAACATACAATTTAACACACATAATATTAAAAGAAATAGCAACATTTTAAATATAGTTTTCATAATGCCGTCATTACACGCAAGTGCTTCATACGAAAAAACTAGCCCTATCATATTAATGAAAACTATAAGAATACTTTTCTCTTACGAAATGACTTTAATCGAAACTTAATTCTCGACAAGTTTGCAAATAATTGGTTGGTAAAATTAGACCACTCTTGAGATCACACTGCATCTAAGTAGTGTTGCCCAAATGCAAGAACAAGACGAGACTTAGCCAGTCTTGGTCTTGGTCTTGCGCCCATACACCTGGTCTTGGTCTTGGTCTTGGTCTTGCGCTCCCGGTCTTGGTCTTGGTCTTGGTCTTGCAGCAAGAGTCTTGCAAGTCTTGCAATTACCTATTAGTCTATTACTATTTATTAAAGTTTACTTTAAATGTTAGAAAAACGTATTAGAATTGGAACTTGGAACATTGTGAGCTTGAATTAACATAGCCATAGTAAAGATCAAGCAGATTAATAAATAACTGAAGATTTGATAAGAAATTCGAAAAATCAACTGACCTATATGTCGTTTTCATGGAAGTAACTGTTTCTTAATAAACATTTATGATTTATAAGCTTACATTTGCTACAACATGTAAAAAAAAAATTAATTACAATAACTTGACTGTATTTTAAAGAACAATACTTATCTGTCTAGAAAGAGATTGAACCCTCAACTTATAAGAAATTTAATAAAAGAGTTTTACGATTTATCATTTATTTGAATAAAAAATAAAATACAACACAAATCAACAGCTTTATCATTAGGTTATGATACTTTATATCAATTTTTTTGACCAAGAATTAATACAAAGTAACCATCTGGCTGACTCATCACTTAACCTATTTCTATGTTTTCTAATTACTAATGATGCGTTAGAAAATAATCTCTCAGCAGGTACTGAAGTTGCCGGTATTGAGAGAAAATCACGAGCCATTTTCGATAAAATCGGATACTCTGTCTCATGCGTCCTCCACCAATCTAAAATGTCTTCCGAGCTGGCAGTTCTTGGTTTTCTCAGGTACTCCTCCAACTCGTCTATCACTAAGCCTTGAAGACAAGATCCAGATGACGTCGAGGGACATTCATAGAGTTTATCAAAGTCTATTACGTCTTCATCTTCATCACATACTTTATTTTCTTTTTCTGGTAATTCCAGAGATTTGTTCAGTGAGTGTAGACTTTTATATTCTTCATAAAGTTCATTGAACTTGCGCAGACTTTCTGTTTTAAGTTGCTTCCCCCACATTGTCAGGTCAAAAGTCTGAGCCTTATGCCTTGGGTCTAAAATTAAAGAAGTACAATAAATCCAGTTGCTCTTCTTGTAATGTTTAAGCATTTTGTCTCGAGCTGCTTGGAAAGCTAGAATGAGCCTTTCATCCACTTCAGATCGATTAGGTTTCTCATCTAACTGTTTTACCATGGATTCAATTTTATCTAGCAAGAGATTGAATGATACAATGACTAGCGGTAATGTAACATATTTGTCTCCACCAAGTTTTGTACTTAAAAGTTTAAAATTTATTAGAAATTTATGTAATTTTTCGAGTACCTGCCATTCATTAGCTGTGATTTGAAAATCATTTAATTCGGTGACAGAACTGCACAATATGTCAATGCCCGCTCTCACTTTTAAACCAAATCCAATCATATCATGTGTGGAATTCCATCTCGTTGGACAGTCAAGAATGGCATTTAGATTTGATGGCACGCCAGCTGCTTCACAAGCAGACTGAAACTTCTTCTTCACTATCTCACTTCTTTTTATTTTACTGGAAATGCTGCGTAACTTTGTTACAGATGTACGCGAGTCAGCAATATTTGGTGCAGATTCTTCATCTTCCTCATCCTCAGTTTCGTCTGCATAGTCTTCGTACTGCTGATCTTGCGCGTTAGTGTCAGACTCACAGTGTAATGCTAAGGTCTTTAATAAATCTTGTACACCAAGGTTTAAAATGTGAGCAAAGCACCGGAAATGTTGATTGTCTGAATCAAAGTGTTGCGGCAGCAGTTTGCTCAGTTCATACATAAATTTGGTATTTGCAGTTGCGTTGTCGACCGTGATACCTTGTATTTTATCAATTATGCCATATTCCAATAAACATTCATGGAAAATCGTTGCAATATCTTCCCCAGTATGTCGACCGCGTGATGGTATAAAATCAAGAACTACAGATTGATACTTCCATTCGTTGTCTATATAATGAATAGTAACCCCGTAGTAACTCCTACCAGCAATTGACGTCCACCCATCAATGGTAAAAGACATTTTAGATGATAATTGTTGAAGTCGTTCCTTGAGATTCAATTGGAGCTCTTCAAATCGCTCTTTGACTTTCCTTCTAAGTGTAGACCTTTTAGGAAACACCATATTAGGGCAAATACGTCGAAAATATACTTGTGTAGCTTCGTCATCGAAAAATGAGAAGGGAAGATATTTTTTCACCACCCAATCAACTGTAGCTGTCGTGATGTTGTCACTGCTGTTTTCCGACTGAAACAAAACAAGAAATCTTGTGTTATTATTTAAAACATACTAGGTTTGAGCGTATAAGAGGAGGAGGTTTGTTGTTGTTAAATCGAGAAAATCGTTAAATTGATATTTGTTATATTAAGGTTGCACTGTACTGTAATTTACCAAAATAAAGTACTTAGTTGTTACTGGCCGATTCAATGAAAATATGGGTGTTAGTGGTGTTTTCATCTAGAAACTTCATCTTTCATCGTTGCGACATATTAAGTATGTAATTATCGTCTAAAAAATATTTTAGACGATAATTACATACTTAATATGTCGCACCCCTAGATGAAAACACCACTAACTCAAAAATACTTACGTAAGTTAATGGCGTTTTTGAAAGTATCGCATGAATAGCTACGCGGAGTTAAAATTCTTTTAACTGTTAAAAAAATATTCTTACCTGTCCACTTCTTCCAGCGGTTACTAAAAAGCTTGTGATATCTCCACTTAATTTTGGTTTAACAGGAAGAAATATTTCTGATTCCTTTTTGTGGAAAGATATTAGATGTTTCCTTAAGCCTGAAGTGTTTCTGTTTTTCATTTTTATTTCAATCTTTTTATGTTGGCACAATTTACAGAAGGCAGTTTGGGATGCATGAATTATTTCGAAAAACTCTTCAAATTTGCTTTTGGGTCTTTTAGATCTGTGACTCAAACTCTCGTTACTCGGACTAGAATAATTTGAATCTTCGTCACTCATATTAAATTGTACACGTGATACGTTTTTAGAAAACAACGAGAATTAGTAAAAACAATTATTAAGTTAGACTCGAAGCACAGCTCAATTGGAAATGACTGGAATTAAAATAATTCCTTTATTTATAGTACGTTTCCTTGCTTTCTACCGCGCCGCCTCGCCACGTGCCGGCTCTATGAAAAGGATGCCGCCGCAAATGAAACAATGCCGCGTGCGGCGTACAAACACACACTAAATATTACCTACTTGTACAGACGCGACGCGTGAATAAAATATATGTAAAGAATTAGTGCCAATCACTATTCTTTACATATAAGTGAATGTTTTGGCGTACATCTATACTAATATTATAAAGCTAAAGAGTTCGTTTGTATGTTTGATGACAGAAGTTTTAAAATAAATAAATAAGTTCTGAACGTCACTATACCTCCAAAGTTACTATTCCTCGTGGACGAAGTCGCGGGCACAGCTAGTAAATACTTACTCTCATCATCTCTCTCAGAGATATTCGGGCTGATAAGTAATACAAAACTCTTATCGCAGGCTTTTTATTTTATTAGTAGATAAGTACCTACGCTTTTTATATTATTTTATTAGTTTTGTAGAATTTTTTTACACGTTTCAAGTATATTTAAAAGCGGCTACAATATTTATTAAACGGGTGATATTTGAACACTTTTTTGCTATTTTTTCTTTTAAAAACTTAAGAAATATAATGACTAAATGTACAATAATAGTACCTAAGTAATTAGTTTAAAACCATATAAGTAATCAATATTATAATATATACTTACTAGAATGAATTAATATGACATCTACTACCTATCCTTACCATTTTATCCTAATCATAATACTACTTGCGTGATCAGTATAATGTATTCATTTTCATTCTAAGCACTCTGAAACTTATTTATTCTTTGGAACACCTGTAGGTACTCTTAAAATTCGAAATTATTTTGCATGAGTATACCTACGCCCTATGGCGGCAATCAAATAGTGTCAAATGTTATGATTTCGGCGTGGCGGCAACGATTGTTTTAGATTTCAAAAGAAGCCGCCGGCGCGTGTATCATAACCATGTACTTCCGAAAAGCGGCAAATTTCTTTGAGAAGTAAGTACAAAACCTTTGATGCTGCATTATCAAAGTGCCGATGGTTAAAACATAACTATGCATGCACTCAGTTTGATTTTAATAGATATTTTAATAGATATGTTTATGGTATTAGTCGTAATGCGCATAGGTCCAGTTTTTCATATTTTTTGATACAGTTTTTTGCGTCTCATAGAATTCCTAAGCGTACCTACCTATACACCGAACTGTTACACCTAACTACTCAGTGAAATAGCGCTAAGTCCTAGCTGCAAGACGCAAGAGTCTTGCAGGCTATGTCTTGTTCTCGCTCAAGTCTTGCACGGTCAGTCTTGGTCTTGGTCTTGCTAAAAATACGCGGTCTTGTTCTTGGTCTTGGTCTTGCAAAAACGCAAGAACAAGACCAAGACTGCAAGACCAAGACTGAATTTGGGCAACACTACATCTAAGCAATCTAACTGCGCCATGATGCCTGTGTATTATAATATGCAAACTTGTTAAATATTTAGTTACGTCTAACTAAGTAATCATTAAACACACAGTTATAGAGTAAAATAATTGAACTTCAAACTATATATAATATTACTATAATTATCTATAATATGTTTTTCGAGAAGGCTAAATTTTTCACACATGTTATCCAACTATACGAGACTAAAATAAGTGTTTACTATTACATATACAATATGTGAAAAAAACAACGTTGTTCCTGTTAGCCGCGTTATCAGAATAGACATTTAAACTCAGAGTAACAACTTAATTGATAAAACTCTTTAATGTGAATTAAATATATAAAAATAATAAAAACTAAATATACTAAAACAATATCATTTCTAATGTGTATAAAATGTTTATAGCCTCTGCAACGATAATGACAAGTACAATACCATACATGAAGAGAGAGACATACCATTTAGTTCACTTAATTTCAATGCGATCAATTGTATGCAAGTTTTAAATTATAAAGTAGGTATGTAACATGCCAATGTTTAAAATTGTAAACTTTTGGATCATTCAATCTACCGCAAAAAAATAAAAACCTATTGAATTATTCATCAAAGTATGTTTAATGCAACAAAAATTTATTTACTACAATAACGTGTTTTTAAACTGTCATTCTTTGAAAGACCAGCAAGTGGTCGAAGAACGGGGTTTGCTGTGTCATTGACATTGGTAAAAATTTATCCTTACTAATGACACTATCTATAATCCATTTTCCTTTCGTTGTCTTATTTGGTAAATAAACACTTCCTGAAACGATTATTAGTATTTTTTGAACAATTACACTTTCAATTTAATGTTTTTAACTATTTAAGACACACATCCGATATTATTAAATATTATTATCCGATATTAATTATTTTAATTAATTAATTAATGATTCAAATACTTATTTAATATATAAAATATATATTTAATATATAAAATCGAAATATTTTTGAAATTAAATTTAACAGATAAATTTATCATAAACTAGACAATTAGACATCTCAACATTTTTGTCTTTGAATTATTGAGATTGGTCATGTTAATGAAACATTGAAATTTTAATTAAATTTTTATTTAAACTGAACTTTTTGAATGACACCAAAACACTTAAAAGATTTTATTCATAAAGTTTATATCACTTAAACCGAAGTTAAAGGCATTTATTTTGAAACTAAAATTAAATGAATTGCAAAAGAGTCCCAGTACGAATCTGGATAATAATTTAAAAATAGTTCATTATATTATTTCTAACCCAATTCTTATATTTTAAATTTTTTATTATAATGTCATATAATACTAATATTTTTTTACTATAAAAATGATTCAGTTCAAAATTCTTTCGATAATTTCCCATCTCTGACTATTGCCACTTGCTAGTAGTATTTGTTTACTAAATAAACAAGTACAGAAAAATACACTACACTACTACTAAATGTACATAATACGATACAGGATTTTTATTCTAACCATTCCAACTATTTTTAAAAAAGAACCTATCGAGTTTCTTGCCGGTTGTTTTCGGTAGAATCTACATTCCGAACCGGTGGTAGCTGGTAGTTTTTTATTAATTAAAAAATGTATTGTTCGTTTTGACGATTCGAATGTGCTTGTAAAAGTTTATTTCCATAAAATATATTTTCATTTTGAACCAATGGTTTTGATTCTAATTTTTCTAAAAGGAAGTAACTGCAAATTTAATTTTCTTTAAATTCGGTCTCAATGTTGTTTTAATAAATTTTCGCTATTCCCTATAGGTACAGATTTGGCCGAGCCCACCTAAAAGTTCACATTATTTATGAAGATCTATGTATCCTTTTATATGCGTTTCTACAAGGAACAACGGAGGTTTTGTTACACGTTATAATTTATTATAGTAATCTAATAAATTTTAATTACAATATTATACCGCGTACTTTAAAAATAATTTATTGTACGCTAATTTAGATCGATTTATTTTGCGTTTCAAGATAAAATATATTACCCATATTGTACTTACTACAATATGTTTTTACAAGAGTTATACTTACGTGCAGCTAATAAATGCTACGTCTCAACAGAATTCGTACAAAAAATATATATAATATAAAATAAAATGCAAAAATAAACCATCCAAAAGTAATATTTGATTCAGTTATTTTAACTGAATAATACAGTCAGTTATCAGCAATTAGAACTGTAATAAATTGCCGACTATTTAAATAGACTGTTAATGTGTTTTGTATTTACATACGTAGGTATATTATTGTATTTTTTTAATTCGAAAAATTAACAAGATTTTTAACGACATTCGTATTACAAAACTTCTTATCACGACTGTGATAAATCTTGTAGAAGACAAAAACAGATAATTTTACAAAAAAATGTAAAGTGCATATTTTTATTTATAAATAACTTTTTCTTTGTAATTCTATGACTTAAACTAAAAATGGAGTCTTATAATTAGGTCAATGATAGGTATATCCTCTACCGTATGACAAATATATTACGAATTCAAATTAACGCAACCCTCGCACGTTTTTGATATCAAATTGTGCAATTAGAAATAAACGATTATAAACTATATATTTTCTTATTTCAGATAGTAATAAAAAAAAATTGTACATAAAAATTCTAAAGTACTGAAGACTAATTTAGAATTTTCAAATGTCTGTATAATGGAGCAATGAAAAGATGTATTAACCAGATCCATGTTCTTTGGCTAAATATATACAACGTAGTCACTTCAATTAACAAATGTTTTATAATGTGATACTTATATTAATTTATAATTTATTATGCAAGTCGTGACGATATTATTAGAACAAATTAATCTATAGATTTTATTATTATTTTGAATGAATAAACTTGTCTGAGATCTATTAATACCAAAGGACTTTAATGTACTTTATGTAAACATTTCCGCTTTATAATAAAATTAAATACGACAATTAATAAATCTAACCATTAAGAATGCTACGAATATTCACATTCACATAAGCGAAAAATTCACATCAAATAAATCTTAAAGAAATTTTATAAGCATTATCTTAATATTGGCGATAACCATATCTGGTCTAAGAATTCTTAAAAATTGTTGATCTGAATTAAAAACTAGTATACTCAAAGCTCCAAAATATATGTAGGTCTCGAAATGAATTATCGTTTCGATAATTCGAGTAAATAATATCTTTAGACATCAAATATTCACACATACGCAGTAATTAAACTCCATTGTTTTAAACAAAACTTAAAAATATTCAGTATCAATGAAATAAACAAACTTTTCGAAATATTCCTTGTGAGAAACTACACGATCCGTTGCATATATATTTATATAAACAAAAAGTAATGCACAAAATTTGTACTGTGCATCATAAAAGCTAAAAGAGCGATTTATTTATTTTTTTCGTTAAATATTACTCTGCATTATCATACCGCACGCTGAAACAAAGAAAAAGAAAACTATCAATTATTCGATTTTTTTTTCAGTGTGAAATATGTTGATCAATTGATATCATGATAGTGATATTTTGGATAGCAAAACTAAAAATTTGTCGTTATCCAGTGACAGTTTTGTACATATACTCAACAGTGTTGTGTTTAAATAGAGTGATTTTAAAGATAAAAATTCTTACTTTAACTAACCGATTTTAATACAATTACGATTTTAAACAAAAAATTCACATTAAAACAATAAATGCGACCTAAGGCTTCTTTTTACAGATCTTGTTTTTAAAAATAATAAATACTAAAAAATGGTTAAAAACAAGGAATGCGCCTATGGAACAAATAATAATAATAATGTTGGTTCTTAGTTTTTATCTTTATTGGGTATAGTTGAAGTAGAATAGTAGTTCACATACAATGTTTTATTATTACAGTAACTTGTCATGGGTTATTGTAAAAGCACAAATTACTAATTATAGGAGCACATTAAGTAATATTTATTAAGGGATGAAATATAATTTATATAATAGATAGGCTTCAACAATAACCCTGAAACATACTCTTTTAAATATTTAAATCAAACTACCGTTGACGTTGACCCCTACGCTTGCTAAGCCGACGACCCGACGAGGGATCTTGTAAAGTAAAACGATTAGTTGTTTCTGGTGCCACTCTTAGATTCCTAGAATCCGATGAACGTGCAACCTCCACCTGTGAGTTAACAAATATAATAAATAAATTATTCCATATACATATGTACTGTCAGAAGTTTTATATGACAAAAATGATGCGATCGTTGTGCGAATTTTCGAGTTATATATACGCACAATTTCCCATTTTTTAAATTAAATTTAACAAAACTTTTGTTATAAAGGAAACTAATATATATTCTAATTATTATAATATCTGTTTATTTGTGTGCATTTTATATAGAAAAATGAGTTTTCAGCATTATTACAATTGTTTTCAAATTACCTTGTCCATGAATTTTTTTATCAATTCAGGGCAATTTAGATTGCTTTCAGGTTCCCAAGAATCAAAGTTGCTAGACCACCCTTTCCAATGAATAAGAAATTCTCGTGCACCATTCTTTTTATGATGTACTTCAAGAATACGTTCCACCTGTAAATAAAACCATATCTTATTTGATTTAAACATCTTATTTGTTTTTATACAAATTGTGCATTTTATTTTTAACTGTATATTTTTTCGAAAATCTAAGTGCAGGTCAAAATGTGTCCGTAAATTGGCGATAGTCTCCTAAGAATGTTTGTTAAATGTTGTAGCTGCAACAGTTAAGCTAGTCCTTATTGTACCATGTAAAAAATCCACTATGTATATTTGTAGTAAGTTGCCACATATTATAAGTAAGATCAAATAGAAACTACCAAGAGAAAACCAAACCACCAAAGAAATTCGTCGAGGTAAAGAACGAAACTTTTCTTTTTTTTAATGGCTGATGGCTTTTCATTTTTAATGATTTGTTACTATAAGTTTTCATATATTAAAAAAGGAACGGTGGTAGAAAGAAATTGTATCAATTACAATATCAATTTTGTTAACAAGTAAAAAACTTAACAGTAATTTTTTAATACTAATGTTTTTGGTCAGTTTTTCTTTTTCTTTCATTATTTGCAAACGAGCTGTCGCTTAGTAATCATCGCCACCCATGAACACTTACAGTTACAGAGGAAACACAAATGGATTACCAGTTTAAAAAGAAATAAATGATGAAAAAGTTGATGAATGAGGAAAATAATTGGAATTGTGTTCTAACTAGAATATCGGTAAACATGGCTGTAGTGAAAGCAATTACTATGGACGAGGTTAAAATAGCTGTGCAAAGTATGAAGAACGATAAAGCAGTTGGACCAGACGGCGTTCCAACTGAGGCGTGGAACGTTTTAAAAGTGGATGGATGGAGGTGGTTAAAAATTTATTCCCCATAAAAATTACAATCTCACAAAACTTGTATTCAATTTTACTCTTTTGTAATAACTTATTCTAATTCCAACACTAATGTTGCATTATTTTAATAAAAAATAAAAAATAATTTATATATTCCTTAAAACATAATTGTCTTTTAACTCATGAAATTAATTTAAAAAATAAAATTTGTTTAAAAGCCAAGAGAACAATTGTAGCATAATTATTTTATAATTAAATAAAATTACAAGCAATATATAGCAAGCAAGTTTAATAAAAATAGATACCTATTTCTCAAAAAAATTTTTTACTGCTAATTCATCCCAGTTCAATTTTGTTTTGAACTTACCTCATATTCAGCATTTTCATCTGCATTTTTATCATCCCATACTGTTTTAGTTTTTTTGGCAGGTGACTTGCTCTCTTTTTTTGTCCCTTTCCTTTTTTTGCTACTCTTGGGGGTGTTCTTAGAATTTTCTTTCTAGTTTAAAAAATTATACCCTGTGTAATCTTATAGTAATGTAGTCAAAGAAGCTTGCTACTTCAAATTATTTTAAAGTAAACTATCTATTGAATGGATTAATATAAATTTACTTACTTCTTCATTGAATTTTTGAATCAAGTCAGGGCATGATAAAGTGTTAGAAGGCTCCCATGTATCACTATCTGCAGAATAACCCTTCCAACGAATTAAGTAATGCAATTTCCCTTTGATTCTTTTAGAATCAACTATTTTCTCCACCTGTGAAATGATTAAATATACAAGAATAATGTAGTAACTTTATAATAAATAATCATGTCTTTAAGTGATTATATTCAAATTTACTTAGTGAAGAAAATTAAGTCGGTTTTCATGAAATTAATTTAATATACAGTAATTATAAATTAATAGTAATATCTTTGAAACGTAAACAATGTAAATACTAAAGCATGTATAAATACCTCAAATTCTTCATCGGCGTCTTTTTTGTTGTTGCTTTTATCAGCTTTTTTTTTCTTAGATTTAGACTTCTTGCTCGATTCTTTGGGTTTCTCAGGTTCACTTTCAAAGTCACTGTCATTTAATTTATCCGGCTCAGTATCTTTCTCATCATGTTCTGAGCGTTCCGCTTCCTGAGGCTCATCATTGGTTAAGGAACCAGATCCATTTGTGGACGAAACCATATCATCGTCCGTGCGACTCTTTGATATTTTCCTCATCCTGAATTTTGGAAAGTAAACAATAATGAAAGTTGATTAAACGTTATATTAATGAATATTTCCTTCTTTTCCACACAAATTAAAATACAATGGAGGGAAAGTAGAATTAGAAGCAAGAACGCCAGATATCTGTAGACAAACATAGATACATAGATAAAACAGATAGTATCTATGGTCAATTTTTAATCGAACTGTTTGAACTATAGATTACATATATGTAAATCTAATCTAAAACAAATCTAACACAAATATTTATTTCGAAAGCTAGATAAGCACTTATCTAGCTTTCGAAATAAATATTTGTGTTAATTTTATGATCTGAATTCATAATATTCATACTACAGCTCCTTAGACCATTAGGCATTTGGACGCGTAACAAACAATTCCACCAACGTTAATACATTGGTATTAGTGCACACACACTCAAAATGATTTTACATCATTACGAACGCAAAAAAACAGAAAACATCAACACTAGTATATAATATATAAACTAATAAGTCAAATACGTCAGGCATATGTCGCAGGCTTAGTCCATTAAGCATTTGGACGCGTAAAACACACAATTCTACGAACAAAAATTTCAGCAAATTTGACGAGGATTTACATAATAAAACAATAATCTTATTTGGTAACAAATGTTTATTAAAGAATATCTAAGTGTCCAAAAGTAACTATTTATGTATAAAATATTAAATAGAAAATTACATAATAGGGAAACCTGTATATTTTTAATTAATTTTTGTTATTATTTCACATGATAAAAATTGAGAAATGAAAAACTGTACAAGTCATGACCGCATAGAATGGTGTTATGATGGCAAGAAAGCTAATAGTTTTTTCCCTGCTTGTTATCTGCTTGCAATAAAACCTTTCATGATATAACCAAAATCGATATGGTTGAGGTTTTCTGCTGCATGGTTCAATATAATTTATGCTCCATTTTCGGCTAATATATTATTTTTTTGGATCCTCTGTTCAAAGTATAACATACGGTAAGGATCTAAAAAATGAAAAAAAGACAAATCAACCCTTTAGTTACGTTTAGTTTTTTTACAAGCGATTTAGAAACTAAAATAGAATGGATCCCTAAGTTACATCAATTACAAGAACCGAGATAATTTTCTTCACTAATAAATTAAAATAAAAATATTGTTCATTATAAACTCATTTTTACATTTATAAAAAAATAGAAATTATATTTTCATCTTAGACCAATGAACATTAGCGTAACGCGCACTATTCTACGAACAAAATTTTCAGCAAATTTGACGGGAGGCGAGGTAATCAATACATTGATATTACTGCAACATACTCAAAATTATGCTTTACGAACACTATACAACAATATACAAACTAATATGTCAAATACGTTATGTCTACAAGAAAATTACATTACAAACATAAAATCTACAGCTTTTGTGTAATAGGAATGAGACTATTTTTATTTTTCAAAATATTTTATTGATGTCTATATTACATTAGATAATTTTATACACGAATTTATCGATATTTTTGGGATTTGTTGGGAAACTTTTTAAATAATAAAATAATAATTCTATTTGGTAACAGATATTTATTAAAGAGCATCTAAGTGTCCATGAGTAACTATGTATTCATAAAATCTTAAAAAGAAAATTACAAAATAGAGAAACCTGTATATTTTTATTACCATTTCACATGACAAAAATTAAAAAAAAAAAAACAAAACTGTACAAGTCATGACCGCATAGCGATTTTTGTCATACGACAGCTATGGCTGAGGAATTACGCTGCTGCATGAATTCCTATAATTCTATATTCTTATATATCTGTCCAAAGTAGAACACGTGGTTAGGTTCTAAAAAAAATAAACAAAGGCAAATTAACACATTTGAGACTTTAGTTTTTTTAGAAACTAAAATAATATGGGTTACATCAATTACAAGAACCGGAATTATTTTCTTTACTTATAAAATAAAATCAAAACATTGTTCATTAAATACACATTTTTACTTTTATAAAGAAATATAAATTATATTTTCATCGATAATTATTTGCATTCAACATTATGACAGCACTATCCAAAACAAAATAATACAGTCGAATGTCAAATCTATATTTGTGGAAAATCAACTTTTAAATAATTTTTCTTAAACGATTTTGTTATTGTTGAAAATCGATTCTTGAGTATTTTTTTTTAACGCGTTAGATCATTTCATTATAAGATTTGATGAGGGGAAATGTCGTGTTAGGCACTACCCAATGTCTAATAGTTTAAGTGCAGCTCTCTGTAGGTGGTACGCATAGATATAAAAAACTGAACCAGGTATATGGTTCCTAAACATGATTATTTTGTAGAAAGAAGTGCTTTGTATATATTGATAGTGATATTGTGACAGTTTTCGTCGTTTTTGATACAGGCCACGTCAGGATGTATTTTTTCCAAATTTCTCGCGGTTCTATATCGATACTTCCCACGTAAGTTATTGTAAGCCACAAAATTGCCGTTAGCGTTTTTACTGGATACTACACGAATTTGCATTGCTTAATGCATTCAAAGTGAAAAAATACCAAAAATCCTTTTTTTTTAAGGAAAGTTACAACAAAATACGCATGAAAAAGGCGTATTTTGTTGTAACTTTCAAACTAAAACGTATTAAAAGTGCTCTACTGTAAAATTGTAATTTTGGGGTTACAACAACTTACGTGGGAGGTATCGATATGTTTGTCACATATATGGTATCATAGTAACGTATTGACTACTTTGGTATAGATATATACATAAACTAGTTATTTCTACAATAAAGCATTCAATAACCATTAAATTTTAAAATATTATAATTTGAATAATTTGAATTGAATTTCAAAACACACATAGGAACTCGGCAGCCGGATAAACAAAATAAACAAAGAACATACAATTACAAGAACAACATTCCCCAATCCGGCTGGTCACCGTGGGGATTACGACCACCACCCTCCAACAATAAAAAACAAACACCCTTTATCAAAAATCTATATCGCATCTCTCAACGTACTCACCCTAAAAAATGAGGAAAACCTTATGGAACTCAGCTATGCACTCAACCACATCAAATGGGACATTCTCGGACTGAGCGAAGTTAGAAGAATGGGTGAAAAAATTGTCTCATATCCAGACTTCTTGCTATATTATTTAGGATTAACTCCGGGACATCATGGAGTTGGTTTTATCATAAAACCATACCTCAAAAAATATATAGAAGGATTTATTGGAGTCTCTGAACGCATAGCCTTGATGAATTTGAACTTACCAGGATACAAAGATTCATGGACTATCATTCAAATATACTCACCTACAGAACAGTCAGACATGGACACAATCAATTCATTTTATGTTGACCTAAACACAACCATCCAGAAGTTCGCACACAAAAATCTAATTGTAATGGGAGACTTCAATGGACAAATTGGTGACAGACGGACACGAGAAAACACAATGCTGGGCCCATACACATATAGTAAAAAAACTAGAAGTAGAAACGGGGAAAAAATAATAAACTTTTCCTTAGAAAATAACTTAGCCATTTTAAACACTAAATTCAAGAAAAATAATGACAGGATGTGGACCTGGATCTCACCTGATAGAAAAACAAAAAATCAAATAGACTTTATAATGACTAACAGAAATAAATTCTTCACCAACTTTAACGTCATTAACAAATTTAACTTTAATACCAACCATAGACTCATTAGAACTGAACTTCGAATAGACCAACCAAAAAAACCCAGACCAAGACAAGAAATAGGGAATGTTAAGCTTAACAAACATCAATTGGAAAAACTGGAGATCTCCCTAAGAGAAAAATTCCAAGACTACAAAGAAAAAACAAAGGACCTAGGCATACAAGAAAAATACGATTGGATAGAGAATACTATTAAAACTCAGATACAGTGTACTACAAAAACAAATACAGAATCAAATAGATGGCTATCGGCAGATACTATCAAACTACTGGAAGAAAGGAAGTACTTAATTGATAACAAAGACACAACAGATAGAAGAAGGAAACTTAAGGAATTAAGCAAAGAAATAAAAATAAGTATAAGAAAAGATAGGTACCAAAATAGAATGGAAACAATAGAAAAATATATAGCCAAAACGGGGGGTGTCAAAAAAGCTTACAAGGAAGTAACAAAATCAATGGAATGGATTGTAAAAATGAAAAATCAAGAAGGACATTGGAAGCACCACAGAACAGACATATTAGACATCGCTGCATCATACTACAAAAATCTCTACGAATGCAATATCACCAGTAGCGAATCTGAACTTGGAGAAGTATCAGAACTCCCTAGCATCCTTCAATCAGAAGTAGAAAGAGCTATAGATAGCCAAAAAGAAGACAAAGCCCCAGGACCAGACAGTATAAATAATGAAATTCTCAGGCAATGCAAAGAAACTATAGCACCTGTACTCACAGACATGTTTAATGAGGTCCTAATCTCAGAAATTATTCCACAACAATGGACTGAATCCAACATCATCTTACTTTATAAGAAGGGCGATAAAAACGAAATTGGTAACTACCGGCCCATTAGTCTTATGTCTAACATATACAAGATATTCGCTAAAATCATCCTGAAAAGAATCGAAACGCTACTAGACCACCAACAACCCATTGAACAGGCAGGGTTCCGAAAAAAATTATTCGGTGATAGACCACATCCATGTAGTACGACAAATCTTAGAGAAGTACAATGAATACCAACTCACTTATTATATCGCTTTCGTTGACTATAGCAAAGCATTTGACTCACTGCTTCATGGAAAAATATGGAAAGCCCTTGTGGAACAAGGATTAGATTACAAATATATCCGCCTGATCAAAAATGTTTATAATAATAGTACCGCGAGAATCCAACTAGAAAAGAAAGGCAAGCCATTTAGAGTAGCAAAAGGTGTCAGACAGGGTGACCCACTCTCTCCAAAATTATTCTCAGCAGTGTTAGAATCGGTTTTCAGATGCATCGAATGGGATAATGTAGGAATCAAGGTGGATGGTAAATCGTTAACACATCTGAGATTCGCTGACGACATAGTGTTATTTGCCAAAACATCCGAAGAGCTAACCAGAATGATAAGAGAATTGGCAAAGGAAAGCAAGACAGTAGGCCTCACATTAAATCCTGACAAAACTAGAGTTATGACAAACGGGGAAAGGAAGCCAATACACCTAGGAAGCTCAGAGATCGAATACACTGATGAATATGTATACCTTGGACAGCTAATAACCCAACAAAATTCCATAAGCAAGGAAGTTGAAAGAAGAATAAGTAATAGCTGGAGGAGATACTGGGGATTAAAAGATGCTATGAAAGATGAAAAGCTTCACATAAAATTAAAAAGCAAACTATATAATACTTGCATTCTACCAGTTCTTATGTATGGTAGCCAAACATGGACATTAACACAGAATACAATAAATAAACTTACAACATGCCAACATGCAATGGAGAGGAGTATGCTGAACATTAAGAAGACAGACAGAATAAAAAACTATAAGATAAGAAACAAGACAAAAGTAATAGACATTATACACAAAATTAGAAGACTAAAATGGCGATGGGCAGGACACATGATAAAAGGACATGACAAATGGAGCAAAATAGTTACAAGATGGTACCCGAGAGAAGGAAAA
This sequence comes from Hypolimnas misippus, assembly GCA_037950945.1. Lineage (NCBI taxonomy): Eukaryota > Metazoa > Arthropoda > Insecta > Lepidoptera > Nymphalidae > Hypolimnas > Hypolimnas misippus. Next base: position 7,846,126 of record JBBEEQ010000025.1, on the reverse strand, counting down.
AGAAAGAAGGGCAGACCCCAGAAAAGGTGGGACGATGACATAAGGTAAGTCGCTGGAGTAACATGGAACAGAGTAGCCCAAGAAAGACAGGAATGGAAAAGGTTGGAGGAGGCCTTTGCCGACTGGCAAACGGACCTGCAGAAAACAAAAAAGAAACAAATAATAGGTTAGAAGTAGATTGTAGATTAATAAAAACTAAGGTTCTATTTTACTTTATAAGCATTGTAAGTCATAAATATAATAGTATATAGTAGTAGTAAATGTAGTACAATCTATTGTTGTATTAGTCTGTAAGCAGTTCCGAATAAAAGGCTTCATTATTTTATAATTTGAATAAATCGTTCCATGTAATGACACGTCTGTGACGGTCTTTTGGTTTTATAGTAGTTTTCTTATTTAATGAAATAGCAATAAGTTACTTATTTTTACTAATAAGAAAACTTTTTATCTCTGAATAATAAACATTATAATTCTAATAGTTAACTTAATTTTGTTGGCAAAATAGCAACTCCATACTAGACTATACCGTTTCATTTTTATTTAGTTTTCTGTATATTCCAAAGGGAATTTTGTAAAGTAATGAAATTGTTTTTGAGGTATAGGTATTCGAAGTAGACAAATTTTCCAAAATAATGTTAATTCTCATATATATATTATAAGAGTTTAAAGTTTTTTTTTCATTTGTTGCGTCTGTGACAAAATTGTGTGACCTCATGCACTTAAAAAAATGTTAATACAACATCATATTGTGGTAAGCAAAGTCTTATAAATTGAAAGAAAATATTTTTTAACATATATATAGGTATTACAAGTTATACATATACGTTTAAAACAATTTCGTTAAGTAATGTTTACTATTTATATTACAAGCAAAAATTTTCTGCGGCTTCTATCGTTCAACGTTATATCATATCATTGATATATAGTATAAAATGTAATTTAGAACGTCTATTTCGATAACTCGACTCTCGATTCTATCGATATTTACAAATGTTGCTGGATTATCGAATGGCGTCACTAGTACGATGTTAAAGGTACATTTTGACATAATTGTCAAATTCATCTATACGAAAATATAAAAATCATATGGCGATTAGTGAAAGAATACATATGAAAATCTTAGAACCATGTCAAACAGAACAAATTTCAAAAGTACTCGAATGAATTATAAATTTCAAAATGAATCACAAGATTCAAAAGGTACCAAGCCTATTCGTGAAGCATCATCTGTGTTAGAAGTTCTAATACTTATGATAGTGCACATTTGTAAGAAAGTGTTATTCTTTGACACAGGTTTAAAAATAGCTATTTATTTAGGAGCTCTCTTTTTATTATCTCTTATAGCAGACGTTCTAACTTTTCCAAAATCGTATTTCTCAAGAAGTGATAATATATTTAACCAATACTTTGTAAAGCTTGGGTGGTTCTGGACATTATTTCTAACAGTACCATACGTTTTCTTGACTTCTTATACTACATGTTGTGGCAAAAGAAAACTTATATTTACAGCTCATTTATTGAGACTTGTAATTGCTACTTTGTTTTGGTATACATGGACAACAATATTTAACATAATAGAAATGAAGTATGGTCGCTGCAACTCAAAACATTTTGATGATAAAGTTACTTGTCTAAAAAATGGACATTTTTGGAATGGATTTGATATATCAGGTCACTGTTTTATTTTAATTTATTCGAGTTTAATTTTAATAGAAGAAGCAAGAGCTATTAATGGATGGGAAAGAATTAAAGATTATATACGCGATGAGAAATATTCACGAAGCCTAAACGACAAGTCACCTAGTACTAATCCACTGAAAAATATTAATAGTGATGAATTGAACGTTCTAAAAACATCTTATGAGAAGTTTACTCCATATGTAAGAGCCTTCCTTATAGGTATTGCTCTGCTTCAGATATTATGGGATGTAATGTTGGTATCAACAATATTGTATTACCACATTATGGTTGAAAAATTTATCAGTGGAATTATAGCAATACTTACATGGTTTGTTACTTATAGAGTATGGTATACAATACCTAGTGTATTTCCAAATTTACCAGGACAAGGAATTTTTAAGTATAATTTAGAGAAAACAAGTTCTTCAAGCATACCACAAAGAAAAAGATCAATCATTAATAATGGCAAACACTTCATGGGAATGCCTATAAATAAAAGTCAAGAAGAATCTGATGAAACAAAATAGGTATTTAAATTTAAGTGTTGTGGTTTAAATATTTTTTTCTATTTATATTATAGTGTAATATTTATATTGATATGTATTCAACATTTGGGGGGGTTTTTTAATATAAGTTAATAAATATGAATTTGTCCTTATTATAGATTTTTATAATGTTTTCTTTTTTTGGTGATTGTCCTTATTGAAAATTTTCTAATGCACCTAATACTCTTCTTATTTATAAGTACAATGATCGGGTTTCTTTTGTAAATAAAGTTGACAAACTATTGTTTTAAAAATGTATTTTTATTATAAAAACCTTTAATATCTAATTAAATAAAATTCCGTAAATTTAGTTTTATGTGTTAAATTAAAAAATTTACTATTTCTCACTATAAACAAATTCTAATTTTATTATTATCAAGAAGATGATGTAAGAAATTTTATACATGTTTATGCAATGTTCTCCTTCACAGATGCACTACTACCTGAGATTCATTTTAAACACAAAGTTAGTACTTGAAAACTTAGAAATATAAGCCCGATTGGGAATCCGTGAACCCCGACTTATGCTATCCACATTCTGTACTTTAAGCCATCTTGGCTCGTCTCTAATTAACTTTTTGTAGCATACCCGCGTACAGTTCGAAGAATAGGTTAATTCACGTAAGTTTAAATGTCTAAAAATAAGGCAAGTCCGAATTCATAAATGGTAGTTCAGTACACAAAATTTAAATCAGTTAATGTATACAATAAGATTTAAATGTATTGAAATATCTATACTAATAATAAAATTCTAGAGGGTCGATGTCTGTACATGGAAGATATATGAAAAAAAATCTTACTGGGGGCCTTTACCAACGCAATAGAACCCAAAACAAAGATTTTTAGAATTCTTATCTGTTTGTCTGTTTGTCTGTTTGTCTGTTTGTCTGTTTATCTGTGCGTTTGTGCACGCTAATCTCAGAAACGGCTTATCCGATTTAGATGCGGTTTTCACTAATATATTGTGGTAAGCTTCACTTAACATTTAGGGTTTGTTTCATGTCAATCGGTTCATCAATAAAAAAGTTATGTCAATTTAAGGGTTCACGTCGAACATTATTTTGTACTTTTTACTAAATGCATGAAAGTACATACATATATACAGTACTTATATCAAAAAATACATTTTTAAATTTTTGTCTGTCAGTCTGTCTGCCTATCTGTTTGTTCCGACTAATCTTTAAAACGGCTAAACCAATTTTGATGGTACTTTTACTTGCAGTTAGCAAATGTTATAAGAAGTGACTTAGCCTTACTTCTATTTTAGATATTTTTAATCTATACATATAAAAAAAATTCTAACGGGTCGCTGTCTGTACATCTATACTAATAATAAAATTCTAGAGGGTCGATGTCTGTACATGGAAGATATATGAAAAAAAATCTTACTGGGGGCCTTTACCAACGCAATAGAACCCAAAACAAAGATTTTTAGAATTCTTATCTGTTTGTCTGTTTGTCTGTTTATCTATGCGTTTGTGCACGCTAATCTCAGAAACGGCTTATCCGATTTAGATGCGGTTTTCACTAATATATTGTGGTAAGCTTCACTTAACATTTAGGGTTTGTTTCATGTCAATCGGTTCATAAATAAAAAAGTTATGTCAATTTAAGGGTTCACGTCGAACATTATTTTGTACTTTTTACTAAATGCATGAAAGTACATACATATATACAGTACTTATATCAAAAAATACATTTTTAAATTTTTGTCTGTCAGTCTGTCTGCCTATCTGTTTGTTCCGACTAATCTTTAAAACGGCTAAACCAATTTTGATGGTACTTTGACTTGCAGTTAGCAAATGTTATAAGAAGTGACTTAGCCTTACTTCTATTTTAGATATTTTTAATCTATACATATAAAAAAAATTCTAACTGGTCGCTGTCTGTACATCTATACTAATAATAAAATTCTAGAGGGTCGATGTCTGTACATGGAAGATATATGAAAAAAAATCTTACTGGGGGCCTTTACCAACGCATTAGAACCCAAAACAAAGATTTTTAGAATTCTTATCTGTTTGTCTGTTTGTCTGTTTGTCTGTTTATCTGTGCGTTTGTGCACGCTAATCTCAGAAACGGCTTATCCGATTTAGATGCGGTTTTCACTAATATATTGTGGTAAGCTTCACTTAACATTTAGGGTTTGTTTCATGTCAATCGGTTCATAAATAAAAAAGTTATGTCAATTTAAGGGTTCACGTCGAACATTATTTTGTACTTTTTACTAAATGCATGAAAGTACATACATATATACAGTACTTATATCAAAAAATACATTTTTAAATTTTTGTCTGTCAGTCTGTCTGCCTATCTGTTTGTTCCGACTAATCTTTAAAACGGCTGAACCAATTTTGATGGTACTTTTACTTGCAGTTAGCAAATGTTATAAGAAGTGACTTAGCCTTACTTCTATTTTAGATATTTTTAATCTATACATATAAAAAAAAATTCTAACGGGTCGCTGTCTGTACATAGAAGATATGTTAAAAAAAAAAAAAATTATTTGGGCCTTTACATACGCAATAGAACCCAAAACAATAATTGTTAGAATTTTTGTCTGTTTGTCTGTTTATCAGTGCGTTTGCGCCCACTAATCTCAGAAACGGCTTATCCGATTTAGATGTGGTTTTCATGATTATATTGCAGTAAGGTTCACTTAACATTTGGTGTTTATTTAATTTCAATCGATTCATAAAAAAAAGTTATGTCAATTTAAGGGTTCACGTCGAACATTATTTTGTACTTTTCACTAAATGCATGAAAGTACATACATATGTATATACAGTACTTATATCAAAAAATACATTTTTTAATTTTTGTCTGTCAGTCTGTCTGCCTATCTGTTTGTTCCGACTAATCTTTAAAACGGCTGAACCAATTTTGATGGTACTTTTACTTGCAGTTAGCAAATGTTATAAGAAGTGACTTAGGCTTACTTCTATTTTAGATATTTTTAATCTATACATATAAAAAAATTCTAACAGGTCGCTGTCTGTACATAGAAGATATATGAAAAAAACAAATTATTTGGGCCTTTACATACGCAATAGAACCCAAAACAATAATTGTTAGAATTTTTGTCTGTTTATCAGTGCTTTTGCGCCCGCTAATCTCAGAAACGGCTTATCCGATTTAGATGTGGTTTTCATGATTATATTGCAGTAAGGTTCACTTAACATTTGGTGTTTATTTAATTTCAATCGATTCATAAAAAAAAGTTATGTCAATTTAAGGGTTCACGTCGAACAGTATTTTATGCTTTTCACTAAATGCATAAAAGTATATACATTACTTACATCAAAAAATCAATTTTTTAATTTTTTGTCTGTCAGTCTGTTTCTTACGACTAATCTCTGAAACAGCCGAATCAAATTTGATGGGATTTTCACAAGCAATTAGGGAATGTCCATTAATCACGTGAGGTCCAGAAAGGGAGAGGAGATGGAAGAAGAAATTCACGAAATATTACAAAGTCTAAAAAGTTCTTCAAAACATGACGTATTTAATGGCTAATATTATAAGGATTAACTTTAGCTACTTTTTTTAATATGTTTATTTTAATGAATAAGTAAAAAAGAGAATTACGCGATAACAAAATATTGTAGAAACCAATAAAATAGTGAACAATTTCCGATTTAAGAAGGGAAGGTATAAAAATAAATAAAATTGATGTCTGTTTGTAATTTTAAATAAATGCATATTAAAGTATACACGGTACTTACAACAAAATTACCAATCTTAAAATTTTTGTCTGTCTTTCTGTCACTCAACTTTTTTCGGCTAATATCTGAAACAGCTGGACCGATTTTGACGAAACTTTCACTGCTGAAAGCTAATGTAATAAGGAACAAAATTGAAACCAATGAAAAAGTAAACAACATCTAATTCAAATATAGAAGATATATGTATATTATATAAATATAATAATTTGGAAAATAATATATTTACTGGGTAATTTTTTTACTGGATATGATAGACCAAATACGAAACTATAAACAATAGCGAAAAATAATTAAAGAAGTAACAGAGCCGATTTTAATAAAAACTAAAACTATTTCATTAGTTTTTTTGAAAAATTAATTCTCCTTGCCAGAAACGAACACGTTGATTTTAGAAAAAATTAACATTCTGTATGATTGCATCATCTGATACTGTCACATATTATAAGAATCAACTTCAGAGAGGTATTATTATATAGTTAACTGCAACAAAAAGAAAGGGCAAATTTTTTACAGAATTCTATCAAATTCATACATTAATTAAATCTTTTGTAATTCTTCAAAAAAACGATCATACCTAAAAGTGAAATTTTTAAATTATAACGGGATGTTGTAACACTAATAGCGGGTGAGTACAATAGCCGAGTCCAGTGAAATGTAGATTTTCAATAAATTGATTCATCTTTTTAGGAATTATCTAAACCTACTTAGGTAACGGAGTAGGTGACGGGGACCAAAACAAACGTCACATTGTATCTACTTTGTATAGCTCACATAGAAAGAATAGACAAACATAAAAGAAGTTACTGTGAGTTATTCATTTTATATATTTTTGATATTCTTTACACTCTTCCTTACTTTAGTAGGTGACTAGCATTTTGATGCAAATAAACGAATCGTTCGAAGTTATGCAGACTTTTTTTCTAAACTTACCGGGAGCCGTGATTTAACCCACATATTTGATATGTATATTGAATATATATAGAATCGATTACTTAACTTCTAATTTATGTATAGATTTAATGTTATTTTGTTAAAAAATAAATCTTTTCCTAAATTTTTCCAAAAGTTGATTCTTACAAGTGACACTATTAGGTAGGTGGTGCAATAATACAGAATGTATTTTTTTTAATTAGTGGGTTCAATTCCAGGTCAGGAGAATCATGAAATTAAAAAAACTTATGATGCAGTTTTAGATTTCTTAAAATCGGACACGAGACTCCTTTAAGTATTTTTCGCGATTCCTTAAAGTTCCGGATATGGCCTATCAAGCCCAGTTAAAAAAGTCACCCGATATATAATACAAGGAAAACCTCGGCGAGAATATACTGGTATACAGTCGAAATTTTAAAGACTAGCACAAAACACTTTTCTTCAACATTTATAGTGAAAACCGTGAAGGAATATCTGAATTAGAGTCTGCTTATAAATACAACCAGAAAGTTCCCAAATCCAAAGTAAGAAGCTCCTTTCTTGAGCAGCACCGCAGACTATTATAACCTTGCTTTGCAGGAGACATGCCAAGCATTCTGTAATCCACGCGAACGAAGTCGCGGGCACAGCTAGTAATAAATATATTCTTAAATTAATTAATATCTCTTGTGTTTATGGTAAGCACATCTCTAGCCGCATTTTTATATTACAGTATGGAAGCGCCGGTATGCTTAATTTACTCGAGCGTCGTGGAGGCCTATTCGATTTTAAAGTTAAGGTGATAAAAAAAAATGATATACAACTGGGGGTGGAATTTATTAACTTTATACCCAAAAAAGTTCTCATTAAATATTCTGACGATTTGGACGTAACGTAAATCTGTGCTTAGTAATCTCTGTGATTATTGTAATATGCCGAAAAAAATTGAAGAGAAAATCGAGTATGTTAAAATCGTCATTTTGATATACTCAACCGCGTTAGATTAAAATATATATGGTCTATATCCTAGAGGTCCTGACCAATAACACTGATCAACAAAATTTTGTAATAAGAAATTTGCTGGCTAATTTTAAATTACCTACCTACCCTCATTTTATAACCATATTTATTTTGATGCCATCAGATCTAGTTTTCGTGTTACAGCCACTACCCACAAAATAAAAATTTAACCACTTTTGTTTTAATTTCGCAAATAGAGAATTTGTTTCTTTGGAGAATGTAGTATATTGTTCTGTTTTTTGGGTTGAGTGATTCTTAAATGATGTTAAGAAAGCGTAAAAAGATTCCTGACAAGTTTTGTTACATTTGTGGTGACATTACTTTTAAAACTCAGCGAAGGAATTTGACACCATTAGTAACTAAGTTATATGAACAGTATTTTGGTTTTGCCATTGGACAAAAATAAATAGAAAGAAAGAGTCTTATAAAACTATTACATTTATCTTGGAAAAAATTCAGTATAACGAACACAACTGGAAAATTTGTGGAGATTTTAAGGTGATTGCCCTTATTTTAGGATTTAAACTTGCGTATACAAAATACTGTTGTTTTATTTGTGAGTGGGATAGCAGAGACCGAAAAAATCATGTTAAGCAAGACTGGCCCAAAAGGCAATCTCTTACTCCAGGACCAAAAATATTAAAAACCCTTTACATATAAAGCTTGGGCTTATAAACAACTTCGTAAAAGCTATGGATAAGAGTGGTGACGGCTTTTTATATTTAAAAAAAAAATTCCTAAGCTGAGTGAAGCAAAAATTAAAGATGAAATATTTGTTGGCCCTCAAATTAGGCAATTGATAAAAGATGTTATATTAAAAAAAAGCTTAGTAATTTAGAAAAATCAGCTTGGGCATCTTTCATGAAAGTAACTTCCAATTTTCTACGAAATCGCCAATCAAGTGACTATAAATGTATTATCGCTGAGCTGTTATCTACGTATAAGGCTTTGGGCTGTAATATGTCACTGAAAATACATCTACATTCATCTAGACCTTTTTCCTGAAAATCAAGACATTTCCACCATAGAAAAAAGATGGCAGGGCAAGTGGAGCCCACGTATTTTAGCGGATTACTGTTGGACATTAAAACGACATTCCTGAAGTAAAATACAGACGAAATCATAAATCATAAAAGTAAATTCACATTAATGTAGAAATAAATCGAAATAACTTCTTTTGTTTATAGAAATTTAAAATTTCTTAAATGTTATAAAATGGTATTACACAAAAACTCTTCATATTTGAAGCATTTTAAATTTATTTCAAGTATCCTTATCATTCTCCTAAACATAACTAGACAAAAGTTCTCATGTTACATGTAAAAGTTGTTTTTTTGTTGACTAATGTAATCTAACGATTAGGTAATCGGAAGAATTTCTTTGATATCATATATTTATAGTAAAATACTAAAAGAATATAATTTTTTAAAGTAATTTTTTTAATCATTTTCGCACAGCTCAATTTCTTCGCCAATTTCATCCTCAGAACCTCATTACTAAATATTATAGCATTGTTCATGATAAGACATGTTTAAAACTTTCGACAAAGAACTAAGCTTTTCCAACGTGGTGGTAGACTGCATGTGTAATTTCATAATCTGAGAAACTCATACAAACTCTTCAATTTTGTATGTACTACCCATAAAGTAGCGAGGAAACGGTATAAAAGAGTGAGAAATAGAATAATATAGGCTTAAAAAGTCAACGGACTTGAAAAGCATTATTCCCACTTTCGTTTACATGTACGACTTACATATTTACATACATTTTTCGATTTTAAAACCAATCTACTACTCATTTTATACTCATTTTCATAACACGATGAGACCGATCTGACAGTATACACTTACGATTAAAAAAAAGAATTTTCAAAATCGGTTAAGAAATGACGGAGTTCTGAGATAACAAACATTAAAAAAACATACACTACGAATTGGCAATCTCTTTCATTTTGTAGTCGTTTAAAAAGAGTGAAAAGTGAAGAGTGGCGCATAACAGCAAATACACAATTTTCATCAGCTACACCACAACAGACTATCGATAAATTTAATTACTCCTGCTTGAGGAAATGGTCAAAATATATTATTTGCGCGATCGTTAAATTATTTCCTTCAAAATGAAAAAAAAAACCGCGCTCGAGTATGTCAAGGTCACGTTTATTTATTTACAAATTCGTAACTCCCCACTGCCTTAGGTCAAACTGAAATCGTCAAATTATCGAAATGTACACCTTTTAGGGTGTAAATAAATTACACTTACTTAATCTGACGCGCTCGATAAAATCTAATCATCAACTTTTATTTACTATTCTGATTCTTTATCCTAGACGAACGCGTCCACATTAAGAGCTCATATACGGTAAAGGTACTCAACTTGGTGAAAGGTATCCCTCCATATATTAACCTACTGCGCTTGAGTAAATCTCCAAATCCCCTCTCACTTCTCAGTCCTCCACTATAAGGTCCTCAAGTAAAAGCCGATCGACCGACAGATAGTAGAAGCGTTAGGTTTTAAACCGATTTTCCACTCCCGTCTGACAATCCTCGCAAGCCAGGATAAGCGAAGATTCGGGTCCCTTATTATCAATCGGACAAAAAGCGGTAAATCTTTATATTGGGTCTCCTCGAACGTGACACCACCGCACATTTTATGCGATTAAATGTGATGAGGCGCCGGCATAGGCGGGAGCAGGGGCTGTAGGAAAAGACTAGATAAGGAGAAAGGAGACAGGTCTGCAAGTCATTGAACCGGAACACATCTGAAGATATTTTTCAGTTCGTCTTTTGACATCATAGTTATCGCTAGTCAGGTGAATATGGATAAGGAGTGAATTATATATTAGCTGGTACACTCTTTGCTTAAGAGTTGTTAACCAAGCAGCTGAAGAAAGTTTTATTTAAAACATATTTCAAAATTCAGAAAATAAAAATTTCAAATTGAATGTCAAATCTATCTTCTGACATAATAATATTACCGTTTCAAGTACCTAAATCTATAAAAAAAGTAGAAATAACTGTCCTGATGTGTTTTGTCCACGGGATGAACCCATCTACCCACATTACAAGCGCTACACTACAGTTACAGCTCTAAAAGTTGTGTCGTTAAAAAATATATAATTTCTAGCTCTAACAATATGTAAGTGCCATAAATTAATATAGAAGTGGGTTAAAATAGTGGTATAAGCCCAGTTATCATTTTAAAGCGAAATAAGAATATCACATGTTGCCATTTTATTTAAACTAAATGTATTTTTTAATATTAACATATATTTGTAAAATGCCATGGCCATTTTGTAATTTATAATGATATCAAGCATCTAAAACAATCATCTGTTACTTTTTACAGGCTTTCATAAAAGTAGGATATTTTTCATTTGTTGGAGTATTTTTTATGTATCTTAACCGATTATTTAAAAACTGCTGAAACAATTTGATTAATTATTTTTTCTGTTCAAAATTGTCATCATAATTGATCAAGTCCCTTCCATACTTTTGGGACTACTACTAACAAATCTAAAAATTTGTATAAAGCAGGACAATATTGTTTTTTCTATACAAATTTAACTAACATGTATATTATATAAATACAACACAATCTTCGTTAAGTATAATATTTCCAAATTTAAAATTTTTATGATGAAATATAGTACCTAGACCTACTCCAGATTAAATAGTGATTGGAACTTGAGTCTTACACAATCATGTTATGGAATGTTGGATTTGTAAACAAATCAGAGAATGTTGAGAAAAAAAAAAAACAATTTAAGCTGTTGTATTTACTCTAAACTAATAAAGTACAATAATGGTAAATAAATAACAAGTATATTCCAATAAATAATACCAAACAATATGTTTATACATTGGTAAAGTAAGACATTTCCATTCCCAATATGTAATAATTATAATCAAAAGCTACACCTTCTATTTTGCTTTTTTTCTTTACTCATAGTATAGTATAATCATTCATGAAGATTATACTAATCCTTATGCAAATAAAAAAGTATAAAAGAAGGTGATATCATTTTATTGAAGGCTTAATAATTAAAACTTAATATTTTCACATATTGCTATATATACAATTGTATCTTAAATCATCTTTAAAGTTCTTTTTATAAATAAATGGAATAATATTGTTAATGAATAAGTTTTTTAAATACATATGCCAAAGTAAACACAAGTCCAATAGAAACTACACCTGCAGCTCCTACATAAAGAGGAGGCTGTGATGTTATAATCATTTTTATATGAACGGGTAGATTTGGTATAGTTTTTTTAAAGGACTCACGTAACTTTACACGGGAAAAATAATTTTCTAGGTTCGGTCGTTTTCCATTTGACCAGAATCTCTCTTCTAACCCTAATTCCCAAAGACGTTGAAGAAGAACAGTCAAATTTATATCTGCTATGCTAAATTTTTCACAGCAAAGCCAGTTATCTGAAAAAAAATAGGAGTGTTTTTAATTTTTAATTTAGTTAGAGAATTTTGCCTTAATTCACATTAGTGTATGCTTTCTACTTTGCACTGCACTTTTGAATAAAATTTCTAAATGCAAATATTTCACAAATAATATATATATAGATATAATCACCTTCACTTTGCTCTTTAAGCTGTGTTTCAATTTGGGCTAAAACATCATCTACCACATTTAATACTTTTAAATATTCTTCTTCGTTGGAAATGATTTCATGTTTTCTGTCCTGTATTTCAGCTTTATATAACAATACTCCTTTAGCTTTAGGATTCTCTTCTGCCAGCCTTCTTAGATTCTTAGAACTACTCATATCTCCATCTGGAATTATTGTTATGGAAATTTGGCACTTCTTTATTATATTACATTATAGGCTTCAGAATTATTAAAAATAAATATTATATAAAATTACTTTTGAGCACTTCTCTAACCGGCAGAATAAATGGTAACTTCGGGCTGGCGCAAAGATGTGGATGGAAAAATGATCCCACAGTAATGAGACCAGCTGGTAAAGCTTCAATAAGGTCCCTGAACTTATTAATGGTTGATATAACTTTGCTGTCTTGTGATACCGCAATTAAAGGTGTTGTTTCTATAAAACATAACAGTTTTTAATTTGAGTTCATCAGTATTTATAATACATTTTATTATTTCAAACAAAATGAAAACCTTGCTCTAAGTAGAGTTCCAGATAATCTAAAATTCTAGTAGAATCTGGTATAATTGAATTATTAACTTTAAGAACTGGAATTTCACCACGAGGATTTATATCAAGAAACCATTGAGAGTATTGTTCCCCTTTAGTAATATCAATAACTAAAGGTTCAAAATCAACATTTTTTTCATAAAGTGCCATTAAAACCTGTAAATAAACACATTATTGATAGAGAAATAGTTTTTTATGTAAATAAGTTTAATATAAACTTGTTATAATATAATAATTCTTACCTTTTGAGAATAAAAACTATAATAATTGCAGTATAAAAGGATATTGTTTGTTTTATATCCATTACTTATCGGACTATTATTTGTTTTAAGGATTTGCAGTTTATCAACGTATTTCTGTATATAATGCATAATTAAAAGTTTTCGTAATACGGAAAAATAATGGTTAGAATATTTCACTTTATTTAAATAAACTAGAATAAGTATAAGAAATAGAAATAGGACGTAAAACTCATAAGCAAATTTTTACGAACTTTTGATTTTCGTAACTTCTGTAAATTCAAAATACAAGCTGCCAACATTTATAAAATAAAATCAGGTGATAGCATATTGAATAGGTATTTTTTTACGTAGTATATCTATATATAAATGTAAATGTTCTATTGTATGTGGTTTTTAATTATATTTATCATACTGTTGATAAAGCATATGCATATTTTATAACAAGTAATTTCAAAATTATTTTTTTCCACAGGGAATATAAATCGTAACAATTACATCATTTAATTTAAAATTATATTTCGATAATAATTTTAAGTTTTATATATAAATATGTTAAAAACTTATGGATTTTGTCACACAGATAGCCAGCCAGTTAAAAGACTGTTCAACGACGTTGCCAAGCAACTAAGTATAGACTGAGTATAATAGGCAAGGGTATTTTGGGTCAACAAGACAATAGACGAACTGGCTAAAGTTGGAAATTGATACAGACTTTTATCGAGAAAAAGAAGAAACATAACATGTAACATAAGATATCAATAGTTTTAAAATATCATATGCTATCATTTGAAATTTATATTTACTTATTTTTTTATAATTTATTGGATAGTACAGACTTGCCTAAAAATTGCTATTATTATCTATGACCTTAATAATTTCTCTTATTATCTGTAGATGTATGAGAAGCGTTGAGCAATATTTGTTAAAAATTTAGTGTTTTCTATAACTACTTTATTAAATTCAGTTTTGGAAAATCTGTCTATAATGCCTTAAAGTATATATTTATCGTGTAAAATTCTAAAGCAATCTGAATTGTAATATCTTTTGTGGAATGTTATCTATTTATTGAATTTTGAATAGAAAACAGCATATTAAAAATGGAGGTTTCTAATAACACCGACGCCGTAAATCTTGGCGTTGGTGAAGTGGAAGCAGAAATCGGAGAAGAACTAAAACAGTTAGAGGAAGGCAAAGACTATGACACTCGAAGTGAAGTATCGAGTTCTTCATCAAGTGAATCAAGTACGCCAAGTATAAGTTCAGTCAGTAGTAATAAGTCTAAAGGTAGACGTGCTAATCGTAAGCGCACTAAATCTGACAGCCATTCTCCCGTTCAAAGCAAGCGACGTTGTGTTACTTCGACTAATTCAAAGATCAAAACCTATGATTATATGACAAAATTAAATTACCTATTTAGAGATACACGATTTTTTCTTATTAAATCAAATAATGCAGAAAACATCACATTATCAAAAGCAAAAGGTGTGTGGTCAACACTACCACAAAATGAAGCAAATTTAAATCAAGCTTATAGAGAATCAAGAAATGTGCTACTTATTTTCTCTGTTAAAGAGAGTGGCAAGTTTGCCGGGTTTGCAAGACTAGCAAGTGAATCTCGGAGAGATGTACCTCCAATATCTTGGGTGCTTCCACCAGGACTTTCTGCAAAAGTTTTAGATGGAGTTTTTAAAGTGGACTGGATTTGTAGGAAAGAATTATCTTTTAGCAGCACTCTCCATCTGTACAATCCATGGAATGAAGGAAAACCAGTAAAAATTGGCAGAGATGGTCAAGAAATAGAACCTAAAGTTGCTGAAGAATTATGTAGACTATTTCCTGAAGATGAGGGGATAGAAATGACACCAATATTAAGAAAATCTAAGGAGGCTTCTAAAAAATCTTATTTAAAAAGTGGTGGTAGCTATAGAACTTATAGAGCGCCATTGGCCTCTAGAGGAACAGGTTACAGAAATCGTATGAACTCCAGAAGTAGAAGAAAGCCCTTTCTATCTTCGAGAAATCGATTGGGATCTTCATCTTTCAAAAGGAGATCGCCGTCGCCATATATGAGAGATCGTTTGCCTTCATGGTTTACACGTAACCGTGAAAGTTATAACAACTCTGGTTCAACTGCTGCTGCTGAAGCCTATGTAGCTGAATACATGCGCTCTATGCACCATCAATTGCCTCCGCTGCCATATGTCCCACCTCCGGGATTTAGTGGTGCTCTTGCAACATATGATGGTCTACCACCTCCTCCACCACCTCCACCAAGATACTATGACTTAGGTGATTATTCTCGGTCAGTGCTTGTGTATGATAAAAGGTCGTATGAACGTTCTGTAGATGAGTTCTTATGGCGAACCTCTGATCGCTCGCGTGGTCGCAGTCGTGATCGTGATTCACATAGATCGTACAGAGATCGCCGATAAAAGTAATTTTACCACCGATGTATTAATTATTTTATGATTGCTAATAAATAATTGTGTATGAACTTTGAACTTTATTGCCTTTATGAGTGTTGTGATAAACTTTTTACAAACTTTTATTGATAATCTGGTGGACATTATAATTTATTTTTATTGATCTTGTTAAAAGACATTATAAAATAATATAAAATGTGAAAGTGATACATGGTATAAGTGCTATCAAAACCATAGATGGACTTGTATAGGTAGCATAGATATCTTTAATTTTTACAAGTTGAAATGAAATATTGCTTATACAGCCTAAAATTTTGGTGTGTTAGATTGTCATTCATGTGTAAAAAACTTTATAGAATATCAAATTGACAGGTATTATTAGACTTCTAGTGGTAGGGGCTGTGTTAATCTGTGATATTTGATATAAAAAGACTGAGTAAAGATTTAATATTAATATGTATATACATCTTTATTGTTTTTAAAATATTCTGAAATTTTAAAGAAAATTATTATTGTGTACTTCATATTTTTAACCCTTTTTTAAGTTAATCTAATTAAAAAATTTATTATTTTAGTTGGTGGTATAGGATAGGTGAGGGAAAGTTGGAATCAAAATAATTATAAACACTTTGTATGACAACAGACATTGACAGCAAAAGGATGACTAGATCTCTTGAATGACACGAAGTAGTATTAGTAATAGCAGTAGCTATTTCCTTAATCCTGACTGGATTTATAATATGAGTATATATTAAAATAGATATACAAATTCTCATTTCTGTGGCCTGAACATAAACTTATAACATTGATAAAATATTTGAATTTACATTAAAACAACTACAGGCTGACAATTTTAATCGTCATGATAACTTTGTGTTTAGAATGGCTACATTCTGTGGCTCTATCCCAGGGATTTCCAACAATGACAAGTAGGTAATCAAAAAAACAAAAAAAATAAGGTACAAGTAATGACAGCACTGTGGCATTAACGGATTGGTGAAAGTCGGAACACGACATCAGGCGCAACTAAACATCGCTTACCGTGTCAACCCCGCGTGAAAATTTAAGTCTAAAAATACTTCTTAACAACCGAAAGCATCGCGCCCCCGCCTTAGATCAACCAACGCCATTCAATTGCGGGGCGCCTCACTGGTTGGGAATCCATGCTCTAACCGGCCGTCGTAACGAACGAACTGTCGCTGGGTCGGCGCATTTAGGAATAAAATAGAGATAAAAATATATTAAATAATATATTTATTTATTTTGGGTTATTTTGCTACTAGGATGCTAGTAGCCGTTTAGGCAGTCAAGAACAAACTTGAGAATAGGTGTTTGACTGTCGACGCTTGTGACCAGTTGCCGTTGTTCCGCAATGTGCAATTTGTGATCAAATAAATTAGACGACGAAAATCTAATTCATGATGTGTGTAGTGGGTTTCGCTCTGTTTTGGCGTTTTAAGAGGCCATGTAATATCTTTGCGACTCGCAACATTTTCCAAGAAATAAATTTGTAAGTTTAGGGTAGAATTTTGATATACATTAAAATACAACAGACCTATCACGCGTTGCTGTAGACACTGGGACGAAGGAACGGAACGAGATTATCGATTATTCTAAATATATTATCTTAATAGGAACTCTAAAGATATGATACTATTTATTGTAGCATAGTAGATTTTATTATATTTGTGGAAAAATTTTAAGATAGGGCATCGGGATTTTAAGATAGAACATTGCCCCACAATGCCCTAGCTTCGGCTCTGGAGCAAACAGGCACGACAAAATGAAAAGCTACTGGCATAATTGACAATTGTAATTAAATATAAAATAACCTTTATGAACTAATTTCTTAATGTTATATCTTTGCAAATTTTACTGAATTCAAACTTGCTCGAGTATACTGTTTATGTATGTGGCTACGACTATTTAACATGATATATCAAATAATCACAATTATATCAGATAATCAAAACATTTAACATTGGTAAGTGATTTTAGCGCTTTCGCCTCATAGGTTTCTATCTATGAAAGTCGTTGCTATCTATCCTACGTAGCATTAATACTCTTTAACAGCGCCATCTATTGAATACGTACTCAACCTAGATAACAAAAGTTGTAGAAATATTATCGCAATAACTAAAACTAAAACAGCAACCGACTTCAATAGCAAAAAAATCAATTTTGTTTACTTTGACAACACACTTATACCAGTTATTTTAATATTAAAACCAAATTACTGCTCAGATTTCGATGAAATTTCCATAGAATTTGTTTGGAAGCATATTATTTAAGACAAAGTAAAATATTTTAAAAATCGATTAATAAATGACGGAGTTATGAGGCCACAAACATAAAAAAACTACGAATTGATAACATAAATAATTGGGTACACAACCCTTTGTTCTACAATAAATATAATTTTCAATTAAAAATATTAAGGTTAATAATTATAGAGATTTACTTTTCTTTTAAGTTACACACAGTGCAAAATTGAATTATGTAAGATCGGTAGAGTAGGTACTGTCGGAGTTTATCGCTGAAAAATATTTTTTCCATGGGATTTTATATTTCCTCACTACATATCTTATAGAAAGTAAATTATGTTAGGTTTGTTTTTTTTATTATTAACTGTGTTATGGTTAACTTTTGTATGGACTTCACAAATTATCAACAGTGTACATACTCTTAGAGATAGATTACAATCTAATTGTATTTACAATTTTACGCTGACATATAATATAAGGTGTATGTATATACCTATAATAGGCGAAATAATCGCATATACCTAGGTCCTATAGGTATAATATCCTTTTATATACTTGAATAATCATATTTCATAACTAGGTATAGGTATGTTACTTTTAAACTTTTTAACGTAACGTAAACTTAGTGTCCTTTTCAATTTATCATATAAAAATACAACAAACATTTTTAGACATTTGCAGCACCACAGGAGTCAAATGCTTCGCCAGCTTAAAAAAGAATAACGAATGAAGGATAATTCGAAGAAAGGAAAATAATAGAGGGGAATACATTTTCGGTTCTCTCAGTCACCGTACGAAACTGCTACAGGAGCTACTTCACGTAGGCATGCAAACGATAAATAGATGAATAAAAACATCGATACATCAATCTTCAAGGAAGATTTTTTTATGTATTGGTCCGTATATTCACCAAAATTCACAGCGCGTATACGAAAATCAAAATAAGTTATGTACGTTATTCTATAGTTCAATGCAGTTCGTCGGTTTGTAAAATTTATTAATTCATTTTCAAGATTCGTGTTGTTTGTGAATGAGATATTACAATTTATTATGCAGTAATAGAGAAACAAGCGGCAAATAATTTTAATCTAACAATTTCAAGTACTTATAATAATAATAAACGCTCCACAGTCAGCGGCCCAAATTAAGTTCTTACTTATAAAAAACTTTAAAAAAATAGAGAAGTTGATCACGTCACAAAAATCAATTTAACAAACCACTCAGAAAAACTTTATAGTAAAAACATGAGTACAAACGTTAGTAAAAAACGTAATGTAACATTTTTCATCGAACCAAATATAATCGCCAATGCAGACAACAACCGAGGTGTTGTTTGATAGCCTTAGTAGATTATCTATATTTTAATACGTGAAGCAAAATCATTAAGTACTTTAGGTTACCTAAAGTACTTAAAATATTTGCAAACAGTTTTAATCTAAAATTTTAAAATTATATTACCTCTTAACGTCATAATCAAAGTTATAATAGTATCAAACAATATTTAAATTGTCATTTTGTCACGAGATGGCGCTGGCTGTATGTTAAATCGCGCTATCATTCAGTTTGCTCGATCATATACATTGCATTGCATTATTATTACTAAGAATAGCTGCACCCATGTTTTTGTAATATTATCAAATTTTCCTCAGGGGTTGTAAAATTGATTTTTAAGACTTATCATCTTCTATGGTAATTTAATATAAGTACAATACTACGATTAAATTATTTGTCGCTTAATGCGCTCTGTAACTGTCACCATCTTACATACTATGTTTATTTTCAAAAAAGAATGTTTTTTTGGCTTGAATATGTTTTTGCTTAGAACTTTTATTTTTTCACAGCTCTGAGTGAATGCAGTTTTTAAAAGATTGAATGACATATATACAGCGTGCCAGGCGGGTCGTTGCAAACTTTTTTAGAAGAGGTAATTTAGAGTCTATTTAACGTCATTTACCATAGTAACAAGTTTTACAGTTTTCGAGAAAATCGCGATTTTATACTTATTTAGGAAAATTCCACTTTTCCGTCTTTAAACGCTAGTTATACAAAAATCAATACTGATTTTTTTTTCTTTTTCTTATGATTTGTTACTCTGATAAGTAAGTGTTCCGTACCACCTATTCATTAATATTAAATTAAGTTAAAAACATTAATAAAATTGCTACGAATGTAGCCAAAGAGATTAGTGTCAAAGTTGATGAGAATTTCAAAGGCATTTTTTTATTAAAAATAAAACAACGCAAGTTGTTCAGATATTTTTAAAAACTTTCATGATTTATGCTCTTTGAAATGGTATAAGTACCACATTAAACATATTTTGTCGTTTAACACAATTCGTATTTTAGCCGATCAAAAACTGCAATAAATTAAATTAAATGTTGGAAAAGGGTTCAAGTTTCGTCATTTAAATTACAATTTTACGACTATAAATTAAATCACTAAATTAAAAACTGTTATTTATCCAAAATTTTCAAAATGTTCACCCTGATTTCTAATGCATAAACGAGCCCGACGCCTAACTTCTGTTGTAGAAATTTTTAAAGTAATTTCTTCTTTCATAATTGCAAATGCTTCATTTATTTTTCTAATTAAGTGCTCCCGACTTCGGATTTCTGTGTCGTAAACTAGATCTTTTGCGGGTCCCCAGATGTGAAAATCTAAAGGTGTTATATCCGGTGACCTAGCAGGCCATGGCATTGGCCCACCTCTGCCGATCCAAGAATTTGGAAATATGTTATTTAAATAATTTCTAACAATATTACTGTAATCTGCTGGGCAACCGTCATTTTGAAAAATTATTGGTCTTTTACTTTGGAAAATTAGTACATCTTTTAATTAATTAGGCAAATCACACTGTAAAAAATCCAAGTAGTTATTACTATTAAGATTAGCTGGCAGAAAATGTGGTCCAACTAAAGCTTTACCAATAACCCCAGCCCACACATTTACTGAAAAATTTGTTTGAAATGAAACTTGTTTCTTCATATGTGGATTGGCACCTTTATCAGCCCAATGAAGTAAATTATGAAGATTTGTAATACCCTCTCTCGTAAATCTTGATTCATCAGTCCATAAAATTCTTTTAAGGATCGCGGTCCTCCAAGCCATGTACCGTTCTATAATGGAAAGGGTACTTTTTTTCTTTGTGCATTACAGACCACGTTTTCCATTTTGATAAATTGACGTATCTTGCTACCTTTCTGGTACTGGTCCCTGGATCTTCTTCAAATGCTTGCAAGACTTGTTCGTCGACACCTTGATCATAACCGGAACTAGTTCCAGGTTCATTGCGATGCATATTATCTGTTTCAGACATAAGACGATATGTGTTTATAAACACTCGGATGTTGGGAAGTCTTCTAGTTAGAAAGCGTTCCTGGTATAATCTACGAGCTTCAGATGCATTGCCGTCCGCTCTCCCATACATGTACAATATATCAGCATATTCGGTATTGCTGAAGGAACTCATACTAAATATTAAATATTATTTTTTCAAGAAAATAATGACAATTTTCGCAAATAGCACATGAAAACAATTATCGATCGCAATTATTGTCATAATTTGAAGCGAGAAGCGCGAGGCAGCGCCAACCATGTTGTTTTTTTATGATTTTGTTAATCGAACTTCTTTGATTTTAAATGGTATTTGTAGTATTACTCTATGAATTATTGCGCTATCTTCGTGTGTGATATACCATTAGAAAGGGTATAAAACGAAAAAGTTTTTAAAAGTATCTGAATAACATAGATTGCTTTATTTATTATAAAAAATAACTTTGAAATTGCAATTAATTCTGACCCTAATCATTTTGGCTACATTCAAAGCAATTTTATTAATGTTTATTACTTAATTTATTATCAGTGAACAGGTGGTACGGAACACTTACTTATCAGAGTAACTAATTATAAAAAAAGAAAAAAGAAATAATAATTTATAATTGTTTTATTAGCGTTTAAAGACGGAAAAGTGGAGTTTTCCCAAAAAAGTATAAAATCGCGATTTTCTCGAAAACTGTAAAACTTGGTACTAAGGTAAATGACGTTAAATAGACTTCAAATTACCTCTTCTATCACGTATCCAAAAGTTTGCATCGACCCGCCTGGCACCCTGTATATTCTTGTTTTTTGTTAAATTTCATGTTGCTAAGTTAATGGAAAGTACCCTACAAGTTTTGATTCCACTTGTAACATAAAAAATGCGACATAATTGCCATTATCTTTTGATAGCGCCGACTTAGAAGTTACATTTTTTCACAGATGCAATTCTTATAGACTTGAGTATAAATTTCGACATGATACGTCCACGCATTTCTGAAAAATTTTTGTATTGACAGACAAAGTGATCCTAAAAGGGTTCAGTTTTTTCTTTTAAGGTACGAAATCCTAAAAAGATGCATTGTATATTCAATTATATACATAACCGCATATTTGACTTTTTAATGGTCATCACATTTAATGCCCCCGTACAAAATTGCATCATCAGTTATAACAACACGACATCGTGGCGTGTATCGTCCACGATGCGATACGATAGAATTATCGTATTATATTTTGGTCTTAAGTCGAATACTTAATTAGGCAGCAATTTAAAGTGTGCAATCAAATGTTAGGCAATTATTTAAATTGATTAAGTTAGTTCAACGTTTAAACAGATACTTGGGTTAAGTTAGATTTTAGAAATAGCTGGAACACACCGCGGCTCCGAGTCATTTAAATTTAATCCACTTTTGCTACACCTAAGTTTATTTTTAAACATAATTAAACTATGTCTAAACCATGTTTTACTCAAAACTGTCTTTAGACGCGGATTTGTAGAACAGGATTTTATAGACACGCGTTTAACGTATGTTTAAATTTTTTTGTAGTAATGCAGTTAATTACTGTAAACAGAGGCTCGGCATCACGGTTTTTGTTCACAGCATATTTAGAGCTTGGACCTGGGAACTACTGACGGCTATATATTTTGAAGTTATAACAGTTTAACGCAGCTCGACAACCATACAACCATATCAGGAATATTTTCAAGAAACGGTTAGTGTAGTGGTTAGAGCCCGGACTTGTAATGCGATAATCGCATTAACTTTAGTCAAGCCCTACTCATAAGTAAAGAGTAAAATCAGTGATAACGGGTTGGCGGCCTCTCCTGGTTAGAGAATATGCCATCAAAAATATGCCTTGTAAAAAAAGTCCTGCAACTCAGTTCTTCTATTGTATGAAGTTGTGAGATCCATGTAATAAATACCAAGTCGTTTTGTTTATACAGAAAAAAATAATATCTAATAAATATTTTTGCAGTACAGATATGACATTTTGAAATATCAATACATATTACATTTTGAAATGGTATATGATAGAAAATGGTAGGAAATGCCAGTAAAAATGTTACCTATAGCTTAAATTTTAATATAGGACATTTTGTTGGTTCACAGTCGGTAATCGAAATTCTAAGTAGTTAGGTACTTGTTTTGTGTGAAAAACTTCATTTAATTTTATTTCGTGGTGCTACTTTCTTATACACACTTATTATATTTATGGTATTTATCAGTGACTTTTTAATTGTTACCCATAATAATCAGTGTATCTAATAAAGAGTAGAGTACAATTTTCCTAAAGCAATATTAATGGAATATTGTCTCTAATCACAGCGGTTAGCTGTGAAGTGAGTCGTCAGTTCTCCCAGTCAGTGCCCAGTTAACAGGGCTTTGTAGATGGTTAGTATTATGTAATAGGAGGCGTGGAGGTTGTAAGTTACACGCGCAAGCGCGCTCGGAAGCTGCGCGCAAGGGATGAGGGTGCGTCAGTCGGCGCTCGGCGACCGGTAAAGCTTCGCGCTTTGCGCCGCGCCCCTCACCGCCGAAGCGTGGCTCGGGGCGTGGCGCTTACGTAAACACGCGTGGTACTCGCGCTGCGGCGGCCACGCCACTGTCCGTCCTAGAACGACCCCATGTCGGCCCGTCGCCTTCGAAATATATGTGGATAGCTCACAGCACGCTGCCGCGCCGCCGCCGCTGCCACTGCCACCGCCGCTTACCGCGCTTATAGGTACTGTCCATTGAATAAATTACAAGTATGTGTACCTATATTTATAATAGTTTCATATAAATCATAAAATCAGCACTACTAAGAACCCTTAACAATCATTTCTATTTAATCTAAGATCGAACAGCGATCGCATTCGTTACAGTATATCATATCAACATATACCAATTGCAATTAAGTTGAAATATTTCGGTTCTCTTGGGGGATTCACATTTGCGAAAACCGAAGTAAATCAATATTTATTTTGTGCCATATAAAAGGAAAATTTCAACATCTCTAATTGATTGATCGAATATCCAAAGTACAGCATCATACATACATATACATAGATTTTTTTAAACAACCCTTGTTTGCTCTATAGGTAGTTTTATCTCGTTAAGCAGCGACGACGCTATATAGTTTTATCTATGTATCGGTTTGCCAACGGTACTTGTGTAATTATCTATAATATTGAACTGAATTTAATTTTACAGATAACTATTTTGATTCATGTCTACATTAATATGTATACCGTTATCACTGGAGTTCCAGTCTGTAACTTACATGATATTATTGGTATAATAAATTATAAGAGCGATGACGAGTAATCTATCTTAGAGAGGGAGGGTGCGAACTGACAACATATACTTGTATCTACGAGTTTAATAACGAACTGATCAATGACTTTCCATATACAAAATATGGTCTATATTATTTACTTTTATGATATATTCCTAACAATATATAGGTACTTAGATACTTATTTTTTTTTCTACATAATTTGAATGAAAACTAATATATTCTTTTATTTGTTTGTTTTATTTTGGCAGAAATAGTTGTATAAAAAGAAACTGAATAAAATTTATTTATACAAGTGAAAAAGCAAATGTGTGTGAAGTGCCAATACTACATCGACTATCAATTGAAGCACCTACTTTGTTGATTTATAACGAAAACAATTAATATATAGAAAATGCCTAATTTTCTGTACAAGATTTCATTCTAGTTTTATCATTTAATTTCATAAAATTTTCATTTTTTTTTCTGATAGATTTTGATTAATCTATAATAAAAGGCACAAAAGAGGAACAACAAACAGTTACCTGATTTTGTTGTATGCAGAAATTCACCTAACACTAGCATAAAACTATGTATTAAAGTATAAGTGCGTTATACTTTAATACATAGTTTTTTTGAGGATCAATAAGTTTCAAAGTAGTCTAACAAATAGAGTCACACCAATCAACCCTCACAACGCAAAAAATAAAGACTGTAGCGTCGAAAGGCAAATTTTATTCCGCCGGGGGGTGACTGAAAAATTGGTTTGGGCGCACATTATTGGTGCAAATTTTGATGTGTACTATTAATGGAGAAAAGATAAGAAGAAGGAAATCAAATTATAATTCAAGTAGGCTCTCACGAGCACTTTTAAATTGCCAATACAAAAGTAAAAAAAAAGTATTTACATAAATGGGAAGCTACCGACGGTTCGGAAAATAGATTCTACCGAGAAGAACCGGCAAGACACACGATAGTTAACTTTAAACTCTTTAAGCTTTTGAGTTACAAATTTATTGAACATTCTGAATTAAACCCAGCGTATACTAAATCCACGCATCTTTATCGTCAACATACTCTTGTATGGAATAATATGTCTTAGCTATTGGGACTTTTTAAGATGTGACTTAATCAAAAACTGCAAAATTTTCTGCGGCTATTTATTATAGAAACGGATATCTTGCCCTAGAAGAACACATTTATTTAAGTCGAAAACTGGGTGTTATATCTTTACTTCTCCTGCTAATATTATGTGTTTTGCTGTTTTTCTCATCATCATCATCATATTGCAATAAAATAAATGGTGACTGAAATAGTTTTGTAAAATAATCTAAAGAGGAATTGCAGTATACCTATTTCATGATAATGTTTTAAGGCTGTCTGGTATGTTTGTATGTACCTGATGTCTATGTAAATAAAATTAGTAATACGAAAGAAATACGCCCAAATTATCAAACACTAAAGTTTTTATTATTCTTTAAAGTCTCGAGCTGCCACTCATTCACGAATCGTGATAAACAACCATAACGCAATAAGTTTTTCATGGCAACCTAAAAATAATAAAGAATTAGCGTGTACGAATTTGGCCGACAGAACTTTTACATATTACACGCTTAGTATTAACGTGGCTGAATTAAAAATTTAAATAATTTAGCTGTTAAAAATTAAAAATAGTTTCATATAATTCTGTTGTACAAAATCGATGATTAAAAGGTTATTAAAATTTTGTGATATTATGTGATAAAAGCTAAACACATGGCCGATGTCCTAAGTGTAAAACGTTCTTATGCGTTTTGTGCCAAAATTGTGAATATTGGAATTCGGTCAGTTAAACACTAAGCGTACGATATGAGTATTTCTTTTTTCACGTTTAGACTCATAGGAGAGTAGCAGTAACCATAAACGCGAGAGAAACCGCAAGGAAAAGCTATGTTAGGAATATATCATAAAAGTAAATAATACTGTATTTTGTCTATGGTAGCTCGTTGATTTAAATATCGGCAGTACGCACCCTCCCATTCTCTAGGATAGATCGTTCGTCTTTACTCTCACAAATACATATATTCATAATTACAAGTAAACTAGTGTCTGGAAGAGGTAAATTAATAAGCTAATGCTCAATATTTATTTTGATTACATCATAGATTTAGATACTTTCGTAGAAAGTGTTGTTACCAAAAATTCGTGATGTTTATTTAAGTACCTACATGTTAGCTATACCTTCGTGTTGACATGAAATGAAAGTTATTCGGATATCCCACAAATTCGGTTAGTTAGTTATTGCTCTTCTGGGGTACGGGTAGGTACATTACAGCCAATAAACCTAACAAAGTGGTAGTGGAACGATCAGCGCGCCGAGTAATAAATGTATCCGTCACTACTACATACTCGTATGTCAGAAAATAAACTCGTGAAGGCTAAATAAGAAATATTGAATAAATATTTTGACTTTGCTCAAAATGCCATGAGTTTACACGTGAAAATCGAAATATTGTGTCCAAATCTCGGTAATCAATAGTAGGCAAAGTGATGAGCTTCAAACAATGGTACATCGCGTTTACTCAAGGCACTCCTAGTATAATATTATTAGGTACACTAATGATTTACGCTGGGCAGTTTTTATTACTTAAATTTTTGTTTTTTTTTTTTTTTTTAGAATTTGTATAAAAGTATGTACCACTTTCACGATAAAACAAAAAATTAAAACTATTGACAAAACATGCTTCTTGTATGTGAGATCAAGGTTCAATGGCATGCATTCGGATATGAAAACTTAAAAATAAAATAATTCTAGAATATTATAAAAAATATGTATAGTAGCCGTAGCTGTCATGGACGTATAAAAGGGAGGGCGGCATAGAGGGTCAGTTAGAGGATCCCATCTTAGTATACAAATTACTTATCCTTAGTATATTGAATGAATGGCTATAAGAATGGTTTATAAAATTGCTAAATAATTGAGTTCGCAATTTACAATCATACCATCTTATTGCGTAATGCCCGGCTAAAAACTAGTTTATCTTTGTACATTGTGGACTTATAATCCCTTCAGACCTTTCCCTTGTACACAGTGGCTTGCACCGAGGTTTTAGACAGGGTAGGCAGAATATTTTGAAAGCATACTTCAAAAAATATTCACTACATTTATATTCACTACATAAATAAAACAAGTATGTTAGTATATAGAGCCTAATAGTTACAATACACAAATCTCAACAGATGCTCGTAAGCTAAATCCCACCTAGCACCGCTGATTCAACCGCTATGTTCAA
This sequence comes from Hypolimnas misippus, assembly GCA_037950945.1. Classification (NCBI taxonomy): domain Eukaryota; kingdom Metazoa; phylum Arthropoda; class Insecta; order Lepidoptera; family Nymphalidae; genus Hypolimnas; species Hypolimnas misippus. The sequence goes on along the minus strand of JBBEEQ010000025.1, from coordinate 7,818,296 downwards.
ATTTCAGTATCTAAATTGATCTCGTGCTTGACGGTGATATAAATATCATGAGGAAAATATTTGTTAGAAGTGTTATTTTACCTCTGCGGTTCTAGTCTTTAGTATAACGATAATATTTATTAGAACGATGACGAGTAATCTATCTTAGAGAGAGGGAGGGTGAGTAGTGCGTACTGTACAAGCAATATTGTAACTATCGTTGTCTTAGATTTTCGCGATTATTATTCATTGAAATGAAACTATTTTAAACGGATTTAAATCGCGTATATTAATTATTTTTATCATCCCGACGTTTCGAGCACTTTGCAGCGTTCGTGGTCACGGGTAGACTAAGGTGACATTTGTCTATTTGAGATTTTAGAAAATATTATTTACAACTACCGCCAACGGTTTCTTAAATGATACGTTAATCAAGATATCATTTAAGAAACCGTTGGCGGTAGTTGTAAATAATATTTTCTAAAATCTCAAATAGACAAATGTCACCTTAGTCTACCCGTGACCACGAACGCTGCAAAGTGCTCGAAACGTCGGGATGATAAAAATAATTAATATACGCGATTTAAATCCGTTTAAAATAGTTTCATTTCAATGAATATTGTAACTAATTGATCAACGACCTTCCTGTCCTACACAAATTATGTTAAAATTATAGTAATAAATATGATTATACTTCTAAACATATCCTAAACAAGAGAGTAGAACCAGGGCTCCCTTTCCCATTTGTCACTCCGGGCACTTACCCAGGTCCCCGCGATCGAGGGGGGCCCCGTAATTCCTATCAGATTATAGAAAAGTGATGAATGATTTTGCCTCCCTTCAAATTTCAAGGTTTCCTCTCCTATTAATATAGGTTTTTTTGTGAGTGTTATACGTCTATTTATTGAATGTGACGGTAAATAATAAGTGCTGCCTTGGCGCATAGTAATAAATGCTGCCCTATTACATAAATCATTACCTATATAAATTTAGAAAAAGCATTCTTTAAAAAATAGTTTAATAGAGTATAATAAATTTTAATTGATAATCTTAAAAAATCTCTGACACCCTAAATTTCGCCGTCCTAGAAATTTTGGACTGGACTCTATTGCCCCTATAGCAAATCCAGCGCTGCTCATAATATTATACAAAAGATAAAAAAGAAATTCGTGTTTTTATATTTTTTTCAAAGCTTAATTTGTCGGAACAAGGGAAACGAACACCATTCAAACATATTTTATACACATATATTGTGGTAATCTATAATAACTTTCAGTGTGTTTTATTGTTTAACCAATTTAATCAAAAATAATAAAGTAATTAATATATAGTAAGTAATATTATGATATTAAATTATGATACAAGCAGACTAATTCAAGTTTATAATTATTAACTAATAATACATAATTTTATATAAAAAGAAGAAATATATATTACTTGTTGCGTAACAAGTTTGTTTTTATTAAATAATATAATTATTAATATTTGTTTATTTAATAATTTAATAAATTAATTGTTGTATTCTAATAAAATCATGTCAGAAATCGCTATGTTCTTTCTAATATTAACAAACACAAGTATGTTTTTTTTTTCAAATAATTGATATTTATTTTTATTGAATGTGACGGTAAACAATAAACATAATAAATAAATAAATCTAAAATTTTGCCTATTTACTCTTTATACCTAAGGCCATAGGAGCCCCATTTTTCTAATATGCACAGGGCCTCCAATAGGTTAAATAGGTGAAAAAATTGTCAGGCTGTTGTTGTACAGTGTTTTTTTACTGCTCGTGCTCAGTAATATATAATATTAAATTAAAAAATATATATTTAATATAGAAATAGAAATGAAAATAAAAATTATATTTTTTTTCTTGATTTGAATAATAAATAATCGATTGAATAAAAAACAGTCACGTGCGAAAATTAGGAGAGCCTATGTTCAGAGTGGCCTTTACTCGGCGACCGTATTATAAGTAAAAATATTAAATTAAAAAATGGTTTCTTATAGCATCAGTGATGAAGATGCATGCGCGCACAGCGCTGATGGCGCTAGCGGCGCTAGGCGCATTAGCGGCGACGGGAGCGGCGGCGGAGCGTGGCGGTGGCATCAAAGTGGGCAGCAGCGCGACAGGCGCGGGCGGGCGAGAAGGCGCACGTGGAGGTGGCGTGCGCCTCGGTGATGGACTGAGGCGCCCGCGAACTTCACCAGCACCTCAAACCCCTCGCGCACCATCTGTAATCACTGCCGCCCTCGTCGTGCCCCACAAAGCCTTCGGTGCACGCGACTATACTAGAGCTGAGAAGGCGGCTCTATCCAAACTGCCGCGAAAACTCAAACTTTTTTCACATGTGCGCCTAAATGTTACGCTTTCTATGCAGGGCCTTACGCCTAGTCCCATGTGTAAGTGGTTATTAAAGATATATACATAATAAGCTCATGCTAATGATATTTCATATTAACTTAATGTTATTTTAAGGTAAATGCAGATATTACCAAACATTTTAATAACTTTTTCAATTTAATGATCTTTACTGTTCAGTTTTTTTTTTAAATATTAACAGTCTTTTTCGATGGGAGTACTGTAAAGGCGTGGTGCAGGAGTGTGATGGTTTGTTTTTCAAAAATGGCGAGAAGATCCTTTGAAGTATGATCAACTCTTTTCTTAAGCCATTTATATAAGTGTTTTTCAAGAGTCATCACAAACCGCGTTTTGCAAAAACTCGTTGAATTTCAGCCACTAGACCATACCAGGTTTCAAGGAGGCTATGGCGTCATAGGCTACATAGGCGCGCCGTGTCGGTAAGTGCGTCTCACTGATGGCAGACAGGGGATGTTTCCCTTCTTGCTACGTATCCCAATAACGTACGTGGATAATGAGATACCATCAAAAAATTATTATGTTGAAACACGACACCTGTGCAATTGGCCAATTGCAAAGGTGTTTTGTTAATACCTATATTTGTATATTTATCATTAAGAACAGTTATTTTTAAAAATATTATCCTAAATTAATCTCTAAACAACTGCATAAAAAATAAAATTTAAAAAAATATAACAAAGGTCTCGAATTCTCTGTAGGTACTTACTTTTTTTCACTGTCATGCGAGCAACCACTTCCAGTTTGATCGGGTTGCTTCTTTTATGCTGATCTACTACGATTTCTTTTCCCATTTGTTCTATTCATTCTTGGATGCCATTCTGTTACTGACATGCTTTATTTTCCTAGTATCTCGTATCATGTGCACCTTTCTGCTTAGAATTTCAGTTAGTATACGTTTGAAACAAAGATCTGATTTTTTTGAACTCCCAAGCCAAAAATAGGGGTGTTATAAGTTTGATGTCGATGATCTGTGTGTTTGTATCTGTATATCCTGTGTCCCAACTCCCTAACGAATTGAGCAATTTTGTTTTTAATTCGGTTTTACTATGTATGAAAGCTAATGTAATCGAAATGCTTTTTAACTATAATTTACGAAGATTTGTTCAAATTTTCTGGTTGTAGGATTTTAGATTTCATGAATAATATGAATGATATCAAAATAACGTAGTAAAGTTAAAGTAACCTTGTCCTGATGCTGCAGCAACATCTGGAATCTTACCAATATATAGCAGCAGTATCGTGTCGGGGCTCGTTGAAATGGTGTCATTAATTTAACTTTTTTTTAAGCGATTTAGTATACATATCGCTGCTTTTCAACAATATCGATGCAACTAAAAATGATGAATTTTAGGGAATGGGGTTTTTAAATTTCTTTATTAATGTGTTGGTGCATAGCTGCGAAATGTAAACGATTCCTTGATGTTATAACTTACTTTATTATTTTAAAGGAAATTCATCATTGCAACTCTTTTCATGATAAAACATCAAAGATTTATGGTCTTTTGACATACTTAGTTCTATTTATTAGAATTTTGAATTACTACAATATTCTTACAAACCAGCGATATTTTAAACAGTATTAAAAGATTTTATTGTATTGATATGGCTAGATCTTACGACTTATTAACTGTTCAATGAAATACTAATAATATATTTATTGTTATTAGTATTATCTGTTATTATATTATTATATACTAGCATTTGCTCGCGGCTTCGCCTGCGTAAATTTTGGAATGTGATAGAGGCAATTAAAAGAAAAGGGTAAAACACCATCCTTGAAGGGATTTAATTACTAAACGCGTATATATAATAAATATGTAATTTAAAGAATTTTTTTCAAATATGTAAACTAAACTACCCATTGCACCTCTGTGGGTTGGGGTTGATATTGATACGATGATTTTATGTTTTATATTTCATTATTAGCATAAAGAAGAATGAGTATTCATTTTTAAGTAAATATGACCACAGGATAACATTTTGCATACAAACGGATTTCCCCCATTGCACCCGTTTTGGGGTGAAATATCGAAAAGCTCTTTTTTAATACATCCCTTTGTCTTGATAGAAATACGCTGTAAAAGTTTCAGCTAAATAAATCTACCGGCGAAATTATTACCGTTCCAGGATTTAATACCCCTAGCGTCACTATAAGGGATGATTTTGAAATTCTGGGATACATGTATTTAATTATTCTCCTTAAGTAATGTTTATGCCGAATTTAAGGATAATCGGCAAAAAAATAAATTTTCTACATTCAAACTTTACAACCCCCTTGACCCCAGTGTGGAATAATAGTAGGGGAGACTGGGTACGGTTGTGACAATTTTGGTTTGATCGCCAATAATTTTGTTAACTTACTAGTGAGCTGGGAGAAAAGTAATTTGAATCGTAATTTGTACATTTGCCTGCATAAAAATACTAACACGTTGTCCCCAAATATGCTGTATTAGTCATAATATCAAATTAGAAAAAAAAGAGGCAATGTCACAACCGACCACATCCCAAGGACGGTTGTGACAGTGGCTGGGGTTGGTAGTGACAGACATAAACATACACCGAAATGAAATAACAACTTTTATTGTTAAAAATATTTAACATAACAAAAAATAATTGTCTTCTACACAATGTTCATATTCAAAATAATCGCATTTAACTTAAATTAACGAGTACTTCTTTTCTTATAATTAATAAGGCACAGCCACATCGGAAGTTATTAGAACAACTTTTTTGAAATCAGTCAAAATGCTAACTATACTAAAATTACAGTAATATTAAATAATAACAGTCTTCTTAGAATCAATCAAAAAGTTAGCTTAACTTAAATTATTGTAACTATGACTATATGCTTAACAAATATTCATAAACTGTATCATCTAACGTTATTATAACAGCCTTCTTAGAATCAGTCAAAACATTAACTAAACTTAAATTTACTGTGAGCAACCGGAAAAAGTTCTACTAAATTGTTAAGAATAACTGTTAAAAAAATAAACATTTATGAATAAAAATAATAAAAGTATTGAGATCTAGTCAAATTCATCATCACAGTTGTGACAAATGTAATGGTGATTATCACCTGCACACTCTACGTGGGCCCAGAGTCCACATATTCCTTGACACTTGATCCATTTTTCTCCAGCCCTACTTTCAGAATATGCGCTTACACAAACCAAACTAAAATACTCTTCATTGGGTGATGGTTCTGAAGTCTTTTTTTTCTTGACATCGATTTTTCCTTTTTCTTTTTTATATTGTTTTACTTCAGTTAAATTTTTCTTTACTTGCTTAGCTTTCAAACGTTTTTCTTTTTCTTTATGTTCTTTCGTAACTGCTTCTTTCTCAGGGGTGTCTTTGTAGGTGGTTGACTTTTTTGTTTTAGTACCTTTTGTTTTTCTTTGAGTAGCTTTTGGAAAAGGTCGAACAATTTCAGGTGAAAAAGCTGGCGGTGAGGCTGAGATGGGTGCAGTCTCTTGAAGCCGAACAATTTCAGGTGAAAAAGCGGGCGGTAAGGCTGAGGTGGATGCAGTCTGCTGAACCTGGGCGATTTCAGGCAAAACCACAGATGGCATAGCAGAAGTTGATGCAGATGGCTGAATTTCCGCGCAACGTGTGATATATTTCGATAGCTCTTCTTCTTGCTCCTTAGAAAATACTATATTATGAGCAACATACCCCATGCTGATGCTGCTTTCATTGTGATTTGCGGCGGCTTCATTACGCTTACGAATATATCGCAACAATGACATGCTTCATTACGCTTACGAATATATCGCAACAATGACATGCTTCATTACGCTTACGAATATATCGCAATTAACTTCATGCATTTCTGAAGCTCTTCGTAAAGAAGCCCCGCGTTTCATTTTTTCAAAATCATCTTTATAATGACTAATGTTAGACTGCGTTCTCTCAGTCTTCCGCAAACATTTTCTGGGCATCTAAGAGAAAAAATATAAAATAAATATATGTCACAACTGTACCCATAATATTTGTCCCAACCGTACCCAACACACACATTCGAAAACAAATAATTATATGATTGTAACAAATAAACTACGTAAAAAATAATTATTCGTAATTAACTAGTAATATTCAACTTATAACAAAAAATATATACAACGTAGTCTATCTCTATCCAAACAACAGTAAATATTAGAAGAAATTAAACAAAAAAACTTACATTTGACTGTTGAAAAGCAATGTCTACTCCTGCTTACGTTAATGTCACGCGCAGGCTGACGCAATACTGGAGAATGCGTTTAGACATGCATGCCCCTTGTTTCTTCCCTTGCCACCTTCCTCGCATTCCGTTTAGTTTTGCTATTATGACGACTGTCACTACTGTACCCTGGTACAACTGTACCCAGTCTACCCTACCCTGTTTTCTGTTTAACATTTCATTACTATCATCCAGAAGTATGTGTATTAAGTTTTTAGTTAATATGACCACGGAATAAGATTTTGCATACAAACGTTTTTACCCCTTTTCACCCTCTTAGGGGTGAATAATCAAAAAACCCTTTCTTAGTGGATGCCTACAACCTAAAGGCACCAATTGCCATAATTTCGAGTTCGTAGCCCCAGTGGTTTAGGCTCTGCGTTGATGAATCAGTCACCCCAAGTGATTTTATATATATAGAATATATCTGTTACAATTCTTGTGTTGATTTTTGTTTAATGTGGTATTATTTTTATGCTCACTTTTTTTGATGTGGCCGTTTTATTTGTTGCACTGGTGTCCCTTTTTAAAACCAATGTTTCGCTTTCTTTAATTAAATTTTCTTTGTATTATTATTTGCAGAATTTCCAGATTTCTTCTATTTTCTAATACTGCAGAGAATATCTAAATACTCGGTAATACTTGGAGATCAGTAATGGTATAAGCTGCGTTTACCTTAGAACATTATTGATATTTAGTAATGTTGTAACAGATTATTATTTGCAATGAATCTTTACCTTTTATTTACATAAATTAAATACTTCTTAACATTCTTCGGTACATTTTCTTCGCGTTTTCACTTGATTCAAATCCTTTCAGCTATCTTGGACTCGCTGTGTAAAGAATTTTTAGCCGTGAATGTATCTGCAATATTATATCTTATGAATCATGAAAAATATGGGCGATCCACTGCCTCCGCACAGTATTTTCTACAACTCGCCGGATACCTTGGCATTCCGGTAAACTACTTTAATATTTGATTTATTTACGTTATAAACATGTACCTACTGTCATGTAAAGTTTTATTAAATTAATAATAATTAAGTAACTATTTTAAGTATAAATAATTTGTAGGTCATCGCATGGAATGCAGATAACAGCGGTCTTGAGAAACATGCGTCTCACGCATCTTTACGACTCCAATTGGCGCCAACGATTGAACATCAGACGGCAGCCATGTTGTCTATATTAGAAAGATACAAATGGCATCAATTTAGTGTCGTCACTTCAGCTATTGCGGGCCATGATGATTTCATACAAGCTGTTAGAGAGAGAGTTACAGCACTTCAAGTATGAATTTTCGTTTCAGTTGTTAACAAACACTCCATTATATAAATACAAATTTAATATTGATTACTCAATAATTGTATTGACATATTTCGGTATTACAGGATCGATTTAAATTTACAATACTTAACGCAGTAGTCGTAAAAAAGGCAGCCGATCTGAATGAATTGGTAACGAGTGAAGCTCGAATAATGCTATTGTACGCTACTCGGGAAGAAGCTGCCGATATATTGTCATCAGCGGGAGACCTTCACCTCACTGGAGAAAATTTTGTTTGGATTGTGACACAAAGCGTACTTGGTCCAATGCAACAATCGAATAAATTTCCTGTTGGCATGCTTGGTAATGTACCTATTTTTGAAAATTCTACTCTACTGGAGCTATCTATTTTTATCTTTTATCTTATTATCGTCAGTTTGGTAGTTTAAAAAAGAACTAATTTTGATATATTAAATAAGTTGTTAAAATATCTAAAATCGGTATGTATAAGATTTTCTGTAAATGCTCGTTACAAATCATTACATTGACTTGAGGATTTTGAAGCATGATTTCGCCTCGTGCCCATTAAAATGGTTGAAATAATTAGTTGCTGAAAAATACTTGTAGGTTTTTGGTAAACTTAACCTACCTATAATATACCTTAACTAATCTACTATCAAATGTGAATTTCATTTTTGTTCGTGTTATTACAAAATAATATTTATTTATTTTTCAGGTGTTCATTTTGATACATCGAGCTCGTCAATTATTTCTGAGATAGCAACAGCGGTTAAAGTATTTGCCTACGGTGTAGAATCTTACCTTTCCGAACCTGAAAATGTTCAGTATCCTCTCGGCACTAGACTTTCTTGTAGCGGAGCAGGTACTGGAGAGGCTCGATGGTCCACCGGGGAAAGATTCTACAGACATCTCCGTAATGTGAGTGTAGAGGGCGAATCGAGCAAACCAGGCATAGAATTCACACCTGATGGTGAACTTCGAGCGGTTGAACTTAAAATAATGAACTTAAGACCAACACTAGGCGATCAGGTAATTATTAAAAAATTAGAACATTAATATAATATTTCTTCTTAAGCAACATCAAAGATTTTTCTTATTACAGCTTGTGTGGGAGGAAATCGGTACTTGGAATTCCTATCCAAAAGAGCGATTGGTAATTAAAGATATAGTGTGGCCGGGAGTGCTTCATACCCCACCGCAAGGAGTTCCGGAAAAGTTTCATATGCGTATAACTTTTCTTGAAGAACCCCCATATATTAACCTCGCGCCCCCTGATCCAGTTAGCGGACGTTGCTCGCTGGATCGCGGTGTAATTTGTCGAGTTGCACCTGATGTTGAGGTTGCTGGGTAAACGTCTTTTATACAAATATCATCTACACTGTTATATTTTTCGGAAAAAAAAATTACAATCATTAATCTTATTTTTAATCATTAAAATACAGATTTATCGCTTTTTTTTTTTGCTGTTCCAGCGTTTTTCCATTTTAATAAAGTCCAGCACAATACCACTACAACTGCTTTATATACTAATGTAATTTATAAATTTTAGTTTAGAAGCTGGAACAGCGCACAGAAATAGTTCGCTCTATCAGTGCTGCAGTGGGTTTTGTATAGATCTGTTACAACAACTGGCCGAACATCTTGGATTTACGTACGAACTGGTACGCGTTGAAGACGGTCGATGGGGTACTCTACATCACGGAAAGTGGAATGGTCTTATAGCGGAACTTGTAAACAAAAAAACTGACATGGTAAGCCCATAATAAATAATGGCATATATTTAACACATTCAATATGTCTTATGCGCCAGTTTTAAATTGCACTTTTGCTAAAAAAAATGCAAAACACAAGTTTATTACCTAATGAAGATATTTGTAGTAAATTAAAATGAAAATCATAAAACACTCGTATATTACAAATTAGCGTGTTCAATTGAAGCAAATTTTGTTAATTTCTACCAAAATGTATAAATTCTTTGTTGTAGTAATCTTCCTGTATATGACATCTTCTCTTTTTTGTAGGTATTAACATCACTTATAATAAATTCAGATCGAGAAGCCGTAGTGGATTTTAGCGTACCATTCATGGAAACGGGCGTGGCTATCGTTGTTGCAAAACGTACGGGAATAATATCCCCTACTGCTTTTCTAGAGCCTTTCGACACAGCTTCGTGGATGTTAGTCGGAGCAGTGGCAATACAAGCAGCTACATTTTCAATATTCTTTTTTGAGTGGCTCTCTCCGAGCGGTTTCGATTGCTCTACTGGGCTCAATTCGAAACGGATACCTCAAAATAGATTTTCACTCTGTCGAACTTACTGGATAGTATGGGCGGTGTTATTCCAGGTGAGCCAGAGTTTTTGATAACTTTTTTAGTTTCTACCGTGTCTTTTTCGTATAATTTATTATTAATACATAGCATAAACACGAAACACAAACGAATTCGTTTTTATTTACTAGAGACCCGCTTCTGCTTTACGACATCATATATAGCATACCTCTTAAATCACTCTATTTATTGATTAAATTCGCATTAAAATCCGTTGCGTAATTTATAAGATCCTAGCGTTTAGACGACGGGAAGCGACTTTGTTTTATACTACGTAAAAATATAAAACAGGCATCAGTGCATGTGGACTCTCCGCGCGGTTTCACGGCCCGCTTTATGACGAACATGTGGGCGATGTTCGCGGTGGTATTCCTCGCGATATACACTGCGAACCTGGCCGCATTCATGATCACCCGTGAGGAGTTCCACGAGCTGAGCGGGCTGGACGACCCTCGCATCGCGCGCCCCATGTCGCACCGGCCCGCGCTCAAGTTCGGCACCGTGCCGTGGTCACATACAGACGCCACACTCGCCAAGTACTTCCCCGAGCCTCACGCTTACATGGCTCCGTAAGTATCATTGAAATCGTAATGAAGACTTAAAAGAGCACCCCAGCAACTTCAAAAGCAAAATACGCTATTTAGTTATGAAAAATAATTTTTGGATACGAATATGAAGAATGGGAATGGCGCTAGAAGTAATAAAAGCATATAGTGTTATTTGTAGTCAAAATATCTACATGTACAAAATTGGATTTTTTTTTCATCTGTCAAAAAAAATTATAGGCAAAAATAAATTTTGGAGAACAAATTAAAATTAGACTAAAGAGAATTCATGACTAAAGAGAAATAAATAATCGGCTTAACCTTTAAATATTAAGGAAATTATTAAATATAAATGGGTTATAAGTATTAGTTTGTGATAAGTTTGTATGACTTACAGATATAATCGCAGCACAGTAGGCGCTGGGGTGACGGGCGTCCTCACCGGAGAACTCGACGCGTTCATATACGACGGTACCGTGCTGGACTACCTCGTATCGCAAGTAAGTCTGCAGAAATATCTAGATTATAATCCCCTTACCAGTTGCACTATACTAACACTAGTCTTAATATTTTTGTAGGATGAGGACTGCCGGTTGTTAACAGTAGGCTCGTGGTATGCGATGTCTGGCTATGGATTAGCGTTTACGCGAAATTCTAAATATCTGAGCATGTTTAATAAGAGGTTACTTGATTTACGCTCCAATGGTGACCTAGAGCGGTTGCGCAGGTAGGCTTGACTTCTTTGCAAACTTGCTTTGAATTGACACTTCTACAATTTTTCTTTATCCTTTACATTTTTAGGATTGTATTCACTCGTGCTTTTAGCCTGATTAACACTAAACAGAATGCCTCTTTCATTATCTATATACTACTATAACTCAATTCAGCTACACACGAGGGTTTCTTTACAAATTGCTAATTATTTAGAAGTACTGTATCAATCCCCACAATTTTCCCTGCTTTTGTATGGTAAAGTTTACGTATGCTCTTTTACATTCGTTACAATAATTTAGTAGTTTTTTACATAAAAAATAATGTATTAAATAGAATAACTTAAGCAAGATAACCCTTTAATTAATAGCACTGCTTGTACTATAGAATTTTAAAAATTTTAAATGATCAGGATGGATTTATTCGATTGACACGATAAGAATCCTTTATCAGCAGTAATTACTTTATTTCATTATATACTTATTTATAAGTAATTACACTTTGCACAGAAAAATAAACAGAAATAATTAAAGATACATTTTCGAAACCTTAAAAAGTTTACCAAGTTGAATTTATATATATTGTGAGAGTAAATATGAGCGATCTATTCTAGAGAGAGGGAGGGTGCGTACTGTCGATATCTAATAATAACTAACTGATTAACGAGCTACCATAGACAAAATACAGTATTATTTACTTTTATGATATATTCCTAACAAAACGATTTATAAATATAAAAAAAAAATATGAATTCCCTTATTGTTAACACAAATTTACTGTTCAACCATAGATACTGGATGACGGGTACATGTAAACCGAACAAGCAGGAGCATAAGTCATCAGACCCGCTGGCGCTGGAGCAGTTTTTATCAGCATTCCTGCTGCTAATGGCAGGCATTTTGCTGGCAGCGTTACTGTTACTGCTCGAGCACGTGTACTTCCGCTACATGCGGGAGCATCTCGCGGCATCCAGCGCCAGCTCATGCTGTGCTCTCGTATCATTATCAATGGGTAAGTCCCTATTTGAAATGTTCTTTCAATAAGTTCCATGCAGCGCCTGCCCTGTGTTAACGCAAAAGGAGAGGTCTCTCTAAGTCCCAGATGACATTGATTACAAAAACTCAAATGCGAGAAACAATCACCAGCGAAAATTCTTATTAGGGTAATGTATAACAGTCTAAGGCGAGAATTACTTTTGTATTCTAACGAGTGACTAATATAAAACAACTCAGTAACCTGGTAACAGTTACCTAGGTAGCTTTATAAAAGCTTAGTCTATTAAAAATAAGGCACTGACAGCAAATTCTTTCAGGTATAATGCATTGACAAACGACTTATGTAATTCTTTTAGAATGTCTGAGAGCATAATTTATGTATAATTCTCGCTTAACAAAAAATGTCACCATAAAAAAATATATCAAGAATTCAATATAATCGTCCACCTGAAAAAAAAAACAAGTCGTTTATAAATAGATATAATCTTTCAACATAAAATTATTTTATTCCGACAATTTTTGGTTTTGATTTTATTAAGTGATCTCTGGGGTTCTAGTCTTTAGTTTACTTGTAATTGGACGCTGATAAGCAATACTGTGTCAAGTGACTTTATTCAAACCTATTCTTAATAAATTTGTTTGCAGACGTATATATTCATCTTTTCTTTTCTATTTTGATAAAATGTATAATGAATCATAAGTAGGTAGGTTTACTTAATATGTTATCTAATAATAAGTTTTTAAATATTTGAGATTATTTTATAAATTGCAAAATATGGAACACACCTGAAATTCGAAACAATGAGTTAAGAAACTTTTTTCCGTGCTTATTTAGTTTAGATGACTTGATTTTTTTTAATAATGTTATATAGGTGACATAGTATCAAAATACATCAATATCTCCAAATTTGACTTTTCGTGGGTTGACACATTATTGATTATCAGCATCCAATTATGAACATATTTGTGAAATTGAAGACGAGCGATCCATCTTAGAGAGAGGGAAGTTGCGTACTGCGTACCCATATAACCGATCAACGAGGTACCATAGACAAAATACAATTTTATTAACTTTTATGATAAATTACTAACAGTTTTATTCTAAAATGTTTTATTTTTCAGGACAATCATTAACATTCCATGGCGCAGTCGTGGAAGCGGCAGCTAGGGGTTTCGGTCCCGGGAAACGTGGTCATTGCCGCTCTGCCATCTGTGCTGCCCAGGTATAAACAACAACCTAAATTATAACTATAAATTAATTATTTTTATGAACTAAAACGATATTTCGTATTTTGAAGTCTGTTTCTTTTTTTTTACTGCCAAAAAAGTGGTGTTATAAATTTGACGTCTGTATCTTTGTATCCGTCTATCGTAGCTCCCTAACGAATGGACCGATTTAAATATGCTTATAATATTATTATTGGTTGAAAGCTGATGTAATCAAGATGGTTCTTAACTATAATTTCTGAAGATCTATTGAGACGTTTGAAGGTTATCAGCTCTTTTATGCTTGATGAAAAGCCTGCCTAACTCTGCCTAACTTCTACTGATTCGATCAAATCAAAATTTAATATACTGTGACTTGAATAATAATTATGTAAACATAACTATGTTTATTTTATTATTATGTAACTACATAGCCTTGACCTGATGCTGTAGCATCATTTGAAATCAGCAGGATATACATTTGTCACCAACTTATAGCAGAAGTATCGCATTAGGCTCGTTGAAATTGTCTTAAAGGAAGGGAAGCCCGTCTGAAAGCAACAAAACTAATTTCTAGTTATTAATTGTCAAAGATAAATAATCGTCTCGCGGTCAGGTCTGGCGTGCACGTCACGAGCGCGATGCAGCAGTGGCGCGCGCGCGGCAGCTGGCGGCGGCGCTGGCGGCGCACGGGCTGCAGCCGCCGCCACGCCGCCTCGCCTCGGCCGCCGCACTGCTGGCGGCGGGTCGGCCGCACGACGCCACGCGCCCGCGCACGCTGCACGCGCCCGCCGACCTGCTGCCCGACCTCGACCGCCCGCTCTCATGCGGCGACCTCCGCGCGAGGTCCGTACGAGAACGATACGAGAATTATTTTAAAATCCTCCTTACTATAATAAGACCTACACTATTATTGTTATTTGTATTTACTACTCTTGCGCTCCTATGAGTCATAGCGTTATGTAACCTTCCTCAATGAACACACTATCTAAGGCAAAAAGAATTTATCATACCGGATCAGTAGTTTCAGAGATCACCCCCTAAATACAAATAAATTTTACCTCTTTGTAATATTAGTAGAGGTTATAAAGTTAAATATCGATAATTAGATAAAAGATTATTTAAAGAAAAAATTTGTATCACTAAAGATAAACTGGCATTTCAAGTAACTCAGATAGTTTATCTATTTAAAATATAATAATAAAAAATAGAATTAAGATTAAAGAAATAGTCGTCAAACATCACTTACCGGATAAACTCATTAACTTTGCGTATATTTCCAGGGAGCGGACGCGGGTAGAAATGGAAACAGTGCTGTGAGGCGCATATTGCGCCACCTTTTTTTCAATTTCCGAAGGCTGTTCTTACACCAAGTTATACAAGACGAAGTTAGGTATATCTAATGTTAAAATATGGACAGATAAAAAAACGTTGTAATTATTAAATAAATTATTCCAATTATTAAAACAGAGAGATGGACGTAGATAGCGAAGCGTTGTTGTGGGAAGCGCGCGCGGGGCAGGCTGGGCGCCGGGCGCGCGTCCTCGTGTTGTCTACTACAATAAAATATATTTTTTGGACAATATTGTGCCTTTATTGATTTCCAACCTAAATACAAATTGAAACATTTTCAACATCTTGAAAACTATTTTCCTTCAATATAATAATACATATTCATAATTTCATACATAATTCAATCACGTTAATATTTGTAATTTCTCTATAATTTTTTCTACAAATTTTTCACAAATAAAGTAACGTAATTGACCGCAATTGCCGCACATCAATCGATCGTCAATAGATCGACTATATAGATTTGTTGACAAAATTGTCAGTTGTTCTTCCTTCCTTTAGTAGGACAGTTCCCTACACATTTTAACGCGAAAATTAAATTTCGCTTGTTTTTTCCAATTTCACATAAAATCCAATATTTAGCCTAACTTGCTTTAAATCTGGAAGAATTTAATATCAATCCTGTATTTTTGACACTTAGCTTTCGTAAGAATATTTAAGTAACCGTTACTAGGTTTCTGAGTTGTTTTACATCAGTCACGAGTGTAAAACTTACAAGTAGGTGTAATTATCGCCTTAAACTTTAGACCATAAATGATTGCGCGGATCCAGGGGGGGACATAAGGGGGAATGGCCCCCAACACCCCTCCACCCCCTGACTCATAACTGTAACCGCCTATACGCAATTTTTTTAAATAAAGATCCAACTTCACCACACCTATATTCCTAAATCCCCCAAAATTTGCTCCCTGCCTTGAACAAAATCCAGGATCCGCGTCTGGTTCAACTTTTTTATATAATTATTATTGTTTTAGCACCTCTCGTTTCTTTTGCTATCAAGTGTTGAAACTTTTACAATGAACCCTTTGTGTACTAGTCCGATTTGCACTTGAGCGACTTTTCTTAAATGGGAATTGTTTTTAAGTCATTACAATAATCTAAAGTTTCTATTAATTATAAGTTTGACGTGTGTATCTGTGTATTTGTGTCTGTCTGTGGCCTCGTACCTCCGTAAGGAATGGACCATGGACAATTTAAATACGTTTTTTTTTTGGCAGCTGATGTAATCAAGATGATACTTAGCTATAATTTTTGAAGATGTGTTTAGCCGTCTGAAGATTATCAGCTCTTTTCAAGTTGTTGAAAGGGTCTGAGCAACTACTACAGCTCCAATTGACGGGAAATACCCACAAACACGAGTGATTTTTTTTAAGCGTGGATGGCCAAATTCAAAACTATGAGGGATAGTGAACTATCCTTAATGAACCTTAGGGGCCGATTTTGATGAAAACTAAAATTATAGTATTCATTTTTTGAAAATTTTATATTCACATCCTATATATTCTTACATCGTCTTTTGTGTTAGTTTTAAGGGTCACCGTCTTATTTTTTACAAAATTCTATTAAATTTTAGGGTTCCGTACTTTAAAGGAAAAACGGAACCCTTATAGGATCACTTTGTTGTCCATCTGTCTGTGTGGCTGTCAAGACTTTTTTCTTAGAATTGCGTAGACGTATCATGTTGAAATTAATATCATATACTCAAGTCGACGATGACATGCGACTGTGAAAAAATTAAAGTTCTAAGTCAAAGCAATCAAAAGATAATGGCAAATATGTCGCATATTTTAACTATTTTTGCGTTTTCACAAGGGAATCAAAACCTACAGGGTACTTCCCATTGACCTAGCATCATGAGATTTGGCCAGGAGCAAGGTCTTATAGTATAAATAATGTAAAAAATCCGAAAATTGTAAATTTCTGTTTGTGTGTCGGTCAGTCTGTACATCTGTCTTTCAACCTTTTTCTCAGGAACGCGTAAATGTATCAATTTGTAAATTATATCAAATACTAGCTGTGCCCGCGACTTCGTTCGCGTGGATTACATAATGCTTGGCATGTCTCCTGCAAAGCAAGAAAAAACACATTCTGTATTATTGCACCACCTAATAGTGACACTTTTAAGGATTAACTTTTGGGAAGTAATAGTAAGGGACAAATTGAAGGAAAAGATTTATTTTTTTACAAAATAACATTAAATCTTTACATTAATTAGAAGTTAAGTAATCGATTCTACACAAACAGGATCAAATATGTGGGTTAAATCATGGGTCCCGGTAAGTTTAGAAAAAAGTCTGCATTACTTCAAACGATTTGTTTATAGGTTGCATCAAAATGCTAGTCACCTACTAAAGTAAGGAAGAATGTGAACAATACAATCGAAAATATATAAAATGAATAATTCACAGTAACTTCTTTTTTGTTTGTCTATATTTTCTATGTGAGCTATACAAAGTTGATAGAATGTGACGTTTGTTTTGGTGGGTTTAGATAATTCAATGAATCAATTAATTGCAAATCTATGTACATTTCACTGGACTCGGCTATTGTACTCACCCGCCATTAGCGTTAAAACATCCCGTTTTAATTTTAAAATTTCACTTTTAGGTATGATCGTTTTTTTTTTTGAAAAATTAATTAATGTAGGAATTTGATAGAATTTTGTAAAAAAAATAGTCTTTTCTTTTTGTTGCGGTTAACCGTATATGATTACTTCTCCGAAGTTGATCCTTATAATATGTGACAGAATCAGATGGTGCAATAATACAGAATGTTTATTTTTTTCGAAATCAATTAATTCATTTCTGTCTAGGAAAAAATATTTTTCAAAAAACTAATGATGCAGTTTTAGTTTTTATCAAAATCGGCTCTGAGACTCCTTTAGTTATTTTTCGCTATTCCTTATAGTTTCGGATTTGGTCTATCATATCCAGTAAAAAAAACTCCCAGTAAATGGGTACATATATTTTAAATTATTATATTTATATAATATATACCTTCCCTGTTTGAATCAGATATTCTTCACTATTTCATTAGTTTCAATTTTGTTTACACGTAAAGCTTTTTTAATTTATTAATTTAAAATGATCTAAAATAAAAGTAGATTAAGTTACTCCTTATAACATTGGCTTTTTGCTAGTGAAGGTTTCGTCAAAATCGGTCCAGACGTTTCAGATATTAGCCCGAACCAACTGACTGACAGATATGAAGACAAACATTTTAAAAATGGTATTTTTGATGTAAGTACCTCGTCTTCTTGAATCGGAAATTGTTCACTATTTTATTGGTTTCTACAATATTTTGTTTTCGCGTAATTCCCCTTTTCACTTATTCATTAAAGTAAATATTTTTTTTTAGTAAAAGTAGCCTAAATTAAACCTTATAATATTAACTATAGGGGCTGTCCATTAATCACGTAATGCTTTAAAGACCTTTTTAGACTTTTTCATATTTTGTGATTTGTTTCTTTGATCCCCTCTCCCTCCTCTACAGCCCCAGCCCCTAATTGCGAGTGAAAGTTCCATCAAATTCGATTTAGCCGTTTCAGAGATTAGTCGTAAAAAACAGACTGACAGATAAAAAATTAAAAAATGGTTTTTTGATGTAAGTACCGTATATACTTTCAAGCAATTAGTGAAAAGCACAAAATAATGTTTGACGTGACCCCTTGAATTGACATATCTTTTTTAGCGAGCACAAACACAGATAAACTGACAAACAGACAAAAATTCTAACAATTATTGTTTTGGGTTCTATTACATTGGTAAAGTCCCTCAATAATTTTTTTTTTCATATATCTCCCATGTACAGACAGCGATCCGTTAGAATTTTATTATATGTATAGATTTTAAAATATCTAAAATAGAAGTAAGCCTAAATCACTCCTTATAACATTTGATAACTGCGAGTAAGAGTACCATCAAAATCGGTTCAGCCGTTTCAGAGATTAGTCGAAACAAATAGATAGACAGACAGACTGAGAGACAAAAAATTAAAAAATGTATTTTTTGATGTAAGTACTGTATATTCTTTCATGCATTTAGTGAAAAGCACAAAATAATGTTCGACGTGACCCCTTAAATTGACATAAATTTTTTAACGGGCACAAACGCAGATACAAACAGATAAGAATTCTAAAAATCATTGTTTTGGGTTCTATTGCGTTGGTAAAGGCCCCCAATAATATATTTTTTCATATATCTTCTCTGTACAGACAGCGACCCGTTAGAATTTTATTATATGTATAGATCAAAAAATATCTAAAATAGAAGTAAGCCTAACTGCCTAAGTCACTCCTTATAACATTTGATAACTGCTCACAGTTAAAGTAAAAGTACCATCAAAATCGGTTCAGCCGTTTCAGAGATTGGTCGGAACAAACAGATAGGCGGACAGACCGACGGACAAAAAATTTAAAAATGTATTTTTTGATGTAAGTACTGTATTTACTTTCATGCATTTAGTGAAAAGCGCAAAAAAAATGTTCGACGTGATTCCTTAAATTGACATAACTTTTTTATTTATAAACCGATTGACGTGAAACAAACCCTAAATGTTAAGTGAAGCTAACTACAATATATTAGTGAAAACCGCATCTAAATCGGATAAGCCGTTTCTGAGATTAGCGTGCACAAACGCACAGATAAACAGACAAACAGACAAACAGACAAACAGATAAAAATTCTAAAAATCATTGTTTTGGGTTCTATTGCGTTGGTAAAGGCCCCCAGTAATATTTTTTTCATATATCTTCCATGTACAGACATCGACCCGCTAGAATTTTATTATTAGTTTAGATTAAGGATTCACTTGAAGCTGTTAACAAAACCTAAATTATAAATCAATACGTATTCAATTAATTAAAAACGCAATATTTTTGGAAAATAAACCAAGCTTGTGTGTGAGATCTTACGATAATAGAGCGTGTCAAGCGGAAATAAAGTTAAACTTAGAATTAAAATTTTAGGTACTTAAAACAAATTACCATAGAAGTTGACCACGAAAAAATACAATTTTACAATAAATGAGGAGAAATTTGTATCAAAACGAAAACATTGGGGCAGCAAACATTTATAAACAACGCATTGGAATCTAAATGTCGCAGCTAACAAAATCATAGCGCGATTCAACGTACAGCCAGCGCCATCTCTGGACAATATTATGACATTACCATGATAAAATTCTGCTAGATTAATAAAACTTTTGTCCAAATATTTTAAATACAAATAAACAATTAATTTGGGAATAAGCAAACAGCCTATTAACAAATAAATATTTAATCTTATTGTTTTCATGAAAAAGTTTAGTTAAAATTATTCTAAATATAAAAATAAAGACATAATAAATTAAAAGTATTGTTTAAACGCGCTAAAAATAATAAAATAAACTTTTCTTTTAAAAGTTTTATCATCAATTATCGTTAATGTTATCGTTATTACATCATTTACATTAAATATAAAAGCTTCATGATTTGAAGTACTCGTATTAACTTAGTTCGAAAATTTTAAAATTAAATTTAATCAGATCGAGTTAATTAATTTACTTCTTTATTTACACATGTAAGTCTTCTGGTTATTAGTAATATAATTAGTTATTTATAAATAAACAATTATTTTTATTCGAATTAAGGACTAGTTATTTTCGTCTTGGCAACACTAATATATATTTTGATTGATAATTTAAATCTAAATATTTTACGAATGTAGTGCAGTGGAAGTGGAGTGTAGTAGCATATAAATAATAATAAAACGAGAATAAAACATAATATAAATATGTATATAATAATTGATTATTTTTAAGCGACTTCATAAATAAGGAGTGTTCTCAATTCGTTCGAGTATTTATTTTTTTTATGCCATTTGTGCCATTTGTGGACCAATTTTCAAAAATTTTTTTTGTTTGAAAGGTTAAACTTCCAAGGTGGTCCCAGTGTCTTCAGGTCAGGATCTGATGATGGGATTCTGGAGAAATTGAGGGAACTCCTCAAATGTTATAGGCACACCTATACCGATTGAGGTATTTTTGATAGTAACTTATGTTTACCTTCAGAAAATCACTTTTGGTGAAATGGAACTGATGATGAAGCCCACAGATGGCCAACAAAACTACTCAATAACAAGTATTTCACGGCTTGCGATACGATTATTTCGATATTCATACGGTGAAGTGGAGCTGATGATGCAACACCAGGAGAACTCCTCAATAATTAACAGCCCTGCATCGGGAAAAGCAACACTTTGTAAATGGTGGTAAGCAGTTAACATTAAGCTATTGTAAATTAGGTAAATCACAAACGGTCCCTTACTACACCTTATTATATTCGTTACTTAAAAGTGTAAAATAAAAACTTTTTGAAAAATGCCAGTAAATAAGAGGATTAAAATGGCGCCGACTTCGAAGATTTTACCTGGCATCGACTTCAAAATGTGGTAGAAAATATTTAATTTTTCCTTTTTAGTTCACTTGTTTAGGTGTCAAAGTCAGTTTGTTTTTTTTTTTTAAGTTTTAATTTATATACCTATTATTTCTAGCCGACACGGCTAAAGCAGCTACAAATGGTTTGAGTTTATGGAGGGCTGAGACGTCGCATCCGTTGGTGTGCACTTTGGCTATAAGTAAAAACACCATTTACATAGTTATATTTTCGAAGCGTTGGTGGGTTGGTCTCATATAGATTTCTACAAGTTTGTACGGAACCCTCGGTGCGCGAGTCCTTCTCGCACTTGACCAGTTATTTTCATTAATTAAACTTTAAGTAATAAATTCTTCAAAAGTAAAAATTTAATACAATAGTAAGGTAAGCCTACATGTTTCGCAAAAATATGTTGATTTAAAAAAAAATCATCTTTTTAAGTATTATTTTGTTACGTCACCACTGCGTTTCAAGTCTCCAGTTTACTGTTATTTTGAATATATTTATTAGAGCGAGAACGAGTATCTATCATGGAGAGAGGGAACTAACCAGAAACGTACCCACAATAGTCAAAAAACAGTACAGTAAACAGTATTATTTATTTTTATTATATATTCCAGTATTGTCCATACCTTAAATATAGTTGGCATCAAAATGCTAGTCACTTACCGTGATAACAGAGTAAGTGACGCGGTACAAAACAAACATCACATTGTATTAACTTTGTAAAGCTTGCGTGGAAGAAAGTACGCAAAAATGAAATAAGTAATTTTTAGGGTTTTATTCATTTTATAGATTTCCAAAAGTATTGTTTCCATCACTGTTTCGTTACAATCGTGAGCTGACTAGCATTTTGACGCAGTCTATATAAATGGTCAGAGTTAAATACCTATGCTATTCTTTCCTAGACATAATTGGACTCAACTATTTGCCTGTAACTGGATTCTCAACTCTGATGACTCGATGATGTTAGTTTTGGAAGACTGTACTCAGTAAATAAATGGACGTTATGAAATTTGACATGTTAAAAAATTTTTTTGAAGCTATACGTGTTCAGTTTTGAAGTAGGGTGAGTGGAGGAAAGATGAAAAACGTTGCAAGACTAAAAGTCGTCCAAAACGCCTAATTTTATACTATTATTTTCAACGTTTACTGCATATATTGTTATGACCGCCATTTTCTAGCGTCTAATATCACTCACCACTAGCCGCTTCGAGTACGTGGTTATATAGAATATGTAAACGTTTACCGGTGTGACTTTTTCGCAAGTTACTCAAGTCCTTTCATCTTACCCTTTGTCCTGTATATTTAATTAAATGGTAGATAAAATTATATTTTTGGAATATCTTATCATTCTTTTTTAGTTCTTAACTCTGTTAATACATCCAAATGTGACTATTTAGCGTATTTAAGGATTTATTAGAACTTTTCATCTTCGCCCAAATCCAATTTGGAGGGGTAATATAAACATATAAAAGATTCGATCGGAACCCGTTTCTAAATACAAATGATTCATACTAAATTTAAGATGCTAAAATTCATACTAAAATTAAGATGTTCACAAGCGGTTAAAACCCTTTGACCCTTTTGATCTTTTCTTAGGATTATGTCTTTCTCGTGATTATGTTTGATTATTTGCTGTTGTTTTAAGAAGCTCTCCTTTCTTCTTCCCCGATGGGGTAAGATAGAAATACTAAAAATAAATAGTTCATAATATCTTCATTTCCTGAAGATATTTAGACACTAAAGACCTTCAAAAACTTCTAAGAACACATTGAATAGGAAATTACCAATATTGTAGAAAAATTTAGTTTTTGTTCTTTACTCATAAAAAAACTATTATAAGAATGATCTTAGTTTTAATTCATTTCATTGAAAAGTCGAGAACAAACTTAGCCTAATATTTTATAACGTTTATTATATTTATTTTTTACCATGTCATTTTAAAACGATTCGAAATCAGTAATTATGTCAATCTCGTTCTTGACATTGACGTTCAATGAGATGATAATTGTTTTCGTGTATTTGATTTAATATTTTTCTATACCTATGATTCTTTAAGTTTAATTAAATCGTTTTAAAAATCAGAAAAATGTCAAGAGATATCGTGGTACTGACACCGAACGGGAGAAGAGTAAAAGTTCATTGTACAGCAGATACTAATATTTTACAGGTACCTATAAAATAAATAATCATTTCAATCTATACTTATATTATAAAGCTGAAGAGTTTGTTTGTTAGTTTGTTTGTTTGAACGTGCTAATCTCAGGAACTACTGGTTCAAATTGAAAAAGTATTTTTGTGTTAGATAGTTTATTTATTAAGGCAATAGGCTATATTACATCTCAACACGACTCATAGGAGCGAAGCAGTAACCATAAACGCGAGGGAAAGCACGAGAGATAGCTAGTAATTATACATAATTTCGAGGTTGGTCGAACTATACATAGTTTTCACAGAAAAATATAACTGACTTCAAACAGAACTGGTGTATATATAAGATCGCAGCAATCGTGAGTCATTAGTCATTAAAGACTTAACTATACATAGTATTCACAGAAAAATATAACCGACTTCAAACAGAACTGGTGTATATATAAGATCGCAGCAATCGTGAGTCATTAGTCATTAAAGACTTAACTATACATAGTATTCACAGAAAAATATAACCGACTTCAAACAGAACTGGTGTATATATAAGATCGCAGCAATCGTGGGTCATTAGTCATTAAAGACTTATTGTATATCTGCTAAGATCTTCATCAGATCTTAATATTTTATATAGTAAAACCTTACCTATAAATATTCATTTCATTAATGAAAACCTGTCCAAGTCGGATTAGTTGTTTTTGACAAAAACATGGGAATGCATAAATGCATTACATACTTGTAATGAATAAAATCATAAAAAATACATTAATCATTATTATTGGTTTTAGGTTTTAGAAGATGTATGTGCTAAACAAGGACTTCAATCAAATGATTATGATTTAAAACATCATAAACATATTTTAGATTTAACAACTACAGTTAGATTTTGTAATTTACCTAATAAAGCTTTTCTTGAAATGGTTGAAGCTGAGAAGAAAAGGGTGGAATCAAATATTACAATAGGACTTATGTTAAATGATGGTAAATACAAAAAATAACATAATTTTTTTTTAATATTTTAAAATTTTATATTCTTTGTATTTTAAGGTAGCTTTTTTTTGTAAGGTGAAAGATTAACTGGTGATTTTTTACCAAATACATCACTCTATGATTTAATAATGTCATTGGCTCCAAATGAACTTTCAAATTTGAAAAATCCAACTATTTCTTATATGAGACAAGAAGTAACAGGTGTTGATGCATTAAAAGAAAAATCGTTGAGACAACTGGGCTTATTAGCAGGGAGAGCTATTCTTAGATTGCTAGACAAAACAGATGCAGAGTAAGTGAATTTTAATTATGCTTATAAAATAATATCAATC
This sequence comes from Hypolimnas misippus, assembly GCA_037950945.1. Lineage (NCBI taxonomy): Eukaryota > Metazoa > Arthropoda > Insecta > Lepidoptera > Nymphalidae > Hypolimnas > Hypolimnas misippus. The sequence goes on along the minus strand of JBBEEQ010000025.1, from coordinate 7,793,399 downwards.
AACATTATTTTTAACCCAATTTATAAAAATAAGCAAAAATAAAATATTAAAAACATAGTCAATAATGTCATTTGAGTGATTTTATTAATAAATTTTTAATATCTTAATGCATTTTTTATTAATTAAACATAAATATTATAACTTTATTGACTTCAATTTGCATGAAACTTAAATTTAAGAGGTTTATTATAAAAAATATATATATATTACATCTATTTTAGACAAGCCAATGTGTCATCAGTGTATCGACGAGCTAAAACTGAAAACTCTTCTAATGCATTAAAAGCGTCCACTGAACCAACATATACAAATAAAGATGAACAATTAAATGCTAATGAAACATGTATACCAGGTCCATCTAATAATAAAAATGTAGACAAAACTGCACAAAAACCCTTAGATCCAGTGAAATTATTACAAAAAGAAAAAGAAGAAAAAGAGGTGAAACCTGAATATAGCATTCCAAGTGAAACTGAAACTGTTCAGAATATTGCAACTGATGATCAAATACCTTTAAGAAAATCACATGAAAGTGTAACACCATGTGAACCTCCTCAGCCACAAATAACTCAAGAAATACTTGAAAGACGTCTTAAGATTGAAGATGAAGTTACCTTTGTGAGTGCATGATACTTTATTAATATACAAAGGCATAAAAAGACTGCTCCAAAAGGTAGTCTGAGTTGAATAATATGACAGTTTAAGTAATTTCTAATATTTTATATTTATATTTTTACAAAACATCTTTGTAAAAATATTTGATTATTTATATTCAATCAATTAATACTACACATATGGGATGCAGCAATCATTTATATAGGAATCATTTCATTCAAATGTGCCTCAGTATAAAGTTTGTTTAAAAATAAAAATTTCAGTATCACCAAAAAAAAATAAAAGTTATCATATGAACACATGTACTGATAGTTCGTGCACTATTTCGCAGGCTATATTCTACTAATCACCCGAAATTTTTGATTTCGATCTTATTGTTCTAATATCCATAAAAAATAAAATAACATAATTTTTTACTGATATAAATTACTGCTAAATTACATAAAAATAGTTATGATCGATTTTTTAGTCGTAGTACAATAATAACGTCTTATTGTATATTTAGCCTCTTATCGAGTATATCGGAGATTGTATTATATTTTTAATAAATATTAGATTTAATATTGTCATCCAAATTAGCCAATTTATGCATAGAATGGGAGCGTGAATCGCGTCATACGACTTGGCCGGCAAAGCTTAGTCTTGTTCTTAAAGTAATAGTTCTGAATCATTACAGCCATTACCATGAGGTGCCCTCGAGAAGACTGAAGTTCCTTTAATTATGGGTATTACAATAACATATTTTTATATAAGAGAATTTATCTGTATGTCTTTGACCCCAATATTGGACCACATTCATTGGAAGAATATAAAAACACCAAATTGACTCTGTACTAACTGAGTACTATACAATTTAACTTCACACCAATGGTTCAAAACCACCTAGAAGCAGGGCCTGGTTATTCCTTTGTTAAAGAGAACAATTTAAGAAATTGTAATGTAAGAAAAACGTGTTGTCGCAATTATGTAATTTTTAATTTTCGTAATTGTGCTATTTTTCTCAGATTGGATCTCAAAAAGCCATTGCTTTTATGCAACCAGATGGAAATGAAGAAGAACTGTCTGATTTACCAGATGATTTCTACGAATTAACAATTGAAGAAGTAAGAAAGATATATCATGAATTGCAACAACGTCGTATTGAACTTGAAAATACTCCAATGCTTACGTCATCAAAGCGGGAAGAATTTGCTCAGCAGGTGAAAATCATTTTTAGGCATTAGTGCGCATGTATATACAAATTCAATGCCTGCTATTTTAAAAAAACGTCTGTTATTATGTAACTTCAAAATCAATATATTACTATCTTGATGTAAATTAATATTTAATATCTTATTTCATTACATAAATATATCATTAGATACAGAGTTCATAATGAGAATTATATATATCTGTAAATATAAAAGGACAAGTAATTTACAAATTTGAGATAAAATAACTGCTTCAATTATATTTCAGGCAACCATATCCAAAATAAACACATACAAAAATGTTGTAGTAAGAATACAATTTCCAGATAATATAATACTTCAAGGAGTATTCACTCCAAACAATACAATAGAAGATGTACAGAATTTTGTTAAGGAACATCTTCAAGCGCAAGACAAACCCTTTCATATTTGTAAGTATACATACCATGAGTGTTTTTTATGGACAATATTATTTTTAATATGAAACAGAGAAATATGTTAATGCTTTACATGTGGGAGTCTAGACTAGGGATGTTGCGAATATCATATTTTACACATTTGCGAATGCTAATGTGTAGGCCAATGTTTGAGATATAATTGTGCAAATTGCTAATAGTCGAAAAGTCACAAAAATATTTTAAAGGAGATTGGGCGTTTTTGGTTTCACTTTTATACGCGTATAGCCATTTAAGTATATTAATATTTATTATTTTAAATGTTTTATAAATAAAATTCATTTAAATCAATTGTGGGGTTTATATTTTCAATCTAATTAGTATTGTATTTGTAATATAATTAATTAAATAATTATGTCGTTTGTCAATATAGTGAAGTCTCTTTTCTTGAAAAGAATCGATCGACCAACCAGCATTAGAAACTATACAAAAAATATATATACTACCTATAACTTATAAAATCATTTTAAAAGCGATTATTATTGCTTTTCTATAAATGCATTAGGAATTATTTATAATAAACCTATTTATGTATTTAAACCAAACAATAAAGATGTACCAATATATATAAATAAACCCAAAATAATAATAATCAAATGTTCCTCGACGGTTACAAAACGACATTGTTTTGACATATAACATAACCTCAATACTTTTTTTTCAATTTTGTTTTTTTTTCAAAACCCCCACATAATATGAATTCGTATTTGACCTTGTAATGTCCTGCCTATTGGAGTCAACACACTTAATATACCACACTTATTGGAATATTTTACGGCTCAACAACACCTCGTGCAACTGTCCCGCCAAATCACAATGACATCTGACGTATGACGTAGGCGCATGAGACAACCAATATTTGACACAATACACTACATCCCTTTTTTGTTTTAATTAATTTATTTATTTATTTATCCATTTGTTTATTTATTTTACCATTATAACAACCATGAATTATAACAATCTATCTTAGATAGGTATAGAAGATTTTAATTACTTGTACCCATAATTTTACTGATTCGGTAATAAGTAAATTTAGGTTTCCTCATTCAATTCTTCATTGTTAGTTTGGTTTTGAATATCTTTATCTTCACACACACTCCATTGGCCTTGAACTTTCTTTAAATGAACTATATTCCTCCTACGAATTTGACCGGTCTCATCATTTCGGACTGTGACATCCCCGCCGTTCTTTTCTTTAACAGTATGTGTATCTGGGTTGAAATCCAAACTTAATTTATTGTCTCTATTCATGTTTTTAATGTATACTTTATCTCCTGGTATTAAATCATTTTCTTCAGCCTTCCGTTTTCTGTCTCCACTTTCCTTTCCCTTTTCTTTTCTTTCGTGGTCCCTATCCCTAACCTCATCATCTGGTGGTATTGGTTCAATTGTATCCCCTATCATAGGTAATTTATCTCTGAAAGCTCTTTTGTAGAATAGTTCTGATGGAGTTTTTCCAGTAACTGAATGTGGTGTACTATTGTACATTGTTAGATAATCTAGTAAACTGTCCTTCCAATCCTTTCTTTCGGCTAAACTTATTTTTAATCGTTTTAATATGTCACGGTTCTGTCGTTCGACTTCCCCATTTTGTTGTGGCCAATATGGAATGGTATTAAAAAGCGTAATGTTTCTTTCTGATAAAAATAACTTAAATTCTTCACTACAAAATTGTCTACCGTTATCGGCAGTTATAGAAGTAGGGTTTCCCAGTCGACTAAACATTTCTTTTAATTTTGCTACAATCTCTGTAGAGGTGATCTTTCGACAAATCTTAATTTCTTTATATCTGCTATAGTAATCAACTACTACTAATAAATGTTCACCTGTTGGAAGTGGACCCATTAAGTCGATAGCGATGTCAATCCAGGGCCCTATTGGCAACTCACGTCGCTTCATAGGGTTCGGGGGACATGGAGCAGAGACAAGCGTACATCCTCTGCACGCTTTCACGATATTTTCGGCATCTTTGTCACATTTTGGCCACCAGACTTTTGTTCGAAGCCTCGCCTTCATCGATACAATGCCAGGGTGACCTTCGTGAGCTGCTTCCAATATTCTTTTGCGGAGCTTCAAGGGGATCACAATTCTTGTTCCTCTTAATAATATACCCTCATGAAAACACAATTCATTTTGGAATACCTTGTATATTTTCACGTCCTCATTCCATATATTGTGATATACACCTTCTTTCACAGCTAAAATTTCCTCATCATTGTCTGAACTATCTACTATTTCTTTTAAAGTAACGGCTCGAGGTCGGGCTGACTCTATAATTTGGCAAATGTGGTTGTCTTTCAATTGTATTTGAGATTTTCCCGCAGCTTTACTAAGCCTAGATAATGAATCTGCTATATTGTTCTTACCAGGTTGATAAACCACTTTGTAGTTATAGGACTGTAGGCGCATGACCCATCTCTCGATTCTGGCACAAGGTTTGGATTTAGTACCAAATATAACTTCTAATGGCTTATGATCCGTTATAAGCTCAAACTTTTTACTGTAAAGGAATATGTGAAAATGTTCCACAGCCCATACGAGAGCTAATGCCTCTTTTTCCGTCTGGCAATAACGACGTTCACAGTCAGTTAAAGTTTTGTGGCCATAAGCAATAATCCTGGGATCACGTTCTGCGTTAATCTGGACTAAAACTCCACCTAAGCCTACGGGACTTGCGTCAGCTATGACAATGGTACGGTCATTAACATTGTAATACCCTAAGCTCGACATTTTTGTCATAATATCTTTTAAACAATCAAAGCAATGCTGTTGATCCGGTCCCCATTGTTCTACAATATCTATTCTATCCCCACGTTTGCCACGTAGAAGTGCTTTAAGGGGTTCAGTGGCTGTAGCATAATTGGGGATCCATTTACTTACGAAGTTTACCAGCCCTAAGAAACTTTGTAGTTCGCCTGTTGTCTTGGGAGCTCTAAAGTCCTTAATTGTTGCAATATATTTATCCAATGGTTTAACACCTTCAGCTGACAACTGATGTCCTAAAAAGTTTACATTTGTCATCCTGAAAGAGCATTTGTCTTCTCTTATTACGACATTATAATCTTTTAGAGTAGACAATAGTTTCTGCAATCGCAAATCGTGCTCATTTAAATCTTTTCCAAACACTAAGATGTCGTCAATGTAATTTACTACACCTTCACAGCCTAGCAACATGCGCTCTAAAGTTTTCTGGAAGATTTCCGGAGCGCATGATATCCCAAACATCAATCGTTTGTATCTATACAATCCCTTACTGGTGATGAACGTGGTAATATGTCTCGAATCTGGGTGTATTTCAATTTGATGAAAAGCATCTTTTATATCTAACTTTGAGAAAATTCTAGCATTTCTCAGTTTGGGTAAGAGCATGTCCATTGTCGGTAGTGGGTGGTTTTCACGTATAATGGCTGTGTTAGCTCGCCTCATGTCTATACAAAGACGTACTTCTCCATTATCTTTAAGGACAGGCACCACAGGGGATACCCATCTAGAAGAACCTAAGACTGGTTCTATTATGTCTCTTTGTTTAAGTTCTTTGATTTTTTGTTCAATTTTAGATTCTAAAGGTATAGGAATCCTCCTAAAATAATAATAAAACAATTTAATAAACAATTAATTTAATAAGTAATCAACAGATACATGTGTATAGTTCAACAATTATTATTAATTATTATCTTTTACTATTATATAATGTTCTAATACTTTTTATTTATTTATTTATTTTATATATAATTATTCTTAAATATTTTATTTATTTGTTGACACTATTATGGATGTTATTTATTTTTATTATTATTATTGTTATTATTTATTTATTAATTTTTTTTTTTATAAAACCATGAATTGAATACCTGTACGGCTGTGATACAGGTGGAATGGAATCGTCAATTGCTAAATGGACAAGCACATCTTTAAATTTGGGAAATTTTCCTGTCTCTACTTGATTTACCCCTAAGCTTGATCCAATTCTCAATACTCCTAATGATATTGCTGTAGTTTTCCCTAAAAGGTTTCTTGTACCATCTATAATGACATAAAAAGTTGATCTTTCCGACCTCTGTCCTATCTTTATTATAGCTTCAAATGATCCTTTTATCTTAAGTGGTGTGGAACTACCGTAAGCCATAAAAGTTACATTAGGTTTTGCCTGTTGATTATACAGATTAACTTTATTCCTCTTCAATAATTCCCAGGTTGCTGCTGTAATTAAATTCTGCTTGCAACCAGAATCTATTAACATCTTTGTTTGCACTCCTCCAATGGTACAATTTATTTCGACATCATCATCAATGTGAAAAACATATTCAATATCATTTTCTTTCGTTATTTTTTCAATAACTTGGTTAACTTCAGTTTTACCCGTATCAAATCGACTTTTCTTTTGTTCAAAATTATGTTCTTTTCCTTCTTTTCTTTTAAAAGGTTGTTTTGTTTTGCAAAATTGTCTAAAATGTCCTCTGAGACCACATTTTAAGCAATCCTTATCTCTAGCAGGGCATCTAACATCATAAGAAGCATGTCTAGGATTACCACATCTTCCACATCCAGATTTTACATTCCTTTGGCTATTATAATTTCTTCTACTCTTAGATTCAAGTTTATTTACTTCTATATTTTCATTAGTTTTAGTAGGATTTTTGAATTCTTCTAGTTGTTTATTAACTGCCTCTAATGTATTTGCTTCTGTAATTATTCTATTGAGTGTAACTTCATCACCGATGCATAATATCTTTTTACGTAATTCAGGTAGGAAGCATTTTTCTGTTACCTGATCAATTATATTCTCGTCCTTATCCGTAAATTGACATTTGTCAGCTTGTTGTCTCAATCTTAATATAAATTTTTCAAATTTTTCGTCGGGTTCTTGCTTCAGAAGCCTAAATATATGTCTTTCATATAATTTGCTTTGTTTAGGTGCAAAATATGCATCTAGTTTGGCTATCGCTACTTCGAAAACATCTACATTTTCGCTTGGTTTGATATTTGCTCCAGGGATATTATAGAATACTTCCTGTAGTCCTAACCCGCCAAAGTGTAGCAGAGAAGCCCTCTTCTTTATGTCGATGTCAATATTGGACACTTCTAAGTATATATACAAAGCCCTTTTCCATCGCTCCCAACGTGCACCTACAGAAGTAGGTTCACCGTCGCAGTCAAACTTTTCCAATAACAAAGACATGTTTGGGTGACCTGAAATAATCAATTAAATGATTCAGATATTTAATCTGCTATTTATTTTATAATTTTCTATTGTCTATACAATTGGATAATTTCCTTTGACTTAATTAAAAGTTTTTTTTTTTCCAGTGCATAAACATAGCATATCAATTTAATGATCAGAAAATTTTATCTGCACATTGTGTTTTATTTTTCTTGTTTACTATACATAATATGTATATCTAATATCAATTTAATGATCAGTTCAACTTTGTAACTGTCCTTAATGAGTAATAATTTGTATTACACTACTCATACTCAGTTTATAATAAATTGGTAGGTCACCATAAAATTATAATCTGCGTGAGGGCAGATTAACATTTTGTGTATCAATTTAATGATCAGAGAAATTACACATACAAATCTCTGCTTGATTTAACTTGCATCATTGCATGGATAATTAAAACATCCAAGTAACAACAACAAACATTTAAGTTTTGTTTACCTCATTAGAGCCCACTGTTCTATTATTACAATATATTTATTGTATGTTAAAAGCAAGGTTTTATTAAATGTCAAAAGAAATGATTCAATATAAATATAATATTGCAGAATTTTATTATTTCCTTCGTTGTTGGTCAAAACTGTAGGTAAAACTTTTGCTAAACGCTAATACAATAACAATAAATATGTTGAGTTCACTAATAATATATTGTATATAAAGTTACGATAAATAAATAATGAAATCTATGGAAATTAGTCTCACAACGATTGTATTTCGTAGTCAAAATTTTCCGAACAAAATTAACACTTAGAAATAAGTATGTATAAAATTATTTATATTATAATCATTTATTTCTTTTCGTATGTATTGTTATTATGGATTTTACTTTATTCAAACTTTATTTACTGTTAGTAATCACTGTCTATGAAGTACCTACTCATTATCTTGACTGTTTCTTTTCTTTCCTTTTTTTTTTCCGTAAAATATAACGTACTTACTTTTCTCCTCGTCGCCACATGTAATGTCCTGCCTATTGGAGTCAACACACTTAATATACCACACTTATTGGAATATTTTACGGCTCAACAACACCTCGTGCAACTGTCCCGCCAAATCACAATGACATCTGACGTATGACGTAGGCGCATGAGACAACCAATATTTGACACAATACACTACAGACCTTGTTTTAAAGTAAGTAAATCCTCCCTATTTACTTCCAATTTTCGCTGCTATACTGTGTTAAGAGTAACGCAACCGAGCGCCATAGTAATTTGCCCAATCTCCTTTAGTAATTATTACAAATATAAAGGCCACAAGAGCCAATTGGATTTGTACACTGCAAGTTACATTCGTCTTACGCTTAACCAATTTTTATTCTTTTACATTAGAGTTTGTAGTGCACTCAACAAGTTTAACAAGTTCTAAATGTATTATCGATATTAGTAATAAAATAAAAAAATGTATGTGATTTATGAAATATTTATGGGATGCGAATACTTAAAATGATGCAAATCTTTTGAATATGCAAATGCAAACATTCGTAACATCCCTAGACTAAACCAGTTCTTTTGGGATGACAAGTATATTATTAATATTTTAATCGCCTTTATCTTCCTAGGGCTTATGGACCTTAAATCTTAATAGAATCACTATACTAGTCTTTATTATAAACATAAAAAGGTATTGAGAGACTAACCTGAATTACAACAAAAACTATATATTTCCAAAGAACCAATTTATATAGAAGAATCACTTCGTTCAAGCTATGGTATACCTTTCGCATCAAAACCATCATTAAAATAAAAATCAAGCAATGCTGTTTCCCTTTCACAGTTACAACTCCATTAAAAGAAATTTTAGATCCTAAAATGACATTATTAGAAGCAAAATTTGTGCCATGTGTTCATATGCATTTCAAATGGGTAGAAGAAAATTCAGGTCCACCATATTTAAGAGAGGAAATTTATTCCAAGAAGACAACAAATGATGCAGCTTATATTTTAGCGTCGAAGTATCGGTGAGCAATTAGCATTTATAATAATAAAATTAATGAATGTTATGTACATACATATAAATAACTTATTATATACAACTTATTATTTTTTCTTTCAAGTGCACCTAGCCGAAGAAAGTTAGAAAATTCTCCTGATAAGTTACAAAAATCAAGCAATGAATTATCTGCGTCTAAAAGTAAAGTACCGAAATGGTTTAAAAAATAATATAGGTGCTTCAGTTTTTTAAAGTTTTTGCTTATTTATAATTTTATATGTAAGTCCAATAGAAATTGTTTACTTTAAAAAATAATATAAAGTTTCTTTATTAAAGTGTTCGGTATATTGTTCTTGAAATTTTTTTATGGTACTGTGTTGAGAAATTAAAAACCCCTAAAATATTTCATTTTTTCTTTTCTATATATGATAAAACTTTTTTCCTTAGCGCTTTTCCCAAAAAACTATCGCGAGTAGAATCTAGAATTAGCGCGTCAAACTATCTAGCTTTATACCTTTACATATGGAATACGGCGACAGTCAGCGAAGTGCGGCTATTGTGTGTAAATGACAATGACAAAATTTAAGACAAGAATGCATGAAAGTAGAAGAATATATCACAAAATTCTACTTTCTCGAAAATTTAGTTTCAAGTTTTGCTTAAACATTTTAAGATATGATACACCTCAATTCAGGTAAGTGTATAGGCCTGAACTATGCGCATTACGCTGCGCAGAACACTAAATTAGGCACCAGGATAGTCGTTTAGATATTTATTTAATTTAATTGTTAGATATATACATGTTTACTCAACTGTATCATGCGCGAGTTCGGACTCGCTTCGTGTTCAAACTGACTCATTTACCTGAAACGTGTTATACAGACCGCCGAAAATTGCACCCTAACGGACGTGATTTCGTAACAGACTAAAAATGTAACAGAGTGGAAGCACTATGTAATGGTTACTTTACCATGGAAGAAAATATTGTTGTTTTATGTTTATGGGATACATATACTTAATTATTCTCCCTAAGTAATGTTTTTGCTGAATTAAAGGATAATCGACAAAAAAAATATGTTTCCTCCATACTAACTTGACTACTCCCTTGCACCCCAGTGTGGAATAATAGTATCCTGTTTTCTATTTTATATTTCATTACTATCACCCAGAAGTATGTATGTGTATTAAGTTTTAAGTTAATGCGACCACAGTATAAGATTTTGCATACAAACCTTTTTACCCCTTTTCACACTCGTAGAAGTGAACAACGAAAAAACCCTTTCTTAGTGGATGCCTGAAACCTAAAAGCCCCATACTGCCAAAATTTCAAGTTCGTAGCCCCAGCGGTTTAGGATCTTGATGAATCAGTCAGGAAGAGTGATTTTATATATACAGATTAGCTGTTCCATATAAAAGTAGAAATACAGGTCTCTTCATGATAAAAAAAACTTCAAAATCCCACATAAAAGTGCTTATCGTTTAATCATTTTTTTAGAGGTCAAAATTGATTAAAATTTGAGATCTATGATTTAGAGAAAGTAATTCTGATTAATGATTTAGTTGGTTCATACAATAAATAGTAAAAGTTACCTCACGAAATTGCTTAAAAGTATATTTACATTCAAAAATTACAAGTATATGTACTTCGCGCGCGTTTGAATTGATGAGTGTGTGGAAGAAATTAGTACTTTGCCCTCATCGTACAACGATTTATCGGTGGTATCGGGAATTTAGTCGTGGTTATAAGAAAAAAGCGAAAACAAAAAATTTGTCGTGGTTATTTTGGCGTAGAAGCCCCACCAAGGTCAGGACATCCTAGAGGTTTGCACTATAGAAAATGTGGAAAAAGGTAAAAATTTTGTAAGAGAAAACCGTCGAATCAAATCAAATTATTAGCAGATGGAAGAGATCCTGCAGATTAGTGCACCAAGCATTTATAAAGTTCTGTACGATATTAATAAATTAAATATGCAGAGTGTATTGGTGTATGAAAAACTTAAAAGAATATGTAAATGGAACTTCTAACTACGTAAATAATATCGTTATGGGTGATACAATTTTGCTATATTATTTTGATATCCCTTCCTAAAGTAGTAACAAAATTTTGTTTGAAAATGAGCCTACGCCGATTCAAGTGCAAAAATCTCGATCGGTAATAAAAAAGATTATTGCTGTATTTTTTATACGGCGAAGAATTTTAGATTGTATAGTTTTGGCAAGTTAGCGTACAGTTACAGCCTCTTGGTACAAAAGAATTTTTGCCCAAAGTTATCCAGAAACCCAAAGAATATCGTCCAAATTAAAGACTAAATAAATTGCATTTTTATCACGACAATGCTCCTGCGCTTTGGTCACCTGAAACTAAGTTTTTTACAAGATGTGGAAATAAAACAACTTGAGCATCCTCCGTATGGTTATTATCTTACCTCCTATTACTTTAGTCTGTTTCAACTCATTAAGGACCAGCTCAAGGGATGGAGATTTGTCAGTGAATTGGAGTTACTAGTAGCTTGAGATCAGTCTTGCTCCGATCTTCCAGAAGAAAAATGGAATCAAATTTTCATGAATATTAGCTGGGATGGAAATTATTTTGAAAGATTTTAATTAATAAAGTCGTATTGCAGAACTTATCTAGTGACCTACGTATAACGTTCATTATTAAGAGATAAGAACTTATAGGATAGAAAGATTTCCTATTAGAAAAAATATATCAGGTATTGCTTATTCTTTAAATAAGAAAACTACTATGTAAACAAAACACGGTCATAGGCGTGACATTAAATGTGGCAACTTGTTGAATTTATCATAATTTTACATTTTGTCATTGAATCCTTTATTTAGTTAAAGCTTAAAACTCATTAAATTTATTTTAAGTGTAATATAAAATATTTCCGTGACGTTATTATAAAAAAAAACATTATTGATCATTGATCAAAATACAATAAATTATCGTTTAAGTCATTATTATTTATAGCCATTAATTTACATTGATTTTCTTGTTCGTAACAAGAAAATGGAAACAAAATGTTTTCCCATTTTATTTTCACCGATCTAGAGAGCGCTTTATCTCCGGCCGGATATAGGTGCAGGTTCTGGCTTCGCCGATTACGGCGGTTTCACACCAGTGTAATTGCACCGCGGTAATTTTTTTCGGAACAAAAGGCCAAGGTCAAATTTACGCGTTATCCACTTAAGTGTTGTTGTCTTTGTCCAGTGGTTCTCTTTGTCTAGTGGTTCTCTTTGTCCAGTGGTTGTCTTTATCCAGTGGTTGTCTTTGTCCAGTGGTTGTCTTTGTCCAGTGGTTGGTCTTTGTCTAGTAGTTGTCTTTGTCTAGTTGTTGTCGTTATCCAGTGGTTGTCTTTGTCCAGTGGTTGTCATTGTTCAGGGTTGTTGCTCACGAGGTAGTAGCCCTTCTAGTGATCAAGTATGTAATGGTGCTAACCCTTCTTCTTTGGCACTAAGTGACCCTTGCCTGTTAAAAGGTCGCCGATTGCTGGATTATGGTAAAACAGAACAGAACAACGTAGAGGCAATAAAATAATAAAATTTTACAACAGTTTATTTACAAATTTTCCATCATAATTAAATATCAATGTTGTATGTAAGAAAATATAATCTACGTTTTGTTATAAAAATATATATAATCGATTTTACAACTGTATGAACGAAGGCAATGTACCTATCTTGCATCTAGTTGGTTTTATGTTATTAGAGCAATCATCGTTAGTGACCATTTCATTGTAATATCTGCAGTCAACATTATTCTGTTCTTCATTTTGTGATATAATGTTCATTTTTTCATTTATTTGTGTGATATTTTTCTTTTGACTACAACTTTTTGCTTTTATTTTTATTAACTTTGTACTTTGTTTTTGTAACTTGTTAGATGAATAAAACATTTTTGACTTTTTACATTGAATTACTTTTACATGTCTAAATTTACACGTACCGCCTTTCTCGCAGTACCCCCTCATAAAATTAGGGCAAACTTTAGTCTTATCATTTAATTTAATATGCAAATAAGGACAATTTTCTTTGGTGCATATACCTTTTAAATAAAAGAAACATGTGGGCATCTTATTTGCAGTTAATTCATGTGAAAGGGGACAATTACTATCATGACAGATTCCTTTTAAGAATTTTCTGCACAATGATACATGTTTTTTATCATGCAGATATTCACATTTTCCATAATCTTTCCTTAAACATTTTCCATATTTTGTAAATAATCGACATGGAATATTATTAATTTTGAAATTGGCTTTTAATAATTTTACTTTACTCTGATTGTGCCAAACATTTTTATTTACAGTTCGAATATATGTTTTAGAAGGATTTACAATGTTAGCAACAGGTTTAAAGCTAGACCTCGTCAGCTTATATTTGTTGTTTTTAAAAGAAACTTCAAGTATACTGCTTTTTTCAGTATTTGAGTAAGACTGTAAAATTGATTGTTTCAATTTACAATCCTTGACACTAGTTAATGAAAAATTTGTTAAGTAAGAGATAGGTACTGTTTTATATTTACTTATTTTTATTTTTGCAATTTTTTCTATTGATTTACTTTTATTATTTACCTCATTTTTAAAAACACTTGTGTTAAAATTTGAATAAGATTTGTCAAAGTTTGAATTTCTATTTGGAAATTGTCTATTTTGTGACTTAATTGTTTCTTTTTTATCTGATACAACATTGTTACTCCTTACTAGCATATAGCGAGATTTTATAATAGGAATTCCCGTTTGATGTTTATCAATTGACACTTTTTGGGTACAAATACTTGGAGTGTACAAAATATCTGTTTCATTGTCTTTTGTATTTATACTGTTGCAAGATATGCCTTCTCTATAGTTATTCCTTTCATCAATTTTACCCTTGTTTATGTTTGCCACTAGAGAGTACTTTGATTTAGATATCAATTTTGGGTAAGCTTCTATATCCTCATCTTTATCACACTCTTCTGGCACTTTTTTATAAGACTCAATTTGGTGCTTTATTTGCTTAAAATTTGGATTTACATATATTTTTCTGTTTGAATTTTTAGTTAAATTTTCAATTTGCATTTCTTGTGGTGAACCATAATATATGTTTGAAATATCAGGTTGTACAAGAGGCGACGGGCTTATCAGAGGCCTTTTAAAATTTGGATTGATATATACTTTATTATTTATATTTCCATTCATTGTTAAAGTAATTTTAAAGAGTATTGGTAAATTTTATTGCCACTTTTACAATTTATTCTATTAATATCCACAGGTTTGAGTATTTTATATTTCTGTTGTATAAAAATTTCATTTAAATGATGTAATATTTTTGAAATCAATTCTGTTCTATTACCATTAATGCTCAGGATACTCATATGAAATGATGGGTTCTGTGGAAGAAAAATACAACATGCTAACAAAGATTGTTTTAGTATTAAGTAAACTTTAAATAGTAAAAGCAAGCAATTAAAAGTTTAGTTCAAGCAAACATATGAATAAACTTTGACTTTTACAAATTTTTGAAAATTTTTGGCATTTTAAATAAATCTGGTTTAGTCCTTTTTTTCTTTGTTTATATAACAGATTTTTAATATATAGTTCATTTGAATCGCTAACAAAGTTTAATTTCTATTGCTGTTCCTGTGTACACAAAAGAATGTATATATAAATTATTTGTAAATGTAGGTTTAATTCTTACCTCATAAAATTTTGGTAGTTTGAAGTCTCCTAAAAGATTGTCTAGTTTTTTAATTATGTTGTTCAAATATCTATTACTTATAGTATCAACTCCAAGGGCAAGAAATGTACGAGTTTTTTCTTCATTACAATATACTTCAACAGAATCAAAGTTCAAATCAAAACTGAAAAAAAAATCTATTTAACTCAAACTATCATCAATATGTATAACAATTATTTTAAGCTATGTACCTTTCAGTATTGCTCACAATTTCCTGTAATGACGTTGTAAAAGACTTTATCATGTGATATCTCAAGACAAAAGTTTTAGTAAGGCTTATGTGAATATCTTCCAAAATAGTACACGATTCATCAACTGATGTCACCAGAGCTTGTAATTTTTCTATAATTTCAATCAAATCTTCCTTATTTGGATCTGAAACAAGTAAACTTTTAATACCTGTCTTTTATTCCACATATAAATATTAAAGTCGAAACACTTACATTCAATGTAGACATATGTTGCCCAATTTCCTCTTATATGAGGAAAGCTACGAGTACGACCTTTGTGGAGTGAAGGGTCATCAATATGTTCTTCTGGTAATACAACAGTGACTCCATTCAAGTTCGGTGTTGGTAGTTTTTGCCTAATCAATAAAGCAATTACATAAAGTACAAACCACTGACTTAATGTAGAATTCAGACACCTTAATATTTAAATTCAAACAATAAAAATTTACATTAATTTTTACTTGTATCTTTTTATTACACTTATTTTTTTATATTTTAATAAAATTTACACATAAATAATTTATAAATAAATATTTTCTTAAAATGATTATAGTTAACATAGTCACAGTCAGTATGTATTAAAGAGAATCTAAAATCAATTTAGTTCAATTATTCTATTTCATTTTAAAAGTTCAACTAAAAAATAAGGATACATGCATTTTGGGATTATTTAAGTTTGTTGGGATTATTTTAATGTATTTGATGAAAAAATAGAATAATTGAAAAGTTAAAAATTTTGAAGATGTAAGTAATGTTACAAACATTATTGAATAATATATTTACTTCTTTAAATTCCTAGAATCTTCTATGTCACTATCTTCGGATGTAGTTTCTTCGTCGCCTCCGTAATCACGAAGGAAATTCAATGCAGACATGAGACTATAGGTGACTATTTTAATGTATTATAAACCACTGCAGAAATTATGACAATTTTCTCACTTAGTCTGAATGAATATCTAAGTTTAAACGAAACAATAAAATACATCAATGAACTACAACGAACCTACAAATCACGGTGTTTTCACTCTGAACATTCCTATAGAATCACGTATCTGGTATAGTTCCGCCACACATCAATAGATGGCGCTAATAATTTTTAAGTAGCAACAGAACTGATTTTATTGAAATGGCAACTTTTTTATTTTAAACTTCATTACTCTCCATTTGACGCAGGATTTTTATTGAAAAAAAGTTGTAATGGTTTTAATTTGCTGATAAGATTGCAATAAAAAATTATAAAACGTAATAATTTACCTGATTAGTTTAAATTATTTATTCTCCTATTACTTTAATAGCATAATTCAAAGATTTAATTACATAGCTATTTAAAATATCCACAATATCAGTCACCTGTCAAGGTGACATAATAGTCACTTGTTAAAGTTGTCAAGCGTGTAACTTTTATGGCGGTTTTTAAAATTCCTGATTCAATCACAATTTAATGGTGCTTTGCTGCGTTAAGACTTGTTTTCGATGCGTTGTATTTGTTTTACCTGGAAACCGACGAACCCGCCTTTTTCGATACGTTTTATTTGTTTTACCTGGAAACCGACGAACCCGCCTTTTATTGTTGACTCACGCTATCCACTCTGGACATTGAGTTTGCTTTCGTTTTGGTTCTTTTTGTTTTATATAATGCCGCTTTCTGTCGATAAAAAGTGCTGTGTACCCAATTGCGGTAAAACCCGTAAGTAAAATTTTATTTATATTTACTACATAAATACTAATATAATACTACATAAATACTTGTTACTTAATTTATTAATGTTTCACTGCGGAGCGCTAGATAATGTCACTAATTAATAAATTTAAAAAGGAATAAGTGTAATGTGTTGTAAAATAAATACATTTCATTTCTTTTTATTACTCAGTGACCCATATGATAAGACCTATCATATGGGTCATTCAGTTTCGAAGATTTCAGTGCTATTAATATAAGTATTTTAGTTAAATGTGTATTTCTTTTATATTTTAGGATTAGATGGTACAATACTGCACAGCTTTCCCAATCCTGATCAAGATCCCAACAGATTTCGTACTTGGCTCTATGCCATTGGTGGTGATCTATTAGCATTGGAAAATAAGATTATTCACAAGTATCGCAGAGTATGCCATCATCATTTTGAAGTGCAATTTCATACCAGCAGTAATAGGTTGAGTGCTAATGCCACACCAACCTTAAATTTACCAGGTTTGTATAATTTTTATTTAATTAATGTTATTCAAAAATTCTGAGAATGGCAAGGGATACATAGGAATTGTACCTGTATTACTTCAAAGAATAAATGTATTTTCATAATATCAACTTATTTATGAAGGGATTAATATGAAATAAGGATTTTAATATACACTATTGTGCCCTTTGTCAGATAAAGAATCTTGTAGAAATTGTCTCATTTTTCCATTTTTCATAAAATGTTTCAGCATTTTATTGCTTTTAGATTTACTACATTTTACAAAATGTTAGATGTGCACTATTTCAGTAATGTTGTGGAATTGAAATTTAAATACATATATGTGTTTATATTACTTTCAAATTTTAAATAATAACCCAATTTCCACAGTGACATGTTATATTGCATGATTATAAATTCATAATTCCCTTTATGAATGAGACTGTACTTTCGTTAAAATTTGTTTCTGTCTTTGATACCCATCATTAATGTTTTATTCTTCTTGCAGGTTTGGTGGGTACCCATCAGTATCCTATTTAAAGCAAAAAATTACTAAACTTCAAAAAAGCAAAGGTGACTTAAAGAATAAGTTGAAAAAGGCCTTAGATTTAACTGAAAATGCCTCATTCATTCAAGCAACAAAAAAATTCACATCTGCTGCAATGATTTTATTGTTGCTACAATTAAAGCAGGCAAATAAAGGAAAATTTGGAAGAAGGTATACCAAAGAAGAAAAAATTTTATCTTTAGCATTTTATAAAATGGGCCCTAGAGCATATAGGTGGTTCAGGAATATTTTAGTTTTGCCTGCTCCTGTCACATTAAGCCGCATGATATCCAGCATAAATGCCAGTATTTTTGCAAGCCTTAAGAAAAAGGGTGCAAAAATTTCAGAGATTGACAAATTATATATTGTGTTATTTGATGAAATGCAACTAACACCTCATTTTGATTATAATAAAAAAAGATTTAATTAGAGGATTTGTTGATAATGGTATAACAGCAGAAAATAAAATTGCTGACCAGGTTTTGGTATTTATGCTGCGAGGAATTAATAAAAATATAATTTTTATTAATTCACTTGCCTATACATTTTGTGGTGGGAGTACTCCTAAAATAGAATTAAAAAAACAAATTAAAAAAATAATTAATGAAGTGCAATCAGCTGGGTTCAATGTCATAGCGACCATTTGTGATCAGGGGGCTTCAAATGTAAGTGCCATCAAAGAATTAGTAAATGATACGAGAATTATGCATTTGAGAAATAATAAGGAACTAAAAGATAATATATTTATTATAAATAATAAAGAAATAGCACCACTATTTGATGTTCCACATATGCTAAAGGGAATCAGAAATAATATGCTCACAAAAAACATTATTTGTGGAATTGATAATGAAAAATTTATTGGTAAATGGGATTATATAATACAATTGTATGAAGAAAATCCAGGATTTAAAGGGTTAAGATTTTTACCAAAATTAACAGAAAACCATGTGATTCCTGGAAAAATTAAAAAAATGAAGGTCCTTTGTGCATCCCAGGTTTATAGTGCAAATGTTGCCATGTGTATGGGATATTTTGCAGGTAAGCAATCCTTAGGCTCTCATTTACACTTTGATACAGAGCCCTAAATATGCATAATTTTGAACTTACATGTTGTTTACATTGTTGCAGATCATAAAATCATCCCTGAAGAAACGAGAGGTACTGCAAATATTATAAAATTCTTTGACAACCTCTTCGATTCACTAAAAGGCAGTTATGGAAATGCACAGAAAAATCCAGGGAAGCCATTGCTGGGTCCTGTAACTCCATTTTCTTTCCATAAAAAAATATGGACTGATGCAAAACAGGTCCTAAAGACCATGAAATTTATTGATAAACAGGGCAATTCAAATAGTGTGCCATCTATAAATAATTGGATTTGGACAATTGAGAATGTTGAATTTATTAAAAAAAAACTGGAAAAGGATTACAGTTTGAGATCATTTTGGATGAGATATTTCAATCAGGATCCTTTGGAGAACTTTTTTGGGTCAATTCGCAGTCATGGGGTACGCAATACAAATCCTACATGTGCTGGATTCGAAATAGCCTTTGCCTCTGTATTAGTGAATAATTTGTGTAGTCACTCCAAAGGATCTAATTGTGAAGCAGACTCTGCTCAAAATATGCTGCTTAATTCTTTAAAAAAGATCTTTTTTAGAAAGAACAAGGTGACCTCAAACTGTAATTTAAATGAAATAATATACGATGATTTTGTAAATGACCATATCTTGCTTGATATACAAGCAAAACAAGAAAATGTTCTATTGTTCGATATATTAAAATATGTAACAGGGTATGTGATTAAGCAAGGAAGAAAAAATATATTTCAAAATTGTAAAAAATGCAAATTAAATGTAAGTTCCAATAACTTTAATGAATTTGAATTTACACTTAGAAAAGAAAGAATAAAAGGCAAAAATCTACTCACATACCCATCAAAGGAAGCTATTGAAATGTTGTCAAATGTCCAAGATATGGTTTTATTTATTTTAAAAAGTAAAAGCAATATGTATAATATAAAAAATTATGTAAAAACTTTAATAATGGTGCATTGTAATTTTAATTTTATTAACTGTGAGAAACATGGTCCTCAATTGTCCAAATACTTAATTGATTTGTCTTGTAATTTATTTTTATACAGTTGGTGTAAAAATACTAATCGTATATTAAGTGGTGTAAGAAAAGACATCGAAAAAGACGATTTTATTCAGAATTGTGCCCTTAAACATTATAATAAAAGAAAAAAATGAATACAGTTGTTTTTTATTTTTATTTTGACACAAGTTTTCTTCTCTTTCAGTACTCAAAAGTAAAATCTATAGTATATTTTATTAATCGATATTATAATGAAAGAGAAAAAACTTGTGTTAAATAAAATTATCCTCTAAAATCTAAAAAATTAATAAAGTATTGGCAGGGAGCTATATACGGTACGGTATATATGCAGTAAGTTATAGTTATATATACGAGAAAAGTAGTTAGGCCACTTATCGCTTGGAGCGCTAGTTTCCATACTTTGATAGATAGCCTAGAGTGATAACTCTATACCCTATATCATATTACTCTATGCTACAAATACATATTTGACGTACTTAAGATTTTTTTTTTTTCGCTTTTTTTCTTTCCTTAGAGGGATAAGGCAAAGGTACTACACCGTACAGCCAAGTCTTTTGTAATTTTTATTCATAATCAATTAAATTATAAGGCATAAAGCCATGTCTTCCGTTTAAAATTACCATTTAATTTTTTTTCTTGACGTTCTTAAGAAATAAAAAGACTTTTAATTTGTGTTATTCATTTAATTTCATAGATTACTGACACCCATTGTTCAGGGCTGCCAAGTGAAAAAATAAATAATAATAGTATAGTCTATTTTTTCTACGTAGCAAAGAATATATATGGCGTTCTTCTTACCAAAGACAATAAATAGAGATGATTCAGTTTCATTGTGTTAAAAAAGTACGGTATGAATGATAGAACTGAATGATTTTACAATGAAATATTATGAAAAATACTTAGACCATTAAAGATTGGGACGCGCCTTATGTCGTTAGAAGAAAGCTTTAAATTGCATGTCAATATCAAAAAAACAAGTATATAGTCTAATATATAATCTTATATATATGTGACATTTGCAAATAATAATAAAATTTAAACTTACTGCCTAATACTTAGATTCTACAATTAAATGACGACGTTAAAAATGCGTCTGTGACGTAGTGTTCGAGGTATTCAAGATTTCAGCCAATTCGACGGGAAGCAAGGTAGTTAATTCATTAATCATTGATATTACTTTATGCACACATACTTACAATGATTTTATATCGTTGCGAATGCACACAAAAAGAAAACGTAATTAGCCATTACTAAACAATATGCACACTAATAGATACTAATACTAATATGTACATCAACATAATTTATAAAAAATCATCTTTTGTAAAAAATATAAATTATATTTACATCGATACCTATTTGCATTCAACATTATGACAACACTATCCAAAACAAAAGAATACTGTCGATACATTTGTGAAAAATCAACTGATCGATAGCTATGATTCTATTCCTTTATTTTAATATCGCTATTCTATCGATTGTTTAGCGATATTGAACTATCAGGTGGCAACCCTATTTTGTTATGTTTATCTATTTGAACTTAAAATCACAACTTCATAATGGATTTTTCTTTTGATTTTTTTTTATCATTGAATTGGACGTTAACCTTTAATCCTCATACAGAACTTACTTAGTAATTACAACATACTCTTTGCACTGAACTTTACAAACGGAGCAGTATTAATTAGAGTTTAGTAAATTGAATTATAATAAATAATAATTAATAAAAAATGTTTTTCTCGTCTAATTTATCATCTAAAACTGTCGCGGTGCCAAAACTGTACTCGCAATTGACGAGTGCAAAATATTTCCACGGTAGTAGGCTTAAAGGCAAAGTAGCTGTTATTACAGCATCCACTGAAGGGTAAGTGTTATTATTTTATTATATATTTTTTATTATAATTTCGATTGATTGTTTAATTTTTTACTCAAAAAAGATTTTTATGTGATATACGTAAGAGCTTGTACTAGTGCATTCGTCTGCGTGATATTATCTCAGATATTTCGTTTAAGAAGTAAGTGTTATTTTATTAAAATCGATTATAAGAAGTAACTATTAAATTTCAATGTGAACCAAAATTAAACAATTTTTTTTAAATATTTATGATTATATGTATAATTTTCTAAATCTTTTAATATAATATTTAAAGAAAATAAGTAAATAAATAGAAAAGAAAATATAATATAGTAATATTTAGAGTGGAAATATAGTAATATTTTAGTGAACATTCAATCAATTTATCTAACAATAGACCATTCAGTTGTTTGTGTAACTTTTAGCTATTATTATTTATGTGTTATAAAAAAACTTTCTTAATTTATGCTTGTTTTTTATATTTTATTGAAATGAGTCTTGATTATCAATTTTATTATTTGTAATACAATTTTCCTATACTAAACATAACTTATCTCTCAGCTTTACGTCTCACATTTTATACTGATTTATATTGAGTCAAAATGGCCTAGTGGTTAGAACACGTTGATCTCACATTTGATCCCGGATTCAAACCCTGGCAAACACTATTGAGTTTACAGATGTTAAATTCGTGTTTAAACTCATATCAAGCTTGGCGGCAAAGGAAAACATTGTGATAAAACCTGTAAGTGCTGGGAGAATTTCTGACACATATATATCTGCCAATCCGCAGTGGAGCAGCGTGGTGGATATAGCTCTAAACCTTCTGCTTAATAGTATAGAAGGTCTTTGCCCAGCTGTGGGACATTACATTACATATATTGAGTCAAATTTTTTTTTTATTATAGGGTCCAATCTAAAATCACATTATGTCTTAGAAATTGAAAAAAAACTACTTATTATAAAAGTAAATATTGCAAATCATTTTAACATAATGCACTCACATATCTATCAATAAAAAGTTTATTTTATTTTGAAACAGCGGTCTCACAATTTCTGACACAATGCCTATGACATATGTTACATGTTATAACTTTTAGGTGTTTTTCAAAATGTTGCCCTAAAATGTAATGATTAACTCGAAGGAAAAGCAGCCATTCAACTAATTGTTATGTCTTCCATGAAAACAGTCATTATAACCAAAATTATAAAATTAAAAAATTCTCAGCTTCTAATCATATGAATACATAAAAATATCTTTTTTTTTAAAGAAATCAATGTAATATTTTTTACCATTTTTGGATCATAAATAGAATAAATATATAATCAAAAGAATAAAATGAACCAGGTTATGGGATTAGTTCAAGTTTTTATACAGTACATTTTTTGACAGTGTAAAATATATATATATATATTTAATATATATATTTAAATATATATATATATATTTCTGATTGGTCTATGATCAATGCCGGTGTGCCGCAAGGTGGCGTGATGTCTCCGCTTCTTTTTTCGATCTTCATGAATACTGTAAGTAATCACATTTCTTCTCTTTACCACTTGTATGCAAACGATCTTCAATTGTACTTCCACACAAACTTAGCGGATATGCCTCGGTCAATAGATTACTAGAATGAGGATCTTATGCGTATTCTCACCTGGAGCAAATCTTATGGTCTGAATATGTTATGTATGTAGGTTTTATATATACTATGAATTATAACTGGCTACTACATAACATGAAGAGAGAGTGACAATAAACGTCAAGTCAGTGTGTTCTGACCAGCAAAATAAATAAGCGTTTGATTTCTTATTAAATACATAACATTTGGCGACGAGGGCGTTTATTTATTAAAGAAAAACATGTCAACCACGCAATTTGGCATAATTAATACGTTTGACCATAATACGCAAACATGGAAAACGTATAAGAGTCGAATCACGCAATGGTTTATTGCAAATGACATTAACGAATCAAACGACGCGGCTGGTATTAAAAGACGAGCAATTCTTTTGAGCGCACTCAGCAATAGTTCATACAGCCTCGCAGCAGACTTAGCATTGCCGAAGGAACTTCAGTTAGTGCCGTATGAAGATATAATAAGATTACTTGATAATCATTTCACACCGAAACGTTGTGGTTTTGGAGAAAGGTACAACTTTTATACGGCCGTGCAACAGTCAAACGAGAGTTTTAATCAATGGGCAGCAAGACTTCGCGGTTTGACGGCCTACTGTGAATTTAGTAATGTGGAGGAAGCGCTACGAGATCGATTTATTATGGGAATGCTGCCAGGGCCTGAAAAAGATAAACTTTTTACACAAGATGTTAAGGATTTTAACTTAGAAAAGGCAGTAGTATTGGCTTCGAGTATTCAGAGCGCCCGTAGGAGTGCTACTCCTATTTTTCAATCTCAAATGCAACCGGAATCTGTATTTAAAATGTTCAAGAATTCACATATTGATCCTGAGCAGGAAAGATGTTCAGTGTGCGGTCGCACGAATCACAAAGCATCACAATGTCGGTTTGCCAATTACAAGTGTAAGAAATGTAACGTTAAAGGACATTTACGGAAAATGTGTACAAAAATTAATTACGTAAATGAGATGAATGAGGACGAAAATCTCGGTAAGTTTTTTCACATTCGTTCCTTAAAAGGTGAGCCAATGACAGAGGTGGTTGTAATAAATGGAGTACGTTTAAAATTTGAAATCGATAGTGGATCAGCAGTCACGGTGATTTCTGAGAGTACTTATAATGTCATGTGCCATTGTCACTCAAAACACTTCAGTCATGTGCCATTGTCACCTACTACGAAACGGTTAATTTCTTATACAGGCGAGAATATCGGATGCGTAGGCGTAATTCGTTTATCTGTAACTTATGTAGCACAAACACATTTTCTTAACGTTTACGTCGTGAGAGGTGGTGGACCGCCGTTACTTGGTAGAGATTTTATTTCTATTTTCAACTTAGAATTTTTACCTATTCATTTTAATGATCAAAATAGGAATATAAAAAGTGACTTGGAGAAGCGCTTTCCATCGGTCTTCTCAGACAGATTAGGTGTTTATAATAAATGTAAAGTCTCTTTAGGATTAAAAGAAAACGTTAAACCTATATTTTGTAAAGCTAGATCTGTACCTTTTGCGTTGAAGGATAAAATAAATGAAGAGATTGATAGATTGTTAAATATAGGAGTCTTAAAACCGATCGATCATTCTGAATTTGCGTCTCCCATAGTTCCCGTGTTGAAAAGTAATGGATCTATACGAATTTGTGCTGATTTTTCCATTACGATAAACAAACAATTAGTCGTTGAGCAATATCCATTACCTACCGTCAAAGAATTATTTTCTAAGTTATACGGAGGTCAACATTTCACAAAGTTAGATTTATCGATGGCATATGCACAATTTGAACTGACTGAAGAATCACAGAAAATAACTTGTATAAACACTCACCGAGGTTTATTCAAATATACTCGAATGGTGTTCGGTCTTGCTAGCGCGCCAGCGATTTTTCAACGAGCTATGGATTGTTTATTATCCGGTATGAATGGTGTTTTAGTATTACTAGATGATATTTTAATTACAGGGAAAACATATGATGAACATTTACAAAGATTGTATGCTGTTTTGGATAGGTTAGAAAATGCAGGTTTGACTTTGCAAAAAGATAAATGTGAATTTTTTAAAAGTGAAGTTACTTATTTAGGTTACATTATAGATAAAAATGGTCTAAAAAAATGTCCTAAGAAAGTAAAAGCTATTGCCGAATCTTCAATACCGCAAAATGTCAACGAGTTGCAATCGTTTTTAGGGTTGGTGAATTATTACCGTATTTTTTTCCAGGATGCCTCAAGCGTTATGAGTCCACTTTATAATTTGTTAAAAAAAAATACAAAATGGTGTTGGACTAGTGAACACACTGAAGTGTTTAATAAGATTAAGGAAATTTTATGTTCGGATAAAGTCTTAGTTCACTTTAATCCTAAAGCTAAAATAATTTTAACTGTTGACGCCTCGTCTAATGGTTTAGGTGCTATTTTATCACAAATAGATGTGGATGGTATAGAGCGGCCAATTTCATATGCATCTCGTACTCTTAATGTGGCAGAAAAAAAGTACTCACAGATACAAAAGGAAGCAACGGCCATTGTATTTGGAGTCCGTCACTTTTATCAATATCTGTACGGTAGATCGATACCTTTTATTTTACGAACAGATCATAAACCACTGCTAGCGATTTTTGGGCCATATCGAGGTGTGCCTGAAATTTCTGCTAACCGACTTCAGAGATATGCTATATTTTTAAGTGCTTATAATTACATCATAGAATATGTGCGGAGCGTAAATAATAGTGCCGATTATCTGTCACGTGCGAGTCTACCGGAGAATAGCTATCAGTGTGCTGATATGGAAGAGTTAAAAGTAGATGACTGTGCGTCATATATTAATTTCGTAGTCGATGGCAGTTTACCTATTACTCTTGATCAGTTGCGTACAGAAACATTAGGTGATCAGACACTTATGGATGTTATAAATTTCGTTCAAATCGGTTGGCCTAAAAAAATATCCGAGAGCCATCTTAAACCTTATTTTTATTGTAGAATGGAACTTTCTTATGAGAACGGATGTTTGATGCGCGGTCACAAAGTTGTTATACCAGAAAAATTACAATCAAAAGTTTTAATGGACCTGCATCATTCTCATTTAGGTATAGTAAAAACCAAAGCTGAAGCGCGATCCAAGTTTTGGTTTCCTGGTATAGATAAAGCGATTGAAAAACTAATCGGTTCTTGTGAAACATGTATTGGTCTCCGACCAACTCCATCTCGAGCACCTCTTACGACGTGGGAATATCCTACACAACCTTTTAGTAGGATTCATATAGATTTTCTAGGACCACTTTATGGTTGTACATATTTAATTATAGTAGATGCATACACGAAATGGTTAGAAGTTTACAATATGAAAAGTTCAGTTTCGTCAGAAGCAGTTATAAAGAAAATGTTTGATTTCATGGCGAGATATGGAACACCGGTAACTATTGTAAGTGACAATGGCACTGCTTTTGTGTCTAAAGTTTTTCAAAGAATGTGTTTATCTAATGGTATTTCGCATGTGACGTCTCCAGCATACCATCCTGCCAGTAACGGACAAGTTGAAAGTTTCGTAAAAATAGTCAAAAAGGGTATTAAATCTTGTATTGTTAATAATCAGAATGGAAATAATTGTCACAATCATGACTGAGTCAGCTCGTGACCACGGCGAATGTAACTTCGTCGAAACGTCGGGCAATAAAAAGGTATTACTAATATTAGTTATCGCGATAAGACCCGTTATATTAAATATGAATGTCAGAGCCACTTTGCAGTAGCGTTAGAGCAAGTGTTAGTGCTGAGAATAAAGAAACAGTAGTTGAGGAGGATGTGTTTCACGAAGCCTCTGAATCTGCTGACGTTGATATCAGAACTGATTCACAGCTGCAAGTTGAACCAAATAGAATGAATTTACGTACACGGAAACCAATTAGTTATAAGCAATTTTATTAATGTAATCTTTCGCTTAGAATGTAGTGTTATTTTAAGTTATTATGATTATTACGAGAAATTAATCGATTTAGTTCATTTAAGGGGGAGAGATGTTATGTATGTAGGTTTTATATATACTATGAATTATAACTGGCTACTACATAACATGAAGAGAGAGTGACAATAAACGTCAAGTCAGTGTGTTCTGACCAGCAAAATAAATAAGCGTTTGATTTCTTATTAAATACATAACAGAATATAAATGCCTCAAAATCTCAAGTTATTGTTATTGGTAGCCAACAACTTATATCGCGTATTACATGGTCCAATCTGAAACATGTAACTTTTGATGGTATTTCTATTCCGTATTGCGATACTGTAAGAAACTTAGGCATAATACTGGACAAAAATCTGTCTTGGGATCCTCAAATTAACGAAGTGAGCAGGAAAATATTCGCTACCATGGGGTCTTCGCGACGATTACGTAATTTTCTTCCTATTCCCACAAAAATTGCGCTTGCACAATCTCTGCTGCTTCCAGTCCTTGATTATGCTGACACGTGTTATATTAATTTAAGGGAGGATCAACTCAACAAACTTGAGCGTATTCAAAATCTCTGTATTCGGTTTATATTTGGTATCCACAAATATGACCATGTCTTGGAATTTCGTACCAAACTTAAGTGGCTTCCTATCCGCTTTCGCAGGAACACTCATATCCTCTGTCTCATTTAATCTGTTTTGTTTAGTCCCGTTCTTCCAAAATATCTTAAAGAAAGATTTGAGTTTCTCTGTGATTCGCACACTAGATCCCTTCGATCTAATGTTAACCTTATTTTTAAAATCCCCGTTCATTCAACTACTTTTTATAGCAAGTCATTCACAATCAATTGAAGCTGCACGTCTATGGAACTCTTTGCCTTTGTCCATTAGACAGGAAAAATCATTAAATTCTTTTAAAGCCAGAATCAAAGATTATTATTTACACCTTTAAAATTTATGATAATTGTTACACACACACACACACACACACAATTAATGTTGTTGTCGTCGTTATTTATTTATTAATAATGTATTATATATTTATTTTTATGTATTATATGTAAGATATATGTACTGTACTGTATTATTTATATTATAGGTATGTACATATGTTTATTAATGTAGGTACTAATGTGTTATCTATATATTATATTCTACTAACTCTATACACTCTTTCCGCTTCCATTTTATCATGTCCTACTATATAAGGTTGTCTGAAAGGGATCGCTCTTTAGCGATAAGACCGCCTGTTGTACTGTATATATTTTTTTCTGTAATATTGAAATCATTTCTTGTTGTGAACAATAAAGAGTATATAAATAAATAAATAAAGTGATGCAAAAGCAAAAAACTTGATTCTGATGATTTTTAAAGGATGTCTATACTTATTTCATATATAATATGTCGCAGCCAACTAGCTTAATAAGCCGATCAATCAACCACCTAGTCTCCTTTCTATATGGTGCTGTTCAACTAGCTTCCTGAATTATTTGCCGCCATAGCATCTATTACAATATTTAATGAACTGACTAGTTAATACATATGCCGTTTTTTTTTTAATTCATTTAACCGCTCTGGATACAAGTCTTCAGCAACATAGGCCATTTATATAATAGGGTAACCATGTAACAAAAAGAAAATGGATGAAATATCTGACAAAAGAAATTATTTATTTAAAAATATTAGATATTATTATTTAGAGATTAGAGTAGAGTCAACTAACCCTAACTGTGCACCTGGCACTGGTCTATTCTCCCCCTATAGTGTTTTTGTAATCCGGAGGCGCGAAGGGGGAGCAGTCTTCACTTGCTGTAACGAAACGCATGCCTGTGTTTTGTTATCTCATGGCGCAGAAGCTGCTCATTACGCAGAGCCGGAGACCCTTATTGGTATTAATTAGAGTTTCATACATTTTAGCCACCGAGCCTCAAGAATCTAAATTTAAATTAATTGGCTATGCAAGCATTTAACGATGAATAGTAGGAAAGTAGTTAAACGTTACTGTTTCAAGTAATTTGTCTATATGAGTGATTAAATGTCTAAATATCATTACGGCCGCCATTTAAAAAAAAAACATTACACTTAATTTAGACTTCATGGCTTTGTGTCGGGGGTGCGGAATAGTGCGGAAACACACACAACACACTAACACAAAATTCCAGACCACGACAAACATCCGTATGCCCATATCTTCACATTGTATAAAACTTAGTCACTTCCCCTTGTCTGTTTGCTTAAATCTTTTAAATTACGCAACGGGTTTTCATGCGGTTTTCACTTATAAATGGAGTGATTAAAGAGGAAAGTTTATATGTAGAATACATGAATTTTATAGTAGAGAAAAGCCGAAAATTTGAAAGATTTGTAATGGAATGTCTTAAAAAACTACATAGCACCCGTGCAAAGACGGAGCGGGTCGCTAGTAAAAAAATTATAAAGAAGCTTTTATTTAATTGCTTTTCAAAGTGGATTACAATTTTATGTGACGTAAAAGCTTGGCGCGAATTTTTCTCGTGTAAATTATTGTGTTGAAAATTAAATGTTTTTAGTAATGAGCGTTAAGAACTTCTCGCATCTGAAGCCAATCCTGGAATAAAAGAACTTGCAAAACTTCAATTCCTTAGGATAAGAGGAAGTGGTTCTAATTTAGCTTGCAACATTTAATCCGAAAAAACGTATATGTCAAGTTTAATAAAAATAAATAGTTATAGTGGGGGAGCCCATGATGATAAATTTGGATTTAGTCTAGCCTGTCTGATCATTTAAGGGGTTGGCAACTGGCAATTATACAAAAAAATATTCTCATTTAATATTACTCTCTGCTATTATTACATATGCAAAAAAATCGTCCTTTTAATATACACAATACTCGAGCGCGTCAAAATTAGGTATATATGGTTCATTTTTATTTCCTAGATCTGTTGACCAATAATTTGACGATTACAGTACATCATATTTTATATTAAGAAATATTTGAATATTTTGAACAAGAACTAAGCCTTTTCAACATGATGGTACACTGTCCCACCTCATTTCTTAGAATAAGTAACTCATACAAACTCTTGAATTTTGTCTGTACTATCCATCTCTAGAGCTTCATTCTATCAGTTGAAATGACATCATGACGACAGAGTGAGGGACGGTGCGAAAGAGTGAGTAATAGGATAATTAACCTTTTGTATACGTGGACGATATTTACATACATACTTACATACATTTTTCGATTTTAAAATCAAACTACTAAACCCATTTTGATAACTCTATGAAACTAATCTGAAAGTATATACTTTCAAATAAATAAAGAATTTTAAAATCTGTTAAGAACCTTATCTTAATTTGACGCTCTCAAGCAAATCTAATGATATAAATGATCTGGTATCCCCACATATATTAATTTGTAGTGCTTAAGTAAATCCCCAAATCTCATCTTGGGCTCCTCTACCATATTTTGAGACAGTTATGAGATTTGTATAAAAATACGAAACAACAATATTTTTCTGAATGGTTTATATTTCTTGCTTTTGGAAGATAATGCTTGCTTATGAAATATTAATTCGAGTTTTTCATTTAAGTATAAAACTGAAAAAACCCAAGCATTTATTTTTCGTGCCTAGTCTTTAATAATTATTCTTAGTTTTTATTATATAACTTGTCTTGAAGATATGTTATAATTTAAGTGGATAAGTCAACTATTTTTTGTACTAAAACAAGTTTTTTTTTTTTTGTAAAAAACTTGTTTTGGTACAAAAAATAGTAAATAAAAATATATATAATAACACTGCTTGCATTTATAATTTTTTGTAAAATATTAATGATTTTCGTACATTTGTATGAAAAATTAAACCTTTATATTTAGGAAGATATGTAAGTAGAAGATATGTTGGTAACAATATAATTTAATGTATGCAGTAAACGTTGATACCTTTTTTATATTCTTTTTTTCCTTTTAGATTTTATAACATCATTTAGTGCATAAAAAATCTACTCTGTTTTTAGAGTTCCGTTCTTGTACCGAAATTTTTAGTGACACCTACGAAAAAAAAATATTCTATTAGACTTTCATGTAACTATTATGTGCATTCATTTATGTTCTCGTAGGCACTTATATGTAATCACCAAAGAAAGGTTACTTACCAGTTGTTACCCAGGTGAGTGCAACAGAAAGTACAAAATAAAACCCTGCTAGTAGTAAGAATTAGGATAGTATTTTTTATTATATAATATTACAATTAAATATCTTTTACGATATTAGAAGTATGATAATCTAAAACCTTTAAAGTAACAATTCCCGCAAAACTTTTTAAACGAATGTGATACCCTGACCTCAAGGACATATGTTTAAATGAATTGGTTAGGCAAGTAGTTAAACTATGCAAAGGATAGGTACCTAGTTAAATGTTATCGGTCCAAGTCAGTTGCCTAACTAAGTAATTAAATGGGTAAATATTATTTAGCCCGCTAGTTGACCGGTGCCGTAAAGAAACAAGGCTAGGCCGTTAACTGAACGGCTTATTAAGCTCGTTGTATGCGACATAATTATTATCTAAATCTCTGAAACGGCTCCAAAAAATTTCATAAAATTTACGGTGCAGGGGTTTCGGGAGCAATAAATCGATCTAACTACGTTTAATTTTTAACTATTGCATTTCGTATTAGAATATAATTAAAAATAACTGGTCAAGTGCGAGTAGGACTCGCGCACCGAGGGTTCCGTACAAACTTGTACAAATATATAAAAACAACCCACGTACGCTTCGAAAATATAACTATGTAAATGGTGTTCTTACTTAGAGCCAAAGTGCACATTTGAGAAAAAAATTAGTCATCAAAAGGCACTCCAACGGACGCGACGTCTCAGCCCTCTATAAACTCTAACCTTTAGCCGTGTCGGCTAGAAATAATAAGTAGATATAGAAATAAAAATATAGTCAATTACGTAAAAAATATATTAATTAATAATAATTAATTAATTAAATATATCAATTATATAAATTAAATCTCGAAGATTTTTCCGCTTTTTAATTTACACAAGCCTTTTTTTATTTACGTAGGAGAAATCCTCGAAAGATACCCGATTTCGTAAAGAATACCAAATGTATTATTATTTTTTTGACCGTGGTCATCTTCTATGTTAATTTGTTTTAAGTATATAAAATTTTAACTTTCAGATTAAATTATTTTCCGCTTGATACGCTCTATTTTTGTAAGATCTCACACATAAGCTTGGTTTATTTTCCCAAAGTAATGCGTTTTTAATTAATTGGATATGTATTGATTTATAGTTTAGGTTTTGTTAACGACTTCAAGTGAATGCAGCTCAGTGAATATTTGATGTAATTTACAACTTGATACATTTGCTCGTTCCTACGAACACACAAACAGAAATTTACAGTTTTCGGATTTTTTCCTTTATTTATGCTATAAAAACTTGCTCCTGGCTAAATTGCATGATGCTAGATCATTGGGAAGTACCTTATAATTTTGATTCCCTTGCGAAAACGCTAAAATAATCAAAATATGCCACATATTTGCCATTATCTTTTGATTGCCTTGACTTAGAACTTTAATTTTTCAGCCGCAAGTCTTTGTAGACTTGAGTATATGATATTAATTTCAACATGATACGTATGCATTTCTGAGAAAAAGTCTTGACAGCTAGACAGACAGACAACAAAGTGATCCTATAAGGGTTTCGTTTTTCCTCTTAAGGTACGGAACCCTAAAAAATAATCTAAAATAAAGGTAGCCCAAGTAACTCCTTATAATATAAGCTATCTGTGAGTCAAAGTACCGTCAGAATCGGTCCAGCCGTTTAAAAGATTTGCCGGAACAAACAGACAAACAAAAATTAAAAAAAAATGGTTTATTTGGTGTAAACCTTATATACAGGGTTGAGTTTATAAATGGGCGTGATAGGCTATATCCGAAAGTAATAAAGAAAAATACTTATAGGCTGCAACATTACTTTTTTGAAAAATTTATTGTTCTAGCCAGGAATCGAACCCACTGATTTTGAAAAAAAAAAGAACATTATTGCATTATCTGATAGTCATACTTATAACGATCAACTTTTGAGAAGTAATAGTATACGGCAATCTAAAGAAAAAGGCTTATTTATTACAAAATGCTTTTAATCTCATCCATCAATCAAACCTTAAGTTAATTCTTGAATGAAATGATCAACACTCAAAGGTGTAATGTTATTAGGAATATGAGTTTGCAGCGCTAAATATGGTTAGAAATAGCCAAGACCGCTTATCTCTAGAACAAGTGCGAGTAGGACTCGCGCACCGAGGGTTCCGTACAAACTTATAGAAATCTATATAAGACTAACCTATCTACGCCATTTGTGGTCTTCATCATCAGTTCCAACATAAATTACTATCAAAAATACCTAAATCGGTATATGCTTGCCTATAATATTTGAGGAGTTCCCTCAATTTCTCCAGGATCCCATCATCTGATCCTGACCTGAAGACAATGGGACCACCTTGGAAGTATACCTTTTCAAACAAAAAAAAAATTTTGAAAATCGGTACCCAAATGGCGGCGTAATCGGCGAACAAACATAAAAAAAAATTAAATACAAGGTCGAATTGAAAACACTCCTTTTTAGAAGTCGCTTAAATATAATCAAATATTATGTAAATATGGATCACGTCCCAAAAACTATTTTTAAACTACTTAGGAGCACTTTAATTTAAAACACAATCATGGATGCAATCCATGGAAACACAAAATTTTATTTTAAGTACTAATACAGCTTATACTTTCAAAAAAAAAAAGTTATAGCGCGATTCAGGATACACCTAGCGCCATCTCTTGACAATTTCAATGAACTAACTTGTTGACTTTGACATTAACAACATAATTATATTATATTTTATTCTCGTTTTATTTTTATTTATATTCTACTACACTCCACTACCCCTGCACTACGTTCGTAAAATATTTAGATTTACATTATCAATCAAAATATCGAAATATATATTAGTGTTGCCAAGAAGAAAATAATTAGTCCTTAATTCGAACAAAACTAATTGTTTATTTATAAATAACTAATTATATTACTAATAACCAGAAGACTTATATGTGTAGATAAATAAGTAAATTAAATAACTCGATCTGTTTGAATTTAATTTTAAAATTTTCGTACTAAGTCTATACGAGTACTTAAATCAAATCGCGTGAAGCTCTTATATTGAATGTTAATTACGTAATGACGTTATAAATCGACGATAAAACTTTTAAATGAAAAGTTTATTTTATAATTTTTAGCGCGTTTAAATAATAATTAAAATAAAAATTTTTATTAATCGAGCAGAATTATATCACAGTTAATGTCATAATGTTGTAATAGATGGCATTAGCTGTACGCTGCATCGCGCTATCATTTTATTAGCTGCGATATATAGATTGCATTGCGTTGTTTATAAAGGTTTGCTGCTTTTTAATGTTTTCGTATAAATACAAATTTCTTCTCAGTGTTTGTAAAATTGTTTTTTTGACCATGGTAAACTTCTATGTTAATTTGTTACAAGTACATAAAATTTTAATTCTAAGATTAATATATTTTCCGCTTGATCAATTTACAACTTGATACATTTACGCGTTCCTGAGAAAAAGGTTGAAAGACAGATGTACAGACTGACAGACACACGAACAGAAATTTACAGTTTTCGGATTTTTTCCTTTATGTATACTAAAGGACCTTGCTCCTGGCCAAATTTCATAATGCTTGGTCAATGGGAAGTACCCTATAGGTTTTGATTCCCTTGCGAAAACGTTAAAAACGCTATCATACTTAAAATATGTGATATAAATGACCGTATCTTTTGATTGCGTTAACTTAGAAGTTTGATTTTTTCACAGCTCTTAGTAATTACAACTCTGAGTACTTGACGTTGATAAAAATTTGTTACCTTCACACGTTTCTGAGAAAAAGGTTGAAAGACAAACTTACAAACAGACAAACATACATACAAAAATTTACAGTTTTCAGATTTTTTCCTTTATTTGTACCATAAGATCTTACTTCTTGCCAAATTTCATCGTGCTAGGTCAATGGGAAGTACCCTATAGGTTTTGATTCCCTTGCGAAAACGCTAAAATGGTCGAAATATACGACATATTTTCCATTATCTTTTGATTGCGTTGACTTAGAACCTTAATATTTTCACGGCCGCATGTCATCGTAGACTTGAGTATATGATATTAATTTCATCATGATACGTCTATGCATTTCTGAGAAAAAAGGGTTGACATCCCGACAGACAGACAGACAGACAGACAGACAGACGGACAACAAAGTGATCCTATAAGGGTTCCGTTTTTCCTTTTAAGGTACGGAACCCTAAAAAAGGGTGCAGACTCGTGCTCACACTAGTTTGTCACAACAGTATGATTTTTACAACACAACAGTAAGATTTTTTCTTGTTTGTCACACCGCTCATATTTCTTACACCTTTACCATTCAATTACTAGTGCGTAAAGTCTGCCATAGAAAAAATATCGATATAATAATACTTTTTTTAGGCGAGCGAGTATAAAATATATAATATGCGGCCGTAATATGTTTTCTGAACTTATATTTATTTTATGCAATAAGAGAAATAGAGGTTATATGGTTATAATGCACTTTTTAAAATATTTAATAAGTTAGTTTAGATTTCCGGCTTTTTCAGCCATCGCACGAAACGCAGCTTGAAATATTAGCTACTTCACACCGTTTTCCAGTAAGAGTGTGGTACAGCCCCGATCGAGCTAGCACATATACAAGCTGTTGTCAATGGGCTAGTTTCTACTACAACCATCACCAAACTACATCAAAACTACATCCATCCTGTAAACGCCACACACAACATGTGTATAAAGAGCTCTTCGAGAAATTATATCGATTTAAGGATTCCATTCGTGATGTATTTACATAAATAGCCTCTCATGACTGCCTCACAATATATTTACATCAACATTTTGTAAATTTTTCAAAATAATAGTACTATGCTAGGAATAGTGACTAATATTGTATTAATTTTTCATACATACTCGTATAAAGTTTATAAAACTTTTTTGAACTAGGTATTCGTATAAATCTGTTTAATTTATTACTTTATTATTATTTACTCATTTATTTTAAATAAAACTTATATTATACAGTAATTAATACGTAGATATTACACAGATTTACACTGTAAAAGATTATTTGAACGACGTTTACCTAATGTGCGTTGATTTTCTAATAAGATATCAAATTAAACTAATAAAAAATACACTTTACAATATTCATTGCTAAGTGGAAACTCTGCTTTTATAATCGTAAATAACCAACCGAACAAACCCAATTTTAGTATAACAGCAAACTTCTCTTACATCAAATTTATATATACACGTTGATAAGCATTACTATTTCAAGCCACATGAACTTCGTTTTGTCTAAATATGTTTATGTAATCATTTCTTTGTAAACCGATTAAAATTTACGTATCGAATCAAGATCCAGCGAAGGAACATTCTTAGGCGATGGCAAACGTTTACAGTTTAAAGCAAATTAGGCGATAGCAGATCGCTGAGGCTATGCGCGTTCGCTTATATGTACATACAGTACATATGACATGTACTCATTGATTTCGTGAAGATTATTTTGCTCATTTGTTCACTTTACAGTATCGGCTACGCGATAGCTAAAAGACTTGGCGATGAAGGTGCATCCGTAGTTATAAGCAGCAGAAAAGAAGACAATGTGAAAAAGGCAACAACGAGTTTACGTGAAAATGGCATAAATGTTGAGGGTCTAGTATGCCATGTAGGCAATGCAGAACATAGAAAAAAACTTTTTGATTTTGTAAGTAAACAATATTATTAAAGTATCATTTTTGTCGAAATATAAGAAAGGGACAGATGTTGCTGCAGTGGCCGTTTTTCCGTACCTTTTAAAACTAATGAGTGTAATTCTCGCCTTCGAAATGACAATTTTATCTATTTAGAAATTACTTCCTTAATTAAATTAACAATTCATTAAATTTTCCAGGCAAAACAGAAATATGGAGGTATTGACATTCTTGTTTCCAATGCTGCTGTAAACCCTGCCGTGTCGCCTATACTTGACGTGTGTAATAATAATGCATATGAAACAGATTAATTTTATGAAGTATTAAACAGTTTATAGAGTTTTATAATATATTTCTAGACTGATGAAAACGTGTGGGATAAAATTTTTGAAGTCAATGTAAAGTGTTCGTGGTTATTAGCAAAAGAAGTTTACCCGGAGTTAATAAGGAGAGGAGGTGGAAACATAGTATTCATTTCATCTATTGCCGGTTACCAACCTATGGAAGTAAGTTTACAGTTTAATGCGAACAAAACAAAAAATAAATAAAATCGGTCGAACCATTTTCGAGGTTTTGTCGAACATACAATCTATAGCTATTTATATTTAACTAAATGTCTCTTGCGGTTTCACTCGGGTTTATGGTTACTGCTTCGCTCCTATGAGTCGTAGCGTAACGTAACATAGCCTAATGGCCTATCTCAATAAATAAACTATCTAACACAAAAATAATTTTTCAATTCGAACTACTAGTTCCTGGGATTAGCGCGTTCAAATAAACAAATAAACTCTTCAGCTTTATAATGTTAGTATAGATCAAGATAAATGTGTGACAATATTTTCAGAATCCGAGAGTAATCACGATATATATAGATGTTTCTTTTTTTTTAATTTTATCAACTCTATAAAAAAACCCTCAACTTCGCTCTTTTCAGCAGCACAGATACATTAGATATCATTCAACAGATATGCCGTTACAAACATTTTAGTTAACTGATTTTTACATAAAATTACAGCTCTAGTTTGCCAAACGTGCTTTAACAATGATTGTACTTTCGACTAAGTTAACACAATTAGCTATAACTTTTAAAATATTATATAGCGTATACGTGCAACTTCAAGTGAGACCTAGAACTCGTGTTCCATTTTTAACCGACTTCCAAAAAAGGTGGAGGTTCTCAATTCGTCGGTGACTTATTTTGTGGATGTTCACAGATTACTCCGCCGTTTGTGTACCCGCCAGTAAATAACACGTAAAATATTTTACTTGGCACCGACTTCAAGATGTTGTAGAAAATATTTATTTTTTGCCTTTTAGTATAAAATTTAAAATAATAGATATAAATTTAAAATTTATACATTTAATTATCAAAATTAATTTGCCATCCTGCCATCACAATAGAGTTCTAACAAAACAAAGCGCGCGTAGGTACTATCTGACGAATGAGCTAGACACCATTCGATTAAAAATATATTTTGGCAAATGGTGTTTCCTTTTTCTTTTTTAGCTAATTTAATTATCTTATCATTCTTGTAAAAATATGTAGGTATTATATTTATTATATGATTTTTGTTGTATTTATATTTTTACAGCCTTTGGGTCCGTATAGCGTCAGTAAAACAACTCTCATAGGATTGTCGAAGGCTATTGCAAGAGAAGTGGTAAATGAAAATATAAGAGTCAACTGTGTAGCCCCTGGAGTAGTCGAGACGAAGTTTGCGTCAGCGGTAAAATAATGTTTTTTTTTTTTTTAACAAAACTGATCATTCTTACGTCCAAATGAATGGATACTTAAGACCGGATCTTAAGGAGAACGTGCTTGTATGCAGACCCTTTTTTTGTTGTTGGTAAACACGCGATGATTTTCCGGAACCAACATTTAATGTGTGTATCGGCAGCATGTAACAGAGAGACCGCTACGAACCGGATCTTATTCTAATGTCACAGAGTCACAATGGCACGAATGTCACAGACCATACAGTTACTTTACAGCCCATAAACCTTACGCCGATTTAGCGCAAATAAATAACCTTTTAAGAAAAAAAAAAATTTATCTATCGGTCTTTTTCCTAAAATTCGTTTACAAACATAATTAAAAGAAATTGTGTTTAATCTGTCTGAATCCTAATTTGAAATTATGATTTTTCAATTGTTTCCTTTTTTACCAAAAATCTCTTATTGAACGTCAAACAAACGCACCTACCACGGTTTTGGAAAAGTGAAACGTCCAACCTTATAAGAAACTCAGCTGGACTTTTTTACTGTTTTTCGGTTTTTAAAAATAATTAGGTTTGGAGGCCCTGGGGCAACAAGAGGGGAGGTCTTGTTGCCCCAGGGCCTCCAAACCTTTCAATTCGGCCTTGTGGGTAATGTTTGTTTTTTTAATGAATTCAAATTTTGTATTTACCATATAATAGGCTACTGGCTATATTAGTAATAGTTTCCAAACTAATTATAATAACTAAAAGAACGTTAAGGAAAACACATTCGCCCGTTTTCTTATAACTAGAATCCAGGAAAAACTATTTTTAAGGATAGAATTTATCAGGGTATTTGAAATTTTAAAAAAAAATCTTTTTTTTTTAATAATTTACATATTTTCTTGCACCATTACTTATTACAATTAGTCGTAATCCAATTTTTTTTTAAACTTTATTTACCTTTAACCTCATGTAATATGTTGTGATTTTAATGCCGTACTTGTTATAGTATTCTTAATAATATTACTTGGTCGTTTATAGATTACCTCTTCTGAAATGGCATCACAGCAGAGCATGTCAATAGTGCCCATGAACAGATTTGGGAAGCCATCAGAAATAGCTGCAGCTGTAGCATTTCTGGTATCAGACGACGCGAGCTACATAACTGGAGAAACACTTGTTGTAGCTGGGGGCGTATATGCGCATCTTTAACTGATTTAACCAAATATATATTTTCTCTTCATAAAATATTTTTTAATGGTCATGGGATTGGGGGTATTTGGGGGGATTGTTTGCAGAATTTACTTTTTAGATGAAAAGATATATTTTTTTATTTATTTTATAATTGTACTGAATATGTAAAAATACTAATAAAATGCAATATTTTTGTATGTTTAGTCTTTGATTGTATAATGGCAATATTTTAATACTTCCTTGACCTACTTTTAGAGTATATTATTTTTAAATGTTCTTATTTTGTCTATTTTATGTAAATAAAAAGAAAGAAAAATCAAACACAAAAAATTTAATAGTACAGTAGAATCCGTTTATTATGGTTCCTCCTATATTGCCAAACCGGTTATTATGACGTAATCACACTATGAAGTTTGGTTTTCATATAAAAGTCTTTATAAAAATGTTGGTTATAATGACTTCCCTTACAGTGACATGTCGTTTTTTATGACCCATTTTAAATGAATGATGTCTGGTTGGTACTTTAAACTTTCGCGATTTATACTGTTCATATTTAATATAACGGGTTTTATCGCGATAACAAATGGTAGAAACAATACCTTTTTATCGCCCGACTGAGAGTCAGCTCGTGACCACGACGAATGCAACTTCGTCGAAACGTCGTAGTAGATTACTTACAGTAAAAAATACACTTGTATGTGTTATAACGTGCTAATTACCCGCAATTTTGATTTCTGTATTAAAATACTGAAGTACATACATATTTATATAAAAACGCTTTGTATGACGTCCGCTTATTATGACGTGTTTGTTAATTCCTTTCGATGTCATTATAAACGGACTCTACTGTACACTGTACAATATATGTATTGTGTTAAAATGTAATATGATTTCTTTAATCATCGTCGTCAGAATCTATTAAATCGCTTTTTTTAACTCCAATTGTTTTAAGGACAGTACTAGCAGGTCCAGACAGTCCTTCCTCCTTCATGCTTTGTATAAAATTATGCAGCACATCTTTTTCACTATTTTCACTGCCTTTGGCTATAGTTTTTAATTTTGAAACAAGTTCTTTGTCTTGCTCCGAGTTAACAATATTTGCC
The DNA here is from genome assembly GCA_037950945.1 of Hypolimnas misippus. Classification (NCBI taxonomy): domain Eukaryota; kingdom Metazoa; phylum Arthropoda; class Insecta; order Lepidoptera; family Nymphalidae; genus Hypolimnas; species Hypolimnas misippus. Next base: position 7,751,929 of record JBBEEQ010000025.1, on the reverse strand, counting down.
TCTACAAGACTGTCACTTTCATCATTATAATCACTTTGATCAGACTCATCCGATACATCTTTATTTGAAATTAAATTAAGCATTTTTTCTAGACAAGTCACAAAATTCTCTGAATTAAATTCAATTGTATCTTCATCTGTATCTTCTTTATTCATTTCCTCAACACCTTCATAATCTGATGTTTCTTTAAGAAAATTGTTTAATTCTGAATTTATAATATGAGGTGTTATAGGATCATTATGTTGTATTCGGTAATTTTTTCCATAATGGTTGTTCAAAAATGTATTTAATTCATCTGGATGAACATTTAACCAGGTATCATCATCCTCGTCTAATAGACCTTGATTGCTTTTATTTTTTAAATATTCAGACATACTCTTGAACTCTTCAGTTGATTTAATATCATTGATAACATTACAAACATATGTATTTACTGGACATTCCATATTAGAGAAATAAGATTTTGCGTTTGCTAACAGTCTGTTATATTCGTTTGACCCCTGCAAGTTATCCTTAAAATATCCATTGCTGGTTAAGCTATTAATAAATTTATTAAATTCTTGTGTAGAAAAAACATCAACACACGATTTAGCCATTATTGTTCTATAACCACATATTATCTTTAACCCAAGTATGTTTTTATTATCTTTTTCTAAAGTTTTATATTTAAATCCATTAGGAAATCTTGTATGCATAAGCTGAGCATATAGAAATTTGGTAAATTTTATTTCAACACTAAAACGGTCATCAGATTCAATATTTTTACAAAACTTTGCATCAAGTGTATCAAGACTGCAAAAGGTACTTACTAGAGATGAAATAAGACTTGGTCTGAGTGTTAGTACTGTAGCTACTTCTAGAGGTAGTTTTATAATAGCTTTATGGCAATTTTCAATTATTTGTTGAGGGTAATTAGCAATCCTTTTGAAAATAGCTTGTTGTATTTCTGAAGAAGCCTTAGTTTCATAGGACTTCTGTGCAATAATTGATAATGCTTCATTCAATTTTAAAGTTGAATCAATAGGAGCTATACAAGGTGGTATTATGTGAATACAATGTTCATAAATGAAAACCTGCAAAAATTATTTTTAAAATTAAGCTAACTTTTGTTGGTGTACATCATATTAAAAAAGCTTAGTGTATAATGAAAGCAGATTTACTTTTATTCAAACTTTAGTTAATAACATAACCCACATATTCAATAAATTATAAATAATCTTACTTATAGTACTCACTCTATTTTCAGTAGAATCAGGATTAGCCCATGATGGCAAACTATCCGCTGCCTCTATTAGAAGAAAGTCACCATCATTATCTTCAATTTGAATAATTACATCAGGATGTATTTTTGTAATCTCCAGTAAAATATAGACAATAAACCATTCATCCTCAACATTGTCTCCAAAACATGTAACACTCATAAGATGTTTTGGAATGTCTAGAAAGATAAAAAAAATAGTTTATAATTAAACATACTCTTAATTATCCTTAAATAATAAAAAAAAAACAATAAGATTTCTGTACATAGTCATAAATTAGTGTTAAATATATATTTGTGTAACTGTAAAATTCTTTGTATTATAACTTGAGCAATAAAACAACCTACATATCACATTTTAAATCCATACCATTATGATCTTCAGTAATAATGGGTAAAACAACTTTAAATTCATCTCTATGCCATATGTATTCTTGAGATAATAATGTTAGTGTTTCATTTATTGAATCACACAACTGTTGCCACTCATTATAAGAATAATTTTTAGTAGAAAAGAATAAACATTGAATAGTATCTTCATATTTTACATTTATCCGAGATTTTGACATTTTGGTCTTCTTTATTTTTACTGCAACAAAATGTAAAAAATAAAACAGAGGGTTAGAATAAAATGTATTCTCATAAAAGACATAACACAATATAAAACCAGACAATCATTAAATAATGATAAATATCAGAACAAGCAATATTCAAGTATTTCATTATTACTTTTTCTTTTAAATCAAAACATCTCTCGCGATGTTGAATGAAGCTAGGCGAGGGCGAGAATGTAGAGGAGCATTTCAGTTTAATTCATGTAATCCCACCTCGCCTCGATCTTCTTTTAATAGTTGTCCGTTTTAGCGACCGAGTCAAAGAAAGTGCGCGATTCGGACAACGTGAATTGGTTTGTATTTGTAGTTTAATAAAAATTATACGAATATAAACACAATTTATATCTTATTATATATATACCAAAAAATAAATTCGTACCAAATATTAACCCTTAAATCTATATTTTTTTTTTATTTCATCAAAATATAAAACCATTTGTATAAATAGCTTATAAATTCGTAAAAAAAATTGAAAAAAAAAACAGTATGTAATAACAGGCTATGTAAAATATAAACATACAGCGAAATTAGACGTTTAGTAAAAATTTTTAGTTTACAGTAAACTTTGAAATAAGCGTTTCATTTTGATACACCATTTAAGGGTTAAAATGAAAATAATCTGTATCTAGAGTCTAAAGCGACTAGATAAATAAAAAAATGAGTTGTCAGTTATGGTATTCTTGAAATATTTGTTTTATGTACGATATTGTTTTTTAAAATGCGCTTTTCACAAAAGTTCCGTAATATTTTATATTTTTCCACATAAGAGAATGTAACATGATGTCTAAAGAACATAATGGCGTTAGTTCGAAGGATTTTTTATAAATACGCAAAGTGTTTGGGGTTAATAGTTTTAACAACATTTTTTGCTCAATTATTTATTTCGATTAATTTTTTTCCTTCTGTTCACGACAATTTACTTAAAAGGCAAGGATATACATCATTACTTCGAAATGAAGTAGACGATGTTTCCGCCAGGAAAAATGGACCTAACGTTGAAGACGATGAAGACTTTTCTTCGAGAAATCGCTATAAATCTGTACCGCAGTTGAGATTGGAAGAATTGGATTTTACACCAACTTGTGAAATTAGAAATCGAGAAGCTATTTCTGCTATTCATCGTGCCAAGACTCAAATTTGTAAGCAGCAAATTATTAATAAAACTTGTCTTATACAGAATGGGCAATTTTATCCAAAGCATTTACCAAATTATTGTACTTCCGATAAAAAGTCTTATGGACATCATTTAGGATGTTACTTAGATGAAAAAAAATTGAGATTACTTACAAGTTTTTATGGTAATTATGCAAATACTAATTCCCCTACATTTTGTTTGGATATCTGTGTACAAGCTGGATTTCCTTATGCTGGAGTACAATATGCGTAAGTAAAAAAAAACTTATATTATAATATAATGGAAAATATGAGGTTTTTATTGACAATAAATATTAAAAGAAGCTTATAATCAACTAATATTTGTCTTAATTTTTAAATATATAAGGTATAATTAAAAATTCAAATAATTAATTTTAGGTCAGAATGTTTCTGTGGTGAGAATGCACCTCCAACGTCTGCTAAAACAACTGAAGGGTCATGTGATATGAAATGCCCAGGTGATTCATCTAAATTATGTGGTGGATATTTTACTATGAATATATATGAAACTGGTTTAGATAGTTAGTATATATTTTTTGCTATTTATTTTTATAAAATATACATTATGTTTAAATAAAAAATTACTTTATTAGAGAGATTTTTATTATTTTTCAGAATTTGTTCCACAAATGCCTAAAAATCCTGGTAATGAAATTCCTTCAGTGCAAGTTGTGTTTCTTTTAACACTGAATGGTAGAGCACTGCGTCAAGTACATAGATTAATAAATGCTCTTTATAGAACCAACCATTACTTTTACATTCATGTTGACAAGGTGGGTAGTTTTTGTTTAAACAAATTGTTGTGTTATATTATTTTTGCTGAAAAGTTTGTGTTTTTTCCTTTTAATAAGAAAGTTATGTAATTAATTAATAACTCTTAGCAATATATTTTTTGATGTTCCAGAGACAAGATTACCTACACCGTAAATTGTCAACATTGGAAAAGGATTTCCCAAATATAAAGTTAGCAACACAAAGATATTCCACAATATGGGGTGGTGCATCTTTACTGAAGATGTTACTCACATCCATGAGAGACTTATCACAATTAGGTTGGAAATGGGATTATGTAATAAACTTAAGTGAAAGTGATTTTCCTATCAAATCTTTAGAAGAACTTGAAAAATTTCTATCAGAAAATAAGGGTTTTAATTTTGTTAAATCTCATGGACGTGAGGTGCAACGATTTATCAAGAAACAAGGTCTTGATAAAACATTTATTGAATGTGAAACACACATGTGGAGAGTTGGTGAAAGGAAATTACCGCAGGGTATAGTTATAGATGGAGGAAGTGATTGGATAGCACTATCACCAGAATTTGTGTCTTATGTTACTGGAAAGCATGATGAACTATTGACAGGCTTGGAAGTAATATTTCAACACACTTTATTACCTGCCGAGTCTTATTTTCACACAATATTGCGTAATTCACATTTTTGTAACACATACGTAGATAACAATTTACATGTCACAAATTGGAAAAGAAAACTAGGTTGTAAGTGTCAATACAAGCATGTAGTGGACTGGTGTGGATGTTCTCCAAATGATTTTAAAACTGAAGACTGGCCAAGAATACAAAATACTCAGACAAGGCAGCTATTTTTCGCAAGAAAATTCGAACCTATAATAAATCAAGAAATTATTACAAGAGTAGAACAATATATAGGTTATACTGACCATTATTTAATCAATAATTTGGAAGCATATTGGCAAAATCTTTATGATATTGATGATTTAACAGCCCCTACAGATGACACTATACTCACCCATGCTGGAAGTGTTGTCCGTCTTAATGCAAAAATATTAAGTGAAGAGGGTTGCCAAATTCAAATAAATGAAATAATTGAAGTAAATATATATAAATATGCTGATGTGTATAAGGGTAACTTGATTTTACACAAAGCATTAATTCATAATAAAAAAGTATTTTTAGAAACATGGTATAAACCAAAGCAGCATTTAGATTTAAATTTTGAAAATCAAAATGTCGATTTTATTAAAATTTTTAAAGTAAGTTCAGAGTATGATCAAAAAGAAATGACTTTTAGAAATTTAGGCAATATTTTAGGTCCTCTCTCTGACCCAGTATTATTATACCAATTTTCTGCACATATCGATAAATATACTGGAAATTTGACAACTATTTGGTTAGATCCAGCCGGAATGGTGGCAGATGTGAACACTATCCAAAGAGATGAAAATAATCTTACAAATTTTATTAAACCTAACATCAAACAACCACTACTCCCTGGTGTTTGGAAAGTTGGATTGTTTGACCAAAAAAATTTAATTGCAAAAACAAAATTTCTTATAACACCCTTAGAATACTTTTCTGGAAAAGAAGTGACCCATCAGGAAGCTAGCTTAGTTCACAGCGGTTCACAAAATTCATATAAAAATTTAACATTTATAAAACCTACAAATTTTTTACCTGATCAAGAAGAAAAAAATTTGTTAGCTGAAATATCCAATTCTAATATAAGAAGAGTAAATGGCGACTTAATAGAATGGATAGATACTTTAAATTTAGAATTTTATAATGTTTTAGGTTCTTGTATATCATATTCAGACAATAATATTGTAGACAATGTTTCATGTGGTAATTACAAATTTCAACCATGCTTGTTATCAGAATGGAGTTCTTATTCACCAGATCCAAAGGGTTCCATAGGTAAAATTGATAAGAAGACAGGCCGTTTAAAAAGAATATGATATCATATCCTCTTTTTTTCCAACAACTGATACATTTAAGTATTTTAAAAATAAATTGAAACCAATAAGGACTGAAATGACTAAAATTGTATTCTTTAAAAATCCTTTTAGATTGCATTATAAATAATAAACTAATGATTCGCCCTGTCTTTACCAACCAGCGAATTCAATTGTTCGAAGTAATGGTAAACGCCAAATCCATTTCACATTTCAATTTAAATTGTATTTGACAAAGTCATGATCATGAAAATTATCATCATTTAGAAGATCATGTTTTAATTTCTATAATATAGGTTTGTTTTTATTTTTAAAATCAGCGAATTCGACTCCTGGCGAACAAAATTATAATTTCATAATTCCCACGACTGTATCTATTTTATTATTTTTTGGTTTTTAGTACATTTATCTTAAACATTGCAATGTATGTTTAACATAAAACCGTTTAACTTAAAAAGTTTTTTTACCTATTTTTATTTTCTAGTTTTTAGTTTTTTATATTTTTTTTACCATTTTGTTCCCACCAGTAATGGACATTTAAACGGGCGACCCCCCAGAGGTCCAATAAAGATGCAAGGCTATGTACAACAAGATGCGCCTGAGTCTTGAGGGGAAAACGCTAACGCCATACAGTTCTCGGCGCTTTTTATAACCTTTCACCTTAACTTAGGTGGTGTACCGCTAACGACGTATCATTTTTAGCCACCCTAACGCCACATAGTCCTCAACACGATACAAAATCTTGACTTGGGTGGTGGATTCAGGCTGGATTAATTAGATACCTAAATTACAGATTTCTAAATTTAAATCTTATTATTATACGCCATTTAGTGGCTGCGCCCATCTTAAATATTGAGGTTGTATAGTGCACTGTATTCTTCTTGTCAAGCCCTTTTATTTGACACCCATGTTGATGGGATTGATAAAACCTAAGGCCGCCATCTTGGATTTTATTAATTTTATATAGTACATTGTATTCTACTGGTTGAGCACTTTCATTTGATACCCATATTGATGGAATTGATAAAACCTACGTTATCCGCCATTTTGTAGCGGCCGCCATCTTGGAATTTAATTTTTTATAGTATATTGTATTCTGCTTGTTGAGCCCTTTCAGTTGATACCCATATTGATGGAATTGGTAAAACCTACGTTATCCGCCATTTTGTAGCGGCGGCAATTTGACTCAAGAATATATAATAAATAAAACAAACTGGGTGAGCTAAATGAAACCGTTTAAAAATCAAATGATGCTTAAATTTTTATCAAAATCGGCCCCGAGATTTTTTTAAGCGTTTTTCGCTGTCTCTTATGATTTCAGATTTGGCCACCCACGTCCAATAAAAAAATTAAACTAATCAACGACTTCCATATACAAAATACAGTATAGTAATAGTTTCATGACATATTATTAACAATTAAATATGTAAAGTATATGGATGGATGGATTATTGATCTTGCAGAACTATATAAGATTCAGTTTGCTGAAACTACAGTAATATAGCCTATACATCAAAACATAGAACACAGGGCTATATTTGGTAAACACATGCGGAAGCTAGTGACAATGTTAAAAATAATAATACTAGTAATATTTAAAAATAACTTCTTTTCGCGTAACAACGGGAAATATTCGAAATGGATATAGCCTATAACTTAAATTCTAATTTAATGCTACTTTGTCATTATACAAAATTACTTTTAAAATTTAAAGCTACGCCTACATATATGATGGCTCGTGGATTACTTAAAAGGTACACCTCTTTTTCTAGACAAACCAGACGGCTTAAGCAAAACGCCCGCGTCGGCGCCAGGCACCTACCCAGTAAGTGCGATAGCTTTACACTTTGATTCAACTATCACCTAACGCAAATATCCCTGTACAAGTGTCAACTGGACATGTGTTGGAGATTTTCCGTTTACCCACCCCAAGGGGGATAATCAGAATAGTGTATCGGACGGAATTCGTATATTAATTAAAAAAACTCAATTAATTTAATTTTTTTAATCTGAGTAATATGATTTTTGTTTAAGCTCGTTACTAAAAATAATTTCATTTATTATGAAATTATATATAAATTCTAAAAATATATATTTACCTCAGTGTACCTTAGGGTGGATATTCGGAAGATCAATCAGAATGAAATTCCGTTTATCTCACCCGTCCAAGGTGACCAAACGGACATGCAATTTCGATTATTCCCCTTAGGGATACTTTAGAGTGACTGAACAGAATCATCCCATTTTACCAGCGTTACCAGAATCCATAATTAAAAGTAAAAAAAAAAATAGTTTTTTTTTTCTTAATTCATTTATAAAATCCAACGTTTCAATTAAAAAAGTTTTTTTTTTTTCTAATTACAAAAACAAATCAGTTTTCAACACAAGCCCAGTTGACATTTTGTATAATCTATGTTTAAAGTCACATTTTGCAAAAAGAAAACTAAATGGTCGAAATATAGGAATCCTAAGTAAAAATATTTTTACTTTCGGTTTCCTACTACAAAAATAACTTTTTCTAAATGTGATTTCATAATAATAAGTTACAATTCTCTAAGTGATCGCGGCACCGCGGCCGTGCGTATTGACTTTACGTACGAATAAAGTTCAGGGAATTATTTTTTGTAGTGCATAGGTGCCGTTTTCTCTTCATTTAAATTGCATCTAAATAGGGTGAGCTTTAGTTTTCGGGAGCACGAAATTGGTGAAAAAATTTATGTGGGGGGGAAGGGGGGAGCCCCCTGAACACCCCAGTAAAGTCTCAAGTTGCGGAAACGCGTACTTTTTTTTTATCGCGTTTTTAAAATAAGTAATGCAGAATGATTTCACTCACAAAATACAGCGTAATTAATTGTTTAGGTCGTTATTATGATCACTAGTAACTTAGTTTTGATCACAAACTTTATATTTATCACTATAAATTATTATATATCACTTTAATATTACGTTAAAATAAAATTTTAAAATTTCAATTAAACACATGTCAAATTCAATTGACATTTGTGATATTGCCATATTATAATTTGTTTATTCTGATCAAAGTTATGTAAAATAAATATGACATTCAAGAATAAAATGACATCAATAACAGTCAAACATCGAAACAATGAAAAATTAACTAACCAATATTTTTTCATCATTTTAATTTTTAAAATTGTTTCATAGAAATACCAAGTAGTGACATCTGTTAGCTACTTGCGCAAAACATATTAAAAAATCATTTGATATTATATTAAAATATCTCTTTATAAATATTTTTTGTTTTATTTACAATCTCTATGTAATACATCGATCGATCAATGGTGATGAAATTAAAAATAACTACCGTAGCATGACACCTGAGAATGATGTCGAAACTATTTATTTTTTGTAAAAGCGCCATCTACACTGCAGCTAATTGAAAAAAAATATGTTATAAAATCTATAAATATTGGTTTGGGCATGAAAAAAAAATCATGCTCTCTTTTTATTATGACAACAATTTACCAAGCATTATTTGTGCTGCTTTTATTTGTGATATTTTTTAATCAAAATCTTCATACAATTATGTTGTAGGTACAATGAATACTGTGAAATAATTACAACAATGAAACTATTACAAAGAAACAAAATTATTTTATTTATTAATTAATTAATATTTAATTAATTTATATTCGAGTAAAAAGAGAACTTATTGAATCACGTAAAATATAATTATATATTTTTCGCCCGCTAGTAAATTGTGTTTTATTTATATTAGTGTACATTACTGCAATATGAATAAAACACAAATGCTAGAAGGAAAAGTACTTAATGACAATACTCTTAAAATTAGTTATTTCTGAAGAAAATATTGGTGTTTTTAAGAGTATTTTTTTTCTTTCAATTTATAATTTAAATATATTAAAAAATAAACTTTAATTGTAGATAGATACTTAAATACTTCATGAAAGTTTCTCTTAATTCGATACCAGATGGCGCTACGTTAATTACAAATGCCATATGTGAGTTGCCTATCTATATCCATATGTAGTGTGTAATAACTACAGCCTCAATGCAAGCATTATTTTAAAATTCTGCATATATCAAACGAAGAACAGGGCATTTTTTGAGTTTGACTGAAAATGGTGAATAACAGACTATGCTCACTTTTATTCTTGGTAAGAGACATAGCTACTACATGTTATTACTTTGTATTTGTTGAGATAAAAAAAACTGTAGCTATGTATTTAAGGCGCCAGCTGTACATTCTACTTTTGACCAGTTAAAAATACAAAATAATTTTATGAACAAATTAGACAGAATAAACTGGTAAAAGTAACCAATATATTTTATTATTTTATTATATTTACATTCTAGTGGTAGAACAGACTAGTCAGACCAGATGGAGTCTAGAGCTATATCTGAATAAAACTAATATTATTTTTTATATATTTTATTTTTTGTTTGGATTGTAAACATGTTTAATGGCCTTTATTAATTCAAAGAAAGGATCTAGATTATTATTTGCCACTGATTTCCGCCAAAGGAATTCAAATAACAAATCACAAAAATTATTTGGGTGATTGTAATTGTCTTTAGAGAAAAAACTTTTTACAACCCTCCACTGCGATTCAATTCTTTGGGTATGAGTGCCATCTATAGCCACAAAAGGATTGTCGGGGTCGCTATGGTTGACTTTTTTATGTATAAAACCATGAACACCTAAACAATCATATGCCCTCCAACAATCTGTGTGAATTATGGTGCCTGGCTTAACATGTTTTTTAATTAGGGGCACCAATACCTCTGCAGAGCGCATATTACCAGGGCACACCTCCAACCGCAGATCCTCTGTCCCATCCTCAATGAGGCCCAAGATCCAACGGCCTTCAATGTGCCTCCCTTGAACAAATTAAAAAAAAAAAAACTCAGAAAACACTTTATATAACATCAGTTATAAGAAACTAAAATATTAATATAATTTCACAAGTACCTTTATTATATTTCCTCTTTCCAAATTTACTTTCATCCACCTGTACTATTTTACCAGGGCCTCCAATCATGCCCTGATAATTTTGTTGCTCGATTTGGTACAGCACTATTACCTCTCGGCAATAACTGTACCAATCAGTAACAGTCGCGGATGACAAGCAATGGTCCTTTTTTAATATGTCTGTTGTCGCCATCGAGTTTCCGGTTCATTTTTAACGTCAATGAAGATGGCGGCACTGTGCTAGTTGAAGTTCGTGCAATTAATCAACTTTAAACAGTGAAGATTACCGGTATTCATTCGTGCTAGTGCTGTCTGAGAGTGTAGAAGTGTGTTGCGACATTCCAATACGCATAAGTATAATTAATAAAAGGGTAATGTGGTCTATTTCTATATTACATTAATGTCCATATTAAATTATTAAGAAATAAGTAATGTGAGATTGTTGTATACTGTGATCTTGATTATATTGATTTATATGCTGATTTAATACAGTTGTTTTATTAATAATATCAGAAGCGGTAAAAGCAACGACGCCCCACGATGCCTCGGAGGGTAACACAGAAAAGAAAAAAACGATCTCGAAGGCACTCTTCGACTTCAAGTACGTCGTCAGTGTCTTCGACCAGCAGTAGTAATGAAAGTGATTATAATGACAGAAGGAAAAGACGTCGGCGCCGGTCAGCCACTGTGAGTCAAAGTATTTTATTATCGTCTGTTATACCTGAGTTTGATCCTTTATTAGATGATGTTGACATGTGGATTAATGTTATAGAAGCGAATGCTCTCAGTTTTGGGTGGTCAGATCAAATGATAAAATATCAGGCGCTTCAAAAATTGCGTAATACAGCTAAAACGTGGTACGATTCTTTGCAAAAAAATGAAACTAAATGGACCTCTTGGAAGTGGAAAGATTGGCGAAATAAATTATCCGATACTTTTCAAATTAAACGTAACACTTATCTTTTACTTAAACAACTTTTAGAGAAAAAGCCATCTGAGGGTCAATCGTTATATGAGTTTTATTTTCAACAAAAGAGTAGGATTGATAAATTACGTTTGGGATTTAGTGAAAGTGATATAATATCTATAATTGTCGGAACAATAGGGGACAAAAATTTATGCACAGCCGCAGAGGCAGGTAGTTTTAAATATTGTGATGATTTGGCCTCATTTCTTCATAGTAAAATACAGTTAAATTTGAATGTTCAACAGAGTACAAACAAACATATGTTATCGTTTCAAAAAGTAAAAACAAACCTTATTGATGGAAACCCTGAAAATAATAACAATAAAGCTTCTACTAGTAAACAGTCTAGTAGTGCTTTGAATAATTCAATAATTTGTTACCGTTGTGGTCAATCGGGTCATAAACGTAATTTTTGTTCTATTAACGATAATGTTAAATGTTCGTTCTGTAACAAAATTGGTCATTTAAATGCAGCATGTAAAAGTAAAATTAAATCAAAAGTCGAAAATGAAGCAGAAGTAAAACTAGTTAATATATCATCTGAAAAAAATAAATTTTTTAAAAATATTATCATTAATAATAGGAGTTGTAAGGCCTTTATAGATATGGGGAGCGATTGTTCGTTAATTATTCCTAGTCTTGCTAAAGAACTTGGTTTAAAAACTTACAAACTTAATAGTCCTATCAATTTAGTAGGGTTTACGAATACCACAAACTTCGAAGTAACCGAAGCCATTGATACGAAAATTAAAATTGATGAAGTTGAATTGATAGTAACAATGTATATCATAGAATCTGTTGCGGGTTGTAATATTTTGATTGGTCGGAATTTTACCGAGAGTAAAGATATTATGTACAGTCGTATCGGTGATTCATTAAAATTCGAGTATGTTGATTTTGTGCAAGTTTCAAAAGTTAATATTTCTTCTTTTAATATTTCGAACTCAGAACATGAATTAATTTTAAATAAATTACTTAATAAATACCCCAATTGTTGCTGCGAGAATTTATCAACACTAGGTAAAGCATCATGTGTAGAATTAGAAATAGAATTAACTACAACAAAACCTGTTTATCAACGCCCTTATCGAATGTCTAAGCGTGAAAGAGAGATTACACGGGAAATAATTGATGATTTGCAAAAAAACGGTATTATTCGCAATAGTAATTCTTCCTATGCGAGTCCAGCATTATTAGTTGATAAAGCAAACGGGGAAAAACGTTTATGTGTAGACTATCGGCAATTAAATAAAATAACTGTAAAAGAAAAGTATCCGATGCCAATGATAGAGGATCTCATAGACCGATTACGCGATTGTTTATATTACACTTCCTTGGATTTAAAGAGTGGGTATTATCATATTACTGTAAAAGAAAAGGATATACACAAAACAGCATTTATTACATCGGATGGGCACTATGAATTTGTTAGAATGCCTTTTGGTCTCTGCAATGGACCAGCGGTTTTTCAACGTTTAATGAATACTGTTTTGGGTAACCTGCGGTTCGGCAAAGTCATCTGTTATATGGATGATTTGTTAATTGCCACTAAAAGTTTAGAAGAAAATATTACATGTCTAGAAAATGTTCTAAATATTTTAACTTCTCACGGCCTAACTTTAAATTTAAATAAATGTTCGTTTTTCCAAAATAATATAACGTTTCTTGGGTATGAGATCTCTAAAAGTGGCATTCGGCCTAATTCAAAAAAACTTAATGCAATTCAGAGTTATCCTGCCCCGAAATCAATCCATGAATTAAGACAATTTTTAGGACTGATTAATTACTTCAGAAAATTTATTAAAAATTGTGCTTTAATAAGCAAACCACTTACTAATTTATTAAAAAAAGATTCTACTTGGATTTGGGAAACAAAACATGATCAAGCAGTTTTTGAGTTAAAAAAATCCCTACTTGATAATGCTGTGCTTAATATTTTTGATCCAAATTTACCTACATGCTTATATACAGACGCTAGTCGAGATGGAATAGGTTGTATTTTAATGCAATTAACTAATAATGGAGAAAGACCCGTTTATTTCTATAGTCGTCAAACTACAAATGAAGAAAAGTCATATCATTCATTTGAATTAGAGTTATTAGCGATTATTGTTGGGTTACAAAAGTTCAGACATTATTTACTAGGAATCATATTTAAAATCATAACCGATTGTAATGCTGTTAAATATGCATTAACAAAAAAAGATATTGTACCACGAATTAGTAGATGGGTTTTACGTACCCAAGAGTTTTCTTTTGAAATTCATCACAGAGCAGGTTCTCAAATGCAACATGTGGATGCTCTCAGTCGAAATCCCGTAAAATTTAATAATGAAACTAATGTAAATGTTTGCACAATTACGGAAAGTGATTGGTTACTATCTGTTCAACTTCAAGACCCGAGTATTTGTAGTATTCGTGACATTTTGTTATCAGGAGAGGCCGATTCCAATAAAGAAATATTTAATAATTATGAATTATTAGGAAATAAAGTTTATAGGCGGACTGAATATGGGAGACGATGGTTGGTACCTAAGCAATGTATATGGCAAATTATTAGATTAAACCATGATAACGTTGGTCACTTCGCTTTAGATAAAACTGTTGAAAGAATTAGATCCAATTATTGGTTTCCACATTTAAAAAAGATAGTTTCAAAATATATAAAAAATTGCCTTAACTGTATTTACTTTAAAAATATTCACGGTAAAAAACCCGGAGAATTATATCCGATCCCAAAATACGCCAGACCTTTCCATACACTTCATCTCGACCACTTAGGGCCTTTTGTTAAAAGTAGTAAAAATAATTCCTATTTATTAGTCATAGTAGATTCTTTCACAAAGTTTGTTTTTATCTCGGCTATTAAAAACACTAAAAGTAAACTTGTGGTTAATGAATTAGATAAAATTTTTAAAGTATTTGGGAATCCTAAGAGACTGATTTGTGATGCAGGTAGCGCTTTTACATCAAAAATGTTTAAAAAATATTGTGACGACAAAGTAATTAGGCGACATGTAATAGCTACAGCTGTACCACGTTCAAACGGTCAGGTAGAAAGATATAACCAAACAATACTAGAAGCTTTACGTAGTATGGGTGCGGATACTAATAATAACAAATGGGATCAGCACATTGCAAATATACAACAAGGTATTAACAGTACGATTAATAAGACCACAGCGGCTGTACCGAGTGAAGTATTTTTCGGGTACCGATTGCGAATGGATGGTGACATTGTTATTAATGAAGAAGAGCAACTAACAGATGTTACTAAACTAAGGGAAAAGGTAGACGCCAACATTAAAGCAAGTGCCGAAAAACAAAAAATTGCTTTTGACTCGAAACGAAAAAAGGCATGTAATTACCAAGTCGGTGATCTTGTTGTTATAAGAATTCCAAGTTATTCAAACAATGGTGAAAGCACAAAACTCATGGCGCAATACAAAGGTCCATTTCAGGTTAGTGAAATATTAGGCCACGATAGATACAAAGTGACTGATATAAGGGGTGCAGAAAGAAGCACAAAACCATATAATGGCGTTACTTGTGTAGAGAACATGAAACCATGGATTCGACTGGAAAATATGACCTATGAGTCGGATGTTGTCGGATGTAAGACTTGAACAGGAGGTAACTGGTTACTCATAATTTAAATTGATAATTTGTATTTATCTATTGATATTTTCTATTGTGTCTAATGTGTTTTCTTTCTTTTTTTTAATATTTAAATTCAATGGTACGGTGGTCTCCAACTTACAACAGGCATCCGCGGTGAACGCTATTGTGAGGGTGACATGGTGATATACGTCTAGAGTGGCCTCAGGCATCTCTATTCCAAACCATGATGTACAAGCGTATCGATACATAGTATGATAGCTTATTTGCCAGGAGTAAACACCGTTCCATAAAATTTTCAATGTGTGAAAGTAGATCTTGAATAATCTAGCCTATAAAGGCGAATTATATACGACAAATAAGTGACTGTTTATTTATTAATTTATTCATTTATCTTTGTGTTGTTTACATGAAACACATCAGACACATACGCGACTCGAGGACGAACGCGTGAGCAGGAGGGCCGGATGTTGTCGCCATCGAGTTTCCGGTTCATTTTTAACGTCAATGAAGATGGCGGCACTGTGCTAGTTGAAGTTCGTGCAATTAATCAACTTTAAACAGTGAAGATTACCGGTATTCATTCGTGCTAGTGCTGTCTGAGAGTGTAGAAGTGTGTTGCGACATTCCAATACGCATAAGTATAATTAATAAAAGGGTAATGTGGTCTATTTCTATATTACATTAATGTCCATATTAAATTATTAAGAAATAAGTAATGTGAGATTGTTGTATACTGTGATCTTGATTATATTGATTTATATGCTGATTTAATACAGTTGTTTTATTAATAATATGTCCTCCCATATAACTTGATGATGAGACCAATGATGGGCATAACAATACATGAGGTAATAAATATGAGGAAGCTTCACTTTAATGTTTTCGAACCAAGTTCCTTTTCCTCTTGGAATGTGCCTTCCTCTACATTTCCCTTTGTAACAAACAAAGGTACCTACATTTTCGTTCCGAGTATAAACGATAGACATTGGTTTTCTATGCATCCGACAATCTTTGCTAGTGAGAATCAGGCCATGAGATTCGGCGAAAGCCACCCCTTGTTCACGGGTACCCAACTCGCTTATAATTTGAGCAAGGTTAAAGCCTCGGCAAACTTCGCTCGTATGCAGCCGTCTTTTCTTTTGACTTGGTTCATCCAAATCAACTACAATAAAAAAAATATGGCTTTATTTACTATACATAAGTAACACACCAATTTACATTTATTTACATAGAAATGATAAATATACCTCTGCTTGTGGATGCTACAGCCTCATCAACATCACAACTTAAATTTAAATTTTCGGACATCTTCAATCCAGTATTACTAGCCAAGGTCAATTATTGGGAAAGAAATCGGAGTCCAGTATACAAAGCCAAATAAAAGAAAGTTTAAAAGAAAATCGAAGTGCAACGCGAAAGCAGTAATCGTAGAAAAGTATCGAAAAACCAGTACATTGAAAAATCAATCTCCCGCCAAAGTTAAAATTTATGTCGGTTGAGTAGGGACTTTCCGTTTTAATCGACATTTTTGACTAATCGCCTTAAAACATCGATTCCTGTTATATTTATTTGAATAATAATTTTTGCGGAAGTTAATTAAACACTATTTATGATTTACACAGTGCCGATATGTAAATCAATTAGGCGGTAAAGTAGTAGTTGGGTGCTCTTAATAAATGGGCAGTAGGATGTAGAAAGGTAAACCGAAAATATAATAAAAATATGTTAGTTCATAAAATTATTTTGTATTTTTAACTGGTCAAAAGTAGAATGTACAGCTGGCGCCTTAAATACATAGCTACAGTTTTTTTTTATCTCAACAAATACAAAGTAATAACATGTAGTAGCTATGTCTCTTACCAAGAATAAAAGTGAGCATAGTCTGTTATTCACCATTTTCAGTCAAACTCAAAAAATGCCCTGTTCTTCGTTTGATATATGCAGAATTTTAAAATAATGCTTGCATTGAGGCTGTAGTTATTACACACTACATATGGATATAGATAGGCAACTCACATATGGCATTTGTAATTAACGTAGCGCCATCTGGTATCGAATTAAGAGAAACTTTCATGAAGTATTTAAGTATTTATATATATATATATATATTCTTTATTGCACTAAACATTTGTTACAGTAAATAATACAGTAAATATACAGGCAAAGGTGGACTTATCTCTAAAAGAGATCTCTTCCAGTCAACCTATGGAGGTGTGTGAAGAGGTCAAACAGCGGGCAACAGTGCTTAAATAAAATACTAAAATTGTACCTACATATATAAATATAATACATATTACATACATATATAATACAATATGTGTATATATATACATATCAATAATATACTTACATATATCTATATACATAAACATATCTACATACATACAAATCAGTGTTGATATAATATTAGGTAAACACAGAGAAGACGTAGAAGAGTATTATGATAAAGGAAAAGCTTTTGCGAGAAAGTAATCTTTTAAGCGTTTTTTAAATAGGACAATGGTATCACTTTGTTGAATACATTTCGGGAGTTTGTTCCATAAAATGGAAGCCCGAACGGTAAAGGATTGAAGCCGGTACTTGGTGTTACTCCTAGGCACATCAAGCATCGAGGTGACGTAGGGACGCCTGGAGCGAGTAGGAGTTGGAAGCTGGTTGAAGCGGGAGCTGAGGTAAGCAGGAGCATTGGGGTCTTTGAGGATATTATAGAGAAACGAAAGGATGTGCATATCTCGGCGAAATCGGATAGGGAGCCATTTAAGTTGAGCGCGGAAGTGAGAAACGTGGTCATATTTACGTAGTCCGTAAATAAAACGAATGGCGAGGTTTTGTAAGCGCTCTAACTTATGTAGTAGCTCATCTGTCACATCCAAAAAGCATACATCAGCGTAATCAATAATAGGGAGGAGAAGAGATTGAGCTAGCATAATTTTGGTGTTGAAAGGAAGAAAATATTGGAGACGTTTGAGAGAATGAAAAGTAAAATGCATACGTTTACTGACATCATTGAGATGAGGAGTCCAAGACATGTTGCAGTCAATGATCAGACCCAAGTTTTTAATCTTGTCACAGTAGGCTATCGGAACACCCGCATACGTGAGACAGGGTATAGATGCCCAATCTATTTTGTTTCTTAACCTACTATTACCAATGACCATGGCTTGTGATTTGGTAGGATTAACAAGAAGGCCAAAGGATTCAGCCCATAGCCTGATAGCCGCAAGATCTCTGTTTAAACTGACAACAGCCCCAGACAAGTCACTCAACTCGCAATGACGGTACAGTTGTAAGTCATCTGCATACAGGTGAAAGGGAGAAGATATAACACGTGAAACGTTATTGATAAAAATCGAGAAGAGCAGAGGTGAGAGTACGCCGCCTTGAGGAACACCAGCAGTAAGAGCTATCCAATCAGAAGAAGCATCCTCTGTTTTTATACACTGCTGGCGTCCGAAAAGGTAGGAGTAGAACCAGTCAATAGTAGTGGAAGAGATATTAACCGCCCGGAGGGTACCAATGAGAATGTCAAAGTCAACGGAGTTGAAAGCACTGCTGAAGTCCAACAGAGCGATCACAGTAAGTTTGGTATTATCCATAGCATACCGAATATCCTCAGTTATATTCAGCAGTGCACCAACAGTGCTGTGGGAGGGACGAAAGCCGGATTGGTATGGACAAAGGAGATTGTTGGAGGTAAGGTAGGAGTATAGTTGTTTATGGACCACAGATTCTAGGACTTTAGAAAGGATAGGCAGAATGGAAATAGGCCGAAACTGTGAAAGGGAGGAGGGATTTAAAGTTTTAGGTAGTGGAATGACATAAGCTTTCTTCCAAAGTGTTGGGAAGACACTGCACGAAAGTGAGAAATTAACAATGTGTGTGATCACTGGTGCAATGTCGTCCAGCACAGGAAGTACCATATCTAAGCTTAGATTGTCACTACCGATAGCTTTAGTGGAGATAGATTTAACAATTCTCATAACAATATCCTCCGATACTGGTTCAAAAGAGAAAGGGAGAAGGTCTGGTCGGACAAGTTGAGATAAATTAGAGAGGGTAGCAGATTTAGATGAGTTGTCTAAAAATACAGGTGGAGTAGTAAAATGTTTGTTTAATGCATTAAGATCCACGTTAGTTTGACAGCTATCCGTGGTTTTGCCCACACCTAAAGACCTTAAGAATCCCCAAACTCGCGCTTGGGAAAGATTCTGAAGGGTAGAGTGAATATAGCGGCGTTTAGCATCCCTACACATTCTGTTGCAGATGTTACGGAGTTTTTTGTATGCATCAAGATTTTGTTGGGATGGTTGTTTTTTATTTTTAGCTTTTGCTCTGTCGCGTTTAGCCATGGTTCTTCTGATCACTGGTGTTAACCAGGGAGCAGGTGCATGTTTCATGCGCACTGGTCTTATAGGTGCATGAATATCATAAATACGAATCAGTTCAGTAGTTAAGGTTTCAACCATGGCATCAATATTATTAGCAGATAAAAGCGGAGACCAATCGATGTTTTTCATATCCTCTCTCAAACGTTCCAAGTCCATATGCTTAAAATTTCGCTGAAGATACACTTTGCCTCTAACCTTGGGAGGGCGCACTTTATAAGTAAGGAAAAGTAAATCATGATGAGAGAACGGAGCAGCCATTTGACCATGAGTGAAAGCAAATTTAGGGTTAGAGACAGTAATTAAATCAATGAGGGAAGGCCTACAATTCGGAAAGTAATGTGTTGGAGAAGTCATAGGAAGAATGTTCATGTTCATTGACAATGTAAGTGACTGTAATCTTTGTGCTCTTAAATCATTCTTCAATATGCAAGTATTTAAGTCGCCCATGTAGATAATATGATCGTACAAGGGGCCAAAACTTTCAAGGAGACTTTCTAATGTATCAAAGTAATTAATCTTATCACTTGGACAGTATAAAACACCAAGCAAGATTTTTTTATGGTGTACTAATATCTCCAAGAAAAGATATTCTAGGTAGCCTGTAGATTGTGAAGGGGATAGGGAAACTATACTGGCAGGAATGTTGCTGCGAAGGTAAGTACCAACGCCACCACCGCCCTGGCCAGTGCGGTCGTTACGAAATAGCTGATAACCTGGAAGTGCACAACTGGCGGATGAAATTGATGGTTTTAGCCAGGTTTCAGACACAAGAATGCCATCAACCAAGCCAGCGCTAAAGGATGTGAGAAGATCGGAGTAATGAGATAATAAGCTCTGTGCGTTGATATGCACCAAGGAGAGGAGGTTCGAACAATTTCCAAAAATTTTCGACAATTTATCTTCAAGTGGTTCAGAATCCGATAGCGAGGTATTATTACTTGTGATACTCATAAAGTCATCCGAAGAACAAGAAAAATACTCATCATCCAACATAATAGTAACTGATTTGTTTAATAATATAAAATGAATAATAATAATATATATAATAAATAACTAATATCGTAAATAATAATAAAAAGAGATAAATAATGCCAATTAATCACTATACACAGACCTTAGACATAAGTTGACTGTAAGTAGATAACACACTTCGTAAATGTATACACTGAAGTTGTATAGTCTATACAACGAAAAATAATAATTTGGATAACTAATAATTCTAGACTGATAACATAGAAAATTAATACAATAAAAAAAAGAAGAAAATTTAAGACAAATATTAAACGGTAAAAAGAATAAAAAAATTCAAAAGAAAAGTTAGTTGTCATAAGTCTCAAAAAGCATGAATCCAGAGCTGCAAAACTATAACTATATATTTATCTACATTTAAAGTTTATTTTTTAATATATTTAAATTATAAATTGAAAGAAAAAAAATACTCTTAAAAACACCAATATTTTCTTCAGAAATAACTAATTTTAAGAGTATTGTCATTAAGTACTTTTCCTTCTAGCATTTGTGTTTTATTCATATTGCAGTAATGTACACTAATATAAATAAAACACAATTTACTAGCGGGCGAAAAATATATAATTATATTTTACGTGATTCAATAAGTTCTCTTTTTACTCGAATATAAATTAAATATTAATTAATTTATAAATAAAATAATTTTGTTTCTTTGTAATAGTTTCATTGTTGTAATTATTTCACAGTATTCATTGTACCTACAACATAATTGTATGAAGATTTTGATTAAAAAATATCACAAATAAAAGCAGCACAAATAATGCTTGGTAAATTGTTGTCATAATAAAAAGAGAGGATGATTTTTTTTTCATGCCCAAACCAAGATTTATAGATTTTATAACATATTTTTTTTTCAATTAGCTGCAGTGTAGATGGCGCTTTTACGAAAAATAAATAGTTTCGACATCATTCTTAGGTGTCATGCTACGGTAGTTATTTTAGAGGACATAGAGGTTGACATAGAGGTAGACATAGAGGTTGTAAATAAAACAAAAAATATTTATAAAGAAATATTTTAATATAACATCAAATGATTTTTTATTATATTTTGCACAAGTAGCTAACAGATGTCACTACTTGGTATTTCTAAGAAACAATTTTAAAAATTAAAATGATGTAAAAATATTGGTTAGTTATTTTTTTTCATTGATGGGTTTAATGTTTCTAAAAAATTGATATATAAAATATGAAATTGATATTATATTTGTAAAAAAATTAAATCGATCCGATTTATCGTATAGGACACATCGATTAGATGCGATCCATTATTGCGTCCTTAATTGAGATTGACATTAATATAATTTTTTTTTTCGCTTTTTTCTTTCCTTAGTGGGAAAAGGCAAAGGTATTACACCGTACAGCCAAGTCTTTTTAATATAATAATGAACTTAAACTAACATATTAAATAGCGTTTTTAAAATAACAAATGTAGTATGTGTTTTAAACTAAGGTACTTGTGATCCAAATAACAGATAAAAAAATTAATTGCGTCATATTTAATAAGTGAAGTGGTCCTGTATTATTTATTTTAAAGGATGTGATAAATAAGGTTTCTTATTTCCACAATTTGGCAGTTTACTGGGGTTTTCCCAGTCTCCTTACACAAATTTTTGTAGTAATTTATGCCAATGAATGCTAAAATTATTATATGGCAATGTCACAAATGTCAATTGAATTTGACATGTGTTTAATTGAAATTTTAAAATTTTATTTTAACGTAATATTAAAGTGATATATAATAATTTATAGTGATAAATATAAAGTTTGTGATCAAAACTAAGTTACTAGTGATCATAATAACGACCTAAACAATTAATTACGCTGTATTTTGTGAGTGAAATCATTCTGCATTACTTATTTTAAAAACGCGATAAAAAAAAAAGTACGCGTTTCCGCAACTTGAGACTTTACTGGGGTGTTCAGGGGGCTCCCCCCTTCCCCCCCACATAAATTTTTTCACCAATTTCGTGCTCCCGAAAACTAAAGCTCACCCTCTAAATATTTTGACTTATTACAATCATAAAAATGGCTGGAATCTAAGATAAATCAATAGTTCGATATTGTTTTGCTAAATGTGCAAATCGATAGTTGCCTATTGAATATTACAGACATCACTATTTGTCAGCTGTATCGTACATTTGTCATTACTCTTTAAGGCGCGAAAATATTGATGACTGACATTTCCAAGTTCTAACTTTCCTTAAACAACAATCGATTAGAGTCATGAAGATATACTGAAACCAAGTGTATTGTGTATTTCTCAATCATGGATTTAATAGAGTCTATAAAAAAGGATAAAGCATACGTGAAATGTAAATTAATTGTAAAAAATTGGGAAAAAGAGTTCAAAAGTAAAAACTCTCGAACGCCGTCAAAGTTTGATATAAAAGAAGCACCTTCAAATATAAAATACGCATATAAAAAGTATTTTCAACTTAAAAGTACAGCGCTTGAAAACTCTTTGTCGATATGTGATCCTGATGAAGATCCAGTTTTATCCCCGGAAATAGTTCCTCAACTAGAAAATCTTTCTGATGTTACAACCACTCAAGAACCACTATTACCAACATTACCTAGTGTTCAAGAACTTGGTAGATTATTGTCAAGTCCAAAAACTAATTTTCTTCATGAGAATACTTTTATGGATAACTTCTCAAAAAAATTGTTTCAAAATACAAAATTTTCTTTGAGAAATCCTAGAAAAAATATAATAGCTAAAACTCAGATCCAAGATCCTGTGAACAGTAAGCCACCTGAAGAAAATGTTTCTATTAAATCATCAGATTTTGAAAAGTCTGAGTTGAGCTTTAACAATATGAACAAAATTGATATTTCTCTAAGTAACACTGATGGGAGATGTACTGAAGGATCAGTAAATAATAAAAAAACTATGGAACCATTGTATGAAACCTTCCATAATCCTAAAAGTTTAGTTGCTGCGGGAAATTTCACAAATATAGCAAAATCTTTTCCATTGAGACAAATAAATAAGCAATGGATGGAAAGAGCAACCGGGGTCACTAATGAAGTTTCAATTAATAATCAAGTGGAAAAATTTGGATTAGGGAATATTTCAATAGCAAATTCAGTAGAAAAACTATGTGATTATGTGGAAAATAGTGAATCAGATGATGATATTGTTCTAAGTAAACTTAAACCTGCTCTTAAAAAACAAAAGACTTCTAAAATGATAGACGATGAAAATAGACATGAAGAATTGAAAAATGACAATTTTAATAAAGATACAAAAAATAGATATAGAAAAAAAGAAAAACTTAATAATACCAAAAAGAATCTTGCAAATAAAAAACTTAAAAAACCTGTTGAACAAACAGCACTTCCACCAGATATTTCGGAATATTTGCCATTTGGTTTAAATGAAAAAGTAAATCCACGACATAATAATGTATCAGATATTTTTGATACTATTGTAACACCTACTATAAATGAAAAAAGTAAGTTGACTCAAAGGTTGGATGCAAGTGATAAAATTGAAAAGAAAATTCAAAATGGTACTCTAAATGAAAATTTTGTGAGAATAAATATAGAAAAAAAAGTTTTTGTCAGAGGTAAGAAAAATATTAGTTATTCAAAATACAAAAAACAATTATGGAAAGACAAGAAAGCTCTCCATGCTGGAATGGAATTTCCAGAGCAAGGGAAAATAACATGTTTTAAATGTGGGTTAGGTGGACATATGGCTCGTTATTGTACAGCACATCGGGAAGATGCTCTTTTGCCCCTAGAAAATTGTGAAGAGCATCATATTTTGACACTGGAAGATATGCAAAAAATTGTTAATGAAAACACAGAACTAGGAAACAAAAAACCAATAGAAGAGCAGTTGAGTTCTGTTATATATGAAGCTAATAAAGTTCCTGAAGACTTTTTGCGGTTACTAGCTAACACACCTGAAAGTTCAACTAACATTCAACCTATATACACAGAAGGTCAAGAAAATTCAGAAGAGATGTTTGAAACATTAAAAAAATTTGGGCATGAGTCCTTTCGCCCTGGACAAGAACAAGCTATTAAGAGAATTCTTTGTGGAAAGTCTACTTTACTTATATTGTCAACTGGAGGTGGAAAGTCACTTTGCTACCAACTTCCAGCATATATTTACAGCAAATATTACAAATGTATTACTTTAGTTATATCACCACTTGTATCATTGATGGAAGATCAAGTATTAAGCATGCCCGATTTCCTAAAAGCTGCATGCTTACATACTAATCAACAGCCAACTCAGAGGCGTAAAATTGTTGAATATGTCAAAAGTGGAGAAATAAATGTTCTTTTAATGTCACCTGAAGCATTAATTGCTGGTGATACCTCTAGTGGATTTGCAGGATTATTTAAATCACTACCTAAAATTGCTTTTGCCTGCATTGATGAAGCTCATTGTGTTTCACAGTGGAGCCATAATTTTCGACCTAGTTATCTTATGATTTGTCGAGTTTTAAGGGAAAAATTGAATGTTAGATGCATTCTCGGCTTAACAGCTACAGCAAGTAAACCAACTATTAAGAGCATAATTAGCCATATTAATATTTCTGATGGTTTTAAAGGAGTGTTAACAAATCCTGCTTTACCAAATAATCTTCACTTATCAATATCTTTTGAAAAAGATAAAGATAGGGCAATAGTATCTTTATTAGCTTCTGAAAAAATTAGTTTATTCAATTCTATAATAGTTTATTGCATTAGAAGAAATGAATGTGAACGAGTTGCAGCTGTCATAAGGTCTTGTCTGTCACAGCCTGGAAAAATCAATATGGAAAAAGAAAGCAAGAAACGCAAACGAATGTCTTATATTGCTGAAGCATACCATGCAGGAATGTCAGCTGCTCAAAGAAGAAAAATTCAAAAACATTTTATGGATGGTTCGTTAAAAATTATAGTTGCAACAGTTGCTTTTGGAATGGGTATTAATAAACCAGATATACGATGTATCATTCACTACAATATGCCTCCTAGTTTTGAATCTTATGTACAAGAAGTGGGCAGGGCTGGGCGAGATGGTTACCCTGCTTTTTGTCATGTTTTTATGAGTGAAAGTAACAATGACAAGGATGAGTTACTTAAACATATTTATTCAAACTCCATTGATAGACCAGTTATAAGAAAGCTTCTCCAGAAAGTATTTATCCCTTGCAAATGCATTTCACCAGAATCTTTGCCAAATACTACATTGAAACACTCACAGAGATGTGAAGGTCATGAGGTAAGCATTCCTATTGATAATACAGTAGAAGAATTGGATTTACCATCCGAAAACATAGCAACATTGCTATGTTATGTAGAACTTCACCACAAACATTACATAAAAGTTCTCAATAATGCTTATATCATGTGTAAAATTTCATCTTATGGTGGACCGACAAAAATTCTAGAAGCTGCTAAAACTTGCCCCCCTCTTGCTATGGCATATTTAATGCAAGGAAAAATAGATCTAAATATAACTAAGAATAGTATAATAGAAT
Organism: Hypolimnas misippus; assembly: GCA_037950945.1. Classification (NCBI taxonomy): domain Eukaryota; kingdom Metazoa; phylum Arthropoda; class Insecta; order Lepidoptera; family Nymphalidae; genus Hypolimnas; species Hypolimnas misippus. The sequence continues at coordinate 7,725,750 of JBBEEQ010000025.1, read as the reverse complement.
TTAATGTCATAGAAGTTGCAGCTGCAATTGGATGGGAAAGTGGCATGACAAAGTATCATTTAAAAAATTTAGAGTGGTTAACAAAAGATGGGATGTCCAAAAGATCTCACCTTAAAGTAGAGTTTAATACACTTGGATTCAGGATAAAAGCCCCGGGTGACTTATCTCCCTCCGAGTTAGATAGTGTATTAGATGAGTTGCATGAAACTGTACATACTCAAGAAAAAGTTATGTTATGCCAATTAGAAGAAATAAATAAGGTATTTTATCAATTTTGTAATATGTCATCTGACAAAATAACATTTACTGAAGAATCACTCAAAGAAAAATCAAGTAAATTAAAAATGATAATTAACAATTATTTTACAAGAGAAAGCAATTTGCCAGATAATGTTGAATTGCAAGACCGACCATTGGATGTTGATCGAGTTACATCTGATGTGCGTGCTTTAATTGCGACCTATAAAGATTGTAAATTTACGGGACGAAGTATAGCTCGAATATTTCAAGGCATATCTTCACCTAACTATCCAGCACTGGTTTGGGGTAGATGTAAGTTTTGGCGATCTCATATCCACGAAGATTTTGATGGTATTGTTAGAATAGCAACACAACAAATTATCCAAATGAAAATTTAAAGTTCATTGTATTGAAAACAATAAATAATTTTATTTATTTCTCGATTGTGTTATTTTTCTTATAATCGCTTGGAATATTTATAATTATTAGGTTTCATGTAAATTTTTGATCTATTATATTCGCTATAGCCTTAATGTTGATTTTGTGAATCAATTTAGGATTGTTTTAATATATAATTTCTATACAGTATACTTTCTGGATGAAAAGTAGGTATCTGTGTACTTATCTACAACCCTAACAATGTTTATGGTAAATTTCAGGGCGATCGGTTGAGTAATTAAATACTTAAAAAAAGAGAAGTTCTAAGTAAGTTGAGGACTTTCTTAATGTATGTTATTCGATGACTGGAAGATGGTTTCACCGACTTGATTGATTCTATTTTTGAAACGGTAAACTTTCCGATTGGTCCCATAAAATTTATATAAAAATCGGTTTAGTTTTAAAATTAAAATAACTCAAGTATGTCATCCTACAAAAACTTTGAACAACATCTAAAAAGATTAATATACCCGTATTAGATTTATAATTAAGTGTCCAAGTTTTAACATAATAGGTGGAATAAAAGGCTTTCGTATGGCAAAACAAAACTATATTATTTATAACATAAAATCAATAATTTAACTAAATGTTTATTATTCAAACTAATTCATTAAAGAATATATCAAATACAATCAAAAGCAGAGTTTAATATAAATAAAAGACATGATAGCCAATGTTACATTAATGGACACATTAATCACTAAATAACAGAATAACATAAAAATAACTATGTTTTGAAATTAAACTAGTTTTCATAAAAATATAGTTAAAACAAGAACAAATGCAGAATTATATTGAAAAAATATATCTTTTATTGTAGATTTAATGTTAACGTAATTATAAGCAAACCAAATTTATTTTAACTTAAAACTAATAATAAGAGTTATATCGTTATTCGAAGTAGTGCAAAAGATTTGTAGACACTAGATACACGCCGCCATGTGGATCTATTTTACTTTTTATATCTATTACTTATTCCAACATTATCATTTATTATTAGTATAGATAACAATTTAATACATTTCTGGTTGATAATTTTATCGACTACATTCATAATAATAATTATTATTATAATAATGTAACATTACACTGAAAGAGAAACAAAGCTGTTGTATTGTGCAATGTTTCGTTTGAGGATGTCGGCACAGAGGCCCAGCACTCGTTCAAACCTGCAAATAAGAAGTGTAGAATGTAGTAAGGATAAAATTGGTGGTAAAATTATGTATATTTAAAAATGTCGAATGTACAATGATAGTTTCACCAACTCTAAAAGGAAAGAGGTTCTCGATATGTAGTATGTATTTATTTTTAAAATTTGTTACCTCCATTGTTTCCTGACCGATTTTTAAATTCTTTTTCTAAATATATAACATCATTGCAAACATATAATTATGTTTTAATGGTGTAATTTATTTACCAATAAATGATTATTGCTATTATTATTACTTTTCTATCAGATGATGGAATGAAACCATTACACATATAGGTTGAATCATGTAAATGACGCGCAGGATACAATGGAGTTAACAAAAATTAAAACGCGTAACGTTAATGACACCCGTTATTAATGATTTATAATTTTAAAAGCAAAATGTATTGAAATATAATAAAATTAATGGATATACCCATTAATTATTTTATATGAACAAAATACAATAATTTATAATAAATATCTATTGTGTTTATTGTATGTAACATATTTAACCGTCGCCACTACTTGATTCTTCAAAATGTAATTTTATGATAAAACTTAAAATGTATAAAATTAGAACTTAAAATTGTTAAAAAAACGTATTTCTTAATGTTGTTTTATATAATTATGCAATTTAGCATAATTAATATTTATTATAATATTTAAAATTAAACTACAGTCCTGATTTGTAATTTAGTGTTCTGTGCCGCACAACGTTTAGATTCGCCTATCGTATTGAGATGTACCTCGCGCGGTCGAGCTTGACACACTTGAGCGGGCCGGCGGCGCGCACGGTGGCGGCGCGCGGGCGGTCCAGTAGCAGCGCGATCTCGCCGAAGTAGTCCGACGGGCCCAGCCGCCCCACCTCCACCGCGTCGCCGCCCGCGCCGCGCTGCTGCAGCACCACCGCCGTGCCTGCACAAATAACTGTTATGTTAACATGGGACTCTAGTCTCTACTTTACTTGTCATTGTGATGTATTTATAAGAGAAAAAGTCCTACACAGAGAGAGGCTGCGTTCTGAGGTTATATAATAGTCGGTTATAGTACAAACTAATCAACTGGGCACCATAGACAAAATACAGTATACATGATGAGTTTTTTATCTGGGCGTGGTTGGCCAAATCCGAAACTATAAGGAATTATATATTTTAAACTTTCGCGATTTATATTATTCATATTTAATATAACGGGTCTTATCGCGATAACTAATGGTAGTAATACCTTTTTATTGCCCGACGTTTCGACGAAGTTACATTCGCCGTGGTCACGAGCTGACTGGTGTACCGCACGCCCTCCGGCGACGAGTGCGCGAGTTTTCTTCGCCTACCCTCACAATATTAATATTGTCTTTACCGTTATTATAATGCTGGGAGCACACCACACTAACACAATCGGTTCGCGCATTTACAATTTAAATCCGTCATCGCGATTTCAATCGCGATGACGGATTTAAATTGTCGGCCGCTTGGAACCCGGTGATAAATAAATTTAACAAAAGTGAAGTACCTCGAACAATGTTCGCGCGAACCGATTGTGTTAGTGTGGTGTGCTCCCAGCATTATAATAACGGTAAAGACAATATTAATATTGTGAGGGTAGGCGAAGAAAACTCGCGCACTCGTCGCCGGAGGGCGTGCGGTACACCAGTCAGCTCGTGACCACGGCGAATGTAACTTCGTCGAAACGTCGGGCAATAAAAAGGTATTACTACCATTAGTTATCGCGATAAGACCCGTTATATTAAATATGAATACTATAAGGAATAGCAAAAAATGCCTAAAGGAGTCTGGGAACCGATTTCGATATAAACTGAAACTGCATCACTAGTTTTTTGAAAAACTATTATTCCTAGCCAGGAATGGAACACATTGATGTAGATAAAGAAACTTTTGATAAAAAAATGTGTGCAGCCTACATGATAATGGTTAGCTTAACTATATTTGGACGCTGATAAGCAATACTGTGTCAAGCCACACGGACTTCATTTTGAGAAAATGGCGTCTAAACATATCAAGCCTATTTTTAACAAATATGTTTGAAGAAGTATATATCCATCTTTTCTTTTATTTTTTGATAAAAGGTATAATTAATTAAAATCAGACTGTTTTATTTAATATATGTATTATCTAGTAAAAAGTTTTTTAAGTGTTTGAGATTATTGTATAAATTGCAAAATATAGAACGCACTTGAAATTCGAACCAATTAATTAAGAAACTTTTTTTTGTACTTGTTTAGTTTATATGACTTCAATTTTTTTAATAATTTTAAATAGGTGATACAGTATCAAAATACATCAAAATCTCCGAATTCAACTTTTTGTGGGTTGACACATTATTGCTTATCAGCATCCATTTAGTCTCAATGGATATGTACATACCTTCAACTATGATGTAGAAGTCGTTGCCGGGCTCGCCTTGTCGCACGATGGTTTCTCCTTCGTTGAAGGACACCGGCTCTAGCGCGTCGGCCACTGTGAGGCGTTCCCACTTCTCTAAACTCTCTAAAACAAATTACATTGACCTCTAGTTTGTTTTGTATATAAGAACCTCTTTTGCCATTTTTTATAAAATGGACAGTAGCGTAATTCCATAGAAGCATGTAAGCAATATTCTAAAGGTATTGTGATACAGTAAAGTAATAAAGTAATGGCATGTAAATGTCCCACTACTGTGTAAAGGCTCCTATTAAGGAGAAGGTTTAGTCCATCTTTAAGGTTTAATCCACCAAGCTGCTCAACTGCGGGTTGGCGTATGTATATATGACAGAATTTCTCTCGGCACATGTAGGTTTCTTCCCGATGTTTTCCATCACCGCCGAGTTCGAGATGAATATAAATACAAATTTAACACTTGAAAACTCAGTGGTGCCAGCCAGATTTTGAACCTACGATCATTCGTTGAGATCGACGTGTTCTAACTACTGGGCCATCTGGGCTCTTGGATATGAATTATGTTTATTCAAATAACAATGCATAAACCACTACATTATTAAGCTATGTTTAGTATTAACTCTTAATAGAAAAATGACATTAACACCTAATGCAAGTACACTGATGAAGCCGGTTCCTACGACTCACCCAGTATGGAGACGCGCGAGAGGAACTCGTCGTACATGCGCCGCTTGCGAATGGTGGAGCCCATGAGGATGCGGCGGTAGGAGTCGCGGTCCAGCCCCCACAGCTTGAGCGGCGAGCGCGCGCGCACGGTGGCGGCGCGCGGCGTGCCGTAGATCAGCGCCAGCTCGCCGAAGCTGCCGCCCTCGCCGATCGTCGTCACCACCTCGCCGTTCACCAGCACCTGCCCGAACAGACGGAGCCCTCAGGAACGGGTAGGGGTTAGGATAATGACGAGAGTTTACAATACGTTTTTTTTTTAAATATAATTGTATATTTTAAGCAAGTAACTCAATGTTTATTGAATATGGAAATTTTAGTTTAATACTCATAATTTAAGTTAATAAATATGTAGGGCCTCACCTCAACCTCTCCAGAATCAATTATATAGAAATTGTCTCCTTCGTCTCCTTGCCTGATGACTGTTTCTCCCTGCAGACATTGCACTGGAAACATTGCGTCGAACATATCCGCACGTTCTGATTCATCTAAGTGTGTAAATAACACATTTGATGCAATCGCTCGCGATAACGCACCCATCGTCTTGTAATCCTTTGGCACCACCTATGTGTAACCATTATAAAGAAAACCAAACATTATCTAAAATGCATACTATTTAGTACATCTATACAAATATGCACATATAAGACGTCATTCTCTTTGTAATTGATATTTATTGAAGTGGGAAATAAGTATAGGCTAAAACAATATGCTAAGTTTTATAGGAGCAGTTTTTTATACTAACGTGACAAGTACCAATATTAAAAGTTATTGTACACCTATTCATTTAGTTAAAACTGAAAAATTTTATTATTAGCATAACCACATCTATAGCCAACATACTAGGACATTGTTACCTATTAAGAATTTACTGTCTAATGTGATTTTTTGTAAGATTAGAAGAACATATGTAAGGTTTTACTAAGTGATATTAAACTTGTAATCTGGCTACGAGTCTCAAAAAAGGCACTGACAGCATATTAATTCATTCAAGTGAGAAAGCAATGATATTCTATTTATATAAATCCTCATAAAAGTATGCAAGCCAAACTTATAAGGTTAATTGTCGCCTAAAATTAATCTGCATGGTATTTTAGATTAATGAGGTATTGAAAAGCAATGTAAATGTACAATGTAGAAAGTAGTTTCTAGATCTATGTATGATTACCTTTTTGACATAGCTAGTTGCGTCCTCCTCTGTGACTGGTTCAGCACTAATTCCTCCTCGCCGGCGTGGCAGCTGGCCACCTGGAACTGGTAAGGGTGACAATTCGCCATCTGCTTCACCCTCAGACGTTGCCGCCGCCGCTGCTGCTGCTTTTACTTGTTCCTGAAAATGTTAATAATTGTTTTCTATAAATTAAAGATATTGTATCAATAATTCTAATATATAATCTACAAGTACAAGCCAGCCACTGTATTTTAACATAGGAGAATTAAATTCAATCAAAATCAAAAGGTACCTAACTTTTTATTATAAATAAGTTGTAAAACTAATTTCACTTATATAAGAAGCCATGAGAACCAGATTATTTTGACATTTACTGTAGTCATTTGGTGCTTAAACAAAAAGGGAACCTGGAATGTTCTCCGGGAGTTTTTGAAATGTAAAGATTACCAATTTTTAAAACTTCAAGTAAAACATTCAAATGATTGTGGGTACTAATTAAAAAAATTAAGTTCATGTCTAAAATATATAACTGTAGTATTGATCCAGCATACATATATTCTACATTGTGTAATTTATTTTACTTACCTTTAAGAAGATCATATACATTATATAATTTAGACCAAACTCCTATTTTTTGGTTCACATGGCTTTATATTTAAGTATACCTCGATTGACGTAAGTGTATTGGTCCGAACACAAAATTAGGCATTAGAACATTTGTTCAGACATTTATTTTAATTGTTACGTACCTTAGATCATGATTTTTTTAGCCATTTTTAGTGCAATTCATATTGGATGTGACTTTCAAATAGTTGAAAACCTTAATGCTGAACTAGTGTTTGTGATTATCGATCCAGGATGTATTTATTTACTAAATAAGTCAAGTAAAGATAAATTTATAGATAATATAGTATAAATGTTTTATATCGACTGAAAACATACCATGTGCGAGTTCGGACTCGTCCATATTCAGACCTTACGTGAGTCGAGGTGTATTCGTTATACTAATCATTATGACTATCTATATCTAAAACATCAACATTTGGTTGCAAAAAAATTTGATTATGGCGTAATTTATGAAGTGTAAAAAACTAAGACTAAAAACAGGAACAACGTAGAAGCAAAATACACAAAAACTTGGGCACTTTTACTAGTTATTTCGTTTTTAAAACCAAACTACTTAACCGATTTCGTTAAAATTCACATGGGACCAATCTAAAATAACATTCTTTCAAATAAAAAATAATTTTCAAAATTAGTTGACCTTATGATGCAGACTCACCTCGAATCAACAGGTCACACAACTCACAAACTTATAACAGCAGTAAGATGGTAGATTTACAGGGGTTTTTTTAAATTTCTATTTTACAACATTGTACAATCGTCATTTTATATCACATGGGCAAAAAAAAATCCCATGTTCTTTATGTTTATTGTAAAAAATATTGATCTAAGTAAAAAAAATTTCCTATATAGAAATTTTCCTATAGAGAAAAATGCGAAAATGCTTCAAAATGTGCATATTAATATTTTGCCAAAATTCATTAGTATCAATATATCAATCTTTTTACGCCAATTTACTACGGAAAGTTGAGTTTGGTTAATCTTTGCTGTTCTTATATATATCTAGCCTTCTAATTATGATCTTTTACAAAAATTTTTAATTCTTTATTATTGATGTGTAATATCATTTGGTAATTAAATAATTCAATTATTGTTAATATTAGTTTTTCCTAGTGAGCTAATTAAAGAATATAATATATATGTCATATTAAAAAGCTTCTTCTGTGAGTTTAATATTTGCATTATTGGTAATATTTTCCACTTTTGTTTTGGACCATAAATACCAAATCACAAAAAGCAATGATTTACCACTTCTTTAATGAAGTCATGACAAAGTGATTTTGTTTATTCTAACATCAGGTAAAACTGTTTTTCCTTGTTTATTACAATGTGGTTTGTACAACAACATAACAATTTTGCAACAATGATATAACAGTTTAATAAAACAACATATTTTAACACAATTTAACCATAATTGCAATTCCTTTTTTTGTGTGCAAAATATACCAAAAAATTCATATCAAAAGGATCTTAAATTTAAGTAAAAAATTAAATAATGTTTTGTCAGTTAATGAACAAGAATTAATAAATACTGTTTCTAATTAATAACAGGAAAATATGTATATACAGGTCAAATAAAACATATTGACATAAAGCTGCATGCTTATATACAGAAATCAGTCTGTTCTATTATTATCTAATGACCTTCATGAAATGTAAATTCCTAATCACTCTAAATCCATCTTCCTGCACTAAAACTTTGGGTTTATCTTTTATTGTACACATATAAAATGTAAAAATAGATTCTCTCAGCCTGGATTTAAGTCACTTTAGATAATAATATAACAGATATAGATAAATAGATTTATTAAAAATAACAAAATTATTTTAAAAATAATAATTTAATGAATGTTGATTAATGCATTTTACTGCTTTATAATAAAAATATATGGGCTATGTAATACTGATTAATTTAACTAATATTTAACTAGATATTGACTAACTAAGCACAAAAATTTATTTCACTAAAATATAATAAATCAAAAAGCTATTCTGAAAAATTATTAATTTTATGTTATAATCATTTATTAGGTTAATCCTCAATAATTTTTCATCTTACCATTTTATAATCTTCTAAGCACATTCAAGGAATGAGACATATATAATATTATGTTCGTAGACATAAAAATACAACATATATATAATAGTTACGGTTTGACTCACGAAACTTTCCTTCGAAAACAGTAAAAGTTACGCAGTTATTAAATATAGGCTTCTGATAATATTTATAGTCTAAATAGATCACATCTCAAGAATCTTGTGCGATTCTATTTTGAGTTAGCTGTCAACTCAAGTATCAAATGATCAAACTTCGAGTCCCAAAACATCTTTTTTTAATGAAATTGTAATGATTTATCTAATATTATATATAATAATTATTCTCCTTAAAACTGACTTCATAGCAGCGTAAAGTTTGTAATTGTTCATTATTATGTACTTAAATAAGGCACTTACTCTTTCTAACTTTTGAAAATATTGCCTTAAAAATACTACTGGATTTTCAGGCTTATGTAAGCAAAGCTGAACGATACACTCTTTTAACAATAACTGTATATTATGGTTTTGTATATAGTTTTCACAATGTTGTAAACATTGTTCCTCTTCAATCGAGTCCATTTCTGTTTCATTTGGGTATTGAAATGTATAAAATGATTATACAGATAAGATTATAAAGACAAATGAAATGGATAACAGAAATGTTCATAAAAGTACTCCTAAATGCAATAGAAGCTTAATTTGTGTGGATTACATTTTTTTATATTTTAACATATAATAACATTTTTTATTATTTAAAATGCAATAATAAAGAAGTTTTTGACATTTTACAAGAACGCGTATTTTGTTAGCCCAAAAACCATATAATTGTAATATCATGCAGCTAGGCAACGAGTGTATTAACTAGGGCTACAAACCGTAGAAGTTTTTATTTTGTACATAAACAATAAAAAACTTCGTATTTTACCTTTTGAACCTCGTACATCAATTCATTTTTTATTTTTTAAATCAAAATTGAGGCATATTCAATTTGTGTATAAGCTAACAAATTTACAGTCATTCAGTGGAAAAAAACTATATTTTTTTTTAATTACTCATTCTCAATGAAATGATATAATTATTGATATATTATAACGATTTAGTCACTCAGAATGCCGCCCATTTTAGACGACGTTGCTAAGCAACCAGCTAGTGACTTAATATAACAGGCGAAAGTATATTTAGGCCAACAAAACAGATTTTTAAAGTCAAATAGTAGGAACATAACATATCTATAATTTTATTATTATGTACTTATATATATTTCAATTCAATTCAACGAGAATCTTCCCAAGATTCTGATTAATCACTCCATAAGTTTCGCCAGCTCTATTAATTCTAGACTTGCAAAAAAAAACATTGTTGTTAGACTACTTCATCAACACCATTCTACATAATTTCCACATGGAGGTTTATGCAGTTATTGTATACTCTTTGGCTTATGCTTAGACTTCTACGTCAATGGGTCTAGTTTATAGTCCACAGTTGAACCTAGTTCATTGAAGTCATCATATAATGTACCGTAACGGATGTGAATTTGTAACAGACTAAAAATATAAATATTATTCTTTTTTTAGTCGTTATTTATTTTTAAGTTTTAGGGGTTGAAATAAGAAATATTATCGTTTAATTGTTTTATTATAAAAGGTCTAAAATGATTCAAGTACATATATGAGATATATGACACAAGAAGTAAGAAAGTAAATAAGTTCAAAGACTTAATTGTATTAGTTACAAATAGTAAAAATTACCCCATGAAATTATTAAAAAGCATATTTTTATACCTATAAATACAAAAAAAAAATCTTTTAATGAAACAATATCATCCTTGTTTCACAACATCATTTAGCAAAATGTATCTCTACTTTAAATACCTATAACTTAAAAACACTTATTGCATTCTTTTTTTTGAAAAATCGCTCTGAAACGGTACTATACCGTTTACAGATATGCACTTTTACCAACAAAACTATGTTAACTATTAGAATAATATTTTTTATAATTTAAAGATATAAAGTTAGTTCAAATTGTTCCAATTTAATGATTATTGAGTGCTTTTTTATATGGAATGACTAATTAATGTACACATCTTCTCTTCATACCGAAGTAGTCCGTTACAATAAATACCATGTATGTAGCAAAAAAATGTAGCAGCACCATTTCTTTTTTATAGGAAACTAAAATATCGACAAAGTTTCAAACCTATTTTATTACTTTTAGTGTAATACAAAATACTTCCGTGATATGATTATATAAAAAAAATTTGATTAACCATTAACAAAATATAAAATAAAAAATCCTAGTAAGCCTATAAAGTTATTTAATCTTTTGTTAAAAATAATACCACACAAAAATTTGAAGAAAGGGATTATCGCGGCCTCTTTTAGTGCTTCTACTTCAAAAACATGGCAACTTTATTTATTGATCGTGATATGCGTGCCACTGAGTATTAACGACAGCTATTTTTTTTTCCTGGCAGCACCAATTTTGCGTTGTATTGTGAGAAAAATGGAAGCCGAAAGTGTGGAAGCCGGTGGAACAAATCATTTACAAAATGTTTTATCTGAAACAGAACTTGCAAACATTCCAAATCCCGTTGCAGATAAAATTAATGTATATATTGTTCAAAAATTTGAAGAATACTTAACCGCTAAAGCTTTGTGCGAAACAAGTAAATCACAAATAGGTAAGTACCGGCCCTTTAATGAAAAACCTTTATAAATTAAGCTATTATTATTGTTTACCTAATATATTTTAAAATTGATAAATTTATTGTAGTGAATTAATTTAAGCTTTTCTTAAATTTATGTCTTACCATACTTCCTCTTACAATTCCTTGGTGCCTCAATTCAATTCATTATGTTACAATAATAACTTAAAAATCTATTATAAATTCACTAAGTTTCTGCAGGCATTCAAATAAGTTGAATGTGTATTATTACATTGAATGTTTTTTTTTTTTTAATTTTTTCTTAACTACCTCACTTTTGAAGGAATATGTAACAAATCCTAATATTCAAGGGGTTCCAAAATAATAATACCTAATGTATATATATATATATATATATATAGTTCTATCAAAAGTAACAAAAGTAATTTAATTATAAACACAAACAAACAAGACTTTAAAAAAGATAACCTACTTCATAAACAAAATATTTATTTAGTTTACCATTAATTTAATGGCATATTTATTTAATTTATTTTGATTTTACTAAACTGATTTTGACGAAAATTATATGGGATCAATAGGACAGAATACTTTTTTGAATAAAAATATATAATTAACCCTATTGATTCAGCTGTTTTTCAGTTAGTTGGGAACATAAAAAGTCCTCAACAAATTGAGAACCTCTTCTTTTTTTGAAAGTTGATTAAAAATATCATAAATATTTGATAGTTTCAAAAATTTGTTAAATTGCTATTTTAAAATAGCAAATCACTGTAATGAATTATGTGCATAGTTTATTTGTTCTTCAAATTAATAACCTAAATATTTTTTACATAACTTTTCTTTTAAAAATAATTAAACAAATATGACCAAAAAAAACTTCAAAATTTACTGGTTCTTAATTTTTACTCAATATAATGATTGCACTCACAATTAAAATTTTCAAATAACATGTGTCTAACAATTGGGACAACTCAATTTGGGTTTATTTGAACTAAATATATTTTTATTACTGTCTTAAAATGATGCTGCATGGAACTATAAAATTTTGTTTTAAATTATGAAGGAAAAGAAAATATTTAAAAAACTTTGAAATGTTGATATCTGCCCATGGCAATTACTTTTTAAGCTGATGTTAGGTTTTTAAATGTTATGGTTTGTTTTACAAGCAGTTAAGAGTTACTTTTTAGTGCCCCGTCTCTTTCATTATTTTTTGGGATTTTTTACAAAAAATTAGTTTCACCAGGCCAAACAGCAAATGCAGTTTTCTGTAGAGATGTCCTGGATCGACTTTTGAAGCAAATTTGATATGTAAATCTGCAATTTTACCCTTTGGTTCTTCTGCATGACAATATGCCAGCTCACTCGTTCTTCATTTCGCAATCCACCATCCAACCTACTAAACAGATTTCATTTAAGCGAACTAACCTTCGTTTCCCGAGCTTAAAATTGTAATAAAAGAACACTTAAAAGATGTAGCGGTGATAAAATGGTATGTTTTTAAGGATTTAAAAGCAAGTATGAACATTTGATTTTTCAGTATGATTTTTGTGTACAAAAAAAAAAAAAACTAATTATATTGAAAAATAATAAACTCAATTTTCTTTTGTTAAAAAATTTAATCCTACAACTTGTTGAATTACTTAATTCTATACATAGTTATGTATACCTCATTCATGTGAGTGTGATGGTCTGAGTTATATGCATGACATTGCGCAGAACACAAAATTAGGCAATAGGAATGAGGCACTAATTGTTTAGACATTTCCTTAATTTTAATTATTAAATCCTACTTTTCGGAATGAAAATTTCCAGTATGTCGTATCAATGTCCCATAGCATAATTAGAGAAATCGGTGGAGTAAATAGTGTTTTGGCCTATCCTTTATCGGATGGGGCCAGAGCACTGTATAAACTTGTCAGGCTCGGTTTGATAGGTAGATAATGTACTTATTTTTTAGAGAAGGTATAGAGTGACATAGTTGCTTTTTTTGTGACAAAACTCTTTAAATAAAGATTTTTAAAAAATCCTACTTATAAAATTATATATGTCAAATTAATTTATGTTTAATTCATTAATTAATTAATATCCATTTTGATGCAATTTATGGTGAATGTATTTCTTAAATAATATAAAACATTATTACTGAACGAGTGTAATTAATCGAAAATTCGTGATTTTCACTCCAGGATATGTTTATATACTAAATAATCAATTATAAATGTATTTATTTTAATTTTATATTTAATATTATTTTTGAGAATAATCGTTAATTAAATTTTCAACTGACTTCAACATTGATCACAAACTTTAACAATAAACAAAAGAGTATATATGCGTCTGTATGTGTCCAAGGCGTGGTGGTGTGTGTAATGTTTTTTATTGATTTAATGTATTTTTTCATGCATAATTCAAAAAATAAATATTAGCATTTCTCTCTCCTTCTCCATATAAACTATAAGTGTGCGAAATTTCATACAGTTTATTTTTTTTTTATTATTATAAAAAAGGGGAGCAAACAAGCAAATAGCACTACCTGATGTTAAGTGGTTACTATCGCCCATGGACTGTATGTAACACCTGGAGCGTTGCAGGTGCGTTGCCGGCCTTTAAATATACATACAAATATATAAATATAAATACAAATATAGAAATACAAAGATTTTGCATATTAATATACAGGTATGGTAACTTTCTGCATTGAGTGTTTGCGAAACTTTGTATACTTATATAATAATTTAAAAAATATATAAAAAGCCTGAAAAACAAAATTATTGACAGGAATGATAGAGACATGTTTTCTTCTAACTAAAATAATATAGATTATAAAAATTTGTATTTCAACATAAAAACATTCTATTTCATTTTAATTATTGTTTTAGATGACAAAATAGCAGCCGCTAATGCCACTATTCTTGAATACAAAACTCAGTATGAGGAAACTGCTAAGAAACTTTTAGTAGCTGAGGAAACAATTGAGCAACTTGAAAAACAGGTTGGATCTCTAAATACTGAATTAGAGAAGGCTCAAGAAAAAATTAGCCGATTAGAAAATGAAGTTATTACATACAAAAGTTCCAGAGATGCTGCGGTTGATGAGCGAAATGATTTGACAAGGATTTTGCAAAGGCGTGATGCCGAAATTGAAAGGCTTACTGCCACTGAGACATCATTATCACAGCAACTTCGAGCTGCTATTGATTCTAAATGTGAGGCGTTAGCTTTAAATGACGAAATCCAAAACAAAGAATTATCTTTACAGTATAGAGAAAAACGATTAGATCAAGAAAGAGTTTTACTTAATTCCCAAATAACTGCATTAAGTGAAGAGGTCAATAGACTTACTTCTGAATTACAAACTGTAAGATTAAATAATACAAGCAGATTGGTTAGCTTAGAAACACAACTTACTGAAAAAGTGGAAGAATTAAATGTAGCCAATGAAACTATAGAACAATTAAATGAAATAAAAAAGAACCTTAATAATCGTGCTGAAAATTTAACGCAACGTTTAATGGAACAGCGAGAGATTGAAAACAAAATGTCTGAAAATTACAAAAAGGAATTAGATGCAAAAACAAAACTGGCTGATTTGTTTAAGACTATGAATGATGATGCAGACGCAAAAACTACTGAATTGACTGAAGGTATTTCAGAATTACAAAAGTTATTAAATGAGGCCACAGAGAAATATGGTGAATTAGAAACAAAATATAAACAGGCTGAAATAGACCATGAGGAAGTCTTGGAGAAAAAGAATGAAATAATTTCCTCATTAAAGAATGAATTGGAACATGCTAATGACTTACTAAAAGCTGCAACAGCACAAAAGTTGGAAATGGCTCTTAGTGATCTAGCACCATCTGCAGCCACAGCAAGTAAACTTTTGAAGTCAGGTATGTCCTTAACTCAAATTTATTCACAATTAGTGAAAGTCACCGAAGAGTTAGCTCAAGAAAAAGAAGATAATAAACGTCTTGACTTGACAATTAATAAAATAATCCAAGAATTAGAAGATAAAGTTCCTTTGCTACATAAGCAAAAATCAGATTATGATGCAATTCTAGAGACTAATACTGCTTTGTCACAGCAAATGGAAGAAATGATGGCTGAAAATAGTACCCTCAGAGATTCGTTTGAAGAATGTTCTAAAATCTCCAACCATTATAACAGAGAAAACACTAGGCTGAAAGGTGAGCTGGCAGATTTAGGTAGACAAGTATGCTTTTTGTTAAAAGAAATAGAACACAATCGCGGAGGACTTCCAAATGGAGACCACGATTCATCAAATGCAGGAAATTCCTCTGAATTAAATTCATCTCGAATTATATCTAAGACATTAGTTACATTCAGTGACATTCAAGAGTTGCAAGCTAATAATCAAAAACTTTTAAGAATGATTCGTGAACTGACAGAAAAACAAGAAGAACTGGAAAGCCATAAAGCACAATTTGAAAGTGGGGAAATGCAAAATAGAATTGAAACCTTACAGCAAAGGGTTACAGAGCTAACAGAGGCGCAAGAAAGACAGACAAAAATGGTCAATGGACTAATAAGACAACGTGATATGTTTAAAAAGCTATATCATGATCATATGAAGGGCAAACGTCATGAAATGTCTTCTATATTCGATACATCTGATATAGAAAAGGGTGATTCATTTACAATGGATACAGGACCGGACAAATCTCCAAAGCCTGTTAAAACTGAGGCTTCCTCATTTGAAGCAAAATATCGAGAGACAGAAAAGGAATTAGAACTCCTTAAAGAAGAACATAAAACTTATAAAGAAGAGAAACAAACTACTGAGAGAATGTTGTTCGAACAAATAGATAATATGAGACAAGAAATTGCAAAATTAACAGCTGCAAATAGTAAGTGTGCTTCAACATCAGAGTATAATAATGAACGACTAAAAATATTACAAACAAATGTTACTACTTATAAAAAGCAAATTTCCTCATTAGAGGAGAAAAATAAAGCTTATAATGCTACAATTGCCAAACATGAAGTTTCGTTACAACATTTGAGAGACGAAGTGTTGAATTCGCAAGGAAAGTTAGCAGCTGCAGAGATTCAGCTTGATAATCTTAAGTTAGAAAATAAACTGTTAAAAGATGCTGAATTGCGGTTACAAACGGAAAAAGAAATACTTAATCGGGAGAGACAAGGACAATCTCTGCTTTTGAAAAATTTAGAACTAATAAAAGCAAGCTTAGAGCGCGTTGAAGCTGAAAATCGTGCTAAAATAGAAACAAGATTAGATGAAGCAACTCGCGAATGTGCAGCTTTAAGAAGAAGATTACAAGAAGAGCAAGACAGGTTTAGAGAGTTAGCTGCTCATCTCGAACGTCAAACAGAAACTGCTAAGTCACGCATGCAAGAAGAAAAAGACGCTGCGGATTTATTGAGGAAAGAAATTCAACAATTAAGAGATGATTTTATTGAGAAAAAAAGAAGTAATGAAGAATTAACCAAAAAACTTAAAATTGCCCTATCCCCGAACACTGATGGATCCCTTGATGTTATAAAACAATTAAAAGAATTTGAAAATAAATTAAATGAGAAAGATAATCAGATAAAATCACTTGTGGAACAACTTAATACAGCGAAGAAACACATCAAACAATATTGTGATATCTCAGAAAATTCGGAGAAAGAATTAAAAAATCTTAATGATGAATATGAAAAATATAAATTGGAAACAGAAACAAAACTTGCTGAAAATATAAAAAAAATTCAACAACTTGAAGATAAATGTTCTGAATTAGAGGCAGAATTATTACTTCATGCAAATGGAGACTATTCCAATGCGAATAGTACTCTGAAAAATGAATTGCTAGCTGTTAAAGAAGAATTGAATACTGTATTGAATAACTTCGAAAGTTGCAAATCTGAACTGGAAGCCTCCCGAACTGAGATTACCAAGTTATCGGAAGCCGTCCAAAAAGCAGAGGAAAAGTACACTCATGAAATGATATTACATTCTTCAGATATTCAAACATTATCTCAAGTCAAAGATGAATTGTCAAAAGTACAAAATCAATTGAACGAAATTGTAGCCTTGAAAAACAGTACAATCGAAAAAATGGAGACTGAAAAATTGTCGTGGATAGAAAGAGAGAAAATTCTTACTAGTGAAAATGAGCAGCTAGTTCAACGTTTTAAAGATATAAATGATCAAAACTCTTTATTGCATGATCAAATTCAAGCACTGGGCACACAATTATCTATAACCCATGCTTCGAGATCACGTTCTGAGAGTATGAATGAATCTGCTAATGATTCTAATATGAATATTTCTGTCAGTGATGAAGACGGAAAGTCTTCTGAACAACTATTTCAAATTGTTAAATATTTAAGAAAAGAAAAAGATATAACAATCGCAAAGTTTGACATTCTGCAAGCAGAAACTATGAGATTAAGATCGCAGTTAGAAATTACTGAAAAACAGTTAGATGAATGTAAGTTAACTTTAGCTTCCGAACGAGAGAAATCAGAAGTAAGTATGGTAACTGTTAACAAACAATCTGATATTTTAAGAAAAATTGAGACGTTGAATGCATTGATTGACAGTAATAAGATTTTGCGAGAAGAACGTGACACATTAACTAAACGTGTTGAAGAATTGACAATAAACATTAAATCTTTGGAAGATCAACTATCTCCATTGCAAGAAATAATTACCGATTTCACATCCAAAAACGAAACGTTGCAATCCGAGAATACGTCATTAAAAGCAGATTGTGCAAGGTGGAGAACAAGAGTCAATGCTTTAGTTGAACGTGCTAACAAAACTAGTCCTGAAGATTGGAAGCGATTACAAAATGAACGAGAAACTCTTGTCAAGATGTTAACAAGCGAAAAAGAGAGCCTCAAAAAAGTTAACGAGGAATTGGGAGCTCTTAAAGTTGAAAAATCTAAGTTAGAAGAACAATACAGTATGCTCTCACGACAACAGAACAGTTTGATGGAAGAGAATAAAAAACTTACTGAAGAGTTACAAGTACTTAAAGATGATATGGCACGTTTGACAGAAGAATTAACAAAAGTTAAATTGGAGTATGGTTCGGCTACTGATATAAATGCTAAGCTAACTGAAGAGCTTTCTAACAAAGAAGCTGCACTTACTGATATAAAAAATAAAGAAATGCAGATTAGGAAAATTGCTAAGAAATATAAAGCTCAGTACGAGGAATTAGTAAAGACAGTTGAAGAGGAAAAGAAAAAAACTGAAGGTGAGGCAGCTGCAGCTGGTGCAGTGTTTGTTGAAAGTACGAAAAAAATTCAAGAACAATTAAGTGAGCTTCAAGGGCAGCTAGATCTAGAAAAAACGAATAATGAAAAATTAAAACAAGAACTTGAAACACTAAAAACCGCCAATATGGATAAAGAAGAAAAAGCAAAGCAAGTTTTAAAACAAGCCAAAAGCAAAATAGTTCAATTAACAGAATTAAAAAATACTCTTAGCCGTGAGTTAGATGAATCGCGCAATAAAATTGGCACTATTGAGCAGAGTACGCGTGACGAACAAGATGCTAGATTAGAACTTATAAAATCGCAGTATGAGGGACGTCTTACACGTTTAGAGAAGGAGCGAGGAGAGGCGCAAGCTGAGAAAAATCGGGAAGTTGAGGCTAGAAACAGAGAAGTCGAGGCGCTTATGCAGAAAGTTAATATACTTCAAAGGCAATTAGCTAATCAATCATCGGCATCTAAACAACAAGCCACAACTGAGAAAACTACTACAGATCCCCCAACGGCTAATATTAAACCAATGGCTGGTAAGCTTTTTGTTATATTACGTATTTTTGTATATTTTTTTTTATTAGCAAAAAGCCTTTTTTAATTACATTAATTTTTATTATTTTATAAAATAATAACAAAACCTACATGGTCAGGTGTAGCACAGCAAAGTGTTTCGGCAAGTCGACGTGGTGGGGAAACACCTTTAGCATCGATTCGACCAATGGCTCAAGTGGGTCCTACCGCTCCACATGATGCGCATAGCACTGAGTATATGCCTGCGTCCTCGTCGCGTCCTTTGCCTAGATCTGCGATAGCGTCCACCGCCTCTACTGCCTCGACCGCACCACCCGAGTCGACACAAGTAAGTGATTTATTATACGATTTTAAATAATTATGTTATTGTGACCACAAAAATAACGATTTGTAAGTTTACCTATTTTATTTACATATAATGTCGTAATTGTCTTTTTGTTTGTTCTACGCTAAAACTACTGCACATATCTTGTGACTGTGTTGAAAAGCTTATAGATTTCAATTAAATATTATTATTATAAAACATACCTCGTTACAATGAGCAAAAAAAAAAAAAATACAAAATCGAGTCTTGGCTCAAGCCATGGATAGAAAGTAAAAAAATATAATACTAATTATTATTAATTATTTATTGCACACTAGTAAAAAAATAATACAGTAAATATAAAAAAGTATAATAACAATTTTATACTTTTTTAGGATATGGACACAAGTGAAGCTGGAATGGGAAGCTCCGGCTCCAGTGATAGTACAGCACAGTCTTCATCACATTCCCAAGCACCACAGCAGGTTTGTGTGATAAAAAGTCTTATATAAATTTATGTACATATAATAGGTTAATAGACTAATAAGTAGCGTAAAACATTATAGAATAAGACAAAAATCTACAAAGAACATTATTTTTTATAACATATTAATAATATTTATTTACATATAATTAAAAAGAGATTCTTTACTGTTTACATCCGTATATGTACACAGATAAAAATCAAACAGGTCTTCAGGCATAGAGTTAAATCAACAAGTTTCGACTACAAGTAAACTAAATAATTACGGACGCTATCATAGAGGCAGAATATTATTAGCAATATGCGCTTTTCCAATAATCAGCGGTTTTGTAGCTTTAGAAATAACAAAACTGAGGTTCAAAATGTTAAGCTAACCAATCGGTTGAGTATAGAGAATCGGATGGCGATAGACAACATGTTGATCTTGTTTCTACAACATAAAATTTGCATCAATTTTTTTTTTACAAAAAATAAATAAATAAACGCATCACATTCAACGGTCCCCATTAAGATCGCGTGACCTTGTGTCGGGGGTCCGGAAACAATCACAACACTAACACAAACACCCAGACCACGACAAGCGTCCATATAGCTACTACAGACGTTTGCCGTGAGCGGGGATCGAACCCGCGACCGTTAGCGCTTGAGTCAGTTGCAGTGACCAATGCGCCAACGTGTCTGTCAAAAAGGACAAAGCCAAAATAACGTATCTATTACATATATCAATAATAACTTTAAACAAGGAATGCTTATTTATAATTTAGATACATTTAGACTAATTTGGAAACTGCTCTTAAGTTTTAGATCAATCCTTGTTAGATAGTGTTTTATTTCGTAAGTTTATCTAGGTATCCAAAATAAGCAACTGATACCACAAAAACAAACATACTTGGAATTTGTAGCGACACTATCACCCAAGTATAAGTATATTATTTAATCAATAAACTACTACGACCGAGGTAGCGCCTAAATGTAGCCTACTGACTATAACTCGAATAAAGTCGGGCTCGACCGGGTCAATACGTCACTTTTACAGAAGATCAGCCTAAAGTTGCAAAATAATTGCGTTTCGTACGGCGAGTGAGACAACCGGAAGCCTAATCCCCTCCCCGAATCCTTTCCTTACGTCCTATTCAATTTGATCCTACATTCCTTATTAAGCTCTGATCCTGCAAATGTGTATGGTCGGCGGTGACCACTTAATATCAGGTGTCCTCCCTGCTCGTTTGCCAGCTATTATTATAAAAAAAATACTTAAATGTGATATTTGTTGCCAGGCGGTGGCTCTAGTGATGCCCCGCATCGAGCAGCCGAGCGGCGCCAGCTCGGGCTCGCTCGTCACGCCGGCGGCCAGCTCAGCGGCGCCCGGTGTCACCAGCGCGCCGCAGTCCGCGCCCACGCCGCCACTCGCTGGTATGTATACCTCGATCACGTAAATCGATTACTATTCTCGACTCTGTAAAGGATATCTCGCATTATGTTACGTACAACTCTATTTGATTCCAAAAACGCTTACCACTTTGCGCAAACACTTGCAGAAAGTTCATTGTGGTCAAGATCCATCGACGTATGGTTGGTCTAAGTGTGTTGGCCTAAACTATATACATTATGCTGCACAGAACACTCGTTAGGCACCAGGACAGATTTTTAGATTTTTCTTTAATTTTAATTATTAAGTATATCTTATATAAATATTAATTTATGTTTCTAAATTATATTGAATTTTTGTTAGCGCGACAAACTAAAAAATTTACAATTCTAATGGGTCTGTTTATTCACCCTAAGATGTCTGGTATGTATTTCTTTTAGGATACCTGGTGTCGTGTGTTCGTTTATACATTCCGGACGGGGTGGTGAAAGGGTGGATAAACGGAGTCACCCATTATAATAGATTTTCAAATTCCCCTGTATATATTAATGTATTAATAATGTAATGCAAATTAAACTGAATTTAAATTTTTTCAAGTGTATACATGTGTGGCTACCATTTTGGATCACTTTACATAATCTGTCAATATTAAAATTTAGTAAAAAACCCCATGCGGTTATGTTTTATGCTCCGACTCTTATTACGTAGCATTGATATTTTTTGTTCTATGTATTCCTTTTATTACGCTTCGGATGCTATTTAAAGTAAATAATAGTATTAGTAAAAGAAATATTTTTTTTAAATAATTAACGCTATTAATTTTTAAGAGTTATGTTTTCAATTTAACTGTTAACTTTTATTTGTACAATACATTTATATAGAAGCAAATATACTGAAAGAGTAGTATTAGTGCTGAGAGCATTACCGAACGGGTTTTATGCAATTTGAATCGATTTAATGATAAGGAGCCGTGAGCGCGAGCCCAACGTCAGCATCGACGGCCGGCGGTCAAACGTCAGGCGTGAGCACGTCGCACGCCGCGCCCTTGGTCAGCACGTCGCACGCGGCTCCCGGCGTCAGCACGTCGCAGACTACCCCCGGCGTTACCACCACGCACACTGCAGCCGGCGTCAGCACCTCGCACGCGGCGCCCGGCGTGAGCACGTCGCACGCGGCGCCCGGCGTTAGTACCTCGCACGCGCTCCCCGGAGTCAGCACCTCGCACGCGCCGCCCGACGCCCGGCCGCCCAAGCGGCGCCTGCAGCAACGACCCGTGACTGCTAAGAGAACAAGAGTACAGGTACATTTTTTTAATAATAAATGCACTACATGCTCCCGCGATTTTTTCTGTGTAAAAATTTCATTTCTATTTGACGTCGTCACGTTTTATTTTCTCGACCCAAGCAGCTTGATCGTCTCCGAGCTTAGATCTATCTCTATAATTAAATTTATAGACAGCTTCACATTTACAGTGTTAGTATGCATTAGATATTTAAGCCATTCATTCTGTTGTGATTGATGGTGTTGGAATGTATAGTTAGTTAGCATCCTTTATTTCTATATTGGCGAATATTAACAACTGTTGAATTATCTCACCAATAACTTGATGGGACGTTATTGAATAAAAAAAAATGTAATAAGATAAATTATGTTTAAAACCACATAAGAAGTAAAAATACAGACAAGTTGTTTTACTAACAAGGCTTTCACATCAACAGGGCTTCGAGCGCTCAGTAGAAGTGGAATATCAGGTGCCTACTTCGTCACGCTGCGATCAAGACGATGAAGGTGTCATTGTAGTAGATTCTGAGGAAGACGACGAGAGGTGCACCGGCACTATGTATAGGGTAAATTAAAACAATTACAAAATAATTTATATATTTAGCTACAAGCTGATTCCCGCTATGTCTGTGTAGAAAGTTTAATTCCCTATTTAAATCTCTTTACACTTTATTTTCATAACAAACATACCCATAGCAACTTGTCCAACACAGTATATATCAATACCAAAATTCATTAAAAATAATTTAGTGATTTAGATATAAAAACATAAACTGACAGTTACTTGGATTTAAATATCTCTCCAGAAGGCTTAGCCTAGGCTAAAAAACTAGTTTTTTCTTAGGTTATAATAATATGTTGTAATTTTAAATAATTTAAATTTATTTTGGAAAATATGATAAAATATGAAAAAAATGTAGATTGAACAAAAATGTGTTTTTTTTTGTTAAAAGGAGGGAGAGGAAGATGAAGAAGATATGGAGGAAGAACAGGATGTAGAAGGTGGTGAGGAGGAAGAAGAAGTTGAAGGGGAAGACGGAGAAAATGTAACACGCCAGGTATAACAGTAGGGAAATTACAATAAAAAGATTTGAAGATATTAGATACTAAATGAGGTAACCAAAAATATAAGCTCTGAATATAATATGCGGACCGCATTGCACTTTTTAATTTCCCAAACAAGGATTTTTTTTATTCTGATTTTTATCTTATTATTTTATTTATAACTAACGAACGATATGCACTGTAAAGTTCTTCTAGTATTTTTGTAGAGATTAATGTGTCAACCGAAAATAACTTAAATTTTTAGATATTGATGTATTCCAATAATGAGTCACATACTTAATATTATTCAAACATTTTTCTTTTTTTCATTTAACTAAATACGAAAAAGTTTCTTAATTTTATATTTCAAATATTGAAGTGCGTTCCATATTTTGCAATATGTATAATCTCAAATCTTTATTAAACTTATTATTAGATAAAACTTTATTATACCAATTTGTTTATTCTATTATACGATTGATCAAAATGAAAAAGAAAAGAGGGATATATACTTCTTCAAACAAAGTTATTAAGAATAAGTTTGATATCTTTCGACGCCATTTTCTCGAAATGAAGTCTGTGTGGCTTGACATAGTATCGCTTATCAGCGTCCAATTACAAAATCAAAATCGAAATAATTTATCGTAACAAACCCATCTACAGTCAGTATTCCTGTCATAAAGCCTATAAGTGAGAATTACTAACCAGCTTTAAATTATTATAGATTCTAAACGGTAATTTTTTTTGTTTTTTTTTTTTACGTTTTTTATATACTAATAAAAACCCTTATGTGCCAGGAGTCGCCGGCGCAGAGCCCCGAGGCGGGCGGCGTGGGCGACGAGGGCGAGGAGAGCGAGCTGGGCGACAGCGGCTCCGGCGCCGCCGCCGAGCCCGACAGCGAGCCCGCGCCCGCGCACCAGCAGATGGAGGCCATCAGCAGCGGCACCGAGCGTACGTTCGCGCGACTTGCAAGAGGCGGATACTGAAATTCCGTTTATCCAGTTTTTCCACCCCGGCCGGCCAGGGTGGCTAGGGTGGAAAAATTGACATGCGATTCCGATTACCTGCCTTAGAGTGGATACCTTGAGGTGGCTAAATGGAATCATGTCATGGGGCACTTATGGTTGCAAGACCTCATTCTCACAATTGAATCTGCGGGTTACCCCTGATAAAAAAAGGAAATTAAGCATAATATCGTCGTAATTTTTTAGCAATATTAGTACCAAGGAAATAGTGTATATGGGTGATTTTTTTAAATTACACTGTGAGATGGATGGTGCATTAAAACATAAATGTTTTTTTTTTATTTTAAAAATAAAGTCCACTAATTTCCTGTTTTAGAAAACACGATACAGTACAATTTACATCCTTATATTTTTTAATTTGTATGAGTTGATATTCTGTTCCAATTGAAAATTATATTTGACAAAATATCATTTTGTATACTTTGGTATGCTTTTAATGTTTACCTTGATGAAACATATCCTCGACATACGATACAAACATTCCTTAATGTCCTAAAACGACTAGTTTCTTAGATCAAAGTCTATAACACATTTTATATTTTTATGTTATTCTTGCAGCTAGCGGAGCTTTGTCACTAGGCGGGAGCGGAGGCGACGACGGTGACGACAGCATCGTTCCTTCCACACCCACGCTTTATGTTCCTAGACGAAATGATGGGTATGAATAATAAAAACGAGTATATAGATAATATCAAAAGTAGTAGTTGGTGGGCTACAGCTAAGCTATAGTCTACCTCAGTGATACATGTTAAGAACTGATTAATGGCATCACTTTCATTCATATTTCAAACATTACCGCTTTAGATTGTTAAAACTTACTCACAATTTTTAATACACTTCATAAAAGAAATAAGAAAGTGACTTCAAAACTCGAATACACAATTTTGTTTTAGTGAACGACAATTTTCACGTTACTTCAATTTTAAAACCAAACTACTGAATCGACTTTTATAAAAATTGTACGCAAGAAATCTGAAAAAATACCCTTTTAAATAAAAAATAATTTTTAAAATCGGTTAAGAAATGAGTGTCGAAATGAACGCTTTCATACCTTTAGGCGTTATGAAAATGAAGTCCGTGTGGCTTGACATAGTATTTCTGATGAGCGTCGACTTATTAGCGTTGTAATTGAATCTCGAGAGCGCTGCGCAGGTTCGGCGAGGCGGTGGTGTCGCCGGTGGGCGGCGCGGGCGCGGAGGGCGCGGGCGCGGCGGGCGCGCGCTTCACGTTCGCGGAGGCGGGCGGCGCCGCGTCGCACCACGACACGCACGCGGACCTCGCCGCCGCGCTGCCGCCGCCGCACGCGCACCACGCCCGTACGTACGGCCCGTGGTAGTAGTGGAGTCACTGTCGCTGTCCCGCTGGGCTAAGGACTCCTCTTTAATTCTCACTAACAATTATTAAATGATGAATGAGAATGTTAGGTGTAAAGCAACTAATAAAAGTCTTTATAAAAGTTTGAAAACAATTCTTGCCTTAGATTCGTCTTGACGGTGGCGATTACGCGAATGTTACTGGGTATATATAGTTTTCTTCAAAAGAACCTAAAGCAAATATCGCGCTTTAATTTGTAATTATTTGGGATTTTAAATTACCTAAGTCTTGTTTATAACCGTAATCGTAAGTATAACCGACAAAAGAGCAGGTCGATATAATGTGAAACGATATCCGTCGCCCATGGACATTTCCTGCATTTAGAGAACACAAATGCGTTCCGGTGTAAAAATACGAGGCATAAATGAAACAAGAAATGAGATAAAAATGTTACACTGCCAGCTTAGTCCAAAGTTGTAATATTAACTTATTTACCTATACATCACAAAAAAATCTAAACTCATAAAACGTTTGGAAGTTTAGCAAGTACTGTCCTTTTCTGGTATAAGGAGTAAATAGCATTAAGCCGGTATTAATCGGGCATATTAAAATTGAAATGATAAGAGCAATTGCAAGGGCCCGTACTTCAACAAGAAACAAACTTGGTGTAACAAACAAATATTTATATTATATAACTTGCTGCCCGTCGCGGTTTCACTCGCGTTTATGATTGCTGCTTTGTTTCTTTGAGTCGAAAAGTGTCATAGCCTCCAACCTTCCTCAGTAAACGGGTTATCCCACACAAAAAAAATCAAATCAAATAATTTGTTTCAATGATTATCCCCTACATACAAAGTTACAAACAAATTTTATCTCTTTATAACATTAGTTATAGATTAGAGTATTACAGTTAGTTTAACTTTAAATTTGTATTCCTAGGAGGTGAAGGTGGCGAATCTCGTGAATGGGAGGAATCACGTGGCGAAGAAGAAGCTGCCGCCGTTAGCTCTCAGGGAAGCGAACCATCCTCGCCGCATCAGGTAATTTTTTTTTTAATATGCCATTGAAAGTGATATTTCCTTTTGAAAGTACAACCAACGTAGAGCAAAAGAAAATAATTTAGCGTAGAGTAGAAATAATTGTTTTTGGCGTATACAAGGTGGAGCAAAAGTTGACACCCCAAGGTTTTTGGCTGTATTTTTTATACGAAAGAACAACTAGTTCTGCTTTTGTATTATGTTTATTTGATGTTTTAAAAAAGTATTGGCGAGCATGCAAGCAAACAATGTCGAACAGTGTCCCGACCGCGTGTATCGTTTGTTGCGAATCAGCCACTCACCAAATGAGTTGGCAAGCGAAACGCCGTAAACTGCGGAACCACGGCTATTTAAAAGAACTGATTTTAAATTATTTTTCATAAATGATGTCTGTGGTGTATACAAGCCTACAAGATCCAACGTTTAAATTAAAAAAAGAGGTTTTTTGTAATAAAAAAAAGTAATATTTCAGTTTTTTTTTTTACTTTTAAATATCGATTCTGGTAATGCTAGTAAAATACCCAACACACGGCCAGTCGACAATTCTAAGCATGCCCTGTCCCGCGCCGCAGGTGGCCGAGGAGGGGCGCGAGGCGGAGGCGAGCGCGGCGCCGCGGCGCGCGCCCGCGCCGGCGCCCGCGCCGCACTCGCCGCACCAGCGCTGGATGCGCGCCGCCGGTACTGCCCGTTCACCCACTGTTACCGCCTCGCACCGTGAGACATAGCCGCCAGTGGTATCATATAACTGTGGATATGTTATAGCTCGTGGGCTTCCACTTGTTCCACGACGGTGCCTAGCAACGGACAAGCCAAAAGGACATTGTCGAACTTTTCCAAGTTGGAAATCCGTACTTTTTTTACGTGACATAATATGAACGTAACGTATCTATAGTTATAAAATATCATTGAAGCCAAGAAATACTTTTCTTATGTTTATATAAGATATACTGTTGAGATAAGGGAAACCATTTCGGGTGTGTATGGAGACGAAAAGTATTCGAAATGCGTTAAATAGACAGGGCACGTGTAGCTAAAGAGTATTGTCTGAAATTAGGAGTTATGGATGAAGTGAAGTATTTTAAGAGAAATAGTTAAATCTGGTGTCCTTTTTTAACAAATAGCATGTACATTATATATTCTGGATGTGTGAGTCGACTTTGAAGAAAACTGAACCTGCATCATCATAGTTAAAAAAAATTATTTTACTAAGCAAGAATCTAAAACGTTGATTTTGAACAAAATACATATATTTTAGCAACAAAATGCTATTTGCTTTTTTACATGTATATAAGTTTGTTCAAATTTGTACTTTTATAATATTTTTTTTATAATTGATAGACTTTAAACCGCGAGTTTCTTAAAATATTCATTGGCTCCAGTAGCGCCATCTTAATTTAACACATTTTCAGAAAGACACAAAGAAATGGTTCTCCTTACTTCATATAATGGAACGAAGTTCTTTTTAGTATGTTTTCACATATGCGACCTACGTGGGAAAAAGAGTCCTACTGACACTTATTAGCAAAATAGGAAAAGACAGATAGTAAACATGTAATGCCGAGGGGCAACTGATCCTTTAGAATCGTTTACTAGCTTACGGTTTGTTTATCATTTTGTTCGTTTTAATATATAGCGAAAGGAATTTCGTTCCTACCGAGTGTTATACAACATCTCTTATTTTAGTGATTATTATTTTTTATTGTAATAGTTTTTCAAACTATTATTAATTTCCAAAGTCCAAGTAAGTAATTTCTATCAAAACTTTTAACTTTCTAACATAAAGGATGTCTTTAAAGGTATTTCAGCCTCGCCTTTCGACTTTATTGCCAGATATTACTGCCTCGTAACTCTCTAATGGGGTTTTGACATGTAGTGTAAAATATATTAGGTTCATGGTAAATATACATGTCTGAGAGAGAATGTATGCTTGCCGGTATTGTGTAAACAGCTTAGGTCAAGATATACTTGTTTTGTTTGTAATTACTATATAATATGTTTGCACTTTATATCGGTCATCAGAGGAGAAAGAACCTTCGATGTGAGAGAACTTAGGGGTAAGTTCTCTTAAAGGCACTAGGTTACTAAATAAAAGAAAAACTTATGAGACGATGGTTCATCGATTAATAAATTGTTATTTCAATCAATTTGTCAATAAATCATTATTGAAGTATTAAAAACATATTTATAATATAAATAGTATTAAAGCTTGATCGGATTGGAGCAATATTCGTAACCGCATGTGATTGTTTACTTATCTAGTAGACATGACTGCAACCACAATTAAGCTACGGCCAGTGATTCTCTGATAATACGAAAATAGTGCTATCAAAAAGATTACGCTGTTATTGTAGAAATTGCTTATGTGCTTGATTGTTATAAAATCAAAATTTAATCCCACTATGTTGTTCCTAATGCAATAGTGTTACCGGGTCGGTTTACGACGATTCTTAGATCGATTAGGGTACCGAATATTGCTTTTGTCTGAACGAAAACGGTATCACATATCTATATGCTTCATCTTCTATTTAAATATACATTTGAGCATATGTAATGGTATCGTATAATTTTAAATGAAATCATGTATAATTCATTTTCACTACACCTATTGTAGGATTATAAAACTGTTTCTACATTAAATATTTACACATGCATGAAGTAAAGTACTTTTATAATTGTCTGTTTGTTTGTAGTCGTCGCGTCACTCAAAATTGTATTGTGTACTGTCATTTTCGTCGAGAAACGATTGTATCAGGGGATTGTCAAAAATCTAATTCACTCCTTGCTAACGGAATATCGAGCTCTCGCTCATGATATTATTAGTCATATCGGTATGTTAGTCCTCTATGGGTTTCGAAACCATTGATCGGATTGTGATTAAACGGTAGGATGCTCTGAGGACGACGACACCCACGAGGGTGCTTGGAAAATATAACAAAACTTCCAAAAAATCTATATACATTAGGTGTTATTCAAATGCTTGTCGAATATAGCATAGCTAGAATTAAATAAAGGATCATACATAATTCGATACCTCCCACGTAAGTTATTGTAAGCCACAAAATTGCCGTTAGCGTTTTTACTGAATACTACACGAATTTGCATTGCTTAATGCATTTAAAGTGAAAAAATACCAAAAATCTTTTTTTTTTTTCAAGGAAAGATACAACAAAATACGCCTGAAAAAAGGCGTATTTTGTTGTAACTTTCAAACTCAAACGGATTAAAAGTGCTCTATTGTAAAATTGTAATTTTGGGGTTACAACAACTTACGTGGGAGGTATCGAATTATCCTCTTTTATAAAAAATCTATGCCCTCGATTACCAATAATATTAATGAATTACCTATGTATTACGAAATCATGTTATAAATATTCATCAGATAGTGAAAGCGGGGCGCGCGGACGCGGCATGCGCTCACGAGGACGGCCGTCACGACGATCGCACAACTACTCGAGGTTCTAAGCCACGACGTTGAAGACCCATATACGTGTACAATTAAATCTTCTACAGACTGTTTCATTGTTTAAGTAAATTACTCGGTATTATTATATTATGTCCATTTAAATATATTTAGAATATTCCGACTTATTCTATATTGTCATTATAATGAAAATAACTTACATTCTTTGTATAATATCAAAGCATTAAAACTATGTTAAGACTCAGATTGATATATCTTTTCGTAGTCCTTTATTGATGTTTTTACACAAACTTATCATTGTCTTTAACATAAAATAAAGATATTTGTCACACTATAGCTATACCATATGAGTAGAGTTGAAAAAGAGTAGGAGAAAACTTTACTTCGGGTGTTTTAATAAGTGTTTACTTAGTCATTAGGACAACAATTCCATACATTAATGAAGAATACAATATTATTGTCATTTATTCATATTATAAAATAAAGTAACAATGAATCTACAGTTGTCTTTTATTATGATAAAATTAAAACTCCTTCATGTCTTTACATAATTAATGTAATTCATCTTTTTCTTCAACAAAATATGAAGGCTAAAAACCAAATAACTACAATGTAATCCTATAACTCGTTTTATCAAAAACATTAAACAGCAGTAAATAAAGTAAAAAAATATTAAAATAAACTTATTTTAAACGCAAATACGCATTGAACACACTGGTTCTTATCTTATCTCGTTCAGTAAGGCGCTAATGTACCAAGATTAAGCAGACAGTCACCTTCATATTAATTGTAAAAGAAATACAAGTGTCTTAATATGACATGACTGTTTTTAACCGACTTCCAAAATGGCGGAGTCACTCGATTGACTTGTTTATATATTTTTTGTATTATTGACGATGTCTTTGTCTTTCTGGAACAAGTTGAATATATTTTTTTTAACTATTACGTAGGTAATTTCGACCGTGAAAATTTTAATCAAGATCAGGTGGAAGCCACCCATGCTGGAACTCCTTAACGAACGACGACAAGTGGCTCATGATTAGTGCAATCGTAAAAAGAACCAACTCTGGTGGAAATCGGTCATATTATTTTGTAATAACAATTTCAATGCATTTTTGAGACATTTGTGATGATGTAATTTATGTTAATTATTTTATACGGTTAACATGGAGTATTTAACCCAAGTATGTTTCTAATTAACTAACACCAGATGCCCTTCGCGGTTTTACTCACGTTTATGGATACACGTTCCCGCCTGAGAGTCGTAGCGTGATGTAATTTATCCCTATAATACCTTCCTCAATAAACAGGCTCAAACCAACGCAAAAATATTTTTTCAAATAGAATCAGCTTCAGAGATAAATTTTACCTCTTTATGATTAGTATAGATAAGTTGTTAAGTATGTGATTTATAGCAAAGGATGCTCAAGAACTTGGGTTAAGGTTTTTGCTTAAAAATCTGTCTAGGACCTAGCTCTAGTAAGAATCATACGAAGTAATCGAAAATATAGATTGATGATGAATATAGATTGAGATGATATAAGCCTTTTTTGAACCCTTTTAAGTAAAATACATCTACATATAGTAATCATAAGATAAAAGGTCAAGCCCTACCCAACCCATAAATCGATTGTTTGTAGGTATGCATGCCGCATGCGTTAAGTTAAAATTTTTTTACAAAGAAACATTTTCTGTAATAAGTTATATTTATCAACATAATCATAGTAACAGTTATTGCGACGTTAAATACGACCAGAAAGAAAATTTCTCGCACTTAGAAAAGGCTAAATTTCTTCATTTCTTCATGCTACTTTTCATTTTTAATTTTCATGTAAAATATTCTTTATATTATTAAAAATATTTTAATACATATGTATGACAATGGTACAAACAACTAAGCTAGTTAAAGGTAGTATGTACCTCAAGGTCACGCTTATGAATAATTTAATTTTCTTCAAGTACAAAACATAATTTCCCATTTATAACTGTATTCCTGTATAATTTTCGTTTTTTTTTTTTTAATAAAATATTTGAGTATCAATTTTTTAAATTGGAATATCTATTTTTCAATATAACTATCAATAATACTTATTAAAATAACTGAATGTAATTCCTAGTTTTTACCTATGTTTAAAAACACAAGTTATTTTATTAATTCAATAATAGGTACCATATTCAAGTTTAATAACAATGGTCCGGTATGGATTACGAACTATAGTTGGGATAGTAATTAATATACATAAAGAATGTATTTTAAATAGATTTATTGTTTATTACATAAATGTTACACTCTTAACCAAACAAAGAAATTGAACAATAGAATACTTTCGCCCATAAGTTTATTTTACTAAAACTATAATAACATTGCATTTACAAAGTTGAGATTAAATTGCAAATTAAATGAATTATCACCTTTTTAAAAACATAATACATCAATATTGCTAAGCCTTATAATTAAGACAACCATATGGATAGAAAAAATTGCATATGGCTGTAAAAGTGAATTTTAATTACAAGAAATAATTAGCCGTAGACATTTTCGTCGGAAAATGCAATGTAAAGGAAAAAGTCTTCATCGTGATGTTCCTGGTACAGCGAGCCCATTGTTGCAGAAGTGGGAGGTATTACGTTGTTAACGAAGAAAAACAATGCATCTTCGGGGCGTAGATGAATTCGTTTTCTGATCAAAAAGTAAAATTGGCCCACAGTTAAATCGGATGGCACCAAATACTTCTTTTTGTCCAAATCTCCCAGTCTAGCTTTGGGTGCTTTCTCCACAATAACTGGAACGCGATCCGGATATTTTCTGCGTATTTTTTCTCCCTCGGTCTTTCTTTTCTCAAAAGAATGTTCTTCTTTATATTGGAATTTCATTTTAGCGTTTTATGCTCACTGTAATTTGCAAAACGATGTAACAATTTTAGTTATTACGACTTGTTTTTTGTTTTTGCGTTATTGTTTTAAATGCAATGACGCAATCAGCTGATGTGACAACGACAGATTATACAGAAATACAGAGTCGATTGTTTATTTAAGAATCCAATTTTAAAGATAAAAGCTGTTTACATAAATATAAATGTTTAAATTTGTTTAATAAATTTTATGGTCCTGGTCTATTTTAACAGTATTGAATAAATATTTATTTTTTTTATGAATTTTACAAAACATTCTGTCGCTCAATATTTTTCCCATAAGCTTTTGAATACCCATACTTCGGGTAATTTAAAGTAGTTTTCTTAGTAAATACAAAGCATAATAAATAAATTATACTCATACAGATAGTTCTTTAAATTATACTCATACAGAACTTCGTCTCGAAAAATTATTTTTTGTATTTCAGTATTCGTATTTCAGTCTTTTTTCTTATTTTTTACTACTCTACTGATACCTATGCTAAAATTAAGTTCTACAATTATTCAGGCTCAAAACGTACTTCTTAATAGGTACTCGGTAACATTTTGTGATAGAGCCTAAGTGTAGAAAATTGACAGCTCAAATATGGGCGATGGACAACTCAAGTATAAGTCTCCAAAAATTGACTAATCTGTAGAAAGGGTTTTAGAACAGTTCCATCTGATGTTAAGTGGTTACTATCACGTATGGACTGGATGTTCCGGGTGCATACCCGAGCTTTTGGAATAAGTTAAAAATGTATTACAACAATGACCGACTTTTTTTAAAAGGCTATAATTGGTAGTACTAACGACACTTGTGTTGTCACAAAAATTCTGTTTCCAGGATACTGATCGATCACATCATGTTTCAAAGTTGTTGTTCTCTTAATAATCTCTTTCGTAGATTCTCAATCAATAGTTTTTGCCTATGACTGACTCGACACACAAAAATAGTTGCGTTTCCTACAGTGAGTGAGAAAGACGGTAGACCCCCCTCCCCCTTCTAACTCCTTCATCTTTAATTTAATTTTAAGCAACCCATTGGTGCCTCTGGTGTTGCAAATGTTTATTAGCAGCGGTGATCATTTATTCTCTCATCATTATGTAGCCTGCCTGCGCTTTACCTATTATTATATGTCAATCAAATTATGCTTTAAGTGTTTCTTCAAAACTTTTTTTTAAAAAAGAAGGAAAAGAACTTTCCTCAAAATTACAAAATTTTCTAAATCCAATAAAATATCAATGTGCTTTCGTCATATACATTTTTTGAACTTGGTTTCAACATAAAAGCTTTTAGGAGCATAAAAGAACTGCACGAAACAATTAGATAATTAAGAACCTTACCGTTAATTTTTGTTAGTGTGAATTACTCCTTACCTATTATTGATTTTTATTACACTAGATTGACGTGGCCAAATATAATATGGCCGCTACTTTCAAGAGACTAGAGATGAAATTTAAAACATCACTTTATAATATTTTCCGAGCTCGAGAAATTCTTGTGACAACATAACAAAAAAAAAAATATGAAAAAAATTTGACAACTTTAAAAAAAAACTTAGTCTGTTTATATTAGAATTAAGTCATTAACACATTATAATTTTTTTGTGAACTGTACGTGGTGGAAGTTTATACTATACTTTTTATTGAGTTTTGATGATTTAAAAAAAAAAAATATTTTATCTTTAATATGATAATTTGCAGTTTCTAGCAATTAGAAAATCAATGACAGCTTATAAATGTTACCTTCATACTATTTTATGATAAAAATCTACATAGATTTCTTTCTTTGACAAGCTCGTCAATTATCTTGTTGTCTCAAAGAAAATCACGCGTGTCTTTTGCTGGTTGCTAGGCAACGTTGTCACATAATGTCAAAGATCGGCAATCTGGGTGACAAAATCCATGATCGTATAACATATGTATAGTTATATAACGTCATTGTAACCAGTAAAATTTTATAATGAATGAAATCGGGATCTCTTACAACAACAACTTAGATGCATAGACTGCTCTTTCGTGCTTTGCACGTTTTTTTTTCCACGCACGGTCAGGCTGTAGAATGATCTTCCTTCTGAGGTGTTCCCTGAGTCAAGTGTATAATTTTCTTTAACTTTTTCTCAAAGACCGGTAATGCACAATGGGCGAAAGTAGCCACTTAAACGTCAGGTGAAAGTCTTTACCTGCTTACCCCCATTTTTTATAAAAAAGACTATAAAGCTGTTGTTTTTCTACTATTTAGATTTAAAAACCTTCTGCTATTACCAACTTTGACAAGCTCAACAATTGCCTTATTGTCCCAAACATATTCTCACCACCTGGTTGCTAGGCTACAGAGCTTATAATATTTTTTATACGAATATAATATCGTTAGTTATAATCTATTTATTAGTTACGTCAACGAAATTCGAAAACTATAGTAAAAGAGTAAAATGTGACAATATTTATTAGCAATAATAAGTGTGGCTCTTCAACGCAAATAGCGTATTGTTTACGCAAAAATATATATTTTATTGTAACTTGTACTCCTTTTTTATTATAAAGGAACCAATAGTTTTACTGGTCTCAATAAGAATTACTACTTAAGTAAAATTAAATAATATAAGCAATAAAAGTTTTTTTTTTCTACAAACACATCTCGAAAGTGGCAACATTTGATTGGCTTCTTGCTTTGCTCATTGATACAAGTAGAAGCGTTTCATTAGTTTATTATTGTGTTTTTCGCGTTTCGCGTTTGTATTGTGATTGTCTTCATTTATAACTCAATAATTTAAAACAAAATGCGTAAAAGAAAGTCACTTAAGAAAGCAGACGATGAATCTGACGCCTCTGAGCCTGGGGCTGAACCAGAAGAATTCCAAGATTCAGGAGAGGATTGGACGCCGGATGCCGATTCGGTATGTTTTAAACAAAAGGCATATAGTTGTAGAAATCAACAAACAACAAAGATTGTAATTATTATAAAATAAAAAAAAACATTTTGTATATGTTGTCAAAATGTAAATGGCGCGTGGTTAAGGAAATAATTTTTAACGCAGTTAACATTAGGTTAGGTTGCTGCTCTATGTAACATACGCTCACGTTTCAAATCCTCGATATGTTTGAGTCGTTTTAGTTAAATATCGAAATGGAAGCATAAAACGCTTTCTTATCTTAGTTGTACAAGAGGAACATATTTATATTGTAGTGTATCTTTAAAATTTTCTCATAATTAAATTGAGATGTTTGTATGTACTAATTGGAAATGAAAATGTGTTATATAGGAAATAACTGATTACTTATTCAATGTCTTCTGACCATACCTATATTTATAAATGTATGAATTAATATGATGATTTTTTCAATTAAGTAGATAAATTCCTAAGATACGTAACTTTATACTGTAAAGTTTGATCCTTTCAGATCACTTTTTGCTCCAAAAATCATTTTATTTGTAAAGATGTATGTGTTTTGTACAATTCATACAATTGTGATTAAGCTTACCAAAGGTTTTACAAATATTCACATTGTTTTGACACTATCTCGCTAAATAATATAATTACTTATGTAATAAAAGTCTGTTCTATATATAATTACATTTATTATATAAAATATTATATTAACAAAAAAATTTATACACATTTCATAATAAAATTCTGAATTGATATTAATAAGGGATTTAATGATTACCTATGTTACTTAGTGTACTTTCTATAGATCTACATTTTTTACATAGTTCTTATTGATTTCATTTATTTGAAGTATTGGTTATTTATGTACTATTTTCATGATTTGTATTTGAATTATTATTTTGTAACCTAGAATGAACAGCCTGCTCGCGGAGGTCGCAAACGTACATCAAGGGCATCTTTAAATAATTCTAAAAAGAAACGTAAAAACTCATCATCTGAGGAGAGTGAAGGAGAGGGGGAAGAAGATGAAGAGGGTGAAGATGAGGAAGGTGAATTAGACGAAGAAGAAGGCTCTGATGATGAGAAAAATGGCTCTGACGGAAATAAATCTGATTCAAGTCAATCTAAAGATATACCAAAGCATTTTCATGTAAGAAATTTCATACATTTAATATAATAATTATAAAAAGTAGTATTTAATAATACATTAAATAAGATATAGAAAAATCAATATCTTATCATTTAAAAAAATACAGTGTGATATATATTATTATTTACTTACTTCATACTCATTACAAGTTGAAACAATAAATTTCTTGAAATTGTACCTCTTTTTTCAGTCAGGAAATTTTGTATTGTTAAAATCTGATGTGAAATGGGATGGTGATACAGTAATTTCAAAACTGGATGAATTAAATCTATGGAAAATAGATGGAAAGGCTTTATTACAAAAGTTCATTCCAATGGAATCAAATGGAAAGATTTTACATAAATGCACATGTGTGGTAGGTGATATATAATTTCATTTGTTATTATTAGTTCTTGTTTAATGAATATAATATATATGATTGTAAAGTACAATGTGATTTAATAATTAATTTTTTTTTTCAGTATTCTGGCTGGAATGTTGATAATCGTGACAATTACTACCCTATTACTGAAATTTTGGACCGAAATCCACGTACAGACTCTAAGGAAATATGTGTAGCTCTAGATCTTAATGATCTTATCAAAGTAAGGGACAAGTAACATGTGCAGTTTTTTACTTAATTCAACTAGATAAGTCTAAACAAATGTAATAAATAAAATCTTTTTTTGGCACTCCATTCCAGTTTACTTTGTGTAATTCATTTTTAAAATGGGAATTAAATGTTCATTAAATTTAACAGAAGTTTTAATTTAATACTATTTTTTTTAATACCTATTATTTTTATTATGCTGTTAAGGCCATCATTGCATTGAGTACTACATTAGCTAAATATAATCAATTATGTAAAACTTACATAAATTATTAATAATATGCTTACTTACACCCTCTTAATACCAACATTTGTGAGTGTTATTCTATTGAGGTGATGAGATTTTTTTGTAAAAAAAATGGTAAATATTCAAGCTTACAAATTCTAAATATTGGCTAAGCCGATAAATATATCGTAGAATTATTTCAATAGTTTGAGTATTCAATTCACATAAAAATCCTTAACAAAAAAGGGACATTAAATTTTCCTGAATTTTAAAAGTTCTTGAGAAACTTTTCACCACAAACTAATTCGGATCACTACAAAACATTTTAAAGAAGAAATAACCTATTTGGTTCTCAAGGGCTTATCAACAAACAGCATTTAATTTTTTAACTGACTTCCAAAAAACGAAGAGATTCTCAATTCATCGGGAACTTTATTATTTTTTATGGATGTTCACCGATTAGTCCGTTGTTTGTGAACCGATTAAAATTTTTTTTTTGTTGAAAGGGTATACTTCCAAGGTGATCCCATTATCTTCAGGTCAGGATCTGATGATGGGTTCCTGGAGAAGTCGAGGGAACTCTTTAAATATTATAGGCACACCTTTAGCGATTTAGGTATTTTTGATAGTACATTATGTATTTACCCTCAGAAAGGCACTTTTGGTGAAGTGGAACTGATGATGAAGACCACAGATGGCCACCGGAACTACTCAATAACAAGTATTTCACGGCTGGCGAATCGATAACTTCGATAAAAATGCTAAACAATTTATGCTCGTCACAATGCATATGGTGAAGTGGAGCTGATGATGCAACACTAGGCGAACTCCTCAATAATTAACAACCCTTCAACGGGAAAAGCTATATTTTGTTGACGGCGATGAAAAGTTGTATTATATATGGCTATTGTAACTTAGGTAAATCAGTTAATCTTACCATATTCGTAAGTCAAAAGTGTAAATTTTTTTTTTTTTTTCAAAAAATTAAACCGACTTCAAAAACGAATGTAAAAGATGCAAATGAACTAATAGGCATAAAATAAATGTTTTCTACAACATTTTAGAATCGGTGCCAGTAAATATCACGAAAAAGGTGTGCCTATAATATTGGAAGAGTTCCTTCGATTTCTCCAGGATCCCAACATCAGTTTCTGACTTCATAACAATGGGATCAAATTGGAATTATACCCTTTTAAACAAAAAAAAAAATGAAAATCTATTCACAAACGCCGGAAAAATACGTGATCATAAAAAAATACATACAGCCGAACATAGAACGGAGGAGGTTTTTCGAAGTCGGTTAAAAATAAATATTTTCTACCACATTTTGAAGTCGGTGCCAGTAAACCACACGTAAAACATTTTACTTGGCGCCGACTTCAAAATGTGGTACAAAATATTTATTTTTTACTTTTTAGCTTTATGCCTTTTAGTTAATTTATATCTTTTAGATTCATTTTTGAAGTCGGTTTAACTTTTTGAAAAAAAATTATCTTGCATATCTTTTTTGATATAATTATTAATTTATTTATATAGGTTCGTATACATTATTTACTATTGAGTTAAAACCGGTAAACCTGTTAAGGTCTATTCATATTATCGATAACGTAGTTACGTTTACATTTATTTAATTGATTTTTCTTAACTTAAAAATTGTTCATAAAGAGATAAAATACAAATATTTGTGATAAGCTTATCAAAATAGTGATTTATTTAAACAATTATTAGTAGAAGTATTAAATAAAATACTAATTATAATATATCTGTAATGAGATCAAGTTAGTTTAAATCTTTGTGTGGAGCTTCAGAGTGTACAATACTAAGTAAGAAGAGGTGGTACGTGTGGCGAATAGTAGTGTTAGCCACAGATATAAAATTATTACCAAAAGAATTTAAATGAAGTCAGATTTGCAAAATATTAAAACATTTATACATCCTTACTGAACTAAATGCAAAAGTAATTGTGTGTGTGTTACGCAATTACGTCTAAATTACGGAACCGAGTGAAATTAAATTCGCTACAGAGATATTCTAGAGCCTGAGAATAGATATAGGCTACTTTTAGTTCCGAAACATTCACGGTCCCTGTAGGAGTGTGATGTGAAGCTGAGAACCTGCGAAACGCGATATAACAGAATTCCACGCGGACGAAGTCCCAGGCAGAATTCTAATTAGTTCATTGCAGTTAATTTTAAATTAAATTATAATTGTCAATTTTGGCGGTTCTTTTTATATTGTCGTGACTGCTTTGCTTCCTTGGTCCGCTAATTTAAAAAAGACACATGTTATTGCCATTGATTTAGTCATGTTCTTGGCGATGGAAGCCAAATCACC
The DNA here is from genome assembly GCA_037950945.1 of Hypolimnas misippus. Classification (NCBI taxonomy): domain Eukaryota; kingdom Metazoa; phylum Arthropoda; class Insecta; order Lepidoptera; family Nymphalidae; genus Hypolimnas; species Hypolimnas misippus. Next base: position 7,685,119 of record JBBEEQ010000025.1, on the reverse strand, counting down.
CGGGCAATGCTAATGGAACATGTTCTGCATGCCACGCAGTCAAGTGGCGTCAACTAACATTTCAAGATCACGCGAACCGAAATCAATTAAGAAAACTGAAATCGGTATCTGTACCCACAGATCTTGTAATCAAATCTCCGTATCCGGTAATATGCATTTTTACGATCCGGTACATCACTACATACACACTACACATGTAGCGACAGATCGACGGCGACTCGCGAGCGATTTAAGACTGTATATTATTATATTTTTTTTTATTAACTTGTTTTACTTAACCCTTTTTATGGCCGAATTGTGAACATAAAAAAATAAAAAACTGCCAACGTCTCAATTATTGTCATCATTACCATGTTAGTAGAATCAAATAATGCGGCGTCTCGTTTTGTTTCTACAAATATTTCAATATTACGAAAATTGATTTTTTTTTGCTTTTTGATTACTTTCCAAATTACAATATAATATATAAAAGCATAAAAAATACGAAAATATTTATACCTATTATTTATTCATATAATTTTATATTATTTTTTAGCGTTTGAAGAATTTGGTTGAGTTGGCAACCCGAATAAATGGGGATTTTGCTTTTACGTTTGTCAGGCAAAATAACAAATTGTTTACTTTTTTTTCAGACTAAATGTAATATAAAAAACAAATAATAATAATTTTTAAATGCAATAGTTTACTTTGTATAATCAAATTTGTATTAAAAACATTTTAAAAATTTTGGTCATCATAACAGTATTGTAAAAATTAATAGGTAGTAATTAGTATTTAATTAATATTTGTTAACATCTAAGACAGAAGCAAAATACTTGACTAAATTACTCAAATAAAAGAACTGTATGTGCTTTTAAAAATGGATACTAATGACCAAGGTAATAATCATCAGTGGTGCATATGTTACTTTTTTAAATTCATTTTCTATTTGTACACAACAAGTAGTTATTGTGGTGAAGACAAAAACTATACTTTAATACAGACATAACTTCCTTAAATATAATAACAATTCGATTTACAGAACAAGATTGTGCTATTTGCTTACAAAAGTGTCATCACCCAACACGACTACCGTGTGGCCATATCTTCTGCTTTCTCTGTGTGAAAGTGAGTGAATATTTTATTAATTTAAGTACTAGTCATTTTAAAGAAATTTAAATATTTATTACTTAATAATAAGAAATTTTTTAAGGAAGAGTAGTTACTAATAATATATGTAATTATATGAGTATGCCCTCGCTCATATGATATGAGTCTATTTGCACATCAGGACTCTAATTAGGACTAAAGTATTGAACCAATTTTGATACAATCTTTACAACAACAGAGGATATGAAATGAAATTAAGTACTTGTATACCTAAATTTTACATTAAATATTTTTGTTCAGGCATAATTAAATTATAAATTCAAGTTCATGTTTCTTTTTTGCAATAACATTGATAATTTTATCAATACTCAGCTTTACATCTTCATGTATATTAAGGATAGCCAGGTCATGCACTAATTTTTTATGGAATTATGGTTATGTGGAAAGCAATATAATAAAAAAAAATTTGAGAGGAATTTTTTCTATATTTGGAAAATCTATCATTCAAATTTTTGTACAATATATTATTACAATATACATCCTAGATTTAGGATTAAAAATTAAAATTCATTAAATTATTTTCGATTAGAAAGGCACCCCAATTCCTTAGCAGTCCAACTAACAATACCTAATTGTACTAAACGACTTAAACGGCGTAACATCCTGCCACCTTAGGACTAAGATGTCGTAATTAACATAGAGGGGAGATGCTGCCACTGGGTAGCACACCCTACACGCCACAATAGAACAGAACATCTACTTATAGTTTAGAACTGATCACAGATCTACACATAAAAAAAAAAATTTAAATTATTTTCAAAAGTGTGTCAAAATCACGCATAATATATATTTTTTATTTTATAAAGGCACATGTGTGACAACACAAGAACTATACATTTTTAAATAGCATCATAATTTCAAATTTTAGGGCATTGCTATACAAAGCAAGAAATGTGCCATGTGTCGTATGGAAATACCTCATGATTATTTTGATCATCCAGATTTGATAGAAAAATTATCACTTGAAGAAATAAGTTCTGATGATGATACTGAAAAGTTTCAATGGTATTATGAAGGAAGAAATGGTATAGTTACTTTTTTTACTTTTTTAATCTATTATTTTGAAAATTTTTTTCAATTTGTATTTGCATTATGCTATGTTATTATCTTTTATATAAAATCCATCATATATGTATTTTGTTTTTATTACATAAAAATAATTTTTTCTCACATTGCAATTTTTTTTTCATTTTGGTAAAAGGTAGAATAGAATTAAAAGTAGAAATACAATAAATTTAATTTTTTATTATTTTAGGATGGTGGAAATATGATGAAAGGAGCAATATAGATTTAGAAAATTCTTTCAATTCTGGCGAGACAGAATGCTTGCTATTACTAGCAGGCACTATATATTGTGTAGATTTTCACAATATGATACAGATCCGTCGTAGTGACCCAACAAAACGACGCAAAGTAAAAAGAGATATACCCACCTTACCTTCCAAAGGTGCTATATTCCATCATAATAATTATTTCATTATTTTTAATATATCTAGTATTATTTTGCTGTAACATATAATTTGAATGAATGAAATATAAGTTTTTAAAAATATAATTTAATAGTAGTACTTTATCCATAGGAATTGCAGGAATAAAAAATATAGATCCAAGTCATAGAGAAGTGTCAGACACTACAAATGATTTAAATACAGACAGTCACGAAAGCGAAGAGAATATTCAAAGAGACGATCTCAATTTAGTTCTTTCGCCTCATGAGAGATCAATTGAGGATCTTACTGACAATCTAAGGTAACAGGCTTTTTCTGAAAACAGTTGACAACTTATAACCAAGTTGTTAATCCTTTTCACTTGTGGCAGCCACTGCCACAACACATATATATTTCTCGTAGTCCATGTACAGAAACACAGTATATCTACATCTCAACATACAAACATTTGGAAGGGCCTTCTTCCTACTTGCTATAACATTGCTAGTTGCAATTTTTCTTGCATTCATTGTTATGTTAGTATCAAGTATTTTAATAAAGATGTTTTTTTTTTTCAGAAACATCAATTTGCATTCAGAAGATGTATTAATTACAAGTCCAGATGAATCACCACTCTCAGATACATGACTGCTATTGTAACATTACAAATGTTTTAATCTATATCTATACTAATAATAAAATTCTAGAGGGTCGATGTCTGTACATGGAAGATATATGAAAAAAAATCTTACTGGGGGCCTTTACCAACGCAATAGAACCCAAAACAAAGATTTTTAGAATTCTTATCTGTTTGTCTGTTTGTCTGTTTGTCTGTTTATCTGTGCGTTTGTGCACGCTAATCTCAGAAACGGCTTATCCGATTTAGATGCGGTTTTCACTAATATATTGTGGTAAGCTTCACTTAACATTTAGGGTTTGTTTCATGTCAATCGGTTCATAAATAAAAAAGTTATGTCAATTTAAGGGTTCACGTCGAACATTATTTTGTACTTTTTACTAAATGCATGAAAGTACATACATATATACAGTACTTATATCAAAAAATACATTTTAAAATTTTTGTCTGTCAGTCTGTCTGCCTATCTGTTTGTTCCGACTAATCTTTAAAACGGCTAAACCAATTTTGATGGTACTTTTACTTGCAGTTAGCAAATGTTATAAGAAGTGACTTAGGCTTACTTCTATTTTAGATATTTTTAATCTATACATATAAAAAAAATTCTAACGGGTCGCTGTCTGTACATAAAAAATATATTAAAAAAAAAAACAAATTATTTGGGCCTTTACATACGCAATAGAACCCAAAACAATAATTGTTAGAATTTTTGTCTGTTTGTCTGTTTATCAGTGCGTTTGCGCCCACTAATCTCAGAAACGGCTTATCTGATTTAGATGTGGTTTTCATGATTATATTGCAGTAAGGTTCACTTAACATTTGGTGTTTATTTAATTTCAATCGATTCATAAAAAAAAGTTATGTCAATTTAAGGGTTCACGTCGAACAGTATTTTATGCTTTTCACTAAATGCATAAAAGTATATACATTACTTACATCAAAAAATCAATTTTTTAATTTTTTGTCTGTCAGTCTGTTTCTTACGACTAATCTCTGAAACAGCTGAATCAAATTTGATGGGACTTTCACAAGCAATTAGGGAATGTCCATTAATCACGTGAGGTCCAGAAAGGGAGAGGAGATGGAAGAAGAAATTCACGAAATATTACAAAGTCTAAAAAGTTCTTCAAAACATGACGTATTTAATGGCTAATATTATAAGGATTAACTTTAGCTACTTTTTTTAATATGTTTATTTTAATGAATAAGTAAAAAAGAGAATTACGCGATAACAAAATATTGTAGAAACCAATAAAATAGTGAACAATTTCCGATTTAAGAAGGGAAGGTATAAAAATAAATAAAATTGATGTCTGTTTGTAATTTTAAATAAATGCATATTAAAGTATACACGGTACTTACAACAAAATTACCAATCTTAAAATTTTTGTCTGTCTTTCTGTCACTCAATTTTTTTCGGCTAATATCTGAAACAGCTGGACCGATTTTGACGAAACTTTCACTGCTGAAAGCTAATGTAATAAGGAACAAAATTGAAACAAATGAAAAAGTGAACAACATCTAATTCAAATATGGAAGATATATGTATATTATATAAATATAATAATTTGGAAAATAATATATTTACTGGGTAATTTTTTTACTGGATATGATAGACCAAATCCGAAACTATAAACAATAGCGAAAAATAATTAAAGAAGTAACAGAGCCGATTTTAATAAAAACTAAAACTATTTCATTAGTTTTTTGAAAAATAAATTCTCCTAGCCAGAAACGAACACGTTGATTTTGGAAAAAATTAACATTCTGTATGATTGCATCATCTGATACTGTCACATATTATAAGAATCAACTTCAGAGAGGTATTATTATATAGTTAACTGCAACAAAAAGAAAGGGCAAATTTTTTACAGAATTCTATCAAATTCATACATTAATTAAATCTTTTGTAATTCTTCAAAAAAACGATCATACCTAAAAGTGAAATTTTTAAATTATAACGGGATGTTGTAACACTAATAGCGGGTGAGTACAATAGCCGAGTCCAGTGAAATGTAGATTTTCAATAAATTGATTCATCTTTTCAGGAATTATCTAAACCCACTTAGGTAACGGAGTAGGTGACGGGGACCAAAACAAACGTCACATTGTATCTACTTTGTATAGCTCACATAGAAAAAATAGACAAACTTAAAAGAAGTTACTGTGAGTTATTCATTTTATATATTTTTGATATTCTTTACACTTTTCCTTACTTTAGTAGGTGACTAGCATTTTGATGCAAATAAACGAAGCCGGGAGCCGTGATTTAACCCACATATTTGATATATATATTTAATATATATAGAATCGATTACTTAACTTCTAATTTATGTATAGATTTAATGTTATTTTGTTAAAAAATAAATCTTTTCCTAAAACTTTCCAAAAGTTGATTCTTACAAGTGACACTATTAGGTAGGTGGTGCAATAATACAGAATGTATTTTTTTTAATTAGTGGGTTTAATTCCAGGTCAGGAGAATCATGAAATTAAAAAAACTTATGATGCAGTTTTAGATTTCTTAAAATCGGACACGAGACTCCTTTAAGTATTTTTCGCGATTCTTTAAAGTTCCGGATATGGCCTATCAAGCCCAGTTAAAAAAGTCACCCGATATATATAATACAAGGAAAACCTCGGCGAGAATATACTGGTATACAGTCGAAATTTTAAAGACTAGCACAAAACACTTTTCTTCAACATTTATAGTGAAAACCGTGGAGGAATATCTGAATTAGAGTCTGCTTATAAATACAACCAGAAAGTTCCCAAATCCAAAGTAAGAAGCTCATTTCTTGAGCAGCACCGCAGACTATTATAACCTTGCATTGCAGGAGACATGCCAAGCATTCTGTAATCCACGCGAACGAAGTCGCGGGCATAGCTAGTTTAACTAATATGAATCCTTAAAGTAGTTAAAAAAAAAAAAAAATATATATATATATATATATATATATATATATATATATATATATATATATATATATATATATATATGTATAATTATGAATTTGTATATAATCAATTTATACTAGTTTTTATCTTACCAACATTAGGTTGATTGAAATAAAAATTATCCAAATGATACTATGTTTTATTCTGTATGAAATTAATTTAATGTACCTTCATGTATAGTTAAGATTAGAGAAGTTTTGTATACAAGTTAATAATGGTTAATAGAACTACAATTTTAGTTAAATATATACTATTAAAAAGTTATCATATATGTTGTTTTATTTTATTTCTAAAATTTTGTACCAACATAAGAACTTCAATTCAATTCTATTCCTTGGTCAATGGCTTTAGTTCATAAGAATTTTAAAGCTCAATTATAATCTATTGGGTTCCTATATAACAAAACATATTGAATTGTCTCAACAAAATAATTTACACCAGCAAACATTATGACACAATTATTTATATAATATAAAAGATTCATATTTACATCAATTATTTAGTTTGAGTAATTAAATTAAAGAAAGTTATCTAGTGAAAAATAATAAAACAGTATTTGCTTTCAATTATATATTTATTTGCTATTTAATTATCATTTACAACTTATTTAAAACCTATTGTCCATCTACATACTCATAATTATTATTACCACGGTCTTAACTTACTCTGGCTAGCATGAGTTAATATCCAAGTATTTAGAGGTTTTGGTTTTCTAGCCATTTGTTTATGTCTAGGATGAGCGGGGCATATAATATAAAGTCTTTCTTGCCTAGTTACAAAGTAGCAGGATTTGCAACGCCGTCTTACAAGACCTTTAACCTTGAAGCCACAGCTTTGATTTATTAGTGGTAGGTTTGTTGGAAGCAGTTTCTCCTTCGTTATATTTTGTAACATGCCAATATTAGATGATATCATGTTGAAACCCCTTGGGATGTGGGTCATCATCACCGTTGAGGCAAATGAAATAATTCTCTGCATGATTCCTGAAAATATTTATTGTTTTTAAAATTATGAGGTTATAAGATATAAATAAACTGTAAAGTATAACTAACCTTGCAATTAAGTTGTTACAATTATACTTTAATTTAAATTTTAACGTAATGAAGAGGGCCGTAAAGGTTGATATATTTTTAAAAATTAAAATTATTATTTATGTTTTTAGGTGGACATCATACTGGTATTCGAAAACATTGAATAAAATGATACTAAAATGTCAATTACCACTTGTCACTTTGTATCAGAGTATATGGCTAAGGCCGCGATTAGGTGTACTTTTTTTAAATTTTGTATGGTACTATTTTATACTATTCACTATTTCTTTTAAAATCACCATAAAATATTATAGTAAATAATGTTCTTTAAAATGACAAATAGATTGTTTGAGTAAAAAATAATAGGATCGATGATGTGATATTTTCATTCAATTTTATTCCTTATGTCACTGCCGTTTTCCGCAATTTTAGACTTTATTATTTAACTTAAAAAGTAAAAAATTATTTCAAAGTTGATTTTCCACAAATATAGATTTGACATTCGACAGTAATAGATGATGAATAGATAGATGAAAATATAATTTATATTTTTTTATAAAAGTAAAAATGCGTTTTTAATAAATAATGTTTTGTTGTTGGTAAACACGATGATTTTCAGGAACTGTTGTTGTTTATAGTGTGCGCGCATCGGAGTCACGTAGCAGAGAGCGAGCGCTGAAACCGGATCCCAATGGTAATAATGTCACAGAGTATCACTGTTACAAATGTCACAGACTATACAGTCACTTGACAGCCCATAAAACCTTACGCCGATTGAGCGCAAATATATGATAAAGAAACTATCTAATCAACGATTATAGAACAAACAATGTTTTAATTTTATTTTGTAAAATAATTCCGGTTATTGTAATTGATGTTACTTTAAGACCTATTCTATTTTAGTTTTCAATTCGCTTTAAAAAACCAAAGTCTCGAATGTAATAATTTGCCTTGTAAAACATAACTAATGTCACTAGAGTGTTTATACAAAAATGGTTTGCCTATATTTTACTTTCATACAAAGGAGAAGTGGTACCACCCCATTATTTATTTATGTAACCTTTTTTTTATATTGCCTCTTCAGCTTTTAGGAGCGATTCAGCGATGTCAGTAAGCCACAAAAAGTCGTCATTTATCTTATCTATATTTTTCGTTTAAAAGGCTGTTGGTTGCGATTTTGAACTCGCGTTTTAGCAATGTCCATTTTCGCATCATCCATTACAATTACTAAAACTGTAATTCCATGCGGTAGCCATAAATGTAACAGATATAACCTATACTGTTATTAGAATATATTTATTAAGAAAATAAAAAAAAATAAAAATAACATTTAGAAGTCGGTACTAAGTCAAACATTATCAGTAGGCGTCAAGTAAAACTTTTTACGTGTTACTTACTGGATCCGAAAATATTGGCGTAGTAGTAGTAATGTTTTTTTTTGGTTTTTAGTTTACTTGTTTTTCGAAGTTAGTTTATTTTTTTAAGTTTTATACTTTTAAGTATAAGGTAGTAAGACAATAGGAAGGGACAGTGTGTGATATACTTAAGTTTTAGTAACCTAATGTCTTATGATTATCTCCATTTAAATAATATTGCTTTTCCCAATGCAGGATTGTGACGACTTACTTTCTTAGCATATATAATTATATTGAAGTAATCGAATCGCAATCCATGAAATACTTGATATTAAGTAGTTCCAATGTTCAACTGTGGTCTTCAACATCAGTTCCATTTCACTAAATGTGGCTTTCCGACAGCAAATGCACGAGTTACTATGAAATATACCTAATTCGGTATAAGTGTTCCCCTAATTTTAAAGAGTTTCCACGATTCCACCGGGATCCCATCATCAGATCTTAACTTGATAACAGTGGGACCAATTTTAAGTGTATCCTTTCGAAGCGAGAATAATTTTAATATCGGTCCAAAATCGCAGGAGAAATCGGTGAACAAAAAATAACTGGTCAAGTGCGAGTAGGACTCGCGCATCGAGGGTTCCGTACAAACTTATAGAAATCTATATAAGACTAACCCATCTACGCCATTTGTGGTCTTCATCATCTGTTCCAACATAAGTTACTATCAAAAATACCTAAATCGGTATACGCTTGCCTATAATATTTGAGGAGTTCCCTCAATTTCTCCACGATCCCATCATCTGATCCTGACCTGAAGACAATGGGAATACCTTGGAAGTATACCTTTTCAAACAAAAAAAAAAATTTTGAACATCGGTACACAAATGGCGGCGTAACCGGCGAACAAACATAAAAAAAAAATTAAATACAAGGTCGAATTGAAAACACTCCTTTTTAAAAGTCACTTAAATATAATCAAATATTATGTAAATATGGATCACGTCCCAAAAACTATTTTGAAACTACTTAGGAGCACTTTAATTTAAAACACAATCATGGATGCAATCCATGGAAACACAAAATTTTATTTTAAATACTAATACACCTTATACTTTCAAAAAAGCAAAGTTATAGCGCGATTCAGGATACACTCAGCGCCATCTCTTGACAATTTCAATGAACTAACTTGTTGACTTTGACATTAACAACATAATTATATTTATAATAACTACAATCCACTACCCCTGCACTACGTTCGTAAAATATTTAGATTTACATTATCAATCAAAATATCAAAATATATATTAGTGTTGCCAAGACGAAAATAATTAGTCCTTAATTCGAACAAAACTAATTGTTTATTTATAAATAACTAATTATATTACTAATAACCAGAAGACTTACATGTGTAGATAAATAAGTAAATTAAATAACTCGATCAGTTTGAATTTAATTTTAAAATTTTCGTACTAAGTCAATACGAGTACTTAAATCATATCGCGTGAAGCTCTTATATTGAATGTTAATTACGTAATGACGTTATAAATCGACGATAAAACTTTTAAATGAAAAGTTTGTTTTATTATTTTTAGCGCATTTAAATAATAATTAAAATAAAAAAAAATATAAATCGAGCAGAATTATATCACAGTTAATGTCATAATGTTGTAATAGATGGCATTAGCTGTACGCTACATCGCGCTATCATTTTGTTAGCTGCGATATATACATTGCATTGCGTTGTTTATAAAGGTTTGCTGCTTTTTAATGTTTTCGTATTGATACAAATTTCTTCTTAGTGTTTCTAAAATTGTTTTTTTGACCATGGTCAACTTCTATGTTAATTTGTTACAAGTACATATAATTTTAATTCTAAGATTAATATATTTTCCGCTTGATCAATTTCCAACTTGATACATTTACGCGTTCCTGAGAAAAAGGTTGAAAGACAGACGTACAGACTGACAGACACATGAACAGAAATTTACAGTTTTCGGATTTTTTCCTTTATGTATACTAAAGGAGCTTGCTCCTGGCCAAATTTCATAATGCTTGGTCAATGGGAAGTACCCTATAGGTTTTGATCCCCTTGCGAAAACGTTAAAAACGCTATCATACTTAAAATATGTGATATAAATGACCGTATCTTTTGATTGCGTTAACTTAGAAGTTTGATTTTTTCACAGCTCTTAGTAATTACAACTCTGAGTACTTGACGTTGATAAAAATTTGTTACCTTAACGCGTTTCTAAGAAAAAGGTTGAAAGACAAACTTACAAACAGACAAACATACATATAAAAATTTACAGTTTTCAGATTTTTTTCTTTATTTGTACCATAAGATCTTACTTCTTGCCAAATTTCATCGTGCTAGGTCAATGGTAAGTACCCTATAGGTTTTGATTCCCTTGCGAAAACGCTAAAATGGTCAAAATATACGACATATTTTCCATTATCTTTTGATTGCGTTGACTTAGAACTTTAATATTTTCACGGCCGCATGTCATCGTAGACTTGAGTATATGATATTAATTTAAACATGATACGTCTATGCATTTCTGAGAAAAAAGGGTTGACATACCGACAGACAGACAGACAGACAGACAGACGGACAACAAAGTGATCCTATAAGGGTTCCGTTTTTCCTTTTAAGGTATGGAACCCTAAAAAACAGCCATATATAGAACCTCCTCCTTTTTTGAAGTTGGTTAATGTAGGTGGTAACAAAGGTCGTAGCTGGTACTTAAGAAACTAATTTGTAACAATAAACTTTAAAAGCCTACTTGAATAAAGTATATTTTGAATTAAAATAAATATTTGAAAATTTGAAACGGTGTTTTTATTTGCTAAAGATTTAATAACGGACTTTTTATACATTTAAAACGAATTATCTCTACCATAATAAATTTTTTTTATTAGGTGATAAATATAAAATTTAGTAAAAGAGTTTTATTTGAAATAGGTTTATAAAAATATTTGGTTACTGTTTATATCAGGAATACGTCAATCACTAAACAATGAAGTTATATCAGTGACGTAGTACTTATTATTATAAGTTTTTTAAATTAAAAAAAAAACAAGAGTTATAATATAAAAACTATGAAGTATAATGCACTTACATATCTAATCTATAGTAAACAATTCATGTGAACTGTTGACCTAACATTACTTAACGTATTTATAACGAGCTCAGAAGCGGCGGTGAACAGTCAGCAAGCGCTACAATTGAAATTAGGTAATATGTCTAACCCCGGGTCTAAAACCAGCGACAGAAAAGTGACGAAGACCATAGTCACGTCACCACATATATACAAACCAGTTGGACCTTACAGGTGAGGGTCATATTTTTTACAAGTTACATGTCATATTTTAATTTTAGATTTTTATAAAGCTACCATCAGTTGTTACAATTCGACCGTTACATTGGATGAAACTGTGTGTGAGTGACACTCTACATTTCGACCGAATTTTCAAACACCCTCACCCTTTTCCGGGGAGGGGGATTGATTAAAAATGGGCCAAAATTTTAGTTAGTATAATAAAGTGCCTTTTCAAATTTGGTCACTTTATTAGATTTAAATACCATGTGTTTATGTTCGACACCTTACTGAATATCAGTGAAAGTTAACCTTTAAATGCTTGGTTTTTTGCATGCCTTAGCGCGAACGCGCTAGCTATGTTCTGCTATCGCCTAAAAAGGAAGTTGAAAAAAAAAACAATCTATAAAAATAATCTAACCAGTAGATTCATAGAGGTTGCATTATTAGATCAAGGTTACGCAATCATGTCATCTTAATATTATAAAAAAGGTACGGTCGATTTTGAATCGATCAGACAAGTTAAAATTGCTCACGGCCTTTTGACAACAAGAAAAGAGCTAATGATCTTCAAACATCTCAACAAATCTACATAAATTATGATATTGAATTCGATCAGAAACTTTTCCGAAATATCTAATACTAGCATTCCGCTCGGGCTTTCACGTACAATGCGATTATATCATGCATTCCCATAGGCGCCGTACATTTTTTCGGTTTTAAAAGTATATTTTTACGTGATTTCAAAGGATGCAACTACATCACAGTAAGATTGGACCGATTTTCAATATTTTTTTGAATGAACTCGATATAATCATACAAAAATACAAATCTTTCCTCTTTATAATATTAGTATAGATTACATGACGGATCAAGAAAAAGACACATATATTATTATTTACACCAATACTTTTGTAATTTTTCAGTCAAGCTATTCTAGCAGATAAAACCCTTTATGTCTCCGGAGTGTTGGGGTTGGATCCTCAATCTCAGCTAGTGTGTGGTGGCGCTGAAGGTCAAACTCGGCAAGCATTGGCGAACTTAAAGCACGTATTAGAAGCGGGCGGTTCATCTCTCGAGGGGGTTGTAAAAACAACTATATTACTAAATAATATAGATGACTTCCAAGCTGTAAATCAAGTTTATGCACAATGTAAGTATAAAGAAGTAATTAATTTATATTAAGAAAGCTATAGAAATGTGTTGTAATTCGTAAGAATATTATCAATATATTTATAGTAACTATTACAGACAAGAAATGTTTGTTTACTGCTGCTTATAGCATGAGTACAGATTAAAAATTTAATTTCCAGATTCTCATAAGCAAAAAAATATGGCATTAAAAAAAACAAAGTTTATAAGTATTTTCCTTTAGAAAGTTATTTTTATTTCTAGAAATGGCATAACAGGAATAGAAATATTAACTAACAGGTGATAACGCCTTATGTTAAGTTGTCGCCGCCGTCCGTAAACATTTGTAACACCTGAAAAGACACAAATGCGTTGCTGGCTTAAAACGAAAAAAAATGATGGAGGGGAATAGGAATTTACGGACGGGATTTTTAGGAGGAGGCATCTGACTCTCACAATATAGGTGGTGGAGGCATCTAACTCTCACTCACCATATACTCACTCATAGGTGCGTTACCTATATTAGCTATTTCACGCCAATTATCTGTGAGAGTGTGGCACTCCTAACCCGAAAACAGTCTAAATATATAGTCTAAATTCTCAATGTATCATATGTACTTTTATGTTATCACTGGGGTTCTATTCTCTAGTTAATTGTTATCTGAATATATTTATGAGAGAGAGGATAAGTAATCTGTCTTAGAAAGAGTGAGGGTGCGTACTGGCGATAGGTATATAATAGTAACTAATTAATCCAAGGATCGTCCATGAGTCAAATTATAGGTATATTGGTTTATGTAGAACATACTACGCATCCATCCATCCACGAGATATGTTGATGAAAAGACAACGTGTTAATCTGATGTATAAGCTATATTACTCTAAAGTTAATATCTATTGTTTTTGCGTGAAAAAGAAACAAACATCTGTTCATCCATACATGCATTCGTGCTTACTAACTTTCGCAATATAAATAATTACTTTTTGTCTCTAACTATCTTATTAAATAGACTTTTTAATAAAAAAAACTTAGGTTATCACCATCAATTATTGTTAAAAAACGTTTAATTTTGAAGGCTTGATTTATTTGCCAATAACTGGTCAAGTGCGAGTAGGACTCGCGCACCGAGGGTTCCGTACGACTAACCCATCTACGCCATTTGTGGTCTTCATCATAGGTTCCAACATAAGTTACTATCAAAAATACCTAAATCGGTATAGGCTTGCCTATAATATTTGAGGAGTTCCCTCAATTTCTCCAGGATCCCATCATCTGATCCTGACCTGAAGACAATGGGACCACCTTGGAAGTATATCTTTTCAAACAAAAAAAAATTTGAAAATCGGTACACAAATAATCGGCGAACAAACATAAACAAAAATTAAATACAAGGTCGAATTGGAAACACTCCTTTTTTTTAGAAATCGCTTAAATATAATCAAATATTATGTAAATATGGATCACGTCCCAAAAACTATTTTGAAACTACTTAGGAGCACTTTAATTTAAAACACAATCCACGGAAAAACAAAATTTTATTTGAAGTACTAATACAGCTTATACTTTCAAAAAAGCAAAGTTATAGCGCGATTCAGGATACACCCAGCGCCATCTCTTGACAATTTCAATTGACACTTCAACTTGTTGACTTTGACATTAACAACATAATTATATTATATTTTATCCTCGTTTTATTTTTATTTATATTCTACTACACTCCACTACCCCATGCACTACGTTCGTAAAATATTTAGATTTACATTATCAATCAAAATATCAAAATATATATTAGTGTTACCAAGACGAAAATAATTAGTCCTTAATTCGAACAAAACTAATTGTTTATTTATAAATAACTAATTATATTACTAATAACCAGAAGACGTATATGTGTAGATAAATAAGTAAATTAAATAACTCGATCTGTTTGAATTTAATTTTAAAATTTTCGTACTAATTCAATACGAGTACTTAAATCAAATCGCGTGAAGCTCTTATATTGAATGTTAATTCCGTAATGATGTTATAAATCGACGATAAAACTTTTAAATGAAAAGTTTATTTTATTATTTTTAGCGCGTTTAAATAATAATTAAAATAAAAAAAAATATTAATCGAGCAGAATTATGTCACAGTTAATGTCATAATGTTGTAATAGATGGCATTAGCTGTACGCTACATCGCGCTATCATTTTGTTAGCTGCGATATATACATTGCATTGCGTTGTTTATAAAGGTTTGCTGCTTTTTAATGTTTTCGTATTGATACAAATTTCTTCTCAGTGTTTGTAAAATTGTTTTTTTGACCATGGTCAACTTCTATGTTAATTTGTTACAAGTACATATAATTTTAATTCTAAAATTAATATATTTTCCGCTTGATCAATTTCCAACTTGATACGTTTACGCGTTCCTGAGAAAAAGGTTGAAAGACAGACGTACAGACTGACAGACACACGAACAGAAATTTACAATTTTCGGATTTTTTCCTTTATTTGTACCATAAGATCTTACTTCTTGCCAAATTTCATCGTGCTAGGTCAATGGGAAGTACCCTATAGGTTTTGATTCCCTTGCGAAAACGCTAAAATGGTCAAAATATACGACATATTTTCCATTATCTTTTGATTGCGTTGACTTAGAACTTTAACATTTTCACGGCCGCATGTCATCGTAGACTTGAGTATATGATATTAATTTCAACATGATACGTCTATGCATTTCTGAGAAAAAAGGGTTGACATCCCGACAGACAGACAGACAGACAGACAGACAGACAGACAGACAGACAGACAGACAGACAGACAGACGGACAACAAAGTGATCCTATAAGGGTTCCGTTTTTCCTTTTAAGGTACGGAACCCTAAAAAGGGACAGAAATAAGTATAATCTTTTAATAAAATATAATATTAACTTCAGATTTTACCAAAGACTACCCAGCACGTGCAACGTATCAAGTTGCCAAGCTGCCTCTCGGCGCAGCAGTGGAGATAGAAGCCATTGCTCTGAGCGGAGATCTGGTCATAGCGGAAGCGGGCCCCTGCCCCTGTGCTCGCATCTAACATTTGAACTTATAGAAAGTATAACTTTTGAAATACAAACAAATAAATTATAATTCTTATCGTTAACTTTTGTTTTATTTTTTATTACCTTTATTATACACATTATGGTACTATTTAAAATGTATTGTTTGATTAAGTATAAACAACTTGACATGTCGAAAAAATAACCCATGGACGTTTTTTTTTCGTGGTCTAATCAAAATAGTAGGTATAGTCAATTTTTATAATATTTTTTTTTCAATGTATTAGAAGAATTAGTGTAACGAAGTCTATTAAATATTATCGCAAGAAAAAGTTGATAAAACGAGCTTTGGATTCGCAAAGCGATCCGTATTACCAGAGCCGAACTGCCGAACTTAAGGGAGGGGATTACTTTACAAAAAATTTCTTTAAAAACAATGAAAATTTTTTTTTTACTTGTTTATCTTCACATGCATTGAATAGTATAGTATTATACTGTCATACTACAAAAGACGCATTAAAACCATGTTGAACACGTGTCTAGCTAAACAGTGTTTAAGATTTAAACATTGCTTAAAATATTATCTAAATTGCTTAACAGCGAATAAACTCATAAAAAAACTTATTGATAAAATGTTATACCTTACATTTGACAACAAAAATAGGTTTTAAACATCTATAAAACTCACTTAAACGTATATTAATCTATGTCTAAAGCATGTTTAACTCAAAACTGTCTTAGACGCGCGTTTAACGTCTGTTTCAATCTTTTGTTGTAAGGCAGATAGTGTTTAAGATTTAAACATTGCTTAAAATATTATCTAAATTGCTTAACAGCGAATAAACTCATAAAAAACTTATTGATAAAATGTTATACGTTACATTTGACAGCAAAAATAGGTTTTAAACATCTATTAAACTCACTTAAACATATATTAATCTATGTCTAAAGCATGTTTAACTCAAAACTGTCTTAGCCGCGCGTTTAACGTGTGTTTAAATCTTTTGTAGTAAGGCAGATAATGTTTACTTTCATCTGTTAAACATCGATATATCCAAAAGCACTGATTAGACGTTTCCATTTTCTACCAATAAAATGTTTTATTTTATTCGGAAAATAATTTATCGCCTTCACTCCCGACTTACGTTTAGACAATTTTTACTATTTGTACTTACTTCTAAATTTGAGCTATTATTACATTAGGTTTGTCGCTTGTACCTTCGTACGAAGGCCTCTAGGCCATCTCGGCTCGTACGACTTTTGTACTCGTACCTAGAGGTTAGAACATGTCGATCTCAATCAAATTAATGATGATCGCGGGTTCAAACGCCGGCTAGCACTGCCGAGTCGGAGGTGAAGGAAAGCATCCAGAGGAAACCTGCATATGAATTTAGCAATGGGACATTTACAGTCAGTTGCTTTATTTAATGTAATGTATGCATTACTGTTTTTATGATGTAGGTAACTAAAACAAAAATTATTACAAATAAGTTTTTCGGATTTTCAACTGAAATTGTAATAAATAGGGATGTATATAAAACTAAAATTTATAAAAACTCGTAGAAACCTACGATTGCCAAATATTATTCAGATTTTTTATGATGTGACTTAGTAACCGAAAAACGAAATATGCGCAGAATTTACTGAAATTTACTTACTATTTATATTATAAGCGACATAAAAAAATCGTGTTATTTTATCAACAAAATTGTGATAGACATTAGGTGTATGTAAAAATTAATATCAACATTTTGTTCGGTTCAGGTACCAAAAGTAGGTATAAACGCAATCACGCACACCCCAGAAATATTGTGTTGAGGCTTTTGCCCTCTACATGTATTTATAGTTTATTATTCTCATTTTATTAACTTATTACTTATTTAACGAATTAACATTTCATTGGTACAATGAGAATAGTTAAAGTAAAAAAGGCGAGGTTGCTGAAAAGAAAAACGTTCAAGGTATAAGTAGAATAATTGCGTCAAAGTGGAAGAATGCTTTACACTCGTTTAATTTGAAAAACGCAAAGGGGGTGCGAGGTCAACTGAGTGGGCAACCTCCTCCCATAACACTCGTAGTTGCGAACGATATAATCTCGTAGAGCGCGCAGTCGAGTTTAGTTCTTGTAGCCGAATAGTCAAAGGCTTGTCATTATAGTATTACAACAGGTCCCTAAGAAACGCATGGCAGATTTTTAGCACAGCTGTACACAATGGGCTGCACCAGCAGCGCTCCTAATATGGCTGACTCGAATACTACAGGTATAATTATAACATTACCAATAAAGTAACATATTTTTTTTATAAATTTTATAAAAATAGGTTTCTATAATGCACATAGTTCGCTCTGTTTCTTTTAGAAAATTATTTTGTTCTCAATGTTTAGACATAATAGGTGTTTAACGTTCTTTGTTGTTTCATTAGCCGTGCGAAATCGTGAACGTAAATGCCTGACTCAGGGTTGAACGTTTGTTTAGTATGTAGTTAGAGGTCAATGCTAAAAGTAGAATCAGAACTTTTTACTTTACCTACTTTTGTTATCTCTTAAGTTTTACAAATTAATATTAGTAAACAAATACAGTGCAACCTTAATATAACGTACCTCAATATAACGACTTCCTCGATTTAACAAATACTTCGTAATCCCCTTGAATTGTCCATAAGATTCAATATAAAATATACCTTTATATTGCGAACATTTTTTGAGCACAATCTCTTGATACCGAATTTTCAACTATCAAGAAAATTATTCATACCTCTAATAAACGAATTTTGTCAACCCAAAACCTTTATATAAAGTTCCTACCAATATAAACTCTAAACCTTATAGTATGTGATTCATGTCGCGACATGTTTCCTCTTTGTAACGAATTTTAGACCAACCTAACCTCAACGTAACAAACCTCATTTCACCGAATTACTTGATATAACGAATATTTTCTTGTTCCCTTCCGATTTGTTAAATCGAGGTTGCCCTGTACAAATATATTGGTATAGCGATGTTACCTCTTAGACATGGCCACAGCCTACCTTAGCAAACCCTCAGAAAATTCAATGGCAATTTTATTTAATCTAATCTCGATTAACTGTATTCTGTATATGTATGGATTCACCAATCTAAATTTAAAAGTGTAACTAAAAGTGAAAATATTTCAACACAAAAATCATATACATAAAAAATATGAAAAAAAATTGTTAACCTAACCTTTAATTGTAGGTACGTCAATGCATCTTATTTTTTAATCTATAATATGCAATAGAATAATCATTTGTCAATCAACCGCTGCGTCGTACAATCGTGCTGAGGAGAGCTTAAAAACCTCGGCGAAACGGTTCATATTTAGCAATTAAACAATTGTTTCGTAATTGCATTAACCTAACTATCCTTATATTTTACAACAAAATAAGCTTTCAAAAATTTTAATATTTTAACATGTACCTTTTTAATGAAGTATGTAGTCGATAACAAGGAAGGAGATGCTTCTATGTTCGACTGTATGTATTTTTTTTATGTTTGTTCGCAGATTTTTCCGCCGTTTGTGGACCGATTTTGAATTTTTTTTATAATACCTCCGTACTTAGTTTCTTTACTTTCGACTTCAAAATATTTATTATTTTTTTTACTTTTTAGTATATTGGTTTCGGTTTCGAAATCGGTTTGTTTTTATCAAAAAGTTTTTTTTCTTTTTAAATATTTAATGCATATTTCTTTTAGCATTTTTTTAATGAAGATATTAAATATTGTGATTAATGATTGCCGTGTAATGTTTTTTTTTATATCGTATATTATTATTTTCACTAATAGTTTGAGTCAAGGTGCCAAGTAAAAGAACGTCATTTATTTATTTTATTGCATATTTTATTGTACAATATATGTACTACTGAAAAAAGTGAGCATGCGCTGAGATGGTCTAGCGGTTGGAACACGTCGATCTCAACCGACGATCGCGGGTTCAAACCTCGTTTAGCAACGCTAAGTTTTCAAGTGCTAAATTTGTGTTTAAATTCATCTCGTGCTCGGCGCTGAAGAAAAACATCATGAGGAAACCTCCATGTGCCGGGAGAAATTCTGACACGTATGTATCTGCCAACCCGCAGTGGAGCAGTATGGTGGATTAAGCTCTAACCTTCTCCTTAATAGGAGAGGAGGCCTCTGCCTAGCCGTGGGGTACATACAGGCTTTACTTTATTTTTATGAGTACAACGGGTAAGATTAATCCTCAAAATACATTTTCTGCCAACTGAGCTTAGACGTGCAAGAAAGATGTAAAAAAAACTGGTCAAGTGCGAGTAGGACTCGCGCACCGAGGGTTCCGTATAAACTTATAGAAATCTATATAAGACTAACCCACCTACGCCATTTGTGGTCTTCATCATCAGTTCCATTTCACCAAAAGTGATTTTCTGAAGGTAAATACATAAGTTACTATCAAAATTACCTAAATCGGTATAGGTGTGCCTATAATATTTGAGAATTTCCCTCAATTTCTCCAAGATTTCATCATCAGATCCTGATCTGAAGACAATGGGACCTTGGAAGTATACCCTTTCAAACAAAAAAAAAATTTGAAAATCGGTCCACAAATGACAGCGTAATCGGCGAACAAACAAAATTAAAATATTAAAAAAAAACGCGGTCGAATTGAGAACACTCCTTTTTTTGAAGACGCTTAATAATAATCAATTATTATACACATATGAAAACGTCCCAAAAATTGTTTTACAACCACTTAGGAGCACATTAATATAAAACAAGATAAAAGGTGCAAATCATGGAAATATAATTATTCAATAAGTACTAAACACCTTATACTTTCAAAAAAGCAAAGTTATAACGCGATTCAGGATACACCCAGCGCCATCTCCTGACAACATCTTCCATGTACAGACGGCGACCCGTTAGAATTTTATTATTAGTATAGATTTGCCAACGCCAATTGGTTGTTAAGTAGCGTGGCAGATAAAGGCGTGTAAGTATTATATATTTTCAGCTGTAGGGTATTTACGAACTATTATACCTTACTTATTCATCGAATAATAAAAAGAAAAGTGCCAATAAGGCAATTTATTTGTAGGATTTTTTTTTATTTCATAGGAAAAAATCACATGTATTCACTGAATTCCTATTTTTATCTATACTAATAATAAAATTCTAGAGGGTCGCTGTCTGTACATGGAAAATATATGAAAAAAAAAATTACTGGGGGCCTTTACCAACGTAATAGAACCCAAAACAATGATTTTTAAAATTCTTATCTGTTTGTCTGTTTATCTGTGCGTTTGTGCACGCTAATCTCAGAAACGGCTTATCCGATTTAGATGCGGTTTTCACTAATATATTGTAGTAAGCTTCACTTAACATTTAGGGTTTGTTTTATGTCAATCGGTCCATAAATAAAAAAGTTATGTCAATTTAAGGAATCACGTTGAACATTTTTTTGGGCTTATCACTAAATGCATGAAAGTATATACAGTACTTACATCAAAAAATACATTTTTTAATTTTTTGTCTGACAATCTGTCTGTCTGTCTGTTTGTTCCGACTAATCTCTGAAACGGCTGAACCGATTTTGATTGTACTTTTACTTGCAGTTAGCAAATGTTATAAGGAGTGGCTTAGGCTTACTTCTATTTTAGATATTTTTTAATCTCTACATATAAAAAAACTTCTAACGGGTCGCTGTCTGTAAATGAAAAATATAATTGGGGGCCTTTACCTACGCTATAGAACTTTTGTCTGTTTATCTGTGCGTTTGTGTTCGCTCAGAAACGGCTTATCCGATTTAGATGTGGTTTTCATTAATATATTGCAGTAAGCTTCACTTAACATTTAGTGTTTGTTTCATTTCAATCTGTTCATAAATAAAAAACATATGTCAAGTTAAGGGTTCACGTCGAACATTATTTTGTACTTTTCACTAAATGCGTGAAATATATACAGTACTTACATCAAAAAATCCATTTTTTTTTTGTCTTACAGTCTGTTTCTTACGACTAATCTCTTACACAGCTGAATCAAATTTGATGGGACTTTCACTCGCAGTTAGAGGATGTCCATTAATCACGTGAGGCCCAGAGTAGAGAGAAGGGATGGAAGAAAAAAATCACGATATATCACAAAGTCTAAAATGTTCTTAAAAACGTTACGTGATTAATGGACAGCCCCTATGGATAATATTATGAGGATTAACTTGAGCTACTTTTATTAAAAAATATATTTATTTTAATGAAATTAATAAAAATGAAAATTACACGATAACAAAATATTGTAGAAACCAATAAAATGGTGAACAATTTCCGATTTGAGAAGGGAAGGTATACATCTATACAAATAAATAAGATTGATGTGTCTGCTGTAATTTTAAATTAATGCATATGAAAGTATACACGGTACTGACAGCAAAATTACCAATTTTAAAAATTTTGTCCGTCTATTTGTCACTCAATTTCTTTTGGCTAATATCTGAAACAGCTGGACCGATTTTGACGAAACTTTCACTAGCAGAAAGTCTAGATTGACTTTGATGAGGAACAAAATTGAAACCGTAGAAATAGTGAGCAATATCTGATTCAAATAGGGAAGATATATATTATATAAATATTATAATTTAAAAAAATAATATATTTACTGGGTATTTTTTTACTGGATATCATAGACCAAAATCCGAAACTATAGGCAATAGCGACAAATAATTAAAGGAGTCACAGTGCCGATTTTGATAAAAACTAAAAATATCATTAGTTTTTTGAAAAATAAGTTTTCCTAGCCAGAACGTGTTCGTACGTTGATTTCGCAAAAATTAACATTCTATATAATTGCATCATCTGATACTGTCACATATTATAAGAATAAACTTTAGGGAGGTAATAGTAAACAGTTAACTGCAACAAAAAGAAAAGGCTAATTTTTTACAAAATTCTATCAAATTCATACATTATTTGAATCTTTAGTAATTCTTCAAAAAAACGATCATACCTAAAAGTGAAATTTTAAAATTATAACGGGATGTTCTTACACTAATAGCGGGTGAGTACAATAGCCGAGTCAAGTGAAATGTAGATTTTGAATAAATTTATTAATCCTTTAAATAATTATCTTAACCTATCTAGGTAACTGAATAGGTGACGGGGACCAAAACAAACGTCACATTCTATCAACTTTGTATAGCTCACATAGAAAAAATAGACAAACATAAAATAAGTTACCGTGAGTTATTCATATTATATATTTTCGATTGTATTGTTCACACTCTTCCTTACTTTAGTAGGTGACTAGCATTTTGATGCAATCTATAAACAAATCGTTCGAAGTAATGCAGATTTTTTTTTCTAAACTTACCGGGACCCATGACTTAACCCACATATTTGATTATGTCTGTGTAGAATCGATTACTTAACTTCTAATTCATATATAGATTTAATGTTATTTTGTAAAAAAGTAAATCTTTTCCTTTAATTTGTCGCTTACTATTACTTTTCAAAAGTTGATTCTTACAGGTGACACTATTAGGAGGTGCAATAATACAGAATGTGTTTTTTTTTTTCAAAATTAGTGGGTTCTATATCTGGCCTGGAGAATCAAATCAAAAACAAATTAAAAACAAATTATGATGCAGTTTAGATTTCTCAAAATCGGGCACGAGACTCTATTAAGTATTTTTCGCGACTCCTTATAGTTCCGGATTTGGCTTAACAACCTCAGTTAAAAAGTCACCCGATATATAATATAAGGAGAACCTCGACGGGAACATACTGTTTTACAGTCGAAATTTTAAAGACTAGCACAAAACATTTTTCTTCAACATTTATTGTGAAAACCGTGGAGGAATACCGTATCTGAGTTAGTGTCTGCTTATAAATACTACCAGGAAGTTCCCAAATCCAAAGTAAAAAAGCTCCTTTCTTACGCAGCATCGCAGACTATTTTAACCTTGCTTTGCAGGAGACATGCCAAGCATTCTGTAATCCACGCGAACGAAGTCGCGGGCACAGCTAGTTTTTTATATACCTGATATACCTATATATTTATTCTAACAAAACTAGTTTTTGTATACAGCTTCGTAGTGTTGAGTGTAGAGTCTATAGACGGATGTAGTATAGCGTGAACGAAATAGCTTGTTAGCGGACGCTATGTACAAATAGTTACGTTATCAGCACGGGTTGTGCAGGCATGCCAACTACGACTATCAGCACGAAAAAGTTCAAATGTTGACTACTAAACTTAGGGGTTAACAAAACCGTTTAAAGTGAAGTAAGTAATCGGGTGAAATCGTCTATATTAGTATTTACCCTTGTTGCTATTGACTTTGTCGTTGTTGTTGACTAGGTATACTCGGTTATACGGTACGGTACGGTACATATACTAGGTTATTGTGCGTTCTCCTGGGATTCCCTTGTTATGTTATCTCTGGTGTTCTAGTCACTAGTTTACTTGTAATAATGAATATATTTGTGAAACTGAAGACGAGTGATCTATCCTAGAGAGAGGAACGGTGCGTACTGCCGATATATAATAATAGCTAACTGATCAACGAGCTACCATAGACAAAATACAGTATTATTTACTTTTATGATATATTTCTAACATCCCTCTTAAACGTATTTATTTTAATTCATTGTTTCAGATAATTCAAATGATGATAAAAATATAGAAAAAATGCATGAGACAAAAAACGATGAACTAACACATGACGATGTTGAAAATGAACAAAATAAAACTGTGCTTCCTATGTGTGATAATTTAGACGAAAATATACATTTATCTAGAAATAATTCCTGTATAAAAATTACTGATCAACAAGTGGAAAATGGTACGTAAACGCTATAGAGTCCGAATTTATTAGTAGTTGTGCGTATGATTTGTTATTTTGTTATGAATGGAATGTAAACATTGCAACTTTTAGTATATTAAAGGTGTTACACAAGTTAATCACTTTTATGCATTATTAAGCCTTCAATGTCTGCACAATTTGTCAGTGTATGTGTGTTATTTATTTCAATTACCTACATCGAAAAAACATTTTAATATACTCCACTTGAATTTATAAATTAAAAACTAGAATAAGTTAGAGTACGTTTGAAAATAGTATAACAAGTTAAAAAAAAACTAACGTGGGGTGACATTTAAATCGCTACTTACCTATGTAAATATGCAAGTATACCGTCCTCATTACCGCCGTAATCGTGCTTTTATAAATATTCTTCATGTTGCCGTAGGACTTCTTATATCTTTTTAAGCGTCACATTTATTATTACAATATTAAAAATACTCTTTAGGTAATATAAATTTTACTCTTTAGGTAGGTAAATTTTTTAAAGCAAATGATGCAATATAAAGCAAGTTGGTAGGAAATATACTTAAATATGTAGGATTATTTAAAACTAGGTGAACCGTGCTAATAATTCATATCGTTAATTAGATTCCTACATTATTTAACTAATTATGAGATGAGATATTCACTTAATTTTCGTCATCAAACATACAACGGTATGTTTGATGACGAAAATTAAGTAAAAAACACCCTTGAGATATGTATACATATATAGACTTACTCGGTAATTGATTTAAAAAATACAAAAAAAACTATTGTAATATGCAAAACTTTCACAAAAACGCTTAGTCACGTGATGATGACGTAAAACTATTGTATGCTCGGTAAATTAGACTTGCTATTTTCTGTTTTTAGTTTTTATAATAACTTTCTATCTTAATTCATATGATTATTGCTTAGTAAGCATTAATTTAAGTGCCCTGGTTTCCTTACGTACTTGTTCGAGCCTTGAAAATAGTTTTATCAATAACCAATAGCTTTATTTGAAATAGACTACTTTTATATAACTAAAATTGCATTTGTTACCATTCTAAATGATCCAAGTTTCTATTGTTGTATCTGGCCAACTTGTTTAATATAAGGTACGTTTGTCGAAATAAAAAACTTATTTATCTCAAAAATCATCATGCACTCTTATAAATTTCTCTTTATCACTTAATCACCGAATGCACTTGTCGTTTATTTAGGTGAACTGTACGTTAGGTCCAACATCTTCAGTCAAGGAATAAGATGACTATCTATAATACAGTAACACAAGCACACATTTCGTAATAAGCGAGGGTAAGTAAAGTCCACTACTAATAAGTATAAAAACTTTTATTATTACCTATTATCGTATCTTTAATCCCTAAATTATCAAAGTAATATTGTTTTTCAAACAAATCCGTTTTTACCACGCTACTAATACAACATATTAGTTCATAACCTAAATTATAGCAAAATCTTATACTTATATATAAACATTGTTTGGCTTTTCGGCTTTTAGTAAATTTGTTATTCAGATTTGACATATTACTTTTTTATATAGTAATTGCGCTGACCTTTTCAACTTCTTGTGAACTTACTGAGTAAAATGAATTTATAGTAAGTAAATATTTACTTACTCGTGTTTTAATACACGAATATAAGTATTATGTTAGTCATAACGAGACAGAAAATATTAATAAGTATGCCTACTTTAACCTTAAGAGACTGAATGTATAAAATATGAATAAGTATCTCGGTCCTTAGTACTGTATTTTATATTATTTAAACATAACATTTTTATTAAAAAATAGAGGCTCTGAAACATTATATTTTCACATCTTTGTTATTAAGAAACACCTATAAAATTAAAGTTTTTGAGTCTATGCACATTATATTAATAGGAATGTATGAATTTATATAATGACAAATTTTCAGTTGATCATATTCAGAACAACGAAGAGCAACATGAAAATTCTGAGCTTCGTACTGAATCACAAATTCAAAATGAACTACCATCACTAAAGGCAGTGGTAAATCAAGTAGTTTTAGAAAATATATTTCACAGTGTAGAAAATGTATCCACACTCCCTGACATCGATAATAGTACTGATGAAAATGCCGTAAAGACCGAAGAAAAACCTGATGACTCACATGAGATACTTGATAACGAAGAATCAAAAGAACAGAAGTAAGTAAGCAATAAAAATTAACGCTGTTAAAATTTTATATTTAAATTGATCTCTATATATAAAATACTTATATAATATATATACATAAGTATATGTATAATAATCCTAACTAAATGATAGATCAAGGCACAACTCAAACCACTGATGGTAGAGGCTTGAAATTTGGATGATGTAGGTATTCCTTACATGTTGTAGGCCTCCGATAATAAGAGATTTTTATAAAAACTACCTCTAAAGGGATAAAAAGGAGTAAAAATTTTTGTAAATAACATCTTATACTGTGTTCATTTTTACTTAAAACTTAGTACACATACTTCTTAATACTCATAATGAAATGTAACATATAAAACGTACAAATATCATATCCCTTGAGAATACGGTGGCAAAGTTCGTATGGAGAAAAAGTATTTCTTTCACAGATTTACCTTAAACTTAGCATAAAGATTCCTATGTTATATAAATAAATAAATACATACGTGTATTAAATGCCGTTAAAATTCGAAAGGGAAAAAAATTACCGGTATATCTATTCAGCTGAAATTTTGGCATCGTATTTCTATAACGACATGGAAATTAATGAAGGAAGGAATAAAGGGTATTTTCGATATATCAAACCTGAACAGATAAAAAGAAGTAAAATGTTTGTATTTAAAATGTATTCAACAAAATTTACCTACCAAATTCCAAACTATACGCAGACGACGCCGCAAGTAACTGCTAGTAATCAATATTCCTAATTAATTAAAACGACTTTATTAATTTTACAAGACTGGGTTAATATAGTTAGTGTTAGTCCTAGTTTTTAATAAAAAGAAGAAGAAAAAAACATTTTTTTTGTCTTTAGCGAACAGGAAGAAACTTTCGAAGAGTCGGTGAGTCCTAGTCAATCGGAGTGCAGTCGTGCGACCCGATGGGAAGCGCTAGCTGACATAGCTGCTGAACTACCGCCTTCGCTTGCTGTTGATCCTTTAACTGGGCAAATTTACTCTCTTGCTAAATAAATTAAATAAAAAATTAAAAATCAAAATATTTATTTAATTTTGCTGATGACTCAAAACAAAGAATTTTGACTTGTTAAAATAAAACAAAACTTACATATATGTAGTTCAGATAACTTAGATATAGGTACATAGGTATACGTTTAGGTTAAATGTTACCTAGGTATATATACAACATTAATAGCTTTCGTTCTTGAAATCAAAACATTCTAGGAGATAAGCTGTACCTGACCTTACGGTATTTTGCATGCTGGTATGTGTAAATGCTTTTATATCTACACAACGTCGCCATAGTTTATATGCAAATAAAGAAAAAGTGATATTCGCTTTCTTTGTTCTGTCGACGCCGCCGTGTTAAAGTGTATTTAAATTACATGGAATATAGAAGTACTTAACTATTAATTTGTTGTCAACCAAAACCCATTAACTAAAGAATTTAAGTGAATTGAATTAATTTTTCACCTTTATAAACTTTCACTCCTACCGTAGATGAGGTTTTGCATTTAGAATGAAGATAATATACCTACTTACTTACTTCAGTATGATATAATTGTCTGTTATTGCTTGTGTTCTAGTCTGTAGTTTATTTTATATACGAATTAATATATGAATAAGAGCGATGACGAGTAAGCTATTCTGATCAATGACTTTCCATACACAAAATGCGGTCTATATATTTTTATATGGATGTTGTTAAGCAATAATGTGTCAACCCATAAAAAGTGAAGTTTGGAGATATTGATGTATTCTGATAATGCATTTCGTATTTAACATCAGTCCTAAAATTTCAAGTTATCTGAACTAAATAAGTATGGAAGAAAGTTTCTTAATCTAAGGTTTTGAATATTGTAGTGTGTTCCATATTTTGAATTATGCAATAATCTTATATATTTGATAAACTTATTATTAGATAACACTCTTCACTAGCCCATCTGCTATTATTTCATTATACTTTTTATCAAAATAGAAAAGAAAAGGTGGATACACTATTTTTCAAACAGATTTATTAAGAATAGATTTGACGTCTTTAGACACCATTTTCTCAAAATTAAGTCCGTGTGGGTTGACAAAGTATTGCTTATCAGCGTCCATGTATTCCTAATAATATAGCACGTCACATAACCACTACAACAGCGGGTTTTGCTGCGTATGGCAGATCTTGCGGAACATGGATTTTGTATTCTTATGTAATTATACAGTCGTATTACTAAATACCTCAATCGTTCGTCAAACCGGCTTTAGTATTTTTACAGGTATATTTGGTATATCTATCCTCGCCGAATTGAATACAATGGACCCATGATTAGAGCGCGTTGACCTGTAACACGGACCTCGCGAATAATAATTTTAATAACATTCTTAAAAACTTATGCGGAAACTTACTAAGTTTCTATTATTTTAGTAATGCAGAAATTTCAATTCAATTTTCAATGCTGCCTCCAGGTCCTGCAAGAAGCAAACAGCTAAGGCAAGGTTTAAAAACATTCGCAGGATTGGCGAGAGACTATTAGGGTTTCCAACTGGAAGCCGTGCCTTTTGGTCTCTCGCCAATGCTGTCGAAAGTAACTTCTGCAAGTCTTCATTTCCATCTTTGCGCGAACCAGATGGGTCGCTGGCACATTCCGCAAGAGAGAAAGCCGATCTCCTGTGCACTCTCTTTGCGTCGAATTCAACTCTTGACGATGAGGGAAAAACACCGCCAACCATCCCCCGGTGTGAGCACACGATGCGTGAAATCCGCTTTACTCAAAGCGCTGTTCGTTGTGCTCTTCGTTCACTCGACGTTAAGAAGTCCTGTGGTCCTGATGGTATTCCTGCTATCGTGCTTAAGACGTCTGCTCCTGAATTGACTTCGGTTCTAACGCGCTTATTCTCACTCTCCTATACCACTGGTATAGTGCCGTCTTCGTGGAAAGTAGCAATTGTTCACCCTATTCCCAAGAAGGGTAACAGCACAGACCCATCCAACTACCGTCCTATTGCGATTACCTCCTTACTTTCTAAGGTGATGGAGCGCGTAATTAATACGCAACTCCTTGGTTACCTAGAAGATAACCGGCTTATCAGCGACCGACAATACGGGTTTCGTCGTGGTCGCAGTGCTGGCGATCTTCTAGTGTACCTTACACACCGCTGGGCAGCCGCACTTGAAAGTAAGGGGGAAGCTATGGCAGTTAGCCTAGACATCGCAAAGGCCTTTGATCGGGTCTGGCATAAAGCTCTTTTAGCGAACCAGTTTCCTTGATGGGCGGAGCATAAAGGTCGCTGTCGACGGAGTATGCTCGGATGCAATGCCCATTAACTCTGGAGTACCCCAAGGCTCAGTGCTATCACCTACACTGTTCATTCTGCATATTAACGACATGTTGCAAGCCAGCAATGTCCGTTGCTATGCAGATGACAGTACGGATGACGCTTTTTATACTGGCCGGGCTAATATTTCTCGGGCGGAAGTAGAAGAGCGAAGAATACAACTTGTGTCTGAAATCGAGGCTTCCCTGGAGCAGGTCTCCGTATGGGGAAGACGTAACCTTGTCCAATTTAACCCCTTGAAGACACAAGTCTGCGCGTTTACCCCTAAGAAATCCCCCTTTAATATAGCGCCGAGTTTTCAGAACACGACTCTAAACATCAGTAAGAGTATTGGGATCCTTGGTGTCGACATAACGAATGAGGTCCAATTTCGGGGTCACTTGGAGAGCAAAGCCAAACTGGCTGCAAAAAAACTTGGGGTTCTTAACAGGGCGAGGCGGTACTTCACATCAGGACATCGACTTCTGCTTTACAAAGCTCAGGTCCGTCCTCATGTGGAGTACTGTTCCCACCTTTGGGCAGGTGCCCCCCAATACCAGCTCCAACCACTTGACTCCATCCAACGCCGGGCAGTTCGCATTGTCGACGATCCCAATCTCACAGACGGTTTAGAACCTTTAAATGTACGGAGAGACGTTGGCTCTCTGAGTGTTTTCTACCGTCTGTACAACGGGGAGTGTTCTGACGAACTCTTTGACATGGTGCCACCGTCTTGCTTTTACCATCGCACCCTTCGCCTCAGGACTCGATATCATCCACACCACCTGGATGCATGGTCATCTTCCACAGTGCGGGCTTCACGGTCCTTTTTCCCGCGTACTTGCAAGCTGTGGAATGATCTTCCTCCTGAGGTTTTCCCTGAGCGCTATAATTTGGGGGTTATCAAGCGTCGAGTGTATAGACACCTTTTCACTAAAGGCCGGCAACGCACCCGCAACATCCCTGGTGTTGCAGATGTCCATGGGCGATAGTGACCACTTAACATCAGGTGGTACTGTCTGCTCGTTTGCCCCCCTATTATATATATATATATATAAATGTTTTGATTACAAAGCAAAAGACCTCGAATCTATACGATTTACTTGGTGACTCTTGGAGGAATCGTATCATACATTCCTGTGTAAATGACCCCCTATAATAAAGGGCCTATAGAAAATACAAACTGAGCTTTTGTTATGTATTTCAATAAGTATGTCGATACAAATTAGTGACAGCAAACCATTTACATTTTTAACTGTAATATTGTTTAATCATATAATTAGTGATTTGTCAATATTAAAAGAACTCTTACTGCAATTTCGCAGCAAAACATGTAAGTCGGGTACATACACATTATATATGGCTGGATATGTACTTTTAGTCTGCATGATTATTCTTAAGGATAGGAATATATCTCCTGTGCTGATAATTCGTTTTAGATGGGGGCGACTCAGCGTTCGTCCTAGAACCAAAAAAACTTCGCCCGCCATCGTCTACATGCGATACCTTGACCCATAAATTAATCAATTAAAATGTAAAGTATACTAGGTATAGACATATATATACACATATAGAAAAAATATAGGTACTAGAAATTAAGACAAAAATATATATTACGTGACTGATTTCAACTACCTGTGAATCCTTTTAATCACCTTCGAAAGGTGATTTTTATAGATAAAATGCAGAGAAAAAAAAACTTATACGAAACTAACTATAATTGAAGAAAATAAGTTGTGATAAGGGTTGTAAGTTCTGCCTGCCGAAAAGCAGACATTTAGTATGCATGCTTGCATTTGTTGGCATTGGTTTCCATGAAATTTAAATATGTTTTATATTCAAGTGTAAAATAATATTTACTAGGTACAATAATTTAATTAATAAATATTATAGAAATATAGTGTTGAACAAAATATAGTGTTCATTAATTACCATAACATATTTTTATTTTCCAATGTAATGTAAGATTTATGCTTTGCTAATGCTTTATAATCGATGAAATAAAACACTTTATTAATCTTAAACTATTTAATACTTCTGTGTGAAGCATTTTTTACTTTCATCATAGCAATACCATTATCACTGGTTGTACCACCAAACACAATCACACACAAAGTCGATTCTTTAAGGCTATTCCAAACACTTTCAATCCACTCATCCACTTTTTGTATTGTCTTTATGTCATCGGAAGACTCATCTAGTTTTATGTGACCCATAACCAAATTGTAGTCATCTACTGTTTCCGTTACTGTGCGAATAACATCTTCTATTCCATCAACGGTATTTAATTTCACCTTCTTTGCTTTATTTTTTTTCAACTGTGTACATAGACTGTCTTTAGCTTGAGTTAAAAATGTGTGATAATCACCAGTAATGTCATCACAGCCAACTACTAAAGATGTTTTTTTTTGTTCAATGATATGATTAAATATTGATAAAGCATACTGTGGTTGTGTACCTATTTTTAATATATTCCTTTTATATTTCTCCCTGTTCATGTGTACTGCATCTCCAAATTCAATGTTTTTGCTAAGCTTCAGCTGAACTAGTTTTAAAGAAGCGAGCGAATCCTCCACAGAACAATGACCATTCCTCCCATTTTGAATGTCTTCATGCAAAAACTCTCTTGCAAGTGTTTTGAGCTTAGGTTTCCTAGTCCTTTCACCAGTGAAATTATAAATCATACTTGTATCTATAATATATGGATGCATCATTTTCAAAGCATGCAAATCTATATTTAAAGACTGACCAACTAGAATAGCATCAGCAGGTAACAGCATCCTTAATTCTTTTTGAACATCTTCTAATCTTTTAGTAACATTGTCTAATAATATTTTTGTAATACCAGAATACCTTGTTAAATAATCAGTAATATTATTGTAAGGTTTCACTAAAGATTCATAGACTGTTTCATATTTTTCATTAACCACAGACACTCGAGTTAGCTCCGACCCCGCATTGGTAATACACATTTCACAGTCTAGACCAAACATTGGAGATGATGGTGTTACAGGTTTATATTCATCTTTAGACAATACATAATCTGCATATGCATTTTTCAACTTTCCCTTTAATGGAACTGGATAATTTTCTTCAATTAGTTGCCAAGCTGATAATATAAGTTGAGTCCTTGGAAATTTTTCATCCTGAGATATGTTTTCCAAATTTTCAGATATTTCATCTCTTATAGGAAATACGGCTTTCATCATTATCATTAGATCTTTCCTTACTTCCAAAGCTAAGTTCATACTACCATATTGTTGTATTATACTTTCCTTATCAGTCTCAGAAAGTGGTACTAATGCGAGCTCTTTAACTAAAGATCCATTATAAACTGAAGGTGTAAGAACTTCTACAACATTTTCAAATATCTTTTTAGTTGTGAGCATTGTGTCTTGATATTTTTCCCAATGTTCAATAGATAACCCTTCAATTATAAGGCATGTGGTTTGAGTTATGTTATTACATTTGTCTAATACATACCAGCGTGGCGGTTGGGTTAAATTAAGATTTCCTAATAATGAGTGTAAAAGTAAATGTTGTATATCAGTAAGCAACAAGGGTACTCTGCTATCTGAAGGTGTAGAAATTTCTGCAGTTTCTCCAGTGACTTTCAGGCGGAAGCTGGGAACGGGCTTCTTACGAATCCCGACTCTTTTTTTTTCAGTCGGTGGACATACAATTGTATTTTCATTGTCTGCTGTTTCATTTTGACCTGTACAAATTGAAATTAATGTTAATTAAAATAAAAACACGTTCAATTAAAAATAAAAATCAATTGTTATTCATTAAATTTCAATCAATTCTTTGGTTAATGGCTTATATATATTTATATTTTTAAAAACTTACATCCATTTCTTGTACGACGTTTCTTACTGACTGGTTCATCTGAATTATTATTTGTATTCATTATAAAATAATTTTCTGATTATGTACACATATGAAACGAAATAATTATAATAATGTATGGAGTTAAGAAGTATTGTATATTTTCAATTTGACCCACATTGCTAGTTCCACATTTCTAAACTTCAAACTTCACTTGTCAACAGCACTGACAAGTTTTATAATAATATCTAAGCTATATACACTCTCCACACATAACTACTTTATTTTAAAGGAACCACGCGGCGACTCGCTTTTAAATTTTTTGTATCCAAATACCTAAAAAAATTATTTCGATGATTCATATCTGCCAGACGTATCATGTTTAGAAAATGATATTTAGTCTTTGTAAATATATTAAAAATGTACAGAATAAGTAAAACTAATAAGTAAAACGAAATTAATTTACAAAATACTTTCTATTATTTTTTTTTACTTTAAACCGGATAGACTTTAGGATCGAATAGTCATCGGATATCTGTTTCCTCAAAAATAAGCTTATACGAAGAAGCGTTTTCGGATTTGAATAAAATGAAAATTCACATTATGGACATTTGACATTTCCATTACACAGATACGTGATCAATGGAATAAGAAAATTAGAAAATTTTCAATGTTACTTCTAATAATAAGTGCCGGATTAACTATTTCTCCCTTAGGCCATGTAACCCTTTGGGCCCTTTTACCCAATAATAAATGAATTGACGCTTAGACCATTAAGCATTTGGACGCGTAACGCGCACAATTGTATGAACAAAACTTTCAGCATATTTGACGGGGGGCGAGGAAGTCAATAATTGATATTACTGCACACATCTCAAAATTATTTTACAACATTACGAACACGAGTAAAAAGAAAACATTAACACTAGTAAATAATATGCGCACTAATATATCAAACACGTTATGCATACAAGAATTGTATACTACAAACATAAAAACGACAGGTTTTGTTTATTAGGAATGAGACTTTTTTTATTCCTCAAAATATGTTATCTATATTACATTAGAAAAATTTTATACAAGAATCTATCGATATTTCTGGGATTTGTTGGGAAACTTTTTACATAATAAAATATTATTTGGTAACAAATATTTATTAAAGAGTGTTTAAGAGTGTCCAATAGTAACTATATATGTTTAAAATATTAAATAGAAGATCACAAAATAGAGGAACCTGTATATTTTTTATTAATTTTTATTTAGTTTTTCACATGACAAAATTTTAAAAAAAAATGGTACAAGTCATGGCCGCATAGAAAAGCGTTATGATAGCAAGAAAGCTAATAGTTTTTTTTTCCTTTAATATAGTCACTAATACTGACACTCGTGGTACCGGTACACTAATCGCTAGTACCGGCGCCGATGTTGCAATAAAACCCGACATGATATAACCAAAATCACTATGGCTGAGAAATTAATCTACCGCGTGGATTCCTATTATTTAGATACCATTTTTGGCTTATACATTATTTTTTTTTAGATTCTCTGTTCAAAGTAGAACACATGGTAAAGATCTAAAAAAATGAAACAAAGAAAAAATTATGTTAGAATTATTTATTTTAATTTATTTTTAATATTGTTGGTTGTTATGTTACGTTGTTGACTTCACTTTTAGAGTTAATAAAAGAATCTTGCTATAATTATACTTTATTATTAGTTTTTTTTCCTTTGATATAGCTAAGCTAAATATAATTTTAATATTATTTCAGTTTTTTCTTTATTTTATTTATTCCAAATTTATATTTCACACATTAACAAATTAACACATTCGAATAGTTTATTTTACAAACAATTTAGAAATTAAAATATAATGGATCTTAAAGTTACATCAATTACAAGAACCGGAAATATTTTCTTTACTAATAAAATTAAAATATTATTTAAAAATACAAATTATATTTTTATTGACACCTATTTGCATTCAACATTGTGACAGCACTATTCTAAACTAAATAATACTGTCGATACATTTGTAAAAATAAACTTTTAAATATTTTTTTACTTTGTTAGTTAAATAATAAAGTCTAAAATTATGAAAAACGGTAGTGACATAAGGAATTAAATTGTATGAAAATATCACAATGCCGATTTGATTATTTTTTACTCAAACAATCTATTTGTCATGTTCAAAAACATTATTTACGATAATATTTTATGGTTATTTTAATATAAGTAATGAATTAATTATGTCTGAAATGTAACTTCCTCTTTTTGAAGATTAGATGTGTTTGATCTCTTTTGGCGATGGTTAACTGTGCAGGTAGGATTTCTTTACGGAGTTCCGTACACAATGAAAACGATTTTGATATTGTTGAAAATCGATTCCCGAGTAAGTTTTATAAACGCGTTAGATCATTTCATTATAAGACTTGCTGGAGGGGAAATGCCTTGTAAGGTGCGTCCCAATGCTTAATGGTCTAAGAATTAACGAGAACTTGTAACAGACTAAAAAAAGTAACAGAGTGGAAGCGTTATAATGGGCACACTTTACCATAGGAGAAAATATTGTTATTTTTTTTTAGCAGCTCCTTAGAACAGTAGAAATTTAGGTCTCTAAAAAAACTTTCTAAACTCCACAAAAACAGCTTATCGCTTAATAACTTTATATTTAAATATATGTTAAACATTATTTTCTTTTAATTTATATGAGTTTGCCTTTTACAAACTTAAGTCTACTTCAAATACTTATACCTGAAAAACACTATTTTTTACTTACTAACTTACTTTGTAAAATCGCCTTTGGGATATGAAGAAAACTAAATCATGAAACTGTATAGTCACAGAGTTGCGCTTTTTCTAACAAAAATATGTTAACTAACAGAATTATAACATTTATTACTTACAGGTAGAAAGTTTCCCTTTAAATAAGAAAATTACTATATAAAAACACAACACCATCACAAGAGTGACATTAAATGGGACCATTTGTTTAAATTTTTATAATTTAAAATTTAATGATTATTGAATGCTTTTTTAGTTTTAATAACTTATGTACATATCTTTATCAAATTGATTATATAAAAAATAATATTTACCATTAACAAAATATGAAATAAAAAGTCACTGTAACCTCCACACGGCTATTTAAACTTTAGTTCAAAATAGTACTATGGATAAAATGAAAATGGTTCACCTGGACTTGGCTTTTATAAGTTATCAACTTCAGCAATTCTTATAGTCTCATTTTCTATCTGTATATTTATATTTTCACTGAACTATCTTCATTTATTATTCTATATAAATGAACCTTAGACGATTAAGCAATGAAGTTATAATAACAGTAATTTACATTGTCTAAACTTTATGGATTTAATTTCGATATAATAAAAAAAAAAATAGAAAGTAGTTATTTCAATCTTAATTTTATTTTAATTGTTTTAGCTATTGTTATTTTATAATTAAATTAAAAACATTATTTGGGCTGAATGACTAAATACTGTGATTTTAATAAATAAAAAACAACAAGGACATCCGCGGTCCGCCATACTAAATACTAAAAATAATGACGAAGAGTATTATGTAAACTCATGTTTTCTCCCTTACTCTCGTTGTACTCGTATCCCACTAGCGCCACAATAATATTACGTTCGTATTCATAACGTGAATAAACATTCATTTGCTTCGCTACAGCTACTTTTTCTTGCTGATTCGGTGAATTTATATTGTATCGGAGCAATATAAAATGGATTCTTTACGTGAACAAGTTATGATTAATCAATTCGTACTTGCTGCTGGATGTGCACGAGAACAAGCTAAACAGTTACTCCAAGCTGCACATTGGCAATTTGAGGTAAATTTGTGAAATACATGTAAACAAACAATAAAATCATGAAATGGCTGCTACTACTTTAAATTTTATAACAAATACAAAGCTCTATTTAAGTGATAGCAAAATTAAACACTTCGTGCGTACAATTCTCATTTAAATAGTGAGTTGCCTTAGTAGGACAATTATACGATCATTTACCTTGACCGTATCTAGAACATATAGGTATATATTGATAGTATGACAAAACGAGCTAGTTTGTAAATAAATTGACAATAACATTGATGACACATATACAAGTATTATAGATTTTATTTATTTTTATTAGTTTCAATGAAATATAACATAAAGCATATTATGCATAGTTTAATAATAATTAACCTTTAACTTATTTTATCTGAGAATCTGCATTGCAGCAATCCATTAAATTACCCACACAGTTTTTTGCTAGAAAGGATTATGCCCAACAATGGGGCATTGAGAGGTTGTAAAGTAGATTTTATTAAAAAACTTGTTTATTTAAATTGTTATTATCATTGCAATGAATACATTATACAACTTATCTTGTATATAATCTAAAATTCTGTTGTGAATCAAACAAATGATGTAAGGTTGATCATAAAGTTTCATGTGTTTTTACTGTGTTACAACTAACACAAGAAGGCTCAAATCTGCACCATTTACGTAGTAAGTCCTAGCTATTATTTAAAACCAATAGTTTTAAAATTTGGTGTCAAAGCAAAAATTAAAATGAATCTTGACTCATATCTTTAAAAAAATTAACCTATCCTATTTTTATTAATATTTACATCTAAATTGCTTTATTGATTTTAATGGAATTTACCAAAGAGTAACTTTGAACCATAGAAAAGGATATAGGTAACTTAAAAATCAGTTAATAATCAGCTTATCATTTCATTTGAACTCGTACTTCACCTTTTTGTTCTATTGAAACTTAAAATATCTTAAACTTTACTGCCTTACATATATCAGATGAAATAAAACCATGTGTAACATGTGTCTAACTAACAGTGTATTAAACAATTAAACATATTAAACATTGCTGAAAATCTTGTCTTAATTGCTTTACTGCAAGTAAAATCATAAAAACAGTGTTAATGTCACATGTTACATTTAAAATTACACATTAATATAACATACATGTTAATGTTAAACTCAAATAAGCATTGTTTATACATAATTAAACAATGTCTAAAGCATGTTTAACTTAAAAATATCTTTAGATGAAGATTTGTGGTATAGTCTTAACATTATATTAGACAAAACCTACACAGAAATTTTTTGGTATTTTATATCATTTATATTTTTATAAATTTAATATAGTAAAAACATATTTAGTATTATTTTTAAATTTAATTTTTTTATAAATAATATCATCCACATTATTTTTTATGTCAATATTATTTAGAAAAATGTTAATAGCTCTTACTTGATTTTTGTATAGAATAGAATGTATATAGATAATAAACCTTTAATTATAAAAAATAGACGTAGAGAATATTGTTGTTTAGTTTACCATTATAATCTCGCAAATTAGTGTCATTTGATAAAAAGTTTTTGTATTTCAAGAAAATTAACCATATGTCCATATTATAAATATAAAAGTAATTATTCATCTATCTGTGTGATTCTTTGTTACCTTTTCACGCCTTGGTATAAACATAGATAGGACCTTGGACATAGGCTACTTTATATTGCATATATAAAATTTGTGGGGGGTGAAATAGAGCACTTTGTGCAGACAAAATTGCAGGCACCAACTAGTTGTAGCAAAACACAACATAAACATGAATAATTGCAATTTCAAACTTTTATACCAGTGTAACTGCAAACCACAGCGAGTTTCTTAATATTTTAACTTTTACCGAAGTAGGGATTCGTAAATTCTCCCAATTATTGTTTAATGAGTCATCACCATCAGTGATATTAATAACACAAATGACGCTGACGGCTTTCAATATAAATTACTTTACTATAATGTGAATATTGTACTTTGTTTTAAGGATGTTATGTACAACTCTTAGGCAAGATCTATACTTGTAAGTTTTAGTCTCGTTACTGATATAACGCTACTCTGTAACATGGTAGCAGATATCTAGTTAATCTTACATAAGCTGTGAGTATCAAAAATTAGTCACTAAAAGTAAAGAAGATGGTAAATTATTTGAGGTAAAAGCAGAGATGTAAATCTTTCTGAAAGTCTGTAAGTAAAACTTACAACTGTAATTTGCACCTCATATAGAGAATTAGTTTATTCATAATTTAATAATGTGTTATAAATGTACTTGTATGATTTGGGTGTAAAATAAAAATTATATTTTACAGACAGCACTGTCAATATTCTTTCAAGAGGTTGCAATCCCATCTGGAGCAAATGGCATTGCAGCACCACATTATCATCAGGTATTTTTATTTTTGTTATATAATGGAATTTGTATAATAACAACTACCTCTTTAAACATAATATTATCAAGCAGTTAAGACTCTACATCCCAATCTTATATACCATGCCGCCTCATACAATGTTAAACTAGATCTGCTCCCCCACCCTCTATTGGATTCAAAATGAGAAATAACACAAATGATGAAAATATAAATAAACATGTTCATTTTTATTTAGATTAGTCATCTAGGTAGGTATCTAGGTAGTAGGTGATCCAGTAACAAAGAAAATACAATAATTGAGAACATTGTGGCTGAATTCAATTGCACCTGATTTAAAATCAAAATTTGAATAATATATAAAAATATATAAAATTTCTTCTTTATAACTGAAGTCACCGCGCCCTTTTTCACCACTCAAATCACCTAATACCCCTCAAGAGCGGCTTGCCCCGCTAGCTAGAAATCCATATTCTAGATCTAAAAGGTATCAAAGATTAAAGCAAGGTATCAATAATTATTATCCAATCAAAAAAAAAATCTATCTGAAATAGTAACCGAACCTTCGATCTTGATCCTAGTTTTGGCTGAAATCGAAACTTCGTGTGGTACATTAACTTTTAAGTATATTAGTAAATATTTATAGTATGATAAAAAGTCTGTTAACGCTTTAATTATATATTGTTTAGATACAGATTCGCCATACAATGTTTATCATTTTTGTGTGTTATTTTGGCAACCTGATACTAGCGCCATCTATATTTAGGTGCGTGTAAAGGGTTGTCAGCCTATAACATAAGCATTAATACATTAACAATATATTTAATTAAAAAATATATATTGTACTGTATAGTTTTTTTTTATATTTAAACTTCAACTATTTATTTTAATACCATAGGCAGCAGCACAAACCAATAGGAATGTAATGCAACTCTATTTGGCATTCATAAATTTCAAAAAGTGAATTAAACAACTTATGTATATAAAAGCATAATACTCGTTGCTGGAATTTAATCTCCTTAGTATCTGTTATCTGAATAGTTTCTGCAAAATTTAACTGCACAAGTCGCTATATTTTTTATTATTTTGGCGAAGTAAAAACTCATCTTTACTAGTTGGCATGCTATATGTTCTTTATAACAGCGGTTTTCTGAGAATGCAGAAATTTCACTACGTCTGCATTTTTGACATTCGAAAATGGCGACATAGAAGGGTTAACAATACAAGCATTATAAAACATAAACAGACTTCAAAAGCAATGCACGTAATTTTTTTTACTTGAATGTCATACTTATTCCACTTATTTTGATTTGAATCTTCATTCTTTATTCAGGCTAATATTAAAATTTTAAGTTTAAAAAAAACTCTGCTGACAATCACGTTCACTCAACGGAAGTTTTCCGGATAACGCGCGATAATTCACGAATAGGGTTTTTCGGTGGGGCCGATTCAGTCGATAATTGACCATAACTGACACACACCGAGATGAAACCTTCGCTTTGTTCTTATTTATAAAAAATTCTTTCTATAAATTTCAGCAATTGATGACACCATGTAACACTCCAGCAACACCACCAAATTTCCCCGATGCTCTTGCAGCATTTTCAAGGTTATCAACGACAGGTAGTCCAAGTAATGCAGGTGGGGGAGGCGTAAGTGGAATGGCGCCGCCTGTATCCCCTCTCGCCACACACCCCCCACCGTCGCAAATGCAGATGAATGCTTTTGCCGGTAACCCAAATCCGCAAACAAATTTTGCCCCACTTTCCTGCTCAACTGCAGTGAGTATAGTCATTTGATTTTTTAAATAATATTTTAACACGAAAAACATTAAACAACGAACTGAATCTAATGTTAAATTCTTCTAAACGAAAACATTTATTTATAAATTACATAGATGATACTTTACATTGTAACTCTAATTAACGATGTACATTTCTTTCAGATTTGCAGAGAACATATGCCAAGATAAGTTGTATATTTAGGTTAGGATCATCTATAATTTATTTTTATAATGGTGCGCAATGTGAGCTGTGGATTTGTGAATATTATTTCTAATGCCCCTCTGCAGCTTCAGTTTGCTGGACAATATATGGGGTGATATAGTCAATCATGTTAAACATAAAATATTCTCACTGTTCATATAGTGGTTTCTAAAACAAAATGCACTATAGAATAATATTATTATATAACAGTTTTTGATACCTATAGAAATCTTTCACTGTGATTATAAAATTTGGTATCATGACTATGTAGTGGTAAAGTAATAATTATGGCTGTATGATAATTATGAAAGATGAAATTATTGTTGTTTTTTTTTTCGTTTAATGTTATATACTTTTCTATACACTATTTACTATGTAAGCTAATATCATTTTGAATATAAAAAATGTATTATATTCTGCAATATTATACAGCTTCGTAAAAGACAATATTATGGGAATAATTAAAGTGACTAATTAAGACAAAATGTTCACTGTCATTTTTTGCAACTTAATTCTTGTAATTAAAAATAAATAAGTAAAATCATTAAAATATGTTAATTTTCTATTTATACTTACCTGTCTGATAAAGGATATTCGAACGCGAAAATATTTGTTCCATCGTCGTTGTGGACAATTGTCGTATCAGTATTACTAGTGATTTTTATAGAAAACTTAAAGAAATACTAAGACATTTTATGGGTGAGACCATACGTCGTAAAGGATCGATCACATGACTTCGGAGCCACCCGGAACACTTTTCTCCGGTTCTCATTCTTACACCGTCCTGGCTCAGGTATACGATATACAATTAGTTCTTTACAATCGCCTGCAAGTAGGGAAGAACACGATCGTAAATCTAAAAATGAACGATATCACTCTCGGTGGTAATGTTGATACTGCCATAAGGCCTCTTTTTAGTGGAAGAAGAAGATATGCCTCCCTTCCTCCCAGTCGTATTTTGCAAACCGGGTCAACGAGAACTTTCTTCGTATAAAACGTAGCAAGCAAATGAGCTGACGAGACCTCTGATGTTAAGCGTCGTCGTCGTTCACTAGGGGAACTAAAAATGCGTTGCCAATCTATAAAGAAATATAAAAACCAGCCAACCAGCCAGCTAAGTAGGCTTTAGCTAGGCTCTAACTCAATTAAGTGTTCGCTTATCACTTCCTCAGACGAAGCGATAGTTACGATA
This sequence comes from Hypolimnas misippus, assembly GCA_037950945.1. Classification (NCBI taxonomy): domain Eukaryota; kingdom Metazoa; phylum Arthropoda; class Insecta; order Lepidoptera; family Nymphalidae; genus Hypolimnas; species Hypolimnas misippus. The sequence continues at coordinate 7,641,575 of JBBEEQ010000025.1, read as the reverse complement.
CCATCTAATCGGTGATAAATTAAATTTTATATGGGTGATAATAAAAATGCGAAAACATTTTGATTAATTTTCTTAAAATATGTATAATAAAAGTAATGACAAATAATTAGGGTAAAATGTTTATAAACTGACAAGAACTTTAGAGTAGACGAATGAAAATGTAAAAATTTGTGTAATGTTCGATTTTTTATTTGAGTGGTTATTTGTTATATATTAACTTCCATGTTATACAAAACTATTTATTTTAAAAATAACCAAGGTCTGCAAGGAAGTACTCAGGCTGCAAGAAGGAGGTACACAGATCGCTAGTTGGCGACGGCTGGCCTAGCGTTTCAACACCTATTTGTTTAACATCAACTGCATGAGCAAATTTTTTTATTTTCGATTACCATCCCCTTAGCCACATTAACTATCGCTATTTTTTAAATATTAATCTTCGAAACAAATACCTTTAACAAAAAAACTTAAATCATTATTTCATATCTGTATAATATTAAAATAGAGTCGGGAATAATAATCACTATTTTACTATTAGTAATGATAGTTTTGATAGTTAAATAAATTTACTATATTAATTTGTTATTACTCTAGTCTATTTTTCTTTACTTGTATAATTTAGCAGACAAATACGGCGTAATTTTAGCCACGCATAAGACTTAGATAAGAAATTGTCGATTTAATGATTGAACTGAATCATTTTTTATAATGGAAAAAAAAATGATCGTAGTATTGTTATACCTTGTTTCACGTAAGTGTGTTGGTCCGAATACGAGGCAAATCCGAACTCGCGCATGGTACAGTCAAGTGAGCAAGAATTGAAACATTGAATGTATACGATATTATTATAAACTTTTTGAATAATCACAGTCGTTACGACTTCCATTTTATTATATCTTACTTTTATTATATTTACTCGATTTATTTAGTAAATAAACGCATCTCAGAATGAAAATCACGAATTTTCGAATAATTACACTCATTCAGTATTCATGTTTTCAACTATTTGAGAAATAAATCCGATATAAATTACACTAAAATGTTATTAATTAATGATCTAAACACATTAATTTGACATATATCATTATATAAGAACCATTTAATAATTAAAATTAAAGAAATGTCTAAACGACTGTCCCGGTGGCTAATTTAGTGTTAGGTGCATAGTTCAGACCGACACACTTACGTGAAGTTTCACGAATATGTACCTATACGAAATGAAGACATATAAAGAAAAAGACTTTACAATTTTATGAAAAATGGACGATAAATCAAATAAACTAAAAACAACTTTATACATTTCAAAATATTTTTTAACTTCGAAGTCGATGTAGGACTTTTGTTGATTAAGTCAATTCAATTCTTTGGGCTTATGGCTTTTAGTTGTGTCATATGAGTATAGATTATTTAGCCAGTGTCACATAGGATGGAAAAGACACTGTTCGGTGCGGTTGAGATTTTTTGCTTAAGTACCAAAATGCTATGCACGTGCTAACTTGTGATGATAAAATAAGTATAAAACAATCCTTAAATGTGATTATGTAAAAAAATCGTTCAACAAGGTTCAACTATTTTCATATAAAAATGATATATAGTATGTAATACCAAGTAAAATTTATATATATGTAGAGGTTCTGTAATATATAAGTTCCGTAACTGTTGCAAAGATTTATCGAGTTTATAAACTGTTTGGAATTGTAGTGCAAAAATATCTTATCAAGTTTAAGAAATGTAATACCAAAGAGTAACCCTCTAAGAAATTAAGAAAAAAGCGGAAAAAAATTAAGAAATGTCAAAATTACAAAAGACTTGGCTGTACGGTGTAATACCTTTGCCCTTTTCCTCTAAGGAAATAAAAAATCGAAAAAAAAAAATAAGTAATCTCATTTTGACAAATGTCTGCTTTATATATTTACTATTTATTTGTGCTATAACAATTAGTATTATCTAAGATTTTATGAAATACCTAAAAATTATAATTTATAAACTAAATTTTTAAGAAAATAAAATTATTACATATATTTATTATTTATTTTAAAAATAAAAACTTGTTTTTAGGTATTTCATAAAATCTTAGATAATACTAATTGTTTACGTTCATCACTTAAAATTAAAAATGCAAAAAATAAGCGTTAGTTGGTGTGGAATATTTGTCGACGCGTATACGTATTCTACTAATTATTTGATTTTTAGTATAACAGTTATTGTTATGTCCATATTTTGGGTATGGATATACGAAAAACCTCAATTTTACAAGGTAAAAGTTTTCGTTAAAATCAAACTTTGCAGAGAGTATTTAAACATTATTGGCGACGTTATTATTAATGTGCCAATTATATACAGTTATTTTTTAATGAATTTGTTTATCCTAGTCACTTAGTCGAGTAGGGTAATGTCGGAATTGTAGCAATACAAAATACTTAAATATGTTAAGCATTGAGAAATAGATGCTGATAAACAATAAAGTGTCAACTCACAAAAAGGCAATTTTAGAGATGTTGATGTATTCTAATAATAAATTTAGTTTTTAACATAATTAATTTTTTTTTAAGACATCTGAACTAAAGAAGTACGGAAAAAAGTTTCTTAATCTAATGTTTAGAACATTGAAGTATTTTCTATATTTTGGATTATGTAATAGTCTCATATATTTGAAAAACTTATTATTAGATAAAACTCTTTACTTTATCAAAAGATGGATATTTACTTCTTCAATCAGATTTATTAAGAATAGATTTGTCATCTTTAGGTGCAATAAAAATGATCATAAAAATGAATATCAACAATTAAAGATGCTAAAATATGATAAAAAATATAATTATTTAACAAAAATATATATTTTTTTAATTTCAGTTAGTCTTTAAAAATAGCAAACATTCTAATGTATTGAGTCCAATTCAAAGTCATGATGAATTAGGAAATGAACAAGTTTGGGATCATGGTGAAATATCAACAACAACAATTGAGAAAAGAACAGGAGTGAAGAATTAAGCTTAAAATTACTTCTATTTCACTAACAATACTCATTTATTGCAGTTTCTATATTTGAAAATATGTAAATTACAAATATTATTAATAAAATCTATGACAAAGTATATAAGATAGTCTATAGACTTAAAATTAAATTAACTATAGTTTTTATAAGTCATTTCATTATATTTAAACATTTATATCTATTTATTTTATATTTTATTATGAATAAATTGTAAATTAAAAAGGTTTTTATGAAAAAATTAAAATTGTAGTACTTAAATTAGTATTTACTTAGACTTTTGGAGTTTACTAGCTGTGCCCCGCAACTACACCCATCTTAACTTTAGGAAAAATTATCTATATTAATAATTTCGTCAAGGGTTACGGTAGACTCAATCGACCTTACCTGAATAGTAAAACATAAGAAATTAATGATTTTGAGTCGTCAACTTATATCCGCAAATTCGGATTGTCGAGTATTTTGTTAAATAATCGTTCTGTTTCATACTATCTCATATACACCTTCCCACTCAACACGTCATTCATTTAAGAAAAAAAAACTTGTGGCTCTTTAAAACGAAACATTGAGCGAATGAAAAAAAAATATTATTTTGGACCAGAGATATAAACCAGAGATTCGCCGATTTCCAATACCCATTACTTATTATTTAAAGTACATAGTGGTAAATGTTCACATAAACGATATAATCACGCAAGAATATAGTTAGATTTAAAAAACTATAACATTCATTTATTTCTACATAAATTTATAAAAATATATCGTAACGTGTGTCGTTCCCGTAGATTTCAAAAAAGGCTGTTAAGTTTATAATCTTTGCTTGTCATTTTGTTTGGGATAGAAAAAAAATAGAGTTGTAAAGTTTTTTCTAAATGAGTATTGAAGGTAGGCTGTTGATCAGCTAATAAGGAAGACGATGACCGTATTGAACTGCCTCTGCGATACATAGTAGACAATTCAATTGTAGACCATATTCTTGGTACTTCCCTTGACAGTAATGATTATTGCAGTAGTAAGTACCTTCTTATCTACCTCCAAAGTAATGAAAAAGACTTGAATGCTTGAAGCAGAGAGGTTTACAAAGATTAAATCTTAAATGCTAATTATGTTAGTTTATTTTAAAAGCAGATTTTATATTAAAATTATTTACTTTTGTAGTTTTCATTTACTATATTTATTAAACACAATGAACGATTCTATAGGAATCTACGCCTTGCTGGCTTTTAATACTCCTAAAGAATCGATAATTACAGAAATATCTACCTACATTTTATACTTACACTAGCTTCCGCCTGCGACTTCGTCCGCGTGGAATAGTTACTTTGGACTAATAATGCATTATTTTAGAACAAATTTAAGAAAATATCCTCCGATTTTGAAACATTCTTCATTGGTGCTCCGCTCCTTTTGGTTTTAGCGTGATAATATATAGCCTATAGCCTTCCTCGATAATTGGGCTATCTATATCTAACACTGAAAGAATTTTTCAAATCGGACCAGTAGTTCCAGAGATTAGCGCGTTCAAGTAAACAATCAAACAAAGAAACTCTTCAGCTTTATATATATATTAGTATATGTAGATGTGTATTATGAGTCCCATTTCACTTGAGCGGAGCCGGGTTTTAATCTAGTATTTATATAATATTTACCATCCTTATTTGAATCGGATCGGTTTGGAATTGAATGAAAAAATATTGTTCATTACTTAATTGGTTTTAATTTCATTTTCGCGTTACCCTGTTGCTTATTTATATATTTTTTTTCATAACAGTAGCCTAAGTTACTAAAATACATTCGCTATCTGTGACTGAAAGTCTCGACAAAATCGGATCAACCGTTTTAGAGATTAGCAGAAACAAACAGACAGATAGACAAAACTTTTAAAAATTGTGTATTTAATGAAAGTACCGTGTACACTTTGATTATAATATATTGTCTAGACACCGCATCGCCATACAAAGGTTGTAATTTTAATGTATCGTTTTGGCAACCTGACATTAGCGCCATTTAGTTTTTTGAGCAAAGGGTTGTCAGGTTATAACTTTTTACCACTAAAATAGGGAAATTTTTGTATTAATGTTGAATGATGTTCGAACAGTTTTTAATATTTTATTTTATATGGATGATCTTTGATATATTTTAGCAGTTATATTATCTAAAAATATTTAGAAGTTAAACTTATATCTGAAACTGTTTAGGCGAAATAACGAGCGAACATAATTTATTATATTTTTACTAAATAATATAAGAAAACAACAATAGATTTTTTTGCTAATAGACGCTTATAAGCAATACTGTGTCAAGCCTATTCTTACCTAATTTGGTTGAAGACTTATATTATCCATTCTTACTCTTTCTTTCATTCTTCTCTTTTTTATTTTTGAATAATTTTAAATGCATCAATATCTCCGAAATTCACCTTTTGTGGGTTGACATATTATTGCTTATCAGCATCCATATAGCTCAACTAAAGAATAGAGGGACATTTTTACGATTGAAAGTATAAAGTTCGATCCTTTTTTTATAATAAACTAATTGTAGTGTTTAAAAAACTTGTATAGTTGTGACTTAATAGATGATTAATAATGTTGTCATGTCATATTATGATATGTATCTTTTTATAGTCGAATAAAGCCTATGATATGCTCTCGTTTCCTTTCCCTACAATTTATTCGACTATAAAACTCAAATGCAAGATTCTTGTTAAAAATATGTATCGATATCTCAAGCCAGATAAATTTGAAGCGGATCCATCTTCGGGACCGAGTGTTGCTTCGCAATGGTTGCATTGGAAAAAACTTTTGATAATTTTCTCGAAGAATCGAAAATATCTGCTGACGAAATACTTTCGGATGAAGTTAAGTTAAAGTTGTTGATTAATCACATATCACCAAATATATTTAACCATATTTCTTCTTGTACCACATACGAATCAGCGATTGCAACTTTACGAGATATATACGTTAAACATAAAAATGAGATATTTGCAAGACACAAACTTAATACTCAATAGATCAGTATCTTCAATCTCTTTATTTATTAGCTAAGGATTGTGAATTCAAAGCTGTAACAGCCGATCAAAATGAAAAGGATTCGATACGAGATGCGTTTACACGTTTAGTTTAGATGAGGCCATTAGTAAAGCTCGTGCACTTGAGTCTGCTCAGGTTCAAGCTGAAAATTATTCATCACCTCAATTTGCTGCTGTAACACGAAATCTAACTACTAATAAATTTGATTTAAAACAAAGTCAGCAAAACGACTGCTATTATTGTGGAAACACCAGACATCCACGTAGATTATGTCCAGCATCTAATGCTACCTGTCTCAAATGCGGCAAGCGTGGACATTTCGGTAAGGTTTGTAAAAGTTTGAATACAACCGCGGCTGTCGAAGAAATGTCTTCTAGTGTTTTACTAGCCTCTACTAATATACCAAAATGTTGTATACACATTCGTGTTGATGGTTTGTCACTTATGGGTCTTGTTGATACCGGAAGTACTGCCAGCTTTATAGATGAAAAAGTAATCCAACAGAATAGTATTCCCGTTCAACCATGGCATCAAAATGTAGCAATGGCGATTACCTCACTTAAATCGGAAATAAGCTCAATTTGTTTTCCAGCTATCGAAATATGTAATCAAACATTTCCAAAAGTACCTCTCGGTGTTATGAAAAATTTATGTACTGATGTTATTTTAGGTCATGACGTATTAAAAAAATTCAACTCTCTAGAAATTAAATTTGATGGGCCTAACCCTCCTCTAAGATTATGTGTTTTAAATGAAGTACTTATTGAGCCGGTTGAATTATTTCCTCATCTTTCTCCTAAATGCAGACCTATAGCTATTAAATCACGAAAATATGCACCAGATGATCTAGTCTTTATAAAATCAGAAATAAAGAAACTTTTAAATGATGGAATCATTGAAGAAAGTACCTCTCCATGGAGAGCTCAAGTACTCGTTACTTCAGGGACACATCATAAAAAACGACTATGCATAAACTACTCTCAAACAATTAATAAATTTACTCGTTTCCTTTCCCTACACTAATAGTGTAATTAAGGGTTTATACATTAATAGTATATTCATTGTTTTCTGTGCATTTTAATATTTAAACTTATAATTCCATTAAATTCTTTGGTTAATGGCTTTTAGTTGTGCCAATTAGAAACATGTTATTTCGCCAATGTCAATTGGAATAGCAAAGGCACAATGGAGATTGATTAAATATTTATTTTATTACATAGACAGCAGCACAAACCAATGGAAATGTAACTATATACAATACAGAATAGAAAAATGTCGACTTCATAAATTTCAATAAATTATAATAATTAATTTCAAAACTTATGCATATAAAAACACTATACTTATAGATGGAATGTAATCTCCTATATTTTATCATTTTGATTTGAATAATTTTGCAAAATTTATTGCACAAGACGTCATCATTTTTTGTATGGTCGAAGCAAAAACTGGTCTTTGCTAGTTGACGCGCAATATGTTCTGACAACGGTTTTCTGCGAAATTTCACAACAATTGCATTTTAGATATTTGCAAACAACGGAAAAGGTATTGAGACAATATATAATAAACGCGTGTATACTTATTCAAATTATTGTATAACTTCAATTTTATTTATTTCCATAGATCAATTTAAATCCATGCTGATGATAGCTTGAGAGCTCATGAACTTTTTTTATAAGGTACTTTATACAATGTTAGAATTTTGTGGAACAGGTATTTTTAAATTATTATTATTATTAATTATTTTCATAATCATGTAAAAAAGTTAAAAAAAATATTTTTGTCACTATAATGTTAAAAAATACCTCATATGACTTAGTTTATTTTGATAGCATCTGGTAAAAGTGACAATGGCAAAGAGGAAATTCTGGTCAGAGTCAAAAAATCTTTCTTCCGTAATAGCTCATTCAATTTTGCATACGATATATGATACGCCTCGCGTATCATCGCTTCTAGAATGGATGCGTCACATTTAACGCGCGCGCGCGTTTGAACTACTGACCATATATGACGGAGCATTCACGCAATGTGTTCGCGAACAAGTGTTTTGACTATGAAATATGTTGTGTTATGACTATGAAACATGTCGTTTGCAGACAGAGAAGAAACAACATTGAACTTTCCATCTAACAAAATATTTAGAACATGAGTACTTGCCGTTTATCTCTTCTATTAACCAATTCCCGCACTGACAGATGCGAGATGAATGAATCGCGGGGTTCAACTTAGAAAAGCGTCTGTGATTGTGTTACCGCTGATGTTTTTGTTAAATACATTGTAGTAAATGTCAAAATTTTTTAAATTTACACTATATTTTTTAGATGTTTGCATATTATATAATATTTTATGTCTATACTATCTATATCTATAGCAATATAATGAATACAATAAGTAATACATACCGAAAGAGAGAAAATTTTGTATGTGCGAAATAAACTCCGAAATCACTGAATCTATTTTCAACTAACTTCCAAAAACAGTATGAAATGTAAATGTATGTTTCACGTATACTGGAAAAAGAAAAAAATAAATTTTCAAAATCGACTAAGGCATGACAGTATTCTAAAGTCCCATTCTTCTGAAGTGATATTATTTTTTTGAAATAGGTTGAAAAAGAATAGGGTTAGGCTTCCGACTCTCTCACTTACCATACGAATAGTAGCTGTATTCTTCAATTAACGCCGGTTTTTTGTGAGAGTGAGTTACTGGGCTACACCTCTACTAAAATTGCAAAAAAATCCATGAGGTGTTTTTTTACAATAGCAGTTGTTTTAAAAATTTATAAAACTGTTCTAAAAATTTAATGATTACTATTTATAATAATTAAATTATGAGAATCTTTTGGCCCATAAACTTGATCGCTCTTTAAACACGTAAGTACTGTATTTAAACACTTGTCGAAAAAGTATTATATTCTAATTAATTCCGTCAAGTTTTTGTATTATTTAACCAGAAAACAGTACATAGTTAAACAACTTTTCATATGTTATAATTTAATTACATGAAAAATATTAAATGCAAAATTCCGTTTATTTTTAGAGGGATTCAATCATCATAATTATGACGAATTTGTCTCACTTCAGATATTAAAAACCTTTTGTGTATTCGTTTTAATTTACCCTTTCAGTCGTCTATACAAACGATTGATATAAAAATTATATAAACGATTGCATCTTACACACGCACAGTTATTGCTGTAGTATATTTTTGTTAGACATTTTTAAATAAATATTGCATTAATAGCATGTTATTTTAAATATGTGTAAGCATTAACGGGTTATTACCAACCAATAATTAAATCATGAGTATTTAAAAAAATACTAAATATTTCTTCTATGAAACCTTTAACGTAAAAAGGTTTCGCCCTTTTTTGAAGGACAGATTCATCTAGTGGCAGGGTTTTAAAAAAGTGCTATTCTTCTAATACTGAAGCGAACTAAATAAAATATTACACCTGATATGAATTTTGTTATTAATTCATGTTTGTATAAAATTCAGGCTGATTTTGATTTTTTTAATTGTTTTAATTTTTTTGGGTAATTTTGTCGCGAAAATAAAGTGTAAAGGAGGAAGATTTTGGGGATGTCTGTTTCTACACAGCTGAAGTCGCTGGGGTACAACTAGTAGACTATAAAACATCAAGCTACGACATTACCGCAGTAATAATCAATAACCAGACATTAATATAAATGGGGCAAGTGCCAAAATGGTGAAGCCATAAACTATTATTTTATATTACTTCATTAAAGTAAATGTAATAACAACATTAATAAATATCTGGAAATGATATACCTATAACATGTACATATATAAAGTAAATTTGAAAAATTGTCTTTTATGTTAAATATCATAAATTTTAATCTAATATTGGGATACTAATCTAAGGATAGCTGATGGATCTTTATATATACTAGGCTCATTGATAACAAACATGTAAGAACATACTGTTAAACAATTTAATCAAAGTGTTTTCACATACAGAACTTGGAATAAAGAATCATTTGAAATACAATTAGAGTGATTGTATTTATATATAATATATTCTAAAATCTTGAATCATCTTTATAATACAATTGCGACCTGAGTTGTAAATTTTATATTTTTTAGTGTGAAATATTATCATTGATACAAGGTTCAAAATAGTTTGACAGGGTCTTTACACACATATGACACAACAATCACTACATGGATTTTTATAAAACTTCGCAAAGTAATAAAGACATAGGATATTTCTTAGTCCAGGACATAAAGTATTCTCAATAACACATTTACAAAATCCATATAATAGTTTATACTAGTGTGAGCACATGAATATAATAATGATTTAAAAAGTATGGTGGAAGTATTATATAGCAAAGTGCACACAGGTGACATTTTTTGAGTTGACAGTGAGACATTTAATATTTTAACCTATAAAATTAAATACACTTATTTTTTGGTCAAATAATGAAAAATTAACCTAGTAGTGAACAATCATTAATATTCATTACGAGCCCAAGTAAAATACATAAGAGCAATATATGGACCACTGCATTGTTCTCACTTAATCATACTTCATTTTAAATATACATCATTTCTGCCATTGATGACATCTTTTTTGGTATGTGAACTAGAGTTTCGAAGTAGCTCGCTAGTTCATCAATTGTGACGTCACAGGGTGGATTTAGTGCCTCTTGTGAGCAGGATCCAGAAGAACTTCGTTCTGAATTTGATTCTCTCGATTGTCTTTCACTATAAGCTTCACATTTCCACCATTTGGCACAATCATTTAGATTATTAACTTTCAGAACTGTATGACTTCTGTCAGAGGATATGCTTAGTTGATTACAGTTGTCAACCAGTGTATGTAAGTTTACATTATCGGCATTACACTTTTTGGGAAACTTAACTTGCATGACATCTTTATTGAACAAATGTTGACATTCATTTTTTATTTTGTTTTGTATATTATATGATTGAGATAATCTTAGCACGGGTTCCTTCAATAATTTATGCTTTCTTTTACATATTGAAACATTTCTTTTTCTTTGACATAGACAGGTACATTTTGCTGTTTGTGTTATTGTTTTAGAGGAAATTTTTCTCTGCAAGGGATTTAAAAAGGGATTTTCTTCTTTGACATTTTTTAATGGTTTGCTTGGCTCTATTTCCAATCTTCCCATCCCCACTCTCAATGATATGTCATCAGTAGCCATTGTAAACCATTAATTCTGAAAAAAAATAGACACCCAGGAATTAGATTTAGTAAATTATTGTACAAGTATTTTAGTTTTGTTATTGGTGGTAGAAGATAACTTAATTGAAATGATTGTAACCTATGGTTTGGTTAAATTTAGTACTACATATTAAGCATGGTATTTAAAATGGGATAATATATTTTTGATCGCATCCAATATTTAATTTATTATTTTTACTACATTTAGAATTTTAATCATACTTTACAATAATTTCTATGTCGTTTAATAACAAATATCGTAATTGTTGTGTTACAAAATACCAAACAATGACTTGTCAAAGTTATATTTTGCTGTAAGCAGTTTAATATTAAGAATATAGCATTTGTTACTTACTGTATTCTAGGTCATCCAGATATATATTTAAATTCTATGGCCTTCGAAAACTTGCATCAAATAACAAATTACAAAACACCTAAACAAAGCTATGTTATATTATTTCCAGCTCGATGTTTTTTTTTTTTTTTTTTTATTTAACTTGTTTTACGGCCCTGGGTTCAAGCCCTTTTGAGCCTGTAGTTATTGTAGTAATTCACTTTGACAACTTTTTGACATTTCAAAAAGATGATTGTTCCACACGGTAGAAATTTAAATAGTTTCTTGCACGGCACATATAAAAGAGTACAATGGACGATAACATCTTCGATCAGAAAGAAGTTTTTGCAAAGTTTCAGGGAATATACCATCAGTTAAGTCTTGAATGGAGCTAATAAGTAGTAGTCTGTGAAGTCCAAATTGAGAACAATGGTAAACTAAATGAGATAAATCTCCATTTTGAGCATTGCAATAATTACAGTTTGCAGTATCTTTCATTTTCAATCTATGGAGGTGAGTGGCTATTCTACAATGTCCAAATCTTAATCTGTTTATTGTTGTTATAAATTTTCTCTCATTAACCTTCATGTTATGATACCAAGGTGTGGCGGGCGGGCTTCCTTGGATTTGAAAATACCAATTGCCTTTGGTTTTACTTATTTCTTCCCAATATGATTTCCACAATGTCTTGATATTATTGATTAATAATTCATAATAATCAGTAAATGGTATCTGTAGTGTCAAAGTTTCATCTTGGCATGACATGGGTGATATATCTTTAGCAGCTTGATCAGCTTTGTCATTTCCTACTATATCAGCGTGTGAGGGAACCCACATAAAATGTACAACTTTGTTTCTATGAATTAAATTATAGACTAAGTTTCTTATGTTATACAGAATATAGTTTCTCTTATAATCTAATTTGTTTTGTTGTAGGGCTTGAAGAGCACTTTTTGAATCAGTCACAATTAGAAATCTTAAGCTATCTATGTTATTTATATATAAAAGTGCTGAGAAAATAGCATAACACTCAGCACTAAAGATAGAACAGAGGTTGTCAATTTGAAATGTTTTTGATAATTTTACTTGTGGGTCATAAAATGCTGATGCAGTATAATTCTTGGACTTTGATCCATCTGTGAAGATGGTATAATATTTATTTTCATTTAAAAACCTTAACATTTCAACTTGAGAATGTACATCATCCTGACAGATAAAAATATCAACATTTGTTAAAGCATTATATTCTAATTGGTACAATGGCCATGGTTTACATTTATATATGTTTTTAGTAATAGAATCTATGTGAAGTGCAATCCTTTGAATTGCAGGCAATTGGCCTGATAGAACATTTTTTGTATTCATATATGTACTATTATCAAATTTTGGCAAACCAGGTGGAAGGATTTTATTTAGAACTAGATTATTTTCTGAAGATATTAATTTCAGACAAAAGCGTTCAGCAATTTGCATTCTTCTAAGCAGAAGTGGTGGAATACAAGTTTCTATTTCCATGACATGAATTGGTGTCGAGCACATTGCTCCAGTTATAATACGTAGAGCTTTATTTTGAATAATGTCCAATTTTTTTAAAATGGTTACATTTGCATTTATGTATGCTAATGTGCTATAATCAAAATGACTTCTTACAATACTCTTATATAACATTGACAGAATTTTTGGATCAGCCCCCCAATGAACACCTGCTAAAGATCTTAAAACATTTAGGCCTTTGTAGGCATTATTGCATAAATGACTTATATGGTCTTGAAAATTCAACTTTTGATCAAGCCATATTCCTAAAAATTTCTTTTTTGATAACCATGGTAAGGGGATATTATTATATTTAACAACATTAATAGGATTGTGACATATTTTTGAAAAAAGTAAAGCTCCACTTTTGTTAGGGCAAATATTTAATTTTAATTTATTTGAATAATAATCATGTACATGCTCTAGGACTAAGTTTAATTTATTTATAGCTACATCTATATCCTTATGTACAGAGTAAATCAAAAGATCATCTGCAAATTGCAGAAAGCTGATATTTTTATCTATAGTGATATATTTACAAATAAGGCATGTATAAATATTGTATAGTAATGGTGATATAGTAGCACCTTGCATTGTACCCTTATAAACATTTCTTGGACCATGTGTAATATTATTATACTTAATATACATAGTTCGATCATATAAAAAATTAAAAATCCAATTACAAACTTTTCCAGGTATGCCTATTTCTACCAAAATCTGGCATAAAATGGTTGGGTCTACATTATCAAATGCACCTGATATGTCCAGAAATGCACAAACTGTGGTGGAATGCTCCAAGAATGAATGTTTTATGTCTGAAATCAAGGATGCAAAACTCTCTGCTGCACTTTTTCCCCTGCGGAAACCGAGTTGTTGCTCAGGTAGAATATTATTAGTTTCTACAAAATAATCAAGTCTATTTTTTAACATGCATTCGAATAGTTTGCCTACACAAGATGAAAGAGAAATAGGTCTGTAAGAGTTGTGATCATTTTCAGGTTTATTAGGTTTTATTATTGGAATAACACATTGTGTTTTCCAAGATTTAGGTATGCAAAGATTGTCCCATAACAAATTAAAAATTCTTAATAAAATTTTTTGACCTATTATATGCATATTTGAAATAATTTTATAGGGAATATCGTCCAAACCGGGAGTGGAATCTCGCCTAGATTGAATAGCAGCTACAAATTCATGCCAAGAAAATGATTGAGAGAGAAAATGGCCATTATCATTTCCAGTCTGCTTAAATATTGAAGTTAAAGTTGAACTATCAATTTCTTTTTCAGGTGGTGATAGAGGTGCATATTTATCTAAGAAAGAAGGAATCCATTCATCATTTTTACTCGTTTTATGTACAGGTATTCTTTTAAATCTTTTAATATAATTCCAAATATAAGTAATTGGTGTATATCTATTGAACATATTGCAAATATTTCTCCAACTTATTTTCTTTTTCTCACTGATTAATCTCTTTTTTAAAGCATCTATTTTTTTATATTCTATGTAGTTTTGTAAAGAAGGATTAGATTTATAAGTGTTTAGTGCGCTTTTACTGTTTTTTACAGCATCTAAACATTCTTTATCCCACCAAGGAACTGGTTTTCTCATAAGAAATGAAGTAGGCCTAACAAAATAAGGTATACATTCTTTCCTTATAGTTAATAAAATATTACAAAAGCTGTCATATGCAGCAAGAGGGTTATATACATCAATTATGAAGTTCTCAAAATGGTTTTTTGTTGCAGCATAGAACTTTGGCCAGTCTGCCTTATTATAGTTGAAGCATTCAGATGGTTCCCCTATAACATATTTTTGAACAGAAGTTTGAATGTCCACAATAGTTGGATAATGATAACTACCCATTGGATCATCATGTACATACCAGTTACAAAACGGAGCTAAAGAAGGGCTAATGCAGGAAATATCAATAGCAGATGGATTATGATTACCTCGACCTACTGTCGTTGGAGAACCTGTATTCAATATGCAAAGATCACATTCATCTAGTAAATTATAGATGTCTATACCCCTAGTCTTTGTTGTAAGACAACCAAAAGCAATATGATGCGCGTTTAAGTCACCAGCTAGTAAAACTGGAGCTGATAGATTATTAATTATTTGTCTTAGTCTTCTTACCTTAAAACGACCCCCTCTTGGGGGTGCATAGACACATAAAACAGATAAATTACCCATATCGGTGCTTAATGTTATAGCAACAGATTGCATATATTCATAATAAGGTGTAAGGATAACAGAATATTTAAAATTATTTTTTATTAAAATAGCTGCACCACCTCTGCCTGCATTTCCATTTTGGTTTATAAAGTTGTAATTAGGAATGTTAAGAGACCTGTTATCTCTCAACCATGTTTCATTTAACAAACAAATATCTATATCATTTTCTAACAAAAAGTTAATAAGCAATGGTTTTTTATTTTGAACAGATTGTATATTAAATTGTGACACTCTAATAAACTTTTTATCCATTATTTTTAAGACTTGTGATTAAAATATCTTTAATAACTGATGAAGTGAGTTTGCGACCTGAATTTCCAATGGTCACCAATGCTCCAATAAGTCCTTTTAGAACATTTTCATTTTGAATTATTTGATCTATTAGATTTTGGGAATGAGCAGTTTGAACTGTGTCCTGCACCTGAGGGTTTGGTGGGATTTTAAGTGATTCATTTATAGTTTTTTTAGTAGTCTTATTATTTGAGTCACTTTGAGGTTGAATGTCTACTACAGGAGTTGAGGGAATTATTTTTTCCAATATAGGAAAATCTGTATTATAATTGTTAAATAAATTATTGGTTGAATTAAATGTATTTAAAACTTTAGCATATGATGTCTTATTGTATTTCTGATCTAATTTTTGTTTTTTAATAGGACAGTCTCTTGATATGGCAAGATGTGGGCCACCACAATTTATGCACTTCATTGTAGCATCATTGGAACACTCAGTGTACCGGTGCTCTCCTGAACAAATTGAGCAACGTTGTACAGATTTACAAATATTTGCACCGTGATTGAATTTAAAACATTTAAAACATTGTAAAAGAGGAGCTATGTATTCGTTAACTTTATATAAAAACAGATCTAAATGTACATATTCAGGCAAGCTGTTAGATAAAAAGGTTACTGCTACTGAAGTGTATGGTTTTATTTGTCCATTTACCTTTCTTATAAATCTACGTACGGCAACAATTTCATATTTACAGGATAATTTTTTATAGAGCTCTTCATTAGATATACTAATAGGAACAAAACGTAAAACACCTATTGTCTCTACAGCTTTTGCTGGTATAAAAGCGTTATAATTATGTTTCTTCAGAAATTTGTCATTTTTTAAAAAGTTATTTGCATTAATGGCCTGGGAAAAAACTACACCAACTTTTGTGGCATTAATCCGCCGAATATTAATTACGCCTTTTATTTCACTCTTAAATAATCCCGCCAACATTAAGGGATTACTGTTTCCTAATCTCATTTCCTTGTTGCAACTTTCAATAAATACGGTGTAGAAGCCACTCACCGCAGTTTCTGCAAATAGTCTTTTGTACCCTGTCTTATGATAGGGTTTATAGAAATCTTCATCTATTTCTTCTGCCTGACGACGTGGAGGTTTTCTTTTCCCTCCAGGATCGGGAGGTTCTACTTCCTGGACCTTTTCCATATTGCTCTACGTTTTACTTATACAGGGAAAACTAAATTATATATACAATATTAATATTTACAACTTTTACAGGATTTTTAATCAATATTTCACGAAAAGTTAAAATTCGCGCCCTCTTGCTTAAAAAGCCCGCCAAAAAGTCTCCAGCTCGATGTCTTTTTTAGGATTGCCAGGATCAAAATTTTCGAATATTTTACACAGTATTTTTTATATTATAATTTTTAACAATATTTTTAAATAGGTATTATTAGATTAATTTCAAGTAAAATATTATACATAGAAAAAGTAGATGTGTTAAGAGCGCATGAATTTCGTAGACTTTAAGCAAGAAAACTGTATTCAACGATACTATTTTATAACTATAGGTATGCTTAGACCATTAACCATTTGGACACGTAACGCAAGCAATTCTATGAAAAAAAATTTCAGGCAATTTGATGGGGGCGAGATAGTCAATAGATTGATATCACTGCAGATATGCTCAAAATTATTTTATATCGTTACGAATGCATGCAAAAAGAAAATATCAACACCACTAAACAATATGTCACTAATAGGCTTAGACCATTAAGAATCGGGACGCGCCTTACACGACATTTTCTCTCAGCAATTTTTATAATCAAATGATCTAACACGTTTATAAAAACTACTTAAGAATTAATTTTGGAAATATCAAAATCGTTTTCATTGTGTACGGAGCGTCGTAAAAATGCCAATTTATCCATTCTATGAGGTCAAACATAATTAATCTTTAAAAAGAGGGAGTTACTATTTGTACGTAATTATTTTTGACATAATTAATTTACTGTTTCTATTTAAAGTACTATTAAAAGTTATCATAAATAATATTCGGAATCCTCCTAGTGTGCATATTGTTAAACAGTGTATTATATGGTGTAATATATCGTCCCTTAGCTTACAACACCGCTTAAGTCATTATTACCAACTTTACAGGAGACAAAAAAAACTGTCTATTTTAAAATATCTGTGGTTTTGTTCTATTGCTACTTAATACATATTCTAGTTAGCGGTTAAGAAATAATTATTTATACTTATTTCGTCGATTTTTTTTTATTTTAACTTTTATTTTATGACTTGAGCGGTGTTGACTGATATTTTATTAGATTTAGGCGGTGTTGTTTGTGGAAATGTTAGGGATTATGGTATTAAAAATGATTTGCAAATAAAAGCATTTATTGAGAAATATTTTAAGAAAATTAACGTTCTTTATAACACAGGTATCTAAAACTTAAATCTTAAGAATTTAAAGTCTTATTTATCTTAAGAGTTTTAAGTTATTTGGTAACACACACCTCTAGTTAGAACGTAAATAAAATAATATTTTTTTACGTAAATATTTTAAATGTTAATCCAAAAGAAATAAGATATAATAGTATTAATAAAATAATAGAAATAATAAAGAATACTCGATATCTCTAGTCTTTAGTTTAGTTGCAGTTTTCAGTGATTGCTGTCAAAACCAAAAAATACTTTATTCAAGTAGGCTTTCACGAGCACTTCTGAGTCGTCAATACGCGAAAAAATAAAAAAAATTACATCAATAATGAAGCTACCACAGGTTCGGAACGTAGATTCTACCGAAAAGAACCGGCAAGAAACTCGATAGTTACTCTTTTAAAATATTGTCAATACAACACAGTTTATGATTACAAATTGATTATTTATCCTGTACGAAATTCAGCATATACCAAGCCCACGCATCTTTATCGTCAACGTAATCTTGTATAGAGTAATATGCTTTAGCTATTAGTAAAGTTTAACATATGATTTAAATCTATTCATCGAAAACTGCAAACATTTCTGTGGTATATTATTATAAAAACGAATACCTTGCCCCAGAAAGGAAACATTTACTTTGTGAAGTCGAAAACAAGGTGTTATAAGTTTATCTTTCTTTCTCGTGTTAATATTATGTTTATCTCTATTTCTTTCAAAAGAATGAATATTTTTGTGAATGTAAACTATATTGTTATAAATGTACTGTGACGCAACAGTAAGTATACCTACTTTACTAAAAATATCCCGAAGGGAGTCTCGAGCTCCTAGATTATAAATACCACGAACAGCATATTCATTTATTTAAAGTCGACAGAAAGAAAGATAAGTATGACGACGTAAACAATGCACTATCGCATGTACAGAAATGGTTTACTCTAAACAATTTAGTTTTAAATGCCAAAAAGACGAAATGTGTCGAATTTGCACTACCTAACGTTAATAAACAAAATTTTAATCTTGTTTTGAATAATGAAATACTTAATGTAATTGATAGTACAGTATTCTTGGGCATTACTTTAGATTCAAAACTTCAGTGGAGGCCCCATTTGTCATCCCTTGCAGGAAGACTTAGCTCCGCAGCTTATGCTGTTAGAAAAATTAAAAATTTAACTGATATTGATACTGCTCGTCTAGTATACTTTAGTTACTTTCACAGTGTTATGTCTTATGGTATATTACTTTGGGGTAATGCCACAGACATTGAGACAGTATTTGTCTTACAAAAAAGAGCTATTCGAGCAATATATAGTCTCGGAGCTCGAGACTCCCTTAGGGATGTATTTAAGAAGATAAATATTCTCACGGTTGCGTCACAGTACATTTACGTTAATATTTTATATATCTTTCAAAATAGTGATGGTTTTCCTAAGAACAGTGACAGGCATTGTGTAAACACTAGAAGAAAAAATAAACTTTTCATACCAAACTTTCGTCTTCATAAAGTCAGTTCATCGTTTCTGGGATTTGGTATTCGCATCTATAATAAAATCCCGCAAACAGTTTTACATTTGCCACTTAATAAGTTTAAAGCCTACATTAAAAAATCTTTAATAAATAAAGCATATTATACCATACAAGAATATTTTGACGACAAAGAGGCGTGGATTTGATAAGCGTTGATTTTCTATCCGGATAACATAATTAAAATGTAATAAAAATACATTATGTATAAATGATTTTAAAAGAGTTACTATCGAGTTTCTTGCCGGTTCTTCTCGGTAGAGACTACATTCCGAACCGGTGGTAGCTTTATAAAAATTAAAAATTAAAATATGACATGTAACTTGACGATTCGAAAGTGCTGTTAAAGCCCATTTGAATAAAGTATATTTTGAGTTTGAGTTTGAGTTTGAGCTCTTTTTTGTGAGATAAACACAGTATTAATATCTGTAGCACTACCCCATAGCATCAATCCATAAGACATGATACTATGAAAATAACCAAAATATACTAATCGAGCTGTATCAACATCGCTTAGTTGACGAACTTTTCTAACCGCGTACGATGCGAAGCTGAGTCTTCCCGTAAGAGATAACAAATGGGAGTTCCACTGAAGTTTCATATCCAAATGTTGTACGGAAGGTTATCATAAAAAGAATGGCAATTAATGTTATATGTTATATAATACCATTCGGGTGGTATAATATAACATATTATATTGCAAATCAAAGAAGTCGTTACTAACTTTTTCTACAACTTGTAAATTGTGAATGTTAATGTTTTCAATATTATCCAAGTCTATGTTCTGGTCGAATATTGTGTTCACATTATCCTGGCTACTTATAATACTTTTTATGAACTCCCCGAAGTTTCGATCATTTATTGGTGTTGCAATAGTTTCATATTTAGTAGGAAAACTGCATGCTTTGGTGTCAGAAGAACTAGTGTTATCTTTTGGATTCAAATCTAAAACAAATAGTAGGAATTATTGCATTTAAAACATAAATATCAAAAAAAAAAAATGCGGACCTCAAAACAAACCCATACTACTAACCTAGTTTAATTTTTTTTTATCTTCTTTGCGACTTTGTTTGCGCCGTTTATGTTTTGACATCAGTCCTAAACACCGCCTAAGTAAGTGAAGATACTCTTGTATCATTTATTTCTAAATTAATACGCGTGAATCAATGAACATTACTTTATTCTATAGCTTACCTATTAATCTTCTATTAAAACTTCTTGCATAGACCTTTCAGCGATAACATTCACATAAAAATGGAATAATCACGGAGCGCGAAGTATTTTCGCGCGAAAAGTATGACAAACTAACGACTTGTGCGGTGTTGCGACGCCAACCGACTTGAGCGCTGTTACTATTTTTTGAATTACAGCTTCTGATTTATTGAAATCTATTTCATGAGACCAATGGTTCGACGCGCAATACGCAGCTTTATCCAATGGCATTCAAATGTAAAAACAGCCAATTTTCGACTTGAGCGGTGTTGTTAGCTAAGGGACGATATGTCTTATAAAGAAAATACAATATCTCTTAAAGGCCCATTTTTATTTAATAGACATCGTCTGTCACGTCAATCTCTTTTTAATAATGTATGACATAAATATAGTAAACCTTATTATACAACATCTCCTTTCCTATAATAAAATAACAAATTAAACAAAACAATATGAAATTACAATTAAAATAAAATGAACACTTATTTTTTATATAAAAATTTAATAATTAATAATATATAAAAATAACCAAAAGATATAAAACAAATTTAATAAAACCGTTCTGGTGGTCTTTCTTCTCTGCCACTTCTTGTTGTATTTACACAATTATCATTACTATGTCTATGTAAGGTCAGGAAGGCAACAGTGACTCACTTTTTTTCCGAAGCTTAAAAAAATAGATATCACTTTAATATTGGCCTAAAATCTGCTCACATTTTAGATACACTATTGAACTGTGACTGAGCACTCATAATTCTCCATTATTTATAAGTTATGTCAAAGTAGGAACATAAAACAAAAAAATTATAACTGAGCCACTGTGGACAACTAGGTGTACACACTGACTCACTGTTGTGGTACACAGTGGCTCTAGTGGTACACGGTGTCTCGGCGGTATTTATAAGAAAAGATAATGTCCATTCCACGTAGTTCTTTTTATTAGAAATAATAACAAAACTGTTACTAGCTATTTTTATTATAATCAACACGACTCTTAGGACTTTTATTGCTAAATAATAAGTTTTTTACGTCATCTCCGCGTTCAATAGATATATCTATTTTATATATTTTTAAATGTTTTTATATTTATATTTTTGTAAATATATTTAAAAATGTACAAAATAAGTAAAAAGAATAAATAAGAGAAATTAGAAGATCTTAAGTAATTTCAGTCTCTTCGTTAACAATTTTAGTCTTTTTATCAATTAACAACCTATGTAAATAACATATTAAAATCAAAATTACTCAAAATAATATCATATACAATGATATATTAACATCTGTTACACTTAGCAAATACTATGTTTTAAGCAATCAACAATAACAATGACCATTAGGGTAACATTATGGTTTATGAAAAACAACATAACATTATTAAAACAAAAATCATTTGTACTATCGTTAGAACAATAATAAGGTAGCAACTAATTTTTAAATGATAAGACGAGTAAAATCAATCGAGAAATAGTAGAATGGTCTAGAAGACGTACCAACTAATGTAGGCTTTGGAAGAATATATTTTAAATCATTCTCCTTCACAAGGGAAAGATCAGGTTTAGCAGGCATATGGAACTTATAAGTACCAGACTTACGTTTCAAAAATGATACGTAGTATTCAAGCTCATTGTTTCTTTCTTCTATTACCTTCCCAATATATAACGACCTCTGCTTTTTAGTTGTCAATTCAACTATAACATATTCCTCTTCCTTGGGTGGATGAGGTAATGGATTCTTAAGGTCTTTTTCTGTTAGAATATTCACATTATCATCTTGATCTTCTACTGGTGATTCAAGCCATCCATCGTCATCATCGGATTCTGCAAATTGAACTTCATCAAGGCTTTCTTTTTCGTCGTCGCTATCTAATATCGTGCGTATAATTTTACTTTTCTTTGCCCCGGTCTTTCTTTTAACCATTTTTTTTTTCTTGCTCTATCAAAGTTTTCTCTGGCCTGTCGTTTCCTGTTACTTTTTCTTGGACTAGCTTTTATAGGATTTCAAAAATCAAAAGGCGATTTGAAAGATAGTTCTTTGGCTGACTTTGGTGGTATGTTTCTATTAGTAGAATCTGGAGAATTGACCGATTGATTCTGAGATGTGGATTGTCCAGAAAAGTGAGCAGACTGATCAAAAATTGGTCCAGATATTTCTTTTGCATCATCAGCTATGTTTAAACCGACTTTTTCAGGACTTTTAATGGGAGGTGATATATTTAAATCAGGTTGCGTAATAACATTTGATTCAGGTGCTTCTACAAGAGCTTCAAGACCACACTCTTCGAGAATACTTATAGACTCTGGTGTTGAATTACCTTTACCCTTTAGAAATTCTGGACAAGGACGATCAGTCACCGAACTAGGAAGAAAGTCTTCTTCTGTGAAAATGTGTCGGTCGAATGGATAAATACCACACTTTTCAAAGGCGTTTGTTATATTTCTTGGCGTCATTGCCTTTTGAAAGGCAGATCCGATTATTTCGCCTAAATCATAAATTGTATCGGGTTTACCCGGATTTCGCAACAGCCAGGAGTCAATGGCAGCGTTGTAATATGTTTTGAATGGACCATAGATACCAACGTCTAGTGGCTGCAACTTTGCAGATGTGTGAGGATGAAGAATCAAAATATGCACTCCCGCATTTTTGGCGCAATCGAGAGCTTCTAGACTTAAATGTGATTCATGGTTATCCATGATTAAAATGCATGGATTTTCTTTCGAAGCATTTGTATGCTTAACAAAATGTTTCATAACCTCTGGAAATATCGACGAATTCATCCATCCGGTAGGTGTAGCCAATCCGAGAGTTCCCGGTGGTATATTTTTAATCATGTGATCACTGAAGCCACTGTAGCCGACCGAGTCACTGTTGCCTCCATGACCCTATATATATAATATAAAGCTTCTACTAAGCCGATACCTTCCTCCGTTTTCAGTTTTTACCCAATATGATCCAGCTTTACCTAAAACTTCTGCTTTTAACCCATTTTTTTTGTTTTTATCCCATACAAATACCATTTCTCCCGGCTCTACTGGCTGCTTGTACCATGGTCATAATATTTTTTCGTTGTATCAATTACGTCCTTTCGTTTTTTTCTAACTTTCGAAGGTTTTATAACTTTTGGTACCAGCTGTTTATGTGCGACTGGCAATCGTGTATTTAATCGTTTTCCCATTAAAAGCTGGCCAGGTGAATAATTTTCATCGCGATAATCCATCCAGTCCATTTGGACTTTGGATATAAAGGTGAGCTTGTGACATGCTGAAACTCCCATTTTCTACTAAATTCTTTAAATTCCGTTGAAATAAATTATCAGTAATCAACTTCTGTGCTATACCAAATCTAGCAAATGTCACTCTTTAGTTAGCAATTATAGCACTTGTAGTAAGATTATTTAAAATCACACCACAACTAAATAATATTTTTCTTCTACTTGAAAAATATTAACTGTTAGGAATTCCCAAGGTAAATCAGTTACAGTATGTGGCTGTTATGGCTCTCGGTGCTATGCCGTTCTGTGTCTTATACAAGTTTCGCAATTTTGTTCCATTTCTTCAATCTCTGCACACATACCAGGCCTTCATACAATATCTTTAGCTTTTCTTTTACATTTTTCTTTACCCATGTGTCCTTCGTAAATCTTTTTTAACGTATCTTTTCTTAATACAATAGGAATTACAATTTGGGTATTAGGAAAAACTATTCCCTCTATTGCATGGATATCATTTCTAACTGTACAATATGGTTTTGCTAAATTATTTAGTTTATGTTTATGTTCCGGCCACCCATGTTTGTAGTAATTTTGTACTTCTCTTAACACCTCATCCTTGTCTGTTTCAATTTTAATTACATTTATCTTATCTTTACACACACTTACATTTTCATACAAAGTATTAAAATGTACTGTAACTTTATCGTGAACTTCTTTATCACAACCTTTTTCAATAGGGGCTCTGGATAGCGTATCTGCAATAAATAATGCTTTACTAGGTTTGTATTTAATATTAAGATTATATCCTTGAAGTTTCATCAGCATTCTTTGTAACATAACCGGCGTGGAGTTCAATGGTTTTTTAAAAATAAATTCCAATGGTTTGTGGTCCGTCTCTACATTTCGAGATCAAGTGGATAGTCTATGGAAACATGCTACTATCAAAGAAAGAACAAACAAATATTCGTATAAAGTTAATGCGTTGGATGGAATTAAAAAACGGAGACATGCAGACCAAATTCGACCAAGAATATCAGATTATCAAGAAGTCCGCCACAGTCAGTGAGCAGGTTGCATCACCAGCGGTGATTTCAACTCCAAGCGCAAAAGCTTGTTTAATGTTATAGCCTACACCTAGACCAGAGAATGAGGGACTGCTTTTAAGACGTACGACGTTTTAAGTATACGTATGGTCAAACCACCTCGGGGTCTTATCAAACAATATATAGTTTTGCTTGTTTTTGAAAAAATGAACATTAATTTTTAAATAAATAATTTCATTCTCTAAGTTTTATTTTATTATTTAAATATGCACATAACTTATATATAGTTGAAAAATATCATTGCAAAACATAAATAAAATGTTGTTGATTATAACGAGATATAAATAGTTGGCAACCCTCTAACTACTGTCTTTAATTATCAGCCGTGTCAAGTTGGCTAAGTTGACTGCGGCAGACAGAAGTTTTTATTGATTTTCACGTACATAAGTGATAATGGAACCAAATCCTGTAATAATTGCCGCTACGGCCAAGCAGACAGCTTCGGTGAGTACATTATAAAAATATGATTGTAGTTATTTTATTTATGAAGTAATGTAGTATTCTTTTATTTCAGCTTATATTTTTACACGGACTTGGAGATACGGGGTGAGTGTTTGTACTTTAATCTCAAACTATTATCATACATAAGATTTGTTTTTATATACATGTATTCATTTATAGCCATGGCTGGGCGAGCACGATTGCTGCTATCAGGGGACCCCATGTTAAGGTGATTTGTCCGACGGCCTCTACAATTCCAGTGACACTTAATGCAGGTTTTCGTATGCCGTCTTGGTTTGATTTGAGAACATTGGATGCTACAGCTGCAGAAGACGAGGAAGGCATATTGAGAGCAACAGATCTTGTACATGGATTAATCGCTGATGAAATCAGAGTGAGTACTTATTTGAAATATATAATTATATTGACAAATTAAAAGTTATATATTAGTTAATTATGAAATTATTCTTATAATTATATATTTTTTCTTTAATCATAATATTTTCCTTTCTAGGGTGGAATTCCTTCTAATCGAATTCTGTTAGGTGGATTTTCCCAAGGAGGTGCTTTAGCTCTACATGCAGCATTAACATATCCTCAACCTCTAGCTGGTGTTATGTCATTATCTTGTTGGCTACCAAGACATGCATATTTTCCCGATGTGGTCAAAGCTCCTAGAGATTTACCTGTAAGTAGTAGTTTTTTGCAAATATATTAAATTAGAATGAATCACTTTCTCAGATATTATAAGACTTTTTCAGGTATTGGAGTATCCTTTCATTTCATTACACATGGTAATTATTTACTTTTATGCAGGGAAAAAGTAAAGTGGTAAATAAAATGCTTAGATTATATATGTACCCTGCCTTGATTTCTAAAAACAATACACAATTTTTTATGTGTTGTATAAAGCTGTTATTATAGATTTAATTAATTGATTATTATTTCTGTGATGTTGCATATCAGTTATATGTATGAATTGATTATGTACAGAATATGGATTTTATGGTATAATGCTTTAGTGAAATATATGTTTATGTATATTAATTTAAGTTGAATGAAATGCTGTCTATTCGATACTAGTTTAGTCAGGCTTTGTAACATAATATCTTTAATGACATTAGAGATTTTAGAAGTTGAAGGTAATGTGATCATTTCATATATATGTAGCTGACATTATCTAAAATAATTTGGTACAAAAGACAAAACAATCAATCAAATCAACATTACATAAAAAATGCCTTAATAAGCCTTTTTTAAATTAATTTACGAAAAGAATGTAATAACTTCGTAATGTATGTGAAATAACTAATGACACTACATCAGGGAATATTTCAAAAATTTTGGTTTAAGTTGTATCCTACTATAACAAGTGCAAGTCGCAATGTCTAAAGTTACAAAGCCCATGAGGCTAACTAAGTTGAGTAAGTGAGGATAAATAGGAGTAGATAGCATGTTTGATCATATTGCAACTTAATCATCTACCACTTACATAATTTATTACATGTAAGTGGTACATGATTAAGCGGTAGGTATTAGAATAATGTTTTTAGTGTGCTAGCAAAGTTTCCAAATAGGGAGTTGGGTTGCAATTTAAGAAGAATTTTAATTATGACCTTGTACAATGTCATAAGCTATGTATGCAAAACCAATTTTACAAGCTTTTTATTGTTTAGCTATCTTGGACCATTTTGATTTCTGTTCTTTTGTGAAACAATTTTCTATGTTTTATTTGGTAGTTATTGGTGAGTTTTAGTGTTATTGATGAAAAAATTATAGAAACTGTTAGTTTTTTTTTATTTAGATATGTAATTATAAATGCAAAAATAATTTAATGTTTTCCTTTAGGAAATCACCAGTACAAAATTGATTTTGTACTGGTAATCACCAGTACCTCCAAATCGTCACAATATTAAATGAGCACTTTAGATATACTTGCCACCCCCTTAAATTATCTGAAAATTTAAACCTCCATCATTAAAGATATGTTATGCATACATAGTATCAATGTCTGACGCGCTTGAATATGTCCATGTAACAGTTTTTTTTTTATAATTTTCAAGTAGACTCTCTCCCCATCAATGAACATATGTTATATAACATTTTTCTCTTAGCATTTAACCTTCGAAATTGAATAGGTCTTCACGAGGCTTGAGTAAATCCAAATTTAGCATAGTGGGCTCACCAATTATAAGTTTCAGAGTTTGATAAAGATTTACATATGTTGTTTGTAATTGCTTTACACCCGAATGAATTTACTGTCAGTGCCTTATTTTGTATAAATCACACCTTTCTTTAGGCCAACTGGGTAACTGTTACCAGGTTAAAGGGTATTTTTACATCAATTACTAGAATAAAACATACAAATATGATTCTAGTCTTATAACTGCTATTTTTGTTCTCATATTAAAAACATATTTATAATAACATTGATAGTTTATAATAATTATATGCTTAAAATAAAAAATACCTTACATAATATAGCAAAGTATTATATAAATTTTGTTTTGCACATATTTCCATATTTATCATGTCAATTGATTCAGAATTTCAACCTAAAAAGGTGATATAGGTCTTGCCATTTGAATCAATAACCATGCGAATGTATTTACATAACAAACGGCAGGAAGGGCTGACAGACATTGAATTCCCAGTTTAGGTCTGTTACAGGGTTTAAGTAGTTTGCATTATTTTAATTATTTAATTTTACCTACAAATTCATTCATTTCTACTTGAAGTGTCTATATTTTGGGTTTTCTATATTTATCTCTTTTTCTCTTTATTCTCATTCGAGCAAATAACTTCAGTAGATATTATAAAAACATTTAAATCTCTTAATATTAAGAAAACTAATGATCTATGGGGTATTTCGGTTAATTTAACTTATACTATTATCCAGGATATTGCTCCACATATAGCTTTAATTTTTAACAAATGTCTTGAGATCGGATCATTTCCGAATTTATTGAAATGTAGTAAAATTTTACCTCTTTTCGAAGAAGGGAGCAAAGATGATCACAGTAATTATAGACCTTTTTCTATCTTACCGTCCTAAAGTAAAATATTTTATTATAAAAATATTTTAAATCAACTCCTTGTCCATTTTGATGTAAATAATATTTTTCATAGTGAGCAGTACAGTTTCACTAAAGGTTGCTCAACAAGGGATGCAGAAATAGTGCTTCTTAAACATATTTATGATACGTGGGAGAAATCACAGAATGCTGTCGGTGTTTTCTGTGACTTGTCAAAGGCATTTGATTGCGTTAAGCACGAAATGCTTTTATGTAAGCTTCAATATTATGGAGTTAAAGGTAAAGCTCTTAATCTTATTGCTTCATACTAGACTGAGAGAGTTTCAAGAGAGTTCTTCTGGATCAGACCTAAAAGTAGGTGTTCCGCAGGGATTAATTCTGGGTCCATTTCTATTTTTAATATACACCAATGAGCTACCATTCTATGTAAAAAGTATTTATGACATTGTATTGTTTGCTGATGATACTTATTACTTATTTTCAAAGTTGATAGAAATAAAGTTGATTATAACGATGTAAACAATGCATTATCACGGATACATGGTAGATTTACAACTAATAATCTAATTTTAAATACTAAATAAATTAAATGTCTGGTGTTTACATTACCTAATGTTAAACAGCAAACTTATCTTAATATTGAATGGTGAGATCCTTGATGTATATTCTTGGATATGAAGCTTCAGTGGAATTCCCATTTAGCATCTCTTACGGGAAGAATCACCTCCGCAGCATCCGCGGTTAGGGAAGTTCGTCAACTAACCGACGTTGATACAGCTCGATTGGTATTTTTTTACTATTTTCATAGCCTCATGTCTTATGGATTAATGTTATGGGGTAACGTTACAGATATTAATACTGTATTCATTTTGCAAAAAAGAGCTGTTCGTGGTATTTATAATCTAGGAGCTCGATATTCCCTTCCAGATGTTTTTAATGTTAGTAGTTGGTATACTTACGGTTGCATCGCAATATATTGACAACAATATCATGTATATCCAAAACAATATTGATTATTTTTATAAAATCAGTAACAAGCATTGTATTAACACGAGAAGAAACAATAAAGTCAATGTTACCTTCTTTCTTTTTGGCAGATTTTTTTTACAATCAACGCCGATGAATATAATTATACTACCGATGAATATAATTATATTTAAGAGTATAATATATTATAAACTAGCGGCCCGCCCCGGCTTCGCACGGGTACATAAACACACACACACACACACACGCGCACACACACATACACCCTTCTTTTTTGCGTCGGGTTTAAAAAAAAAAGTAAAATTATAAAGGAAGTTTGAATTTTTTTTAATGATTTTTTTTATTCATAGTTTTTATTAATGTACTCGCGGCACTTTATTTTATTACATTGATTCTCCCCCGTACCCCAGTGACGCTTACATGGAGCCTACATCGCATGCTGGCTAGCTGCGCGCGGTGAGCGGCAACCACGCGACTTTTTTCTAATACTTGCATTTTTAAACTCGTGATATCTTCCGAATGAAATGTCCGAATTGAATAATTCAAAAAGTGATAAAAAGGTATTGAAGCCGTCATGAATATAAAGTAATATATTTATTTTGATAAGGCTTAATACCAAGGTACAAATAAAGAGCCTTTTCAAGCAGCGGCATATAAATTAAATTTTTAGAACAAAAAACCGCTTACTGTGACATAACTATAATATTTAGACATATGCTGTCGCGACACTTTTTGTAGATAATGATGAGTTCTGCAAAGTCGTAGTAAATGATTTTGTACTATCATCAATAGTTTTCGCAGCGCACGCGACGTAAGGAAATTTTCAAGTCATTTTTTTACACCTTGGGTTACATAATTAGAGTTTTAGTAAGGATCCCTAATTTTTTTTAATATAATATAGCCTATGTTACTCGGGGATAATGTAGCTTTCCAAAGGTGAAAGAATTTTTGAAATCGGTCCAATAGTTTCGGAGCCTATTCATTACAAACAAACAAATCTTACCTCTTTATAATATTAGTATAGATATATCTTCCCTATTTGAATCAGATATTGTTCATTATTTCATTAGTTTGAATTTTGTTCCTTATAACATTGGCTTTCTGCTAGTGAATGTTTCGTCAAAATTGGTCCAGCTGTTTCAAATATTAGCCAAAACAAACTGAGTGACAGATGGACAGATAAAAATTTAAAAAGTGGTAATTTTGTTGTAAGTACCGTGTATACTTTCTTATGCATTTATTTAAAATTACAAACAGATACACCAATTTTATTTATTTGTATAGATGTATACCTTCCCTTCTTAAATCGGAAATGGTTCATTTTTTTTTTGGTTTCTACAATATTTTGTTATCGCGTAATTCTCTTTTTTACTTTTATTCATTAAAATAAATATATTTTTAAATAAAAGTAGCCTAATCACGTAATGTTTTTAAGAACTTTTAGACTTTGTGATATTTCGTGATTTTTATCTCCATCCCCTTTCCTCTGGGCCTCACGTGATTAACGGACATCCCCTAACATTTGCTAACTGCAAGTAAAAGTACCATCAAAATCGGTTCAGCCGTTTCAGAGATTAGTCGAAACAAACAGATAGACGGATAGACTGACAGAGAAAAAATAAAAAAAATGTATTTTTTGATGTAATTACTGTATATACTTTCATGCATTTAGTGATAAGCACAAAAAAATGTTCAACGTGATTCCTTAAATTGACATAACTTTTTTATTTATGGACCGATTGACATGAAACAAAGCCTAAATGTTAAGTGAAGCTTACTACAATATATTAGTGAAAACCGCATCTAAATCGGATAAGCCGTTTCCGAGATTAGCGTGCACAAACGCACAGATAAACAGACAAACAGACAAACAGACAAACAGACAAACAGACAAACAGATAAGAATTCTAAAAATCATTGTTTTGGGTTATATTGCGTTGGTAAAGGTCCCCCTATAATATTTTTTTTCATATATCTTCCACGTACAGACAGCGACCCGTTAGAATTTTATTATTAGTATAGATATAGATATAGATTGATATTTTCCTCGCAAGAGAGCTCCGACAAACGCGTGCGATCGCTGCAAATCATGATGTGCTATAGGGCGAAGCGCGGCCATCGACGCGCTTACCGCGGGTCGGTACCGCCGCGGCGCCGCAATAACTACGTCCCTGCATTTTAAATTTGTAATATCTTCGGAAATATTCACTTAAATTACATGCTGTAAAAAGCATATTGATCTATAATAAATGCACAATTTATTTAAGGTACTTAATTGGATAAGGATTAATGCTGTATTATTTAAAATCACTTCGTAAATAACCATTTTTTTAGTAAAGGATAAAAAATGGTTATGGTGGGTTATCCCTAAGAGATAGACATATACCATCGCGGACTTTTTTGTTGAACTTTTTAAGGTGGACAATACTGTAGTACATTATTTTGGTCTATCTCGTAGGGTTCAGCCAGCGTTTGCAATATAAGCGTAAAAAAACGTGCTTATTTACGACATCACATCAGAAACCTCTAAATTTATCAGCGTTTCTCTACTATATTATGCATGTATTATACATATAAACCTTCCTTAAGAATCACTCTATCTATTAAAAAAAATCGCATCTAAATCCGTTGCGTAGTTTTAAAGATCTAAGCATACATAGGGACAGACAGACGGCGGATAGCGACTTTGTTTTATACTATGTAGTGATGAGATCAACGGTACCATACGGTTTAAATTTATTATATTTTTATCATAATAACATATTTTTATTTTTGTTAATAAAGAATTTGACAGTAGATGCTGGATAGTATATATAGTTTAGTATATTATTAACTTACAACAACGGCTAAATATTATTAACATGATGATTTTTATATTATATACAATTAATTATTTATTTCATTATATAAACTTTTTGTCCTGACGGATCAACGGAAAACATAAACCGCTAATAGAATGCAAGAAATTTTGAGATCGTATTTATCTTATATTATGCAGCCTAAGATATAAAGTGATTTTTGAAAATGTCCTTCTAAAGGAGTGAAAACGTGGAAAAACCCTTGTATGTAAAATCTTGTCATATTCACTTAAAACTTAGTAGACATGTTTCCAAATAATAATACTAAAATGTAAAACACAAAATGTATAAATTAGTGATGTACCGGATAGTTAAATATGAATATCCGCGGATACGGATTCAAATACGGATACGGATCTTAACTTTCTTACTTAAAAACTTACTATTAATTTAATTTTGTTACTTGAAACTATAGTTGACGCCACTTGACACTGAAAGACATGTCACGAATTGCATCACCTGGAAGACTCTTTCGTTTTGTTGATAATAACACGGTATAGATATATATATAAAACTAGCTCCCGCCCGCGACTTCGTTCGCGTGGAATGATTTTTTTACTTTGGGCTACTTAGTTTATGTGTATAGGTGTGTAAGTACTTTGCACATTGTGCGCGCAGTACTCTATAAGAGATTTTGTAAGTTAATTGTTTAAAACACTAAAATAACTTGAAGAGATTTAGTGTATTGTATTATTGTGCTGTATTTGTAGGAAATTATGCTACGTGTACATAAGTGTAAAGGTTTTTCTGTATTTGTAGCATAGCGTAAACCTAACCAAAGATATATTTTTGATGGTTCGGTTTATGACACTATTCATCAATGCGTAACATTACATAACAATTAAATTCTTTAGGCTAATGCCATAATATTTCAGAGCTCAGCGGTTAGACTTATAACTTACTAAGCCATTCAATATTCGGCTGTTATTTCATGTTCGGTCGTTTCTTTAGGCCTTCTGGATCGGTCACATAATAACTGTATGTCTTGACAATTGTTCACGTGACACATACCGACTTCATCACTGATGCCGGCGCGCATATATGACAGGGCCATGACACGATTAAATGTCCTTATGTGATGGATTCAAATTAGAAAATTTTATTCAGTGTTGTATATAATTAGCGCAAATTAACCTGTGACCTAATACCACCTTTGTTGTATTACTAGACATCAATATGTAACGCATTATTTATTTTGTACTTTTCAGATTTTCCAAGCGCATGGTGACTGCGATCCAGTTGTTCCCTTCAAATGGGGACAGATGACAGCTTCATTTCTGAAAACGTTTATGAAGAACATTGAATTCTCAACTTACCAGGGTTTGACACACAGCTCATCAGAATCGGAACTTAAAGACATGAGAGCGTTTATAGAGAAAACTTTACCTGCTAATAAATAAAAGACAAACCTTTAAAAACCATGTACTTATAGATTTCTTTTTTATTTATAAATAAAACTATTATTTTATGAGATATGCATCATCTAACAACACAAAACAGACGTTATGTATAAAATGTTTCATTTTTCATCAGTAATGGGTTATTCATTAAACATAATTCTATTTTACCAAATATTTGTGTATTAAAAAATTAGTTATCAAATAAAGTATATTAATCACATTTTTTTTGTTTCATCAGTCAACCCTTCGTATCTAATCGAATATATTTCTCCTCTTTTTTATTTCGATCTCTTTTGAACGTTTACGTGAAAATTACGAAAGAATTCAAAATAAAACTATAATTTATACTTATTATATAAATTAATGGTATCACCCTTATACTTTGTCCTTAAGTTTATAATTCATTTGAATCAACATTAAAAACGTAGGCTTGGGCCACGAAAATATAGCGCTTTAACTGTTACCGATTCCAAGAATTTCGTCGCGGTAATCAAAGTATTACCAGTAGATAGTTTACTAGCTGCTCCTTGCGGTTTCATTCGCGTTTATAATTACTGCTTTTCTGCTACGAGTCGTAGTGTGGTGTAAGTTGTAACATAGCAACAAACAAACAAATTCTTCAGTTTTATAATATTAGTAAAGATTTTGTGAAAACCACGCACTTAATACATGAGGGGTGAAGGTGCAAATTCTACTTTATCTGCTTTGTTTTTATGATTTACAAATAAACTAAACAACTTTTTACGCTCGTCACAATATATATGGTAAAGTGAAGCTGATAGCGTAACAACAGGAGAATTCCTTAATAATGCAATAGCACTGCACCGGCAAAAGCAATAGTGTGTAAACAGTGATAAGCAGTTAGCATTAGGTTATTGTAATTTAGGCAAATCACTTAGCCTAACTTTATGGTTAATTTACAAGTGTAAAAACATTATTTTTCAAAAAAAAAATAACCGAGTTCAAAAACGAACTTAATAGATACAAACATCCTTGATGTTGTAACTAGGGCGACGGCCTAGGCTTAAGGGGCGCTGTCATTTCAATATTTAATTGCTGATCAACTTTCGTTTGATTACTGCTCTGGTACCCAATTCATTATTATCAAGTGACCAGAAGAAGCGCCTAAATGTTTATTAAACATCCGTAACAAAGTATTTCCTTATTTATTTTTATCTCAATGACAATATATATTTTAAATATCATGAAGATTTTATTTATTTTTGGACAGGCCGCAGAATCGCTTGCTTGCATGCGCATCACGCGCTGGGGTTTGTGTCAGGAGGGAAAGGTAGAAGTTAAAATAAAACTACTAAATCGATTTTCATAAAAGTTCTATGGGCAGAGAATAACCTTTAAAAAAAGAATGAACTGTGCCAGTAAATAGCATGTAACAAGTTTAACTTTGCGCCGACTTCGAATGTTTTATTAAAACTTATTGAACGTAGACGGACTTTAATTAAATTATCAAGCTTAATTTTCTGAAGTCAAGTATTCTGAATTGATAATATTAATTATATTTTATAACTCTAGAAATGTTACGTTCGTACTATTTCACGAAACAAAATTGTAACGATTTTCAACTTTGATTAGCTTGTTGGTCCAAAGATAATCGTTTGTCATACTTAGTCGTTATGTGGTTGGTAGGCAGTCTTTAAGCTAAGTCAAAGTGGTCGGCAAAGTGAATGACGAAATCCATGAGCGTATAACATATTTATAACATTCATGGAAACGTAATGATAATAATTTAAGGCTTTATGCTTATAGACCTTTGCCAGTTATATGAAAAACATTACGTGTACTCTAATATTTTTTTCAAGATTCGTCATCTGTAATCGTCATCAGCATATCTGGTTGTCAATGTCAGCTGATCTTGACAATTATAAAATCTACAAAACTGAACCGGACACCAAAAAAAAAGTTGGTAACTAGTAAAATCAATAGATATGATTTAAAGTACAAGTGTTTGTACTCAAAATAACAAAAATATTTATGGAAGAGAAATAAAACATATAATAAGTTGTCTGATCAGTACAAGTTTAAAAACACTATCTTCGTCAGTTCAATGGTGTTATCATTTTTATATAAAATGACTAAATTCAAATTAATATTTTGTGTTTGGATTTGTATACTGGGTTTATCTCGTGAAATCTGTGGTGATAATGATAACTTGGAACCATTGAGAGTGAATGCAAATAATGAAAATATGAATGATGAAATGTTTTTCTGGAAAACTTCAAGGTCGAAGAGAGATACTGCACAAAACGTAACAAGTTCTAGCGAGACTAATTTGACAGACCACATTACCAATTCAACTACATCAACAAGTACTACTGAAACTCCTAACATTGTATATGACATAGGACCTTCAAATTCATCCATATTGGCCGTAGTACCTGTAAATGTTTCGTCTTCTACTGCTCCCAATGCATCTGATGTGAATCCCTCGGATGCAGCGCCATTGCCTGGAAAAAGTTCAGCTGAAGATGAACATAACAGTTCTATGGCAATATTCTTCGTACTTTGCATATTAGCACTCGGCATACTATTAATACATCTAATGCTCCAAACTGGCTTTTCATATCTGCCTGAGAGTGTTGTAATAGTATTCCTTGGCGCATTGATCGGTATGATTATAAACCTTATGTCAATAAAAAATATTGCTAATTGGAGAAAAGAAGAGGCCTTCTCCCCGACAGCATTCTTTTTGGTTCTGTTACCGCCCATCATTTTTGAATCCGGATATAATTTGCACAAAGGAAACTTCTTCCAGAATATTGGTTCAATCTTATTGTTTGCTATTGTGGGGACAGCTATATCTGCATTTGTGATTGGGGCAGGTATTTATTTGTTAGGTTTAGCTCAAGTTGTTTATAAATTGAGTTTTGTGGAATCATTCGCCTTTGGTTCTCTTATTTCTGCAGTAGACCCTGTAGCTACTGTAGCCATATTCCATGCTCTTGATGTCGATCCAGTGTTGAACATGTTGGTATTTGGAGAGAGTATACTGAATGACGCAGTTGCCATAGTCCTTACAACAGCTGTTTTAGATTCAAATGATCCTTTGATGTCTACAACTGAAGCTATTTTGTCAGCTATAAACCGTTTTTGGTTAATGTTCTTTGCATCAGCTGGTATTGGAGTTCTGTTTGCACTAATAAGTGCACTTCTTTTAAAACATGTAGATCTCCGTAAGAATCCATCTCTTGAATTTGGTATGATGTTGGTATTCACATATGCTCCATATGTACTGGCAGAAGGAATTCATTTATCAGGTATGTGGATTTTTATTGTAAGAGTTATTAACTTCATGTAATGTAAGACACTTTTAACAAAATATTGAACTTTGTCATTGTTTTTAAACTTCGACCCAAAAAGAGAGGTGTTATAAGTTTAATGTGTGTATTTCTATGTCTGTGGCATCATAACTCCTAACAAATTAGAGTTTTTTTATGTATGAAGGCTGATGTAATTGAGATGATTATTGCCTATAATTTATGAAGATCTGTTTATAAATTTCAAGGTTATCAGTTCTTTTCTAGTGTTGGGCAACTTCTACTGGTCTAGTAGACTCAAAATTTATTATACTTTGAATATCATTTAATAAAAATACATAGTTGTGTAAATTTGACTCGATGCTGCAGCATCATCTTGAGTCAGCAGGATAAAGAACTCCTTATCAACTTACAGCAGAAATATTTTGTTGGCCCTCGATAAAATGGTCTTAATGAGTAGATTGTTGGAGGTTTTTTAAAATTTTGGATTTTATTTATTTCTTTTTAATTCTATATCAAACAGTAGCTTTAAGCAGTATGGATGTGGTTAAGATTTTTTTTTAATTTTGATATAAAAACAACCCATATTGAAAGTTTTTCTCAATAATCAATTGTGCAAGAATCATAAAGTTAAATGAGTTTATATTGAAAAATATATTTTTTATGCTTAACACAACATTTCCTTTGCAGGAATAATGGCGATATTATTTTGTGGAATAGTGATGTCACATTACACCCATTTCAATCTTTCAACTGTAACTCAAGTCACTATGCAACAAACTATGAGGACCCTTGCTTTCATTGCCGAAACATGTGTATTTGCATATTTGGGACTGGCTATATTCAGGTAAAAATATATTCTTTACTCAATACATAAAATAAACCTAAATGGATGCTGATAAGCAATACAATGTCAAGCCACATGGCCTTCATTTTGAGAAAATGACATCTAAAGATGTCAAATATATTCTTAAAAAATATATATTAAGATGTATATATCCATCTGTTCTTTTCTTTTTTGATAAAAGGTAAAATGAATTAAAAACAGATTGATATATTTTTTATATTATGTAGTAAAAAGTTTTTCAAATTATTTCATGTTTTTATTTTATAGTTTCAGACATCGTGTAGAACCTGCATTAGTTGTGTGGAGCATTGTGCTGTGTCTACTCGGCAGGGCTGCAAATATTTTTCCTCTCGCCTTACTGTGCAATAAGTTCAGAGAGCACAAAATCACAAAAAAAATGATGTTTATTATGTGGTTTAGTGGTATGTACTTTTTTTAAAGTGCTTAAAATATTATCAAGCAGTACATATGAATCAATAACACAATATATCCTTGTAATCAAGATACGTTAAAACAAATTATTATGAGTAAAAATTAGTTGCTATATACATTGGCAGCAATGTACTGAATATACTTGACGTATTCTAACTATTGACAATGTTTAATGACTCATAAAAATTAAAAAGCAAGTTTTTCATTTATGAGATACTTACATGAGTTTATTATTGCAGGACTACGAGGTGCTATATCCTATGCATTGTCGCTCCATTTGGACTTTTCTGATGAAACTCGTCACGTGATTATAACAACGACTCTCATAATCGTATTGTTTACTACTCTCTTCTTTGGAGGTTCAACAATGCCATTACTGAAATTTTTACGAGTAAGTACATATAACGAAGAAGTCATGCATGTTATAATAAAGTGTTGCCATCCACCCGGGTTTCCCCGGATTTGTTTTAGTTTAGAGGGCATTGGGGGAGTGTCCGAGGAAAATTTCATATGTAGTCCGGGTTTAAAAATATTTGTAAATGATTATTAAAGAAATTTGTAACAAACTACAGTTTGTTACAAATTTTCTGTTTTGTTAGTACATTTAAAATGATGATAAAAGATGACTTAATTTTATAGTGTGAAAATAAATAAAATGGTAATTTATGTCATTTTCAAATGTTTTTGATTAAACTGATTATATAAAAAAAATCTGTTGCCATGTCCGGCTTCGGGGCTCTAAAATCCGGGGTTTTTACCCGTCTTATCCTGGTTGCCAAATTTTAGAGATGGCAACCCTACATTAAGAACAGGGACCTACATTTATAGCATTTGTATGATATGATTGCAAATTAGAATTCATCGTACTTAATGATTAATTATTTTGGGGATATTTATTATTATTATTATTATTATTACAGGATGTAGTAATTTTAGCTTCTATCTTTTTATTTACAAAAAATTATAATATAAAAAACAATTACATCATGTTTTTAAAAAATTCTATTAAATGCACAAAAATGTTTGCATATCTCTTTGTTGGTCTCTTTTATAGTTTTATGTTAAAAACATTTTTTTATTGTATATAAATAAAATATTATTTACATACAATACACATAGTGATCAAGCAAGGATGGATTACTGTTATATATCTAAGTTTATCGAAGTTTTATTTATTGTAATATTCAATAATTAGGTATATTTTTTTTTTTTATTTCTCTGCAGGCTAACAAGAAAGCAAAACGGTCAAGGTCGTTGCGCAAACAAAAGGAAGTGAGCTTGTCGAAAACAAAGGAGTGGGGCCAAGCTATTGACTCCGAACATTTGTCTGAAATCACTGAAGAAGAACTTGAGGTATTTATACAAAGTAGTGGTCGTCTAACGGTCAGAATTCGACTGTAGTTCATTACATTTTCAACCGATTTCAATATCGATCATATATAATACTTTTTTAAAAGTGTTTAGGTTTATTGAAACAGAAGATTAATAAAATATATGCGTGTGTGTGCCAAATGATAGTATAAAATTAAAAATTTGAAACCTCTGAAAATCTATTTATTGAAATTATTTTAATAAACCACAACAATATTTTTCTGCCGTAAATGGTGAGAAGATGTTAACGAGAAATAATGATTGGTCAAATTAATTACTTAATTAATATCATGTATGTTTATTATCGTTAATTGTATTTTTGTACGCATTAATGATAATGAAATATTTACCGTGTTATCAATTGCGTCTCAGTTTATTTTGTACGATTAAATATCTATTTTTTAATATCATTATTATTTTACATTAATACAATTAGAATTAATAGGTGAAATTTGTCTTTAAGTTTTTATGAAGGGGTAATCTCTGAAACTAGTAGTATAGTCCGATGAAGGTTAATAATGAAGGATAATGCATCACGCTACGACTCGAAAGAGCAAAGTAGTATCGATAACCACGAGGCAAACCGCGAGGGTTTAGTCAAGTCTAAATATAAACAAATTCAATAAATTGAGAGCGAATTTTGAATATATGAATAAAACTTTGGAACCGCCGAACTAATCTAAAAAAAAATAATTAATAATAATAATAAACGCATCATACTCAACGGCCCCCATTAAAATCTCGTGCCCTTGTGTCGGGTCCCGAAACACACACAACACAAACATCCAGACCACGACATACATCCTTATTGTAATACAGAAGTTTGCCGTGAGCGGGGATCGAACCTGCGACCATTAGCGCTTCAGTCTGTTGCAGTGACCTCTGCGCCAACGTATCTGTCTATATGGTATTATTTATAAGGTATATTACATTGACGCGGGTGAAACCGAATAAAACCTGCTATTTATATAAAAAATTATCTAAAAATCGAAATATTATTAAAATAAAATAGATAAGTATAATTATCTGTTTACTTACACTGTTTACTCTTTTATCGTTTTAGGTTAATTATTCTCATGCAACGAGGCTTAAGGGATTTGTGAGATTGGATATGAAATATCTGACTCCGTTTTTCACTAGAAGATTTACGCATCAGGTAATGTATTTTTTTAATATAACACAAAAATAAATCATGATTTTCTTTATTTAGTGCGATAACATATTTTTTTGCTTTACTTTACTGTTCATGCATGTTATGTAGAAATAATTTTGAACATGATTAGTATCCATAGATATGCCTTAGACATTGGAAAAGCACTTACTGCCTTACTACAAAATATTTAAACAGACGTTAAACGCGCGTCTAAGACAGTTTTGAGTTAAACATGCTTTAGACATAGATTAATATACGTTTAAGTGAGTTTAATAGATGTTTAAAACCTATTTTTGCTGTCAAATGTAACGTATAACATTTTATCAATAAGTTTTTTATGAGTTTATTCGCTGTTAAGCAATTTAGATAATATTTTAAGCAATGTTTAAATCTTAAACAATATCTGCCTTACTACAAAAGATTTAAACAGACGTTAAACGCGCGTCTAAGACAGTTTTGAGTTAAACATGTTTTAGACATAGATTAATATACGTTTAAGTGAGTTTAATAGATGTTTAAAACCTATTTTTGTTGTCAAATGTAAGGTATAACATTTTATCAATAAGTTTTTTTATGAGTTTATTTGCTGTTAACCAATTTAGATAATATTTTAAGCAATGTTTAAATCTTAAACACTGTTTAGCTAGACACGTGTTGAACATGGTTTCAATGCGTCTTTTAGTAGTATGACAGTATGTCTTTTTTTTGCATAAATAAAATTTGGCTGAGATGGCCTAGTGGTTAGAACACGTCGATCTCAACCGATGACCGAGGGTTCAAACCCCGGCTACAACTAGTTTTCTACAACTGAGTTTACAAGTGCTAAATTTGTGCTAAATTTCTTCTCGTACTCGGCGATGAAGGAAAACATAGTGAGGGAACCAATATGTGGCGAGAAAAATTCAGGTACTTGTATATCCGCTAGCCCGCATTGGAGTAGTGTGTAGGATTAAGCTCTACCTTCTTCTAATATGAGAGGAGGCCTTTGCAGTGGAACATTTACAGAATTTTTCCTTTTTTTTTAATTTTTCAAGTAAATAGTCTATACGAAAGTATTATTCTATGCTAATAAATTTACGCATCACCATGTTTGCTCGTATTATCTGTTAATTTTTAAATATAATTTCAGGAATTAAAAGATTGCAAAAGTCAAATGACGGATCTTACAAATCAATGGTACCAGGCTATCAGGATATCTAACGATCATGAAACAGATGAAGACGAAAGCTTGCAACCGAGTTCTCTTTCCAACTCGCACACAAGTTTACAACGAGGAGTATAAAAATAAACAAAGTAATTAAAATTATTATAAGTGCAATATCTTTGCCTGGTGTGTGTATATTGTATGCTTTTCGTGTATTTTAATAATGTTACTGTTTCACATTCAATGGGCAGGGCCTATATTAATTGTTTAAAACATTTTAAACGTAAATTTTTAATCTTGAATGTATGTGATAGATTTAATCTTTGTCATAGTAGTAATATTTATTATTAAAATAAACATTTTCGACACATGAGATTCTCAGAGATTCCGTTTATAAATTAAAGAAATATTATCGTATTAACAATTCATATCATAGATCCCCAAACTTCTCGGGCCACCTCCCATTTTACCAAACTAATTTCTATCCCATCTATAGTAATCCTCAATATATTTAGCCCCATAAAAGTTGTTTTTATTTAAATTTTAAAAAACTATTAAGTCGAAATGACATTAATAAGTTTTTCGAATGGCCAGACGATATAATTATAAACATTCTAAAAAGTAATGGCTAATATAATCTTTATTCAATAGACAATCATTTTTTTCTTTTTATACTTAATAGAGAGCGGTACTGCCTTGGGAACATGATTTGAACAGTTTATTGTCACGGTCCTTAATATTTTCATAGATTATTTATAATGATATTATTAACAATTATAAAGCAATGGCCTCTTTTAAAATAAGGTAATATAAAGTACAATAATTCGGTTCCATGTGATATTGAAATGTGTTTAGTCAAATTAGTGATTAATTACCAATCTGTATTATTAAAATTATTTGCATATTGGCACATAGATGTTAGATTCCAAAATAAAAGAAGTTTGTATTTTGGTTGTGTCATATTTAATATGTACTTAGTGAATAATATTTTGTTCATGTGATTCTATACTTAAACTAGCTTTATTTTTTTTACTTTAGACAAATTTATACTTGTAGTAAAATCATTGCATATAGATTATTTGTGACATATTATTAGCTTTATTTTTATGTTAGCTTTACATATAGTTTATATTCTTCATTTATTTTTAAGCTCAAACTATAAAACACGTACAGACATTGTCATTATATAATTCATTATATTTTGGTAATTTAACTTTATTCAATAATATATTTTTCTATTAATTATAGTTCACTTTTTACCATATCTATGTATTTATCTGTTTAAGAGGCTAACAATCTATAAACAAATGCAACTGACATAATTTTACATTCAGCATTAAATGTTTCATTTATAAATATGGAAGTCGTATATATTTTAATTTAATATAGTATAATATAATATAATAATTTAAAGTAAATTAAAAGAATTTTGAATTCAATGTTTTATATAATAAAGCATCATATAGGTACAATAATGCACTTGTGCTTATTGTGTACATTAATTTTTTTAATATAATAATGTCCAGAATAAATATATTTCGTCTCAATGTGATGTAATATATTTAGAAATTATAGACTAAATGAAAATTGTTTTTTACAATTCAGGACGGCTGACATGCATAACTTATCTTTTTAAACTTATAAAAGTTGACATTGTGTTATAAGTTCCTAATATAATCATTAAAAAAAGAAGTTGTTTTTTTTTTCATTGTTTACAAAATGATGTAATGCTATGCTCTAAGGTGGTTTCGATATATTTGAAATAATTAAAAATGAAACTACTAAAACTTGGTTACAGAATAATTTTATTCTTTTATTCAGGAAATAACTACACATATATTAAGCAAAATAAGGTTTATGAAATTAAGAATATTGACTGATTTTCAATAAAATAATGCAGTAAAACTAAACTTAAAATAATCCAGTTCAAATTAAAAACATACACATAACTTGCATGGTTTCTTTTAAATATGTCACAGGCTGTACATTGTAAGGTGTATCTTTTTCTCTATAAGGGAAAATTTTTAGTAAAAAAAGAAAATTTCATACTGATTAATATGTATATAAGTGTCTAGAGTATTTCTCATTAAATGTAAAACATAAGCAATTAAAAGTATATTAAATAGTATAAGTTTAAATTAAAAGAAGTTTAATCTTAATCCTCTTCATTTTCCAAATTGATGTGACTTCCGAATTTGCCATATAAATGAGCTTTCAGTTCACTCATTAAAGATTTTAATTCTTCACATTTAGCTTCTAATTCATTTATTTCATTTTGTTTCCTCTTTTTATTTTCATCTAATGATTTCTAAAATTTAAAAATATAAGATACATTATTTATTTCAGTAAATTTACTAGCTGGTCTTATTTGTGAGATAAAAAAAGCACTAATAGCTTAGGTTCTATTTTGTTTTATTCCTTTTTTCTCTTTAAGCTGGCTACGCATTTGCGCCTCTACTGCAGCAAATGTCCCTAGGTGGCCGTGATCACTTAACATCAGGTGTCCTGCCTGCCTGTTTATCAGGATTTTTTAGTAAAAAAAAAAATTTTCTTTATATATTAATTTGTTTATATATGTCAAAATAAAATAAAATTATTGGATGCTGTTAGGTGTA
Organism: Hypolimnas misippus; assembly: GCA_037950945.1. Classification (NCBI taxonomy): domain Eukaryota; kingdom Metazoa; phylum Arthropoda; class Insecta; order Lepidoptera; family Nymphalidae; genus Hypolimnas; species Hypolimnas misippus. The sequence goes on along the minus strand of JBBEEQ010000025.1, from coordinate 7,596,949 downwards.
CTGACAAACCCTATATAATATCATATTGAAAGTACAAAACTGATGCTTTACAAAGATTACTTTAGTTGATAATATTTTCTAAACAGATGATTAGTATATATTTTAGTAGTTATTTTTTTGTTCACTCTAATTTGATATAAAGAACATATAATGCATATTCAGATATCTCAGGAGTAATATATCCAATAAGTTGAATATATCACCTTGTCTAGAATTATTTGAAACATAATATAATGGGTAAAATACTTACTAATGTGTCTTCTAGGCTTTGACAAATAAATACTTCTCCAACAAGGTAGGGAATTTTATCAGAATCATCGGCCAGACTTAGCTCTTCCACAGCCTCCTCTAAATTTTTCATATCATTCTGCTTAACTTTTAGCTCATCTTTAATATCGTCTACTTTTGCGTTAAGCCGGGCGAATTTATTTATCTTTTGCTGATCTTCATAAGAAATATGAACATCAGAGTCCTGCAGAGAACGATACAAAAATATAAAATGGTGATAAATATATGAGCTGCTTTCAATATGTTACTTTCCTACCGGTTGGAAAGTGCCTTTTCCTGAATTAGCCATGTCGTGTTTGTTTAATAGGTCTTTTTAATATATTATATGAGTAAAACTATATTTTGTAAGCAGAAGGTGCTATAACCTAACTTTTGAGATTGACACTTGAGACTTGACAGTACTGTCATTTGTCGTTAGTCAACACCCTGAACTTGCTTAGCTATGGTACAATTTTATATTTTGAATATAAATTCATGTTAAAATAAATTAATTTAAAATATCCAAAACAACGAAAAAATCTAAAATGTGTTACAAAAATATACAGAGACCTTAAAATATCGTCTAGCATTAAAATTAGATAGGTATTGATTTACTTAAATGTCTGGGAAGGTATCATTCTAAAAAAAAATTATTACTATGATAAGTGTGGCGTGAAATTATTGTACACTGAGTGTGAGCGTTCCCTGAAAATTCTACCAAAGTTACACCACAATCCGATCAATGATTTCAGAGCGCATAGACATACAAACATTGATTTTTATTTATATAGATATACTAGCAACCCGACTCAGCTTTGTAATGTAGTTTTGTACGACGTCTTACAAATTCAAATTCGCGGTATTTCTATACTATGATATGCATTTTATATACATATATTTAAACCTTCGTCCTGAATAACTTTGTTGATGAATACTGCAGTAAAATCCGTTGTGTATTAAAAAGATTTAACCGTACAAACGGCAGGAGACTTAGTATTATATTATACAAAAAATACATATGCAGTGGTAGTCTAACATGTACATATATTTTCATGTCTGTTGACGAGCAAGTTAACTGCACGTATTCAATTAAACAAGGAAGAAAATTCTTTAATAGTTAGCGCAAGAATGTAATTTATATGGTGATGCATCAATATTATCAACATCAACATGCACTGAGTACGTAATTTTCTTTCTTGCATGTCATGGACTTCATTGAGTTATGACTACTTCTACATCACAATTACCTCTTCAAGGCTGAATCGAAAATTATTTATCTTATTTATAGAATTCTGTAATGTTAGTTCCTAATGTTATAAATAAAAAATAAAAATGTATCTATAAATACTTTTGCTATTGTTTAAAAAAAAAACTTGTTTTTTTTTTTTTTCAAAAAAGGAACCGACTTTTGCAACACGTAATTTCGTTTGTTAACATACATATTCTAGTTATTGTTACTTAAAATCAAAATAGTGAACCGATTTTGATGAAAATTGTATAGAACGTGCGAAGTAGACCCCTTCCAACATAAAATGAATTAAATAAATCAAATTATTGGGGAATATATGAATGAAAGTCTCGCGACGAATGAAGGTTTTCCTTGTTGAATTCGGTTAAAAATCGGTCATTAGTATGCTACCTATTATTTTTGTTTTGTATTAATCTTAATGGTTATTTTCTGTTTCATTAAGCAATCCATATAATTTTTATTGTAATATTAAAAATATGTAAAACTGGAGTCATGTAATATAATTTTAAGGTACTTTATATTATGTTATTGTTAGGGTTCTAGTATGGAGTTTACTCGTACTGGCGATATATATTAGAAATTAAATAGTCAACGATTTCAACAGACGAAACAGTATAATTTACTTTTAATATACATATATTCCTAACTCTTTCGTGGTTATCCATGTATAATTTCTTAACATACGTACTGTAAATGGAGAAGTAACCAAGCATCCGTCATTCCTACAACTCCAACAATACAATCACCATCTCGCACCGGTGACCCCACCACAGCCGGTGCGCCTACGCCGAGCGAGCCGACAGCCGTTCACTTGGCGCACTCTTGTTTAGATCGTGAAACATCGCGCGCGCATACCAAACAAGACTTTTTTTTTTTGAAGAATACAATATCGTGATGGAGAAGGAGCATCAGCCAGATTCTATGGCTACCATTACCATGAAGCCGGAGTACCCGCCGTCTGAAGTTTATAGCGCTTCAGAGCCACCACCGGTAAGTTATGCCCGTTATTCGTGATGACAACTATTTTAATTTTTGACACTGATTTCGGTCTTTTATATTTTAATGTTTTCGTTTATTTTAGTTTTTGTAACAGTGATATTTGGCAAATATTTTACTAACTAAATATTTAACTAAGTTTTAAATTAATTAAACGAACCATTTATTATATGACAAAAAATATTTTTTCTTCGTTCATACTAATTTGAAATAAAAAAAATACAAATAAAGAAATCTTTAAAATAATTTGATTCATTCCACTATACTATGTATAACAAATCATTTAATTTATATTGTAAAACGATGGGAAAGCGCCTTTCTCTCAGGCAGCGGTTGTTAGCCGCTGACGTGAAACCTCCCGATGGAGAACATTAGTTTGACATTAACATCGATATATATCTTTTAAATTATATATTTCTTTTATATTTTATGATATATTTTTATGAAAATAATAATAGTACACATTAAAATAAAGATAATACATAACCATTACGTCCAGACGAACGATATTTAGAAGTTGTTTAACTTAAATAAAAAATAAGTTATCGGATGGTATAATAAATTTATTCTAACTTTCCGCAATATAAAATACGCTACTAAGAAGTTATACTGAACACTATGACTACACATATGGTAATTCGATTGCGAATTTGTGTCCCTATTATGGTAGCAATATAGCTATAGGAATGGCATACGATGAACCGCTAGTACGTGAGTGAGGTTCTAACTTGACCGGTTCTTTTCATAATGTTATTCAATCAACGATGAATACTAATGAAACTCCTATACCACAAGTATCTCGCTTTCTTCACATCCTTTTGTTTGTTTACCTTTTCAAATGTTAAATAGCATTGTGTTAACCTGCGATACGATGACTTATTACTTTAAATATACTCAAGGCAATAATATTATTTTATGCTAATTTAAAGCTTTTAGCTTCATATGAATATTGAACTAATTGGTATATAATAACAGTGTTTTACTTGATCACAAGTAAATCGTGTTCGTGTAGAGTTGCTTGTAACTCGTTAGTTAGGCAAACATTAATATTTTTCGAATCAACACTGTATACAAGATAAGATTTGTTCCTTTCTGAGAACTGTGATGAAATATGTACCCATAAATGTGGGAGATTCATTGTTCTATTGTTCTTACTCATCATTATAATAAACATTATATAATTACAGTCGGTCACGCGAATACATAAGACAACTAAATTCATAAACTATATATATAGATTAAAAAGATTTTTTAAAATATATTTTCGTTTTAATTTTTTTAAATTTCATTTTTAATCAAGGATTAAGTACCCTGAAAATGATTTTCTTATTTTATTAATAATGGATACTTTCATACCACGTTACAAAAATGTAATTAAACAACACAAAAAAAAAATATTTAAGCGATGTACCCATAATAAATTAGAGTAATTTTTTACTCCACAACTATACTTTTCTTTTTACTCTACAACCATAGTTGAAGTTTAAGTGGGTCCTCGTACTTTCGATTGAATGACTTAGTTATGGTCTTATAGATAATATTTATGAGCGCGATATTCTTTTACTTTAGCCAGAGAAGGAGTACCGTCAATATTATATCTAATTAGTCTGTAATAGTTATATAGAATATTTATGTAGAGAAAAAACGACTTTTACAGTTCTACTACAAATTCCTCCCAATCTAATATATATTTTGGGAAACAAGTAAAAACAACGTAGTTCAAATATAGATCCATTATTGATATATGTAAATATAAATAGTCAACAGTTCGACGCTCGAGATAAATATTAAAATGTTATGTTGATCGGAAAAACCCTGTAATACCTACTTGGAATAAAAACGAAGTAGCGTAGTATAATGAAATCGTTCTGATGTAGTTGACCAAGTCGCTGGACAATGACGCTTGCGTCACATCCTTCTACTTTAAGCAATTCAATATAAAATCATTGTTTACTTCTCGAATTTGTAAATTATTTGTGTATATATGTTTGTTAACGTCACCGCACCATAAAAAACAACGTTCTTCAATATTGTCATTGGCGTGATTTTTAAAATACGTACTTAGTTTTTTTTTCCAGACGAACACTAATTAATATTATTATTAATATTTTTCGTAATTGAGAATTCAGGATCATTTAATGATGTTTAAAATATTAGCTTCAAAAAACGAGTCAGTTGCGATTAAATTAATTTATTAAAATATAGAGCTCGTTGATGTCTTTACGATGGAATCAATAATGCAGTAATCTGCAATATTATACTACTAGTTGGTAGCCACGATTTGGTTTGCGTAAAATATTTATTTTGAACAGCCTATTTTTAATAAAATTATGAATTTTCTATAGTTTATAATTTGGATGATATATACTTCTCATCCTATATTTCACCCTGTACTTATTTTTATGCGACAAAAAGTAACGTATGTCCTTCCCCAAGTACAATCTATGTATATTTATATCAAAATTCAAAAAAATGTTCAGCAGTTTACATGTGAAAGTTAATAAACAGATACAACAGTCAGTTACCTTCCAAATTATAATATTAGATAATAAAATTATAAAATTAAATTTGATTTGTGTGTAATTAATGTGAGTACGATTATAATTAATTACAAATGTTTTTATACTATACACGATTTCAAATTTTATATTGATATCAAATTTCTATCTGTAAAACCTAAACTAAATACTAATAGATTAAAATAAGGCAATAGGAGTATTAAAAAAACGGTCCAATGTAGATGCTCATTGGAGGTCCATTGCTAGGTCGTGAAAGGAGTTGACATCGATTTCCTTTTTTCTTTAAGTTTCTTCATTAACACACCGTTCATTCTTTTGTAATTTAGTTAGGTTAAATGAAAATAGGCTTTGTTTTGTTCGAAGCTCTTTGAATGGACGAAAGAATGAGGTGTAAAATGACGCCGAAGGTCTTGTGGAGTTTAAGACACAATGCTGTGAATGAATAAGGACTTTATTATTATTAGTTTAAAGTTTAAAATGATATAAATATTATATCATATACGCGGTTCACCACGCATTATGTTTTGGTCATAATATTAAGTCTTAAACCAAGTGCTCTAATAAATTATTTTAGTGGTTAGATACAAAAAAGTTTACTGACGTCGTATTATGCGGAGCTAGTGGTAGCATAGACGAATAATAATTCAAATAAGATATAATTTTGTGCTCTATTAATTATTTAGTTACTATTATGATTATTCAACGAGTGTAATTGTTTACAATAGAAGTGCAGTGTTATGTGCATTTTTATATTGGTTTTGTATATTAAAGTTTATTTAGATTTGCAAATATTTGTACAAAAATTACAGTTTAACATGTACTATCGTAACATTATAATTTTGTAAAAATAACGATTTGCGGTTGCATAACGATTTAATTTAATCTACTTTAGACTAAATAATACAGAAAGATTAATCCATTGTTAAAAAGAGATTTGATTCGGTTTAGCAGTGACAGTTGTTTGTAAACCAAATTACGAAGATTAAAAAATTGATATCGTTCTGCTCTCGAAAGACCGGCAGTTTTCCAACGCAAAGGAAGCGCTTTCTCCGAGGGTACTCTCCTATAAACGGCAGTAATTGCCACCAATGTTTTGAATTATTGGATAAATACACAAACAAAAACATAAAAAATAATAAAAAAGTTATTTGTTTTAAACAATGACTGCCTTACTACAACTCATTTAAACAAATGTTTAACGCGTGTTTAAAAAATCCGTACTACAAATCCATGTCTAAGGACAGTTTTGAGTTTGACGTACTTTAGATGTAGCTAAACAAAAGCTCAACAGATGTCTAAAGCCTATATTAGCTGTCAAATGTAATGTGTGATATTGTATTATAATTTTTTTATGATTTTACTATCACATATATATGTACACTGTTTAGCTAGACACGTGTAGAACATAATTTTATTGCGTCTTTTGTAGTATGGCAGTGAATGTTTTATTTTTTGAAATATATTCTTTTAAATTCATATATTAAAATACCTAGAAGTGAATAAACAAACTATGTAGGAACAAATAATAAATTTATTTTTTCAATTAAACTTAAGATAGCTATTACATTTAAGTCCGGTTTTTATGAAAAGTTCTGCAATCTCGTCGAAAAGCGTTTTAAATTTGTGTAATTTTATAACTCGTGTTTAAATTCTAGAAATTGTTTATGTTGAAATCTTGCAGCGTTCTTGCAGCGTGAAATTTTGTGTCTACTTGTATTTAAATGCATTTTGTTAATTTGGTACTTTAAATTTAACAACTAATGTGTTTTTAAGCAAACATTTATTTCTTATTAAAATACTTTTAAAATATATTAACATTTAACAGATGATTAATAAAAACATACATTTTCATTATGCCTCATCGTATATTTACTTATTTGTTTCAATAAAACACTCTTAATTCAATTTATTAACGCATTGTTTAAGACATTCAAAAAATTTGTTATGTTATGTTACTTCACATGAGTTTCCAAAACTATTATATGCTACAATGATACTGTTATCATGATTATAAATGTTTTTCTTTATTTAAATGGTTTTACTATTGTTTAATTTTTTTTTTATTGTATAAAAATTGTTTTATCTATTATTTTAGTTTGAAAGCAAACATTAATGTTAAATTGAAACACGAAGATTCTACTTGCAATAGACGCCATTCCCTTCACAAACATTAAATATATAAAACCTTGAAATGGTTGCAATATTTTTACAACTTATAGTTATAAAATATTTTTGAAGTATTCAAAGTTAATATTTCATGTTAATTAAAACGTTAGTATAGTCATAGAAGACCAAGTTAAGCTTTCAAATATTTTAAATAAGGCTTTACGACATAATTGCGTAACTTCATATAGTCATCGTTCTAATGTAAACCGCGACAAAATAAGATATGAAATATTAATACATATTCGCAGGCATACCGCCAGAGAGTGTCCTCATCGGTGCAGATCGCTCGTATCGCCGCTCTGACTGTGGTAGCGGCTTCCTTCATCCTCGGTTCTTTCATCTTGGCATCTAGCTGGGTTGCAGCGCGCGCCTCATGCCACCAACTTGAGCAGTTGGATGCCATGCTAGACAAGGAGCTGGCTTTAGAAGGAAGGTCATATGGAAACGACGCTTTGATGCCCGTAAGTACTTACTTTATTTCTTTACTGTCATATAAGTGTGAGAAAGAGTCTATTGTTTTCTTGTTAATATAGTTAAGTAGAAATTATACAAAAATTTCGAGGGGGAAAAATAGTGTTGAATAATAGGAATATTTTATGTTGTTAGGTATAATACTATCCTATAAAACATACCACATTATTTTGTAACTTGTAATTGCAGAGGCAAAATTTTATTATTATTTTTTCGCTTTGATGGATGCAAAATAAAGTAGTCCCATAAGGGTCTCGTTCATTTCTTTTGAAGAAAGGATTTGTATAAATAATTAAACTGAAAATTTTCTACTAAGTTGAGTGAAATTATAGTAAAACATTACAACACGCGTACACAGTAAGTTGTAAGTCGAGTAGTAACTCGAATGTTGATTGCAAACTTACTACAGTTGGTTAACAAGCGAATAAAGACAAAGTTTATCTTTAAGCAATAACTTCTGAGTTGGCTTTGAAATTTAGTACAGGTTAAAGTTTAATCTAGCTAAGAGCAAAGTGTTCTCTGTTTCGTACTCTTAGAGAGCAGTGGACAGCATCCTTCAAAGGGAAGACTAATGAGTTCTATTTACATTTGCACAAATATTTAGATTTTTTACATTCGGATACTTCCACTATATAAAAACATATAAAATATTGTCTTTAAAGTTATTGATGATACATGTTATCATATTTTTAGAAACTAAATAAAACAAGCTTTTATTTAGTTTTACATATATCTGTGTCTATACTGAAATCTTGCAAGTTAAATTTTACCCATTTCCCGGGATTTGTATATATATGTAATAAAACGATGACATGAAGTTGATCTGGTGCTAGAGCTGAAAGGTGGACATAAAAATTCCGTAACAAAACGTCAATCCCATCGAGTTAAGGCTCATTTGATTCGTCTCGCCGAGAGCTTTATTCCTTTATGGTAATCAGGGTGATTATAAATCTGTAAGGTGGCCATAGGATTTCCGTAATAAAAAGACGTAAACAAGCCAAGTTTATAATACATACTCTGGTCCTACATAATATGCCACCCCACCGTATTTGGGAAAATAAGTTCATTTCATTAGCTAGGAATGTGAATTCTCTTTGTTTAAATGGATTAAAAACATGCATTTTGACGACAAGAAAAATAAAGATCTTACGCGCTTTTATTTAAAAATGGGATATAATGTTACCTGTAAAATGGTACATTTTTTATTAGAATTAAATTATATTTTAGCATTTTAGTCCTTTTTATTAAAATCTAATAAAAGCTTGTTTAAAAATTAAATTAGTTTGTTATTATTCGATATATGATAAACAATGGTGTACTATGACTTGTTAGGGTCAGGGTAAAAATATTAATTACAATAGTATTGAAGTATATGAAAAATTAAAAGGTAAAATGAAATTATACTGTAACCATCACAGTCAGAATTTAGGTATAACAGATTATACCGTTTTTACCTTAAAGTCTTAAAATAAACTTTCACATGCTTAAAATAAATACGATTTCTTGAATGTGTCATAATTTAAACAAAGAAAAGCGTCTGGTAATAGCATCTCTCAAGTCGTCGTTTTTTTTAAATTTGTATAACAAATTGAATTGCTTTATTACCGTTCGTATCATGATTATTTTTTTTTATATAGATAGGTACCGGCAGGAGGTGCAAGAGCGTAGAATTTTATAAGATATTCCATCCCGAAACTAATTTTACCTTTTTCATACTTAAATATACATTCCAAAATGTACTGTTTTACGTACTCAGAAAGAAACATTTAATTTTATTATTGAATATTACGAATCATTAAACTTATTTGGATAAAGCCATCTGATGAAATACCTAACCGTTCTCGTATTCATTTATTATACATTATTAGGCTTCCCAAATGAGATCTTTCAAGTGCATTATTTAGGACAGTTTTATTACACACGAAACAAAAGAAAGATACCTATCACCCTTAGAATAAAGAAGTAAAGTAATAAATTCATAAAAAAAATCCCAAAAATTATGTTTGATCTTAAAATATAAAAGAATTAATGTTCCTCGATCCTGGAAAAGTTTTTGTCGTCAGAATTTTACGTTAGACGTCGTATTTTCTTCCTAGTGATGGCGACGACTTATTTTGCTCACGAGTGTCGTTCGTGACCGGCATAGTTCAAGCGTTTTACTTTAAATTCAGTTGCAATTTTCTAGTGGATGACGGATTCGGGCTGGTCAATAACGCCCTTTCATTAATCTCCCACTGATTTATTGTATTTACTGATCGTGTGGAATACGAAATTTTTATTGTAACATTGTAGACAAAGTATGACGTGGAATGTACTTAAATACTTTTATTTAATATTTGCTATGGCCTCTTTAATGTATACTAATATATAGGACTAAAGAGTATATTTAAACGTCTTAATATTAGGAATTCAATTTAATTTTTTGCTTTCGATAATACGTTTATTGAGGAAGGTTTAATTAAAGCTTTCCCTTACTTTGCCAATGATCCTGGCAACTACCAAAATATAACGCGGATAAAAATAGCAAGAAACAGCTAGTGTTATTATAATTACGTTTTATTAAAGCGTAAAGAATAAGAAGTTTGATTCTATTAATGCGAATGTCTTTATTAAACATTTTTTTATGATTTAAGTTTATTGACCTTTGTGCTTATACTTATCGATTCTTTATTTCTTTTAGATCCAAGACATACATAGCTCTATTCGTGGGAATATGTTCGTCATTGTTGTATGAAAATCTGCGTTAAATTTAGTAATATATGCTTGATTTTAACATAGGAAATAATGAAACTAATTTCATTTAAGGTTAGTAATTTATTAATGGTTCAAAAATTACTAATTTTAACATTTGAAATCAAGAAGGAAAGTAAATAATTTCTTGTTTAGATTTTTATAGTGTATTTTGAAAGGATAAACGTCGGTAATATTATGACGTAATTACGATTCACTTAGTGTGCACTTGTGTATATGTGTGTGGTTGTGTACCTACGGCGTATGTTTATTTATGGTTGCGTTGCAAAGTCCGCTGTGCCACGACGCGACGCCGCCGCACCGGATCACCTTGAATCTTCACGTTACGCAAAGCTGCGGTTCTAACAGAGCTCTCTTAATGATCCGAGGCAAAAAGTACAGTTGGGAAATTAAAAGGTCTATTTCATAACAAAACAGAATTGTATTGTATTTTAAGTGATAACGCACCTGCTAGGTCACTACGTCATGTTTGCTAATCATGGAGATTAAATTATATTTTAAGTTTATTTTATTTATATGAATAAGAAACATAGATACCTACATATATTTTTATTTGGGATATAAATAGATATTTTAAGTTATGAAATCATAGTTAACGTTCTTATAAGATTTTATGCTGTGTTTGGAAAAGTAGCATAACATGGTTCTTGATGGAACACGCTGACCTTTATGGGGCATTCCTATATGGACGTTGTGTCGCGTGACATTTATAGGGTCATGTTGTTATTATTTCACAAAAGTTATTTTTAAATTTTCAATTAAACACTGTTAAAGAATACTAATTTATTTCTTTGTATCTAACATATATTTTATGTATACAATATATTTTTTTTGATAATGTTGCCTTGACAGCGATAAAAATACTTAGGAAAAAAAAACTGCACTTAATTTTTAAATAATCACATTAAAATAGGTCATTTTTATATGAAGATAATGTATATTATTCATAGTCATAGACTTCATAAGCATTTGTTGTTTGCAATATTGTCTCTAGCGAAAGTCACAATGCGGTCAATGACCTCGGGTCGCGGGTGCATCTCCACGTCATAGAAAATCACAGTTTCGAATATAACACTCACTTGTTAGCCGTTCTGTTAACGTAGTTAGAAAGTAATAATAAATTATATAACGCCGGAAAGATATAGTTTATGGTATACTATATCTCTGTTACTTAAATACATGCAAATATTAGCAGTATATAATATAATAGCAAGCATATAATTAAACATTTCTTTTTACTTTATTACTCAACCGTTTTAAGTCATTTATTTTGAGGAAGCTTTTTTAATACACCTAATAACATATACCTAAACTAATATTCACAAGTATTCTAAATAAATTGAATTCTGAATATTATTTGAATAAAAAAACTATAAGTTTCAATTAGAATAAGCTCAAGAAAATCCCTTACGACTAATTCGATCGTTGCACCATTGTAATCAAACGGGGATTAAGAGAAATAACGATTCTGTGATATTTACTTATAACATTTATTAAGATATAATTGTAATATAAAATTACAAAATAAAAATATTATGCTTAATCTACCAGTAAAGTCTTGCAATGCTTATATCAGCATTTTGCGTGTTGTATAAAACTTTCATTCGCCTTTAATGTTTCATTTATGATTGCAATGTTATATATTTAACTTTGAATTAAGAAATATTTACTTTCTTTTCACGCAAAGTTAACTTTCTAATAAGTTCACTTCACGGAAAATTTTACACTTCTAATATTATTATATTTTTTTCCATTACGTATTCTATTTTGCTTTAAAATTATTTTCACGAATTACATAACTAGATTAATTTCACATTTCGTAATATTATATTTTTTATTCGTGTTTTAATATTAATAATAAACCTAAAGTAATATTAGTAATAATTAAATAATTGTGGTGTAGTGAATATGAAGAACAGGCATGTTCGTTTTATGACGCCGTTTTACCGTTAGTCTGTTAAAGCTCTATCTATCGTAGGAGTAGGTGCTATTAAGCTTAGTTCGTTGTTGGATAAACGTTTTTGATTTTTAAGTTCTAAAGTTTTGATTTTTAAGTACTTAAGTACTGTTTGAATAATAAGAAGTTAATTTTATTAGTAATGCCTAAATTGTGTTTTTGATCAGTAATCGTGGGGAAACCTGTATGTTGTGGGAGAAATTTAGAAGAAAGTACAATCGTAACTCCGCAAAGGAATAGTGATGGGTGGATTAAGGTCTTATCATTTTCATACTTCTGTAACCGAATGGTGCCAACGGGATCCCCATTACAAAGTCCCCGCTATTCGTCCGATGGCTGTTTCACGAATCGTAATAGGTAGAGAGTTGAAATTTTCACAGAGTGTGCATTTATATTGCCCTTATAACAATGAATAATAAATACTGGTCAAGTGCGAGTGTGACTTAAAATGTGTTAACATATTGTTCTCCTGTCATAGAGCCTCTCTGGTTTCTTTTACAAAATTATTTTAAAAGTACTAGTAGTAGTAGCCTTATCTATTATAACTTGTACAATGGCACAACATCCTTCATATGTGAATCCATTCTCATTTGATCGGTTTTTCTTAATAAAGAAAGAGCTTCTTTTAGTATTGAGACAAATGCAGTCCATTTCGTATTCTACTTTACTGTAGGTAGGTATGTTATACGTACTATTCGTAGTATTAAACAAACAGATTTTTTTAAAGGTAAAATACCTAACTCATAAAACTGAAAGTAATAAAGAAATATGTCTCGTTGTTATTTATTTATTTTATGTACGTACGTTATAAGTTTGTTTAATCTTTTTGATTCATCTGTTATTGGTCAAAATACGATTTTTATGAATGAACATGTTCCCTAAAGGCTGCTTATAAAAATTTGCTCGGAAGTTTTTATTAAAAAGTAATCAGTTTAACGTATAATAATAAATTTTGCATTTTAATGTATAACTATAATTTTTTGGAACTATTATGAAATTTTAAATGATATATTTCTAAAGTGCCGATATTTTGACAAGATCTAGAACGTACGACTTTTCAACGGTGACGTATGGATGTCACGATTGAAGTTAGATTTTTTAAACATTTTTTTGTGCTTTCAATCTCTATTATTTATAGGATGGAGTTACTTTTTATATTGACCAAGTTTGAAGGCTGATGTTCCGCTAAAATTCGTCCACCAGTTTCTGCGTAACGCGTGCGCAGGTATATATTCTTTGTATAATATTGATATGATTTCTTTATTGATAAGATATTTTAATTATATTTCAATCGCTTTAGTTTTCAGATATAATTCAACAATTATTGATTTATATCTTCCAATAAAGCGAACTCACATAATAGTTTTCGAATTTTGCTATGAAATTCGTTTGTTCATATGTCATATTTAAAACATCGTAATTTCACAAATGAACGTGTTATATACTATAAGTATATTATAATTATACAAATAGACTTCATTATTTTACTGAATTATTATTTTAATAATCGGGGAGAAATCCTTGAACTAATCACAAATGATGATTTTATCTTTAATACTTGTAAATTTGCTGGACAATATAAAGTATTAAGGTATATTTTATTAAACATTACTATTAATTATAATAGAGTACCATAACTCTACTTCATGTTCGCGGTGTTTTTTAAGATCATATTTTAGATATTTAAGGAATAAAAAATAATATTTTCATAGTTATACATCGAGGTTAGCGGAAACAAATGATTATGTATACAAACGCAGTTTATCGTTTAACCATCATGACAATCTGATATCATCGCTACATTATGACTCTTAATTTTCAATATAAAATAATATTCAAGAGTAAAAAAAAAATGATATTTTTATGTATTACTATTTTGAAATTGTCTATATCAATAGTAAATAATTTGTTGTAACAAATTAATAATTATGAAACTAAAAATGAACGCTAAAAATGTATTACCTCTTTTTTTATTGTTACTTAATCAATAAATCTTCTATCTTAGGACTTATATGCTTGTCATTGATTCTTCTAAAGATAACGAGGGGCGAGCGTTGAATTACATCCACGAGTTTTGTTCCCTTTGGTAATCCAATCCTTCATCAGTTATTTCCTCTCCGTCTCTATTATCATGTTGAGGTTTTAGGTTTCTAAGTTTTGTTGAGTTTACTTGTTTTATTGGACTCTACATTTCGAGGTAGAATTTAAATTTTGATAAAAAGTTTTCGATTTCCATTATTTTAATTATTACAACATATAGTTTATAATATTGGTATTGTAGAAGATTTATAAAGATTTATTATTCTTAAATCAAAGTGAACTTTGTTCAAGCAATCGCGAATGTAACTATGTTTACTTTTTTATTCCGTAAAACAGATGAGAGTGTAATAGAGATAGCTTATAACCAGATTAATGATTATAAAGATATTAATTATAGGATTTTTATCATTATTTTTTTTTTCAGAGAAACATTAATCCTTCATACTGGTGTATAATATTATACAGACAAGTTTTAAACGCGAAATTGGCGATTTATTTTGTTATTCTGTCATTCGTTGCGACTTCCTCGTTATCACGCAACGTGGTAGGCAATAACTGTTGGCGTTTAAAGTATTTCGTAAAGTAGTAAAAGTGCTGTGGGCGTAGGCACAATGCGACAATTGTAGCCGACGTAATCGTCGTTTTCTATCGGTTGCGGTCGCGAGCAGTTCACGCTTGGCTGCTCGTTAATAGCTCACAATACTTCACATCGTTTTTTTTTAAATTTAAACGTAAAATTTGTTTTCCTATATCCTTATTTTAATCGAATCGATACCTTCTAGCTTACGTCATTGATCATTGAAACATATCAAATTAGGTAACATCATTTTCTCCACCATACAAAGCACAATTTAGCTGTAGTATCCAATATACACTACGAAAACGAAACACAACGCAATAACTTTAATGGCTGATTACATAAAGTTGTATCTTTCTAGTTATTTCCTTTGTACGTATTCTGAGAATAATTGACACTACAGCATGAATTTTCTAGTTAAATATTATGTTTATGTGAAAAACAAAGACGAAACTGTGTTGATATTTACAATTGTCATATTATACAACAATTGCAAATTATCTTTGTGAAGAGTTAAATTATTTTTGTTAGTTAAATATCATAACATATAACATTATAAATCATTGTAATATTAATATGCTTAACCGATCTAAAAGCGATTAAATTATTATTATTTGATAACCTTTTAATTTTATCCAGCGTATAGACAATGTTGCTTGTATCGTGGTCAGATCATGATCTTAATTTGTTTAAATTAAATTATTATTGGCAAAATAAGATCATCTACTTATAAATGTGAAAGCACACATTCCTGTCACTGAACAATTTCTATATGGATTTTAATGAAACTTAACAGTATAATTATAGCATATATGTATGTATCTACATTGGATTACTATATAGGCTTAGTTGAAAAGACATATAAGTATAATGACATTATTTCTTACTGCTGTGGGTTGACTGGAAGAGATCTCTTTGAGAGATAAGCCCGCCTTTGTACACAAAAATATGTTATTTTTTTTTTATTGAAATGCTTACTGTGCAGTAAAGAATATATATGCTTTATAAAAAATATTTTTGGTTAGATTTTCCCTTGTTTACATGATAAAACCATAGTAAAAAATATATAGTAAAGCATCTATAAAAATTCAGATGATCACGCGCAAGTCGCAGATGACCACTATGATTAGTGTGTCACGTCCACTGATAATGAAATTATATTTTCGTGTAATGCTGTACTTCCATGACTACGTCATCATAAGATTTCATTATTTACGTTTAATCTTATAAAATTTTACAATTATTTATTTATAAATTAAATAAAAATCTGATTGCTAAACCACAGGATCTTGAGTATGTTGAAAACGTACATATCTATGACAAATTGCGAGTTTTATTATAAGTGTTGACAGCATACTTTTAAAAGCGTGATTTGCGTGTCGAATGAGCATAGTTTTATTTAGATTGCCACGTTATTTGCACAATTAATTGCGTACATATCAATTTGCAATCGACTCTATAGCTATTTAAAACATTGGCTGGATTGTAACCTTGCACTTTTTCTGTGCATGGTTTTCTGCGGGCGCAGAATCCGCAATAATAAATACATTATCTAGTGTGAACCTTGTAATTGGCTCGAACAAAGAGTTCTGGTATACTAGTATGTGTGGGTTTGTCTATTAACAGAATAAAAAGATACGGTTGATCTAAATAATACAAACATGATATTATTTTTTGATGGTCAATATGAAATATTAAGTATAAAAAATAATACAAAACAACGAGGACTTTACAAAAATATTTCTTTAGCTAAGAGTGAAGTCTGAGGACTTACGTAAGAGACGAGGTACTTAGTCGTACATCGCGCCGCCATTTTGTGATGAGCATGATGGTTTTTCTGAAAGTGAGCGGTGCTTACAGCATCACCGACGTCGACGAGTT
Source organism: Hypolimnas misippus (assembly GCA_037950945.1). Taxonomy (NCBI): domain Eukaryota; kingdom Metazoa; phylum Arthropoda; class Insecta; order Lepidoptera; family Nymphalidae; genus Hypolimnas; species Hypolimnas misippus. The sequence continues at coordinate 7,580,075 of JBBEEQ010000025.1, read as the reverse complement.
TTTGCACTCTATGCTTAATATCCTTTAATACGCCAAAATCTATAGCAGACTTATTTGAAAATTGAATCGCAATAGTATTTTTGTGGTTACATACATATGTATGTATAATTTGCACATGAAAAGATGTAAAATAAAAATATTGAAAATAAACATTACGATAAGAATATCATATAGCCAATCAATTCGTTATTATCGTCATTGCAATGTTAAAAGAACAAATAAATAAAAATCCACGTTTGTATGTTGTTACGATAATTTCGCTAGATCCAACAAATAACTAGCTATTGAGCACTTCCGCCATTTGTCTAATATTTATCCGCGCAACATGGTGGATAATTGTCTGATGTATCTCATTTATAATGAAACCTATATTTTTTGATAAGCCATTATCTAAGTTCATATAGACGCGATGAACACAATAATAACATACTCTTAATATTAAAATGTTACGCAAAGATTTTTTATTCTCTTAAGAACGTTTTTTAAGGTTGAAATGATAGTGATCTCGAAAACATTTTTCCAGTACCTATTGCACCTACTGCAAGAAATAACATGAGTCTAGATACATATAAATCTGTCATTTTGGTGTTGTGATGTGTAATATACTTAATTTTCATTTATTTCTAGGATGAGCCATTGCCTATAGCAAACGCGCATGCTCTCCATGCCCCACCACCACCAGCACAGGAGTCAGCATCGGTGCCCGTGCAGCAAAAGCCTCTTGTTGCATCGCCAGACAGTTTACTGAAAGAGGATCCTCTCAACCATGCCGAATCTAAAGTCGATGAAGATAAACTCCAGGTATGACATCTTTAATAAACCACCTTAATAATAATTAGTATTAAACCAATGATGATGGGTCTATGTACTTATATCTTGAAACATTCGGAGCAAAAATAACAAAGCGGGATATGTGTTGATTGAATTCATAATATTTTATTTATAAATTAGAAAGAATATGTCACAGATGCAATTTTGTTTATATAAAATTAGTTCATTAGTTATAGTCAACATGCAATCAAGAGGTTTATTTAAAAACGATTATTATAAATGCAAATCATAAGATAAATAAAATGTGTATTACAATTTATTTTTAGATTTATTAGAAACGATTTATACTTGCTAGTGACTCATATATAAACCTTGTGGACAATATTTACATTAAAATTGCAATCTATTGTCACAACCAATGATAAAATGTTATTACTAAGACAGAGTCATTATGTGTACACGTGAAAATGTCATTAGTGTATTTTTGCTCTCAAATCACGGCTGAATGGATATATAGAGTCGTCCGCTTGCGACATTTGAACTACGTTCTCCATTTTCATGTTTTCATTACCTTAACGAGCATACCGGTAGTGTTTGTATGTTTAATTGAGGTAGAATACAAATGACGCGGGCGTTACGTAATGCGTTATGTAAATTCATGAACAATAATTTCGACTCATGGGTTAAATGTACAAATGCATGCGATTGAGCGTGGCTATGCAAGTGGTGACGTCACGAGACCGCTTTCCCTTGCTTTGAGCTTCGACCGTTGCACTGATCGTGAAAGCGGACATAGGCATTATCTTTCACATTAACTTAATGCATTACAACTACAATAAATAACAAATTTTATGTCTGCTCACCTTCGTTAAATGTTTCTAATGTACTATTTTATAGCTATATATCGTAAAGCTTTTTTACTATTTCTATTAATAAAACATTTATAAAAATGTTGTGTTTATCAATTAATTTACTTCATTAATGTACCTAAATGTGTATTTCATATTTTATAAGCAATTTAATTTTATTACTAATATAAAAAATAATGTTACACGAGAAAAATAGGTCATATCTTTATGAAATTCATTTCGGTCATAGGAAATTACTTTATCGAAATTCCAAATGCCGTAAATCAAAAGTTCCGCTCTGAATTATCTACGCCAAATTCAATCCTGGAACTTTTACCGCCGCGTAAAGGACGAAACTTTTTTTAACCTTCGTATGAGCTACATTTAGTTTTAATTAGAATCGTATTTCCATAAAAATTGTGTATAGAACTATTTAATTTGCTATTTTGTTTTTAATTATAAAAGATAAATTGTACATAAAAAGTCTATAAGTACTGTTACTGTCTATTGATGACTTTTTCTAATTAATTGTACTAGTAATATACGCCTTAAATTACTTATACATATGAAATAATAGATACATACTTAAAGAAATAACATAATAATATGGAATCAGGAAAGCATGTAATATTTAATCATATACCAATGATTTTAAATTATTACATGGCTATTCATCAGTGCAATATAATTCTATAGAGTTATTAAGTTAGGTTTAATAAAATTAATGACTCTTACTTTAATTTATAATCTGTTATATTTCCAACTACATAATTACATGTCGTTAATTCAAATTGTAGCTTTAAATAATTCTGTTTTAACGTTATATGGACGTTGATAAGCAATACTATTTCGAATCTCACGGAATTCATTTTGAGAAGATGGCGTCTAAAGATATCAAACCTATTTATACTTATAATAAATCTGTAGAGAGGTCAATTCTGTACATGAAATATATTTTCAAAACAACTATCAGGGGGTGATTAGTGATCAATACTGATACCAAAAATGCAATCAGTAAAATTTTTGTCTGTCTGTCTGTCTGTCTGTATGTTCCTTATAGAAATAAAAACTACTTGACGGATTTTAACGAAACTTAGTACAATTATTCTTCATACTCCTGGGCAGGTTATAGTATACTTTTCATCACGTTACAATCAATAGGAGCAGAGTAATAAAGGGAAAACGGGAGACGTTACTCCAATTATTAAGCTTCCGTCGCGTATGCAGCCTTAATGGTTAAAGTTACATAGAAATAATGTATGACGGAAATATTCTACTTATAAAATTTGCTAAAAAATATTCCGCAACAGCATATGTCTTTCTTATTTTTTATGGTAGACTCACAATAACACGTGTAACTCCTGATAGGTTAGCAGTAATACTCTCACGTATCCCTAATTTAAAAAGTTAACATTATTACCTATTTAATAAAAAAAAAATCATAGAAATCAAGTATTGTGGATTGACGTATTATATTTCCCTATTAAATTACGAATTAATTAGTTAATCTGTCTGTCACATCAAAACCACTGAACCCTGAGGATGGACATACGCTACTTTTTTTCGAAAAACGATGAAAACGCGGACGAAGTCGCAGGCAAGAACTAGCTTGTTCTTAATAAATTTGTTTAAAGACGTATAATATATCTTTATCATTTACGTTTTCCTATCTATTTTATAAAAGAAGTATAAATTAAAAGTAGGTTGGTATAATGAAAAGTTTTATCTAATAATTAGTTTTTCAAATGTATGATATTTTTATATGAATGGCACTTCAATTTTCGGAACATGAAACTAAGAACATTTTTTCGGGACTTATTTCGTTTAAATGGCTTTAATAATGTTAAATACGTGTCGCATTATCAGAATACATCAATATCTCCGCATTTGACTTTCTGTCGGTTGACACACTATTGCTTATAAGCATCCACATATGATCTTTATATTATTCACTGTATGTTTTTTGCAGTTCATTTGAAAATAGTATATCTGCATATGGATTTCAGGTATTTGATTAAATGATGAGCTATCTATTCGATTGCTAGTAATATTTACAAACGCATAATGTAACAATGGCGCGCAGGCGCATTGTCTCGGGCAGGATGTCCGAGAGTATTGTGGCCGGCAAACAGTACAGAACGAGATATTTGTTTCATACGAGATTTTCATAAAGTATTGTGACTCTGGGTATATCTGGTTAGATTAACGGTACATTATTATGATTTTCCGATGACATTTATCTTGTTACCGTAATATAATTTTACAAATAATTATTGTTTATTTTATCGATGTATACGTGATTTGGAAAGAGAGTGTGAGAGAGAGAGAGAGAATATAGCGTTAGGCGAGAATTACATTTGTAAGTTTTTTTTTCTCAGATTATCATAGAGATTTACATAAATTATTTGTTATTGTTTTAGACCTGAAAGATTTTACTGTGAGTGTCTTATTTTTGACAACCATAGCTTACGTAAAGTTACCTAGGCAACTGTTAAAAGATATCAATTACGCGAGTAAAACTGACAAGTGTAGTTCTCGCCTTATATTATTATAAGAGTTGGAAATTAAAGACGTGGACTACGAACCAAATGTGTTATTATTATTAATTTCTATTACTACTATTTAATGGACTACTATTTAATGGATATGCCCAAAAAATCATATGACATTTAAAAACTTACTATTGTGTTAAGCGTTAAAAAAACTCAATATGTGTATAAACTTGCAATTATTTATGTAACAAAAATAATTCTTAACAAACGATTTCGAATACGATGGCAATTTAGTCCATTACATTATTTAGTGAGCGCGGGCCACCCCGCATTATCTCTAAATTGGTGCTCATTGTACCGTGATTATTCTCTACAAGAATGGTTACGAAGTGCAAAACTGTATGATGTTCAACGATACTCTTGCGTGTTCACTTCACTTGAGATTGGAAATATTCTGTATATAACCTTAATAATACCTTTCACGAGGCGAGTCGCTTCCCTGAATGCTGTTTGATTTCTCTGCTCTGAGAATCGTGACTATTCTGGTGTAAGTTACCTTACTGTAGATTGTATGTGTCAGTGCATCTCGGAAATAAACCATACTATATAATATAAAGTGAAGTATATTGATTAAGTCATATATGCTTTTCTATACCTTTGTTTTAATTTTATTGTCTTGTGTTGCTTATTTATTAAATTATAACCTTCACAAGATTTACCTTGTTTTTCGGGTGTTTACTTTTAGCGTATAAAATAAATTGTGATTCATTTATTCGAAAAACTTTACAAGTATTTCTATAAGAGATTTGTTTAATACATAAAATCATTAATAATAATAAGGGGTACGAAAACAGCCAAAGAATTGGATGATAGCCATCCTAGAGTAGCCTACCTAAGAGGAATAAACGGAATCGCGTGTCCGTTTGGCCACCCCGGCCGGGGGATAAACGGAATTGCATTTTGATTGATCTTCCGATTATCCACCCCAAGGTATACTGAGGTATTAAATACGTTCTTTTATAATTTCGTTAAACATAATAAACCAAATTATTTTAGTAAAGAGCTTAAGCAAAAATTATATTACACAAATAGAACAATTAAATTAGAATGGATTATTTTTTTATAGAAAATTGACGACGATAAGGACACGAACTCTGGCAGCGACGAGAGTTCCGAGTCTGACAACTCCGGCGAGGATGACGATGACGACCTCATCAGACCCATGTTCAAGCTCCCCATACATTTCGACCTCGACGAAATCGCTGGCGCTTTCTTGGCTAACAACAATCAAAAGCAAGTATCTACTTTTTATGAAGTACTGAGTTAGGTAGTTCTCTGGTATTTTTATTTTATAGACCGTTAAAAGTAGTTTGTACATTCTAAAAAGAGATAAAATTGAAGGTCGCGAATACTAGGGGTCCGTCATGTTCAATAAAACATGAACAGACATCCTTTTTTCCATAATAATCATTTTAGATATATTCTAATGATATCTTAGTCCCATAGTTCTTCCCCATTATGATATCTTAGTTATTTTATTATTTTAATAACCAAAATTATAACAATCATTTTTAATATGATATTTTTATGGTTAAAACATAGTATGAATTATGCAGTTCTTTATAAAATTAAAACATGATAGGTTTGACATAACCTTAAAGAGTTTCAAAGTCAACAGAAAGAAAAAAGTAATCACTGTTTTGTATTATTAAACAAGGCAAGGACATTATCTTTACCTTGTAGTCTCTTACAAACAGCCTTATTAAGTTATAACTTTTACGTACTTTTATGTACGTTATAAAATTAACTCAAAATATTATTAAAAATACTATTGGTATTAATAAATATAAAGATTATAATTCTTTTTAACTAAGTGATGAGTACTTAATTGTTGCATTTTTGTTATTAGCTGCCAATCGTGACTTCGTCGGCGTATGAGCAGAATCTTTTTAGACTTATTTGACGCTTAACCGAAAATTATGACCAAATCACCCTATATCATTGCAAATTGTAGCTGATGTGATGTTTTGATGTATAAGATTTTCCAATGTTTCATTAAAATCTCTTAAGTTCCATTCCATCCATCATTACAATATTTATTTTTGGCTTACAAATTTTGGCGTTAATACTAGGAGAATATTGTAATCATTCGAAATTTTATTCAAATATATCAAAAATTATATTATTAGCATGTTGAAATAATTATTATTACATGAGCGAGTTTCACATAATATAATTAGATATCAAAAAGAATTTATTTAGTAATATTGTAAAGTAGGAAGAAATAAAAAAATGCGTCCTAGAAACCCCGAAATGAAATTCCTAACAATTGTAGCTGAGTATAATTCACTGGAATAATTGTCAATACTTCAATAGGCATAGCGTTATATTGCTGATCTATTGTGTAACAATTGAGAACGTGTAAAAGTCAAGGTTCAAGAAATAATTCTTAAAAAGCGGCCTTAAGTAAAGTTAATAAAATAAGTATAATATTTCGCATATGATTAATGTGTATATAAATTATTTATTAGGTATTATAATAATATTTTCATTACAACCTCCCTCTCCATCAGATAACTCGAGTCTTCTCGTACATGCATAAAAGTTATTGAACGTGAACTTAGTTCACAAACTCAAACATAACAGTCGTTTATATATTTCTTGACAGAATCATTGTTGTCATTTATTCGGTATATAATATAAGAGCACTTGTGTTTTGTTTGCAGAGGTCGCATGAACTGCGTGGTGGAGAGACGCCATGAAGAGCCAATGGAAAGGAAGTTCCCCTTCAACATTCTCGGTGCTTTTGCTCCTCGTAGTTCGCAAGCCGAGCGCATCGCTATCATTTGTCACGGCGGAGACGAACGGTAAGACTTTCTACCAATATATTATAACCATTTACTTAACACTAGTATTTTATCATATGTGGTATAAAATACAGTTTAAAGGTTAAAAAAATAGTAAAGAAAATTGTAGTTCTAACTAACTTAAAATGCGTCTTAAAACCTCCACTTCAAATATAATATAATAAATAATAAATGAATAGGTAAAGACAACCAAAGCTGAAGCCATTTAAATTTTAATTACAAAATCATTTAATAAGTATCTAATTAAAAACTTTGAATAACACAATATCAAGGACGATATCTAAGATTCCTATTAATTAAAAATCTTGATAAAATCATCGTATTCTAGGAATGTGATTCTATTCAAAACTCTTATGAACTATTGAATATAATTTATTACGACCATGTTTAACATAATTATGTTGGCGAATGATTTAATAAAGGACGTAATATTCGTGTGGTTAATGTTGGCCGACCTTGGAATGTGGTATCTTTTCAGTCATGTTTTTCATCCAGCGAAATAATGGATAAAATCCGTACAAAATGAAAGGGAAAAATTTCAGCTTTCATATTTTCGGTGTTGGTTGAATTTCAGCTTGGTAGTTTTTCTGAAATTTTTGTAAATCTGATGTGTGCTGGTTCGTACTCTATCGGAATGTTTGATATGTTTTTCAAATTTCTGTACGAGTAAAAACATGAAATAATAAAATAGATAGAGACTTATAACAATAAATTACCCGTTAACTAATAACCCCCAAAAGATGAGATAGATTATTTTAAGAATAGATTCTAGAACTTGCAGGTGTATTCAAAATTTTACCCTCTCAAAATCTTCTAATTAATTGGTAAAATCTTAGTTGTAACCCTGAGACCGTAAAACAACAAATAATGTTTATTATGATTTAACTTTAATTATATATATGTACATTGTTCACATTAAATTGTTAACTGGTATAGTTATATAAAAGTATGCAGTAGTATAAAATTAAATTGTTGATGTTTTTCATCGTTTTTCCGCAGTTCGTTACGTACTTACTAAGAGTATGTAATATTAGGTAAGAATTACACTTGTCAATTTTGTTCATAGACTTTCAAAAGATTCACATAAATTATTTCCCGTTTGTAAATTTTGCTTTAGTAACAGATATGTCCTAAGTATTATCTATTTTTCATTACTTGTTTTATTTGGTGTCATTTTTATTCATATATTATTTTTAATTATAATTTTGGATCATAAAAAATAATTCAATTCAATCATTTAATCGATGATTTCTCACCTCTAACTCCTATGTGTGGTTTGATGTACACCATATTTGTCTGCTAAATAGAAGTGCAGAGTGCCAAGTAAAGAGAAATAGACTATAGTTACGAGATCTGCGAATGTAATAAGGCACTAACAGTAAATTATTTTTGGTGTAAAGCTATAAGAAATAACAATAAAAAAATAACGTCTGAAAACTAAACTTATAAGCGTGATTCTGTTACACCCGATAGAATCGAATGACAATGACGGATTTTTGGTACTCACAGTTTAAGTAAGGTTAAAATAAAGGTACCTAGGTAACAGGTTACAATTGTTTTATATAAATTACGAGAGGAAAACTTACAAGTGTTATTCGCGCCTAATATTATATAGGGACAAAGTTTGTAAGTATTCTTCTCATTGCTTGTTGAAGAGTTTGGATGTTGTTCAGTTATTATTATTAGGTTAAAGTTTATGCTAAAGGTTTTTTTAAGTTGGTTTTCTCAGGACAATACTTCAGACACGATATAAGGATAAGTATCGTTAAAATTAATTTCAATGCCATTAATGAAAAAACTTCTTACAAGGAAGTTTGATTATTTGAAATCACAAGTCTGAACTTAGATCGTTGAGAAGTTATCTTAATTATTTACTTAAATAGCTTCGTTTACTCTTATCTTGGATTATTTATTGTTATAAATCTATTAAAGAATGTTCTTATTACGTATGAGTACATAATTTACGGTTTTTTTATAAGTTAATGCATTTTTTAAATACTACTAGTGATTATATGGATATATGAATGTTTTTTTATTCTTTTATGCAAAATCTACTGAATGTTAAATAAAATAATTTTAATGAAACTTTAAATTAATATTTTATACATCGGAACAACACATAGGCAATAATTTATTAAATTTTCCAATATATGACGATCAGGGTCAAGTAAGTAGGAAAAAATTCTACCATCTGCGAGCTATTCTAACGCGCTGCAAAAACCATTACAGTTAAACGTATGTATAAAAAAAGTAAAGTAACAGCCCATATATGTCCCACAGCTGGGCTAAGGCCTCCTATTAAGAAGGTTTAGAGCTTAATCCACCACGCTGCTCCACTGCGGGTCGGCGGATATACATGTGTCAGAATTTCCCCCGACACATGCAGGTTTCCTCACGATGTTTTCCTTTACCGCCGAGCTCGAGATGAATTTAAACACAAATTTAGCAATTGAAAAATCAGCGGTGCTAGCCGGGGTTTGAACCCGCGATCGTCGGTAAAGATCGACGTGTTCTAACCACTAGGCCATCTCGGCTCATGTATAAAATGTATACTGGAAATGTTTATCTTAAACAATTCTACAAAAACGCCGACGTGACGGCATATATCTTTTATGAGTTAGACATTTTCGCCAAAACAGTGAATCCTAAATACAATAAAAAAATATTATTTATTTATAATGCACACTTGTTAGTAACTAACTGATCCTCATACAAAATAAAGGTGTCACAGTCTATCTGTTACTCCGTCACGACCACACCATAAACCGAAGAATCAATTTTGATGACTTACATATATAAAGATAGATAGGACATTAGAGAAGAATATAAACTACTCGAAATATTAATCCTATACGGAAAATAGCAGGACCAGCTAGTAATTAAATAATACTATTGATTTTAGAAGGTAATCCAACTTGTGCACTTGCCTATATAGAATTAAAATAAAACTTTGATATTACTACAATTGCCAATACTTTTCTTGTATTTCAATTTGCATAGCTCTGGTATTAACAAAGATGTCTCTTACAGAGCAATGCCGATGTTCCCCGACCCGCAGTCGCAAGTGTTCGCGTTCCCGCTGTCCGGCCCCGTGCGTCTGCCGCAGCGCGCTCCCGAACAGAGAGGACCCTTCCAGATGCCCCAGAGACCTGCACCTTTCCCGCTACCGGTGAGTACAAACACAGCTTAAAACACACACAAAACTGTTATGAAATTATGTTATATGTCAACAGATGAAGTAGTTATTTTGTATTCACAGTAATCAAATAATCTTTTTACGAAATTTTTTGGAGTTGACGGTTTCGTGTTGCATCGTATAGGCTACCGGAAACCAAAGCCGGATCTGGTGGAGGGTATCCAAGGTTACAGCTCAAAATACAGTGATTTTTAAGAAAATAATTTAAGTTTCAATACTAATAATAGTAGTAATAGTAATAGACTATATCTACATGTTCGTTGAAATGGTTTTATTTGTTTTGCAATTAATTTTTAAATGAAAAAATTGATCACTCAATTCGAAAATTAATTACCGTTCCAAAGGCGAAAGCGGTGTTTTGTTGTCGAAGGGTCCCCAAATCAAATCAATTATAATGTTGTTAACATTTTAATTAAATCTCCAAATGCAGCCTTTGTTTAAGTAAAGCATCAGAAAGTCATATTTATATAAATCCAAAAATTAATTCGTTATTCAGTGTCTACCACTTTATCTAAGATAACCTTCGTTGCATAAGAGATACAAAATAATTACATTCCGTTTATGGTAGCCTTTAATTTGTGTCGTATTAGGTTAAATAGAAATAATTAAATGACTTTATAATACTTTTTATAAATTAAATTATTGAAATTATTTCTTAATATAACCTCAACCTTGGTTAATACGAGTAAAAATTCAAGAATTTAATTGATTTTTAAATATCGATAATAGTAGCTTTGTTATCGTTGATTGTTGAGTTGTTGAAAGAGTATTGAAAGTGGTTTTTATTTTCGACGTAAAAAGCGCTTGTCGATTAGTTATTTAAAAATGTATATATCTAATATTACAGACAGAGTTAAGAGTATTTGATTTTTTTTTATTTTACAACTTTATTTTATTAGACTTAGTTTTTAATATGTTTTAATTTAATTTCGTTAATTTTTTTTTGTTATTATTTTGTGTCGGTATTTTAATTTTAAATAATTTTGTTGTTTCTTTACATTCAGTCCAGATTTTTCTTATTTATGTTATTGTTATACCGAGACTTTTAAATGCAATATTTTTTCGTTCCTTCTATGTTTACAATTATTTTTTTACGAGAATGCGAAACGAGAAATACAAAACTAGTTTTATTTAACCTTTGTTTAACCTGTCCGAGGCTAGCACTTATCAGTTTAGGTATATTTTTGTATTCAATCACTTATTATTTTAATTAGATTTGATTGTAAAATTAATGTCAATTTTTTTGTGGCGTTAACTTTCTCAATTACCGTATAAAATATGTATTACAATAATAATTTTATTTTGTATCTTATGCGTTACCATATCGTTAAACTGATTGCGATAGAACTTTATCGACTTATTGTTTGCACTTGTGAAAAGATTATAGGCATATAACAATCAACTTCCAGTAGCTGAGGAACGCGCACCGACCAATAACAAAACTACATTTTGGTCTACTGGCATAATAAAATCTACATTAACATGAGCGAAGCCGCGATTTAAATCTAGTATTTTCTTAAAGGAAAACCAAGTCATTACATTTATTTTCCCTTTTGTACTGCTTTACATATTCTGTATACAATTGCGACAATAGTTTTTATAGATAAGGATCGAACAATTGACTTTCACATTGTTAAGCTCGTATACGAGTACGTTAAGCTATCGATGCTATTAAAATTAAATGAGGTATTTTAACTTCGATCGTTATTATAATCTTGTATACTCTGTGAGATTAAAATTATTCTTATTACAATGTTGAAATAATAGTGTTTTCTCGTTAGAACTACATTAGTAATAGACTAACTAAACTTAGATCGAATTTTTAGCTGCATTTATTTGTTGTCTAAATTATTTCGCTGTAACGAGTATATAACAATGTAACTTTCCTTGAAAATTATGTTTATGCAGTAGTTTTATTATAGACTGATTTGATATGAACTGTTCAACAATATCCACCAATATTTACAAAATTTAAAAACATAATCATATTCATTACTATGACTTACTCACTTCTCAAATTAAGTAGACTCATTCGTAATTTTAGAGGTTATTTTTATTTTGTTTTTAATTTAATTTTTATTATTTTACGTCCTTGTAAAAAATTGTCAACTAATGTGTCATATTAATTGATATACAGTAAAAGAAAGTGAGTAGCTTGTTTTATGTACATATCTACTTATGTCAGTTCTCTCGAATGTTTTCTATGCACAAGTCGCGGTTATAGCTAGTATCAAATACCGTGATTATTAAAACTAGCTAGTATTTAAACAATTTAAGTATACATATGTGTACATACATCATCTGAATCTCGGAAACAGCTCCAACTATTGTCATGAAATTTATCATGGAGCATTTTTGGGGGCGATAAATCGAACTAGCTAGGGAAAAAAAATACCGAGCGGAGCTAATTCATCTAGGTACTAACAATAAAGTACGAAATGCTATAGTTCAGGCGTAGATATATTTTTATAATTTAAAAGGCACAAGCTAATAAAAATACTAAAAATACATAAAGTTAAAATGCATTGCACTGCTGGCTCGTGACTTTAATACGAAATGTATACTTAGCTTTGGTCCTTTGTTTGTCCTTTAAAGTATCTGAAGATAAACAAAACACGAAGTTTTGTTTAAGTTGTTATAAATTAAACAAAGAACAAGAACAATACCTAAGCATAAATCTAAACAATACTTTACAGTTCAATGGATTATGGCTTATCATCATTATATACAATATATCCTGATTTATTATCTCAGTATACACAATACAAAGCTCAGATTTTAACGTATTATTGTATATGTAGGCAAACATAGTGTAACGTATGTAAATTTTCCTAACACTTTTCGGCCGGAGACAGAATAACTTGTAAGATTTTCATGTACTTTTACAAATACTTATATACTTACTCGAAATAAAATAAAATACTAAGCTAATACAAAAAGCCATTGAGAACAAGATGTCACATCAGTAACCGCAGTTAATAATGACTGACAAATTAATAATAATCATTTTTTCATCGCCAACAAATAATTATACGAGAATTATACTTATAAGTTTTGCTCTCAGGCTTTCATAAAAATGTATATTACTGTAGTTTTTGGTTATTATTTTGCATCTGAAAGAATTAGCTCTCAGTGCATTTATTTTTGACATCCACACCTTTCCTAAGGTGACCTTGGTAACTGTGACTAGGCTACAGAGGTATTTTATATCAATTACGATAAAAAACTTACAAATATGATTCTCGCCTTAGCTGTAACGTCTCATTGAGACTCGCATCTGTGATTAGGTTATACATATCACAGATTACATTGTATAGTACATATAAATCGGCATTTTATTTTCTGCTTAGCATATTTGAGTGTTAAGTCGCTACTTTTAAATTATATATACAAAAAAAATATTTATTTGTTTATTTATTTATCTGATGTTAAAAAAGGATAAATAGAAAGAAGTAAAATAAGAGTAAATAAAAGTATATATTGTAGTTTAAAATATTTATTGCTATTTCTTAAGAGCACTCGGACGTTGGATGAAGTTTACGTAAACAATAAATCCCGGTTCTATTTATTTGTTTACTCTGCTTCTTGTTTAAACTTCCTTTCGAAACAATCTCAGCTTAAGATTTTTAATTAATAAGATAAACCTTACTTTTGAATCGGAAATACAATTTGTAAAAGAATAAGATAAACAGGATCGGAAAAGGTCTGGATATTGTAAATATTGATGCAACTTAAACAATGTTTTTTACGATTGATAAGTTAATACAATAATCCTGATGTCGATTTTGCTTCTTTTTAAAATAAATTAACATAGCGTAATGAAAGAACGAAAAAGGCCACAATTTTTATCACTTGTGCATTTTATTTTTTTAGTTATTTAAAATTAAAAAAAATATTGACCAACTGGAGACACAAGAGCGGGCAAGCGACCTTGGTCATAGGATCAGTTTGGTCATTCAAAGGTGTAATGCTGCCAGTATTTTGGGAACTTTACATAGATACAGTGGCTTCGATGAGGCCTGCAATTTTTTGTAATGAATTATCTTTTTTATAGTTTATTGTATTAATTGATTTTGTTGTATTATTCAGATTACAATAAAAAATAATTTCATTTTATTTCCTATTGAAAAAAAGTGATATAATTACTAATGAATAATTTCAATACTTAACTCTTTATTTTTAGTTTTTTGTCTTGTAATATTTGTTCCAATAAGTGCATTTAATTAAATTTCAAGGTTAAAATAATTAGGTATTAAAATGACTTGAGTGCGAAAATTTAAATTACAGTGACCTACATCTTAAAATGCACAAGGATTCTTTTATTAATTAGATTTTTTATTCACATTATTGCGTTTGTTATAAAATGTTCGTAGTATCGTAGCTACTCGTAATACGGAAGTTAGTGAGAGTATTCAATATATGTGTGACCGTTGCTCTTTTTATGTTGGCATTTGAGGTTTATCTTTGCTGCAAATGTTCATGGGCAGTGGTGATCTGGCACTTGACATGCGCTGATCAGCTTGGATATTCGTATGCTTTTCTTATTTCAAACAGATTCCTAATGTAGTGATGTCGTAGAAGCTATGATAATATAATATCATTTTTGATAACATTTTTTTTGTTAAAAATTTTATTCCATTTCACCGACTTTTAAAATGTCCATTATTAAACAATAGGCGTTTGTTATAGATTAAAATTTATTGTTTCTTTAATTGTAATTTTACTGTAACACTTAAATTACTTTTATAGTATATTATTTCTATATTATATCGATAATGTACAAATTTAATTTTTAATAATTACGCACAATAAAATCTAATTCGATTTGAATAAACTATAGTAGTATTACAAATGATATCTTCAGTTTCAAATTGATTTAGCTTAAATCCTCAATACTAATAGTATAAATGTGAAATTAGCTTTATCTACATGTTTGCATATTATTACGCTTAAGCTTATGAACAATTAGTGATGAATTTTGGTATAGGTACAGATTAAACGCTGTGGAAGGTTAAATGCTACTTCTTGTAGAGAAAATCCATAAAAAAAAGGAGAGAATGAAAGTTTGTATAGAGAACCCATTCTGTACAGACGAGGTCGCGAGAACTAACTAGTTAAATATAAAGTTATTACAAATTACCGTTATATTAGTATTTATTTAGCTTGAGCGGAGGCGTTGACGGAATTATTTTGTGGCATTGTAAATATACAGCTTAGCTAGACGCCGCCCGTGAAGGTTGATAAGAAATTTTAAGAGTGATATAAATATGTTTTAATTTATGTATTCTAACAAGGTTATAAGTCTATTTTTACCATTTATTTATGCAAAAAGATACATTAACAATTGCTGCCGTATTTGTAAAATAGAATTTTTATTAATTTATAAAGGAGTACATATGAAAGCATTTGAGAATGTTGAGTTCGGAGACTATTAATATTTGTTATATCTTATTACATGGAATAAAGTTACCATCTTAATTAATTATTTGGGTTAATATTATTCCGAGTTTTAATAAAATTGTTCTCTGGTGTCCGTATAACATATGGATCAATAGAAAAATTGGCAAGATTATAAAATAATGTGATTCCATCAATGATATTTTATAGATATAGATTAGTTACGTGCATACTAATTAACGTTAAAAATCTATACTTATTTCTAACTTTGATAAGCTCGTCAATTGATAAAGAAACTCGCTGGTTGCTAAGCAACGTCATCCAAAGTGTTCGGCATTTTGGGTGTTAATATTGTTTTTTCATTTATTGACACCACTGTCAATGACCATACGGCTCGTAATCTCGTATCTTAAAGAATTTTATTCGCCATTAAAGCTGGTGTTTTTTTCTATTACATTTTGTGTGACATTTTTATAATTTTTTCAGAATCTTACTTTATTTATATTTTAATCACTAAATTTTAATTCTTATTATACTCGAGATTTCGGACCATTAGCATTATAATCGTTCATGGGTAGATTAAAAATGTAATTAATATAACATTATTATCATGCTTATTAACTATTCGGTATAAAATTATTCATGAAGGAATTACTTCGTTTTAATAAACTTACGTAACATGAAAAAAATTCTCGCGTCACTGAAGTCTGAAACAGTTTTATGCTAGAGTTTTGAAACAAACTAATTTTCAATTACATAGAGGCAAATACAGGAAAGCAAAATGTTTCAATGTCGCCATCCAAAGGGAAGTTATGAAACGCTAACTTCGAGAAATATATACAGTTTATAAATGCACACAGTAATTTTCGTACAGACTCAAAAGTACTTAGTAAGAACTCTTCATATATTTTTTAAATTCAAATATTTACTGTATTTTTATTATATTTAACTGATGTGATTGTTTATTTTTTTTTAAATTAATTTAATATTATGTAATCTATATTTTTTTTAATTTTTCGGAAGTCACTGTGATTAAAGCAAAATATAATTTTAATTAAAGATTATCGTAAATTCGGTGACAGAAAAACCGCTTAAGGATTTGTGCGTTTATATTTTTCATTAAAAATAGCTTCGAGTGTGTGACCGAGGTTAAGAATGCTGAATCTAGCGAGAAATCATACGTTAACCCAAATTCTAACCCAAGTGAATATTATGGCCTTCGTGTTTCACTAGAAAGGATAACGTGCGATATATCAAACACTATTAAGGTAAATAAATAATAATTACGCGTTTCGTAATATGAAATACTTTAAAAAAATCAGTCTCGATGGGTCATTGCACCTTTAGCGGTTTCGCGGCTTGAATGCACATGGGCTTATGCAATAACGATCCGGTTTTGGCCAACGATCACCTACTTTTTTTTAAGCAAGCATCAGGGCCCTTTACACTGTAATAATGAACACGAATGCATTTCGAATTCATTTGAACATTTGCTACTCTAAACATAAATATTTAACGTTTCGTGCATTTGACAATTCTTTTGTTTTTTGAAATTTGGTTGGCAATAATTTTATTATAAAGTTAGAGTCTAGCTGTAGCACATTGACTAAGGCTTGTATATGGCTTGGTTCGACCGTGGCAGTACCACCCTCTCACGGAAGATCGGTATGAAGTAGATAATCCCCTCTCCATTTTTGTTCTTCGTTTTTCCTTTCATCCATTATTATTAAGCAGACAACGCATTTGTGGTCCTTCTGTTGCTACAAATGTCCATAGACGGCGTTAATCACTTACCATTATGTGTCCCGCCTGCTCGTCTGCCAGCTGTTTTTATAGAGAGAATATTATAATGGAATAAAACACAAAGTGATTGAAATTAATTTTTATTATTATATATCTTGCATTGACTGTATAATAAAAGTAATATGCGAATTCGACGCACATATCAAAAGTATTCCATACCATTTTAATCTAATCAGTTTTTAATATTCGATCGTCTTAGAATCCCTAGGCAACATACATATATAAGTACATACACATTTATTTATATACATTTAGATATAATTTTATACCAATTTTTATTTTGAGCCGAGATGGCCTAGTCACGTCGATCTCAACCGATGATCGCGGGTTCAAACCCCGCTGATTTGTCAAGTGCTAAATTTGAGTTTAAATTCATGTCTCGAGCTAGGCGGTGAAGGAAAACATCGTGAGGAAACTTGAATGTGTCGGGAGAAATTCTGACACATGTACATCCGCCAACCCGCAGTGGAGCAGCGGGGTGGATTAAGCTCTAAACCTTCTCATTAATAGGAGAGGAGGCCTTTGCCTAGCAGTGGGATATTAACAGGCTATTACTTTACTAGCACTACTTCAATTTTTATTTTGGATGCAGCATCCAAATATTAAAACAATATTGTAAACATTAGACTAAGAAACTTTTTTCCTTACTTATTTAGTTCAGACGACTTGAAAATTTATTTTAATTAATTTTTTAATTTTGAATAATGTTAAATACGTAATGCATTATCAGAATATATCTATATCTCTAAATTTGACTTTTGTGGGTGGACACATTATTGCTTATTAGCGTCCATTTTTTGTTTTATTTTAGAGTTATAATAATAATGTCTTATTGTGACGCAAAGTAATTAATTATTATATGATTAATGGTTCCAAATTAATTATTTGTTTTCCTGTCGTATTGAGGTAAATATGAATTATCTTACTGGATTACTTATTAAAGTTCCATATAGATCGTTTTAATATTCTTCCGTCCCAAACAATTAGTACCTTAGTTGAGAAAATAATATTGACACTATATTAATCATATTTTGCTGGTTATCTTGTAAAATCTATATTTTGTGACATCATGAGACAAGCACATGGTACACAAGATTTATAAAAATATATGTGAATAATGTACGTGTCACTCACATCGTTGTTAAAATTCTAATTGTAATGTTGAAAACTTCGTAACGCCTTAGATTCAATAAACGTTGTGTTAACTTATTATTAGTCGTACCATATAAAATGTATGAGAAATCATAAACTTATCTCTGATGTTGTTGCAAGTGGCAGAATAAGGATTGAGTAAAGATGAGTGGATGTATATACGAAAAGGTCGCTCGGTGTGATATCGATTGGGTTTTAATATTTTAATATAAACGTTTCTCGGTTATAACCTTTGTATAGCCCGGGCGAAGTCTGGGTAGATCGTTAGTTGAAAGTATAAAACAATTGAGACGTTTCAGCATAGAAATAAAATAAACATACAAATTTTCACGTGTATAATGTTAATATTACATAAACTCTATGAGGCATATTATATGAGGAATGGTTAATTATGTTAACTCAATCGGAGATAAATTTCCACAACATTTGCTGTCTCGGTTTAAAACCGAATGTCTACAAAACATATAGACTAAATTTTATATCTGAAGGGATAAGTAAATAGAGATAATGAGTTTAAATTAAAATAATATATTGGTAAAACTTGCTTGAGTAATATTTTTTATAAAAATAAATATCATACAATGCAAGCATAAATTACAAAAATATTTTTTTGATCATTTGAGTTGTAGAAGGTTAACTTATTAACTTTAATAAAGGCTTGTAAAAGGAAAAAGTCAACGCACCCTTTTGCTCGTGTAATAAAGAGTCATCAACGCGGTAAGCCAAATAACGTAAAACATTTTTATTTTTTTCTGTGGTAAACAAACTGGTGTCGGTTTTTTGTATACTTTTTAGTCGTAATTCGAATAAACTTGTTTATTGACCGGTATACGTAAAAAAAAAAATAAACACATCCACAAACATAGTAGGACTGAAGGAAATTTTGTTTCTGATTATTTTATTTTATTACGGATTTTCAACAAAAATACACACTATAAATAAAATCAATTTGACTTATGTGTGTTCTTTCAATTAAAGAAGACCACGACTTGTTCATTTAAAATGTGAAAGAAAGAATAATATAAATATCATTAAGTGTTGATTAAAATATTAACCAATGAAGAACTTTATATGTATAATTTTTATTAAAATAGTTACCTCAAAATATTCGTTTTTACTTCACTACTTGTGAAGTTGACACATCAAATAAAAACTATCGCATATCCTGTTGTCTGTAAGCTTCTACGACGTTATTTAATCAGATATCGATTATTAAATATAACCGGTTAAGTCCTAGTCATACTCGCGAACAGATCTTCCGTACCATTGAAACCTCACACACGCATACTCGGTGTTTATTATTTGTTGTTTTATTTTAAGCTCCTTTGCAATTTGACGCTTATCAGTAAACAAATATAAATTATTACTTGTTAGTATTGTGAAATTATAAATAAATATTTTCAACTAATTACGTACATAGGTATACCAATGACGGTTTAAAAGATTAAGATCTTTAAAGATAAAGATGGACGGACAGACGGCGTGGGCTTATAATAATTGTATCCTTTCGGCACTCTTTCGGTACTGTAATAGGAAACTACATAGGTTTACGCTTCAAATTAACAATATTTTCTGAAATTCCTTTTAAAACAACAGTAATGATAGAGCAAACATTAACGTGCTTGTCACGAAGAATTACCGTTACTGAGCTAATTACCCAAATTCTATACAAATGAAAGTATATTTGAGCAGTTTGCCTGAATGGTTGATTATCGTGAAATGAGAGATGAAACAAACGACTAACATTACTTGAAGCTTAAATAACGGTATGAAATAACGATTGTGTACGGAACAATGATAGTGTCAGTGGGCCAACTCCATTGCTCATCTCGTTCTTAAGCTAACTGTATATGACACTGATTTCCTTTGTTCGGATCACCTACAAGTGTCGAATAATTAATGTGAGAATAAATCTAGTTATATGTATAATAATTTATTTATAATGAAAGATAAGCCTCCACCCACTTGATATGTTATTTAGAGAATTTTATGTGTTATTCTAATGTATAAGTTAAAAAAGGTAAAAAACATCCAATCATATAAATATCAATTCATGCTATAAAAACTTTCGATTTACAATATTACATAGCAAGATGGTATAGTAGCAAGATATAATCTATTATTTTCATAAAAATAATTAAAATCAAAAGCATACAATATTATCGCTTAGCTACAATTCTTTTTATAAATTAGTCGCGTTACAAGCAATGAACTGGAGTGGTAGTGGACGTGACCTTTTAAACAGTCTCCCGGGTCTCAAGAAAACGTTAATCCATTGGACCATTCTTTAGTCTGACTTCTGATAGTAAGACGTAATCTCCTAAGATTAATCGGCAACAAATGTCTTAAATTCAATTATTTTATCCTCCATCACGAATACCTACCGGTGTTAGAGAATGGAAAAGTTTTATCTTAGAATAGATCCTAAATAGAATTGCTCGTCTGTCCACATATGCTTTGTAGAGGAGATGAAAATATATATTAAACTTGTTCTTAGTTTGTTTGTAGACATTTGTTGATATAACCGTAAACAAATAAGTTTCCCTAATATTGAATTTGTGTGTTTTGTTGGCCTATCACTTTTTAAAGGACCGACACTTATCAAATACTTCTATGAAATACTTAAAATTTCGGTCTGGTTTATGAAAGATTTGCGAAGGATTTACAAACAAATGATTCTGCACGTCTTAAGTCCACGCGAGGATAGTCATGAGCGTTCCTCGTTTCTAATAATTTTGGTTCAGTTGTATTGATTTAACAGAAGGTATAAAGGACTTAAGCTCTTTGCGAGATGAAGTCCTGAAGTTTTCTTGGCACTTGACCTTAACGTTTTCTAATGTTAATTGAACTATAACTATATTCCACGTAGTTTGAAATAAAAATAATTCAGTATTTAGAAGAGTTTTAAATTAAATAATATATGTAACACATTTTAATAAAGTGATCTGTACATTTTAAAAACTCCCAAATTAACTTTAAATACAGATAGTTTTATTTTACAAGCAGAAGCATCTCTCTACTATATTCTTTAAACATTCTCGCTCTTTCGTAAACGACTTAATAGTATTGATTGTAAAATAAAATTACCAAAGATTTATAACTAAGTGAATAAATCACACCTTTGCAATATTTTTTCGGTACATTCTCCACAAACACAGAATCATATAAATATTAAAATACACGCCGTACGAATTAATGGATTGTCAAGTTTTCATTAAAGTTGATTGCTTAACCCTTAATAGCCTAGAGTATCAATTTTGATACCGATCTTTTAAACCAAATGTTTACATTACTATTAGTTTTAGCCTAGCTATATCTGATTTCTGTATGGCCTTATGCTTGAAGTATCAAAATTGATACCTGTTTTATTTTCTAAGTAAATATGTAAAATTAATATTGTGATCTAGACCTTCCAGCAAACACTAACAGCTAATATTTAAAAATAAAACACTTTCGTAAATCAGGCTATAAAGGGTTAATTCAGTTAACGAGCCCGTTCCCTGAGGGAAAATATTGCATTAGGTATATTAAAGAGACAATATTCTCCGAGCAACGCTAGCTGACATAAATTGTCTACTTTATTCCTCTCCGTACATAAGTAATATAATATTCGAATAAGTCTGTCACGAATGTAGATTCATATGAGTTAGTTTAATTAGATTTATATTAATAATTTGCTAAGTAAGTACGCACATTTCTTCATCCGATTAAGTCACAGCTGTCATGATAAGGCGAGAATTACATTTGTAAGTTTTACTCTCGTTATGTATATATAAAGTCTTAATAAACTCTGTAATCTAGTAACAGTTACTTACGAAAGTTACGTGTCTGTCAAAAATAAGTGTAAAGCACTATAACTTATATAAATCTTCATGAAAGTCTGAGAGCAAAACTTATAAGTCTTTCCTAACGTTGTAAATTATAGACGAGAGTAACGTTAAGATGTTTTTAAATAAGATATTAAATATCGCTGTCATTTACAGCGAGGGCTGAGTTCTTGTTACCCGAGTCTAATTTAAGTTGAAGGGCAGAGGGTAAACGCCCCATTTACTAGTTTTACGGTACGCGAGTAGCACTGTCTACACTCGGTTAAGTAAAAATATTTAAATTTTACGTTTATATTTAAGTATTTTAGATTTTTCACACTTGAAATACATATATTTTTAACTATGCTATTCCTGCATAAACAGTAAGAAAACATTAACAATATTAATTATAACTAAACTAATTTATTATTTTTAATATTAAAACTTGCAAGAACGGTCTTTGCCAAGAACTACACTAGTAAGTTACTCTCCTAACTGATATAAAACAATCTTGTTGTCTGGTACCGAGGTAACGTAACGAAACCCGCAAATGTCAAAAATAAGACACTGATAGTAAATTCTTTAGGTACATATGAAAGGAAAAAAAAAATTATATAAATTTATGAAAGTCTGTGACTAAAACTTACACGTGTAATTCTAGCCTTCAGTTTGGCGAGAATTTAATTTATAAGTTTTAGTCTCGTATGTGATATACACCCAGTTACCTATGAGATACGAGATACGGGGTAAGTAGTCACGAAAGCTGTAAATGTCAAAAATAAGGCAGTGACAGTAAATTCTTTCAGGTGTAAAGCAATGACAAGCAACTTATGTATGTAAATCTTTACGAAAGTCGAAAGCAAAACTTATAAGTGTAATTCTCGCCTTACACTAGCGTTAATAATATTTTTTTTCTCAAAGTTGACAACATTAAAGATACTATACGCTGTGTAAAATCAAGATATAATCGTTATTAAGCTTTATTACATTATAGTTATACCACTAATAAACTAAAGTAGTGCCTAATAAAGTGGCCGTGAATTGGTTTAATGAAATAGCTTGTTTGTCCGCCCTAATGAATTTAATTATCTTAAGCTCATTAAGTTGATGAATTTAATTTAGTATTTAAACAATAAGCATATTATGTAACGATAGACAATTCAAGCGATTCTAATGGACGTTAATTTTACATGGTTTACGTTCATTTTACAAAAGTTATTATTTAATTTATATCGTACAATTATTGTAAAATAGTGTAGTCGTGTTACTATTTCAATAGCAAAATAAAACATACATTGAAAAACTTGATAAAAACGTTTCTAAACTTGATAATTCAATTTAACATGTCTGATGCCGTATTAACTGATATCCTTATTGAACTTCACATAACAACAACATTTCTGAAACCGATCTATGAAAAAATATAATTACAGTTTTGTCATATTACAAGTGTTTAAATATAATGAAATAAGTAGAAACACTATAAAATAAATTTGCAAAGTATAACTCCAAATAACCTTAACTCCAAGCTAACCACATCTTAAGAAACGTCGGGCCCCGACATAGTTGATGTTTGTAAAAAATACAATGGATTTGTGATAAACCTATAAGTATTTGTAGCCGCCATGATGCTAGTTTTTTTACTCGTGACTACTGAAATAAAAAATTCAATTAAGTGTAGTGTTATCCGCATATATCTTAGTATTATTATTTTTTCGTGGAATTTAATATGCAATTCATTGAAGTTTAATTTTACTTTGGCAGACACGTTGGCCACTGTCACTGCAACTGACTTAAGCGCTAACGGTCGCGGGTTCGATCCCCGCTCATGGCAAACGTCTGTATTGGCCATACGGATGTTTGTCGTGGTCTGGGTGTTTGTGTTAGTGTTGTGAGTGTTTCCGGACCCCCGACACAAGGTCACGCGATCTTAATGGGGGCCGTTGAGTGTGATGCGTTTATTAATTTATTTACGATACGATTTTTTGTATAAACGACTGCTCCCTTCCTAAAACCTGAATACATGATTTTTTTTTATTCCTGATTCCTAGTAATTTTAAAAATTAATTGTTTCAATAAAGCTGTTGATTAAAATAGCTATTCTTATCAAAATTATATAATAATAAATTTTATTATAATCATTAATATGATAAAACCACTGCGTTATCATTTTTGTTTAATGTTTCTCTCTAAATAATAATTAATATTTCACTAATACCACTAGATTAACTACTACTAAATTGATTTTAAGTTCATTGAATTTAAGTAAATTAAATAACTAAATTGGTAATGTTCAATTTAATTATATGCGTTCACTGAGCAGAGGCAAATACAGTCTGGGTACGTCTGTATGCAAGGACAAACGAAACGGTCTTTAAATTAAAAAAGTGCTATTTACTATAATTTCGTAATAAAATATGTTCATTTTAATTAACGGAAGATATTATACATAATTTATGTCAAATATTTAAGACTTAGAAAAATAAACCGACTTTAAAAGCAAAATATACAATTGAGCTTGTTTGGATGACGTACTCGTACTAATTCCTGTTATTTAGATATATAAAACTAAACTACTGAACCGGTTTTGATAAAAATTCTAAAAGGTCCTATAGATTTTTTTTTGTATTTGAAGAGGAACTTTCAAAATCAGTTAAGAAATGACGAAGTTCTGAAAAATTAAAAACATGCGCTACGAAATAAGTAGGTACTTGTCCTTTTTGACGTCGGTTGAAAATTAAAAAAAATTATAAGGTCTCATGAGTAGTACAGCATAATGAAGCATTAAAGTATAATGATGCACAATTTTTTTAATAAGAATACATGTTGATATTATGACCATAAATAAATTGATTTGTTATATTGTTTTGTATATATGACGTTCCTCATCTTTATTAGTTAATCGAGTGTAAGATTTTTTCGTATATATCGTGATTATTAATTCAAATTGTACAGTGGATTGTAGTAAATGAATTTCATGAAATTTTAAACAGTCATTATTTTTCTACAACAGTAAATTATACAAAATTTTGACGTCGTCAGCATTTAACCACTATTTACTGACACTATTCATTGTTCTTATTTCAACATCAATTTGCTTAATTACGAGCCATAATAAATAAGCACCAGTCTAAACACGCAACGTATTCAATTGTGTTGAATGTAATCAATCCGCAAATCATTACAATTTATAAAGAAATATTTCTTCAAATTACAATGTGGAAATCTAAATCTGAAAAGATTTCGTCTCCGAACGTTCGTAATTTAAGAACCCTCGACAGAGAATGAGGCTCGAGAGACGAGTGATTATACGTTAGAATAGTTCACAAGAGGGTACAAGATTGGCGCACATAATCCTAAAATTGCCTCTTTTAAGGTCGAATTAGAGCAAAATCAAACGAGAGCGGCGTATATTTATGGGCTTGCCGATTATATTACTAGGATGATGTATTAATTTTGTTATATCATTGTCCAAACATTTTTGTCATACAAGAGGCTTTTTTTCTGATTTTTAAAATGTATTATTACTCGTATATTATAGATACTTAAATTTTTGATTAATGTTAACATCTATGATTGTCTTTTTTAATAAATAACATAAAACATTATTATAAATGTATATTTCTATAATCACATCTTAAAGTAATTTAAAATTTAACTACATTATTCTAACAATAGTCTTGTGTATCAATCGTAGCTCTCATACGCCGTCACGATAACGGTATAACTTGCGCATTCGATCACAGCCACTTCATATAAATAACATAAACATAAGTCCGAGCGCCCGCCGTGCTGATGCGCTAGAGATGCGCTCGAGATACCCGTTCCACTGTTGATTAGCTTCCACGCAGCCTTGACATTTAGTGGCCCGGCGCGGCGGCGGCCACTAGCCCCATCGGCGGAAACGGTTGTAACGCACCACGGGAAGATAAGGGTACCTAGCGGGCACTATCACGTTTTCGAGATTATAGCCTCGTCTCTGCCTCACGAGCTCACCACTTTCTAATTTCCTTGCAGGTTTTATGATCTTTACTACGTTCGATTCTAAAATGACATTGTCGGCCACCACGGCGTCCTCCGGTCTAAGTTTAGTTACGAGCTTAGCTTTGTTCTTCTGCGCGTGTAAATATTCCTCATTGAACACATAGTCCAGAAGCTTTGGAACTTGGATGTCTATCACTCTTTCGTAGCCCAAGCGGTCGCGTGGTACTGGCGTAGGGAGAGCGAGCGTGGACGCTGCAAGCACAATAGCGAGCGCGAGGTACGCGTACATGTTGCGGTGTGTGTCGAGTGTTTGAGCCGCGCGCGCCCACAACACATTTTATATAAGTATGCGAGCGATCGGCGTTCCTAATTTGAGTAGATATTTTTTGTATTCTTTATAAACGAGACGTTCTTGAACTTGGTAGGGTAATTGATCGGAGATGCAACTTGGAGCGCGCGTGACGAGGCCACGGAGCTCTAAGTGGCGCGGCGCGGATTTACCGCGATGCTAATACATTTGGTATATTCTTTAAAAAAAATTATGCAGTGATGTATCAGGTTATGAACGCTCATGAACCTTGTTCTACTTAATACATGCTACACATACAAGGCGACCATCACCCGGGTGCGGTCGGCGTAGATTATATCACACCTCGTTTCTAATATGCAGTTGAAACATTAGTAGTCATGATTTATGATAATTACTGGCGTTTACTCTTTCAAGCGCATTCGTGCATGTGCACATTAGGAATAAATATTAAATTTGCAAATATGCTAGATTTTTTACCAAAACTTGAATATTTTTCGATTTGTATTATTCAAAATAACACTAAGAGCTCTGAAAATGCTTACTAAAACTGGCGGTAGAGTTCAGAGTTATTGTTAGTAATTTGTTCGCGATAAATACCTATACTGCAATTTGATTTCAATTTTAATTGTATACACAAGTTTCGATATATAATATTGTTTCGTACAAAATATAAGTGCATGCATTTGTTTACATACATTTTAGTTAGGTAAGTAATACTTTAGTTCCGTAGAGCAAATTATTTAATGGGTAAATAAAAATGTTTTTATGATATTGTTAAGTAGAGCGATATAATATAATTATATTTCATATGCAATGCATCAAAACTAAATGAATAAAGGATCGTTATCTAAACATTAGGTACCTGATTCCAATTCTTGTATTACATTACGAGTGTCATTTAAGATAATCATTTGAGAGTATTTGTTATGTTCATTTTAAAATATATTTATATTAAAAAATATAGCAAAATTAATTTACGCTATAAATATATTGTATATAACTCAAAGATTACTGACTGACTGTCATAGTGATCTATCAACGCACAGCCCAAAACACTGGATGGATCGGACATAGACATCCGCTAGAAAAGGATTTTGATTAATTCTACTCCCAAGGGGGGTCCCAATAAAGAGGGGGTTAAATTATGTCAATTTTAAACCGATCGGTCTGAGACTTTGCAGGAATAAAGCTACTATGACGTAGGCATCTCATAAAAATGTATTTTTATAAATTTTAGTGAATTGTACAAAATATAAAGATAAGTGTCAAATAAATAGGAAAAAAATCTTGCCATAAGCGAGCTATTCTGGCGTGCGCTGCAAAAACCGTTAGAGTTACACCTATGTAATGTACAATGATAATGTTTATCTTTTATGCGTAAGCTATTATCGTCAAAACTAATCCTGCGTAGACGAAGTCGCGAGCACCAGCTAGTCTATTATCAATGCGTAGATAATTTTATTTGTCGGTAATGTTTTGACGGTGAAACTGCTGAACGGATTTTATCAAGGATGAAGAAATAACTTAAATTTAGTAAACAGTCTCATTAAAAAAAAACAGTTCCTAAGGAAGGTAGGAAATATTTTTTTTAACTCAATACTTTATAGCTTTTGCAATTTTTGACTTCTAGTAGTTTCTACTTTTTAAAATGTATATTTAATTTCTTATAAAATAATTCAACTTCGATTCAACTCTTTGGGTAATCTCATAAAAGAAATTGATCGATGAATACGACAAAAATACCTATCCTTAAGAAGAATTTAAGGTTTCAATAGTTCTTAAAATATAATTTAATTAACTTGCATTCTTAGTATATGGTGTAGGTATCTCATTTAATAACATAAAGATATGATCAGTTAAAAAAAATAATACACATAAATTATAAGTGGGCTAATTGAGTTAAATTTTCATCATCACTATTTTTTTTTTAATAGTTCGGCTTCCATTTCCATACTCTATAAAACGATTGCATTCATAGTGAGCTATTTTCCATCTGTTGAGTAATACTCAAATGTATTATATTATTGATCACCCTTGAGTTATAGCCGAGATGGCATAGTGGTTAGAATACATACGTCGATTAAAACCGATGATCGCAGGTTTAAACCCCGGCTAGCACCGTTGAGTATCAAGTGGTAAATTTGTGTTTAAATTCATCTCGCGGTGAAGGAAAACATCGTAAGCAAACCTGCATGTGCCGGGTGAAATTCTGACTCATGTAGGTATATCAGCCAATCTGTAGTGGAGCAACGTGGTGAATTTTCTTAGTAGAGGAGAGGACGCCTTTGCACAGCAGTGGGACATTTACAGGTTATTTCTGTTACTGTTACTACTACTCGAATTACAACCCCTATAATGGTAAAAATAGACATGAAAGTAGAAACAATCATTTAGTGTTTATTATATTTTTTTTTTTAAAGAAAAATTTTGAAGTCTGAAATAGAGACTGTAATGCTTTATAACGCGGATTGTGTTAGTTGCTTAAACTAAGTAGAACTTGAATGGTAAATACATATTGTTCATTATTATGTCTTTTACTTTAACTTACTATTTGGATCATTTATAATAAGTAGATATTTTATACTTAATATAAATTTACCCTTGATATCGCTCTACTCTATGTTTAATTATTTCAAATTTTTACCAAAAATTCAAACATTATTTCGATATAACTTTAAGCATATTAAAATTTCCTATTGTCTATAAGATCGAATATTATGACATTAAGTCATTTACTGTTGATGGCTTTAGGTCAATTTGTTGTATACCACAACAAATTACTCATTTAAGGACTTCAACACGACTTTTTCAAGGGTATAAACAACTACCAATGAACATTCGCTTGCGGGATAACTCGTATGTGCGGTTAAGACTTCATTGTTTCTAAGCACAAATAAATTTATGGCGTCTTCAAATGAGATCTATAACGCTTATGACGATACAGCTGTAATAAAGACATCATTAATATTTATAACGCGTAATTCTATAACGAATAGCCGGCTGAAGCCGATAGCGTCACACGGAACTGAAAATACGAGGTCATCTTCAAAATGTACATAGAAAATGAGAATACAGGAAGGTGATGGTGCTGTCGAGAATGACCTTCTGAAATAAATCTCGTTTTAAATCGTGAACTTTGTATACGAATCTTCGTATGCCGCGGAATGAAAATTTTGCAGGGTAAATATAAAAAAACAGCTTTAAGTAATAAAAAAAAATAGGCTGTCTAAAAAAAATTTTCTACAATTTATCTAACATACAATCTGTGTCGCGGTTTTGGATTACAGAAAGTGCTAAACCAATATTATATATCTTGCAAATATGTATATGCAGACATGCATACACTTTTTCTGAGGCAGTCGGTAAAAACAAGCTTCGCTTTCCTTTATAACTTTTTAGACGGGTTTCACAATAAAAATTATGACATGTTTAGTTTAAGTGTTAAAGAAAGTGGCCGCGCCGCTAACGCTTTTAAAATCAATAAGATATACGATAATGGGAATAATATGCTGATGAGATAACACAATGTTCCGGAGACGTGTTTATTTGTGCTCATAGAACCAGTCCATAAATTCCTTATCAAGTGTTAGTGTTTTGATTTGAATTCGTTTCTCTTATTATTGAAAATAGCGGACAAAAGAGCAGGCGTGCGACCATGTGGTGAGCAATTACTATTGCATATAAACATTTGCAACATCAGCGGAGCACAAATGTTTTGCCGGTCTAAAATGGAGCGAGAAGGGATGAAGAAACTTGTAATAGAAGAAAGATTTGGGGTTGATGTCTACTGTTTTACAATCAGTGGTGGGTTAAAACGATTAAAATCTCTACCATTGCACTTAATGATAATCATTATTGTCGAAGTTCATAATATATGCATGCGTATAACGGAAACGTTTAATGCCATCGGAAGTTCATTTTAGGTACTTAGTTTAAACCAAGGCAACGATTTTATAGTGAATAAATTTATAATTAAATCCTTTTAACAATTTAAGATAACATTATCGCATGTTCAACAACGATAATGTTATGTAATTAACATTTTTTTTCTTTTAATA
This sequence comes from Hypolimnas misippus, assembly GCA_037950945.1. Lineage (NCBI taxonomy): Eukaryota > Metazoa > Arthropoda > Insecta > Lepidoptera > Nymphalidae > Hypolimnas > Hypolimnas misippus. The sequence goes on along the minus strand of JBBEEQ010000025.1, from coordinate 7,549,391 downwards.
TTCAGTGATTTTTTAAGTTCATTTTGACCTTAATTAATAGTGGAGATGTAAAATATTTTAAATATAATATGATTATTGTTTGAAAAATATAATTTTGTAGGCTTTTATAATGTACATAATCATAAAAAGGATTTTAGATGCGCCATGAGATATTATTTTCAGTAAGTATAGAATATTTTTTTTTATTCATCTCAAAAAATAAGACGTACGCACATTATCGTTATCTATAGGATATAGATTGTTTTGAATTTATTTTAAATTAATGAAACATACACGAAGAGATTTCTGTTTTGATATCAATCCATAGAAATTGTAAGTATTTGATTATGAAATTGTTCGTCGAAGATTTTGTATCATTTATATTAATTAAGTACACGAATTGTAACCAAAACCGGTTCTAAACATGTGATTCGACGATTGATATTTCACTGAGGCTAGTTATACAAAATGTATATTGGTATTAAATTCAATGATTTATCATTCATATAAAAAAACACAAAGAAAAAGCTCACGTTCGTATAAAAACTGGAACAAAGTCTATAGTTAACTTTTTTATTTCGTTGTGTATATTTTTTCATTAAATGCTAGTTTTGGTTGTGTATTTAATTAAGTTGAAGATCTATTCCGCGATCCAAAGATAAGTAATGATTACTTTGATACTGTTCCAGAAAATTATCTATTAATAAACGTAATATTAAAAAATGTTATAAAATATTATGTCACGTGTTGTGAATAAACATGTGTATTTAGAATTAATGAATAAAACTAAAACTTATAACAAATGAATATAATTTTATAGTGTAATTACTGCGTTCATAATTAGGAGCAAATGTCAACTATAATTATTCTTTATTTTTATCAATAAATATTTATAATATGTTTATTATGTAAATATTTGTTTACTTTGTATGTTCGTATAGTGAACTACAAATTAAAATGTTATTGGTTATAAATTTAATTATTTTATTTATATACTCTTTATTGTACACCAATATATACAAAATAATAGGAGTAAAACAAAAACAAAGAAAAGAAAAATGTACAATAGGCGGCCTTATCGCTAAAACAGCGATCTCTTCCAGGCAACCTTTGGTAGACGAGATAAATATACAATCCTAATAATTATCTTCTTTTTTTAGTATTAGACGAATTTTATAATAACATAAAAAATATATATAGTTTCTACTCTGACTATATTATAGGTACATATATCCCCAAATACTTTTATACATATAGAATACGTCCTGAAAGATAAAGGTAACTATTCTCATCGATAACAAAGAATTGTAATCTTATATCCAACATCAAGTTGAACATTGTAGGAACAGGAGGTCGTATTTAAATAAGCTTGTCACAGAACCCGTTATCAAGAAATTAGTGTTCTACTAGACACCGCCAGTGCGTACTAACACACTACGGCGAAGGACGCACCTATGCGGACAATATGAAGCGACATAAAAAGCCTCTTCCGTGTTTTTGTTTCATCCATATTAATCATTATAACACGGCTTGAATATTAATACATAATTATAAATATATTAATATTATTGAATGCGTAAATCTTTAAGTTAAGTTAGTTTTTTTTCTTTACATTAGAAGGTGTCAAGGTTATTCAAACACATGCTTCTTTAATAAATAAAATCATTATAATAAATCGTGCGGCAATATTTATTTGAGTGATGTGTATTTTTCGTTTATTTTCCGTCTAAATGTAGTGAATCGAATTTAATGTTATGTTAAAAATACATCAGTTTTCGTTGCTTTTAAGTTTGTTTATAAACTCAGTTCAGGGTGAACGCATTATCTTAGTATTTTTTATTGTTTAGACAAAAGCTTTAAAATCTTGTAATCAATAAATGAATTGCTTCTTCATTATTAATAAAATTTCGCAGTATGTAGTTTTATATTTGTTTAGAAATACCGTCAAACATGTCTTGTTCATATTTAGTTAACTGTAAAGCAATATTACTTTAGAAATGATTGGGGGTTTAGATAACAGTGAAAAACATTTAGATCGGCAATGACCTGACATGTCCTCACGAAGACGTCGGGTCATTGCTTCCAGCTCGTTTTTCATCTCAGAGCAATGTGACTACGCTCTGCGTTTGCGCAACGTTGATTGCATTATTCATAACAAAATCACGGGCCCTCTAAGGTTCCTTCTCTTTTACATTGCGTTTTTTATTTGTTTTACAATCGTATTTTTAAATTTGTATTCGATACTTATTACATTAGGTATTATTTTGGTGCGCCAAAAATAATTTAAAATAAATTAAAGTAATGTTTTGTTTTACACGGTAGTATAGATTTTCTTTGTATTAAGACTAAAATTAAAGATTACAATTTGTGTAATAAAACGACGTAAATAAGTTTTGTAGAGTGCACTTAAGAATAAAATAGAATATAATAAAATAATATAAAAAGAAAGTCAGAATAAAAAACCAAAGCAGGACAACTATTGTTGGTGCAATGGTGACTCAGCAATATGAAATAAGCAACTACCAAAGTTCAATTATTGGCTGGTACAAGATTTCGATTTAATTAATTTACAAATAGGAATGTTACAATATTTGTAAATTAAAAGTTTCTACAACAGATTTTTAATTTCTAGATGCCATGGGAGTCTTCGGAGGAGCAGGTGAATCCTAGAGAGATGCGCATCCACGTCCAGCGAGTGTTCGCCATCCCCGCCCCGCACAACATGCCGCCGCGTCCGGAGACCATGGGACCTTTCGCACCGCCTCCCCCGCCTCAGGAACAGAACGATGTATGTTTTTTTAATAAAGTAGAAGCTAGGCAAATGTATGTATAAATATTTGAGGTAACGACCTCAGTCGTTGACACTGATCTAGACATTTTCGAAGCGGTTGTTAAACTAAGTGGCGGCGATTAATATTAGGAGAGATACGAATATTATAGAGTAGCGATTGAAGTCAACTAATTGAATCGCAAAGCTAACTAAGGAATGAAGATGTGATATTTCATGCTTATTTTTAAATTGTGGTTAAGTACCACTTCGACATTAGAATATCCTAATTATAGACCAAAATCATCTTTTTATTATTTACTAGCAGTACTACTATAATACTTGATTATTTTTATATATTTTCGAATTCCCTTTTATATTAAGAAACATATGCACTGTCCTGAATTCGTGTTATTTTTTTCCACCATATTTATAAACAACGCTATAATCGATCTAAGGGTGTGTGCTAGGATCCTTACACTATCCCAGGTAAGATAAGCCAGGTAAAATTGAAGCTATCGTGTTTCCTAAATTATAAATATTTTTATTAACGATGAATAAGAAAATTTACATAAACGTTATTTCGTTTAACATTAGCGCGAACAAGAAGAGATGGGTGCTCCGCGTCAGATGCGAGTGATCGCCATCCCCGCCCCACACAACATGCCGCCCGCGCCGGAGAACATGGGGCCTTTCCAGCCGCCACCGCTGCCACACCACCAGGACCAAAATGAGGTATTCATTACTTTCTCCCTGTAATTTTACTCATACAAACTGTTTTTACTATACGTTACAATCCCACTAATCTGACTAGATAGAACCAAACTTGTTAATGTTACGCGCATAACTCGTAAGTCCATATTTTTTTAATAAAAAATAGTTGGCAAACGAACAGGTACAACAGGAGTATCGATGTTAAGTGATTATCGCCACCTTTTAACAATGGACGCACTAAAGAAGCCAGACAAATGCGTTGCCAGCTAAAAAAGGAATAATGGATCAAAGAGAATGGGAAGCAAGGAAAGGTATGGGGAAGGGGCTTAGGGTTCTAGTTCTCTCACTCGCTGTATGATACGCAGCTGTATAAGCTACTTTACGTCGATCTTTTTGTAAGAGTGAGGTACTGCCCCAGTCAAGCTAACCTGTATATGAGGTGAAGTCAGTGGGCAACAACTAGATTGTACATCAGTTAAATTTCCGGTAAAATACACGTGATAAATATTAAGCGATATTTTTTTTCTATTTCCTCAAACTTGATTGAATTTGCAAAACCACATAATACATATACCTATTACTATGTATATATATATACATACATAATCTACGAATTGAAATAAACGTTCACAAAACAAAAGTCATTTAAGTTTATTTGAAGTTTATTTTCGTACTTTCTGCTAAATTAAAATTTTCGTTTATTAAATTTTTTAATATTAAATGTCCAGCGGTTTTTGCGTCATGCATTCATTAATGCAGGTACATGTCATGTCATACATGGAAATATAATATTTATACGCATTTTAATTGAAAACGTGCATATATTATGCTTGTGTTGTTTTCTGGCTTAGCAACGGAGTTTGTCAGACAAGCGTGATGCTCACTTGACTGGATCTTATTTATAATATTATTTTGATTGAAATAAAGTTCTACAAAAATTGAAATCATTAATACGTAATATACTTTATATCGACCGCCCTGGTGTAGTGGTGCTGAATGTACCTAACAACCTAAAGCGGACGGTTGCGGGTGCGATCCCGGCTTGGGACAGATATTTATATTTGTACAAATATTTGTTCCTAGGTCTGTTTGTTTGTACTTGTGGGTCCCCCAGCGTGCCTCAGAGAGCACGTAAAGCTGTCGGTCCCGGTTGTTATCATAATCACCTGATAATTATCGTTAATCTTATTAGGGAAATTATTCTAGTCTAAATGGTTACTAGGTTGCCTAAAGAGGTTGCGGAGTTGAGATGGCCCTCGCGTAAAAATCAGTAACTCGTCAAAATCTAGACTAGAATAGAAAACAGACCCTGGTGTAACCGGAAAAAATGTAGATGATGATACTTTATAACTAAAATTTAAAAAAAGAAACTGACACAGCAAAATATGTGATTTCGTTTACCAGGACGCCACTCTAATACCTATTAGTATTAAACTTCTATGAAAATCTGAAAACATATCCTTTCAAACAAAAAAAAAAACCTTTAAAATCGGTTACGATATGACGGAGCTAAGAGGTAACGAACATTAAAAGTAATACGCTACGAATGAACATACGAGGACTTCCTCCTTTTTTAAGTCGGTTAAAATGATTCGAGTACATATTTTAGTCGAAATAAAAAATGGTAAGTGCTCTCTCCAACACTTAGTTCACGAAACAGGATCTGAGAGTACCGTAAGAGTGTAATTCGACAGTCAATAATAGCTTTGGTGCGGAGTCAAAAAACTTTACTAAGTAAAAAATTGCTACTCCGTTATTTTATTGCATTAGTCTGTGAGTACTATTATTTTATCTTAATTCAAAATCTCTCTGATAGATAAAATAAAACAATGTAACTCAAAATTTAGAATGTGTGTGTCGTGTGAGCAATTTTTTTTGAACATCATATTAGAAAGTATATTTTTATATTAAATAATGAAACAAAAAACGGTAATAGCAGTAGTATATACGCATATCAAAACCGGATTCTTTTATATAATCTATACGAATAAATAAAATTTATGTATCTGTTTGAAATATATAATTAAATAGTAACAATATTAAGGTAAAGATTATTATTATATGAATTTAATTTTTCCTAAAATTAACGCGGGTAAAATCGCGACGCACAGCCGCTAGTTTTATCTATTATTCTTTTGTCTATAAACAAACATGACACTGCAAAAATGATAATATTGTTGAAATTTTATAAAAAATCAAATTACTATATGTATTTATGTACCTATGTTTCAAGTAAGGTTCAATTTATTCAAGTTCAATGAATGTTGTATCAATATTTATTTATGAGTAGCAAAACAATGTAAAATCGTCCACCGGTATATGTACTTCATCAGTATGTATGTATGTACACTTCATCGAACACATAAAATAACACTTACACTGGACCCGCTGAAGCGTTTCCTCGGTTGAGGTTAAAGAACTGTGCTCATTAGCATATGAATGAGGTCAATATTTATTGTGTTTTTTTATTATGTTTTTAATACGTCTGTTGTAATGCGTTTTGCGCTTTTACTGCTAAATTTAAAGCGAGCTAATTTTAAAAATGAATTAAATTGAGATATTGTCGCAATTCATTTACAAATAGAGATAATTAATTAATTTATGTATTTAAAACAAAACATGCAATTTTAAATGTTTGTTTCGCATTTGTTAAGTTTTGTAACTGTATTTTACGAGTTTTAATATTACAAAAGTTAACTGTTGTGACCTTGATCCTAAAAACTTATGATATGTAGATACGATCTTTTAAGTATTCCTAGTAAAAGCTCCGTTTGACGGGATAATCCTTAATATTAACCCTGGAAATACCATCATGCAGAATTTCCTGAAATATAAGTTTTTTTCGACAGATATGCTCATATACAGACTGCTACCATTTGCAATTATGTTATTGCTTCATTTATTTAATAAAAAATCATAACGTACGACCTTATCTTTTGTATTTAGAAAACATAATGATTTGTACAGAAGTTCTTTGTATTACATCTATACTTATAATAAATCTGTAGAGAGGTCAATTCTGTACATGAAATATATTTTCAAAATAACTATCAGGGGGTGATTAGTGATCGATACTGATGCCAAAAATGCAGTCAGTAAAATTTTTGTCTGTCTGTCTGTCTGTCTGTCTGTCTGTGTGTATGTTCCTTATAGAAACAAAAACTACTCGACGGATTTTAACTAAACTTAGTACAATTATTCTTCATACTCCTGGGCAGGTTATAGTATACTTTTCATCACGTTACAATCAATAGGAGCAGAGTAATAAAGGGAAAACGGGAGACGTTACTCCAATTTTTAAGCTTCCGTCGCGTATGCAGCCTTAATGGTTAAAGTTACATAGAAATTATGTATGACGGAAATATTCTACATAAAATTTCCTAAAAAATATCCCGCAACAGCATATGTCTATCTTTTATGGTAGACTCACAATAACACGTGTAACTCCTGATAGGTTTGCAGTTCGGAGAATTCTGATTATATTTGTTTACTTTAACGTTTATAATACTCTCACTCATCACTAATTTAAAAAAGTTAATATTATTACCTATTTAATAAAAAAATCATAGAAATCAAGTATTGTGGATTGATATATTATATTTCCCTTATAAATTACGATAGTGAATCTGTCTGTCACATCAAAACCACTGAACCCTGAGGAAGGACATACGCTACTTTTTTTCGAAAAACGACGAAAACGCGGATGAAGTCGCAGGCAAAAGCTAGTAGATAATATAAGGACGTAGCAACAATTTTTGAAAATTAATCCCCTAAAAGCTTAGAGCAAGATAAGTCATTATTTTTGTAATTAGAACAGTGAATCTTTAGGATTTCGTATTATATTTACGGACATCCCAAGGGATACATGATTAGTGGGTTATGAACCTAATGAGAAAATATTTTATCTATGTACTGGTGTAGAAAATTTAGGATTTTCAGATTTGTTGTATAGCTTTTTTATTTATACAATCTTATTTTATAGCAACAGGCTGTACTCCACCAGTTCGTGCCCCAGTCCGCTCCCACGCAGGAAATGGAACAGCCCGAAGTAAGTTGTGATTAATGAATATTGATATCCATTTCAATATGATTTTGTTAATAATTTCAGCAGTAAATCTCAGTGAAGATCTTTTATCGTATTGATAATAACTCCGAATTCCGATTTAATATAACTTCTGTTTATTTCCCTTGAAATTTAGAACTCAATACTTTAAAAATTCTAATACTACATATGGACCTGTATATATAGATTACAGCGTATATTTTAAGATTCTTATTCTTCATTCATTCGTTCTTCTGAACAAATATGTTATATTCTTAGTGTTTGTTTCTATTTTTATGTTAGAAAACCTTCTTCAGGGTTAAGGTATCGAGGTATGTAGTTCTTTATTTATGTAGTTTATTTTATTACAATCGAAGCAGTTAGCGCCATATATAATATTAGTATGAATGGTAAATAAATTTTTTTAGTGGTAATAGTATATAAACGACGCCTTGCTTGATCGATTTTAAAATAAATAAGAAAATATAAAAATTAAATAATATTTTAACAGGTACAAAAAATGCAAATGGAAGGAAGTCCAGTCCAGATGAATCTGCCTTGGGACTTAACACCGGAAGACTTGCACATGATCCACCGCACTGCACAGGAGGCCGTGGCCAGCCAACGCCGCGACCAGCAGATTGACAATGATATGCAGGAGGTAAGTGCAATTTAAGATTTTCCTATATTAGACATAAAGTTACCAACGTCCACAAGTAGGATATGTCAATAAGTCATTAGAGCCCAAAAATAAGTCCCGAATACGTAAACATAAGTTCAAAGTATTATACTTTATAATTTATACTCATTTCATTAGGAGGTGAGTGAATTTTAAGGCCGTAAATGGTGTTGATGAGTTGCCACAATTGATCGACTTACAGTCATTGATGAAAATGGGATTTTCTGAAAATAAATATTCGTTAAATGAGTTGGTTATCGATAAAATAAAATCAAACATATAATGTCAAATATTAGCTTTTAAATAATTTACCGGTGACTGAAGTTAATTATGCTATAAGTTAATCTGTAACGCATATGTACTTATTTAAATATTTTTATATACTAGAAAGAAAACATGTAAAGTAATAAAAATGTACATTTGTTGAAATGCCCTTTGTTGTGAACGATTCAGTTGCAAAATTCTGACCTACTTATCATAATGTATAATTATGAATAATATGGTAATAATATAAGCAAAAAAACACATTCAAACATTCCGAGCTGATAACTGAGCACTGTTGTGTTTAGTGCATGTAAAGTTAAACCTATATAAAAAGTAATAATTTTTTTTTAATATATTTAAAATTAATTACAGAGTAGAAAAATAACATTATAAATTAGACCGTCCTAAAAGATTACAACACCCTGCCTAGTAACCATACTGGTTGCAGACTTGTGTCTTACCACGATACGGCCTGATACAGTTGGATACTGATAAGCAATAAAGTGTCAAGCCACCCGGACGTCATTTTGAGAAAATGGCGCCTAAGAAGTCAAACCTATTCTTAATAAATATGTTTGAAGAAGTATATATCCATATTTTCTTCTCTTTTTTGAAACAGCTATAATGAATTGAAAGCAGATGGATATATTTAATACACTATCTAATACTAAATTCTTTAAATATTTGAAATTATTGTATAAATATCAAAATGCGGAACGCACTTGAAATTCGAAACAAATAATTAAGAACCTTTTCTCCGTACTTATTTAGTTTATATGACTTGAAAAGTTTTTTAATAATGTTAAATAGGTAATGCAGTATCAAAATACATTTATATCTCCGAATTTGACTTTTTGTGGGTTAACATATTATTGCTTATCAGCATCCAGGTATATTACATGTCAAGACTATACATTCTGAAAGTGACTACATATTTCCACCATAAAAGTGACTTTTTCCAACATTACAGGTGAAGACCATCGTGAACAGCCTCGCAGCGGCGGAGGTGGAGGCAGAGCAGGCAGAGCAGCCGGCGCGAGCGCCGCACACGCTGCTGCTGCCGCAAGACATGCCGCTCGACCAGCGCCCGCACTGTGAGTAGCACACGAGCTGATATCGCACGCACGGGAGTAGAGAGCTATAGCTTTCATATGGGTCTGAAGGGGGGATGGGGGCAGGAAATGTACAAAGATAAACTACTTATTATATGCGCATTACGCAGTAAGATGGTATGATTCCAAAATGCTAATCTCAGTTATTTAAAATTTATATAAACTATTCCCATTAGTTCAATGTACTAAGTATGAGTAAGTCTTATACTAAGGGGGAGCCCGGACCTCCTAAATCCCCTATTTACGTCCATGATCACACGATAATGGACTAAAAAATATGTAACAAACATTATTCAGAATTTGAGGCAAATCTTACAATTATCATCATCATCTAAATTTTATAAAACTGTTTGGAGAACTCGTTTCAGTGATATACTTAAAGTTATTAGTCGATTATAACCAGAGGAGACCGCAAAAGTAATATTATATTTATACAACTGCGAAATAGCAGACACACAGGTTTCTGAATTTTCTTCCAATATCTGTATTAAGAGCTCGTAACATCGAAAAACACTTCGCAAACATATTTCGAAAAATTAGCGTTCATAAAATTACGTACTGAAAACATTACTATCAGAGTCTCTAATAGTATCACTATGTTTTGACATAAAAGGGTAACCGAAAGTACGAGCATGAACGACATAACAAGAAGATCTCAGAGTTGATGGCTCATGTAAGGTATAGCTAATACCTTTAACAAAGGTAATGGTTAAATGCATAGACACAGGTGACCACTTACCCTTATGTGGGTTATTTGCTACGAAAAGTCTAGGTTATTTAGATGCCTAGTTAGTTTATTATCGATAAAATAAAAGTTTCTAGGTACTTCATTATTAATCATCTCTTAGTTTGGTATAATACATAAAAATATTTTAACTTTTAATACACCTTGTCAGAAATAAGCAACGCAGTTATAACCTCTGAAAACATAACTGGCCACTTTTTGCCGAATAAATTCTGACAAGAACATTTTACAAGATATTTTATTTTACAATATAATCGTTCGATCTAAGTGACTGAACGAGGGCCTTAGGCTTTCGACATAGATGGTAATTAAATAAACTTCAAATTTAACGACCGCTCTTTAGGCGCTGAGAACCAAGACAGCAGATGTGTAAGAAGATTTATGTTATAATTTTCGTTTAAAATATATTTTAGGTATTATAGCAGTTTAAAATAATATTAAAGTTGATCTTTATTAGTTTATTTCTATATCATTTCTAATACTAAAATTGAAAATTTAAAAACTTCCAAGTTCCTATTATTCACTGAGACTATTTCAACGAGCCCCAACACGATACTTATATATATATATATATATATATATCGAACTATGATACTTTAGTATCATTGAAATAATAGTATATTAATGTCTATTCGATCAGACAAATAAAAGTTGCTCAGATCCTTTCAACCAATATAACATGACTGATGACCTTAAAACATCTGAGCAGATTATTAGAAAGATACACACGGGAAACCTATAATACCCCTCCTTTATGTCGGGTCTTAAAAATGACAACAATTTACGTAATTTAATCTCAAAATTGATTAATACATGACGGAATTATGAGGTAACAACATAAAAATATATTTAACTGAGAACTGCTCCATTTTTGAAATCGGTAGATAGTTCAAGCTACATTTAAAGCTCTACATTCTTATGATTTTTTTACCACATATAGGAGTAATAAGTTAAGTTGATATTTACGTAATTATATGTGTTTACAGACATGCAGCCTCGCTCAGTGCGCAGCGTCGACTCGCAGCTGCACGAGCGCGAAAAGCGCGTGAAGCGCTGCGCGTGCAATTGCCGTTAATCGCGCCACAATCGCGCCACTGACGCGCTACAGTCGCGCTACATTCTCCGTCCATTCCTTAAAATTGTTTATAGTACGGTTTCGGTTAATGTAAATAAAAATGTTACCTTTTCAAAATCCGTGCTGTTTCTTTCGTATTCCATGTATCATATTGTTTTAATAATTTTATTGTACATCAAATAATAATTACAATAGAGAAAATTGTAAGTTAATTGCGAATATTATAAGGTAATTATAAGCTCAGAGCTCAAAGATTTGTGATTGTCTTTGCTGGTTAATTAACGACCGTACCGTATTTAAGAATCCGTCGGGGTATTGTGGGCCGTAAACTAACATTAAATTAAATTTAACCTATTTTTGTGATCCTAAATTAAATTTTAATTAGTTTTAACTATGTTCTGAGTTTTAATTTTGTTCCATAAACCTTTTGCTTCAATATGTTCTTTCATTTTATTTTTCTGTAGATAATACTAACGTTACCGCATCATGTATGATTCAAGTGGTTGGATACAACTTTGTTACGAAGTTGGTCTGTGCGCGGATGTAATAAACAGGATGCATTCTATGATCGTATTTCGATCGAATTTTAAACTCAAAGTAAAAAATTAGAACAATATGTTTTCTATTGGAATAAATTCAATATAATTTTATTTATGAATACTTCATGCAAGCAAATAAAATGAAATTGAATTGTGTGAAAAATGTTAAAAAAAAAGATTTAAAAATAATTTCGACAAAACCTATGTCTATTCTATATATACATATATATTAAACGCCTTAGTGCCGCTCTTCTTTGCTTTTATTAAAAATTCTCAGGCCCTTACTAAATGAACTACCCTTAATACCAAATACCATCCTAGCGTAAGTAGTTCCAAACAAAGCCTTTTACCGATCCCTTTTGCTTAATTAGGGTGAATCAGACAAAATCCTTTCTAAGAAAGAATATAAGGAAAACTACAAATTTCTGTACTCAATAATTTGAGCTTTATAATATAGGCTTTTAATACACGAATAACTATTTACTTATTGGTGTAAGTACTTATTCGTGTATTAAAAGCCTTTAAATATGGAGATTATTAAAACTAATTTTTTGCCTTACCTTATTCATTTTTTTTCATACAAATATTTTTATGATAATTATAACCACAACAAAAACAGAATCAGTCATATGTAGAGATGATACGCGAACATATGTACATTTAACGATTGTCTTTTATTTATATACATATGTGAGTTTTGACAAGTGTATTATTTTTCATACAATGTTTTCATAAATTAACCACAGTTTCAGCAGCATCCAGCAGCGCCTTCGTTGTTTACGTTAAAAATATTACGCATCGTTAGTGTCATATTAATCGGTTCAGTGTTTTACATGAAATTCCAAAAAAACAAACACATACTTTTTATATTGTTAATATTTGTGTAAAAAGTGATATTTTAATTTATCTTATTAATAGCATGCCAAGTTATGTAGAGCAGTAATACTTTTTATTATCGCCATATCATAGAGCATAGTAAAATATAAATTATGTTTTTATTGTTAGGCTGCCTAGTGTTGGATCGTTTACACTAAAAGATAGATGATATAAACTTAAGTATTCGTCAAAAGAAATTTATAACTTTTTGTTAAGAAATTACAGCGGTATAAAAAGTTTGAAATTTGAAAAGTTGATTTAACGAGTCTTGTTATAACTTTTTCAAACTTTTATGCTACGTATCTGTTATTTTTTTCAATTATACATACAACTAAAATAATTAAATATACAATTATCAATTTATTATAATTAAATAGAAAATGTTTTAATTTCTGATTTTTCTGAATTTGAGAACTTATTCAACGAGAGACAGACGTAAGGCTAAATGTAATTGTATGTGATTATGTATACATATACTTAAATACATCATTAGTGCTACTTAGACTTTCCTCGTCTGTAGTACACGAAAAAGCAAAGAAAATCAAATAAGTTGTTATTAAAACAAAAAATACATATGTAACTTAAAAATTCTTTCTTGGTTTTCAGTCTGGTTAATTTAGATATTTCAAATTACCAAATTTCCCGCAGAGTTGAATTTAGTAGACCATGGGTAAAGAAAATAAAAAAAGTTCCTGTCGATTCTACGTGTGCTAAAAAAAGATATTCAAAGTGAAAGGTAAAAATTTTCGGGGTTTTTTATTTTTCTCGTCAACGTTGAGCTTTTTCGAAAAATTGTTAATTACAAAATAATCTACAAAAGTAACATAAGTATATTTTTTCTTAAGAATTACCATTTCGGAGAATTTGCAATTGGAAAGTTGAAAGAGTCAAGTCCGGAGTTAAGTCGGACATTTTTACTTACATATGTATATTAATACATATGTAAGTAAAAACTCAGCTTTTTGGAAATTTATGTTATTTGATCACTATTTTATGACTAATTATTATTGTTATTTATGACTAAATTGTCTGTACTATTTAAAAAGATCACAGTAATTTGATCACTTTTTATCAAAACACTTATTGATTTCATAAAAAAATCGGTAAACTTGTTCAGAGAAGACCGTTTTAATTTTACAAAGTCAACGATTTTATGAGACTTATAATTATGTGATTTATGAAGCTATATATTGAGATGTACCTATTTATAAACTTTGTTAAAAATATACCCAAGTAAGTCTAGAATTTTACCCACGCAATACGTTCCATAAAAGCTTTTAAAGAATACTGTCTGTTTACGTCTAAATGTTTGTTATTATTTTGAATGACAAATTAAAAAATCTTTAACATTTTCTAATATATTTTGTTATTACAAGGCATAAGAAGACAATAGTTTCATACTCAGCGTATAAAAATATATATAAGCGAAGGAGAAACAATGGAGCACTAGATGCGTTTCAATAGTACTACGACGCGGCGGTAATCGGATTTCTGTGGAATTGATCTCGCCTGGGCTCGTGTCCGCTACGAGCCTTTGTCCGCTTATTAAATATATATAGTACTTCCGCATCAATTCTTCTTTTATGTAAATGAAGTATTAATAAGTATTATAAAAGTTTTTGAATTAAAGCTACTTGAATACCTTAAATGTTAATTAAATCTGATAAACGTTATAATTGAAATAACGTTGGTGCTGTTTTCTTTGTTGTTTTAAAACTGTATTTGTTTTTGCTGATTTTTAAAAATGAAAGTAAGATTTTAATCAATTTATTTGTGGAAATAACATAACTATTATTTTTAGATGCAATTAATTAAATATATCTTTAAGTAGGTAATTTTGAAAGCTTTACGAATTAATGTCAATGAAGGGTAATAAGTGTAATAAATATTAACTTTATCTAAAATAAAATATATTTTGTACAACTTTGAACACTTATTAGGTAAACACCATATTAACAGTTATATATACACTTACAGAGTTATAACTTATTTCATCACAGTCGCTACACTATAATTTGGTAAAGAATTGCACGATTTTGCTTGGCATTTAAAATTGAGCGTTATTAATACAATGTAAAAACATAGTATAAGAAAGTTTAATATAAAACCTAATATGTAACTTATCAGAACAGTGGAGAAGGATTCGAAACACCACAACTCTATGACATCTTTAGAAAATAAATAAAAGTTAACGACCAAACAAAGGAAAAATGTAACGATTGTGAGACTTCTTGCAAACTTTCGTATTTTATCAGTTAAAACTTTGTATAAAACTGTTAAATATAATAACGTTCCTAATAAAATAAGCGGCCATCTAAATATAATGCAAATTAATAAGTACGACCACCATTTTCCCAATGCTTTTGTACTTATTATAATTGTCCAAACTACACTAACGGGAATAGGGATCAACCACGACCAGCACAATACACTATACAAATTGTTTTTACTTATTTTCACTATCACTATTATTAAGCTATCGTACATGTGTTTTATGAAAAAACAGACTAGAATAACTATAACAAAATCTATATAAATCTGAAAACTTAATAACGTTATTTTAATTTTTGTCGACGATTCGTCTTCGGATTTCTTTTCCATAAATTGCATAAAGAAGATTAGTCTTTTTATAAAACGCGCGACGCTCAGCTGCATTAGCATTTGATTTCTATAATTTCTTCTCCAGCGTGCAATTTTGAGAGCTGCGACTGATGACAACAATAACTCTAGAGCTGTCATAACGATTTCCAATATTGTAAATGTTTCAAAGACGCCGGAGTGTTGTTGCACTTCATTTTGAATCGAGGAAATATTTGAAGATAAATCGTAAACATTTTCTGGTAGTTCCGTAACATCGTATGTGATCCTGTCCGTAGTAAATAAACTCAATTTGTTTTCGGGATCTGTCACAAAATCCGTGGCAATCGTGGTGTCACTCTCCGTCACAATTTCCATTTCACTACCATGTATTTACACTATTTATTTAGTGCGCCACGCGAGCAGCACTGAAACAATGTCGACAGTCTGGCTCGCAGTGTTGCGCAAAGTTTTGAAACAGGAAATTAATACTTTATGAATATTATTCACTCGATTCGTCTTAGTGGAATTTGCGGTTGATGAACGTCATCATATTAAAACGTATGCAGGAAACCCCAGGCAGTAAAAGTGACAGGTATTATACCCACCGTGTAGAATTTGCGTTTTATGGAGTTAAAATGACGACGAGCTGGAGCTTATTGCTAGATATATACATGTATGGAGGTGGGGTCGAATATTTGTCACGGATATAATAGACAGAAATTTAATTGCAAGGAGAATTGTATAAAATGTGTATTATATATTTTGAATGAAAAAAAAAATTTAACCTAATCGCTGGTACGTTATACTATACATTTGATGATAACATTGTTGTAACATTATCTATGATTGACGGATTTTCAATTACATTATATAAACAAAGTTGCAGAATTATGAATTAATTGATGCTATTAAAAAACTTGATAGAGCAAGTTATTAAATAGTTGTTACGGTATAATTGTGACTAGGATAATAATAGAACAAATTAATTCTGTATTAGTATTCATTTGTTGATAATTGTAGTTAATTAAAGCAGTATTAGATATATAGTTTGCTTATTTCTAAACCTATAAGACATAAATGTATATAACAGAAAATAATCAAACTCTCAATAAAGAATGGTCCTACGTTGTATGGTCCTACTGTTGTAATGGTCGTTGTAATGGTCCTACTGTTGTACGTATAATATACGTATCAACATATATACGTACGTATATATATTTAATGTCGGCACTACGGGTGAAGCAAGGAATGATTCGTGTGAAATTGTGCGCAACAGGTACATTTTATGGGTATCTCCTCGATAAATTGACAAATGACTTCATTTCAGCGATGCATATATAGACCTTTGTTTGTAGTTGGTCGATCAATACCTTTAAAATATAGGTCAAGCTCACTTTGCGAGCGAATTGCTCCAGGTACCATGTCCTCGCTCACATATTCGTTGATTATTTTCTTTCCAATATTATTCATAACAGTTTCATTATTTAAAATCATTTATCATTTATTTAACAAATAACATCAAAAATTACGCTTTGTGTTATGTATGAGGAAAATTATCTTTAAATACTTACAGCTGTGATTCACAGTTACTGTCGTATTCTGGTCAGAGAAACAAAAACAATTAGACTAACTGGAACCAAAGGAGATACCTAAAAATGTAAGTCATTAAACAAAGAATTGAATTGATACCTAAAAATGAAGTTACATAAGTTCTTTTATCTAGACGTTAATTGATATAAAACACAAAGCTTTTATTATATATTTTAAAATAAATTACAAATTTCAAATCAAATCAAACAAAGTCTTACTATAAGAGGTCTAATAGGGCTACCTTGTTTATCATTAAAGCTTCTTTGAAAGGTAGAATCAAATTTGATACTCATGACTGACTTCATTTATCAAAATAGGTTGATGCAAATGCGTGAATGCCTAATAACTAAATAAACACTAGAACAAAAATACGTGCGTTACAAACATTATGAATATTAAAAAAAGTAATTTATTATAAGTTGTAAGTGTCAAAACATAATTTATCCGGTCGTGTAATAAGATACGAGGGTACAATAAAGTTCATTATAGTCTAATTATTTTGCTGAAATTCCACTAGTTTACGTTACAATGAGGACTAATACCTCGATACCGTTGTATTATGACAACATTTTATGTTCTACGAAGATGATTTATACCGCGTGACGCGTTTTAATTAAACATGTCACAGGCACGTATGAATAACAGGTATTTTCTTGAATAAATATCGTTGACCTGATTAACGAATATCTACTTACTAGTGGTCGCCTAGTGGTCGGAATTCAACCGTAATTTATTACATTTTCAACCGATTTCAAGATTGACCACAGATAAGCTACATGGCAGTATGTAATATATATATATATATATATCACTCACTCATTACGAAATTTCAGGAACTACAAGTGCTGGAAGTTTCAAATTTTGCATGGCGGTTATTTTTAAGAAGTAGGTGCTCACTTAGACGGGATATTGGCATCTAAGGGAGTAAAACGGGAATTCGAAGTTTTTATGAAGACTCTTTGTAAAGCTCGAGTAATATCGCAAGGGTTGGCTAGTGTGTGTAATTGCATAATTCTCCGTAAGCGCAAATTACGTAAAAAGAAGTACAAAGTTTTTGTTTCACATATTAATATATAGATAAAATAAGCAAAGGCGGTTGTAAGAAATTCTGAAAAAAATAGATTTAGCGCTTAGTTAAAAGAAAAAGAGGGTTATTTAAAAACGTTAATCTATAGAAACAATATAAGAAAAGTTAATACAAAATATAGGTATGTAGTTATTCGTTTTTCTTACAAATTATATAAACAATATTAAAACAGTATTTCGCTATAAACATATATTTGTTCTGCATTTAAATGTGAATCGTAACTATATTTTTAGCATATATAGATTGTACCAATATTTTATTTAATAATTGGAAGATTTTCCTATTGTGTTACGCTATTACACACAATTGTTTTATTTTAAACAAAGGGAACCAAATACAGCTTATTTAATGCTAAGAGATGCCGCACCGTAATGAAGTAGTGGCCGCACTCGACACACTAATTTCCGGAGCGGAGTTGTAATCACTATGCTTAGGTTTACTATCAACGGACGGATAGGATGTTATGTCTTTCTGAGCATTATTCATTATAGATCTGAAAGTAGGTAAATGCGTCAAACGTTATCTATTGTATCGTAACATGTATCTTATCAAAACTGTCATCCAGACTTTTAACATGGATTTAAGATAAGTAAATGCGTTTTTTTTATAACTCCAAATCGCTTTTAATATATAGATAAGTCAACAAGCAATATTTTTATAATATTGTCTATAAAATACTTCATAAATATATATATTCAGCCCCTACTATGGTTTTATTATACGAGTATTTTATTAGGCATATAGAATTATAAATATAATTTTTAATATGAATTAAAGTCTGTGGTAGTGATCGTATTCGTCGATTTGTAACAACTTTGTGGCAATATGTCCATATGATCTTAAAATAATTAAGCTATAACTAAAAGAGAAAGAAGCAATTTTTTAAAGACATATAAAATTGATTTTAGAGCAAACATATACTTAGGTTGTGAATTCGCTAGAATCTTTACATTACCCCGAGTGACATTACAGACAAGGTGAAATATAGATACGCTTGTATTTAACTAGCATATAAAAAAATGTAAAAAGTGTTAAAATTATTATAGAAGACATCATTATATAAAAAAAATGTTTCTGTGATTTATATTACGAATGAATTTTATAATTTATTAGTATTGTTGTAAATTTTGTTTTAAAATAATACACATATAAATGTCGCATTCAACTATTTAATGATTAACATATAAATAAACAGTCTAGCCTCTTTACTTTACCGCTTCGTTCAACTGGCGGCCTGAATGACATTCATTACAGTATTTAATGAACTGGCTGGTTGATGCTTAGGCCAATTATGCTATAGTGACCATGTGATAAAAAAATGTAATATTTTATATTAGAAATTTTTGATATAACATATTGTCATATATTATAAACTTTCGCGATTTGGTCATGACCATGAAGAATGCAACTTCATCGCAACGCTGGATCCATTATGGAAAATATGAATATACATAATGTTGTTTGGAAATTATAACCGAATTGTTTACTTTCGACTCCACCTGGTCTGTTATACCCTAGAGTGATTTTATAAGTCGGAGGTAGAGCAGGAGGCTGCTTTACCTTCGACTTATAAAACTGCTATAACGATGCGCAAGCACTGTGAAAGCTAGCCGGGGCTGAGGAGGCGAGCATGGATGCCTGCGTTTTATTACGTCAAGGCGGAGAGGTTGCTCATCCCCCAGCACCGGAGGCGTAAAAACCTTAATTGGTATCAAAAAGATACCAATTAGGGATGGCTAATTAAACTAGTTGGCTGCGACATATACAAAAATATAGCCTATAGAAAATAATGTACCTTTCAAATGGCTTCATGATTTTTAAATTAGATTTAGTGGTTTCCGAATTCTTCGCATATACAAAATTCGCTCTTTATTTTATTAGTATAGATAAGCATACATTTATATTATTATTTATATTTCGTTATTTCGCATATTGCGTTGTCAAATGTTTTTTTAACGTTTTTATTTAAAAGTTATTGTCAGAATTGTTCAATAAATCACGTAAAACTTATTACCCAGCAGTAATATAGATATCATATGTCCTAGGCAATTTGTTATACATATTCATTTTATGAAATTTAATATTGTTTAATATTTAATACATAGTGAAACCACATACGTTCATATCTCAATTTCTAATTAACGATAAATTAGAATGAAGTTTAAAATTACTTAAAATGTAACGAAAGTTTTGTTTTACCAAATTTTTAAACGTAAATATGTACGATATAAAATGAAAATTTTGAGTAAATTATAAATAATTTAAATATATTTAACGTTTGTTTTTTATTTTTTTTTAATATTGTGTCTTTATCGGTTTCTGGTAAGTGTACAGAATTTCAAATTATTCGGACGCCTGGAAGAAGGTACAAATTAAGAAAGATTTACTGCCTTACTACAAAAGATTTAAACAGACGTTAAACGCGTGTTAAAAAAAATCCGTACTACAAATCCGTGTCTAAGCACAGTTTTGAGTTAAACATGCTTTAGATATAGATTAACCTACGTTTAAGTGAATTTAATAAATGTGAATAAAAGTTTTTTATGAGTTTACTCGCTGTTAAGCAATGTAGATAATATTTTAAGCGATGTTTAATTTTTAAACACTGTTTAGCTAGACACGTGTTGAACATGGATTTAATGTGTCTTTTGTAGTATGACAGTTAATGTTTATACTTATATTAAATAAAGAGCAATTTTGTATTTTAATCAACCTTGTAGCTTCTAAAAGAACAATTGATAGAAAACAAAACATAAGTCGATGGATTAAGTTAGAGTCAAACATAAATTGTGGAAGTTTCCAGATTAAAATTACCCCAAACAGGAAGTGTATTAAGCGTCCAATTTCGAGGTGAGTGTCTTGAGGATTGGGGCATTGTTTATAACAAATCTCTCCATTCCGCTTTAGACCTCCGTATTGACTAGGTTCGACCTCGTAAGCCCCTCATTGTCTATAGACGTTACAAGTTTTGGCCGTTTGGGACTGAAAGGATCAGTGCAACTTATTTTCTACACCATAAGCTAGATCAAAATGGGCAATATTGCAAAAAGTAGTTCAAATTTTTGTTTTGCAAAATGTTACAAGGTTATAAGTGTATAAAAATGTGTAAAAGGATATATTTACCTGCTAAATCATTAACTAGTTACTAGGTTACGTTCAGTACAAACATCAATGACATATTCTAAAATAGATCATTATAAAACAAAAATAAGCTTTTTTTAAAAATGTTTTTATCGTAAAGTTTTTTTTTTTAATTTCTTAATTTAATTAATTAAAAGTAAAAGCCATTAATCAAAGAATTTAATTGAATTGAGATTTTTATCGTTAAATAATATGCATGTAAGATACCTATAGTAAAATATCATTGCATATAGAAATATTATGTTTGTAAATAAGTTCATCATTATTCAAAATTATTTTGGGGAAAAGAGAATTTTAATCAAATTTACGTGTACTCGCATGTTGTTATTATCTTTTGACTAAATTAACAGAGATTTCCCGACCTCGACATCACCGGACTCGCAAAAGTTGTTAAGCCCGGTTTTAATGTGCTCATAAGTATCAAAGATAACAAGCTGCAAATTGATAAAAAAATCGTTGTTTATCGATTTAATATTGTACTGTATTTTCAAGTGAATTGAATATTTGAAGTTGTACAAAATCATAAGTTTTGCTTTTATGAAAATGTAAGGTTAATGTACTTTATGACTACGCTTATTTGACTTCATTATCTTCTAGTCCAGTCCAGTTTTTTGTACATAATCGACTTAAATCTGGATAATAAAAGTAAAAATTAATGATAAAAGTATTGTAACTTTCAAATCTTTCAATATTATTTAGGTATTTAGCAAA
The DNA here is from genome assembly GCA_037950945.1 of Hypolimnas misippus. Lineage (NCBI taxonomy): Eukaryota > Metazoa > Arthropoda > Insecta > Lepidoptera > Nymphalidae > Hypolimnas > Hypolimnas misippus. The sequence goes on along the minus strand of JBBEEQ010000025.1, from coordinate 7,527,490 downwards.
AGACACTTTTTTATTATTAAGCACATTAAGATTATTATTATTTTGTATATTTGTTTGAAAAAGAAAAAAAAACTACCCTATTGTTTAGATATTATATACTATTAACTCACTATAAAGAATATAAACTGTCATACTACAAAAGACGCATTAAAACCATGTTCAACACGTGTCTAGCTAAACAGTGTTTAAAAATTAAACATTGCTTAAAATATTATCCAAATTGCTTAACAGCGAATAAACTCATAAAAAACTTATTGATAAAATGTAACATTTGACAGCTCAAATACGATTTAGACATTTATTAAACTCACTTAAACGTATGTTAATCTATATCTAAAGCATGTTCAACTCAAAACTGTGCTTAGACTCGGATTTGTAGTGCGTTTTTTTAAACACGCGTTTAACGCCTGTTTAAATCTTTTGTAGTGAGGCAAAAAGTGTTTAGATATAAAAATGACGCGATGATGCCTAAAGATAACATGCAAATAAAAGCGCTTTTGTGAAACTCAAACGTCGACCGCGAATTAAAATACCTTAATTAAGACGAGGGGTCGAAGGACGCTTGTCCTTGAGGTGCAACTTTATCAATTATATGTTAATAAGAAAGGTGAAAAAGCTGACATGAGTTTAAATATATATCTTTTTTTTTAATAATTACGACTACATGTTCTAAAAGCCGAGAATAACTGACATGTTGTAGTAGATGTATGAATTTTTAGTACACTAGATTACTTCGGAATTCGTTTTTAAAAAAATGGCGTTGATCACTGAAATAATTGTATTAGGTGGCGCAAAAGTAATGTCATAGTTTGAATTGAACGCAATTTAGGCAGATGGCTCCAAATGTTAATGTGCTTTGACATTTATGATGTACAAAAATTGTAAATAAATTGTCAATAAGCCATGGACCTTGCGAGACTTGAAAGTTAATATTGAACAAGAAATCGTCAATTTGGAGACAAATGTTTTGCGAGCAATATTTAAAAATGCCGTAAAACGAGCGCAATTATGCATCAATTCGGGAGGTGGCATTTGAGCGATATAATTTTTTTTTAACTTATGTAACCAATAATGCACTTTCAAATAATTGTTTTTAAGAAAACATAGCTTTTTAGGGTTCCGTACCTTAAAAGTAAAAACGGAACCCTTATAGAATCACTTTGTTGTCCGTCTGTCTGTCTGTCTGTCTGTCTGTCGGGATGTCAACCCTTTTTTCTCAGAAATGCATAGACGTATCATGTTGAAATTAATATCATATACTCAAGTCTACGATGACATGCGGCCGTGAAAATATTAAAGTTCTATGTCAACACAATCAAAAGATAATGGAAAAAATGTCGTATATTTTGACCACTTTAGCGTTTTCTCAAGGGAATCAAAACCTATAGGGTACTTCCCATTGACCTAGCACCATGAAATTTGGCAAGAAGTAAGATCTTATGGTACAAATAAAGGAAAAAAATCTGAAAACTATAAATTTTTGTATGTATGTTTGTCTGGTTGTAAGTTTGTCTTTCAACCTTTTTCTCAGAAACGCGTGAAGGTAACAAATTTTTATCAACGTCAAGTACTCAAAGTTGTAATTACTAAGAGCTGTGAAAAAATCAAACTTCTAAGTTAACGCAATCAAAAGATACGGTCATTTATATCACATATTTTAAGTAAGATAGCGTTTTTAACGTTTTCGCAACGGAATCAAAACCTATAGGGTACTTCCCATTGACCAAGCATTATGAAATTTGGCCAGGAGCAAGGTCCTTTAGTATACATAAAGGAAAAAATCCGAAAACTGTAAATTTCTGTTCGTGTGTCTGTCAGTCTGTACGTCTGTCTTTCAACCTTTTTCTCAGGAACGCGTAAATGTATCAAGTTGTAAATTGATCAAGCGGATAATATATTAATCTTAGCATTAAAATTATATGTACTTGTAACAAATTAACATAGAAGTTGACCATGGTCAAAAAAAAATTTACAAACACTGAGAAGAAATTTGTATCAATACGAAAACATTAAAAAATAGCAAACCTTTATGAACAACGCAATGCAATCTATATATCGCAGCTAACAAAATGATAGCGCGATGTAGCGTAAAGCTAATGCCATCTATTACAACATTATGACATTAACTGTGATATAATTCTGCTCGATTAATAAATTTTTTTATTTTAATTATTATTTAAACGCGCTAAAAATAACAAAATAAACTTTTCATTTAAAAGTTTTATCGTCGATTTATAACGTCATTACGTAATTAACATTCAATATAAGAGCTTCACGCGATTTGATTTAAGTACACGTATTGACTTAGTACGAAAATTTTAAAATTAAATTCAAACAGATCTAGTTATTTAATTTACTTATTTATCTACACATATAAGTCTTCTGGTTATTAGTAATATAATTAGTTATTTATAAATAAACAATTAATTTTGTTCGAATTAAGGACTAATTATTTTCGTCTTGGCAACACTAATATATATTTTGATATTTTGATTGATAATGTAAATCTAAATATTTTACGAACTTAGTGCAGTGGTAGTGGAGTGTAGTAGAATATAAATAAAAATAAAACGAGAATAAAATATAATATAATTATGTTGTTAATGTCAAAGTCAACAAGTTAGTTCATTGAAATTGTCAAGAGATGGCGCTGAGTGTATCCTGAATCGCGCTATAACTTTGCTTTTTGAAAGTATAAGGTGTATAAGTACTTAAAATAAAATTTTTTGTTTCCATGGATTGTGTTTTAAATTAAAGTGCTCCTAAGTAGTTTCAAAATAGTTTATTGGACGTGATCCATATTTACATAATATTTGATTATATTTAAGCGACTTCTAAAAAAGGAGTGTTTTCAATTCGACCTTGTATTTAATTTTTTTTATGTTTGTTCGCCGATTACGCCGCCATTTGTGTACCGATTTTCAAAATGTTTTTTTTGTTTGAAAAGGTATACTTCCATGGTGGTCCTATTGTCTTCAGGTCAGGATCAGATGATGGGATCCTGGAGAAATTGAGGGAACTCCTCAAATATTATAGGCAAGCCTATACCGATTTAGGTATTTTTGATTGTAACTTATGTTGGAACTGATGATGAAGACCACAAATGGCGTAGATGGGTTAGTCTTATATAGATTTCTATAAGTTTGTACGGAACCCTCGGTGCGCGAGTCCTACTCGCACTTGGCCAGTTTTTTACATTTATAGCAAAATAGCAGCCGTATTGGCTATACGTGCTATGACGTTACTTTTACGCCATCTTGTATAATAGATATGTTATAAGCTCATGGATTTTGGCACAAAAAATGCCGACCGCTTTGGATGACGTTGCCTAGCAACAAGCTAGCGGCTATGTATGACAAGACAATTGAGCTTGTCAAAGTTGGAAATGAAAATAAGAATTGATTTGAACATCAATTAGTATAAATGTAACGCATCTATAGAAATAAAATATCATTGACATAGATATCTCCTGAGGTGGATAAACCTATCTGTAGCCCATTGACTACAGTTCGTATACGAGGTGGATTGAACAGGGCAGTACAACAGTCTCACAGACGATCAGTATGAAGTAGCTGCATTTCGTACGGTGAGTGAGAGAGACGGAAGACTACCCTTCCCTATTTCTTTCCTTATTGCCTACTCCTATTCATTTCTCTATTCTTTTAAAATGGCAACGCATTTGTACTCTAGTACTACAAATGTCCATGGACAGCGGTGACCACTTAACACCAGGAGTCTCACCAGCTCGTTTGCTTATGTAAAAAATATATACGACACTATAATCATACTATTAGTTAATGAAGTACATCACGTAAACAGTAATTACACTCTTAATTAGTTAAAGTAGTATATAGTTACACCTATGTCAGTAAATCATAGTATTTTCTTATTATTAAATCAAAAAGTATTTAATACAAAATAAATTGAAGAATGAACTTCAATGTATTTTATATTTCCTTTACTTTGATTCCCTATTACTATAAGGTTTATCCGGGACTTCAAATGTAAGAGGCAAAAACCACTTAAGGTCCCAGTAAGTTTTTCGATCTACTCAATAATTCACACTAAGTCTGCTCAGTGGAGATTTTGTTGATGTTTGATCAACTGAAAGCTGGTCGAATAATTTAATCTATTATCTTTAAACGCAAAATACCTGATGTTCAAAACATGTTTACGATTTCTCGTTATCAACTGATGATATAAATGTTAATATTCAATATTGGTCTTTATCGTCGTCTCGTAATAAAGCTTAACGAGTTTTAGTTAAAGGACGTGAATGTTTATGAGTCACAATAATCTACGGTCACTTCCTTGACGTCAACTGTTTTATGTCGCTCATAGATGAAACATATGAAAGAAATGTTTCGTGATATTGTTAATGAAAAAATATATAGTTTTAGTATTTACGAAATACAATTTATATGTACAAGTGTCTATCACTTTGTATATTATTTGAATAATATATGGATGCTGATATGCAATACTGTGTCAAGCCATATGGACTTCATTTTGAAAAAATGGCGTCTAAAGATTTCGAACCTGTTTGAAGAAGCATATATCCATCTTCTCTTTTCTATTTTGATAAAAAGTATAATTAAATAATAGCAGATAGGCTAGTAAAGATTTTTATCTAATAATAAGTTTTTAAATATATGAAATTATTGCATAATCCAAAATATGGAACTCACTTCAATATTCTAAACATTTGATTAAGAAACTTTTATCTGTACTTATTTAGTTCGACTTGAATTTTTTTTAATGTTAAATACGAAATGCATTATTAGAATATATCAATATCTCTAAATTTTACTTTTTGTGGTTTGACACATTATTGCTTATCAGCATCCATATATGGTAGTAAGTAGATTCTAATCGCAAATATTAGTAATTGGAGGCGGATAAGCAATATTATGTCAAGCCACACGGACTTTATTTTGAGAAAATAGCGGCAAAAGATGTCAAACCTATCTTTTCTTTTCAATTTTGATATAACACTATATCAATAATGAATTAAAAGCAAATTGATACAATAAAAAGTTGCATTTAATAATAAGTTTTTAAAATATATGAAATTATTAGATATTGCAAAATATGGAACACACTCCAGTGTGTAAATTATTAAATTATGAAACTTTTTTGACTTTCTGTGAGTTAACACAAGACACGCTTATCCGCATCCAATTATAATGTTAACTTTCGTCCACAGCTTGGTCCGCAGGTTTGTAAAATATAATTATTTTACAATTAATCATTTTGAGTTTGTCACCCTTAAGACAATTTTTAAAACCAATCCCTTAATACTAACTTTGCTAAGTTGTAAACAAATGGGCCATTACAAAACATTGTTATAAATATAATACCGTAATTAATTTTATATCTTATTTAGGTGAAAGTTAATTAAAATTTCGAAAATAGCAAGTTTGCATTTGTATCACAAATAAATAAATAAATTCCATCTGCATTAGTTCGCCATAAATATAAAGTTTAAAGGATATCCTAATCAACTGAAGTTCACTTGGACGTAATCCGATTTATGTTTGTTTTCGGTTCTTGTAGCAAAATTACGCAAAAATTATCTGTATGTTTAACAAGTATTTTTTATACTTTGTTGGTCCGTACAAAACTTACACAGATAAAGCATTTTTTGGATATTATTGCGTAATTTTTTATTGATTTTTATTGGAGACAATTTTGATAAAAATAAAACTGCATGATTACTTTGTTAAAAATGTTATTTTCTTATCCAGAAATCGAATCTGTTGATCTTGACAAAAGTCTTATAGTGTTACTCGTAAGGATCAACTTCTGGGAAGTAATTACACCTTCAGTAATTCCTACTTAAACAAGTCTTCAAAAAATTAACTGTGAAAACTGCGAATAGTAGTCGAGTCCAAATTTGTTTTGAAAATAAAATGTTTATTTACAATGAATTTAAGCATCATTAAGTATTATTAGGTATGGTAGGGGATTGGGACCAAAGTAAACGTCATAATCCACAAACATTGTAGAGCTCACGTGGAAAAAATTAGACAAACATGAAAAAAGTAATTTTATAGTTATTCATTTTATAGATTTCCAATTTTTTTGTTCTCCATGACTCAACTGCGTTACTTTAGAAGGCGACTAGCATTATGACACAGTCTGTAATTTTTTTTTCACAATAATGCTGCAACACCATATTCTAATTTCATAATTTCACTTTTGAATATTGATAATTTTCTAGAAGAACTGACTACTTAAGGTTTAATTAATGTATGAGATTAATAGCGTTTTGTAAAAAAGAAGCCTTTTCTTTTGTTTGGCATATAGTGTTACTTCCCTGTAGTTGATCCTTATAAGTAACAGCATCAGGTGGGACAATAATATAGTAAGAAAATGTTGGAAAAATTGTTCGGAAAAAGTGGTTTAAAAATTTTCAATATAAAAGTGGTATATCGCAAAATGTAATTTCGAGTAAATAAAGTTTCGCTAAAACATTTAAAACGTTTTAAATACATTTATCCAATAATATTATACTTTTTAAATAGCCTTTAAAGTGTTTTTTCTTAAGGCATAATATTGTTTAGCACGTTGGCGCAGTGGTCACTGCAACTGACTGAAGCGCTAACGGTTGCGGGTTCGAGCCCCGCTCACGGCAAACGTCTGAATTGGCCATACGGATTATTGTCATGGGCTGGATTTTAGTGTTAGTGTTGTGTGTGTTTCCGCACCCCCGACACAAGGACATGAGATCTTAATTGGGGCCGTTGAGTGTTATGCGTTTATTTGTTTATTATTTTCAATATAACATTTTTATCTGTTCTACAGCGAAAAATGCGAAATCCGACATCACCTACTTCAATACATGTCTTCAATTATTAATTAGTACCTACACCCGCGCGAAACCGGGGCGTGCAGCTAGTTACATAAAACACTTAATATATAAACATACGTACTCGTTTGTCTGAACGAGTCGCAGCCAAGTAGCACAATTATAGTTTACTAAAGAGAATTGTTACTGAAAACGGGCTAATTAAAATAAGATAGATTGCAGCGGAAAACACTGATTGGTAAAAGTTTACCGGTGGACTATTAATCTGTTCAGTCATTACATCTAGCTTTATGCTTTGCACGACGCCCACGTATAATTATTTTTTTCTTATTATGGCGAAGTAAGTAGTAATTTCATTATGTGTTTATTTTAAGCTTTATTCTCTAATTACGCAAGAAATTTTCAAAAATTCGTTTTTATAGCTTACTTAATATAAAAATAATATTTGTTTGGTTGTTCATATCTTCGACGATGTTATACCGTTGATCCGATTGCGATAAAACTTTGTTAAATTATTGTTTGCATTTATAAGAAGGATATAGGCATAGTACAATAACCTTTCAGTAGGTTTTAGATGGCGTGGGTCTGATTAAAAAATAAGTTTAAGACGGTCGTCCGATTTAATAAATCCTACATAACATGTCAATACATTATATATATGTATTGCTATCGATATTTTTTAACAAATAGCTCTTAGCTTAAATCAGTGGGTTCTTAAAAAAAATAAATGAATAAATAGCGCTTTAAATTTTCCTTAACGTTAGTTTGTTATTTACAGAGCAATGCTTCGTAGAACATTGCAGGCGTTTTCTAATGCAGTTTATTATGTAATCACGTTGCGAAGGGCTTATTACGACTTAGAAGTCACAGTAATTGAGTTGTGCATTAATACTATAGTAAATATATTTCTTTTTCCAATGTATGTTTCTGAAAGCACAATTTAAAAGTATATGAACATGTCACCGAATGAAAACGTCGACATTTTGAGCTTTCCATAACTAGATGTGGCTTGTGATTTTATATATCTATCTATATATATAAAATCACTTGTCCTGACTGATTCATCAACGCAGAGCCTAAACCGCTGGGGCTACGAACTTGAAATTTTGGCAGTATGTGGCTTTTAGGTTGCAGGCATCCACTAAGAAAGGGTTTTTTTGCATCTTCCACCCCCAAGAGGGTGAAAAGGGGTAAAAACGTTTGTGGTCGTATTAACTTAAAACTTAATACACATACTTCTGTGTGATAGTAATGAAATATAAAATACATAACGGGATACTATTATTCCACACTGGGGTGCAAGGGGGTAATGTTTGTATGGAGAAAATGTATTTTTTGACCGATTATCCTTAAATTCAGCCCAAACATTACTTAGGGACGATAATGAAATATATGTTACCCAGAATTTCAAAATCATCCCTTAAAATGATGCTAGGGGGTAACAAATCCTGGTAAGGTAACATTTCGCTGGTAAATTTATTTAGCTGAAATTCCAAAATATACGCGGGCGTGACCGCGAACTACTGCTAGTCTACTATAAGTGTGTGTATGGTATACATGTCATTATGTTGATTATTACTGTTCCATGCGAATGATGCTAGCGTGACGTCTAAAGCTTAATTTTTCTTTTTCGAGGTTTTCCCTGAGCGCTCTAATTGAGAGGTTTTCAAGCGTCGAGTTAACAAGTACCTCTTAGTACGTACTGGTAATGCATCCCTTAATATTACAGATGTCAAAGGTTGACAGTAACTGTTTAACATCAGGTGGTGCCTGCTCAATTGCTCTCCTTTTATAACAAAATGCCTTAACATTCTCAATAATCATCTCATTCGACCCAAAAGATGTATTTCTAATCAGACTAGTAGTTCTCGTTCGAACAATCAACCAAAAAAAAAAAAACTAGCTACATATTAGGTAATTTAGTATAGATAGTTAGTACTACCACTGCATACTCACAAATAATTAACAGCGTAAGTAAGCTCAATCGATATATTTCATAACAGCCTTGACTGCCCACCGAGTGCGGCTCATATATTAAATACGTAAACAGCTTAATGGATGTCACTTCTTTTATCATAACGTAATATATTGTTTTATCGCCAATCAAAGTATCAATAAATCGGAGTGTATATTAGTTTGCTTTACACTATGTTATGTGTTTACAGGTTTAACATTTACCTTAATTAAAAAAAAACTTTATTAAAAAAAGAAGACAAAGGTTTTTCAAAGTAATGTAAAGTGTATAATACACTACTTCATTTATAATTTATTATAACAAATGGACGCTGTTAAGCAATACTGTGTGAAACCACAAGGACTTCATTTTGGGCAAAAGATGTCAAACCTGTTTTTAATAAAATTGTTTAAAGAAGTATATATTCATCTTTTCTTTTCTTTTTTTATAATAGGTATAATTAATTAAAAGCAGATTGACATTTTTTATAATAATAAGTTTTTCAAATATTTGAGATGATTGTATAAATTGTAATAAAATATGGAACGCACTTGGAATTCGAAACATTTATTTAAGAAAATTTTTTTCGTACTAATTCAATTTATATGACTTGAAATTGTTTTAAATAATATTAAATAGATGATGCAATATCAAAATACATCAATATTTCCGAATTTGACTTTTTGTGGGTTGACAGATTATTGCTTATCAGCATCCAAATATACTATTGTGTTCAATTCAATATTGAATTTAAAAATGTAAAGAAAATGTTTCCATTATTTTTAAAGTAAGCATAAAATCGTAATTTATAAAACTTGATTCCTTAAATAGAAGGCTTTTCATTTTGAGGTTAAAATTAATAGTAAGTTCTTTATCTTAGGCGCAAAAGCGTCTAACTTTGCTAATCATTTTAATGGCCACTCATTAAGATTTGAAATATTATCAAGAACAAGCTTTTAACCGCAACTCCGGGTGGGTATTCGCCCCTTGAAGAGTTAAATGTTCAAGTATGTATCTAATAACTAAAAACTTAAATATTATGATAATTTATAATTTTAATTTTTTTTATTACCTTTAGGAGTGGATTCTATTAGGTAAAGTTGTTTTCAAATCACGGGTTCTAGGGCATAAATTTTATTCAAATTGTTGTGATTTATCCTTAAATACTATCAGAAAGACATATATATAAGTATTGGTACATGAGAACTGTAAGCTGCACTCAATTTTTTCGAGATAGGGGTGCAAATGCGCCTCTGACGTAGAACAATACGCTTAGTATATAACAAAAATAATACATGTACATAATTACTGTTACGTTTATAATTACAGGAATTTGTTTAGTTTACAGCGTAATCATTGTCATAGCTTGGATAATATTCTAGGTGAGGTTATATAAAAAAAATGAATAGTGGATAAATAGAGTCAGTGTACCACGTTGTGTTATATGATAGGTTTCCAATTAAACAAATTGCGAGTTATAAACTAAAGCACTAAAAGGTTTGGCAGCATTTTGCTCAACAATTTGAGAATTCTAGATTCAAATTATAAGTGTTTATAAGTTCTCTTATTCACTGAATCCAAAATTTGTACGGTGTGTTAGGAATATAATATTAATAAATAGTTAAATAAAAAATGGCTTAACTGTAAATGAAATATTACATTGTTGTATTATTTTTTATCTGTAGTTTGGACTAAGTTTTTTTTAAGCCATTGTTGTAAGGTATATGAGGTCGTTCTTGATGTCAATATTTTGATGTTTCACAAACATATGAATACGATGATACTTTTTAAGGGTTAAGAAGCAAGCAAGGAATATGTCGAAATGTTCGTGGCTGAAATAACGTGTTTTCTGAAGTTATTAGGTATATTGTATGGTATATTTTAGTCGCAATTTTCGAAATGTTCATACTTAATTTGATATTTGCAAAAGTATAATTAATATATACCTACAACTTAAATATTTTCGCCACTTCTGAATATGGAGTGGAACTCATGGTACGTAATCTCAAATCGCTATCGAGCTCTTCGCTCTTTTAATTAGTATTTCTATAAAATAAGTACTTTTTTAATAAGATTTTTCGTTATTGTATAACGAAATAGAAAAATAATGTTTATTTTTTTACAATATTTATTTATTTCCTCTTAAAACTCACATCGCATTTGCAACAAAAAAATCGACAATCAAATATTTTTTACACTATACCCAACTAAAATATCAAAACAATGTAGTGCTGAAACATCAGTTCGATTCATAATCGATGTGTTATGGCATAAACAGTGGTTCGTGATTAAAAGCGTGTCAAGATCACCTGTCGCGTACATGATCAACAGGAAGATATCCGGGCGAGGTTCGAAGGAGCACGCAGCCTGCGGGGAAGGCAGTCGCCGCCCAACCGCCCAAGCGTCGGTTGCCTCGCGCCCTGCGTCACGTCGGTCTCACAACACTGATAACTCACACTTTCAACATATCTCTCATCTCCAACTAATTAATAAATATATCTTGAATCGCGTGAATGACTATTTAAAAGTATACTGAAAAGAAAAACATTCAAGTGCAGTTAGCGTCTTACCCGAGGCGAGGTAAGTTTTTAAAATATATTTAAATATATTCTACGATGGCAATAGATTGGAATTTTCTTGCAGTACTTTTGAAATTGATTTTATAATTTTGTATCGTGTCATTTTGGAAGTCTTAATTTAAATTAGATGCGTTATTATTACGATGATATTTGTTTTGTTTCGACGCGTTTGAATATTGTTTGGTATACCTATTCTATATCTCTTCAGAGTTAGCAGTATTGAGCTTTAGCTTTTATTTTGTTGTTATTTAGTTTTATATTATACATCGTGGAATTTAATATTCATAGAACGTAGTAGCTTATAAACACAGTTATTTAATTATAAAATAATTTAATAAGTATTTAAAAATTAGAAATATAGAAGTAGAAATTAAGCGTATAACCGAACAGGATATTTTAAGATTTTATGTAAAAAATCATTTATATTCAGATTACTTTTTTGTCAAAATATAAGAATAGGAATGGAAATATGTTGAGTTTTAAATATAAATCAATTATTACACTATTTTAGTCAATTAATATAAAAGGAATTACAAACGCAGTACTCGGTAAATAGATAAAAAAAGTGTTCACTTGTATAAAATATTTGCATAAAGATTTAATAAAATAAAATATAATTATTTTATAACCAGATCGAACCAGATACACTGAAAACATTTTTATGTTTATTTTCAAGAGCCGACGCGCCTATCAGTTACATTTAAGTCAGTAAAATTTACTGCGAGCTCTTAATTGTTCAATCTGTATAATCCGTCTGCGAAAGCAGTGAAAATAAAATATTTGACTATCACGTCGTGAAATGGGTTTTATCTTAAAAATATTTACTGTAGAAAGTGGTACGGTTACAATATTTATTATTCTATTTAAAACAAATGACAACACAGCTTGGATTTCACGTAGTCCATTTAGCCGCGATAAAATCTGGATTATAGAGATGACACAAGCATCTGAATTGGCTGATGCGTTAGGTTAGTTAGTTCTTGAAGGGTTATGGTGAAATGAAGAAACTTAATAAAATACATTCATGTTCAAAAGGGTAGTTGTGTAATGGGCAATAATAAAACTAACTCTTGATTCCAAAGTAATGTTAAGTGAATGTAAAAATTTAAACATAGAATAATTTCGGTACAAAAAATTGTCAAAGATCTTTCTTTAAATTTGTTATTGATTTTCATATAGGATCATAATAATATTTCTTTTTATATAACGAAAACGAGTTAATATAGAATAACAGTTAATATTTACCACCTTAAAAGGAACTATTACTATTAATTCTATTATAATTATAAATTTTATTTTAAATTAAAAGCGACCGCGCATAATATCAACTGGTTGGAATATTTACAAAGATCTAATCTACAGAAATATATGGAGGTGCGCATAATGAAAATGTAGAAGACAACATACGTAGGTATGTAAAACATTAAGTCTGGGACTTACACATAAACGTTACAATATTTTTTTAGCCTAACAATAGCATTTGCTCGTGGCTTTGTCACGTTAATGTAGATATTGTTATTTCGAAAGACCATCTTATTATTCTGTCTGGCCGGTACGACACGCGTGCCATTAAAAGTCAAAAAACTTTTAAAAAAACAAGCAGTTTTTGAAATGCCCTAAAAATAATTTAAAAAACTTTTCCTTTAAAGTTTTACTATGAACTTATAACGTTGTTACATAATTTATTTACTATAAAGATTGCGAAATTTTAGGAATTGGATTTATTTCGTTTATATATTAATAACTAAAATTAATAAGATTAGATTATAGTAGTATAGTTGATTTCACGCCAAGATCATTATTTTATATCATATAAATTGTGTAACGATGTTATAAGATAGAAGATGATAGTTGCAAAGTCGTATGCCGGTATTAATTTCAAACAGTCTAGTACTTTAAAATATAGAATACCTTTTAATGATTTTATCCTATTTAAGGCTGCTTGACTAGTAGCGAAGAGCTTCGAATCTAAATATACTACGCAGGTTCGACATCTTGCATGTAATGTGCAATACCGTTAATATCATTGGCAACATTTTTCTGTATTCAGTGCCGTGACTATATTTTGCTGGAAATTGCACAGTCTTGGGTAGAATTCTTATTCTGAAACTGAAAACTCTGTGAACATCTCATTTTCTGATTTCTTTTGACATTTGACATTTGTACTCCTCGGTAGCAGGGCCATATGATTAGTCCGCCATCTTTAGAAGTTCACTATATTGGATTTCCTTAGAGTGTTGACACTTTATATTTCGAGTAATTCTCAGTAAGCCCTTTTATTTGATACGCATATTGTAGAAAAGTATAAAAAGCTTAGTCCGTTATCTTTAGAAGTTCGTTTAAAATATTTTGTAAGTTAAATTTAAATGTAATTAAATAATTTATTGTTATTAAATTATTTCTTTATTAAAAACGTAATATGATAATTTACTTTATGGTATTTAATAGCAAATTTTGTGTATCGCGTAGTTGCTTTGATAAAATAATTTACCTTAATGAAAAAGATATACAATAATGCCTTAATACTCAATAGCGTTCTGAAAGTCCATTTGTTCATAATATCTACGTCTACATTACCCATCTTTTATGTAGGCGTATGGAATATCTTTAATATTTATGTCATACGGCGACAGACAGACAATTACGGTTATACTCTGATCAATTAGGCGTGCGGGGTCAAACACTCACAAAGGGAGCGAGTATGAAATAAAATTATCACTTGTTTGTGTAATAATACACGAACAATTTTGTTTTCTTTTCAAGACTTATTAGACAAGATAAAGTCTAGCTTTATAATTATACTAATATAACAAAGAGTGCGAATATTGTATGTGCGAAGTGAAGTTTGGAACGACTGGACCTATTTTTTAAATAGTGGTGTCATATTAATGGTATTAGACAGACGCGTTAGCGCAATGGTCACTGCAAGTGACTAAAGCGCTAACGGTCGCGGGTTCGATCCCCGCTCACGGCAAACGTGTGTATTGGCCATACAGATGTTTGTCCTAGTCTAGGTGTTTGTGTTAGTGTTGTGAGTGTTACCGGACCTCCGACACATGGTCATGAGATCTTAATGGGGGCCGTTGAGTGTGATGCGTCATTTATTTATTTATTTATAATGGTACATTAATCTAGACAGACATAGGGCTATACTTAAAATGGTTTTTTATTGTTGCATTTATTGTTTTTATGTTGTACTATTACTGTTATATGCATATGTCCCGAAATTGAATTTATTTTCCTTTTATTGTATTTTATATTACAAATTAGAATTATAAACTGGCTAGAGGCGATTTAATTACCGCGACTAATACTTGTGCGTCATCAAAATACGTTAGACGTCCAGCTCTTATTTATTATAAACACTGTGACGAGTGTAAATTGCATAAAGCAATTGAATCGCAATCCATGAAATACTTGTTATTGAGTTGTTTCGGTGACCATCTGTAGTCCTCATCATTAGTTCCAATGCACCATATATGGCTTGTCGAAAGCACGAGTTACTATCAAAAATGCCTAAAACGGTATATGTACGTGTGCATACATTTGCCCCGATTTCTCCAAAATCCCAGAATCAGGTTCTGACCTTGATGACAATTATGTAGTGTCATTAAAATAGTTTTTGTTTTCATGTTATTGAGTTGATAAAATATGTTATAATTTTATGCTTAATTTTTTAATTTATGTATTAAATTAAAATATTAAGCAATAATAAAGGCTTTTAAAAATGTATTCACTTGTGAATACGAGTAAATTAAAGAAGTCAAAGATCATCAGGAATTAAAAGTTTAGCTTTAGAATCCTACATTTTATACAATTATATTTCTGTAAATCTGTTAGAGCGTCTTAACAGTGCTGTTGCAGGTATGAAATAAAACTTTGTAAGCCTCTTAAAGCAAGCTTTTCGCACGAAATCAAAATAGTGTCGTTTTCGCTTAGTGTCTCAGTATCTGATTCGATATAGCCATAGAAGACCTTAGATCATAGAGATCTATATATTAAATATATTATTTTATTAAATATCAATTATTGTGCGTAATATACAAGTAAAATTATTGTTATTTTATTAATATAATAAATATGTTTATTTCAATTCTCAAGTGATCCTTATGGTAAAGTGTAATTCGAGGAACAAAATTTGAGTAAAAGTAGAATTAGCTAGAAATTGATTGGTCTAGTGTTTTCAGCAACAAATTCCCACTTTAATACTTAAGAATAGCTAAGCAACAAATACGGCACCAATTTGATGGCATTTGTTTGCCTTCTTACTATAAAAATCGGTTTAAAGGTCTCGCGCACCGAGAATTCTCTATCGTTTACATCCGACTTACGCTTGGTCCATATTGATTATTTGTTGTTTTAAGTTGGACGCTTTAATAAATTACAGTTTTTAAGATATAGTAAAAACGGTTGAAAAAATAAAATGTTTCTTCTATTTAACGTGGATCACTTTTAATTTGTTATTTTTTATTATTTGTTAATATCATCCATAATGACGTATATTTATTTAGTGTGGACCTATAATTGCTTTTATATTAAGTTTAATATAACATCAAATAAAATATACCATCTTACAATCTTCACCACAATAATTGGTTTAAATAAATTTTTATACCTCGTTTTGCATAAGTGAGCACGGTCTGAACACGAGGCGAGTCAAAATCAATCCAAAATCGCGCATGATACAGTCGAGTAATCAAGAGTTAAAACATTGTATTATATGATATGAATGTATATTGTTAAAATCTTATAGAATTTTATCAGTCCTTTTAGGACATTTATAATTTATGTATTGTTACTTGACCTTTTTAGTAAATAAACACGGCCGGGAACAAAAATCATGAATTTTCAAATAATTATACTCGTTCAGTACTAATTTTTCAACTATTTGAATAATACATCTGATAAAACTGTTATTAAGTAGCAACAACTGTATTTTTCACTTCAATTTTCCCATCTCCTATATCACTCAAAAGTCCTATTTCGAGTTTCATAGCCGATTCCGTGTTTACTTTTTTCAACTTTTCTTCTATAGTATAATTCTTTATAAGCTCTGCGACTTTTATAAATGCTCTGCTTCCATAATAAAGTATGAGATATGAAGATATAAATATCTGTACAACCCAAAGTAATATTATATTATTAATGACAAGAAGCTTATCCACTTTTTAGTCAAATATACACGAAAAATATAAATTCTAGTATTATAGGTTAAAATCCGCCGATAAAAATTACATTATTCATAAATATAATTTTATTTTAAAAAGATGTTCTGAAGTATTTATACAACATATTAAAAAATAATAATAATAACTATATTAAGTCTGTGTAACTATCGATGTCAAAATGAGGCAAGGCCCACAAAACACTGTCGGCATTACCCCTTTAAATGGCCAGACTGATATACTGGCCAAGGTAACCGCAAGCCCTTCGGATAAAATAAAATAAAATAAAATTATGAATTAGCCAACAAAAATTAACAAAGCAACGAGAATAATAATTCTAATATCCCTTACACACGTCCATCGTATCTGGGCACAAAAAATTAAGTAGCGCACGCCTTTTTTTAATTTTTACTATATTACAAGTCATAACGGACTCCGCTTTTGTGGCATCAATCCTTTAACAATATATTATTTGTAATTAATGTCAAAAACATGCTTCATAGCCACTTACAATATTGAATTTAAAAATCTCATCTAAAAACATTTTTCCTAGTTCAACCTTAATAATATTCTATAAAATATCCTGCCCTAATAAAGGCAGGACTGACGGACGGACATAAGACGTAGGTTTTTTAAGAAGACCTATTAGGGTTTATTGGCATCTGTTGGAAATAAAACTTTGATAATAGTGTATAATTTTAGCCTATATATGAAATTCTTTTATTATAAAATAAATTACCAAGAGTGGTCCATTTCACTTTCCATTCAATTAAAGCTCTTCTCTCAACACGGCCTTTGTAAATACATTTTAGACACAAATAGGTTCGTTGTCACCTTTACGTATTTTGGACGCATTTTCCCTTCTTTGTTTTATAAAGGGTTGACATAGTAGTGGTTTTTATATAAACATAAATTAAATCCGTTAAGGTTTAAATAAAATTGTTTATTGAAACAATGAAGATATTTTATTTAATTATTAAACTTCAATTAACTAACCGTAATTATTAAATCGTTTATTATTTTTAGTAAACATTTTATCGTTATCGTATCGTTTCCGGATTAACATGAAAGATAATTCGTCCATGTGGTTTTTGAATATTTCACGCGTTCTATAAATTTCTGTGTTTCTTTAAGTGCCTTTTTAAGACTATGGTTAATCCAGTTGGGATAACATTTTTGGAGAAACAAAGTTAGATATTAATTTCGTTGATAACAAAACAGTCGTCTTATACCAGTACAATTTGCCTAAGGATGTAGCAATAGAGTTATATAGGCAGTCTTATAGTAACAATATTAAATTGAAGTTATTTATTATTTCGTGTTAATTAATCAACACGATAAAATTCCTCTGTGTCGCAATTTATGATTAGAAGTTTAAATTATTTATGTTAGTGCTTTTTGATATTTGAGTATTATCCCCTAGTGAAATATTATCATGTAGACACCACATAACGTTCTTATAAATTTAGGGGGTAAAAAAGTGAGAATCGTTTTTTAATTCACGTCATGTTTAAGTCTCACCGATACTAGTCTAATTGTATTCAGAGATAATCTAAAAGGAAATTTCGTTTTTAGTCTGTTACAATTCAGTCCATGCTTTGATCCAGGAATTATATATAAAAGGTGAAAATTATTAAAGATACAGTTGCAAACATTTCGGGAGGCAGGTAATATTTAAAAAGATTCCCTACTCTGAAAGAATTTAGTAAGTGATAGATGGGACAGGTAGTTATAACCGTCTTGAGAGCTAAGGAGCTTGAAAAGAAATTTCGAGGAGGACGAACATCATGATGGATTACTCCATAAGTTGGGGACGCTAACTTATTAGATAAGTCGTTTTTCATGTACCTCTTTTTATAAATGTAGTCTCCACACCAGAGTTTTCTATTTATAAGATTCTATCTACTTTATACAACCACTTTGGTGAAGTGGCTATATTTGTATAAATGTTTGTTTTTAGGTCTGGGTGTTTGTCCTTGTGGGTCTGCCCACTGTGTCCCGGACAGCACGTAAAGCCATCGGTCCCGGTCGTTATTACCACCACCTGATAATGATCGTTACTCTTAGTAGATATATTATTCTAGTCTAAATGGTTACTGGCTTGCCTTTGAAAAACCTCTGAAAGGTTGCGGAAGTCAGATCAATCACTTTATGTCAAAATCAGTAACTTGTCAATTATATCAGGAATAGAATAAAAAGCATAACTGGTATAACCGAGAAAATATAAATGAAGATATCTTCTTTATAAAATCTTAGAACCCTAAAGCTAAGATAATATTTGTAAGTTTTACTCTCGAGAGTGTTATAAAACATTTTTGTAACCTGGTACCAGATTCGTCGTAAATACATACGAAAGCTGTGAATGTCAAAAATAAGGCACTGACACTTATTATTTCAGGCGTAAAGCAATGAAAAATAACTTATGTAAATCTTTATGTAAGACAAAACTTTAAAATGTTATTCTCGCCTGTTAACTTTATTTAAGAAAAAATGAACTAAACCTTTATTTTTCATTAAATAAAATTTTGTTATAGCTTCTCCATTGATAACTCTTATTAGTATTAATAGTATATTTCTAACATTTTTAAATCATCGCATAGCCTTAATACCATGTTAATTTATCAATATCACGGTTCCATTACGACGAATAAACAGTGGTCTCCAATTTGCAACGGTGACTAGATGTGAATCAATTAAGTTCTGAGCCTCTGTTCGCGTTTAATCTTGTCTCCTCACTCTTACAATATCGGAAGACAGACATCGTCGGACCACGTAGTTTGATTAACAATGCTTTGTCGAAGTCGACGTACCTATAACCAAAACTATCCGTATAGAAAGCCATTTATTCTACTACCAGAAGGTATTCTATTTAGTTTGTTCTTTAATGTTTAATGTTACTCCTCAAAATGAGGAATTGTCAGAATTATTTCCAGTATTTACTTTTAGGTATTTCTCACGCATTAAAATTTGATCAAGATCTATCAAAAATCATTCATAGTAAAGCGAAGCTGATGCAATCACTATAAAAAGTATATATATTAATAAGGACTAAAGATTATTCTTATTTTATATAATCATGATTTTTTTTGTCTAAATTTGTGCTAAGTAAAATTTCTTTCACAGTTTAAAGAGTATCCAATTTCAACAATACATTATATCAAAATGTTTATAATACCAACAGAGAGTTTCAGAAAAAAACCCTAAAAAAATGTTGGTCTTAAAAGCAAACGTAACAATTGAAGCACTTATCCTTGCATCTGTGAATGATGGCACTAACACAATTAGAGATGAAGAAGAAATTAATATTAATAAATTTGTTTTTAAAATAATTTGACATTATTTAAGAAGATATATAAAGAGACATACAAAACTGAACAGTAGAGTTCAAAATATATTTCGAAACATCAACTTCCTATAAAAGGTAACAAGGACAACTTCATCTTAATAGAAATTAGCATCGAAGCTATCTTCAGAAAATTTACGGCTCAAAAGGCACTGACTCTCACAACACTCTGCCCATCTTTATTAGGAATTGTACTTCTAGCCTCGTAATTCCATTATATACAATATTATTCTTAACTTCTCTTTACGGATTCCTGACTTATATTTCCCACTGTATGAAATCAGGCTAGGAAAGTACCTATCTGTAAAGATAGTGCGTAATGATTCTTTGGTACAAAAAATAATCGGCCAATATCCATGTTGTCTACGTTCACTAAGACTTTTTAAATCTTTAGTGCTCTACTAGCATGTTTAAAGCGGTATACTATATGAAAGTATATATTTTCAAATAAAAAAATCAAAATCGGTAAATAAAAGACGGAGTTCTGATGTCACAAATACTAAAAAAACATACGCTAGGAATTGAACATTTCTACTTTTTGAAGTGGGTTGAAAAAAAGTTTTAACTAATGTATATAATTTTTATTTTACCTAAAAACTGAACGGTTTATTTCATCATGTTTATTTGAACGCGCAAATTTATTTATCTATTTGATAAAATGTGTTTGATGACTATAATTTTTTTTTTCAAAGACCAGCAATCAAACATCAATTTCACAAGTCCAAAAAAAATGTATCAATAACGCTGTTAATTGTGTGTATTTTTTGCATATAAAATAAAAAATCATAAAGAATCCTAACCAGAACCCACTGAAAACTTCTTATTCCTTTTCATCCCGTATTCCTTTTTAAGATGGCAACACATTTGTGGGTCCTCTGGTGCTGTATATGTCCATGGGCGGCGGTGATCACTTAGCATTAGGTGTGTCGTATGCTCGTTTGCCAGCTATTTTTTATAAAATAAAAAATATAAATTTATAGTGTAACTATATGATAAGTTTTTAAATCACTAGCTGCCCTTTGCGGTTTCACTCGCGTTTATGGTTACCGTTTCGCTCCTATGAGTGATTTAATATAGCCTATAACCTTCTCGAATCCTCACGATATTCAACGCAGAATTAATTTTTCAAATTGTATCAATATTTTCAGAGATTACTTCTACATACAAACCTACTTTTTTAATATTACGTACAGATTTTTTTTTCCTTTACGGATATAAAGCGAATGTAGCATTAAAAGGAAACTTTTTGCGCTTGCTGTTACTATGTAAATACATACATATACCTACATTGGTCTTCTATTTATAAAAAAGCTCTCGTAAATCGGAGCTACTTACTTCCTGATGACATTAAAATAAGCGTTCGAATTTTCTTAATGGAGTTGTTTCAGCAAATACTTCGTATATTTGTTTTTAAAGGACTTTTAAAACTAACTACTTCCTTTAAATGAATACATTAATATGTGATAAGATAAAATTTAAAATAAAAAAAAGCGATAATCAATTTATTGAAATCATTTCAAAGATACTTATATTCTAAGTTGGTGAGAAATTGTGTGATATTACTGAAGTCACAGTATGGTAAATTTCGAATCGATCAGACCCGTAGAAGTTATTCAGATCCTTTCAACAAAGAGAAAGGAGCTGATAACCTTTTTCATTTGTTAAGGAGCTATGGTGTCACCGATGGACACACAAATGCACAGATATACACGTCAAACTAAAACAGGTTAAAATGCTGCTATTCTATACTCCGTACATATTTCTTTTTGTTAAGTAAGGATAAGTGTAAGATTTGGTATAATTTAAGTTTAGATACGTAGATAGGAAAACAGGATAGTTATTACGCGAAGCTATCGCTATCGCTACGCGATACGTTTTGATAGTCGATTTGTTTCGTTTTTTGACTGTCAGTTATGAATAACTTTTTCAATAACTTCAAAAAGTGAAGGTTGTCAATTCGTGGCGTATGTTTTTTTTATTGTTTGTTATCTCAGAAGTCCATCATTTCTTAAGCGATTCTGTAACTTAGTCAAAGGCGTATTCTTTCAGATTGATCCGATAGAATTTTTATCAAAATAATCATCCAATGAAACGAAATAAAATTTTTTGCTCTTGAATAAAAGTTTTAATTATTATTGTATATTTTTGCTGAATATTTATTATAATTAGTTACATTTAGAAAGTATGATCAATTTCTACCGAAACTACTTCAAACGTCATAAAAAAGGCTTTCGTCTTAAAAATATGACGCGTTTTGTTCTCAAAGTGGATTTTCTTGTTAGAATATATGATTATGGTCCTATGTAGTATAAAATTTATTTCATCGCTTTTGGATGTATATTCGACTTAATTTGAATGAATATTTCAAACCCTTATAAGATGTATAGAATTGAGAACGTTCTTACATATTTTTTATGTTACTTGATATATTGACCGTTTGTGAAATGGTTTTATATTTTTTTTTTACTATTGTACACATTTTATCTCGAGGATACATACATTTTAATAAGGCCCGATGGATCAGGTGAACTAGAGACCGAAACGACTCAACGGAAAAATGTAAATCGTTAGGAAATTAGGTAATACAATCTTCCTAAGAGATTCATATTTTTGACGAATTACGGTTAAGGTTTTCATGTAAAAAATATAGTCGTATGTATTCTTAATGTATAAAATGGTATAAGTTCTTTTAGTAATTTATATACTGTTAGACACATAGTATACACTTTACTACATTAATTATGATATCTTTCTGAATTTAATCTGAAAATTGAAAAATAAATAAGGCTGTTAAATATTTATCTTTTGTTATTACTACTTTTAATTAAATATATGATGGCGTCTGTTATATACTAAATAAATAAACGAATTTTTCATGTTACATTCATAATCTTTTTTGAATCGGTTAGGGTTTTGTTTTTATGACATTCCCAGTGTATCTTAGAGGATATAAATTATTTATATTGTACATACAATATAAATTATTCATATAAAGTATTTTTTGTGTCTTAAATCATAATCAATCATTTTAATGTCATCTTACATTTAGCATTTGCAACAAATGAACTAACATAGTTTCTGTGATTTCATCCAGATGTATATTGAATATATGGATGCTGATAAGCAATAATGTGTCAATCCACAAAAAGTCGAAATCGGAGATATTGATGTATCCTAAAAAAATTTCAAGTCATCTAAACTATATAAATACGGAAAAAAGTTTTTTAATTAAATGTTTCGATTATTGAATTATGAAAAACTTATTACTAGATAAAGCTTCGTACCCATATGCTTTTAATTCATTCTACCTTTTAACAAAATATAAAAGAGAAGATGGATATATACGCCTTAAAACAAATTTGTTAAGAATAGATTTGACATCTTTAGACGCCATTTTCTCAAAATTAAGCATGTGTGGCTTGACACAGTATTGCTTATCAGCGTGCAATAGTAAATTAGATAATTTATTACCATTTCACTGATTCGTTCATTCGATCGTTAAAATTAACTGAAAATAATAAATAGTACATATATTATACATAATATAATAAATACTATATATACATATGCAGAAATTATTACAGTTTTATATATACTTATGAATTTTATAAAGCCCAAAAGGTACCATACTATTTATTGTCCAGCTTAGATTTTTAATAATGTATTTTAAAAAATTAATTTCTTTTTTTTTGTTTCAGATCTAACTTCAAGGATTGAGACAGAAATGTGCAATGTTTACAATTTCATTAAAAAAGACATAAACAGTGTATAATTTAACTTGTGTGTAATGTAAACTTTACGAGTGCTCAATTGCATTAGTGACAAATGCAAGTGGTATAAATATACAAAGATGAGTTTCCTAACATCATTGGGGCAGTATGTGGCTGGGATGGCAGATAGTGTGGCTGGGCTCGCCCTGTCCCCGCGACGCGCGCCTCCTTCCCGCCATCGGTCTGCCGAAGAATCCCAGCAACAGCCGCAAACCTCGACAGCAACAATGAGAGGTAATCAAATTCTAAACGCAAAACAAAAAACTTCTTTTGTAAGGAAAATCAAAATCGTCAAATTAAACCAAGTAATCTGAAAAGAAAAATTAAAGGTGTGTAATTGAAAAAATTCTAATAATATTTTAAATATTTAGATCGTGTTTATATTTTACTAAATGTATAAATTATAGGTTTATTTTTAATTATGATATTGATTGATAAGGTAAAAATAGACTAAAAGCTTCCCTTGGCCTTGTGGGCTTAAATATCAGTGACTTTCCAGCACCGGTTTTATGACACTAGGTAGCGTTTATTGTTCGCTATAAATACGAGGCTTTCTTTGATTTGTCATCAGTTGATTCTCATCTGCACAATAAGAACCAAGATGTTTAAGTTCATAGTTTTGTGCGCTTTCCTCGCCGCGGCGACGGCTACCCCTGGAGCCATTGTGGCACCATTGGCATACTCTTCCAATATTTTGGCGCCAGCGGCAACAGTCGTCTCAAGCCAGCCCAGTAGTGTGGTCTACTCATCACCCTACATTCCATCGGCGCCTTTGGCTTACTCCGCACCATGGGGCTACTCTCACCTCATTAAGAAACGATCTGCTCCTCTGGCTGTGAGCAGCTACATTGCACCCTCTGCATACATCGCGTCTGCTCCTCTAGCCACCACATACGCCGCGTCTCCTCTGGCAGCTGCTTACAACTTGGCTGCTCCCTTGGCTACGACTTACACCGCGGCTGCTCCTCTTGCGACTACCTACAGTCATCCCATTTATCCCGCTGCGCATCTGATCAAGAAGAGGGCAGCTCCTTTCATCGTGCCTTCTTCGTATGTTGCTCCTTCATACGTTGCTCCTTATGCTGCTCCGTTTTTGCCGTCGACCTACGCAGCTGCCGGACCCTACGCGGCGACTCCTTTAGTTTCTTCCGCTCCTGCCATTTACAACACCCACTTCATTAAGTAGTGCTCTGGTCCACGTCCAGTAGCTGATATGCAGCTGCTCCTGATCCAATTAAGCTCATGCTGAAAATTCAACATTACTGGTTTGAGTGATAAATAACATCTTGTATACTGTTGAAGAATAAATTTATAAAAATATCAACGTTTTTGTTATTATAGTCCTGCCTGATCAATCTTAAACATTTTGAAATTTTTGCTATGCAATACTATTGTTTACAAAATATGCAACTTTTTGGCCCTCGGTAATTTTTTTGGAAGATAACTGCCAGATTGTTGCATTGTAATATAGAGTATTTTCAACAATTAGCGTTGCTTATATCATAGAGTTAAATCATTTCATTTAAAAGGGTTAAAATCATGAGTTCAATATTATTATATTATAAATAACATTTTATTATATTATTTTATATACATATAAATAAAAATAATTTTACAAAGATTTAATTTCAGTATCTATATATGTAGCGATACATTCTGAGCGCATGAGTCAAGTGGGTGTAAGTTTTTTTTATACGGTGACCTACTACATATTGGGCACATTTGTATGTTAATTTCATTTTCATATTTCTCAAAGTTATTAAACAAAAAGTTAATCTAAAATAAAAACACATTTTGGTACGATTATTTGAGTTCAATAGTGAAATAATTATGATAAATTTTGAGATGGCATCAAATAAGAAACCGCTCGGTATTGTAAAGGTCAAGTGAGAAGCATCACTAACTATTTGGTTAATTTTTTAGTACCTAAAAATCAACCTAAAATTTGAATTATTTTAACTTTATATTAATCTACCTTAGAAACTGCTAAAACAGCAGAATTATAAATATTTTGGCTATCACTTAGTGCTTATTTAATGTCTATAAGGTGTTAACTATTAAATTTAGCACTCCACAATATAAACCAAAACTTAGAATTACGCTTGCTTAATAACTAGCATCGTACAAAAATTGTTATTAGATGGGCAGAATTATAAATATTTTGTTTATAATTTAGCTCTCCATCCAGAAAAAAAAGGTTCACATAGTATAGTTCAAATAGTAACAAAATAAGTAAAAAAATCCTTTGAAATATTAGCAGGTTAAATTTCAAATTGTGTACAGTTGTTTTGTGAATCATTGAACGCCAACTTTTTCAACTTGAAAATCGTGTCATAGTTGTCATAGTGACATAGTTTCTGACTCTGATATTGTCGCTCTATATGTGATACCTCCAAATTAACAATTTTGGTTAAAAATGGATTTTCTCAGCGAAAATGATATTTAAATAATTTACTTTTATAATATTAGTATTTCTTTCAATATCTTAAGTCTAAATCGTTTAAAAATATAAATATATTTATTACACTTAGCTTTGAAAAATCTTTTTGTCTCTCCTGCAGTTTGCATATACGAGTTATCACAATATATAGCTTCAGATTTCTAGGTACTGACTCATAATGTTGTATTACCTATCAATAATTACTATTAAGATTATCATGTATAATAATTTATAATGTATGAAATATAACCATACATAAAAAATATAAATTAAAAATATGTGTTAGACATTGTTACCCAAAGATAAAACATATGTTTGATGGAACTATTATTTTAATGACTTTGGTTAGTATCTCGCAGCATTTGTAAACCATAAAAAGAATATTAATGAATTTTGGGCATGGGCTTACGTCATATAGGTATTTCTACAATTTGAACATTTTAAACAAACTTCAAAATAAAGTAGAAATATTTATATTCGTACGTATTTTATATGTTTGCTTTCTTAAAATCTATCATTTTTATTAATTTTTAAAAAGTATTTTTTTACGAGTGTACACCCAGATTAGCCTCATAAAACTTATTAAAAACAATTAAGTAGTTGTGAAATAACTGGGCTAAATACGTCAACTAAAAATAGCATATTATGCTTTTCGAAATCGGTTCTATTTTACAAAGAATTGTATTAATCACGAGCGATTTGTCGTCGTCAGTTGAGGAGTTCCGTTCTCGCCCAGAGTCTATCGGGTCTTGATCTAATTTATGTGGGTTTACACTTGAGGTATAACAAAAACTGATGCAATCAACTATAGAGCAAGACAAACATTGCGAATAAAAAAATAGTATTTAATCGAGTAAGTAAAATAAAGACTAAAGTAACAGCCTGTAAATATTCCACTGCTGTGCAAAGGCCTCCTTTCCTATTAAGGAGAAGGTTTTAGAGCTTTATCCACCACGCTACTCCACTGCGGGTTGGCGCATATATATGTGTCAGTATTTCTCCCGGCACATGCAGGTTTCCTCGCGATGTTTTCCTTTACCACCGAGCTCGAGATGAATTTAAACACTAATTTAGCACTTGAAAAATCAGGGGTGCAAGCCAGGGTTTGAACCCACGATCATCGGTTGAGATCGACGTGTTCTAACCACAAGGCCTTCTCGGCTCATCGGCTTAATACTATTGGTACTCGATACCACCATCTACTTTTAAACCAACTTCAAAAAGGAGGAGGATCTCAATTTAGTGTAATATGTTTTTTTTGTTACTACAGAACTCATTTCTTAACCGATTTTCAAAAATTTTTTTTAATTGAAGGTTTTACCTACTTTCAGATTGGTCGAAAAATCAGTCTGTAGTTTGCTTTTGTCCACGTAAATGAAATGGCGTATTTTGCTTTTGACGTCGGTCACTTGTTTTTTTAAAAGTCTTATTGGAATAAGTTAGAAAAATATACAACACGCTAACGAATCATACGACGCGACGTTTCTTTATTATGATATATATAAAAAAAGATTTTGTATGTTACAGCCTATATTAATGTGCGATGAAAATTTATACCTTTTTCTCTCTTGTCTTGAGACGTTTATTTAGGTTACCGGGAACAAAGGTAATTTTACGTAACGAAGTCTTGCCTCCAGCTTAACACATCTTTGAAGTTTTTTTTAAATATAGTTTTGTTAAATTCTTAAAATTTCTTACTATTTTTTAAACATTTAAAACCAATACTACTTCTTGGTTATTGTGGCATATATAAAATTCGAAAATTGTTAGAGAGTTACTTTTGAAATGATTCTATTTGCTCCAATTTTGTAATTAAACACACTTTAAATGGTTGTATATATTTTTGACATAAAGTTAAGTTTCAAATAATGTACCTCTCTCGTACTTCCGTTATCGTTATCGGATAATAAAAAATATTCATTCTTTATATGTGAAGGTTGTTTTAATGGATTCATTTTGAATATTGGATCATGGTGTGAGTGATTTATTATTTAGTTTTTATTTTAAAAGAATAAATAAAGTTTGTGACATTTTTAATGTACATAATATGAGAGGAAGAGAAAAAATATAATTGTATTTATCGCAAAGCCTTTGTAATGAATATTTTAATTTGAAGAGCTATTATTAAACAAAAAAACTATCCTATAGCTTATATTTCGGTACAAGTCATCTTTTTTATTGTATACGCTTTTGATGAAGTTGTTAGGCGGGCCAGTACGATGGCCTTGCAATGATTAAATATCAGCTTCCTATACGCCCTTTCGATACCGGTTCGCAGAATGAAATCGCTCTTAGTTCTGGATTGTTTTATATAAATACGCTACGCGAGTGGTTTAGTCATCAGATCGTCTCTGTTTAATCATCTGAACAACACAGATCAAAATGTTCAAGTTTGTAGCGTTGTGCGCTTTCCTTGCTGCGGCTACGGCCACACCTGGCGCCATTGTTGCACCTTTGGCATACTCTTCCAATATATTGGCGCCAGCGACGACAGTTGTATCCAGCCATCCCAGTAGTGTGGTATACTCATCACCTTACATTTCATCGTCACCTTTGGCGTACTCCTCACCTTGGGGCTACTCTCACCTTATCAAGAAACGATCTGCTCCTTTGGCTGTAAGCAGCTACATCGCGCCGTCTGCATACATCGCATCTGCTCCTCTAGCCACCACGTACGCGGCTCCTTTGGCTACCACTTACACCGCGACTGCTCCTCTGGCTACAACTTACACCGCAATTTCTCCTCTTGCCACAACCTACTCGCATCCCATTTATCCCGCTGCGCACTTGATCAAGAAGAGATCAGCTCCTTTCGTCGTGCCTTCTTCGTACGTAGCGCCCTCGTACGTCGCTCCTTACGCTGCTCCTTTCTTGCCATCAACCTACGCAGCCGCCAGTCACTACGTGCCAGCGCCTTTGGTGTCCTCTGCTCCTCTCGTCTACAACACTCACTTGATCAAGAAGCGCTCTGTTCTGCAACCTGTAGCTGCTTACACTGCCCCTGCCTCCTTCTCACACACCTCCAGATTTGACTTCCAAACTTCGTCTCCTGCCATCACTTATTCCTCATACGCCGGAGCTGCCCCTCTGGCATACAGCCCGCTCGCCGTCTCCCGTTTTTATTAAATGAAACCGTGATACTTCAACTAAAAAATGTGTTTACAAATGTGTTGCACGTCACTGAGAAATAAAATTTTTAAATATATTTTATTGTTTTTAATTATTATAATGGCCATAAAATATTATGTGTGTATTTTATAATATAAGAGAAATATAATAAGAAAGTTTATAGGAATTTTTGAGACATCTGGCACGTCACTATTTCTAATTTAAAATTATATACCAGTTACATGTCCATTCAATCTGAATGTATAGAATTATAGTTTGTATAATGATATAAACTGCGTGGTAATTTTGCCATAAGCTTGTACATATGTACAGAAACTTGACACACACGTTACGGATCATTGGCTTGTGTTAGTTTCGTTGCTAATTCATTACATCACAGTAATTCAAAGGGTATTAGTATAAATTTACCGGCGGTGAACTAATTAATATAACACAAAACATTACTTATGGTATAGTCAGTCAAGCAGTTTAAGCCTATATTTCAACGCAAAATTACGTTTACTACTAACTAACTTAAAGTTGAAAAATTGCTTTGAAGATGTATTGAAATGAGATTTTTATTATTACTTTTCAATACGACTTTCTTTAAAAAGTCTTTACAAGAATCTTTTTGAAAGTTTTATTTTTTGGACCTATCTACATGAACAAAATAGTTTTTGGAGAGAGCTCTAAAAGATTTAATTACTCGAAACCTTGTATTTTTATATTGATTTTCAATTGTTTACATGAACATTTTTCGGATTTAGAGTATTGACGCTAGAAATTTTGGTTCGCAAAAACTTCACAAAAACTATTTTCATCAGGGTCATTAACACAATATAGGGATTTTTTTAGTAAGATAGTTAGTGTATTACTAAATAATAGTGTTTTAAAAAAAAATGTAAAAGTTGCTCAGTATTAGACGGATATAATTGTAAAAAAATATTTTCTGTATGTAATTCATCTTTTCGTTATTCGTATCACCTACATAATTATATACTTAATACATATAATAATAAAATATAAAACAAAAAACGTATCGTATATATGGAGAAAAAAAAATGTTTTAAAAATTATAATTTAGTACAAATAGAACATTTATTCTAAACAGTTAGTAGTTAAATACCTTGATATATAGTATTTTACCGGCTTTCTGAATCGCTTCTATTCTATCTATCTGGCGAAGCCGCTAGAAACTGCTAGTAGTCAAAAGGCAAATTGTAATTTAAAAAGATATTTTGTTACTTGCAAAATTATAACGATTACTGTTAACTAAGCCAGAAAAATCTCTGTTGATCAATACGCAAATGAACTCGTGGGTGGCTGCTTGTAAAGTAAAAATCCTTTTGTATACCTTCGTTTTATTTCCGGTGAACTTACAAACTAAAAATAAAATTTTCAAGTGTTAAACATGAGGCACGAATATTCAAATGCACTTCTAGCTTGTATAGCTGCACTATATTTGTCTGAAATATTCCTGGTTGGAGATAAATCTCGACACCGCACTAAATCTTGACGCTTCTCATTGTTAATAAGGTTTACAGCTGTTGGCTTCCACAGATTCCGTAGTTATATAAAATTGCTTCACAAAAATGTTGGTATATTTTATAAAAATGGTAGAAGGGACTCGTGTGACATTTTTGCTTTTGTTAATAAAATAAAATTGAACTGTGAAATTGTATGAAATGGAGACGACTGATAAGAACCCTGCAATCTAAAATAATCGTTAAAATTATAATACTACGGCGTTTACGATGAAGTGTGACATATACGAGTATAGGTATAAATATAACGCTATTTTTAACACACTTAAAAAGGAGGTACTCAATTCTTAGTGTATGTTTTTTCTTAATCGGAACTCGTATATTTTTTATTCGATTTAGATTTTCTTTATACTTGTAAAAATATACTTTCAGATTGGTTCCATAGATTTTTCATCGATGTCGGTTCAGCAGATTGGTTTTTAAATGTAAAAATATCTAGTAAATTTTATATAAGTATATCATACAAGTAAACAAAATGGCGTAATAATAAGCTGACATAAAATAAAAAATATAGTTTTAAACCATCATACGTGATTTTTCTAAATCTAAACAAAAATATGTATACTACTTGTTTCAATTTAGATTTCTCCGATTTCTTTTTCTTTTATTTTAACAAAAAATATAAAGTTTGGTACATTCAATTATTAATCGTGTAACACTAATAGCAGATGTAAATTTATGAATCACGGACCTATAATTATGGAAATAATGTATGTATTTTGTAAGGGGCACTTACTGTACCCTTCATTTATTGAATTAATTATTTAATATTTAAATAAGTTTAAAATCCATGTAATAATTGTGAATATCGTAATTAAAACATTTTTTTTTAAACTTTGTTTTTAGTTATGTGTAACACATTGGTAAACACATTATTTTAGTTTAAGTATCCACGGTTTCGTGTAATAAAAACGAGACGTCTCTCGTTTATATTTCACTAAAACAGTAAAATACATACATAATATTTTTTATGGCCATTATAATAATTAAAAACAATAAAATATATTTAAAAACTTTATTTCTCAGTGACGTGCAACACATTTGTAAACACATTTTTTAGTTGAAGTATCACGGTTTCATTTAATAAAAACGGGAGACGGCGAGCGGGCTGTATGCCAGAGGGGCAGCTCCGGCGTATGAGGAATAAGTGATGGCAGGAGACGAAGTTTGGAAGTCAAATCTGGAGGTGTGTGAGAAGGAGGCAGGGGCAGTGTAAGCAGCTACAGGTTGCAGAACAGAGCGCTTCTTGATCAAGTGAGTGTTGTAGACGAGAGGAGCAGAGGACACCAAAGGCGCTGGCACGTAGTGACTGGCGGCTGCGTAGGTTGATGGCAAGAAAGGAGCAGCGTAAGGAGCGACGTAGGAGGGCGCCACGTACGAAGAAGGCACGACGAAAGGAGCTGATCTCTTCTTGATCAGGTGTGCAGCGGGATAAATGGAATGAGTGTAGGTTGTCGCAAAAGGTGCAGCCGCGGTGTAAGTAGTAGCCAGAGGAGCAGCCGCGGTGTAAGTCGTAGCCAGAGGAGCAGCTGCGGTGTAAGTAGTAGCCAGAGGAGCGGCAGCGTATGTGGTGGCTAGAGGAGCAGATGCGATGTATGAAGAGGGTGCAATGTAGCTGCTCAAAGCCAGAGCGGCAGATCGTTTCTTGATAAGGTGAGAGTAGCCCCAAGGTGCGGAGTACGCCAAAGGTGACGATGAAATATAGGGTGATGAGTAGACCACACTACTGGGATGACTTGATACAAGTGTTGTCGCCGGCGCCAAAATATTGGAAGAGTATGCCAATGGTGCCACAATGGCTCCAGGGGTAGCCGTCGCCGCAGCGAGGAAAGCACACAACACTACAAACTTGAACATTTTGATCTGTGTTATTCGGATGCTTGAATAGAAACGATCTGATGACTGAATAAATTGCGTGTAGTATTTATATAAAATAATCTAAAGTTAAGAGCGGTTTTATTCCGAATTTAAACCAGTATAGAAAGGCCGTTGAAGAATCAGGAAACCGTTGCTTAATTACCACAAGGTCGCCAAGATACCCAAACAATAAATAATAACAATGTAAAAAGATAGTTGTTAACATAGATAAAAGCGTGATGGTAGAAAGTATATGTATATGTCTGTAATTTTACAATATCTTCAAATTTTACAATATCTTCAAATTTATTAATATATAATGAGAAATTATTATTATTATTTTAATTTATGTTATGTTGTAGGTTTTCCGCGGGTGTTACCTACTGAGGGTGCATCTGCGCTAAGTGCTCGTAGACGCACTTTGGACTGTCTAGCACCGGCAGCGACGCCTCGTCGTGGTGGATCTTTGCGTGTTCCGAGGCAACAGCAGCTGCCGGAAAAGCCTACGATGGCGTTTTGCAAAAGGCGCTTATCTTGGCCGGAAGTCGACAATTCTGTCAATTCAGGGTAAGTTATATTTTATGAGAAGCCTCATCTAATATATAGCATAAGTTCTCGATGGTAGTATTATATTCTATATTAAAGTTTTAACAGCTGTTAATTACCAGAACATATATTTAATTGAATTAGACGTTATTTTACAGAATTTCATGATAAATAATCACAAAATTATGAGAAAATTTACGAAACAATATACGTATGTCTGTCCGGCATTATACAGTGTGGGCACCGCCCGCGCCACATACTATTAAATAGGATATTTTGCTAATATTATATTAATTCATGTTTTTATTTTAATTTGGAAATCATATAAAACCAATTTATACTATAATAATTATTTTCTGAAACGGCCTTGTTAACATTTCATTTAATTTCTGTAATTAATAATTCGAAGATCAAATAAATTTTATTAATGTAAGCCTGTAACGTATACATATCGACAAATGGCAATATAGTTCAAGTCAATTGTTTCTCCAAAATAATGGTTTCAATGCCAGCAAGAATATCTAATTTCGGTAATGGCAGGCGATAAACAAAACCACGTAATAAGGAGTAGCAGGCGGTCTCCCGTTTTTAGATGAATCAATTTGTCAGTAGGGGTTCGATGGAATTGAATATAGGTTATTTGCTTAAAATTTTAATTAAACATACATATATATCTAGCTATCAGGCAATTTTCCTCCATCATCATTCAAATGTAATAATTTGAACGCGTTTTATTAATTCAATTTAAAGATTCGATTTGATTACATTTATGTAAAAACTAAATTCTATTCAATTGCGAATAAGAATAATATAAATTAAATCAAGGATTTACTAAATGTATGTAATTAAAATGATTTCAAGTTTATAGTCATTGTGTTAATTATATACAAATAAAATTGTTTCAATTCGACAAAAGCGCAACATAAAATCCTTTGTTGCTTTTTAACCGCCAACCGAAAAAAAACATTATGTTTTAGTAAAATGGAAAAAATATTTCAAAAAGCAATTCAATCCTAAATGCTTTAATATAATTATTATTAATTAGGTAAATGATGAAATGAAATATTTATATATAATAGTTTGTTATAGCTGAACCTTTATTGTAAAAAAAATAAGGAACTACAATTTTTCACTACAACCTTTTTGTACCTCCGAACGAAAATAGTAAGTTTGACATGTGAACCTACCGTGAAACTTGATGCAATCGAGATAGTTCTAAGCTCAATACTGGTCTAATCGACTCGAAATTTTCTATACTGTCAATAAAAGTATAATCTGGCATCAGCAGGATATACAATTCCTCACTAACTTAGAGCAGAAGTGTCGTATTTTGAGCCTCGTTGAAACGGTCTTAATGAGTAGAGTGACGGTTTTTTAAATTTCCCATTTTATCTAAAATAGAATTAGTATTTGCTATACAGATACGATGTATCTCATTTACCGATGGCACTTCATAATTGCTTCATATCCCTAACGCGAGCAATTAAGGTAGCTGCTACGAACCCATATCCCACTCATGAGAAACTCAATTACACCACCTTGATAGAGTTTATTTATTTATTCAGGTAGCCAGTAATGCAATATGTTAGTCCTTTAAGGACTTTATTGAATTATAACCTTGCTGCAGCCTAACAACGTTCTTCTGCCTATGTACGTTAAATAATGACGCGCAGTTTGTGTTTTTGAACCAGCGATATAAGGAGTATTTATTCGCATTTTTATCTAATATAAACAGCGTCGCCATTCTACTCAGATTGGGCTTGATCGATTTTGATGTTTTTTTGTGTTTGTTCGGTTGGTCTGAGAATAAGTTGTAAATTATTTTTTATATTAACTTATATTTTGCCGATTTTGATTATTTAAAATAGAAGAGTGCTGTGTGCTAAAGTCAGGGTCGTGATTATTTAGCCCTTGCACACGTAAAAAAATGTTCACTAATTAAATAGAAAGCTACCCTTTTCCGGAAGGACGTTGGCTATATATGTACATATTATATTTATATGGTGTATATTGTATGAGATATAGCTAATTAATATTCTACCTAGCGAAATCGTTAATGCAATCTATTCATATAAAATTACTTGTCCTGACTGCCTGACTGACGCAGAGGGGGTGGTGAAGTTTCTATGGAGAAAATTTATTCTTTGAACCGACTATCTTTAAATTTAGCATAAATATTTTTTGGGGTTAGTAACTAAATATGTGTACTAGAATTCCAAAATCATCCCTTATAGATGTACTAGGGCGTAGTAAAATGTGGAATGAAAAAAAATCAGTAGATACCTGAAATTTTAAATAATTGACGTAGGGATCAATTAAATAGTTTTTTGATATTTCATCCCTAAAAAAGTGTCAAGAGGTATAAACGTCTGTATGCAAGATGTTATTCTATGAGCATATTTACTTTAAACTTTATACCTATACTTCTTATGTTAATAATGAAATGTAAAACACAAAGCGCACTATTTTATCAGCTTTCTGAATCGCTTCTGTCAAATTCCAAAATATACGCGTTCAAAGCCGCGAAAAACTGCTAGTCTTGTAAAAGTAATAAATACATACAGCTGAACCATACAACCTCTTCCCTTTTCGAAGTCGGTTAATAAAAAAAGGCAGTCTATTGGAATAGAGAAAGATGTGAGGGCAAGTGCGAGGACGTGCTACAGGTCGCTTCATAATCTATTTAGTGTGTGCTTTACACAATAATGATATTATTGATGCGCCCGGATGCTTGTAGTTCCTCTTTTATGTGCATACTATTTGTAGCATAATGTAGCTGAACATGCCTTTCATATTATACTAGCTGTCCCTTGCGGCTTTACTCGTGTTTACTTACTGATTCGCTCCTGTAAGTCGTAGCGCGATGTAATATAGCCTATGGACTTCCTCAATAAATTAACTATCTAACACAAAAATATTTTTTCAATTCGAACCAATAGTTCCTGAGAAAAGCGCGTTCAAACAAACAAACTCTTCAGCTTTATAATATTAGTATAGATAAGTATCTATACGTATTAGTTGTAACGATTTACGAAGTAGTAATACATACATACATATTGCTTCGCAAAAAGTTTTTTTAGTTTTCCTTACTTATATTATAGATTTTGCAAGACGACCGTTTAAACTAATTTTTTTGATCTGGCTGAGAGGACATGCGTGCCATCCACTAGAAATTAAACGTACTATCATCTTTTCGCAAGTGCAAATAATAAGTTGATAAAATTTATCGCAATTGCATGAAGGGTATGTAAGGCTAAAATACAATTAAACAAACAAACTTCATTTTTATATAATGTACCTTATGTAAGTATATTTATTATGTATGTATGTTTATTGGTCTTTATAAATTTACATGTTAACTTTTCAGTATTCATATATTTTATTTATAGTATGAAATCAAAATGTCAGCGCCGCTTTGGCTTTGTTATGAAAAGCGTCGATTCGAATATTTTTAATGACTTGTGACATAACTCTTAAAATAAAACTCTGATGTATGATGATGCAAACACTTCACTATTATTATAATGATTCTAGTATCAATAATTCATACATTTTATAAAATAAACAAAACATTTAAACGAGGTGATAATTGATTAAATGCTTACTCTATATATATTTTCATCAGCATTTCATCAAACTTATTCTTATCGACAAATTATATCACCAATTTGGTCTGATGACACATTTTAAAATATCCTTTAAAATAGTCGATACAAATTAAAAATCGTAATGTGTATTTTTTGCTATGAAAAGTTCGTTTAATAATGTAAAATTATTATAGAATATATGTTTTTGTAATTTCATTTTGTGTTAATAATTTTGTGAAACTTCATTATCGATTCGAGTGCTGCATCGTTAATTTCACGGGGTCAAACGTCGCTAAATGTGTTACATAATTATATTTGTCGCAAATATTTAAGCATCGGTGGACATTTCGAATTATATAGACGTAGTGCAAAATTGTACCTCAGTTTTTTTTTACAATAAAGGTTCAGCCAAAGTAAATCTTTGATGTTTACACATTTTTTTAAGTAATTAATAGTTGAAAATATAACAATTCTTAACAATTATAAAAGAATCATTCAACATAAATCATATTACAAAGACAAGATGTAACAAAGGCTGACTGGAATCGTGTTAGCCAATTTAAATACAACATACAATACCAGAACAAAATGTATAGGTACATATGTGCTTTCACTCGCAGCTACACAAAGCTTTTTTTGATTTAGTTTTTTATTCTATTCGAAATCGAACTGCCGATTTCACAACGAAAAAAGTTAACAACATAAATGACGTGACGTTTGCAAAGCCCTTCATCATAAATATACCTAGCATTGTAATAGTGTTTCTAAATGTTTAGTTTTTATCTTACGTTTCTTAACTAAAACTTTCTTTCTTAAAAAGAAACTAATAATGTTACTAAGTCAAAATACTTTAAAGACTTTTTCCCAGTTTATCAAATGTCACAAGCCTTGTATTACAAGCATTTGTAAATTATAGTATTTTTACAAAAACGTGTTTATCAAAATTACATGAGTACCAAAATTACAAGTTAGAAATTATATATACTCATAATGCAGTGCTTTTTACACTTATTTTTGCCTAATTTTTTCTGTATAAATGTGTTTGTAGCGTGTAACTTTTATCTTGTTACAAAAAAGTTGAAGAGCTACCGTTAAACGCGATGCCTATTTATCAATCTTTACAAGACTGCAAATTATATTTTTCAAACCCTTCTTCCAAGTACAATTATTTCTATCTTTACGACATATAATACGATAAAAAATGCAATTAAAAAAAATAGTCTTGTAAAGTAAAAATAAAAGTTTATATAATCCATCCAAGTCTTGTGATTGTATTCATAAGCGTCATTTATAAGAACTTGTATAAAAGCTCTTGTAGCAAAAATTTGTGACCTTGTAGACTTGTAACGTTTGGTAAATAGCGCGTTTGTCTATTATTGATATTTAAGTTAACGTTGTACTAACGTTGTATTAGTAATAAAATCAATATAGGCAAGCAAAAATAAGTAATATCATGTATCTCATTGTTTGATATTGACTTGTATCAATAAACATTAAAATCTACTCATAGTTAAACCCCCATAAAAACAACGTTTTGATCGTAACACTTGGACAGCTATGAAATAGAGTGATTTACTTTCACATAGCAGGTTAACATAATAATAACAAAATAATATCAATGTCACAATGCGAGTTGTTTTAACAGCAGAACAAGAGGCAGTTTAATATTTGTAAATATGAAAGTTTCGCTCTAAAGAACGGAATATAAACAACAGAATTAATTACGTGTGAAGGGCAGGCAAGATATATTTGAGCATCCATCATGCGCGTCACAGCGATAGGGCTGCTCGCCGACTGCGTACTGAGTCCACAGATAACGCACACTGCCCGCCATTAAACACGATTGAATGCACAGTTTAAAAAATGTTATTTTTAAGTTTAACCCACTTGTGTAAAATAAATGTATCGTTTTATATAGCATCCATATTTGCCTTATAGTGTTAAGCTTCTGTATGTGATTGTGAGTGTTATAATTTTCTTTTGATATGGACGCTGACAGTTGTACAAGATATCTTTAGGCGCCATTTTGAGAAAATGGTGTCTAAAGATTTGATATCTTTACCTATTCTTAATTAATTAGTTTGAAGAAGTATATATCCATCTTTTCTTTTATAATTTGATAAAAGGCATTATAAATTAAAAGCAGATTGATGTGATTATTAAATGTGTAAAAAAGTTTCGCAAATATTTGAGATTATTGTGTAAATTGCAGAATATGGAACGAACTTGAAATTGGAAATATAATATTAGATTAAGAAACTTTTTTTCGTACTTATTTAGTTTATACGACTTGTATTTTTTTAATATGTTACATAGATGACTCAGTATCGAAATACATTAATACCTCGGAATTATACTTTTTGTGGTTTGACACATTATTGCTTATCAGCATTAATATACGAGTTTTTTTAAATAGTTTCACTCGTAATTCGCAAACAAAAATGTTGGAGATTTAACAGTAATGAGCAACTTTTCTGTAAGGTTTTAGGGTTCCTTTTAAAAGTATTCAAGCTAGTTAAGTAGGTTACCTATATTTTATTTAAATCGATTTGGCAATTTACGCGTGAAAACCTGATAAACAGGAAAAGGGATAGAGATACTTTCTTTTCTTCATATTCATAATTTATGGAAAGATTATAATGTGTAAAGTACTTAAATATAATATGAATAAAGTACTTAAATAATGCTTGCATATTGTTTTTAAATATATTGTTGTAAGCGCATATTAAATTACAAATGTATTAAAACAATGTAAGTTACAACATTTTATATTTAACTTAAATAAATTGACAGCACATATGTATCATTCACGTTTCGCTTTAAAAGCGTAGCTGGACTTCAAACACTGTTTAGCTTACTACTACACTGATTTATTGCGTCTAGGTGATAATGGTAGAGCTATAAACTTATTTTTTTATCGACACAACGAACAAAGCTCAAGCTGTACTGTAGCACAAGTAATTTCAAGTAGACGGGTTCACCCTAATGATGGAATTAGGCCCTCTGATAAACATAATTATGTTTTCGTAATTCATCGATTTGATGCTTTGTTAAACCGGAAATGCCATCTTTATTTACTAAACACTGATTTAGTAACAATCCTGTTAGAGCTCTCGTGTAGGTGAAAACATAATTAATCTGTGTATTAGCACAAATTAGCGTATTGACGCTTAATATTAAATTTTGTTTTATTGTCAGTTACGTAATGTTTTAAGAATGTTTTATATCTTCAGTTTTAATATTTTATAATAAAAGTAGCTTTTGGTCGTGGCTGTGCTTGCGTTATTGTAGATTTTGTCATACCGGATGACCGTCTAAAACTTATTTTGCCATCTGGCGGGTACGACAGTTAAACAATTACTAGTAATATACCTTTATTTTCTTTTAAAAAGCTTTGTTTAGTTTTCTTCTAGGTTAAAGTAAATACTTTACAAATCCCATCGGGGTTTTACAAGCGCTGTTACCCTCAACGACGAAAATATAGGGATTTTGAAGAAAATAAAGTTTAGTAGTTGGAGTGTGATCCATGATTTTATTTGGTTTAGAGTTAAAACACATACATATGATATAACGTTACGTTATGGCAAATTACGACGTCATACGACGACGATACGATGCGACGTGGCGTCCTAAAAATATACGACGTACATTGTATATATGTAGTTAAAAAAATATCATTTTAAGAAAATCCTGTCAATCAATTCATTGAGACTATTTCAACAAGTCTCTGGAGTCTATATGATCCTTCTGCTGTAAGTTAGTGAGGCGTTTTGTATCCTGCTGATTCCAGATGATGCGGCAGCATCAGGTCAAAGTGCATCACTTGTTTTTTTAGAAATAATTTATAGTTACTGTGTTATTTTAATATTTTTGTTAGTATAGTAAATTTTTAGTCGCTTACACCACTAATAGTTGATCACGTCCTTTCAAGAACTAAAAAGAGCTGATAATCTTCAAACGTCTGAACAGGCCCGCGCCGTCCATACGTGCAAAGTCGTGCGACGCACGACGGCGCCGTGTCGAAAAGGCGCCGGGCCTTAAAACTTTTAATATTTACTTTGGATTTCGTATTAAAAACTTTGCGGAAAAGACTTTTTGATTAAACTAAACCATTTTCTACTTATATCGCCATTACAAAAAAGGCGCACGTAAGGCTTGGCGTGTGCTTGCGTCTGAACAGTTCTTCATAAGTCATAGCCAGTAACCATCTCGATTACATCAGCTTTCAACCAAAAAGGAACCGCAACAAAATCGATCCATTCGTTACAGATATGTAGATAGATACACAGATAGATATACACTTCAAACTTATAACATCTCTCTTTTTTGTCGGGGGTTAAAAGTTACGATGTGTCGCAAAGTACAATGCGTCGCATAGTGGCACGAGAAATAATTGCTAAGATACATTGACTTATACAGGGTGAGTTTTTCAAATGGGCGTTTTATTACTTTCCAGAAGTTAATTCTTTTGAGTAACACTATCAGATGGTGCAATAATATAGGATGTGTTTTTTTTAATCAGTGGATTCCTGGCTATAAAAATGATTTTTTCAAAAAACGACAAGTGAATGAAATAATAAAAAACTTATTAGTTAAATGTCACATAATACATTTGATAGCTAAAATTGGTTTTAGACATCCATTTAGCTCGCTTTAACGTATGAGTTTATACAATTAAGCTATGTCTAAAACATATTTAACCCAAAACTGTTTTTAGACGCAGCTTTATTACTTGGAATTTTATAAGCACTCGTTTCACGAATATTAAAATTTTGTAGTAAGGCAGTAGGTTTTAAACTTTACGTTACGATCACTGGAATAGAACAATAACTAAATAAAACCTTACCGCAACGCAAGTACAAAGACATAATGCGAGTAAAACCCGAAGGTATATCTAGTCAATTCATAAAAAAGGCATATAGCTAATTGCTTTGGATAAAATTATTGTCACCGTTTACTAAAGTGGTTAATATTATGAGTATAGGTAAAACATTTTATCTCATATTGCAGCGTACAACATTACATTCATATAACAATGTTATTGATCTAGCCGATAGCGGTCGGATTAAGGGCACTAATATTAAAACTTACGCGATAAACGAAAACAGGAAAAAATATGAACGAACCAATGTAAATATTGTATTTGACGATTATCTGTATTAATGTTTAAAGCAATATAGTTTATTTATTTGTTAGCACGCACTAATATTAGAATTATAATTATATAATATTTAATAAATATTAGCATAAGACAACCTGTTTTTGGTGGGAGGTATACGCTTTAAAATATCACGCTGTGTTCTCTCATAAGTCATAAACTATAGGACCATGACGTCGTCATAAACGTGACCGAAATTGTAGAATGATCCTCGGAAGTTTGGTAGCGATCGGATCAATTTAACTTTTTTTTTCAACTTTTAGCAATAATAAGTAATAAATAGTACAGGTTTTATAATATTTTATCATTAACTTGAAATGTTCTGTACAAATGCAATGAAAGTTACTTATTACGTCATTATTCAATTCCCTTCAGTTTCCACTCGTAACTGGTATGAATATCCTCGATTGGTCATTACGCGCCGACGAACGACTTTCTATATCGGCACATTATTGGTTCGCTCTTCATACCCTTGTTTCTGCCTCAACGTTCTCTTACTGAAATAAAAACACATTATTGTTCCGAGTTTATCGAAGTGGACACCAACTAACATATACAACTTGTTTATGTATGGAACAATGAACATTGACATGTCAATTGTGTAAAAAATGCAGTAATTTTTATGTAAGCAGGAACAAAGGGTTAAAATTGTAATATGTAAAAGGGTTAAAATTGTAATATGTTTATTAATTTTTTTTTTACTAATCACTTTTTTCTTTATGTCATATCTTTCTTTTGCTAATGCATGATAGTGCAATTTTTACCAACTCCTCAAAAGTGTTTTTTAATGTAAATCTATACTAATATATTAAAGAGAGAATTAAAATGATTTAGGCATATGTTTATTCTTAAATACTATTTTAAGAGACTTTCAAAAAAGGAGAAGTCATAATTCCTGGGGGACTTTTTTATGTCTATTCTCCGACAAATTAAAAACAGCTTGACCGATTTGGTTAAATAATTTTTCAATTCGAAGCAGTAGTTCCTGAGATTAGCGCGTTCAAACAAACAAACTATAAAGCTTTATAATATTAGTATAGATTAAGGTTTTATCGTAATCAGCTTAGTAATTTGTTAAAATGAAAATAACTGAAATCCGTTCCCTATTTTTAAAAAGTCTTGTTCAGTTACATGATCGCAAAATTGTAATGAATTATTTAGTTGCAGTTTCTGGAACTGTTCATAGATTTTATTTCTGAAAGTTATCAATTATAATCGCTTTAATATTCATTAATCATTAACGAATTATATTCATAGTATAATGATTTCCAGATTTTAATATTTTTCTCAGAAATTTTCATATTGGTTCGTGTCGGATTCCAATAGAGTTTTAATATTTCCCGGAACAAGCCGTACCTATGTCGCATCTATCAACAAAGCTAACAGAAATTGTATCATAAAATTTCCATTAGTATCGTAATAAACCTTATTTAAAGCAATAAAATCTTATTTAAAATGGTTTAAAAGATCAGTTCTACAAGTAATATAAATATGTTCAGCAGGTTAATTACGATGAGCTATCGTAAAATGTAACACGTTCTGACATTTGATTTCCGATTATTGTATTAAAACGAAAAAAATCAACTGTCACAATTTATTATGTTTTGATAGTCATAGCTACGCGTAATTAGCCTGCAATTTTACTAAATGATAAATTATTTCATTTGTAGACTTGTTATAGCAACGATGAACTTGTTCACTATTCTCTATTCACTCTCTTATCTTCTCTGCGATTTATTAAAATCTGATATAAAAGAGTTTCTTATTTGTTGTTGTATAGAGTTCAAGATACCGACGGCTCCTA
Source organism: Hypolimnas misippus (assembly GCA_037950945.1). Lineage (NCBI taxonomy): Eukaryota > Metazoa > Arthropoda > Insecta > Lepidoptera > Nymphalidae > Hypolimnas > Hypolimnas misippus. Next base: position 7,483,824 of record JBBEEQ010000025.1, on the reverse strand, counting down.
TTTCGAGAGCTTCACAGCTCTGTCCTGGCGCCAAGAAAACCGGCGATTAGCAGCCCTGCGGCTAGCTGAAGCCAGAGCTGAGCGACCGCCGCCAGCTCCCCACGAACTCGGCCTCCCGAGCGTCTCAGCGCAGCTGTCGCACAAAGAACACGAGCATCTCTATACTGAGGTAAGTTTTTATAAAATTAACGCATTTTTTATAAATATTTCATAGAATGTATACAGAGCAAATCATGAAAATGGGTCAGCACACGGAGTATCCCATACTAATATTTGTGTATCACAATTAACTCTATTAATTTCTGTAATAAGAACTAACAATTTTTTCTTTTGTTACCTGATAGTTTAACAAAGGAAAAAAAATGTTATTTCCAGTTTCATCAAATTTCTTTAGCTGTCAAAGTTTTACCCTACTGTTCCATCTTTATAAATCTGCTTATACGATAAGCTATATATTATAACTGATATTTGAAAAATCTTCCCTTTTATAACGTATATATTATGATACTGTTGATCAAGCCTAGGAGAAATGCTAAGCTTTTGAAATATTAAATATTAAAGATTCATTTAAATCTTACGATACTACTAAAATTTTATAAAGTCGTAATAATTCGTAATGTTTTAAAATCCAGCGTATGTTGTAAAAAAAACGTGTATAGATAGACATACAATTAATTTTAATCATTTCTTTAAAAATTCTATATCAACTGTTCTATAATGGTTGATTAGATGGTTTCTTTATTATATATTTACGCTCTATCGGCGTAAGGTTTATATGCAGTGTGTGTATATTCTGTGATATTAGTGCTATTGTGACTCTGTGGCATTAGAATTCCGGTTCCTAGCCCTCTCTCTGCTACGTTCTTCCGTCGCGTGAATACACTTAATGTTAATTCCGATAAATCATCGTCGTTTTACAAACAACAAAGCATCAACAAGTGAATACAATGTACAATACATTATCTATTTCTTTTTATTTCATTGAAAGTTTCATCTATGTTATATTTTTATATTATGAAGACATAAATAAAACTTTCCAATGTCATTTATCTCATTATTCAACTAAAACATTGAAAGGTTGTCTAGTTTATAAAAAATAGAAGTCATTTTATTGAACTTTTCAAGAAATGTTTGTAGACGTCCTTGTTTGAGTTGTATTGTGTTTAAAGATTAATATAAGTTTATAAGATTAAGGCAAGCTTACATTCAATTGTTAATAAGAATTGTATTCATAAGATTCGTATTGATTTTATTGTTTTTTTTTTATATGCGATACATTTAAGTATTGTTAATTTTAAGTGAAAGTGGTTTTAAAGCTTTTATTTCTTATAAAAATGCAGCCTGAAGCGTATAGTGATACTTGTAACAATGGCTATCATTTTATTTATAACAGACTTCCAAAAAATGTAGAGTACTCAATTCGTCGGCGATTTTTTTATCGATGAACTTTATCACCAATATGATCTATATTGAATATGAGACTATGGTTTTTCAATAAAAAATCGGAGATTTTTAATTATGAGCAGTTTCAAAGTAATATGAAGATCTTTAATGTCTAACTCTGTTATAACAAATTATATGTAAGATATATTCGAATTGAAGTTCCGAGGTCGTAACAGATGTGAAAATGCAAACGCGTCCTTCCACTTGAACACATTCTTCACCGTCAGCCCCTTCTCATAACGAAGTCCACCTCGAATTGCTATACTTCGTCTTGAAAATGGTTTGCTTAGTTTACTCTAACAAAGTTATTTTTATTGACTTTGAGAAATTTTCCGTAAAATAACTAGGAATTTTCTAAAAACTTGGATTATTAACAAGTTAATAATAGTTAATATAGAAGTTTTAAAGTTAGCTAAAATGCTACTAGTTTCCACTTTAATCCAAATGGATTTTCTGTAGTGCATATTATTGAAGATCAAACTTTTTATGAAAAGAGTAATATTTTAAATCTGGAATTTCTATCTTCAATTTTATTAACTAAGGTGAAAATGGTTAAAAAATCACGTACTTTCAAGTTTAAAGAAAAATTGTCTCTTCATTATGTACTATTTCATCGTACAAAAGTAATTGTCGTATGTGACGAGTTTGTATAGTAAAATAACATCAACTTATTCTTGACGCAGAATTAATTAAAGAGTTTAACTTGTGCTAGTTGAAACGGTAGTAACATATTATCATCACACTGCGTGTTATATCGTTATAATATATATTTATATCGTTAGTCGCAACTTTCACTAATGATGAGAATGCATTTACACATTCCGAATAGACGAGACGGGTATGTGGAGCTTCTGCCGCGACATAGTGCATAAGACTACCTATTAAAACCCAGCGGTACCCTCATCATCTTCATTGGGCTCCACGGACTGTTTACGCGTACTACATACATACTACCGACGAGTTTGAAATACTGAATAATAAACAAGTAGTTTATTAAAAAAATTAAACACCCGACTGCATAAGACCATTTGCAGTCGGCTGTACCGTATCAATATCAGTCTGTCTAAAAGCCTATGAGTGAGAATCGTTACTAACCAACTTAAAATAATTATAGATTCAAAACCGTAATTCTGATTAAAAAACGATATGAGAAACCTATAAATTATTTTTAAATACATATTCTACTACTCGACATAGTACGTCGATTTTGATTTTTTCACATTGTGCCGTCTAAAATCGGCCATTTTGATTTTTTATGCTTTCTTTGACATTCGCGCCAGCATCGAATCGAAGGATGCGTCATTTATCAAAATTGGCACACGTTTGACCTTAATAGAACCACAAGAGTACAAACCAACAAACATACATACATAGGCTGATAATCACATTACCCTCCTTTGCGTAGCGCAGTCGGGTAAAAAATTGTAAACAAGGACAAGCATTTTTGCTCGAAAGTAGAGTTGTTATGTTCTTAATGTCATTGCGTAGATATTACACAAAGATACAGCTAATAAAGGAAATTATAAATAAAAGCTAAATATTATAATCATAGCATTAGGAATAGTAGAACTGTTTTAAGACAGATTGATCTGGGTACGGTTACACATTATCTGTAGGCGGTAAAGGGTTTCCCAGGCGACGAAATCCCAATATTTAATACACTAATACCATAGTAATTACCAACAATGACACGTTTCTAACTGAGAACAAAATTAGATTTAAAACTAATTTAGCCACTAAGACTAGTTTCACTAACTATTGGTTTACCAGGATGACTCTTAATATAAAATATCCTTATACAATGCTAACGATTTTTTGATAATCTTCAAAGCAACTTAATTAAAAACTTGTAAAGAGACTATTGGAACTTAAAGCTAATTATAAAGAACAATCGCTATCAAAATTCAAATATCTAACAGTAGATTTCTGATCTTACGTTTAAGTACAAAAACCTAAAATAGACTTAACTTAAATCGTCAAAATATGGCGTGTTTTGATAGCGATAGTTTTACATAATTAAGCCATTCAAAATAGCCTGCATTCTTTGCTATGATTGCATTATCTGTTGAAAAGTTCCATTCTACAGCTTAGCTGCTTTCCAGCGGGACTTGATAAAAATGTATACAGCTAATACATTTAAATATGTTTTATGTTATGTTACATGTTACATAAATATATAACATATTAAAATATATTTACAAAATGCAAAAAAATTTAAAGATACACAAAAATTCATTCGCCTTCTCCTTATTTTAGGATATCTTTTTAATAACTCCGAGTGCATCAACTCACAACCATACAAACACTGTTTAACGACAATATCGCTTAACATATGTACATACATATAAAAAGTAATTGAATTAATAACCTCTACTATTTAAAATTTGTTTTAAAATGAGAATAGAACACGCAAATTTTTAAACAAAAACTTTTTTAATCATAAATTGTACCAGCTTTTATTTCACAGACATTTAAATTATTAAACACTTTGAGCTATTTTTCAGCTTTTATAGTTAAAATGATGCACTCATGCGTATAATATGGAGCTATATTTCCCGGGACTTTCTATTGCATATGAAACTTTGTGTAAATCACATCTCATTTACATGCGGTGCCCTATTGAGCGGAACACAAAACCGTTTCCAACTATGTAGCACTAACGTTAATCCACTTTGTAAAGATATTCTTTAGCTTTATTATTACATCAGTACATAATAAAAGTATATTTAAATGAAATTTTGTGTATATAATTATATTTTGTCTTTTTTTATAAATCAATTAGTCGTTAGGTTTTGTTTTAAATCTTTTAATTATTATATGTAAATCTATTAATATCAATATAAACCCACAATTTTCACAATTAAATATTTAAAAAAATAAGTTAGATGGCTGTGTGATCTTATGCCTTTGACAATTTCAAAACAAGATAAATTAAAAACCGTTCATTTTGGCGGGAACGTGCAAAACTTTTTAAAACATTTGGTTTAATCTTTTATAATTATTGGTAGGTATTATACTGCATCGAAAATGCAGTAGGCGCTCCTGCACCTGACGGACAATTTGCATCATACAAAGAAGAAGTGATCGAATACGCGCGCCATGCGTTTAAAGTAGCACCCGAAATACATGCGCGCGCTTTACGGGCTGCTGGCAGCGAGCGACCACCAACCGTTGTACTGGGCTGCTCTGTTATCGAAGCCGACGGTCTAGAGGCTAAAGATGCTAATGGTAAGATACCTTCTACAATAAATATGACAATTAAAATAGTTTTATTTCATTCTATTTTATTGTGCATTTCTGCTGAACTTGTTAACAGTGAGAACTGAGTCTGTTCTGTGCGGTTAAACAATAAATCGTGTCAATAGCAAATAACTACACAAATAAGAATTGTTATTAATGTTAGCGGTAAAATAAACAATGTGTGGTTAGTGGCTCTACGACCAGTTCAATCACGTCAAAAAAGGTTTTTAAGTATAACGTTATATATTCATATATGGATGTCCCAAACAAATTAATTATATATCAATAAACTAAGGTATAAATAACAAAAAAAAGTTATCCTTACAAATCCCTATATCATAATTATGTATACATAAAAGATAAATAGCCCGAGATCCTTTTAAATATCGATTTTCATAACTACAAATCGGAGGTGAATATTCGTATGAATTCATAAAGGTTGCTACAGCCCCAATGCGCGGAAGTTATTGAAAGATGGGATCCGTCCATATAGACCTTTATTTGGATGCTGTTAAGCAATAATGTGTCTACCCACAAAAAGTCAAATTTACGAGGGGAGGTCAAAAAGTTCGCGGAATGGAGGGGTTAGTGGGGGTAGGTTCACTTGTTAAGGTAGGCACTAGTTAAGCACCTCATTAAGAGTATATATAGCAAGTTTGAATCTAATTGGGTCATTAACTTTTGAGTTATCGGCCTGTAAACAACTGAATCGGGAAGAATTCAGCCTGTATGGAGAAAATTGAACAACGCGCCGTTATTAAGTTAGGACTTATCAAGCAAGGAAAATCCGCTCAGATTATTTTTCAAGAGCTGTTGGCGGTTTACGCGGACTCTGCCTCTGGTAAAATCATGGTTTACAAGTGGCATGGTCTTTTTAAACAAGGAAGAGAGTCCATTGAAGACGACCCTCGCTCTGGACGGCCAATTGAGGCCACCACACCGGAAATCGTCGAAAAGTACAAAATATTACATTGGAAGATGCCCGCTTGAAATAGAAGCAGCTTGCAGCAATGATTGGAGTATTCGAAACAACTATTTTGAATATTCTAAAGTATCTTGGGATGACTAAGGTCAGTGCAAGATGGGTTCCGAGAATGCTCACGCCACTTCAAAAACGCGAGCGTGTCGAGTGTTCTCGCCAGTTTTTGGAGCTCTGTAGAGAGAGCAAGGAAGAAGTTATGGTCCGAATCGTTACTGGTGATGAAACCTGGGCTCACTTCTATGAACTTGAGTCGAAGCAAGAGTCGATGCAGTGGCATAAAAAAGGCACACCTCCTCCAAAGAAGTTCAAAGTGACACAATCTGCTGGCAAGATCATGGCGACTGTTATTTGGGATACAGCCATCAAGGAAAAAAGAAGAGGAAAGTTGTCAAAAGGTGTGCTCCTTCTGCACGATGCACACGTTCAATCGTGCCATATTGCGACGGTTGTCATTCACCGATGCGGCTTCGAACAATTGAACCACCCACCTTACAGTCCAGACTTGGCACCCAGTGACTATTATTTATTTCCAAAAATGAAGAAAGAGCTGCGTGTAAAAAATTTTGACGACGATGAAGAAGTGAAGTCCGCAATTTGGGCCCATTTTGACACCGAAGACAAATAATTTTTTTTCGATGGTATAAACAAGTTATTTCAGAGATCTGAAAAATGTATTAGGGTTAAGGGAGAATATATTGAAAAGGAAAAATAGTTTGATATTTAATTTCAACCTCCTTTCCTCTTATTCCGCGAGTTTTTTGACCTCCCCTCGTAGATATTGATGTATACATTTCATATTTAGCATTATACAAAAAAAATCATGTCATCTGAACTAAATAAGAATTTAAAAAAGTTTCTTAATCTAATGTTTAGAATATTGAAGTGCGTTCCATATTTTGGATTATGCAATAATCCCACATATTTAAAAACCTATTATGAGATAAAACCCTTTACTAACCAATCTGCTTTCATTAATTACAGTTTTTATCAAATAGATTTATTAAGAAGACGTCTAGTCTTTGCACGCAATTTTCTCAAAATGAAGTCCATGTGGGTTGACATAGTATTGCTTATCAGCAGCCTTTTATTTCATTCCTTAAATTAATTGGTGATGTAGACACATGGCATAGACTTTAATAAAAACAATATTAATTTGATAATAAAGTACTTGAAAAAAAAACATCTGCTTATACTTATAATACTATAAATTAAAATAAGCTTCCTTTATATAATGTGATTATACGCATATAATTTTCAAGAAAATCGTCATCTATGTACTTCATATTTGATCCACCACTAACCAGACATCCATCATTAACTTAAGAATTGAATTGAATTGACTGTCCCACGAGGAGGTTATGTAACATATGTGTCTCTTTTTTCGGCACGTCCATATATACAAAATTTTAATTCAATACGTAAGTAATATAATATAAAATAGATAAAACAAAATATTTTATTTTCCAAACTCATGTGTATTTCTCTATTTTAGGACACGTACACATGAAAGAACCTGTCAGTTATAAAAGTCTTAACAATAAATCTCTACTGATGAAAGGTTTGGGTGAGCCCGTATTGAATTACAGAACAAGGGCGGTATCTCGCTTGAAGTTGATACACAAACTGACAACCTCTTGTACTGAGATTGTATCTGACCGCGACAACATGACAATAGATAGAAACTGTTAGATCTCTAGTACACCGTCTTTGAAATATTTTCATTAAAAATCCAAATATTTAAGTCTGAGCTGAATCAAAATATGTGTACCGTTATGAGAATCCCTTAGGTATTGTAGCTAAGATATACGTATCTCTTGGAATATTTCTACCTTAAAGTATTAACTATTATTTTTTAAGTAATTTTTTTAAAACAACTATTTCTTACCAGATATTGCTTAAATTGTATACATATTGTATTGTATGTTTTTGTGACAAGTGTCAATAAAATAATATATTTGATACACAATATTCATATATTATATAACGGGTCTTATCGCGATAAGTATAATCGTCATAATACCATTTTATTGCCCGACGTTTCAACGAAGTTTCATCCGTCGTGGTCACGAGCTAACTAGCTGACTGGTCAGTTTTTTGATCTGATTATTACATTTAGTTATCGCGATAAGACCCGTTTATAAAATATGAATAGTACAATTCGCGAAAGTTTAAAATATATAGATACAGAACATGTGAGAAAAACTCTGCAACGCGACTGTTAAAGTTTAGCTAAGCTTTATTTATGAATGAACAAGTTTATATTAATGTCATTTGTGAGTTTTTATAATAAATTACCTGTTAAACAAATAAAATTACAACTCCTGCAGGACGGACGCTGCAAATCCCAACAATTCACATACTCGTAACTTTCCACGTACGGTTTATAACTTAATCGCTGCAAACTTTGTACAAATGTCAAAGTGAAGTTAAAATCGAATTGTTAGTAGGTTGAACTTTGCACAGTTTCGCTGTTGTTTAACGAGTAAACAAAACACAACAGTATGCTACTATAATTTTGAATTTCTGGGACATGCTTTCATGTTGTCTAAAAGTTATAAGTGCTTTGTTTTATAGAGAGGCAGACGCGAGGGTAGACATTGAGTTGACACAAAACTGATGTGGTTCTATAAGGGTTTCATTTTTCATAATTAATTTTATTATTAGGCCCCATAGTATAAAATTGGGTGTGTGGTGAATGTGTTTTAATTCACCGCTCTCGCAATTTTTCTAATGTTTATAGAGATGCCACCATACATAAAGCCGTGAGCACGCTTAGCTATTCTTGGCATTGAATATCTTTTGTTTATAAAATAAAAAATATCTTAATTTTATTGGCCACTTCAAAAATGTATAGTTAATCCCTTGAAGATAGTAAACTGGTAGTGTGAATGGATAATTTGGCCTAATTTTTGCAATATGACTGAAAATCTCAAAACACGTTTTCGCGGCGCAACGATAGAAACTCGCCTGTACACGCTAGACGTGTCAGTGTCATTGAATGTGTTAATGTACGCGTAAATGCGGTATTAACTAATTATTTATTTATTATTCCGCATTAATCCACGATATAAATATTTTTTGCTTTGACGACTCAAAGGTGTTAGTTAAAACTTGAAGCAGATATGTTTTAACGCATTCATTGCCACTACGTGTTCAATGTATTATAAATAAACACGTTTAGCGTGTCGGCGGCAGTAAATGTATTAATTTAGGATAATTTTTGTATAGGATTCAGCGATCCCTATTGCATGCTGGGTATACAGCCAGCGTCGTTGCCCGCTTCACCTCGTGCTTCAGAAGACGAGGGTCGTAAGCACGGTTTCAGGCTCAGCTTCAAGCGCCGTGACGGCCGCCAGCAGCGCGACAGTCTCGGCAGACTGCCGGCGCGCTACATCCGCGCGACGAGTGTCCGGCCGCATACATTGTCACCCAAATGGAATGAGACATTCAAATTGTGAGTCTATTTTGAGTTTTACACCCTGTCATATCATATTATTTCTTTCTTACACTTCGTCATAGTCACACGTATGATAAAGTATAAGAAGGATGTCATATAGACATTTACAAAAAAAATTTACTCAACCCTAATATTTCACGATTATTAATTTTGAATATACGAGTAGACAAATAATATTTTTGATATTGTCTATTTATTGACTAATACCGTTATGTTTTAGTATAAAAAATAATATTTTTTATTTAATGATATATCGTAGATACTTATCGTTGAGCCAAGAGCAATATTTGTGTAATAATAAAATTGAAATTGAATTTCTATTTTTTATTAAATAACCATTTCAGGTTATGATTTCATAGATTTGCCACGGAATTTTAAATCTTTAAAAACACTCTAAATCTATCATAATATGATATTTCGCTTTTATGAACCAAATTGTATTATTAAAAGAAAATTGATTATAACTATATGAAAGCATGGTTATTGTAATATAACTTAAATAACCCCTCCAGTTCTACAAAAGATGCTACATCAAAACTATATAATGATTTTTGTTTCGGTAAAGACGAGCTATTGTTTAATTACCTAAACGTTTACTGTTTGCTCATAAACTTTAATGTAATCATAATCTTAATTAAGTCGCCTACATACAAAATATTCATAAATATCTAATACCTATCTTTTATCGCGCTATCTAAGATTTTATTACATTTTAAATCAAAATATAACACGCTATAACGCAGCCGCGTTATTATGTGGTTTTTAAGAAATTTGAATAAACTAGAGTTATATCATAATAAGACGCTGATAAGCAATACTGTGTCAAACCACACGGACTTCGTTTTGAGAAAATGTCGTCAAATGATGTCAAAACTATTCTTAATAAATTTGTTTGAAGACGTATATATCCAATATTTCTTTTCTAATTTGATAAAATGAATAATTATATCAAAAGCAGATAAATTTATTTAATATGTAATCTAATAATATGTTTTTTAATATTTGAGATTATTTTATAAATTGAAAAATATGGAACGCACCTGAAATGACTTGAAATTTTTGAATAATGTTAAATAGGTGACGTGGTGTAAAAATACATTAATATCTCCAAATTTGACTTTTTGTGGGTTGACACATTATTGCTTATCAGCATCCAATTGCACCTGATGAAAAATTATATATTCTAGCGGAGCGCGTAAAGTGTGTTACGGAAGTAGATACAGCGTTTCATACGTTAGTAGTGCATATGAAAAAAAAAGATTTTGAAACGCATTGTATTTACTTTTACGACGTGAATTTCATAAGTTTGTTCATCTTGTTATACAATGTTTAGCTTATTCGCACATTCACTTAAAGTATATTCTATGGAACACCATTAGACGAATAGGTAAATGCTAATAAAGCGCAGTAAAGTCGCAAGGTACATTAATCATTATGGATAATAAGAATAAAATCTTACGTCTTAAATCTTTAATAGCGTCAATAGAAAGTGTACAAGTCCTTTGAACCATCAATTCGCGTTCAAAAAAACGAAACTTTAACATTTTGCCAGTAAAGTCTCACACAATAAGAACGTATGTACTAGTCTAACTTTGTCAATAAACAATTAAATTCAATTTCTATTAAAAATAATGTTTCTGGAAACTATATTTATATACAGCCAGGACAAACTATAACGGAATGAAATTCCAAAAATAAGTGTAAACAAAACGCCTCATTGGATCTTGAAGTGCTTGTACGTGGATATGGGCCACATAGAGTCCATTAAACATTCGATCGATCAGTAGATTCGTTGCACTGCGTCGCTTCATGCCTCACTGTCCATTCCAGGGCTTACCGTCCGCGTAAAAATAGACTACGAACGAACTTCGACAACATTTTCATACGACGTTATTGAGCCTGCGCTACATGCCCGGTGAATCGTACATGATTTTAAGCTTTGAAAATCATTAACCATGTACAATACCCATTTTTGTTGAAAGAGACTACAGTTTAATTCAATAATACTTTGGAAGCGTTACAAAATGATCATTAAATAACGGATTTAGGTTTCCGTATTCAAGTCAAAAGTTGTCAAAATTTTATACCTAATTACACAATGTCTTTTTCTCTATCTTATACCTACTTTTTCTATACCTACATATTTGATCATTTTTCTTTTCAACAGTCCTCTTTGATAAAACATTCCTTTTAAGTTCACTGTAAAAATTATAATTTTTACTTCATTAAAAAAGTCTTTAAATTACCACGATTCTGACATCGTCTAAATATGTGCGTAGAAACTTAAATCCCGTATAGTTATTGCATTCTATGTCTGTACTAAAATTTATCTAAATTAGTTGAGCAATGTAAGCTTAAAAACGTAACAAAACAAAAAGACTGTCTATGTATAGATTTATTAAGTTTTACAAAGTTATTATCTTATTTATAATATTGGTATATATTCTTTAAAATATTCAAGCAGTGATATCGACGACATATCGTCGGATGTTCTGCACCTTGATATCTGGGATCATGACGATGAGAGCTCGGTGCTGGACGCGGTGTCGCGTCTCAACGAGGTGCGCGGGGTTCGAGGCCTCGGACGCTTCTTCAAGCAAGTGTGCCAGAGCGCTCGCCAGGGCAGCCAGGATGATTTCTTAGGTATGAAAACCTTTATAAAACACTCTTTCATATATACATACACACTATAGATATTAGTTTTATGTTGTATTCTTTAATTTGTTGTTAAGGTATATTTATTAGGTATTTATAATTATTTATTAATAAATAACTGACTTCAATTATGTTGTGATTAGTTTTGCGATTAGTTTTATATCGTATACAATTAGTTTATATCGTTTAAATCATTGTATATTTTGTATATCAGAGTCAATTTAAACAAAATTAAAATTCATTGATTTTAAATTTCAATCGCATGCAAAATTAAGATAAACAGAGTCGAACTACCCGATTCGTATTTAAATGAGGTAGGGCGACGGGCAAAATGAGACTTTAAAAAAGGAAGCTATTTCGATACGGAAACAATAAAATTATACTTTTAATAAAATGCTTTTACTACCATGCCGTGTAAAATAAATATTTCATATTGCAAAAAAATGTAGTGTTGGTTTGTGAAACTACCAGATGTTTTTTTTAATTGAAAGTCGATATAATGTGATAGAGTGCGAGTAGGTAAATACCGGATATATTTACTCTTGGAAATAAAGAAGTCGATGGGCAGCAAAAAACCTATATTTCCATATTCAACTCGTTTTTTATATGAGTTGAACTAACTATACTGATTTGCATACTCGTATTATTTTTTATCTATTGTTTTTTCACATTCATTACAATATTTTAAAACTGAATGTTCGAAACTTAAAAATAATATGAATAGACGATATTTTGTTTGCTATTAAATAGACTTTGAATTTACAATTTTCTCAGTTCACGAAAATAATTAATTGAAGTGAAACTGGATATTTTCAGTATTTTAATTAGACTTCAAATAGATTGAATGAACGGAACAATTGGTCTACCTTTCAGCTCATTAGCGTTGTATTTTTAGTCAAATAATGTTGTAATAATGATGCAACTAGTTAGCATTAAATGTCAAAATTCTGGTTCATCAATTCATTCAGTTTCATAATCTATTATAACGAAGTATTTTAAAAGACGAAAAAAAAAATTTTGCAATTTGTTTAAAGCGAGTTGGCTTATTATACATAAGTAGGTTAATATTTAATGGTTAACATTTTTGTTAAATATTTACTTTCGCTATCTCAAATAAAATATCCTTATTTTTTTAATTTTGAATAATCCAAACCTCTTTTCATAAAAGTCATTGTAGCATATAGAACGAGAGAACGATGAAATATTGAATATAATAAGATTGATGGTAGAGACCAAATCCAATATTTATTTAGCAAGCTAAATGCGCCGTAAGCATTTGAATTCATACAAAAAGGAAATGATTTGGCTACGAGTACCAAGAAGAGGGTTTTACGGTATAGCCGGCCGAGTTTAGAAAAATCAATGCGTATTATTAAAATATTAACTGTACCGACGAAGCTCCATTTTAATGGATTTTTTTGCGACTAAATGAAATATGTACGAATCTTTTCGGATGTTTTTAAGAGACTTATCTAACTTTAATTTTAAGAAATAATTTTTCGAATACCACTTAATTTTAACAATCATTAAATTCGTAACTGTCATTAAATCTCACGCTATCACTTTCACTGTCACTAATGGTAACAGCAGTCTTAAAATATGCGTGTAATTGAGTGTTTTTTAGAAAATAACTATAAAACAATTATAAATTATTTATTTATTTACACATTTATAATAAATAAAAATGTATAATGTACAATTACTTATATGAATATAGTTTATTTTATTTATTTATTATTCGAAGAGTATCAACGAAACATACCTCCATACCATTTCCTATTAAAGAGAAGGCTCGAGAGCTTAATCCACCATGCTGATCTACTGCGAATTGGCACATGCAGGTTTTCCTCACAACGTTTTACTTCACCGTCAAGCAAGAAATGAATTTAAACATGTAGCACTCGAAAACTCAGCAGCTATAGCCGGGGCTTGAACCCTGTATTATCGACTGAAATCGACGTGTTCTAACCACTCGGCCAAGGATGGTGAACCTTTATGTATCAATGCTTAAATTATTTTTATAAAGAAATGTTTATTCAGGTCACAGACGCACCGTCAAATAACTTTCACTATGTGATTATTATTGGAAAAATAATAATAAATAATATCAAAACTCTTTATTTACTACAAAAAAAAAACAGGATCATTTTTCAATGTTTAAATTTTGTGATCAGTGACGTGCCCAAAATATTATGTCACGTGTCATTGTTTATAGGCAATAACGTGTCCTCCCACAAGCGAATTCGGAGATATTAATGTATAATGCGTTAGATATTTAACATTAGTTATCTAAAATGAGTACGGAAAAAAGTTCTTTAATTTAATGTTCCGATTATTAAAATGTGCTCAATATTTTGCAATATGCAAAAATCTTATATACTTAAAAAACTTCTTCCTAGATAAAACTTTTTATAATACTAATCTGCTTTTAATTCATTATACTTTTTTCAAAATATAAAAGAAAAGATGGATATATAAGTACGTCTTCAAGCAAATTTGTTAAGTATAGGCATAATGTCTTCAGACGCCATTTTCTTAAAATGAAATCCGTGTGGCTTGACATAGTATTGCTTATCAGCGTCCAATTTTACGATTCAATTCCGCGATAGGTTCGGTAAACATTCCGTTACGCGAGATACCATCGACGGGCGTCGAAGCATGGTACAAGCTGGAGGCGCGCTCGCAGCGCTCCTCAGTCCAGGGCCGCATCCGCCTACGGCTCTGGCTCTCCGCAAGGGAAGCCGGCAGGCATGATGATGACAACTGGCAACAGGTAAGGACAGGTGCTATTTTTGTAAACGAAACTTTTTCATGTAAATTTAAACGTCATAAACTATTGTTTTTTTTTACTAATATAAATTGTCAAATGCACTAGTATGTTTTTTTTTAAATAAGCTGCGACGTATATCGTCGGGGATACTGCAACACTGCGTATATAACTTTTTCTATAAAGTCTAAATTTAAACCATATATTAAATTACTTTATTGTTAAAAATAAGGCCCTATGGACATTTTCTATTACTCAGTGTATTCTATTTTTATTGACGTTATGTTTTCAAATAATATACACAAAACAAGATATATTTCTTTCTAAACCTAATAGTCGATTAGTCGATCGGTCGTTAAGATTTTGCTATTCTCCACCAAAATTCTGAATCCACCAACGGTCTCACCGTCAGCATAAAAAGCGGCCTATGTGTTAATTAATGTTAGATTCTAGGATATAAGTCATTTCTACTCTCTTCTCTCACTTACTCCACTTCAATTCGTTGAGCCGAGCGCTTGGGAATAACAAACACACAGACTCAACAAGTTTTCGCATCTATATTGTTGCTTGTTTAAATGAATTATCAATACTAGGGCTGTTTTGCGTTTTTTCTGCGTTTTTATGTTTTGCTCTCATGCCGTAACTCTTATGGTTTCTTCTCCGTTTCATATCCATACTAATATTACAAAGAGGTACAATTTGTTTGTAAGTTTGTTAATAAGGTTAATTACCGAAATTAATTTGATGCGATCTGAGAAAAAAAATTGTTTGATAGCCTATTTATTGAGAAATGGCATATTACATCACGCTACGATTCATAGGAGCGAATAACTACGTGAACTAGCCTTATTATAAGGGCTGTCTATATAAATGATTATTTTAATACCGGACCGATACTTCATGAGATTAACTGGTTTTAACGAACAAACTTTTTTATAAAACTAATGTTTTCAAACCGACTTAAAAAAAGGTCCTTCATTTAAAGATACATTTAAAAAAGCTAGTTACGCGATTTTGCACTATCCCCGACGATATGGTTGTTTTTACTTGAATACCCTGTAGTTTCACCTAATAGGAGATTTTCAAGACTTAGGCCTTTCGAAATGTATCTGGTTTCATCTAAAATCTTAAATTAAGCATAATGTTCTCATTATTTTCTTACCGATTTTGAAAGGGTATACCTACTTTAGGTTTTTTTTCATAGAATTTCTATCAAAATAAGTATAAGCGTGTAGATAAATTTCAATAACAGGTATAAACGAATTTATATATTTTGCTTTTGAAGTCGGTTGCCTTTTTTAAGGTCTCTATAGATTCAAGTTTCATATCTCTGTAGCGACAGTTTTTATTTACTCGAAGGAATATGACTAAATAAAAACTGTTACTAGTTCAACTTAAAAGGGCAGTCGTTAATTTGATTTCTTGTTATTTATAATTTCAATAAGACGGGAAAAAAATTCCAACCTTGATTCTCTATAAGTTTTTGTACATATAGATGACAAGAGTTTTCGAAATACCAAGTGTGAATGACACCTGTGTTGACATTTCCAATGTAGTGCATATCAAAGTTTGTAATGGAACGGCAGGGCAGCTCACCTTGGCAATAATATTAATTACTAGATAGCGACCGCAACTTTTTACGTGCGATTTACAAAAAAAGTACTGTTTTTTATGTTTTATATTTAACTACTATTATTGAATGAAATATGAAACAATTTTAGCTAGATAAATCATTAAATAACATTGCAAATTTAAATAAAATAAATATTAATAAACTTATTAGCGCGGCTTCGCTTCCGTTAATTTTCAATACATATACGGGTATGACACGTGGGCCATCTACTGTAAGTTAAATGTACTACAATCTTCCTGCAAGTGCGAATATTAAAGTTGACAAAGTTTTATCGCATTTGGATAAACGGTATGGCAGCACATGAAATACGAACAAAGAAACAAATATCGATTTTTAAATATTAAACACTTAAGAATCTAGGGAGTTTGTTGGTTGGTTTAAAACGTTATAATTTCAAGTTATAAAATCAGATTTGAATTTTTTGCGTTACATATTTATTGAGGAAGGTGAAATAATATATTTTTTTATAAAAACATTTAGCAAAAGAGCAGGTAAGACATCTGGTGTTAAGTGGTCATCGCTAGTCATGGACATTTGCATCATCAAATGAACCACAAATGCGTTGTCAGTTTAAACAGGAATAAGGGAATAAAGGGAATAGGAAATAAGAAAAGAGATCAGGGAGAACGAAATGCATCTATATTATCTACTCTACTCAAATCTTCTTTGAGAGTGAGGTACTGCCCGAGCAGGTCTGTAGGAGCAGTGTGAGCTTCAGATGGCTCTACCTGAGTGAAAAGTATAACATCATGCTACACAATCACTATGACTAGAGCAATAACCAAACATGGATGAAACCACGAGAAGTTACTAGTATAACATATTCTTTATATTGAGAGATAATGATCTCAATAACGCTTTCAAGGTTTTCTTCAGACTTTCTTATAAGTGTATAAAAATCTTTTTATGAGGCCTTTGTTGTCTCTTCATCTTTGAATCACACACGTTTTTCTTCCAAGGACTTAACAATATATAATATATAATTTCAAAGAATTAATGTTACTTGTATACACGAATTTGTTTATGAAAATAATATTAAAATTTTGTGTACATATTTTTTACATGAATTTATAATTAAAAAGCCTTATGAATTTTTATTTCAATCGTAGCAATTAGTACACGTGAATTTAAATAGACTTTTTTAAAACGATTTGAATTGTAAAAAAACATCAAATTAAACGATATAAATTTCTTAAAAAAATTATATCTCAACATGTTTTTTCATATCGACGCGTGAAACGACAAAAGGCCTTTTGTGAAAGCTCGCTAAAGTAGTAAGCTGGATATAAAAATTTTATTAGTTTTCCACTGAGCCATTAGTCTATACATTCATGGCCTAATAACATCTGATAATATAGTGACGTTTATGTACCACTAACAATTACGGGTTAATTAATGTCAAGGGAACATAAATCATTTTATGCCGGTTAAGACGCTCTTAATTTTGCTTTACCGTTGATAAATTTGTTTCTCTTTGTTTTTCATTTGAAGGAAACATGTTATCTTTTTCTTATTTATCACAATGAACATATTATATAATATAGGTTTACATATAAGGGCGGGTTGCGTTAAAAATTTATCATAATAAATAAATATTAATCTATTATTTTTTATATTTTATTTTTCATCGTATGTGAACTATAAAACATATAAATTAATAAAAATTCTCTAAAAGATCAAATATTTTTTTGTTATATCTCGTCTGTTATTTAATAAAGCGTTAAAAATCGATAACATATCTTCTCTGAATCGTTGAATTTGATAAAAATTAATAACTTTATATTATAATGTATTCTTTCATAGAAATTTAGCTTTCCGTAATAAGTGATTGAGACGGCGAGTGAAATGAAATTGTGATTACACGATAAATCTAATTCATTTCTCGAGAGTTCTTCATTTATTCCAAGTCGGTGTTATTTGCCCCACGATTTATACATTTCAATTACATTTTTACCAATGATTTTATATCTCAGAGTTTTCCTTTAGCTGATGAACTGAGAACTTTCATGAATGTTGGTTAATCTTATTTATTAATCTTGACTAATATCCGCTTTTCATGACAAGATATTGCATTTACAATAAGTAGACTGCTTCATTAAATATCAAGGATTACTTTTGAACATAAAATATGAATAGTATATCTTTGTATATAGGTATATCGTCATTTCTACATACTAGTATATTATATATTATACAATATTACCTAAATGTTAAACAATTTTTAAGCTACCGGTACTGAAGATATGCCTAATTTAAATTCACGTAACATGAAAAGCTTGAATTAGCACTAATCTAACACATTTTATTTTTGCATTACGTGGAGATAACACAAGCAACTCCATGTCTCTCTAAATTCACAATGGATATGAAAAAATCAGTATGTGTGAGGAGAATAGTTATTTCGTGTGCTTGCGCTTTCATTCTTAATTCCATGCTTTTTAATTCAAAATATGATTGCAGAGACATTCCGGCTATGTGAAGCGACGCGGACGTCATATTAATTATTATTACTGAAAAAAAACATGGAATTGCATGCATTGTATAATCTATTTTTCTTTAATTGTACAAAATTATTGACTAATATGCTGTATTTTCTAATCACAATTAAGAGTTAGAAGTAAAAAATTATCGATCGAATAATTGAACTGAATCATTTTTTATAATGAAAAACTTTAATGAAAAATAATATTCGAAAATTTGTGATTTTCGTTCCGGGTATTGTTACTAAATAAGACAAATAAAAAATAGACTATAACGTAATTTTCAATGCGACTTTGCTCGAGTAGTATACACCTATTTGTTGTTATTCGATATATTATCCAACTACAGTCATCTTAATCTAATAAAAATTATGTTCAAAAACGCAGTGAAAATTAAAAGTAAAATAATCATAATAAATACTATTAAAATAAGAGACTCCTAAAACTAGAATGACGATCAATGCAATTGTGAGGAAAATTTCACTTCTGTCGATTAATCACCAGTCACGGGTAGGTATAAAGTGATGTGCCTCATACGTGCGATTAAAGAGGTAATTGCTACCTGCAAATGTATGACAGCTATAAGGTATCGAACAAGAAATGGTTTTAAATGCCAAATAACTTTTTGTATTGAGGTCGTGTCATATATATTTTTATTATATTAGGTAGCAGTAACCATAAATTTGAGTGAAACCGTGAGAGGCACCTATTGTTGTATATTTTGGAAATTGTAATGTTTAACTTTTATTAAAATTATGTGTTTAACGAAAATAACCTACTACAGATCATAATATATAATAATACATGTATAAATTAGCTTCGTTTTACATAAAAAAATTGCAAGTATTCTCTCTTTACCTGTACGCAGACTATATATATTTTATGAGACAAGGCAAGATGATGAGTTACGAATTCCCTCGGTCAACATATAAGATCGTCGATTCTAAAAGCTATAAGGGCTCCAAGGGGACAGTAAATACATAATTATACCGTCTTTATACACAAAACCAAAGCGAACACGCAAAATCGGTCGCACAAATCGCTATCTATATTTTTATAAGAAATGTTTGACTTAAATAGAGTTTTACTAAAAATAACTAATTTTCATCCATCAATATTAAAGAAGGTTTTTATAACGTCTGCAAATTATTGTAGGACGAATGTTTTTGAAAGTGCTCAAAACGTGTTCATTACATTTCTATTTATTACGAATAAAAATATTTATACTGTTAAATTATAAATTGAATTGAAATATGTGATAGAAATTTGACACAATGAATTCATTTCTAACATGTTTAATGTTTTAGAATCGTACATAAAATTAAATTGTTAAACATAAATAATCGACATGATAATTATGTACTAAGTGTAAAGTTTCATATGCATAGCACTCGTACGAGTCGACGTTATATCTTAGTGCAAATAGAAACGGCTCAACTCACGGAATTATCCGCTGCGAGGGTTTACGCCTGTCACATGCGAATATTACTTTCCGACTTCCATCAGTATCCGTGAATCGATTGTAGAATGGAGCCAATCAAGTCGTCGTGCCTATAATTGTGTTTAGGTAGCTTTTAATTTATGGTCGTTCCAGAATATATGTATACTTCCTAGCAAAAATTGCTGAATTTATTCCATAAATTCGTATGAATCATACGTTAAAACAGAACATATTATATTATTCCTTCGTGGTATTATCATAAGACCGACGTGTTACGTTTAAACGTATTAACGTGCAAAATGCTAATAGAAAACGATATTAATTAATTTCAACTTAATTAAGCCGAGGCCTTACAATAATACAGAACGTCGGTGCATATTGCACACATGATCGTATATAACTTAAATAAAGGTACGGCAACACGAGCGCCTATTCGGCGTGTTGCTGGCTCACGAGGTAGAAACGGCCGCGACCACATCGACAAGCGGAGCGGAGAGCGAGAGCGGGGAATGGGAGGGGGAGTTGTGCGGCGCGGCGCAGACGCTGCTGCACCAGCACGCGGTGCAGGGTGACATGAGCGCGCTACAGGCGGCCATTGCCCGCTTCGCCGCAGCTTGCAAGCTGAACAGCGAAGCGCCTCTTGATCCCAAGTATGATTTGATACTTGATTTCTGTCTTTATGTTTTTGTATATTGGATTTATTTGTAAGTCATTGCTATGTAATTTTATTTTAGATTATAAGATAATAGATATATAAGAAAAAGGAAAGCTAAGGCTATGTTCTTCTATCGTCTAAGAAGGAAGTTGCTGATTTCGCCACATTAAATTGTATCTTACTGTTCCAATTAAAATATTTAGATATACATTTTAATAAAACTTTCATTCTATTTATATGTGTATTACAATTAACACTGTATAGCATTGATATGAAAAATATCGTGTATCTTTTGTTCTAAATAATTGCAAACTGCGACAACACAACTGAAACAGTTTAAAAATAAACAATAATATTACATTTGTATCAAATTTCTATAAAGAGAGAGAAATACGTTTAAACTTAATACCAACTGTTTCGCCATGTGCCACAAATACAAAATCAATATGGATAATATACCGCCTCCGCACATCTTATGCACCACCTACTCGTATATACCTATATTTTATGATCGAGGCACAATATTCTGTAAATATAGTTATTTGTGTCTCATAAATTGCGAGTAATTTTAACTCAATATATATTCTTAAAAAACAAATTATGTAAAAGTAATACAAGTTTACAACAATACACGATAATCAGTATTATATTCGTATGAAGGCGGCTCTTATTAACTGATTAAAATGCTTGTTTAATTCTCAAATATTAATGTATGTATACTTATATAGATATGAATTAAATAAAAAAATCACAAACCCGACTGCGTAGCAAGACAATCTGTAGCAATACCGTATGAATACAAAACAACTTTACACACACTACAATGTATTTGACACACACACGCATACATACTCTTGTAAATGCTATGGTCGAATTGTGAAGAGATTATCTGTGACCAATATTGAAATCGGTTGATTATTTTATGAACTACGGTCGAATTCCGACCGCTAAGCGACCACTAGTAATAATAAAAATAAAGAATACGCAAATAAAAGATACAATAAAAATAGGTACATGTATAAGCTGCTGACCGAGTTAGAGCGGGCGTGGTGCGCGAGTGAGAACTTAAGCGGTAGCGGCAGTGGGAGCGGAAGCGGGGACTCGGGGTCGGGCGCCACGCGCGACGAGGAGCGCTGGCTCGCGGTCTGCTTCTGCGAGTTCGTGGAGCGAGCCCTCCACCAGCTCCGCTTGCACCGGGACCTGTACCCTGTGCTGCACCACTTGAGCCTTAACAAGTTAGTATATTTCAGACAGAGAAGTTGGCACAGTTACTGCAACTGACTGGAGCGCAAACGGCGGATTCGATCCTTACTCTCGGAAATCGTCGGTAAAATCCATACGGGTTTTAGTCTTGGTCTAGGTGTTTGTGTTGTGTTTGTTTCTGAATCCCCGACAGAGGATCATGAAATCCTAATAGGAGCCGTCCAGTGTGTTACGTTTATTATTATTATTTCTGATGCAACCTGATGGCCTAACTTTACAAAAAAATAGTTAATTCTCTTGGTATTATGGTACAGTGTAGCTGTAATTGTCATGACAAGTCAAGAAAAATAAGGCAGTGACAATAAATTCTTTCAGGTGAAAAGCTATGAAAAAATAACTCATATAAATCTTTACGAAAGTCTAAGAAGAAAACTAATAAGTGTAATTCTCGTGTTACACATAATAAATGAAAAACGATGTATCTAAAACAAATTTTCTTTCAGGTTGGAATTTCTCTTACGCTGTCTCAACCAGTTGTCGCAAATGAAGGCGTTTTGGCGCTGCTGCCCTTTCAATAATGAAATTAGGTCAGTAAACTTCGTCTTTAATCTTAATTTTAAATTAAGCGAAACCTCTTAAAACCAAAATAAAAGGATCATAATTTTAAGATTTCATTACTTAATTGACTTGAGACGTGAAACCCTGCGGGCAGAAATCTTGTTGTGTAAAAATATTTTTAATATTCCTTAAATAGCCGTTTTATGGTAATAACATTTAATATTCATTTATAATTTAATTGAATGAACAGCTTAGACATAATAGCCTGTGGACATAAACCTTGTTCGGTGAAAACTTTTTTCGTTTATTAATAAATAACCATTTTAACGATAACATTCGCTATTCCGTGCTCGTAACAATCGTAACTTAATAGAGAACACCTCCGGCGCGATAAGCTACGTGTACATAAACAAAAACTGCTGCTTTTGTTAAGATGTTTTTTTTTATATCAAACAATTTAGTGACTTTATAAGCGGTATATATCGTACAATAATGGTATGTACTTGTGATAACGGTTTTGACTTAAATACTCGATTTATTTTTCTTTTAAAAGTAAACCACCATTGGCAGTTGCCGATTTCGGGTCATTGATAATTTTATAACGATAATATTATAACGTTGTTTTAAATGGAAAAGTGTTACTAAATAGAATAAGAAATAATGTTTAGGAACAATTTACGTACTATGTTTTTTAATACAACTGTGCGAATTTAAGAGTTAATAAAACCGTTATTATATCTGTATTAACGACCGTCATCAAATTGTTGTTAATATTCAGTAGTCAGATGAACGAGCTCTGGGTACTCAAAGCTTGTACAAAATGATTCAACACTTCAGAATATTTAAATTCAATTCAGTTTACTTGTAAAGTTCTTCTACTTTAACTTCATTATAATTTCATTCACAAACCTTAAGGTTTCTCTAGAAATATTTTTATTCTTTATTTAGTTTGCAAAACTTAATACAGTGAATAAAAAACTTATGTTTTTGTCAAGAGAAAACATGAACTTATAGAAAGAATATAGATTATGAAAATACGATGTTCCAAAATAATTGAGACTATTTCAACAAGCATCAACACGAAAAAACTGCTGTAAGTTGGTGAGGAACTGTGTATCCTGCTGATCCTGGCTGCAGCATCAGACCAAGAATTCCATAAGTTTGCTTAGTTATATTGCACTTATAGGTCCTTAAAATTTTAGGTCACACATATGTTTGAAAATAAATCAAATACTTATTGTGCATCTAAGATTTCTACCGCAGCTAAGAGCTCATGATCTTGAAATAGCTGAACCTATTTTGGTAGAATATTACTAAAACATGTCGCTAGAAAACCTTCTTTCAAATAAAAAACCGCATCCAAATCGGTTCACCCGATTAGGAGCTACGGTGCCACAGACAGACACACAGAGATACACAGAGCGGTCTAACTTATAAAATGTTTGAAAATAACGAGGAAAATATTTCATATTGTATGTATAAAAATCTATGGGTACTATTATGTAATCGTAACACGATTTTTTGCGGCAACAATTGAATTTCCTATACCAAGAGCACTTAACTGAAACGCCTTACATTTTTTATTCAGCTTATCTCCAACCTTTAAATAAGTAATCGTAACTATTCGTATCTTTATTGCCATACAAAAGCGGTACACCCGGTTACATTTTTATTTGTTGATTTATTGTTGCTCACAATAAAAGTACCTGGACGTCCGAGTTTTTCTGGGTATTACTTGTATATATTTTATAAAATTGTGTTTTTGGTAATTACATTTCAATTTAATATTAAATAAAAAAAATAGTAACAGTTTTTCATTGTTTTAGAAAATATCATTTTATCCGTGTTTCCAACATGGGTAAATTGATGTTTTCAACACGGATAAAATGATGTTTTCTAAAAATGAAACCTAGCTAGATCGTTTTTTTATTATAAATATCGTTGGAGCCTTTTTCGAGATTTAAATTATATTACATATACAAGAATCGCTCGTTTAAAGGAGGTAAATATAAGGTCTAAATTGACAGCGGCAATCCTGGAGTAAGGCGAGAGAAACGGTCATGCTTTTTCAGAGAAAAGTAAAATTTTGATGACGCCTTTTGAGAGGAACGGGCAATGTTGACAGATCTGATTTTTAAAAATCCATTGGGCAACGCTGAAAAATCCGTAGATTGCCTCGTGATAAATCCGTTAAATTCAATAAGTTGATTTTTAAAAAAGATTCATTGTTTTTTTGGCACAGAATCGAACTACAATTTATGTGAAGTACATAAAAGATAATATAACGCTGATAAAAGATAATCTCGTGCTACCGTGATCAAGGACTAGCCGGCATCGAATATGGCTTAGCTAACAAAAACTCATTCATTTACTATAATAGAAATTCGATTAACTGGACCAATTGCTGCATTAAGTCTAAGAATAATCAAAAATCGGATAATTGAAAACTCTAGAAGGACTCTTATCATAATTCAAACTAGACTGGACCGCTCAAACTAGACTGGAAGGAAATTTTCAATTGATAATCTTTTCTGCGAATATTGTATGTTATTGAAGTACAATTAAATAAAAATTATGGTATACCTCGTTTAACGTGTTTGAACACGAGGCGAGTCCGAACTCGCGCATGGTATAGTAAAGTAAACAAGACTTAAAACATTGAATGTATATTATTATAATCTAATTGAATATTTTCAGTCACTATATGAGTTTTTGAGAAACACTGCTAAAAAAAATAAATAATGATTTACATCACAATGAAAACACATCAATTTGACATATATAACAATTATTCAAGAAGTATTTAAGGATTAAAATTAAAGAAATGTCTAAACGACTGTCCTGGTGCCTAATTTATGCGTTTAGTTCAGACCGACACACTTACGTAAAACGAGGTATAACAATAAGTGAACGTGTCGCTCCGGCGCAGGAGCGAGGTGGTGTCGGCGCTGCGCAAGGGCAGCGCGGAGTGGTACGAGGCGCTGTGCGCGCAGGACACGGACTCGGAGCGAGGCGAGGACCTCGTCAACCTCGTCACGCTCGTGCAGATCGACCTGCAGCAGGGCCTCACCTACTACCACCCGCTCTTCGAGACGTGAGTACACTTTATACTGGCTATGAAATTGATGCTAATTAATTATATACTAATTTTGATAAAAACTAAAACTACATCATTAGTTTTTTGCAAAATTAATTTTGTTAGCTAGGAAAAAAAAACACTGTATTATTGCACCATCTAAGAGTGTCACTTATACGGATCAACTTTTGGCAACTTCTGAGAAGTAATTATTATATAAAATTCATACATTAATTAAACCATTGAGTAGTCAATTCTTTAAGAAAATCATTAACAATCGAAAGTGAAAATAAAAAATTAGAATGTGATGCGCTTAGCGCTCATCATAGCGCTGTATCCTACATATTTGAGGACAGTCGTATACAGGGTGGCAACTGGGCGTGTTTTGGACATTTTACCACTAGTTAAGTAAAAAATACCTGCATGATAGCCTATTTCTTTGGGAAATAGATTTTTTTTCATCCGTTTTTTATTTCCTTAAGGTTTAATTGTGTTAGTTACACATACATAGTTTTATTTGTCATAGTTGGCGTAAAATAATATAAAAACTTGAATTAAAAATATCTTGCACAGATTGCTCTGGAATTCGCATTTGCGTCTTCATATATTATGTTAAGTCTGAGACATGCATCTAATTAACATTTACTATTGTAAAAGACGGCGCGCAGTCCTCTTTTCGAAAGACTATATTTATATATAATATATAATTAGGTAATATAGTTCTCACTTGTAAAATTTATCAATAATTATATATATCATATATCATAATCTTATTTAAAAATACAACTAATAGTTACATCATAAATCTACATCTTATATATTCCAAAAACATGTATGGACAATTGAACATAACTAAAACATTCAATTCAATTCAATTCTTTGTTTTGTGGCTAACTATAAAATTTTGTATAAGCTTACTCCAAAACAATTATGTATGTGTATATTTACGTATTCGTGAACACGAAAGTTGTCGAATATTTGTTCATTTACAAGTAAAAAGGGCTAGTTTACATGCACAATGTTTGTTGTACACTACGACGACAACTAAACAACAAGTCCCGTGACACTAATCGTGTCATTATTGTGACGTATATAAAGTTAAATTAGAATATATGTAACGAAATTATTTACTATTTACAACCTAAGGCTCTGTGGTTTCATGAATATTTAAACTAATCAAATCGTTACGTTAGTTATAAAATAATTATTTAAAATCATTAGTTGGATTTGTAATTCAATATAAGGTCTAAAGGTTTTTGCATAAACTATGAAGTTCGACTGGTATATTAAATACTTTTATGAAGGATGGTCCCTTTGCGTAAAAACTTGCATCCCCTATTTAACTCCCTTCACGTTTTATACGACACAAAGCCCCATCTGTATATCCACATTCATTGAAATTGTTTTACGCGTGTAAATTGAACAGACAAACACGCAGACATACCGACACGCCAATAAACAGACACGCCGATAGTACATAGGTTTTTGCTATTTTAAATAATATTTTTTTATTTGGTATCTTTGTTCTCATCACAAGATCAAATATTAATCTGTAAGCAAAATGATTACTCGTTCTCGAAATTCTAAAGTATCATATACAGATAGTTTTAAAATTTAAATATGATTTTACATTCACAAAGGCTCTCAACAGAAACATATTGCGATTCCCACTCGTATTGTCGTATATACGAATATTCGTTTAAACTCGCAATCGAGTTAGCGAAAGCTTTTCTCTCGTGATTCGAGGTATTGTTTGTTGTTCTAGATTTTATTTTGATATGAATATTATTTTAGATGTTTACATTAAATTTTGTTTCAGTACAAACAATGTGCCATACTTCAGCGTTGTGTTCACGCAAATTGACAAAATGGTAAGTAATTATTATGTTAATTAATTAGTCATTTTGAGCTAAAAAGCATTTATCGAGATTACTGATGACATTTGCAGCACTAGAGGAACCACAAATACGTTGCCAACTAAGACACGAATAAAGAAAGAAAGTTATTCACTTTCATTAATGGAAGGAAGGAAAGAAATGGGAGAAGGGGTTTAGGCTTCCGGCTCTCTCACTCACCGAGTACGAAACATAGTTATTTTAGCTACTTTACGCCTATTTTCCGTGAGAGTGAGACACTGCCTGATATAAGCTATAGTCAGTGAGCTACAGCAGTTACCTTATAATAGCTAACTAAAAGCTCTTGTAAGCTTTCCTCAATTTTCCTACGAGTTATTATGACAAATTACAGTGTTAATAAAATGTTTTTAATGCATCTGTAGTTAATACCGCAAATTATTACTACTAAAAAAAATTTATAACGCGTATATTAGCGGTTTACACGAAACAGGAGCAATTTACAACACGCCCGCAATAATTATATTCACTGGTGAAATAGAATGTACGTCGTAATAATTATTTCATGCTTGTTTTATTAGTTTAATTGCAGTAATTTACCGCCGATTTGTTACTAATGAAAAAAAAGTTTGAATATTAATTTTCAGCTTCACCAGGCGTAAATTATTTAACATCAACGTTTAAATAACAATTAGCAGATTATTTACTTCATGTTGGTGGTAAAATATAAATATAATACCTATTTACGCCTCCAAAAATAAACAATAATCACGTTATGCTATTTTATAACATTAAATATTTTACGTTCATACTATTATAATTATTTTAACGTCAAAATCTGTACCCATTTCTAACTTTTTAAAGCTCTCGTTGGCCTAATGGACACATTCGCCAGTCATTCTAAGTCTTTAGCTGGTTGCTAGGCAACGTCATCCAAAGTGAAGAAATTCTGCCAAAATACATATAACATATATTGGTTATGATACCCTATGATTAACAGTATTATAATTCATACAAATAAAAGATAAACTAGGGATAAACAGACTAATGTATATAGGATTTAAGATTAATTAATCTTATTTGCAAATTGAACATAAGAGGATTAATTACCATTCTCGATTGAAGATCGATAATAACGAGCTGTCAAGTGACAGCGAATAGCTCGCTCGCCATTAAATAGAGTGAAATGAGCTTTGGTAAGACAAAGGAACATTTTCGACTTGTCGAATGCACCGCAGCAATTCAATCTGTACCCTTTGACGGATAAATTTGAATTTCGATTATCAATTTACGAATATTACGAACAGCAATAAAGAACAAAGTATATTTAAGTACGGAATAACATTTTTCTTCACAAAACGATTTTATCGAATATTCATTTCCGGCTGTTATACAGGATGACTAAATCGACTTGTGTTTGCTCTGTAACCATTTCATTTTTTGTCTTTGTTGAAAATTTACATGCAACGTTCGGCGCTCGTGTTTTACCACTTTGCGGGTTATGAAAGCGTACACAAATTGTTACTCAAATTGCATTACAGCATCATCCCTTGGCTCATGCCACCCTTTATCATTTCTCTTTCCTTTCTTAATTAGCAGCGCATTTGTGGATTCTCGGATGCTGCGTATGCTCACGAACATCCGTTAAGTTGAATAAGGCCTAATTTAGTAAAACTGTTACTAATAAACAATACCATTTTATATGTAGAGATGCAATATGTATTTATACTTATTGACATTAAAAATCTGTACGCATTTTCATCTTTAACAAGTTTGTCAACTATCTTGTTGGGAACGTCGTCACAATAGTGAAAGTGGTCTATGTTCGGGTGACAAAATCCACAAATGCAAAATATATCTACATTATAAATAATTGCTATAAAAACACCACATTTCGACATTTAGAGGAAACTTTACACAATTAACACGCTAAAGACCAATTATGTGAAACTATCTCTATCAAAACATGCTACATTCTGAAGTTGATTTCTGATTTTTGTACTAAAACACCTCCATTAACTGTCAAAATGTAGCTGATCGTGCTCGCTTAAAAAATAAGTAAAAGTGAGAGATAAAAGTCAATAGGGACAATAATTTACTAAGGTCTCTGAAGACGTGAAACAATGCGTGGATCTGTGGGTGGCTGAGGGTTGGTGCGGAGTTGCTGAGCAGGAACTATTCGACGAACAGGGGAATGGAAGTAAGAATATCTTAATTTTAACTAGTAGCTTTGTTTTAGAATAAAATTTGTTTATGTGGTCGTAGATACAAATCCCAACACTCCCGAGTTTTCGAGAGTTTTCCTTTTGAAATTCGTATCATTCCTTGTCACTTAAAACGTCGGGAACAAACTCGTTTGTATCGTACTATTTATGTGATTGTAGAATATTTTTACAATGAAAAGGCTCCCGGAATCAACGAGTAATCGTAAGGAAAAAGATATATTATGATAGTTTAATCATGGAACTAGTTTTAAAGTATAACTAAAAGTTTACTACAAAATATTTATAAACGTATTCATTAGAATACATAAATATTATTTCGAGATAAGACACCCTCGCGTGGCTGCATGCCTTGCTAGATAGCGCCTTTGAATAACAAATGAGGTTCGGGCGAAAGTTCCGGAAACTTAAGTGCCAACACTATGATGCTATTTAGGATCGCTACAACTTTAATATCGTCGAGGATACTGCAAAAGCGCGTAACTACCATTCGCAATAAATTTAATTTTAGACAAAGAAAATATGTAAGCTCGAAAAAAATATGTAATCGATATTAGTAAAATTAATACTTAACATAAATAAATTTTGAAATATCATCAGCGATACTACAAATACAATATACTGCGTAATACAAAATTGCCTATAAGGCCTTATTTTTATCAATAATATAATATAACATTTGTTTTAAATTTAGACTTTATAGAAAAAGCTAGATACGCGGTTTTGCACTATCCCCGATGATACTCGTCACAGCTTGTGTACTTAACATGCTAGAGGGACGAAAGATATATTGTCATTATGTAATAACCTACATTGTTTGACACTTTTTATGTATATGAAGTCTTACAAAAAAAAACATTTAACATTTATTATACAATTATCAATAAGCTAAGTAAATAATAGGTATAAGCTAAAAAAAGTATAATTACTACAAACAAAATATTTATTGTTGGACAAAGGTCTGATCTGCTCTTAATGAGATATCGAATTTAAGCTTTGTAGAGTACAAATATAAAAATATTGTACAAAACTTTTTATACATATAGTACAAAGCTTTTTATACAAAGCAAATTAGACGTAACTATAACTTTCACATGGGTTCGTCCAAACGAAAGATCCGAAGGGGTGGGGGGAGATTTGTAAGTCCAAAATATACATCACTCAAGCAATAAGATGGTATAATTCTAAATACAATCTCAGTTATTTAGAAAGTACATAAATCGTTGCCATTGCCATACCTCAAATGTACTAAGTAAGTCGCATACTAAGGGGAGGTTCGGACCTCTACACCCTCTCTTGTATACATACGTCCATGGTTGTGGGCGGGCCCATCGTACCCACAACGATGTATTCAAATAAAAAAAAAGATTAAACCAAAGTTTGGTTTAATCTTTTTTTCACATCAAATAATAATGTATACAAAAAGAAAAAAAATTATTATCTACAAATCGTAATAATTACTGTATAAATTATGTCCGCGTGGAATGGTAGCAAGAATGTTAGCAGCACTTCCCTTTTGAATTGCAATTCCGATTCTCCGGGCGAAAGTTGCACTAGCTCTCCCGTTACTAGTGGAGGCGATTAAGACGAGGACGAAAAATAATACGAAAAGTAATATCTTTGAATGTGGTATAACTATTTCATTATTTATTTTGACCACTATACTGGGTGATAGTAACATTTGCAGTTTTAGTACCACAGTTGAACAAACATTTGTATTTAGTTCTGGATTTGTCCTTGGAAGTATCGGGTTTTCTCTCCTGTCACCAGTGGACGCGATTAAGACGAGGAGACTACTAGGAGTAATATATTTTAGTTTTTTTTTTTGCACTACTATTCCAAGGTCCAAGTGTCCTTGTTTGTGGATTGACACATTATTGCATATCAGCGTCGAATGACGTGTTGACGTGTCCTATAGTGTGCGTGGTGTCGGCCAAGACGCTGCCGTTCGAGGTGCTGGCGGCGGTGCGCGAGCTGGTGGCGGCCGCGCCGCCGCACGCCGCGCACGACCCGCCGCCGCAGCTGCTCGAGGCCTACCAGTGAGTGACTTGTATACAGGCTGATATTTTTTGTAAAATATTTTAAAATTTTTAGTATTTTTTTAAGGTTTTATATACTCGTATTTCAGTAATAAGATAAATTAATTTAAAAAATCAAAAGCTCGACTGCGTAATACGACCATCAGCAATCAACAGTACCGTATCAATATGCTATATAGTTTTGTCCAAAAGCCTATAAGTAAGAATCGTTACTATCCAACTTTAAATCGTTATATCTTAAACGGTTATTCTGATTAAAAGCCGATACGAGGACCCTACTTGGCATAATTCGTTGATTTTCATTTTTTTTCTTTTTCACATTATGGCGCCCAAAATCACCTTTTTTGATTTTTATAAATTTTTATTCTTTCTATGACATTATTACGACTCAAACGACGTGTCATTTATCAAATCAGTCTAAATAATGCTCAAAGATACAATTGCACATAAGTGCATACATAGGCTGATAAACATAATACCCTTCTTTGTGTCGCGCAGTCGGCAAAAAAAATTGCTGGCAAACGAGCAGGCCGGACCTGATGTTAAATAATTATATAGCTAGGTTTTATCTCAATGAAAACTGCACTGATTCATGAAGAGTGGAAATTAGGGGAAAATGGAAACTATGAGAGCAAGAGAAATTTGATGAACGCAACCACGTCACCGATTTTGAAGTTAGGACTACGTTCAAAGTTCTGCAATTAAACTCTTCATGGCTTGAAAATCACATCGAGTAAACTTTTAAAAAGAATGCAATTTGTGAGAAGTAGCCCGTATTTTTTATTTCTCACAAATAGCATTTGTAACTATACTTATTTATATTGGAACATAGTTCCTTTTCCGTTCCGTTTCTGTATGACGGATTATTAGTCTTTCTATGTTTCTGATTTTTGTAACTAATTTTGCTTTTCTATACTAATATTATAAAGCTGAAAAGTTTGTTTGTTTGTTTTAACGCATTAACCTCAGGAACTACATCATAATAGTTCGATTTGAAACTTTATTTTTGTGTTAGATAGGTTATTTATTGAGAAAGGGTATAGACGTGATATAGAATCACGACTCATAGGAGCGAAGCAGTAACCATAAATGCAAGTAAAACCGCAAGGGACAGCTAGTATATAATAAAACATAAACCAATTTAAATATTACATAGGTACATACCGAAGTAAAGAGTAATTGCATACTAAATATCACTTTATGAGAAAAGATTTTCTAAAATTGAGGTTCTATTCCAGTTTAATAATATTACTTTGCATAACTTCCAAATGTGGGCGTTCTTGTAAAATTAAATCACACAATCAGAAATTCAATTTCCAAAGAGCTCGGCCACGAACTAGCTTCGAGCTTAGATTATTCTCCGGTGCCGATAGCATTCACAATTACAAATTTATTTATATTGACATTGGATGAGATCGAATTCGCTCGGAACCTAATTATTGTTTGAGTTTTCCTTTTATTGACGTACTTCCTAAATTTCCAGAGTTAGAAACGAACGTTCAATACAAAATTGTATCTATAAATCTGTAATAGCTCTTAAACGTTTTACTACTAATTCTGGAAGGTTATTTTTTTCGCCGAGAATTACACCTTTAAATTTTTTTCTCAGACTTTCACAAAGATTTTCAAAAGTTGTTTGTTATTGCTTTATACCTGAAAGAATTTTCCGTCAGTGCCTTTAATTTTGACACCGACACCTTTACTTGTAACCTAGGTATTGTTACCAGGTCGGAGAGCTGTTTTTTAATGTCAATTACGAGAGTAAAACTTACAGATGTAATTCTCGTTTTATAATGAAACAGAATTCGACGACGACGGTAATGGTAAGATTTGCGCCGTTAGTAACACAGTTGAACAAAAATGTATTTAGCTCTGGGTTTGTCCAAAGAAGTACTTGGCTTTGGGGACTACATAAATCCACATAAACCACCAGGACCAACAGTCCTGAATGTTGTATCAAAACACCTGACAATAATCGTTACTATAAGGAAATTCTAAAGTGTTTTTTGTTAGCTATACCCCTTAAAAGTTACAAAGATCAGATGGTGATACATCGGTATAAAAATTATAATATTGTCAGGTTCTTAATAAATATCTAATAAGTAGAATAAAAAGAAAATGGCAAAAAATCTAAAAAAAGAACAATTTTATCAGAAAGTAAAATTGCTGATTCTAAAATAATTTTAACTGTTATTACTTCCACGGCTATTGATTTTACAATGAATTGTTTTCTCGAGGTAAAATCTCGCTAAGTGCCGGTTGTTATCACAAGCATCGAACGATAATCTTAACAATAAATTTAAAGGAGATCGTTTCAATTTAATATTATAATGGTTCGCTATTAAAAAAGATAAAAAAAGCTTAAATCATTCGCATTTTTATAATACAATAAAAAGTAAATAAAGTAGATATTTTTAAAGATTACAAAAATTTTTTTATCATCAAAATATTATTCCTTCTAACGAAGAAGGATGAGACTAATATTAGTCAAGGATGAACTATTGTATTAGTTTTCTTGTACATGCTGAGCCTCATCCGAATACTCGTATTATTGTTGTTAAATTATTGTATCAGTGGTAAAATACTATATCTATCTCCGAGGTCCAATCTTTGTCAATACCAAAATTTACCAAAATCAGTTCAGCGGCATTGCCGTGATATAGTGACAAACAGATAAACAGAGTTACTTTCATATTTACATTTAAATTTATTGTTTTCTTTCTCTATCAATATTTACTTTGAGTACCAATATTTTTGATATTTTAATGAACACGAATATTTAAAATTTCAATTTCTATTATCATATTTTTGAAGTGATTGTTATTTTTCTTTATAATTGTAAAGTAACAACCGATTTAATAACTGAAGTTCATAAGGGATAGTAATGATGACCTCAATTTACATAAAAACCAGTAGCACGTCAGAT
Organism: Hypolimnas misippus; assembly: GCA_037950945.1. Classification (NCBI taxonomy): domain Eukaryota; kingdom Metazoa; phylum Arthropoda; class Insecta; order Lepidoptera; family Nymphalidae; genus Hypolimnas; species Hypolimnas misippus. Next base: position 7,449,194 of record JBBEEQ010000025.1, on the reverse strand, counting down.
TTGCATAAGCAGGCCCCAGTAATGTTCCGGGAAATACCAGGAGAATGAAGTAACAAGGCCATAACCGTCAGCAATTCTTGAATATCAAATTCAATTGTTAAACATCTTTAGTACTTATGTTTTATTTATAAATATGGAAACGCGGAACTTCCATAAATTTCTAAGTAAAAACAGTCTTCTGCCCACACGAATAAGGAAATAGACCGTTATCATCCGAAAACCTATTCCACATTCCATGCACGTATGTTAGAGGCAAAATGTATCGCTGTAAAGAAGGCTTTGTTTTAAAGGCTCTTCGAGGAAAATGGGATTATTACGAACACATTACCTACGATAGTTTATATTATGCTGTTTTACTTTTAAAGATAATTATTGACTGTTTTTTTTAACTTTTACTTAAATTTTTAACTCTTAAAATATATTACTGATAACAAATAATACATATTTTATATAGCGTAGAACTCAAAATATATTTAAAAAAAAAACCTCTAGTGAGTTCTTGTATTCAAATATTTACCGATGTATCTGTCATTTTGCGATTATAACAATAACTAACAACGTATATAATATATGTCCCTTATAAACGCGCAACCATAACTTTGAAGTAAAATTTTACCACGCAAGATACAGGTGTTTACGTGATGGAATTCAATGTAAATAGAACTACAAATACATATATCAAAATCCATGAGAATGAAGTCGCGTTCATACTGTGTAACATAGTTTGCCCTTGGTGACATTTCCAATTTACTGACCCATATACCCGCACGTCTAAATAATGCAATTATCAAGTCCTCGTCACTCGATCAGCGCAACGCGACACGCAACCCGTGACCGCTCTGATTAGATGCAATCAGCGTAATGCATGCAATCGGTTACATTACCGCATCGCCCGGGGCGAGACGGCTTAGAAGCTTTCATCGATATTAATCAGCTTTACATTTGCCACTTTCAAGTCTATATTAAAAATATTTATAGTCTCTTTTTCTTTACATGTCTTAAATAAATCACGAATTTTCGAACATTTTTTTTAATTAATTTTTTTTATTATAAAAACGGTTCACTTCAATCATTCAGTCGATAATTTCTTATGTGTAGCTAGAAATACGCCAAATTTGTCTGCTAAATAATACAAGTAAAGAAAAATAGACTATAATAGATAAAGCATATTATAGAAGAATATTTTGACGACAGAGGCGTTGATTTTCTAACTGGATATCAAAAATAAAGTGTAATAAAAATACATTATGTATGAATGATTTTAAAAGAGTTACTATCGAGTTTCTTAGTGGTCCTTACAGTACATTCCGAACCGGTGGTGGCTTTATAAAAATCTAAAACAATTCATTTGTAAATTAACGATTCGAAAGTGCTTAAAAGCTTATTCGAATAAAGTATATTTTGAATTAAATTTGAATTTATGATTCGTATAAAGGCATATTCTTCGTAGTTTTATTAAACATTCCGCTAAAGATAATACATTTCCAATATATTTGTTTCCATAACAATTCTTTTGTAATAAACGTGAAACGTCTTACTTTGTAAATATCAAACATTTGTTTTGGATTTCCGTTGAAGCGTTATTAAATTCTCGACGATTCTCGTGCTCGCGATCATCCGTATAAAATTAAGAGCTTGTTTACATTTGCAATACATACATTTGTAATAATAATTTGTTAGAGTTTTTATCGATGATTATTAATACAATATTACGATGAAATAAATTATTAAGTCAACGATAACAATTTTATTTTGTAACTTTTGCAATATATTGTTAAATGGATGCTGATAAGCAATATTATGTTAAACCACACGGACACCAGAAAATAGTGTCTAAAAATGTTAAATCTTCCGGACGGACGGTTTAACATCTTTAGACCATTTTCTCGAAATTCTCTATTTTTTATAAATTTGTTTAAATACGTGAAAACACGTAGGTGTATTGAATTTAAAGCAGATTGGTATAATGAAATTTTTTATTTAATAATTACTTTTTCAAATGTATGTATGAGATTATTGAATATTACAAAATATGGAACACACTTCAATATTCGAAACAATATTTAGTGTAAATGACTTTAAAAAAATTTGAATACCATCTCTAAAGGTGACTTTTTGTGGGTTGACACATTATTGCTTATCAGCACCCAAATAGCCTTTACACGATAATTAAAGTGTAATAATAGAAATATAACACCTGTGTTACGCTAGCGTGATGCATTTAAAATTAAACCATAATCGAACACAAAGTTCTAATAGATATATACCTAAATATACTTCAGATGGTTCGAGCCACTGGTCGATCGATGGCTGGTAGTTACTAAGACCATGGCGTTACAGCGAGTACGTGCAGCGGTGGAACTCGGTACGTATGCACACACTCACACACATATACAGGTACTTATGAACTAATTATCAAATGCATTTTTATTAGGTTCAGATCCAAAAAAAATCACCTTAAAACTAAGATTTTGTGTTTCTTTATATCCGTGTTTAATATGCTTGTTTTTCAGTTTTATATACATATATAAACCCAATATTTTGAGGTCTAATATTTTTGTTTTTTTTTACATTTTATGTACTTTGATTATTATCAATAGTAACACAAAATATTTATAAGGGATAACAAGAGACAAAGGCAGTGACAGGATAAGATCATCTTAAAAATAATAAGAAAGCGTAAAAAATACAAGTCACTTTTACCATTTCGTTATTGATGAGATCAATAACCGACGAAACCAATCCAACTTAATATCAACATAAAGTCGCCCGGGATATTATTTATCGTAAACATTGTTTTCGGAATAGCTTATTAGCCGGCCACTAATATCCAAAAACTATTACTGACGATATTATCGTTAGATAAATCAACATTCTCATACGCCTAGATATCTCGTAGTCTTGATTAAAATATATATTACTAACGTCTCTCAAAAGGTAGCTGAAATACACGTGATATGAGTTTCTCAGAATTTCATCTCATACATAGCTGTAATACGAAATTTATTAGAACCTTAATATTGAGATAATTAATATTCAAGATTAAAATGCAAATAAATAAAAAAACTGTAAGAATTGATAAGGGACGTAGAAATGTGTTCGAAATGAAAGGGCAATAGGGCATGCCTAATTGTTGAGGGCGAAGGCAAAGGTTCACACCCGAGCCAGGCCGCCATTTAGATAAGCATCGGATTCTAAACGGTGGCGTAACACGAACGCTTTTATTGGCCGGGACAAATAAAAGATTGCTTTCAGATGTTTGTTATGGTTACTCAGATAGCACACGATAACGCGCTCCATTGTATTTTATTACATTTATAAATGAATTAAGCGCCGATTATATCTATACGTTTTCAATTTGAATCGTTTGCGTCGATTATACTTTTGGGAAGATTAATGTGATATGATTCCTTTGAACATTATATTATAAAGAAAAACTAACAGTTTCATTAAATGACGACCTCAATAAAATATTCAAAAAAAAATTTAAACACAAAATTCAACTGTTATCAATATACTAAATTGTTGCTTTTCTTGACGATTTAAATTGCTTTAAAAACTTACTTGTGAAACGTCTATTTTTAATTTGAATTTCAATTTTAACACAAGGTGAAAAAATAACTGCTGTCTTAATAAATTCTTAAAATAAAAGCCTAATTTGCGTCACAAAATCAGTGGTATGAAATCACATTTATTTCACAAATTCATTCCATTTCTCGTGTAAGCATGAAGTTTTACAATCACACGGAATTAGTTTCAACACAGTAGTACAGTTGAAATCATTCAACTATCATGTCATTTGCCTTATTTCACGGTGTAACGCTACGCTAAACTAGTTTTGCGAAAGCAATTTCGTATTGCAAGATAAAATAAAGCTTCGATGTTGACGTTGCCATAATCTCAACGGCACTAATTATTTTACGACTCTGATATTTTAACGAAACAAGTAACACGAATACTGAAATTAACTTAATTAATTTAAAATTAACATGCACGACATTAATTTTGTAATGTAAAATCGGCTTCAGACACTTTTGTTTCGTATGTAAGAGATATTCATTTGTTTGTTATGATCTCAGATCGCCCCGTCGAAGGAGAGCATTTTGTCAAACACAGCACCTCTTCAGTCGATACTGCGGCTTGGTAAGTTTATCTGATATATAAATATTCACAATTCAAACAATCTAAACAGTATTATTAAACAACATCTTTGCTACATTATAGGTACAAAAGATTTAAAAGAAAATACTACTTATAGCACGCGGGGGACACGACTCTGAAACGACATTCCGACACATGCAATCCCAGTAATGTAAATGACTGCTCATAAAATTATAGATTAGCTTTATGACTTTTTCAGGGCTTGTTTTTTTAAAATCGACTAGTGTATAACATTTCGCTCGATACATATAGTAAGTACAAGTAGTTCGTACTATTAATACATCAGTATTTGTAGATTTGCTAGATCGAAATATTTACTAGTAATTTATATTTTAAGTAATTTATTTTAAAAAAATATAACTGAAGTTTTTGCTCGTGGCTTCGTACGTTTTTCTTTGTGCAAGAAGAAAATCTTGAAGCATTCCAAAACTTCATTTTCTTAAAATTATTTTTTTTTAAGTTATAAGATCATTAAAACGTTCCGTTACTCAGAAATTGACTTTTGTAAGTAACCCTACATTTTCGCCGGGATTGTTATAACTCGATGCCAAATTTCATTTAATCGATTTTATGGTTTAGTCGTGAAAACGTAACTGTCCAAAATGGATATCGGACGACTAACAGCGTCCCGTATTTAAACGAAATCACAATCAACATTCTAATTTTAAACTAGTATCAATCATAAAACCAAGTAAACTAATGCCTAAATTTTAACCGATTTGTAAATAAATTCGATCTTTATTTATTCTTGTACGCTTCTAATTAAATTAAATTTTTTATTTTGAGGTTTAAACAAAATTTTAATAGAACTACAGAGAAATAATTAGTTTTAAACGTATGCGTGTAAAATACATTTGCGTTAAGAATTTCACTGATTTATATTAATTTATCACCCGGCAGCTAAGGGTTTGTATTACCTTATAAATGAATAAATTTTGATCTAACAAACATTAATTAAAGCATTTAGGATTTTAAGGAAAACAGAATACAAATCGCCGTTAAAATACATTCATGATTATTGCTGTGCATATTTAATATATGTTGCCGTGAGCTTTTGTACTGGTTTCCAATTCATAATCAAATTTTTTTTTCATTTCCTTTTGTCCTACAATACATTGAAGTAAACATTTGTTCGAACGTTATTGGCATATCGTTGAATATTGAACCTTGCTTTACTAGTTCAGGATATCTTAACCTTGTTAAAAATACTAATTTTGAAAATTACAAATCGTTACAAAATGATTGTGTAGATTTTGTAATTTTCCGACTACATCCTATTTTCTAAAGAGCAATCTATTTCGCTAGCAACAGTACATTTCGTATGAAATACGTATAATAGTATAGATGTGTAATTCAGAAGCTTTTATGTTTCTTGTGAACGCTGCTGATAGTAAAATGCCAACATTTCATCACGGCCGGATATTTATTCGCTTTTGTGTACATTTTTGTCATCAAATTTGTTCAAAGAATTACGCCGACACACCTTGAAATTGTAATAGAATAAATATTAATATTTAATATAATTTAACAGCATAATAGATTATTTAAATGATATTATAAAAATATTAAGTTTGCGTTCCTTTGTTATATTTTATGTTCATACACATCTTGATCGGTATACCAAGTAAAATTAGACAATAAAAGTCAAGATGACGGATGATCCTTTCTTCTCAGCATATCTTGTCAATAAAATTTTGAATATCAAATAAAAATGTTTTATGAAATAAAAAAAAATGAATTATGTATATAGGTGTCCCGTTATAAAATTATTACTATGTGTGATAATGTTATCTTTATGATTACTGCGTCGAAAATATCTATAGATAAGGATATCTGATAAAAATATCATTAACACATGATATAAGTTAGTATTAGTTGTATCCGACTTCCAAAAAGTAGGTTTAATTCGTCTGTGACATTTTCGTTTATTTATGTTCGTACGATTACTCGAAAACTTGACTGAATCGGATTTTTAAGACGATACTTATCGATTAGTACCATTGATTGAAGATTTATTTTAAAATCAATGTAACTAGCATAAATATGCCATTCAAGTAATCGCAATTACGTATTTTGCTTTTGAAATCGGTTTCTCTTTTATAAAAAGATTTGTTGTTTTTAAAATAATATTTATACCTCATTATAACGCAATATTATGAAACCTAAGAATAAATTATCTCTACGAATTCGTTAAATGAATTTTCCCAACCTTTATAGCTGTTCTTTGAACCAATACTTATTTACAATTTCGCGCAGTATTTCAATATTTAATCGAATCACAAATGCCACTTAAAAGTTATTAATTTCAGAATTAATATTTTATTACATCATATTATACCGATTTACAAGCTTAACTGTTTAATTTACGAATATTACGACTTAAAAAGCAATTACATTTTATCATTAATTATACAATATTTTTAATTAACGACTCGCCCTTCATACCTTACTATAACGTAATGAATTTTTGTACACAATTCCTAATTATATTAACAATATTTTGTATACCAACGTCTACAGTATTCGTAAACATATTCATAATACACATAATCACATGCACATTATACATTACTGCTTGAAGTTTAAACTTTTTACTTTCAAGTATCGGATACACTTTTGCCTAGTATTCAGCTAATTTAATATTATTTTTAAAACTGTTGGAGGAATGCTCAAATTGTTTGTTTATGAAATTATTTTTAGTTCATACATTAATACATAAATATTGAATTATATTATTTACTTACATAAACAATACGCTAGAAGATCGATGTAAAATTATTTGTATGTTCAAATTTGAATTAACCATGATCCATTTGAATGAATCATCCTTATAATAATAGTTCTGTGAAAGTATGCGTATGCTTTCGAAAAATTTGTACCATACGCGAATGCTGTGGCGTGCCTTCAGAGACGCGAAGAAGGACTCTAACGGCGGGGCTGAGGCTAATTAAAGTAGTGTCATAATGTAACATTTTATAATAAAAAATAATAATTAATAGAAATGATTTGTGAGTACTGCGATCGTCGATAATCTACATATACATATCTTCTCTTTCGAGTTCGATCGAGTCTTTAACTGGGAAAGCTAGAGAAATTTGTTGGATTTTCCGAACAGTTTTAAATTTCTGTATACGTCCATCTGAATAAATCAGCCTGTATAACAAAATTTGTATTTCAAGACGGTTATACATGTCTACACGAATGCTTTCGGCCAGTTTGTACCACATGCGAATGGTGTGGCGCGCCATCGGGGGCGCGGAGGAGGGCTCTATCGAAGGAGGGCTGCGGCTGCTCGAGGCGGCGTGCGCCACCGCGCTGCACTACGCGGACCTCGTGCACGGCGCCCTCGCTGACCAGGGGTATTACGAGAACCACGGTGAGTACCATGCTAATAGGTTTTGTTACAGTATTCCATTATTGAAAATGAAAATAACATCGGTATAACCTGCAGACTTGTTACGGTGAGCTGTCGCTATCCCAAAATGATAATGAAAGTTTGTTTTCGGTATATAATTAAATTATTAAATATGCATATAGATAGCATCAGGATAATTTGCAGGCTAATTACGGTGAGCTGTCGCTATCCCAAAACGATAAATAATGAAAGTTGGTTTTTGGTATCGAATTAAATTAATAAAAATGGATACAGAGAGCGTCGGTATAACCTGCAGAATAATTAGGATAAGCTGTCGTTATCCCAAAACCTTTCACCTTTTATTCATGTTGATTTTTGAACTAAAACAACAAAAAACAGATTGTCAAAATAGTCATGATAGTGACAAAACCTCGTAATTAGAAATATCAAATTGCTAAAAATGTATATAAATAGCAGCAGTAAAACTTGCAGTCTAATCACAGTGAGCTGTAGGTATCCCAGAATTTAACATGGCAATTAATTTTTGTACTAAAACAATACAAATCAACTGTCAAAATTGTCTTAATAGAACCTGCTCTAAATAAATAAAAATATTGTAATCATTTTATCCGGCACTTTTCAGCGACTGTTGTCACGAGTCGACTGACGACGACTTAACTTTAATCTCTAAGAAGTTTTCGAAACTTCGCGTAAATAAATAAACTCGATTCAAATCTCATTAAAGTTTATTCTGTGCATATTAATTTCAAATACATAAAAATATATATTTTAAGTATTCCTAATCTCTGACATGTTTAGTTACATGGCCTTATCTTGTAACATTCATACACCCATATAAAATCATCCCTTCGTTGTGACTGAGGACAGTTTACGAAACGAAAACATTATAATTAAAATATTATAACGAGAGTTTATTTAGAACAAATTATAATAATAATTTGTTCTAAATAAATAAATAAAGGAAAGACACTTCTATACCTAAAATTTATAAAGACATATAGCGAAACGTGTTTGTAATGAAAATTTTCCAATCTTTTTCGTTTTCAGAATCAAAATTGATTCGCCTTTGAATATACGTATTTGTGTGTGTGTTCCTTTAAGCTTGCTTTTGCAATCGTCTGTACAAAATTAAAATCGTATAACATGCGATGGCAGTGACATTTCATTAGATATTTCGACTTTTTTGTGTTATGTATATACGAATGTACGTACATAGATTGATTTAATTCGATAACGATAATCATCGAGTCACGCATTAATTTAAAAAGTATAAGAAAATATTAGATTATGGAATAATACATCTATCTCTTAACGTGTCTTGTTTTCTGATTTAATTTTTTGTACAAAAACGTAATGGTCTGGACGTGTCAAGCGCTAATTACCTGTACAGCGGCCGCTCGACGTGCTCGGGACACCTGTTATAATGTAGTGTGCTTGTACCCACTTAAAAAGCTCTCGACAAATTATCAAAGCTTAAGTAAAATTAATCTTGCTTACATATAAATACACGATTTAAAATTAACTTATAAAATTACATTACTTGTTGAATTAAAAATATAAATTGTCACAGATTTTACTAGAAAATAATAACGGTAGATTTTTGAAAATGTTAATTATTTGAATTAAGTCTCAAAAATGTCGTTATCCCCGAGACTGAAGTTAGGTCTCATGTCTCGAACATACAAAAAATGTCATCGGTACTCGAAATTAACAAGATCGAGCCTCAAAAGAATCCAAAAATAGTATATACAACATTACAAATTCATACATTTTAATAAAATATTAAAAGATTCATTTTAATATATACTTAAGCAATGGTCATATATTGTAATGCTAATTAAAATTTCAATCTTGTACCCATCGTACATACATATGTATGTACCGTAACGATTTCGCGTGAAGCGCTAATGATCACTTCAGCGGCCGAGCTAACTTGCCGGGACACGTGTTTCAGTGTAGTACCCTCGTAACCACTTAAACTCACTCAAGGGATAATGACTGTAGCTAAGTGATGCCCGTGATCAATATTTTGTATGTTTTATTGAGGTTTTCAATACTTAGAAAACATAAGCGCTGGCGGGTGTCGGAGGGTGTACTGACAATGTCCTGCTATGGAATAACGTTAATGTTTCATTATATCTATAATTACGAGGTTGTAAAATAATACATTTTGCACATGACTTTAACAGAAAAAGTGAGATAGTAAGCATCACCCCGCTGAAAATAATACCGTCGGTCCCAATGCTAATCAATATTCCATATATTCATGTAGGAGTTATTAATAAAGTTACAAAAGCAATTATGCTAATGCATAATGTACATAGCTCACTGACAATGGATACTACGAAGCGTAATCACTAGCACGTGTTAGATCTCACGACTCGCAGCCAATTTGCAATATCGAATACTCGAAGTATGCATTTATTATTGAATAATTAATGACAAAGTTATACGTCTCTATCGAGCTTTGCATTATGTAGCATTAAAAAAATAGAATACATACCTCTAGCAAAAATTTTAATATGTATATTACAAATGTAAATTTTTTTAATGATGCATCAATCAAAAATAAAAAAAAATCAATATATTTCTATTAAAATTTGAAATTTATATTCTCTTTTTGAACGTCAAGAAAATAAATCTGCCACGGTTTCGGAAAAGTATAGCCTCAAGCCTGAGAAGAAACCGAGAAAGAAACTCGGGACAGGACTATTTTTTGTGATTTTTTAGGGTTTTTTGAACATCATCGAAATTGGTTAAAATACGTAAAACGCATTAAAACAGCCTGGAAGCGATCGCTTTATTCCCAAGGTGTGTCTCTATGAAATCTTTAATATTGGATGAATATCACAATTTTTTTAAATGTGGCAATATTATATATTATCTCACTGTATAATTAAAGTACTGAAACTACAAACGCTAACGAGCATTTAGCTGTCGCTACTTAGTGAATAATCCTCTTACATTCAGCCCACTTGGGACCGTTGTTATGAAAGAACAAGTCTTACAAATTATACTCCAGTGGCAGTTAACTCGCGAGATACAAGAGTAAATGTGTTATAATCATTTACATTTAAAATCACACGTTTAACATTATCTTCGTAATGTAAAAAAATATGTTTTCCACATATTTTAGCTTTGTCAAAACTATTATAAAAATAACAGTTTCAACAATTTCTATCAAATGCTTGCAGAAGCTGATAAAGCTTGTTTGTTTTTGACGTCAGAATATTTACTACGTCATCTATATCATTAATAACACAGTTTTACATTTCATTGGCGATAAGGGCTTAAATCTAAGCTTTTTATAACATTATTTAATCCAATATTTCCGGGAGACCGGAATCCTAAGATTTAAAATGTGAATGAATGTTATTATAATGTGTATACATTATAATAACATTCTACATTTATAACATCATATTAAATTCTGCAGTAAGGTAATATTCAGATCCGAGAAATCTCAACAATTTCTCTATTGAAAATAGCGAGTGGAATCCTAATACATACAAACTGCACAGGCCAAAACAAAACGACGGAGGAGATATGCACGATTGTGAACAATTTGGAGTACGTCCGCCGCGCTCTCTCCGAATATGACGACGAGCACATGTAAGTTTCAACCAATGTTTTACTGCAATAAATTAACTTATAGAATAACTTTATCAAGTAATCAATTTATACCTTTTTCTGAGTTATTATCTTATCAAAGTCAATATTTCAAAGTAGGTAATGGTAATGGGTTTTTTGGGTTATGATCGAAATAAAAAGTCAGTTTGTTATATATCCTAATAAAGAGAAAACGAATATTGTATGTTGTCGAAGTAAACTCCGGAACCCTTAAACTTAATTTAAGAATTGTAATATACCTCGTTTCATGTAAGTGTGTTGGTCTGAACACTGAACGAGTCCGAACGCTAAAACTGCAAAAAACAATTAAATAATGACTTAAATACATTAATTTGACATATACAATTATATAAGAAATATTTAATAATTGAAATTAAAGAAATAACTAAACTTTCCTGATTTTTGTGTTTTGTGTAGCGAAATACGCATAATTCAGACCAATACTCTAACGTGAATTATACCATTGCGTATGTATCTTACTTACTTCTACATGGTCATTAGTTAGATCTCATGTATATATGAGTATTTTTTTGAAATAAAGCCACCAGTAACATGAGCTAAATCGTGGGCAAAAGCTAGTATTTTATAAAACGATTTCTGCTACAACAAATTCTTTAAGCATGATCGAGTTAAAAGTATTAAACATAAACTGTCATACTACAAAAGACACATTAAAACCATGTTCAACACGTGTCTCGCTAAACAGTGTTTAAAAATTAAACATTGCTTAAAATATTATCTAAATTGCTTAACAGCGAATAAACTCATAATAAAACTTATTGATAAAATGTTACACGTCACATTTGACAGCTGAAATAGGTTTTAGACATCTATTAAATTCACTTAAACGTATGTTAATCTATATCTAAAGCATGTTTAACTCAAAACTGTGCTTACACGCGGATTTGTAGTACAGATTTTTTAAACACGCGTTTAACGTCTGTTTAAATCTTTTGTAGTAAGGCAGAAAAATATTATAAAAAAATATTTTAAATTTTTGTTAGATTAATTGCTTACTGGTACATGTTATCGTTGTTTATTATCGTTTATCTTACGATAATAACCTTATATTTTGGAAATAATTCATTAATACATTCATATATTATCTGATGTCCTTGATTTATGTGTACATAATTATCTGCATGATTTCCAACAATCAGTGGAATTATTTGCCGGATTATCGGATGTTTCTGTATAATCTTTGAATATAATCAATAATAATACTGTAACCCAATTTAACAAAACATTTAATAAAATGGATTTACCTATCGTCTGCTAATTATATTCTAGTGATCAATGAAAGTCGGTTATTATTATATATATTTGTTATTATGCAGAATTTGTTAGTGATAAGTACCACATATTTCCTATACTTACTGATTTTATATTAAAACAAGCTGTGCCTTGCGGTTTCGCCTGCGCGAATGTCAGGAAAAATTATATTTATATAATTTTTACCTCCCCTACTTAAATCGGATATTGTTCGATATTTCATTGGTTTCAATTGTTTTTGGGTCTTTTTATCTTTATTAATTAAATTAAAGAAAATTTTAAAATAAGAGTAGTAAAGGCCGCCTTAGTTATTTCTTGAAAATCGGTTCAACCGTTTCAGAGATTAGCCGAAACAAACAGACAGACAGACACAAAAATTTTATTTGTGTTTTTGATGTAAGTACCGTGTATACTTTCATATGCATTTAGTTAAAAGCTATTAATTGGATGTTGCAAATAGACACATCAATTTTATTTATTTGTATATATTTGAATACTCTTTTCACCGGTGTAGTAGCAAATTTTTCATTGCAATTTTTATAAAACTGTTATTTTCTCTGAAAGTGTGTTTTCTGAAAATATATTTTTTGCTAAAACATTACGTATACTCGCATCAGAAAATACTAGGTTTACGTGAACATTAAATTTACATATCCTTTTCACCACGCCTCGAGCAAGATGCATTGAAAGGAATTTTTTATCTATAATAATATAAATGATAGAATTATTTTTTTTCCCAATCTTTGTTCTTTATTTACTTTTTTAGTCATTAGTATTGGTTTATTTTATTATTTAATTAGTTTAATTTTCACTTTTGTTTTTCGCGTAACATTTCATAAATAATAAATATTGTTTGAATAATAATAATAATAATGAATAATCTTTTAGTATTTTGTCTGTACAAGGTACAATTAAACTGTCTCTTAAAACAATAAATAGAGTTTCTAAAGTAAATTCTACTTAATCATATTTGTCGCAGTTACACATACAGATCTACATAAATATGCTGACCGGCTGTTATCACGGCAGGCCACATTTCCCACAAGTATTTTGATTTAAATTCGTTGGTAGTATCTACCAAACATTCATTATTTTCTATAGTGGCTATTGTATCTATCTCGCATGATGTGTCACACAATGAAATTAACAGTACATTTGGTTTAATAGCATTCGGTTCAATTAATTCAGGCTTATTACGTATGGGTTTGATATTAACATTTCATTATTTTGAACAATATTATGAAAATAAGTATTTTAAATTTTAAAACATATTTGAGCATTGATTTAATTGAGGAAAAAATTACAATTTCTTCTTTTGAGCTCTTTAATGAAGAGAGTGCGTAATTTACTCTTTCTTATACGAGAATTACACTTAAGCATAAGTTTTGTTCTCTGACTTTTATAAAGATTTACATGAGTTGTTTGTCTTTGCTTTAGGAATTTACTTATTTAGGATTTGACTGCATTTATTTTTAACAGAAACAGCTTTCGTTAAGCTATCTAGGTAACTGTTACCAGGTTACACATTTGTTTTATTAATAATAACAAGAGTAAAACTTATACATTAAATTCTCACCTATCATTATTTGTGTTTCCTATAAGCGCCATATAATACATATAATACATAATATAGAATCACATAAAATACACATTAACAAATTTTGTATATGCTACAGATATTCATATTTGAAAATGAACAAATACATATTCGTTATTAATTAAACGGTATCGAATTTCAATCCCGCCAATCACTGCCAGAAACATTACCAATTCACGTAAACAACACAAAGTAAAATAACATTATTCATACAATACATGCTCGAAATACCGTTAATAACCAAACAGCACTAAATATGTTAATTTTAAATTGCGATCTATGATCTGCACAATCTACTCTATCTATATCATACCTAGATCATAATTGGATGCTGATAAGCAATACAGTGTCAAGCCACCACGGACTTCATTTGGAGAAAATGGCGTTTAAAGATGTCAAACCTATTTTTAATAAATATGTTTGAAGAAGTATATATCCACCTTTTCCTTTATTTTTTGATGAAAGATATATTAATTTAAAGCTGATTGATATATTTCATTTACTATTTAATAAAAAGTTTTTCAAAGTTTTAAGATTATTGTATATATTGCAAAATATGGAACGCACTTGAAATTCTAAACAATTAATTAAGATTTTTTTTCTGTACTTATTTAGTTTATATGACATCAAATTTATTTGAATAATGTTAAATAGATGATGCAGGATCAAAGTACATCAATACCTCCGAATTTGACTTTTTGTGGGTTGACACATTATGCTTATCAGCATCCTATTATAAAATATAACTAACAAATAGGTAAGTATCCAATCATAAGTCAACTAACATAAATGGTGACTTAGTGCCAATGACGAAAACGCTCGTCAACTAGTGCGTGGTGCACTCGGTACGCTGGAGTCACGCGCCTCGCGCGCTGCGGCTCCGCTCTCAGCACGCGCGCGACCACCGCTGCGTAAAGCTGTGTTCCACCTCGCCTGGTCGCCTGACACCCTACCCACACCGCAGGTGAGTAGAGCCTAGCTATAGCCAATAGAAAATCAAAATCGAAATGTTTTCATTCAAATAGGAATTTATATTCTCTTTTCAAACGTCAAGCAAAAGAATTTACCAGACCTGAGAAGAAACCGGGAAAGAAACTTAGCGGGACTTAGTATTTTTTGTTGATCTTGTTTTTTTTGATAGCATTATTTACAAAATCTTATAATTATTGGGATAGCCTGGAAGTGATCACCTTATTCCAATGGTAACGAGCAAGCAACAGCAAGAAGCATTTATGCTTCACTGCTAGACAAAGGCAAAAGTCCTTCTTAACCTTCTCCTTATAAGGAAAAGATTAAAACTTAATCCAATTTGAAATAATTCATTTCGTGTAGGAATTGTTTCACGAATGAAAATGCTTATACGCGCGCAAGTAATTGACATAATTTATTTATCTAGTGTTTTGAGAAAATCTGTTCTTATTTTTGTTCTTAAGTGATTTTTAGTTTGATAGTAACTGATAAAACCGTTATGTATTATAAAATACGTGTAGGAAACATATTTAAGTATCTATAGTCCAAGTACGAGATAACCGACAAGTAAATTATGAATATTTATGCAAATATGCTTTTCATATTCGATTATCATGTTAACCGTATTGTTGCTTATTACCTGGAAACAGTGGAATATTCATGTACTATATATGTATATGTAGTTATAAAACTAATAACCGGGGCATGAAGCTCGCTGTGCTATTTTAATGCGCTTTTATTGAGTTTTACTTGTTTTCTATACTTTGCCTTTGTTATGGGTGATATTGCGAAACAATATAAAACTTTCATATAATGTCAACGATACGTCTCATCCCAGTCCAATTTAACTTTTCGAATCATATGAATATGAATTTCTTATTTGCATTAATTTTATGTGACGACTAAAATCTGCTTTTTGGAGGCTCTTTTTTCACTTGAACGCAATAGAAATGACCTAACAAAAAACGTGATATTAACTCCTATTCAGGCAATAACTCCATTATTGGAGTTTTTGGATCAGCATTTGTCTTCATTGAACACATGGCTACTGCCGAGGGCTTTCATTCGAGCTCTAGCTGGCTGTTGGAGTGCTGTACTGAAGGAGGTCGCTGCTCAAGCTGACGCAGGTGGAGCAGAAAAACCAAGGGTCTACCATCACAGACTTAGAGAAGCCCTGCAATTATTAGCGGAATTCTTCCATGCTGAAGGAAAAGGTATAACAGAGGTTTAAAAATATATTATAACAAAGTTTTAAGTCTAAGATATCGGTAGATCAAATACAATTGAATGTACCTCAGAAAAGTAATTATACTTGTGTATGAACTAATTAGTTACAGTTACAAACTCAGCGAACGGGCTGACCTAATTTAAGATGTTTTCTAGATCTTAAAGCGTACAATGCATTCAAAAGAAATCTTTGAAAACTTAAGTGCTTATAGAAATTTTAATCACAGACGGCTGGCTAGTGGCGAGCTCATCAGATTTCGAACGATAATAAAAGCTAACAGGGTGCTTCCATAGTATAGAACATCACCAATTAGATCCATTTGAGATCCAAATTTTTTTCAATATAATGGTCGTCGTGTAAATCTAACTGAATTTAAGCTTGCCCTAGTATATCATTTATGTATGTGGCTACCACTATGTAACTTAATCTCTTCAACTCATCATTATCAACATTCATATTGGTATTAAAACTAATCGCATTCGCCGTAAATTATTTTTAATTTTTGGAAACCCTGCCTCTTCGTACGTAGTATTGTATACACTTTGATCGTGGACGTTAATGCTAGAGGACAGTTTGGCGTAGTGGTCACTGACTGAAGCACTAACGCTCGCGAGTTGGCAATGGCAATCCTTGCTGCACCTAAGCACTGTATTGACCATTCGGATTTTAGTCGTGGTCTAGGTGAAGTGCGGTGGTCTAGGTTGTATGTGTATCCAGACCCAACTATGGGCGATCCTAATGGGCGTCATTGAATGTGAAAAATCGGTCCAGCCATTTCAGAGATTAGCAGAAACAGTCAGACAGATAAACAAAAAAATCAAAAATTGTTTTTTTAATAAAAGTACCGAATATACCGTTACCGTATTTACCGTTTCATACACATTAGTAGAAAGCAGTTAATTTCAAAGTACAAACAGACAATTTAATTTAATTTATTTATATGATTTAATTATATTACCCTGCCCGATCGAATGTGCCCAACGCAGGGCTGCCGATGTCGGAGGTGCAGAGCGCGGAGTGGGCGCGCATGGAGCAGCGCCTGCAGTACCACCAGGCGCCCACCGAGGAGCTGCTGGAGCTGTGGCTCGCCGACCGCCTGCTGGACCAGACGCGCACGCCGCTGCCCTCGCAGTACGGCTCCATACTGATAAGGTACGACTGGAAACTGGTACGGACCCATGCTAGTAATTGGTAACTAGTACGAATCCATACTGGTGAACTGCAACAGGTAACTGGTACGGATCCATACTGATGATGTATAACTGGTACGAGTACTGGTAAAAGGCACGGATCTATACTAGTAACGGATCCATACTGGTAAGATACAGATACATCGCTTAGTATTAAAGTGACCGAATTCAAAATATGTGTAAAACGAGTTAGCTAACTTAGTAATTAAAATTTAGTTTCATATAATTCCGTGGTACATATCTAAGATTTTGAAAAAAAATATATAGCAATTTTGTCAACATTTTGTGACATTAAAGTCTATATAAATACCTAAGATTCCAAATGTAAAATGATTTTTGCGTTTTCGTCCAAAAATATTCTTATGCTAGGTGGCGTTCCACTTCAATACTAGACCTGCGTCACACTGGTAAGATACAACAGGTAACTGGTAACGTATGTTGATATAACATGGATATGAAATTATGTCGCAAAATTCTAACAGAAAGTTGAGTTCAAACTTTGCTTAAAAATTTAAACAGATGACACGTAACACTTTCATTGAGTAGTGTATTTCTTTTACAGCAGTCGTTTTAAGAATTGTTTTTACTCTAAATCAAAATGTTAAGTGCGTTTTATCGTCCACTTAGTATGTGGGTTCTATCTTCTAGTTTTCCATGAGTTTTACAATTATTCTAATTTGTATGAGGGAAGTAAAAACTCGTGTATTTATGTCATTAAAG
The DNA here is from genome assembly GCA_037950945.1 of Hypolimnas misippus. Lineage (NCBI taxonomy): Eukaryota > Metazoa > Arthropoda > Insecta > Lepidoptera > Nymphalidae > Hypolimnas > Hypolimnas misippus. The sequence goes on along the minus strand of JBBEEQ010000025.1, from coordinate 7,431,051 downwards.
TTACTTTTTTAACTTACCTAAAATGTTAATGTTAATGTCAACAATATTTCAGACTTTAACCAAGAGACGATATATAGCAACACGACATTATTTTGTTACTAACGGTGAAACTTAAGATTTTACGTAGTTATATATTATAATTTTTGGTGTTCTTTTTTCAAACATTTCATCTCAAGTTTTTTCAAGCACATCAAGTTAAAGATCAAAATTTGATATTGGTAATTTAAATTTCATACATTGTTAATATATGTAGGAATAATAAAATATATTTTGTATACAAAAGAATAACGAAACTCGAATTGCTTCCGTCAAGTTGTATTATAGCATTGAATGTAACTTCAAACTGTATGAACTGTATTTAAACTTAAACAAACTCGACTACTAAGCTGTTTCAGATCAAAGTGTTGAAGGAACTCTAATTAAATTAGAAGTAGAAATTGTGATTACGAACAATATTAACACAAGAAACAAATACCAACTTGTGCCGCCTCTCGTCAACTTACCAAAACGGTGATTTTCGGGCAATCAATGTTTAAATTACTTTTCAATATTACACAGTTTACACGGATTTTAACTTATATTGAATTGCAATTTATATTTTTTAACATTATATGTGTACTACCTGACCCTTGTGGTTTCACTCGTGTTTATGGTTACCGCTTCGCTCCTATGAGTCGTAGCGTGATGTTATATAGCCTATATCCTTCCTCAATAAATAAACTAACACAAAAATATCTTTTCAATTTGTATCACTAGTTCCTGAGATTAGCGCGTTCAAACAAATAAACAAACTTTTCAGCTTTATAATATTAGTATAGATTTGCAATTAAATATAATATCTTTATAACTAAATAGTTATCGTTTTATACTAATTATATAGGACGATACCACCAAAGTTTTTTCGATTAAAATCGGGTTTTGTTATAAAAATTTTAGTTCAGGACATTCAGTTGCAGCTGTAATTGCTTTCTGTCAAAATGGAATACTCATTTCCAAACAACCGTCTATCCCGGTGTCCGCCGAATATTGTGATTTTCTATTTTCATTTACTTTAGAAAATACTTTTTAGAACTTGTTTCGCTATAGGATGCAACTTTTATTTAACTATGATTTTTACCTAATTGACAATTTATTTCACTCTTTTTGTAATCCAAAATAAACAAATCACAAAAATAACACTTTACATTTAAACCTAATTTCTAGTAAATATCAACTTACAAATTAATAAAATTAAAATAGTATAGTCTTTATATTTTGCACAAATAAATCTCACTATCGAAGTGCAAACAGCACAACGATGTAATATTTTAAAATTGAGTAGCACTCGCTTTTTATTGATATACAATTGACGGATCATATTTTTCACATTTTACCAATTTTAACAAATATTGTACAGTTGGACATACTCTATAATTAAAATAATGAAAAGTCGAGAGTCGCAACGTCACGACGAATAGTACAAAAATAATCTACTAGTATAATGATATCAATTATTGAATGTAATTTAGAACAGTCTTAACAATAATTTTTAAGAATTTCGTAAGAAAAGGTACGCAGTAAAAAGTACACAGTAAAAAAACGACCGAACATTTATGTTCCTACATAATACAAACCTCAACCTATTTTTGTAAATGGCGTACTTTGTGTCGGGTTAGGTCAATAATATGAAGTAAAAAGACCATAGAGATCAAGATAAGTATTGTAAATACGCATTTGAGGTGTCTTATCTATTTCATCTTACTTTCGGATTGTTAACCAAATTTCAAGTTAGAGAAGATACAAAATTCGGATAATTGTCATTAAAGTTTATATTAAGACCGTTAAATTACTCTTTCTCTTTCTTTCGTCTCTCTGTCTCTTTCGAATAGCACACGTGTTGGTTGTATCCTTTTCAACGACGTGTGTCTCTGTATCTATATGTCTGTTTTTAGCGTCGTAGCTCCCTAACGGGAGGACCAAATTTAAAAGTTTTTTTTTTGTTTGAATGTCATCTAATAGAGATGGCTTATAAACTATAATTTATGCAAATCTGTTCCGACGTTTGAAAGTTATCTTTTAAAGAGCAACTTCTACTGGTCCGGACGATTTAAACTTTACTGTATTGATGATGAATGATATCAAAATAACATAGTTGCGAAAACTTGACCTGATGCTGCAGCATCATCTGAAAACAGCAGAATATACACTTCTTCACCCACTTACAGCTGAAGTGTCATATCGGATACGTTGAAATGGTCTTAATCAGTAGGCTGTCGTGGATTCCTTTTTTAATTTTCAATTTCAGATTATGTTCATGTTAAAACCATTACATTGCCCTCTCACTTCCTCATCTCTCTAACTCTTTCTAATTTCAAAAGTGTTAGTACCCTTTTTCTTGTATCTTCCATCAGCAAAACCTAAGTAAGTTTATAGATAACAACAAATATTTGAATTCTGTTAGAGTGTACTTCAACCACGACTCGCTGTGTGTGGAGGTGTTGTCGGCGCGGGACGTGATCCCGCTGGATCCGAACGGCTTGAGCGACCCCTTCGTTGTCCTCGAGCTGCTCCCAAAACGACTTTTCCCGAAAACACACGAGCAGAGCACTAACGTGCAGAAGGTATTTCGGATTATAAATTAAAATTTTGTTTTGATCTAAGTTGTGAAGATATTTTTTCCTATAGTTTTTTTACTACAAATATAATATATTTCAACTTTTTAGTTTTCTTTTTTATTTTAATAAATCTTAATAAAATATAATGAATGTTTAATTTATAAATATAGAAGCAGGACCGTGACCTAAAATTTTAATTAATATATGTAAATCGACCGGGCCATTTCTCAATTTTATATCGTTAAAACTTTTGACTCTGATCTTACAAGTATCTTATTCACTCCACGATCGCTGACTACTAACGACGGACATGGACGTCGGCGATCACTTAACAGTAGGTGTCGCGCCTGCTCATTTTCTAGCTATTATACATGAAAATAAAATGTATGATTTTCAAAAAAAAAAAACTCTTCTATCAACAGTTCATGACATTAAAGTTTAACGGTAGTATCACATGTAAAACCATTTTTGCGTTTGTGGTCAAATCTGTGTGAACTATCGAGTTTTTTGCCGGTTCTTCTCGTTAGAATCTACGTTCCGAACCGGTGGTAGCTTCATTATTGATGTTATTTTTTTTTTGTTTTTTCATATATGACGATTCAAAAGTGCTCGTGAGAGCCTACTTGAATAAAGTATTTTTTTGATTTTGATTTTCGAATTCGGACACTTCAACACTTATGCGCAGAAAACCCTGAACCCGGTGTGGGACGAGTGCTTCGAGTTCGGCGTGTCGCTGGAGGCGTGCAAGTCGCCGCAGGCGGCGCTGGCGCTGTCCGTGTGGGACCGCGACGTGCTGACGGCGGACGACTTCGCCGGCGAGGCGTTCGTGCCGCTCGCGCGCGTGCCCGGCGTCAACTGCCACGCGCCGCCCGACCCGCTGCGCCCCGTCGAGCTGCCGCTCATGCAGCTGCACGACCGCGGTGAGTCACACGCTACTGACCTCCCTACCTACTACCCTACTACTACCCTACCTTTGTTCCCGCAGGGGATGTCTTTGAAAAGATACCGATTCCTGGGTTCAGACCGGGTTGTGTGGAGATTTATGACTATAGTCTTTTTTATTTGGTAACAATATTCCGAACGAAAATCACGAACTTTCGAACAATTTTCTTTCATCATAATTTTGCATTATAAAAAATTATTCAGTTCAATAATTCAATTGATAATTTCATATCTAACCCTTATGCGAGGCTAGAAATATACCATATTTCTGCTAAATAAGACAATTAAAGAAAAATAGACTATACTTAAACCCCTGCGCTGCCTTACTGAGCACGAAAAATGAAGAAATCGCGGGATCGCTTCCGCATACGCATCTGCAGCATCCCGTGCGACGCTTCGTTTATGGCTGGCAGAGCTCGTCTCGAAGGACAGAGTGGTCTCACCCACCCTGCGCCCCGCGCTGGGGCGTTCGGCAGTTCAAGGCCATCCCGGCTGCCGTCGTCCTCGGAGTCGTATAAATACGAATGCGCGATACCCCTAACCTCCACTGCCTCCTGGTAGTACGGGTAGTAGATGAAATGGACAAGACTAGATTACCCAGTACTGACTACTACAACCCACTACTCCGTACAAACTATTACCTCAATTTACGTATCTTAAACAGTCGTTTAAACATTTCTTTATTTTCAATTATTATATATTTCTTGTACACTAATAATAAGTGAATTATATAAATAATATCAAATTAATGTGTTTATATCAATTGATAGCAATAAATATTAATTGATAGCATTTTTAATGCAGTTTTTCAAACGATAGAAAATAATAATACTGACCAAGTAATGGTTAAAAAATTCGTGATTGGCGTTTCCGAGTGTATCTATTTACCAAATAAGTTAAGTAAAGATAAAAAGATGAAAATGAATATATTGAATATGTTTATAACAATATCATAATATAATGTTTTAAATCTTGTTTTCTCGACTTTACCATGCGCTAATTCGGACTCGCCTCGTATAACTTACATGAATCAACCTATGCTTATCACTATAACTGGATGCTGATAAGCAATAATGTGTCAACTCACAAAAGTCAAATTTTGAGATATTGATGTATTTTGATACTGCGTCACCTATTTAACATTATTAAAAAAAATTAAGGTCATTTAAACTAAAAAAATACGGAAAAAAGTTTCCTAATTAATTGTTTCGAATTTCAAGTGCGTTCCATATTTTCCAATTTATACAATAAACTCAAATATTTGAAAAACTTTTTATTAAATAATATATTAAATATATCAATCTTCTTCTAATTCCTAAATTCATTTATCAAAAAAGAAAAGAAAAGATGGCTATATACTTCTTCAAACATATTTGTTAAGAATAGGTTTCACATCTTTAGACGCCCTTTTCTCAAAATGAAGTCCGTGTGGCTTAACACAGTATTGCATATCAGCATCCAACTATAGTATTATCTCAAGACTACTTGTACGTGAATATCCTTTCAACCGTACTTACATGAAAGGTGAATTTAGGAATAGTACAGTGAGTACTCGTTTTTGATGTGAATCATATAATTTGCACCTGACTGAAAGTATTGAGCTGTTTAATTTATATATATGGATTAAATAATTTTCATTTATAGTGAAATAAAAAAATAATTAATTTGAGGGGTAAAATTAATAATAAAAATATGATTAATATTAAAATAAAAATAGGGGTTTGAAAATTTTTAATAGAAAAATTTTATATTTTTATTGTTAAATATTACTGTAAAGAAATTTATAAATAGATTAAATAATTAAATAAAAAAGGAAAATTAATTTATTTTATATTGTGTATCATAGTTTATTAAATATTAATTATTTATTTATTTAACTCGAACTTAAACGAGCTAATTATTTAAAAAAGTTAATGTTGTATATATTTTTAATCATTAATAGTAAATTAAATATACATTATAATAAATATATTCTTTAAAATAAAGATACAATCTTGCACATTTGCCGAGCGTTCCGCATCGGTTATCATTTTCTCTACAATCGACGTTTTCTTTTCACAAGATATCACAAGATGGTCTTTCAAAACCACCGCAAACATCGGTTTTTATAAAATTCAACGTCTCAGCGGCTGAGTTGTATTCCGTGTGAAGGTATTTGCCGCCGGTCCTTTGTCGGGATCTTACAGGTCACTTGGGACACTGGGGAAGGGCGGGTCGCTCTGTTATGATATCGAGATTGTGTCGTCGAATAACTTTTGGATCAACTTGAAAACTATTATAAATGAATTTTTATTTATCATCCAAAAGTAATATTTAATGTTTGATCGATTAATATTACAGAAAAATGTCAAAATGAACATGATATATTTTATAAAATGCCTTTTATATTTTAATCTAGCTACCCCTTGTGGTTTCACTTGCGTTTATTGTTACTGTTTTGCTCCCATGAGTCGTAGGCCGTAGCGTTATGTAACATAGCCTTTTAACCATCCTCAGCAAAATATTTATTTCAAATAGGATAAGTAGTTTAAGTGATTACCATCTACACAAACATTACAAACATACAAACTTATAAACAATATTTAGCTCCACAAAATATTCGTATAGATGAGTTAAGAATTAATGTTAATTATATAAAAATGATCAAATGAAAATAATATTACGTTCGGTTTTGACGTATAACTGAATTGTATTAAAAAAATAATAAGAAAAAAAGGATCGGCTACACGCAACGATATTTTAGCACAATCCGTTTTCCGGACACGTTGCTGGTAAAATACAAAATTCCGTATATTGATTGTACGAAAAAAGCGTGTACAATTTCCCTCGATGTGTCCATAGAACCGCGGAGACCGAAAACTGTAGAATCATTCTTTTGCAATACACCGATTACACACGTAACTTGTATTTTTTTCCCATGAATAAATTATTCATCCTTGAAAAATCGCACGAATAATATTTATTGTGTAAACAGGCCTTAAAATAATTTTATTTTCACCATGAGTTGATATGATAAACGCAAATCGTCTCCTGAATAAGAATAACGAAAACACCTTTTGTTCCGCCATATTGTCACATACGCGTTTACATAAACGGGATGATACCTCAAAATATTCTCTTATTTTGAAGAATTCTCTATTTTCCCTTTATTTATTAAAATAGTATAATTTCATGTGGTATGTTTAATCTCTCTTATTTTCAACCGAATATATTAATATTCCATGCTTTAAAACACAAACATCATTCAGACATATAAAATCGAGAAAAATAATAAAACTTAACTTCACATTTTTAAAAACGTGCTTCATCGGGCTTTTTAGCTTATACCCCTCGTGATGTACTCAGTTTTTGTGTTGTTTCATTTAATCCTCAAAACTCGCCGTAATCCGAAAAAATTATGGTTGTATTCGGATTACTGTATTCTACAAATTGTATATTTGTATTTAGAAAACTCTATTCTACAACTTGTTGAAATTGAATAATCATAATAATTCAGTTCAAGTCATTTAGTTGTGCCAATCATAAAAATATCTTAATATACACACTTGACAAGCAGACAGATAGAAAAAAAATATAATTCCGTCGTTGCGTCCTGCTTTTTTCTCAAAGCAAAACAATAATAAAAAAGATTTTTCATCATAAGGAAGGAAGATATTTTCTTTTCAGTAATTTCTAACTGCGAAAACTTTTAATAGATACCTAGTAAGCGAGTCGATAGAATAGTAAACTTGATCCATAAATGTTTTATCAATATATCGTTCAACTAGAAAGTGTTCAATGGCATTTAAAAGGACGCCAATAGTTACATAACTTTCCTAAGTAACTTAAGAAGCGGACGTTACTTCCACTACTTTGGCCCTGTAACTCGACATTTATAAAAGTTTGTAATAGAAAGCTTTTAGTACGCTGAACTAGAAAAGCACTAATGTTTCATGGAAATTACTTTACTAAATACTATTATCGATTTAAATTCGATAACGTTCATCAGTATTCACTCAGCTGTATCAGCGCTTGTATAGTACACTACTCTCTGTTTTATGCATCGTTTCTATTAAGTTTGTTCTCTAAGATTGATTCAAACAATTCATCTATACTAATATTTTACAATTCATATTTAATATAACGGGTCTTATCACGATAACTAATGGTACTAATAGTCAGCTCGTGACCACGACGAATGCAACTTCGTCGAAACGTCGGACAAGAAAAAGCTATTACTACCATTAGTTATCGCGATAAGACCCGTTATATTAAATAGGAATAGTATAAATCGCGAAAGTTTAAAATATATAATATTTTACTATTTTAGAGGTAAAATGTACTTATAAGTTTGTATGTAATCTCTTAAACTACAGATCTCATTTTAATAAATCATTTTGCGTTGGTAAGCCCGTTTATTAAGGAAGGTTATATGTGTTAGATCACGCTACGACTCATATGAGCGAAGCCGTAAAGATAAATGTGTATAAAACTATGTAGTGTAAGTAGTGAAATTGTACAGAATGATTTTTAATATGTAATGAAAAGTGTTACTATTAAAAGCAGGGGCATAACTATAGGGTGAGAGGGCTGGCAAAAAGCCACGGACCCCGAACTCAAGAGGCTCCGGCCTAAAATAATTTTATTAACAAATAGCTAATAATTAAAATTTAAGTGTTATTTCATTAAACATTTGTATAATGTTTGTGCTCTTGAAAATAAAACATATCAGATATTTAAATAAAATACACACAATATTATTAATAGTTATGGGTACATTTTAAGTGGTTCATTAAAATTAAGTTACGACTTTTATTTGAGGCCCCATACAAAGAAGTTGCCACGGGCTTCTGATTAAAAGCATATTTTTTTACAAAATGATTATAATATTAAATTCATACATTAGTTAAACCGGTTACACATATATATACGGTACATTAGTTATCGGTTTATAAAGCAACGGTTGCATGTTCGCAGGCCATCCCATTCTGCAGATCTTGGAATCACGGACGACGGACAAGCTGGCGATTGATTTCGTCAAGAAACAGAGATTACGTTTTGCCCAATAAAAAAATTATATCGAGCCTTATTTGTGACTTCTTTTACGTTCTAACGTTTCTTTACTTCTAAGCACACGTCCATTTTTAATATCGACAATATATAAATTATATACTTTAACCAAAAAAAAAAAGATTTCGATATGTATACTTCAAAGCAAAATATTTAGTTTTTACATGAATATTTGGATTATTAATGTTTAAAAAAAAATGTTTGTTAGGATGCGATGACATCAGTATTAATGATAATTATACTACAAAGACTGTGCTGCTCTTCTATTCGCGAGAGAATATTGCGTAAACTATCAGATCGTCTTTACCTACGTGTAGCTGCACCTTGGAGCTTATGTCCCTAGTTGTTAGACTCTAGTAGAAATTCCCGACCAAATACTTTAAGACTCGTTGTTGACTATTATTTTTTATCTATAGTTATATATTTCGGCTAGAAACACTAATAAAAATATTATCTTTTAATCGATTAGAGATTTTTTTATAATATACAGTACAATTTCCTTTTTATGCTATTTTACTTTATAAAAGCAATATTATAGTTCATTATTGTAACACTTAGATCTCTTTTAGTTTTTATATGAATTATCTAATATATTTCTCACCAGATCCGGGAGTTTTATCTTAAAATCGTATCTAAAATATCAATTGGCAAACTTTTCTAAAATGGTTGCATATAGGGTTGCCAGATGGATCAACAAACGTCTCGTGTTAATGGATTAATAATTGTTTTTAATGTTTGTAGTCTTGGCGGGTTTTATCATTTTATATATCTCGATTGCAACACGTAATACTGTGGTATAAAACAAAAGTATAAATTTATTTCAGGAAACAATAAATTTTACCATTTTCAATTAAATTTTCTTGACAACTAACCTTAACTTAATGTTGATTTGATTGTATTTGAGTTGATTGTATATATATGAATTTATATTGTCTTATATAAATTCTTTAATTATCTGTAAAATAAATAGGTAACACATTATAACATAGCAAAAATTGAAAAAAGACACGTTAACAAAATTGAATGTAATAAAGAACAATGATTATGTTTCGTGAACCTCCAACTGGCAACCCTAGCAACTCTACCTTCGTGCCGCAATATCAAAGCTTTAAACCGAGCTTTCTCCTCACCAATACTTATCATATATGTGTATCATATACTATACCTTGTCTGTGACGACTGATTTTCATCGTTAGTTTTAATTAATATTATGAATATAAATTATGAAAATTTAAAAATTTTATAAATGTACGTGAGAAAGATCACTGTGTATACAAGTTTATTATTATAGATGGAGATGTATTGATGTTTATTATGTAGCGAATAAATATTTATAAAATTATATCATATTATTATTAATAAACTATATAAATGTGTATTAAATTTACGGTGGCTTGGATTTACGCGAGGAACAGATGATTTCGTTTGTTATATCATATATTATAGATGGAAATATTTTATTACATTATTCAGATTTATTCAAATTAATGTTTATTGAAGTCGTTATACAATGTATATTTTACAATAAAACAATAAAACTAGGCCTCATTCAGCGCAAATAATTTAATTAACTAGATTGTATTTGATACGGGATTCCTTTATCAGTACGAAACTTTAATTACAATTATTTACATTGAGATATTTTATAAAACAATAAAATATGTAAAATAGTAACACCGATAAAAAATATATTTAATTTGTATGAATGAGGGCTAATTTGAATACATAAAAGAAAAAAATATAATGTAAAACATTACAATTACTTGAAGTATAAAAAAAATCAATGTAAACCGAAGGGAATCCAAGATATGAAAAGTGTTTTATCTTTACTGTATTGCGTAAAAAAACGCATTTAGCTTTTTGATACTCGTGTGAATTTTTCGGCAATGCATTTTTAATAGATTTTAAACGTAGATGTTATATTGGCTTATCCCGTGTAACTGAAACCGAAGTCATATCCACCAGGCAACTGAACGTATCCTTAAGCTTTCTTATAAATATGTACCTCCTATGTATATAAGCAGAGTTTACATTACGAAACTTATATAGTGATCAATTTAATTTCATAACATTTGCAGTCCTGGTATAACATTCATATTTAATATAACGGGTCTTATCGCGATAACTAATGGTAGTAAGACGAAGTTACATTCGTCGTGGTCACGAGCTGACTGACTGTCGAAACGTCGGGCAATAAAAAGGTATTACTACCATTAGTTATCGCAATAAGACCCGTTATATTAAATATGAATAGTATAAATCGCGAAAGTTTAAAATGTATAACTGGTATAACATGTTTTGTTGTAATAATAGTGTTGTGAAATAAACAGTATCGATAACATCTTGGCGCTAACGATATTGAAGTTTTTATTTCATCTGGCAATACTTTCGCAACACTAGTTTCATGTCGTGATTACACTGTGAAATAACTTGTATGACAAGAGTTAAATATTTGATCGAAATATTGTAAACCTTTTCGTGTCGTGAAATTATATGCATGCATTGTAAAACTTAATTATCACACGTAAATTGTCGGTAAAATGTGCGTTATGAATTTAATTACGTTTCACTAATTTCGTAATGTAACTTCGGCTTTATTATATGTACATCAGCAAAACCTGTCAAAATTAGAACAAGACCATTCCAAAACGTCAATTACTTAAATTAGGCTATACAATTATAAAATGTTTTACATGCATTTAAAATATATAATATATATTTTTGAACGTTTTGCAACTTAATTTTTTACTGCTTACAATTTACGAAATCTATTACTGCTTTACAGAACAGACTTATATACAATACCTACATTAAATTCTATCTGAATAAACTCTATTAAAAATATCAAAATTTATTTTGCGAGTATTAAATTACGAATGTGTAATGTTCTTTTATTTTTAATAGATACGAATATATGTATTTAATATAATATAGGATATCCATTCACTTTGAATCTACAAGCAAACAATACTCAAATCTACATGTGAATTATAGACATCGGTGTCCGTTTAGTAAGTTTTCCTGCATGCGATTTGTGAATATTATCACTCTAATTAATAGTAAATTTTAACGAGTGTCCCTTTAGAGCCATGCTGTAGTATTTCAACGATGTGTCTGTATTATTTGTTAAAAAATATTGATGTATATTGCAATCGTTACGTACATGTTCCTAGCTTTAAATTCTATAGATTAAAAACTATTCTTTGTTTGCTGTGGCCAATAAATAAAAGAACAATAAAATACATATAAATGTGAAATCGTTGTTTTCTTTTCGATCCCCTAAAACCTTAAAAATAATCTTGAAATAGAAATATTTAACAACATAAAATATGTTAAAGGATGAAAAAATATAGATTCTTTTTTTACATATTCCTATAAAATTCAGTAATATAAAGCAACTTTTATCATGTATTGTTAGAATATAAGAACGTCTATAAAGTAGCAATGGTGCGAATAAAATGTAAATAAAAAAAAGAAAGCAATAAAATTGTACTTTGTAAGTACCTTCACTTTACTACTGAACGTATTTTATGATTGTTTTCCCTAACGAGACGATTTAGAGAATATCAAAGCGTCTGGAGCAATTCTCCTTGAAAGATTTTCCCTTATTTCATCGGCTCATTGGTTATTAAATCACGATGCTTCATTCTTTCGTAGCAGGCCGGCAGAGGAGAAAAATCGTGACTTTAATTAAATATACTACTGGCATCGAAATTACATTGAAATGTATTATTTAAATTGTACTAATTGTATGAAGAATAATTTGCGTCATTATATTAATTAGCTGTGCTTCGGGCTTTCAACCTCATTAAGATGAGGAATTGTTTTATATAATGTTTACCTTCCATACTTGAATCTGGTATTGTTCACTATTTCAATGGTTTCAATTAGTATTTTCACGTAACCCTCTATTTATTTACCTTTTATTTATTTATTAAAAAAATAAAACTTAAATTAACGCATATAGTTTCATTTCATTCAGTTAATTTTAAATTACAAACAGACACTTCAATTTTATTTATTTGTATAGATTATGCAAAATTATATTTATTTCAGTATAGAAATATAAAGATAAATTGCACATGCACAAGCACATGCTTAATACATCTAATTATTATCATTTACACATATAATAATTTTTAAATAATTAAACAGATAGTATTAGTAAAAAAGTAATATTGAGAAAAAAGTAATCTTTTTCAGCTTACATAACTAAACGCTATTTGTACACAGTTTATTGAGCTAGTTTGGTAATTACCAAAGTTCAATTATAAATTTCAATTTGGTCGTTGCAGTTATAGGAGCGTTAAAGAGAAATATAATTTAAATTGCATAAAGCAAACAACATACAACAAGTAAAGTAATTCAACATGTCAGCAAGGCAAATATTAATAAATAAATTTTCAAATAACTAACTAATTATTATCGGAGTAAAATAAGCAGACCCGGGACCCAAAAAACGCTAAAAATTGCTGGTGAATAAAAAACTGATGAATTTTTAAAAGTAAAAGTTTAATAAAAAATATTTGATTCTTATACTATTTATTTGATGTTTCTAAAAACTTGAATAATGTATTTATTTTAATTTTTATGTTATATTTTTTTTTAATTTGACATTAAGACACCGTTAAATATATGTATTAATCTTAAAAAATCCGTTCGCACAGTTTGTACAAATAGTAGTATTATGTGGTGGCAAAGATCAATAGTTCTTTTTTATAAAACCAAGTTTAAGTAAATGAACAACAATCAATTTAAATTTACACCCAGTAAACCTCTCTACCTTTTCAAAGCTCGTGAGCTTCAATCTAAATTGCGCATCTAGCGAGGGCTTTGTGGCAAACTAAATCACTAATGAAGTGTCGGTGCAACCTCTCTGCTCTACGTGCGTGAGATTTAGACCCCGGCGACCGCAGAGTATATAGGGGTATTATAACGTGAAAGCGTAACACGTTTAGGGAGTTGATCTGTTTTTTTTTTATTTAAATAAGACGGAAAAAGATATATTTTCCATACCAAAAGGTATAGAATATATCAAATATTTATTTGTCAATCGTTTATAATAATTGGTAAAATAAGTTTTTTTTTCAAATAAAAGGACGACCGACAAAACGAAATAAAGATTTTGTTTACTTGAATAAATTAGTTTTTTTAAACATATAGCTAGTAAAAGAGCAGGCGCGATACTTAATTTTAAGTGATCACCGCTGCCAATAGACATCTTCAGCATCAGAAGATCTAATCCGTTACCAGCTTATAAAGGAATAAGGGATAGGAAAGGGAAAAGAGAAAGGAATGAGGGAGAGAGTTAGGTTTGTGGTTCTTTAACTCATCGTACGAAACTCAGATATATTAGCTACTTCACGCCGACTGTAAGACTAAGATACTGCCCAGATCAAGCTAAACCAAATACGAGCTGTAGTCAATGGGCTACGGGTTCTACCTCAACGAAGTTATTCCAGTTATTATGATTTTAAAATGAAACTACTAAATCAATTTTGATTCCCTAAGGAATTGAGAAAGTTTTTTGAAAAACAGTCAATAAAGTAGCAATTTAATAACCTAACTGTATTATTTGCATCTGTTACGTTACGTCTGTTATTAATTGAATAACCATTTCAATTAACAAATAAACAATATAATTATATTGCATAACTAAATGAAATCTTAAGAAATTAATCCTCTAAAAAAATATAAAATGAAATCTGTGCGTACCTTTCAAGTAAATAGTATTACTCTGTCGTATGATCCATGGAGATTTTAACGGAAGATATTTCTATTTCAAGATTTAACTTTTCATAGTACATCTACTCGTTCTTAAAATATTTTATTTTAAAAAATATGACGTAACTCTCTTACCTTAGAAATCTCGTGTGAATAAATATACTTTATAGGAGGTTCTCAAATCGTAGTGTATGTATATTTTTAAATTTTCATTATGATAGATGATTTCTGATGTTTGCTAAACCAAAACAAATCGATAGCGATAACTCCGCGTAATTAGCCTACAATTTTACTAAATGATACCCTGCCTGTTTTTATCATAATTGATAATATTAATTTCTAGGAAAAAATATTCTACAATAGAGCCGTCAAATGTGTCTATCCACCTTAATAAATAGTAGTATATTAAATGGTGCAAAAATATTTAATAGGTGAACGCTTAAAACATATTATAAAATATTTCTAACCTTTTAATGAAACTTCGTTTATATTTCGATAGCTTCTATTCACGAATCCAAATGTGTGCACTTTCCTTAATTCTTTTCAGTTGTAGGAATTTTGTATATTTATATAAATATTGCTCATGTCTTTCTATTTGTTGTGAGTAATTTGTTACATTAAAAACTTTACATTTTTTATTATTTTATAATGTAAGCGGTAATGTTAAGTCATCACCGCTTCCCACAGATATTTGCAGCACCGGAGCAGCAACAAAATAATGATGGACGACGTGGAATAGAAGGTATGAGGTTAGGGTTCCTTATCCACCGTTCGAGACGCAACTATATTAGCAGCTACACGTTGATTTTTTGTGAGAGCGTGGTACTGCCTCGGTCAAGCCAGCCCTTATACGAGCTTTCGGCTTCGCCTACAGGCGCCACAGCTAGGCTTCACTGTAAAAAACTATGAAACAAAAACAAACTTTGTAACAAATATACTCATAGTGTTTTATAATCGAAAACTTTTTGTAATAATGAAAATAAATAACTTTACAAAAGAAGTACATTAAAAATCGATACGTAGAACTAACTTTTTTAAAGATATAAACAAAAAGCGACGTTACCTTTTACAATGTGAAAAGAAATAAGTAAAAAGTTAACTTATTTACAGTGTATTACGCGAAAAATATAAGACTACATCTTTGATATCCAACATCACCTGATAACGATTTACCTTACGAAATATGTGGCTGTCAAATATAAAGACATTGCCAGTAACTTCTTTCAGATGTAAAGCAATGACAAACAACTTATTTAAATCTTTATGAAAGTCTGAGAGCAAAATTTCTAAGTGTAATTCTCGCCTGAAACTAAAATGAAGCCGTAAGTCTGGTGAAAATATATTATTTATAGTCTGTTGACATTTGACATACACGCCGAGGTACGCGCTTCATCGCAATGTTGAAGACTATATATCCTGAATTCTAAATAGCTTTTAGCGATGTTCTATTCTAAAAGATATCTAGAGAATATTTTAGTTAGCTAGCTACCATATTACCTGTGTATAAATAAAGTCAATTTATCGAACAGAAAACGAATATTTTAAAGCATTTAAAACTGTATTAATAAATTAAATTATAAAATTTATGCTTCTAGAGTTTTAATTTATAAACTATAAATTTAAGTTTTAAAGCGTAATTTAGACAATCAAGGCAAATTTTTAATTAATTGGAGGTCAAATTACAATAAAAGTATTAAATTTTTAACGAATCTTATTTTTTTAATTCAAAAGCAGGTTAACTTCGCTCAATTTATCAGTTTATGTAATCGTAATTTCTAGAATATTTTTATTGTTTGCTACAACTACTAAGATTATAAATTGACATAAATATTAAATTAAAATAAATATCTTTAAGTCTTAAGACCAAAACCTTTCTTCGTTAGCCAATATTAATACAGTAAAGATCATTATTGTGGAGCTCTTTTTAATTACATATATTTGCTGTTCAATCAACCCTAGAAATCAATAGAAATATTCTTTACTTTCCCAACAACAGATTTTCATGAATAAAAGTCAAGTCTTATAAATAAACCTTTCGATTTTATATGATGGATCTACAAAAATTAATTTTCATTCCTTTTTTTGATGTAATGGGGATTTTCCGTCCATTACTAATGCCTTGTCCAATACAAGGGTTGTTACGATAAGAATTATGAAATAATGGATATGACAGATTAACATGACAGTCCGTAAACGGAATGGATGGAGAAAAATGTAAAGAATACAATACAGTTTTTTAGTAAAGTAATCGTTTTAGTGCCATTTTGCCACGATTAGTCTACTTTTTAATTTATTTAGAAGGAATTAGTTTAACTACTGTTCTTTCATCAGCGTACACAATGCTGTTGTCACTATCGAATGCTAGCCCGTAACCATCATTCATCGTCAAAATTTTAAAAAGCTGCTCATTGTCTTGATCTATTAAATAAATTCCATTTTTGGCAATCAAATAAGGTTTGCCTTCCGAGTCTGTTGTGATACCGCGAATATTTTGCACACTATCACTAAATCGTGTTGGTGCTTTAGCTTTTTTATGCATATAAAAAAGACCACTGGGGTTTGCAAGGATAATATTATCGTTTGCGTCTATAGCAAAATGATGTATTCCGTATTCTTCAACGTTGGAGACAATAGATTTTTTGCCATTTTTTAAAACATACAAATCAAGATTGGTAGTTTCAACAAAATATAAGTAATCTTTGAAATGCATGTCGAACACATCAATACCATTTACAACGGCCGGTCTGTCTACATCTCGGGTTTGATAGTTATACCGGTATATTCCGTCACTGCCACCAAGGTACACTGTGCCAGTGTTTTGGTCAATGGCACTAGCAAATCCATTTCGTATATTGGGAACAATGTGTACCATTTTAGAATTTAAATCCAGAACAACAATTTGAAAACTTTGATCGGAAAATTCATCAGAATTTATACAAAAAAATAATTTATTATTCTTTCTGTCGAGAGAAAATTTATACGGAATATTTACATCAGCTAAAATAATTTGTTTTCTATGTGGTCTTCCTTTCACCAACACACGTGGTATTTTATCGTTTTTAGACATAGAGATCTTGTTTACTAATTAACTGCAAAGGAATTTCATAATAAAAATTACTAGATTTTTTTTTTATTATTTTATGATAATTTTGACATGATGTTTACGTGAAACGACTGCCGTTAGACGTCAAAGTGAAATAAATATCTAGTCACCTAAATAAAAAGAGATCATATTCTAAAAAACGTCTGTTTAAAGTTTTTTGTTTATTACAATTCGCACCCTTACAGTTAAATACAGAAGGAGAGAAGAATAACAGTATATATTTTTTAATTATACATAGAAATACATTGAATCAATTAAAATTACCTACACTATCATGTATTTGACAAACCACGCATAAATTTTGTTAATTGTTAAAGTCTGTAGTCAAATTGAGAATAGATTATCTGTGGTCAATTTGGAAATCAGTTGAAAATTTAATGAACTACAGTTGAATTCCGACCGCTAGGAAAATTTAGTTATAAAAAGTAACAAGTCAAATCTCCTTCTCACTAATAGAGCAATCATAAATCTTAAATACTTCTTACTAGTTACTACTATTTTAAATATAATAGTTCGTGAGAATGGATGGTTGTTCCTCTTACACGGAAAACTACTGAACAGATTTTGATGAAACTTTACAATAATTTAGCTTTGATAGAAAGTAGGCTACTTCTTATTCTAATGTAGAACATACAAAACGGGCGAAGCTACGATCGGAGACTAGTCTGCTACACAGATAAAAAAAAATTTAATACAATATCCATATCCAATTTGACTACGATATGATATATCAATTAACCAATTATTATTTACTAGCTGTCCCTTGCGGTTTCAGTCGCGTTTATTGTTACTGCTTTCTCTTCTATGAGTCCTAGGATGATGTAATATAGCCTATAGCCTTCCTCAATGAATAAACTATCTAACACAAAAATATTTTTTCATTTCGAACCAGTAGTTTCTGAGATTAGCGCGTTCAAACAAACAAACTCTTCAGCTTTACAATATTAGTATAAATGTGACATCGCAAATAGCAAAAGTTGGTTTATTGCACAACAACGTTTTTCAAACGGCCCTTAAAATCATTCAGGTGGTAAATGATGGGATGCGTTTCGTACAATTTAAAATAAACCAATTCTGGTGGTCTGGATTGATACTTACTTTTTAGTAGCTACAATAAACCGAATTTAATTTCTCGGTTTTAATAACTTACACGATATTATAATATTTTCTGTAATGTATATTTAAAACTTGGAATTGTGAGTCGTAGGTAACACTTGTGTGGTACATATAACAGAGAATACCCATAATATATCTTTTTTTTAATATAAAAAGAGCAAATGGATATCTTGTAACATTAGATAAGTTGCTGATTCTTTGACCGGTCATTAGAAAAAATATATTCAACACTAGACACCTAAATTATAGGGAAAATCTAAATGCAAACGACAAAATTACTTTCAGTTTAACTAGAAAAATTTTCTTAAAAAGCTTTTGATTTTTTCATTCAAAAATAAAAATCCTTAAGAATTATGTTATTATTAAGCGGAGCAACCTTTCATGAAAGGCTATCGGGAAGTTGTGAGCGAGAATAAATTAATGAAAAGAAATGCGGGTCGATTCAGCTGACTCGCATTTTGATTTTACTAGAAGAATTTTTTACGGAAAATTAACATTTAATGCTTTGTCTTCACAACTCTATTACACGGGCAATTGTAATGATATTATTGCTTATATTTTTATTCCTCCTATATAAAATAGGACCGGTGTAAAGTAGCTAAAACAGCTGGGTTTCGAGCAAACAGGCGTAGACGTTCTGAAGTGATGCTCGTACAGGCATTATAATTTTTTTATTTATATTTATACACTATTAACACGTTTGTGACCATGGGTTATTTATTACGTCGTTCGTTGGTATCTTTGTGTAAATAGAAAAAAAAAACAATAATGTGTCAGAACTTTTTATGAGAATATGTATTTTATAAAAAAAAAATTTCAATTTATAAAATCCATTATTCGCATTAATTCAATCACTTTATCATGTAGTGTTTTCACGGCAATGCCTAATAGAAAGTCTCCATGACTAAAAGTCGCTTGTGGGAGTCTAAATTTTTCCTAAGCTTTGTATAATCTGTCGATGTCAGCAACATCGGCCAGTGGATCTCCATCAACGTAATTTAATGTAAGCACTGGTGCAGTAATTTGGGAGAGGTTATATCTAGGGGGTAACGTAGTGCTATATTTTGCAATATTTTGGAAAATACCAAAATCATACCTTCAAAAATCTTTATCTGTTATACTTTTTCCATAGTGAACTGTTATTTTGATCTCTGGGGTTCTAGTCACAAGTTTACTTGTAATTAGGAATATATGTATTTGTAAGAGTGAAGACGAGTGATCTATCCTAGGGAGAGGGAAGGTACGTACTGCCGATATATAATAATAACTAACAAATCAACGAGGTACCATAGACTAAATACAGTATTATTAACTTTTATGATATATTCCTAACATGAACGACCTGTCTCACCGCTGCTCCCGCAGGTGCATGACCAAGTATCACTGGCAACATGGTCTGTAAAAATATATTCTTTTATATAACACACGACGAAAATACTACTTACTTTAACTTCTCTAGTGGATTCTTCGCATTTTCTTACTTCGGATAGTCAGTCATAAATCACAAATCTAAAAACGGTTGATAAACCGAAATAACATAATTAAATATAATATCATTAAGGTAACTTCAAATTAGAAAATTAAGTATTGTAATAGTAGTAGTACATCTTCCTTCCTTTATCCCGTCCCTTACATCTTGTTCTTCTTTTTCTCAATCATTCGGGGTTTATCTGGTGCTGCAAAACATATACGATGTGATCAATTAACATCAGGTGAGCCACTTGCTTGTATGCTGGTCATTTATAATACATATTGCATTATGTCGATTTCCATTTCTTTCAGTTATTTTAAATATACGACTACTACAGACAGGCTGAAAGGCCGATACATTAGAACATAAAACTTGACCTAAGAGTGTATAAATCTATTGGGCAAGATTTTCCCAATGCCTAACAAAGAAGCCAGTGCCTAAAAATTATATATTCTTTAAAAGTCGTTGATTGTCTAAAACTCAAAGGAATATAAAAATATGAACGAATATGACGGCAATATCCCTCACGTGAGGTGCTACTAATCCAAATAAAAGTGTCCTATAGTGCTCCATATACGCCACCGGTGCCAAAACTTGCATGGAAATATTTTTTGCATGATATTCGGGTCGCAGTGAACCCATCATCACAAGGAATGAAGTTGTGCCTTGGGAGAAGCTAATATAATGCAATGCTGATCTTCCTGTATATTGAAAAGCGTAGTCGCTAACTCCTGGTAGTCTTTGTTGAAAATATCAACCCAAGAGAAATTCCAAAATAAGTCACTGGGAACATCAGGGTTTGATGTGTATGTCTGCGTTAGAAATAGTTTTCACGAGAGTTATCTGCCCAGACATCATAACCTTCTTCAGCTTAGACGTAATCTTAAATATGTACGAAGTATTATAATTCAAATAAAACTGGTGGTCAATCACTTATTGTTACTTATGCGTGGATTATTCTTGTAAACTAAAGTATATCAAATAGGTATAATAATAAATCAAGTCGAGATCCAGGTCCCATTACAATGTTATCGGCAGAAGACAATAACAAACTATGCATAATGAACACAACTGGTTCATTTCCTGAAATGCTATGAAAATCGCGTCCATGGGGAATTCACTGCAATTCCAATACATCATAAGTTGTCACAAAGTGTTCCTCAAAAGTATAGTTATAATTTTTTACTAAATCAACCTAAAAATAATGAAATTTCTGAAAAAGTTTTTACATTTTGAATGATTCGAATATTAGAATAAGACCACAATTATATTTTATAACTATAGTCATAAAATATCATTCTTAGACCACAATAAGTTTTGTATAGTAAACTTTACAATGTTTATAAAGTTATTTTTTGCAGCTAACCTAATCAAGGCTTGCATCTTCCGTAATATCATTTGAGATCCGCACTTCAAATGCATTATTTCCAACCAACTTCTCGACGTAGCTGGCATGAGGTGATCGAGCATTTGTAACAAGTACCGCACAACTTAAAAACACTGTTATTACCAACATCTTTTTTCATTTAAAAGAAAATATAAATAAACATTATACTAACATTTATCTTCTATTCACACGTAAAAATTTAACATAATTTTGTTATATGCTTCTAAAAAAGATTATTCGTGAGGATTATATTATGAATACAAACCCAACATATTTTTCATGTTATTGGTTTGTCTGTCTGAACACAAATGGCTCGAAACTTATTGGATTGATTTTAATAGGTCTAATATATATCGAAGATCTGAGTCTTCGTATTATTCTGTTTATTTCGGAATATGAATGATCAAAACATTGTATTTTTATATTCATCAGCAACGTTTGAATATTATGGAGGAAGTCGCAGGAATGGACAACATTCCAAATAAATAAAGCTTTTTATCAGATATACTTATATAATTAGCCAGCTGCAAAGATAACTGTGGTGTGATGAGGCATTAAGATAATATATAACATTATTAATTTAATAATATGACGTATCTACATTTATTAAAAATCTATGTTTGTATATTTGTCCTCTATGTGTTCCGAAACTGTTGATCGGGTTGTTATAAAACTTTAGTAGGAGGGCGCCCTCGAGGGTTCCTGGCCCAAAATATCTATATACTTAAAGGGTTAATACATCGCACGGCGGGTACAGCTAGTTTTAAATTAATTATAACATAACGACTTCGTTCACAGGACAAAAAGTAAGGATATTTTGGCCTTTGAACTTTCCTTTTGTAGTTCTGAACAAAATCCTAAAAGCCCCCATCGAATCAAGTTTCACTAAAAATTACTTGGGGTCAAAGTTACCACAAACAACGGCTTTTCGCAAATACATACATATGTCTCTTATTACTGTTTTTAAATGCAAATTGATCAACTAACTGATGTAAGCACTCAGAACTGGTACACAAATTATTTACATTTTAACGCCTAAATAGCAGAATCAATGTCAATGAATTTTGATATAGATATAAATTAGATCTTGAGAAAAGGCATAAGCTCTTTTTGTTACGAAAATAAAATGTGAAGAGAGTGAAATAGGGAATGAATGTTTCTACGCAGACGAAAGACTAGTTAGTGAATCATAATTTTGGAAAGGAACTGCAAATCAAGAATGAAAGATGTGTTGTCTATAGGTTTCCACGAAACGAAATAATTTTAAAAACTTATGAATAACTTTTATCTGCTTTACAATGAAAATAATTCTAAAAAAATACTTTAGTGTTACTAAATAAAATAAAACCTATTTCATTATAAATAAAAAAAATCTAAAAATTCTTGATTCTAAGTCTCTTAAATAGTATGCGTGTCTTTAATAACAAAACATTAAAAAATATTCAGCAGCGGTATGAACTCCGTTTGATGTGTTTTGCCCTATTTTCAAAATTAAACGAAAAACAATAGAATCATAAACAGGAAAAAATTAAAAAATTTTAAATTATTTGCAAAATCAAGTAAAAATTAAATTTAGCATAACGTGTATGCATTATTTATATTATTATATTACGTACTCGTATGTATCAAGGATACAGAAAAAAGCATAGGGTACTTTTCATGCAAGAAAAATGTACTGCACCCGGAAGATAAAAAGATAATTTTCGACGATCGTCCGGTACCTACAGCAAAGATATCATCATCATTCACATTTTTTTCAATTAATTGTTTATATATGGGGCTTAAACACAAGCACATATACAGTCGGCGGCTTATGAATTTTGTGTGAAATCAAGAAAAAAAATATACAAAAACATATAAAAATATATTATAATATAAGTAAACATGTAGTTTTATTAGAAATTTTTTTCAATGTATGCTATCCATAAATCGCATTTGTCGAATAACTCTATCATACACCAACGTTTTCGCATCAATGCCCCACATGAAATCTACGTGACTAAAAGTCGACTGTGGGACTTTGAATTTTCCCACCGGCCTTCCTAGGCCACTAAATAATCTGTTGACATCAGCTACATCAGCCAGTGGATCTCCACTAGAGTAATGTAAGAATACTGGTGCAGTAACTTTGGAGAGGTCATATCTAGGTGGTAACACAGTACCATATTTTACAATATTTTTCAAAATACCAAAGTCATATCTTCGAAAATCTTTATCTGTTATACTTTGTCCATAGTGTGCCAGCTGTCTTACTGCTGCCCCTGCAGGTGTATGTCCAAGTATTACCGGCAACATGGTCTATAAAGAAATTATTCATATAGCACAAGAGTGACTCCTTCGCATTTTCTTACTGTCGATAGCCATAAATAATAGACTTAAAAACACTTAAATACGTAATGATTATACAATTATTCAATTATATAAATTGAAAACAGTTGATAAACCGAACTACTAAATTACTGAAACTTCAAATAAAAGTTCTAAACACAATAATAAAAGTAGTAGGTATTAGATAAATTCTTTTAAAACAAATAATTGTGGTAGAGCCTATTTGTAAGTACGTAGGTACATGTTCCTATAATGTAATGTAGCTGCGTCTAGTGCGGTAAGAGCCGGAAGTCTAACAAGCCTCTCCCAAACCTTCCCAGTTCATAAAAAATACTTACCGCGTTATGTTGATTCTCATTCCATCCAACTAATAAAAACACAATACTGCTACAGATTGGCTGGAAGACCGATCCATCAGAACATAATACTTGACCCAAGTGTGTATAAAGCTCCCTACGAGGTAAGATCTCCCCGACTCCCAGTAATGAAGCCAATGCCTAAAAAATAATATGTTTTAAAATCAGTCAAATTTCTAAAACTTGAAGGATTATAAAAATTTGAATGAATATTACCGCAATATCCCTTGCGTAAGGTGCTAATAATCGAAACAAAAGCGTCCTACAGTGCTCCATATATGCTACCGGTGCCATGGCATGCATGCTAATAATTTTCTTATTATATTCAGGTCGAAGTGAACCCATTACAAAGAATGAAGTTGTGCCTTGAGAGAAGCCAATATAATGCAATCCAGAGCTTCCTGTATATTGAAGAGCATAGTCGATCATTGCTGGTAAATCCTTGTTACCAATTTCATCCCAAGAGAAATTCCAAAAATCATCGCCGGGAACATCAGGGTTTAGATATTTATGTCTGCGGGAAAAGTGGTTTCCACGAGCGTTACCCATCCAGACGTCATAACCTTCCTCAGCTAAGATGTAAGCTGAAATGTACACATTTGAAAATTAAACCATAGAGTGCATTCGGGAGTACGAAAACGAAAAAAAATTGTGTAATAAAATGATAGTAGAAAATAATCTACCAATTCCAGATCCAGGTCCCATAATGACGTGATCTGAGGATGACGTCGGCAAACCATGCATAAGGAACACGATCGATTTATTCCCTGTAGTAGTATGGGAATCGCGTCCATGAGGAATTCGATGTAGGCCCAATATATAGCCATCTTCAGTTGTCACGAAGTGCTCCTCAAAGGGGTAGTTATATTTTCTTACCAAATCTGGCTAAAATTAAAAAAAAAATGAAGGGAATTTAAAAAATTCAATGATATCAATTAAATTTGATAGTTATTAGATTTATTTAATTAATACGATCTATTTCTATTATAATGAATATAAGACTAATATAATATGTTTATTTCTTTTCGGCTAACTTAATCTTAACTTACCAAATCTAGGAGAGCATCTTCTATAATATTATTTGAGACACGATTTCCAAATGCATTATTCCTGACTAACTCCTCGACATAGTCGGCATTTGGAGATCGAGCATTTGTTATTAGTACCGTACAACTTAAGAGGACTGTGATTCCTAACATCTTTTTTTGTACTAATTATTTTCTTTCGTAATATTTTTTTATATTAGTTTCCTTTTATCAAAACCGGTAGGTAAAAACGCTTTAACAGACCGCGTGTATTCGTCATATGTTTTTAAAAAAGATTAGAAAAGATTAAAGTAGTGGAGACAAATTTTATCAATTCAAGCCAAATATTAGTAAAATAATCATCGGTAAGTTTGTTTGTCTGAAATCATCATCACTAAACGTACACCGGATCCGGTTACCCGGGTTGCAATTCCTAGTCTGAATCTTACTAGCTTAAAGTACCCTGGTTTGATTTTAATATTTTGTATGAAGACAGCTTATGTTAACTTAACTGATCGAAAGTTTCTTAAGTCAATACTTTTTATATTCGGATATCTTTATATCCGACTCTTCAAAATATATTAAAATAATAGCTACTTCGTTCACGTGGATTACAGATTGCTTGACATATCTCCTGCAAAGCAAGGCTGTCTGTGTGTAGTCTGCGGTGCCTCTCAGGAAAGTAGTTTTTTACTTTGGATTTGGGAACTTTCTGGTTGTATTTATAAGCATACACTACTTCAGATACGGAATTCCTCCACGGTTTACACTATAAATGTTGAAGAAAAGTGTTTTGTGCTAGTCTTTAAAATTGTAAAACGGTATTTTCTGCCTGAGATTCTCCTTGTTCTCTCTCTCTCTTGTTCTCCTTAAACTTTTTATTTTTAAGAGTTTTGATTGACACGTAGTTAAAATTATTTATAACTAGCTGTGCCCGCGACTTCGTTCGCGTGGATAACAGAATGCTTGGCATGTCTCCTGCAAAGCAAAGTTATAATAGCCTGCGGTCAAGAAAAGAGCCTTTTAGTTTGGATTTGGAAACTTTCTGGTTGTATTTATAAGCAGACACTAACTCAGATACGGTATTTCTCCACGGTGTTCACAATAAATGTTGAAAAAAAGTGTTTTTTGCTAGTCTTTTTAAAATTTCGATTGTAAAACAGTATGTTCCCATCGAGGTTCTCCTTACATTACATATCGGGTGACTTTTTTAACTGGGCTTGATAAGCCAAATCTGGAGCTATAAGGTACCGCAAAAAACTACTTAAAGGACTCTCGTGTCCGATTTTGATAATTCTAAAATTGCATCATAAGTTTTTTTGATTTAATGATTCTCCTAGCCAGGAAAAGAACCCACTAAAAATAATACATTCTGTATTATTGAACCACCTAATAGTGTCACTTTTAAGGATTAACTTTTGGAAAGTAATAGTAAGCGACAAATTAAAGGAAAAGATTTATTTTTTACAAAATAACATTGAATCTATTCATTAATTAGATTTTAAGTAATCGATTCTACACAAACATGATCAAATATGTAGGTTAAATCATGGGTCCCGGTAAGTTTAGAAAAAAAAACTGCATTACTTCAAACAATCTGTTTATAGGTTGCATCAAACTGCTAGTCACCTACTAAATTAGGGAAAACTGTGAACAATTCAATCGAAAATATATAAAATGAATAACTTACAGTAACTTCTTTTATGTTTGTCTATTTTTTTCTATGTGAGCCATACAAAGTTGATAGAATGTGACGTTTGTTTTGGCCCCCTTCACCTACTCTGTTACCTAGGTAGGTTTAGATAATTCTTAAAAGACGTATCAACTATTGAAAATGTACATTTTACTAGACTCAGCTATTTTACTCACCCGCTATTAGCGTTACAATATCCCGTTTTAATTTTAAAATTTTACTTTTAATTACTAAACATTTAATTATTGTATGAATTTGATAGAATTTTGTAAAAAAATTGCCTTTTCTTTTTGTTGCAGTTGACCGTATACTATTACATTCCCAAATTTGATCTTTATAATATGTGACAGCATCAAATGGTGTATTTTTTTATGTAAGTTCTGTACATACTTTCATGCATTTAGTGAAAAGCACAAAAAAATGTTCGACGTGATACCTTAAATTGACATAACTTTTTTATTTATGAACCTATTGACATGAATTACTTACTACAATATATTAGTGAAAACCGCATCTAAATCGGACAGGCCGTTTCTGAGCTGAGCGTGCACAAAGGCACAGATAAACAGACAAACAGACTAACAGACAAACAGATAAGAATTCTAAAAATCATTGTTTTGGGTTCTATGGCGTTGATAAAGGCCCCCAATAATACTTTTTTCTTATATCTTCCATGTACAGAATAATAATATGTAGAATTCTATTATTAATATAGATATAGATTGTATTCCCATAGGAATATATTCAACCATGATGCTAGAACGAAGTCACAGTAAAAGCAACTCAAATAGATAATGTTTCTTATCAATTTTACAATAAATACTACCAAAGTAATAAAGTGGCATTAGGATAATCTGTAGTTTAACTAATATAACATGTAATAATAGTTACCCGGTAGTAACGTAGACGCTGCGATTTTGTCTGCATAAAAACTTTGCAGTTAAATAGATAAAATAAGCGTTTGATTGCTTGGCTAGTCTCTTAATTGAATAACGTCATTCATTTACACGTCTTAATGTCGATCAGCCGGACGGCTAAACACAACGTTCAACTACACAACTCAGCTCACTGGTGTAATGTCAATTGGATAGGGTAAACATCATTTATAACTTTTGTGACTTATTGTTTTTATGCGGGTTCTAAACTTACGCATATGTTTAGATGGTCGGCTTTTAATTTATTGATTAATATTTTTGTGTGAAATAAAGAAAAAAAAACAATATGATAAAAATAAATATGTAATTTTATCAAAAGAAAACATTATTTAATTTATAAAATCCATTAATCGCATTTGTTTAATAACTCTGTCAAATACTAGCGTTTTCGCATCAATTCCCCACATGAAATCAACGTGGCTAAACGTCGGCTGTGAAACTTTGAATTTTCCTATCGGCCTTCCTAAATTATTGAATAATCTGTTGACGTCAGCAACATCAGCCAATGGGTCTCCTTCAGAGTAATGTAGGAATACTGGTGCGGTTACTTTAGAGAGGTCATATCTAGGTGGGATTGCAGTGCCATATTTTATAATGTTTTTCATAATACCAAAATCATATCTTCGAAAATCTTTATTCATTATACTCTGTCCATAGTGGGCGTATTGTCTTATTGCTGCTCCCGCAGGTGTGTGTCCAAATATTACTGGCAACATGGTCTAGAATAAATAAAACATTTAGTTATCTATACAAATAATATTTAAATCATTGGTAATAATTGCAATCTTTACATAGCTGTGTGAAAATATATTGATTGTGTTAAGTAAAATTGTTTGTGTAATTTTTTAAATGTAATTTTATTATATACTATTTAAAATTAAAACAATCATTTCTCCTAGTAGAATTTCTATTAAAAATACTTACCGCATTATGTTGATTCTCATTCCATCCACCTATCAAAAATATGATACTACTACAGATAGGCTGAAACATCGATCCATCAGAACATAAAACTTTGCTTACGTCCTTAGCAAGTTGTGAATTAGGAAAGATTTCGCCTGCGCCTAGTAATGAAGCCAATGCCTAAAACAAAGCGTTTTTATGCCTTTTTTTCACGTTTGCCTGGAACGTAAAACAATATAAAAAAATAAAATAAATACCGCAAGATTTTTTGTATGAGGAGCTAATAAACGGAAAAAAAGAGATCTACAGTGCTCCATATATGCTACCGGTGCCATGGCATGCATGGAAATAATCTTTGCATTGTATTCGGGTCGCAGTGAACCCATTACAAAGAATGAAGTTGTGCCTTGAGAGAAGCCAATATAATGCAATCCAGATCTTCCTGTATATTGAAGAACGTAGTCGATCATTGCTGGTAAGTCCTTGTTTCCAATTTCATCCCAAGAGAAATTCCAAAAACCGTCGCGGGGATTATCAGGGTTTAGACGTATATGTCTGCGTGAGAAGTAGTTTCCACGAGCGTTACCCATCCAGACGTCATAACCTTCTTCAGCTAAGATGTAAGCTAAAATATACACATTTGAAAATTAAAGCATCCATCTTTCAACATCAAGGTCAATAAAATTTAAAAGATATATCATAATAAATTTGTAATAAAATTTATAGTAATAAATGATCAACCCATTCCAGATCCAGGTCCCATAATGACGTGATCTGAGGATGACGTCGCCAAACCATGCATAAGGAACACAACTGGTTTATTCCCTAAAGTGGTATTGGAATAGCGTCCATGAGCAATTCGGTGTATTCCCAATATATAGCCATCTTCAGTTGTCACGAAGTGCTCCTCGAAGGGATAGTTATATTTTCTTACCAAACTAGGCTAAAAATACAAACATTTAAAATTTTAAGGGTTATATATGTATATAGTATAAAGGATTTTTAAAATAATGAAACAATTGCATTATGAATTATTATTATGAATGATGCTATAATTTTAAGTTTAACTATTAGTTTGGACGTAAATTTTTTCAAACAAGTTTATATAAAAGAACTAGCTGTGCCCGCGACTTCGTTCGCGTGGATTACAGAATGCTTGGCATGTCTCCTGCAAAGCAAGGTTATAATAGTCTGCGGTGCTGCTCAAGAAAGGAGCTTCTTACTTTGGATTTGGGAACTTTCTGGTTGTATTTATAAGCAGACTCTAATTCAGATATTCCTCCACGGTTTTCACTATAAATGTTGAAGAAAAGTGTTTTGTGCTAGTCTTTAAAATTTCGACTGTATACCAGTATATTCTCGCCGAGGTTTTCCTTGTATTATATATCGGGTGACTTTTTTAACTGGGCTTGATAGGCCATATCCGGAACTTTAAGGAATCGCGAAAAATACTTAAAGGAGTCTCGTGTCCGATTTTAAGAAATCTAAAACTGCATCATAAGTTTTTTTAATTTCATGATTCTCCTGACCTGGAATTGAACCCACTAATTAAAAAAAAATACATTCTGTATTATTGCACCACCTACCTAATAGTGTCACTTGTAAGAATCAACTTTTGGAAAAATTTAGTAAAAGATTTATTTTTTAACAAAATAACATTAAATCTATACATAAATTAGAAGTTAAGTAATCGATTCTATATATATTAAATATACATATCAAATATGTGGGTTAAATCACGACTTAGAAAAAAAGTCTGCATAACTTCGAACGATTCGTTTATTTGCATCAAAATGCTAGTCACCTACTAAAGTAAGGAAGAGTGTAAAGAATATCAAAAATATATATAATGAATAACTCACAGTAACTTCTTTTATGTTTGTCTATTTTTTCTATGTGAGCTATACAAAGTAGATACAATGTGATGTTTGTTTTGGTCCCCGTCACCTACTCCGTTACCTAAGTAGGTTTAGATAATTCCTAAAAAGATGAATCAATTTATTGAAAATCTACATTTCACTGGACTCGGCTATTGTACTCACCCGCTATTAGTGTTACAACATCCCGTTATAATTTAAAAATTTCACTTTTAGGTATGATCGTTTTTTTGAAGAATTACAAAAGATTTAATTAATGTATGAATTTGATAGAATTCTGTAAAAAATTTGCCTAATTTAATAATACCTCTCTGAAGTTGATTCTTATAATATGTGACAGTATCAGATGATGCAATCATACAGAATGTTAATTTTTTCCAAAATCAACGTGTTCGTTTCTGGCTAGGAGAATTAATTTTTCAAAAAACTAATGAAATAGTTTTAGTTTTTATTAAAATCGGCTCTGTTACTTCTTTAATTATTTTTTGCTATTGTTTATAGTTTCGGATTTGGTCTATCATATCCAGTAAAAAAATTACCCAGTAAATATATTATTTTCCAAATTATTATATTTATATAACATACATATATCTTCCATATTTGAATTAGATGTTGTTCACTTTTTCATTGGTTTCAATTTTGTTCCTTATTACATTAGCTTTCAGCAGTGAAAGTTTCGTCAAAATCGGTCCAGCTGTTTCAGATATTAGCCGAAAAAAATTGAGTGACAGAAAGACAGACAAAAATTTTTAGATTGGTAATTTTGTTGTAAGTACCGTGTATACTTTAATATGCATTTATTTAAAATTACAAACAGACATCAATTTTATTTATTTTTATACCTTCCCTTCTTAAATCGGAAATTGTTCACTATTTTATTGGTTTCTACAATATTTTGTTATCGCGTAATTCTCTTTTTTACTTATTTATTAAAATAAACATATTAAAAAAAGTAGCTAAAGTTAATCCTTATAATATTAGCCATTAAATACGTCATGTTTTGAAGAATTTTTTAGACTTTGTAATATTTCGTGAATTTCTTCTTCCATCTCCTCTCCCTTTCTGGACCTCACGTGATTAATGGACATTCCCTAATTGCTTGTGAAAATCCCATCAAATTTGATTCACCTGTTTCAGAGATTAGTCGTAAGATACAGACTGACAGACAAAAAATTAAAAAATTGATTTTTTGATGTAAGTAATGTATATACTTTTATGCATTTAGTAAAAAGCATAAAATACTGTTTGACGTGAACCCTTAAATTGACATAACTTTTTTTTATGAATCGATTGAAATTAAATAAAC
This sequence comes from Hypolimnas misippus, assembly GCA_037950945.1. Lineage (NCBI taxonomy): Eukaryota > Metazoa > Arthropoda > Insecta > Lepidoptera > Nymphalidae > Hypolimnas > Hypolimnas misippus. Next base: position 7,399,242 of record JBBEEQ010000025.1, on the reverse strand, counting down.
ACCAAATGTTAAGTGAACCTTACTGCAATATAATCATGAAAACCACATCTAAATCGGATAAGCCGTTTCTGAGATTAGCGGGCGCAAACGCACTGATAGACAGACAAACAGACAAAAATTCTAACAATTATTGTTTTGGGTTCTATTGCGTATGTAAAGGCCCAAATAATTTGTTTTTTTTTCATATATCTTCTATGTACAGACAGCGACCCGTTAGAATTTTTTTATATGTATAGATTAAAAATATCTAAAATAGAAGTAAGCCTAAGTCACTTCTTATAACATTTGCTAACTGCAAGTAAAAGTACCATCAAAATTGGTTCAGCCGTTTTAAAGATTAGTCGGAACAAACAGATAGGCAGACAGACTGACAGACAAAAATTAAAAAATGTATTTTTTGATATAAGTACTGTATATACATATGTATGTACTTTCATGCATTTAGTGAAAAGTACAAAATAATGTTCGACGTGAACCCTTAAATTGACATAACTTTTTTTTATGAATCGATTGAAATTAAATAAACACCAAATGTTAAGTGAACCTTACTGCAATATAATCATGAAAACCACATCTAAATCGGATAAGCCGTTTCTGAGATTAGTGGGCGCAAACGCACTGATAAACAGACAAACAGACAAAAATTCTAACAATTATTGTTTTGGGTTCTATTGCGTATGTAAAGGCCCAAATAATTTGTTTTTTTTAATACATCTTCTATGTACAGACAGCGACCCGTTAGAATTTTTTTTATATGTATAGATTAAAAATATCTAAAATAGAAGTAAGCCTAAGTCACTTCTTATAACATTTGCTAACTGCAAGTAAAAGTACCATCAAAATTGGTTTAGCCGTTTTAAAGATTAGTCGGAACAAACAGATAGGCAGACAGACTGACAGACAAAAATTTAAAAATGTATTTTTTGATATAAGTACTGTATATATGTATGTACTTTCATGCATTTAGTAAAAAGTACAAAATAATGTTCGACGTGAACCCTTAAATTGACATAACTTTTTTATTTATGAACCGATTGACATGAAACAAACCCTAAATGTTAAGTGAAGCTTACCACAATATATTAGTGAAAACCGCTTCTAAATCGGATAAGCCGTTTCTGAGATTAGCGTGCACAAACGCACAGATAAACAGACAAACAGACAAACAGACAAACAGACAAACAGACAAACAGATAAGAATTCTAAAAATCTTTGTTTTGGGTTCTATTGCGTTGGTAAAGGCCCCCAGTAAGATTTTTTTTCATATATCTTCCATGTACAGACATCGACCCTCTAGAATTTTATTATTAGTATAGATATACATGTATTATGTACGTATAAATATATGTATAATATATGTTATATATAAATATATCTTTTCATTTTACTAAGTCTTAACTTACCAAATCCAGGACAGCATCTTCTAAAATATTATTTGAGACACGATTTTTGAATGCATTACTCTTGACTAACGCCTCGACATAATCGGCATGTGGAGATCGGGCATTTGTAACGAGTACCGTACAACATAAAAGCACTGTAATTGCTAACATCTTTTTCGATACTAATTATTTTCTTTCAAAACAAAACATTATATTGGTTTCTTTTTATCAAAACAGGTAATAAAGGCTTAGGTGATCAGTGATCACGTCATTTTGTGATATATTTTTAAGAAAGATTAGTCGTGAGGAACAGTTTTATCAATACAAGTCAAATAAATATTTTTAAATGTCGTTAAATTTGTCTGTCTGAATATGAATAGTTCAAAAGTGGCTCGATTTTAATGTTTGGTACAATGATAGCTACTTTTTAACTGAGTTAAAATTATCGAAATAATCGTAAGTTCAAGTTAATATTCTTACTTCCGATATGAAGGATTTTCAAGATACATATATTTCAATGTTTAACAGCGATATGAACGAAGTCACAGCAAAAGCAGCTCAAATAATAATTCTTCTTTTCAGACAATTTTGTAAATGAGCTACCAAAGCAGGCTAACTTAAAATAGGCGTTTGATTGCACGACTAGAACAAGTATTACAATTAGGAAGCGTCAATAACTAAATATATATTTTTTTCTATAGAAAATATATATGTATAAAATACCTTTGTTTATAATTTGCATTGTTTATTAATTATAAATAATACACAAATAAGTAAACATGCATTTTATTGACATCTACAAAATGCCGAAAATTTTAACTCATATTACGTAACAGCAATATTAGTCCGTCATACAATAGAGTTTTAGCGTCGATGCCGTAAATGAAGTCCAAGTGGCTAAATGTTGACTGCGGCACCCTGAACCTTGTCTTGGGCCCTCCTAATTCTCTGAACAACCTGTCCACATCATCAACTTCCGCAAATGGATCGCTTTCAGAATAATGGAGTATTACAGGAGCGACTACTTTGGATAAGTCATATTGAGGTGGGACAGGAGTACCATATATCATTAAATTTTGCGCTAGGCCAAAGTCAAATCTTCGAAACTCTTTGCCAGATATACTTTGACCGTAGTGAGCAAGCTGCCTTATTGCTGATCCCGCAGGTGTGTGTCCAAATATCACAGGCATCATGGTCTATAACAAAACATTCATATTTATTTGTATAATATACAGCATCGCTCAATTTGGATTGATTAAGATTTAAGTTTAACTCCCACGGGTGAATTATATATTATATCAAAAAACGCTTAAAAGATATTTGTGGACGAATTTAATGTAAAGTAAAAATCCATCATTAGTTTTATGAAAGATTAGTCTTTCTATCTAGAAATGGAACCCCTTGATTTTGAAAAAAAAACACACGTCCGGTTGATAATAAAACATTTTACATCATTTAATAGTGTTATTAATAAGTATAAAATTCTAAAAAATAATGACGGAAAATTCAAAGTTAGGGCATATTTTTTACAAATAGAAATAAAATAATACCTATACTATCAATTACATAAAAAAATCAAAAATCAATTGAGTAAAAATAAGAATTTATATCACCGGTCAAAATTGATCATTTTATTATGACTAACAGATGAATATTACCCAAAACCGAAGGAAATAAGTAATTATAATTTATAGTCTAATTTTGTAACTTATTATTATTTTCAAGAAAGTCAAATACATACTGCATTATGTTGATTCTCATTCCATCCGGCTATTATAAATAAGATGCTGCTGCAGACAGGCTGGTACAATGAACCATCACTACAAAAAGTTTGCCCTGCCCATGTCTTAAATTCACTATTGGGTAAAATCTCTCCAACGCCAATTAGTGCTGCTAATGCCTAGAAACAACCGTTAATAATTAAATAACTTACAAGTAAAACATATTGAATACTCTATAACTAAAATAGTTGTACTAATTACCGCTAGATCTGTTGAATATGGTGCTATTGCTAATAATAAAGGATTTTGATTATGAGCCATGTAAGCCACTGGTGCCAACGCATGCATTGAAATAATTTTCTGATTATATTCTGGTCGGAGTGAGCACATAACAAAGAAAGAAGTAGTGCCTTGTGAATGCCCCATATAATGCAATGCAGATTTTCCTGTACGGTTGAGAACATAATCAATCATAGCCGGCAAATCTCTATTTCCAATTTCATCCCATGAAAACTGCCAAAAATCAACGTTGGAAGGATCGTCCGGATTTAGAGTAATGTGTTTACGTGAAAAGTAGTTTCCACGAGCATTGCCCAGCCAAACGTCATAGCCTTCTTCGGCTAAGATATAAGCTGAAACAATTTTAAAATAAGTAAAAAAAAACTATGAAATGTTATCTAAATAAATGGAAATAGAAAGATGCAGTGACCAAAACAGAAAGCTTGTGAATATTTTTCCTCCTAAAAAAACCTCAATATTTTGTTTCTTTCCACTTTGATCTAACATTAAATATAAATGACTTTATACTACTACTAGCTGCCCCTGACGGTTTCACTTCCGCTAATGGTTATTGCTCCACTCATATGAGTCGTAGCATGATGTAATGTTCTCTATAACTTTCTTCAATAAATGAATTATCTAACCCGAAAACAATATTTCAAATCGGATCAGTATTTTCAGAGATTATCCCCTACATACAAACTTATAAACAAACATAATTCTTTATAATATTATTATAAATCTTATCAAAATTAGATTGTTTAAATCAATAGATAGTTATAAGGTTACTATAAAAATGAATATAAAATTAAAATGAAATCTCCTTCAACAGAAAAATAGCAATTATATGCCACTTGCCACGAAATCAGATCAATGTCCAATTCTTATCAAATATTATGTAAATAACAATTTTTTAAAATGAACTTAGATGGAACTAAACAATTAATGTAATTTTTATTTCCGTTGAGTATGATGCGTTATTATTATTATTTATATAGATAATTAGAAATCCAGTAAAATAATGACACGACAAAATAAAGAAAATTGCTAATTTGTCATGCAATAAAATTCTTACGTTCATCAAATTTTAACCAATCAATTGTTCTGAAATTAAGTTTTAACAAGACGTTGTAACGCTGAATAGAAGGGGGTAAATCGTCGAGTTGTGTAATCGTCGACACATGTCTATCAAAAAAATTTAGTACTACAAGTAATTTTATTATAGGATGAAAAAGCTAGTCATCTCTTCTCTCTATATCTATCTAAACAATAACTTAAATCATAGTTTTTTCGTTTTTGCATATGAATTTTTATGTCTATCTATATTTTAGTTTCAGTCCCATCTCCCACGTCATTAACTCGTGTAATTCAATTCTTTGGTTTATGGCTTTTAGTTATGGAGAAAACAATTGAATCGTTTAGTTATCTACGGCCATTAAGAAAATCGTCTGCATATCTTATAAATCTCAAAATTAACATTACTTACTTAAGAACAGAAATATTACAAAATACATTGACCAATTTACCGAGAGCAGATCCGGGTCCTGTGATGATGTAATCAGCAGAAGATAACAACAACCCATGCATAAGAAAAACAACCGGTCTATCGCCGGGGACGTTATTCAAATCTCGTCCATGGGGTATACGGTGTAGTCCCAATATATAACCATCATCAGTTGTCACAGAGTGCTCTTCGAAAGGATAGTTATATTTCCTTACTAAATCCGGCTGAAATTACGTAAATTAGAGAATTGAATCTACTTAATAATTGAATTTAGATCAATGTACTTACTAAATACTTTTTACTGGTCAATCAATTATATTACCAATAAAATTAAATTAATTAAAATGTTACCGTTGTTAATCGAAGAACATTAAGAAAATATTTTTCTAACTAACCAAATCGAGAGTTGCATCTTCTATAATATTGTTTGAGATGCGAGATCCGAATGCATTATTCCTGATCAACTCCTCGACATAGTTGGCATGAGGTGAACGGCCACCCACTGCAAAAGCTACACAACTCAATAATATCACAACACCTAACATCTTTCCTCTCATACTGATTACTGTGATTTAAATCAGAGTTTTTATAAAATACGCGATTGATAATTATTTATGAATTGATAAATATTCGTATCAATCGATATATACCTAATATAATACGCAATTGTTTAGGATTCTTAATTGAACCGCAAAATATACAGAACCCTGACAAAGAATTATTTCCGAAAAATCACAAACTTACCATTTTTAATTATTTGAAGATGAATTTGTGGAATTATAGCAAAAAATTTTAAGGTTATATAGGCAGACGCAAATAATGAGACTTAACGTAACCGCCTATAAGAAAGTATCGTCTCGTTTTGATAGTATATATTAGTAGAATGCAGCAAAAAGATATAAATGAAGTAAGATCTATTCGGGCATATATATTGCGAATTACAACGCAATCCGAAAAGGTGAAAACTGTTTTCATGTACATATTTTTCAATATGGCCGTGCGACCTGAAAAATACGAGGTGGCAAAGTACAAAATTGACAAAATTACCAATTTTCTAAACTTCTGGAGAGCTTTCTAGGTATTTGAGCACCAAATGATTGTACTATTATTTGATACTAGCTGCCCCTCGCAGTTTCACACGCGTTTGTTATGAGAGTAAAAATAGTTTTCCAAATTGGATCAGAAGTTTCAGTAATTACCCCCTACAAACAAACTTCAACCTAATTTTACCTCTTTTTAATATTAGTATAGATAGATTGAAAAACGACATTTGGTATTTTGGCGGGATTTTAACTTCTATGTATTTATGTACATAACTCCCTGCTGTAAAAAATATCTGTTATTTATTTTTATTTCGTATGATGCGTGTGAGTCGAGATAGCCCAGTGGTTCAAACCACGCTCAAGTATTAAATTTGTGTTGTAATTTATCAGGAATAGGATATGTAATTTATCAGAAGGAAAACATCCTGAGGAAACCTGCATGTATAGGAAGAAATTCTGAGACATGTTAATCCGCCAACCCGCAATGGAGCAACATGGTGGATTAAGTTCCTAAACCTTTTCCTTAATAAAAGAGAGGGCCTTTTCCGACTTATTATTAAAATCCGTCTATTTCAACGATTTTACAAAATAAGTACTTTTTAAAAACGATAACTTTTAAATACATTGGATAGTTTTAATTAGAAGCCAATTAAATCATTACCAATTTTAAATAATAAAACTTACTTAAATTATTTGGGAAGTAACTAAATTGGGGAAATAAACCTAGAAAAAATAATACCCGTCTTACCCCAATTGACCTTATTCACAAAAACAAGAAAAATAAAAACTAACGACTAATCTTATCATACATTTGTAAGATAATTTAGTATCAATAGTTATACGTATTTGTAATAATAATTAGTTTACATCTAGATAAGTGGTCAATATCGCTCATAAAGATTTATAGCACCTGAGTCACAAACACGTTGTCGGCTTAAAAGTGAAAAAGAGATACAGGGGAATATTATTAAATGGAAAGGATAGGCGTAGGGATTTCGGCTCCCACTCACCTTACGATACATGGCTATACTAGCTATTTAATAAAGATTTTCTGTGAAAGTGTGGTACTTCCCAGCTAGTTATAGTCAGTAGATTACAGCTAGGCTCTACTAAAAATTTACTTAAGGGTATAAGACCCTTAAGTAAATTTTTCTATCGTCAAGTGTTTAATGAAAAGAAACCCTAATGTATTGGGTGAAATTCCGAGACGAAGTCTATACACAAAAGCATATGATAAGCCATATCGTCTTAATTGAAGAGGCCTTTCTCCAGCACTGAAATCTTTACATGCTGTTACTTTACTGTACTACACTCTACTTCAATAATGCTGTTTTACTTTTATAACTGGTTATCAAAAATATAAGCCTTTAAAATAAAGTAGTCATTTGTTTCAAGTACCTTAAATATATCCGTTACTTATATAAGTAAGTATAGTGTACCTACCTATCGAAATCATTAAGTAATTTTATACACGATGATATAGATAATATACCTACTACTAGCTGTGCCCACGAATTCGTTCGCGTGGATTACAGAATGCTTGCCATGTCTCACGCAAAGCAAGACTGAGGTGCCTCTCAAGAAAGGAGCTTTTTACTTTGGATTTGCAACCAGCATTTATAAGCAGACACGAAATTCCTTCGCGGTTTTGTGCCAGTCTTTAAAATATCGACTGTAAAACGGTATGTTTCCGCCAAGGCTCTCCTTGTATTACATATCGTGTGACTTTTTTAACTGGGCTTGATAGGCCAAATCCGCCAAATACTATAAGGAACCGCAAAAAATACTTAAAGGAGTTTAAAAAATTCATAATTATTTTTTTGATAAATTGATTTTCCTAGCCCGGAATCGAATTCGCTCATTTAAAAAAATAACATACGAATTATTGCACCACTTCTACCAAGTGGTGCAATAATTCGTATGTTATTTTTTTTTAAGGATCAACTTCTGGGAAGTAACAGTAAATGACAAATTTAAAAAAAGACTTATTTTTTACCAAAGGCAAATAAAATCTTTTGTTGGAAACAAAATAATATATATATATATATATATATATATATATATATATATATATATATATATATATATATATATATATATTATTTTTTTATAAAAAGGAACCGACTTAAAAAACTGATTTAATAGGTCCAAAAAATCTAAAAGGCAAAAGATAAACAATTTCTACATTTTGTAGTCGGTGCCAAGTAAAACATTTAAAGTCGGCAAATAAAACTATTTATATTATAGTTATTATTTTACTGGCAGTTTTTTTTTTATTTATTTTAAAAGAAATTATTTTACACTTTTAAATTACGAACATGGTAGGTGAGACAGTACCTAAGTGCCTAAGTTACAATAGCCTAATATCAACTCCTTATAACCATTAACAAAATATTGCTTTTCCCGATGCAGGGCTGTGAATTTTTGAAAAGTTCTTCTGGTGTTGCACTATCAGCTTCACTATACCATATTCATTGTGACTATCAAGAATACCTAAATCAGGATAGAAGTGCCTATAATATTTGAAGAGTTCCCTCAATTTCTACAGGATCCCATCATTAGATTCTGGCCTGATGACAATGGGACCATCTAGGAAGTATACCCTTTCAAGTATAAAAAAGTTATCGATGATGATCCATAAAAAAAAGTGAGAATGTCCTCCTTTTTTGAAAATCGGTTCAAAATCAATAACCACAAAGTAATAAAATTACTTATTTTATGTTTGTCTATTTTTTTATATGAGCTATACAAAGTTGATAAAATGTGACGTTTGTAGTAGTCCTCGTCACTCTACTCTGTTACATTAGTATATTTAGACATTTCTTAAGAAGATGAATCAATTTATTGAAAATCTAAATTATTTTATACATCTCGACTCGACGATTCTACTTGTCCGCAATTAGCCTTACAACATCACGTTTTAATATCAAATTCTCACTTTTGAGGTTTGATAATTTCTTCTAAGAATTACTAAAGGTTCAATTAATGTATGGATTCAATAGAATTTTGTAGAAAATTAGCCTTTTCCTTTAGTTTGCCGTATGCTATTATTTCTCAGGAGTACATCCTTATACGTGACACTATTAGATGGTGCAGTAATACAGAATGTGTTATTTTCTTCAAAATAACGTGCATATTTCGTTGCTAGGATTTTTTTTTCCTAATAACTAATGATACAGTTTTAGTTATTATCAAAATCGGCTTCAAGACTCCTTTAAATATATTTCGCTATTCTTTATGGTTTTGAATTTGGCCGATAAAAAAAATGGCAATGCATGTCCAGTAAAAAAAAAATCCCTGTATATTATATACACATACCTACACTATTTGAATTGCATATTGTTCACTATTTCATTGGTTTCAATTATGTTTACGCGTATCGCTTTTTTATTTATTAGTTAAAAAAAATCTAATACAGAAGTAAACCTAAGTGACTGCTAACATAACATTAACTATATGCGAGTGAAAGTACCATCAAAATCGATGCAGGCGTTTCACAGAATAGTCGAAACAAACTGACTAGAGAGACTAACGAACAAAAAATTAAAAATGGATTATTTGATGTAAGTACCGTATAAACGTTCATGCATTTAGTGAAAAACACAAACAAACGTTCGATTTTTTATAATTGACATAACTTTTTTATTTTTGAACCGATTGAAATAAAACACTAAATAAGATAAAAATTCTAATAATCATATTTTAGGGTTCTACTGCGTAGGTAAAGGCTGTCAATAATATATTTTTCATATATCTTCCATGTACAGACCGTTAGAATTATTTTATATGTATAGATTAATGTAGAAAAAAGTACTATTTCCGAGGAATAGAACAAACAATAATATGTTATTCGTTATCGTCCGGGATAACAAAATCTACATTTAGACGCTGATAAGCAATACTATATATACAGTATATAAAGCCACACGAACTTCATTTTGAAACGCCATGTCTGAAGATGTGAATCCTATTCTTAATAAATTTGTTTGAAAAAGTATATATCCATCTTTTATTTTCTATTTTGATAAAAGGTATAATGAATTAAAAGCAGATTCGTATATCTAATAATAAAAGTTATACCTAATTATAAGTTTTTTTCTACATAGGTGAGATTATTTTATATTGCAAAATATGAAATACACTGCAATATTCGAAACAATTTAATAAATTAAGGAACTTTTTTCCGTTCTTATTCAGTTTGATTTTATATTTTTTCAAATAATGTTAAATACGTGACAGATTATCAGAATACACCGATATCCCCGAATTTGACTTTTTATAGAATGACACATTATTGCTTATCAGCATCCAATTATACTTTATAATTAAAATGTAACTAACGCAAAAACAAAGCTGCACAAAATTGGATACGGTTTTCAGTTGTATTAGTACTGGTCTAACTTAAAATCTGGTGCCCGTTTTAATATCTATAATCTAATCAATTTGAAATTTAACTTGAAATAAATAATATCAAGAATCATCAAAAACCAAATAACTTTAAAAAACATAAGATTTTTTATTGACATGACATACTAATTTATATTTATACATTGGGACTGAATTGGGAATTTAATAATTGTTTTTTTTTTAATTAATATGTCTTGCTTTCAGAGCGCTAATGTATAAAGATCAAGAATCAATGAAAATAATGCAAAGCAAAGTACGAAATTCATAGTTTAACAACAAGATGATAAAAATAATACCAATTATATTTTATTATAAAGTTTATTATTATAAATGCTATGTAAGCTATGTTATATATAAAATTAATATTACGATATTGAAAGCAAGAAATAATTTAGTGTAAATTTTATATCTAAGTGCACCTTTTAAGATTTTTTCAATATAACAAAAAAAGTACAATGTATTATTTTGTATTACTTAATTACTTTATTTAATTAACTTTTTGAAGTAAAGTAAAATAATTGCTATTTCACTGAATTACTAATCAATTTCTACATTTTATTAATAATAAATAACATATTAAATAAATGTGTTTTACTGAATTTAGTTGTCTTCAATATAAATTGTTTAAATCCTCTTTTTTTTAATCTGACACCAAACTTAATTCATAATAAGCAAAGTTTATTAAGCAAAGCTTAATTCTTTGTTGAAAAAAATTATCAGCCAATTTTTCTTTTACTTTTATAACATAACTAGCACTTCTTAAAGATATATTCAAGCAATAAGGCTTTAATTAATGCACACATAACAGTAGGAGTTGGTCGTGTTATTTCAGATTTTATATTGTCACGTGAGTAAATTGGATTTTCGGTTGTTGAATAAATACTACAAATCATCATCATCAGAATCAAGTGCAGCTCTTCTTCTATCAAACTTGACGGTACTCGTTGATTTGGGCATCTGCTGATTCAACGATTCTAATAGTTGGATCAATTCCTTCTCTGATATCCTTGTGTTTACTTGACCCATTTGAACCATTCTACAGATCATATTTTCCACCATCGCACCTTTCTCCGGTTTACTTAATTTGATTGTGTTCACTGAAAAAATAAAAGAGTATTGTATAATTGCATTTGTTTATAGATAAACAATATATAAAGATGCTTATTTCATTTATATTCGTTATTACTGAAATTGGTCATATTTTTTAATAACTTTTAGTATAGTTTATCACAAACAAATGATTGGTTGAATACAATTACATTATAATCCATATTATAATGTGTTTATTTTAAGTTCTATGAAAATAGTCTGAGTTAAGGATTTTTCGCAATAAAATAAATGAATGAAAAAGTTATGAAGTTTATGTTTTTGCCCTTTGATGAAATGCTATTTTAATCAAAGGGCAAAGAAATAAACTTCATAACTCAACTCAATATGAAATATGATTAAAAAAAAAAAACAAATTATTGTAAATGATACATTACATCTAGCTCTGGCATCCTGGCTCAAGGCTTGGGCAAGAATTGAATGTTTTGCTTCTTCCATTGCTTGCATTCTTTCTTCCTGGGCTTTAGCTTGATTTGGATCTCCACCCTTAATAAAAAAATATACAAAGTCATATTTTACTACGCCAAGTTTATAAAATTCAGGTCGATAATGATAAACAACTCTTAATTAATCAAACACAATATATATTAAAGTCGTATGTTATACGATTCGAATGAATCATTTTACTTTTTTCAATGAATATCTTTAATAAGGCTTTTAAATATAGAAAACAAATGAAATATCACTTATATTCTTTTAACCAGTAACTATGAATAAAAAGATATTAAGCCGCTATTTAAAGTTAAATATACACATAACCTCAATAACAGAACTTACTCCATGTTGGGCCTGCAACTGCGCCAACCGCTGCTGCCTTATTTTCTCTAATTCAGGATCAGACATATTGTTAAGAAATACTTCTCTTTGTTTAATATAATCCGTAGAAAATAATTTGGACGATTTGATGCCAAAAGAAAGCTATTAGATGTCAGGTAACAAAAGTGACAATAATAAATGACAGTTCAATGACACTTAGTTCATAGTCGAAAGACTATAAATCGTATAATCAAAAGTGTAGGAAAACCATTTTTCAAAACTTTTACACTTAGATAAAAGTACTTATAATTTTTAAAAAGAAGTAATAATATTTAATCCAATTAATCACCGAAGTCGGGGTGTTTACAGAGAGAAATTTTATTAAATATTGAGTAATAATGATTAATCTTACTATATCAAACTATAGTAATATTTTGCTTCAGCGCATAATTTTTAAATTACTTTTTTAATGTTAAAATATCTGCCTACTCCCGCGGTTTTTTTTAATGTATTTATTAATAAAGAAATTAAATCGAAATAAAATAAAGAATAGAATAATATAGAAAGAAACGTTTTTATTCTTACATAAAAACAAAGTAACAGAAATATAATTGTCTTAGTTTTATTTGTATTATTTAAACGTTTAGCCATTTAAGCTATCGTGCCATTGTAATGTTTGGTATTCAACTCTTCCATTAGTATTGCAAAATCCAAGCACAGCCAGTTTATTAACAGCCACAGATAATCTTCCATATGCAACCAAGCTAGTAGCTCGGAAACTTTGCGAAAGATTGCTTACGCATCTTAACATGTACATAGCATGAAATTTTACTGGATCACCTGAAATTTTAATATTCCAAAATAATTTATATAAAAGAAAGAATAATTTCGTTTTAAATAAAATATTTTTCATTTTTAATGAACTTTATAGAAATTCAATTTATAATATTACCATATTATAAGTTCTGTACTTATAATATTATAGACAATTTACAATTTTTCCTTGAAATATCTATATATCATATCATAATATATTCCAGATCAGTACTTATTTTAGATGTGACAAAAATTACCAACACACTATTTTGATATGACAAATAAATAAATCAGTATAAATTTTGTTACAAAACAAACCTGGATAAATAAGGAAATCGGACCCAAATTTTGATCCACTTGTGATACAATAACCTTTTTCCCACAAGTCTTTGAAAATTGTATAACGCGTTAGTCCTTCCCCCAATGTTACACAGGGTCTCAAAACATCAACTTCCAATTTTTTCTTATCTACAAGAAAAAAAAAGAAATAAAGAGTAAAATACACATAGTTATTGCAAATTTCTTAAAATCCGTTGGTGTTAGAGACATAAAAAAAATCCTAAAGTTGAGAAAATTTCCATAAAAAAGTCATAAAACTTGTAACTTGATCAGTTATTATTTTGAATTTAACGCCGAAAATAGGACTTTGCATAGCATGATCATGAAGTATCATCATAATATGTTTACCAGATTATACCAGGGTTCGCTTATTATTCTAGTCAAGTTATCTAGAAGTAACTAATTTTTTCAGACCCTCTAAGCCTATCCATATATATGTCCAAGTACACAAATACTATACCAATTACCTGTGTTTATAAAATGTTCTGTGGGCAAATGCACTAAAGTATGAGCAGGAGCCACTTCAGCTATTTTATTTATTTCTTCTTGTAATAATGATTCTTTATCAACACTTACATCTGCAAGAAAATGATACAACAAAATTTAGTATGTTTTATGTTATCATACATAAGTTTATACACAATATTTTTTATTTACAAAATTGCTTACTAAATATTCCTTTAGACACCAATTTCTGTTTTTTTCCAGCAACAATTAAGTCAATCTTTTGTGATAATTGATCAATCTTCCGCTTCTGCAATGCTTCTTTCTGTTCATCTATTATCCTACAATTTAATTAAGTAACAATTTCATTAAAAAAATTATAAAATAAATGTTTTAAATTTTTCTTACTTTTGATCAATTTCTTTAATTTCTTGTTTTTGTTCTTCTGAAAGATCTTCATTTAAATGGGGTAGTTCAATTAACTCGCAAAATCCTTTTTCAACTAGCAGTGCTGCTTCTTCTGACATCAAAGCCATTGGTAAGCCTGAAACATTTTTTTTTACTATCAGCTTTTATACACGATTTTCGTCTTTGTAAAATAAACACTTCATATGTATATATAACTCTAGTTCTAAGTGCCATATCAATGATAAAATACATTTTAAGTCAGACCTGCAAAAATATTAGTGTGAAAACTGCCTTTAATCTCGTGCAGTTTTTGCGTATATAAAAAATAATAACATTTTAAAACTAAATACTAACCTTGGAATTCATTTTGACGCGGAAATGAAGCAATTGTACCAATTAGGGCACCACATATCCTGTGATGTGCGATAAGAGTATGCCAATCTAAAACAGCAAAACAAAATGTTTATTTTTTTTTGTTATAAGTTAATACATCTCGGAAAATATTTTACAATAGAATTTACATTGAAACCTTACTTAAAATGTACGATAAGAATTTAATTCCAATTGTAAGACATGTATTGTATTATATACTAACATTTTACCTTTTGAATTCCAGACATATGCAATTCCATCATTAACATATAAAGGTATGGGTAATATGGGTGGTAAGGTGGTTTGTAACATTGTAATAAATTATTATTGGCTTTTTAAACACTTGCAATTTTTTATAGTTAGTAAAAATGTTTTTTCTCTTCGTAGTTTTTCTTTACATAGTTATTTGTTGAATCCAATTCAATTCTTTGGTAAAAATTTTAAAAGTAAATAGTTTTGTAATAAATTGTTTATTTTGTTTTATATTATTGTGTTGGTTTAATTTGACATTGGATTCTTAGGGTTGTACGAAAATTTTCAAAAATCGATATTATGAGAAGTTCGCTCTTAATATAATAATGACATTCTAATCTAATTTTAAGCCAAATGTTTTTATAATTCGCAATACTGCATAAGTTGCTCTAATGATAAAAAAGTTTTACTGATACAGCTACGATACCTAATCATGTATTGATTTATTTTCTTATTATAAATTTCGAAAAATTGGCACACAAAATGTAAATAATGAAATCGGCCATCTTAAACACTCCCTAATATAACACAGAATTTTTACGGAATAAATAAAAAGTGAAATAATTAAATGAATTTTAATAGACATTTTAAGCTCAATATATTATTTGTGTTGTCTTATGTTGTTTTACCAAACAATAGACTTAATCTTTTACACCGATATTATGAAGAGGTGAAATTTGTTTGTAAGTTTGTATGCATGCGATAATCTCTAAAATCACATGTCCAATATGAAAAATTCTTTTATCGTTAAATAGTCCGTTTATTAAGAAAGATTAAGGAGTATATTACATCACGCTACGACAGACATGAGCAAAGCAGTAACCATTAACGCGAGTAAAACCGTAAAGTGCAACTAGTCATATTGATAATATTTTTAGTACATTCATTAAAAATAAATAATGTTCAAGGTTAGTTCAAAACAACATGTAACATATCCCCGCGGAAAATGAAAAACTGCATAACTAGCTTTTGCAATAAAGTCCATTTTTTAAGTAAATATAAATTAATACTCAACATAAATAAATTTTGACACATCGTCGATGAGACTACAAATACAATTTACTGCGTAATGGAAAATGCTTTACGACCTTTGTTTATCAATAATGTAATACATTATAAGATTTACCTTCGGATTTTATAAGAAAAGCTAGATACGCGGTACTGCGGTATCCACGCCGTATCGATCTAATATCGATTTTTTTAGAAGTCGATTTTTCGAATCATCGTATTCAGATCTCTAAATGCATCCCTACTCATTTTGTTAGGTTAAACTGTCAGCTGTTTTTTGTAAACAATCGGTTTTCAGAAAATAAGTAAACTTTGAGATAATTCAATTGTAATGAAAACAATGCCTTGAAGAATTTAATTATAATAAAAGTTACACTTACGACTCCTTTTGTTAATAACTAAATTCCGTATTATAATAACATTCGGCTAAATAGTTACATAACCTGTTTAAAGAATGGCTACAAAAAAAGTTTTAGTCGGTGAGTTTTTAAACTTGTATTTTACAATGTGATATTTCAATAAAAATTAAAAATGAAGTAAAACAAATCAACTCTGGTCTTGCTATGACTATAATGACATTAGTGCCAGTGAAATATATTTTTTATCTTAAGACTATTAATATTACCGCAGTATATCTATATACAACAATATCAAATAGATGTTATACATTATAAGTATATATCTACATGTAGCAAAAAAATTATATTAATATAAACTATAATGGTCTAAGAACTATTTTCACAATTATTTATTAAGTGGTTACAATTTTTCTCATGCAGGTGGTGGTACAGGATTTGTGGGAACACGTTTAAATAAACTCCTAACGGCAAATAACTACAATGTCACAACCATATCCAGAATGCCTGCTGCTAAAAATGTGTCATGGACTGACTTGGAAACATCTGGCTTACCATCTGGCACCTGTGCAGTTGTAAATCTAGCGGGCCAGCAATTTATGAATTTCGCAAGAATATGGACCCCTGGGTTAGTGTTTATATATTCTTTTTTTTTTTATAGAAAAGCAGCTAGCAACATGACATGATGATGTTAAATGATCACCACCGACCATGACATTTGAAGCACCATAAGAGCTAGAAATGTGTTGCCCGCTTAAAAATCAATGAGGAAAGAAATGGTAAAAGGGGTTAGGTTTCTGGCTCTCTCACCATACAAAACACTATTTTAGCTACTTTACGCTAAAATTTTGTGTGAGTGTGGTACAGCTCCAGTCGACCCAGCCTACATACATACTGTTGACAATATGACACAGCTAGGCTCTTGCATGCACTAAAGTTATTTTATTGTTAACGCTATTTGTTTTTTGCCATTAACATTTTTATTATTTATATGACTTTATTATAATAAATTACTTATTACTTTTTTGAATAACAGTCGCCCAGTCAGTTTGGCATCACTGTAATAATAAAAGTAAAATAAACTAGAACAATATATTATTAAACACTAATGACACTAGATTATCTAAACTAACAATATACATATGTATTGTGATATCTTGTAATTTTTTTTCATTATTGTAATAATATAATGAAAAACATGACAACCAACACTCTTTAATACTACAACAATTAATATAGCACTTAACCATTATTCTCTATATTTCAGGTTCAAACAAAATGTTTTCAACTCTAGAATATATACAACAAGAGCATTAGCTTCAACCATAAATAAAAGTCAAGATAAACCAAAAGTATTTGTTTTAATCACTGGAGTTGGAGCCTACGAGCCTCATGAAACTAATAGATATGATGAATCTAGTCCTTCGACAGGGCAAGATTTCTTTTCTAGACTACTCATAAAATGGGAAAAAGCAGCAGAAGTAGACCCTCCAGTAAGACTTGTAAGTGACATCAGAATAAAACTATGTTGCATTTAATAATATTCATTCAGCCAAGACAACCTTAGTTTAAGTTAAGTTTCTTATAATCTTTTAAAAAATTAACAACAGCACAAAAACATAATTGTAAATAATTACAATAGCCCTACATACGTCTGTTTTGTATACTTACTAGTATGTGCGACTTTGTCTTGGTTGTTACTTTCGAATTTATAATATTAGTATGGATTGTCTTATTTTGTTTTCAGGTAATTATCAGATCTGGTGTGGTGTTGGGTCGTGAAGGTGGTATGATTAAAAATATGATACTCCCATTCTACCTCGGTCTTGGGGGTCCGATAGCATCTGGTAAACAATACCTGCCATGGATACACATAGAAGATTTAACTAGATTGATTAAATTTGCAATAGAAAATGAAGAAGTAAAAGGGATATTGAATGGTGTTGCTCCTCAAGTTATTACAAATGCAGATTTTACAAAGGTAATTATTCATCAGAATGAATATTTTAAGTGGAGTCAAAAAATTTAGTGCCTGGTACACTGCCATTCTCCAGTCTATTCGCCTGATATCAAAAAAAAACAAAGGATTATCAAGCTCCATTTTTATGACAACTAAAAATACATAATTTTTTTAAATTAGTTTTTCTAGGCAAAATTCATACTTGTTTGTTTTTGTAAAGAGGAACCACCTGTATTATTACACCATCTGATAATAATGAACATTTTATAAACATTTGTCAGACACGTTCGCGCAGTGGTCACTGCAACTGACTGAAGTGCTAATAGTCGCGGGTTCGATCCCCACTCACGGCAAGCGTATTTGTTATATGAATGTTTGTCGAAGTCTGGGTGTTTGTGTTTGCGTTGTCTGTGTTTTCGGACACTTGACACAGGATTGACATAATATAGAGTGTTATGCATTTATTTATTTAATTTCAGACATTTGCTAAAGCCCTGTCTCGGCCAGCATTCTTCACGGTACCCGAGTTTGTATTGAATCTCCTTCTGCATAAGGAAAGAGCGATGATGTTGACCAAAGGCCAACACGTCACACCCAAGAGAACTCTAGAATATGGATTTGAATACAAATATCCTAATATAGAAGCAGCCTGTGCGGAATGTGCACATTTCTTCTAAAATAATTAATTTTACAATATTTTTAAGTATATTTAATTATTTTATAGTACCTTGAAAGTAGCTAAGATGTTTGGATGTTAAAATCTATGTTAAGAAGTATTTAAAAGACGTAGTAATAAAAATGAAGTAATTGATTTTAAAATATATCAGGTTTTTTAAAATCAATGACATATTATAAGAAAGAATAAGAACAACATTTTAATAATTGTTTGTAAACGTTTAAAAATTTGGTCAATTTTAAAGCTTTAATAATTTTTTTTTTAATTTAAATAACATTTACTTACTGTTGTTACGTACATACATAAAAGTTTTAATCGAACAAGTAATCGTTTTTTATTTACTTCGAAATCCTGCTAGGGTGGCGGAACTTTTATATACGGTATATACAATATAGCAGGCACGCGAAAATAAAAAATTACCCGCAAAATTAACAATTCTTTTTTAATTTAAAATTTACCTTTGTCCTATTTTTTTTTTACAAATCTTACTGAATCCAAATCTATTCGAGTGCAGTACGCGGTAGAAAATGTTATGATGCGGCCAAACCAACGCATCAATGCTGCGGAACGCAAAGCGGGAGCGTTTAAGGAAACTAAACTTTAGTTGAAGTTATTTTCTGGAAACGAAAATGATATAAAATACAAACGAAACAACATAAAACACGTCTGTTTACAAGTCGCGTGCGTCCCCCTTCGACGATGCAATGTCGTGTCGTGGTAGCGTTGGTGTCAACGTACCATAGATATTATATGACAGAGTTCACTGCGCGGTTGACGCTCTCGCTTCGTATTTCACACCCTGCGTCGTTAAATGCCTAACGCCGCTTTGGTTATGCCGCAATCTTATTAGTAGCGAAGCCCAAGAGAGGATTTAGGGATATCTTTCACCCAGTTGATTATTTTTACCATATATGGGCTCTTAATATACAGGCGATCGTCTAGGACAAAGGATCAGAATAATAAAAACAAGTTGATCGTTAGATTTTCTCGAGCGCGTCAGAATAAGGTAAGACGAGTACCTACATCCTGAAAGATGTACTTTCAAATAATTTGACGATTTCAATACGACGTGAAGAAGATGGAAAGATACCGTTTTTAAAACAAAACGTGCCAAATACTCGTGCGCGGATATATATATATTTTTTCATTATGTAGAAAATATTTTAAGGATCTTAATTAATTTATATACATAAATTAAAAAAAAAATAAAAGAAAAGATTATATATTAAACTATTTACATCTTAATTAATATATAAAAAAAGATTATATTTTACAAAACATTGTAGACCTCATCTAAGCCACTGCATCTGGGTAAAGTTCCCAAAATACTGGCAGCATTATCCCGTTGAATGGCCAAGCTGATCCTTTGACCGAGGTAGCTGCCAGCTCTTGGGTCCCCAGTTGACTCCCAAAGCCTCTTTGAGAGGTTTAAGGATGACGAAAATAATATAATCTACCTATTTCCTCAAACCGGGGTAGTTACTACATACATAGTTTTCAGCAGCTGACCACACTTAATAAACTACTTATTTCCTTCCTCGCACGTCTTTTCCTTTCTCAATCTTTTTCTGACTACAAAAAAGGACAGGTTCGCGATTAGTAATGCATTTTTTTTAAATATTTGTTACTTCAAAACCGTCATTTCTTAACCGATTTTGAAAAACCTTTTTTTTATTTCCGATTGATCCCATAGAGTTAACAAAATGGGCTTAGTAGTTTGGTTTTAAATTCCATGTAAACAAAATTGCGAATTTTGCTTTTGAAGTGATTTACATTTTTTTAAAGGCATTAATTATTTTATCTCTCTATTGTACCGTCCCTAACTTACTCTGTCACCGTGATGCCACCCCAGCTAACTAGAGATGGGTAGTACAAACAAAATTGAAGATTTTGTATGAGTTACTCATTCTATGAAATGAGGTCGTATTGTGTACAGCCATGTTTTAAAAGCTTAGCTCAATCCCGAAAGATTTAAATATCCTTGTCATAAAAAATGCTGTAAAGATTGATAATTGAGTGACATTTAAAAAAAAGAGAATCTGAGGATGAAATTGGCGACGAAATCAAATCAGACGAAAATAATTTTTAAAAATTTATATAGGTACTTATTTTTCCATAAATGTAAGTTTTAAAAATATACTTTTTTCTTAGCCTGCTAAATATTTTCCTGTGCTTTTGACGTTCATTACAATTTTTTTTTTTATTTCCTTTTTAATTTGTTAGATTAAGGAAATTCCCCAGAATAGTCGTCAGATTATTGGTCAGCACGTCTAAGACATAAAGATGAATCGTATATATCTTAATCTGACCCGCTTGAGAATTTCATAATGACGATTATTTTCTGTAATAATCACAAATCGTCAGAATATTAAATAAGACCTTTCGTTGTATACTTGCCACTCTCTTAAAATATCTGACACGCTCGAGTATTTTTTTTCATTTTCAACCCTTCCTTACAGTGACCTCCACCGTGCAAACCGGCAAATTAGGCAAAATCAATTATTAAAGATACTTTGGACATACATACTGATACTGATAAAATCAGTCAAAAGTACTATTGACCGCTAGCAGTGGAAAAATCATTTTTAACAAAAACATGTGAATAATATAATATCACACCAAGTTTGACTTTTGTTTGTATTGCAGTTTTCACGATAGAGCAAACACAAAAAAAAAAGTTTATATGTATATTCTGTTAGAAGACCTTCAGCAAATTAAGTTACGTAGGTATATACTGTTTCTTGTTTTTAACCGACTAAAAAAAGGAGTCATGTCTCTGAAAGTTTAAATTGGCTACCTACCTCGGGTAACAAATACGGCCATTTAAAGTTAAGATTGCAATAACACACATTTGGGTGATCTTTAACGGGGGTGTTTGCGGTTGCTTTTGTAGTAATAAAAATTCTGAAAATATGGTCCCTTAATTTTGACTCTAGTTTTTCATACAAATTACTATGGAAATTTATGTTTGTTTAATACTAAGTTTCTTTAATTATACATCTCTTCTTGCACGCGGTTAAAATTATTTTGAAAAATCTAGAATCAAATTATCATCTGTTTTTCAGATATCGGTAGAACACAGGTGAAATTAGAGTTCAGTACTGTAAAAATCAAATATGTATATTGGGAATTCAAAATATAACAAATATAGGTTCAAAACTAATTTATTTATTCCAACTATATAATTTTTTCATTCACATTATTCATTATTTTCAATTATATTAGTATATACATTACGTAAATTAGAATTTTTATTTTTGCTTTATTTTCTATGACTTATAAACTATATAAGTAAATATATTTTTATTGAATTTTTATTTAACCTAATTATTTTTACATAATTTTAAATATCTATATAATTGTATATAAACGCCACCTAAATCAGCGGAAGTTAAAAAATAAATATTGTTTTTAGAATAAGATTTAAACTTTTTATTATCTTTGTACCAAGAGTAAAAACTTCAGTTTTGAAAAACCAATCCTTTTGCTCGAACAAATTTAAAATTATAATATACAAAATCAATTTTCTATTACATGCTATTTGTGTATATGTATATGTTTCTTATGATGATATACTTTTAATTTTAAATTGGTATCAGGATATGAGGTGATCTTACCATTTTCCAAGATTTTATTTTACTTTAGGTACACAAAGCTTACTATGCTAATATTCTTTCGTACGCAAACATACTTAAATATACTTTGATCAATCAATTTGAGATAATTTACAGATTATTTATTTAGTTATATTATATTATAGTTGATTGATTGGTAAGTTATAGAAAAGTGTTATCACAAAAAAGGAGATAACATTTTTTTTTATTTGGCGTGGGGCACACATCTTAAATGTCAAGTTTTGATTCATGGTTTTTTAGTTTTCATGAGCTGTGCAAATCTATCAACTAATTTTGTTATAAATTTGCGGAGTATATCCTGTCGCATACGTCCCACGTCTAATACTTCCTCGTGGTTAGCTTCATTGTCCATGTCATAACTGGTAATGCACTCATTCGTAATCAAGGACATGGCGAATACGTTCATATCACAATGTCTCGCTGTTATTACCTGAAAAAAAATCTAAGTTGAACTTTTGCCTTGAAGTTGCAGCTTTTGCTCTTAATTTATATATTTTTTTTCGAAATTAAATAAGAAAATTCAAATACATTTACCTCGTGTACAGTGGACATTCCTACAGCGTCGACTCCTACCATTTTTAACATATTCAATTCTGCTACAGTTTCAAAATTAGGACCGCCCAAACAAGTGTATACGCCCTCTTTGACGATGTCTTCTATGTTCAATTCCTTAGCGACCTTAATTAACAATATAAAAGTAAATTAAAAAATATATATAACGGACATGAACATACATTTTTTTGTTAGATATAAAATGTTATAATGATTGCAAGTAACTTTATGGTGACATTAAACTATGTGATTTTAATTTATGTTTATAAGAAATATTCATGTGAAATACTTCACAAATAGAGCAATTATCGATGAAGGAAAATAAATACATTTTTTTTCGCTTAAGTATGCTTCATTATGCTCAAATTAACCATTTGTCCGATAGGGAAACCCGTTGAACACATGTCTAAATACTATACAAACTTTCATCGTATATCCTTATTTAACACACCGCTAAAGTGTTACATATCCTTAAAATCCATTCCTAGTGCTAACTAAGGTATATAAAGGACTTATGTACAAAATGACTTAACCCGTAGGTACGAGTATGTAGGCTGCAAGACACTCAGTAGTATAATCATAAGGTAGGGATACCATATACTCTACATTGTAAAAATTCAACAGTTTTTATTAATTGAACTTTAAAAAATCCTTATAAATAAACATAGGTATTTAAATTATTTTCCACGCTTAACCACCCCGGTTGTGTGTAACCCTGCGATAACCTATCAGACTTGCTAAGATTAGTCGTAACTAACAATGGCAATGCTATCTGCACGTAATACACTGATCTCGTGTTGTACACAGCTTTGAAATCATTTTTTTAGTAGAGATCATTATACTTTTGAATAAAAGGCGAGACATGCGCGAGTAACCATTTTTTTATTTAGGTACTAAATCGAAAAATGCATAATTTAACTTCATGTATACATTCAACCTAAACAAAAAATATGTAGGTAAAACGTAAGTGACAACTTGCAAAAGATTTTTGAAAATTAAGGTTTTTATAAAATTTTGCCTAGCAATTATCTAAATCTTTATGCATTAAACGGTTATATTCACGTAAACGGGTTTTTCTTACCTCTTTTGCGATTTTTCTGTATTCAAATTTGTACGCTTTGTTCATTGGTGGGAATCTTGGACCAAATCTTTCGTCATTTGGCCCATGTAATGGATTGTTGCCAGCAAAACCCATCATGTTGATGTGGTCCTTTACTATCATGAGATCCCCAATTTTATAGTTTGGATTAAGACCACCGGCCGCATTTGTAGCGATCAATGTCTGCACTCCTAGAAGCTTCATAACCCTGACCGGTAAACAACACTAAAAAAAAAAACTTATTATCATTGTGTAAATTTAATTCGTGGAATGTTTTTATCTCAACATTGGAAAAACGACTTTTAGACACAAAAAAACAATTAAGATTTTATCTTTACTGATACTAGTATAAAGAGGTATGATTTGTTTATAAGTTTGAATGTAGGGGGTAATCTTTGAAAGTACTAAAAAACCGCTTTGAAAAATTCTTTTTGCGTTGGATAGTCTGTTTATTGAGGAATTTTATATGCTATATTATATCACACTTCGACTCATAGAAGCACGACGCAAAGCAATACCTATGTACCTAATATTTTATATAGAAATCTTATCGGCCCTGTTTAATTTGCCACAAAAACTTTTACTTTTTTTAATATTCCGTAAAAAGAACCATTTTGTAGAGATTTTTTCCTTATTTCTATATTTTTTTTTTAGTTTGAATTATATAATAATAATATTTATTTATAATTTTATATAGCAAAATGATGCATTTGTTTTACTTCTAAGTTCGTTTTCTTCTTTTTTTAAAGAGAGAGAGTAATTTGTAATTAATTCGTTTTTTTGTAACCACGTGTTTGCGTATTTTAATTCTGTTTTTCCACATTATCAAATGATGATTGATGAAAATTTAGATTAATAATTATTATCATCTAGATAAACATAATTAGTTATTATTACTTTTACTGACTGCTGAGCTACACTATATTAGGCGCTTATTAGTGGATAAATTAGTCTTGAATCATCCACGTCAACACAGATGCCGTAACCTTTGAGT
Source organism: Hypolimnas misippus (assembly GCA_037950945.1). Lineage (NCBI taxonomy): Eukaryota > Metazoa > Arthropoda > Insecta > Lepidoptera > Nymphalidae > Hypolimnas > Hypolimnas misippus. Next base: position 7,374,132 of record JBBEEQ010000025.1, on the reverse strand, counting down.
AGAACGACACAAGTACATAGCATATGTTTGTTTTATTTCATTACACACAATTTCCTTTCACACATAGAACTTATGTGAAGAACAGACGACTTTTTCTACGATTTACGTTAAAAAACCTGAATGTACACAATATAACATATTATTTGTAGACATTCAATACAATAAGATTAAAAAATGCTATTCATTTTTTTTTACTATAACTTACTATGATCAGCACCAGTGTCGCGTAATCAACACATAACTTAAAGCACTAAACGAATTGCGCTGAAATTTAGTACGCAGATATATATTATGACGTATAATTTTGACGCGGGCGAAGCCGCGAGCAAAAGTTAGTATCAAAGTGATATTTGGATGACTTTTGCTCTAAAGTTGAAGATAAAGTTATCGCTTGACAAACAACTCGAAGTATGTAAAAAATAAGCTTAATAAAAAAATTTGTATACATGTATAATATGTTACAATTATGCAACTTTTACTAAATCTCGGTGTAAAGTTCTCAACCGAAAGATAACAGGTACATTTAAATAAATTAATTATAACTGATAAGAATAAGAATAGACTTGAACTAGATATTCAGCATAACAATTGTTTTTCAGAAAACTGTAATTGATACTATTCAAATACTTTTCAATAGATTTTAATAATAATGATTAATTGATTTTAAAAAGCACACCTTGACCAAGAACATGCTACGGAAATTAAAATAATATTTATAATAAGAAGTTATTGAATATTTATTAATTAATTACTAGTCGATTGTATTATGTATTTCTAATAACGTAGCTTTAATTAACATAATAAAACTAGCTTTCGCTCCCGGTCTCGATCTATTTAATGTTTATGTTGTTACTAAAAACTCTATTTTCTTTTCTATACATCTAACGACCGTACAAAATTTTATATTGATCGGTTGCGAAGTTGAGGTGAGTAAGCGAGACAAAAGAACTCATATTCAGTTTTATGCATATTATATATTCGGACTATTAAATAAATATTTATTTTTAAGATTACTTGGACAATAAAGGAACGTGACCGCTAATGTGCGTTGATTTTCTAGCAAGATACCAAAAATAAAGCAATGAAAAATAAACAACGTAGGTACTTAACTGATTTAAATATATAGTAACTATCGAATTTCAGGCCAATTCATAGTAAAAACTACATTTTGAACCGGTGATACAAATTTACAAATATTATTTTTTAAAACTCAATAGTAAAAATTGTAATATGACGATTCGATAGTAATTGAAACGTTATGTTAAAACGACTTCACAAAACCAAATCGTAGTGAATGTCACTTTTCAAATGTTTTTTAGCCCAGAGCTCCGTCATTTTTTAACCAACTTAGAAAATTCTTTTTTATTTAAAAAAGTATACATTTATCAATATCGGTTCAGAACTTTAGTTTGTAAATCAAAATAACTGGAATTGGTATGTCATCAAACGAAATTCCTTATTTTGTTTTTGAAGTCGATTATTTTTTCAAGTCCGAGTTGAAAGAACGGATATTTTGTTTTTTAATTAGTATTATTGTAATGTTATTACAATTAGAGACACATATCCGAGTTTGTTATCTAAGAACGTCATTAATTCACTATAGGAGGTTTACGATAACCTTTTAACCGCGGAGCGACGATTCTCGAGTCTCGAGACCCTTGCATCAGTCAAACCAGATAATTCTACAAATAAATGAGTATAAAAAATATATTTTTAAATATATTAAGTACTAATTATTCGCACATTTTTATCAAAATCTTTGAAAAATAAATAAATATTTGTTTATGTATTTTGTTATTTTATATACATTGATAAAATCTAATTTTGTCAATTATTAATGGAAACGTATGTATCTAATCTTTTATCGGTTTATGTCACGTTTTATTTTGGATTTGAGAACGTGGAAACTTCAAGACTATACCTTATATCTTTTTTTTAATTATACCAATATATGCAATCACCAATAAATTTGTTTTTCTCCAAAGCATTTTGATAAGAGTTTCACAATGATTGCTGTAATCACGTTTGATATTCCGTACTCCTCCAAAAAAAATTCGTTTCTTAGCTTCGCTGGTGTACATTTAATACACTGTAACATGTAAATGTACGACCGTTGGACAAAGGCCTTTTCCCCTATTAATGTTGGTTTCCCCGCTGTGTTTTTCTCACGATCTTTTCCTTCACCGCCGAGTATGAGAAGAGTTTGAACATAAATTTAATTCTTGAAAACTCAGCGTTGCAAGCCATCGAGGGATCAGTTAACAGAGGGGTCTTAACAGAACCTATGCCAATCTTAAATATGTTCAGTACACATTTTATTACGTTATATTTTAATAATTAAATTCATCTCTATCAAATTTTAATTTGATAGAGATGAATTTAAATAGCTCAAACACAACCAACACACCAATGTTCAAGTTTGTGACGCCAGTTCCATCTGAAGCTACAATCGGTTCGGATACTTTTTCAAACGGTTTTATTTTGCTTGATTTCGTTTTGTTTGTTTCAAATCTTGGGACAACTTTTTCAATAACGCTAACAAAACATTGTTAAAAAACTTTTTGGACTCACATTGAGTTTTTATGACTATCAGAGCAAGTTAAATAATAATTAGAGAAACTTAACGTATTTATGTAATTATTGTATCTAACTAATTACGGTTATTCGTGATATATTTTATTAAAGACTCATTCTTGCGGTTTCAACAGAGTAAAATTTCAGCGCATTCGTGCAGTGAGGTTTATAGTTACTGCTCCGTCTTAATGATTGTAGCGTTATGTAATATAGCCTATTTATTATGTTCTATTAAATAGCATTTCTCAATAAACGCTATTAATACAAAAAATCAAATCTTAGATTCAGCAATTCACAAATATTTTAGATTTATGAATAAATAATAATTAATGTTAAATAAGTGTAGATAACGAATAAATTTCACTCACCTTCCACAGTGGATAACCTTCAAAGTAGTGGAAACGTCCTTGCATGGCAACAACTGGAATTTCACCGAGATGACCAAACACCAAGCGTCCATGATGCCCTTCCACAGTGCTCACTGGGAAATTCGGTATCTCCTCGTATGGAATACTCTGCGCCTCCGTTATAGTTTCTGCCAAAGAACCTACATACACAAAGAATAATATGATTATAATACAACTTATGAATCGAAATGTGTACGTATTAAATGTTAAATAATGCAGTAAATTGAAAGTATCTTTTAAAAATTCATTAATTTATATTCCAAATACTTTATAAGGAACAAGTTCGTAACGTATTTTAACAATACTTTACGAACAAGTTCGTAGTATAGATGAATATTTAAATAAGTTGTTTTATATCAATTAATTGATTTTATTATATCTGTGATACCTCAAATAGGTTAGAGGTTATGTCTACCATTTTATATTCAATTTAATACAAAATATATTTCTTGTATGGTAAAAATTGCTTTTTAAAATTTAACTAGAAAAATTCAAAGAAATATTAATTGAAAAATACAATGATTATGAAGCAATATATAATATATACCCTTGTTCCAATACGAACCCAACCCAGAGCCGCATATGATACCTATTGCAGGTCTTACGGAAGTTTTAGACAGAAGGAAGTTTACAGTCTCTACTAACGTCTCATATGAGTACCTGCAAAAAACAAGGTCAAGTTCAATATTTCCTGTATAATCATTTAGATTAGACAATAATAGCGTAATAGCTGCTTAATTATCTTTAATATATAAAAAATTTGCAATACGATTGGACTGTAGTTGGCACGGAAACAATAACGTTATATCATATTAAAAAGCAAAGCTAATCGCGGGATATGATACAGAGAAAATAATAAAAAAACGTACAAAATATTACAATATCAACAATAAACGTAACTTCTATAGAGATATGTAGTGTAGTCGCAAAAAAAATAAACTCTAGATTTCAACAGAAGTATTCAACTTAACGTTTCCATTTTGGATGGATTTATGATCATTTGATTTCAGGGTCACTATCTTTATTATTACACTATATTAGTGTTAAGCAATTATTTCTCGCACTGTATAGCTAAAAAAAAAAATTGTACTACGAAATATTGTGTAAAACTTATTATTTTTAAACACGTCCAAAATTTGTTAACGTATAATAATAAGTATTTTTCTTAATTGTGTGCATATTTTATAAGTCAGTTTATCTTTAAAAATAATGACTTAATACACTAAACCGTTGTAACTATGTAAACAATATTTTTTTTGATAACGATATAATAGCAAAAAAATTAACTTCGAATATATTACTTATATTTTATATTATAATTTAAAGTTATAACTTAGTTATTAAAATATAAAATAGCAATCATAAAACAGAAAACTTAGTGTTTTAAACAAGTTTCCAAGGTTGAACGAGGGTAAAAAAAATAAACAGCAAATATGCTAAAAACATCGAGTATGAAGCATACCCTGGCATTATATGTCATTGGCACGTCAACTGGATCGTACGAGTTGATTCATGACTATCGTATCTCAGAAACGATAACAAGTTTCCTTACGAAATAATCTGTATTATCCATGTTTATTACTAGCAAAACAAACGGGGGTCAAGACGTTGATTATCTTAAGAATAAGAGATTGATCACTCCGACGAAACGGTTGAGGAACATGATAGAAAATATTGCCAATTAACCCTAGTTGAGTTTCGACTCGCTGACAATTGTAATATGGCATTCTGTATTTATCTAATCGTTTCAATGCTGTATTAATATCAGTTTACTTTGATTTCCGTTAAATTTATTCGATATATATTATATGTAAGACATTTATTTAATATAAATTTTATAACAAATCCTACCTCTTGTGTTCATTTCCATTATTATCAGTTTCCACTTCAGGAAGAGCCTTTTTAGGGGGAGAAGCGACCTTGCTCCCGTTCACAACGTCAACATTGATTGGAGCCATCACTGCACTATTCATATAATTGTTGTAAATAAAAGAGATAATATCGGAGAAGTGTACAGCCGTCAATGACACAATGTAAAATGCGTTAGGTTGGACTCTCGGTCAGTTTTATAGTACGTGTGGAACAGTGCGGGCAATAACAAGTCTCTCCGTTTCGTACGCCTTCTTTATATAATTTTTAAAGCGTTATCACTGGAATACCGTCATTATAAATTCGCGCAATAAATCAAGAATGTCATCATTCTCAAACAAAACAAATGAACCAATTCCTAGTTTGATTTCATTAATTTATTGATGTTTGATGATGTTTAGATGTAATCATGTGTTCTTAAAAAGTTATAATTTTAATATTAGTTGCAAAAAATATTGAAGTTTCATATTAGTATTAATACTATAATAAGGAATTATATTACATTTAATTAATATATGAAAACAAAATAACATAAAATTCTTAACTCTATAATATATATTTTTTTCTCTACCGATAGATGGTAGAACTAAGTGCTGGCTCGACTACTCACTCATCAGTCATAATAAGGACAAATATTATTCATACTACTATGGAAACAGTTATTAAGCTATAATATTGACAGACACAAATAAAACTGAATGATTTAAATTTAATAATCGGTATGTAAGTAATATATGAAATGACCAATGCCTCTTAGAACATTATCAATATACGGGTAATTACGGGTAAACCGAATGGATGAATTTTGAATTAGGGATTGTCGGGAATCGCATGACGCTTAAATTTGTCCGCAAAAGTGTTACGAAATAAGTGGAGTGGGGCTTAATCAGATTAGTTTTTTATTTCCAAAATTAAATTATATTATACCCATATTTAAAGATAAAAGTCTATAATTTTTTTAAGAAATTCTGTATCAAAAAAACACGTGTGATATTGGGTGGAGGGGGCTCGTCTACAACTTTACCACGTATCTTCAGAAGTAAGGTGGAAGAAATAAAAGTTTGTTGAAGAAACATGATTAAGATTAAGTAGTACACGTAGTGATGATAATGTTGGCCATATTGTTTTAGTCACAACTGTTAAGTAGCATACATTTACAGGAAAGGCAATGTATCATGTATGACAGTTAACTATAAATTATAATTACTGAATGCACATAGCAAATGATTTTAAAAGAGTTACTATCGAGTTTCTTGCCGGTTCTTCTTGGTAGAGACTACATTCCGAACCGGTGGTAGCTTTATAAAAATCTAAAAATATATATGACATCTGACTTGACGATTCGAAAATGCTTTAAAAGCCCATTTGAATAAAGTATATTTTGAGTATTCACAAAAATAATTAATAAGTGTACTTCAATCAACAGCTTACGACACGACAGATAATCTCGATAAATCGCATAATAATAGTGTGCGTAAGGTGGTAAACGTAGTAACCTATAATATTGTCGCGCGAATACTTACGATTATTCATCCTATTTTATGTATTTATATATTATTCTATTTTTATACTATTATACAATATACAATTTATGCCACCAGAACGTCAATGTGTTATTATTATCACATGCAAAAATACACAACTTTCTGCCTACGCATAAAATTTAATTACATGTTATAATGCCCATGTTAACAAACTTACTAACCTCGAAGGACGGAAAAGGGAAATAATGTTACCATTTATAATTGTTATTAAGATTCTTAATTGCGTCACGGTTTTATCCTTTTGATTTTCTAATTGAGTACAAAGTATCACAAGGGTTTTTTTTTTTTAGGAAAACAATAACATTTTTAGCGGTCCACGTGATTCCTACTCCATGGCTTACTGTTGATGAAGTTCTTATATTATAATTACCACTTTTTCATGCTGCAGAAACCCCAAAGAACTTTAAATTATTAAAATTTAATCAATGAGAATTTCAGCACCCATATACGTACGAATGTTTTTCTCAGAATTTGTCCAATATTTCATTTATGACGATATATATTCGTACTCCTGAATCCATTTTTGTCAAGTCATATAATTTTCGCGTTATAATAATTGATCCCAGAGCTGACTAGAATTTTCTGCAAATCTTTGGTAACAATTTTTTTTTAATTTCAAAATCGGTAACATGTTTTTATCAAACTTCTCTAGGTATCATAGTTTCAGATTTCTTCCTGCTGATCCGTGTTAATAAATAAAAAAAATGTCATTGTTTAATTTCTTAGAATTATTTCAAAAACAAAACTTATCATTTGACACCTATGCAGCTAGGTAATCTAACGAACCAGCATTTTATGGATTTTACAAGAGTATAGACTCGTGGGTTAGTATACTAATAATAATTATATAATTTATTATCTGCAGCCGATATGCTCTCGTGATAGAACACGTTAATCTAAACTGATAATCGTTTTTTTTATTCATTTAAATCTTTGGGTTTCTAAGTGCTAAAGTTATACATATTTATTAAGTTTCTTGACGGTTCGTTTTGGTAAAATCGACATTACGAACAGGTAGAGGCAGATTTTCATTAATTTAAATAATTTTATTTATTTTGACGATTCAAAAGTGCTTTCAAAAACCTACATGAATACAGTTAATTTTTATTTTGATTTTGTTTATACTTATTCATTTCATGCTCGACGCTCAAGAAAAACATCTTGAGGAACTTACAAGTAAAATTTTTAAATTATTTCTAACAATATTATTTGAATTAAGATAATTTCATATTATTTTTTATGTTTTGTGTCATAAGTACATTTAAAATTACATCTCACTTATTAATACATAATTACTACTTATATTCTATATTCAATTGTAAATAAACGTCGTCATTTATCACCCTGACAAAAAATATATTACGTTAAAAAACAACATTTACCTCTTACATATATAAATATTTTATTTTAGACATTTATTCGCGACATTTTATTTAAAGACTAATAACTTCCTTCTAATTGCTGGGCACCACCTTTTAATTGCACAATAAACAAAAATAGAATCTAAATTTTGAATACATATTAAACCCTGAGCTAGTTGTTCATATCGTAAGTAATATTAATGTTAAAGTCATGATATTATTATTTTAAAAATAAAATATACACAGAACAACTGGTAAGTCCTCCTACCTTTTATTATTTTATTGCCCTATAAAACGAGCTGTGTTACATCTGAACATTATGTGACAGGCTAGAGAGAAGGCTTAATGTCTGCACACGCTGGGAAAGGAACGCCAAAGTATTAACTTAATCCAATGTAAATTCTTACGTAACAAATAGTAAGAAAGCGCAGATTTCAATATTTAGAGCACGAACGTTTGATGACGTTTGTCGCCATAGGTTCTTTCTCTAAACATTGGAACATAAATCTTGATACCACTAGTTATATATGAATTTTGCCACGTCGCCCTCAGTCTGCGCAGGCCGTTACAGCACCTACTAAATTGTTCACTAATTAGAGAAAATTAATAATGATTGAGCCCGCTCGTACAATGTAAATTCGGTTAGAATATTTCTATTTATATATAGAAAATGTTTTTTTGTTATATCTTAGAGTTTTCTATATTGATATAATTGGTCCATGGGCGCGTTAAGTAATTAGTACTTAATATCAGATTCTCCCTTCTCGTTTGCCCGCTAAAAATACTGGTACTAACGTCTCCTCAAAGTAATTTTCCAAAAAATACACATAGTCTCTCTATATATGTATGTATCTTCTTTTGAGATGCTTTTCAACGAAAGTCATAATCGATACAACTTCTAATTTTTTTTGTAATTACAGTTTTTGTTAACTTGGCGAGGTGCATTCAACATCTTAAGTTCCATCCATCTAGTTAGTTAATTTTCAAGATTTAAAAGCTGTGTAAATCTCTCGACTAATTTAGTAATGCATTTGCGTAGTATATTCTAGCGTCTACGTCTAATACTTTCTCGTGGTTGGATTCAATGTCCAGGTCATAATTGCTTACGTAGTTATTCGTAATCAAGGACATGGCGAATACATTTATATCACAATGCCTTGCTGATATTACCTAAAATGTAAAATATAAAATTTAAAACTAAAACGGATCCAACGAAAGTTTATCTGCTGTTTTATTTGACCTTGTGTTTCATTGAACTTTGTTTTTTCTACGTTGAAAATACGTAATGAATTATCAAAGGTATTAAATAGACAATCTTATAACGTCGATTCCGATCATTGTTAAAAATATGTTTCAGCTACAGTTTAAAAAATAGGAGAGCGAAAACAAGTATACACGCTTTCTCTGACGATGTCTTCTACGTTCAGTTTCTTTGCTATCTTAAAATTAATATTAAAGTAAATTAATGATAATGGCGATAAACTGTTATACGCACAATTTATTAAAAAAAAAACACTTACCTTAAAAAAATTACTCTGTGAACACAAACTCAAACTCAAAATATACTTTATTCAAATGGGCTTTTAAAGCAGTTTCGAATCGTCAAGTTACATGTGATATTATTACATGTCACACTCTGTGAAACATATATTTAAATTTAGAACATACTCGATTACAGCCCTAATTTAACCCTAATAGCTGTCTATTGGTTATTTTATAATGACATACTTAATTATGATCTTTATTAATGTGCTCGTGAATAAATATTCATTACAGATAGAGCAATTATATATAAAGGAAAATAATAACATTTTTTCACTTAAGGATATCTTTATTTTGCTAAGATTATGTGTTGTCCGATGGGAAATCCCATCACACGGTCAAAGTCGAAGCACACTTTCATCCTCTATTAAAATTTTAGAAGAGCATTTTTCATCAATTCTTTCATAAATTTTAATTAAGCTAGAAACTAGCGTACAAAATTTTATGCCTTAAAATCAACAGGTTCAAACTGGGGGTTCTGAATTAGTCACTGTGTTAGAATTTTAAATTGTAAAAATCACATTACAATTAAATAATGGTTTAAAAAAAATAAAATAATTAAATTCGTTTCCATACTCAACAACAACGATAGTCTGTAACCCTGCGATAACCTATCAGACTTGCTCAGAGCAGTCGTAAATGACAATGGTAGAGCTATCTGTTGTGATACCGATCTGCTATTGTACAGAGGTTTAAAATCGTATTTTTTTGTTGGTAGTGATCTTCGAAACTCTAAATAATAAAAGCAGGGGTTGTTAATTTTTTTTATTTTAAATCATTTAGCACTATCTATTATGTATGTAGATTATATTTGTATATCTACGTGTTTATTATTCTAGTAATATTTATAATATTTCCTTATATTTATTAAAATTCATAAATAATATTAATTTTACTATTTTAAATACATAATTTCAATCTAAAAATAAATAACTTAAGGAAATTTTATTAAAATTTGTTTAGCATTTCTCCAAAATCATTATAATTAAAATTTATGTGAGATTCAGATTCTTTTTAACAAACAATGTACGTTACGGTATATATAGAAGTTCCCTGTACGTTTTAGGAACCAAACACAAAATAAATATTTTTGAAATTTTACCCCTTAAAAGAGATAAATACAGATGAAAGGAAACTCCACACTGTTTATTTTAAACAGATCAGAACTATCTTTATTGACCTCTTCTGTTTTTCGTGATAATATGTCCAAGGGTGTTCTTACCTCTTTATTAATTTCCAACCGTATACAATTTTATAGACCTTGTTCATTGGTGGTAATCTTGGTCCAAGTTTTTCGTCATTTGGGCCATGCAATGGGTTATTGCCACCGAAACCTAAAATGGTAATGGGATCTTTTACTCTTATTAGATCGCCAATTTTATACTTAGGATTAATACCACCGGCCGCATTTGTGGCATTACCCTGACTATTAAAGAACACTGAAAAGAATTAAAAAATTATCTGTTAAGATTAACTTTTATATGTGTAATCCAATAATGAATAGTTGATAAACAATCCTATCCACGATTCTGTTATATCACAGATTATACATTACTTCTAAGCAACCAGGCCCGCGCCGTCCATTCGTGCAAAGTCGTGCAGCGCACAACGGCGCCGAGTCCGAAAGGCGCCCGGCCTAACCGATCCTTAAAGAAAAATTCCATATGAAAAAAATACTTTAAGAAAAACCAATGTAACTCTCCCTTATGGTTGTAATACGGCACGAGAACCTATGCAACGATATTTCACTTGATATATAACATAAATACATAGAATGATAACCACATTACCCTCCTTTACGTCGCCCAGTCGGGTAAAAAAGCGCATATAAGACAGTCACACGACGGCGCCGATTAGGCTTGACGCGGGCCTGTAAGCAACATACTTCACTTCTTCGCAATAATTCTACTAGTTACGTATACATATATTAGTAGAGATGACTTATAATTTCAGTCACCTTCCAAAGTCGGTCTACAATATGCAAAGCCGCTTCCACTATTATGAAGGAAATAGCCTTCATAATAAAGGAAACGGCTTTGCATATTGTATTTGCAATAACTGGGACTTTACTAAAATTACCAAACACTAAGGTCCCGTGATGTCCTTCCACTGTGCTCACCGGAACATTCGTTATATATATATATATATTAGCTGAATAAACAGGATCTAGGAGGCACAGAGTATTCTATACGAAGAAATAACGAAACGAATATATGTGTATATATATATATATATATCGAATATATGTATATATATATATATATATATATATATATATATATATATATATATATATATATATATATATACACATATATTTAAACGAACCCCAGCACGATATGTAACTTACAGTAGAAGAGTTGTATATCCTGCTAATTCCAGATAATGCTGCAGCATCAGGTTAAGATTACGCTCATGACCTTGGAGCGTCTGAATAGGTCTTCATAAATTATATGTAATACCATCTCGATTACATTAGCATTTAAACAGAAATTAAAACGGTCAAGTGTGAATCTCGAGAACTCGCGCACCGAGTGTTCCGTACTTTGTAACAAATCAAAAACCCCGGCTGCGTAACAAGGCCATCTGAAGTTAGCAGTATCGTATCAGTATCAGTTCTGTCTGAAAGTAACACAAACAGATAAACATACAGATAGAAATTTTCAATTTTTTAGATTTTTTCTATATTTTTAAGGTAAGGTTTTGCTTGGTCGGCTTTAATTCCCTTGCGAAAACGATAAAATTGTCAAAATATGCCACATAATTGCCATTATCCTTTGATTGCGTCCACTTAAAACTTTAATTTTTTAACAGCCACAAGTCATTGTAGACTGAGTATATAATATTATTTTAAAATCCACGCATTTCTGTCTTGACAAACAGACTGACAGACGGACAACAAAGTGATCATATATGGGTTCCGTTTTTCCTTTGAAAGTACGGAACCCTAAAAACCGCATCAAATTTGGTCACTTTGTTATACATTAAACACCCCTCTTATGAGGTCTGTAAAATTTATTGCTTTTTTTAATTGTAATAGTACCATTTAATTAAATAATGCGGATCGGTAAATTTAAATGGTATTTTAAAACATATTACATGTTTAAAAATAATTTAAAACGAACAGGTTATTTTAGTATTATGATATGAATATTTAAATAAGTTGTTTTATATGAAAAATTAATATAATTATTTCTGAGGTACCTCAAATAGGTCAAAGGTTATATTTACATATTTACCACATTATACTCGTACGAGTTTTTAAATTTTATAAAAATAAATTTCTAGTATGATAGAAATCATGTTTTAAAAATTATGTTGTCGATGCGTGTTTGCGCGTCCGAACGTGTGTGCATGTACGTATGCGTGGTAACAAATGTGGGTGTGTCAAAGTCATATTTAGTTTATAAGTTTTTAAACACGACTTTAAAAAAAGGGAATCTTCAAAAGCAAATTATGTAATGTCATTTACTTAAATGACTGTGTCATTCATATTATCATGTATATTATATAGTATTGAATTGTTATCGTTATTTTAATTTGAAAACCAAACTACTGAACTGATTTTGATAAAAATTCTATAGGAGCAATGGAAGAGGACTCATTCAAACAAAAAAAAAATTAACCAAAGGTATAGCGGTCGGTTTTTGAATAATCAGTGAACATACATGACAAAAACAAGTCCCCGGCAAATTGAGATTCTCCTTTTTTTTTAAATCAATTAAAGATATAATATAAAATAGAATATATATCTCAATACTTCTAATGTACTTCTTCGAACCTAATGAAGAGCCGCATATGATACCGGTAGGTAAGTACTGCAATATTTCCTATATAATCATTTAATTTTTGTGCTCAATTTAATGTATAAACATTTGTGTAAAACGCTGCCAAAATAACTACAGTTACTTGTTTTTTTTTTCTATGAAAAAACTAACGATCCGTTTACCGAAAAGCTAAAAAGAATATTCTGTAGATCCGATCGTTAGAAAACTCCACAGGATCAACGCTGGGTTAATCAGAAGATTGCCTTCAATATCATCAAATTCACTTTATGGAAGATTCCATAAGAAACATGTATACACACATCGCTTATATGAACATATACAGACGTATAGAGATTGTAGATGTTAAAAATGGCTACATATGAGTATAATATTTTTCTACATTTTCTTGTCCCAAAAGTTTTGAAGTAGGTTATTTGCAAAATACTAGACTACTTTTTGCTCTTCATATGTTGCTTATAACATAATATTCCGTCCACGTAATTTAAAAATAATTAAAATATACATATATATATTTTAAAAGAATTATCAAAATTCGCTTTTTTCTTAATGACTTACGGGTAAAATTGGCTCTATTATTAAGACTACATAACAACATATTATCTTTTATAGATAATAATATACCATCATTTTTATGTTTCAAAAACCAATAATTATAATAACGGTATATTTCTATTAATATTAATATTTTAAAAAATCAATATTATTATAATTTTCTGTACATTTAGTGCCGTGACGTATAAAATAACTTTGGTGGAAGAGAAATTTAATATGACTTCGACGAGGAGAGAGGAGAATCTCTATATGATTGTGGGAGCGATGGAGCATTATATGACAATGACTGTTTTCGTATGATTTAACGAAGGCACGGTGAATTCGTATCATTTCGCTTTGTAGAGTTTACCTCTTGTATATATTTGAATCGGGGCAACATAAAGGTTTATTATGATTATTTAAAGAAGAACTTGCTTTCTTTTTTTTTTCGTCAACATTGATAGGAGCACAGCCAGCCAGCACTAGTTTTGCTTTGGTTTTATAGTACGCTTGGAACAATAAGAGCCATGAAAACTTCGGGTGCCTACTCTATATGAGCATGTATTCGTAGGGTTATCACTAGAATGCCATCGTAATAATTATCCCTTCTAAACAAAACAAATGAATGAAATTGTCTAGCACGATTTTGCTGACTGAGACATGTAAGTTTATACATGTGACCCATAGCTTTGCAAGGGATCCTTTATATGTATCTTTTTGTACTAAATCAAGGAGAGATTCTTTTCATTTGCTAATACAATTGATAATACATGTGAACGTTCACTCCTGCGCATATTTTCTTGTCTGTTCTTTCTCGTTCTATCTTTGAAATTACTGTTTCAAATTACAAAATATAAATAGTGTTTTTATATCCACCGGAGATAATTAAAAGTACGGTGATATACATACTTTGATTTGAACTAAAATTGTAATCGATTTAAAATTAACATCAATTCTTGTCCGTTTTTTATAGCATAAAAATCGTTATTGTGACTTGTCGAATTGTTGAATACTGCACCAAATCTATTGCGTAGTTTAGAAGGAGTCTGCGGATAAATAGACATATAAAGAAAGCGACTTTGTTGAAAGAGTACGTAGAAATGATAACATCTTTTTCAGATAATAAAATCCAAAACAATAAATATTTATGTCTGTTTGTTAATTGTTACCTAAACTGTTGAATCAATTTTGATATATCTTAGTATATATAGACTATGTATATATAGACTGCACCTTGAAAAAGAACATATGCTACTTTATTGCATAAATAAAACTTAAAGGTAGTAAAAAAAGAGGGGATAATACTGAGGTAGAGATTAATTGTAGCCCATTGACGAGCGAGCTATGTACTGGGGCAGTATATTACTCTCTCAAAATATCGACGTGAAATAGCTTATATTCTATTTCCTTACATCCCTTATTACTTTAAGCTGTCACCTCAATTTGTAGTGCTGCAAAATTTAATGGGTGGTAGTGATTTATTAACCAAATGTTCTACCTTTTCGCTTCCCAGTTATTTCAAGCAAATGTATGGATGACTCATCATTTTCTTTGGAAATAGGACATTCAAATATAATTGTTTCACGCACATTTTACTAAAATAGTAGTGAAAAGGGAGAAAGAAAGAAATCTACAGATCTTTAGGGGAGGCCTACGTCCAGCAGTGAACTGTCTACGACTGAAATTATGATGATGATGAGTAGTGGAAACCAATTGGATGATAATACATATATCTTTAACTATAATGATATGGCTATAATTTGAGATTAAGTGACTGAATTATTAACCCCGAATAAAAAAAAAGAGGTGTTATAAGCTTGAGGTGTATCTGTGTGCATGTCTGTGGCATCGTAGCTTCTCTAACGAATGGAATGATTTTGATGCATTTCTTTTTGTTTAACCGCTGTAACCGAGAGGATTCTTAAATATAATTTATGAAGATCTGTTACAACGTTTGTAGGTTTCTACTTGTTGAAGACAGTGTTACAGATCCTATGTACAACTTTAAGGTTTAGTAGACTCAAAATTTACAATAATTTTTAAAATACCATAGTTGCGAAACCTTGTACTTGTGCAGCAGCATCATCAGCAAAATACACAATTCCTTGCTGCTTTACAGCTGAATTGTGTAGCTCAATGAATCAATAAATAGATTGTGGAGTATATATAAATATTTAAAATTTTATAATATGTACTAAAACGTCTTCTTTAACTGTAAAATTGTGGCATATTTTGATGGCGACCGTTTTAAGTAATTGCGACTTGCGACAATTAAAGTGACATTGGCGACCACGTTATTACAGTCAACTAAGTACAATTATGACAGTAATTCATATTAGCATTATACATTTACAGAAATGGCAATATCTTCACAACTGTAAATAGTTAATAGCTATCCGCTAATAAACGGCTTACGACACGACGGATAATCTTGACATATAGTATAATAATAGTTTGCGCAAGATGGTAGGCAGAGATATATAATTTTGTCACGCATATCTTTAATTATTTATACTATTCCACTATTTTATATATTCTATGTATGTGGGTTTGTATCGTGGCACTATTTAGAACACGTGGACCGGTTTTTATAAATGATGCGTCGTTTTGTCTCAACAGGAAAGGTTATAGAAAGCATAAAAAATTTGAAAAAAAATCAAAATAGCCGTTTTTGTACGCCACAATGTGAAAAAGAAAATCGACAAACTGTATCAAGTGTGGTATCGTTCTATAGGTGTTTAAAAATGATTTTTAGGTTTTTGAAATGATTAATAAAACTTTTCAAAGAAAATAATTTTCGGTGCGAGAGAGTAGGTATACAAACTGCATTATATAACGATAAATTAGTATATTCATCATTATTTAATGCATTTAAATAATTGACTAGTTTTTGCAAAGAGCGATAGCCATCAAAATTTTCAAGAATCGTCTGAAAATAATAAAAAACTAGATCCGGAGAATCCAAACAGGATTATTTTTAAATAAGAATTATGTAACAATTGTAAATTCAAAGATATTCAATTCATCAAGATATGTAGCCAGTACAAATAGTTGTTACTAGCAATTGGTTTGGAATTTAATAAACGCATTTTAGAAATATGGGAAAATCACCATCAATTTAACATTGTCACTGTTAAATTAGATAGAGTTCTTGTTACTTTAAAATTTTTTGTACTTCCAAATTAAGGAGGAGTCGAAGAAAATTCGGGCTTTAAGATTTCAATAAAAATTTATATTTCGACACCTCCTGAATCCATTTTGAACCATTTCAGCTTCTCATTTGTTATATTTATATATACGTTCGACCTTGTAGTTTAAGAAAGGACTTGAAATTTTTAAATTTAATACTCTTGAAACAACTAATTATGCACCTCCTGATTGTGATCGACTGACCCAAAATTAATATTAAATTTATAACGTTAATTATAATTCTAATTACTCATATTGTTTACTCAGGATTTATCGAATTTGGAATTTACCGGAATATACATTTGCTTTCCTCAGAACACCTTTTTGTCAAGTCACCACTCCAACACTGTACTTGTACATATTTAAGCGTTACATCTGTGTGCCTGAAAGACAAGTGACCTAGTTGATTTATTCGATAAGTACAGGAAAAACACGAGGGAACAATCATGTTATTGTATTTTTGAGTCGTTGGCGTCCTTTACTTCCAGGTTTGAATAAGTAATGGTATTACGTAAGATTTTGCGATGTTATCTAAAAAAACATGGGAACGGCACTTTAACAATTTAATAGTCTTATTTTATCCTTTAACGACATAAGATGTGGGCCTTAATCATATTTATTTTACTTCTGATTATCTTCAAAGAAATGATACAAAAACCGCCTTCGTATCCTCCAGGTAAATCACCATCATTACAAAAAAAAACATTTGAAAAAAGGAAAAGTAATTAGCTATTATTTCAGGACCACCGTTGGTGCCACTATTAGGCAACCTATTATCTGTTTGGTTAAATCTGAAAAAATTTAAGTACCATCACACTATTTGGCAAAATTGGTCGAATAAATATGGACATATTCTGGGGCTACGCCTTGGTTTTGTCAACGTTGTGATCGTCTCCGGTAAGCATTATATTAAAGAAGTATCAACCAGAGATGTCTTTGATGGAAGGCCGAACGGATTTTTTTACTTAATGAGATCATTTGGAAGAAAAATTGGTAAGTATATATTATTTTGTGCCTATATTTTCCAAAAGATATACGATAATTTGTCCTTACATTTCAATTACTATAGTGAATACTTAAAAGTGCGAAAGCAATAAGTATAAATGTTTGCCAATTGGCTTTTATTACGTTCGAGATGGTTGATGATTATGAGCAGTCGTCATGAACTCGTATCAATAACAAATCAAGATATATTTGATGTAATGAGTAACTCAAAACAATATGGGTGATATTAAATATCTACCTTCATTCATTCTTATATTTTTTACATATTATACTTGTACTTGTAAAATAAATGCTATTGTTAACTGATACAATTTCTAGTCTAAAGTTTTGAATTATATAGATAATAGAAAATAAAGGAGTATACCTATTTGTGCAAGGACAAAATACACAAAGAATAACACATAGCAAACTGTTGTATTATTTTTATTTATTACAAGTATCATGTCTTATCTAATAATGGTAATATTTATTGTGTAATTTTTACTAAAAATAGGCTTAGTATTTTCCGATGGAGCAACTTGGAATAAAACAAGACGTATTGTACTGAAAAGTCTTAAAAATTTCGGTTACGGTTCACGTACGATGGAAAGTAATATAAGCGAAGAATGTAGAGCGCTTATCGAACTACGAATGGCGGAAACGGGAAGACCTGTGACAGTGAATCATATGTTCGATGTTTCTGTTGTTAATATTCTCTGGAAATTAGTTGCTGGAAGAAGGTAAAGCACTCAACCAATATAAACTATCTATGTCGAATTTATTGGTCTTTTATTGAAATCGGGTAAAAAGATTACTAGACAATTGCGAAACCCGAAGCTTTGCTTTCCTATGTTGATGATGACCATTTAGTGGACATTTTATAGTTTACGATAATTAAATAATATGGTCACGTTTTCTAGATAGTATTTATCACACTGTAAAGTTGAATAGATATTTTTCATTTTATAATTTTACGTCTGCTACATAAAAATGCTTTGTCCTAATTGATTGACGGAACAACGCACGACCGTTTATTATAGAGAAGTGAAAGAAAGACTTATTTCCTATATAATATTGGCGTCTAATAAGACTGGATTTTTTAAATATTGTAATTCGAAAGAGGGTAAAAATGTTTACATTGAAAATCTTATTCTTTGGTCATATTTACTTAAAACTTATTACAGGCTCTTGCTTATAGTTAAATACTTAATTAAAATAACTAAAAACTATTTGTACACTAAAATTAAAAAAGATATTTATTAAACTAAATCAAGAGATTTATATACAAATGTGTGTAACTCAAAGTACAGTACCTATTTAATAATATACTATGATAAAAATTTTAAGTCGGTGCTAACCCTGAAAGTATTATAAATTTGTTTGTTTAGTGAATTTAGTCTGCGGCGTCAACTTGTATTGCAAAGCTTTTTTTAATGTTTTATTCTTATAACTCTGTTATTAAACTCATTTTCAAAATTATTGTTCCAGGTCTCTGTGAACTAACTTTCATCAGAATTCTATACGATTAATTTGGAATATTTCCTTTCAGATCAAAAAGAAATTTCAAAATAGGTTTAATAACGGAGTTTTAAAGTAAAAATTCATTAAAAAAAAGCAAAATATAAGAGACAGTTCAAATGATGACAAAGATTTTAATTTAAATTTCAAAAGTATACGCGGGCAAACTTTTACCTTGTAACTCCGTTATTTAACGGACTTTAATTTTTTTTTATGTTATATGAAAGTCATATATGAATATAACGGCATCCTAGAAAACCAAAGCCTAAATGGAAAATTTCAACCAGTAGTCCTTATGTATAATATTGTATCCCATGCCTTTAAACGTGCAATTCTTGTATATACAGAGTGAATTATTTAACTGGGCGTAGTTAGCCGAATCTGAAACTATAAGGAAAAGCAAAAAATACATACAAGACCCTCGGAGTCGATTTTGAAAAAAACTTAAACTGCAACATTACTTTTTTGTAAAATTTGAATATCTGATTCACAAAGAAAAACAAAATCTAATCTAAAATACGATAACCTATACAGCAAACAAAAGGAAAAGGCTTATACTATGTATCACTTACCGAAAAATACTTACAAGCCCCTCGGAGCCGATTTGATGAAAACTAAAACTGCAACATTACTTTTTTGAAAAATTTGAATGGCTGATTCACAAAGAAAAACAAAATCAAATCTTAAATACCTATACGGCAAACAAAAGGAAAAGGCTTATAGTATGTATCACATTTCAGAAATTGATCTCCATAAAGAACACTATTAGATGGTGCAATAATATAGGGTGTCATTCCTGGCTTAAAAAAAATAATAATGCAGTTTTAGTTTTCATCAAAATCGGTCCGGGCATCCTTTCAGTATTTTTCGCTCTCCCTAATAGTTTAAGTGAATCGTCAAATGATATGTAACAAAAACAAAAAGCAATCAATTTTGTAGTAAATTTGAATAATACTTTATCATGTATTTTGTGTGTTATAGGTATGATTTGAAAGATGAACAATTAAATATCTTGTGCGATTTAATTACAAGATCGTTCAAGGTAGTCGATATGAGTGGTGGTATTTTAAATTTCATGCCGTTTCTTAGACATGTCATGCCTGATACAATCGGATATACAGAATTAAAAACAATTCACGACAAGATATATAATTTTTTAAATGTAAGTATAATTCAGTATATAAACAACCTGGCGATATTCTTTATAAATATATAAACGCATCACACTCAACGGCCCCCATTAAGATCGTTTGACCTTGTGTCGGGGGTCCGGAAACACTCACAACACTATCACAAACACCCAGACCACGACAAACATCCGTATGGCCAATACGTCTGTATTTGCCGCGAGCGGGGATCGAACCCGCGACTGTTAGTGCTTGAGTCAGTTGCAGTGACCACTGCCCCAATGTGTCTTTAGCCGAAAATATAGCCTGTAGTTTAACCAAAAACCATGCTATACATGGCATGCCAAGTAGCATGCACAAGAATTAACTTTGGCGTGCCATGGACAGCAGCAGTGCAAGGAGTATGGAAGCTGCATGCAAAACTACATATTGAAATGTACATAATGTAGCTTAGTAGATATACATATAGGATAATAAAATCTAAAGTTTTCCGGGAGTTTTAAAAATTGGTACCTACGTGGATTTGAACATACTCTGTCTAAGTCCATCCTTTTCTGGTAGTGCCACTATATTGGAATAAATCAGCCAAGTGCGTGTCGGGCCACGCACAATGTAGGGTTCCGTAGTTGTCAGAATTGTCAAGATCGGTCAAGCAATCTTCGAGTACCTATTTTCGTAAAAATGTTTGAATGTGAATTATACTAACGATTTTGAACATTAAATGTTCGTCGATTATTTATTATTCTAACACTTGTAAAATATACTTAGCGCCGATAATTTTCCTTCCTGATTAGCGCCTATGAAATCTATGGTGATTTGGTTGAAAACTTCATAAGCGCGATTCAGAATCACTCGCGACATGTTTTATTGAGACATTGTTTTATACCTTATTTTATATTTTATTTTAATTTAAACTTATTAAATATTTATTTATTTATTCATTTAAATTCATATATTAATTTAAAATTATTAATATTTACATAATGTGATGCTTTAAAAAGTGAAATATTTATTTTTACTTAGATCATCTATAACTCGATAACCATAAGAACCAACATAGCCGTGATAATTTTCCTTTTAAATTCATTATATGTACCGCTATCGTGAATTTTTTCATATTTTTAGACGCAGCAGTTTAGTGGGTAGAGGGGGGGGGGGACACTTGACTCTAAGAAAAATTGACACTTCAAAGCTTAATATTTCGGAAACAGTTCGTCGTTCGGAAAAATGGTTTTCCCACACTTATAATATTTTTAAAAGACCTATCTAACGATACCCCACAACATGGGATAAATGAGAAAAAAAATTTTTGGTCTCTCTTAACACATAGGGAAGACACCCTGAAAAAAAAATATTTTTAAGATTTTATTGTACGACTTTCTCGGCGTAATTCATATGTATACTCATACCGAATTACAGCTTTGTGGTATTAAGGGTTTCGGAGCAAAGCCGCGGACAGACAGACAGACAGACAGACGGACAGACAGACAGACAGACAGACGGACATGGCGAAACTATAAGGGTTCCGTTTTTTACTACGGAACCCTAAAAATGGCACAATTTACTCACTTAATTATGTAAATTATTAGCAAGAAATCTACTGACCAATTTAGAGATCAAAATGACATGTGTATATTGGGGCTTTAATCAAACAATCTCTTTTTAAGGTCTTGTTTTAAATTAACTTACAATTCGTGATATTTAAGAGGTTTAACCTTTCACTATCAAATTAAATTATTTCAATAGTCTCTGTCGTCTGCTAAGACAATGAGACAAAAGGCAAAATTATACGGCACTAAATTGTTTCTTCAAAATGCTATTGTTCTGGCAATAAATAAGAAATAAGGATATGAATATATTATTCATTTTTTTAACTTTTTTTGTAACGTTTAACTTGTTTTTATTTAGATATTATTCATTCGTTTTTATATAATACGATTTTTGTTTGAAACAATTAAAAATATAGTTTCTCATAACAATCTGAATATGGAAAATTTTATATTTAATTCTCTATTTAGATATCTTTTGTGTGATATCTATATGAGTTTTTAAGACACACGTTTCCAAAGATTGTATTTCATCAGTGATTACATTCCACGTACAACCATTTTAAGGCGAGAATTATATTTGTAAGCTTTTCTCTCGTAAATATTATAAAATAACTCTGTAACTTGGTAACAGCTATCTAGGTGACCTTATGAAAGCTGAGACTGACAGCAATAAGGCACTGACAGTAGATTCTTTCAGGTGTAACGCAATCACAAAGAACTTATGTAAATCTTTATTAAAGTCTAATAGCAAAGCTTATGAGAGTAAGTCTAGCCTTAGACGAATGTTTGATATTGCTTTACACCTGGAAGAATTTATTATAACAATATTTTTTTGATATTTACAAATTTCGTAACTACATATGAAGTATAACTTACAAATGTAATACTCGTCGCATAATATGTTTTTTTTACTGAATGATAGTTATAAATAAAAAATAATAATTATATCAACATAACCATTATTTTAAGATACGTTTACATAGTACATTGTTTGCTCTAAATATAAATTAATATGCTTTAACTGTTTCAGAATACTATTCGAGAACACAGAGCTACATTAGACGTAAAGAATCCCAAGGATGTTATCGACATGCTCTTGATTGAGACGATGGCGGAAAAGAAGGATCCTTGTGCGTATTATTATTTTATTATCTGTTGCTCACGATTTTGTTTGCTTGGATATCGGTTTGAACAAAATCGGTCAAGTGCGAGTCGGACTCGCACATAACGAGTTTTTATTTTATGTTGTTTTAGCAGCAATAGAATTATACATTCTGTGAAAATACAAAACTTCCTATAACGGTTCACAAAAGAGATGCAAAAATAATATATAATAAACAACCCTCGGACGCGAATACGACTCACACTTGACTGGTTTTTATTATTTGTTATCTTAGCGGCAATATTGTGTATTTCACACATTCTATGGAAATTTCAACTCGCTATCTATTATGGATCAGGAGATAAAGCCCGCTGACAGATGGATGGACAGACGAAATAACGGCCAGTCGGACAGAGGAGGCTTAGTAATAGGGCCCCGTTGGCACCCTTTGGGTACAAAACCCTAAAAGAGTGTATAAAGATTTACTGTTTTCCACATTTTAATGTTTAGGTATAATGCAGATTTATTTTTTTTTTAATATTACAACTTTTAAATTTCGTTTTATTGATTTGGATTGATGCTTTTGTTAACAATTAATTTGTATCTAATAATAAAAAAATGATTTATTTAACTTTTTATTAAGACAGTGTTCACATTTTATGGAATTTCGATAATTTTTTAAAAAGTTTCTATTGCATAGATTTCAAAATATTTTCGTTTAAAATTATTAGTTACATTTAATAATATAAACAACGTGGGACAAAAAAAGCACCGTTTCATAATTAAGCGTATTTGGTCTCGAACTTATTATAAGTTTTTGCGATATTATACACGCTCTGGGTAATAAACTTTAAAATTCAAACACGTTTATCAAGGTTATTTCTAATGCAATATTTACAATATCCATGTATTTAATCTAGCTATTTA
The DNA here is from genome assembly GCA_037950945.1 of Hypolimnas misippus. Taxonomy (NCBI): domain Eukaryota; kingdom Metazoa; phylum Arthropoda; class Insecta; order Lepidoptera; family Nymphalidae; genus Hypolimnas; species Hypolimnas misippus. Next base: position 7,350,119 of record JBBEEQ010000025.1, on the reverse strand, counting down.
ATCGACTTCGAAAAAGGAGGAGGTTTTATGTTTGGCTGATTTCTCCGCCAATTGTGAACCGATTTTAAATTTTTTTTGTTTGCTAGGATCTGATAATGCGTAAAAGGTTTTGCTTGCCACCGGCTTTGAATATTTCTCTTAGCAGCGACTTAAAAATGTTTAAAACATTTTTTTTTCTAAGTTTTATTTACACGCATTTTTGTGTATCCCATCTGTGAGGTTGTTTACAGCTCTATCCATGTCAGCTGCAACGTAATGTAATGTAATCTATAACCTCTCTCAATGAACAGGCTATTTCATGCTAAAAGAACTTTTTAATCAAACTAATACTTTGTTAGTGTGTGAAAACAAACACTAAGACTTAAGTAACATAAAAAGTTAAAAACCCGACTGCCCTTAAAAAGTCTTACAAGTATTATGTAACATTCCATTGGTGTTCAATATATTAATAATTCCAGTTCCCGTGGACATTCTTGAAAATAACATAGGGTATGCCACTGACTCACGATTGACACCTCACTTATAAAATCTGTAAAACGGTTTAAGCTTTAGATAAAAAAATACATAGGCAATGAAAGGATGGCTAAAAATACTATTCAAATATATATCTGTTACTGAAAGTAACAGTATTGTACCAGTATAACATATTCTTAAGGCTATCTTATAATATTGAATGTTCCGTGAATTGTCATCTATTTCAAAAGTGCTATCATCCAGCTCGCGCTACTATGTATATTACAACCAGTACTCGTTACTAATCAAGCCTCCTTACAATAAATGCACTCCAAAAACATGAGTTATGCTTATGAAAACATCAATAAAGCAATCTTTTTAAATTCATAAATAAATAAAATTGCTGCAGTCACTGAAGTCAAAATTTCCTTTTATTTAGTGTCTGACGAAGAACTCCAAGTGATATGCCTTGATCTACTTGAAGCTGGAGTTGAAACTGTCACGAATACGGCAGTGTTCATGCTATTGCATATAGTGAGAAATCATAAAGTTCAGAAAAGATTGCAACAGGAAATCGATATGGAAATTGGATTCCGACAACCGACTCTCAGCGACAGAAATAGGTAACTGTTCTATCTAATACAGGTCGTGTTAGAAAACACTTGTTTGATTGAAGTACTAATAATAATAATAATAACTGACTGTATATATATAATGAATAACGTAATATACAATTACGTTATTCGTTATTTATTATATCGTTTATAACTGCCACAATTAAGATTAATCTAAAGACACGTTATATGTTAAAATTTAGCCGTTAAAACTACAAAAAGTACATGTACACTTGAAAAATAGGACAGGACAAATCCCCTCTAGGACAGCCTTGCAATAGGTACTATGCTAGTAACTAGTAGGCGTATGAGGTACTATACCAGTAATCTTCCTAAGAGTAACAAGCACCTAAATATAATTGAAGACTAATTCAGATGAGATGTTTTACATATTTATTTTCTCACAGAATGGTTTACACCGAAGCTGTGTTACTGGAAACGCTACGCATATCGAGTGTAGCAGCAGTTGGTATACCTCATATGGCATTAGATGATGCTAAACTTGGGAATTACCTCATACCTAAGGTAAAACTATAATATACAAAACAACATAAAACTACGCAATTCTTACAATTTCGAATTAAAAACGAATATAATATTAAAAATTAAAATTAACCGGGTCAGCTAAATGAACTATTTTATTTTATTAAAAAAATGTAAACTAAATTAAAATTTATCTTTTTATAATCAAGAACAGGTTTCAATTTTTTATTTTTCATTCATAATAATTAAAAGAATAATAATTAATCGTTGCCTTCTTTGCTTTGATTTTTAATGTGCGATGTATTTAATATTCCAGGGTACTTTTATTTTGCTCGCTATCCATGATTTACACAACGGCCGTCATTGGAAGGACCCTGAATCATTTCGACCAGAGCGTTTTCTGACTAAAGAAGGAAATTTAATACAAGACGAATGGTTAATGCCTTTCGGAAGTGGTAAATAAAAGAAATTGTATTTTATTGATACAGTCTTCAGACGCATAAAATTTTGTAGGGAGAAATTAGAATCACTGGTAAGATGGACGTAATATATTAGTCTCTTAGTCGCTGTAAATGTAGAAACATTTTTATGTTGTGTGATATAAGACACTAGTTACTCTTTTATTTTTATATAGTCAATAGAAATTGCAACAAATGTAGGTTGCCGATCAATAATAAATATGAAAATTTTTAAAAACCCTCGACAATCTACTCGTATTGATTCCAGTGGAGACGCACGTTCGTGAACATAATTGGCTACTGTAGTGTCTCCATAATTTTTCTTTTTAAAAAGTTTAATGCCATATCCGTAATCAGCTAGAAAGATACACATACACACTTATTGAGATGTTTGTCCGTCTCTCTGTCCGTGAGCAGGCTGTATCTCATGAACCATAATAGTTGCAGAGTTGATATACTTATAATGTATACTTCTATTGCCGCTAAAAAAACTATAAAAATCGGTCAAGTGTGAGACTGTATAAAGTTTGAATGGGGCCACCCTTAAACACTAAAAGAATAGTTAAAAATTGATTCATAATTAACCAAACTGTCTCCTTATGTACACATAAAAAATATGAACATTATGTTTTATATTATTTTCTCGAGTTGATAGTAAATAAAACAATAAAAACAATATTTATGTTTATCATAATTGCTTATAATTATTTCAATAACAAAATATATATGAAATTAATATCAATGTCAGTGTAAGAATAAAAACGATTTTATTCAGCAAACAAATTGATTTACCTGAATTGGTATTATCGCATTTATCAGCCTTAAGCACAATAGCGGATATTCTGATAAATTTTGATAATAAAATTAAATCAATTTACTATACCTACTGTAAATACGGTATTTTATGCGGATGTTTTGATTTTTATGGATTTTTGTTACACTTTCATACAATAAGTACTGCAAAAATTTTGTTTCAACTTTATTATACAATACAATATTGTAATTTTCGGGTAGCTCGCGAACTGCTCGAGTGCTGAGCATTCACCATATTTGGACGCTCCCTCAAAACGTGTTCGTAACGAGATCTAAACGAGATTCACTTTTGCTATAGGCAAACAGAATATTTATTAAATAGATACATGTGTATTCTAATATCATTTATGTCTTAGTTGTCATAGAGAATCAAGACCTAAAGATTTTTTTTGTCTCTCAGGAAGGCGACGATGCATTGGTGAAGGCTTGGCAAGATCAGAACTATTCATGTTTTTGACATATCTGCTGCAAAACTTTAACCTTAGGTTACCGGAAGGAGATCCTTTACCTTGCACGGAGCCCGTGGATGGAGTTACTCTTTCCGCCAAAGATTTTAGAATAATCTTTGAACCAAGGGTAAAATTTGTTACCGGTGATGCTGAATTATAATTAAATGCAATACTATAGCTACTGCTACACAATTTTTCAGATAATAAACTACTTATTTATTTATTAGTCACTTTTATTTTTTTGTTCTCTAACGATTTTTATTACAATTATTTATTTTAATTAAACTCTAGGCCTTTCTTAATAATTTCTTTTGAGAGCGTATTCGCGGGAGTCGCGTAAACTAAACTAATTATTATATCACGCCGGTAGATGGCGCTTTCGGGCTAGGAGTGCTCGTCTATTCCCATAAACACACGGGGCACACACCGACCGACGGGCGCTATAATACATAATATATAATTACTTGTCCGAAGTGATAGCGCTGAGCTGAACCCGCTGAAGCTTACAAACTTAAAATTTTGGCAATTGATAAACTAAGAAAAGATTTTGGATATTTCAAAACCTCTATGAACCTCTCTGGCTGTATGAAAGCCAATATTTTCAAAGTAAGAAACCCGAAATTTAATTTGCTTACTTCTGCAAAATAAATGCCCGGCGGAAGACGAAGCAAATCGCTAGTGAAATTTTAATTCCAATCAGATCGAAACTTTAAAGTGATTGCCCAATATTATTGTATGATAAGATATGTCGGGTGTATGTCGATAATCACCAATTACTAAGTTGTATGTACAAAATTATTTAATCAATATTTTAAAATCGGTTACATATCAGTAAATGTTAATATAAACCCAGGCGAATCCATGAGTCCCGAATTAGGTAAGACTTCAATATTTTCGTTGTTGCGATATGAAAAGTTTCTACGCCTGTACATAAAGAGTGTACAATAATGCGTAAGAAGATACTAGGCTTATATAAATTTTTATTTAAATGTATCCCAACACGACATTTCCGCAGTAAGTTGGCAAGGAATTGTGTATCCTGCTGATTTCAAGTGATCCCGCATCTGGTCAAGATTACATACCTATGTTATTTTAATATCATTTAAGTCACAGAGTAGTAAATTTCGAATCTATCTGACCTGTTGCTCACATCCTATCAAGAACTAAATAAAAGCCGATGACCTTTAAACGTCTGACCAGATCTTCATAAATTATAGCTAAAAACTATCTCGATTACATCAGCTATTAGACAAAAAACCGCACATAAATGGGTCCACTCGTTAGTACTGATAGACCCCTCTTTTTGGGTCGGAGGTTGAAAAAATGCCACGACAATCGAGAATCTTTTCTATAACATTAAAAGTCGTAACTATCCAAATAAAGATATACTAAGTCGTCATTTAAATTATTGAAATTGTCAAAGAAAAGATAAAAGTGCATATTATACAGTGTACGTCTTAGACTTTCACAGTAACATAAAAACTAGCCGCAAATTATTAATAAATTATAATTATAATAACTGTAGGTAATTCTTTACAGATTTTATAGCATTGAAGTGATAAAAATAACTTGTTTTCTTACTTTGACGTCATTAAAAATTATGATAATAATTAGTATAAAGCCAATTGTGGTAAAACGTTGAATATTAAAGTGGATATTTTTGTACTTGTAGTTTTATTAATGACAAGTTTATACCCACGATTCTGGAAGTAGAAACTCTGGTGCATATATAATTATATATACTAACTTCAAACTACAAAAATAATTTAATTTAGAAAAATGAAAATTATTTATTTGATACTTTTTCAAAATAAGCCGGATAAAAGGCTGTAAATATGATGTTATAAATTACACAAAAAAATTATTTATAGATTATAAAAAGCATGAAAATATTTGTTAAGTCGTTCCTTATGCCTGGCATATTGTTTATCCGATTGCGATAAACTTTGCCTGCTTATACTTTGCACTTGCAAGAAGGTTATACTTACGTATAGTTATGACGCATATCGCACCGGACAGACAGAAAAATAAGTTTTAGACGGTCGTCCGTAAGAAATTCTACAGTAATGCTAGTGGAGCCTTGAATCTTTACATAGTAATATATGTAATAAAAGCTACTCTTTACATAGTATAAAACAAAGTCACTTCCCATCCTTTTACGTTTTAATCTTTTAAAATACTCAACGGTTTTCATCGATAAATCAAGTAATTCTAGAGGAAGGTTTATATGTTTAATAAGTGCAAATGATAGTTCAGAACAGTCGAGAATTTCTAGAATTTCAAGATAATGTTATGTCATAAAAAAACTACGGGTGTACCCGTGCGAAGCCGGATCACGTCGCTAGGAAGATATAAGACGTATTTTGGCTTTAAACAAATCTATATGAAGATAAAAATTGTTAATGTACAAACAATTTAACGAGATTCACACTTTTTCGAATTATGATAGAGACTGTCACGATAAAGTAAGGTTATCGTAAACATTTGAAAAATAAAGATTTATAAAAATAATAAATTATTATAAAGCATAACTAATAACAAAACGAGACTTAAAACGAGGTTTTTTTTCGTAATATTAAAAAAAGAAAACAGTTAATGGATTTTTGATAAGCTTAGCTCGTGACTTCGTCTGTACAAAACTGTATGTTAACTCGGTTTCTAGCGGTGTATCGAGATAAAACCGACACCACTTTAAGTTAGATCAGTACCAATACAATTGTGAAAACCGTATATAATTTCGGGAATTAGTTTTTACGTTATGCGCGAACAAAGTTTGGCCAATTACATATTTGTTATATAGTATATACAATGGGTGCCGTTGAGTGTGATGCATTTATTATGATTCTAAATGATAATCACAGTTATTTTAAGGTTATATGAACGTTTGTTAAGTTATCTCTGGGGTTCTCGTTACTAGTTTGCTTGTAATTATGAATATATTTATCTATAGACAAAATACAGTATTATTAACTTTTATGATATATTCCTAACACCGTTGTCATTGCTATTCGTACAATGTACTATGTGTAAGTAAGTCGTATACAAAGGTAGGGTTTACCAAACCCTCTAACCCTTCCTCCTTCTTATATACATCCATAACTATTCTATTCAAATAATAACATATGTAAAAAAAACAACATAGGTGGTATAACAATGTATAATTAAACATATTGTGTACGACTTCGACTCGCACTTTACTGGTATTATTTGTCGTTACAGTGCCAATAAAAATACACATTCTCTGTAAATGTCAACTCTCTTACTATTAGGGACTATGAGATACAGCCCACACTCTTTAGGTTAACAGAACCATAGAAGGTAATTATAAAAGATCCTAGAAAATCCACAATTGTGCGACACGTGTTCGAAGAGCTTTTAAAAGAGGTATAGTTGCAGATTAAATATAATTGAGCCACGTTCTTGTTTGTGAATCATCTTACTCATGAATAAAATATATAAACCGGCTTATGCATTTCGACTAGAAGCCAGATCTAAACAAAAATATGACCAATGTCATCATGTCATCATCTACCTTATATTTGTATGTTTCATATCTTTATATTTCTTCTATTCGCTTGCATAAATTAAACTCTAAACACTGAACTCCTCCAAAATGCACGACCGATTTTGATGAAATTAGTGTGTGTTTCAGTGAGCGCTGTTATTGGACACTAAAGTTATATTTTTATATTAAGTTAAAATAACATAAGGAAATGATGTTACATTCTGAGAAATATAAATAGAAAAAAAAATTATGTACGTATGTATGTAAACTATGTAATGGTAATTATATTTATACATCTGGTACGCATAAACTGTAAACTTTTAATTTATATTAAACGAAAACAAATGAAAATATGAAGTATAAAATATAACGTACAACTGAATGTTGGTACACAGCACAAGAAAATGTAAGGATATGCCCTTCACTAAAAATCGATCGTTTGCACGCATGCGTCAGCATATCTTAGCTAACATACACTTTTACTGTCAAGTAAAGCCGGTTTAGAAATGTTGATAGTAAAAACAACATAATAACAAAATTACAATACAATTGTTCTCTTAAAACCTTGTACAAAAGAAATTAATAATAAAACGGAACATCTGTAAAGAGTTTCTACTAAGATTCGCATACTATAAACACTTACGTTAAGTGAACTATATTATTTGTATAGAATCTATTAATAAAACTCTAGCCTCAATTGGATCACCCAAAATAATGTGAATATTTGCAACATCTAAACTAATTTCAAGTTTATTATAGTCATATTTCGTTTTTTCTTTATTAAGATTCTTAATTAGTGCAAACAAGGTGATATGGTGCAGTGATTAAAAATGGATGAAGAAATTATAAAGTGAAATAGTGAAAACAATGAATGAGACTTTAGGCCGCGGGTACGCCCGCATTGAAGCTATACGAGCGGCGCGAGGCGAAGCCCTTACCATGCCGGAGCCCGGGGCTCCCCCACCGGACAGATACAATTCCGTTTACTTGACATTGTTTGTCGCAGGCGCTGCCTTCTTACTACCATTTAACAGGTGATTATATTTTTTTTTCTATGCAAAAAAAAAAATGAAAATTATTATACATACATGTAAATCGTTCACAAAATTCACAAAGTACTTTTTTATAATTATAATTTTAAATAACTAATAAGGGTCTGTCACTAACTTTACATTCGAGATTTAAAATAAATATTACATTGTTTTATAATTATGACCGACTTGGAAAAAATAAGACTCATGAATGAATCCCTTAAAACTTTATAATAAACGTAGTGTTCATTTAAATATATATATCCGTAATCAAATGAATTTACTGATTGATTAATTGTTATTATACGAATGTCAATTACAAAACTGCGTTTTAAGCGCCCAGTAGACGTACGGTAAGATGACTATACACATCGACCTTTGTTTATAAAATATTCTTATCTTACTTATAACTGTTATCGTGTTAATAAATAAAAAACAAGTGAACTTTCGTTGCCTCAAAACCTGATTTTTTTTTTCCATTATATTAACAAGTTAAACTTTGAATTGTAAGTCCATATAACGGTATTTAATATTCGAGAAACTGTGTTAAGATGGTCGATATAAGAAAGCTTGGCTCAAGTTCCAAATTTAAATTACCTTCCTTAATTCTATTTGGATCAGAGAAAAATCTTTTTAAACGTCGTCCATCGTCGCAAAATAATATATATATATTTATATCTATTTTTCAGCTTCATAATGGCGGTTGACTACTTCCAGTATCACTATCCAAAATCTACCATAATGTTCGACATGTCTACCGTCTACATCGTCTCAGCGTGCGTCGCCGTGATCACGAACAATATCCTGCTCGACCTTTTCACGTACAACACTAGGATAACTTTTGGTTTGTATTTGAACAATCAAAAGATGGGTGTTCTCGCTTTGGCTTAATTTTTTTTTTATCTGAAGAAAAAATACTGAGACTCTATTACTGAGCCTAATGACGTGTCCTACTCTAAATAATTTTTAATTATGACAGATATCTTAACAAATAATAAAACTAGTCAAGCATGATTTGAATGTAAGTAATACGGTAACCTCGGTGCTCGAGGCTGAGGCTCTCGAATGTTTTTCAGTTTTAATATTTTATTGAATAGATCGAGAGTGTTATTACTTTCATATTATCAAAACCCGATATGGTTTTCATCTCGGCTCAAGAACAATATGCTTCAACCGACAAAATCAAATTGCTAGATTCAAAAGCAATGGTAGTAAAGAATATATAATTATATACCTATATCAACGGTGACGAAACCACGACGGTGGACAATGTAATACACATTAAACTAATTAGTTATAGCTTTTTGGAAATATTTTACATTTTTATAATGATTTTATATAACTGTAGATATGTTAGAAGATCGTGAATTTTGGCACCTAGAATGCCGTGAACCATTATGGACGACAGACGACAACTATATTTGCGTCGAAAAGCAATGATATTCTATGACCTTTGATATAATTGAAGTATATATAATATTCGTTTTTATAATAAATCCCCCAGAAATGTTTGCAGTTTCCGATGATTATTTAAATCAAATGTTAAAAAGTCTCTAATAGCTAAAGCATATTACTCTAAACAAGATTACGTTGACGATAAAGATGCGTGGGCTTAGTATATTCTGAATTTCGTTCAGGATAAATAATCAATTTGTAATCATAAACTGTGTTGTATTGACAATATTTTAAAAAAGTAACTATTGAGTTTCTTGACGGTTCTTCTCGGTAGAATCTACATTCCGAACCGGTGGTAGGTTCATTATTAATGTAATTTTTTTTTTTGTTTTTTCATGTATAACGATTCAAAAGTGGTCGTGAGAGCCTACTTGAATAAAGTATTTTTTTGTATTGATTCGATTTGATATATCTGATTTATATGTATATGTTAACCGCTCATAGATTTTGTCGTCCAGATTACCGATCACTTTGACTTTGTTTGAAGATGTTGCCTGGCAACCAGGTAACGACTCAATAGAACAGAGTATATATCTACATAGACAGAAGGACAGACAGCAAGACTTTCTTTGGACCAACAAGGCAATTGACGAGCTTGTTGTTATTGTTGGAAATTATTATAGATTTTTAACATGAAATCTTATAAACGTGACATATCTACTCGTATTATTATAAAATATGAATGGTCGACAAGCCAATAGCCGAAGTTCTCAGGGACAGTAAAAAATAAACATTATTATTACTGACCATTATTATAAATGTAGAGCACATTAGTGATCAAAAAGCAGACGACAAAAAATAAAAAGTAGTGTTAACTCTATCAATGGAAAAATATTATACTGGCGATAAATTTGTTACAACACAAGATTGTTTCGAAACTTCAACCAATATCTAATAATTATATTACAGATATTGTATCTATTGACTTAAATAAGTAGTTAAATAAAAAGCAATTCCACAGAAAAAAATGTTTGCACTTGTTATTTCTTAAGATTAACTTATGTATTTATTCAGCTTTGTTATATACAAATAAGTTCACAGATTATTATCAAACGCTTATCGTTCGCTGCTCTCTCCATCTCTATCTCATCCATGCAAACCTTGCGCTAAAAAGTAAAAGCTAATTCAAAAGAATTAGAAATAAATATAAGGTAGAGCAAACTAGTTCTTTTTGCAGGTATCTTACTCTCCCTGGCAACAATGCTGTTCGTGGCTGTCTGCAACATCGGATGGGATGGTTTCTCGTCAAGTGTATCTTATACTATAAACTTGGTGGCGATAGGAGTAGTCGCTTTCGGATGTACCATGCAACAGGCCTCATATTACGGCTTCACTGGATGCCTTCCGCCTCGATACACACAAGCTGTTATGGCAGGAGAAAGTATGTAAACATTTTATATAAATATTACCATGCTATTGAAAACTTTGTAAACCCTATTATAATTCAATTGGATCATTATCAATACAATATAGTAACAATAATAGTATTATAGATCTTTATCCTTTCAAGTGCAACGTGATTATAACCGATTTGATCACTATTAAAACAACTTTTAGTACGTAGAGAGGAATGTATTATTTATCAATATATTAGTTACCTGCATAATATCGATAGCAATATAATACAAAAAATTGCTTCAATTAATTATTTTATTCACTTCAGAGCTTAAATGCTCTTATGATTTTCACAGGCGCAGCCGGATTCTGGGTGTCGCTTGACAGGATCGTTACAAAATATGGGTTTCGTCAGCCGAAGCGAAGTACTTTTATGTTCTTTGTATTTTCGATATTAATCTTGCTCGGTCACTCGATGCTGCATCACGTCATGATGAGACATCCATTGGTACAGCACTATTTACGTCTAACAAACGAATCTCGACATCGCCGCCGCATACAACTCCACCTGAATCCTACTGAGGATGCTACTCTGGTACATATAAAAACACATTTTGTATTAAGCTAATATTAAATAGTACCTATTTAAAACCCTCTTTTAGGTCGCGTTTAAAAAGGTAATCCTATAACTATCCCTAGATCGTCTGTTCTATATTTAAATGATTGTACCTTTTGAATTATAAAGGCCTGCACAGACAAGTAACAATTTTTTAAGATATGTCCTCCTTAATATATAGAACTGTATCACATAACGCATACGAGGCACTAAAAATATAGCGTATGAAATCTCATTAACAACGATCTTATCTTGTGACGCACAAAAGTATCACGGACAAAAGTCCCTCTGCGCAGGCTATAGTAGGTATGCGAAAAATAGGTATTTTTTAAGCAAGCACATATCAACCATAAAACAAAATCCGGTTTTGAGTTTTTTATTTTTGGGAATTTAATAGCATTTTATAAAAAAAATCTTTTCTATTAGTTTTCTGTATACTATTCCTTTTCATAAGTTGATTCTTATGAAGAACACTATCAGTTGATGCAATATTAATTATATATAATCAAGTAATTTACACAAAATATAATAATTTACATTAAATTAATTATGCAGTTTTAGTTCTCATCAAAATCGGCCTTGGCAGTCCTCCACATATTTTTCGTTATTTCTTAATTTAGTCATCTCCGACCGGTTAAAAAGTTCAGTCTGTATACAATTGTTGTCCATATTTTCAATAAACATTCCAGTATCAAATATCCAATTAACACTGTGTTAATACTTTTTTATATCAAGGTTAAAAAACATGTAAACTTTATTAGATAATAAATAACATTGACAGACAAATTGTATCTTTAAAATAATAAAAAAAAATATATGGATATATATATTTTCATAGATGGAAAGCGAAGCAGGTGAAGCCAGTTACGGTGTGTTGAAACTTCAGAGCCCAGCGCCGTCTACCGGAATAGGTCAGTGCACAATTAACATAATGTTATAAAACGTATGAAGACTATCTCTTTAGTACTTCAATAGCTAATAAAAACGAAACAAAATCACCAACGTAATCATTACGAACAAATCGATACCTACTATTTACAAACACATATGTAAATAAATAAGTATATACATATTTCTACACAAAGTACAAAGAATTTGATTCCAACCTCTATTTAAATAAACAGCAGGGCCAATAGCAATTAATAATGTATAACAACGATATATTGTTTTGTAATAAAAAGGGATATTTTAAATATTATTTTTTAGTGACAGTAAAAGTAAAAACAATCTGAATTACGCTATTCGTGTTATTTGTAATGAAATAACTTTTTTACGTCATATAAATCAGTGCCGCCATTGCACATGCTATGCTAGTGAAGTAAAATAAAAATATTACTTTGCAGTAGAAGCAGAGAACACTTTCAGCTTCGCGAACCCTGTTTATTCCCCAACTGCGTCTGCTCCTGTGCCTGTACCGCTCGTGTCGCCGCCTCCAAGCGTATCCGAACCGTCTGCTTCACCTTCCGCGACTCTACGAACTCCAAGACCGTCTTATAAGGTCGAAGATGTAGTTTTCGAATCGCCCGAGAGACCGACTTCGTGGAAGAGCTTTAAACGTAAATTTTTATGTTTAATTGCGATTTGTGACTGAAAGAATAATAATAAATAAATAATTAACTAAAAACGACAACTTTTATCGAAATGTATTGATATGAAAGGAAAATTTAACTAAATGTTACGGATATAGCAGCGTCAACGCCAATAGTATAAACTCTTTATAACACCAATATATTAGGTTGTTTATTGTCAGTAAGATTATCTATAGCTAAATTAATAAATATGAAAGCATTCGAACGTAGTAAAATAACTAAAGTACTAACTTACGTCTCTAATTTTATGGGATACAATGTTAATTAATAAAATATTTTAATAAGTTTAATATGTTTCATGATATTTTCAGGTGGTGTCCTAGCTAGGTGGGCAGTCGCTCGCGCTATTTATCCCTACATGGTATCAATAGGTCTTGTATATTTCACCACACTAAGCTTGTACCCCGGCATTGCTTCGGAGGTTCCTTCATGTCGACTAGGATCTTGGATGCCAATTATTTTGATGTCATCTTTCAATCTCTTCGATTTCATAGGAAAGGTGAGATATCGGTATTGATGTATAAATACATATTATCTGTAAACATTTACATAAGTTATAAATCGTATAATTATCAACAAGTTTCTTTAAAGAAAATTTTAAATCTAATCGGCTGCCAAAATTTCAAGTAAATTATGGCAGTAATTTAAATTTTATTAAAACAATATCCTAATAAGAATAACTTATCCTATACTCATCGCGTCGTTTAGACAAATCACCTAAATAGAAGAATGATTAAATGCTAATGCAAGATATCTTATACTTTATAAGGTCTTTTACACATATACCCGAAGACATATTAAAAACGTTACCCTCCCAAAGATATCGCGCAGTCGGTTATCTGTAGTAACTTAAAAAAAAACTGAAACTAAATAATCAATGATTTTTTAAATATAAAACTATTAATAAATAATATTTTATTGCAATAGATTGCAGCAGCTTGGCCTTATGAGTGGAGTCGTAGTCAGTTACTGATGGCGAGCGGTCTTCGTCTATTACTGGTTCCATTGCTGTTGCTGTGTGCAGCGCCAAGACACTCACCACATATCGTCGGCGATGTAAGTCCATATAAAATATTTTGCAACTTTCTTTAATCCTCAGAAAAAGACATTTGGTGAAATAAATTTTTAATGTATCAGTTTACTGTCATTTTGTGGCTACAATAAAGAAAGCTGAAATTAGCAGTAGTTCATAGAACCTTTTATTTTTTTATTTTCTTTTTCTCTTTTTGTTTGAATAATTATTTTTTATTAGTGTAATCTGTGCAAATTAACGGTTCTTCTTTTGTTCTGTCTATATATTTTCAGGTTTATCCAATAATGTTCTCCGTCGTGTTGGGATTTACAAATGGGCTGTTCGGATCAGTGCCCATGATTATGGCCCCTTCCCGGGTCGGAAGGGAACATCGTGAAATCGCAGGTAATTTACCACTTATTTTGTATGATCTCTTACTATCTACATATAAAATATAAGTAAAAACGTATGTAAAGTTACTTAAAACTCCGCATGTATGGTAACAGCTAACAAAATCCCTTCCTGGAAAAAGGCCATAGTTATTTATTCAAATATTGAAAAAAAAACTAAATTTAAAAATGATATGATATGCAAAGTTTAATAAATTATTATTTGTGTAAAACTATAACATTTTTAAATAATCAATTATTTTTTTAATATCAACAATCAACGCCGAACTTAGACCCCCTGTCTGATATTATTGACACCTACTTTATTGCACACCACATTAATAATAATTATGACATCCAATACAGAAACTGCTGATTTGAAGTATGTTAACAATACTTCAAATAAGCAGTTTCTGTATTGGATACGTATGTATCCAATACAGAAACTGATGAATGTTCTGATCCAATTTTAATGAGGTTTTCGTTATTTAAATCCATTTTTTTCAAGTATTTTACTTAGAAGTCGATGATATTCTTCTACAAAAAAGATTATTTATAATAAAACACTTTCCCAATATTTTCAGGAAACATGATGACGCTATCCTACAACGGCGGATTGCTGTCAGGGTCCTTAGTGTCGTACTTACTGCTGAGCATGCTAGGGCCGCCTGCGGAAGCTTGTCGCATTTACCCCACACCAGTCCTACCCACTGTTGCCCCCGTCGCCACCAACTCCGGCAATGTTACCTTCGTATTAACAGCTGTACATTAAAATGTTTAATGACAAGACGTATCCAATAACTTTAAACGATTTACACTCTTGTAAGGGATTAGTGCAATACATCGATGTAAATCTATTTAGTAGTATAAAAAACTCGTTTAATTTTTATTTATCTTGTTCATACATTGACTAGAGTCGTTGAACTAGGTGTTAATAAATATGTTTTTCACCTTATCGTATTACTTTGTATGCTAGTTCTTGACTTATATACTAATATATACCGAGGTAATGATTGATTAAGTGTGGGTTTAAAATCTTGATTTATAACCTGCCGTTAGCTATCTATGTACCTATATCTGTGTCCCTTTAAAGAAAAGCCAATGGAATTCCATTTTTTACACATTTTTATGACAGAAAAAAAATCGCACAAACTCATAGTAAAAGTGTTTCCCTGCGGTTATAGTTACTTAATGTTATTTAATTTTTATTATAATGGGTTTCTCCAGAAGTATTCAACATAAATAAGAAATTAAAAAAAAAAGAATTGGAAGATCAGTAGACCTAGTAGGTATATCTTAATATATTAAAAAATGTTAAATTAGAATAAACTGTAGTTTTTCGTTAAGTATCTATGAAGTAATCTCACTCTAAAATACTGCCTTCATAATATTGCATTGTGCACGCAATAAATTAAATCTACAATTAATGTCATGTCACATACGTAGTAAAATTATCCAACGGTCGAACTCAATGCATATTTTTTTTTTCGTAACATTGACAAACAAAAAGATACTTTAAATATGAATTTGATTAGTAACTATATTAAATGAAGTGAAATTAAAGTTTACTTAATAGTCTGTCGTTATTAATTTTTACTAACATAAAACCAAACTTTGTTTATGTAAAACAGAATCTCAACTCTCAAGTAATATGGTAAGACTGTTTAAATACAACTATACAAAAAGATAATCTTTTGATAATCTGTGTGTGATGATTTAAAAAAAAAACATAAAGTTCTTCTTAAATTGTAAACATTTACTATTAATATCGGTTAAAACTTTTATTGTATATACTGTAAATATTTCATGTAAATACGTAAGTACATATCCTTTTTTAATTTTAAAGTTCCTATTTTAAATACTGTGTACCACTATCTCACTAGCTTGTGTTAAGAATATATCTCACATTACATTTTAGTACTTATTAGATATTTATTTATTATTATAATTTTAAATGATGTTAAATAAATCTAATATAAATTATTTTATTTTAATTTTTACAATAACAGCTTTACAACAAATCATTTCTATAAATTATCTTAGAGTAAGAAAACAGTAGATGCTAATGTTATATAAGTGAAATTCGTTCAGTTATATTTATATACATACTTACATATATAAAAATTGTGATTATTTTTATAATTAGCAATATTATTGTTTTAATTGAAATTGTACAAAACGTAAGCATAAACAAGAAACTATTGAAAAGAACATAAATTAAAGCGGGTATAATTATCGACTGTCGCTAAAACTGAAAATGAAACAATTATTTTTGACATAATTGTGTTTACGTTGGACAAAGTCAATTGAAACATAATAGGTATACTACGAATACGCTCCAATAGCGGAGCAATAAAGTGTTAAGATTTATAAAGTGATGAAATTATCATAAGTAGTTACACATCTTATGGTAGCTGAGTAAATGTTTCAAATGCTGACAACATGTTTCTAATTACAAATCACCTACGTATACGAAAGATTGATTTATATATTAATATCGAAAGATCAAAATTTTGCAAATTTACAACATACAGAATGAGTTTTTTAACTGAGCATGAAGGTCAAATCCGAAGTAGAAGGAAAATATTTAAAGGACTCTAGGAGCCGATTTTGATGAAAACTAAAACTGCATTATTAGTTGTTTTTTTTTTTAATTCCTTTTCCTAGTCAAGTATCGGCCCGCTGATTTTGAAACGCATTCTGTGTTACGCCATCTGATAATGTTTCTCATAAAGATCACCTTTTGGGAAGTAATAGTATAACGGCAAACTAAAGGCAAAGGTTTATTTTTCATAGGCTCATACAACTAAACCTTAAAATGTCAACTCTTCAAGGCAATGATTAAGACTCAAAAGTAAAAACATGGTACAGTAGCAGAATACAAATATGTTTTGAAAATTTTTGACCAAACATAACTGACCTTGGTTTTTATATGCATTAGCGCTGCAAAATCGTATTCTAATTTCATATTTTCGTTACTTCCACTGACATGTAATAAGTAACCCTATTGTGCAAATACGATTCGTACTTGGCCAATATTTTTAGATGTTGTTCTACTACTTACATACATACAACCCGCTAACACACAGATAGACATAAGGACAGATAGACAGACAGATAGACGGATAAAAGAGGCTTTGGAATAGGTTCCCGTTGGCATCCTTTGTGTACGGAACCCTAAAAATATACGAATATTGAGAAATTCCTGAGTAATAAATTGCCATCGCTATTATCATCACAATGATAACAATAATTTAAGTATATTTACAAATAGTAATCAAAAACAAATTAATTG
Source organism: Hypolimnas misippus (assembly GCA_037950945.1). NCBI lineage: Eukaryota > Metazoa > Arthropoda > Insecta > Lepidoptera > Nymphalidae > Hypolimnas > Hypolimnas misippus. The sequence continues at coordinate 7,332,622 of JBBEEQ010000025.1, read as the reverse complement.
GGCAATTATACATATATCTTTTACAACAGATAATTTTATATGCTTCGTAATTTCACTCATCCAAGTGTTCAATAACTCTTTTAAATGTACCTAACATACGTCTTTCTTATCACAATTTTGATATTAACTTTTTTTTAATTTTCAAGTCATTTAATATAAGATTAATTTTTATAACGTTAGTTGGATTATTTATGTACTATCTACTTACAATTTAAGTAAAAAAATTAAAGTGAATGGACACTCTGTGTCTGTTCTGTTCTTAGGTAGTTGACATCGCGGTGGACAAATCCGCAGTGGTTAAGGACCCTAATCCACCATGTAGTTCAACTGTTGATTAACACAGAGGGTTCTATTTAAGATGTATACAATAATCTTTAAAAAATCAATCCAATTTACTATATTTAAAGAAAACTTTTTCAAATCAATCAATTTTTTTTGTATAATAATACTTTCTTTCAATTAAATAGTAAATAACTCATAAATTATTTTGATCTCTCTCTTTATCGGAAAACCATAAATAACTTGAATGAAATCAATAAAATGCCTTTCAATGAGTGATAACTTGATCTGCTTACAAAAATGGAAATAAAGTAGAGTAAACAATGATAATTAACTGGAAAAATTATGTATAGCTTTCTAAAAACAGTATCAACTTTCTGGATATTCAAATATGTTTTTTTTTTTTATTTGTGTACAACCATTGCCACACTGCGGAATTCAAATGCATACTCTGCGGCGAGAAAAAATTTTAATTTTCTTAAACGGGCTTTAAATCATTTTCAGCTCATAGTTTACATTTAAGTCCTAATTATATCTTCACGTAAATCGCTTTCAAAACTTAAAGTAAAATTTTTAAAATTAAAATAATCAATACCTAAAAAAAATATTTTGTCAGACATACTATTCGTTTGATAAAGTACATTTTAGGTAAATGTATAGTCTTATAGTCTATTTATTTTTTTGTTTTATTTAGCAGACAAATATGGCGTATTTCTAGCCACTCATAAGAGTTAGATGATAACTGAATTATTAAATTGAACGATTTTATAATAAACTAGCTGTGCCCGCGACTTCGTTCGCGTGGATTACAGAATGCTTGGCATGTCTCCTGCAAAGGAAGGTTATAATAGTCTGCGGTGCTGCTCAAGAAAGGAGCTTCTTACTTTGGATTTGGGAACTTTCTGGTTGTATTTATAAGCAGACTCTAATTCAGATATTCCTCCACGGTTTTCACTATAAATGTTGAAGAAAAGTGTTTTGTGCTAGTCTTTAAAATTTCGACTGTATACCAGTATATTCTCGCCGAGGTTTTCCTTGTATTATATATCGGGTGACTTTTTTAACTGGGCTTGATAGGCCATATCCGGAACTTTAAGGAATCGCGAAAAATACTTAAAGGAGTCTCGTGTCCGATTTTAAGAAATCTAAAACTGCATCATAAGTTTTTTTAATTTCATGATTCTTCTGACCTGGAATTGAACCCACTAATTAAAAAAAATACATTCTGTATTATTGCACCACCTACCTAATAGTGTCACTTGTAAGAATCAACTTTTGGAAAGTTTTAGGAAAAGATTTATTTTTTAACAAAATAACATTAAATCTATACATAAATTAGAAGTTAAGTAATCGATTCTATATATATTAAATATACATATCAAATATGTGGGTTAAATCACGGCTCCCGGTAAGTTTAGAAAAAAAGTCTGCATTACTTCGAACGATTCGTTTATTTGCATCAAAATGCTAGTCACCTACTAAAGTAAGGTAGAGTGTAAAGAATATCAAAAATATATAAAATGAATAACTCACAGTAACTTCTTTTATGTTTGTCTATTTTTTCTATGTGAGCTATACAAAGTAGATACAATGTGACGTTTGTTTTGGTCCCCGTCACCTACTCCGTTACCTAAGTAGGTTTAGATAATTCCTAAAAAGATGAATCAATTTATTGAAAATCTACATTTCACTGGACTCGGCTATTGTACTCACCCGCTATTAGTGTTACAACATCCCGTTATAATTTAAAAATTTCACTTTTAGGTATGATCGTTTTTTTGAAGAATTACAAAAGATTTAATTAATGTATGAATTTGATAGAATTCTGTAAAAAATTTGCCCTTTCTTTTTGTTGCAGTTAACTATATAATAATACCTCTCTGAAGTTGATTCTTATAATATGTGACAGTATCAGATGATGCAATCATACAGAATGTTAATTTTTTCCAAAATCAACGTGTTCGTTTCTGGCTAGGAGAATTTATTTTTCAAAAAACTAATGAAATAGTTTTAGTTTTTATTAAAATCGGCTCTGTTACTTCTTTAATTATTTTTCGCTATTGTTTATAGTTTCGGATTTGGTCTATCATATCCAGTAAAAAAATTACCCAGTAAATATATTATTTTCCAAATTATTATATTTATATAATATACATATATCTTCCATATTTGAATTAGATGTTGTTCACTTTTTCATTGGTTTCAATTTTGTTCCTTATTACATTAGCTTTCAGCAGTGAAAGTTTCGTCAAAATCGGTCCAGCTGTTTCAGATATTAGCCGAAAAAAATTGAGTGACAGAAAGAAAGACAAAAATTTTAAGATTGGTAATTGGTGGTTTTGTAATTGGTGGTTTTGTTGTAAGTACCGTGTATACTTTAATATGCATTTATTTAAAATTACAAACAGACATCAATTTTATTTATTTTTATACCTTCCCTTCTTAAATCGGAAATTGTTCACTATTTTATTGGTTTCTACAATATTTTGTTATCGCGTAATTCTCTTTTTACTTATTCATTAAAATAAACATATTAAAAAAAGTAGCTAAAGTTAATCCTTATAATATTAGCCATTAAATACGTCATGTTTTGAAGAACTTTTTAGACTTTGTAATATTTCGTGAATTTCTTCTTCCATCTCCTCTCCCTTTCTGGACCTCACGTGATTAATGGACATTCCCTAATTGCTTGTGAAAGTCCCATCAAATTTGATTCAGCTGTTTCAGAGATTAGTCGTAAGAAACAGACTGACAGACAAAAAATTAAAAAATTGATTTTTTGATGTAAGTAATGTATATACTTTTATGCATTTAGTGAAAAGCATAAAATACTGTTCGACGTGAACCCTTAAATTGACATAACTTTTTTTTATGAATCGATTGAAATTAAATAAACACCAAATGTTAAGTGAACCTTACTGCAATATAATCATGAAAACCACATCTAAATCGGATAAGCCGTTTCTGAGATTAGCGGGCGCAAACGCACTGATAAACAGACAAACAGACAAAAATTGTAACAATTATTGTTTTGGGTTCTATTGCGTATGTAAAGGCCCAAATAATTTGTTTTTTTCATATATCTTCTATGTACAGACAGCGACCCGTTAGAATTTTTTTATATGTATAGATTAAAAATATCTAAAATAGAAGTAAGCCTAAGACACTTCTTATAACATTTGCTAACTGCAAGTAAAAGTACCATCAAAATTGGTTCAGCCGTTTTAAAGATTAGTCGGAACAAACAGATAGGCAGACAGACTGACAGACAAAAATTAAAAAATGTATTTTTTGATATAAGTACTGTATATATCGATACCTCCCACGTAAGTTATTGTAAGCCACAAAATTGCCGTTAGCGTTTTTACTGAATACTACACGAATTTGCATTGCTTAATGCATTCAAAGTGAAAAAATACCAAAAAACTTTTTTTTTCAAGGAAAGTTACAACAAAATATGCCTGAAAAAAAGCGTATTTTGTTGTAACTTTCAAACTAAAACGGATTAAAAGTGCTCTACTGTAAAATTGTAATTTTGGGGTTACAACAACTTACGTGGGAGGTATCGATATGTATGTACTTTCATGCATTTAGTGAAAAGTACAAAATAATGTTCGACGTGAACCCTTAAATTGACATAACTTTTTTTATGAATCGATTGAAATTAAATAAACACCAAATGTTAAGTGAACCTTACTGCAATATAATCATGAAAACCACATCTAAATCGGATAAGCCGTTTCTGAGATTAGTGGGCGCAAACGCACTGATAAACAGACAAACAGACAAAAATTCTAACAATTATTGTTTTGGATTCTATTGCGTATGTAAAGGCCCAAATAATTTGTTTTTTTTTTTAATATATCTTCTATGTACAGACAGCGACCCGTTAGAATTTTTTTATATGTATAAATTAAAAATATCTAAAATAGAAGTAAGCCTAAGTCACTTCTTATAACATTTGCTAACTGCAAGTAAGAGTACCATCAAAATTGGTTTAGCCGTTTTAAAGATTAGTCGGAACAAACAGATAGGCAGACAGACTGACAGACAAAAATTTAAAAATGTATTTTTTGATATAAGTACTTTATATATGTATGTACTTTCATGCATTTAGTAAAAAGTACAAAATAATGTTCGACGTGAACCCTTAAATTGACATAGCTTTTTTATTTATGAACCGATTGACATGAAACAAACCCTAAATGTTAAGTGAAGCTTACCACAATATATTAGTGAAAACCGCATCTAAATCGGATAAGCCGTTTCTGAGATTAGCGTGCACAAACGCACAGATAAACAGACAAACAGACAAACAGACAAACAGACAAACAGACAAACAGATAAGAATTCTAAAAATCTTTGTTTTGGGTTCTATTGCGTTGGTAAAGGCCCCCAGTAAGATTTTTTTTCATATATCTTCCATGTACAGACATCGACCCTCTAGAATTTTATTATTAGTATAGATGTAATGCAATATTTATAATAAAAAAAAAAAATTTCGTAAATTCCTGATTTTCGTTGGGGTATTTTTACCAAAATAAAGACAAGTAAAAAAATAGTCTATAGTATCCTGTTAGTAAGTTTGATAAAAAAAAACAATCACAAAAATGATTACTACAAATTTTTACAACGTTTACATGCGTGCGCAATTCATTATTAGCAACGTTCGATCAAACAATAAACGCCACCACACAAATGCTTTTCTAGAATAACCATATAATATGTAAGTGTATTTCCTTTACTGTAAATGTCATTTTGATACATTTATAGCCTACAAATGTACTTGATTATTATATAAGCACAAATACAACGCAATAGAGATAGCGCTACCTCATTTACGCACTCGAGCAGCTATATTGTCATTCATGAAGAACTTTCTACTTATTTATGTACACATAAAGATATTATTAGACATGTATTAAACAAGAGAGTTATTGTCTCACAAACTATTCAAGTTTCATTACTTTAAAATGTAGGTAAAGTATGTACAATCTTTATACATCAATCATACATTAATTGTAAATTACATAATTGCCAATAACATTTTTAATCCATTTATCATAGTTGCACTTTGTAGTCGAGAACAAATTATTATTAATTTTGTCCGTCTTTTAGTCAACATTAGTCATCATAGTAAGTAAGTAACAGCCTGTTAAGTCCCACTGCTGGACAAGACCTCTCCTCTTAATTGAAGAGAAGGTTATCAACCGTCATATTAAAATAATATTAAAGATACGCCAATATTTATTACCAGATGTACATATGCTGTTGCCTTACGGCGTAAGTCACATTATCAGTGCTTGCCAGATTGGTTAACATTTATACATAGTTTATGACTATTTCTATTAGTTGTAGTATGTTTAAATGCCTATATATTTCCTTTTTCAGTAAAAAAAGCATAAAGATTTTTTCGAATAAGTCTATTAGCTCCTAAGATTAGCACGCTTATATTTTTGATTTTTGTAGATATTTTTATTTTGGAAATAACAAATAAACGAGACGGTTGTTCGAAATATAGTAACTAGGTTATTGCGGATTTTAAATAAGAATTAAATATTATTCTTTATTAACAGCGTCATCAAAACTATTTAACGAAAAAAAATTCTACATGGAATGAAATAAATGATGATCCGAACTCTGAAGGTGCAAGGTCATAACACACACATGATATACATCCTAACTTCAATAATTTTTGACGAGTGACTAAAATGCGGCTTTGCATTATCATGCTTGCCTTTACGTATTGCCAATTTCTGACCGCTTTTCTGTTTGATTACTTAGTAAAAGATTTAAGTGTAGATTTTCTTTCTTCCGTCAAACTGAAATATATATTAATTTTACATTACCCACGATTTTTTCAATTAATATTGTTATAAACTGTGCACAACTAAAAGCCACAAAACAAAGACGTGAATTGTTATAAACTGTCCACTTCTCGTGTCCGCTTCAGAAATGGATTAATTTCGTTACGACTCAGAATTGAATATCAAATGCTAATGCGTTGCATCAAGTGAATATCCTTAAGCTGATAGCAGATGTATAAATCGAGTCTCTTGACATGGCCAAGCTGTTATTGCGATGCGTTCTTACCTTTTAAGAATAATTCAACACAATTTGTCTGTAATGCAATGTCTTGCTGTCATAAAAACCAAACTATATGACTAATCGATACAATTTTTTTACTAAATTAACGGTTAAAGTCTATACAACACGAAAAAAATTTAAAAAACAAAACAAAAGAATCTGCTCAAACCATCTAATGACAAAATCCGCAATCACTTAGTTGCCAACGTTATATAATCCGCCCTTATATGGCACCCACAGAATAAGAGTTCTAGACTAAGCATAAGCCTTAAAAAATTACCCATCTAACGTTCAACACATACTGACCAATAGAAGAAAATGAAGCGATTTTTCGACAATGACCTCTGTTTTATGCAGGCCTAGGGTTGTTCCTGAAGGCGCTTATGTAACGTGATCAAATAGAATCCTGGAAAGACAAACTTTCTGCAAGACTGTTTCGCACTTTTTCTACCAAATCAGATCGTAATGGAAGACTGGTTTAGTCCTCTATATCTATTATGTCAATTACAAATATCATTAGTACCGTATCATTTCGGAACACACCCTATATAAATCTATTATATAATTAATTGATACGAACGGTTAAAACGTAATTGTGTGTAATGTTTGTTCATTGACTGACCTTAGTTCACACGTGTTTCATTCACATTGTACATAGGCGAGTGCTTTCAAACATTTCTATTATAATTCATAGAATATTCACATTAAATTTCATCATTTTAATGATAAGGCTATCTAACAGATCAATCAATGCTCACATTTTGATTGACTACAGCGTAGTTAAATATATAATGCATTTACTTTGATTATGCACTTACTAGTATTAAACAATTGAACCAGGGTGATAATTATGTTAAAATATCTCTATCAACTCATGCTACATTTTGATAGTTTATTTCTGATTTTTATATGAAAACGCCTTTATAAACTGAAAAAAGTTGTATTTGCAAATTTTGTGATTGTGTCTGCGAAATTCAAAAGTAATCGATGGATTGACTTTAAATTTTTACATGCGTTGTCTTTTAGTGGACGAGCGTTTTTATATAATTTTTATTCAGAAATTTTCAGAAACGGAATTTAAAGCGTTATAAGATGTTATAAGATTGAGATATATGTAGGTAATAATAGTTACCATAACAACGGACCGAAATATTCTGTCAGGCTACTCTAATACTCTGTTTTTCTCTCTTTTTATTTCAAAGGAACGAATAAATTAAATAATGTAAATCAATCTATGTTAATATTATATACATGCATTTACTTGATATTATTTATATATTTATAAGCAAATTGCAATGATGAGTAATTTACCCTAGAGAAAGGGAGGGTACGTACTGATAATATATATTAACTAACTGATCAACGCCTTTCCATAGATAAAATTTTGTATATAATACGTATATTTGCTTTTATGATAAGTTGAATATTATTATATCTTTAACTAACCTTTTTTTTATGCCGTCAGATCTTTCTTGCGTGGCAAGAATTTGAATATATTTTTATTAAAATTGCCATTTCAAGTTTTTCCGCCCTTTCTATTGCGGCAAGCCATGCCGTTTTTTAAAATATGCTTTATTTACAAAAGTACCTTTGCCTGCGGCTTCGCTCGGGGTAATTGAGATTTTTTTTAATAATATATATATATTGGTATACGGCTGGTTCTTTTTACAAATGAATAAACTGAAACATTTGTGCCATGGTTTTAGTTACCAGATTTAGTACATAAAGTGCTTTACTCGTCGAAGTCATGGTTTTGACTTCGACGAGTTAACTTTTTGTGGGTTTGATAAAATAATAGTATATATTTAAATGTTTCCTTTTTTTAAATTTTTAGGACAGACAAGTGATATTTGTGGCAGAAAATTAAAATAAGCTTAAATGCGTATAAAAATGCACAATAAGTAACGTCCATTTATTTGACGCGTATTAGATATCCTATATAATACCTTCCTAATTTTCATTGCTCGGGTTCGTTAATACATTTAAGTCTCACATACAAGAAAATTTTTTAAAACTTTCCCTCACTGTTATTACTGTCTTGGTTAGGTGCATCTAGATTCCAGACAAGTGGTATACAACGAGAATGCAATACATAATTCATGCCACTATGATGAAAATTCGAATAAAAATAAGAATTAACGTAATTTATTTTTAATCGTTACGGAATTTGTATATTTTTTTGTTGTTATTGTTGTACTATTATATTAAAACGTCTTTAACTTATAAACGTTCTTTACGATCTATTTCAGTACTTTGTTACGTTTTATAAATATAAGAATTTTGCTCACATTTAGGCATTCTTCCCTTAAAATTATTTTCTAATATCGCTGTATTTCAGGTCCCAAATAAAAAGCAATTGATTATTTAAGTTTAAATCTTAATCTTAATTTGTGAGTGAGTGAGCGCACCAAAATTTCATTATTGTAAAAACTATAGCCATATATAAAATATGGCCTATGACCGTCTAAATTAGTCTTCCGTTCAAATGGTACTATAATTTTTAAATAGGTTTCAGTGGCCGAGTATAGCCATTAAGTAAGTAAGGTTTGTGATGTTAATTATATTTGGATATTATATAAAGGATTATATGTTATTATGCCCATAACAGGCCCAGTGCATTTTGAAGCATAAAATGAATACTTATCTTTGTAAATTGGATATTAAGCAATATAACATTGCGACTAACTGATACCCCATTCCCTCCTCTTAAACGTGGGATTCACCTCTAAAATATCAAATTATGTATGATTCATATCAAATTAAGTAATTTAAACAATTTTGTTAATTACCATAGCAATAAACTTATCGCTGTGACAATTAACTTTAAAAAATGATGTTTTGTTTAGACGCATTTTTGCACAGTAATTTATTACGAATGACCTTACAGATAAAGACATTACTTTCGACTTTTACGACTCTGCATGGAAAATTTATCTTACCTACTTTAGCATGAGTTAAGCTCATGCTTTGACACTATCTATCTGGATTGTTCAAATAATGCTAAAACATACATACATACATACACAACAAACTCCACTGTCACACAATAATACAAGTATTACATAACGTATTTGTATCACGTGTAACAATTATTGGTTAATAATAATAATTTATTTCAGTCACGTTTTAGAATTGGTTTGATTTAGATATACATATTTATGTTATATTCTTGAAATAATCTAAAAATCCCATCATAAAGATAATTGTGAAAAACGACCAGTTTTCCTTGTAACTGAAAGTTTATATTCCAATGCACTTAATTGTTAATATTGTCTATCGGATTAGTACCCCTATTATGAGCCTATAAATATTTTGCTTAGCTGTAAGCTGTAGCCAACTAAATTGACTGGAGCTATACCTCACTCTCACAGAAGATCTGCGTGAAATAGCTAATATAGCCTTTCATACGGTGAGTGAGTGAACCGGAAACCTTAGTACTTCCCCATTCTTTTCCTTACTTCCCTTTCACCTTTATGTGATGTGTCTATTGTAATGTGTATAGACAGCGGTGATCACTTTACATCAGGTTCCTCGTCTGCGCCTCGTCTGCTCATTTGCCATTTGTTTTTATAAAAAAAAGGTCATGAATATTAGCAGCTTTGGAGGATACACAAATGTCTACCCTGATTACATAGAATTCGTTTTGATGAAAAATAGGAAGTAAAGGAAAGGATGGAAAGGCTCTATCAAATATTTTATACTTCAATTATTTAAACAGTTACCCATTAATAATTAAAACATTATTTTTTAATTCAGTAGACTAAGTTCAAGGAAAGCACTTTGAATAACTAATGATCAACTTTTGCAACAAACTTAAAAGTTACATAATTGTGTCATATTTAGTCTGCGGAATACAAACTATAAATTTTCTATTTTTATCCTCAAATAATGGATTACTTATTGAGCAAACTTTGCCTACCTTCTTACACTTTTAATCACTATACTTTTATTTTTCAGCAATTTAAATGTAAATTTTAAAATAAAATAAATAAATCCATTGAAAAGGAAAAAAAAAATCAAAACAACCATAAAATTAAAGGAATAAAACTCACTTGCAATATTACTAAATATTGCCTCATAAAATAATACCTGCGTATTATTTTTTAAATAATGTATAAACTTTATTACTTTTTATGTAATTCATTTCATCTACTTGTTTGATTATGTGACGGTTACGTCAGTCAGACTTTATTTATCAAATAGAAAAATACCTTTATTTGGGATCATTAAAATAAACAACGAATATCAAGCAAAATAATTTATTAAACTTATTAATAACAATATCATCATCTTTGTAAAATAAAAATCAGTATACAGCATATTGACTAGCAAAGGATAAGGCTCTATCGTTCATCGAGAGACGACGCCGTCCGCTTTCACTTTCAACTGCGATGAGTTGGATCCAGACTTTTTCGTCCTTAATCGATATTCTACCTCTTGCGTCGTCGCGTACGGGCTCTATGTGACGACTGAGAACTCCATTCTAAACTAAGATCGCTTGACGAGGGGGGTGTTTCTGGAAATTGGGCGTCCGATGTCCATCGACAGGAAGCACAGGCTGGCTTAGGTGTTTCTAGTAATTTTTCAGCCCCACTTCCATTCCCGGCGTATGACTCCAAAATATGCTTATAAGCACATTCCAGTGGCTCCGGACTTCGTCCTCTCGCTGCGCACAATCTTATACGAACACAGGCATTGCAATACCCGCAAATATCGCCACGAAGAGCACTTTTCACCATTTTGACTGCTAAGCGTTGACGCACTTTATAGACTAGAGTGTGTCTCACCCCTACGTTATATTTATGCCCGTCGCGACGCCGACGACAGGCGTACAGCACGCGCCCGCCGATAACCCCGGTCCGGCGCCAGTGTTAGCGACCGCTTAGCTATGGCCTTAGAAAAAATTGTCTGTTTCTCTCTGGGAACTCGCTTACTTATTATTTTTATCGTCTACTAAATAGGCAAAGTACCTATAGACGGTAATAAACCTATAAGTGCAAAGGTTACGGTAAATAGAATCTTTTATTATTAATGAAAGATTCTACTGTAAATAATTTATGTGACAATGTAATCTAAAAAAATATTGCTAACGATTGTAAAAGAAATATTATATGAATTAATAAATGTAATTTAGTATTTTATTTCATATAAGAGGATTGTTGTTTATTATTCACTGATTTCGCGTAGCAGTATAAGTAAATATTTTATCTATGGAGACCTTTCGAAGCGAACAAGTTTTAGTTTCGCTTGTCCAGCTATCGAGATGTCAGCTACTGTATTTTATTCTCGATAACGTCAACGTCGTTCTAGATCCTTACCAGTAATTACTAGCTAGGCAACCTCATTACGAGATGCAAATGCATTGAGTAAATGCATAAGAGTGTAAACATTCCCACGTAGATATAAAGTTACAACGCGTTCACTTTCAGTGGAACTCATTCATGATTACAAAATCTGATATCAAACGTGTTTAATATACTTTATAAAATCTTATATAATATATTATATTTATATGTTGTATAGATTATTCTGTGTTTTTTTTTATCATAGTTAGATGAAAAAGAAAAGAATTTTCTATATTAGAAATGTTTCTATGTTTATTGAAATTGTCTTTTGCCAGTAACCAACGTTGACTTTTGATATATTATTTGGTACTCCGTATATTATTGTGTTTACTTGAAATTTAATTATTTATGTTATGATTAAAACATCACTTTGTCAAAAATAAATTCGATAGTGGTGTGAGAATATTATATTATTATCCTTTGAAGTTGTTTAAAACAGTAGTGTGGAGGTACCTTAATAATACGATACAAGTGTTTCGCATGTGATGAGATCCGAAGCCCAAAGACAGTTCTGGAAAGAATAGGTACTTGTACAATCCAGAAGATGTCGTTATCGGTCGGTCGACAAGGCACAAACAAGTCAATGCTATTTATAAAACCCTGCCAGATGTTTGTCCTTAACTTAGCTATTGACACTTCTGACATGACGGATTTTATCTTGTCATTCCCAAAATAAAGTATAATAATTGTAATATATAAGATGAATCACGTTTTCTCGCTTATTGATAGCTACGGTATGGAACCCCCGACTGAATGACTAAATAGTCGGTACGCATGAGAAAAATTTTAATTGGGTTTTTTATTTCTTCTAAAGACATTTTTTAACAAAAAGCTGAATATTCGATTATTGTTACAATTGGTTTAGCATTATTATTATAAAATATTTTAATAAGTTATATGTATATTAGCACAAGCGGAGAAAGCTTATTTATTCTAAAGAGAGGGGGCGTACTGACTATGTTATATTAATGTAATCTAATCAAAAAACTTTTTCCATAGACTAAATATAGTCTTTATTTACATTAACGATATATATCTAATAATTATCATATTTTTAGAACTTATTAAATCAATGCAGAAGTGTTTTAATGACAGTATTATAGACCAATACTTGATTTATTTTATTCCATAAAAAAATAATAGAGATAATTCAGTAAGATGATAAAAGACGCAAAATCACATAGCACTAAAGTCACTTTTGTAGTCACGTTTTTAGCACAGCTGAACTCAGCGAGTCGATAAGACGGACTACAGGCTCTTAAAATGTATAAATATACTGAGATTACACATAATAATATTTATTCTATCTCATGAATTAGGAAACTATTCTTTAGGTCGAAAAGATTATTATAGGTCTCAGAATATTCCCCACAGGTACTAAAAATGTATATAATTTAATCACCAATCAGAACATTGTAATAAAAAAATATTAAAAAAAAACGGTACAACATTTATTTTATTTTTTTATAGATTTCGGCATCTTACTATTCATATTTAATCTGTGTCTGAATCTCAAAAATAGTCCAAAACTGTAAATGTAATAATAATTAATAGTACTAATTATATAATTAACTACCATGCCAATGTCGCCATGGGGAATTTTTAAGCTAAGAACAAATTTTAAGTAGCTACAAAGTTTGGCCAACGTTTCCGGACCAAAAATTTTCTACTTAATTGCATTACAATAACTATTTTTTTAATTATCATATACTTAATTAAATAAGTATATACAACAGATAAATAACACGCTTATTATTAAAGTGACCGATTTAAACATTGAAATTTTGTGCAAAAAACGAATAAACGTTTTAGGTACCTAAAATGTTTATGCGTTTTTTGCACAAAATTTCAATGACACTTGGGATTTTGACCATTTGTTTAGACTTTAATAGTGATCGATTGATTATTTATTCATTTCAAAATCATAGATTATGAACCAAATATTTATATGAAACTAAATTTAAATTACTAACTTAGCTAGAACCATGTATTTAATTGTAATAAAAGTTTGATTACAATGACATTGTACATTTTTAATATTTAATATTTGAAACAAACAATAAATTTTCTTCTTTATAATATTAGTATTTCATCAATGCGAATATATTATTTTTAACAATAGAAGATAAGCGGTCATTAAACTTTGAAAGATATCGCAGTTCATAAATGAAAGGCTAACAATGTCGTCGTAAATTTGACACAAGAATCTTAAACTTTTTTCTGTTTTTTTAATTAGCACTAGAAAGAAACTATGCACAGATACATGCGTAATTTAAAAATATTTATAGATAGATCGCTTTTGTTCGTTTACTCGCGTTACTGTAGATTTTATTATGCCGGACTACCGTTTAAAAGATTTTTTCAACTGACTTCAAAAAGGTAAGGGTTGTCAAATCGTAGCGTATGTTTTTTTAATGCTCGTTACCTCAAAACTACGTCCTTTTTAACCTATTTTGAAATTTCTTTTTATTATCTCCATAATTTATAGAATTTTTATCAAAATAGGTTCAGACGTTGAGTTTTTAAATCAAAATTATTATGAAAGTTAATTAAACTATAGCTACTTATAATCTTCTCGCAAGTGCAAATAACTTGACAAAGTTTTATCACGATATCGCAGCGTATAAAATTTGAAGACCAAACATTGTTTTTTTTATTCATTAGATATCAAGGAAATAAATAAGTACAAAGTTCTTAGAGTAGCGATAAAGAACAAAGCTTTAAAGAACAAATTATCATAACAAGGTACCTCCAAACATATTTTATACAATTTACGTAAGTTTGCCTAAAATCTCAAAATCTCTACTAAATATTTTTGATTGCATTGGATTAACAATGAAATCGAGTGGCAACCTCAAATAGTAACAACAAAAAAAATTAAGTCCAATTGAGTATATCACTATCTACTTTTTCGAGACCTTATAAAAATTTGCAAATTGTGTATATGAATAAAATATTATATTTTATTCATATACATTCCTCTACCGCCCCTTCCAGAACCCCTCCCCATATGTTTTCTTCCTTTCATTCACATTACTTTTCATCTTTTTTTCGTTTTAAGCAACCCATTCGTAGTTCTCCTGGCTACAATGTTCACGGGCGACGGTGATCACATTTCATATCTCAATTAGTCTTAATAACATGCGATGACGTCAGAATACTTTAATTCATAAAAAAATCTGTAAATATTGTAGTTTAATATTAGGCAATAACATACATACGTACGCGTTGTTCCTATGCGGAATTATTTGTTGACAACTAATTATAAAAATATAAAAAAAGTAGTGATATGAAAACTTACTGATACATGTTAACTAAAACAAAAATAGACTTGTTTTTCTTATGTTATTTTAATATGTATTGTCTCCAGGCCCAATAAGTACCTACTTGTACGATAATACATTTAACAGTAGGTCAATTCAGTCAAACTACAACTATAAGATAAAAATACTACTAATTTATTATATAGGTAAGTACTATACTACTCGTCTCGTTTAAAAATACAAAAAGTACAATTTTAAAGATAAGTTTCATTAGCTTAACACAGCACACAGTTTATCTGCAGGTCGGCGAAAATTATATCTTTGTAATTATAATTTACAATCACTTTTTATCAATAATTTACGGTTTAATTTATTATCACCTATCGCTCTGGGTTACATAATAAAATCAGTTACGTGCGAGTTGGATTCGCGAAACGAAGGGTTCCGTAGTGTCATATCAGATATTTTAAGCCTTTTTAAATTCTGTCAAGGTGTAACCCTGTAAACCGTAAACATTTAACCTTTCATAATTTCATAAATAAGATGGATACAAATTTATAACAAAGAAATACCACCAAAAATATTTTCATGTTTAAGATGTAGAGCCAAGCTTCTAATTCTACACGCCCTAACTTTACAAACTCTACACCTTAGTCAAGATATGTGTGTATGTATGGTATGTTCCGTTAAAACAGCCAAGCCAGATGTACATATACAACAAGAATTAAACTGTATAACAAAAAAGTAATGAACCATGGATAAATTTTTCACCTTACGCCCATATGAATGTAGCATTCAAGTGAAAGTTAGGGCGTGTAGAGTTAGCCAAGCTTGATTCTATATAAGATCTATTAACTTTTTACAGTGCGTGTCCTACATGTAAGAGACTATCTCTTCTTGACAACATTTTACATGGAAAAAATTTTAGTTGGATTACATTTATTTTTGTAACTTGTGATATTTTTTATTTCTTTTTTCGGGGTATATCTTGCACATAAGAGCCGCTGTCGTGCAAAAAAACGTTGTAGCGCTTTGAGAAATGGTAGGTAGTGCCCTTGCGCTTTGTTCAAGTCACCTTGATGCGAACAGAATAATTTACACACATTTATTCTACAAAAAGTACTCCTAAACCAATAAAGCAAGTTTCAAAAACCTCGCATTCTTGTGCACAGGGGGTGCCATACTAACATTTATTTCTCGTAATCTACTCTATTTATTTATCTAACAAGAAGTAACAGAATAAGAAATAAAAATTTTAATTATCAGCTCCAGAGCTGTGTTGCGTTTTTCTACAAATATTTCAATGTAGGTTTTTCTTAACTACATGATCAGTCACATAGTTTCTTTCAACATATTTAACTAACTCTCATACTTTTAGGTTTACCCCGACTGACCCATCTGAATGAATCAACCTGTATATTATTAGCTGTTGATTGCGGCGTTACTTGTATAGACCCGATAATTGGAAATAATTTAAAAGATCATGATGAATCAAACATAGTATTTCAATTTGGTGCGCCTACAATGAAAACTAAACAAAAAATATATAAAGCGGCTCTTCAAACATTATTAAAAAAAGTTCAAAAACTATAACCTGACTACTGAAAAAATATGTTCTAAAATTTTTTAAAACAAGATAATATCCTCATCCCAAATTGCAACTTAAATTTCAAGTAAACGAAATTGCATGTTTTCTTCTGATATCGGTTTATTTTTTTATCTTAATAATTGTTATTTTACTTATAATTATAATTTTCATAAATTTTACTCTTTTTATAATTTAAAGTTTAATAAAAGCACATAATTTAAAATGATTGTTTAAAAACAAAATGAAATTACGTAATTTAAGATTAAATATATATTTTTATACTAAATAAAAATAAAATTAATACTAACGAAAAGAATGTTTCATCATTAATGTTTCGGTTACTCTCAGCTTATGACTTGCATCAATACATTGCGTCATTATATAAACTAAATAGGTTTCCGCAAATTAACATAGTAGTAATGTTTTAAAAATAATTTTAGAAAGAAAAATGTATACAATTAAAAACAAAATATTTATTCGTTGTCATACGTTTATTAAAATGACCACAAAAATATATTACAGATACCGCCGCACTTCATAATGTATATTTATTACACTAACCATTAAGACATGATAAAAATATGATCAATCCTCTACATTAAAAATAAATAACTAAAACGGATTTCTCGTTTATATATATTTACCTATCTAGGAAAAAATTGTTTGCAGAGTGTTAGCAAGGTTTAAACTGTCTCCACAACAGCTTGAAGAAAAGAATATAGATAGAAAATAAATACTAGTTTAGACTATCAGCAAGATTATCGAAGAAATCATTTTTACAGAGTATATTCAAAGATTTTAGATAGTGACAAAACCGATTATTTCTTTTTGTGTTATAGTCTGTTTTGCTCTTTTCCAATCTACATATGGTTCTGCAGGACGACCAGTAGTCCAAAGCGGTTGCTCTTCGATCTAATGTTGCAGATGGACTCAGATAGCTAGATAAAGTGTGATGTCGAGACACTATCCTATCCCTTTCGCTGAAACATAAA
Source organism: Hypolimnas misippus (assembly GCA_037950945.1). Taxonomy (NCBI): domain Eukaryota; kingdom Metazoa; phylum Arthropoda; class Insecta; order Lepidoptera; family Nymphalidae; genus Hypolimnas; species Hypolimnas misippus. Next base: position 7,315,068 of record JBBEEQ010000025.1, on the reverse strand, counting down.
ACAATTGTTTGGTGACATAAATTGTTTGGTGACATAAAATGTTTGGTGATAAAAAAATACTACACTTTTTATCGTTTAATTTATTATTACATAATGACTACATCTATTAAAGTGAATTGTGAATTTACTGTGACTAAACTAACCTTTGCTTGATGAACTGAGTCAGCATATTGTATGCAAACTCAGCTCAATAAGCAAAAGTTTTACAAATATTGATTATTTTAAATTTATTGCGCTAGTTATTTTTATGCATGTTTACGTTGTAGTTATACTTATGTTCTTTGTCTATATATATTAAGCAAATGTTTAGTTTACTTTAGTTAGGCACATTAGGGATACCCGAAGTGAATAGATCTTCGACGCCATACGATCTTCCGATTTTGGTTTTTCACCCATTTCGAATCGTATGAATAAAGATCGTATCAATTAAACGTCAACCAAAATGTAACGTTCGATTGTGGGAATCGATTTTAGGATACCTAGGTATTGCCGGAGAGAGGACGAAACTACAACAAAGTAATATTATAGACCTGTACATTGTAAAAGATTAGTTTCAATTTACATCCATCACAAGCGGTAATGTAAGTGAAACCGAAATATTCTATAGGTACTCGTGAAGTACCTCTCAGTTTTGTCTAGCTGAAAATATTTTGACAGTTGGCCGTAACAAAATAGAACCAGTGCGACTGTCTAAATTATTATTTTTGTAACGTTTAAATGTAGACAGATGCAATCTCTAATCTAATGATGAAAAACATTTTATTTGCTTTTGTTCTATATTTGGTCGTATTTTTTTCATTAAAATACTCGAAGTAATTAGGACTGACTCATTGGATAGTCTAATTACGGCTATTTGTTAATTATTTAAATAAAGAGATTTTAACTCACGGCCGCCGGCGTTCGTGATACAATTTGTAATATAAATATTATAGTAGTATTTTATTAATAAATAATTTTGTATGTGTACTGAACTTTTATAGCTGTTTCTAAAACTACGATAGGATCTTCCGAGATCGAAAAAATCGATCAAATGCAATAGGATAAAGATTATCAATCGATTCATGAGGTTACGATCCAGAAGATCGATTTATACCTAAAAATCGGGTATCTTTAAGGCAGATTACAGAATGCGGTCAAATATAGCTCTGATTATTAAAGCTTTTAAAATCCAAATCAGAAAAGATATTTTATATTTGAAGTTAACAAATACCCATTAAAATGTTTTAAACAGAACTAAAATTATTTTCCATTACATTGTGACTTATTTTTTGGGTGAAATGACAAAAATGAAAAAATATGTACACCTACAAAATTAAAAAGTCTTATATTTTCTCATTTGAATATTAATAGCTTGTAATATAAATAGAAGCCATCGGTCTACTACTGCTTTTGATATTTATTAATAAACTAGCTGTCCCTTAAGGCTTCATTCGCGATTATGGATACTGCTTCGCTCCTATGAGTCGTAGCGTGATGTAATATGGCCTTCGCCAATAAATAATCTAACACAAAAAGAATTTCTCAATTCGAACCAGTAGTTCCTGAGATTAGCGTGTTCAAACCAACAAACTCTTCAGCTTTATAATATTAATATAGATTAATATAATATTTACCTGTAATTACTTGCAGATGGTGCAAGACCACTTATACTTTTCTCAGTCTTAAAAAATTTCTCAAACTCTGAAATACTACTCGCCATAAGTACATCTGATATTTCTTTATTGACAAAATGTGCTTCATTGTAAACATCGAAATTTTCACTTTCCAACAGGCTAGCACTCTCACTACAATACCATGGCGGTGAAGTTATATTATATCTTTTATCAGGTTTAATACGATCAATATAATCAATTATTGATAATGTGTCTAAAACTTCTGCAATTTTTTTAATTTCTCTACTTTTTTCTGTCTGTTTTGAAGATGATTCTATATTATGTTCATTTTTCATAACATTGAAATTACTGGATAGGTTCCACCAAATATCAAAAACATTTGTTAAAGTACCGCATGGAAACAATTGTAACTTTCTATTTGTGACAGAAAGTGATGCAATTTCATTTGAAAGAGGGGAATCTACACTATCTGAATCAGCCCAAGACATGCTTGAACTTTCATCGTCAATATTTATTTTAACTTGTAAATTATCTACTTCTTCTGTATGATTAATACTTTTATATGAGTTCATGTAGAACTGTAAACAGTTAATAGTTTTTCTTATATCCCCTTTATAAAAATCTAACAATTTTTCACCAAGCCCCATACAACATTTTCCAACATCAGCTAAGCACATAATATCCAACCAGGTTCCAAGCATTCTGGGTAATAATGGACGCATATGAATTGTTTTCCCATTTTGAAAGAATCTCTGTAAATGTGGGCATGATGATGATGATGTTACCAAAATGACAGGTCTTTTAGAGGAATGAATAAGTTGAGAAATAGCTGAACAAAATCCGTCATCTTGTTCAAAAACTATATCAGCATCATCTATTAAAATAAGTGACATGCCTGTTCGTATGCATTCCTGACTTGAAGAAGGCTGACTTTCTGGTGTTGGTGTTAAAGTAATTTTTTTTATGTTGTCATTATCAACTGCTTTTTTGGGTCTCCCACGTTTTTTACTGCTTGTTAAGGTTACTTCTTGTGATTGAGATGATTTTTGTGAGGATTCTGTACTACTTTTAGCTCTGTTTACCTTGTGAGACTGTGTAGCTTCCTGGAGATCTTGTAACATTATTTTACCATTTCTCTTACTACTAGCATTTACTTCTATGACTTTAATAGCTAATTCTGCAGCTACAGCATAAACACTGCTAGTTTTACCAGATCCTGTTTGTCCAGTCACTATCAAAATGTTATTTGTGCTTCTCATTGCATCTCTACTATCCATATCAGAACTGGAGAAATCAGACATATCAAAAGCATCACTGTCATTGTTTTTATCTTTTATTAATTTTTCACTCCATGACTCAAGCCACCTTTTCAGCTCTTTAATACTCCCAAAATTGCCAATAATTTGATTAGATGATGTTGGTTTATATTTATCACACCAATTAAGTTTTTCTGGGTTATCATTATTTACCTCTGTACAATCATCAACTATTTCTATACTATTATCTATATCTGTATAATTATAATCTTTAAATTCTCCTTTGCACTTGCTTCTGAGCTTATGATATGTACGATAAACAGGAAATTTGGGATAAGCACTTTTAATACATTTTAAAACTTTTTCTGGCTTCAATTGTGAGAAAGGGAAATTTAGACTTTGCGCTGACACTGGCACCAAAAGTGACTTAAATGAATAATTATTTACTATATTTATTTCTTCACTTTCATTACTTGTTAAATTAAACCAATCCTTTCCTTGATAATTACTTAAATGAGTAATATCACTCTGATGAATATGAAAAACAGGATGGAAGTTATCTAATAATGTAAAATTGTTTGCTTGTTGTGTCACACTCTTCTTCAGCTTTTCTGGAACTCCACTTTTTAGAAATTTCTGTTTAGCTTCAATAGCTTCTTGAGAAAGTTGTGGTTTAGACACAAAAATTGGAGCTAATTTAACTATTTTGTTATCACTTTTTACCTTAGAAGATAAATTCTTACTGGACCCGTTAAAAGATTTTCTATTTTTTACTTCTTTTTTCAATTCAATTTTTACTTTAGTCTTATCTTTAGCAAGACAATTGTTTGATGTTTTCGATGGATTAGGCAAATTTGAAAGACCTTCATTACCTTTACCTTTTACCGGCATTTCTTTTTTGCTTATTTTAGAATCTACATCTTGAACATTTTTAGTTGTTTTGGCTTTAGAACTATTTTCACTACTTCTTTTTTTCTTTGGCGTAAATATGTGCAGTTCTTCATCAGAACTAAAACAATGTACATCTTCTGTATACTTTACAGGCTTTTTAGTGTTTCTTTTTGGTCTGTTCTCATTATTACAATTTCTTACTTGTTCTATATTATCCTTAGTTTCCTGTATTACATATGAAACATTTTCTTCAGGTTTTTTGTTACGTTTTCTTTTCCTTCTTTCATTATTTTCCATTTGCCCATTATCGTCTAACTTATTATAGTCACAGATAAGTAAATCTTTTGTTTCATTACTTTTGCTATCAGATATACTAACTAAATCATCTTCATTAGAATTAAGTACTTTTGATTTCTTTTTTCGTTTTGGAGTAAATTTCACTTTAATAACTGAATTAGTAGTTTCGTCAGAACAGTTATTTTCAATTTCCTCAGATGTTCTTTCCACCTTCTTAAAATAACAAAGCATGTTTTCTTTTTTTTTAATAGATGGTGATAATTTTTTTAAGAACTCAATATCTTCATCTGAAACCCTCTCCAATGGTTTTGATTCATTTATAATAGTATTTGTGTCACTAAACATATCACATAACATTAGAGTCTTGTTATTTTGTTTTAAGCTGTTCAGCTGATTACTAATATCTTTATTGGATTTAGTTTCAGACAAATTATTTAAAATATTATATTTGGGTACATACTCCTTTTTATCAATTTTGGAATCAGGTTTTGTGATCATATCTTTGAATAATTCTGCTCTTTTCATCATTTTCTTTTTTATACAATTTTCCCTATATTCTTCTATTTCTTTCTTTTTCAAAGAACCCTTACTTTCAGCCATTTTTTGAAGTGATAAAACTCTTTTAGCTTTGATAGCTTTTTTTTCCACTATGTCTTGCGGAAAAATTTCATTGTCATTCTTTTCTTTCCCTGGAGAGTTAGAACCAATACTCTTATTCCTTGAGTCCATCATCAACTTAAATGCATCCATTTGCTTACTACTTTGAGACTCTTCGTCAAATGTACAAATATTACTATTATTTTGGGGAGCGCTTATATCAACATCATTGCTTTTAGTTTGTGAACCAATTTTCTTTCTCCTAACCATTTTGAAAAGATAATTGATTGGTTTTTGATGTCCACTATCCACTTTAAAATTATTACTATTAATTTTATCTGGATTATTGGGAGACTTGATTCTTAGTGAAGTTACTAAAATTCGTGAAACATCTAAAATATCTTGATCTTCATTGCCATCGCGCCTTAATTTGTATTTCTTTAATTTTTTCTTCAATTCTTTATTGCATTTTGGTTTGAATAAATTTTCTTTAGACCTTAAAATGCGCTTGTGGTTATTATTGATAAGAACATTGGACGAACATCTTGTATGGTTTAAATCATTAGAAACAGCCCCTGCTTCCAACAAATCAGACATTACTATCCTGCAATCGTAAATTAAGGAAGTTATATTCAAAATATACATTGCCAAATATTTAAAGTTCCAAGTGAATTAAAATTATGTAGCTTAAAATTCAATACATGTGTACGAACCTTTCATACTTCTTAATGAAACCAAACAGTCCGTTATATTATATTTACAAACCAGGAATGTAATTTCATTCACTCAAACTGTCTATATATGTTTAAAACTGTGAATGACACCAGGAATTCGGCTATGATATATCCAAACAATACGAAACACAATTTAAGCAAAATTGGCGCCTACCGATTTTTAATGACATATTATTTTTATGTCAAAGTCAATCATGCATATATCAACAAGGCCGTCATAAAGAGTACAAATGCGAACTCGTAATAGGCTTAAAAATGTAACAGACTGGAAGAACTATAATGGCAGTTTACTATAGGTGAAAATATTATTCTTTTGTCTTTTTATACGCCGTATTATTAGTAAGTAAAGTACTTATAGTTTAATTTCTTTATTAAAAGAGGTCAAAATTGGTTAAAATTTATGATCTATGGTTAACAAGAATTTGTAATTTTATTCAATGATTTAATTGGTTTATACAAGAAATAGTATGAATTGTCTTATTTTCTATGTTTTAATTTGTATACACCTTGTAATACTAAATACGTTAAAAAAATATCATTTTAATCTAGATAGGTTTGTCTTAACTTCTGAACAATATGAAGTTGTATTTACAATTTTTTTATATGCATGAGGTCACACAATTTCCTACAACAGACGTGACTTAATTAAGATAAAAAAATTAACTTTAAACTCTAATAAAATATTTATAAGTAATGCTATTTTATAAGAAATAACAATATTTAGCAAAATTTTTATCTAATTCAAATGCCTTTACCTTAAAAATACTAATTTCGATACTTATTTTACAAAATTGCCTTTGGAATGCGCAGAAAACTAAATAATGAAACTATATAATCACAGAGTTTGTTAAGTACACACTATGTTAAGTGTCAGGTATATCGCAAAAAAAAAACATAAACAGACGATGAAAAATGGAGTGGATTTATTCTTCTTTTATCTAATATATCGGCAAAGTTTAAAACCTACTTTATTAGTTTTAGGATACTACAAATTATACAAAATACTTTCATGATCATGATATGAATATTTAAAATAAATACTAATAACTATTATCAGAATATAAAATAAAAAATAACAGTGACCCCTATTATATAGTAAGTTATTTCATCTTTAGTTAATATTTGTGCTGCGCAAAATTTCAAAACGGTACATTTAGACGGTGCCTCACTCATGGGAATCCCATAAAGTTATTTAGTCTTTAGTAAGGATTATATTTTTACCTTATGTATAAATCTAAATATGTATTTTGTTAATGAAATTTACCGTTACATTTTAAATAAATAACATATTTCTTGAAGAAAAAAAAATACTGACAATAAAACCTTTAAATATTTTTTTTGTCTGTGCTATTTTTTTTATAATTTATTTTAATCTGTTACATTTATTAAGTGTTGCCTACCTCAATAATCGATTTTCGACAAGTAGCCGAAGTCCGAATAGAATATAGACGGCAGGGATTTTGTGGATAAAATATAATTAAATTAAAATTATCATTAAAAATGTCCTCAAAAGCACTTGCGACACCGCTTATTCGTCACGTTACGGTAAATATTATATTATTTTCTGCTTTTTGTATCGTAATCAGTTTAATGTATTCTATGTCAAAACCCTGTTATGTAAAACCATATGATAGGAGGAAAGCTTTAAACAAAATTTCAATTAATTAATTACCATTACTATTTTGTTATTTATGATGTGATTCTAGGCGAGGGGTTACGCCCAGGCGGCACCAGCCCTAAAAAGGGATGTTAGGATCCAGTCAAGCGTTTTGCCAAATAAAACATTTGTCGCCGCCTTGGATAATGGTTCGCCTGTAGCTCGAGTCACCATAGCCTTCAAGTAAGTAAAAAAATACTGGTTATTACATAGATTGTTAGTTTTAATCGAATAGAACAAATAAATTATATGTTTGTGAAACATATTTAAATAAACTACAAGGATAATTTCGGGCCTACCAATATTGTTTTATAAATAATTTATATAAAATTTCTAAAAACACACATTAGATAAATAATAGATATAAGGCCAGATATTGCACATTATCTATTTTTACTATTAAAATAAATCAAAACAAAAAAAACCATTTATGGGATTTTATATATACAACATATCATTCCAATTACTTTAGTTATCTGTGACTTTTATGTATTTCATATAATATTATCCTGAATATGTTCGTTTTGTATAAAGATACTTTCAATATCTTTTCAGGGCTGGCTCTCGCTATGAACCACCATCAGAACTGGGTGTAGCTCACTTACTCCGTTCTGCAGCTGGTCTCACTACCAAGAATGCATCAGCTTTTATTATTTCCCGCAAACTAGCACAAATTGGTGCCTCATTCAGTGCCTCTGGTGACCGTGAGTTTATCTACTACACAGTTGAAGTAAGTATAATCATATTTTCATTCATCTTTCATTAATCTATTTGATATTTTTTCTGGTTTATTGACTCATTTCTGAGTGTATTGTGTTTTATTCAATTATATAAGAAATAAAATATTAGATATATTGGTGCTAATACCACACAACCAGCTTTTTGTATAAGGTCAAATTTTAAATGTTTCAAAGTTGTTCAAAGTTAGATGTTATAACAAAAGCTAGTTATACAATATTGTAATATTACCAAACATATGTTAATTTATAGAAAAAAATATTAAAGGTTATTATTTTTAGGCCACTCAGGATAAACTGCAGCACGCTTTAGAGTACTTGAACAACCTTGTGTCAAACCAGGAATTTAGACCATGGGAATTGAGTGACAATGTGCCCCGTCTTAGATATGACCTTGCAGCACTTCCTCCTCAGGTAATGTACTAATATAGCTAAATATTTATTTGTGTAAGTAATAAAATAAAAATAATTAGATTTAAAATTATTATTGAATACTTTACACTCAACAGCCCTGCTTATGATTGCATGTCCTTTTGTTGGTTGTTTGAGGACTGTCTGAGGACAACCATCATGTAACCTATATAGATTTTTTTATTAGCAGGGTTCGTCCCCGTGATGAGTAGTGCTGCACTCAGTTGCACCAACCTGTTGTCAGTATTAATATTACAGTCATTGTATTGTCAATATCATAATGACTACAACTAATTTTGTGACTGTATCAATTATGCTCCTTGCAATAATATTATTATCCATGTCTCACATGGTCTATTTGTTAATAAATTTACATCAATGAGAAAAATATCTGCAATGTCAATGATATATATATTATTTATATAGGTTACAATATGTCAATCTCAACCGATGATTGTGGATTCAAACCATGGCTAGCACTGCTGAGGTTTTAACTGCTATATTTGTACTTAAACTCATCTCATGCTTAGTGGATACAGGAAAACATCATGAGGAACCCTGTATGTCGGGAGAAATTCTGACATATGTATATTTGCCGACTCACAGTATAGCAGCATAGTGGATTAAGCTCTAAACCTTCTCGTGAATAGAAGAGGTTTTGACCAGCAGTGGCGCTTTTACAAGCAGTTACTTTACTTTTTTACTTTACCTCTCTGATCTCCTCAAAGATTTATAAGTTTAATTTCAATATTATTTGTATTTTTAACTACTATTGCATCATCTACAGGTCCGAGCAGTTGATTTGCTACACAAAGCTGCTTATCGCCGTGGACTCGGCAATTCACTTTTCATCTCTCCAAAAAAGATTGGTAACATTAGTTCAGAGTCTCTTCAACACTTTGCTGCTAGTACTTTAACACCTGGTCGCTGTGCTGTCACTGTCATTGGAAACAGTCAGGTATGTATCAAATATTATGTATTACTGTTATTTATATTAGCTGTGAATCATTATTAATTTAACTATGAATTTATCATGGAATGTCTTTTAATGGAAAAACGTAATTTGTTTACACAGAGTTTCATTTTTTCGGAATAATATTATATTTTTTATATATGGAAAATGGAAATCATGTACTACCAATGATTGAATATTATATCGGTTGTTAATCCTTTTTTATTTATTCCATTAAGCAACCAAATTATAAAATGAAAATAATAATAAAATAATAAAGTGTTCCTTAACTCAGATTATTATATTATGAAATACATAATTATAAAACAAGACTTAAAAAAACAACTTTAAAAGCAAAGTATGTAATTTTGTTTACTTGAATGACATATTTATTCTAGTTATTTTTATTTTAAAACAAAACGATTCGATAGGAACGAATCAATAGGAAACCAAATAGATCAAGCAGTTTTTAAGTAATAAGTGAATCTTCTCTTTTTAGAAGTTTATTAATAAAAATAAAAATTGGCAATTTTTTGTTTACAGGAAAATGCAACTTTGGTTGCTCAAGCACTTCAGCTGCCATCTAGCAGCGAGGCCCAAAGCGATGCGTCGACATATTTTGGCGGAGAATTAAGGTAAAATAAAAAAATAATGATGAAATATTCATTTTGACTTCTCGTTAAATTAACTAAATAAAAAAAAGAAATCAAAAAAAAAAGAACGAAAAAGTTTTTCGTGAAAAGCTGAAAAACTTACACTAACGTTTTCAAGTAAAAAAAAAAAATTTAATTAGTTAATAAATGACAGAGAAAAAAATTCAGTCACTACAAATTGAGTAACTCCTCCTTTTTAAAACTCAGTCATGGGTGATTTTTTTTTTTTTATTATGCCGTCTAGGACTTTCTTGCATGGCAAGAATTTGAATAAGGTAGTCTTAATTTTTATTTCAATTTTTTAACCGCCTTGTGATTTTTTGCGGCATGTGTCATATCTTTTTTTTGGGGTCTATTTTTTTTTTTCCCCATTGTCATATTTTGTTTATTTGTTTAGACACTTTTACATTTTTTTATTATCCGTTTTAACTTTACTTACAAATTTTAATTACAATATAACTTAATTCTATTCTGTTTAATAAGTTAAAATTTAAAATATAGAATACAATTAAAATAATAAATTAAAATTAAAATGTCAAATGGTAAAATAAAATTAATAATTAAGTTAAAATGTGAGTTAAAATAGTAAATTGAAATAATTAATAAACAATTCATCTCGTTTTATTTCGTTCCGTAACAATTTTGGCCGTCTTGAGGCAAAACCGCTCCAGATACGGCCTGGAGTGCTTATCAGATATTAATTCGGCAATAGTTGCCTCCGTTAACTTTTTTCCAGTACTTAATTCCAGGTCGTATCTGTCTCGGTCGTGCCTCGGGCATTCGAACAATAGGTGTTTAATGTCCTCTGCAACCTCGGGGTCGCACACGCAGCCAGCACTATCTCTTAACTTAAATCTGTGGAGATAGGCGGCAAAACCGCCGTGGCCCGTCAGCACTTGCGCCCATATAGACGTCTTGTCCAAGAACGTCAGGGCCCGAGTCATGGGTGATTAGGACATATAATGGTGATTTAGTTAATTATAATATTCCATCTATTTATAGAAAGGAAATGGGCGGTGACTTGGCTCATGTTGCTTTGGCTGTACAAGGAGCCCCTGCAGGCTCACCTCAAAGTCTTGCTCTTGCAGTAGCTGCTAAAGGTATATATTATTTTCGAAAAAGCATTATTTTAATTCATTTTACTTCTTATCAAAATAGAAGAGAAAAAATGTGCATTCTTATAGGTATGTACATATAATCTTACAAAAAAATGTATTAAGAATATATTTGACATTTTTAGATGGCATTATTTTTAAGATTAGGCAATTAGGGCAGCAGCCTTAACTGTTTTAACTTTTGGCAATAAGTTTTTAAGAGACTAATTTGTGGACCATATTTCAGGCCATATTCTGTTATTTTGATCTTCAATCACACAATTACAAAAAAGCTTTTAATAATGCCAAACAATCCTACTGTAAAGTTTGATGAAACCAACATTTTATTTTCTTTCTCTTTTGCAATTAGTATTCCTTCTAAGCCAGTCTTCGTTTAATAAATTATGTTTATTATGAAGGTTAAATCAATGGGAAAATGTATTTTAGTGCTCTAAAAGTTAGTCCCATAAAGACTGAAACTCACAAGAAACATAAATTGTTCGCATTATAAAAACTTTTTGCATAAATTGCGCATTTTCTTCTTAACTGTACATTTATTAAACAATCAGTTAGTGTTAATCAAAATATGTCCCAAAATTAGGATATATTACTTGTAAAAAAAAACATGATATATTACACTTTTATAGCTCTTGGAAATGGCCCTGTTACCAAATGGGGAGCTGACAACACACCACTTGCTAAGGCTATTGGCAACATTGGACCATTCGCTGCTGCTGGTTTCAATGTTTCTTACTCTGACAATGGTCTGTTCGGAGTGGTGCTCTCTGTGCCTAAGGATGAAGCTAATGCTGTAAGTATAGAGTGATATTAAATATTTTTTGTATTTAATAATACAAATTTAACAGGTTCATAACTTATAAAGTTGGTATAATATTTTTTATTGATTTGTTTTATCTGTGTATAGTAATAGTAACAAAAATATACTCTGTAATGTTAATAAATGTTAACTTAACGAACCTCTTGAACTACTTATAATTATAATAAAAATTAGGAATTCTGTATTTTGTATTAATATTTAAAACAATAAATTCTATTTTTAAAGGCCGTGAAAGCAGCAGGAAAACTTTTAAAGAACCCTAACTTGAGCGCTGATGCTATTAAGGCTGGTAAAAACCAGCTTAAACTGCAAGTGTTGTCTGAAGCAGAACAAGGTACTATCCTCGCCGAATCTATTGCCACCCAAGGCTTGTACACGGGAGCTGTAAAATCACCAGCTGATATTGCTAAAGATATTGACCAACTCTCAAGCAGTGACATCTCTCAGGTAAATCACTCTATACAGCAATTAGTGTAAGTCCACAGTATGATTTCTCCATACAAATTTGGAACCGCCTTGTGATTCACCCCTTTAAGAGTTAAATTGAATTATCTGTTCTGTGTGTCTATACATTAGTAGATCAGTTTGTGGGTCATGTTTTTATTTTATATATAATTCTTTTCGGCCATTGCCCGCAGTTTCGCTTGCATAAATGTACATGTTGAATTTATTTCTGGATAAAAACACCCCATTCTTTTCAGTACTTTGACAATGTGTTTGCAAAATTTCCTGATGAATTTAGGCATAATTGTATAATTAAAAAAACTTACATTCAAATTTTTAGTATTAGACATGCTGTTTAATATAGATCAAAATTAAAAGTATAATTAATGTAAGAAATGAGGCTAAACAAAGACATAAATCATAGTATCTAATTAATTTATAATTATAAAAGAATATAGCATCCTTAAATTTGAAGCAATATCTAAAAGTGTCACTTACACATTTTTTTCGTATTTCTAATAAAAATATGTACTAAATATTATTAATAAATGAAAATATGGTATGGATAAAGAATTATGTTATTTATAAGTTAACAATATAATTATTATAAAGTTTAAAATTTCATTAATTCTCTCTGTTTTTGCACATCTACCGATAAATAAAATCTTTCTTGTATGTCTTAAGGTTGGCTGGTAGAGAGCGCAGTAGCGTTAAGCCCGCCTTTTGTACAATTATATTTTGTGCAATAAAGTATTTAAATAAATAAATATGTTATTAAGTCAAATAAAATATTAATCAATCTTTTTCAGGCCCTTTCAAATGCAGCAAAGAACAAGATTTCCATGGGTGCAGCTGGAAATCTTACCCATGCCCCATATGTTGATGAGCTATAAAGCCTATGATAGTTATAAATAGTAGACAGTCAAAAGTAATAACCACATGACTAATGAAAACCACAATCAACAAATTACCAATTTAACATAGAAGATTGTTTAATATAATTTATTGTTGTATTAAATAAACAAATTGTTTATTTCAATGGCATATTTTTTTCAAGTTCCCAATAATCTCTCTCTAATTTATTATTCTTCTTAAGTTTTTAATAAAAACAAAAAACTGAAAATTTAAGTGCATAATTGATATGCTTTTAAGCTTTTCATTCTAATATAATTCTTATTTTAGGTTATATTTCTAATACAAGCTTATTAGGGAATTGACCTATGAAATTAAAAAATGTTAAATTTTAATTAGAATTTAAATTTATTTTGTGGAGCTAAAAGTTTGGTTTTAATGTTTAATGATCTAATATTACGCATGAGCACTATAAATAAAAAAAATGGACAATGGACAATAAAATGATTGAAATAAATAGGCTAATAAAATACTATTTACAATTGACAGGATCAGGAACAGGGTTAGTCAGGACATATAAGTGTCCCAAATTAGTTATTATGAAATGTCAATCCATTTAAGTAATTTCGTATCCTATAATTATCATTTCATGCTTTTAGATAAAGGAAATGTATGCTTATTTAAAACATAAATATTTTTTCAATAACTTTCATCATGGATTTTATATTTTAAAAACTTAAAAATTGATGAGATTTTTAAGTAAACCAAATTTTTTTTCATAAATATACAATAATTTCATGAATTGTGCATTATACTCAATAATTAATTTCTATTAAGAAATCAATCAATAGGGTACATCTCAATGTCCTATTTAATATTTTATTTAAAAAAGGGTCTAACTCAATATGAAGTTACATGTAGTTTCTAAATGTTATCTGTAAACATCATTTTTAAATGGAACAGAAAAATTATTGCAAAATTACATTAAAATGCATATAACAGAAATAATAAAACATAATCAGTAATATTTTTATTGGCCATATATTTTTTAATTAAAGCATATTTTTACTTCACATAATGACTAAAAAAATATTGATAACATGATATGTTATAAATATAATTTCATTACAGAGACAAGAACAGATGAAAAGTTTTGTCATTGTTATACCGAAAATAAATTAAAAGTATTATAAATATTTGCTGAGAAAATTAGTACAATTAAGATGGAGTATATTTATTTACTAAATAGACAGCAAATTACAATTTTTTTCTTACTTTTAAAAATAAAAAATATTTGCAAAATTTATTATAACAAACAGTTATAGTAATTTTATTAATTACATTACACGAAATAACATTAATTAAAGATAGTTCTAAGGTTATAATTACTTGATGGATCTAGTAGCGATTATTACCACAATTAATTGATTCGGAAAATGCAGTAAAGTATTGAATTACATATAATAACAGATTTATTTATTGCACTTCAGCTTCTGTCAACAACATATTAGGAATACCTTTAGTTATAGGAAATTGTCGACCTGATTCTGGACACGTTAAATATCCTTCTTCTACTTCAACTTCTAATAGAACTCTGTGAGCCTTTTTCAAGAACTCCTTGTCCTCTTCGTAATTTCGATCAACATTTTGTGGTAAGCCTTCACTATGACCTATACTGTCTGCAGCTTTCCATAGGACTTCCCAGTCTAATTTAGGAATTATTCTAGAAATGAAGTCAGGATTAAAATCGACTTCATTTATTTTTATGTTCGTTGCATTAATGGCAAGCGGATAACCTGTAAGAACTCCTTTTAAACATTTTGATGTTAGCATGTTATGAGTAATCAGCTTCATTGTTTATTTTATTAAAAATGCCACTTTAATTAATGAGAATATTTTCTTTTACGAAGGAATTGTATGTGGTAATATTTACACTTTCCTAGTTAGCCTAAGCTAGTATATAATTCAAAATCCATCAACATTCAACACAACAGTATGAAGTTTTTTTTTACATTTTGACATTGACTTATTTTTTTTTTAATTTAACTTGTTTTACGGCCCTGGGTTCAAGCCCTTTTGAGCTTACATTGACTTATTATTTAACAGTGTTCCCATTTATGCTTTTAGTTTTACCCTAGACGATTTATTCATACCAATACAACGTACAATCAAAAGAAAGGAGCAATTTTATTTTATAACTACATATATAAATTTATTATGTTCATACTATCTGAAGATAAAAAAAACTGTTCCCATTCCAATATTACCAAGCTCATCAATTGACTTGTTAGCCCAAAGATGCTTTCGCTTGTCATACTCAGTCGCTAGATAGTAGCTGGGCAACATCTGCCAAGTGGTCGGTTTTCCAAGTGCTTAAATCTAACACCTTATAGTAAAGGAGCCCACGATGCTAAATTCGGTTTTACTCGAGGGTCGTGAAGACCTATTACATTTCAAAGCTTAGATGATAAAAAGAAATAGCTATTATAGAAAAACTAATATATATTATAATAGGTTGCTTAGTCTACCGGTTTCTTAGACCATTAAGCTTTGCCATTTCCTCACAGAAAAACGTATGATCAAATTACCTAACGCGTTTAAAAAAACGAATCGGGAATCGATTTTCAACAATATGAAAATCGTTTTTGTTGCGTACGGAGCTCCGTAAAAATGAGTCTGTGCAGTTAGCCATTGCAAGAAGAGGTCAAATATATCTAATCTTCAAAAAGAGGGAGTTAATTTCATACGTAATTATTGTTGACATTATTAATTTCCTATTTCTATTTCAATTACCATTAAATATTATCATAGAGAATATTTAGAATCATAAACAACGGTTTAGTTAAGTACAAAACAATCAAATTAGTGCTGTGACATCCACAAACAATTTTATTATTATGTCGTTAGAAGAGAGCTTTAAATTGCAAGTCAATAATAAAAAACTAGTATATAATCTAATATATCGTATATGCAAGTGACATTTGTAAATATTAATAACATTAAAAAAAATAAACATAATTATATTGTCTGAGTTCTGTCTATATTAAATATTTTTAAAAAAGTCTTAGAGATGTGGTAAAATATATTAAATATGTTATATATTACCTACATATATGTGTTGTTCAATATTCTGCCGGTGTAATAAATATATGACTTTTTTGTGATATTATTAAATCGATTTGGGATCCATTTAAAGCCTAATGTATCAAAACACTAAGGGTTTTTTAAAGTTTGCATCATAAAGTGAAATCAAAATTATAGATAAAATGTATTTTAAGAAAAAGAGTGATGTCGACTCTATGAAAAATCATCAAGTTACAGTAAATTGATTTTAGATTTCTTTAAGCTACCACCAACAAGAAACTCGATGTTTTTAATTATAACAATATTTGAATCCTTCGAAAAAGAACTAAGATTTATCAATATGGTAGTACTCTGTTCCACCTCTTTTCATAAAATAAGTAACTCATATTAACAGCTACACACACCACATATTATTGATGAATTTAAGTACTCCAGCATGGAAAAATTGGCAGATTATATTATTTTCGTGATCATTAAATCATTTCCTTCAAAACGTAAAAAAAAGTTATGCTCGAGTATATCAAGGCTACGTTTTTTGTTTACAAATTGCTATCACCCCCACTTCCTTACGTCACACTGAAATCGTCGGATTTACACCTTGGGCGGATCCAGGATTCTATTCAGGGAGGGCATAAGATATCATATCTTATTATATTATAATTATTTCTATGTTACTTGCAAGGTCGCCGGCAAAGAATATACGTTGAAGGTCATTCCTCTGACTGGTGTATGATTAAAGCTGGCGTTCCGCAAGGTGGCGTGTTGTCTCCTCTTTTGTTTTCTGTTTTCATTTCCTCGGTCACTAAGTACATCTCTTCTCTCTACCACTTGTATGCGGACGATCTCCAAATATACTCACAATCGCACCTGAACGACCTTCCGGGATGCATTACTTCACTGAACAATGATCTTATGGTTATACAAAGGTGGAGTAACTCATATGGACTAAGAGTTAATCCTACAAAAACACAGGCTATTATCATCGGTAGTCAGAGGTTCATTTCACGCATTGACTGGTCGCAACTACCACCGATTATATTTGATGGAATATGTATACCAATATCAGACAAAGTTAAAAATCTTGGTATAATTTTTGATAAACATCTTTCTTGGGTGCCTCAAGTAAATGATGTGAGTAGGAGGTTGTTTGTCATAATGGGATCGCTAAGAAGGTTAAGTTACTTTCTGCCCATACCTACTAAAATTATGCTGGCACAGTCTCTGCTTTTACCAATTCTTGACTATGCTGACACATGTTATGTTAATCTAAATGAGGACCAATTAAATAAACTTGAGCGCTTACAAAATCTCTGTATACGGTTTATATTTGGACTTCGCAAATATGACCACGTTTCTGAATTTCGCAAAAACCTCAAGTGGCTTCCTATTCGCCTTCGCAGGAATACTCACATTTTATCTCTTCTCTACTCTGTTTTATTTAATCCTTCTACTCCTTCTTATCTTAAAAATAGATTCGAGTTTCTTAGTGATACTCATGAACGGCCTCTCCGTTCAAATGATAACCTAATTTTAAAAATACCCTCCCACTCCACATCATTTTATTCTAAATCATTTACAGTCGAAGCTTGTCGCCTTTGGAATACCCTCCCTCTGTCCATAAAACGCGCTAAATCCCTGACTACATTTAAAAAACTTGTCAAAGAAATGTATTTATCACCTTAACTATGCTTACCATTCTTGTTAATTATTTTATTTTCCGAGTATATATAATATATATTACGTATGTATGTATATGTATGTATGTGTGTATGTATGTATGTATGTATTTATGTTTATATGTAAGTGAAATAGTCTTATTTATTTTAATTTATAAATATTTTTATTATATCTTACAATAATCGAATTTAATATTGCGCCCCTTCCCAACATTCTATTACTAGTCCTCTGCCCAAAGGTTGCCTGGAAGAGATCGCTGTTTTAGCGATAAGGCCGCCTGTTGCACCTAACGCAACCTTCAACGTTTAGTTTAACTCTTTGTACTTTATACTGTATTGTGTTGGTGTGCAATAAAGAATAAAATAAAATAAATAAAATAAATTAAACAACTCGTTTTAAAAGTGTAATAATTCTAGTAAACCTCGTTTCACATAAGTGTGTTAGTCTGAATACGAGGCGAGTCCGAATTCGCGTATGATATAGTCGAGTAAACAAGATTTAAAACATTGAATGTATACGACATGAATGTATATTGTTATAATCTTCTTGAATGTTTGCAGCCGTTATATAATATTTATAATCCATTTGTATTTTCTTGATTTATTTAGTAAATAAATATATTCCGAAACGAAAATCACGAATTTTCCAACAATTCCACTGGTTCAGTATTAATATTTTCAACTATTTGAAAAACACATTGGGTGTTAATTTTATCAAAAACTTCTAAAATACAATTAAATAATGATTTAAACACATTTGACATATATAAGAAGTATTTAATAATTAAAATTAAAAAAAATATCTAAACGACTGTCCTGGTGCCTAATTTTGTGTTTTGCGCATAGTTCAGACCAGCACACTTACGTGAAACGCGGTATAAAAAGAATACGTGTTTAGGTTATAAGCAAAGGGGAAGGGCGATTGTCCCTTTTGTTCCCTGGCTCAGGCCCCACTGGATCCGCGTCTGTAAGTAACTCCTCTTACCTTAATCTAACGCGATCAAAAAAATGTAATGATCAAAAATTTTTTACGAATGATAAAATCATAGACGGACGACGGTTATATATTTAAAGTACGTAAAAGGTAATACGGTGAAGGTACTCAACTGGGTGCAAGATATTCACTCATATATTAATCTGCCGCACTTAATTAAAAGCCCCAAATCTCCTCTTGGCTCTCCTACCATTATAAGATATCAATAATAATATCATTGTCTATACTTATTTTAAATAAAATGTTGAACAATTAATCTTTGGCCCCACATAAAAATATTACGTGTTTATCTAGGTTAAAAATGGGCACATATTTTTAAACAAATAGTGTGAATGTAACATATCTAGTTAAATATAAATTGAGTGTGAAATATAAATTGACAATACCTATGTATAATAAAATAAAGAAAAACCGAATTAATATTAAAATAGCAATATTCTTTTATTAAGCTTTAAAGTAAAGTTTTAATATTAACTATTAACTAAATTTTAACATATGTATACTTATAAATATTATTGATTACTTGTAATATATTGTATTAACAAATACTATTATTCTATTATTTCACTTGGCAGCCTTGACTTGGAATCAATGGTAACACTGTAGTTCTATTTTGGACGAAATCAAATATCAATTAATCATGCAGATATCAATTCATTATTTACTTAATATTACGCAAATCGTATAAAATTATAATTTCCTCGAAACTTTTAAAATTGCCTGTAAAAATATTATTGCATTATGTCTGAAATACAAGAAGATCAGTGTGAAAAAAATAACCCATCCACGTCACGAACAACAAGCGGTCAAACTTTAGCCTCGGGGATTGGTTTTCACAATGTTATGAATGAAGTTAAAACGGATCTGAACGAAATGTCGCCTTCAACGTCAGGTTCACAACAAGAAGAAGTCGACAAAGTATCCCCAGTGGGTAATAAACTCAATGTTAACTATGCGTCAGAACAGAATCAAAACACAAATATTGACCAGAACTTGACAGAACATAATTCGCCAAACGGCCGGAAGAATAAAAACGGCAGAAAAAAAGAACGAATGAAAAAATTGCAGATACCATTACCGAATGGTATAAATCAGCCTGAAGCGATTCAAACTGCGCCTCCATTTCCGACGCAAAACGGTATGAACTCTGTACACGAATTTTTTTTGAAACAGATTGCTCCATTGTATGCTAATACGAGTTCAAGTTATTTAGAAAATCTCGCACATCACCCACAACTTCATTTAATGCAAACTATGCATTTGAGAGAAATGTTTCTTAATTATCAGTTAGCAGCGAGTGTACCAAATAGCCCTTTAATGCAACAAGCACATTGCTCAAACGCCCACAGCTTTCCAGCATTTCTACATCAACAACCGCCAAAATATTTTCAAAATGCGATGCAACACCCTTTACTCAGTAAATCTTTTATTAATGCTAAAAATTGCAATTTACAACAGTCTCGTTTTTATCCTATGATGAGGAGTAATACCTTTTCCAATACTCATGAACTTAATTCTAATAATTCTCCAAGACAACGAAGACCGAGAAACCAGGACTCTAAAGAGAATTTTGATAGAAAGTTTAATTCTTACATGTCTAAAGAAGATGTAGAATCAGGCTTGAAAAATAATACATTATTGGAAGGTGTATTAAGAATAAATCCTAAACAATTTCAGCATTCATATGTTTCAAGTACTGACAGAACCGAGCAAGATGTTTTAATAGATGGTATTAAAAATAGAAATCGAGCATTAGAAGGTGATGTCGTTATTGTGCAATACATTGACAGTGATAGTGAAGAAAATACAGACTCAAATGATGATAACAAGCAAAAGAAAGGAAAAGTAGTGTTTATAAAAGAAAAGGTCCATACTAGAACATGCGTTGGAAACTTAAAGTTGATGCCTGATAGGAATAGACAAAGAGCCTTGTTTGTGCCGAGAGATCACAGAGTTCCAAGATTAAATATTCCTTTTACCAACTGGCCCGATAATTTCTATCAAGATTCAAAAACCTATGAAAACACTTTGTTTTTAGCAAAAATTGTTGATTGGACTGATGTACGTTTTGCTGTAGGTGAGATAGTTTGTAACATAGGAGAATCAGGTGATATGCAGACGGAAACAAAAGCCATCCTTACTCAAACAGACTTGGATATAACACCCTTTGGTCCAGAAGTAAGACATTTATATCCCTCTCTAGATTACACTATTCCCGAAGAAGAAATTAAACTTCGTGAAGATTGCAGAAAGTTATGTATATTTAGTATTGATCCATTTAACTGTCGTGATATAGATGATGCTGTTTCATGCAAAAAACTTGACAATGGTAACTATGAAATTGGGGTCCATATTTCGGATGTTGCACACTTTTTGACTGAGAATACAATTTTGGATGAAAAGGTATCTGAAAAAGCCACAACAATTTACATGGTTGAGAGAGCATATCACATGTTGCCAGATGAGCTATGCATGTTATGCTCTCTCTTTCCTGGAGTAGATAAACTTGCATTCTCTGTCTTTTGGGAGATCACAGATAATGGTATAATTGTTAGTCACAGATTTGCAAAGACTATTATACATTCCTGCTGTCAATTAGCCTATGACCATGCACAAGCAGTACTTGAATCTAAAAAAGATGCTGAGGAAACATTTCCAGAAATATATAATGGGTTTAGCTACCAAGACGTATACGAAACAATTAAAATATTAGGTAAACTGTCAGCCATATTTAGAAGAAAAAGATTTGAGGATGGGGCATTGCGCATTGATCAACCTAAGGTGTCATTCCATTTAAGTCCTATAAACGGACTACCGGACTCTTTTTACATTTATGAAAGTAAAGAAAGTCACCAGTTAATTGAGGAATTCATGCTTCTTGCCAATATGACCGTAGCTAAACGAGTGTATGATGACCATCCGCAATTAGCTTTCTTAAGATGTCATCCATCACCTAGTCTATTTATGCTAAAACAACTTGCTAAGTCACTAAAACCAATGGGTATTGATTTAGAGATATCTTCGGCTGGTGATTTACACAGATCTCTTTTAATCCATGCTAGCTCTGATAATGCAGACAGGGGAAAAGCTATGGTCCTGAATATGTTGTGTGCCAAGCCAATGACGAGGGCTAAATATTTTTGTGTAGGTGGTCAAGGTGAAGAAGATTTCCACCATTATGCCTTAAATGTCCCACTATATACACATTTTACTAGTCCAATAAGACGCTATGCAGATATAATGGTTCACAGGTAAGGTTAATAATTACCTCTCTAAATAAAGAAAAGCATACTTTTTAGATCCTAATATTTTATCTATTGTTTTCAGATTATTAGCTGCTAGTTTAAATTACAGAGATACACCTAAATGGGAAGTAGATAAAGTTTGCATGGTGGCTGCTCAATGTAATAAGCAAAAGTATAATGCTAAGAAAGCAGGGGAATTGTCAACAGAACTTTATACACTGAAGTACATTGAACTAAACTCGCCCCTTGTCACTGAAGCAGTTGTTGTTGAAGTTAGAGAAAAATACATTGATGTGATAATAGTGGCAATGGGCTTGAACAGACGGATATTTTTTAACAATGTAAGTTTTTTTCAATTAAAATGAAATCATAATATATAGTCTATTATATTATTGATATGAGTGTTTTCACTGCTAATTGAAGTTCTTCAAAGATACATTTTTAATTGGCACATATATCAATATATTTATTTTAATAAATATAACTTTCTTACTAACAACCTACAGGTTGACAATGAAAAATTCTAATAAATAACTTATGGAATAGATGACTTCAACGTAAACATATTGTTATAATGGTCACATATTTTGTTTCAGGACTTTCCTGGTGAATATAAATGCATTAAAAATGATGCAGGTATAAAATTATCCAAAATGGAATTAACATGGAATGCTACAGACGATTTGCCAAAAATAACTCAGGTTATTGAAGTTTTCTCTATACTAAAGGTAGAAATGCACAAAGGAGACGATATGGTGAAAGTAGAGACAAAGCTTGTAAGGCCGCAATAGGTTATTTTGAACAGTTTTACATTTTGTATAATTTTTACTAGATCTCTTATTTTTTTATAATTGGACAAAAAACTTCACCATGCAGGTTGTAAGTTTTTGCTATTACTTGCTGTAGCTGTAGGTAGATTCACCAAAGTTGAATAGTTTGAAAACAAGCACATGGACAATCGAGTAAACAAGACTTAAGACATTTATTGTTTATTTGGATTTAAGATATCTCTCTTTAATGATTTTTAATTTTAAAAACAAAGTGTATTTAAATATAATAAATATCTACTTAGATTTGAAGCTTAACCTACTTAGGTTAATGTTAATTTAGTTGAATGTTTTTTATAAAAATTTTGATCTTGCGTTTTTCATGATTTCTTTTTGAAATTAACTAAATAAAATGTTATATCCATGCATTATTATATAAAATTTTATTTATTCGGAATTGCATGTCCAATCATGTATAAACTTAGTTATTTAATGCTACATTTTAAATTTGACATTATTATATAAGAAATAGGTTTAAGAATTTTTTTCTCTTTAAATATATAGTCACTATGTACATATTTTTACACATTTAAAACCTAAACTATTTGTTATTCACGTAACTTGATGTCATTAGCGAAATCTCTACGTGACTGTCCAGGCAAAACAAATTTTGCATGTTTTAAACGAACAACTATCAACTCACACATATACAGCGCACAACTGTCACGTTATTGGTCGCAGTTGCCAAGGAGACGCGAAGTGTCACGTTATTGGCCAACGGATGTCGGGGAGACGCGGAGGGAGCGTGGGTGCCGCCACACACTTCCCTTTGTCCCTCTGATGCCCAATTTTGTGTTCTGGGTGTAGGTCAGACCATTCAATTTTCGTGAATCGCACTATACTGTTTGATTCTTTTGAAACATTTATTAGATAAAATGATATAAATTGTATGTAAGAAATTTGAATTGAAAGATTTTGATGATGTTGTACGATTTATAAAAAAAACCTGACTTGAGATATTTAACTTAGTGATTATGTTTCTAATTTTGGATTATTTATTTTTATATATATTTTTAGTCTTATAATAATGGAATTGTATTTTATATGATACAAACAAAAACGACTCACACACAATAACATTTGAAATTCTCTTTACAACTACCTATTTAATAAGTCTTTGTTTTTTTTAAGTTATTTTCAATTTAATATTTGCACAAATTAAGACTATTTTAAGACAAATATCTCAAATTCAAGGAGAAAAAGTAAAAAAATTTGTTTTTTCACAAAAAAATGTTCTAGTAAGTGTTAGGTGAGAATTACATTTGTAAGTTTTACTCTCATAATTAACATAAATTTAAAGAATATAAAATTACATTACAAATAAGTACATTATGAAATTTGACTAGCAAAGTTAAGAAAATCAATCGATGAACGCCATCTTTAGAATGGTGCCTTTTTATCCAACTTTCAAAAACGGAAGACGACGCTTATATCTTAACACTCTGAAATAAGGCGATAATTACAGTTGTAAGTTTTACCATAGTAATTGATATAATCTTACACTAACTTAGTAACAGTTGCCTAGGTAAGTACGAAAGGTGTGGTTGTCAAATATAAAGGCACTGACAGTACTCTTTCAGGTGTAAAGCAATGGCAAACAACTTAAGAAAGTCTTTACTTTATGAATGTATAAGAGCAAAACTTATAAGTGTAATTTTCGCCTTACATTTGTTTATATAACAATAATTATTATTTAAAAATGTCCATAATGGTGAAGTGTGAATAAAATTTTAACTTAAGTTAGAATAGTTCCTCTATATTTAAAAACAAATATTATATACATTTTTAACTAAGTATTTGAGGATAAATATCCTCGGAAATTGTTAAAAACACATATCGTATTTGTAAATTATTTTAAATTTTATACTTTTTATCTTACTATTTATATTTCAACTATTCAGTAAATAGTGATAATTTATTATTTAAATTGCGGAAAAGAAGCAGAGTGTAGTTTTTTATTATAAATTCAATATTCAGGAGAAAATTAAAACTATTGTGATCAGTATTAAATTTCTAAAGTAAAACATTAACGGATAATGAAGTATGTGTTAAATAATATTTTTTTAGAAAAAAAATTGCGTAATTTTTTAACTTTATAATTAAGTGTAAAATCAATAATTTATTCAAAATTACTATTTTCTTACTACCTCTCAGCATTTTTTAATAACTAATATTTAGGATTTGTGTAGTACAATTGTTAAATAGACATTAGATTAAGTGGATTCGCTCACCAAGTCACTGCAGCAGTAGAGGAACATTTTTTTGAAAATTTTTCAAAGTGTTTAGAAATAATTATTGTCCACAATTATAGACAATTTATTAGAGCAATTATGAAGACTATTTATTTTTGGTACACCTTTCCTCGGGAACAGAATGTACTCGAGCTAAAAAAGTTCAAAATAAAAACAAAATAGACGTAATCTTGAAACATACTACTATGATCTGGTGTTATAGATGATTAAGATTTATTTGTTCTCGTAGGTGTTTTCAGCGTGCTACGAAGAGGTATCAGTCCCTGTTTTACTTACAAACACTTGATATTAAACCGCCAAGAATAAAATAAAGAGTAAAAAGATAATAAAGTTAACTTCGGAACTACTGCGACTATTTTGAAAATTATGGTACCTTTTTAAAGATACATTACTTTAGACGGACCCTATGACCAGATGAAATAATATACCTTTCGGTGGTATAAGTATACGTTTTATGTATCTATGTTTTTATTCTAAAAAAAAAGCGAGCGAAGTTGCGATCAAAATACAGAACAAATCGGTCCAAACGAAATGTATCAAAATCCTGACCAATGATATTATACTACATAACTAACGTATTTTGGCGCCCAGAATGCGCGTTGCATTACACGATTTTTTTCCTCAGCAAATCTTATAATGATATTGACACGTTTATAAAAACAACTTTGGAATTGATTTCAAAAATAATCGTTTTCATTGTGCACGGAGCTCCGTAAAAATGCTAGTTAGCCATTGCAAGAAGAGGTCAAACAATATGAAATATAACTACCACTTTTTAATGATTTAGATGCATATTTAAAAGACGAGGGAGTAACATTTCACACGTTATAGTTTTGGGCATTAATATACATTATAATAAATAATTAATAAACATTATAATAAATAATGTTCGCGATCATGACAAATCAAGTACAAAACCATCGAATCGTTGCAATGACATTCTTAAACAATTTTATTTCTCATGACATTACAAGAAAGCTTTAAATTGCATCTCAATATTAAAAAAAAAAACAAAATTCGAAGTATAATTTATTTAACTGTTATGCAGTTTCGGCCTTATTAACTCTTCAAAAAAATTTTTTATAATTTTCGATCTTATTTTTTAAAGCCCAACATAAAAAGTTTGTTTTCCCAAAAGTGTAACAAAGTTTAAGTGGTGTTGTGATAGTGGCGGAGGGGGAGTAGTCTAACAAAATGTATAGTGTATTTCGACGCTCTTTAGAATTTTTCAAAGAAATATTACCTTCTTAATTATCTAACAGATATAACTTATGATTATGTTTTATATGAGACCATTATATCCAATAATTGTGTCAATTTTGGAATTTTAAAACGTTAATAATATATTATCGATAACTCGATATCCTCGTTGATCCAAATATTTGTATACTCTTTGCTAATATATTTTATCTGTGATGTAGATGAGTTTGGCCATTAATCTTGGATTATTGCCAGGTGCATTGAATTTTGAATTTGAAATAATATAGTCGCTAGTTATCTCACACTCAAATGAAATTTCAAGACGAAATGAATTTTATGAATGAAATATTTAATAAGGAGAAATTCAATACCTTGGATTCGTTTTTAAATCATTTACATGGTCAACTTGCTGAAAAATGTATAAAAGTTATAGACACTGAAAGTTTAGACATAATTGATGGAGAGTTTATTGAAGTAATAAAAAGTATTCCTGGGAATATATCATTATCATTTGGTAGGAGTGTTCGAGATTTGAAATGCTGTATAACAGATGAAAATCAAAGAGATCATGAAATATTTTTAAAATATAATGGTCTTCATAAATTGAGCGTTTCTCGTGTGAATCTTCCGTACTCACAATTACAAGAATGTGAATACTCGTCAATAGAAGAGGTGGTGCATGCCTTTGAGAAATATATTAATAGTTTAAGTGCATATTTCCATGAGTTAGATTGTATAGACCAAACGTTTAATGTGATGGAACCAGTTAAACCAACTTTTAAAGACGACTATCGGAGAATATCTCTTGGTGGGCTGTTCAGAAAATTTTCATTGCTTTATTATTTTTACACAATACGGCTAATGTGTCTTAACTGTCTCCAGATGATAGAACATGGTTGATGGTTCAGCAAGTAATATTCATCTTGTTGGTCAGTCGGAACGGTGGAATGATAAACTGCAAGCTGGGTTGTTAGCCTGGGATCACGATAAAGATATTGTGGAAAATATTATGGCCATATTTGGTAATACATAAAGCTGAAGTTAGCTAATGTTTTACTAAGTTTTTACATGAAAAATTTATTATCAATTTTTCATGTAAAAACTTTGTAAAACATTATTTATATTGTAGCACTACATACAACTATTTTATATATAAATATTGATACACAATATAAACTATAAATTGAGAGTAATGTAAAAAAAAAATAGATTTCATTAACATTTTGCACTCATGAATCTTAAATATTAAAGGTAAAATGACTTATGTAATTTAATTTTTTTAACAGATTTGATGAAAACTTCTCCAGTAATTAACCAAACACATATAGATACTGAAATAGTGATCAACAAAGAAGTTGAAGCTCCTTCATGTGCCATATGCTTTTGTGTCGAGTTACCAGACTGCTCTGGAATACCACAGCCTTTGTGCCAAAATTCAAACTGTGGAGTATACTTTCATAAAAGCTGTTTATTTCAGGTAAATTAATACTTAATTGATGTAAAAAATTAATTTAATTTACACTAATGTGTAAAATAACATTCAATACAAAACGTGCATTAATTGCCACATCATTCTAGTATGAGTTAGTGTGTTTCTGTGTAGGTACATACCTATTGAGACAAAATTTTTTCATTTTGAAAATACACTTAAAGCTAAAAGTCTAATAACTAATAAACTTTACAATTTATTAAAAAGAAATGTAATTAAATAATATAATTGAAATAAAAATCAATGCCTTTTTGCATTGTAATTTTTAAACTCAAGAACAGTATCATCGAGTAGTCATCAGTACATCATCAGTAGATGGTTTATGTGAAGTTTGCACTAAATATTCGGTTCTTCATTTATCCCATTTTTTGTAACAAATTTATTCAATAAATGGTAGATCATTTTGTTATTATTTCACTTTAAACCTACCAAAGCACAGACTGGGTAGGGCTTCCATTCCGGGACTCGGTCTCGAAAATTTCGAGTCTCAGCTGTATATTCTAATTTTCTTTCATTTTAATTTATTATTAGGGATAATGGTAATGGTATAGAAACTAACGAAAGGAATGGAGTTAGGCTTGTGGCTCTCATTCACTATAGTCAACGCAACTATATTACGTACTGGACGAAAATATTCTCTGAGAGTGAAGTTCTGTCTTCCATATACGACCTGTAATTATTAAAAAAAAGGAACAAGGTGGGGTGGCGAATAATGAATAAATAGAGACTTAATAGCTTCGTAACTCTGATTTTCTTTGAGGGTGTGGACTACTCCAGTCGATCCAGGTCATAAGACCTTTATGTTCCTATAAAGGAACATTTCATTTTATGATCGTTCAGTTAAATCAGTTCATCTATGTCTGATTGGTTATTAAATGCTTTGTTTTTACAAGATCACTAATAATGTTATTAAAAACGTAAAACGTAATAATAAGTTTTTAACCTATGAGTATATAACTCGTTTTTGAAATAGTCTCGAAAGTCTAGTCCGGGAATTTCGAGACCAGGTCGAGTCTCGATTTTTTTCCCGGGGCTACTAGTATAATTTAAATATAAATACAATGAAAACATACTTATTTAAATAATAACGAAAACTGTTCAGTAATTTTTGTGTGAAATATATACACCCATTGTCACAAACTGTCACATTTATAATCGTTATAAAATAAGTTTGGCATTTTTTATATGAATTATCTGTTTATTTTAGTGGCTGGTTGCTTGTGAAGGAGGTCGCCTGCCTGCTTTTGGCGTTGCAAATGGCAGTTGTCCTACCTGTCTTCAACCAATAACATGCAGTGAAAAAGATAATTAATACTTTAATTATAATGTGGAAATAAAATTTGATTTATACTGTTCCAAAATTGTTTCATTTTGTTATTGAATAATAGGTAGGGGGTAAGGATAAAAAGGGGGAGCCCACGATGCTAAAATTGGATTTACTCAAGCGTCGTGAACACCTATTACATTTATATAATAATGGGGGCTACTTAATCTTCCGGTTTGCATGGTGGGGCTAGCTGTACGGAAGGGTTGAAAAAAAATTACTCAGCCTTACATGATATTTATAGGGTGTGGCGAGTATATCCAAAGAAAGTTCTTATTTAATATTTTGACGATTTGGACGTAACGTAAACTCTGTGATTATTTTAATATGCAGAAAAAATCGTCTTTTTTAAATAATCGAGTGCGTCAGATTAAGATATATATAGTTTATCTTTATGGCCTAAAAGTGCTATGAGACTAATAACCTGACAATATTTGGAGGAATTTCCTTATTATGACCATTTTAAATACAAAATTTTACTTCATTTTTTTAACCATCGAACTTAGTAGTTAAAAACACAAATAGCATGCAAAGAAAAGTTTTTTTTTTTTAATTAGGTACATATATAGAAAATTAACTATAAGAATTAATTTTTTTAACATTTTTTTTATGATTTAAATATAATTGGTAAAAAAAAATTATAAATTTTTTCGTTTGTATCGGATTCGTCGACATTTTCAGTCTCAGATTCTCTTTTTAACCCCCGACGCAAAAGAGTGGTGTTATACGCAGAGATAGCAATCAAACATATATATATATATATATATATATATATATATATATATATCCATAAGGTTAATCGCTGTCTGCCTGTAGCACCGTAGCTCCTAAACCGGGTGAAACGATTTGGATGTGGTTTTTTTTTATGTAAACATAGATATGTTTTACCAAAAACGGTCTAGCCGCAATTAATGTATTGTCGGGATTTTTAATATTTAAATTTTAATCAATAGTTTAGAAATATCATGCATACATTGATTCTAACAAACTTTTTAAAAGGAATATTTGTATCTTTTGAGTAAGAAATAAGCTTTTCCAGCATTGACATGAAGTACCTAGTAACTCATACAAACTCTTCAACTTTGTAATTCCCACCTTAACTCAAGCTCGGATGGCGTCCTGGCGTCAGAAAGTATAAAACGGACGAAAGGACGGTAAGAAAGAGTGAGACATAGAATAATTAAGTGTTTTCTAAAGCCACCGACTTAAAAGCAAAATTCACAATTTCGTTGACGTAGTCAACACGTTTTATACATCAAACTTATACCCGCGATTCTTTTTTAACACGCTTTTATTAGCTTCACTTGTAACTATGTAAGAAAATCTTGGAATCTTAATTTGACCCACTTCCCGGTCTTTGATAAGGATGAAATTTTGCACACGTTCTGAGTTCTGATGACAATACAAGATTAGCTAAGAAAAGTCATTACAAATCCAACATGACGGCCTCACCAAGATGGCGAACTGGTTGTTTAAAATGCACTTCTATGATATGGGTATCAAATGAAAGGATTTGCTGTCAGGAATACGAAAAAAATAGTCACGTGACTCAAATCCAATATGGCGGGCGTCCAAGATGGCGGACAGGCTATTTGAAATGCACCTCAATGATATGAGTATCAAATGGTAGGGTGTGCTGTCAGGAATACAAAAAAAATAGTCACGTGACTTAAATCCAACATGGCGGACGTCTACAATGGCGGGCAGGCAATTGAACTATATTTTTAGTGCATAATAAAAGCGTGTTTTTTAAACTATTTTTTATTTTATTTTAAAGTGTATACTTTCAAATAAAAAAAATATATATTGTCAGTTAAGAAATGACGGAGTTCCGACTTCTGAGGTAACAAACATTAAAAAATACATACTACTAATCGGGAACCTCTGCCTTTTATAGTCGGATGAAACAGTAAGACGGGATAAGAAGCGCAAAACAGGGAATATATAGTTTTCTGCAGCTGCACTACTAATTTAAACTATCCTGGCTTACGGAAATCCTCAGATTATATTATTTTCATGATCTATAAATTCTTTCCTTAAAAATAAAATATAAACCCCACGCTCCAGTATACAAAGGCGATTTTTTTCAAATTGGTATCTCTCCCACAACCTTACGTCACATTGAAATAGTCAGATTATAGTGTAATTGTTGCCTTACGATAGTAGAACGTACAAGTATAAATACGGCCTTGTTTCAGAATGCTAAATATATTAACGCTGTCTTCTATTTTTGATGTCGGTTAAAAGAGCAACATTCTGTAGATAGCGTTGATTGATCGATTATTTAAACTTCGTTAATCAAAATGCCTAATTTACGCGAGCGAAGTCCCGGGTATAAGTTTGATGTTTAAAATTTATTCGTTGACATGCTTAAATTTTATATGTAAATAAAATTAAAAGTCATAATATTTTTAGTTTTTTAATATTATTAAAAATTACGTAGACATAATATTTTGTGGTTACATAGAATAATTCTGTATAAACAATGTTGCAAATAATGCTTGCATCAGCGGTTCAAAGTCCATGATAGCTGACAAAACATTATACTTAAAATCAACACCAGCAGTTGCAAAGGCAATATTGCTGAAACCACACAGACCTACTTCCGTATTTTTAAAATAAAAACCAAAGTGGGTATTAAATGGTACAGAGTGTTTACTCAAAATTAAAGAGTAGATTCACATGACAAAGTAAATGTATTTCTTAATTAGAGGCTTCGCCTAAATCGCTTATTACAATTTGTCTGATGTACCAATCCTTCAAGTTGCCATGTAAAAGTGTTGGATGTTGACTATTTTGTGAGGTAATTTATCACAAGGGCACGGTTTCAAAGGTGCGCGGTGTGTGACTGGTACTGGAACCGGGTGCCTCACCACATTGAGGGCCAGTTTCTCGTCCAACATTCTGGAAAAATAAAAATAGTTCTATAATAATATTGTAAAACATTTTAATATGCTTATTATGTTTTTAAGACTGAATATTTTAAAAATTTTTACACATTTTTCCACTCAAAAACATCCTCTTAAAAAGATTTATTATAAACATTTAGTAATTTCATGTGATATCTTATGATTTATTATATTATCTCTTTGTTTGTCTGCTAACGCCTCTTAAATCACTCAACGGATTTTAATGCAATTTTCACCACTATTTAGATAAATTTTAACAGGTTTATTTATATAATTAAAGGTAAATTAAGATATTTATAAGTAGAAAACAATATTAACAAACTAAGTCGCTCTAAATAACAATCGCGCAGTGGCGGGTGCGGTCGTTTCAAATATTTTTGAACAGTGATATAGTTTCCCTATTTACTTTGTTGATATTTTACAATTACATAATAAAAAAAAATCGTTATACACAGATAAAGAAATTACAAACTTTATAAATATAATATTTACGTATAAAATATCATAGGTACAGATAATACATAATGCTTTGACAACATTACTTAACGCGTATAACACTATTATTTTTGTTTTTGATTTATTTGTATTGAATATTATAATTTTAATTGTTGTTAATAAGGAGATTAGCAATAATTGTCGTTTTCTGTAGACTATTGCATATTGTCCACTTTGCTAAATTAACTGTATTAGTTGGTTCCTACGACTTTATTTGCGTAGATACTTTCTTCGCCTATTTCACTGCCTTAACGTTTTATTTTCGCAATAAAAATTTTACGTCCTTCTCTATGGTCGAACCTGTCTCCACATAAAATTTATCAAAATTGGTTCTGCGGTTTAGGTGTAAGAATGGATCAAACAAACAAAGTAGCTTTTGCATATAAGTTTGGATTATTATATAACACACAGACACACATTAAGATCAGGAAAATATTTCGAATGTGTTTAAGATAAAGATTAGGATTATTGTTATGCAAATACATGTTCTGTGAAACAGTCAAGTACGTATTATCACCATCTTATATTAATACAACAAATTTTTATGGATGTTTTGCGCAATCAGTTAAGTATACTTAATATGTTATATTCATTATTTATTGTAACTATATAAAAAGCAAACAACTTAAGAAAGTTTTAGATAGTAACAAAATGTTCTGTAATTATATTAGTAATCTTGTTTTAAATGCTATAATCACCACACTGATTATTTTTTTTTATAGTGTTAACAAGCCTATGCCCTCTAGAGAATTGTTGTTTACTATAAAAAACATGTTATGATAAAAAAGAGCAGAGCAGTAATATATAATGTCAACTAATTGGGCAAGTTTTCTAATTTAATGGGAGTGGACACAATGAACCATGTCCTCTTTATATAATGATAAAAAAGGCATAGCTAACAGATTAATCTTTAAACAAAATTGGCAGTAACATATTAGGATATTAATAAAATACATACCTTTACATGTATTTGATTTTTGAGCATGGCAGCACGTAGAATTAACATAGATGTCCGTCGTTGATATTCTTTCCCCATTGCGAGACTCCTTTCAAAAGTAGTGCTCCTCTGGTCTACATCTTTAGCATAGAGTATTTTGTTATGAGAATCAATGCGTGCTTGAATTTGTCCATCAAGAATTAATTGCATTAGTTCATCTTCAAGAGCATTCACTGTGCGATTAAATGCAGCAGCCATTAGTCGCATGTCAGCTGACAGGTAGGGACTAAAGTATTGAATTAAAGCCCTGTTGCGTATCTGCATGTATAAAGAATTTAAGTGTGGCGCTAAATACATATCTAGAAGAAGATTGTCACGTATCTCGTCGAGTAACCTTAAGCAGGAAGCGTACTTAGATTCATAAAATTTAAAAATTATGTCTCGTAACTGTGGCTCTAGTTCTAAAAATAATTTAAAAGAACTGCTAACTATTACTTGCTTTTGAAGCTCAGATCGATCAAATGTCGCCAATGCGCAAAGTCCTCCATAAACTGCAACATTGTTGCTACTGAGCAGTTCTGGATATTCACAGTGGTCGATACTGGCTGCTAGGAAATGTTTTGCAGCTGACTTGTATTTTTTTGTCGCTAATTCAGCTAAGCCTGCAGCACATTTTAAACGAGTAAGTATCGCTTGATTGGAATCTTTACCAGGAACTTCATTGAAATCTGGTGTTCCTTCTGCTTTCGAAACATAATTTAAAACATGTGCCCAGTTTTGCAAATACACTGAGACTTTAACTACATTGAGGCACATCATTATTATATGTTTGCCGCTAGTGCAGTAATCTCTTGCTCTAGAATAACATTTTAGAGCACTAGTGAGGTCACCGCAGTCAAGGTAGTGATCACCTAAGTCATCATGTCCTCTTCTAATGCTTTCTTTTATAGAATTTGTTTTGTAATTTTTAAGATCTGTATCTAATTTTTCCAACTTTATAGCAGCTTTCTTAGTTTTTGAATCCACCCACATTGAATCAAGTACGGGGATATCTTGTGAACCCATCTGTACAGCTACATCAGGTAAGCCCGCAGTTGCTATAGCTTCAGCAAGTTTCTTGTGAAGAGTTTGGTAAAGACTAACATTATAGGTGGTCATGACGTATGATATAGCCATTTTGAGAGCTTCTAATCTTAGGGATGGACAGTGGTCTGCTACAAACATTAATCTGTACAACTTAGCAAAACCTGTGTAAGATGCAGCATATGTCTCCAGGTCTAGTGTAGGATTTTCAACCACATAACATTCTGTTTCATTATTCTCATTATCCTCAAGTGGAACGTCCACTTGCATCGGTTCCGCCGTGTTCTGAAAGAACAAAGTAAATGCAATACAAAATTGAATGTCTATAATTGCTTTATTTGTTATTCGATAATTAAAAGTGTAAACAAGTACAAAAACTGGTTTTCTTACCATTTCAAACATTTTAGTGGTATAAACTTGAATTATAAAAGAAAATACGCGAATTCCCTTGTCAACGCAGGAAACCAACCTAGAACACAAGGTATTTTTTAGCTTCCTTGGTTTTCATACGATGTAGACTGATTATCTTAATACTTGTCACTTTATTCACTCATTTATAGAAACAGATGTAACGAGAACAATTATTATCAAAATACCTTTATCATTACGTTTCTTTTTTGCAGCGGCATTTTTCTTTTTTGACGAGAAATCTGTAGGGTTACCATATGTAAATTTGTATGATAGACGAAAAATGTAAAATTAAAAAAAAAGTATTATAATTTTTATACATAGATAGAGGTACAAAGACCCCACTGCATATTTCGCACTTTTGTTATTTTTTTTTAAATATAAATTTTACGAATCATTTTGATAGGAGAATATGTTCCAGCAGGGTTGCCTGTTAAAATTTCATAATGCATACTCTACACTGCAATATAACCGAGCGAGTACTGTTCTCATGGTTTTTATTCCGCAAATAAACTTTCTCGTGATTTTTGTCAGTTCTATGACCAGTTCTCAACCGAGAAGTAAATTTCAACAATTGACGTATGCTAACGACATTATTATTACATATGTGCTAAAGTTTGGACTTTAGTGAATTGAGTTTTGCGTCTATAGATTAGTTATTTATTACCCGTTTTTTCATTATTAATATAGATTTTTGTGAATTTTATTTCGAGATGCAGTGAACGAAAAACAACCTTAAACTTAACAAATATTTATTTACCAAATTTCTATCAAACTAGAGATTTTCGGTGCGAATTAATTGAATTTTTAAATTTAAGAAAAACATAAACATATTTATCATAATTTGATATAGTTCCCCGGTAGCTGAATGAATGTTCATAGGTCTATATTTAATATTTCTCTCAATATACTGGTGCACCTAAAATATTCTTTTTAATTTATTTTTGTAATAAACAATATAAAGAAAAACCTTCCCACCACTAGAGGAACTTGAAATTGTAATCGACGCCTTAAGAAAGAAGAAACGCATTTAGTCGTATCGTATTTAGGTCACTACATCTCCGGAAACTGAATTGACGACTATGACATCAATAGGCAACTAATTTTCATATCTTAGTCACCTGTGAATATCTCCGTGGGAGAAAGTGATCCGCGTGATATTCTTAACATTTTAATTATTTTTAAGTTGTGTAGGCTGTACGGTGTAAGCCTTTTCCAAAAGGAAAAAAATATAGGAAAAAAATTATATGTCATGCACAACGCGGTAAAATATTAACTGTTTGAATTAAACATAAATGCAGTTAAACTTTTAAATTTTGAAAATTAAGATATAAAAAATCTTTTTCAAAAATTTTCTTTATCTTTGATTATTTGTTATTAAAGAAAAACTTTTATTTTTTAAACACGCTTTATTCACTGAAAAATAGGTACGCATGCGCACTTCGTTTTATTTTATACTATTGATAAAATATGTCATTAGTACAGTTCCGGATTTAAGTGAAATGTTGATTATATTTACGTATTTAATATGTAATCATAACATTGTACAAATAATGAAATTATTGTTAAAAACTTGCGGTAAATTTATTGAATATTTAAATTTTATGCCTGAAGAAAATAAAGAAGGTACGTAAAAAACTAAAACGGTATAATTTTTAATAGTTTTATTATGTATTCATAGGAGGGCTTAAACTTTTATCTATTTGCTGATGTCTATATACATATATTTGTATATTTGCTTTTCGCTTTCTTGTCTATCGGTCTTTTTTGTCGTAGCTCGCGTCAAGTTTCATTTCTTTATACAAATTTTGAACCCCCCATAACACACCTTTAGGGATTCAATTTTTAAAAATCGTTAATTGCTTACGTCTTTATATCCTATCTTCAACTAACCTTTACGTTAACATTTAACGATTTTTAAAAATTGTGTGCCAAATTTCAACCCAATCCGTTTTGTGGTCTGAATCGTGCTTTGTATAAATCAGTCAGTCAGGGCTGTCTTTAAAAGGTAAGGAATTTTAAACAAAGAATAGTATAACAATAACCATATTAAAGATGCCAGTTTCATAAATATTATGATAAGCCAATATTCATAAGTACGATTAATAAAATCAGTGAATTTCCAAATAAAAAGGCAAAGTTTTCGTTTTGATATTGCTACCAAATCTATTGGTATGAAATTAAACTCAAAAATTTTTAATGCAATCTAGAAACCGTATTATTTTATTTTGAACTGATGGTAGATGAGTTATAGACTTCAATATTTTTTAAACGCGTTTAAAACCCACACATGTTTAAGTGCAGTTTGTTTTCAGTTTGTTCGAATATATTAATTTAATTTCTTTTTTAAAATACTATGCTCAAAAGTTTGAACTTACACAGTGACGTGATATGAAAAATATGTTTTTCTTTATACCTTATTTGCGATAAAAGTAATAACTCAATTTGACTTGCATAATTTGATGCATTTCATTGCACTTTAAAAAGTATGGACAGTTTTGGATGTCTTAACGACATCCATAAATTGATAATAGTGTTTTATACTCAATAAGAATCACGCATTCAGAGAAAAATGACGAAGGCAATAAGTCTCGACCGACAAAGTCCAGATAATTTTATTTTTAGCTACTGAAACTGCTGATGAGTACGAGTAACACTAAAATAGTCCATTGGATCGTAATATGTTTGATAAACGACATTTTAAATGTTATATTATATGGGTTAGTGTCATTACAGTAAACATTTAATAAAATTGCAGTATAGATTTAGTTGAACGCTAACAAGGTCGGTAATTTGAAAAAGATGTGACATTACGACAAGATATTATATCGCTGATAAGTCGAGATACCTAATCATTTGTGTAAAATTTGTAGGTGGCTGAGTGTATCACTGAATTTTTGGTTTCAATTGACGACAATGAAGGGAATTTTGGTGTTAATCGCTGCATATTTTTTAAATTGCGAAGGTGCTGCGATTGCGCGTGGTAAGAGCAGGAGTGCGCTTAACAATCGACCGATTATTGGTATATTGTCACAAGAACAGTCTTTTTATCTTCACTCGAAATACCCTGAAGAAAATTATACAAGTTACATAGCATCTTCATATGTTAAGGATGTTGAGTCATCAGGCGCTAGAGTTGTACCTATATTGTAAGTGAATATTTTAGTAATCTATATCTATTATCTGGCTTTACATACGAATCATATATTATATCTTAATATATTTTTGTATTGATAGAAAATATCTTAGTTATAACTCTTCTGTTCGAGGGTATGTCACAGTACTTCTAAACATCTGGATTGATTTTAAAGATATTTTCTTGTGTAACGTAACAAAGTAAGAAGTTTTAACGAGGGTTAAAGTTCGAGGCACATTTTGTATTCTGTATAAACATATTAACGTACATATGTATTTGTAAACTCATATCAATGTATTGATTGTGATTTATTCTATAAGTACAATAGAAATCAGTGTATCACAAAGTCGATAAGATAACTTTAATATAATACACTCTGTATTATAATGTATGCATATTTATAATTATTTTGTA
Source organism: Hypolimnas misippus (assembly GCA_037950945.1). NCBI lineage: Eukaryota > Metazoa > Arthropoda > Insecta > Lepidoptera > Nymphalidae > Hypolimnas > Hypolimnas misippus. Next base: position 7,276,569 of record JBBEEQ010000025.1, on the reverse strand, counting down.
GTTACAGAAATAGATCGATTTATACTTACTTGCCCGTGGCTTTGCCAAGTTTGGTTTTTTCCTATAAATATTTGAATACCCGTTTCACCCCTTTAGGGGCCTAATTGTCTAAAAATTTTTAGCGGATGCCTACATCGTATTGACTATCTATCTATGTTTCAAAATCCAACTTAATCTGTTCAGAGATTTGAGCTATACGTCGATAAATCAGCCAGTCATTAGGTTACAATTTCATTTAATAGTAAAAAGAAAAATATTGTGTAATTTCAGAATCGGCAAAGATCGCAGCTACTATGAAGAACTTCTGAGCAAAGTCAATGGGTAAAACAATTTTTCTGTGTTATGATTTTAATTGAATTATTAACCTTAATTTTTAATAATAAATTGATGTTCAAAAAATTTATCGTTTATGACACATGGGCTTACGTTTTATTTCTAACGGAATTCAAAAACAAGGAGGTTCTTAATTTTTGGCGTATGTTTTTTATATTTACTACCTCAAATCTTTGTCATTTCTTAACCCATTTTAAAAATTCTTTATTTATTCGAAAGCAAATACTTTCAGATTGGTTTCATAGAATTTTTATCAAAATCGGTTCAGTAGTTTTGTTTTAAAATCAAAATAGCTGGTATCAGTAAAACTATTAACTAAGCAAGCGAAATTGCGTATTTCTTTTTTGTTTCGGTTTATTTTTAGAGGTCTCAGATGCTGATAAGTAATAATGTGTTAACGAAAAAAAATCAAATTCGGAGTTAGTGATGTATTTTGATAATGCGCCATTGTTAAATACAATGTTCAAAAATTTTTAAGTCATCTAAACCAAATAAGTACGGAGAAAGATTCTTAATTTAATGTTTCGAATATAAAAGTGTGTTCCATATTTTTCAATAAGTAATAATTTCATATAGAAAACTTATTATTAGATAAAACATTTACCAATCTGCCTTTAGCTTGTCAAAATAGAAAATAAAAGATGGGTATATACTACTTCAAACAAATTTATTAAGAATAGGTTTGCCATCTTTTGACGCCATTTTCTCATAATGAAGTCCTTGATGTATTGTTTATCAGCGTAAAATTATCAAATTGATTTTTTCAGAGTCCTCTTCCCTGGTGGCGCGACGTTTTTCAACCAATCGAATGGCTACGCTGACGCCGGTCAGCATATTTATGAGATTGCCAAAAAATTAAATGACGCCGGAGACTATTTTCCCATTTTCGGAACATGTCTGGGCTTCGAGCTGCTTATTATCTTAGCTTCAGGACGAGGCGAAGTTGAAAATAGAATCAGATGTTACTCGTATAACAATGCTCCACTTAATTTTACGCAAGGTGCGCCGTAGTTGAATACTTCATTATGAAGCTCCGTTTCACTCTTTTAGGGGTTGAATTCTCAAAAATGCATTCTTACGGATGCTTACGTAATAATAATCATTGTCAATCATTTTATAACAATCCGTTCTATGGGTTGATAAATCTTTTATATACAAGTATTTAAAAGATATTCCCTATTGTACTCGTTAAAAGATGAAAATGTAATAATAATTTTGGAGTGTCCGTTGAATCACACAACAATTAAAAATATAAACCGACCCAGTGCGAGTCGACCCTTGCAAATTTACACATTGGTGTAGTGTCTCTATTGATTCTTTTATAAAAGTATTTAAATATGTAGGTACATAGTGTTATCTTGACTCGTACTTAAACGATTTTTACGCAATTAGTATTCACCGAAAAATATATATTCGAAAAATATAACTGACAATATGGAGCAGATATTTATGGTAATTTAATTTTTTTTTTCAGATTACCGCAGCAGTAAAATGTTCAAGGAAACACCGAGTGATATTATTAATATTTTGAAAACTAAAGATGTCACTGTGAATGCTCATCAGTTTTGCATCGTTGACGAAGTGAGTTGTATGTTTACTTTTACGCAAATAACTGTCAAATAAGTAGACGAATCATCTGATGATTAAATTGGTTTTTGTTAGGAATATATCATAAAAGTAAATAATACTGTATTTTGTTTATCGGCAGTACGCACCTTCCCTCTCTCTAGGATAGATCGCTCCTCTTCACTCTCACAAATATATTCATAATTACAACTAAACTAGTGACTAGAACCCCAGAGATAACATAACCCCAACAATCTATCAATTGAGACCATTTTAAGGAGTCCCAACATGATATTTCTGCTGTTGGTGAGGAGTTGTATATCCTGTTGATTTCACATGATGCTGCAGCATCAGGTCAAGGTTACGTAACTGTTATTTTTATATCATTCCATGTATAGTAAGCTTCGAGTCGATTAGACCAGTAGAACTTACTCAGATGCTTTCAACAACTATAAAAGAGTTTATAACTTTCAAACTTCTGGACAGATCTTCATAAATTATAGCTAAGAACCATTTTGGTTTCATACAAAAAATCGCATCAAAATTCGTTAGGGAGCTACGCTGTCATAGATAAACGCATAAACGCATCACACTCAACGGGCCCCATTAAGATCGCGTGACCTTGTGTCGGGGGTCCGGAAACACTCACAACACTAACACAAACACCCAGACCACGAAAAACATCCATATGACCGATACAGACGTTTGCCGTGCGCGGGGATCGAACCCGCGACCGTTAGCGCTTGAGTCAGTTGCAGTGACCACTGCGCCAACGAGACAGACAGACACACAGATATACAAATATCCACATCAAACTTATAACACCCCTATTTTTTAAATAAATACGTAATAAATAGTACAATGACATGACAATAATTTTATATGATGCAAATTTTGATTATAAACACATAAGTAATTAATTGTTTTAGAATCTAATTTCTCACAATCTCACTAATGACTGGTCGGTGACTGCTCATAGCAACGACGAGCACAGCGTCGAGTTCATCGCAAGCATTGAACACAGAAGGTATAGTTATTAGTTATATCATGGAAATGGAAGAAACGGGACCAGTAGTATGCAGTAGCGGAAATACATTTAGACACTAGGCTATTCAAATTTTGCTGCATCCACCAACCCCTAATTATACCCCTAAATACGACCCCCCTGTTCACAATCATATTCCGGTAATACAAATAATCCGTTGCCGAAACGCAACCAAACGCAAATAGTAAAAATATACAAGTGGTAAAATACATTAACGCATTTTGGAGTAAGAATTTCTGTAAAACTTTTTTGTCGCTGCTAAAATTTGTCGTCCTAGGTTCCAGTCTGCTGTGTAAATCCGCCATTGTGTATACGTTGATTCGCGTAAGTCCAAATGTCTGAATATAAGGCGAGTTTGAACACGCATATGGTACAGTCTAATGAAGAAAACTTAAAACAACGTATATGACGCTGATAAACAATAGTGTGTCAAGCCGGACTTAATTTTGAGAAAATGGCGTCTAAAGATGTCAAACATATTAATAAATTTATTTGAAGACATATATATGTATCTTTTCTTTTCTATTCTGATAAAAAGTATAATGAATAAAAAGTAGATTGGTATATTAAAAAGTTTTTCAAATATATTAGATTATTGTATATTGCAAAATATCGAGCACCCTTCAATATTCGAAACATTGAATTAAGAGAATTTTTTCCGCACTTGATTAGCTTAAATGATACGAAATATTTTTGAATAATGTTAAATACAAGACGCATTATCAGAATACATCAATATCTCCGAATCGGACTTTTTGATGGTTAACACGTTATTGCTTATCAGCATCCATCTATCTTTAAATATTTAATTTTAAGAGCAAAATGTATTGAAATATAATAATAAATAATAAATAAATAAATAAATAACTCATCACACTCAACGGCCCCCATTAAGATCTCATGACCTTGTGTCGGGGGTCCGGAAACACACACAACACTATCACAAACACCCAGACCACGACAAACATTCGTATGGCCAATACACACGTTTGCCGTGAGCGGGGATCGAACCCGCGACCGTTAGCGCTTTAGTCAGTTGCAGTGACCATTGCGCCAACGCGTCTGTCAAAATGAATAATAAATATGTATATCCTTAAATTAATAAATATCTCTTGAGTTTATGGTATGTCCATTTCTAGTCGTACCCGCCACTTGATTCCTAAAAGTTTGATTGTTCCATATTCTATTACACAATTTTAAAATACATAAAATTAAAATTTACAGTTGGCTAAAACTAAAAAAAATAAATTAAAGAAATGTGTAAAATACTTCCCTGATACCTAATTTAGTGTTCTGCGCATCAAAATGTGCATAGTTCAGATTTCAGACCATTAGACTTACGTGAATTTAGGAATAATTAGGCTAACTTGAAGAAACATATTTAATGTTTCAACACATTATATCAAAAGACACTATGCAATTAGTTATCACATTATTTATATTAAAAGCATGACCAATTTTACTATTTATTTGTTTACGTTAAAAAAATAAATTAAATATAGATCTAATTGATATTATTCATATTAAGTATAACGGGTCTTATCGCGATAACTAATGGTAGTAAGGTCATCAACCAGGTCCACGACGTACACCACGACGGATGCAACTTCGTCGAAACGTCGGGCATTGAAAAAGGTATCACTACCATTACTTATCGCAATAAGACCCGTTATATTAAATATGAATAGTATAAATCGCGAAAGTTTAAAATATCCGTTTGATACTAAACAAACGTTTTTCAGATATCCATTCTACGGGGTCCAGTTCCATCCAGAGAAGAGCGCGTTTGAATGGAAGCGAACAAAGAAGTACGCGCATTCATTTGAGGCTATAAAAGCTAACCGATATTTCATGGATTTTTTCGTACAGGAATGTAGGAAGAGTCAACATTCCTTTTCCAGCGTCGCGGAAGAGAATCGTTACTTGATTTATAATTACGAACCTCGTTTCACAGGCGTCCTTGGTAGTGCGTACCACCAGTGTTACTTCTTTGAACCTAGAGGAATAGTTTCAAAGAACTAATTTGCTTATTACTAACCTTGTACCATAACGATTTCCGTCGGCGATTTTTAGTAATCTATATATCAAATTTAACGTCCCCAGTCTCAAAAATGGCGTATTGCCAAAATAAATTTCCGTTACTCAGTCGACCCCCTAAAGAGATTAGTATACAGGAACGTAAAAGTCAGTATTCTTTTTTCAGCATGGGGGAAGAGAATCGTTTCATATGCGTCCTTAGTAGTTTATATAGTGTTACTTTTTTGAAAGTATTCAAATAATTTTAAAGGACTTGTTTACCTATACCAACCTTGTGGCAATAGAATTTCCATCGTCTATTTTTCAAAAGCTTTAATACTAAAATTTTAGTTTCCAGTATTAAAATAACGCACTCCCAATATAAGCATTCGTATATCTCGATTCACGTCAGTTAGGAAATGGTCTGAAGTATGCGCGTTTTTCTGAACACTAAGATAGCTGTTAGCACAATCGTTTAGATATTCCTTTAATTTAAATTATTTATTATCATTATGATTAAATGACGATATACAGGAGTTGAGAATATTCAATAAGTTTATACTTAGTAGTATCTCTATAAACCTTACCTTCAATTTTTTTTAAATAAAGTTATTAATTCATGAACAAAGCAATATTAAGTTTTTTATAACAAATATAATATGGAATAGCAATAGGTACGCTATATCTTAAATCTTAAAATGACATATTTATTATTTTTCAATACATTTTGCTTCTAAACTTATAAATCATGAAAGATATCATACACATTAATGTTTAAGTTTTGTTTATTCGACTGTACCAGCCGCGAGTTCGGACTCTCCTCGTATTCAGACATTTCGACTTACGTGAATCAACCTTTAACTAATTTTATTCATTTATACCATAAAAGTTATAAATAAGTAATTCACTTATTATAACGCTCTGACTAATGATATTTTCCATCGGCGATTTTTCAGAAGCATAAATTAAATATTAAAAATGCCAGTCCTATAGATTGTCGTTCCTTATTTTAGCCCGTTATTGGTTGTAATGAATTTCCATAAACACATACTTCAAGACCCACTATGTATGTATGTACATAAGCTGTGAGCTGTCGTCAGTATAAAGTGATATTAAGTAGAAGATAACAAATAAGAGATTTTTAGTTTGTAAAAAAATTTGAAAACACAAAAATATTACAGAGTGATAAAAATGTATTATGTTTATTGTTATTTCGTAATAATTTTATAAGAATATAGTTTAATATAATATACAATAATACATACGTATTATAAATTCTAATGTATCTATATAAGATTACGTTTACAAACGAGTTTTGTGCTTAGTTGAATAATTACCAGATTATTGTTATTATCTTATCTGTTCTGACAAACTACGGTACTACAACAAAATGACATATTGTATATTGATACTTAATTTATTATAATAATGATTTTAAATAGTAAATTTTATAAAATAGTAAATAAGTTATGACAAAAAAATGTAATTTTATTTTTGTATTTGGAATAAATATATTTATTTGCATCAAGTGTTTTCTTTAAAAAACCAAAACTTCTTTGCTTTGATGACATACTAATTCCAGTTATTTATATTTAAAAACCAACTAACTAAAAATTCTATGAGACCAATTTGAAAGTATTAAAAATTGGATAAACTTCGAAATAACTAGACGTCACTACAATACAATATTTCATGTATATATATTGCTAACACGAAGTTATCGTGAGCATTTTTATATATTATTAATTTTGGAGGAAATATGTATTTTTCAAAGTAATATAATAACAGTTTTATACTTGGAGATTAGTAATAATATTTTTAATGGAAAACATTTCAAGAATTATTAGTTTACAATTGTGTTATTTTTCTTAACACTGAGGCAAGATAAATTACTAAAGTAATATAGTTAAAAAAGGGATGTTATTTTATACCCTTATCTATAAGTTACCACCAGATAACAAACAGGTCTTCATCTCAATACTGTGTGTTTTTGGAGACATATATTATGTGTTGAAGATAACACACAGCATTGGGACAAGGGGCTTGCTGGTGATAAAGACGCTATGATATTGACAAGCGGCCGCCGCTGTCGCGCCTCATTACTTCGAAGGGAAGGCGCTCTCTGGTAACTAAATTAAGACCTTTAGGGGGAATTTAAGGTAAATTTTAAGATTATTCCTTCGCAAAAGGCTTACAGGATTGCTTCTTCTACAATTTTATGTAAATTTAGTATTAGCAACTGTTATACCAATAATACTAAAACATCGAGGCCGAGTAAAGTTTATAAAAAATACATTTTTTGTTTGACGAAATGAAATACCCTAAACCGCACGCAAACATTATTAAAAACGTTTGCTTAATGATTGCGGTCGCGATCACTAGATGGCACACTGTAGTATTTTCCCGGTTATACTCAGATGTGCTTAGTATTTTAGTTCAGATAATGACCAGTTACTGATTCTTACATAGAGGGATTGCGATTGGATACTTTTTATTTTAGCCAAAGGGCTTTCATAGAAGAAATCTTATGTTTGGCGAATGCGCTAAGCTTCTTTACCAATATGAAATGTTTACAGATTATGTCAAGTTACACAGTAGTAACCACAGATATAAAATATACCCAGACAAGCTTAAATTTAGTTAGATTTGGAAACATTAACAAGAAGGTGAATTTTAAATTAAATTATAATTGTAAGTTTTGCCGGTATTTTTTTTCGTGTCTGCTTTTGGATCATTTGTCGTGTACATTTAAGGTAAATAGTAAATTTGCTTCATGTTATATTGTTCTGATGTTGACATGTAAATAAATCATTCTCATCTACTAACTAATAAAAGTAATAAAATATATATTTTCTGTTATTGTTTTATATTTAAAAAGCTTATTATTTACGCTATTTTCTATCAATACAAAAGTCAAGATTTTGCTTTGCGGGAAGAAGACTTTGAGGGAACTATATATCTATACTAATATTATAAAGCTGAGAGTTTGTTTGTTTGAATTAATCTCAGGAACCTCTGGTCGAATTGAAAAATTCTTTTTGTGTTAGATATTTTATTTATTGAGGGAAGCTATAGGCTATATTACATCACGCTACGACTCATAGGAGCAAATCAGTAACCATAAACGAGTGAAACCGCAAGGGACAGCTAGTAGTAACACCATGTAAGCAATGGTAGTAATACCATTTTTATTGGCCGAAGTTTCGACGATCACTAGTTATCGCGACGTCAGTTACTCGTTCGTTATACTACCATTAGTTACCCCATTACATTAAATATGAATAGTATAAATCGCGAAAGTTTAAAGTATTTAAATGTAAGTAAGTATCTTCAGCAAGTCTAATATTTTAATTTCATTAAGTAATCATGAATTTATGTCAATAGCTCTAGGCAGAAAGCCAGAATCTACTCGGACGCCTTGTTAAGTTCTTCAAAGTTAGAGTTTATGTTTGCAACACATATAACCCTTGGCGATGTTTGATTTAAAACATAAACAATCGACGTGAACTCGTTGTGTAATTTCTTAACCAAAAAAAAGATACTACAAAATTTAACCATATATTGTGTCATAACGATGTATGTAATTGTTTATTATGGTACATTGTTTACAAAATGAAACGGCTATCATTATACAAATTTTCTTTAGCGTTGACTTGAAACATGCGTGAATTTGAATTATTATTATGAAGATATTTTGAAATCTGTTACTTATTTTTTGGAATCATCATCGGAATGTGATATGCCAGATATCCGTACCCATATCGCGGATATCCGTTACTTTTTTTACGGATATTTACTACACTAATTTTCAATACATATCTCAAGTGATATATATATCCGACATTCAGTCTAGTGATTGCAACTGCAATTTCTTTCTTTCATTTTTTTGTATTTTGTAGTTATGATTACTATCTACTAAATGTAATTATAGTTAGTAAGTACTCAGTAGTTAGATTTCATATTGCCAAACACTGGTTTCGGACATGGTATCACATAATAAAATTGGCTGCATATAAATAATCAAAAGGAATGTATCTTATTTCCCGACATGCTGTATACTTTGCTGTCGAAATACTAGTCTAATGTCTTACTCATAAAGACTAAAACCCATATTTTTGACTGCTTGTATTAGTCAAAACTAATTTTAACCACAAAATTTCAGTCATAATTATTTTGACTACATAGTTAATAATTTAAATAAAAGTATATATATGGCCTGGGTTTAACGTCATTATATGTTATACAGTTAGACCGTTAAGGTTATACACAAAGACAACTCTAGAAATGGTACTAAAAAACAAAACGGAAGTACATACTTAGAAATCCGTTGGGAACTTTTATAGACAATTTAGGTAGTAGTTTCTACAAAATTTCTCTAATCTATACCAAACAGACCGTTTATGATGAGAAAAGTTTAATAGTATGTACCACAAAGTTGTTTTTGGTTAGTTCTTTGAACTCGTGTTTGTTTACTAGTTTGTATGCCCATGAGATCATGAGTATTAATTTATCTTAAACTGTTTGTTGTTGAATCAAAGTTACAATTTCTTGTCAATATTCCTTGGTACTGAATGTATTGTAAAATAATAACAATGTTTTTCTTTTCCTTTTTATTTAATGATTGGTTAACATTTGATTTTAAAATAGCTTTATTTATAAAACAATTTAACACCTAATATTACTACACCGCAGAAGAAACAATAAAAGAGACTAATTTGTACGAATGGCACTAATATTTATTTCTTATTTCTAATTCCAAATATACGAGTATTCTTATGTTTGAAATCAGAACTTGTGGTGATAAAGTAGGAAAATAAAAGGAATTTACAAGTCTCATTGATCCCCCTGCCAACAAGAGAGTTGAATCTTTTGTCATCTAGATAATTGAAATTGCGGAACTGAGAGTAAGGAAATGATGAATGCTTTCTGCCATTCTAGACCATCATGATTTTATAGTGCTTACTTTTTCAATATTAGCCCTTAAACGACTCAAAAGGTCAAATCAAATCTCAAGTCTTGAGTTTGACGTGTGTACCTGTTTTTTTTATCCTAGCTCCCTAACAAATATACCAATTTTGTGCGTTTCTACTGATTAGAAAGCTCATGTAACGGACAAGAATATATTAAATAAAAGAAGATCTGTTCATACGTTTAAAAGCCATCAGCACTTTTCTATGTGTTGAAATTTATTAAATTTACTATGCTGTGTTTTCAGTTATATTAAAATAATATAGTTGCATAACGTTCATTTGATGCTGCATTATCTGGAATCAGCAGGATACACAATTCATCACCGACTTACAGCAAAAGTTTTATGATGGAGATCGTTGAAATGGTCTCGATGAATTCATTGTCGTTTTTTTTTTAATTTTCCATTATGGTATTGTCTTAAATTGTATGTTGTATTGTTTAAGTAAAAGTAGAAAAAGTAACAGCGGTTTGCGTGTGTCCTACAGGTGGACAAAGGGCTCTTCTATTATTAAGGAGACGGTTTTAAAGCTTAGTCCACCACGTTGCTCCACTGTGGGTAGGCGGATATACATGTGTTAGAATTTCTCCCTCAATGTTTTCCTTACCCGCCGAGTTCGAGACTTGATCACAAATTTAGCACTTGAAAACTCAGCGGTGTTAGATAGGGTTTGAATCCACAATCGTCGCATCGACGTGTTCTAACCACTAGGCAATCTCGGCTCACATTGTTTAAGTATGTTTTAAAGTAAAACGAAATATATAATAGTCATCGACATATTTTTGGGTCCATTATATTTAGAATTTTTGATTTTTTAATCTTGTCAACCGAAATAAGCGGTAAATAAATTATTCTAATTATAATTCAAAATATACTTTATTAAAAAAGTTTTTTAAAACGCTTTTTAATATTATTTGAAATGATATTTTTTTTTATAAATACCTATAAGTAATTTATTGTTTGGACTATAAAACGTTTTTCTTCATTCAATCTAAATACCGAGCCATTAAGAGGAAAACGTGCCGTCTCCTGTCGTGTACAGAAACGATCAGAAGATATTGGTTACAAATGCAAAGCTAAAATACTATAAAACACTCGTTTTCGAGGCGCAGTTCGGACCAATGTGTAGAGACACGTGTTTCGAAGAAACCGTGACATTCAAAGAGGAATATTTTTAAGCCACGTGTCTTACTATTAAGGGTTATCACTTATTCAAAGGAAACTATTTCTCTAACATGTCTTGGTACTAATTACTTTTAAAATTGAAGTTTGAAACTATTCTGCTTTGTTAAATTGTCTTCTTTCTTACTACAAAAGATGAAATAAAACCATGCTCAATACGTGTCTAGCAAAATAACAAACAAAATTAAATATTGCTTAATAACTTGTCTATGTTGCTTTATAATGAATAAAATTATGAAAAACTTATTAATTATTAATTACAATGCAAAGAACAATAATATTTTTTTTTCACTAGGTTCATAGTATGTAACTATGATTAGCCACCTTAAAACTATTTAAAATATTTAAATAAAATTGTTATATCACGTCAAGCTGAGTAGTCAAACGAATTTATCGATTTAATTTAAAATTATTTGAAATTCAATGAAGTAACATAAATTGTTATTCTATATTAAAAACATATTTTTAAAGATTAGTTTTCCTCTTATAGTAAGTAGTGGTAGTAATTCTTTGGGGGTTCGAACAGTAGTCTGCTCCTATCTATCCTGACAAAACATCGCAAACACTGCAATTTCTTGATGAATGATTTCAACGTGTTTATCACTTACTGAACCCATGTTCAGTAAGTGATAAACACGTTGAAATCTTTCTGAAACTTAAATGGAAGTCTAAGAAATGAATTTTCAACGACATATTGCTAGCTAATTGTGATACGATTATTAATGCTAATTTTAAAATAAGCTTTATAAAACTTCTCAAAGAGAAGTGAAACTGGCTTTTTTTACTCATTTAGGAGTAAATTGACACAAACATACTAAAATAACACAGTTACGTAATCTTAACCGGAATAAAATGCTACAGCATCATCTGGAATAAGTAAGATATACAATTCTTCACCAACTTACAGCAAAAGTATCGTGTGGTTTGTTGAAAAGGTCTCAAAGAAAAGATCGTCGGCTTTTTTTATTTAAAATTTTAGATTAATTAAATTTTAAACTGGTAGTAACAGCCTTATGTTTTTTTCACATCGGAATTTTTGTTTCCTGTATTAAATATGATGTAAATGGTAAATTTTACAATTAGGTATGTGTCACCCGTCGAACTGGAAGAAACATTTCTAAGCGTTTATTGCTTTACTTTGAATTTGGTATTCTATTTCTTAATCTAAAATGTCTTTGCCATTCCTTTTGATTGAAGGAAAAAAATATCGGAAATAAACGACTTTAATCGGATTTTATGTAAAAGGTTATTGACTTTACCAATAATCCTAATCTATGTTTTTTTATTACTTATTGGAAGACTATAAGTATGTCATTAATAAGCAAAAAAATCATTTATAAAGCAGTAATAATAGGATTTATTAAACATTTTTATAGACATTTCGGCTTGTCTTATAGATATTTTCTTCTAAGTGTTCTGTGCCCAAAATACAGGCTATGGTATCGTTTTAGTGTCTGTTTATTTAATTATGGCAGAGTCTTCTTGTAGTCCAGTTAACAGCTCGTATATAGGCTGGCTAGATCAGAAAATCGGCGTAAAGGAAGCAGTTTCGCTTCCGGTATTCCGTACGGTAGATACTGGAAGACCCTTCGCTCTCTTCACTTTCTATACTAAGTCACACATTTGTATGATGCTGCAAATATTTATGGGTGGAACTGATTACCTTACATCATCAGATGACCTATTAACTTTAATTTAAAAACATCTCATCCATTCTTTTTTACGGAGATCATTGAGTAAAAGATAGTTACAAAATATCGAAGCAAACTACCCTTTAGTTTGCTATGAATTTTGACGATGAATTATATTATTTTTATTTATTGTATGTATTGTATTGTAAATTGATGGAATATTGTAAATTAAATGCAAAGTCACACCAGATAAACAATTTTCAATTTAGTTGTAACAGTCACTTCAATTTTATTTGTATGGACCTATAATTCCTACGAGTATATTGCACCCAAATTATTTGTATTTAATGCAAATAGGCCGTTAATGTTAAGAAACTGGTGATAAAGTAGTAAAGTGAGATGAGGTAATTGTATTCGGTGATTTTGTATATTTCTTAAAATATGTTCTAGGAAATTGCTTTCTTTGCCTAATGGTTTAAATGCAGGGTCAGAAAGCTTTTTCATTATGATTAATCTTTTTCATATCTTTATAATATAACTAGCAGTTGGTCGCGGCTACGCCCGCGTATATTTTGGATTTCAGCTAAATAAATCTAACAGCGAAATTGTAACCATTCCAGCATTTATTACCCCCTAGCGTCATTTTAAATGATGACTTTGAAATTCTGGAATACATATATTTAATTATTTTCTCTAAGTGATGTTTGTGATGAATTTAAGGATAATCGGCCAAAAAAATATATTTTCTCCATACAAACTTTACTACCCCTTTGCACCCCAGTGTGCAATAATAGTACCCTGTTTTCTATTTTATATTTCATTACTATCACCCAAAAGTCTTTTTATTAGGTTTTAATATAATACGACCACGGAATAAAATTTTGCATACAAACGTTTTTACCCCTTTTCACCCTCTTAGGGGCGAATAATCAAAAAACCCTTTTTTAGTGGATGCCTGCAACCTAAAAGCCACATACTGCCAAAATTTCAAGTTCGTAGCCCCAGCTGTTTAGGCTCTGCGTTGATGAATTAGTCAGGACAAGTGACGTTATATATACATATGTATAGATAGATACTAAAATGAGCTCTTCTCAATCTTCATTATAAGAAATCAGTAATTATACAATTTAAATAAAAAATACTTAAAAAAGTAATAAGTATATAGGATGTACTACTACAGAAGAATCGGAGTATATTCGTAGACAAGGCCTTATAATTACTTATCGTAACGGAAATTTTCCGATTATTTTAAATACAAAATAATACAAATTAATGAGTTAGGCACTTTACAAAAAAAAATCTTCTAAAGTATAAGTTACAAAAAGTGTCATACTTTTAATTTGTAATATCAAGATATTATAAAAACAAACTAGATTAGATATACAAAACGTAAACTAAAATTAAATATGTCATATTTATTAAGCACATATTTCGTCTTTAAAACACTTTTAGGTAAAATTTGCCACCGTGCGACGTCATCAAACAAATAAAAAAATCGCGCACATACGCGGTAAGACAATGGATGCATGTATACTACTGTTAACAAAATTGTAATATTTAAAGATATTAGTATAATACTTACTAAAATAAGAAATTTTGCGAGGGTCGATGGATGTTTTGAGGGACGTGGACAGACTTTTGTTGCTCTTTTACGGAAAAAACTATATAATTTAGGGGTCCTAATATTGGCATACTTTACTTTTTTACGGTTTATTATAAATGCTTTATAAAAATAATAATTTATTAAACTTTTAATTTCAGCAATGATATTCAATTTAGCTCTCTTTAGTATTAGTATAAATAGCACTTTTTTGAAACCGTGACACTAGACGGATTTGTCCTTTGAACAGAATATCGCATTCTTACATGAAGTCTTGGTTGTGTTTTATAAGTAAAAAAAACTATAATATGATGCTATTCCGTCACTTTAAAAAGATAGGAGTGTTCAACTTTTTTTTAAAACATCCTTGTTATTAATACAATATAAATGTTAATAAAATAACAGCCTAATAATTTGTATCATATAACTAAGACCAATTGTTAAAAATTGTTTTTTTTTTTGTCAGCCTATACAAACAAATAGAAATGAGGTAAATTATATCTGAAATGGGCATATTCGTCATATGAATGTTTAGCCTCAATTAAAAATAGATCAAATTTTGTCTTAAAACTAAAACAACTTACTTAAATTGTACGTAAAAAAATTTTAAATTAAATTAAATAATTTGGCAGCACATTTCGTTTTAAAAACACTACTAGATTTTGAATACTGCATTAACTAATTTATACACTGATTTATAGCTCATAAATGATAATGTTAGAGCTAGATACTTATTTTCTTTTATCGACTCAACTGTAGCACCGGTGATTGCGTGTAGACGATTTCACCCCGTAGACAGAAATAAGTTTGCTGACTATAGCTTACGAATCAGAATAACACATGTGCTACTTTTTTAGGCATACCACACGGGCGAACCCGGAGACAGAGGACAGTTATCTATAAAATTAGAAAGAATATATTTGGCTACAAAATCTTAATTGTGTAAGGGTTTCTTGATAAACAGGATATTTTTTATCAATACATTATGTATAACAGGATATTTATAAAATAAAAATAACATGATCTTATATTTGTGATGGCATTGACCGCAAAATCAATCCCCTCACAGCTTACGGTTTGATATTAAAAAAACAATTGGATTATTCGATTAACTGTACGGAATAAGTAATAACATTTTTATCCGAATTCCTCAGAAGAATGGTAGTGTTATTAAAGTGTATATTTTATATACATATACATATATAAAATCACTTGTCCTGACTGATTCATCAACTCAGAGCCTAAACCGCTGGGGCTACGATTATTCCGTGGTCGTATTAACTTAAAACTCAATACACATACTTCTGGGTTATAGTAAGGAAATATAAAATAGAAAACGGGGTACTATTATTCCACATTGGGGTGCAAGGGGGTAGTAAAGTTTGTATGGAGAATTTTTTTTGGCCGATTATCCTTAAATTCAGCAGAAAAATTACTTGGGAAAAATAATGAAATATATGTATCCCAGAATTTTAAAATCATCTCTTAAAATGACGCTAAGGGGTAATAAATGCTGGAACGGTCACAATTTCGCTGGTAGATTTATTTCAAAATATACGCGATCCGCGAGCAACTGCTAGTATATATATATGAAATCAATAAAATCACATCGTACATTGTATATATGTATATATCTATAAATTATAATATATGTATTATATTCTTTGATTAATTTTTAATGGCACATAAGATAAGCACACATATTTCACATTTCCACATTTGTTACATTTCCTTTTTTAATTAAAAATCCAAAATAGTTGGGCTACTTCATACACATCAGAAACATATATCTTGGAAATATCTCCACTTTACTTATTTCACTGTGCATGCATAAGATACAATATCTTTCTATAGAGACAATTTAATCGCCATAATTATTTGCCAACTATTCACACGAAGTCTTATGAAACAATATTTCAGAAACAATATTTAAAATTTAATTTTACTTAAACCGTTCTAAGTTGCTTGTTCCACACTAATAATATAATTACGAATATAGCTTTGTTTATCGGTTAATACTAACTAATTGTAATGAAAATTATGAAAATATTTTTAACATACGCAACTAAATAAAACAAACTGTTACAGGGTAAAATCGATCTACATCTTGCAATGGTCCCTATTTAGAGAAACGGAAATCCATGTGGGCACAACCGGAAATGGAAGCTTGTACGAGCAACCTACACGTATCTATTGTTAGTTTTTAAATCGAATGAAGACACATCGATACGACAATCGTTCTGAAAAGAAGAAGTCGTTTGAATAAGTAATTTTGCTTATTACTTTATTTTGGTATCTTATCTTTCGGTCATTCACCTCGGAGGAAATAATTTCAAACGAAAACTCCTGGAACTCTTTATTTCTTATTATTATATATTTCATTCAATCTTTGGTTTATTGATTGTTTCTTTAATTTTTTACTTAAGTAGGATTTACCTTTTTAATGTGCATTTCATTGATATTTCAATTTTAATTTCTCAAGAAGGTATTAATATTCTTATAAAGAAAAATTATACATTACATATAATACTTTATACCTACATATTATTTCTTTTACCGCATTGGTAAAAAGAACAAATGTGACTTACATTTTTTTGTGAACAATATGTGAATGATAAACAGTAATGTGTTTATTGTTTTATCAGAATATTTGCAAACTGGTGACGCTGTATCATAGAGCTGGCAATAAAATTAAGTGTCACCGCATTTTTATACTTTATTATTCTACTTCACTTTGGAAGATGTGGAGTAAAATGTTTTGTTTGTTTTTTGAATATTTACATATTTATTATTATTATATTATAAATAAACACTTCTTAATTTGCATTTTATTATGCGTAACTATAATTATATTTTAAACATTTTTTTTGTGCGATTTTTTTTTTCCAAAACAAAAATAGCTTAATTCTTTGACATTAGCTGTCTGCAAGTAAAAGTCCCGTCAAAATATGTCCTGTCGATTCGGAGATCACAAACAACTATTCTCTAAACCGACAAACAAAAAAAAAGTTTTAATAGAGAGGTAGACAGATTTTATACAGGTAGGTGAGTACCCATCGTGTAAATTTAAATTCGAAATGTAATTTATTTAAATAGGTTATTCAAACAATTTCGAATTGTTTTTAAAAAGTCAATAAAAAGCTGTTATTTCGACATTACAAACAGTAACTACAATTATAATTATTTGTATACATTAAAATCATAAATTTTTCCCTATAACTGTTCAAACCAAAAATATAACTAACTCCAGTATCTACAATTACATGAGTTCCTTGAAGGTATTACAATTTTAACGATTTATATAAATATCAATACAAAAGCTACGTTAGGCCATGAGCTATTTATAGCCTGGTTATTTCTTGTAGCCGAGGGGGGTACCTTGGTACCCATTGACGCGGGCACATTGATCGGGGACCCTCTGCACCAAGCTGCGACCCAGTTCTCACGCTCAATGAAATAAGGAAGCTCCACCTAAGGCCAACATGGGAAACCATTGTTTTTAAAGATTTCTCACTTTTTTTTTACAAAAAATGAAATAGATACTATTGGCGTATATAATACGTATCCTTTTTTACTAATAATGTAAAAAAAAATATGTAAAACTATATCCCCTAATTTTTCTTGGTCACATGTTTTAAATATCACCATTAGATTGTTAAAATGCATTTTTTTTATATTTAGATGTTGTAATAATAAAAAAAAATATTTGTGAAAATTCAAAGTTCCGTGGTACTGGCTGTTCAGGGACGCGAACATGCGCTTCTGCAGCGCAGCGGGGATCGTTGACCGGACGACCTAGTTTTGAGCGTTGACGTCACAGCTACGCCCCCCTGACGTCATGCCAAGCCTCCTCTTCGCCATTCAAAACTGGACCAACCCCTCGTATACCTCACCTGTAACATCACGAGGTCGTAGGAACATAAATATCATACTGGTTGAGGTCGTTTCTCTATTTACTTGTTCCGGAAAAGGTCACAGGGAAACGAATCAGGAAGTTTAAAACTTTTAATTGATGCCATTGCTAAATTCGGTAACGATCAAAAGGATGTTAGCTGAACACAATTAAAGTATATTTAATTGATATGATTAATGTTTGTATCATTTTCAGTTCAAGGACTTTGTTGTTTCACGTCAAACTTATATACTTAAAATTATGATGTTTAGTTGGCACGACTAAAAGCCATAAACCAAAGAATTGAATGATGTTTTGCAAATCAATATTGTAAATAAATACATATATTGTATGTATATCTCTATCATTTTTTCTATTTATATTTTTAAATTAATACAAATATTACAATCGTTAATTTATAAAAAAAAAAAACATAATATTTATTATAAACATATTATTTTTTAAGGGTCATCATGATACTACACATTGTATAATCTCAATATAATTAAAATTAAAATATTTAAATCTATTTTTAAAATATAAAAATTATAAAAAATATTAAAATTATTTATTATTGTTATATAAAAAATAAACAATAAAATCCATTTAGTAATAATAATAAGAGCAAGTAAAGATTTTGCCAATGTTAGTTTATTTAAACAGAGTCTCTCCATGATTGCTTTTGTCAAGTCTTTTGATAATAATTATCAAGTCGAAAAATCGTTTAAAGGACAAAATGAATTCAAGACTACTCATTTTAAGTAGAGGGTGGAATAATTTGGTAGAGAATGGTACAAAATTTCTATTTGAGGTTCATCCTTGACACAAATACAGTGCCGGGGTTATGCCCTTTAGATATGACGTTAGGGGGATAAAGGTTGTGTTCAAAGGAAATTAAATTGTGTTACAAGTTACAAGTTGAATGGATGAACATTATTTTTTCAATAATAATCTTTTATTTAGTAGAATTTGTTTTAGTAATAGTTACTTTTATCGTTGTAGTATTTAAAAATTAGAAAAAAAAAACATTTCAATCAAATCATCATCGTTCTTGGTGTGGTGAATTTTGAATTTTTTATTTTATTGTATCATTTATCTATAAACTTATTTATATATTATTTATTTATCACTCGAAAAGTATATTATTATTCATTTTTTACGTTTTTCTGCACACCTACTTATCCTTTCTTGTACGTCTTGGTGTTGGCTGGTAGAGAGCGGCGCATTAGCGTTAAACCCACCCTTTGTAGATATTTTTTTATAGAATTAAGAATATATAAATAGAAAAATAGCCTTATTCTTTTATTTGTCACAAAACGTTTAAAGGTTTTCTAAAACGTGTTTAACAATCTATTCTTTATATAAAACTATGTGAGTACTTTTTTGTTATTGTTTGCGTGCTATTTCACGCCTTATTTCTTTTATTTGAACATAAAGGTGATGGATAAAAATAAAATTAAAAGTAGGCAAAGAAATTAAATAACTTTTTCTAGTCCCTCGTCACATTTCTTACGCTTATATTTCTAGAGCGGAGGATTATGCAGTTTGCATGAAATTAAAACGCGTTTCAACTAATTTATGGTGTGCTAATGACGTCATTTTTCTATACTTGTACATGGATATAGACTTTATTCGACTAAGATGCTTGACACAGTAGGCGTTACGAATTGAACTATGTAATTGTGCGTATGTCTGTATGAAGATATTACGAGTATAAGATTTTCGCAAGTATCATGGACAATGTTTATTGTAATGGCAATAAACTATTAAGTATGTAAAATAGTGCGTCATTAATATCGAATAATGATATGATTCGATTGCATAATAAGTGCAGTTTTTTTTTTTATTTTATTTAAGTATTACAAATAAGTACAAAATAATTACAAAACAGTACCTACAATTTGTATTTTGATTAGGTCCTATTGATGATTATTTTTTTTAGAATTGGTAAATGTAAATCTCTACTACTGGGCAATGGTACCATATTGTTCTTTTGAGTGTTAGATTGCTCGTTGGTTGAGGGATTTAAACGAAAAATAACATTAATGCCCCAGTATATATTATTACTCATGAATACCGCTTATTTGCTCGTAATAATTACTTTTTAATTAAATCTTTGACTTGCAAAGTAAGTTTTTAGGTCATACTGACTTCAATGTCGGATAATTAGATTTAAAAGCATGTAAGGTTATGACACGACCTAGTTCTAGTTGTTTTGGAGGTGACTTTATTTACATACAGTACGCTTAGTGTAGCGTTATAGTGATCGTAGTAATACGTCTACAATACATAAACCCACAGTTGTACAAATAAACAAAATGCAATATACATAATATGAATATATTTTATTGTGCATACACAAAGACGCCAAAAATCGGTAAAGCGCGAATCGAATATAAAGGATACACATATATATGTAAAGGAAATGCTATAATAAAAATAAATAAAATATATATTGTGAAAATTTATATTCTCTAGCCTATTACGGATCTTTAGATACAGCTCTCTGTAAGAAGGCTAAATAGACAATTAAATAAATAAATAAATGCATTACTCTTAACGGACGTTCCCATGAGCAGGGATCGAACCCGCGACCGTTAGCGCTTCAGTCAGTTACAATGACCACTGCGCCAGAAATACAGGTAGTATTTTTAACACACACACACAAACACACACACACACTCAGAGGGCCAAACGGACAGTTGGAGGCTTAGTTAGTATAGTCCCTATGACAACCCTTTGGGTACGGAACCTTAATAACAGAATACTAGTGCCTTTAGTGTAAGTTTAAAAAAAGTTACCGTGATTACCGCGTTTACGTTATTATAATCGATTGCACACTCCTAGTGCTATGTAATGAAATGGCCCGTTTCAATGTCATCACGACTAGAATGAGTATAATAATTATAATTTAACGAAATATTTATTATTACAAAAAATAATGTATACTTAAATTTTGAGACAAGTAGGTAAATTAATTAATCTATTATAAAATAATTTAATTTTGCTATTCCGTTTTGTGAGGAAATTTAGGCAAAATAGTTAGATAATCGAGTTTTGTCTTAGATAATTACAAGAATCTTATACTTAATTGCTGCTGTTATGTAAAATTATTAAAGCCTTCAGGCAACCGTAAGTGTTTGACGCATCTCTTGCTCCGTCTTCTCACTTTAAATAATAGAGCTAGTATAAAATATAAGTTATTACAATACCTAGATATAAATACAAAATATATTACATATAGGAATTATAAGTTAAATATAAAAATTTATAACTTATTATTTTCTTAATCCCCTGAATTTTTAGGTTTTTTCAGTGCACGAGTTAAGACACTAGTGAGGATGAGTCGGTCACGTTGAGGCTCTCGTGGTCGTCGATATAAATAAGCACCCGGTTTCTTCCACGCTTCTTAGACCAGGCGATTTGAGAATTCATTGAAAATATTTTAAAGTTAAATCTTCGGAACAGTCGCGGAACAATCTTTACTTTATGAGCTGTGTCTTTTTGATTAAAAGAAGAAACAAAAATAACTATTATTATAATTCTTTTTAGTATTGTTGAATTTTAACATCAACATAAAGAGATTGATGTTTGTTTCAGTAATCATTATTTTCCAAATCTAATAAAATCGATATAATAAAAGCTTAAAAAATTCTGTACTAATAGTCACTACTCGAAGTTAAAATATTTTACTTTTATAAATTATTAAATTTAAATTATGTTGTAATTGGATTAAGATCGAATTTGATATAAGACGGGTAATTGGACACGCTAAAAATAAATTGTTACAGATTCACACTACATAATGAAAATAAATTTCATCATTATTTTCTTACAAAAACGATGTGCTTAACCTAATTTCATTCTCGCCTACACTCATGTACTACGCAGATATTGACTACGACGTAGTCTTGCTACGAAACTGTAAACAAATATCTTAAAGAGATTAACGAATCTCAGCTACAAATTACGTCGTTAAACGATTTTGTATAAAATGACTTTGCATAATTACAAGCTCGAAATAATTGACACACTGACTTTAAAATGAGAATTAAGTTGTAACAAAATCATATCTTACGTAATAACAAGTTATAAACATCTCTAAGGAGAGGGAGGGTGAAAAAAAATTTTTTTTTAATGTAATTGTCTTATGTGACAGAAGCTGCCATGTTTGGCAATGTACGTGGCCAGTATTAAGTTTTTCTTATTTTCTAGACAAAAAAGACAACATGGAAAGGAAATGTTTTTATATACATAATATTACCTTTTTAAAATATTATAAAGACTCATTTATGGTGACTTAATAAACGCGGTAATAGCATATATTTTTTTAATTTTTTTCTCTTGTTAATATTTTTTAGTTTAAAGAATATTTATTGAAGCATAAAATCACACCCGATCTTGTCTTTTCTATTAATGAGCAAACTCAATTGACAACACAGCAAACAACAAGCAAATTATATACCATTTACGAGTTCCCTAGCCAGTATATATATATTCACACATATATATTTTTAGGTTTGTATGAACAATAGAACATATCTATCAATAGAAAAACGGGGCAACAAAATGGATTATTAATAATTGTTAATTTTAAATTAGTAATCATTCTTTATTTATTAAGTTAATATATTCATTTCCCGAATAAGTAGTATTATTAATTCTATTCAATTATAATTGTACGAGGTTAAGAATTCTATGATATAAATAAACAAATTCAACGCACTATTCAAAGTTACCAGTCGGTCACAGAGGGTAGTAATTGATATATTTGATTCCAGCTATTATTTACAAGCGAACATTCACACAAATATATATAATGATTATAAATAATATATTGGAGTTGACTGAACGTTATAGACGTATAACAGTTTTATTTGTGAAATGTACGAGAAATGTCTCCATTTGTCAAGGCCGTATATAATGTCAAGAAGTTCATATACATAGAGATTTTCTCATTTGTGTGTATTGAAGCAAAATTTTCTTTAGGAAAATATCAGAATCAAATATTGTCGACGTTTAATTTCTTAACCTGTTTTGACTAAAATAGCTTTATGGAACTTAAAAAGCTCTTGGAGTCACACGCTTGACTTTCACACAGTCTCGCACGTAAAAGACTACATTTTGTTATTACAATTTACCCATATTTATGAACTTATTTGCACCTATATATTTCCATCTTATTTAAAGATATGTAGACATTTTTAATACTAACTCTTTATTGCATACATTAAAAAATAATATTAATCTAATGTAAAGTAGTATTAGGTAAAGGTAAAAAAGGCAAAGTCGAATTTTTAGACTAGTACGAATAATTATATGTGATCTATGCTCTAATCACCTCGATGTTGTGTAGGTCGGGAACGCTGCGGGTTGTGTATCAATATTTATTTCATAAAGTTATCTTTTAGTATTAAGGATTGAAAGTAAATAGATAAACAAAATTAGGGTTGAATTGTACAAGTCGGAGTAATTTAGGTTTCATTGAATAACGATCTTGGAATAGGATGATTTCAAATTAATTGACTCTTGGAAAAGTATATAATGAAATATGTATACAAAAATATTTTTAGTAACATATAGTTCCCAGTATTTTATATTATGTATATAAAATTTAAACTTAGAAAGTCATATTTATAAAACCTTAAATAGTTCTCTTAGTAATATTACGAAAATAGTATCTTAATACAAATATTTTCATACTTAAAAGGAGACCTCAATTTGTGGAAAAAATTGGGAAACTTTCTAATCTTCAATATTTTATTGTATATTCTAACTAACACTATATAATTAAAAATATATTTATTATGTAATTTAGGAAAAGGGTAATTTTGTTTGGAGAGTGACGTCGGGGTTTTTGTGGCGGCCACTAAAGTTACTAGTGGCATTTTGTTGAAGTAGTTTAAGTATATAATACTTATTATAAATAATTTTGCTCTAGATAATATCCGAACCGAGATTGAAATATGACTCTTGTTGAGTAAAAACCTATATTAAATGAAAATTGTAATAAAATAATTAAGACTCATATAAATAGCAACAGACTCCAAAGGCAAAATACGTTATCTCGTTTACTTGAATGCCATACTTATTCCATAAATAATTTTGATTTTAAAACCATTCTACTGAACTAATTTGGATAAAAAGGATCAATATTGAAAGTAACCTCAAAGTGTACCAGACAAATATTTTAAAAAATAAAAGAATATTTTAGGAAGAGTTCTTTCTCGATCTCCTGGACCAAGAACTGCTTCTCAGCGGTCCACACTGGATACGGCTCCAGTGCTGGGTAGTCTTTTGTTCCACACCTCAATGGTGGCAATTCGCCATTGCTTCATGTTCGATCCTACATACGTATTCTCTAAAACAATCATTTCCGATATATACCTGTGTAAGTCGAAAGTTGACTTGACGCAAAAGGAAAGACGAAGATTCGCCTATTTGTAGCTCACTTCCCTCTTCGTTCATACAGGCAGTCACCGCCTCATAGAATTTTGTGCGATATCCTCACACTATATGGATCTCCATATCCCGCTAAAGATTGAAGATCTTATACTTGTAGCAACGGATGGCAGTAGTTGGTAAGTCAATACAGACGCACCGTAGTGGTCCATCGATTATACGATACCGGCGTAGAAATAACCAACCTCATCCTTCTAGCTTCCCCTCCCGAGATTAGGCAGCGGCAGTACCGCACCCGTTACCTTCTCAGTTTGGGAGCCAGGAGGTTAAAGTGTTCAAAGCTCTAGCGACTAGTGGAGGATGAGGTCCAGGATCACCAACGCGTATGGTGTGCGGACTGGGTAGTGACCTCTCCAATGGCAACTTGTGGAGCCATAACGCCTCTATCTTATGAGACACTATCGCTAGTATCGGATATGCTTTGTAGTTAGTAGATTGCGCGCGCATGTAGAATGTTACACTGTATATGTCTTGTATAACAACTTTTTGTTACATTTTTGCTTTATTTTTATAAAATATCAGTTTTAAGAGTGGCAGCAAAACCAAGTAGCCACGAAACTTTTACGCAAACACCTTTTCATCGTTTTTAAAGAACACTGCGTGCGTCACAAGGAAGCCCCTGTTTTGAGTGCACGTTTTGTTGAGAAACCGCCTTGAATCGTTTACTACTGACTGACTGCCACCGGCTATTGATGAGTTCTAAAAGCTTCGCCTGTAATAATAATTTATTTAAAATTTCGAGTATTCTAATTCCCATAAGATTTAAGGCCGCAAAGTAAAAATAAAAAAAAAACAAAATTTTTTTCCGCAGCACTGCGGAATTTCAACCCAGAAATTAAAGTTTAATATTTTTTTCCCATATGTTAATTAAAATTAAATTATGAAATAAACAGTTTATTTAAGACATTGCTCAATAGCAGTATTTATAGAGAGTATATTTATTTATTTATTTATTTATAAAGGGTTACCAACAAGACACACAATCGTTACATGGATGAATACAAGACAGCATAAAATATTTATAAAAAGGCGCCTTAATTATAGGTAACACTACATTTACCATATCAACGAAATTTAATATGTAAAAAGTGACAGAATAAAATAAAATAAAATTATAGTGAATTAAATTAAAATTAAATAAACCTAAATTGAATAATATAAGTCATGAAAGAAAACATAAATAAAACAATAGAGACAAATATACTAATCAACGAAATAAAATAATTACTATTCATGCTTGGTAAATAATAATGACCTTAAACATTTCTTAAATTTAATATTGTTTACACCAAAAATATCAATATTGCAGGTTTTTGACAAACAGGTATATGATCGAGTTATTCTAGTAATGGGGGCATTATGTCCTAGGTTCGATTTAACTATTTTTCTATGAAACAATGAAAATTTATTAGATCTTGGCAATCTTAATGGTGTAGAAATGTCAACAAGGGAAAGTAAATAATTAGAATCAAGGACACCGTTAACAATTTTGAATAAAAAGAGATTATCAAGTAAGTGCCTTCGATCGGACAGGGAATTCATTTTAAAATATTTAAGTCTAATAACTATGAATTTTTTTAGCAATCCCACAATTATAGGAAAGATGCCACAGAAAACGCTTTTGAACGTTTTCCAATCTCTTAATATATATATCATAACGAGGGTTCTAAACAACGGTGCAGTATTTCAGATTACTACGGACTAGTGCATATATATTTTTTGCAATTTGTATAACAAATGTATATATATTTTCAATTCTATATAAATTTGTATTAGAGCTATGGCACCGAATTCATTACTGACGTTAAACGACTTTAAAAAAAGACAATAGATGATGAGCCTATGTAGCTGAATTGAGGCCTATATGTTATACGTCCCAATCTAACTATAAGTTACTTGTGAAAACTCTATAAATTTTTTTTCAGTATTTTTGGAGATTAGCATGTTCAAAACACACAGAAAAAGTTTATAAAATTAGTCTTATTATATTTTAATATATCCCATCGCCTGTAATTAGTTTTCGGCATTTTTTTTTAATTCGACGGTTTCTATAGTTTAATTATAGTAAAGGTTTATTATTTGGACTCACTTTTTATTTATAATACACATAATATGAATATAAAAAGTAAAACGTGTTTTATAAATGTGGCGAATATAAACTAAGATTTCACGATCCATAAATGTCACTAAGCCACGTGAGATATTTGATTGAATATTTATTAAACACACTTTGTCGTGGTTTGTCGCGTAGGAGAAACTAAATTTTCACATTATTATTTCTAGTATATACCAGTATAGGAGTAGTTATAGAACTTCTATATTTAAGATATTTTAATTATACTTATTATTAACCACTGATTCGTTTAATATACATACATATATTTAAAAGATTACTATTGTATTTATTTAATTTGATTATTATATTGATTAATATCATAAATAATACAATAATTACGACTGTACTTAAGGCGTGTCTAATTCTTTGCACGTGCATGTGCATTCATTCATTCGTTTGACTTTTATCTCTGCGAGAGGACAATATAACTTGCACGTAAACTGCTTGTGAACCAATCGTGAAAAGGTCTAATGTATAGAGGCTGCAAATATCAAAAATAAAGTGTTGATCGTAAATAATTTCCGTTGTAAAATAATCAGACATAACTTATGTAAATCCTTATGAAAGTTTGTAAACAAAACTTCGTGATTCTCGCCTAAAAGGTACGCCTATGTCATACGAAGGAGAGCAGATTTGGGCGTTATAGTTTTAATTTGTTTTAAGTGCAAAACTTTATTTATCTTATTTCATAAGATAAATAAAATTTTGCACTTTCAATTATATACTAGAGCTATATATAAGTTTGCATGATACTTACAATTTGCTATAGAAGTATACATATTTAAAAATTATTTAATATAACTTTAAACTCGCATAACGACGCATTTAGAAATATCCAAATTTGTATAATTTGAACTTAAACGCTGGTCGCGACTTCAACCCAGGCTAGCACTACTGAGTTTTGAATTCCTTTTTTGTTTAAAATTCATCACATGCTCAGCAGTAGTAAGTCTGCATTTATCAAAAATAAGACAAAGATATGTAGTCTGCAGGCTCAAAGCGTGGCGGATGAAGCTCCTCTTCTTGTCCTTTACATAAAAAGAACCTTTGAAGGGGGATTATTGAGAGACTGTTACTTTGCAGAAAATTTATCACCCAAAGAGTTTATGTACCGCATTACAATTTTATTTTTAAAGTTGCTAAATTTTTCTTTAAGCTCATGTCCTTCATCATCATCTTTTTATGCTGGTTCTTTGATTGTCAAAGTTCAAAATATATGTATATTGTAAACTAAAGCTTATAAACAAAATATTATGTAAAATATATTAATTAATGCCGCTCTTAGGAATGCTTGTATTGCAATTTCCTTGCTAATATTGCAGTTTGACCTATTTAATGTTAGTTAGCATCTATCGACCTTTTCATTCATCATGCAGAGCGGAGAGGGGTCCAAGGCTTTCAGGATGACGTCACGGTGGTTTAAAAATCATAACCCCGCTGCATACCCCTCTTGTGACCTACTAACCCAAAACGGCATACAGTGACGTAGGCAGTTGTACAGCCTCACAGACAGCTTTTCCTCTTAATCCTCGTGTTGCAGGAATGTGACGACAAAACTTTTGGGAGCGGTGGGTTCAGCGTATTCAATGAACATTTTCACGTTAAGGCCTTTAGTTACTACAGTTATATATGACGTGTGTCCAACAACCTTCAGCTATTCGTATTATGTAAGGTTTTTAATTATTATTGGAAACGGAAAAAAATTTGTGACCTTGAGTGTAAATTTTGAAAATTGATTGGCGAATATATGTATTCTAGATGATACAGAATCTTCAAAGTGTATTTTTGCATATACAAAGGTTATGTTTCGTCCATTTTAAATTATTTATTTAAATTAATATTTGTTGATTAAGTAACAATAAGATTCACAGTATTTGTTAATGAGTTATGTTTGTATACTAAAGGGATCTTTTACTTTGGGTCAGTTATATAGAAAAATAAAATAGTACTAGTAATATTAAGAATTTACAAGCTTAATCGGTGATATTAATACGGTTATTTTTTGATAACATACACTTGGTTGCAGTAAAAACCTCGATAACGTACTCGTGTGGAACATAAGGGTATAGGCGTTCCTTGATCCCGAGTATAGAAATACCGGCGTCTGTACGTATTGAAATTCGAGCATTACGTTATTAAGTAAGAAGATCTGAGCATTATAGTGCGCAACCTAATATAGTTGTGATACCCGTGATGCAATGTGTAACATCAATGCGCATTAAATGACAGCTTCGTCCAACATTGTAGAAAAAAATAGACGAATATTTAAAATATAATATAGATTGTTTCAATGCAGGCTTATGTCAGTACGGCAGTATTTTAATACAATGCTTAAAATTCATACTTAAATTTTTCCATTCCCGGTGAGGAAGTCTAAAGACTTACCGTGCCAAAACTATCTTTTCCTTTCAAAATTTGTGATATAAACAGTATCGGCTGCGAAAGTTAGGTCGTATGCAATGTGCATTGAATAAGATTCAGATCCTACGTATGTATATAGAGAGACGCGTCAAGGCACATACTGACGATCTTGCGAATATAACAAGGATCGTTGGTAAACTTTAACGACGTTATATAGATTGCTACCAAGCATTCAATTTCACAAATAGGCTTTCTAGTAATCAATAACTACTTTTATAAAAGTAGATATTAAGCAGTGGCGCGCACATAGTTTTAGACAGGCAGAAAATATTAAGAGATCACTTACCAAAAATATTACTACTGCATGTTGGTTTAGATTTTGGCAAAATTAACAATATTCACAGCCAAAAAGAAATGGTCGTGAGTTGTACGTTCACGGAACTATACAGAATTTTTATTATTTCTTAATTAAATCTGCATGTATATATTTTAGTAAGAATGACATGAATCATATATTATATATTATAATATTGTTTTGCATAGAATTTACGATTGACTTTGTCTTTAGATTATATTATTTTCAATGGAGGTACAATAGCCCTATCACTTGTTTTTTTATCGCTGAAAGATAGTTTTGAAAACTCAACACTTTATACTTTCTGTACACACACAACACCTAGAAACTCGAAACGCACACATCGATATATTTGCAAGACTATGAATCGGTCACGATGCAAATATAGACGCAATGAGACTTTCTGCCTGTTTTAAATAAATAAATAAAGTAAAAATAAAATAATATGATAAACATTTTCAAGTTACTTAGAGTAGGCAGTGTTGCCTTTATGAATCGCACACTACTGGTATTAAGATTTTAAATTGTTAAGTAATAAGTAATTTAAATGTAAGATACTGGTTTTAAGTTTTTAAAAGTCTTGACCCGATTAAATCCCGAATCGTCTGGGATTAGTCTGTCTATATATAAAGCAGATAATATAAAGTAATCAGCCTCAATAAAGTTTAATTCTTATTATGTAGGTCACCCAGATTTCGTCTATATTATGTTAACTGGTTCGCATAAATTCAATAAATTCTTCGAGTAATTAAAAAAGAAAATATATAAATATTTAATCACAAATTTGTCTTATGTATATTATAGCTTTATAATATGTTAAGTTCCTATGTCCATAAAAAATAAAAAAACTAAAACTGTAAAATTGGTATTTCTATGGCTTTAATTATTTTATGTTTCTTAGAAGTTTATTTAACATTTTCTAATTTTTATGTTACGAGATCGTTGAAAATATAATGAAGACCTTCATTATATTTTAAACTGAATGTTAACAAAGTAGCATGTAATGTCAAATTTTCTGATAAGAAAATTATGTTAATTTTACGTTTAATTTATATACCATTTCCATCTTAATATGAAATTTATGTGTTGTCATAACAACCTTAGTTAACTACTGTTGTTTCGTAAAACGTCGTACAAAAATCAACAACGGCGGTCGATAGTTGTAGCTTACCTATGGGTAAGCTACCACTATCGACTTATTGCCATATTGTAATATAATGTGAAACACATTTTCTTCCATATGATTTATTAAGTCCAACGAAACATGAATCTAACGGATAAACTCTCATGAGACCACGTGATACGATTTCTGTATATTTAATTTTTCCTTAACCATTTGCAGGTCCTATAAGCTTTCGGGATCCGTTTAATTAATTTAAAATTTTGTTTCGACCACACATAACATAGAAGTAAAGAGCGTCGATAAAATAAAGTTATTTATTTCGAAACAATATTCAATTTAGAGCACATTGAACCCTGTAGTGGTAGTTGAGGTCAGTGAATGAAACTGTAACCTGAATAGTATTTCAATTGTCAATTAATTTGTCTTCTGTTCTGTTTGCAAGAATATCATTTTTCGTAAGGGCATTTACATACTGGACGTTTAACAACTTATACGTCCAGTATGTCAATGCCCTTACGAAACCTTACCTTAGCTTCATCAACATGAATGTTAGTTGTTTTCACATGTTCCGATGTACCTACGAAAACACGTGCTTAAGCTACATGTAAGGCGAGAATTACACATAAACATGTTTTCAGATTTCATATTGATTTACATAAGTTCTTTGTCATTGCTTCACACCTAAAAAAATTTACTGTCGGTACCCTTATTTTTGACAGGTTACTTGACCCGGTAACTGTTAGCCAGATTACAGAGTTGTAATCTGGTAACAGTGTACTTGATTATAACTTACAAATGTAAATCTCACGTAAGAAATACGTGCTTATAAGTTCGTTGCTGCTTTTATTGCTCGACTTGTTGTCCAGTTCGGTATAGCGTAAGCGTAACATTTCTTTGTATCTAACTGCACTGTGTAAATGTAAGTATGAATGATGAAATGATGATTAAAATTATAAAATTTCATTTTATTTGGAAGTTAATGTTATTTACGCCGATATTAGCATACTTTCGAGAAACACTTAGGCGCGCCAACGTGTGTTCTTGACATGCGCCTGATACGACATTAACATCTTAATATGAATATATTAAGATATATATAAAATATACAATTATATCCCTATAAGTTTAGAAGTAAAATAAAAAGAACATTATATTTTTTAAAGTACTGTTTTTTGTTTCATTGTGAAAGTTCTTTATGGATACGTTCGTTTCCTAGAAAAAGTAGGTAAATAAAATATTAAGCTAAAAATAGGACCAGTCACCATAAGTATCTACCAATCGGACAAGGGCCAAAGTTTATGACGGGTGAAAAAATGAAATGACGTAGTTTGAACGAAGCTATTGATTTTGAAACGTTATTCAGTTTAAATGCATTGACCTATAGTAGGCTATTAATAGGCGGTTTATTGGCCTATAGTTTGTGGGGCAAATTGTTTCCGATATACGTACATAACGACGAGTATAAAAACAACTAATATTAGAAACAAAGTTTGAGGGATATTGGATTTTCGTGACGCTCTATGCCACCTACACCATTTTGCTTTTCCCAAACTACCTACAATTATTTGCTGTCCAACAATAGACAAACTGCGTACACTCAATAATTATCAAATACTCGTCAAGCGTGAGTCGGGCTCTATAACAATATGTATTATGAAACCATGGAAATATACTAAATATGCACAGGAAATGTATTTTCTATGCATATTTATTTTAGTCAAATCATTTGTAAATTAAACAAACTTTGGCTACTTCTAAAAATAGTTAAATGATATGGTAATGTGTGACGTACCTTATTTTAAATATGTTATTATTTTTTGTAATATTATCACCACATAGTATTGTTGACAGGTAAATGTTTTAAATTATTCATTCATCTAAATCTTATCGTACGATATGGCTCAACCAATGGTTTAAATCCGGAGTTGCACCTCTGATTTTTTAAGGAAATATATCGTAATTCTAAGATAATGAAGCAACGTAGTGTAAATAAGCTATTGATTTTGAAACTTCTCATACTTCTCCTTAGTAGATACCACGTAATAGAATATAATTATATGGACTGTTGCTGTACCGTACTATAAGGTTTTCACGAGTGAACAAGTATTATGTCATAAAGTTTCCCTTATTTATATAAACATTATGAAACAACGCCAACTAAACTTTAAAGTAACAAACAGGAGAACCGTAACAGTTTGCTAATAACGATAATATTTTGTGAATTTTCAAACTCCAACATGCAATAGAAAGGTAAGCTTTATAGAACATTATGTAAACCTGTAAATAAGCAGTATAGTTTTGTTGGTTTGTTACAGCATACCGTAAGATGGTAATGTTACAAAAATTACAATAATAAGAATAACCATATATCTGCTACAGTTCATAGGAGATTTTCTCTTTTACTCAAAAGATGAAATATAACTCTGTTCATCTCGTAACTAAACAGTGTTTAAAAATTAAACGTTGCTTAAAATTTTGTCTAAATTGCTTTACTGCGAGTAAAATCACGAAAAACTTATTTATAAAGTGTCTCACGTTAGGTTAGACATCAGTTGAGTTCACCTTAACGTATATTATACATAATTAAACTGTGTCTAAAGCATGGTTAACTCAAAACTGTCTTACAACTTAAACTTAGACGCAGATTTGTAGTACAGAATTTTATAAACATGCATTTAACGTATTTTTTTTGCATTAAAGCAGAAAATATTTAAAACGATTTTTAAAAAGGAAATAAAATTGCTATTAATGATATATAATTTTATTGACTTTTATACTTACATATGTATATGATGAGCCGAGATGGTTTAGTGATTAGAATACGTCGATCCTAACCGGTGATCACGGGTTCAAATCAGATCTAGCAGCGCTGAGTTTTCATAATTACCACAATTTTTTTTAATAGGTTCAGTGATTCCGGAGTTTACTTCGGATACATACAAAATTTGTTCTCTCTTTATTATATAAAGTATACATAGATACATAAATTTTTAGTAAAAAATACTTGTATCCATCATATGTCAAGACATACTCTAGCGATAAGCTTTTACATCATACTAAATTTTACAAGTATAATGTGCTAAAACTTAATTAATAAAAAGATCGCTTTAGATTTTTTTCCTTTTTATTATCTTAACCTTGTTTGAAGAATTATAAATAAAGAAAAAAAGTGTAGTAGAAAAAAGTATAGTATAGATATTGAATTCTAATAAAATGAAATGATAATGTTAATAATAGCCCTTCTTCATATTAAAATAAGTAATTTTTTTTTCGTTAAAAACACAGAATTATGTTTTAATATTAAAATCATAGTTCCTTCATTACAAGTGACGTTTATTTTCACAATTAAATGGTAAGATTTTTTTACGATGTCACGTGTTTAAGACGCAGGTTTGGAGAATAGAGGAAGCCTGAGACTAGAACTCAGCGTGGGCGATAAAGGGCGGCGCAAAAAAAGGCGATAGAATAATGAAGTAATCAATATTGTGTTCGTTAATTGATTAAAATTGGTTTTCCATTCTTATTACGTAATGTTACTTAGATTAGAAAAATAAGGTTTTACATAGGCTTTTAAATAATACCGTAAAGGTTAGGTTGAAGGTTGTTAAATTAATCATTTAAGAAAAAATAATTTATGATTTTATATTTTTATTGAATACCAAAATTTATACAATAAAAATGACTTATATCTAATTTAACCAATAATTCTATTTAAGTGTAATAATTAAATTACCTATTTGTAATCATTTTAATAGATTATTTTATTAATACTGATTTTAAAACGATTTAAGAAATTCGTTAGATGCCACTGTGATATTACATAAAATACTTAAAGTATTCGATTGGTGTTTATGATTGCATAGGTTAAGTTAATCTTTAAATCGTACAAGTAAAATAAAAATTATTTAGTTAAAAGTACAAGTGTATATGCTTTTGAACTATAACTATATCTTATTATAATGGAAAGGCACTATTCTTCTTACAGGAAATAATAATATTATGTCTCACTTATAACTTAATTATTACTTATATGTATACTCATGTACCACATTCAAAATGCGAGTGAGTTATAAACGAATGATTTACATCGATGATTCATTTCATATCGGAGTTCTCTTTAGTTTCTTTACTATTTAAATACAATGAAGACAATAACTTTCCTGTACTCAAAACTATGATTACATCGGCACAGTCTTTCACGATTTTCTTATGTAGAACTAGACGAGTAACAGCTGACACTGCAACATGACAGTAAACTTTCTTTGAAAAATCTTGTAACAATCGCTCTAGTTTGGTCCTTTATGAAGACAACGTTACTGTTCATAAACTGGTATTTTACGTTCGAAACTACTGATATGACGAAAACATTTCTCTAGCGTTTGATACTGTTCCGTAATTCTTAACCAGTCTTTATCTCCTTTCACGATCTTTGAGTTTATAGCTGCCTCTGATATATTTACCGATTGAGTCCTAAAGTTGCACAACAAACTGTGTGTCGTGGTACTCTCTGGGTAGGTAAACCAGATAGGCCGCGAACGTAAGTATAAGTTACAGGTGGGCGAAGAATGCGCTTCGGTTGCGTTTGTTTTTTCGGTTGTCGCTGGCGATCCGTCGGTGAGCAAGACTGTGATCGGCTTGTTAGGTTTAGATTTTGGAAAACACGCCGTAAGGAAACCGTTGAGCGGTGACGCCGGTGACGTTCCGAGCTGTCGCTACTGGAGTCACTCGCTGAGCAAGAACGGTCTTCTGTGCGACCCGTCTCACAAGACATGCTATCGTTGCTGCTGGAACTGCCCAGTGAATCACCGTCCGTTGATCGCCGGGTAAGACGTTTACTAAGTGCTTTCAATAAGCGTGAACCACGGGCTGTTGCAGTAGGTTCACTCAACTCCTCCATGGGTGGACATACTACAATTTTCGGAGCCATGGATTCTTTGCGTGTTGTCTTCGGCGTTTGTTGCCTCACCAGATTCACCGGTAAATCACCGACGAATCTCTCACTCGCCACTGTGTCGCTTCCCAGCTTGTTTTTCATAGGTTCGGCAAAATTCTTCACTTTATCTCGTAAATATTTTCCGTTAGATAATATTTTAGAATATTATCTAGAAGATGTTGTTTTTTAAAACTTTTACGTGATCGTTTGTAAGCAATTGACTCGAGATTGAAATCTTAGATTCCCGAGTGCGAGTTGCAAACTGCCGCCTAACGGGATGGTGATGGCTTTATATAGGTAATTTGGCGCATGCGTAAAGTCAGGCTTTACTGAATATGCAACTTTACACGTACTAGGAAGGCTGTCATAATCAGGCTTCTACACGCCTCCGATAAAGTACTGCATACTAATATTTTATTTTGATTTTCATTGATTTACATCTTTATATTGAAAATATGGCCAAACAGTTATGTGTGCATATGAGTTTTTTTGCTATTTATTTAGGTTTTATGCGAACGCTTAAGATAATAATTATTTTAATAAGTTGAATTTTTGAGTTTTTTAAAAGTACCTTTTTAGAATATTTATTAGCAATTTATCATAAGCGAGGTAAATGAACTTTTATCGTCAGCGTTTTGACTAATCTGAACAAGTAACAAGTTAACAACCTACGGTACTAACACAATGTGCTTCTAATCGGTAATCTTGTGATTATTTCGTGTAATCTAAGAGACACGTGAGGTTACTACAGTTTATCGATGCTTTTGTTTGATCTATCGACGCCTGCCAGATTTCTTGAGAGAAAAGCGATATAACAAAGATATAATAGATTAAATGTTGTAGGCGCTTGTATGTTAATTCGGCTGAAGTTGAATGACCATTTCTAGCTGATACAAACATTTATATAAATTATAAATTTGTTTAATGGAACAAAAACTTTTAATTGAAATAATATGCTTTGATATTTTCATATTTATATTTAAATTAGTGTGCGAAGAAGAGACGGTGTGATTCAAAATGTTTTATTTAAAACTGCTGTAACTTCTAGATCAAATAAAAATCACGTAGTACTACATCAAATTTTTATGTATACTAAATATGGACTTTTTTTTTTAATGAAAATATATATTTTGTGTGTGTGTATGAAAACTCTGTATTATAATGTATTCTATTACATAATTGCCTGACATAACCTTACTTGAAAATAAGGAATTAACTAAAATGTTTTCCTTCTTTATGTGAATGATTTAATAAGATTTGTTGATTATCAACATTGTAAAATTATATTCAGTTTTGTGCCCTCAAATTATTTTTATTTAAAATTAACCATCAGTTTCAGCTATAATATGTATTTTATGAAATCGTGATTTTTTGTAAGAAAATATTTATATCATAGATTCATAAAGAGCGTTCCAATACGTCTTTATGATTTCTTCATGACGAATTACTCCTAACAATCTAATATCATCAATATAATGATGTGCTATTTATTTTCCTTTATTTTTCTCTACCTCTCTATATTATTTGTGTTCGCAGGATGCGCCCGACTGTAATTTTCCGAAGAAAACAATCATCACGATATCGCAAACGTCTTCACGTGGCGTTGCGACGTTCGAGTCTAATTTTGTATAAAAGGTTTGAATCACGTGGCGCGACTCGAGCGACCGGCTCTGGGAAGGACTGTAAGAAATATCACGGTTGCGTAGATTAGTACGTACGAAATTTTAAAATTACGGCCATGACGTACTTTTTATTGATGAAAAATGTATTAATTTTTGTGAAGCGACTTCTTTGGACGCGTTAAGTGATTTTTGGTAGGAAAAAATTCTATGGGTTCGCGTCACTATCACGTTAATGTCCGGGACTTCTCTATTTACTTTAATATTAATTACATTTAAGTGTTTTATAGTCTTCAAAATAATAACATAATATGGTATAATGTACGTAAGTACAGACTTAAAAAAATGTAATCGATGCGAGATAGAAAGATAAACTTCGAAATAAATAAATTATTTTTATTGCTTTTTAATAACAAAGTAATGCTTTAACAAGTTTAAACATCTTGTATTGTTTTAACTTTTAAAGTCTTATATTATAGTATTATTATTTCATTGACAAAAAGTAAACAAGTAGTAATAGCCTCTAAATAGTCCATTTTTGAGTCTCCTCTACTATTTAAAAGCTTAAGAACTTCTTCTACCACGCTGCTACACTGCCGGTTTGCGGATATACAGAATTTCTTCCGGCACATGCAGGACGATGTTTTTCTCATGATGTTGTTTTTCTCGATGGATTTAAAAACTCTTCGCTGATGGCTGGGAATTGAACCTGTGATCGTAGGTTGAGGTCAACGTGTTCTAACAATTAAATATACTCTCGCCTGTCATATTCAGTCGCTGGCTAGTTGTTTGATGATTCTAGGTGCCAAAATCCATGACTATAAATATGTATTACAATCATACTCATATAATATCATTGACTAGACGAATCTAACATACTAAATAATCAATTCTCAGAACAACTACTTGTCCGAAATGACTGCATTACTGTCAAATAATTCTATAAATACATATTATTCAAGATAATACCCAGCTTATATCGTTACGTAATACGATTCACAATAGTTTTGTGTGCGGTCTATGTGCTTATCTTGCGTCATGTACAGTGTTTACTAGCTATTGTGGAGATTTGATCATTTTAGACAATGCGAAATTTGTTTAATAGATACGTAATTTATTTGCACATTGAACATTGTATGTACAAAATATATTACGTGTTATTATTATTATCATTATTACGTGTATTATCTATTTTTAATTAATTTGTAACATAAAATATTGTATTTATCCATTGATCTCGCTTCGCATGAATGCAATGTAGTTTTTTATCACATTACAAATCTTTGACATTTTTTAAATGAGTTTTTTTTACTATAATATAAAAGTATTGGACATATTAACCTCTTGAATCACGCGGCTAATTGATAAGAACCAAATTAAAATTCATTGCGTTGTTTAAAAGATCGAAGCATACAGACGGAGGAAGCAATTTTGTTTTATACTGTGTATTAGATTTTTTAAATAAATAAAAAATATATATTTATGAAATTACAATTTATATGTATATAGAACTAGGGAAATTTGTTGAAATTAGGGTGCCATGCCTCAGATATACTATATTAATTTCAATAAGAAGTAACAAAGAAACATTTTTTTAAATGATCAAATTCGATTCCCGAACCGTATACACTATACGAATCTTTGAATTCAGTTTTTCTTAACTTAATGTATGATATTTCTTTTAAAAAATAAACTAGCTCTCATGTTTTCAGATTTCTCCAAACTGAACCATCTTCATGAATGACATGTAAAACTGGCGACACGTCTCTGCCAAATAACACAAAGAAACTGTTGATGTGATCGTTACCAAGCTTCATGGAGTATCATCACTTGATGCAGTAAGTTGAAGATTGCTTAAAAATTTCATTACAATCCCTTCAACCGTTTTGGAGACCATAGGGAACATTAATACAGACATATTCGCGTAAATTTTTGTATATGGAGTTATAGATTATGTGTATAGGTGTATAATTTGTACATATGGATGCTGATAAGCAATAATGTGTCAACCTACAAAAAGTGAAATTTAGAGATATTGATGTATTCTGATAGTGCATTTCGTATTTAACATTATACAAAAAAAAAAATTCAAGTCATTTGAACTAAATAAGTACGGAAAAAAGTTTCTTAATCATATGCTTAGAATATTGAAGTAAGTTCCATATTTTGGATTATGCAATAATTTTGTTTGAAAAACATTTTATTAGATTAAAATCTTTATTAGCCTATCTGCTATAAATTAATTATACTTTTTATCAAAATAGAAAAGAAAAGATGGATATATGTTTCTTCAAACAGATGTGTTAAGAATAGGTTCGAAATCTTTAGACGCCATTTTCTCAAAATGAAGTTCGTGTGGCTTGACACAGTATTGCATATCAGCATCCATATATGAATTAGTAATTGGAGGGGTATGTATACAGATGTTAATATTCACTTTACTAAACACAATAGATTAAACTATTCTAGGAATGTCGTATTATAATATATTGGACCCACTTTGTTGGAATAACTAATCCCCATGTAAATTTTGTGTATTAATGTCAAGCGATTGCTTATACAAAATAATATTAAAAAGATATTTTTTTATAATCAACCAACTTCAAAAAGGTGGAGGTTCTCAATTCGTAGTGTTTGTATTTTTAGGGTTCCGTACCTTAAAAGGAAAAACGGAACCCTTATAGGATCACTTTGTTGTCCGTCTGTCTGTCTGTCTGTCTGTCTGTCTGTCTGTCTGTCTGTCTGTCTGTCTGTCTGTCTGTCTGTCTGTCGGGATGTCAACCCTTTTTTCTCAGAAATGCATAGACGTATCATGTTGAAATTAATATCATATACTCAAGTCTACGATGACATACGGCCGTGAAAATATTAAAGTTCTAAGTCAACGCAATCAAAAGATAATGGAAAATATGTCGTATATTTTGACCATTTTAGCGTTTTCGCAAGGGAATCAAAACCTATAGGGTACTTCCCATTGACCTAGCACGATGAAATTTGGCAAGAAGTAAGATCTTATGGTACAAATAAAGGAAAAAATCTGAAAACTGTAAATTATTGTATGTATGTTTGTCTGTTTGTAAGTTTGTCTTTCAACCTTTTTCTCAGAAACGCGTGAAGGTAAAAAATATTTATCAACGTCAAGTACTCAGAGTTGTAATTACTAAGAGCTGTGAAAAAATCAAACTTCTAAGTTAACGCAATCAAGAGATACGGTCATTTATATCACATATTTTAAGTATGATAGCGTTTTTAACGTTTTCGCAAGGGAATCAAAACCTATAGGGTACTTCCCATTGACCAAGCATTATGAAATTTGGCCAGGAGCAAGGTCCTTTAGTATACATAAAGGAAAAAATCCGAAAACTGTAAATTTCTGTTCGTGTGTCTGTCAGTCTGTACGTCTGTCTTTCAACCTTTTTCTCAGGAACGCGTAAATGTATCAAGTTGTAAATTGATCAAGCGGAAAATATATTAATCTTCGAATTAAAATTATATGTATTTGTAACAAATTAACATAGAAGTTGACCATGGTCAAAAAAACAATTTTACAAACACTGAGAAGAAATTTGTATAAATACGAAAACATTAAAAAGCAGCAAACCTTTATAAACAACGCAATGCAATCTATATATCGCAGCTAACAAAATGATAGCGCGATGTAGCGTACAGCTAATGCCATCTATTACAACATTATGACATTAACTGTGATATAATTCTGCTCGATTAATATTTTTTTATTATTTTAATTATTATTTAAACGCGCTAAAAATAATAAACTTTTCATTTAAAAGTTTTATCGTCGATTTATAACGTCATTACGTAATTAACATTCAATATAAGAGCTTCACGCGATTTGATTTAAGTACTCGTATTGACTTAGTACAAAAATTTTAAAATTAAATTCAAACAGATCGAGTTATTTAATTTACTTATTTATCTACACATATAAGTCTTCTGGTTATTAGTAATATAATTAGTTATTTATAAATAAACAATTAGTTTTGTTCGAATTAAGGACTAATTATTTTCGTCTTGGCAACACTAATATATATATTTTGATATTTTGATTGATAATGTAAATCTAAATATTTTACGAACGTAGTGCAGGGGTAGTGGAGTGTAGTAGAATATAAATAAAAATAAAACGAGAATAATATATAATATAATTATGTTGTTAATGTCAAAGTCAACAAGTTAGTTCATTGAAATTGTCAAGAGATGGCGCTGAGTGTATCCTGAATCGCGCTATAACTTTGCTTTTTTGAAAGTATAAGGTGTATTAGTACTTAAAATAAAATTTTGTGTTTACATGGATTGCATCCAAGATTGTGTTTTAAATTAAAGTGCTCCTAAGTAGTTTCAAAATAGTTTTTAGGACGTGATCCATATTTACATAATATTTGATTATATATAAGCGACTTCTAAAAAGGAGTGTTTTCAATTCGACCTTGTAGTTAATTTTTTTTTATGTTTGTTCGCCGATTACGCCGCCATTTGTGTACCGATTTTCAAATTTTTTTTTTGGTTGAAAAGATATACTTCCAAGGTGGTCCCATTATCTTCAGGTCAGGATCAG
Organism: Hypolimnas misippus; assembly: GCA_037950945.1. NCBI lineage: Eukaryota > Metazoa > Arthropoda > Insecta > Lepidoptera > Nymphalidae > Hypolimnas > Hypolimnas misippus. Next base: position 7,234,790 of record JBBEEQ010000025.1, on the reverse strand, counting down.
ATGATGGGATCCTGGAGAAATTGAGGGAACTCCTCAAATATTATAGGCAAGCGTATACCGATTTAGGTATTTTTGATAGTAACTTATGTTGGAACTGATGATGAAGACCACAAATGGCGTAGATGGGTTAGTCTTATATAGATTTCTATAAGTTTGTACGGAACCCTCGGTGCGCGAGTCCTACTCGCACTTGACCAGTTTTTTTGTTATCTCAGAACTTCATCATTTCTTAACCGACTTCAAAAAATTCTTTCAAAGCGTATGCTTTTAAATTGGTTCCATAGAATTTGTATCAAAATCGGTTTAGTAATTGGTATAAGTGTGTTGTCCACGTATACCGAATTGCGTATTTTGTTTATCGAGTCGGCTGCTTTTTAATAGTTTTAATTATACTTTTGATACTTAATTTAGAAGAAACTAGAACCTATTCAAATAAAACAATCGTACGAAATATTATACAATTTAAAAAAAAGTTGATATTCGTAATTATGAAGAACTGTCTGTTACTGTAATAATAGAGATGTGATGAAATTCGTTCTTTAATTTTATCGATTTAGTAAAAAAGAACACCTACTTTATATTTAAAAAAATGCTATACTTGTTTCTAATAATTTGTATAAGCTTTTTATTATTCAAAAATTGTATGATCAAAGATAAAGATCGTCGTTTATTGTACCAATAGAATATTGTGACGGAATTGCGGTGGTCGCATCATTATTCCGAGCAGGACCTCGGGGCTGCGTCTACACGCATTGTTTGCAATGTTTGGCCTAAAAACTGACCAGTTTCGAGCATATTGATCAACGTTGCTAAATTATCTAACATTAAATCAATATAAGTAAGATATTAGTAAGACTGGTTTTCAAGCGTCGAGTATATAGATACCTTTTTTATAATGAAGTAACACGACAACCTCCTAATTCCCTAATGTTGGAGATGTCTATGTACTACTACAGATTAGATGGAACTGGCAGCTCGTTTGACCTCTTTTTTTTAATAAAAAAATGACCGGCTTCTGATTGCATTTTTAAGTAGTTTCGATATAACTCTGGAAATATTCATCGTATGAATGTTAATTACGTACCTACAAGATTTTTAGTGTCTACATAAGCTATAAACATTAAAGTAGGTATTCTTAAAAATAGACATGGATATGTACACTAGAGGTTCAACATGTTTTATTTCGCCGGTATAATATTTTTTTTGTTCAATATGTTTTTAAAAATAAAATAGTTTATTAACGAATAACGTTATACTTTAATCTTATATTAATAGATAGTTAATACATATATTATTAAGAGCCGAGATGGCCTAGTGGTTAGAACACGTCGATCTTTATCGATGATCGTGGGTTCAAACCCCGGCTAGCACCGGTGATTTTTCAAGTGCTAAATTTGTGTTTAAATTCATCTCGAGCTCGGCGGTGAAGGTAAACATCGTAAGGAAACCTGCATGTGGCGGGAGAAATTCTGACACATGTATATCCGCCAACCCGCAGTGGAGCAGCGTGGTGGATTAAGCTCTAAACCTTCTCCTTAATAGGAAAGGAGGCCTTTGCCCAGCATTGAGATATTTACAGGCTGTTATGTATATAATGGTTATATATCAAATATGTTAATGTTAGGTGAAAAGAAATATATGTATTGTTATTGTTTTAGAGATTGTAAGTATTTCTATTTTACGTTTACTACTAACCTTCACTAAGTTCGATAACTATTGATTAAAGAACAAATCAATAAACTATATCGTTTCACAGAACTTAAATATTATTTTGTGTCAGCTATATAAATTATGCTAAGCCTAATTGTTATTGGTCTCTTTGACAAAGTGTAAGGAAATAAAACCTTGATATTACTTCACTTGGCCCGACTTCGAATATTAAAGATTAAGGTTAAGATTTATTTGTGTAGATAAACAAGTTAATTAAATAACTTGATCTGTTTGATTTTATTTATTTTTGTAATTTCTAAGTAAGTTAATATGAGTACTTAAAATTCGCGTTAAGCTTTTATATCATATAAATGATGTAATGACATGTAATAATAAAAAAAGTTTTTCTATTATTTTTAGCGCGTTTAAAAAAAATGCTTGTTTATACAATTCTTTTTTTACTTTTAAATTTTTATCTTTTGAGTTCATTTTTATTAAAAAAAATATCCTTAGAATCAATTGTCTCGTGTCTTTTACCCAACTCAACCGTTGCATCTGAAGCTGTGAAAAAATTTACGGCAGTAGAAGAGGCGTATAAAGAAATTAAAAGCAAAACTATCACAGCTAAATAGGCTCTAAAAGATAACTAGTAATAGACGACCAACATAAAAAAATAACTGGTCAAGTGCGAGTAGGACTCGCGCACCGAGGGTTCCGTACAAACTTATAGAAATCTATATAAGACTAACCCATCTACGCCATTTGTGGTCTTCATCATCAGTTCCAACATAAGTTACTATCAAAAATACCTAAATCGGTATACGCTTGCCTATAATATTTGAGGAGTTCCCTCAATTTCTCCAGGATCCCATCATCTGATCCTGACCTGAAGACAATGGGACCACCTTGGAAGTATACCTTTTCAAACAAAAAAAAAATTTGAAAATCGGTACCCAAATGGCGGCGTAACCGGCGAACAAACATAAAAAAAAATTAAATACAAGGTCGAATTGAAAACACTCCTTTTTAGAAGTCGCTTAAATATAATCAAATATTATGTAAATATGGATCACGTCCCAAAAACTATTTTGAAACTACTTAGGAGCACTTTAATTTAAAACACAATCATGGATGCAATCCATGGAAACACAAAATTTTATTTTAAGTACTAATACACCTTATACTTTCAAAAAAGCAAAGTTATAGCGCGATTCAGGATACACTCAGCGCCATCTCTTGACAATTTCAATGAACTAACTTGTTGACTTTGACATTAACAACATAATTATATTATATTTTAATCTCGTTTTATTTTTATTTATATTCTACTACACTCCACTGCCCCTGCACTACGTTCGTAAAATATTTAGATTTACATTATCAATCAAAATATCGAAATATATATTAGTGTTGCCAAGACGAAAATAATTAGTCCTTAAGTCGAACAAAACTAATTGTTTATTTATAAATAACTAATTATATTACTAATAACCAGAAGACTTATATGTGTAGATAAATAAGTAAATTAAATAACTCGATCTGTTTGAATTTAATTTTAAAATTTTCGTACTAAGTCAATACGAGTACTTAAATCAAATCGCGTGAAGCTCTTATATTGAATGTTAATTACGTATTGACGTTATAAATCGACAATAAAACTTTTAAATGAAAAGTTTATTTTATAATTTTAGCGCGTTTAAATAATAATTAAAATAAAAAAATTTATTAATCGAGCAGAATTATATCACAGTTAATGTCATAATGTTGTAATAGATGGCATTAGCTGTACGCTGCATCGCGCTATCATTTTGTTAGCTGCGATATATAGATTGCATTGCGTTGTTTATAAAGGTTTGCTGCTTTTTAATGTTTTCGTATTTATACAAATTTCTTCTCAGTGTTTGTAAAATTGTTTTTTTGACCATGGTCAACTTCTATGTTAATTTGTTACAAGTACATATAATTTTAATTCTAAGATTAATATATTTTCCGCTTGATCAATTTACAACTTGATACATTTACGCGTTCCTGAGAAAAAGGTTGAAAGACAGACGTACAGACTGATAGACACACGAACAGAAATTTACAGTTTTCGGATTTTTTCCTTTATGTATACTAAAGGACCTTGCTCCTGGCCAAATTTCATAATGCTTGGTCAATGGGAAGTGCCCTATAGGTTTTGATTCCCTTGCGAAAACGTTAAAAACGCTATCATACTTAAAATATGTGATATAAATGACCGTATCTTTTGATTGCGTTAACTTAGAAGTTTGATTTTTTCACAGCTCTTAGTAATTACAACTCTGAGTACTTGACGTTGATAAAAAATTGTTACCTTCACGCGTTTCTGAGAAAAAGGTTGAAAGACAAACTTACAAACAGACAAACATACATACAAAAATTTACAGTTTTCAGATTTTTTCCTTTATTTGTACCATAAGATCTTACTTCTTGCCAAATTTCATCGTGCTAGGTCAATGGGAAGTACCCTATAGGTTTTGATTCCCTTGCGAAAACGCTAAAATGGTCAAATTATACGACATATTTTCCATTATCTTTTGATTGCGTTGACTTAGAACTTTAATATTTTCACGGCCGCATGTCATCGTAGATTTGAGTATATGATATTAATTTCAACATGATACGTCTATGCATTTCTGAGAAAAAAGGGTTGACATCCCGACAGACAGACAGACAGACAGACAGACAGACAGACAGACAGACAGACAGACAGACAGACAGACAGACAGACAGACAGACAGACAGACAGACAGACGGACAACAAAGTGATCCTATAAGGGTTCCGTTTTTCCTTTTAAGGTACGGAACCCTAAAAAGGAAAATTTGTACAAATTCGATTGAAAATAATTAGATAAAATTGTTAGTCGTGTAAAGTGGATAGTAGATGTGAGTTTATGAATTTTGAAAGGCACCTACAGAATGGAACGCTACACTGCGAGTGGCCTGACAGGCACTAGGCCGGCAATTATCTAATGTGTTTTCAATAGCGTTCAGTGTGACTAATCAAGGAAGCTTCTATTTACAATGTAGGCGTATTAAAATAGTTACAATGTAACACTATGAACATAACAATGATAATTAGAACAAGATGAATTGTGTATAGCGACACCATATTAGGCTTGCGACTTTAAAAGAGCGAACTAAAGCTAAGGATACATACATACAACGGCCTTATTAATCGCATAATATTAATTTATTTTAGTATGTTGATACACGAGGATATCAAATGTTCAAGAATACTGATAGAAAGTAACTAGCTATATCTATTGTCAACAGTATTGCCTTTCCAAATAAAATATATGTATTAATAAAAATTAATCGCCAAATGTAATGTATGTAAGTAAGAGAATTTCGATAATTACAAAGACGAGGGCATTACACGGAGCTATCACAATCACAACGCCATACATTTTGACAGTTGATTTGTTGTTTTGTTAGTACACCTGTGCGGAACTGGAGCTTCTTCATAAAACGCCTTTAGCATATTATATCAATGAATAGTATTTATTAAAATATATTTTTTTATAAACCTTAAGTACGTATTTGGTTGAATGCGCTAATTTGAGGAATCTTTGGTCAAATTGAAAAAAAGCATAATCTAAGTCGTTTATAAATTTGTAGGATATATGACAGCGCTATTTGAGTCGAAAAAACTGCTGAAATTGTGCCTAAACTTAAGGCCGGTAAAACCGCAAGCCATAGCTGGTAAAGGTACACAAATAATTTATAAATTCTGCATTGAATAGTACCAGGTGATTCGGTGATGTAACAATATTGAACTGTAATATTAAGTAAATTAAAATATTCATTTTGGAATATTCAAGTTTACCTATATGAGGGAAAAAGATCTTAAAATTGACGTAACCAACATTAATTTTGGTGCAGGCAAATATTGCATCAAAAATAAAAACCTTTGAAAAACAATACACAATTATGTAAATCAACATATATACATATATGTATGTTGATATTAATAAGAAATTATTTTAAACTATCTTTAATTATTTATAAATGTTTATTATTTACATCTAAATCGTTTATAAAAGTGGTTTAATAGTCATTACTGCAGATCCATTTACGTTATCTAAGGGGAGAATTACACTTATAAGTTTTGCTCTTAGACTTTCATAAATGATTATTTATGTTGTTTTTCATTGATTTTCATCTGAAATAATTTAATGTCAGTGCCTTATTTTTAACAAACACAGCTTTTGTAACGTTATTAGTTACGTGTTAGGAAATACTTTATACATAATTGATCTTATTTTTATGATCTAAACATCTTAACACAAAAACTATATTTAAGATATATTAATTTCATTTAATTTAAAAGTAAAACTATTTTTCGGCTATATGCATTGTTCCTTTTGCCTTTTGGCACATACGAAAGTAAAACTCACAAATGCAATTCACGCCTTACCTTTAATCAAACGTCGCCAATCGCTTGTACTCACCTTTAGAAGTCATTGCTTCCGTAATAACTTGTCGTAAGGATGTAATGGCAATGCTTCGGCATTCACTCATATGAATGTCTCGTTGAAATTTGAAGTTCAAGGACAAATTTTTAGTATATAATGATGTGACAGAAAATAATTCGTCAATGTATTCGTACAACAAACAAACAACCATGTTCTACAAACTGGTAAGAATTTCTATTAAATATAATATTTTTTCACTAGTCGTTTTTATGTCACGAAATTTTGTTATCTTATATATATGTAGATTTTTTGTATCTCTATTTTTTAGCCCTATATATGATGTTTAGGCTGAATTTTTCAACCGACTTCAAAAAAAGAGAAGAATCTTAATTTGTAGCCTTAGTTTTTTAATGTTTGTTATATCATAACTACGTTGTTTCTTAACCGATTTTTTAAAACCTTTTTTTAAAGGAAATGTTTTCAAATTTATTTTATAGAAATTTTATCGAAATCGGTTCAGTAACTTGGTTTTAAAATCAAAACACAAAAAGTGTGACGTGTAATTTTTTGTCTGTGTGTGCGAAATTGCTTTTAAAGACGGTTTTTCTTCTCTTCTTATTCAAGCTCTTCCTCAACTCTCACCCAACTCACGCTCACCCAAGTTGACGCCCGTGTGTGCTATATTTGGGTTCATAACCTTAGTTATTGTTTAGTGTACGTATGTTAGCACAAGCTATTATTATTGCACTTTATTACATATATTGCCAGAGCACTCTATCTTAGATAAAAGGAGAGAGCGTCCTGGCAATAGTATACTAACTAAATTATAGTTTATTCGTAGACATAATACAGTCTATATATACACATATATATTGTTATATGTAACCCTTTTCACGATACGTAATAACAAATAACGTTGATAAATACAAACTTCATGGATAGAGACTTCTCTTGTTTACTTACTTCTTGTGGTTCCTATTTGCTAGGATATCCGCCGTAATAACACATTCTGTGAAAAGTTAAACCGGATACCATTATGGTTCGAAAGACAGGCCTTAAAAGGTGAGCTGGAAGGACGAGCACACTGCGTAGGTTTAGTAATAGAGTTCTGTTGACTCACTTTCTGCGCGCATAGTAAAAATTGTCTTCGACTGATAATTAGATAACTTTAGGCGAGAATAACACTTGTAAGTTTTACTTATAGACTTTTATATTTTTTTTATAAATCGTTTCTTAACGCTTTACATCTGATAGAATTTACTTTTAGAGACATTTTTATTGACACTCACAACTTTCGTAAGGTTAGCTAGGTAGCTGTTATTAAGTTACAGAGATGTTTTGCATCATTTGGGACACAACAACGTACAAGTGGATGTATATATATATATATATATATATATATATATATATATATATATATATATATATATATATATATATATATATATATATATATATATATATATATATATATATATATATATATATATATATATATATATGTGTATAAATGTTTTAATTGTACGTGCATATAATAACGGGAGAACGGGTCTTCTCATTCACGATTAATTCAATCGTTGTAAATAATATAATATACGGATATATACAATTTTATAAAATATCGAATATTCAATTAAAGCTGGTCACACTTTTAACTAAAATGCAAGATTTTAACAAAGATTACAGGTTCAATTGAAGTTGAAGAATATTTCTACATTTATGAGTAAAAAATGTTATAATTAATAATATTTCTTTTACAGTTCGCCCTGTTCGCCGTTTTGGCTGTGGCTTTCGCCGCTCCTAACCCCGCACCCCAGTTGGTAGCTTACTCATCCGACTACGTGTACCCATCATCTGTTGGCGTGCCGTCTTACGTGTCTGCGTACAACGCATTCGCACCTCATCCTCTTAGTTACTCTTCGTACCCGTACCCGGCTAATGCCGTCTTTGTTAAATAAAGTACTTCTACAAGATGATTCCATGTAATATTTGACCATTGCTTGACACGTTTTTATGATGAAATAAATATTCATTTTTTAAAAATAGTGGTTTTAATTAAAAAAAAAATGTATTTATTTATCCATATCGAAGGCTAATTACGTCGAGCTACCGCTACCGCAACGCGATGCATTTTTATAGTTGATTTATAATTTTTGTACTAAAACAAAACGAAATCAGAAGGGTTATTACGATGAGCACTGCACTATTGCAGTTTGCTGCACTGATGACAGTTGAATTGTCAAAATACTTACAGGCATAATTGACCTGCTGTTTTGCTTTAGAATTATACTTTTGGTTATTGTATATGAACTAATTTATTAGTTTACGTGACTTTAAACACTAATTATTTATTTTTAAAATCAAATTAATAAAAAATTAAGGCTAAGAATATCAACCCAATATGCACCTGTCCTTTCTAAATCTTAGGCCGATTGGGAAGCTTTTGTGTGGTTTTAATGTTTGCCTTGACACAGCCTAACTAAATTCAATATCTGTCACTGTACAATATGATACGATGCATCCAATTTGCCAGCTATTGTTGCACATAGTAAGCCTACGATATACGAATCCATAATGAAATAGTCAGCATGAAAAATGCAATACAAATATTCTTTATTGTAAGTATATCAAAAACAAAAAATCAAGAACATTAATACATTTAAAAAACTAAACATACAGAAAGTGTTATGCATAAAAACTTTCAAAAATTAATAATCCGATTTGAAAAACAGAAACCAGTTAACTAATTGGATGCTGATAAGCAATAATGTGTCAACCCACAAAAAGTCAAATTTTAAGATATTGGTGTATTTTGATACTACGTCACCTATTTAACATTATCCAAAGAAATTTCAAGTCATCTAAACCAAATAAGTATGGAAAAAAGTTTCTTAACTCAATGTTTCGAATTTCAGGTGCATTCCATATTTTGCAAGTTATAAAATAATCTCAAATATTTAAAAACTTATTATTATATAACACATTAAATAAATCTATCTGCTGTTGATTCAATACACATTTTATCAAAATAGAAAAGAAAAGACGAATATATACGTCTTCAAACTATTGTAATTTATTAAGAATAGGTTTGACATCTTAAGACGCCATTTTCTCAAAACGAAGTCCGTGTGGCTTGACATAGTATTGCTTATCAGCGCCCAATTGTTATTTGCTTTTTAGTTTACTTGTTTCGTATTTATTTTACACTTTTATTATATAGTAAGCGACATTTTATGATTTACCTAAGTTACAGTAGCCTAGTGTCAACTGCTTGTCACCATTTACAAAGTATTACTTTTCCCGACCCAGGGCTGTTATTTGTTTATTGAGCCGTTGCCTGCTGTTTTACCGTCAGCTCCATTTTGCCATTTCCATTGTAATGAGCATAAATCACTTAGCAATTATATTCAAGTCATAAAATTGCAACCCGTGAAATATTTGTTATAGAGTAGTTCCGATGGTCGTCCGTGGTCTTCATCATCAGTACCTTTTCACTTAGAGCTGCTTTCAGAAAAAAAATACTTCAGTTACTATAAAAAATGCATAAGGTATGCCTATAATATTTGAGAAGTTCAATCAATTTCCAGCTACAGACTCAGACTTGATGATAATGAGACCAACTTGGAAGTATATACCCTTACAAACACCGGCGGCGAAACCGGAGAACGAATATAAAGTACATACAATCGAATGCAACCTCCTTCTTTTTTAAGAGTCGGTTAAAAATAGTAAATATCCAAAATGTAATTATAATATTTTATAATCTCTTAGGTAAGAATTACATCACGTTCTCACATCTTAAATAACGTTACGGACTCACGTTATCATCAGAGCAGAAAACAAAAGGGTCGCGAAGCAGGCTTTTAATTACTTTACTTATAAGAAACATGTCTCACATAAAGATTCCTTTCTAATTTACTTGTATACATTTAGCTTTAGTTATTAAGAAATATTGTAATTTAGTGAGATACAAATGCCTATCAGACTGGAAAATGTGATATTCATTTCTAAGAAAGTAATTTATGATTAACGAACGTGTCATATTTTAAAGTTCTTGAAAATTTATATTCAAAGATACATTTTGTTTATATAAGTTAGAAAACTTAATTCAATAGATGTTACTTAATTTAGGACAATGCGTAAAATATCTGTGTGAAAAAAGGTTTAGACACTAAAATATTTCAATTATATTTTTGTTATTTTTTAATGTATATTTTTTAAAAAAGGAATGTTGTTTAATTTTTTTAAGTCATAATATGAAACGTTGATTTGAAGTATAAAAAGAGAGTACCAAATTAAAAAACAAAAGAGAACTGTATTGCCTGCAGGCTAAGCCATAGGTAGAAACTTACATACAATAAATATTAACAATAATTGGACTCTGATAAACAATAATGTGTTAACCCACAAAATACCTAATTCGGAGATATTGATGTATTCTGATAATGCATCACGTAATATTATTTAAAAAATTATTGGAGTCATTTAAATTAATAAGTACGGAAAAAGATTTATTCACTTAATATTTCGAATATTAAAAGTCTATTCCACATGTTGCAATATACAATAATCTCATAAATTTGTAACTTATTATTATTAAATAAAACTTCTTATACTAATCTGCTTATTATTAATTATACCGTTAATCAAAATAGAGAAGAAAAGATGGATGTATACAGGCTGTCCCGAAAGTCAACGATTAAATTGAAATGGGACATAGGCCAGGTCATAATTAGTCTGTAGACAGTATATCGTTTTTGTAAAAGTCCCTTGGTTTCTGAGATAGGAGCCATTATGTGAAAAGTACGATAAATGACTTCTTTAGTCGGTTTCTTGACTGCCATGGCTACAAATTTAAACCTTTCTCAATCGTTGTTACTGTTTCTTAAAGCGAAATAATGTATTTATCAAATAAATAAAATTTCAAGGCTCTAAGTCTATCATGTGCGAAAAAAAGCCACTTGAATTTTAATTTAAAGGTTTTTGTCTTTTGCATCACTATACTTTGAGAACTCACACTCAGAAAAGATACTTCTTCAAACAACTTTATTTAGAATAGGTTTAACATCTTTAGACGCAATTTCTCAAAATAAAGTCCAGTGTGGCTTGATACAATATTGTTTTTCAGTGTCCAATAATTATGTCACATACTAAATTGCATACAAAATTAGAAATCACGGACGTCATTAATAATACGAGAACACGAGTCACGTGATAAAAGAAAAAGTTGCCAAGCAAAAAATAAAAACAAAATGTTTTAAAGTAGGGTGAAACAATAGAACAGCGCATAACACAAAGTGGGAGGAGGATGTCTTAAAGGTCGAAGGCAACTGCACGTGTTTGCAGAAAAATACGACAGTATCCTCGGCGACGTAGTAATTGTCGACGTCATACATTTCTTTTGTCACGTTAATTATATTTATATGACGTTCGAAACAAAAAAAGAATAAACATTTGAACCGTTACTGGAAATATACGCAACGGGATTGTTTAATAATAACATTAGGTATGATATAATACAGTCAAACTTATAGTATTAATGTCAAAAAATACAGGATCGTTTAGAGGTTCTGGGCAGCAAAGAAGTAGACCCGTAATTCTTTACATAATATTATGTTTGCACAGGGATTATAAATAAAAATGTTAAAAAAAAAAAAAAGTTGACTCTTTGAAACTTGTTTTGTCTTTTCTTAAAAATCTCTATATCTTTATACTGAGCGAAATTCGGAATGAAAATAACTTACATATCAAGTAAAACCGCAAGCTGTGACTAGCGACATATGTATTTTTGTCATTAAGAATAGAATCGAATCATTTAAAAATTCTTCGAAGTAATACTTGTGTAGGGATCAGAATTTTATTAAACGTAATATTTGATCGAACCTCTTATGTTTATATTAGGAAATGTTAATGAAACGGCGCATCTTCAGAGTTCAAAGACCTTCCTTGAAAGTTATTTACGTTGTCATCCTTTACCCAAACAGGAAACGCTTATGTCACCGTCATGGTTTTCAGTAATGTGTTTTCGAATTATTAAGATATTCTCAAATAATAGACTTCAAAAAACTTTGAGTTGCAGTATATAAACTTTTAAAGTTTGTTTGCTTGAAGCATTAATCCTAGGAGCTAGGAGTCGGATTAGGTATAATCTTATATAGCTTATACATTTAGGAAGATTATAGGCCTTTTAAAATATAACTATATATAACTAATATAGTATAACTACTATCAAAAACTAACTAAAACTCGAAATAACAAAACCATAGAGTTGTCTTAGATTTTCGCGATTATTATTCATTGAAATAAAACAATTTTAAACGACTACTAACTAATTTAGACAGTCTACCCGTGACCACAAACGCTACAAAGTGCTCGAAACGTCGGGATGATAAAAATAATTATACGCGATTTAAATCCGTTTAAAATAGTTTTATTTCAAAACCATAGAGCATATCGGAATCTAAGAAAGTAAGCTTTTACACAAAACTCTTTTTTATCCGTTATAAAAAATCGAATGAAGAGTTCGAGTTCGTGTGTTATTGTATCGAAACTCTACATATTAACTCCTTAACTATAAAAACGCTACCTAACCTACCTACCTAACAAAAGCAAAATACATGTGATAAAAGCGTTATAGTCGCTATTTTGAAACAAAACCATTTTATTTTTTGCAAAAGTTTGAATAGAATGCAGAATATGGAATAGGTTTTTTGTCAAACTAATTACCCACGAACCACAAATATTCAATAGCGTTAAAAATAATTCTTTATCCATATGCGTCTCATGTTCTTGTGAACGTTTCAAATAAAACAAAGAAGACCTACTTGAAGATGTACTGCTCGTAGTGGACATGTTTTTCTGTAGTCCTAATTTACATTATGTCCCAGTGGTTCTTTGTGTTTTCCGCTAAGAGCTCAAGGTCACTCAATTGTATAAATATTGAAGAAATCATAAAATTGAATCAGTTCGATTGCTCAATCTAAGAGTGATAGCTTGACTTTCAAACAAAAATTAGTTTTGTTTAATAAAATGTTTGCTAAGTTGGTGAGTGTTTTAATATAAAACTCATACACTTAAAATATAATAAATCTATTTAACTAGTCATGGCATAAATTACATATACTTTTACGTGTTTTAATCTAAGGACCAGTTCGTCCGATTTGAAAAATTGTTTTTCTTTAGGTAGTATGTTTCTTGAGGACGACTATATAATATCACACTTACAAGAGATATATGCTATTTTATCACTTAATATATACTATCTATACTAATATTACGAAGAGGTAAATTTTGTTTGTAACTTTGTATATCCCCTACATAATATATGAAACTACTGATTAGATTTGACAAATTCTTTTGCGTTTGAAAGCTCGTTTATTAAGGAAGCTTATAGGCTACATTAAAACACGATATTACTCACAAGAGCGAAACAGTAATTATAAACGAAACCTCAAGGGGAGTTTTGTGGAATTAAATTATATCTGTGCTTAAAGATAATATTCTGATTTTTAAAGATATTTTGTATCAAAAAATACACGTGATTTTGGATAGAGTTTTAGGGTGGTTAGTTTAAAACCTCACCACGTATTGGTATTTAAAAAGTTGCTAAAAACGCCAAGTGATAAATAAATGACATATGTATTAAAATACATCCTTTTTTAGGGTGTAACCTTAAGAATACACTCAAATAGACAGAGCAAGGTTACAAGTGTTAATAATGTTATTTAGGTATACTATTTCTCATTAGTGATTCCAGGTCGTAAAATATTTTTATAAATGAATTATTAACATGGGTGTAAAGTAATAAATGACTGAGATTCGTTGTCTGTAACAAAGACCGACTCAGCATTCGCGTAGTGATTATAGAACGACTTAGATTAAAGATGTAGTGCTAAGATGTAATAAATTTATATTGATATAATCATTAATTAAAACGATAACGATATATTACATTATAATCACTAACGTCGACGAAATTATTTATCTGAACTAATATTATAATTAGGTAAATTTTAAGCATGTTTGTTTATTTGGGGTAATTTCTGTAACAATTGGGCCGATAAACTAATAACAATAACGGTGGGCTATCGCTATCACAAAACGCTACGTTCTGTCATTTGATTTCCGATATTTGTTTTATAACGAAAATAATTATTTGTCCACATTGCCTGCATGCCCTGTGGTAGCGGTAAATGTGGACAATTAATTCTTTTCGTTATAAAACGTAGCGATATGTATAGCGATAGCTCCGCGTAATTAGCTTGTTTGATCGAAAATATAGATGTAGTCTATTTTTCTTAACTTGTCTCATTTGGTAATAATACTCAGAACGAAAATCACGAACATTCAAAAATTATTTTTCAATATCATTCTTTATTATAATAAAATAATTTAGGTCAATAATTTTATCGAAGATTATATATCTGCTAAATAAGACAAGTAAGAGTAGAAATGTTTTTAAAAAGATACGAATAGTTACAGTTCCATCTTAATATATTTACAGCAATATTTTGTATCCACCAAAATATTAATACTTTTGAAGGAACAGTGACAAACATTGCATACACACGCGAAGTAAAGATAAGCTATGAATTCCTAGTTTTAGACTACGCAAAGTTAAAATATCCTTTATGGGGCAAAGTATACGCTTCTATAATAAAATCCCGGAAACAATATTAAATTTGTCACTTCACACATTTAAAGTTTATATAAAAAAATCATTAATAGAAAAAGCAAAAAAAGCATTAGGTATATGATGACATTAATGATAAAACCGCGTGGAATAATAGGGCGTTGATATTTTCGCAGGATAACTGTAGCTAATTGTATCAAACAATATTGTACAAAGTAAACCGGTGGTAGCTTCACGTGGAACTGACATCACAAATTTGTAAATTGACGATTCAAAAGAGCTTGTAAAGGCCTATTTGAACAAAGTATATTTTGAGTTTGAGTAAAGAAAAATAGATAATACACTATTTTGGACGAGCATAGGCTATATTAAATGTTTGGTCCATATAAGTTGTGGATAGAATACAGTTTGTAAATAACAAATAATAAATTTTACAACACGCACTATATACAAACGTATTAATCACATAATTGTGGTAAATTCATCAATTTCATTTTATGTTTCTGTGTTGACGATTCAAAAGTTATTGTAAAAGCCTACTTGAATAAATTATACTTTGATTTTGATTTCCATAATGTTTCAGGTCGTCCTTTTCGCTGTTTTTGCCATGGCTATGGCTCTGCCTCAGTTATACCCCAGCTATGGCTACAACAGTTATCCGGGTAGTTATCCGGGATATGCCGGATATTCCGGTTATTCAAACCCGGTAGCTTACTCTGGATATGGAGGATACTCAGGCTACCCTTACAACTATGGTTACGGATATTATTGAAAGTGAAGATTAATATAAATATGTGTTCTTACGTTGCCTTTTATGTAAAATACTGCGAAAATTAATATTGTTTTTTTATTTGAATTTTGTTTTTGTTTCATTTGAATTAAATGAATAAGGTATTTATTTTTTTTAATTTCCCTTCCTTTATTTGCGTATATAAATTAAGTACGTATCTATATATAATAGAAAAACGTGTTTGAACGTGAACAGTTTGTAGTTCTCAGAACAAAAAAATATGAACTAGTGTTTGCTTGGCATAGCTCGCGTTTATAAAATTTTGTTGTACCGGAACACCGCCTGAAATTTATTTTTCAATCTGACCGGTATGACATGCGCGCCACCTATTTATTATATATTATGAATAATTCCATATATCATAGGATCAGTATCAAAAAGGACTGAAATCAAAATTCACATTTCTGTTCACAAAACGCAAAAAAACTTTGACACTTTTATTCGACCTCGTATTGAAAATTTAATGTCACAAAATGTTGATATAATAGTTATTTATTTATTCAAAATCGTAGATTATGAACCACATAATTTTATAAAAATAAATTTTAATTACTAGCTTAGCTAATATAATTTACACACTTTTTGAATTCTGTCACTTTAATACTAAGCTTGCTGTATGTTGTCTATTTTTATTTTGGTTCTAGTTACATGTCATATACAATTAATTGTAATAAGTTAAATGTTAACTGTTAGATTACAAAAGGTATAAATAAACATTTAAAAAATCTCACGAGTGTAAATTATAAGTTGACAAAGTTTTATCATAATCGGATGAATGATACGTCAGCGCATAAAAATCGAAAAAATAAACATTAAGCTTTCTATATGAATTAAAACCACGTTATGTTCAAGTCAAGTCTTTAATACTTCAACCATTTATCATTTATATTTAAAGTCTAATATACCAGTGATTCGTTACTTAATGTTACCGACAAAGTCAAGCATGATCATTAGTAATTAGCTTTCACAAGAATAATCCGTGTAACTTAACCGACACAATATTATTATTAATTTAAAGTATTCACTATAAGTCTAATTTTATTTATTTTCCATCAAATTCTCCAATCCAAATCAAATTACGTCTCCGCCTACTTTTTTTTCCATTCGCGCCAAAAAGTCACGTCACAGATTATTAAATCAATATATAGTTTATATTTGTTAATAAAATAATAAAAAAATATTACTATATAACTATTCAAATAAAACATAAAACAATCGAAATATTAAAAAATATATGAATAATAACAACGTAAAATATTAAAATTAATTGAAACATAACATATATTGGATAAAGGATAGTTTATTCAAGAATTTTATAGATAATATAATATATACTTTACAGTAGCTGTAAAGACTCCAGGAATGAATATTAATATGACGTTAAATTCATACTCTACGTCTTTATTTTCCTACTGTCATGACATCAACAGTCCGACGCTAGACAACTCTCCGAGTGACGTGTACATCATTTTCACTCATTATCATCCATTAACACTATTAGCGCGAGTAAAACTGTAAGGCGGAGTTAATAAAAAACTTTATTTAAATGCATGTCTGATTTAAATGAAATAAAGGCGAAAATTACAATAAAACTAAACCAAAAAGCACACGCTTTACACTTAAGGAGCCCCCTTGATCTCATGATCCTATGTCCTGGGGTCGGAAACACACCCAAAACAAACTCAAACCACAACAAACATCCATATGTTCTATAAAGATGTTTGCCATGAGCGGGGATCGAAGCCGCGACCGTTATTGCTTTAGTCAGAAACAACAAAATGTTTAAAGTATTTTTCCAATAAATAGATTTGCATAAAGCTCGTATTTTGATATCTTATTGGTTAAATGTATCGTCATCTAAAAATCATATTCAAATGACGAAGTAATGAATGCTCAAATCCTATTCGAATATCAAAAATAATTCGTATCCTTAAGATTGAAGTTAAAATCTATATAGTTTTGTGTACCTCATACAAATTAACTTACTCGTATATTGATTAAAATACAGTCAAGAAAGTTTCGGATCACACCTAATTTAGAGTTGTGTGTAGTGTTCTTACTATAAACAATACATTTTTGAATATGTAAATTAAGTTAAATATAATAAACTTTAATAATATTGCCAAATTAAAAAAACACGACAATATACTTATTAAGATAATTTGAATGAACTTCTACACGATACTTCAGTAAGTTGGTGAGGAGTTGTATATCCTGCTGATTCCAGGAGATGTTGAAGCATCAAAGTTACACAACTATGTTATTTTAATATCATCCTCTCAAAGCTAAAAAAAATGCATCAAAATCAGTCCATTCGTTAAGGAGCTACACACAGACATACACATACTTAGTTAAATACGTCAAACTCATAACATCCCTCTTTTTGGATCTAGGGTTAAACATAGCTAAAGAAGTCAGACAATTTAGTGTCTACTCCTCTCCCATTAAGGCGAACGTTAAAAGCTTAAAGTTGTTCCAATGTGGGTTGGCGGATATATGTCAACGTTTCTCTCGAAACATAAAAAAACACAAACACACAATAGAACACAAACGAACACGTGTGAATTTAAGTGCTTTAGTACTTGAAAATTTTATTTATGGTTTAAGCCCGTTAGCATCGGTTGAGATCGACATATTAAAACCACTAGACCATATCTGCTTAATGACGTCTTATAACAAATTATGAAACTGGCCGATGGTGAAGTAGGGTAGATATGGGATCCATAGTGCGCGGGTTCGACTCGCTTTTTGCCGGTTTTTATTGGTATATCGGTAATTTATTGTAAGTTCTGAGGAAAATTTGCTCTTGTAGAATTGTATTCTGTATCAAATGTTTTGACAAACTTTTTAGGCTTTATAGCTAAGAATATAATTGGCATTCAAATTCAAGAGAAACAATTGTTTGTCTTTTATGAAATTTGCTTTTAATGGTTACAGTTGTTTATCCTATAATACTTAAGCTTCTTGTAATAACGAAAACATGTATTTGTATAGGTTCTTAAAATAGTATGCCGTTTGTTTCTTGTTCCACAATGATTTATATTAGATTTATTACAAATGTTTCAATATCGTAGGTACATTAAATGGTCTAAATATATTAATCACTCGCGGTTTTTCTCGTAAAGGTTTCCTACACACATAAACATGATGCGACATCGTCGTTGCACGTTAATAGGTCATGTATCGATGCGACATACGTTTTAAGATTATATGATTTTTCATTTAAAATCAAACAAAAAATACTTGACATAAGTATCACTGTCTCTAAATAACACATAGTTGATTATATCCTTCACATCTCTTGCTATATTCTAATTATCGAGGACCTTTAACATTAGTCAAGAAAGTTGACTTATTACAGCAATCGTAGAATTTGTATTGAAATTAATTAAGTAGTACCTAACAAGAATCCTCAAGCACTCGAGAAAATAAATTACCTATAAGTTACTACTTCGTTCGTGTAGTTAAAGGTTATGTTTTGTTTTAATCCGATAAGGATTCGTCATTTGTTAGTGCGTGCTCTTTATGATTAACTGGTTATTGCACGCGGCTTAACTTGCAATTATTTAAATTAGTGGTCGTCTAACAGTTCAGAATTCGACCGCAGTTCATGTAATTTTCAATCGATTTCAAGATTAATCACAGATTATCTATTTGAGGTTCAGTGATTCCGGATAGCGATTACAAACTGTATTTCAATCAAGATAGATTTCCGTCGAGCCTGAGATCCGATTTTGCTATGTTTGGCAGTTTGGAAGCTACAACAATGTTATTTCTCATAATTTGTATCAGTCATCGGTTAAATTTTTGTTATATATTTCACCCGTCTCGAGTTTTATTTTTGCGACAAAAAGTATTAATATTATCTTTTCCAAGGCCCAATCGATATCATTTTTCTTTAACATATTTTATCAAAAAAAAAATCTATCAAAAAAAAGTTTGTGCCAAGAAGTCAATTGACGAACTAGTCAAATTAATTAGTGAATAAAAACATACATGGACGCTGATAAGCTGTACTCGTACTATGTTAAGACACAAGGATTCCATTTCGGGAAATGCGTCTAAAGATGTCAAACATATTCTTCATAAATTCAAGAGTCAAGCATTATCCAAATAATTCTATATCTCCAAATTTAAGTTTTTTTGTGTTGACACACTTTTGCTTATCAGCGTCCATATAAAAGTAAAGTAAAATAAATAAGTTGTGATTGACATATTGAATATGTGAAAATAAAATATTGATTAGGACTTTGTGTTTTATGACGACACAAAAGTCATTTTCGCAGCGCCGAAACCGTGCGACGATTATAATTTAGGCTTTGATTTTATAAGTGCATAGCGGCACGTGTTGGCTGTATCCTGTAGGTAATTGCTTTCCGTTTTAGCATTAATATTAAGAGTAAGAGAGAGTATAAACAAATAAAGCTAAGAAAATTTACATTATATACTAGTTAACTACTAATAAATATGTATATAAACAAAATTTTGTTTAGACATTTTTAATATCTTCTATATTAATAATAGTTTATTTTTTTATTTAAATAATAGGTATCAAGATACGCGGAAGATCAGACCGAGATACACTTTGACTAGATATTTATTGTATTTTACAATGTATAAAGTATAATATAAATGTATTAATAAAAGCTTTTAAAGTATATCAGTTAATATAGAAAGGTAATTAGTTTAGAAAATAGACATTTTTCCAATATGAAACCTTTACATTTTACTACGAGTATATAACCTTCAAAGTATCTATGTCATAAGTACATTTTCTAATTATTCTTTACGTATTCATAATCACTGAATAGGAGTTATTATAGAAATAATGTATGTATGTTAATAGGAGCGAGTTTGCAATACGACAATGTAATAATTATGTCAAAGCATTGGCGATGATAATACCTAGGTACTTTGTTTTATATGTATACTATAAAATGTATATGATATTGTTATATTAAGATGATCCAGTAATGGAAAATCAAAAATAGAGTATGTGCAGGACCGTAGTGTTTAACGTCTCAGGCGATTGTAGCTAATAACCGCAAAATTGCTCAGAGAATGTGCATTTACATATAAACCGCTCAGAACTTTATTAACTTTATAAAATTATTTAAATAAAAATGTACCGACTTCAAAAACGAATTTAATAGGTACAAATAAATTAAAATGCAATAAATAAAAATTTTCTACAACATTATGAAGTCGGTACCAAGTAAAACATTCGAAGTCGGTGCCAAGTAAAATCTTTTACGTGTTATTTATAAAAATTGTGCTATTTACATTTGTTTGGATTTTCACCGATTACTCTGTCGATTATGGACCGATTTTGAATTTTTTTTTAGCGGCCAAACTCAAAATTTACTTTACTCAAATAGGCTTTAATAAGCTCTTTCGAATCATTAATTTACAAATTTGTCATACCAGTTTGACGTGAAGCTACCACGGAAGCTTGAAATGTCGACTCTACTAAGAATAGGCGACGAGAATCTCAATAGTTTCTCTTAAAAAAAAACCTTTGTACAAAAGATGTCTCAAAATTCATAGTTTCAGTAAAAATAAAATAAAGTCTGAGATTACTTTATGAACTGTGCGATATGAAAAGTTTCTGCAAACGAAAAGTATTTTTAATGCCAATTTTTAGTAACCGCGAAAATACATGCAATGAAGTTAGAACACACTTACAAAAATATTTTTGGTTACGGATATAAAGAATGGGGATGGATAGGCGTAACGAAAGCATGTTGTTTATTGTTAAAATATCTACATCTACAAAATTGGATTACTTTCATTTCTAAAAATTTTTTGCTGGCCATTTTAATTTCTCAAAAACTTGTAGTTTATATGTATCTATTTTCAAACTGTTTACATCTTAATCTTTCCGATTTTTATTATTTACGCTAGAAGTTTTGGTCCCAATATCTACTAATTTTTTTTATCGAGAATTGTACATAAAGTGTATAGAAAAATACACATGTACATTTTCAGTTTTTTTTGTATTGTTGTATTTTAAAAAATAGGAGTTCCACAATTTTTCTCAAATTTTTAGATACGGACGTGTGTCATGATTTTTTATAAAAAAAATACTTGTTTACTTTCATAAAATCTATTTGTATTTTGTTTGTTTTTGTTTAGTTGTCTATTTTTATTATTCGGTAATTTGCGGAAATATATTATTTTTTATTCATTTTATTCTAAGAAAAAAGTAAAGTAATAGTTTCGGAATACAAAAGTAATTTTTTTAAACTTATCTCCTGGACTAAAAAAAAATATTAAATCTTTTTTTTAGTGGTGTTCCTTTTTTTATAGCTGTAATCAAAAATTATTTTTGTGACCTGTGCTAACTTAAGGGTCGTAAAAATACATCAGAATTAGCGAGTTTTCGCAGCGCAACCCTAAGATGCGAACAGATGTGTGTTAACTAACACGGATGTCAATTATTCACATAACTGATAGACACTTTGTAGTAAGTACATTGAATACATTATTACTTTGAAGATCAAGGACGGTTTTTATCAAGGCATAGCAAGACAAGTGATCGAGGCGTGGTCGGACTTATTGTATATAAATCAGAGCATTCGCTCAACCGATATCACTTGTGAAAACTCTTCCAAGCGACTCCATAACAATGTTCTTCAGACTGGTAAGTTACTATTACAACAGTATAAGAACTTTAATAAATCACGTGGTATATTTGAACAGCGTTTTAAGATACTGTTAATGTACCTTCAATGTTATTTTCTAACAATATATACATATATGTTATGTTCGCACTATTTAAAGTTTCACATTTGTAACCATTTTCAACTTTGTTAAGCTCGTCAATTGACTTGTCGACCCAAAGATATTCTCGCCTGCCATACATAGAAGTCCCTAGCTAGTTGCTAAGCAACGTCGTCCGCTGTGATCGGTATTCTGGGCGACAAATATCATGAACTTATATAACTCATATATAATGTCAATTATCATTGCTTACGTCATATTCTTATATTTCAGTCCTCCTTCATAGAAAATCTGAAATAACAACCTTTATAAAAAACCTAGAAAACAAAGCTTAAAAGACTTGAAAGTGAAACAATAAATTTCCTAAAACAATTAGTTTTTCTATTGTTGTTGACAATTTTATATAGTTAATTTTTGGTACGTTTCTAATATTTATTTATTTATTTATTTTAATGCTTTATTGTACAATACAAAAGTATTAATATGAGTATTTCTACCATTCTTTTATGATTTAGATGTTCAATTCCATTTGATATATACATTAATAGTGACAGTACTTTTTATTTATTTAACATTTTGCTTCATTTGTTACAGTTCGCTCTCTTTGCCTTGGTGGCGGTGGCGTTCGCCAACCCCAAGCCCGACCCTCAAGTCGTGGCCTACGGTGCTGCCTATCCTGGCTACCCCTACTATGCCGCAGCGTACGGCGCTGCCGCCCCTTACGCTGCCTTCCCCTACGCCTACAACGGATACTTCATACGCTAAGAACCACGAGAAAATTGAACGTTTTAAAAATTCTTTAAATAGAAAAAAAAAACTTTTATTTTAAGAAATTTTAAATACTCGTGGTAACTTTTAACGACTTCATGCTAGATAAATGATTTGGAAATGCCTAACGTTTAAATAAATTTCTTTTGCATACTTTTTTGTTTTATTTACAAATAGTTACTCACAACTCATAGTGTACTACAAAAATTGTTTGTATAGGTATTCTTAATTATTTTTCCTCTTTCTTTCGGTAAATGATATAACATGTATCTAGGAGTTTTTTTTATAACTAAATCGTTTTACTTTCGCACGTCTACAATAGGTAATATTGAAATATACGATTATGTCCAGTGTACGTAACATATTTCCTTTTTCGGCGAAATATAGTATATTTCAACATGAGCTATATAAAAATATAGCACACTAAAATACTTGACGTCTGGTTGGCATTGTGGTCACTGCAACTAACTGTAGCGTTAATGGTCGCGGGTTTAGTTTTCGTTCATGGCAAAGATCTGTAATGGCCATATGGATGTTTGTCATAGTCTGTGTTTGTGTTTTTGTTGTACATGTTTTTGACCACAGGATCATGAGATCCTAATGAGGGCTGTAGTGCTTTATAAATAACGCAAAAAATAGACCAAAATATATTTACCTATTACATATTTATTAATATTAAAACTATATTTTCTTGCACTTATTTCAAATTTTAAACTTTTTTTTTATAAGTGGTTCGCGTCACTAGTTTTTAGTCAAAGGCGCGTGCATAATTTTTTAATATAAAGGATTTGTTTGGGAGTTTTCTATGTTGAAAATATAGTAATTTTTTCTTACTACTATATATACACATATCTTTAACAGTACAGCGATCCAAGATATAATAAAGTAATCCTAACAATACCATAGGGTATAGTTAGGATTACTTTATTATATCTTTAGCGTTTTAAGATTTAGTATGAAAATAATATAACATTGAAAAATTTTGAAATCCCCGACAACCTCTTCAATCACACCATTTCAATGAGAATCAACACGATACTTCTGCTGTAAGGTAGTGAGGAACTGTGTAACCAGCTGATGCTGCAGCATCAAGTCAAGGTTACGAAACTATTTTATTTTAAAATCATTCACCGTATAGTAAATTTCAAGTCAATTAGACCAATAGAAGGAGGTCAGACACTTTCAACAACAAGAAAAGAGCTGATAATCTTGAAACGCAAAAACAGATTTTCAAAAATTATAGCTAAGATTCATCCCAATTACATAAGCTTTTAATAAAAAAAATGCGCCTCATAATTACTCCATTCATTAGGAAGCTACGATGTCACAGTCAGACACACAGATTACACAGATAAACATATTAAAAACCTATGCCAAACTAACATGATTCATAGATTCGCTACAGCTCCGGCCGCGACTAAGTCGTCTCTCACAGCCACCCGGATCCGGGACCAAGTAGGTATTACAGATAAAACATTTTTTGTTGCAATTTTTTATTAAATTATATAACAATTTAGTAAAATAAATTAATGTACATACATTAAAAAAAAATATTATAAATATTTTAACGTAGTATGTAAACAAACAATTTTTAAATAAGAAAAAATAATAGGCTTGTTGAAACTATTACAAATATTTCCTTTTACAAACTATAATAAATTCTGTAATAATAGTAGCAAAAGCAAAAATGTCTAGTCATTGCAATAAATTCTTTAATCGATTTGCAAATTACTTCCGATAGTACCAGTCGGCTGCATAAGCGTAAGGCAGACTATAAGGTAGAGACAATGCTGAGTTGACTACGGGAACATAGTCCTGGTAGCTGTAAGTCGAACCATATGCATATCTATAATCAGAAATTACTTGAGATATTGGGGCAACTGGAGCTAGTGGGGCTATGGGTGCTACGGGAGCAACTGGGGATACTGGGGTCATTGGTGCTACAGGGCTGACCTGAGCTACAGATCCTACAGACGAATATGGCGTTACAGGGTAGGAGGCAACCTGAGATACTGGGGCTAGTGGGGCTATTACGGGTGCAGCTGCTGGTGCGACGAGAGCAGCTGAAGTATAAGGTGAAGATAACAGGCCTCCACTTAGTATGACTGCGGGATCGGCTGATATCATGGCAAATAAAGCCGACACGGTTATCTGTAAACAATTTTTCTTTATAATTTGTATCATAACTATATGTTATTTCGTACGAAATTACAATCTTATTAAAAACAAGCATTCCGTCCACTCGACTCCACGTGGAATTCGGTTATATCATCTTCCCGTTTATGTCGCATTTCCACATGGACAGTGCATTTTTTCGGAATTAAAATTACCCTTTCAAGGAATGTACATCTCCGTAAAATTTCATCGTAATCGGTTTAGTAGTTTTTAATTTTTTTATTACATACATACTAAAATATCAATATTTTCTCTTATTAATATTAGTACAAAAAAAAACTGTAAAATATAACAATCATTGCTAACAAATCATAATTATATAGTTAAATCCACTTTGTTATAAAAAAAATGTTTCTTATAAATAGTTCCACATTGTCAATTACCATTCTTGTTTAGATTAGACACCTTACTACAAAACGACCCATTAGTTAAACTTTATTTTCACCATTAATAAATATAAAAAATATTTTTACATAAATTCTTACCGTTAATAAATACATGTTGTCGAAAGATGTGCTCTTGTTGTCCGACTATTTACATAACCGACTTGATCAATAACTGAATATTACTGAAATGTCCAACCGTATTTATTTGAATTCTCAAAATGGAAACAAAGTGAATAGATCTATGAATGTGTGACAAAATCTTTGAAACTATTGCCAAGGCTCATTTGAATGGTTTTACCCAAAACAAAAGAATGTATAATTCTTTTAAATTAAATTTTTCTTATATGACCTTACCGTGATGTCACATCCTTGAAATACAAAAGAAAACGGATTCCTGTGTTATGCGACAATGCCCCGGAACTCTAAATATACTCGGGTTTCTACCATAATATGCAATGGCATTATATTTAAAAAAATACATTTTGGATATAGAACCCGTTAATTCAGACTACTACAAATAATTTCTTAGCACATACTCCCAAGGTGAGTAGGGACGATGGCCGAATATGAAGTTTTGATTGAGGTAGCTTTGGCAGATATCAGGCAGCAAAGGTGTGTGATACCTCAGTTTACTTTCATCTAATTATAAAGCGTGATTTTTTTTATATTTCCTTCAAAATAATGTTGGAATCATGTGATAAGTTTGCCAGACGCCCATTCGGGTAGTAGCCCCCGCCAGATTCCCCTAAGCTTTAATTATATAAATATTCCAGTTATATTTTAAAAAATAAACGAAAGTCAGTAAAAAATAGTTAAATAAAAATAGCCTTTATTTTTATTAAACTTTTTTTAAACTTTTATACTCGTATACAAGATTTATTATTCATTATGATAAAATGTCATCTTTAATAATCTACCTACCAATCTTGGTACTATACGCTGAGAAACTCTCAGCGTTTATAAAAAAAAGTAACATTAGTTATTTTCATACATAGCGTATGATTAAATGTTACTTTAAAACCGTATTACACTATAGACATATGGTGATACAGATGTTATTAATATACCAGAGAGTGAATGCATGTTATCACAGGTTTCAGGTTCAACGACTTTCGCATCAATGTCCGGATCTTTTGACGTGAAACTATTGAATCTAAAAGGGTTTAGGTTACCAAAAACCTAACTACCAGGGTCGGAATTGGGGTAGGGTGGATATACGGAAAATAAACCAAGCTTCGACGGGTCAATAACTTTTCCGTTTTTTGTCCAGTCGATTTTTGCATTTTTTAACGCATAATACTTGTTCAATATACTTATTTAAATATAAACACACATCGATTTAATGTATATTTTTTATGAAATATAGTAAGGTGCGTTTCAATAAACATTCCAATAAATATTTCCAATTAATATTAATAGAGCACCATAAATGTGCAATTATTATGAATTCCTTGCGTCACTAGCAGTTTATACATTGTTGTATTAATGTATGATAATTGTCATTTACCTCCAAAGATAGACCGTTTGGAAGTAGTAAGCGTATAATACAAGTATGCTTTGATATAAAGGACGACCGCATTTCATAACTTGTTAATTAAAACATTTTCTAAGCAAATTTCCTTTGCACTTGTCTGTTATTGCATAATTTTTGCGATGAATTATGTATTTGTACCTATTTAAAGTCAGAAACCGGTATTCATAATGATTTAAAATATCCCTTCTTGCTGTGTAGACACGTGTAAGAAACTACAACATTGTAACATATTGAAACTATATGGAACAAACGACTTTGTCTGACTATAAGCTTTTTATGTTAAACACTATTAATTTTATAGTAGGGATAAAATATACATTAACATTATTTAGAATAAAAACCTGGGTACAAAATTTTCTTCTTATAGGTTTTTTATAGAACAGATTGTTACGAGTTCGTAAAGATAAGATCGTTTTATAGTGCATCTTGAAACGTTTCTATGTAATTTTTAATCTATTTGTGGTTCTTTAATGCGCTTTGTAATAAACATTTAATAATTATGAAACTAGTATTAAAGCTTCCTACGGTTGGTTTTTAATTACTTTTTTTGTATATACAAATGGTTATTTTAAAAAAGCTTTAGTGCATACTTTGTAGTTTGTCTAGTAATATTGTAGCTGGATAAAATAAAAAAATACAATTAAAAAAAAATATTTTGTTAAGATAGTTGATTTATTGAACTGAGATATTTTAAATAAATAAGTCGGTTGCCGTTCGTAAACATATTTTTTTAACAATTTGTATCAGTCGTCGTTTTAGATTTTTTTATAGGTAGTACGAATAAGGTGAAGCGTAAGTGTAGGCGGAGTAGGCGTACGGAGAGTAAGCGCTGTACGCTGAGTACGCCACGGGAGCGGTGTAAGCTGCGGCGACGGGCGCAGTGTACGCCGCGGCGATGGGCGCGGTGTACACGAGAGGCTTAGCGCAGGCGAAAGCCAAGAGAGCGAGGAAGATCAACTGTAAAAAACATCATTTTATTAAAATTCATATTAAAATATCTACATTCATACATGAAAATAACACCCTTTCAAGGGATTAATTAAAATATCCATAATTGTAATCATTTTTGATTATACTTTAAAAATAGAGACTTTAAGTACACGGTATTAAGACGCATGATATATTTATAAAAATAAAGACAGGTTATTTAAAAATATATCATTATTTCTATAAATAATAATTTTTTTTCGCATTAATTAGGTTTAATATAGTTATTTTTAATTTCTCTTTCTTTTTATTTTTAATAGAATTATTTGTATCAATAGTATTAATTATAAAATATCCAATTCGATTTTAAAATATTTATTCGATAATAATATCGCACATTACTATACATTTATTGAAATCTCATATACAACCATTTGAATATACAATGATAAAAATTTGTTGAATAAGATTTTAAGAGATAGATAAGAAGTAATGAATAATTCATGCCTATGAGCTATGAGCCACTACTTTAACTAAAGTGTCATGCTTTAGCACTCGATAAAATGACGGACACAAAACTATTTTTATAACTAAAAGCCATTAACCAAAGAATTGAATTGAATAAAGCCGGAAGCTGTTATTATACAAAATAACATATAAGGTATAAATATCATATCCTGTCATTTTTAACATACAATTTGTATTGCGCGGCAAAAAGTTATTATAAATTGATATAATTTATAATAATTACTTCTATTATTTTTATTATAAAAGTAGAAGTAAAGTAACAGCCTGTAAATATCTCACTGCTGGGCAAAGGCCTCCTCTCCTATTACGGAGAAATTTTCATTATAAATAAAGTCATATAAGTATGATTTCTTTATACAATATACATATATTTAAAAAAAACAAAATGTATATGTCACACATGTAAGGGTGACAGAAACTATAAAAAAGTATATCTGAATTTTATTTTAACTATTTTATGAGTCTTCGTAATAAATATTTACGTAACGCTTTTTCTATTGATTTTAATCACTAAAATAAACAGGTAAGACCTCATTGATACAATTAACTGAAAATATTAAGGACAAAAATAATATTTTATACTACAGTACAGGGTGATATAACTTTAAAAAAACAAATTACAAGCCATTTACTTATACTTAACATAAAAATGTATTAATCGATGACAAATTAAATAATTAATTAAAAATAAAAGTACTTACAAACTTGAACATTTTGCTGGTTTTGATTGTCCGTTGAACACTGACTGTTGTGGTTTATCCCGCTAATATATAAGGGACAGTGATGACCCCAAGTTGGCATCGTTTCGGCGCCCGCGCACCTCACAAGGACATACGCCATCAGGACTAGCACGCGACATGAATTCACTTAAATTGCACATCAGATTATACAGGCTGTTATCACAATTATTTGACATATGTACAATATCTAATATGTTTTTATAGTCATATACATTCATTATACATATAACCTGTCCGGTTTCATTTACGCTTAATATACTTTTATACAAAATTTCAACCCCCATTTAATCCTTTGAGGGTCGAATTTTGCAAAATCCCATCTTGTGAGCACTTACGTCTAAAAAGAAACACCATACAAATTAAAAACAAACTTATAGTTTTTGAAATTTCGTTATGATATAAATATATATACCCCATTTCTACACTAAATGAGGTTTTCATGTAAAGATGAAAAGAACATGTTTATTTGGCCTACAAAGTTAACAAAAACAAAAGAAAAATCAAAAATTAAAAAAAATAAATAAATAAAAAATAAAATATTTATTGTTTAAATCAGTTTTTACAGCAATAGTTAGCAACAGGAATTTTGAAGTAGGTTAAACCTGTATCTCAAAATACCCGCTCCTCCTCCTGGATATACATATATCGAAACAATTGATATTCGAAAATTGAATTTAATTATTACAAATGATAAATACGTAACGTTAGTCGATAAGAGACTCATTGTGAGCACATGTCTCCTTTGTTAAGGAAACAAAACCAAACGGAAACGGAATACGAAATCGAATTCACAGTGTATTGGTAGATACGCCAGACATATAACAGAGTTTCAAAAAGTAAATATTATATTTGTATAATAATACAATTGACTTAAAATAAACAAAACCATTCACAGTTATAATTTTTTTGTACCTATTAGGCATTAGCTAGTTCAGCAGCTATTGATACAGATTGATTATTTCCTGAGATATTAATATAAACAACATATAAAATTCAATGTTTAAAATAAAAAATATTATGATTATGATCCATGATAGTGTTTAGAAGCAGTTGGAACGAAAACAAAATATTTTTTTTTATCACACCTGTATAAATAATACAATGAAATCGTAAGGATCTAATACTTGTAGAACATTCGTCGTAAACGTACTTGTCGCATTTAAATTATTTGAACATCCTTAATCAGTGGGGGACGGCAAAGGACACGTGAGTCAACCTTGAACTTGAATACCAAGGTCTTGAAAATGTTTGTCAGTGTGATATATGGACGCTGATAAGCAATACTGTGTCAAGCCACACGAACTTCATTTTGAGAAAATGGCGTCTAAAGATGGCAACCTACTATAATTAAATAATAAACTAATATAGAAAGAGATATAATCGTATAATTAAGAAAGTGCAAATTTGTATATGTTAAGTAAACCCCTGAGTCACTAACTTTATTCCAAAAATTTTGATATGCTTTGAAAGGATTATTCTGGATTCTCATAAACTATATTTAATGTATAAATGCAATTTTTTCCTTAAACAAAATCTAGATTAATTCAAAAGAATCCGCGGACAAAAATTTTTACCTAATATATTTGCATAAGTTAAAAATTAGTTTGATTATTACTACGCGCTAATTTCAGGAACTGTCAGTCGCATTTGAAAAATTGTTTCAGCTTTTGACCATTTACCATTTATCATCCACAGAATCGGAATTCGCGATTCAAAGGCTAACATTCTTGCCCGCATTCCAAGCGGACAAGATTTGTAGAGTAATTAATGAATTATAAATATTTAAGTTTCGCTGTTTCGTAAATATTATACTGAAATTCTAATTTTAATTATTGATAAGAGTATTGATGGACCTTTAATTTCAACTGAACGAACTTTTAATTTCTTAATTTTTAACCCTCGACTAAAAGAGGTATGATATGAGATTGGCGAGTGTGTGATTAATTTAAAATCAATCCATTCATTAGGGAGCTGCTCTAACAAACTCAAACTCAAACTCAAACTCAAAATATACTTTATTCAAATGGGCTTTAACAGCACTTCCGAATCGTCAAGTTACAAGTCATATTTTCATTTTTAATTTTTATAAAGCTACCACCGGTTCGGAATGTAGTCTCTACCGAGAAGAACCGTCAAGAAACTCGATAGTAACTCTTTTAAAATCATTTATACATAATGTATTTTTATTACATTTTAACTATGTTATCCGGATAGAAAATCAACGATTCAAATCAACGATCAAAGATTTTAATGTTTTAATAATATCAGAAGGACTAACGTATTCGAACGAAAAACGGACACTACATAGAGCGACGTTATTTTTTAATAATGTGGTAGCGTCTAATGTAGACGAGTTTAAATGGGATGTTACCTCGTTAGGTATTTTAGCAAAAAAAATTTCAAAAACATTTGCCACTTCTACTTCCGAAGTAATATTTACTTTATCTACCTGTAGTTTAATCCTTTCATTATTATTCTTTCGCTGTCCCGACATACTATTGCTAACATCCCATGTAGCCCTAATTTTATCGTCCGAACTTAAAATTTTGTTTTTAATATATTTAGATTTTGCGTACATGCAAACCGATTTAAAAATTTGGGAATAGTTTTTTACATATTCTTTAAATTTAATGGATTGATTAAGCTGCTTCATACTGAACAATTCATATAGCTTATCTCTGCTTTTGTGTATACCTACGGTTGCCCAATCACTAAACTTTAATTTAGTATTTTTATAAAATGTTTTTGTTTTAAAAATCTTATTAAATTCGGTGATAAGCAAATTAAAAAAGGAACATAGACTAACACACAGATATACACATTAAACTTATAACACCCCACTTTTTTGGTCGGGGGCTTAAAAAGAAAAACAAATAAGAACAATAAAACTCTTGAAACATCTCCAATTACTAATTATATTTCACTCCGGAATAGCGTTTATCGTTTTACGCTTATTGGAGACAAAAAAAACATTTTCTTTGAATTTATTTTTCATTTTAAGAGTAAAGGTATTTGACCTTATTTTGTTTGTGTAAATTAAAAAAAAATAGATCACTGAAGTAATTAAAACAGTCTTAATGTTGTTTTATTTACGGGGTTTATTTAGCGTGATAAATATTTGTGAACAAAATTTGGCTAACAATAACTTTGTGCGAGTAACATTAGAATATAATTTTGAATTTATAATTGAATCAAAATTCATTATAATTGATAAACTGTATAATATTTCTGTTTAAAATTTCAATTTTGTTAATCAACAAAATGTTTAGTACCAACAGACAATCAAACTTAGGGCGGATGACGTTATATTCATACCTTCATTCGACAGACTCCCTTACACATAATGTCGCGTGATGTCATATCTGTGTCACATATCGGCCCATTGTCAGTGGCTTTAAATAGCACCTGCCAAATACTATTAATGTGTAGCGACTACATTATAACATGATAGTTTCAAGTACCTTGCTGCCTTCATTTAATGTCAAGAACACGTATCTATATTCTATTTCGGAAGTATGTGTATAACGTTTTGCACTCATACCTTTAATTAAATATAAGTTTAGTTTATGTTAGTGTACAGGTGAGTAATTTTATAAAATGTAAAATTAACATTTTGTTGTTTCTGACTTGATGTAATTAGCTTGTCATTTGCATCTGCTGCAGTTATTCGTCCCAAAGATGCTTTACCTGATTGCGCGATGCAAAGTGGGGTAAAGTGTTTATCAGCCTATGTGTCCATGAATATAACATTTATTGGGAGTATGCGGGTTTGTACCTTTGTGGCACTATTTAGAGCAAACGCGTAGGCCGATAATGGTAAATGACACGTCGTTTAATTCGTCATAATGGTAAAATAAAAAAAAAATGAAAATCAACGAATGTTGAATGGCATATCTTAGAATAGGTATTAAAAGATCATTTTTAGGTTCCTCATGTCGTTTATCATCTATATTGATTTAAAGTTGGTTCGTTACAATTCTCACTTTATTCTCATATAGGCTTTTACACAGAACAGATTGATACGGTACGGCTGACTGCACATAGTTTTATTACGCAGTTGTGTTTTTTTTTTTTTTTTTTTTTTAATATATATTCGTCTTCTCTTTTCTATTTTGATTAAAGGTATAACGAATTAAAATCAGATTGATATTATACAAAGTTTTAACTAAGAATAAGTTTTTCAAATATATGAAATTATTGCAAACTATTGAGCACCCTTCAATATTCAAAACATCAAATTAATATTTTTTTCGTGCTTATGTAGTTTAGATGACTTGAAAAAATTTAAATAATATTAAATACCTACATGAAGCATTATCAGAATATATTTCCAACTTCGATTTTTTACGGGTTGAAACATTATGGCTTATCAGAATTCAATTATTAATTATGAAATTGCATTGAATTTTTGACGCGCAGGATCAATTTCTTGAAGAAGTTCTTTATATATGATAATTGATATTGCAACAAAAGCTAGTAAGAAAGATTATACTTTTTATTAATTTCTTGTATTCAATATTTCAATATCACGTGTATATGTTCATAAATTATACTATCATTCACTTAAATACTTCAGTTTAAAAAAAGGTTACCTGTCGTTTACTTTATGGAATTTTAAGGTAAATAATAAAAATACAAATTTACTGTACAATGTACATATCACAATCATTTAATTTCATAATATTTTTAGTAAATTCGTAGCAGGTTTTGGTTTTACTTGAGTAAGACGGGAGCTTTGTACGCTGCGGCAACAACAGGTGCTGAGTATGCTACAGGAGCTGCGTATGCCGCTGCTACAGGGGCAGTGTATGCTGCGCTGTAGGGCGCGTACGCTGCGGCTACTGGAGCAGAGTATGCTGCGGCCACAGGTGCAGTGTAAGCTGCGGCTACGGGTGCGGTGTAAGCTGCAGCTATAGGTGCGCTATAAGCGGCAGCAACCGGAGCTGCGTACGCTACAGCTGGTGCAGCCACATAAGGTGCAGGGTAGGCTACAGAGTGAATGCCAGGTTTAGCGGCCACGACGGCAAGGAGAGCAGCGAAGATCACCTGGAAATAAATCAAGAGTTTCGATTAATAAAATAAATGTGACACACTAAAGACAAGCTTTATGATTTTTATGTTAAAACTATCAAAGACATATTATTAACATAACGTTAAGCATAATATTACTTGCATTCAATGAAGTAAAATATTTTTGTTGTTCTAAAATTCGATTTGATTTTACAAATTACCTGTTTGAACATTTTTGTGTTTTTATTTGGTTCGTTCTCAACAATGGAAGTGATGTGAATGATGTTAAAAAAGCAATCTCTCCGGTTTAAATACTTTAGGGAAAAGATATTATGCTCGACATGATTCGAATGGTTTGCTAACGTACACAGAGCGGCTACCCTGCTCCGAATTCATGACAAACGTCTTGAGGCATTTTATGCAGAATAGAGCTAGTCTTTTCGTGTATCAATACTTTTTTGTAACTTATTATTTTTCTCATCTACTGGCTGGATATTTTAAACGTTATTTTTATATACATACTCAAGCGTACTTATAATTCAAATTTTATTTTTACGATTTTTTTTAAATGTTGAAAAAAAAAACTAATAAATAATTTTATTAATCGCGGAACAATGTTTTTGAATGATTTAAAAACATGTTTCTAATGATTGATAAATATTTAGATTTTAACTTCATCAAACGAAATTAATGTTATACTCATGTAGATTACGCCGTATGAGAAATCAACGCTGGTTTTCTTTGATCCTACTTTAAATCACTTTAAATATTGTTTGAAAAATATGATAGAACTATATATTTTATTATTTATTAACGACTAGCTAAAAACAAAAAAAAACTAATTAAAAATCACATACTTAGCTGCCGAGAGTATTTCATTCACGTATATGGTCACTGCTTCGCTATGATGTAATATAGCCTATAGCTTTCCTCAATAAACAGGCTAGTAATTTCAGAGATTACCCCCTACATAGAAAATTAGAAACAAACTGTACCTCTTTATAATATTAGTATAGATAAGAACATTCACCCGCTAGGCTAATCAGAAAGTTGCTTAAAAGTTTCATCAAAATCGCTAACGCCGTTTTAGAGTCCATTAGAACAAACATACATACACACTACGGTATACAATTTATGTACAATATCAATTAAAAAAACAATATATTATCTCTAAACTTGTCACTTTATTGTATGAATCGTCCACTTCAGAATGCGATGCTCGTTCGCACATTGCGTCAGAGGTCAGTGCGCGCGTGTCTGGGCTAAACTTACTATAGTAGTTGCAACAACCACTGGAGGTCAATGTGCCTATTTAATGTGGATCTATACAGGTCATTCATGGTTTTCCTGATCATACTTTTGATAGAAAACATTTGTTGTTAAACTTTGTATCTTGATAAACGATAATTATGTTAGGAAATTTATTTTAAAATTCTTTAAACTTTATTGTTCGGCGAGAATTACATTTGTCAGTTTTACTCTCGTGATATAAAACAACTCTTTCTTTTGCAAATAAGTAATTTAATATAAGCAATGACAAACTTATGTAAATCTTTATAGAAGACTGCTAACAAAGTTTAAAAGTGCAATTCTCGCCATAAACGCAAGCTTTCGTAGCATTGAATACATTTGAAAAAGGGGGAAGTATGAATCGATCCGCACGTAAAACCCATTATTCAAAAGGATATTTTCTAACGATTTCCCCATAGGAGTACTTACAATTTTTCAAGATGTTGGTTAAAGAAAGCTGTACCTTAAGAAAGTATAATACCAATATATTTAATTTAATAGGAAGTTACGCCCAACTTATATTTTTTCTTTAAAGTTACAATTCATGGAGGACAAATAGAATTTGATATTATCATATTCAGATAACTGTTATTTATGTAAAAGAAAAGTTTGAGGGTTTGATAAACAAATTATAAGTTGCAATTTATAAACACTACTGCACGAATTGCTTCTACCACTTCTGATTATAACATCTGCTGAAAGTACTAAGCCTCTGCTACTCATATTGTTATAGTACTTCCCTTGTTGAGGGTAAGCCCATAGAAACGATGATTCTGACTCTGAAATGTGCTAACGTATTAAATTATAAAGACGTTACGAATGATTTTAATTATATAAATTAATAAAATTTGATGATAGTGTTTAAACATATGATTTGTGACGATTATATAGCCGTTCACAAATGTCCTATGTTTTTATGGTAAATAATATACTATCATTTGTTACAGGTTTGTTTTTTTTTATTATCTAATATTTAAATTAATGACACTATACACTATATACCTTATAATATAAACTTTTGCTCTATATTTAGACGAAGCTGCTGTCTGCCCTTCGTAAGGGCAATTGGTTAAGGTTATTGTCATGTGCTTAAAAATCTATTATTACGAATATTACTATGTACTCGACTTAAAAGCTGCTGGGAATTAAAAGAAGATCTTATTTTATAAAAATCTTTCATGTTAAAGTTATTTAATAATAGAATAACGACAAAACTGTACTCGATGATTAATTGGGCACTGCGTGGACGGCCAAATTAAAAACTAAGTAAAAAATAATCAAAGGCGTCACGATTTTGATAAAAATTAAAACTGAATTATTCGTTTAAATGTAGCCAAGAACCAAAACCTTTGATTAAAAAAAAAACATAACTATTATTATAGAACCATCTGATAGTGTTATTAATAAGACATACGTGTACGATGATGGTGCAATCTTCATTCTATCAGATGGTGCATACTTATCGTATGTCTAATTAAAATAAATAAAAATGAGTTTCAATAAATTGATTTATATTATATAGCTAACAATATATTTTAATTGACATGAAAACGTAAGCCAAAGCTTTGTACGTCTTTTTACGAAAATTGCGCGGACAGAGTATGAAATTTTGCACATTTATAGTTTATATAAATAAAAAGGGAATTCCGCTCTATAATAATTTCTATGCCAATATATTTTTTAATTATGCATAAAAAATACATGAACTCTACGAACTGAATGAAATGCAAACAAATTAAGTCAGTTGACAATACTAAAATTAATACATATGCATAATAAGAGCTAATTATTTTTATATAAAAAAACTTTTCCTGCCACATATTAAACCTGCTACGATGGGAAGATCATATCAATACTTTCTAAACAAAATCGACCTTCGTTACTATAGTATAAAACTCGCTTCTAACAGCGATACAACATCATTCAGTTACCAGTTAATTGATAATAAACAAGATGTTCAAACTGGTTAGTACATTTTTTACAAAAAAATTGTATAATCTTCTACACTTAGCTTTTTACATTAGTTTGAAAATGATAAGAAAAATCTATTTTATAAGGAAATTAAGTAAACCAATCAAATTTTAATTCAAGTTCAAATTCAATATAGGCTTTATTCAAATAGATTTCTAAAATATATTTTAATTCAATTCAATAAATAGGTCATCCAGGGTTGTTTTTGGAAATTATATTTAGATTTATTTGTAAATAGAAAAAGAATAGTAACAATTTTTATTGCCTAATTACATGGATAAAACCACGTTTTCTACAAATGAACCCTAGCTAGACTGAATTATCGCCATCGATAACCCCTGCATACCAAATTACTTGAAAATCGTTGGAGGCGTTTCAGAGATTCAGATTATAATTGTAAACATATATACAAGAATTGTTTATTTAAAGGTATTATACTTGATAGATGTACACATTATTAATATACTGTTTTTATGTTTTTACAGTTCGTGTTCATTTGTTTCCTGGCTTTGGCCGCTGCCAAGCCGCTCGTCCCGGTAGCCTACACGGCTCCCGTAGCTGCAGCGTACACAGCACCCTTTGCTGCGGCATACACAGCTCCTGTAGCCTACTCCGCCTACACCGCCCC
This sequence comes from Hypolimnas misippus, assembly GCA_037950945.1. Taxonomy (NCBI): domain Eukaryota; kingdom Metazoa; phylum Arthropoda; class Insecta; order Lepidoptera; family Nymphalidae; genus Hypolimnas; species Hypolimnas misippus. The sequence goes on along the minus strand of JBBEEQ010000025.1, from coordinate 7,196,599 downwards.
CGTCGCAGCTGCCTACTCTGCCTACAGCTATGCCTCACCTTACGCTGCTTACTACCTGCGCTGAAACATAGTTTTGTAACGACATCGTGTAAACTCCAAAAAAAAAAAGTATTTAATAACTGATCTTATAATTTTATTACTATACTGCCCACCATACATTTCCTATTAAAAAAAAAACAAAATAGTTTCCTATGAATTTAAGACAAAAATCACTTTAAAATATAATATTTATTAACTTTTATTTGTATAAATGTTAGCGTACTTATATATATTGTTGAGTTCAAAAACAAATGGAGTAGGAGTAGGAATTGAAAAATAAATTGAGTTTCAAAGAACTTGTATTAAATAAGTCTCTTGTAAATCATTATGATTTATGTAATACATAAAAGATTATTAAAATAATTCAACAGTATGAAATGAACTCGTATCTTATTATTTTTGTTTTTTTAAGAATGCAGGAGGATTAATTTTTTTTAAAATTAAAACACGAAATTAACTGAAAAAATGTATTATAGTATTTATCACTAAAGCTTACTTAAGCTCTGTATGCTTTAGTGATAATTGTATTATCACTAAAGCATACAGAGCAAAAATATACTAATACGTTATCATCTAGACCTAACCGACCTACAAGTGATATTAATGTTCAGACTCACTTTCTTTTTAGTTGAGTTGTAATCGTTAACGTCAAATTCTATTACAATGTATAAAGTACTGTTTTTTTTTCTTCCTTTGTTTGTTTTTAATTTAGTTATAATTTTGTTTGATAGGGTGTGGAGTTTTATATCATAAGAATTTTATTACAAAAACTAGCTGCGCCAGCGACTTCGTTCGCGTGGATTACAGAATGCTTGGCATGTCTCCTGCAAAGCAAGGTTATAATAGTCTGCGGTGCTGCTCAAGTGCTAGTCTGTAAAATTTCGACTATAAAATAGTATGTACCCGCCGAGGATCTCCTTATATTATATATCGGGTGACTTTTTTAACTGAGCTTGATAGGCCAAATCCGGAACTATAAGGGATCGCGATAAACATTTAAAGGAGTCTCGTGTCCGATTTTTAGAAATCTAAAACTGCATCATAAGTTTTTCTGATGTCATGATTCTTCTGGCCAGGTATAGAACCCACTAATTTTGAAAAAAAAAAATACATTCTGTATTGTTGGACCACCTAATAGTGTCACCTGTAACAATCAACTTTTGCAAAGTAAGCGAGAAATTAAAGGAAAAGAATTATTTTTTACAAAATAACATTAAATCTATACATGAATTAGAGGTTAAGTAATCGATTTCACACAGACATAATCTAATATGTGGGTTAAGTCATGGGTCCCGGTAAGTTTAGAAAGTCTGCATTACTTCGAATGATTTGTTGATAGGTTGCATCAAAATGCTAGTCACCTACTAAAGTAAGGAAGAGTGTGATCAGTACAATCAAAATATATAAAATGAATAACTCACAGTAACTTCTTTTATGTTTGTCTATTCTTTTTATGTGAGCTATACAAACTTGATAGAATGAGACCCCGTATTTGTTTTGGTCCCCGTCACTTACTCAGTTTCCTAGGTAGGTTTAGATCATTCTTAAAAAGATGAATCAATTTATTGAAAATCTACATTTCACTGGACTCGGCTATTGCACTCACCCGCTATTAGCGTTACAACATCCCGTTATAATTTTAAAATTCCACTTTTAGGTATGATCGTTTTTTTGAAGAATTACAAAAAATTTAAATTTTCATATATGAATTTGATAGAATTTTGTAACAAATTAGCCTTTTCTTTTTCTTGCAGTTAACTGTATACTATTACCTCCCTAAAGTTGATCCTTATAATATGTGACAGTATCAGATGATGCAATAATACAGAATTTTAATTTTGGCAAAATCAACGTGTTTATTTCTGGCTAGGAAAACTTATTTTTCAAAAAACTAATGATATAGTTTTAGTTTTTATCAAAATTGGTGAAAGTTTCGTCAAAATCGATCCAGCTGTTTTAGATATTAGACGAAACAAACTGAGTGAAAAATAGACAGACAAAAATTTAAAAAGTGGTAATTTTGTTGTCAGTACCGTGTGTACTTTCATATGGATTTATTTAAAATTACAAAAAGACACATCAATTTTATTTATTTGTACATATATATACTATATACCTTCCCTTCTTAAATCGGAAATTGTTTACTATTTTATTGGTTTCTACAATATTTTATTATCGCGTAATTCTCTTTTACACTTATTCATTAAAATAAATGTATTTTTTAATAAAAGTAGCCCAAGTTAATCCTTATAATGTATGCTATATGGGCTGTCCATTAATCACGTAATGTTTTTAAGGATTTTTAGATTTTGTATTAATTTGTGATTTTTTTCTTCCATCCCCTCTCCCTCCTCTGGACCTCACGTGATTAATGGACATCCCCTAACTGCGAGTGAAAGTCGCATCAAATTTGATTCAGTTGTTTCAGAGATTAGCGTTAGAAACAGACTGACAGACAAAAAATTAAAAAATTGATTTTTTGATGTAAGTACTGTATATATGTACTTTCATGCATTTAGTGAAAAGTACAAAATAATGTTCGACGTGAAACCTTAATTTGACATAGTGAAGCTTACTACAATATATTAGTGGAAACCGCATCAAAATCGGATAAGCCGTTTCTGAGATTAGCGTGCACAAAAGCACAGATAAACAGACAAACAGCTAAGAATTCTAAAAATCATTATTTTGGGTTCTATTGAGTTGGTAAAGGCCCCCGGGAATATTTTTTTCATATATCTTCCATGTAGAATTTTATTATTAGTATAAATATAAAAGATATAGATTAAAAATTTAAAACAAAACTCTGACAATCAATTGAGACGATTTCAACGAGCCTCGATATGATACTTCTTCTGTAAGTTAGTGAGGAGTTGTGTATCCTGCTGATTCCAAATGTTACTGCAGCATCAGGTCAAGGTTACGTAACTATGTTGTTTTAGTATCGTTAAAGTTACAAATTATAGCTGAAAACACCCGGTGTGTTAAAAAAAACCTATTATCTAGACATTGTTTGGTATTTTCAGTAAAATTTACTTTTAAACTTTAAATTAATCTATTCAATTTGAATAATATCTAAACTTTTCTCTTTTTTTAATCTTAAATTATTATTTATTAAATGAGACATAAAATGAGATCTGCCACAAATTTTCTAAAACGGGTTTTGATGTATTAAAACTATTATTTTTAATATCGCGCCCCTTCCCAACACTCTATAAATACTTCTCTGCAGTTTTAGCGATAAGGTCGCCTGTTAGCACCTGACGCATAATGCAATCTTTAATCTTTATTTTCACATTTTATGTGTACTTTGTATAAGTGTGCAATATAGAATCTTCTTCTGTCTGTTCTGATTATTTCCAATTTTATTTGAGGCAAGTCCTCCTAGTATTTCTGCACCACACCAATCTGTAGTGAACTGACTCAGTTGTTGTGTTTATTAGTTTCAGATCTTCTTCTATGGTTCAAATCTAGGTCTTTGGTGGCCTTCCGCGTCCCCTTTTGCATTCGGCCATATGTAAAACGTTGTTGATTTATTGATAAATGCATTTCGTCATCATCCCGCCTCATCACATGACCATACCAGCGGAAACGGTTTTCTCTTAGCTTATCATATATCTGGCACCTTAAATTATTGTACAATAAAGAATATAAAAGACAAAAAAAAGTACAATAAAGTAAGTAATAAATATATAAATAATTTCTTAAAAAATATAAATGAAAAGATGCTCTCTAAGGTTATAATAATATTTATATTTAGTTTTGATTTAGGTTTATTTTAATTAATATATTTCTAATAAACAACGTCGTCGTGTCTGTACATAATATACTTTAATTACCCTTCGGAGGATTATGTTTTTTAAGCGTATGTTAATATGTGTGTATCTCTAATTCTTGTGTATAGCTGTAACGGATTTCAACATATGAGATTGAGGTATCATTAAATTCATCTCAATTGCGGGAGTAACACAAATCGTTTTTTTCCGCATTAATAGCATATTAATTCTCAGAATTTTCATAGGAACTGGAATTATGCGAGAAATAACGATTTTTCGTCGCGTTTTTAATATATTATTAAGTTCTGGTTAAGTTAATATTATCTATTCAGAAGTAAACAAAATAATAACATAAATAAAAATGTATTTATTTCTGTATTATCAATAGAGATATAAACACATTTTATTTTATGTTATCTCTTTGTCCGTTTTAGCACGGATAACGTGAAAGGTAATGATATTTTATTTTACCCATTACATATCCTGTTTTTTCATGGAAATATTCAACTCTCTAACATACCTAATGCTCACTAGGATGAATTATAAATAAAATACTTAAATGTACAATTGTACATAAATATATTATTTGTGACTGAGTTTAGTCTGATGACCAAGAAATAAGCAAAATCACTGTATGTTTCTTTTATAATTACACAACGTAGCCCGTCAAATATTTTGTTATTTGATCCTATTTTTATACAATCAACAAAAGTCGGTAAAAATATTAATAATGTAATTTATATACTTAATCAATTATGATTTTTAGTCGTATTAATAAGTTTCAATATGTTTCTCTGTAGTCAAGATTACAATAAAAAGTAAATAGATTTTGAAAGCTGTTATTTTGTCTATATTAAGGAAGTTAAATGACTCAACTTGATTCTAAACAAAAATTTATGTAAGTGAGAGAGTAGTGTTAACAGATCACGGCCACCCAGGGACATTTGCTACACCAGAGGAGTCACATATGCGGCTCCACTTCACAGAGGTATGAGCGATAAAATATAATAGGAAGTAAGGTATAGGGGAGAGAGTTAGCTACCACACGCTGATCTTTTGTGAGAGTTACTGCTCTAGTCGAACCAGTTCGTATACGAGCCAGTAGACACCACAGACACGGTCTAAATCAATTTTCTTTTTGATAATTAAAATAATTTTCACTTTGATTTAATAACGAGGATAGATAAAAACATCACAAGTAACATTTTACTTCAACAAAATTTATTGTCATAAATATAATTAAGTAATTTTTCGTCGTTGGTGGTTTCGATATTTTCCGTTTCAGTTTTCATCATCAGCGCAGGTAATAGGCGGAGTATGGGGAAGCGTACGGGTAAGTCGTGTACGCAGCATAAGGAGCAGTGTATGCAGAGTACGCTACGGGCGCTGTATACGCTGCCGCTACGGGAGCAGTGTACGCTGCTGCCACTGGTGCGGTGTACGCCACAGAGAGCAGAGGCTTAGCCGCAGCCAAGGCCAGGAAGCAGGCGAATACGAACTGTGAAAGAAATAATTCACTAAAATATATGTTTATAAATACTGGTAATTTATAGAAAATAAATTAATAGACAATTAAATTTAAATTTATTTTTTATTGGTAGCTTGATTTGTTTATACTCTTAAAATGTTTTTGTTTATAGTATGGGGTACTTACCAGCTTGAACATTTTGGTTGATAGTCAAGTGATGCTTCTGAGTCAAATGATATCAAATCATGGCCCGTAACGAATTTTATACTTAAGCTGTGAAGGTCGGAATGTGCAATGATTCTCGTTGGTGCCAACATGTACTTTGAATTACGATTAGCCTCTGAAATAGGGAAGGAAATAAATTACTTAATCCCTTCTGTAATAATGTAGAGTTAAGATTTGTTTTTATAAATAGTGCTTAAAATATGTAAAAGATAGAGACCGAGAATAATTTGTATCATATGTTTTACAGAGCATTAATTTCTTTTTAATTAATAAACTCATAGGTATTTAAATGATAATATTTAAAATCATGTTGTTCACTTTCAAAGAACGCTACTTATTGGAAATCATTAGTCAGAATACAAATACGCAAATACACAGGTCAAGATTATAAAACCTATCTTTTTAGGTCGGAAGTTATAAAATTAAGAGAGGTATTCCGTCTCTATGAGGCTAGGCTTATTTGATGTATTTCTGTATCAAGAGAGAGATGATTGAAAGAAAATTTTATGATGATACTATAATTTTAAGGCACGCTGAATCAATATTTTTGTTCAGGGGTAAATAATTAACTCAGACATATAATAGATAGGATAAAGTAGGTATGTAACGAAATTGTAACGAATCTGACACTATAATAAAATAATTATTTTTAGTCTCACTTTACTCGTTATGGATCGATTTCAAACACTATAACCTACGATAAGGAATTATTATTTTGATACGTTATTAGATGGTTTATTCTTCGAGTGTAAATACAAATATATAGGGTTCTCTGCTGCGAGGTGTATTGGTTCTTGGTGATAAATATGTCGGAAAAGTATATTTTTATATACATATGTACGTTACGGTAAAAAATCAGTCAAAAGTACTAATGATTGGTTAAGAGTTAATAAAAGCTGATATAATGGTATAGTAGATAAATGCTTGTGTAAGACGTCAAGTGTCAAATCTTTGCCGAAGTAATGAAAAAAATTATAAATAAAGTCTTGAAAAAAAAATTAAAAAATCTAAGTTTGTATTTATTGTTTTAACTTAAGTTTTACATTTGCCACTTAATAAGTTTAAAGCCTACGTTAAAAAATCTTTAATAAATAAAGCATATTATACCATACAAGAATATTTTGACGACAAAGAGGCGTGGATTTGATAAGCGTTGATTTTCTATCCGGATAACATAATTAAAATGTAATAAAAATACATTATGTATCAATGATTTTAAAAGAGTTACTATCGAGTTTCTTACCGGTTCTTCTCGGTAGAGACTACATTCCGAACCGGTGGTAGCTTTATAAAAATTAAAAATGAAAATATGACATGTAACTTGACGATTCGAAAGTGCTGTTAAAGCCCATTTGAATAAAGTATATTTTGAGTTTGAGTTTGAGTTCGAGTTTGAACTTGATAATATTGAAGAAGGCTTTACAGTATATTGTTGTAAATAGTCAAATATGAAAAAGTGAAAGAAACATGTACCTATAATATATTTCGATTGGTATTTTACAAAGTAAACGATTGTTTATGTCGCCAAAGGAATTTTATGATAATTTTTACCCCTATAAATACACATAATAAACTCACAATAAACTCATACACTAAACACTCAAATACACAAAAACTCACATTGTCAGTAGTAAGTTTATTGTTGTTTGAGTAATTTTATGAATTTGTTTTTATTAATGCACTTGATCGAGAATATCTAATCTAAAATTTAAATCATTTTATAATTTATTAAAGATTTGTAGTACATTAAAAGTTTAAAAAGATAAATGATTAATGTGATATAATTCTATAGCAGACTATTTTCTGTCTATTAACAACCTAATTTTAGTTTGAAAACAAATTATATTAATATGAAGCCCAATAAAGTATTCATGTCATTCAAGAAAGAGCATATATCTAAATTTCTTAAATGGTGAATGACTTTATGATGAAATATAATTTAATACGCCTTTGAAAGTAACACCTACAGACTATTCCAGCATTTTCGCCTGGATTTGAAGTACATAGATAAGAAGAAAATCATTGTACTTATATAGGACAGACGCTTTATTCAAGTAATTATTTTTAATAATAAGAAGAGGGATCCCTATATCTTGTAATTTATCTCTAAACTTCATTAATGATTTACCTACTAGATAATTCATGTTAAATAAATAATACACCTCAAAATTATACTTTTTATTTTTAAGAGTTTTGATTGACACGTAGTTAAAATTATTTATAATTAGCTTCATGAGCAATTGTACTTTGTACTGGTTTTTTAGTCAAAGGTATTTCTGTCAGCAGGATTTTGGCAATATATCTACGCTCATACACTAAAAATATTACGTTTACATAAAATACAGGTAATTTTATGTAGCTTTTTTTTAATTTTTTAAATGGCCCACCCATTTTAAGTCAAAGAAGTTATTGTCAATAAATTGTTTATGTACGCCAGTTTTTTCGAATAGATACAAAGATGACATTCGGAAGAATTCGGATGAAATTCGGAAAGAGTATGTCAAAATCTATATAAAATAACAAAATTTTAAAACTTCCGCTAAACATTCTAGGTAACCCCATCTTAGCATCAACTTATATATTTTCATTATTATTCCTTGTTTATTATATTGTTATATATTTGTAATAGGATTTATGAAATGTGTAATTAACTTCGTTATGCAACTGGCCGTAATTGTTATTATTTCAAATATGGAACGTGAAAAATATGTATTGATTTTTGTGTAGCGTATTATGAGTTATTGTTGAAAAATGAGGTATGAATATATTGTTTTTTTGTTTATTTAATGTTTAATTAAAAATACCTAATCTCTAATGAGCTATCGAACACCCTCGCTAATGTTTTAACATCAAATGAGTGTACCTACTACAATTAGTTAAGTTAATGTAATTTTTGAGATTTGGGATTATAATAATATTATAAAGTTACTTAAAACAAAACACAAAAATGGGTTGATATTATTTATTCATCTGTTCAATAAATAAAATTATTTTATCGTTTTAATTAAATCAACGACGGAGGTAGTAAGCGGAGTAAGGAGATGCGTAGGTATAGGCGGAGTAAGCAGCTACTGGTGCAGTGTAAGCCGAGTAGGCGGAGTAAGCTACTGGAGCGGTGTACGCTGCGGCTACTGGAGCTGTGTACGCTGCGGCTACAGGCGCAGTGTATGCAGCAGCCACAGGGGCGGTGTAGGCCAGTGGCAAGACTCCGGGCTTGGCGGCGGCAAGAGCGAGGAAGCAGGCGAAGATGAACTGTCAAAATAAGGGGTTTAATTAATAAGTTCTGCGTTAATATAACGACTGAAAAATAGACACTTTTCAATTTTACGTAAAATAAATTAATTAACTACTATTACGAACACTTATATTATCGTTAACAATGTAAATATACTTACGAGTTTGAACATTTTGATTGTTTATTTAAAATTATTTGTCTAGTGAACAAACAAACACAAGAAATGTATGTGATACTAAAAGTCTGACACCGGGCCATTTTATACTGTCTTAACTTTTGCCTCCTATTGAAACAGCCTTGATGTGCGCGCCTGGAATATAAATTTCATTTGACAGTGACAATTTATTTCATCTTATCTATTACTTAATTCAAAAATTACTAAATCGAAATAAATTCATGAATATAAATTTACATTGAGGTTGTTAAATATAATTTTATTTAATATAATAATAATTAATAAAAATACAAATCTGAACAGTAAAATATTTGTATTTATTTTATTAAAAAAATATGTTATTTTCTCAGCACATCGTATTTTTTAAAATAAAACGTCTACACAATATGAAGTTTAATTACATAAAACATATTGTAATACTAAACATATAGTATATTATTTACTTATCATTAGTAAAATGAGAAATAATCAATTCACTTCGTTACAATATTGATTTTGTGACAATAATAAAGCGCATTACACGTGAAAATTTTATTTTTGTAGCTAACCATGAGTACTGTGTGTGTGTCAAAAAATATGTCACCGGCTGTAAGTTTGAAGTTTCAGGTGTTAAAGACGTGATAAATAATTTATGTAAATATTATGAAAGCCTGTAAGTAAAACATACCAGTCCAATTCCAGCCTAAGAACTTAAACTTATTGACAAAGCGCAATTAGGAATTCAACTAAACCGGAAAGGATATTCCGTTCAATTTTTAAGATAATCGTTGTCTGTTCATTAAAATATTGACCAGAAATTCCATAGGATATGTATGGCTCTTTTTGAAAGTTTTCTAAAAGTTTATTTGTCTGTTTATTTGCTTGAATACGCTAATATCAGCGATTACCTGAGAAATTTTCGTGATGTTTTCTTCGGATACTCGAGTATAGCTTGAGCTAACATTTTTGTAGTTTTAATTATAACAAAATTAGCTTATTTTTTATACTATAATAAAGATAAAGATATCTCGCGTCTGTGCATTAAAATATGGGTCAAAGATTAAAAACTAAGTGCGATAAATTTAGGGAGTATAGTTTTGAAAACTTTGTCACGCTAATCTAAAAGCACTTTACGAAATAATGAAGTGCAACATGTAAGCTTAAGGCTTTAATTTTAATCAAAATCATTTCATAGAAATAATAAATTGAAATTTTGATCTTAAAGAGTATTTCCAGCAAGGTGTGATTCGTAAAAAATCAGAATATGACGTTATATTATTGATTTTTAAAAGACGCTCACAGAAATTTAAGAAAAGCGAAGTCGTTTTAGTATTTTATAGCTCCCTTACAGAAGAGATTTCAAAGTTTTAAACAGTGATAAAGTGAATCTTACTGGATTTCCATCATCCGAAATTAAAAGTCAAAATATGACTTTGATCGCTATGTACAATTATACAATGAAACTTAATAAAAATAGAAATAAATGCCACTCGAACAAACCTACGGGCATAGATTGTTTCTAATATGAGGTCAGAAATGAGTAACCTATAAAACGCAAGCTTAAGAAAACCGCGTCAGATATTTTTATAACGTTTCTAAAATTAGTAATAATTAATTAAATAGTTCATCTTGTATCTATAAAAACTGCTCTTTTAATGTTTTGCTTAACGAAAATGTTGAAAATGCCTCACTTAAGCGAGTATTCCCTTTTAAAAGTAATAAGTTTCTAATTTCGGTTTATTTAATCTAAACACAAAGGAGGATAATATCAATGTCATTTATATTAAAATTTTGGCCTGCTAGAAGTAGGCCTGGGTTATTTATTTTTATAATGTACATTTGCAAATTGTGAGTTAGAAAATAAATTATAATATTTTAAAACAAAACGCTTTTAGTAATATTCTAAAGATTTCGTACTCGTAACTGAATTGTTATTATTTGTTTAAAAGCCCAACCAGCCTAATTTGTGAAAAATATCATATGGTATAATGATAACGAACGTTGTTAAATATTAAATTAATATTAAATTAAAAGATCGGTTCAAGTTCGTTGACAACGTTCTGTCATATATTATACTATTTATATTTTGTTCTATTTACATTTTTAAATAATAATAAAAAAAGAGTTTATTCGAAGAAGTTCGCAACAAACGTCATTAAATCTAACGTGTGTGAAACGGTGAAATACCTACTAGTTTTCACACATTAGTTTTCTAGCTTTCATCCGGAAACTATTACTATGTCTGTATATAAATGAAATGCTGTTCGTTTGTTTTACTGAAACTTGAGAATAGCCGGATCGATTTCGCTAATTTTGATCTTGAAATATTTGAATAAGCACGGAGAAGGTAAAAGGTGAGAAAAATAAATAATTAATAAGGGAAAGATATAAATAATGATAATTTGATTTAGTAATATAAACTGTTTTGTCACTTGGTTGACAAATGTTAATAAATTCGTTCAGAAATTTGTCTGTTTTATAGGTGTAGTATAAGAACGACCTCATTGGTCTGTTTTGTTAGAATATGGAACAGTTTAGTTTCAGAAAAAAAGTGTGTTGCATTTATTCTAAATAAAAAAATTCTGTTAAGTTTTAACCATTACACAAACATATATGAAGGTTATACGAAGTTCACCGGGTCATCTTCTATTCGGATAATTATTAGATAATTGTCAGAATGGTCGAGCCTTATTAGATTTATACTTTATATCTCTCTTCAGTAAATAACCTATAAAAAAGAACCCACTTTTTTGAAAAAAGATAAATTGAAACAGATACTTGACTTTTTAATTTAAAAACTAATTATAATATTTCGATTTAATTGCACATAAACATATTAAAAAAAACATATTTGTAGATTATAGTCATTTATTCATAGTTCAATAATTTAACTTCATTTTTATTTTAATAATTTAACGGCGGAGGTAGTAGGCGGAGTATGGAGACGCGTAAGTATAAGCGGAGTAAGCGGCTACTGGTGCGCTGTAAGCCGAGTAGGCGGAGTAAGCTACTGGAGCGGTGTACGCTGCGGCTACTGGAGCTGTGTACGCTGCGGCTACAGGCGCAGTGTATGCAGCAGCCACGGGGGCAGTGTAGGCCAGAGGCAAGACTCCGGGCTTGGCGGCGGCAAGAGCGAGGAAGCAGGCGAAGATGAACTGTGAAAATGGAATTTTAATTACAAAATTGCTTTACAATAAAATTATTCATATTTTAAGTAAATAAATAGTGCGCTTTGTAACAAAACATATAATCGATTTAAAAAAAATCTTTAAATATAATGGTTTCAACTCATACATTAATTTATCTATACATTAGATGCATAAAAGCTAAATTGATTGCTCTAATAAAACATTTATAATTATCAATTTTATTTACAGCTAAAGTAAGGAGGGAATTACACTTTAGTTTTGCTCTCAGACTTTCATAAAGATCATTAAAGATTTTTACATAAGTTGTTAAAGCTATGAAGCTTTACACCTGAAAGGACTTACTGTCAGCGCCTTATGATACTCACAGCTTTCGTAAAGTTATCTAGGCAAATATTATCAGATTACAGAGTTGATTTACATCAATTGCGAGACTAAAACTTACAAGTGTAATTCGCGCCTTATACAAAGTTTACTTACAAGTTTGAACATTTTGATTGTTTTGTTTTGTTTGTCAAGCGAACAAATGAACACGAGAAATGTATGTGGTACTAAATGTCTGATGGCGGGCCGTTTTATACTAGTCTTTATTTTACCTCCTATGAAGAAACGGCCTTGTGGGATGCGCTTGGAATGTCAATTTTATTTGGCAGTGATAATGGTTTCGAATATATGGGTTGTTTATACTCGTAGTTAATGCATATACTGAAAAGAAAATAATAATTTAAACGAATTGAAATGGAATGAAATTTATTAATAATTTTATTATTTGTAATAATGTAAATTTAAAATTAATAATATGTACATGATATGGGTTATGCCTAAAATAAAATTTTTGAATTTGAATTTGAATTTTAATTACACATTAAATGTTGTATTAACAAACTAGCTACTCGCTTGCGCTTCGCCTGGATTACAAATATAATTACAACACCTATTGGAACATTTTACGGGTAAAATGTTAAAAAATACCGATATATACGCATATGTATTTATAATTAAAAATATGTGTATCAAATTTCGTGATTCCTAATTCGAAAATTACGGACTTCCATACAACCATTGTTTTTCGCATCACAAAATATCCTATGTCCATCTTTCTCCTTAAGGTTTAATCTATATACATATCATGAGTGCAAATGTAAACAACAGACAGATAGAGTTACTTTCTCGTTTATAATATTAAGTATTTAATATGAAATAATAGTAATAGTATGGATCTAAAATCAAATAGCAAGGATATAAGCTACAAGTGTTCCTATGTAGGGAAGGAAGTTGGGCACAGCATTGGCCCAACTTCGCTAATCCTTGTCAGGCTCAGTACTGCACACCCACGACGACCCAACCTTGGTTAAAGTATGGGATGATAATTAAGGCGTAGTTACATATACAATACGGGGCCAGCATCGGATAGCCGAAGCTCGGTTGCATAGGGTTGGTCCCAGCTCAACCTTATCGTTCAAGACTGGGTACTCCTACATGGGTCATCATTATATTTATATTAACACAATTACATAAATAAAGAACCATCATGATAGAAGTAATATAAAATTATTAAAGGTGTTTTGTTTCTAGAAATCAAGTGGTATAGTTTAATATTGCGAAAATTGACTTGAATATGGAAGGAATACATTTTGCTTATGAAAACGTCTACATCATTAAAAATAAGTACATATGCGATTGAGAAAAAATGCTAGTTTTATTATTATCATTTGAAAAACTTTAGATGTGTTCACGATTTTGTCTCTTGATATGTGAAGTTAGGCTGCGTCTATCGCTGTTGTTACTTTTCCAACATATTATATTATTTTTTTTTTAAATTATGTCTTCAACAGCCACTTGATGAAAAATTAGAAAGAGGACATAAAGAGAAAACAAATATATGTAAATTAATAAAATTTTAGTACGACAATAATTAAAACAGTTATTATATAATTCTTCATCTTTTAACATTATTTTCATGATTTCAATTTAAATGACCCGAGATGGCCTGAATTTGTATTACAGAATATGGAAACCAATTAACGCAACCGTAGGTTCATGTCCCGGCAAGCATCGCTGAATTTTCCAAAACTATAATTGTCTTCAAACTCATCTCGTATTCGTAAGGAAATCTGTATGTGTTGGGGTAATTTCTAATATATCAATATGCGCCTGTACGTATTGGAGCAGCGTAACGAATTAAGTCCTTGCTTTCTCCTTAATAAGAAATTAAAAACCTGTGCCTAAGAGTGGGATATTCATTGGCTGTTGCAGGAGGTACAGAAATATAACTGATGTTAACCGGACTTAAAATAGATTTTATAGGTATTTTTTAGTATCAATTTTAGCTAAATTTTAAAATATACGAGTATTCATTTTAATTATATTCAAAATTTTTAAGCTGCAGGAATTTTAGTGACAATACAATAATATTATTATTGAGGCCTGAGCCTGTAAACTAACTACTTTCTTACTCTACCGTACGGTGAGTGAAAGAGCTGAAAGTATACACTCTTCCAAACGCCTATCTTTTTTGTAACTTGCTGTTCCCCTTCATCCCTTATTCCCTTTTAACCAGCAACGAATTTTTTTAAATTTTAATGGTTGTTTAAATGGTTTTAGTACTATGCGACCTGCCTACCCTTTAGTGTTATCATAAACAAATTGTGTGAAGTGACGACGAAAAAATCTAAATTATATGACCACAGATATAGAAATTGTAAAATTTATTTGCTGCACTTTATTAACAGATAAGTAATTAATTAAAGTACGTTCGTAAAAATAGATACATAAATCTACACTTCTTTTAATAAAATATATATTATTCCAGTAGGCTTTTACAAGCACTTTTGAATCGTCAATACAGAAACAAAAAAGTAAGCAAAAAATTAATTAAATGAATTTATCACCGGTTTGGAATGTAGCTTCTACCGAGAAGAACCGGCAAGAAAGTTGGTAGTTACTCTTTTAAAAAGTTTTACAAAAGGTACATACATTTATGAGTTACAAATATATTAAATACCCTGTCCAAGCCACTTTATCATCTATGTAATCTTGAACAGAATAATATGCTTTAGCTATTATGGACTTTTTAATATGTACTTATTAATAATACTATACATTGTTTTAATTGTAATTTTTTATTAATATATTGTACGCATATATTCAATATTTTATACGCAGTTGTAAAAATTATAAAATAAATCTGAAACAAAGCCGAAACCATAGTTTATCGCATGTGTTTACCGAATACCGTGCTTTTGTATATCCAGTTTATACAGCAGTAAAATATTTGTAATAATGAGTATTTAATTTTTATTATTTTCACTTCTAATGAAAGCGCGTTTAGAGGTTTTTTTTTTATTTATGACGATAAAGTTAAAATAACATTTTATAATATTTCTACTGGTTACAAAAAGTAATAATTTGTCCTTTATCTTTAAAAAAATACTTTGGATTATCAATTACTACAATCCGACTAATTTAATTTCCTTTATCATTTACTATCACAACGACTAATTTAAATAATTTACAAGAACAAAGAACCCTTTATTATTTCAAAGTCGTTTTTGTTCTTTCTTGAAATCTAGTTCGACTTTATTCAAAGAACATTATTTAAATATCCTATATAATTAAATCTATTCCTGGTATTTTACTGAATATAAAATACTTAAGATGTAGATTAAGAATATACACTGTAAATTCTTAAGATTATAAAAAAATACGTATATAGTTCGTGATACGAGTATTAAGACAATTATGAGTACGTCAGTATAATACATCCCGGTACACAATCGAAAAAAAAAAGTTTCATCACATATTATTCGAGTACTAATAAATAATAGGAAAAGAAATGTATAATGATTGTCACTATTAAAGTCAGTAAGTAATAGTTTAATTTACTTATGAAATAGAAGAAAAAAATAAACACTAAAAATCGTTAGATATTATTTATTCATTAGTTTAATAAATAAATATTTTTCGTTTTGGTAAAATCAACGACGGAGGTAGTAAGCGGAGTAAGGAGATGCGTAGGTATAGGCGGAGTAAGCGGCTACTGGTGCGGTGTACGCCGAGTAAGCAGAGTAAGCTACTGGGGCAGTGTACGCTGCGGCTACTGGAGCTGTGTACGCTGCGGCTACAGGCGCAGTGTATGCAGCAGCCACAGGCGCGGTGTAGGCCAGTGGCAAGACTCCGGGCTTGGCGGCGGCAAGAGCGAGGAAGCAGGCGAAGATGAACTGTCGAAGTACGGTCTTAATTAATTAATTATGTTACAATATGATGATTGAAATATTAAATGAATATAATAACACTTTTGAACTTAGATTAATTTCATTTTTGTTATTTATATGATTGTTTATTTTAAAATAATACTTACAAGTTTGAACATTTTGATTGTTTTGTTTTGTTTGTCAAGTGAACAAATGAACTCGAGAAATGTATGTGGTACTAAATGTCTGATGGCGGGCCGTTTTATACTAGTCTTTATTTTACCTCCTATGAAGAAACGGCCTTGTGGGATGCGCTTGGAATGTCAATTTTATTTGGCAGTGAGATTTGGATTTTGAATCCTACTATTAATTCGCGCTTTTGTTTGATTGTTTGTCTAATGAAATACAATAAAATTAAAGGACGTAAAGTTAAATTATATAATAATATATATGTTGAATATTTCAAATGTGAATGGATGGCCAAATTTGACCTATAGTTTTAACAAAAAAATCGAAAAATGACATAGTGTTTTCAACATAAATGACAATAAAACTCTCAATATTTCGGTAGCACTTAAATATGGGTTACGTATAAGGTGTTTTCGAGGAAACGTTGTATCTTTGTAGGTTCGTGAAGATATACGTATAGGCTTACCATTTATAAAAAGAATTAAAAAAAAAACATTAGTGCAATTTTTTTAACATTTAAATATCAACAACTTGTATAGACATAGTCCAATTACATCGAGTGTATGTAAAAGTATTCTACATTACAAACAACAAGCACGTACAAGCTTGTTTTTGATATTAAACTATAAACAAAGAAACTACATAGAGTCTCATATTCAAAACTTTCAGATATCTGTGCCTACACTGATTATAATCTTGAAATTTTAAGCAATTTTATTTTCAAATCACTGATCACATATGTATGTACATATGTCTCTACGTCTCTTAATCACTCCTTAGTCTGTTTGCTAAGTATTCAAAATCTCCTAAGAACACACATGTATGTATCTTGAATTTATAATAAAATATTTTTTAAAAAGCTTTTATTTAAACGCCCTGAAAAGAAGAAAAAAAAATCTTCGAAGTAAATCAAAGTGATCATTTTGTTGCTGTTTACAATTTTATACAACGACAAAGCTTGTCACGGACAACCTTACAGCAATACGCCATTTCAGCGCCCCCTATAACCTGCTCGTTTGACACGAACCGGGATCGGTTCTGATGCGACACATCAGAAGCCATCACATGTCATAACACATCAATGTAAACGTGATCATTCAAAATGTATGATACCGATTCGGTTCTGATGCGCCACGAAACGTCACGTCAGTTAAATATAAATTCGCCTTTATAAATACTATTAAATCTGAAATAATAGTTATGATGTTTAAAGAAGGAAAAAAGAATTACATACGTACGTACCTACTCATACCTTAATACCTAATTCATAACTCAAAAAGTCATACCAAATAAAAATTGCGAATGTATCTCTTTTAAAAATAATAACATTGTTTGGAGTTCTAAGAATTCAAGACACGTGTACTACGTATGTATACAACTGATTATTTTGTTACTTTAAAGATGTAAGTTTATATCTAAGGCGAGAATTATACTTATAATTTTTGCCCTCAGCCCTACATAAAGATTTACATAATTTGTTTGGTTTTGCTTTACACCTAAAAGAATTCACTGTCATGTTTTTATTTTTGATAGCACCTGTCGTAAAGTTACCTATAACTTGATTAATGTTCTGAATTTGAACACAATTTAATAGACAATTTAATTTAAGTAGTTTATTACGAATGTTTTATTATAAGTAAATTATATTTTCTTTGTGTTTGGGTTGTACAATATATAAAACGAGTCGGATTCACACAATAAGGGTTCTGTATTGTCGGACAATACAGAACAAATATACAAGATATAACACGGTAACTTTTTTAATATTTACATACATATAATAATTTAATTACAAGATAGGCGTTATAACAATATTGTTATAGCAGTTATATATACATGTGTATATATAACCCGTCGTGTTCGAATTCGACTCGTACTTGACCGGTTTTTATTCTTTATAGCGGTTATAGCGGCAATAGAAGTACACAAGACTGTGAAAATTTCAACTCTACCTATGGCATATTATATTACGTTGACATATTTTGGGTAAAAGAGTTTGTCTTTTTAATAAATAAAAATATATATTACATCTAATAACATTATAAATTGTAACAATAGATAAAATTACGTAAAAAATTTAAAGACCTCGAGATTTTTTAAAGTACATATCTGAGTATATCTTAAAATAGCTCGAAATGTGAGCATGACTGGGTAATAAAAAATATTTACATTCTTCTACAACTGACGGTTTACACATTATTCGTTACCAGCCTCGCTGGTCCAGATCTTGCGGCAGATAAATCACGATGAAGTACCGACCATGTTACTTTCATGTGAGAAAAATAATCTTGTTCGTAATCCATATTTAGGTTCAAACGCATCCTTGACCTTATATTACACTTACCGGATTCCCGCGAGGTTGTTCGTGACAATAATTTGAAATTAGAAACATAAGGATGTTCGGATATTTGTCCGCTAAACACATGATGTATCGAGTTCCTATATATACAGAGGAACAGTTGATTGATATCATAGTACATTATCGGCTTTCAAAATAAACGATCAAATCAATTATCATCATCAAAATGTTCAAATACGTAAGTAATATTTTATTATTGTAGATAAAATTAACGTTTGTATTCATTATACGTTATCTCTGCGACTTTGTTTGTTTAGAAACATTCATCCCCTATTTCACCCCCTGACGTTTTATTTTTTTGACACAAAGTAACTTATTTCCAGAGAGACAGACAGATAGATAGACATAGTTACTTTTGTATTTATACTAAAGTATTAGTATGGATTTACTAATGGAACACTTTAAAAATAGTGCAGCAAAATACTTTCTACAGCTTCGTGACTATTCATATCCATCCATAAAAATGCTATATGGAGTGATTCACGAAAATGGGTCAATAGACAGAAATCTGAAACTGGGATAGCTAGAGTTTCCTGTTATTTAACACAGAGGGTGTCATACTAACATTTATTCTTCACAACTTACTCTATTAATTTTTATGATAAGACGTAACAAAATAAGATAAAAAATAATTTTAATAAATAACTAGGTTCGAATTCCAAGGAGAGTAAAGTAAAGTTTTTCAGGAGATCTTTGAATTTAGTTTTTCTTAGTTTTAAAATCGATGACATAGCTTAATTTCTCTAGCTATCATAATGTAAGATTTCTCACTACTAACTGAATGATGAATCACTCTGTATATCATTCGGCACTATAATTCTGATAATGCTAAAATGTTACATAATATCGCAATTTTTTAATATAAAATAACGTCTCAAATTGTCTGAATGTTTTACGTTTGATAACAATAGTGTTCGACGATTATTTTTCTGATTAAGTTGAATAGTTATAGTGTAAATATTTTTTGAAAATGATCGGGTTCAATTCTCAAGTTGCGCAAAGTTTTTTAGAAAATCATTGAATGCAATTTTTATCAATAATAAAATCGTTAATACAGTTTCTTTCAAATTTTTGTAGCTTCAATTGTTTCAGATTCTATTTAATGAACAATCTCAATAAATTAACCTCTATAATCTGTAACACCCACGTTCTCTGTGTAGTATACGTACGTACTCGTAGTCATTTTTAAAAGCTTTCAACTGGCTAATAATTTATATAGACATTTTAAACCAGTACCTACCACTTCACCGAAATACTTGGAGTTCATAAACATACTCATAAGAATTTGGACAGTTTTCTTTACTATATAGAAATAAATTAACTTTTTTTCCAGGTGTTGTTCGCTGCTATTCTAGCTTTCGCCGCAGCAAAGCCTTTGGTAGTGGAATACCCAGTAGCGTCCATAGCCTCCTACTCGACACCAGTGGCCGTGGATTATGCTCCATCCTATTATTATCCGGAATACGCTACCACCTATGATTATGCAGCGTATACCTACCCGTATAGCTATTTTGTGCGTTAAAAATTTTTGATTGTGTATACACTAAGCTAAATATATTTATTCCCACAAATATTTTTTGTTTTCATTTTCGTAATCTTTATATTAATGAATACCTCAACTCTGTTAACATTATTCCACAGTAGTATTAACTTTGACTTAGATGAAAAGACTGATAGAAAAACAATCTTTAGCTATAAAGATTTATTAGGTATGAAAGGAAAATTTCAGAGATTAATGAACATTATTAAACGCCTCGGCATTTTAAATCACTTTTTAGTCTCGTATTGCCTTAGGGCAGGACGCGATGATTACTTTATAACATATTTTTGTTACAAGATTTATTCCAATATAATGTAAATAGTATATTTTGACCGATAAACAGATTAATTGAATTCCTCGACTTTTATTATACCGGAGCAAGTTACAGGCAGTGCTATTGAGGTAGAAGTAATCCAATTCTAATTTCGTTTCCTTTATTTGTGTTGTACAAAATTTGTATCCTTTATGTAAAGGGTGAATGAACCAGCATAATTGAGTAAACGACGACAAGAGACATGACAATTCTGATGTTGTGATTGACATTGGCAATGTCAGAAATGGATAATACTTACAATGCTTTTAGGCAGAAGTCATTTTCTATCTAAGCACATTATCTCGTCTGTTATCTAAATGTCAATCAAAGAATGCAGGAGTATTTTTATGTGAAGAACTTTAAAAAATTATAACCCGAAAAATATAAATAAGGTAAATCAAAATTCTGTTACACAAAATTTTGATAAAACATATACACCCGAACCATTATAATAACTCTCTTGACAACTCATTTATTTAAATCTGTTTAGTACTTTAGGCGATACGGTTGAACATACAAACATACATACATAGACTACCAAAATCATGACCCTTGCTTTTGGCTTCGCTGTAGTAGGATAAAACAAGCACGCAAACAAGCTTTTGTGGTAGATCCTAGCTGTAGTCCACTAACTACATAACGAGATTATGCCACATTTATACAGAAAAGTAGCCAGTACGAGTAGTAATGTAGTAGTAGTAGTAGAAATATAGCTATTTTGTAAAAGGCAGAAAGAAAGAGAGAGAGTATAAAAACCCTCGCTTGACCTCAGGCGAGAATATACTCCCGTAATTGATATAAAACAACTCTGCCCGGTAGCAGTTACCTAGGTAACTTTACAAAAGCTGTGAGTGTCAAAAATAGGACACTAACAAGTGTAAAAGCAATGAAAAACAATTTACGTAAATCTTATAAAAATCTGTGAGCAAAACTTACAATTCTAAATCTCGCTTTACATTTCATGGAAGTGTCATACTCTCACGGAAATTTGCCGTAAATCTAAGTTGATATTTTGTGGTATTATTTATTTTTAATAGAATTCGAATAACAGACGTTATTAAAACGTGAGCTCTTACTTCATATTTCGTTTAATTGTAATAGTTAATACATTGTTTATCATCACGTTTCCGTTTCCAGATTCTGGGTACTTTTGAGACTTCCTCCGTTACCTCTATTATGCAGTTATTAAGTAAATTAACTTGTAATAGAAATTGCTTAAGTGCTTATTATAGAACAACAAAAGGCCGAAATAAGTAATTGTTATGTTAGGTGTGTAACTTTACGTCATTTGTAAGTAAGAAGCCGAAAAAGGAGGATTGTGTGTTTTTCCTTTATGTATTTTACCTCGTTACTACGAAAGGGCATAGCCGACTTTAACGTTTTTTGGTTAAGTGCCACTGAAATCAAAATTGTGGAGTTTTGACGTCAAAGTCTATATTTTTTTTTCACCTAACCCTCTTTACAAAAATATATAGAAGTTATAGTTTTAAAATAACTTGGAATAAGCATTTCTAATAAAAATATCTTCTTATGACAATAATCTCATCTCATATATGGACGCTGATAAGCAATACTGTGTCAAGCCACACGGACTTCATTTTGAGGAAATGGCGTCTAAAGATGGCAAACTTCTTCTTAATAAATATGTTTGAAGGAGTATATATTTACCTTTTCCTATGCTTTTTGATGAAAAGTTTAATAAATTAAAAGTAGATTGATATATTTAATATATTATCTAATAAAAAGTATTCCAAATATTTGAGATTATTGTATAAATTGCAAAATATGGAACGCACTTGAAATTCGAACCAATCAATTATTCAGCACTTATTTAATTTATATGACTAAAATTTTTTTGAATAATGTTAAATAGGTGATGCAGTATGAAAATACATCAATATCTCCGAAATTGACTTTTTGTGGGTTGACACATTATTGCTTATCAGCATCCATATAACCTACATGATTTCAACTCTTTGCAAAAATTAAATCAAGTACAAACTTGTACAAGCTAACTTACAAAATAACATGTAATTAATAGTAAAAAAAATTAAAACAATACTTTATTGAAATACTTAAAAAAGAAGAGAAATAAGAATAATACATTTAATTCAATTCTTTAGTTAATGGCTTTTAGTTGTGCCAATTAATAATACATACTATTATTATTTTACATGACATAATAACTTGTCGTGAATTTAGCCTCGTGTCACAATATATTTTAAAAAATCAACAAATAGTAAAACATCATATAAAGCTCTGAGTTATTTATTTCAAAAAAATATCTTCATTTCATTTAATTGAGCGTATTCAAAAAAGGAACCTGAAAGCAGTTGTCATGTCATTGTGTCAATATTACAACAATTTATCAAAAATCATTATCAGTACATAATAAAGACTTGCTTGTATCATGATCTTGTATCATTTGACAAAGAAAAATGTGATAATAATTAACCTTATATAATTATAAAAAATTTAGACAAGGCAGACGAGTCCTACACCGCATTCACTTGCACCTTCCTCTACCTAGTTCTAATTTTATTTGGAAATGTTTGATTGCTTAATTTTTTTTGATTAAGCTTAATATTAAAATCATATTAAAGGTTGTTTATTAAATCATAAATAAAGTAACTCACTTAACTGACTTTAGTGGTGTTAAAATGTAAGAACCAGACTGCCTAATAGTAATAATAAACACAATGCCAGTATTCAAAGACAAATATACCAACATTTCTTACTCGTATGCTAAAATTCATGTACAGTTTTTTTTTATTATTCTTTATTGCACAAAGATAACAGTGTACAAAGGGCGGACTTAACGCTACTACAGCATTTTCTGCCAGCCAACCCAGAAATGTACAAGAGAAATGTTTAGTAGGCGTGCACATTTAGTGATATGTGTAAAATATATTATAAATAAATAACAACAGATACGTAAATTATTTTAAAATAAATAAAAAGATATAATACATATATTACATTGAATATATTATAGTTATACATGTATGTTGTATATATGCCTTTTCTATATGTTCAAAAAGCGAGGACTTCTTGGGGCGCTCAGGTAAAAAACAATTCAAAGGATTCTTCCGTTTTTGTGAGCTCAGTGACGGAATCGTCAGATTCACATGTGAGACATAACAAGTAGACAAAATAAAAAATCTACATATTATAATTCGGAGAGTATTTAAAATTAACCATACAAATTCTTACAAAATTCTCGAAACCGTAATTGGCAATTCAAGATTTCTCATGGCTTCAACGGCGTGACGAAAGTTCAACCTTATACGCATGCCCGCGAATACGCGTACTTATATTTGTAAATTACTCCGTCTGATTTCGTACTTACTTCTGACATAACGAATCGTCGGCGTCGTCTTGAACACGTGGCATTCGTCACGTGAACTCGCTCACATTTTCTTTAATAGAAACTTACCAGTATTTAAGGAGCGAAAATATTCAAGTTCAAAATGTTTATTTTTATAATTAGAGTCGCTTTATATTTAGCCTCATTATGTCGTAATTTTATGAATTTATAATTAAGACTAATGAAATTAAGTAAGACTGTTAAGAGTTTTAACTTTTGATGTTGGTATTTTAAAACATTCTGAGTTAGTTAAAAAAATATAAATATGATTTTTTTAAAGTGATTCCTTGTCTTTGAATAATAGGCATGAGTTTGATAAGACATTTATATTTACAAATATGATTAAGATATTGTTTGATCTATAATCTGTATTTTTAAAAGTAAATCTCAATAATTTCAATAACTAATATGTCAGAAGTGACTACAAAATCGACCGGAGTAATTTGCAAATAAAGGTACACACACATATTCGAGGGCATGTATTTATATAATTAATACTAACATTTATAAAGACACTTGTTGATTCAATTCAATTCTTTGGTTAATGGCTTTTAGTTGTGCCAATTAGACCACTCGTTGATGTGAAAATTAAGTTATCTGACAGATCAAGACTAGAATAATAAGCAGACCTTGGTAAAAAAAGGCTAGGAGGAGAAGAAAAGAAGAGACCAATGCCGTTACTTCACAAATAAATACGTTTAATTTTTCCTTACGAACAAACGTTCTATATTCACATATTATTAATCCAGCTTGTTTACTTTCTCAGAGTTAAAACAAATCTTACTTATCTTAATATTATCAAAGCGAAAGGTTATGAGAATGGAGGGATGTTTGAATGGATATTTGTGGCACTTCCACGAAATAACTAGTGAATAGATTTTGATGAAGTCTAACTATAATATAGGATACAATTATGTACCTACATTAGAACAACAGTCCACATTTTATCAACATACCGCCCGGGCAATTTCACTATCGGAGTCTAGTAACAGATAAGACTAACCCTTTTATTTCTGTCCTTACTTCCTATTCGTATGTCTCTCATTCCTTCGTAAGCCAGCAAAGCATATATGGATCATATGATGCTGGAAATGCACTTGGACGACAGGGATCACACTTCAAGAGCCCAACCTATTTGTTTGCCTACTCCATACTTTCCATAAAAAAGTAATAATATTTGTATTATACAAAGGTGTCCCGAAAGTAATCGATTAACTGAAAAGAGTTCAAGTCTAGGTTGTAATTGGCCATATGAAGAAAACCCTTTTAAGAAACCGTTTTTTAAATTTCCGTGATTTTGGAGACGGGAGCCTTTTTGTGATAATTATAAAAAAATCACTTTTTTTGTTCATTTTTTTAATGACACGACAATAATTGATCCACAAGTGGCTACAAATTATTTACATTTTTATTTGTATTCTATTAATATTAGCTAAACAATAGGATTTAGACCTTGAAAATTTACACTCTCTTTCAAAGTCAAGTTACATCAATACATAACACCATTGTTCACTAGAAAGCCTAGAACGTATATGCAAACTTCAAGATTAATCTTCTACACAGATGTAAAGACTAATACACAGGTTACATTTAATGCATTGCTTATTTATTTCTATATATCATATGTATTCCTGTATATCACATACTAATATATTAAAAAAAAACGAGTTTTGTACGTGCCAAGTAAATTCTTAAATCATTAAACCTATTTGATAAATTATATATTATTATTATTATTATTCTAAACTAGCATTTGCACGCGGCTTCGCCCGCGTAAATTTTGGAATTTGATAGAAGCAATTTAAAAAAACGGGTAAAACACCATCTTTGAAGGTATTTAATTACTAAACGTGTATATATAATAAATAATTAATTTAAAGATTTTTTTTTCAAATATGTAAACTAAACTACCCCATTGCACCTCTGTGGGTTGGGGTTGATATTGATACGATGATTTTGTGTTTTATATTTCATCATTAGCATAAAGAAGAATGAGTATTCAGTTTTAAGTAAATATGACCACAGGATAACATTTTGCATACAAACGTTTTACATCATTGCACCCGTTTTCTTTTAAAACAAAACCTACATTAACGCGAGCAATGCCGTGACCAAAAGCTAGTACTTTATAAAGATTCTAATTCATTTAATTAGAATCAATACAAGTAGGCGTACCACAGTCTAACTGACTTTGTGTAATTTGAAAATTTAAAAATAAAACTGTATAAAAAAATACTTCCTCGTAAATGAAATATAAATATAAAATTATATTATTGACATTATTAATTTTAAAACACAAAAAAGAAAGTTAAACCTTTAAGTTTAAACCTCTTTTACCTATACTGGCTAATACATTTAATTGATTTTAATAACACGTGGAAATTATTCTCCGCAGATTAGCTACGATTGCTACGAACATATTAAATGTTAATTACAAACTAATTTAGGAACAAAATATTAAAGTCACGTGTAATATATTAAAAGGAAAATTTTAAATAATGGGATATATAGACAAAAGAGGGCTTCCCTTTTTCAAACGAATGTTTAAAAGGTAAAGTAAAGTAACAGCCTGTCCTACCGCTGGGCTAAGGCCTCCTCTCTTATTAAGGAAAAGGTTTAGAGCTTAATCCACCACGCTGCTCCACTGCGGGTTGGCGGATATATATGTGTCAGAATTACTCCCGGCACATGCAGGTTTCCTCACGATGTTTTTCTTCACGGCCGAGCTCGAGAATTTAAATACAAATTTAGCACTTGAAAAGTCAGCGGTGCTAGGGGGGTTTTGAACTCGCGATCATCGGTTAAGATCTATGTTCTACCCACTAGAGTTTAAAAAGTACACAATTTTATTGTTTACAAATTATTTTTTCGTGTATGTTTTAACGCTGATTAAATATTTTTGGATATAAAAAAATATTTTCGTCGCAATTCTTTGCAATAGGGAACTAAGTAAGTACCTACATGTATGATGATGTATATGAGAGGTTTTTTTTATTTTTTTCCACATGTTGCAGTATTTTGTAGATTTATCTATTTTACAATTGTTCTCGTACAAACCATTGGTTAGCTATATGTACTCCACATCATATATTCCGAACATAATCTAACAATAAATTCGATGCAAAATATCTTGATAATGCCATTGCCAATAAAACTGAACGTAAGGCAGCTTAATGTTGGTATTTTAATCTAACAAATAACACAAATTTGGATTTTGTAACATTAGGTCCAACGATGTATAGGTCCATTAGCACGTTGGCGCAGTGGTCACTGCAACTGACTCAAGCGCTAACGGTCGCGGGTTCGATCCCCGCTCACGGCAAACCTCTGTATTTTCCATATGGATGTTTGTCGTGGTCTGGGTGTGGTGAGTGATTAGTGTTGTGATTGTTTCCGGACCCCCGACACAAGGTCACGCGATCTTAATGGGGGCCGTTGAGTGTGATGCGTTTATTTATTTATTATTTATATATTTATTTTTGAGATATACACATAATACCTATATTATGAGGCATACGTAAGGTAGCAATCATATATTAGGGTACACTGAAATATGTGACAGCATTGAGTAAAAACTTTATTTAATAAAATACCAATCTGTAAGTATATAAATGTAAATGTAAATATTAACATTTATTTTATTTATTAACACAGTAATGGCACGTATAAAAATCTTATAATTTACACTCAATACAACTAAGGTTATTATTAAACGGACTACATAAATACAAAGTGCATCGTATGATAGTATTACATAACACTATTTGGGGTTTAATAGTCGCGAGTGACAACGTATTGTCCAGCGCAGATGTCGAGAACACACCCTTCAGATATTACGTAAACACCTGTTCATGATGTAAACTGTATTTATGGGCGATATTAATTCAGATGTCAAGTTTAAAGCCATTGGTTTGCTACAAAACAAAGTTAAAAAATTTATTAAAAAAAGCATTTGTGTGCTAGAGGTTATTTTAATATTAATAAATACATGATGACACACCTTGGGAATAATGCGATCGCTTCCAGGCTGTCTCAATATATTTTACGTATTATAAACAATCTTAACGTTGTTAAAAAAATTAACAAAAAAGAAAGTCCCACTGAGTTTCTTTCGCGGTTTCTTCTCAGGCTTGAGGTTATACTTTTCCGAAATCGTGGTAGATTCATTTTTTTGGCGTTTAAAAAAAGAATGTAATGTCATATTTTGTGTAAAAATACTTTGATTTTGATATATTCATAAAAGATATTTAAAGGCTTTGTTTCTAAACGGGGGTCAGCAAAAATGGTAATACGAATAGTAAGCTTCAAACTTATGATTAGGTATATAACAAATAATAAAAACCAGTCAAGCGTGATTCGAATGTGAACGACACTGAGCCCTTGGTAGGCGTTTCTGAATCGTAATTTTCCATACAAAAATTCACTATTTTCACAGTGATATTTTTTATGATGTCATAATATCATTCAGTTATATTTTATATATAGTTGCTTAAGTTCTTCCAAAGGAACAACTTTCTCTGAAACAATATTTAAATTCTCGGGTATTAAGGAATTAAATAAAAACGTTCAGTGAATAAATGTAAGTTTGCATACGAAATATCTTTACGGATACAAATATTATGAAAAATAAATTATTTCGTAATATTTAACTTATTACATAGTGTAATATAAAAATTAAAGCGTAAGCATATAAGTTTACACTTTCAAATTTTCTTTAGGATTTACATTATACGTTTATCATCGCTTTACACCTGAAAGAATTTACTGTTAGTGCCTTTTTTAACATTCACAGCTCTCCGAAGACTACCGAGGAAACTGTTACTAGATTACTTTGTTTATATCTATTATGAGAGTAATAGTTATAGGTGTAATTCTCACATTTGAATAAATTCGCACGTTAAAACAATTTAACTAAAATATTACAATTCAATAGTTAAAGATTAATAAGCGATTCATTTATTTCCTGTAATTTAGTTGTCTATTATTATATATATGTAATATTAACAGAGAGTGCTGTAAATTGTTTTAACATTAAAAAGAAAAACTTTATAAGGTTACGTTTAGTAAATAATGAGTAATATCTATGTTCATTCTGATGTTCATAACAAAGTTTTAATTTTTTTTTAACGAATCCATAGAAGTTTACGTCAATCAATAAAATTTTTAAATGTAATTGACATATTCAGTGAATCACGAAAAGAAAAAGTGTATTCGAATGATTGATCCTGCTAGGTGGCGAAATGAGACTTAAGTTTGATTCAGATCACGCGTGGTCCAATGCCAGAGACGTAGCTCCGTTTGGAACGTGTTGCGCCACATTACCACTGGCTACTATAAAACGTCCACTGAGACTGACAAAGAGCATCACTTATTTCATTGCAGTAGCATCAAAAACACACAAACCAAATCAAAATGATGAAAATTGTGAGTATACGCATCATATTAAAATATTTTAAATGATAAAATACAGCTGAATAAACTGTATTATAAATGTACTTGAAAAAATGTTAATCATATTTGTTTATAATTTTCGACAGATCGTCCTCATCTCTGCGCTGGTCGCCATCGTTGCTGCCAAGCCATCTCTAGTCAGCGCTCCCATAATCGCCGCCCCAGCACCTGTTGTGACGGCTTCTAGCTCCCAGTACTACCACCGCATCAACAATGGCGTAGCCGCCTACTACGCAGCTCCGGCCGCCTACGTCGCTCCTGCTGCTCCTTACGTGGCTGCTGCATCTGCTCCTTATGTTGCAGCTGCATCTTACCCTTATGTAGCTGCTGCATCTGCCCCTTACGTAGCTGCCCCAGCCGCTCCTTATGTCGCAGCCCCAGCAGTCGTTGCCGTATAATCTAATTAAGCCATCCTTTCCAAATTCGAATACAATGTTGTGATATTATGAAATAAATGGTCTACTGCATAAACTTGCCTTTTATTTATTTGTAAAGAATTTTATTTTATTTATTTTAATTAAAAAATAAAGGTAATTTTATTTAAATGTAGTAGGTTAAATTATGTAAACACGAGTATGTCGTTGTTTACTTAATAATACTTTTAGTAAATATTTATTATAGCATTAAATTATTTTTAGCAATAGATTACTAGCATTTTATTATATATCTAATATTCTTATACATATTACAGTATTTCTAAATATTATTGAAAGAATTAATGGTCTAAGTCATACGTCATACTTATAATGAAATGCGGGCGAAGCAAAGAACAAAAGTAATATTTTTAATTTTAACGCCTGTTAATAATAATATAGTTAAGTCCTTTAAAAGCAAATTAGCCTTTGTAATAAGATATGAATGTTATAATATGTATTTATATTGTATATGTCGCAGTCGATTAGCTTAATTATCTGTTAGCCTCTTAACTAAACGGAGTCTATCAACTAATGACCTGAATGATATTCAGCTATTTAATCAATCAGCTAGGCAAATAACTTGGATTGATAACATTTAACTACTTGCCTAGCCTATTCATTTAAATTTAATTCCCTGAGGTTAGGCTGCATATCATTTAGGCCGCCAGTTCAACGGTGGTACGGTACACTCAAACTCAAACTCAAACTCAAAATATACTTTATTCAAATGGGCTTTAACAGCACTTTCGAATCGTCAAGTTACATGTCATATTTTAATTTTTAATTTTTATAAAGCTACCACCGGTTCGGAATGTAGTCTCTACCGAGAAGAACCGGCAAGAAACTCGATAGTAACTCTTTTAAATCATTTATACATAATGTATTTTTATTACATTTTAATTATGTTATCCGGATAGAAAATCAACGCTTATCAAATCCACGCCTCTTTGTCGTCAAAATATTCTTGTATGGTATAATATGCTTTATTTATTAAAGATTTTTTAACGTACACTAAAAAGTTTACCCTACTCTTCAAGTGACAAATGATGGGTAAATTATTTCAATATACATAACATTTTTGATTATTCAAAGAGTACTTATACCATTTATATATTCACAAAAATATTGACTTTTTTGAGAGAAATAATCATAAACATAATAACAACACGAAAAGGAAAGATAAAGTTATAATACCTAGTTTTAAAAATGTTAACAAAGTAAATGATTCCTTTCTGGAGCAAAGTTTTCGTTTGTACAATAAGACACTCCGGATTTTTTTTTTTTCAGTTTTCAATAAATATATTTAAATTATATATAAAAAGTTCCTAATAGCTAAAGCATATTAGTTTATAGAAGATTATGTTGACGATAAAGATATTTAATAAAGTTATATGATAATTTATAAAAAAATGTATTGAATTTTTTAAAAAGTAACTATCGATTTTATTGACGATTCTTTGCGATAGAATCTACATTCCGAACCGCTGGTAGCTATTTAATAAAAATAGATTTTCTTCTTTTGTATTGATGATTCAAAAGTACACGCGAGAACCTCTTTGAAAAAGGTTTACTTTGAATTTGATTATTATAATAACTGATAGGCTTCTAAAATTTAAAATTAATAGTATTATAAAACGTTAATCATCATTTGTTTAATTAATATTATTTGTAAAAGTACACCACCAAAACCCATTTTCATACTAATTTTGGTTATAGTTCGGCTCTTTGCGAAAAATTCCTTTTAGAAGTTTCATGGCAACATTCGCGTTAAAACATATTGCTATTCTAATTAAATTTGTTTTTATTAACCAAAAAACATGACAAGTTACGTATTACAACTCATTTAGATTTAAAGTTAATTGAAAATTACAGTATATTCCTAAAGTAAAAACAATTAATTTCTTTATTGGACGCTTATAAACTTTTTTATTATATTCTAGGTTGGCTGGTAGAAAATACTGTAATAACGTTAGGTTCGCCCTTTGTACATTTGAGTTTTGTGTAATGAAGTGTAATAAAAAAATCTGAACAAAATGTAACCAGTCATTAATTAAACAATCAAAAGCACCACGAATATACCTTATAAAACGCTTGTTACGAATATATCGCTTATTAGACAAATATTTTTATTAATTGAATATTTTAATCTTAAAATTTTATTTCATATGACGTAAGTTGTATTTAAAAAGTGTAACTTATTGTTTTCCACGTGTTTAAATATAATTTAAAAAAGCGCCTGTTTTATTTAAATTGCAAACTATGAATAGGGAAAAAATATAATTAAAACTTCAAGGCGTGTTTGATTTCTTATTCCACGTGCCTCTTAATTGAATTTATATTGTTTTATTATTATTTTTTAAATTATTATAATTTAATTATAAACTACCTGCATGAACATATATTTTAGATATTATGAGAGGTAACCTAAACATAAAATTTACTGGTACATCTAATAATATATGTAAATATTTTCGAGTTTATAATTCGCTCAAAATTTATATATTTAATTGATCTTATTTCGAAGAAAGTAATAGCTTTCTTCGAAATCTTGAATCCTAACGACAGAGCACAGAATTCCAAAAGTGTGGGTTTAAACTCTACATTGTCGCGATTGTTGATACGTAATCAGCGCACTTAAACATTATAATGATCAATTTTATATATTATTTCAGAGTGGTGGATTGATTCTAAATAATAAAATAAACAATTTTTATATAGGCATTTAGCATTTTAGCATCAGACAAATGTTATTGGAATCTCAAACTACTTATACCTTTTTGTAATTCAACGCTCGTTCAGCCACACTAGAACGATAACAAAATTGAAAGAATTCATGAGGATATCATTTGTCTTTAAACTTACATCGAAGAAGTGTGCTTAGCGCAGAGTCGTAAGTATATACTTTATTTTATATTTAATTGTATATTATAATATTTATAGCCCCAGTATCATTTTTTGTATAATTTTTGAAGAATGCTAACATAAATATGGAAGAAGTATACGTATTTTAACGTTTATAATAACCGAAGAATTCTAATTCACATCTTTAGATAATTTATAGAATAACTCAATAATCGCTATATTACGTAATCAGTTTGTTTTTGTGTACGCAATCATTTACATGTGGATTAATGTTTAAAACAAATTGAACAATTAAACAGTCGGCTTAACGATAATATATAAGTAGAAATTTAACAACATTTATTGGACATATACACGAATTATTGCTTATAACTGGTACTTTCGCGTTGTCCACATCTAGTTATTATTATTCGTACGTCGTAATTTCAATACGATTTTTGTAGCCATCAAGGCTCATGTCCTTACCCATTGCAACATTAGGTATTCCGCTACACGGGTTACATTGCCACACTACGATGCAAAATTTGTTACACCTATATAAAAGCGTGCACCCCATTTTCTATGGCCCGCATTTCAATTCAATAATTGTCTCGTAGGAGACGTTCCATCATGTTTGTGACGGTATAATTTTATAACTTCTATATATTTTATAACAAACTTATTTTATTGAAACGTTAATATATGTTTTTGTTCCTTAGGTTATATTGTTATTTGTAACATGCGGTTTCGTCAAAAGCTCTGGAGTTCATTCGTACGTCCCAGCGGGTGCAGCTCCTGTGGTTACAGCTGCAAGTTCACAGTATTTTGAAAGGACTTTTAACCGTCTCGTCGCAGCGCCACTACAGCCATTCATTCCTGTAGCACCTGCAGTGCCTGTAGCACCAACGGTGCCTGCAATACCGATTACACCAGCAATTCCAGTTGCCTCAGCTCCACAACCGGCCATACCAGTTCTACCTCTGCCACCTGCTCGACCAGTTATTGTAGACGCAAAAAGGACTCCTGTGGTTATTACTCCAACAAATCCATCACCACCGCAGAATGCTCCTTTAGATCCTAATATAGCTATTGCAATCGCGACTGCTCAGGCCGCTCCTGTTTCGACAATACTTCTCCCACCTTATCCATTCGGACTACCACCATCATTTGGATTTATACCGCTACAATCACCACAAGCACCATCCCAGCCACCAGAAGTTCCTGAAATCAACAGAGAGTTAACTACGAGGAAACCAACAACAACGCAAGTAACAACAACAGAACGGAGGCAAGAAGCTACAACACCGGTACCATCAAACATTGACAATAGTTTTGCACAAGCTTTGCCATCGAATCAGAATGTCAATTTTAAACAATATTTAGCACCATCTCCTGTTCCAAGGCCCGCACCCGTTCCAAGGCCTGCACCCGGCACTGGACCACAAAAGGTCAAGACAAATGTGGAAGTTGTACCTGTTCCATTAGCGTATATTGCTCCACCCCCGCTTAACTTGCACCACCACCATCACCACCAACATCATCATCATCACCATCAACATCAGGCGCTGAAAGCAGTTCCGCACATTCATACATTTATACCAAAGACAAGAATTATAATTAGGCCTGTGACTTCACCTTTAAGGATAAGAACAGTTACAGTTCCGGCTGGTTTTGCTACATATGGACCACCAAGGTTGGTCAAAAAAGTGGTGAAAAGGTACCCACAAAATATTATATCGAGATCACGGGATACTGAACCGACTACGTTTCGTCCCTTGAATCAACCTTTTACTAAGCCACCCAGGATATAGTTATTTAGCAAATTATTTCGTTAGTAGGTAAAAATATAGTCAAAATATACACTTGTTAACATGGACACTGTAAATAAAACATATTTATAATTTTATAATCTCTTGGTTTTATTGTTTTGGCCTACTCGTATAAGAATTTAGTTATCTAACCAGTCAGGTACTAAAAGTAAAAATCAAGGTTGATATTTTTTTACTATTACATTTTCTCTTGATAATAAAGTTAATAATGGTATTCCTAAGCAAATTACGTAAACGCTTCATCCATCAAGTAATTTATTTTTTATTAACTATAGAAAAAAATACCTTATTTTTTTATTACTCATCTTTAGCTTGACTTAATTGGAATAAAATTTCGGTACTTATAAAATAATATCCAAATTATAAAAAATTTTCTTTAAAACATTAGTAAATATCATATTCATAAGAGTGAATTAGTTTTAGCGGTACTCAAGATCAGAGTATAAAAATTAGGATGCATAGTGCAATCAGCAAGATAAGTGTCGATCGCTTACATTATCTATATATTAACACGTATTAATAAAGCAAAAACTTTTTATATACCCCTTTACGAGAACTGCGCGGACGACGGAGTATGAAATTTTATATTCTTTAATATTTTGGACACTTACAGTTTATATAGATAAATGAATGATAATGTTTTAAATAAAAAAAATATACACATTAATAAAAAAATTATCACACATACGCATATATCTTTTATTTACTGGTAAAACTGTGATTAAATTGAGAATAGAGTGTTTGCTTTCAATCCTGCAATCAGTAAAGAATTTAATGAACTACTTAAATGCAGCTTGATATAATGACACGTTTTATTTAATAAAAAAAAATTCTAATACATCGGATAATTTTATATTGCATACAAACACTTAATTAAGGAACTTTTTTCGTACTTATTTAGTTTAAATGACTTTAACTTTTTTTAATATTGTTAAATAGATGACGCATTAACCGAATACATCAATATCTGCGAATTTAACTTTTCGTGGGTTGACACATTATTGCTTATCAGCATCCAAATATGGGTAATATTTTTCATTTTTAGAGAACATTAAAAAACACCATTCATTAAACGAATATATAAAATATTTAAATAACTTTAGGACCGTTTATAAGCCTGTTTCACCTAGCATTTTCCCGGTTATACCAGGGTCTGCTTTCTATTCTAGTATAGGTATTGACGAGTTACTGATTATTATACGGAGTGACTGCCATCTCACCTCTGCAACTTTCAAAGGCAAGCCAGTAACCCTTTAGTCTAGAATAAACCCTCTACTAAGAGTAACGATCATTATCAGATGATTGTGATAACAACTATGACCGACAGTTTTACGTGCTCTCCAAGGCACGGTGAGGACACCCACTAGGACAAATACACGGACCCAGGAACAAATATTTATAC
Organism: Hypolimnas misippus; assembly: GCA_037950945.1. Lineage (NCBI taxonomy): Eukaryota > Metazoa > Arthropoda > Insecta > Lepidoptera > Nymphalidae > Hypolimnas > Hypolimnas misippus. The sequence continues at coordinate 7,160,656 of JBBEEQ010000025.1, read as the reverse complement.
AAATATAAATATCTGTTCCGAGCGGGAATCGAACCCGCAACTTTCGGCGTTAGGGGTCATTTCAGCACCGTCGAGCGGTCATCGTTTATAAGGTGTTTCATTTTACTGGAATGAAATAATAATTCCTAATGGTTTATATTTATTTGTGTTCACGTAAAACCTTTACTAGCTAAAACTAAACCTACCCTAGCTTTTCTTATTGAAAAAAAAAAATGATCACCGTGATAGCATATAGTTACAAGATCGACATAGCTTGACGTATGTTGATTTTTTTTATAAGTTAAAGCAATTGAATAAAAAAAAACATTGTAATTGGAAAGCTTGTTTCTTTAATAAAGTCAGAAAGTCTTCAGTCGGGGCACTTTTTCCGAAAGCCGATAAGTTTTGGCAATAAAGCAGATACGTGAAACCTTCGCTTAAAGAAGTTATGCATATCTTTCATGATTTTTTTAAATAGTAATTTTATAAAACAGTATAAATCTCTTTAAAATATATGACATTTTTATTTTAAGTATTGTTCATTTCTAAAAAAAATACAAATTAGTTATATATATTTATAAATTGAATACTTAATAAAAAATACCTGTGAATATTATATGGAAGCTATGTAAATGAACGATTAGTATCGGAAATGCCTTGCATGGAACAATGTATAAGGAAAAAGAAGCAAAAGAATAGTCAAATGTTGCTGTTACAAATGAGACGTATTGATGGCACATTGAACGTGATTAAAATGTTTTCAAAACATTGGAAATGTGTTAATCCAATTTTACATTAACAAACTAGTATCGTGCATTATTTTTATAGGGTAATATTTTTATCAGTCTATGTATGTATGTTTGTACCTTTGTGGCACTATTTAGACCAAACGCGTAGGCCGATTTTAATAAATGACACATCGTTTGATTTGTCACAATAGCGCGTATGTCATTGAAATTATAATCATTTGGAAAAATCAAAATGGCCGATTTTGGACGCCATTATGTAAAAAAGAAAAAAATTTAAAATCAACGAACTGTATTAAGTGTGGTATTGTTGAATAGGTATTTTAAAATAATTTTTACGTTTCTTATATCATTTTTCAACCTAAACTACTGTTTAGAATCTATAATGATTTAAAGTTGGTTAGGACAATTGTCTATGGTCATGTCACGCAGTCGGGTTTTTGATTTTTTTTTTAATTTAATTACTTGCTATTTAATTAATTGTATTTGGAATATCTAAACTTAGATTATACCATTATCTACTATGTAATGATCAATAGATAATTTCCTACTAACCTAAAGAAAATATAATAATCGACGCTTTAATGACTCGACAAAATTTTTTCCATTTTGCAAGACAGTTGATATTTTTTATCGAATACAAAGTCATAATCAAACTGCTATGTAACATATTTTTATTGATATAATAACTCAATTCAAAAAATGGTTATATCAAAAAACAATGTTAATCATAACTTTTAATTATAACAAATTAACGCGCTCTTAAACAAATATCACAATATGAACGCCAACAACAAACAATTCGTACATTTATCGGTGACAGGTAGACAATACTTTGCGACTTGTAAATGATATTTTCACAAAAGCGTAGCAACATATGGACCTGACATTCAAACTGCGCGTAACTCGTCCATTTGTGCGTTATCAGTCAGTCCAGCCTTGCTTTTGTAATCGTATACGACAAGCACGCGTCCCGAATGCTTGCTGAGCTTCAATTTAAATCCGTGCAATAATTGTGACGAAACCGACAAGGTGAATCTTACTCTCTTTGTATAAAAGGTACGTACTATCACCAAAACCTTATACATCACATCGAGATCTTTCGATCAACACAACAATCCAAAACCTAATCAACATGTTTGGAAAGGTAAAAAAAAAATTATAATCTTGCGGAGTAATTGAAAGGAATAATTTCGCCCAAAAAGGAAAATAAAATTGTTTTAATTTACAGTATTACAGTAACAGAAATTACTACTGAATTATGTAAAAATAGTTTTTGTTTTTTTGGTCAATTATTTTTTTAATAGATTAAAATGTATTTGTTATTGTAATTTCAGATCGTCTTCCTTGCCGCCATCGCCGTAGCTGTTGCCAAGCCTGGAGCTTTAGTTGCTCCTGCTCCATTTGTAGCCGCAGCTGCTCCTTTGGTTGCTGCGCCCGCTCCTATTGTAACTGCATCTAGTTCCCAATATATCTCACGAAACTACAATGGCTTAGCTGCTCCATTGGTCGCCGCTGCCCCCGTGGTCGCTTCCCCGTACACTTTAGCTGCTCCGTACTACGCACCCGCTGCCAAAATTGTAGCTCCCGCAGCGCCTCTTGTAGCGGCCGCGTCACCTTACTATGCAGCATCTGCCCCTCTTATTGCTCTTAAGTAAAAAGACATTATTTACCAAACGACGATTTTATAGATTATACTGAATAAATTTTAAATGTTATTCCTGTGTATTATTTAAACTAACCTATATGATATTCATTTAATTATAACAAATAAAAGCTTGTAAAAGATATAAATTATAAAACCCTGACAGTCTATTCATGAAGAGCATTTTAACAAGCGCTAACACGATACTTCTGCTGTTAGTTAGTGAGGAATTCTGTCTCCTGCTGATTCCAGGTGATATTGCAATTAGGTCAAGGTTACGCAACGAAGTTACTTAAATTTTATTTACAGTATAGTAAATTCCGAGATGATTAAACTAACAGAATATTTGCTCAAATCCTTTCAAAAACTAGAAAAGTCAATCATCAATTTTATTACTGTTATTCAAACTTAAGTAGTTTATGGTGATATCCAATTTTGCTATAATGTTTTTATGTTGTGTTTAATGTGTCTTATATTGTTATAATAATTATATACAATTGTTAAAACTGTTGCCAAATAAAAAATATATATAAAAACCTTATAACAATAACACATCTGAATTATAGTTAAAATCATCATAAATTATATCTGAAAACCATCTCAAATTCATCAACTTTTAAATAAAAATAACTGCATCAAAATTTGTCCATTTATTAGGGAGCTACGATGCCACAGACACATAGATAAACATTTACACACATCAAATTTATAACACTCCAAAACAAATTAGCTATTAACGTTTCATAATAATCAATATGAAATATTGAATCATTTAAACATTAAAATGATTCTTGAAGAAAACGTTAATTGAAGTGATGAATAGGGAAGACACACCTACACGACACGTGTCTCAGACACGTAAATCAAATACGAGAAGAACTTCTATTTTAATGTGACAGTCGAACTAGATCAAACACTACATTATTTTAAGTACAATAAATATTCTAAGGATAATACTTATTTTTAACATTATATTAACACGTGATCAATAAAAACATATATATTACATAAAGTAATGTAGTCGTATTATTATTTTGCGTGTATTGTTTCAAGGAAGTTGAAAAGTCCTTGGCAAAACTAAGTAGCAAGGTGTGGCTTTGTGTTATGTTACGCACAGAAGCCAATAAACAAAAGAAACAATACAACTTGCCTTAGTATGTTTATGCCTTCGATATTATAAATTAATGTCTAGGTATTTTCACGCCTGTTCAAATGGTTATCAACTACATAAGTCTGCGTTTAATCTTTTGTTATTTTGCTTTGACGTAAACTTTACAATAAATTATATTAAATTCGTCAAAAGAAAAAAATTTGATATATTGTTTAAGCTAATCATACTAACGTTCGTAATAATTTAAATTAAATAGTCCTAAATAAGTAATAGTAATAGTATTAAATTAAAAAATTTATTTTAGTACCTATTTATTACCTATTTTAGGTCCTGTTTTATTACGACTGACGATTTTATAGAATCTTATGTACTGATATGTTTTGTATGTGTAAAGTATCCATTTAAATAAAGTGCATTTCTGAATTTCATACATTAAGTTCTTTAGCTAGTCAGGTCTGTCACTCGTTATGACAGAGTCTATTGTGGCAGAATTAAGCTGCAGCCCACTGTCTGCCGCTTTTTATTTCCGACAAATATAGAATATTTAAATATAGTAAACTAATAAAAGTTCATACATTTATAATGGAAAATAATCTATTTTAAATCTATTTGGTAAATAAGATACACATACAATAAATCCGTCCTATAACGTTATTTGAATGAGTTATAGCAACGTCTTCGCTGAATACAAATGTTTAACCCACACTTAGCAGCCTCATTAGAAATTCAACACGAATATAGCGATTCTGAGCACTTTGCTCGATATTTAGTGCTTTATGTCCCTGAACTAAATATAAACAAAAGTAAGTAAAATTGGTCACATAAAACAAATAAAATTAAAATATGTATATAACAATAACACACCAAATATATAATAATTATTAGACATGTACCGTAACACCCCAAAGCTGCATCTATATAATTATATTTATGCAACTATATTTCGTGTGTAATTGTTATATACATTGTTTTTAATTTTATTTGTTTTATGTGACTAATTTTACTTTCTATTTTTATGTCTGCAGTGTTTGTTCAAAATAAAAAGTTTCATTTCATTAAAAGTCCGTCTTTTCATTTTTAATTTTTCTTGCTATTTAAAACAAGTCACTTATTTCATTTATTTTTATCCTCGTTTACTTAGAGTTTTTTACGCGCGTTCGATATTTTAAAACTATAATTTGAATTTCCCATTTAATATTTATTTTTCTTTATTTTTAGGTTCCTTTTTCAACATCTTTCATATATAGTGAAATGTATTATTTTTACGTTACTTTATTAAATACCAGTCTGACTTATGAAGTTATTTAATTTCTCATATCAGAGTAGTTCCTAATTCCATTTAATACTGCATGTAAACATACAAGAAAACAAACCAGTAATTTGTATAATACATAAAGAGTAAGGAATTAAAAATTTTAAAATGAATATGTAGCTGTGTACATATCTATATCGTAAAAGGATACTTTATATCAGCGGAGTAAAAATATATTTAAACAATATTAATTAACGAAATAAAAGTCTTGCCTTAAAACCAAATACGATATATATGTAGATTCCCTAGATGCATGTTATCGTTTATTTATAGGATTTATTACGTTCGCAATTGCAAAATAATATATTACCTACAAACCTCGGTCAGTTACATAAACCAACCTTTGATGGTCAAGTGTATGATACATTCAGTTACCCATAATGTCTACGGTGTCACCTAATTGAGCATGCACATGTCCTGACGATGGAAAGTGAAACCGATAGTGACCAATATAGACGTAATGCTTGCAACAGTATGAAGTATATAACGACCTGTGACACATAATTTTAATATACTTCTACATTTCCCCTCGACTAATCAAGTCGTGATCCGACCAAAAATATGTCTTTCCTCAGATTAGTAAGTAGCACCTTATAAACCATCATTACATAATAATTTATGTTTCTTTTGAAATAAATACTTAACTCGTTGTGTTTTATTTTCAGGTCATTTCCGTTATTGCCATTATAGCTAGCTGTGAAGCTAGCGGGCTTGGACATCTTATACCAGCAATAAAAACAGTACCGATAGTGCGTTATGCGCCATTTTATAGTTTTCCAAGTGGAGTCCGATCGATACATGCAGTGGCTCCAGTAGTGCGAGCTGTCGCTCCAGCGGTACCTGTAGCGCCGGCTCCAATTTTACCAGCCCCAGCGCCAGTATTCCCAGCACCAGCGCCAATATTCCCGGCACCAGCGCCTTTACTTCCAGCACCAGCTCCCGTATTTCCAGCGCCTGCACCTGTATTCCAAGCTGCAGCGCATGCAATCCCGGCCGCAGCACCTGTGTTCCGAGTCCCAGCACCTGTGTTCCCAGCTCCAGCGCCAATTTTTAGGGCGCCTTTACTTCCTGCTCCGGCACCGGTATTAGCACCTGCACCGGCAATCGCTCCAGCCCCTATTTACCCCGCATATCCTAGATTTGCTCCAGTTCCTGCTTTACCTGCAGCACCGATATTTGCTAGAGCCGTACCAGCGCTACCAGCAGTACCTTTCTCGCCTATTGTTAGGCCTGTTGCTCCAGCGGTACTACCGGCGCCTGCTCCAGTTTTCGCACCTGCTCCAATTGCTGTAGCAAAAGGTTACCCATTTCCAGCCCATTTACTACCAGCTCCCTTAGAAAAACACTTAGCATGGAAGTGATTCTAGTCTGATTTATTTAGGAATAAGATATTGTTATTTTTTATAGTAGAAGTTTGTTGTTATTGTTTTATTATTCTAAGTCATTTTTTACTCGTGTAAATAAAATTTACAAAATTATGATGATTTGTGTATTTTATTCCATTATCTTATTGTCCTAAAAATGAACTTAAATTTATATAATGCACTTAAAAAAGTTTTTACAACACTCTGTTTGTTTATAAACAGAATATTTCGCTTTTGTTTTATAGCAATACTATAACAAGGGTAGAAATCTTTTCTTTTCTTCGAATTTGTTGTAATCAATAACTTCTCCTATTTATCGATTTAAAATAGTCTTTCTTAATTTAAAATAGGATATATTGATTTAGAAGTGTGTATGACTTATAAGTTTCTCTTAGACTTGCATATATATATATTTTTTTAATTTACAAAAATATTTCTCATTGTATGAATTTATTGTCAGTGATTTTATTATTGATAAATACAGCTTTTTTAAAATTACCTAGATAACTATTACCAGGTTACATAATTATTTTATGTTAATTACGAGCGTACAACTGACAAATGAACACTGATAAGCAATTCTATGTCAAGCCACATGGACTGCGTTTTGAAAAAATTGCGTCTAATGACGTTAAAACTATTCTTAATAAATTTATTTGAAGGAAAATATATCCATTTTTTCTTTTTCATTTTGATATAAGGTTTAATGTGTTTAAAGCAGATTTTGATATAAAAGTTCAATTATAATAAATTTCAAATTTAAAGTTTTATTTAATATAATAAGTTCTTTAAATATATAACATTATTAAATAGCATAATATGGAACACACTTCAATATTCGACACATTAAATTGAGAAACATTTTTCCATAATTATAGTTGAGATGACTTTATATATATATATATATATATATATATATATATATATATATATATATATATATATATATATATATATATATATATATATATATATATATATATATATATATATATATATATATATATAATTAAATACGTGACGCTTTATAAGAAAACATTTATGTCTCCGAATTTGACATTATTGTCTATCAGCATCGTGATTTCGCCTAATAAGAACGTTCATATTTAACATAATTTCATTTAAAAGACAAAACAGTTTATATTGAAAATTTAAATTATCGTTTATAATCTTTTCCTTTACTTATATTTATGATTCTTTTCCTGAACTTATACAAATAATTTAAGATCAAAATTAGCTAAATCCGTTCTGCCATTCTCGAGTTGTAGCGAGATAAAGGAACAGCATTTCATTTATATATATTATTGTTATTGTTATATATAAGTTGTTAGATAAAACTTTTTTAATTAAAAGAGGAATTATATTTTTTTCTGTTAAAATTTGATTAATTTAAATTAAGAAAATTATGGATAAGACATTGAAATTATAATTAAATTTTGGTGCTTGAAATTAAAATCAGTTTAAAGTAAAGAAATAGCAATCTAAATAGTGTTAATTTCTAATTCACTTTGTCTAATATATTTTTTTGTAAAAAAAACAATTGACATAAAAATGATAAAAAAGGTAAATCCATTAAAAGAATTTTCATTTATATTTCAAAAATTTATTACAAAATAATAAAAATCTTAATCTATTTACAAAGTCTTTTTAAAAGGAAGGTCTAGTATAGTAGTTTAACTTTAAATCTATCGAACAAATGCTGGTGCGAATCCGTAAGAGGCGCGTACTATGGGCGCTGCCGCAGCGTATGGGTATGGCGCAGCGTATGCAGCGGGAGCCCCTAAAGGTGCAGGAAAACCATAAGGAGCAGCGGCGTATGGAGCTGGAAGGACAGATGAAGGAGAAGCGAGGTATGGTGCAGCAGCAAGAGGAGCTGGAATAGCAGCTGGTGCAAATCTAGCGGCAATAGGGGCTGCAACTGGGGCTGCAAGAGGTGCAGCAAGGGATGCAGCATAAGGTGCAGCATAAGACGCAGCATAAGGTGCTGCGAGAGGTGCCCCAAGCGGAGCCGCAACTATTGGGTTTATTGCTTTGCTGACTACACTAATTTGGGAAGCATATGGAGCGATGTTTTGCGGTACGGCATGAGCATAGCCCACTTGAGCGGGCGCTATTAGAGGAGCAGCAGCGACAGCTGGAACTACAGCACTGCATTCAGCTCCGACGAATACTACAGCGATGAGTACGATCTATGGAAAAAAATTACAATTAGTAAACATTTTCTAAAATTAATCTAAAATTAAAAAATAAAATTCTATCAATAAAAAGATGAGTTAAATTACTTACAGATTTCAAGGAAAACATTATGCTTGTTTTTGGAGCGGACCTTCCTTATTGAAAAGAGGATGTGAAGTGTGTCTAACACGAAAAAGTTAAAGCCTTTTATACTTTGTATATTGTGATTCAGATTACGTTCGACAAAATAAACATTTGACGAATTGCGGTCGGTCAATTGGGATTCGCGAAGGATCGCGTGGAGAAATGGAGCACATTAGGAAACTTTTTCGGTGTGAATTTTTTGTTAATGCAACTGTGTTCGTATGCAATAAGACTTGCATACTTATATTCAGTTTATGTACACAGTGCAACCGTTGGAACACTGTTTAAATATTAAATTCTTATTACTGTTAAAAGAAAACAAGTAGAACATTAATAAAATATTTTGATATTTACTTAATTCCGAAATGAGTTCTATAAAAAAAATAATTTAAATGAAATATCATAAATGATTATACCCTCATAAGATTGTAATCTTCAATCACCAAAACCTATTAAAAATTTTATTTAAAAGATATAACTACACATAAGAACGTTAATGTTATTCTATTTAAATGATTAACGTAGTCGATTGTTATCTAGGAAGTACTTTTTCCTTTCGGCCGTTATATAACCTACAGTGAAATTGATGTGCACAAAGTTGAAATTAGAATGCATTGCCCGTCAGCCGAGTCTGGGTCAAAAATCGTGGTGCCAACAACGATGTCCTGCGCATTAGTTACCTATGTATTCGCTGTACGTGCTATTGCTCAACGAAATGAGCATTTGGTATATAATGTGATGGTACCTTCAAAACGACACAGTCCATCGAATCCTTTAGTGAACTCACCACAGAGCAGTCACCAAATCAAGCAAAATGATCGCCAAATTTGTTGTAAGTAATTTGATCTCGAAATAATAAAAAATATTTATCTATACCTTCCACTCTCATTCTGATTAACTAAAATTTAAACGAGTAACTGTCGAGTGTTTTCTGTGTAATGTGTCTACTTAGATTAGATTTTTTGACATATAAAAATTAATTTCGATTATAATTGAATTGAGCATATATGTATTGTTAATTGAACTGATATACACGTGATTTAGAGCCTAGCAACGGGTTATTTATATCACAAAAAATAAAATATGAAAATCGAAGTTCGACGGGGATCTATAACCACAATATTGATCATACTTCTCTCCTATTTAATATTATATTTAATTCCATTTTACTTTATAGATCATCTTCTCCCTCGCCATCGCCGCCTCCAACGCCGGAGTATTACCGCTCGCAGCTGCACCTGCTGCACTTGTGGCTCCAGCTGTGGCCCCCGCGGCATACGCCGTGGCTCCTTACGCCAGCTCGTACTCCGCCCATGCAGTCAATCACGCTGTTGCTGCCCCGGTCGTCGCTTCGGCTCCCCTTGTAGCCTCTGCCCCTTACGTCGCTGCTTCTCCCTACGTTGCTGCCCCAGCACCTTACGTTGCAGCGGCTAAATACATCTCTGCCCCTTACTACTTATAAACAAATTTCGGCGTTATCATTGCCTAGTGACTTGCTCAAAAATGCTGTGTTATAGTCATATTATATAAGTATGTTTATATATATATATATTATATTATGTAGAATGAATAAATAATATTGTTCCATAATTCAGTCATTTTATTAGTAAAACCTTATACATATTATAAAATATACTTTCGTAGAAAAAAAATTGGAAAAAAAATGTCTATGCAGTTATAACAATGTTGTATGTAAGTGCACTTTTTTATTTAAAAACATAATCAGTTTAAGCTTTATAATGTTATTGTTAATTAAATTTATTACTTATTAATTTAATAATATCACAAAATTACAGAATATAAAGTAATATTGCTTCAATAAATACTTTTTCTTACAAAAGGTTGAAATGGTTGAAATGTAAACTGATATACACTAATGAATGCCTGTATCGTGACATGAAATGATAATGTCAGCTGACCATAGATTAGTGTCATTGAAACGCCCTGCCCTCGTTTAGCAAACATTTATCTACGAGACATGGACAATTAGATCAATAGATTTGCTTAGAAAAGTACTCGTAAGATTTTTTAAACAATTAGAAAGAAAATATTGCTTTTAATAAGCGCCTGACTTCAGAGCGATCATCGCTACCAATAAATATATACCCATTTAAAAAGTTAAAAAAAAATTATTGGCCCGACCGCTACGAATTTTCACAGAATCATAATTCAATCATTAGCTGAATGTTGAAATAATCTAAAGAATGCCAAAAAATTTCATCAAACGCCCTAGACATATTTTAAAGTACATAAGAAAGATACATACATACACAAGAAAACCGCGAGTGACTTCTACGTTTTTAGAATTGTATTGTTTTGGATAAATTATATTGCACAACGTTCTTATCTTTTCCTAACATAGAACTGATGAGATTCTGAATGCTAAATAAATAGTTAAACAAGTTTTAAGTATTTGTTATGTGTAAAGACTCGAACTATTATATAATAATGATTATAGATCCGTAATTTATAAGTAAATAGTTGCAGTAAAAATTATTTGATTGTACTTATTTTATCTGGTTAGTTTTGATACCATTGAACAGGTAACATTTAAAAAAGAATAAAATAAAAGTATTTGTAGGAAACAATCCCGCCATTTTTAATTGTTTTTCCGTCCGTCAAAATGACCAAATCTATCGAAGAAATTTATTATTAACGAACAAAAGCACGCTCTGTTTTGTAATAAATTTAAAACTTTTGCATACCTGATTCAATTAAAAAATGTATATCTCATTTATTGACAGACACAGGTCTGTGGCAGTTTTATTGATATATATATGTCAATTACATATTCTGGTGTAGTTGTGTAAATGAGCAAAATATGTGTAAATGTTTGTACGTATAAGGCGAGAATTACTCTTGTACGTTTTGCTCACAAATTTTAATAAACTTTATATATATATATATATATGTAGTTTATCATAGATTTTACACCTGAAAAAAATTACTGTTAGTGATTTATTTTTGACACTTTTTACTTTGAAGCCCATTGTAAATATTCCACTGCTGGGCAAAGGTCTTTTCTCCTATTAAATCGAAGACTTTAGATCTTAATCCACCACGCTGCTCTACTGCGGGTTGGCGCATATACATCTCTCAGAATTTCTCCCGGCACATGCAGGTTTTCTAACGATATTTTCCTTCACCGGCGAGCACGAGATGAATTTTTGACACTCACAGTTTCTGTAACGTTACCTACGTAACTGTTACCAAGTCACAAAATTGTTTCATATCAATTACGAAAATATAACTTACACGTGTGATCCTCGCCTAATAATAATTAATTACTCTAAAAGTGTCATATGTTATAAACAAGCAATTTTCATAAACATAAATAAATTTATGTTACTTTACGTACAGTCATAAATGTGTGTTCTAGTTAGATTAGAAGTTTTGATCATTGAGTTGTAAGATAAAAAGAGTTTAAGTAACTAGTAACAAATTATTTAACTAGATACGGTTTATTATGGAGTATTAATTCTGATAATAAAACTATATTATAGTACAACCAATTAAAATATTTGAAATAGGTATTCGTTAAATTACCTAACTTTTGAATTAATAAGTAATCATTCAGGATCTTAACAAAAATGGTTTTGAAATGAGTGTGTGCTATTAAAACAACTTTTGCAAAGAAAATTATTTTTTCAGATTTATAATTTAATTATTCTTACTAATTTTATACATTTTATCAATGTCTAAATTAAAAAAAGTAATAGTAATGTTTCTCAAATAATAAAAATATGAATTGTTTCTTTGTTTGTTATAAAATATAATGATATTACATAAAGTATATTATAAAGTCATGGATTTTGGCACCCAGAATGCTTGCTATTTTGGACGACGTTACCTAGCAACCATCTCGCGATTGATTAATAAGTCAGTTGACGATCTTTCCAAAGTTAGAATTTATAGTTGCAATTAAATTGTGTTAAAATATCAAAGTCGCCTTATCGCTGTAGATTATGTGCATGGAATGAGTGGATTTAAAAATAAGTTCAACAGTAAAACCAAGTGTTCTGTGTACTGTTGGCAAAAAACATAACATTATTTTAAAATCTCCAAAGTGGTATTTGACTATTCTTTTTAATTAAGTTCTCTTTCTATTGTCAACATAACGAGATGTTTAACTTATCGGAGTACAAAATTCTTTTTTGCATTTGAGCTACATAATCGTTTACATATTAAGTATATCTTAACGATTAAATAAAGTATTGTAAATAAAATATATTATTTATAAGTCGCAACTTACCTATTCTGCGCGATCCAAATGTATAATATAAACTCAAACAAAAAAAAAAAAAACATAATTATTAACAAAAGTTATAATATTTAGAAAAACGAAGATTTGTGCTTTCATTTCTAACCGTTCATCCTTTATATTAACTCACTTTGAGTTTATACTTTTTTATTAAATTAATATTAATATTTATACTTTTTTATTAAACATAAACCCTTAAATTTATAATTAACCATATCAGATTGATATGGTTAATTATAAATTTGAACAACTTAATTTTGATAAACTTAATTTTGATTGTAAATATTTACTTCAAAACGTTACTAGCATAATACAATTAACTTCTAGTAAATGGCGTGCGCGTCGTAGCGGTCAGACAAATTAGTGAGGAGTTATATATCCTGCTGATTAAAGATGAGGCTGCAGTATGAGATCAGGTCACGTTACTATGTTATTTTAGTATTATTAAAGTCAATATAGTAAATTACGATTCAATCAGATCAGTAGAAGTCGCTAAGATCTTTCTAACAACGATAAAGGACTTGATAATCTTAAAACGTCTGAATAGATCATCGTAAATCAAAGCATATATTTAATACCCAAGAACCATCTCGATTACATCAACTTTCAAAAAAGACCTCATCAAAATCGATCTATACATTAGGGAGCTACGATTCCATAGACAGACACACAAATGGTCGTGGGTTAAAAAGAAGTTCTGTTCCAGAGAAACAAAGAAATGACTTTTGTAGTCTAATTAGTAGGCGTTTTATTATCATTAGTCTTCGAGCATAATAAAATCTACATTAACGCGAGCGAAGCCGCGGGTAATACCTTATTGATAAAATCAATTAATTTTCGACATCGATTGTCACGCTTCGTCAACTAAACAGTGAAAGTGATCTTCATCAACGGTAAAACGATCTTTGCTGCAATAAGTGAGACATTATTGTAATGTTTATTGTAATAGGTGTTATAATATTAGCCGAGATAAAAAAAAGTCGGACATGAACAAGTTTGACATGGGTATTGATTATTGGGATCCTTTCTAACAAAAAATATTTACATCATTAAAAAAAAATGTGTATCTAAATTAATTACATAGTAAATGATAAAGGACTTTTTCGGGTCTAGATTATTTTCTATATAGTTTGATAGTTTATTTATTGAGAAAGGCTATATTACATCACGCTACGACTTATAGAAGCGAAGAAATAAATATAAACGCGAGCGAAATCGCAAAGGACAGCTAGTCAAAGTTAAATGTAGAACATGTATTACCTTGAATTCGTGTATTATAAAACTAAATAACAATCGAATGACAATGATGTAATATTACATTATTATTACAAATGTTTAAATAAACATGAAATGTTTGTGAATTACTTAATAATTTTTTTTTTTAATTATCAGTAGCTATAATTTTTGAACAAGGAACATATTATTACAGATTTTTAATAAATACAAATAAATAAAATTGAAGTGTGTGTTTGTAATTTCAAATCAACAGATTTGAACTAAATACAATACGATATTTACATCAAAAAGACTTTTAAAAAATACCTTTTTTAATTTTATAAGTTTTATTTATTTTGTTTAATAAATAAAAAGGAGGTTACGCGATAACAAAATTTGAATCAGTGAAATAGTAAATAATATCCAATTCAATTAGGGAAGGTAAACATTATAAATAAATAAATAAACGCATCACACTCAACGGCCCCCATTAAGATCTTGTGACCTTGTGTCGGGGGTCCGGAAACATACACAACACCAACACAAACACGCAGACCACGACAAACATCCGTATGACCAATACAGACATTTGCCATGAGCGGGGATCGAACCCGCAACCGTTAGCGCTACAGTCAGTTGCAGTGACCACTGCGCCAACGTGTCTGTCGTTATATAAATATAATTTTAAATTTACGCGGGTGAAACCACGTGGCACAGCGAGTGTACGAATAAGTTTGCGCGATTTTTATGTACTTTTGTAAAAGGACATGTTTATTAAAATTCTTGTAGGCATATAAATTTATGTTTTAATACATAAAAAAGTATTTCAATTATTTTATCTGAAAGTAAACCATATATTTACTAGCATATTCAATATCTAAAAACAATGATAATTAACAAAGTACTCGATTTATTACACTTGTCAAAATATATGAAGTACTTAAGTACTATTATTAAGTATTATATTTATTAAGTATAAAATGTATGAAGTTTTTTATTTCCGTTTAGTAAAATTAACATACATAAATATGTATGAAATAATAATATATATAATATAACTTTAGACATGATATGGTACATTAAAATAAAGTTCAATACGAAATTGTATACATATAAAGATTTGTTCTTCTATCTGTACCAACATATCAGATTAAAATTGATATCGATGACCTAGGCCCAGCTGTAGGTAGGGTTAGACAGATTTGGCCGAGTTATGTCTCTAAGCACTATAAAAGCTCCGTAATTCTAGGCCCTTTGCACATTCGTATCTACTCCCTTTATTCTTCAGTTCTAAGTTAACCTTTCACCAACCCCATCAAAATGTACAAGCTGGTAAGAATTTAGAAAATAATTTTAATAGTATAAAATTAAAACAGTTATAATTTTTTAGATCTAGTTCCAAATTAATGCAAAGAAATTAAGTTAAAATGCCTGTTTCTAGTTTAAAATTAACTGTTATTAACTAAATGCATATGAAAGTATATACGGTACCTTACTAAGTACTACCACTTACCACTACTTACATCAAAATAACGATTTTTAAAATTGTTGCCTGTCTGTCTGTCCGTCTATTTGTTCCGGCCAATCTTTGAAACGGTTAGACCGATTTTGGCGTAATTTTCACTCGCAGATAGCTAATGTTATAAGGAGTAACTTACGCTACTTTTATTTTAGAAATTTTATATATTTAAATTAGTAAAAAATTACCTTGCTTTGCATGAGACATGCCAAGAACGCACGCAGCTAGTTATCCATAAAACATAAACATAATAAGTTTATTTTAGTTTAGCCCTCATTCTTATTAAATATCGGCGTTTCGGGAAAATTATGTTTTCTTAGTTTAATCTCAATGCTCAAGCTCAGAACGACGCCGCGCATCGTGGGTTTTTCTCTCTTCTTTCTCTTTGTCAAATCTCTTACATGTATATATGACCTATAGGAGATGAGCAATAACATTATATCTCCATCATATTATACTGAGGTAGACTCTAGCTGTAGACCACTACCTACAGCTCGTTTACGAGCTGGCTCGACCTGTACCTCATTCTCACAGTAGCTGCGTTTCGTACAGTGAGTGAGAGAATCGGAAGCTTATCCCATTCTCGTAGGCCCACTTGCTCGTTTACCAGCTATTTTATGTAAACAATATAAAACACACAAGTTATTTAATTATTTATTAAATTAGACTGCCCATCAACCAAATCTTTAGCTTTATAATAATGATAAAGATAGTACAGGTAGTCTTTATATTTTATTTAGATTTTGCTCTACAATGTGTAACGAAAATATTCAATATTTCCATGTTATTGTAACAATTTTAAAAAAGTAACGATTACCTTTAAAGAATAATAGTTATAATCGGAGCGTCCATAACAAAGTTCGTAAACAATTCGGATAAAAATAAAAATCGAATAAATAAATCCAAAAGTTAAATCCGTCGTCTCGTTTGGAACCGTGAAAGTGATGCAGTTTTTTCGACATCATATCGAGTTTTTATCGACTTGAACTTGACATTCTCGGCAACGACAATGACCTGGCGAGGCCGAGTTCTTGTAAGATATAAAAACTGTAACATTAGGTATTCTTATTAACTAATTCCGGCACCTACAGCCTAATATATACTTTATAATATAAATATATCTGGTCGAACTTTGCTCATGTATACAAAAAGTAGTGCACAAAATTGGATGTCGTTTTGCATTGGTTGTATTAGTATTTGTTAAACTTAGAATGTGGTGTCTGTTTTAACTTGATAAGCCGCCTAAAAGCCGAGTTTGTTATGCATACAGAGTTAAACGTAGACGAAGTCACGAGTAAAAGCTAGGATATGATTATCAATAATTTCAATATAAACATCATGTTTAACAATGCGTGAATTAATTTCTTATAGCATGTATTACTCAACTTGATGTTTACATGTAAAATTGTTATATGAAATAAATTTCGTATCAGTAATACCGTAATGTAAATAAGGTTTTATTCCTTTTACGCGATGACAGTAGAATAGAATATATAAAATAGTAATTAATTTTAATAGAGATAATGTCATTGTATCAAGTAGATAACATGACTTTAATAATCGAAGCTTAAAATAAAAATAAAATCAAAGACTTCCTCTTGACGTGGTTCTCTCGAAAAGAAAATACAATTCAAAACTTGCATTCTTCAGATTTTTCATTAATCCATTTTAAGTATCTCTTTGTTATGTTCTACGGTCTATTCTTTTGGCAAACAATAGTTAGACCATTGCGCTATAATTAAAAACGAAATAATTGTGACATGTAAAGGCAAATCATATAAACACCTCTTAAAACCAATGACAATATTGTTTGACAAAACAAAACCGACTTCGCATCCTGTTAGCACTTTTCGGATACAGGGATTTGTATAGTAAAGAATGTACGACCAATACTGGAATCATTAATATACTAATATTATAAAGAGGTAAAATTCGTTTGTAAATGTGTATGTTTTTATGTTAGTACATATGTAGAGGATAATGTCTGAAACTACTGGTCCGATTAAAAAAATGTGTTGGATAGCCCGTTTGTTGAGAAACGTTATAGGCTATATGACATTACTCTTCGACTCATAGGAGCGAAACCGCGAGGGGCGGCTAGTGCAAAATATATGTATAGAAGTCTATTATGTATAATTTAAATTATTTTTTTTATTATATAACTATAATTAATTCAATAATAAACAATTAATAAATAATCTAACTATGCATAAAAAATACTTTCACAAACATTTGAAAAATTTCGTATACTCTAAAAATCAATACGGAAATTACATAATAATTTGCTATCATGCAAGCAAGCTTTGTAGGTTGCTCTATTACAGACTAGTAAATGAATCTTTTTTTTGGAAAACACGCGACTAAAATGTAAGAGAAGCTTGTACATCTCAACAAGTATTAGAGGAACTCTAAAGAGTTATTAACAAAATTATGCATAGTAAAAATATCTCCGAGTCCACTGATAGTTATTTTTCTCGTCTAAAATCTCAAGCATAGTTAAAAGCGCCGTTTCTATGGAACAAGTATTAAGTTGCGCATGCGCCAGTTTCGTGACTCGTGATTGTCCGAGGCGGCCTTCTTAGAAAGGAAATAATACATATTTAGATCAATAAACCTACGCTACCTTTGCCTATAAGTTAAATAAATATAACTCACATTTAAACAGAACATTTTTGTATAATCGTTAGTTCTATTATCATACAAAGGATATATTAAATAATAAAATAATTACTTATATAATTTATTTATTATACTTGATGCAAATCCTATTTACTTTGTGTAACGATGAAAGATATTATTGAATAAATATTTTTAAGGTTTTTTTAATTAAAAATTAAAATGTCAATAGTATATTTACTCAATAGAATAATCGAACTAAATAAATATTTAGAAATTAGATACATAATCTAATTTATAAGAAATTACTTTTGCCTGTTTGTTTGTATATTTTACGCTGTCATATCTTTCATTCGAATGCGATAAAACTTTATCAACTTGGAGAAGGTTAAATGGATGCTGATAAGCTATAGTGTGTCAACCCACAAAAATTCAAATTCGTAGATATTCATGTATTTTGATAATGCGTCACTTATTTAACATTATTGAACAAAAATTAAAATCATCTTAATTAAATAAGTACGAGTAAAAGTTTCTTAATTGAATGTGTCGTACTTCAAGAGTGTTCCATATTTTGCTATTTATACTATAATCTCATATTTAAAAAATAACTTATTAAAATCTATATATATAAATCTACTTTTTAGTCACATTACCAAAAATTTATTGAGAAAAGGCTTGACATCTTTAGATGCCATTTTCTCAAAATCAAGTTCGTGTGGGTTGACATAGTATTGCTTATCAGCGTCCATATATCATAACACAATTAACTTCCAGTGAAAAATGAGTTCGAGACGGTCGTCCGTTATAACTAACAATAATACCAGCGAAACTGCGAGGATAAGATTACACATAAAATTTAATTATTTTTAACCAATTATAATTTATAATTATTGTGTTCCACTTTTAGAAAATTGGGCAAATACATCGACACTGTCAGCTAAAATTCCCGTTGTCAAACATAAAAATAGGTACATTTTCAACACCAAATAGTATAAACGTATCATATCTAGAGTTACACGAGAACAATATCTATGTTCTTATCGGAGATTTTTGTCACGTCACAGACTAAAAATACAACGTAGATAAAGCATAATAAAACCAGTCAAGTTCGAGCTGAACTCAAACGTGAAGGCTTCTGTATCATATAATAAGCTTCTGCATGCATGTAATATATAAAACTATACGAATTTTGAATACTTTTTACATAAGGGACAAGTTAGGCGGTACAACAATATGCAATATATTGTAACGAAGGGTATGAGCACGACTCGCATTCAAAATCAAAATCAAAATATGCTTTATTCAAGTAGGCTTTTACAAGCACTTTTGAATCGTCAATACAAAAACAAAAGAAAACTAAACACTAATTAATTAATTAATTTACCACCGATTCGGAATGTAGATTCTACCGAAAAGAACCGGCAAGAAACTCGATAGTTACTCTTTTTAAAAGTTTTACGATGGGTACATACATTTATGAGTTACAAATATATTAAATACCTTGTGTGAATCCAGCTTATACTAAATCCAAGCATATTTATCATCTATATAATCTTGAACAGAATAATATGCTTTAGCTACTAAGGATTTTTTAAATATGTACATAACATTTGATCGGTTTTTATTTTTTGTTGTTTTAGCCGAAATAGAAATATATCTATATAACTATCTGTGAAAATTTAAACTCTCTAACTACTACTATTTTATACAACCCCTTAACAGACGAACAAACATACAGACGGTGAGCGGACACTTAGTTATAGTGCACGTTGGCACCGTTCGGTTACGGAACCCTAAAAACTAATATTATAAGGTCCTAGAAACTTGTAATGAGTCTTGTTTTTATGACATTCACTTTAAAGGACACGCTGTGATCGATGCCTTATTTATTAACATTGCTTTATAATTACTATATTTAAGTACCATGAAATACTGGTCTTAGCGCTACAATCAGAATAGTTCACCACATAGTTGAACTTTTAACGCTTAATAGTTTCGTAATAATAGTAATAAAAATGTTTTTAACGAAATTATATTATAATTAATTAAAAAAGAGCTATATTATAATACTAGTTTTAAAGTTGTTATTTTATTCGTTAAAATTAAGAGCTTTTATTTTTCATCGAAATCGGAAACATACCCAATATTATTATACGTACACGAATTATTAGTAGAATTTTTGTATTTATATAAAATGCCAAAAAAAAAAACTGTAGATAAACAAATAGATAAATACGATTCCTTTTTTTCCCTCTCGAAAATTTTTCGTAATGACATCTAAGTAATAAATAAGTCGAAACATACACTCATGTATATAACAATATTTTATATAGCTTTTAATAATATATTTACGATTATGATATTCGGTAACTAGCAAACAAGTCGATGCCGACCACCAATACTTAGCTCATAACGATTTATATAAACGCGTCAAATTCAACGGACACCAATAGGATCTCATAATATTGTGCCTGGGGTCTGAAAACAAACACAACTCTAACACAAATACTAAGACCACGACAAACATCCATATAGCCAATACACATGTTTGCCGTGAGCGGAGATCGAACCGGCGACAGTTAGCGCCAACCTGTCTTGCTAAATGATTATATAAAAGTTGTCAATAACAAAAAAAATCCCAATTTTCAGGTCGTATTCGCCGCCCTCCTGGCTGTTGTGGTCGCCAACCCTGGCTTAGTGGCGCCCATCGCATCTCCCTGGGGCCATGGTCTCGTTGGCGCCCCTGCTGTGGTCAGCGCCCCCATCGTTAGCGCCCCAATCGTCAAACAAGCCGTCCCTGTTGCCACCTCTTACGCTAACACCGTCAGGGTAAAAATATTTAGAATTTAGCTAAAAATATATTCTAAAATATTTTCCTAGTGTCTGTTTTAAGAACAAAAAATATGTGTCTCAATTTTTTGTTTGGCGCGCATTTTGTGACTAAATTAACAAAAACTTCTAAACGGATTTAGACCGGATTTTTGTTCGATTAAAATTATGCAATAGACAAAAATCCTTATCACTTACAAGTAGATTGCAAGAAATTCGTTATATGATAAAAAATAAAATCACATAAATATAAAAATAAATCATGCGGGTACACTATAATAAAATGAAATATATTTTTAAATATAGATCGCGACTCCTGCTGTAGTAGCTGCGCATGCGCCGATTGTTGCCGCCCACGCTCCCATTGTTGCCGCTCCTCTCGGCCACGGCTTAGCCCACGGCTGGTAAACTGCCAATTAACTAAGCCTCACACCAGCTCGGCTTCAGTCAAGACACGCAACAGTCAATATTATTTAATTCATAATTTAAGCTCATTTGAAAATTCTGTTTGGATGTACAAAATAAATTAAATTATTTATTTACTCGTTGTTTCTATTTATTAAGTTTTGCCTTCGAATTTATTTCTGGTAAAATTTTATCTTATTTATTAAGTATTTTTCGTCTTATTAAAATTTGAATTTTATTATTTCCTGTAAAGTATGTCAGTTTATATTATACTTTTATAGACAGAATAAATGAAATAAAAACGTTAGTGAGATTGTAGGTGCAATTTCATCTCGCCTGTCTGTAGGGTAATTAATGACACAGTAAACAATAGTGGGTAAAGCGCTATCCATATAAGGTGCACGTATTCCGCATACCATTAAATGTGACCAGTATATATGTCGTTGTTCCATATCAACTACGAGCTGTTATTCGAGTGAGATAGTGTTTTTATTAGTGTTATTATTTTTCCTTTTTTTATATTAATAAAAGTTTACTTTGTCACTGCTGAAAATTTATCGGTATTAATGATAAAAATATTTTTGGAGATATTTTTAATGATGTGCAATATTTGACGATAACAATTAGACAATATGTATATAGTTTCTTAAATACTTAAATAGTTTTACTTCTTAAGTCTAAGTTTCTTAAAAATTATTTTATGATAAAACTTTTTGTAACAGCTCTATATAAATAGTAGAGCAAAACTCCGCCCATTGGTCCGGTGGCAAGGAACGAAAGCTCGCTCAAGGCCGCACAGTAAACCTTAACATTTCGCTTTATAGAACAATAATAAGAAGAAATAATCACCATACTTTTAACAAGTCAACGGGCTTAAATTACTATACTAGCTCGACTTGTTCGACATTTACTAAAGCATTTATAAGAGCCTTTAAAACTTGATTTAATAAGGAGCATTATTTATTGTTTTTCGAAATAAAAAACAAGAATGAATAAGTGAAATATTTTCCTCATATCGAAATGATTATAGTCTACATGAAATTCAAGATAATATTTGTTTATAACTTAACTCATTCATCATGAAATTTAAAATTTATTGTAAAAACATAAAGTCTGTGTAAGGCGAGAATTACATTAAAAAGTTTTTACTCTCTTAATTGACATAAAACATTTCTGTTGACGAAAGCTGTTGCTGACAAAAATAAAGGCATTGACAGTATTCTTTCACGTGTAAAGACAAACGCCTTATGTAAATTTTTATGGAAATCTGAAAGCAAAAGTTATAAGTGTAATTCTCGTCTAAGATTATTTTTATGTAATCTTACAAAAATACATACAGGTAGATAAATAAACTGATTAATAAACCTTTTTGGCACGCTATTGACAAATGTGTCCTTAATGTTGACGTAAACGTTTTGACGAAATATTTGTTACTATCTCATTTCTACGTTCTTTGAAGAGTGCCTAAAGCCATGAGTCCCGGATCATATTACAAACATCTGATATTCTATAATATAAAAATGAATCGCTAAATGTGTTGCTAAACGCAAATCTTGAGAGCAGCTGAACCATTTTTGTTAATTCTTTTTTTATAATATTCCTTGAAGTTCGAGGATGGTACTTACGGGGAGAAAAATTTAAAAAATTGCGTAAAAAAATCTAAAAACAACACTTTTCCATATTCCTATACAGGATAATTAAAAGAATTTTAAGTATTTTATACTTTATATTTTTTGACACCATGTAATTGTTGACTTATTAACTTTTTTTTTATCTTACTTGCTGACCCGGGCTCCTAAATAGCAGAATAAGTATTAAAAAATAAAAATAAAGAATTGACTGTTGAACGGTACGACGTTCGCCGGGTCAGCTATTCAATTATAATTCTTATTAAGGAAATAATACTAGTCTAAAGGTTTACTGACTTACCCTCAGGGGTAGTAGAGGTCGATGACAATTGCTCCGTGTAAAATTCAGTAACCCGTCAAATTCGGACTAGAAAAACAAGCAGACCCTAGTTGTGGACTCGGTAGGACACATAACCTTATAATTAAATCATTATATACAGAAAGTGTAACTACTCGTGTATTTTAAGTAACTCTGCTCACAGCTACTCATAGCAACGTTTCTAAACATACCGCTATCCAGCTCTGGCTTTTCTTGAGAGAAGTGGAGCGAATACTAAATATACATAATCAACTTGTAATTGGTTGCTGATGAGCAAATTCGGAGATATTGATGTATTCTGATAATACGTCACGTATTTAACATTATTAAAAAAAATTCAAGTAATCTAAACTTAATAGGTGCGGTATAAACTTTCTTAATTCAATGTTCCGAATATTGAAGTGTGTTTAATATTTTGGAATATATAATAATTTAACACTTTTATTATACCATTTTGATACTTATTAATTATACATTTTATCAAAATAGAAAAGAAAAATTGATATATACTTATTCATACTCTGTTAAGGCTTGACATCTTTAGACGCCATTTTCTCAAAATGAAGCCCGCGAGGCTTGGCGTAGGATTGCTTATCAGCGTCCAATTATCTATCAAATGTACGTTCATCTGAAAATAGTATAAGGCATGGAAGGGAATAGGAAGTTAGGAAAGAATTTGGGCTTCCCAGTCTTTTACTCATCATGAATATTACTTAATTTACTACACACCGATATGAGTGTGAGCAACACCAAGGGACTATCTCATTGTTAGTTTATTCTTTTAACTTTTACTTTTTTATTTTTAAAAATCAGGTTTTACAAAAACGTGTTAAAAACAAGGATTAATTGAAATAAAACAAAAACTACATTTACAAAATTATGTAATGAAATTCTTTTGTCGATTTATGATTAAATATATAGATACCACAGACTATTTATTATATTATAAGAAATATATTTTGAGAATAAATATTCTGATTTAGCCATAAGTATAATTTAGTAAAACAAAATAATACAACTTTATGTTACTAGAAACTTATTTGTTTTAATACTATATTTTCTAATTACATTATTAATTATGACAATTATCGTCATCGTCATATTTATAAGTTATTTCCTAACCAAATTTATTTACTTAAAATGTCTCAGTGCTTGAAATCAATCGCCAAACTTTCAGGTACGTACCCATGACATTAGTATTGAATATTAAAACTTGACTCTAAGAAATACTTTCGAGGCTACTGAATTATTTAATGCGATGAGTAAGCATACACGTTAAACTTGATGTTACATACATTTGGATCTTGAGTATAAATACGTCCGACGCCCGAAAGAAAGCATCAGTTTAAATTCCTTACTCGTCCACTTCTGAACTAACACAGACCACGATGAATTCGCTGGTGGTGTTGTTTTCTGTGATGGCGCTGGCCGCTGCCAAGCCCGGCTTCTACGAACCTGGCGTCATAAGCTACGCTGCTCCCGCCTTGGCGGTTGCTCCAGCAGCGGTCTCGCACCAGTCAAGGATTGATATCAAATCATCACCTGCCATAGTCGCGACTGAAACTGTAGCGCCATTGGCTCGTAGACTCTTGCCTGCAGTCATTGCTGCACCTGGAGCATACGCAGCTCCTGTTGCCTACTCTGTACCAGCTGCATATTCCGCGTACGAAGCACCCACCGCATATGCTGCTCCGCTCGCAGTTGCTGCTCCGGCTGCGGTTTCATCTCAGTCCCGCGTCGATATCAAATCGTCTCCAGCTGTTATCAACACTTATGCTGCTCCTGTCTTGAACGCTATTGCCGCTGCTCCCGTTGCATACAGTGCTCCAATTGCTGCTACTTACTCCTCATCGATCTACGCTCCAGCCATCGCCCCTGCTCTACCAATAGTGAAAGCTGTTGCCGTTAGCCCTGCTGCATCTGTTGACGCCCCAGCCCTGCCCGTAGCTCCCACTGAAACTCCTGAAGTTGCCGCTGCTCGCGCTGCTCACCTTGAAGCTAAAGCCCTTGAAGAGGGATCTCACAAAATCCAAAAACGCTCTCTTGCAGTCGTGTCTGCACCTGTATTGTCCTCATACCCAGCAAGTCCACTTATCTCCAGTTACGCAGGTCCCGTCGTGTACCCAGCGTCCGTAGCTCGTGTAGGAACACCTATTGCAGCACCAATCCTCACCAGCGCCTACGGAATCCATCCTTACTAAGTGTCATCATAAAAACGATGAGAACACTCATCAGTTCAGTCGTAACAAGGAATTTATTTTAATTTTAATCGAAAATATACAATATTGACTGATAATTTGGTTTCTATTTTAAACGTCATTTTAAAAATCCTTAAAATTGATTTGATATTTCTCAGAATACCTATTACATTTTAATAAGTTTTAACTCCAAAAATTAAAAGAATATTACGAATAAAATTTTACTTGCACATATTACATAGTACACGAAAAAATGAAAAAAATTATATTTTTACCGAACTTCGGCAAAACCAAGACGGGCAAACCAATAAGGGTTAAGATTTATGATTTGTAAGTTATTATTTTAACAGCTATATATTTATGTATATATTATACTGCATTTATGTACGTGTATTTCACAGTAGAGCCTCTTGAACTGATTTTTGTAAATCAGATATCAATGATTCGTAATTATCGTACTGCTTCTCAAAATCTCCTATAATAAAACTCGACTATAGACTATAATAATATTGCTGACATTCCTTTCTGGATCAGCGCCTGCAAAGATTAAATTTTACGGCTAACCTCTATAAAATTATAATTACTACATAAGTTATTAATGATAAAATTTTTAAATAACCAAACCGTTGAAAATTATTAATAAATAACATTTACTGATTCATTTTCAAATAAAATATTTAGAAACGATCAAACTAACTTCTAAAAGGTGTCGTCTTTATACATATATTTTTAAATATATATTTGTTATGTAACTTGAAGATATCAAGGTATGCCAATAACAGGAATATCAACGTTATTTTCTATTTGAAACATAAAGCTAAAAAATATATCTTTATGTTTATAACATAAATAACTGCCACTTGCGATTTCACTGGCGTTTAAGGTTACTGCTTCACCTCTTTATAATATATATATATGTATGTATTAGAATACATAGATACTCGTAAAATAATGTGGTAGATTAATATTTATATAATTTCTATATATAAAGAATATTAAACTATTATTAATATTATTGTTTAGTATTATTTTAATATGCCTACTTTTAAGAACATTAAAAAAATTGTATATAATATATTTTTTTACTCCTTATAATTTAATATTAGTAGAGAAAACTTTTTAAAACATTTTTTTTATTTCATTTGTGCGCAGACGTGCGTGACATTTATGCTGATTACTATTCTATTACAATTTGTTTCATAAATCGGGCTGATACTGGTTTCAGTACTTAACATTAACTCGTTCTAACAAAAAATAAAAACTAATAAATTAATAAAGGAAAGGAGTTTATCAATTCATCGGAGATTTTTGTGTATGTTCCACGATTGCTTGAATACGGCTTGACCGATTTTGTTAATTGTTTTTTTTTTTTGAAAAGGTATCGTTGCTAATTAGTCCCATAGATTTTTCACCAAAATCAGTAGCTTAGTTTTAATACCAAGATAACTGGAATAAATTCGTTATTTAAGTTTATTAGTAATTTTGCTGATGAAATTTCTTTTTTAAAGTCTTGTATCGTATTCATCTTGCATTATAATTTCTATCTATACTGACTGAGTGACTGACTGACTGACTGAAAGTTTATAGTAATAGAATCCGTATTACGTAAGGGGTGATCTTTAAAGTAATGTAAAATATTACAAAGAAGACAATGGGATACGATTTCATCTATTATATGTACATCTTGCTAAGTTTATTTTTACAAAAAAAAGCCTTTTATTTTAGTAACTTTTAAAAATTCATTTATTTCGGCAGTGTTGACTTATTTAGTATACAATAGTTGCATTTATTCAAATATTGTCGGTTATGATCAGATCGATTTACCATGGGTGCACAGAGAGAGCTTTGGGCACTACGGCGGGGTATGCGTATGCGGAGGCGAAAGGAGAAGCGTAAGAGGCCACGTAGGGAGAGGAGTAGGCAAGGGGAGAAACAACGCTACGGAAATGGGGAGCAACAGAGGCTACAGGGGAAACTACTGAACCGTAGGCAACAGGTACAACTGAACGCTTGGCAACATGGTGCACGCCAGAGAGAGCCTTGGCTTGGTAGTGAGCGATGCGGCTGGCAACTACCTCGGGGGTGTCCAAAGGTACTCCGTTAACAGCGTCGAGGACCACAGCAGGGGAGTTAGGTGCTTGTGAGAGGGCAGCCACACCGGGAACTACGCCAGCCACGTATGGTGCGTAACCTGCGCTGTAGAAGGCAGGTACGACGTGTGATCCGTGAAGTACGTTGTTGCTGTACTGCGACACTGAGCTGACAGCAGGTACGGCGCTGTACGCTACAGGCCAGACGCCGGGCTTGGCAGCAGCCAAAGCGAGCACAGAGAACAACACCACCAGCTTGAACATTGTGGTCTGTGTTGAGATATTTGATCGATGAAATGAATCGACTGATAATCCACGCACTGCCTCAAAGGCTTATATAGTCAGATTTAAAACTAGTGAGCCACAAAAAATGGCACCGAATCACCTTCAAATGATAGTCTTAGATAGCCGTTGTCAACTAATATTGTTTTTTATGACATGTTAAATTCGTACGCGACCCAGCACTTTAGCCTCTGCGTTTGTGAATACAACACAACTACTACACTATACATAAAACCTAAAATTTTGGCAGAAGGTGAATTTTGGGTTGTAAACATCCACTAAGAAGAGTTTTTCGATATTCAACTCCTAAAAGGGTATACAGTATAGAAAATTTTATTTTATTATCGTATTTGCCTAGAACTTAATACACACACTTCTTGATGTTAATGATGGTATATAAAACACAATATTTAAAATATTGCCAGTTTTCTGAATAGCACCTTAAAATTCCAAAAGATACGCGGGCGTAGCCGCGAGGAGCTGTTAGTATATTAGTTATAAGTTTAGAGTAATAGAATCCGTATTACGTAAGACGTGATCTTTAAAGTAATGTAAAATATTACAAAGAAGACAAAGAGATAAGATTTCATCTATTGTATATCTTGCTAAGTTTATTTTTACAAACAAAAGCCTTGTATTTTCCATTAAATATATTAAGAATATCAATCTAGGTGCAATGTTGAAACCTTAGGTTACTTTGATACACGCGTCCGGCTCGGTATTGTCTTCACGGACCACGTGTGACCCAGACTCCGACGTTAACATGAGAAATTCATTCGATAGATAAACAACAGCTTCACTTACATGAATTACTTAAATCAATGTTTAAACCGACTTCAAAAAGTAGAAGGTACAATGTTCGGCTATATGTACACGTTGTCTTAGATTTCACGATTATTACTTATTGAAATAAAACTATTTTAAACGAATTTAAATCGTAAAGTGCTCGAAACGTCGGGATGATAAAAATAGTTAATATAAGCGATTTAACTCTAATTAAAATAGTTTATTTCTATATGTTAGGTACATATAGAAATAAAATTTATTTTTTGTTTGAAAGGATTTACTTTCTAGTTGGTCTCATTTTCATCAAGTCAGGATCTAATGCTGAGATCCCGGAGAAATTGAGGAAACTCTTCAAATATCATTATTTTGGTACTTAACTTTGTTATAAGAAAGCTTCTTTATTTTTAATTTCTATTTCACTATTTAATTTTTTTTTTATTGTGTTAATATTGACTATTGTTGTTTTTTGTGTAATTTCGTGAATGCCTATAATTAGAGATTTAATAAATTTTCTTTTTATTTTATTAGCATACGTTATTGACTATTATTTTTGCCTCTATTGGGGTTTCTAATTAAATAAACAAATAAATATTATTTGCACGCCTATACCGATTTTGGTATATTTATAGTCATTCGTGCATATGATGAAGAAGACCACAGATGGCTACCGGCAGTGCTCCATTGAAAAGTATTTCTCGAGTTGCGATTTGATTACTTCAATAAGTTACCATATTGAAGTAATCGTAGAGGAACTGATGGTAAAACAGGAGAACTTCTCAATAATTAATAGTTCTGGATCAAGAATAGTAATATTTTATAAATGGTTATAAGTACTTCGTTAAATCATAAATTGCCTATTACTATGTTATATTCGTAACTTAAAAAAGAACTTAAAAAATAAAAGTGACTTCAACGATGAATTAAATAGAAGCTGTCTTATCTTTAAACATTTTTATGTTTTAAAATATAATACTATGTAAGATTTTTTTATTATTTATATTATTATTATTATTTTACAGTAAGTACTCAGGCACAACTGCCTAGTATGTACGGGGATCAATAATTAATTGATTACATTGTTTTTGAGTGACGTGGCAACAATTGTTACTTCATTATTGTTAGTAATCATATTTATTTATTACGAGTACATATTTGTGTTATGCCTTCCGTATTTACTTCAAAGTTCGTTTTATTTAATATTCTAAAAACAAAAGAAAAACTTATTAAATAAATTAAATTAAATATTCATTTATAAATTAATTTTTAATACAATCAGATAAAATATATATCTAGTATTATAAATAATTGGCCCTTTTCATAGTTCTTTTAATACCCCTAATTAGAACGTTTAGAAGATTAAAATGAAAACTTATCCATTAACATTATTTTTATTAATGTACACCTTGATATTTAGAACGAGAACTTCCGTCTAAAAAAGTCGCGTACGAATTTAACATGTCATAAAAAAACAATATTAGTTGACAACGGCTATCTAAGACTATCATTTGAAGGTGATTCGGTGCCATTTTTTGTGGCTCACTAGTTTTAAATCCGACTATATAAGCCTTTGAGGCAGTGTGTGGATCATCAGTCGATTCATTTCATCGATCAAATATCTCAACACAGACCACAATGTTCAAGCTGGTGGTGTTGTTCTCTGTGCTCGCTTTGGCTGCTGCCAAGCCCGGCGTCTGGCCTGTAGCGTACAGCGCCGTTCCTGCTGTCAGCTCAGTATCGCAGTACAGCAACAGCGTACTTCACGGATCACACGTCGTACCTGCCTTCTACAGCGCAGGTTACGCACCATACGTGGCTGGCGTAGTTCCCGGTGTGGCTGCCCTCTCACAAGCACCTAACTCCCCTGCTGTGGTCCTCGACGCTGTTAACGGAGTACCTTTGGACACCCCCGAGGTAGTTGCCAGCCGCATTGCTCACTACCAAGCCAAGGCTCTCTCTGGCGTGCACCATGTCGCCAAGCGTTCAGTTGTACCTGTTGCCTACGGTTCAGTAGTTTCCCCTGTAGCCTCTGTTGCTCCCCATTTCCGTAGCGTTGTTTCTCCCCTTGCCTACTCCTCTCCCTACGTGGCCTCTTACGCTTCTCCTTTCGCCTCCGCATACGCATACCCCGCCGTAGTGCCCAAAGCTCTCTCTGTGCACCCGTGGTAAATCGATCTGATCATAACCGACAATATTTGAATAAATGCAATTATTGTATACTAAATAAGTCAACACTGCCGAAATAAATGAATTATTAAAAGTTATTGTGTATCATTTTTGTATCATAGCAAATTAAAGCCAATTAAAATAACCTAAATATATGTAAAATAATAGCTTTTATTAAATTACATAGTATTTATTTGATCTAAGTTATTTTAATAACTATTTGCTTTCTCTGAAAATCTTTATAAGTTTTTAAGGAAAATGAGTAAAGTATATAATAAATATTTATATTTAAGAAAAAATTATATTATATACAATAAAATTAAAGGCTTACGCCTCTCTGATCTTATTACTTACTGCTATAGGATGCTTGGAAAATATTTCTTTTAGAAAAAAATCCATTTGTTAGGCACAAACGGATTAAAAATTTGCTCTTCGCGTATAAATGATTTGATTAAACAGGTGTCCCAGATTTTATTTATTGAGGTACATATTATAAATAATAATTAAAGAACATGATAAAATTAAATAAATTTTATTTATTATACACATAAAACATATATTTTAAAATATTCAACATTGCAGTTATATTAGTATTTGTGTCCAAAATGTGCTGATCCGAAGCCTGCAAAATTAAAATGAGACAAAGGTTTTGAATAAATAGGAGCAATGACTGGGGTAACCACTTCCTTCAGCAGTACAGGTGCTGCAACAACTGCAGGTGAAGAACGTACATCCACGCGAGCCTGATGGGAAACAGCTCCTGGCTGAGATACGGCGATAGGTCCAATCGCGGCTACAGGCCCAACTGCAGCCAAATGTCCAACAGCACCAACGTGACCAATATGGCCAACAGCTCCTATATGATCGTATTTACCAACTGGAACAATATGTGGTGATCTCTTAAAAATATGGTGACCTAGAGGTTTTTTTAGGTAACCATGTCCAAAACCGAGTCCTATGTATCCGTGATTAATGTAGGGCGTCAAAACTGGGGCTGGAAAAGCATGTACAACGGATGCGGTTAGTGGTAGTACTGCATGACCTTCGCAAAGGACTAAACAAGTTATTAAAAATATAAGACGATACATCTTGTCTACAATTCTTCGGGTAGTAATATCGGCTTTTGAGAGATAACTAACAATTTCGATCGGAAGTCTAACACTTTTATACTTCATGTTCTGAATCACAGTGATAGTACCTTTTGATTGATTCGTTACGGTATTGAGCTTTGTTATTGTCAACAAAAAAGTCGGAATTTTGTGACTATAGAGCAATATAATATATTAAAAAATTTTAGTTTAACAGTTGATAGGTATTTAATTGTGCGATATATAAGGTGTGCATTTAGGTTTGTCTACCTTTGTTTTACTTTTATGTGTTTCATTAATAATGATAATAGATATTGGATAATGAGTTGAATGGCGGCAAAGAAAGTTTTTTATTACCGTAATGCATTAATAAATTATAGGTACATATATGGACGCTGATAAGCAATACTGTGCCAAGCCACACGCATTTCATTTTGAGAAAATGGCGTCTAAGAAAGATGTCAAAACTATTCTTAATAAATATGTTTGAAGAAGTATATATCCATCTTTACTTTTCTTTTTTGATAAAAGGTATATTGAATTAAAAGCCGATTGATATATTTAATATAATATCTAACAAAAAGTTCTTCAAATATTTGGGATTATTGTATAAATAGTAAAATATGGACACACTTGAAATTCGAAACAATTAATTGAGAATCTTTTTTACGTACTTATTTAGTTTATATGAATGTTTTTTGAATACTGTTAAAAAAGTAATGTAGTATCAAAATACATCAATATCTCCAAATTTGACTTTTTGTGGGTTGACACATTATTGCATATCAGCATCCGTATATCGTTAATTCTTAAAAGTAAAATTATAAAATATAATAACAAAATGGATGCCATGCGCTATTTAAGGTTAACATTATATTTTATAATATTTAGCATATTATAGGTTTCAAAGTTATAGCAATAACATAACATTAGTCTATAAGGTTTAGATACAATAAACAATATTCATTATTTGAATTAATAATATCACTACTCGATAATAAATAAAAATGTTAAATCAACATGTTTTCATTTTCATGTGTTCAGACCCTCTTAGAATATGTTCAAATTATTTAGAAACATATTTTAAGCATCATTTTAGATATGATAGTTATATCTTGACTACATTTATATAATAACTAAACTTAAATTATAGTTAAAATTAAAAATTAAAAAAATCCCTACAATTAATAATTGAGGTTGCACCGATTTTAGTAAAACATGTTTAAGAACCATCGCATCGTTAGAAAACCCTCTTTCAAAATAGAAAAAAACTGCATCTAAATCGATTCATCTGTTGAAGAGTTACGGTGCCATAGAAACACATAGCGGTGAAACTTATAACACCCCTCTTTTGCATCTTAGGTTAAAAAGGAACCAATTTCAAAAGCAAACATACTTTTACCAGCTATTTCGATCTTACAACTAAATAACTGAACCGATTTCAATTAAATATGTTTGGGATTAATCTGAAAGTATATCTTTTAAAACCAAAAAATACATATACGCTTCTATGTAGTTGAGAACCTCCTACTTTTTAAGACGGTTGAAAACGTTTTTGAAGTTTAATATTCAATGAAAAAAGAATTATTCAAATCTGTTCACAAACAACCTAAATATCAAGTAACATACGTATAACAAAAAAACATTTTTAGTCGGTTGTGGAATTAAATATTCGGAACTCATTCATATTCATCTTTAAAAACAACATGTACAGAAATATACACATAAATCAAATCACTCATCTTAATCCGGCCATCGCCCGCTGTGATGCAACAACCAGTCGGAACATCGACCACGAACTTGAATACCGGCACGCGCAATCCGTGCATATTTACCGTTATACATCTATAAAACGACGATCAACAACGTCATGCTTCTAATAACAAAATCTACTTCAAAATGTATCGACTTTTATTGCTTTGTCTATTGTACAAAGTCAATTGTCATCTTCTACCAGTGATATACGCCGCACCGAGTGCGGTTTCGCATCAATCTCGGATACATGTGAAGCATACTTCTGATATCATAGCAGCTCCCATAGTGTACAGCCCAGTCGTGTATGCATCATATCCAGCAAAAGAAGAGGAAAAAAGTGATTTACTATTAACATCTGTGGCTAGTGATGCAGTGCTTACACCCATAGCATTAACGTTTTTTCAAAATATACCATTAGCAAGAGCTTTGGAACAACCGATTTCTATTGGACAAGATCCAGAATCGGAAAAAACACCGAATAACATAATTCAAGATGCGGAGAAAAGTAAAACAATTATCGAGGAATCTACAGAAAGTTTAATCGTTTTATCTACACAAGACCAACGAAAATTATAGTTCTTAGTTAACAGACCTTTTTGTTTACCATCGCTAAGGTTTGATAGACAGTTACAAAAACCTTTTGCAAAGTCTAAACCATACATAATTCGAAACATATACAATTATTTGAGAATAATCTATTTAAATCCGAAGTGATTTACTTATAATTACATTTTGATTAATATATCGGCACGTGTGTACATATTCATGTTTGCTTTTAAGTATAGTATAATTGATCTCTAAGATTGTAAGTGAATTTAAATATATTATTGTTTTCAAGATCTAACAAATCAATTAAGATGAAAGTAAAATCTTAAAGTCATAAAAATTAAAATTATTGTTGACACTTATATTTGCCCAGATGAAATAAAAAACATATTTATATTTTATTTACTTTATTTACAGTGATGTAACATTTATGTACAGTAATAAAAATGACTGTTGGTATCAATTTTGAAATTTCGATAAGGTTGGTTTCTCCAGTGTCTATTGCTCATTCACACGACGTTTCCACATTATTTGGCGGGGTATAAGTGGGCAATGGGTGCGTTATATGAATAAGAAGTAATAGCAGGTGAATTGTGAATGTCAATCCTTGATTGGTGTGAGAAAGCTGCGGGCTCAGAGTATGTTGTGAAGGCCAGAGGAGCTGATCGTTTCTTGATCAAATGCGCGTAGCTGATCGGAGCAGACAAGACTGGTGTCGACAGGATAGGTGCAGCAGCAGTGTATGTAGTAGGCACATAAGAAGTTGCAACACTGTATCTTGGAGCAAGATAAGTAGCAGGCAAGAGTACAGAGCGTTTCTTAATGAAATGCGCGGCCTGACTGTAGATTGGCGCTGCGTAAGTTGGCGCCAAAGGAGCAGCCGCAGCATACGAGTACGTAGCCAAAGGAGCAGCTGCGTACGAGGTTACAAACGGAGAAGGTGCAATGTAGGTCGCCGGTGTAAGGATGGAGCGTTTTTTGATGAAATGAGCGAATTGTGCGTTGTACGCCCAAGGAGCGGAGTAAAATGCTGGTGATGGATGAATGACACTGCTGGCCTGGTTGGTAATGGTCGTTGAAGCTGGTGAAATGACGCTGGTGGAGTACGCCAGAGGTGCAATGAATGCACTGGGTTCTGCCACCGCCGCAGCGAGGAAAGCACACAACACCACCAACTTGAACATCTTGGTCTGTGTTGTTCGGATGAGGAACGACTGATGCCCTACACTGTTTTGCATCGTATTTATAGAAAGGAGCCCCAAATACAAAGGGCGATCTCGTATTGTAAACCGGTGTAAGAACACAGGAAGTTGATATTTACACGGAGCAAGGACATCGAGAAATTGTAACTACTCAGTTCATCACTGTCATGAAATGCCATTGACACCAAATAAAAGCAAATAATGAAATATGTGTAAGACAATATATGTGTGACATAGATGTTTTGAAATAAATAATATCTTTTTAAGAAATACATACATTATTCGTGCGGTTTTTATTTACAAATATTTCAACCGACTTCAAAAAGATTCAAGGAGATTCTCGATTCGTAGTGTATGTTTTTCACAGAACTCTGTAATTTCTCAACCGATTTTTATTATTTTATTTATACTATTTTATTAAATTGTAACGAATTATTTAAATACATGATATAAAATAAAAATTAAATTTAAAAGTAAAAAATTGTTAAAGAATCAAGACGGCCTAGTCGTTCGAACTCGTCGATGTTGACCTATGATACCGGTTAGCATCGCTGATTTTTCAATTGTTAAATTTGTATTTAAATTCATCTCGAGCTTGGAGGCAAAGGAAAACATCATGAGGAAACCTGCATGTGCCGGGAGAAATCCTCACACATATATATCCGCCAACCCGCTCGGGGAGCAGCGTGATGGATTTAGCTCTAAAACTTTCTCCTTAATAGGAAAGGAGGCCTTTGCCCAGCCGTGGTATATTTAAAGGCTGTTACTTTACTTATAAAAATTGTTTATTATGATGTACTTACAAATTTTATTTTAAAGGTAAATAAAAATAGATATTCCCTAAGAAAACAAAATACTGAAATATAATTTTTTATTGCTCTTTTTAACCGACTTCCAAAAAAGAGGGAAGTTTTCAAGTCATCGAGGTCTTCTCGGTGAATACTCGAAAACGGCTTTACCGATTAGTTTAATATTTTGTTTGACGTTTCAACGTAACTTCAATGCAATCAATTTCCCCATTGATACTATAATTTTTTTTATTCAGTAGTTTGGTTTCAAAATCAAAATAGCTAAAGTATATCGAAGTAGACGAAATTACGTATTTTGCTTTTGACGTCAGTTTCAGTTAAAAGAAAGTCTTGTATTCAAATATCTTTAATTAAATAATATATACATAATAAACAAATATAAAGTTATGGAATTTAATCATCGACATGCTTTTAAAGCATTACGTATTTCTCTACTTTTACTAAAAATAGCTACGCTGATGTTGGAGAGCGCTTCAGAGGGGTTCGTGAACAATGAATGTGTTCTTACCTTAGATTTAGGTCAGCCGAGCTCTATACATCAATAAATGACGTATTATCCGTATGGCTTCTGAATAATTTATATATTTAAATCAGATCACTCGACGCGTTACAAAATATTCATAGCATAATTATATTGATTATATAGATAACGACGACGAATGTCTTCATGAGCGGATTAAAAGCTGCATTTCTTGAGATTGTTAATATATTTTCGTTACAACTTAATGTTTATAGTAAAAGTAAACTTATATTAAATCGGTAAATAAATTAATTGTACAGAACATAAATTAATAAATGATCTATTATACTATTTACAGTATAAGATTAATAATATTTAAAATGGCTATGTATATAAAACCCAAAAAGCTGTCAATGTAATTGAAGCAAGGCAAAGTGCCCAAAGCACTGGCCACATTGTCAGCCGCCAACCTTCCGGTAACTTATAGATTCGGCGACAACTATTTGTAGAATTTTTTGGGATCCTCGCCCCAGGACCTGATGGTTTCAATGACTAACAGCACAAAAACAAGACTCCTTTGAATGTGTTCGTATTTGCGCCGCTTGATATTTTCAGCTTTATTAGCAGTCGCACCCGTTTTTACGGAAGTCCCTTGTATTTGTAACGTAGTCAATATGTCAACACAGGTACAAGGGTCCTTTCCAGCTTCCATGGATCAAGGGTCATATTTATAGTTCTTTCATTTTCAAGGAATTGCAATAAGAGTACGTTCTTTTTAATTTCCATATTGCTCATTGCTACGTTTGTAATTTACTTCTTCGAGAAACACTTTGTATACTGCATACATACATATACAATGCATAAAATTATTAATATTGCATTATAACTTTATACCAATTGATTTTGTAAACTGCTTATCGTCATTAATAAAATATTTATTTTCCCGTTGCAATACTGTTAATTACTTAGGAGTTCTTTCGGTGTTGCACAATCAGCTACTCTTTAACGTATGCATTTCGGCGAGCATAATCATAAAGCGTAATCATATTGAAGTAATCAAATCGCTACACGTGAAATACTTCTTATTGAGTAGTTCTAGTGGCCGTTTGTGGTCTTCATCATCCGTTCCACTTCACCAAATGTGGCTTTCCAAGGGAAAATTCACGACATCAAGAATAACGAAATCGGTATGTGTCTATTTTATTTGAAGAATTCTCTCGATATCCCCAGGATTCCCTGATGACTATGGAACGAACTTGTAAGCTGTTAAGCCGTTGAGTGTGATGCGTTTATTTATTTATTTATAAGCCCTGTACCTGTGTATACCCTTTAAAAAAATCAAAATCGCTCCAAAATCAGCGGAAAGTCGAAGACGAATAAACATAAAAAAATATAACAACTGAACATACATTATATAATGTTGTAGGAATTATGTATTTTTCGCTTTTTAGTCGGTTTATTTCTTTTTCTTGGTTTTATCTTTTAACATTCTAAAACTATATTTAATCAAATTTAACATAGAAGTTGTGTTTTATAATGTACATATATTAAAACATATTTCGTTATAATCCAAAACAAAAAAGACACAGTAACATTATTTTGAAAATAAGTTTTATTGTTACATTGTTAGTTGACCTTAAAAGTAATCTTATCTTTTGAAATTTCAAATTTCGTACGTGTAACCGTAGTTTTAAGGGCGTACATGTTATGAATTCATAAAAAAAATTGTTTTGCAATCGAAAAAAAAACAATAATAATCAGAAATAAATTTTATTAGAATCGTTGTGTTACTGATATTATATATGTACGTTATCTTCGAGTTTTTGGTATAACGACATTTCTATCAATGTGTAAAATATTTTATACAAGTAATACTTGCGAATGCATTCTTGTGGACTTTAGATATGGAAATGCAGTTTTTTCTTGCCTTACATATCGCGATATAAAAAGTGTAATCTACTGACCCCGGATCAGAGTGTTATTTTTTCGCACACGTTTTCTTATTTATTATCAATGTCGTTATTTACGGTTGTATTTATATATTTATTTAATTTAAAATTCTGTTTACTAAATCGTGACGTATTAGTCACTAACGAAAATAATCGCATACAATATTTATTAATCAATGTATTGTATGTATTGAGGTAGATGAAATACATATTAATGAAATTCTATGTATATAACAGATTTTATCAAATATTATTACGTAATATAAATATTACTACGTCAATTATATTATAGATTAACTTTTCATAGTGCTTGATGAAGCACAGGAATTATCATTATTCTATGTATAACACAGTTAGAGTGACGACAACGTAACGATTATAATTAATTAAAATAAGTGGAAGAGACAGAGCAAAAATAATGTTTATAATTGTGTTTATATAACATTTATATATATATATATATACATTTCTATATATATTATTATTTGCACACATTCGTCGGCAATTGATCAAACCATATCGATCCTTAAAATAATTTACTATATTTAGCATTCACGTATAAAAAAAAATCAGAACCAGTTCGCAAGTTATTTTTCTTTTAAAGGAGAAATCGTCCTGATAAATAATAAAATCGCTTTCATTTGTTAGTAGAAGCGGTCCTTTCATGGCCAACGATGTTTTTCCGGTGCCGCCCATCAAGTTAATCGTATAATACAAGTATAAAAGACGCTTGCACATTTATTATAACATCAGTGTTTCTCATTACAGAAAGCAACACAGACCACTTACAATATGTTGAAGCTGGTGGTGTTGTCTTGCGTCCTGGCGGCGACGTCCGCGTCGACCATATTCGGAGGGTATGTGGCGCCCTTCGCACCTCTGGCTTACGCCGCACCTCTGCTGCAGCCCCATAACTACCGAGGACCTCTTTCCCTGGCTCCCGGCCAACCTGCCAACATAATCGCGGCCGACGGCAGGCCTCTTGACACCTTAGACGTAAACTTGGACCGCTCAGCTCACTTCGCTGCTAAGGTTCTCAACAATGGTTTCCATGTATTGAAGAAACGATCTGCAGCTGTTATTGCCCCGATTGCCGCTCCTCTCGTAGCGCCTTTGGCTTACTCTGCACATTACCTTCAACCTTACAACTATCGTGGCCCATTATCTCTCGCTCCAGGTCAGCCTGCTAACATTTTGGCTGCTGACGGTAGGCCTCTTGACACCTTGGAGGTAAACTTGGACCGCTCTGCTCACCTCACTGCCAAGGCTCTTACCGGTGGCTTGCACCTACTCAAGAAACGTTCTGCTATCATCGCTCCCGTAAGCACGGTCGCCGTCGCCAGGACGCCACTGATCACCTCCGCCTACGCATACCCGGCACACATAGCCGCTGCCCACATCGCACACCCCTTCACCTACGCCGCCGCACCGATCGCTCACGTCCTATAAAGTCCGCCATATTATTATAAAATGTAAATAAATTTACAAAATTATATAACTGTTAAAATTCAATTCATATTTATTTTATTCCTATATTACATCCCTATTACTAAACATTTATATTATATTTAAGATTTTTTATATAACCTATTCGGTTTGAACAGTATCAATTTCCGCTTTTTACTTTTCTAATACTTTTCTAAACATATTTTTGCTTTCGATATGTTAAATTATTATGCAAAAACGTTTTGTCATACTTTTGGAACGTTCGACAAGGTGTATAAGTGAAGGTTAAAATGTTTTTCGTTTTGTTATTTATAGTTAAATTACGTAAAGTAAAAATGTATCAAAATTATACAGCACAATAATTAAATAAGGCATACGAAAATATTCAACATCCCTGCCTTCCCAACTACGAATATGCCGCTTGTAACTACGCCAAGTTTTAACCCACCAACAACTGCAATGACACATAAAAAGCAAATAATAACTGAACGCTGATAAGTGTCAAGCCACACGGACTTCATTTTGAGAAAATGGCGTCTGATGTCAAATCTATTCTTAATACATTTCTTTGAAGAATTTTGTATCCATCTTTTCTTTTCTATTTTGATAAAATGTATAATGAATTAAAAGCAGCATTGATATAATCAAAAGTTTTATCTAATAATATATATTTTTTTCAAATATAAAAGATTATTGTATCAATTACAAAATATGGAACGCACTTGAAATTCGAAGCATTAAATTAGGAAACTTTTTTCCGTACTTTTTTAGTTTAAATGATTTGATTTTTTAAATTATGTTAAAAACGTGACGCATTATCAGAAAACATCAATATGTACAAATTTGCCTTTTAGTGGATTGACACATTATTGCTTATCAGCATCCAACTATGAAGGGAACTAAAAAGTAAAACCTTTTTACCTTTACTGCATGAATCTGAAAATAGTGAAAATGCAGTATACCTACTGAAGAATGTAACTGTAAGATTGTTAAATCTTAACGAAGTGTAATATCCAATAAATAAACCGTTTTGCCTGTCATAACTAGTATCTACAATAAAAAAATTAAAAAGAGAATATTTAATTAAATAGTAAAACATTATTAATGAATATAATGCGTATTTAACAACAAATATTTCACTGTCGCACTACAACCAGTCAGAACGATTACCTTGTTACTAGATTTAATTAGATTTTCTTATAAGAAACTAGTTTCTGATTTTACTTAAAGTGACCGTCAAATTATAATACGATAAGAAATAAAACCTTAAACATTCTTGTGAGGGTTTCGTACAAAGGGCGCGACCCTCCCGACAAACGACGCGACCCTATCATTTCCCGATGCTCGACCATCCGTCTTTCGGCGAATATGTCATATTTCACCTCTCCCTTGCGTTTTCACTCGCTTTTTTGGATACTGTTTCGCTCCTGAGTCATG
Organism: Hypolimnas misippus; assembly: GCA_037950945.1. Lineage (NCBI taxonomy): Eukaryota > Metazoa > Arthropoda > Insecta > Lepidoptera > Nymphalidae > Hypolimnas > Hypolimnas misippus. The sequence continues at coordinate 7,119,174 of JBBEEQ010000025.1, read as the reverse complement.
ATGTAAAATAACTTTCTACAATAAACAGGTTATTCAACGCAAAACGATTTATTCAAATCAGATCAGTGGTTGAGACCTTACCCCCTACGTTCAAACTTACAAACAAACAAGTCTTCATAATATTAGTATACATGAACCGTAATAAGTAAAGCCTAAAAATTTTTTAAAGTATAGGTACATCTACTTATAAACATCAATTTTATATGGATGCTAATAAGCAATAATGTGTCAATCCACAAAAGGTCACATTCAGAGAGATATTTATGTATTCTAATAATGGGTCACATGTATAATATTATTAAAACAATTTTAAGTCATCTAAACAACTTACTACTTATTTAAAGTACGGAAAAATGTGTCTTAATTTAATATTACGAATATTGAAGTGTGTTTCATATTTTGCAATATATAATAATCTGACATATTTGAAAAATTTAAAAACTTTTCATTATACAAATCTGCTTTTAATCAATTACACCTTTAATCAAAATAGAAAAGGCAAGACGGATTCTTCAAACTAATTTACTAAGAAAAGATTTAACATCTTTAGACCCCATTTCCTCAAAATAAAGTCCATGCTTGACATATCTATTGCTGCTACAATAACAAATAAAAAGAACCGAGTTGAACTATATTTAATATATTGTTATTTTACAGTGTATCTTGTAGGCTGGTACAAAAACCTTCGTGAGTGATTTCCACTCGCACTTGACTTGGTTTTTTAATAAAACCAAATCAATTTAAATCAATTTTTTAAATATTACGTTGGTTGCTTCACTTGTTTGTATTTTTTTTAACCCCCACCCCTTGTGTTACAAGTGTGAGGTCTATGTGTTTTTGGCCTCCTTAACGAAAAGACTGATTTTAATACAGTTTTTACAAAGTTAATGTAATCGGGATGATTCTAAGCTATAACTTATGGAGATCTGTTCCGATGTTTGTAGGCTAGCAGTTCTCTTACAGTTGTTGAAAGGACCTGAGCCACTGGTCTGATCTAATCTGAAATTATTGTACTATAACTTCAATAATAAAAATATATAGTTATGTAACCTTGACCTGATGTTGCAGCGTCATCTGTAATCAATAGGATACACAATTCCTCACCAACTTACGGCAGAAACATTGTTTTGGGACTCGTTGATATGGCCTCAATAAATATTTTCGCTGTGTTTTTTTTTAATTTTTATATTGTGCATGTGTATTAAAATAATCAGATACATTCATCTTAAGAAAACTCAAAAATTCTTTTTTTAAACCACTAATTTGATGTGTTTTTTTTACTTGTCACAGGCAATAATAAGCGAACACCAACTAAAAACTTCCATTCAAGTTTTAATTCCATTTTAATCTCTTACGTGATGATTATATGGTGCAGCTTTTTTTCTGGTTCATACTTCACAAAATTTGCTTTGTGATGTTATTTTGGAAAGTGTGTCATCTGTTCACAGTTTCCGCTAAGTAGCCAAGTTTTATTAAGTAGTATTACTAACGTGAATAATTAAAAAAGTGGATTAACGTGATGCAATTACTAAATAACTACATATATCAATGTTTTTTTACAAAAAGAGGTTACTGAGCTGTGTGTTAAAAATGTGACAAATAAATAAACATATATAAAGTAGCCGTTACATACATTAGTTTGTTATTGGAATTAAAAATATTTTCTGTGGTTTTGTCAAATGATTTCTTTCTTTATTTTAGTATAAAAATCAGAAATCAACTGTTAAAGTGTAACTTTTTGTGATAGCGATAACTCACCGCAATTAGTCTGCATATATAACAGTATTAATATTTTTCAAAATAATAATTACTTTGCTAAAAATAGTTATAAGCATAATATAAATACAAGAATTAAAAATAAACTTGTAGCACTTGTTTTCGACTTCATAAAGTCAATGTGTCATTTTCGCGGCTTGGTATTGGTGTCTATAATAATATCGCGCAAACTGATTTACATTTGTCACCTTCTAAGTTTAAAGCCTACGTTAAGAAATCATTCATTAATAAAGCATTTTACGCTGTACAAGAATATATAAACTATAAATGCGTGGACATCATACGGTTTGATTTTCTAGCAGGATATTAAATTAATCTGGAATTGAAAATACACTTTACTTTTAATTTACTTTAATTTGTAAATTGAGTATTCAAAATGCTTTAAAAATACTACTTGAATAAAGTATATTTTCAATTTGAAAATGTAACTTATTGTCTACTTTCGCTTACTGCCAAATCCGTTAAAATGTTGGTGATATAAATAATAAAGATATAAGAAATAGATCACTAACTTAATAGGTATAAACTTTTTATAATTATTTATTCATATTAAATTCAGAATTCATGTAATGATTACTACGTTAATAATTACAGAATGATGCATATATGTACATATTACAATCCCTCGTAAATGACAACAGTCTACATAAAATATTGGAATTTAATAACCCGCAAATAGGACAAAAGGTATTTTAAAAATGTGCCCTTTTAAGTAAATAATTTTATCAAAAAGTTGTCTCCTCACGGCCAACGATGTATTCAGGCGACGCCCATCAACATTTCATTAAGTATAAAAGAGTTTTGAAATTTTAAATGTGTATCAGTGTTTCTGAATACAGAAAGCAACACAGACCACTTACAAAATGTTCAAGCTGGTGGTGTTGTCTTGCGTCCTGGCGGCGACGTCCGCATCGAGCTTCTTCGGAGGATACGTGGCGCCCATAGCGCCTCTGGCCTACGCCGCACCTTATTTGCAACCTTACAACTACCGTGGACCTCTCTCCCTGGCTCCCGGTCAACCCGCCAACATTCTTGGATCAGACGGCAGGCCTCTTGATACCTTGGACGTAAACTTGGACCGCTCTGCTCACTTCACCGCTAAGGCTCTTGACAATGGATTCCACATTCTGAAGAAGCGCTCTGCTGCTTTTATTGCGCCTTATGTTGCTCCATTGGCCTACTCGGCACCTATTCTCCAGCCCTACAACTACCGTGGTCCATTGTCCTTGGCTCCTGGACAGCCCGCTAACATTTTGGGTGCCGACGGCAGGCCCCTAGACACCTTAGAAGTCAACTTGGACCGCTCTGCCCATTTCAAGGCTCAGCTACTTAACAACGGTGTACATCTATTAAAGAAGCGTTCTGCTCCCATCATTGCTCCCATCAGCACTGTCGCCATCGGCAGGACGCCACTGATCGCTTCCCACTACACGTACGCTTCTCCGATCGCCAGCCCATACCTTAGACCGATCTCTTACGCTGCTACACCCATCACTCACATCTATTAAAAGCTTATAACGATGTTAACGATAAAGAAAAATAAATAAGTGTATTTGAATATCAGTCTTTAATTATGTTGTTTGTTTTAAAATAGGGTAACTAAATGAAATATGCTTGTAAGAACAGACGAACTATCTGTTGTTACAAATGCTACGAGCACTACAATAATTGTTATGAGAAATACATGTAAACATAGAGTTTGAATAGAAACAAATGAAAAAAAAATTCAGAAAACTCACATACCTTGTAAATAGAACCTGACTAATTATGATATACTATCGCTATAAAAACATGCCATACATTGATCAGGTTAACAAAGCGTTTTAGTATAAAAGTCGAAAATCATCTGTCAGAATGTAGCAGTTTGTGATAGCGACCGATTAACCTTATTAACTTACCTACAATTTGTCATTCCTTTCCATTGTCAATTTGTGTTTTTCTTCAAGTCAACTCTTTAATAATTCGTGTTACATAGAACTAATTGAAATATGATACATTCTGACAGATAAAAGCGAAGTGTTAGTACAATAAAAAATCTAACCAATTGCTACTTGCAAAGTAAGATTCCATAGTAGCTACAATGTCAGAATTGCGTTATAAATGTGTATATATTAGGTAGTTAAAAGAAAAAGCCGCCGCAATTTTTTCACATATCCAAAAGCTACACAAGAAGGAGATTGTTTATACCTTAATTTCACAACGTTTGAGTAAATCGTTACCTAAGAAGAAACCTCGAAAGAAAGTCAGTGAGACTTAATTTGCTCTTCGTTTTTTCAAACAACGTAAAATTTGCTTATTGATTGATTGATTGCGACTAAAATAATTCCATAAAATCGCTTTACAATTGACGGAGATCGTGTCTTATAAAACTGGTTAACTCATCACAATGACTTAATTGGTCACCATAATAACTGGTCACATCTACAGAATGGCACAGTTGACAGTACTGTTTATTTTTTAGTATATTTATTATTTAAACATAGATTAGTATATGTAAATATTATTACATCATTTTTTTTACATTGTAAAGTATGATAGCAATTAAAAAAGTAGTTATTTGAGTGTTTACCATTTGGTGGCAATATTTATTGCATTAATTTGAAAACATTACTGACAAGTTCTGAGGATCGAAAGAGTAAAGAGAAAATACTTCAATTATTAATAAAATCAACATACCTTTTCGTTACGATTTCTTTTCGATTATTTATAATTTTAACTGTACCTGGACATTATTAAAGTATCTATGGTCAGGCTAATGAACCTATTATTAACATTTTATTAAATAAATCTAAAACGGAGTAAGTATATAATATACATTTTCAATGTACATATATGAAATATAACAATTCATAATGTAAGACTACAAATGGATGGTGATAAGCAATAATGTGTCAACCCACAAAAAGTCAAATTCGGAGATATTAATTTTTTCTGATAATGCGTCACGTATTTGACATTATTTAACCATTTCCCGAGTCATTTGAACTTAATAAGTAGGAAAAAAGTATCTTAATTTAATGTTTCAAATGTCAAGTGCGTTCCATATTTTGCTATTAATACAGTAATCGCAAATATTGGGAAACCTCATTTATAGATAACACATTAAATATATTAATCAGCTTTTAATTCAATATACTTTTTATCAAAATAGAGAAGAACAAATGGATATCCACTCCTTCAAACAAATATATTAAGAATAGGTTTGACATGTTTAGACGCCATTTTCTCAAAACGAAGTTCGTGTGGCTTAACGCAGTATTGCTTATCAGCGTCCAAATATCTTCCATGCGCCAAATGACTGTAATATATTTTAGGGTTCCGTATTCACAGGGTGCCAAAGAACGGGATGCTATTATTAACTCACCTCGTTTATCCGTCTGTTTGTCGGTCCGACGTTAAATATATATAGTAGTAGCAAGAGCTTACGTCTACAAAATATTTTCCGATGCAGGGCTATTAATTATTGAGGAGTTCTCCTAGAGTTGCACCATCAGCTCCACTCTACCATATGCATTGTGACGAGTGTAAATTATTTACAAATCATATCGAAGTATTTGAATCGCAAGTTGAGAAATACTTGTGTCTTTAAGTAGTTAGATAGTCCCGATATTAATAATCTTAATAAGACAAAAAAAGTAAAATGGGTGGTAATAATCTAAAAATATAAATAATATAGTCGCTTAGACTGTGATATATCAACATTTTCTGTAATTTTATCAAATTATTTCGAACAGTTTCGGAGAAAATTAATTTTAAAGTTAAAGGTTGTTATACCCATATTTCCGTTAATGTGAGAGTTAAACGATTAATATCTATGTATAATTTATTTACTATTAATCATGACTAACTATAAAATAAATATCATAATAATGAACTTAACTAAAATGCTCTAAGCCGGCTACACCTTTTGATTAGTGTCTAAAATTTTGTTTTACATATATAAATACTGTATACTAAATAAATATAATCATATAAAATTGGAAATAAATAAAAAAACTCGGCAATTTACTCGTTGAGACCATTTCAACAAGCTCCAAGACGATGCTTAAGTTGATTAGGACTTGTATATTCTGCTAATTCCAGATAATGATTATTTTGATATAATCAATAGTATAGTAAATTTTAAGTCAATAAGGCTAGTAGAAGTTGCTCACATCCTTTTAACGACTAGAAAATAGCTGATAACCTTTAAAAATCTGAATATATTTTCAAAAAATATAATTAAGAACCATCTCGATTATATGAGCTTGCAAATAAAAACAACCGCTACAAAAATTCGTTAAGGATCTACTATGCCACGAACAGACACACAATACTATTATCATTATTATTATTATTTAAATCAAAAACAATCCAACAATTTTTGAAAATAAACCGTTAGATATTTGTTACTCATTAACACAAAACATACAGAACAAGCTTTGATGAAATGTTACAGTAATATAGGTTATACATAAGAGAGAATCTTTTGCTACTTTTTATAAGCATACCAACGCTTGTAATCTCACTACTACTACTACTTACTAGCATAATTCTACTTAATAATTTATATATCTTAATAGTATTGGTCTTTGCTATAAAATACTATAACGGTCCTGGTGATGAAACTTTATTGCAATTGCTGATGGCATTCCAAATGTAATGCCTTATTAGCCTTCGTATGTGAATCGTTTTTTAGTACCAGTAGCTAATGAAAATATGCCCTTTCAAGTGAACTTTTGTTTCTTATCAAAAGTTGTCCTCTCACGGTCGACAATTTATTCCGGCGACGCCCAACAATTTATTCGTATGATGCAAGTATAAAAGAGTCATGTGATTTTAAAGCAGCATCAGTGTTTCTGAATTCAGAAAACAACACAGACCACTTACAAAATGTTGAAGCTGGTGGTGTTGTCTTGCGTCCTGGCGGCGACGTCCGCGTCGAACCTTTTCGGAGGATACGTAGCACCCATAGCGCCTCTGGCCTACGCCGCACCTTATTTGCAGCCTTACAACTATCGTGGACCTCTTTCTCTGGCACCCGGTCAACCCGCCAATATTCTTGGATCTGACGGCAGGCCTCTCGATACCTTGGACGTAAACTTGGACCGCTCTGCTCACTTTACCGCTAAGGCTCTTGACAACGGATTCCACATTCTGAAGAAGCGCTCTGCTGCTTTCATCGCTCCCATCGCCGCTCCCATCGCCGCTCCTTTGGCGTACTCTGCTCCTTTGGCGTACTCTGCTCCTTTGGCGTACTCTGCTCCTTTGGCGTACTCTGCTCCTCTTCTGCAACCTTACAACTATCGTGGACCGTTTTCGCTAGCACCTGGACAGCCCGCTAACATCCTGGGTGCCGATGGCAGGCCCCTTGACACCTTGGACGTTAACTTGGACCGTTCCGCCCATTTCACAGCAAAAGCTCTTAGCGGTGGTGTACATTTCTTGAAGAAACGTTCCGCCGCTTTCATCGCCCCCATCAGCACCGTCGCTGTAGCTAGGACGCCACTGATCACCTCCACCTACCACACCTATTCGGCCCCCATCGCTACCGCTCACCTTAGACCGATCACTTATGCTGCACCTATCGCGCATGTTCTGTAAAATGTTCCATGTTATTATGATGTATATATAAAAACAAATTAAAAAAATACATGATTTATATGGGAGTCTTATTCATTATATTTTTAAAAACAATGCTTGTATTTATTTTGTAATAACTTCGTTCCCAATTTGAATTAACACAAAGTAAGAGGTCAGTACTGGGATGGATCATACGTTCATATATTGTAATCAACATTCAATATTTAAGTAACTTTCAGTCGAACTTTAAAACCCAATGTTGTTTGTCAACTTTTTAGATCCCTCCTCTCCCATGTTGATATGTGGTGAGGTTTTTATACTAAAAACACGACATCTTAATAACCCCTTGTCATATTTGGTGATTTTTTCTGAACCTTTGGGCCCCACGTGGACAGCCCTTTACTAACATATAAATGAAACCAATAATATATGTATGTACAATATATCAGTACAATATATGGATGTCCTGTATAATTTCTTATAATGGTTAATATTTAAAAACTATTTACGAAAGCCACCGGCTTTATATAACAAATCTGATACACTGAAAGAGGTAGCTTGAGATACTTGGCCCCGATATAAGATCACATTGATTTAGTCATGTATAGTGTATAGATAAGATGGTACAGTAGTTTTACACGTGGATTCTAATCTGAATTCAAATCTGAGCACGCATCGCCAATTTCATCATGTTCTTGTCTTTACAGCTCACCTTATGCTCAGTGATATAGAAAAACATTGCGAAAGAAAGTGCATGCGACACAAGAAATTATAAGTATATGCAATCGAGCTAATATGTATTCGTCAATTTCTAATGAAATATTGTTGTAAAATAAGCTTTGTTTATTATCTTTAACGAGTAAAACAGAGTGAAATTGTCATTTACGGCTGTTTTAGATTATATAGGGATTTAGGCTTTATAGTGTAAAATTTTTGCAAACGGTATATCAGTCGGTCTCCACGACTTGCTAAACTCGTATACATTTGAGATATTATAAAACAATCGGAATTGCGATTCAAAGGGGAAATTCTGTTAGCATTCTTGCCAACATTCCGCGCGGACCTGACTTATACAGTATATCTCGTATATATATAACGATTTGTAAATATTTAAGTTTCCATTTTTTGTATTTATTGTAATATTATGTTTTAATATTTTTATTATTTTATCTTTTTATTTGTAATGTTTCTTTTTTTCTATTATTTTTCTTTTTTTTTTGTACATGCATTATTCTAGTCAAATTATTTCAAAGTGTAAACAAAGTTAAATTTTATTAAATGCCCAGTAAGCGCATCATTGGATGCAATTAAAACGTACTTTTATTTTTGTTGAAAAATATATGTACGGAATGTTAATAAAGTAAATCAGATTCAATTTTTATCTTAGAGCGATAACTTTTTTTATTAGAAGTTTTTATTTAGTTTCACCTGTCCCGTTGCTGTGTGTAATCTAGTCTTAATTTTTATACCCTTCCTGGTTTCTGATTGAGGTGAAATTTTGCACGCTTATGTATAGTACGTGACAATACAATATTATAATGACATAGAGCTGATCTAATGAGTAGCATGGAGACCTGAAAGATGACGATAGGAACTCTGTTATAAAACGGCATAACCCCATCGAGTTTGGAGGCGTTTGATTTGTCTTGACGAGTAATTTGGGCCTGAACGGTAATCATGGTTTAATCAGAAAATTGGGTGGTGGCCGTAGGATTTCTGCAATGCATAAACGTATTCGCATCGAGTTTAGGTTTGTTAGATTCGTTAGATAATAAACTCTTTCTATTTATTATGAGTGACAATTCTGTTCGATTAAATAGATGAAATACTAAAAAGTTAAAACTAAAAATAAATAAAAAAGTTATCTTCTTTATTTCTTTTATATCTTAAATGTAACACGCTTTTATATAAAAAATGGTATATAATCAAAAAACATATAAAATGCTTTGTCTTTAATAACTGACACTGATGGATCAATGCACAACTTAAACCAGTGATTGTAGAAACCTAAAACTTGGAAGGTATGTTCTTTGTATGACGTAGGCATTCGATAGGAAAAGATTTCCTAAATTCTACATATAATGGAGTAAAAAGGCATAAAAACGTTTGTATATAAAAACTTAATCCGTAGCCATATTAAGTTAAAATATAGTAATTTTCAATCGTGTTAATGAAATATGAAATACAAAACTTAGCAATGTCATCCCCTATTAACATACAATAGGGTGGTAAAATTTGTATTAAGAAAATGTATTTATTTATCCAATTAAACTTATACTTAGCATAAATATTCCTTAGGATAGATAACTTAAAACATGTATCACAGAATTTCAAAATCAAGCATTATTGAGGCTATAGAGGATATTAAAATATGAAAAGAACAAAATTTCGCTGATATCCATATGTATTTAGTACAATTATGATTTTAAACTGTCTAAAGCAAATAATTACATGTTAATTTCATACACGATAATCATCCCTTATCTACGTGTTAGAAGCAGCGGGTAACGGATACTTTTGGCACACGAGAGTCGAACATTTTACCTAATCACATTTTTTATATATTATAAGTTAGTAAAAAAAATCACCGACTGCAAGAATAAATAATAAAAGATGTTAAAAGTCAAATTATTTAAATTTGATTTAAAAATCTTAACAATATACCATTGCATAATACCGTTTTAAGACGATCCTGGTACGATACCCGTATCAGGTATTAAGTTAGACTGCGCCAACTTATAATATATACCTATATTTAATAATTAAAATGGTGTTATATATTGTATTTAAGTATATTATCGCGTCTATTTAAGACGCGATAATATACTACGACGCGATATATAAGATGATGTCTTAAAAAGATTTTTAAATTAAAAAAATCGGCGTTATATGTATTGTCAATCACTTTTATTTTTATCTCATTATTGGATTTAGTTTTAGATTTAAATAAGAATGAGGTAAAAGCCTGTTTATTTAAATTTTCTACAAACAATTACATAGATATTATAGAATTATGGTCACTGAATTAATTATGAATTAAATTAATTATTATGAATTCCCTAGCCTAGGAATCGAACTCGTTGATTTTGAACAAAAACATATAATATTTTTCAACTTCTTATACATTAATTAAACCCTAAGTAATCAATACATCAAGAAATTATCAACAGTCGAAAGTGAAAATTTGGTAGTTGGGGACTTAAAATTCTTTTTTTCTTTAACTTTTCTTATAACCAAGTAAGCTGCATAAATTTCCACCGAGTATGACATTTTGCTTATACGTATATGTTCATAGGTCGACAGATATTCAAATGACTACGTTGTTATCGCGTCATTTGCGCGAAAATTTAATATAATTATGACGACGAAAGTTGAAGATGTAAGGGCACAATAAAGACATAGCTACATATGTTTTCTTCTTTTTTGTGTTTATCAGCCTAAGTATTTATTTATGTAGGTGTGTGGGTTTGTACCGTTGTGACACCATTTAGACCAAACGCATAGGCCGATTTTGATAAATCATAAATCGTTTGATGCGATATGACGGCGCGAATACGATAGACATTCAATACTTTTTTTTCAGGAGATTTGCACGCCATAATGTAAAATGAAAAAAAATAAAAACCGATGAAATATGGTATGGTATAGTTGAATAGGTATTTAAAATTAATTTTTAGATTTATCGTATAATTTTTCAATCAGAATGATTGTTTACAATTTATAACAATTTAAAATTGTTTGATAGCGATTCTCTTAAGCTTTTAGACGGGTGATATTGGCAAGGAACTGCTGCTTGCAGATGGTCTTGTTACGCAGTCGGGTTTCGCTTTATTCAATTATTGTTTATGACTGAGTTTATCTATATATAAAATCACTTGTCCTGACTGATTCGTCAACGCAGAGCCTAAACCGCTGGGGCTACGATCTTGAAATTTTGGCAGTATGTGGCTTTTAAGTTGCTGGCATCCACTAAGTGGGTTTTATGATTATTCAAACCTAAAAGGGTGAAAAGGGGTAAAAACGTTTTTATGCAAATTTTTATTCCGTGGTCGTATTAACTTAAAACTTAATATACATACTTCTGGGTGATAGTAATGAAATACAAAATAGAAAACGGGGTACTATTATTCCACACTGGGGTGCAAGGGGGTAGTAAAGTTTGTATAGAGAAAATTTATTTTTTGACCGATTATCCTTAAATTTAGCACAAACATTACTTAGGGAGAATAATTAAATATATTTATCCCAGAATTTCAAAATCATCCCTTAAAATGATGCTAGGGTGTAATAAATCCTGGAAAGAAATTCCAAAATATACGCGGGCGTAGCCGCGAGCAACTGCTAGTTACTATATATTAATGAACATTATAATTGTGTGGATGATTTTTTTTATGAATGAATACAACCTATTTATCTACAAAAACTACGTTTGATTCGTAGAAGTTTCTATGGTAGTAAGAGAACAGATAAATTATCGTGTTTTGGATTAATATATTGAAAAAGTATATTGGGTGAATAATAAATGATGACTGATGGTTCAATGAAAGAGCCTTTTTAAATATCATCAAAAATATGTGTACACTATATATTGATTTTGTTGACTTTAAATGATAATATATTTAAATATGTCCTTAAAAGAGTAAGAAGAGTTAGAAGGAGAGAAGTAAAGACATAAATATGAATAACTCTCTTTTATTATCGTGTTATCATTAAAAGATTCTAGCCTATATTTTTGTACTTTTTACCAATGTGCTCCATGTCCTAAGCCCCAAGGACCAATGTGTGCAGCGGCAGCAAGGCCGAGGTGAGCAGGTGCAATCACGCGAGCAACAGGAACATCGATGCGGGCAGAGTGAGACCAAGCAGCTGCTGGAGCTGCAACAGCCCAAGGAGCGGCGGCCCATGGGGCGACGGCTGACCTCTTTTTCAAATGATGAAGACCACCATGGTCAAGGGCCTTCGCGGTGTAGTGAATAGCACGGTCAACATTCACACTGAGTGTATCAAGGGGCCTGCCATCGTGAGCCAAGATGTTTGCAGGCTGACCGGGAGCAAGAGAAAGTGGTCCTCTGTAGTTATAGGCACCAACTGGAGCGAGGGGAGCAGCAGCGATAGGTGCCGCAACAGCAGCAGCCAAGTGGCCACCCCATGGAGCAGCCAAGTGGGCTCCCCAGGGAGCAGCTACGTGTCCTCCCCAAGGAGCAGCTAAGTGGCCACCCCATAAAGGCGCAACACTGGGCGTAGCAGCCACGGAGGCGAGGGCGACGGACAACACCACCAGCTTCAACATTGTGGTCTGTGTTGCAATGAGTTCAAAAGATAACTGATGTTTATTCCCTTTTAGGCATAGCTTTTATACTAATTGAACTTGCAGGCGTTAGACGAAATACCTTTGTGACGTCACATAATATAATACAACAGGGCGTTGGTCGACTGTCATACTCGGAAAGAAAATCACTGCAAGGGTAGCGCAGGCGCAATAATTTTAGTACATGAAAACCGCATATTAAACCTTACAGCATTCTAAATTAGTACCAGAACTGTTCTAACAATATAATAATACTTCCGAGTTTACCTTGGACTGCATAAAGGTCCATTCACTTTACTGATATAATTTTAAAATATGTTGTTTATCCTAAAATCATAAAAAATTCCACTAGCAAATTAAAATCACGGCAGTTGTAAAGTATAGAAATATGGTAAATGTTTAAAAGAAACCATCTTTTTATGGATTAAAAAATGATTTTCCAAATAACTGTCCACCTATAACCCACTTCCGTCTATTCGTTCCAACAGTTTTAAATATTAATTGCACGTATCATATTTAACATTTTATTTTTATTTGCAAATTCGATTTTTTTCGAATATTTAATATATAATTTTTACTACAAATCCTAAAATTTTAGATTTTCAAAGTCATAAAACGAAATATGCGTTGTATAATCTAGATGTTAATTATGTCTCCTAAAGACTACTCATTTCGTATAGATGATCGTAATTATGTAATAAAAAATATATCATTAAAAATGGATATATTACGGAATTAATCTTACTTCTGTGTACGAAATGAAGGAATATAATATTGTGATCACAGAAATATCCGCCTGCGGCAGCATCTTATGCACCCCGAAAGAAAGCAAATGATAACTGCCCAAAAGATCTGTAAATTCACTGTGGTCGAATTGAGAATAAATGATCTGTGGTCAATCTTGTAAATGGTAGAAAAATTAATGAATTACGGTTGATTTCCGATTATTATAGGCATTAATGACTCTTAATTAGCCCAAAAGACCTATTCACTTCCTACAGGTTAGGAGTGTAAAGGCTTATAAGGTTTATAATTAAGGACCTAATCCTTAATTATAAACAGAGGATCTACTGTTGAAGTAATGAACTTGTCACTGGCTGAAACGCCAAATGTACTTCAAATTCTCAGAGGCCATCAATACACAATAATAAATAATTAAAAAAGAACTGACTTCAAAAGCAAAGTCCGCAATTTCATTTACTTGAACGATACGAGTTTTTTTGCGATTTATACAAAATTACTAAACTGATTATAATTTCGATCAAATTTATATCTATTTTTACATTATTAAATCAAACTTGATTTCATTTACAACTTCAAATTCCATCTAACAATATATTTCGACATAATAGTAATATTTAGTATATTGAGATAAGTCTAGATGGCACAGTGGTTACAATACATCAATCTCAACCCAAGATCGCGGGTTTAAACTCTAGCTGGGTTTTCAATGGTTAAAACGTTTAAATTCATCTCGTGCTCAGCGGTGCAGGAAAACATCTTTAATAAACCTCCAAACATCGGAAGAATGAGTGACACATATATCAGCCAGCGGCAGACGGAACCTATACCTTACTTTCTCGAAATAGGGAAGAATACTTTTGCTTATCTGTGGTACACTTGCAGTATTTTTAGTAGTACTGTACTTTAGTAAGTACAGTACTACTGTATAATAGTAAATAAATTAGTTTCGAATAAGAATACGACTTAAGCCGATATTTATTAGTTTATTTTTTTTAAATAAACAATTTACAGATCATCAGGACGCAACATATTCGTTGCCAATGCTAAAGATATAAGAAGAACTAAAAAGTAAGAGTAAGTTTCTTAAATATTTAACAAGAGAAAAACATTGTTGATCTAAACTTTACATACCCGCTGAATCTATAACAATAAATCTACAAAGATTGGCTCAACCAAATTCACATATAAATGTTCATTCATGTAGCATAATACTTTAACCCGTTCTCGTTGTATATGAGTATATAGTATTAGCTGGCCCTCGCGGTTTTACTCGCGCATCTGGTTACTGCTTCACTCCTGTGAGTCGAAGCGTAATATAATATAGCATATAGCCTTCTTCAACATCGCGAAAATATTTTTGTCTAATTGATAAGCAGTTTTAGAGATTAACTCCAACATACAAACTTACAAACAACTTTTACCTCTTTTTAGGGTTCCGTACCTTAAAAGGAAAAACGGAACCCTTATAGGATCACTTTGTTGTCCGTCTGTCTGTCTGTCTGTCTGTTTGTCTGTCTGTCTGTCTGTCTGTCTGTCTGTCTGTCTGTCTGTCGGGATGTCAACCCTTTTTTCTCAGAAATGCATAGACGTATCATGTTGAAATTAATATCATATACTCAAGTCTACGATGACATGCGGCCGTGAAAATATTAAAGTTCTAAGTCAACGCAATCAAAAGATAATGGAAAATATGTCGTATATTTTGACCATTTTAGCGTTTTCGCAAGGGAATCAAAACCTATAGGGTACTTCCCATTGACCTAGCACGATGAAATTTGGCAAGAAGTAAGATCTTATGGTACAAATAAAGGAAAAAATCTGAAAACTGTAAATTTTTGTATGTATGTTTCTCTGTTTGTAAGTTTGTCTTTCAACCTTTTTCTCAGAAACGCGTAAAGGTAACAAATTTTTATCAACGTCAAGTACTCAGAGTTGTAATTACTAAGAGCTGTGAAAAAATCAAACTTCTAAGTTAACGCAATCAAAAGATACGGTCATTTATATCACATATTTTAAGTATGATAGCGTTTTTAACGTTTTCGCAAGGGAATCAAAACCTATAGGGTACTTCCCATTGACCAAGCATTATGAAATTTGGCCAGGAGCAAGGTCCTTTAGTATACATAAAGGAAAAAATCCGAAAACTGTAAATTTCTGTTCGTGTGTCTGTCAGTCTGTACGTCTGTCTTTCAACCTTTTTCTCAGGAACGCGTAAATGTATCAAGTTGTAAATTGATCAAGCGGAAAATATATTAATCTTAGAATTAAAATTATATGTACTTGTAACAAATTAACATAGAAGTTGACCATGGTCAAAAAAACAATTTTACAAACACTGAGAAGAAATTTGTATCAATACGAAAACATTAAAAAGCAGCAAACCTTTATAAGCAACGCAATGCAATCTATATATCGCAGCTAACAAAATGATAGCGCGATGCAGCGTACAGCTAATGCCATCTATTACAACATTATGACATTAACTGTGATATAATTCTGTTCGATTAATAAAAAAATTTATTTTAATTATTATTTAAACGCGCTAAAAATTATAAAATAAACTTTTCATTTAAAAGTTTTTTCGTCGATTTATAACGTCATTACGTAATTAACATTCAATATAAGAGCTTCACGCGATTTGATTTAAGTACTCGTATTGACTTAGTACGAAAATTTTAAAATTAAATTCAAACAGATCGAGTTATTTAATTTACTTATTTATCTACACATATAAGTCTTCTGGTTATTAGTAATATAATTAGTTATTTATAAATAAACAATTAGTTTTGTTCGAATTAAGGACTAATTATTTTCGTCTTGGCAACACTAATATATATTTCGATATTTTAATTGATAATGTAAATCTAAATATTTAACGAACGTAGTGCAGGGGTAGTGGAGTGTAGTAGAATATAAATAAAAATCAATTTCAATTCTTTGGTTAATGGCTTCTAGTTGTGCCAAATAAATAAAAATAAAACGAGAATAAAATATAATATAATTATGTTGTTAATGTTAAAGTCAACAAGTTAGTTCATTGAAATGGTCAAGAGATGGCGCTAGGTGTATCCTGAATCGCGCTATAACTTTGCTTTCTTGAAAGTATAAGCTGTATTAGTACTTAAAATAAAATTTTGTGTTTCCATGGATTGCATCCATGATCGTGTTTTAAATTAAAGTGCTCCTAAGTAGTTTCAAAATAGTTTTTGGGACGTGATCCATATTCACATAATATTTGATTATATTTAAGCGACTTCTAAAAAGGAGTGTTTTCAATTCGACCTTGTATTTAATTTTTTTTTATGTTTGTTCGCCGATTACGCCGCCATTTGGGTAACAATTTTCAAATTTTTTTTTGTTTGAAAAGGTATACTTCCAAGGTGGTCCCATTGTCTTCAGGTCAGGATCAGATAATGGGATCCTGGAGAAATTGAGGGAACTCCTCAAATATTATAGACAAGCGTATACCGATTTAGGTATTTTTGATAGTAACTTATGTTGGAACTGATGATGAAGACCACAAATGGCGTAGATGGGTTAGTCTTATATAGATTTCTATAAGTTTGTACGGAACCCTCGGTGCGCGAGTCCTACTCGCACTTGACCAGTTATTTACATAAGTAAAGATTAAAATGGTGGTGTACCACACCTAATTATTAAGGCGAACAAAGCAAGAAATATATTCAAATCAGTAGAGCCATTTTTAAGTTTTACTTTATTTATGCACTATTATTATTACCTCAGAATCCTGTTATTTCTAAACCGATTTTGAATGATCTACTTTTATTTATAAGAGTATACTTTTAAACCCATAGGTTTTTTTTAATCAGTTAAATAGCTTATTGTACTAAGTACGGGAATCAATATGTCGTCCAAGTAATCAAAATTCCATGTTTGAAGACCCTTTAAAAAAAGGCTTATTTATTTATAGTTATAACGTCAATATACATACACACTCTGTGAAAATCATAACTGTTCTCATTATAGTTTATGAAATATAACAATTCAATTTGAATTTATTAAAAAAAAAAAGTTGTACTAGACAAACACTTTACAAGAATTTGCGAATATTTTTTTTACATTATAATTTTGCATTTTAAATAATAATTAACGTAAATCATTTGATCGATAATTTTTTATCTAAGTCTTACGTGTGGCTATACGCCATATTTATACGACATATTTAAATACGCCATATTTAAATAAGACAAGTAAAAAAAAATAGATTATAATGTTGCATAATATCTATTTCGATTGAACCGTAAACAATAGATCGATACCTCCCACGTAAGTTGTTGTAACCCCAAAATTACAATTTTACAGTAGAGCACTTTTAATCCGTTTTAGTTTGAAAGTTACAACAAGATACGCCTTTTTTCAGGCGTATTTTGTTGTATCTTTCCTTGAAAAAAAAAAGATTTTTGGTATTTTTTCACTTTAAATGCATTAGGCAATGCAAATTTGTGTAGTATTCAGTAAAAACGCTAACGGCAATTTTGTGGCTTACAATAACTTACGTGGGAGGTATCGATATAAACATAAAAAATTATTCTTAATAAAACTTTAACACTTAAGAAATCTCTGTATAAAAATGTAATATACTTATTGATTTCATAAGGTTTGAAATAAATATCAAGATAGTAATTTTTCTTTAAAACTTTTTTGCTTATACATGTATGTCTTACCGACATGTTTCAAAATTATGAATTTCCGCATATAATAATAAATAATCATGCAGCCAGTCAATCAAATATTTCTATGATTAAAACCAGAGATAGTTTATACTAACGATTTAAGGCGTTTCACGTAAGGTGTTTTTGTACTATTTTTAGTTATAAAAAACATAAAATTTACATAAAAAAGTCTCTAACCGCCTTCTGTACGCGAAAAGAAAAGCCGAGAATTTCAAAGTTTTGATATGTGATGTCGTAAAAAGCTACATTGCACCCTTGCGAAGCCGAGGTCGATCGCTTATTTAAAATAAAAACACAATGTTAAACTTAATCCTGATTGATAATATGATAAACGCTTAAAATTTAAAATAAAAAATCGTAAAGGAACAAAAAAGTAAACAACATATAAAGGTAACTCTCTTTAATAATTTGTTTTTCAGATGATCCTAGTTTTAATACATGTTTGGTTTTCACCAAGCATGTCCCCAGTGAGCAGCGTGTCCCCATCCTAAGGCAGCAACATGTGCAGCAGCGACAGGTGCTACGACGCGAGCAGCCGCAATACCGGGCCAGGCTACTGGAGCAGCCACTAAAGGAGCGATAACTGACCTCTTCTTCAAAAGATGAACACCAGCGTGATCGATGGCCTTCGCGGTGATGTGAGCAGCACGGTCTACGTTAACGCTCAGGGTATCGAGTGGCCTGCCGTCAGCAGCCAGGACGTTAGCAGGCTGTCCAGGAGCGAGGGACAGTGGACCTCTGTAGTTGTAAGCGCCGATAGGAGCAGCTAAACCGAGAGGTGCGGCGATTGCCGCACCCCAAGGAGCAGCAAGTCCACCCCATAAAGGAGCAATGGGCTCGGCTACGGCCAAAGCCAATACGACAGACAACACCACCAGTTTAAACATTTTGTTGGTCTGTGTTGTTATCAGTTCAAGAGGTAACTGTAACACACTGGTTGATAAGTTAGCCTTTTATACTAGTTTAACTTGTAGGATTTATTCCAGATACCTTTGTGACGTTAGATATTATGCAATAGTGTCTTATTTATTCATCATACTCAGAAAGATACTCGTTCCAAGGATAGGGCAAGCGCCACTATCGACTATCAATCAAAAGATTATAAGAAACCTTACAGCGTTTGATATTAGTCCCATAAAGCGTCAACAAACAATACTATTATTTCCGTATCATAAAGATCCATTCACTTTACTTACTTATATGTTAAGTACAAAATTCTTTTGAACGTTATAAAATATAATAACTTTCATAAACAACCAACGTAAAGTATATAAATTTATATTTAGTTACTGCTGTTTCCCGTGGGAGTTAGATTTTAAATTATAATCTGTGTTGACCTAATGTATAAATGCATGATGATAAGCAATAATGTGTCGACCCACAAAATGTCAAATTTGGAGATATTGATGTATTTTGATAATTCATTGCCTATTTAACATTATTCAAGCATGTTTTAAGTTATTTAAACTAAATACGTACCAAAAAAGTTTCTTAATTTAATGTTTCGAATTTCAAGTGCCTTCCATATTTTGCAATTTATACAACATTATAATATAAATAAATTTGTATAACATATTATTAGACAAAACTTTTAATTACACCAATCTGTTTTTTTTTTTTCAATATATGTACCTTCTATCAAAATAGAAAAGAGAAGTTGGACATATACTTCTTCAAACAGATTTAGTAAAAATAGGTTCTTCGAAGTGAAACCAAACGGTTAGACATAGTATTGCTTAATATCCTCAAAATAAGGCTGCACCACACCGTTTTGCTAAAAATAAAAACAATGGCTTTCAGGTGGTAGATCGACAAACAATAGAAATTGAAACTACATTCTCTTTTTCGATACTGATATCTTGAAAATTAACTATTGCGATGAAAAACTAAAGGTTAATTTGTTAATTTAAGTATTTGTAAATTATATTTACACTTAACTATCAAATATAACTATTGGTACAAACCATACAAAAGTGTTTTTTCAATAAAAACTACAATATTTTTAACATGAATAGTTAAAAAATCATCAATTTTTTTTCATCTTGTTTTATGAAAAAAGAGCGTACCCTTTTTAAAGTGTGTCTGGTTATTTTCATAACAATTTATTTGTTTAGGAAATGAGCCAAGTTCGAGTTTATTTGGATTATCAAGGGTGCTGTTTGAATGTATTTTTAATATATAGTTATATATAGAGATGCATAAATTATTTACAATATATAATATAATTATAACCTGCAAAAATAACCTACTATATTAGCTAATTTAACTTGACAAATTCAAACGACCTTTTTTGTTTTTATTATTGATTTAGTAAATTATACGTTAATAATTTTGTAAACCTTTGTTAATTAATTAATTAATAATAAAGTTGACCATTGCTACACCCCTATATATCGTTGCAAATTGGTTTTAGAAACCTTCCTCAACACGCTAGCTATATCACAGCTTTTAAAATCGAACAGGTTTTTAAGATTAACGCGTTTAAACAAAACAAAAAAAAAAACATTAAATTTAAAATATTATTACAGGTAAAGACAAAAAGGATTGTTATCTCTTCTTATTTTGGATCACTCTATTCTAGCTCAATGAACTAGCGAAATCTAGTTTATTTCCGTGGATAAGATCACTAATAAAATGATTGAAATACAACCAAGTTTCCATGCTGATACATAAAGGTTTCAGTCGAAGTAATTCAGATGTACATTAAAACAAATGAATTTCGATTTTTAAATATTACCACTTAAATAATTTTAATACAGTTCCTCATATTTTTAACATATTTTATTTGGTATCCCGAAAACAGTCAATTTTGTCAATATTTTGCATTTATGCGGTTGAGGCTTCAATTGAAATATAATATGTATTCAATAATAATTTTTGCATGAATAATTGCCAGTCAGGTAAATATTGACAATCGGTATTAATCGTCTCCTTTACTATATTTATTTTCTGAATAAACAAATAATTTGCTAAAAACTGTATAGATTTTTTATCAGATACTGTGCCAAAATTTTGAATAAAATATTACTTAAAAAATAAACAATATGTGAACTTGTTTACTAAATACTTTAATTTATATAGTAAAATAAGTTGAAGATTCAGTATTTAAATAGTTCTAAGTATTTAATTTTTTAATTTTTCCTAAATATTACGTTTTTTAAACGCATAACTCTAAAAAACTTTCTACAACAGTAAATAGGTCGGTCGACGAACTCGGCATTCGCGGGCTTCAGATATTACATTTCAGGAAAATAAAAGTGGCTTAAATTATGGTTTAAATAATTATTGTAATATTATTCTTGTTTTTATTAAAGGTAACGAATTAAAGGTTTCATCTGATAGGAGCCCTTGCACCGTATATTATTATTATTTTTTAATAATTTAAGTTTCTTTTAATAATAATTATATATTAAAAGGTTGCTAAGCTTATCATAAAAAAAAATACAATTTTTAGTAGTACGAGTAAATAATTATTTAATTTCAGTTACTGTAGTGACCTTAATTTGCACAAGATCGGATCTTACAATATCGTATTTAAAAAATATATTTTTAAATGCTTTTATTTAATTTAATATGTAACTATGTTTGTTCGGATGGAATTTTGTAACTAAATTTTAAAGCAGATATGATCAATTGATTGAGCTGAAATTTCGTATATACCTACGTTTAGTTTCGATGACAATACATGATTAGGTGTGTGACATAATCCTAAATCGAACTTGACAGATAACCCAAGAATACGTTCTAGGTATTTTTAATACATTGCTACAATATGGGTATCAATTGCTGAGATTAATTCGAAAAATAAGGTGATGTCAATCTAAATCCAAATTGATGAACTTCTAAAGATGGACGACTAAGTTTTTAATGGTTTCCTACAATGTATTAAATGTCAGGGCTTGTTTTCTACTGAGAATAACTCGAAAAATAAAGTGACGACACTCAATATACTGAACTTCTAAAGATAGCGGACTCATTTTTTATGCTCTTCTTTAATATGGGAATCATTGAAAGGGCTTACTGAGAATACAAATGCTAATAACTGGAAGCATCGACACGTAAAAGCATTGAGGCAGCTCATAAATAACAACTCCCTATATTATGGCGTTCTAATAGACAGTATCATGCACCAATAACTAAAAAGTAAAAAAATACATTAAGAATAAAAAAATATTTTTCAAAAGAAGCTTTTTAAATAAATGTTTTTTTTTTCAACGTATATCGTTATAATACAATTTATATTATATAAAAGCTTGACGTGAAATTAGCCTGTGTAAATAAACAAATAAATTAAACAACTTGATCGGATGACTTTTTTAAAATTTTCAAACTAAGTATATACGAGTGTTATATAATGTTATATAAATTATGTAATAACGCTATAAGTTAAAAAAATTTACGCGTAATTTACTTGTGTAGATAAAATAAAATAATTAGTTTGACTTTAATTTTTAAAATTGTCAACTAAGTTAATATTAGGGCTGAAGTCTCGCGGCAAGCTTATATAAATTGTATAATACTGTTATAAGTTGATAGTAAAACTTTTGAAGGAATATAGTGAATTTTATTATTATTAAAATATATACTATTTTATGGAAATGGCAACAATAGGCGAAGATTTTTTTTTACTTGGCACCGACTTCTAAATATTGTAGAAAATATTTATTTTTGATTTTTAGTTTAGGTACTAGTTTTGTTTTCGAAGTAGATTTTTAAAAAATAATAATGTTAAAGTAAAATAAAATTAAAATTAAAAAACTTAAGTAAATCAATTCCCATGAAATACATGAATGTGAAATGAGAGCCAAGAATTGAAGCCTAAATAGCCGATTTATGTATGTTCATGAAATTTGGCTCACATGTCAAATTTGACATATTTACGTGGAATCGTTTTTGAGTGGTTTTTTTTTTTTTCTCTAAATGGTTCTTATAACACATAGTGCTACTCGCCTGTTATCTTTGCTTGAACTTGGCTTTGATACGCTATCGTGTCTAGATTGCGTTTTAATTTATTTATATCAACATTTTCATTTCTCTAAAAAAAATGAAGCAATTTTACTAAGCAAGCAATTTTTTAATTCTGCAAATGTTTACAAGGCCGTATCTGTATTTAATTGAATATAAATACCACTTTATCTTATTATCTACTAATATGATTATAAACTAAAAGGTGGTATAGTTACTTTGGAATGTGCATTGAAGCAAATATCAATAAAATAGTGATTTATATTTTATTTAAATAACTATTTAGGTATTTACGTTTCAATAATGTGAATAATATAAAACAATTATGTTTATTTTTTTTAAGATAATGTAATTGGGAATATATTAAATATTTACAATTTATGACTATAATAATAACAAAATAATGTTTATACTACGGCCCATACAGCCCAATGCGAGACACTTACGTTTTAACAGTTGGCTGCGATTTCTAATCCGAGCTAATAAAATAGAATTTTCAAATAAAATTAAGAAGATCATGAAAAAACACACATGTACCGAAAATAATTCTGAACCCTGTATAATCGCCTATCTTCAATAGTTTACTATGGTAAAGCCTAGCTGTAGCCTGACTACAGCTCGTATATGGGCAGGCTCGGCCGAGGCTGTACCACGCTTTTGCCGAATCGGCAAAAACTTGCGAATACAATCCTTTCGTGCGATAAATGAGAGATTCGGAAGCAAAACTCCCCATTTTCATTCATTATCATACTTTCTACCCCCTTATTGCCTATTTTTCGTTTGCAACGCATTTGTGACTCTTCTGGTGTTTATAATGTTTGTGGTTGGCTGTGATTAATAACCTAACTTCAGGTGACCTGCCTGCTCGTTTTGTGCTATATTAATAAAAAGTAGAAATAGCGGATTCATTTGTGTATCTTATTTTCTTATAATAATAAAAGAGTTAAACGCCTAGCAGCGATACTTCAGCAAATAAACGCTATGAACAGAAATATATTAATCATTTTAATTTGTACCTCAGAACTCTATAACTTCTTAACCGTTTTTTTTTATTCGAAAGGATATTTCATATTGTTCATTTCAGTAATTCTATTTTTAAATAAAAGTAATTTGTAAATGGAATAATTTAAACATAAAATTAGTATGTCATCAAGCTTACGAAATTGGGTATTCTGCTTTTGAAATCGGTTTATTTTTTATTCTTATTTATTTACGATGCACGCAACGTAACGTTTCACGACATCGTTACGTGCCACGACGCGACTTCGCGTCATAGCCCATGTACGTATTTTATCCATAAAAGTCAAAAGATGCAAACGAAACAAAAATTTGCATACATAATACAAATACCAAATCAAGACTAGTGTTGTCTGTATATTCGTTTAACCGCGCCAGAAGCTTGCGTGCAAGTCAACGCGAAAATAGTATTAACTATTAATATACAAGTCCAAAGTTGAAAAGAAATCTACGATATCCTACGATATATATTCAAAATTAAACTAATGTAAACAAAATATACATTAAAAGGTAAAGGAACAACTGTTTTCTCAGAGCTGGACAAAACCCCATCCACGCATAACTAGAAGTATAAATAGCTTAATCCGCCATACTAATTCTGCTGTGAATTTTCATGTAAATCTTTCAATTTCTCAAACACGAATAATGTTTACAAGCGTTGATAAGAATCGTAAACATTTGCGTGAGTTACTTATCGCGTGACGTCAGAAAACGCCAAACCAAACACATACTTGAACTTGTATAACGGTTCCGGTCCACAAATAGATGTTTGACCGGTCTTATACGTACACGCTACGTATGCGTATGTGATGTTACTGGAAATATTGAAATTAGTATTTTTTGGAAACGCCTGTAATATAGCTGTGAGCTGCAATTGTGCTTGCGTGGAATTCGGCTTTAAAATCATGAGATTACAATCTGTTTGCTCCGCCGATTTATTATTTGGACGCTGATAAGCAATACTGTGTCAAGCCACACGGACTTCGTTTTGAGAAAATGGCGTCTAAAGATGTCAAACCTATTCTTAATAAATTAGTTTGAACACCTATATATTCATCTTTTTTCTATTTTAATAAAATATATATTGAATCAAAAGCAGATAAATTTATTTAATATGTTATATAATAATAAGTTTTTTAAATATTTGAGATTATTTTATAAATTGCAAAATATGGAACGTACCTGAAATACGAAACATTGAGTTAAGAAACTTTTTTCCATACTTATTTAGTTTAGATGACTTGAAATTTGTTTGGATAATGTTAAATAGGTGACGTAGTATTAATATACATCAATATCTTAAAATTTGACTTTTTGTGGGTTGACACATTATTGCTTATCAGCATCCATTTACAGTAAATTAAAAAAGTGCTAAGCTTATAACAGACAACCTTACACTCAAAAGTTTTACATTATTGATTCTTACTGTTTTTTCAATACCGACTCTAACTTTCATCTAAAGACATATAATTAAAAAAAATCTTGAATGGTTATATTCTGGTTGCATAAAAAAGATGTAAATAAGATAGGAAGAGATCACAAGAAGCCCTAAAGAACGCCCTAAAGAGTTTTTTTTATGCAACAAAAAAATTAAAACATTTTTATTTATTGAAGCATGCAATAATACATTTCAAATTGATTGCAATTTATTTAACCCACTTCCAAAAAAGGTAGAACCTCCACTTCGTCGACCACTTTTTTAAGTATATTTTCTTGTTCCTGTTAAATTAGTTTTTAGATTAGGTTTACTTCCGTTAAATAATACTAATAAATTTAATGAGACACGATTTCAGATACACAATGGAATAACCAAGTTCCGTCCCGCAGACAAAATTTTGGTTAAATACGACTCTATTTTGACGTAAAACATAATGATGGATAATCCTAGCACTAAAAGTTAGGTTAGACATTTATTTAATATACTTTTAACGTAATAGCCTTTTGTTTGCTAATAAAACTAACTTAATT
This sequence comes from Hypolimnas misippus, assembly GCA_037950945.1. Taxonomy (NCBI): domain Eukaryota; kingdom Metazoa; phylum Arthropoda; class Insecta; order Lepidoptera; family Nymphalidae; genus Hypolimnas; species Hypolimnas misippus. The sequence goes on along the minus strand of JBBEEQ010000025.1, from coordinate 7,093,140 downwards.
GTTACATAACAAATGAACGAAAACAAACTGAGGTTACATTAGAATACTTTTGATGCAGTGCGAGTAGGCAGATAAATTGGCCCCAATGATCTCGGAAAGGAACTTGGATTTTTAAGGACTACACTTCATATATCGGATGACAATTACATTAGGTTTCGCGGAGCAGGTAATGAACACAGCTTCCAAGTACAATCAAAATTCAATTTTATGTAAAAAAGAATACAAAATTACAGTAAATATTATTTTTAATTAATTTTTTTATCGCATTTTAATACCACCATTTGAAACAAAATATAATTTTAACCGACTTCGAAAAAGGAGGAGTCTATGTTCGGCTGTATGTATTTTTTTAGTAAATAACACTTTACGTGCTTTATTCTTTATACTTGGCGCCGACTTCGAACGTTTTAATTGGCAGCGATTACAAAATGTTGTAAAAAATATCTATTTTTACTTTTTAATATACTTGTTTCGGTTTCAAAGTCGGTTTATTTTTCCCAAAAAAGTTATATATAGAAAGAACATATCAATTTAAAGTATTATTAAAAAAAAATATTTCAAGTAAATTCCCTTAAAGTGAACAGCTCAATTATTGACGAGTATTTACTACGCCGGACACACCTCCGCTGTGATTAAACCAACTGATTATGGCCTTACTCAATTCGAAGCAGGTTCTAATAATGTGGACACTTTACGAAACAACTGAGTATGTATTCTAACTCCAACATTATATAAAATACACGTTCATTATTCGTACATGTTTATGTTCGAATAGTCTATTAGTAATCTGCCTTCATTTAGACACGTCGTAATACCTACTCTTAAGTAAATATTATTGTTGATTCATTCATTTTCAGATAATTCTGGTTTCGTAAATTTCTTATTAGATATTATAAAAGATTTAAAAGGTTCTCTTTATTTAATACAAAAAAAACAGTGTTCTACATTAATGAGTGCTGTAAAGAAAAGCTTGTATTAGTTCATAATTTTGAATCTGTCACTTACTGTTTTCAATCTGTCAATTTTTTATACTCGTTAATTAAAGTGGCTTTTAAATAATATATAAAGGTATTCTTTTACAATTGAAAATATGACAAAAGATTTTGTAAAAACTAAAAAAAAACTTCATTATTAATTTTAACACTTGATGTAAAAAATCGTACAAGAAACAAGATAAATCCGATCAGCAAGCTACATCAAAAAAAAGACTTTTCTGTCTGAAAACTGTTATAAAAAACTATTTTCGATAAATTGTAAAATCTATACTTATAATAAAATCCTAACGGGTCGCTGTTTGTACATAGAATATGTATAAAAAAAATAATATTGGGGCCTTTACCAACACAATAGAACTAAACAAAAACAATGATTTTTAGAATTTTTGTCTATTTATCTGTGCGTTTGTGCACGCTAATCTCAGAAACGGCTTATCCGATATAGAATATAGATGCGGTTTTCACTAATATATTGTGGTTAGCTTCACTTTACATTTAGTGTTTGTTTTATGTCAATCGGCGGATAAATAAAAATGTAATGTCAATTTAAAGAATCACGTCGAATATTTGTTTTAGTATGTTTGTAACTTCAAATAAACAGCTTTTTACTAAATGCATATGAAAATATATACGTTACTTATTTTTGTCTGTTTGTCTGTTTTGGCTAATCTCTGAAATGGCTGGAAAAATTAAAAAAAAAACTGCCAATAAAATAATAATACATAAAAGGTTTCAGTGCCACCGACTTTGAATGTTTCACTTGGCACTGATTTCAAAGTGTTGTATAAAATATTTATTTTTTGCCTTTTAGATTATTTGTACCTATTAAATTCGTTTTTGAAATCGATTCATTTTTATTAAAAAAAAATATATAGATTTCCGATTGTAATGTTCAACATCGCCGTGCTTCGTTTCTTTAGGTGAGTAGCATTTTGATGCAGCCTATAGAAATATTGTTCGAAAGAATGTAATATTCTTTCTAGACGTAACGGATGTCGACGCTATGGATATGTATGGATTTAATAACATTTTGTAAAAAATAAGTCTTTTCTTTTAATTTGTCATTTACTTTTATTTCCAGAAGTTGATAAGTACTAACATTTTTTTTTCAAAATCAGCGAGTTCGATTCCTAAATAGGAAAACCAATTTTTCAAAAAACTTATGATGCAGTTATAAGTTTTAGGAATTGGTTTAGGAAACTGCTTTAAGTAAGAATCTGAGAATCTCGGCGAAAACATACTGTTTTACAGTCGAAATTTTAAAGACAGGCACAAAACACTTTTCTTCAACATTTATATTGAAAACGGTGGAGGAAGTCTGTATCCGAGTTAGTGTATACTTATAAATACAGTCTTTGAATATGGAAACTTTCTTTTTACAAATTACTAAGTTAGAAGCTCCTTTCTTGAGGGGCACGGCAGACTACGCCTTTGCTTGCTTAGCATAAGACATGCCAAATATTCTGTAATCCACGTGGACGAAATCGCGGGCACAGCTAGTATCTCCATAAAATATGTACTTACTACCTAATTTTTTGAATATTATAAATTTACGTTACATTAATAATGAACTTTTTATCTAAATAATAATGATAAGTCTTTCTTAATGCGACAGATTATTAAGGTTATAAAAATAAACTAAATTCTATTAATTTTTTTTAATACAGTAACAAAATACACAAAGCACAGATAGTTCGCTATACGCAATTTAATATGTAATAATTTCCGCTATCGAGCGAGACCGGACGGCAGGGAATTCAAGGTTAGAGGCTATGTTTAAAAACATTGTAAAAAAACCTCGCCGGACCAATAACCAGACCACTTCCTTCACCGATTTAATCGAATGAAATTAAAGTAAAAAAAATACTGAATGTATATTGAAACCAATAAAATTGAAATTGACACAGACTTTTATTTATTTATTAAAAAGTTTATTGAAAGTTTATATATTATTTAGACAGTTACTATATGGATGCTGATAAGCAATAATGTGTCAACCCACAAAAAGTCAAAATTAGAGATATTGATAAAGCACACACACATTTTAACATTATTCAAGAACTTTTCAGGTCAACTAAATAAATACGGAAAAAGTTTCTCAATCTAATATTTAGAATATTGAAGTGTGCACAATATTTTTCAATATGCAATAATCTAATATATTTGAAAAACTTATTAGTAGAAAAAACTTTTTATTATTTTTATATACTTCTAATCAATTATAACTTTTATTAAAAGAGAAAAGAAAAGATGGACGTAATCGTCTTCAAACAAATTCGTTAAGTACGGGTTTTCTTTAGGCGCCATTTTCTCAAAATGAAGTCCATGTGGCTTGACATAGTATTGCTTATTAGCGTCCATAAATGAATACAATAGATTATAAGGTAATAAAAAAGTTTAGAAAATGAGAAATTCAAGTTGTATTACAAAACAATTCATACATTTTGTTCAAAGATAAACAAAGAGTATTAATAGAACGAATAATTGGTAAGATAACGAATTCAGAAGTTTTTATGTGTATTAAAAACAGAAGGAGGCAGACTTTGAATACAGCCCACCTTAATTGGAATAAATTAATTTTAATTGCATATCGTTTAATAGATCATTTTTATTAACAATAAAAATTACGTTCAATATTATAAAATATAAAATATTTATAAAATAATTAAAAAAGAGCCTCTTATTCTATAATTTATGTGCACGTAGTACATATTGTTATCTATTAAAAATCCCTCATATTGTATTAATGAAGGATATCCTTATTACATTATGTGTAACTGCTTTAGCTAAATAAGGAACATAGTAAATATAATCGATTCTAGTAAATCACAAGTAGAAATACAAGTGACAATGTACATATTTGCTGAATTGATTTGCGGGGGAGCTCAAAGCGACTGGTCGACCGCGCAGATCACCTTGATCCAGTAAAATAAAACAAGTATTGTGAGTTAGGTTTATACATAAATACAATTGCTGAACAAATAAAAATCTGTGATCGAAAAAAAACCTTTAATCTGATTAGGTTTTATAGCTTGTATTGATGAGTGAAGTGACAAATTTATAATTCATCCTAGCTGGTGCCCGCGACTTTTTCAACGAAGAAGTAAAATAACGAAATAGAAAAAAAAGTACCCAAAGTTACTCCTCATAACATTAGCTATCTGCAAGCGAGAGTCCCGTTAAAGTTACTCCAGTCGAAACAAACATCGATATTTTTGTTTGAATTCCGTTTATATTTTATATGCATTTAGTAAAAGCAGTTAATTTGAAATTACAAACAGACACTTCAATTTTATTTATCAGTATGAATTAAAGTATTAGCATTTATTGTTAAGCTTTGGTATCCCTGTGTGACGGGCCTTCACTCGAGAGGAATATGACGCCCGTAAAAGAAATATTTTACTGTAATATACCTAAAAGCGTTATATGAAAAGATTATATTTTGTTTCCATATATTCCTCATTAGTCAGCTGAAATCATCAACGACAAGAAGACAGTTTCACAGCCTGAAGTAGCAGCCACCGCGAAATCTTAAGTTTAATACAAGCACTTAGAAGTTTCGATTTAGCTAAAAACCTAATTTCAAAACTACAACGATAGATAGTAATCATAAACTTATTTAACGCGATTGAGAAATAGAATCTCCAAAAGTTCACGTTTAAGACGTAAACAAAAGAATAAAAGTACCGCACGCTTTATTACATCTTTCTTACGAGTAGATTAAATCTAGTAGATTTACAAAACATTGCATAGCACACGATTGCTCAATTCTAGGCGGTAACGGTACCCTATTTTACGTTACACCATTGCTAAAAAACCACCGTAAAGATTATAAAAGCTGATAATTATATGCAGAAGAAACATAAATAATTAACAAAAAAACGTCAGATTATTATCATTAAAATATATGTAATTATTTTAAAGCTGAAAAGTTTTTTTAGCCAAAAACTGGTATTATTTTAAATAAAAACTATTATTTTAAATAAAAACTGAGTCAAGTACGAGTTGAATTCGCGCATCGAGAGTTCCGTGCAAACTTATAGGAATATAAATAGGGCCAAGCCACCTACGGTCAGAAATTACAACTTTGTAAACGGCATCCTTACATGTAGATAGAGTTTACGCACATTTCTATATTTCATCTCTTTCATATTATATTGAGAATAATTTTAAAGTAACTTTTTCACAGAAAAAATAAAATTCAATATTTATTTTTTATTAGCCTTTTTGTAACGGTCGAATTAAATATTATTAGTATTTAAAATTTGAAAATATTCATGTACAATTTTAAAATTATATTACAATAATGTTTGTTATACTTAAAACTTTATTGGGAAGATTAAATTTTTTACCTAAGCTCTGTTTAAGCTCTATAAATGTCATATCACACATTTAAACGCAAACACAAAGAACTTGGCCCTGTATATCTCTTAACGCTAAGTTTAATGATACACCAAAAAAATGAACGTCGAGTAAACACATATTGTGTACCACACATGTACGTCTGTGGTACACAATATATGATTTAGATTTACATAAACTACAATCGATAGAATATTTATAAAATTACTGTTTCCAAGACGAAAACAAATAGTCCTTAATTCGAACAAAGCTTTCATTGTATATTTATAAATAACTAACAACCTATATGTATATGTATTACCGAAGACTAGAACAATGTAATTATACTACAAATAAAAATTTTTATTAAATGTCTGAGGATTTTTTAATAAAGAAATCAATTAATTATGTGATATATTTTTTCTATTTATATATAACTAGTTGCTTCTCGCGGTTTCACTCGGATTTATGGTTATTACTTCGCTCCTATGATTTAATATATCCTGTAACTATCCTCATTAAACGGACCATCCAACGCAAAAAGATTTTTTTTAAATCGGACAAGAAATTTCAGAGATGACCCCCTACATACAAATTTACAAACAAATTTTACCTCTTTATAATATTAACATAAATAACATGGCAACATTCTAAATTCTTAAATGCTAAAGCAAATATCCAACGGCCAACAAAGTGATCCTGTAAGGATTCTGTTTTCTCTTCTTAGGTATAGAACCCAAAAAAGTGAATATTTATTTAAATTCTTACTTAAAGTTATTTTATTGATAGTCTGAAAGATGAATAGATTTTGGACACGAAATAATTATTTTTATACTCATGGGCATTGCCAAACAACAAAACGAATACCATATTTTAAATCAAATCCATTTAAAGTTGTAATAAGTGCCTACGACTCATTTACAAAATGAGAAGGTATGTGTTTACAACTGTATGGGGATGCCTGTGTGTGTGTTAATAGATTAATGATTGTTTCTATGGGCCCTTCAGTGAGTTATTTAGGTTTCTGGGTGATGAAATACTCCCACAACTTACATCATTGACATTCAACTTTTACTTATGCTACTTCAAGGCAGGATATTAGTATTTATTGAAAACATTTACAAAACATTATCAGAACGGATCTTACTTCCGCAGCAAATATTCGCATTGCAATTCATATTTTATTTAATTAAAAATTATAATTTTATTTTTTAATTAACTTAATTTTTTTACTTTTCGTGCTATAGTTTTTTTAAGTAACTTCAAATGAAGAAAATAATAAAACTAAGGTGTTAATTACCTTAGTTTAGATAATTCAATTTTAATTGCAATACATAATATATTTTTCTTGATATAGAAGCAAATTCTAAAAAAGGCATGATAATCGAAACTAGTCGTCGCATAGCGATCAGTATTCGGCTGTATTAAATTTTCAACCGATTTCAAGATTGACCACAGATAATCTATTCTCGATTTGACCACAGATTTTAACAATAAACAAAAGGTATGTATGCATGTGTTTGTCAAATACACAGTAGTGTGTGAAATATTTTTTTTTATGCATTTAATGTATTTTATGCATACTATAATACATAATTAACTAATTTTTAATTAATAAAGTAATTTTTTTTTCGCATTCTACAATCCTTCTTTATATAAACGATAAGTGTGTGAACTTTCATACTACCCTGTCCGCACAATTTAAGTAAAGTTTTTGCTTCACGTATATAGGTATAATTAATGTATTTATAAAAATATTCAGAAATTATCATATAAGTTGTCATTATTATAATATTAGCAGTAATAGTAATGGTATTGTTAAACTTTCGCAGATTTCTTCTTTATATTTATAGTAAATCCATTAAGCATATACTGCAACTATAATTTGTAATAATATAAATGTAATATTTTTTTTATTGTCTCTACATTTACAATCTATGGGTTTTTTATCACTTGATAGTAACGTATCAAAAACAAGGTCATTTAAAATCACTGTAAGTTCTTGCTTACGAACTATAAAGTGGTAATAATGTGTGTCCACTTGTTTTTAATGTCATGTTCTAAAATCTAAAATGAAAAAAAAAAAACATTTTTATGCTACGTCCTTACGTCTAGCCGTGTCCACACATCCAATGCTAGATGATTTCATAAAAGTATTATTTTTAGATTTTTTATGATATTAATACAACTTACTTATACAAAAAAATAGAACAATTATTTTGTCTGTCTGTTTGTTATGGCTTATGTTTGATTTAAAGAGGACTTTAAGTAGTAAATATTATAAGAAGAACTATTTGAAAAAAAGATTTAAAGTTCTGCACAAAAAATTATAAAATCTTCTCTTTGATTTGACTCATACTCGCCTGAAACATTAAACTTTGTTGCAGCGAGCTCTTGGCATTTCATGATGACATCAATCATATTCTTAAAACGCTGAGTGCTCTTGTGTAATTCTAAGATTCAAATCCAGGCCAAGAGCGATTATTATTACTTGCACCGACCAAATACCATTTCCTGGCAATTTAGCTATTATTATAATAAAAGACTGGAATTTGCTACTTTAATTAGTCGAACTGAAATATTATTCGTTGAGTAATGTTTATGATAATAAAATTTTTCACCTTTTTAAACCTCCTTGAACAAGCAAAAGGACTGCAAAGAATTATTTAATAACCGTTATTGCTTATTCATAGGTAAACAATTTAAAATTTTAAAAATTGTCACTTTTTTATTTTTTTTCTCACTTCATTGAGACCATTTCAACTTCAACTTGATACTTCTGTTGTCAATTGGTGAGGAGCTGTGCATGCTGATGATGCCAGATAATGCTTCTGCAGCAGATCAAGGTTACGCAATTATGTAATTTTAATATCATTAAAGTCACAATCCAATCGATCGGACCTTAAATTACTCAGATCCTTTTAACAACTAAAATAGAGCTGATGACCTTCACTAGTCTGAAGAGATCCTTATAAATTATAGTAAGGAACCATGTCGATTACATCAGCTTTCCAACAAAAATAAATACCGCATTAAAATTAGTCCGTTCATTAGAGTTACGATGTCACAGACACAAAGATACCACGTAAAATTTATTACGCCCCACTTTTTGGGTCGGGGTCTAAAAATATATTTACTTTTTTCATAGCGTGAACAACAAATAAATAAAATAAATAGATAAGCTAATGTTTCATTGAATTTAGCCAGATTTGGCACTGATTTAAGATAAAAAAAACGTGGGTAGAAACAGTGAAACTCTCATACGTTCAGATAAAATCTATTCACGTATAAAGGCACATTAGCAGACTGTAAAGCGATAATACCTTATTAGGTGTGCGTTTGTTACATTATTATTTTTACGGCACGTTGAGCATATAGACTGCGAAACACTGATTTATGCTTATAAAATCTTTACTTTTTTTTTCATAATATACAAAATATGTTTTAAGCCTATATGTAGGGGAAATCATTCTGCTATTTTTATGGATTTATCCCTACTAAAAAAGAAGGGTATTTTAAATGTTACGTATATATTTCTATGTATGTCTGTGGCATCGAATCTCCCTAACGAATTGACCGATTTTAATGAAGTATTTTTCGTTTGATTACTGATGTAATCGAGACAATTCTTGGCTATAATTTATGAAGATCTATTCAGACGTTTGAATATAATCAGTTCTTTTATAGTTGATGAAAGGATCTGAGCAAATTCTAATGGTCTGATCGAATCGAAATTTACTATACTGTGACTTTAATTATACTTAAAAAATATAATTACGTGACCTTGACTTGATACTACAGCGTCATCTGGAATCAGCAAAATACACAATTCCTCACCAACTTAAAGCAGAAATATCAGGCTCGTTGAAATGGTTTCATTGAATAGATTGTGAGTTTTTTTTATGTTAAATTTTAATCAATTATTATGTGAACATTTGACTAGCGTTGTGGATGATGTTGTTTCTCAATTGAAAATATCTCACAATAACCTTCATGCCGATATTTAGACCCTTTAACGAAAAGAAATTTTCAAAAGTCCTTTCTTAGTAATAATTTACATCTTAAGTCATAATATATGTACTTAATGTGCATTTATGGTGACTTATAATTTTGCACACTGATTATTATGCTTTTAATTTTCCAAAGTTGATTTTGTATGGAACATATTTAATGTATTTTTAAAAATGCAGTATTTAAACAAAATGTAAAGTAAAAAATAAATCTATTTCCTGGTTGAGTAAGTTATTTCCTAAAAAGATATGTATATATTATTAAAGACATTTAGTCCGGGTTCCCTGGCCTATTTTTTCACTTGATTAGTAACAAGCTAATTTTCCGTGAGTAGCTTCGTTTCAATGAGACGCCCAACTTTTTCCTGTGCGAAAATTCTCGATTGTGGTAGGTGACAGGGATAGCAGGAATAAAAGATGTATACTTAATGATTCTCACAAATTTATTACTAACTGGATTTTTTTTGTAAAATCTAATGATAATAATCTAAATTATTCGAAAACATTTTTGTCCTACAAAATGTATGGTTTCATCAAAATGTCCCCCTCCTTCGAACATGTATCGATAACAAGGTCATCAAAAATAATTGCTAACCAGCTGATTTATTTTTTTTTACTTCGTTAATATGTATATAATCTAACAGTTATATTGTCCTACAAATTGCATGGTACGTTATCCCGGTCCTACACTCCGAAATGGTTAATACCACAAGACCATCTTTTTCATTACTAACTGTAGGACAAAAATATTACATAATAGATTAGTGTGTTCTCTGCCCAAATGAAACAATGTCCTACAAAAAAACAGGTATCTATTACTAGTCCTACAATAATTGCCATTTTTTCGTTTTCCTATTTGTAACTCTAGAAATTTAAAAAGTGCATGCGAATGAATTTCAACCAATAAGAAATCGTAACTAACTTCAAGACTCTCAAATATTTTTAACTTCCCGCTAAAAAAATTAACAATTTTCTAAAAATCGGGAAGTTATTGGTTTTACCCCGTTTTGCAAAAATCGAGTTTTAATCAGATCTCAATGTTTCGGGGTCCTAGGAAGCTTCCGTGACCATTCCCGCGAGGGTGTGACTATGCCTGTGTGTGTGTGTGTGTGTGTGTGTGAGTATGTAACTCGCTTATAACTTTTGAACGGCTAGATCAATTTAGTAAAAATTGGTGTCATTCGAAAGGTTTTGTTTGAACTTAGATTTTTAATATGATTTGGACCAATTTCATTCTTTAGATTTTGAGAAATCTCAAAAAAAAACTAAAAAAATAAATTTTTCAAATGTGGTTTTTTTCAAACTAACTTTTAAATAGCTTAACCAATCAATTCCAACAACTAATCAGCTCTCAACCTTGTAAAACCACGTCGATTGCCGCAAACCAAATCAAAATCGGTTGATTCGTTTGTGAGTTATCGTGAAGGAAGGAAATCTAAAAAATTAATTTTTTTCAAATTATTTCGAAAATTTTCATATGATCAATAGGTGTTTTCGAGTCTTTCACAGGACTTGAAAAATAACATCGATGGCCACCAATCGAGTGAAAATCGGTTGATTCATTCAAAAGTTATGGCAATTTAAATTTACATAAATTGTACTTTATGAAACTGTTATCAGACTGTTGAGCTCGAAGAGCTCAAAAGCATAGAGCAGCTCTTGTATTGAGCACGGAGAGGTCAAAATAATGTACTATTTATAGTTTTGAGCTCGCAGAGCTCAAAAACAGGGTAATAAACGAAATCCAAGCTCTTAGGTATGGGAATAGCGGGAAGTTACAGGGACGGCCTGCAAGGTCTACCATCTTTTCTAATTTTTATTTTCAAAATTGGTCAATAATAAATGAAGATGGTTCGCGTTTCAACCAATAAGGAATTATGTCCCATTTTTTGCGAGTTTCGACCATTGAATAACTTAAAATTCCCAAGAATTTAAATGTTAGGGTAAAAATACAGTGATAACATGTTTTTTAAAATTTAAATAACTTTATTTTTTATAAAAATTGGTAGAAAAATATGTATGCTCTGCGCATGACTACCGCTGTAGTAACGAAATACAGATAATAATTTGCTTGTTAATTTCATGAATTTTAAATATAGATTCAATTGGAGGACCAGGATAACGTACCACGCAAATTGTAGGACAATGTAACTGTTACATTATATAATTATTAAGTAAGTAAAAAAATAAAAATCAGCTGGTTAGCAATCATTTTTGATGACCTCGTTATCGATACAGGTTGAAAGAAGGAGGACTCTTCGATCAAACCATACATTTTGTAGGACAAAATTTTTTTTGAATAATGTAGATAATTATTATTAGATTTAACGGAAAAAAATCCAGTTACTAATAAATTTTTGAGAATCATCAAATCAACATCTTTTATCTCTGCTACCACTGTTACCTACCACAATCGAGAATTTTCCATAGGAAAATGTTGGGCGTCTTATAGAAACGATGCTATTCACGAAGATTTGGCTTGATAGTAATTATTTTAATATCATGGATCTGTATTACTATTTTCGAGCGTAGGACCGGGATAACGTACCATGCAATTTGTAGGACAATATAACTGTTAGATTATATAAATATTAACGAAGTAAAAAAAAATAAATCAGCTGGTTAGCAATTATTTTTGATGACCTTGTTATCGATACATGTTCGAAGGAGGGGGACATTTTGATGAAACCATACATTTTGTAGGACAAAAATGTTTTCGAATAATTTAGATTATTATCATTAGATTTTACAAAAAAAAATCCAGTTAGTAATAAATTTATGAGAATCATCAAGTCAACATCTTTTATTCCTGCTACCCTTGTCACCTACCACAATCGAGAATTTTCGCACAGGAAAAAGTTGGGCGTCTCATTGAAACGAAGCTACTCACGGAAAATTAGCTTGTTACTAATCAAGTGAAAAAATAGGCCAGGGAACCCGGACTAATTACATTTATATTTAAGACTTTTTGAAAAAACGGCAACCGACTTTAAAAGCAAAATACGAAATTTCGTTTAGGCGTATACTTATTTTAGTTATTGTGATATTTAAACAAACTATTAAACTATTACAAGGATACTGATACAAAATTTTACATAACTAAATTTAAAAGTGTACATCACAAATGTACCCTTTTGAAATAAAATGTATTTCGAAGTGATTCGCTACAAAAACATTCGATATTATATTTTTATTTAAATAGATTAAGTAAGATTATTAAATATTAAAAATGGTAACTTTATTTTGGTGTCTATCTTCATTATTTCCATGTTTTATGTCACACAAAACATCAGAAACTTGTACTTCGAAAATCATCATTTCGGACCTTATAAGATTTCATTACATTACGAAGTCTCCTTCTCAAGCCAATAAAATCTAGAATAAAATTTTATACCACACTCCGGTTCTATTGTTAACAGAGTTAATGTGTTAATAAGCGGTAAATATCGGTTATAAAAAAAATCAAAAGATTTTTTTCCATATAGTATTTTTGCTGATAAGCTTTAATGTGTCAACCCACAAAAAGGCATTTTCGAAGATATTGGTGTATTTTGATAATGCGTCACCTATTTAATTTAACATTATTCAAAAAATTTTCAAGTCATCTGAATTAAATAAGTACGGAAATATGTTTCAGTATTCAAGTGCGTTCCATTTTTGCAATTAAAACAATAATCTCATATATTTGAATTTTTATGAAGTCCGTGTGGCTTGACATAGTATTGCTTATCTGCGTCCAATTTTAAGGGTATATGTAGAGTATGAGTAGTATTTGTAGGAAATATGACCGCGACTTTATTTGCGTGGACTTTTTGTGAATTCTTTTTAATAATTTTATAGACAAACAAATTGTGTTTTTTTCTATTCTGTTTGTTTTTTTTTTTAATAATAATACGTCACAATACTAGAACATAGACCTATAAGACATAACATATATTTGTCAGAATGTACTTATATTTAATAGAAAGTATCAAAGTTACAGTTTTTCTTTATAGTCTTCGCACCGTAAATACAATTTGAATAGGAATTATTTCAATAAGAATCTTTAATGGCGATCAAATACACAAGTTTTTATAATAAGTAATACAATAAAAATGTTTTAGATCTTCTTTTAAGGTTCTGTAGTCAACTACTAACATTTTTAGTTGTACTATGTCCGTCTGTCTGCCTGTCCGCTCACAGTTTCTTACAAGGTTATTGTAACCTGGCTTGAGAGTACATATTCATTACATCGACAAAATGGTGAAATAAATACTTAAAAAAATGTTTTGCAGGGAAAATTATCGCTACAAATAAAGTGAGGACGAAATTTTTTTTTACATCTTATCCATGTCGTGGGGTTTCGTTAGATTAGTCGTTTAAAAATATTTTAGGTGAGTGACATTTTAACCTAAATTTTTATTTTGCCTCACCCCTCTCTCTCCCCCCCTCTCCTCCCTTATCTTCCAACTAAGCCGTTCCTTCGGAAAATATGAAGAAATTCACGGTAGCATACAACGAAGTTAAAAGGAAATGTATTACAATTAAGTAGGTTGAATTTTTGAAAATCACTTAAATAAAAGTATTCATTGCGTAAAACAGGTAAATACATATAAGTTTATGAACTATGTTAGTTTATGATAATCCGTATATCGTGTCTGTAGCTACGGAACCCTACCCTGCGCGTGGCCGGGCACACATATAGCTAGTTTATTTCAAATCTATGTTGACAGCCTATTACGTAATACTTCTTATTTATAGTCTTTTTATACGTAGCCTCGTGATTATTTACAATACTTGTGGATTTTCACGTTGGAACGTGCAACAGTGCGACATCGCATTGTGGTTAGGTACTTTAGTCCTAACTCATTTAATACCCAGTAAGCTTCAGCTATTAAGTGCTATATACTTAGCTTATTCAAAATGAAAGACCATTGTAATTTATTCAATTTAAAACTCCATTGTATTGCTAAAATTATTTGTACTACGGAAGAAAATTCAATTTATTCTTTTTAGGAAATAAGTACGCAAAAAATACCGTGTCGTGTGTTCATTATACGCACTTATGTATATACAACCTGATTTTTTTTTATTTCCATCGGCATATTGTATATCCAATTTTATTTATTTTTGCTGCTTTTCTTTACTTTTAGTTTTTATTTAAAATTGACAAAACTTAATTAAAATCTAATATACGTGTATGAACTCTTCTTATCTATTACTGGCTCTAACTGAATAGATAAAATATATATTTTAATAATGATTGTACTTACATGTTTAAAAATATTTTAGCGACGAAACAAATTTGTAATTTTAATATTATTCAAAAGTAATTTAAATACAACCCAAAGTAAAAATATACCAAAACAAGAAACCGACAAGATAACTTTTTTTTAATTGACTATAATTGAATACAAATAATTTAGAATATAAATTTATAATAATTAAAATAATCAACCTGCGGCTTTAACTGCTTTGGAACTTATTTGCTTTAGAGTGAAATCGAGACACATAATTAGGTATATTTCAATTTAAGCAAGTCTAAATATTTGAATACGAAGCAAAGCCGAACTCGCGCATGGTACTCGAGTAAATAAAACTTAAACTATTTAATGTATTTAACGTTATAATAAACTTATTGAATATTCTCAGCCTTTATAAGATATCTAAAGAACTTCATAATAATAGTGAGATACTATAATAAAAAAATATCTACATTTATGAGATTATATATAAACTCTATGTCTACTATACATGTATTTTAGCACACGGAATGTCTTCTACTTTGCAGGACGTTACCTAGCAACCTAGCAAAGCTGAATCAATCAGAATCAATTGAGACAGGTGAGAGTATTTTGGGGTCAAAAAGACCCTTAAGAAGCTTCTCAAAGTTGGAAATGAAAATGATATGAACGTAAAGTATATATACATTACAATACCATTGTGATACATCTTTAATTGTGACATAATTATATTAAAACCATTTAATAAATTAAATTAAAGAAATTTCTGAGCGACTTAGGCTTGGCAAAAGGCGAAGCTTGTTCTGCGCAGCGTAGTGCGCATTATATATTGCAATTCATACTATTTGACTTGCTTTAACCAAGCTATACCATTGATTAAAAAAATAACTCAATGGTCTTCTCTTATAAAATTATAAGTAATGATTATATTTTTTGTCCACTATAAAAATTATTCAAATGTAGTCATTACTCAATATTCATAGCCCCAGTAGCTATTAACGAAGCTAATCACATTAAGTTAATCAAATACTTTAAAAAAAGCGTTAAATTACATTTTTTTCCTCGTTTATAAACTATTAAAATAATAGTAGTGAATTAGTGATTATACACCAATGATATATTGCGACAAGATAGAAATTAAAATTAAAACAGTTTTAGATTTTAAGGCGACGTCTTTTTAGTCAAATGTTGATAATAGACACAACTAGTATTAACATCTCAATAAATGCTATTGTGTTTTCATCGATCTAGCGTACAATATTAACGCGGCATCCTACATGAGAGAATGCGATGCGGCGCGACGCGGTGCGGCGCGGCGGTAACTGCCAAACTGTTGACACCAGATCAGACTGTAGCTAGGTAAGTTGAAAAGTCTGCATAGAAGTCGAGTTTAAATTCACGCATGGACAGTCGAGTAAACAAGAATTAAAATATTTACTGTCAAACTACGAAAGACGCATTAAAACCATTTTGAACGCGTGTCTAGCTAAACAGTGTTTAAAAATTAAACATTGCTTAAAATACTATATAAATTGCTTAACAGCGAATAACCTCATAAAAAAATTATTGATAAAATGTTATACGTTACATTTTACACCTAAAATAGGTTCTAAACAATTATTAAACTCACTTAAACGTATGTTAATATATATCTAAAGCATGTTTAACTCAAAACTGTCTTGAGACATGGATTTGTAGTATGGATTTTTTTAAGCACGTGTTTAACATCTGTTTAAATCTTTTGTAGTAAGGCAGTTAATGTTTATTTGGTTTTATACCTTAAAATAGCTGCACATAAAAGATAGATATATACTGTGACGGCGAATTTTGTACGAATATTAAAGATAAACATTTTCATTATACATTGCATAAGTGTAGCTTCCGGTTTTTGTAGCGCACGCCAGAATAGCTCGCAAATGGCAAGATTTTTTTCTTTTTATTTACAAGCTTTTATTTAGTTTCACCTGTCCGGGGTATGTTTGTTTGCTTGTAATCAATTCTTGCAAGTAAAATTTGACCCCGATTGACCCCATTTGACCCCGAAATTCTCGGTTACCGATTGAGTTTAAATTTTGCATACATGCGTAAATCGCATGACAATGCAAAATTATTATGACATGGAGCTGATCTGATGATGGAGCCTGAAGGTGGCCATAGGAACTCGATGGTTAAACAACAGAACATCATCGAGTTTGGGCTTGATAGATTCGTCTTGTTGAGTACTTTGGAACTAGATGGAAAGATAAAAAGAAAGATAGAAATGTAACTCGCTTTTATTTATAAAAAAAAAACATGGGTCTGTGGTGATATCGCAAAGATTTAATACAAGGTGTAAAGTTTTCGGGGCTTAATAAAAATATTATAGTTAGGTAATACGATATGGATTTAAATCTTTCAATTTAGGTACGTGCTCAATTATTGTTATTAAATTCAACTTATTTATAACTTTTTAGTTCTTTATGTTAACAAATAATAAAAGCTTGTTTTAAAAAAAGGTTTTTTTTTCTATTAATTTTATTTTGACACTCATCTTTATATTTTGTATAATTCACTGGAATTTATCAAAATCCTTCCTTAGGGAATGCCTGCGTAGTAGCTTTATACATGCAAAGTAGCAGTTATATAACAAATCATTTTTTAGAAATAAATAGAAATAATTTGTTGCATTTACGATATCTCTTGTGTTACTTTATTTTACATATTTATACATGCAAAGTAGCAGTTATATAACAAATCATTTTTTAGAAATAAATAGAAATAATTTGTTGCATTTACGATATCTCTTGTGTTACTTTATTTTACATATTTATACATGCAAAGTAGCAGTTATATAACAAATCATTTTTTAGAAATAAATAGAAATAATTTGTTGCATTTACGATATCTCTTGTGTTACTTTATTTTACATATTTATACATGCAAAGTAGCAGTTATATAACAAATCATTTTTTAGAAATAAATAGAAATAATTTGTTGCATTTACGATATCTCTTGTGTTACTTTATTTTACCTAGTTTTTGGACTTTATAGAGACAACATTCACACAGTTCTAAGAAGTTAAGGAATTATACACAATAATAATGTAGTTTTTTGTTTACAAAAATTTCTGCTCTACGTAACAAGTTTAAAGGTTGTGAAGGGGAAACTACAAGGTTGAGATAACAATAATTTATACACTTAGTCATAAGAATAAATAAGATAATGACATGAACTAATAATTTCATACGATATAATGAACATGATCTCTTTTTGTAATATATAGATAGAAGCAGAGGGGCACATGATGATTGGTAGTCACATCTTGTCATTGCCACTCACTCAAATACTATTTAATTTAGCAGCTTTTTAATATATGGTTTTCACTCACAAATAGGCCGTGATGAATAGAATATACTGTTTTGACATTTAATGACAAATTACGTTGTGTTTAAAGTGTTTGGCCGCAGGAAGACCGTCCGAGACAGTCAGTCTTTTAAATACTTTTACGCTGCAAATAAAGTTTTTCTTATTTCCATTATGTCATTGTGTATATGTTTATAATAGTCATCATATATCTATACCTATATAGCGATTGAATAAGATTAATAGGCGACCTGACTATATCTTGTAATTTGATGAGGAGTTGTGTATACAAAAGATTACAGATGATGCTAGAGTAGTTATTTAAATCCTTTAAACGACTAGAAAATAGCTGATGACGTTTAAACGTTTAAACCTTTATTCATAAATTATAGCTAAGAACTAACTCTATATAATCGAAATAGTTCTTAGCTATAATTTATGTTTTACTATTTAATTTATGCATATATAAGCTTTGATACAATGACAGAAATAGACACAGAGACACACATAAAACTGATAACACCCCTTTTTTAGTCCTTGAGGTGAAAATCTTGTATTACTCGCATATAGGTGAATTATACAGTGGAACAAAAGTAATGTCATAGTTTGAATTAGACGCAATTTTTGACAGATGACGCCAAATATTAGTGTCCTTTGACATTTTTGATGAAAATATATAGTAAATAAACTGTCAATAAGCCAGGGACCTTGCAAGACTTGAAAGCTAACATTAAAGAAGAAATAGCTAATTTGGAGCCAGATGCTTTGCGAGCAATAATTCGAAATGCCGTAAAACGAGCGTAATTATGCATCCATTCCGAATGTGGCCATTTGACCGATATAGTTTTTTCCACTTAACGTAACCAATAATGTACATTCAAATAATTTTTTGAATATAACCGAGCTCTTTTTTACATTTATAACAAAATAGCAGCCAATTCATGCTATGACATTAGTTTTGCGCCGCCTTATATATTAATGACAAATACATATCGACACTGGAAAACAAAAGTACCGAAAATTTTAAAGGAAAATCAATTTTACAACAAATAAAATATTTTATTTATTATGTTGGTATAAGACCGTTATTATTAAAAGAATATAAAAGCTATTGTCCTTACGTTTTATATATATTTTATAATCAATATGTCGCTTAGGAATGTTTACTTTCCAGCATTGATTTATATTTATATTGCAAGTATAGTCAAGTATCATAACTAACTAACATTTTCGTACTTAAAAAAAGGTACATAGATCTATAAGAGACTTTTACCCCTCTTTGTACCCCTTTAATTGAGAAGATATTACGGTGTAGCAATACCTGATAAAAATGTACGTTATTCATACTGGGAATATGTTATAACTACATCTTGATGTATCGCTGACAATAATTTGCCAATTCCGTAGGTCCTCGGGCCAGAGAAGCGGGGCATAGATTGTTTTTACCTGAACTTTGCAATTTAGAGGTTTTCAAGCGTCCAGTACATAGTTTTATCCCGAAGGTCGTCAATGCACCTGCAACTTCCCTTAACGTCGATATAACTTATATATTCACAATAAATTAATTTTTAATATTAGGTATTTGTAAAGTATATATAAAAAAATATATTAAGAATAATAAGCAATAGTATTTTTTATTATCTGTGAATATTTATATAATAATTTGTAATTAAACTTCAAAACAAAAGCGTAATAAAGTCTACAATAAAAAATAAACATTCCAATTAAATATCTCATAATGATATTATTTTATTATTATTACAACAAATAACTCAAGGTGAGTGAGATTCACATGCATATTATTGTTGCAAATATTTCACTATTGTTATTCTTACTAAACCTTAACGTATTACAAAACGAGATTTTCATGCGTGCCGTGAATTTATTTCGCGCCTAATTATCGTGCGTTAAATCGTTATTTATATATAAGTAAAAGAATAATTTATATATAAGTAATATATATCGTGATATTCACCATCCCGTTACTTTTGTATAAAACATATATTCTTGAATGAACGATTACTTAGGAAGTAGGAAGTCGTTATTAATAATTATGCATATAAACATTTTATCTATATTACATGCACAGACTCGTAATGAATATTATTTACTTCATATAAGAATAATAAAACATGATCAAATTAAAACACAAAAAATAGTTTTTCTACTATTTCCTATAATATGAATTTCATGATTACATAAAAACACGTTGAAAAATAAGAAAGTAATAAAACAGCGGTTATAGATTTATATTGAGGCTAATGTGTTTATTATTATTAATATAGTAATATAAAAGGTTCCTATTTTGTATAGACTGCGGGAAAGGTCAACGCCCTTTTCCTATCCTTTACAAATCGTTCTCCATCCGATTAAGCTTCTATCATAAACGCTTTGAACTAGTTTGTACCCGAAACCGATCCTTAATTTTTTTATTCCTTTCATGCTAAGAAAAGATATAGTAACAATATTTTTTACTAATTATTTATTCAGTATAAATCATACATAGTATGAGCGTAACGTATCTATAGCTATTATATAATTGTTCTCTTTAGAATTAAAAGTAATCGTTATTGTATTTCAAAGCATTTCTGTAGATTCCGTTAATGGTAAACTAAGTCTTATTTTAAGTTCACCATATGTATTAAATCTTTAGTTCAATGTTTAAATATATTATATATATGTACTATTTAGCTACAATAATAAATTATAAAGTGCATTACTAAATTTTTTACTCTTCTTAAAATCATCAAATTGCCTCCAAATTTCTCTTCTTTGTTTTTAATGATACGAATTTGACCAAAGTATTAATGCATTCTGCCCAAAACGGTTGAACATATAACCATATTTTATCAAACGTTACAAAAACTCTATAGTATGCAAAACCATATAATTTGTTATTAAAATTAGATTTAGTTATGCTCAGTTAAATAAAGGAACCGGATAACAGTGACCGCAAATGGGTCCGCCAATACGTTATTTTAGATGTGCTCGTATTATTGACCTCTTGTATCCACTTTTTCCTTATCCTGTCTCATTGACCTTTGGTGGATATAAATGTAGTCTGTGTATAATTCGGATATATTTGATTAAAAATGCTTGTGAAAACTTGTATTTATTTATTTTTAATTATTTTATATAATACTTTTAACACAATATAACCAACTTGTAAATTAACGAATTTGTCGATGTCGATTCCAATTTAAATGTGTATATTTCCTTTATTAATTAATAATGGGAAGGTAAATTAATCCTATGCGATATGTTGTATACATTTAGAAGTTTTTTTTTTTCAGTTTTGACGTTTTCCATAAGAACTTAGTCTTTAAATAGATTCAGATTCGTAATCACACATATCATAGTAAAATATAGATATGGTAATATAGTCACATGAATAAAAAAATATTCCTAAAATGAGTAAAATTGACGAAGATATCGCTGATTTTTTTGTATGAATGTTAACGACAATAGTAACAACCGATTTAAGGTCCTAATCATTTTTATTGAATATACTTCTGTTAGCAAAAGCTAGTGTTTAATATTTTAACTTTAAATTATCAAATACAGAATGAAGTAAGGTTGACAAAAGCTACTGAATATTTAAAAGATGTACTAATTTCCAATTCCTCATTTGGAAGTCATTTGTATAAATAATTTTGTAACGAGAGCAAGGCCTTCTTTTTCGCGAAGCCATACTACGCATACAAAGGGATATTTTATAATGCAGAATAAAATGGCCCAGTTTACTTTAACTGTGACTCTACAACAGTTGTACAGTTTATACAAATATACGCATTCACTGAGTGACCTTTGAAATACGTAATAACATTATAACCAACAATGCTAACTTATATTGCTTTAGCGTGTTTTTCAAAATAGTATGCATTTTATAAAGCTGACGCCTGTTCTTGGTACAAACCTTGCTTTATTAACAATCATACATGGATATGATTAACGATTTTTATGAGGTTATTAATAAAATAAATGTACACAATACTCACAACGACAAAGCCTTATTTTTTTACTTTCAACCGATTTCAATAAGAGGAAGGTTCTTAAGTGTTAGAGTTATAGAGAAAGTGTTTTTTTTTAGTTTGTAACCTCAGAACTGCGTCATTACTTAACTAACTTTATTTTTTTATTATTTGAAAGGAAATATTTTCAAATTGGTCCCAAAGAATTTTTTATCAAATTTAGTATCATTCAGGTCGCTAGTTGAACGGCGTCGTTTAGTAAAGAGACTGGGGTGTCAATTGAACGGCTAATTAATTGAGTCGTTTGAGATATGTTATGCACATTATGTTTATATCGATTTCCAATGACAATATGATTTTTATTTAAGTTATTACTTATAAAAAGAAAAAAAGCTATAATCTATTGATTAATTACCGGTTATTTATTATAAGACAGTGCTACAGACAATTGTTTTGAATCGCAAGCACCTTGTCAGGGCAACGACACGGAACTGTATTATTACAGAGTAATTCTAAATTCCTCAATACTATGTCGAGATTTCAGCTACGTCACCATAAATTTGTATTAATACTAATATAAATACTATTCTGATTAACATATTCTCATATTATAATAATTTTCAACGTGATTTATTAACAAATATAACAATAAACATTAATTAATGTTAGTACTGTTTACAAGGTTGTAATTATTCTTATAATTATGTTGTGACTCTAATTAAAAATTATAATAATAATAATTTAAAAATTATTAATTAATTTAAAACAGCATAAATCTTACAAAAATGCATTAAAATATTATATAACACATTTTTGTTTATATATATGTTTTTAATATAATGAATATATTCAATTGATAAAGCGCTTTATTGTTTTAATTGTCAAGAAAACAGCGGGCACAAAAATTTAGGTTCAGATTATGAAGATCTAATAGATAAATTCACAGATGAAAAAATTAGGCGTCTTTTAAGAGTTTATATAAAATTTTTTCAAGTTCAAATGAAGTATAAAATTTATTAAGAAATTTTATCTTTGAAGAGTGTGAGGGTCCCTACATTTCACACGGTGGCCCAGGAGGTTTGAGGTAAATCCGGCTGTGAATACGGTTTAAATTTGGCACACAGATTATGATTGTAACGTAGGCATCCGCTAACAATTTTTGTGAATACAAAAAGAGGTGAAACTAGAGCTCATAGCTTGTATAGAAAAATCAATCTTAGCGCGAGAAATTGCAGACCAAAGCTATAAAACTATAAAACAACATACTATGACCAACGAACAAACAGTAAAAAACTATATATAAGTTTATCAACTAATCGCTGTCACAGTGAATAACCGAGTCGCATCTAAACAATAAAACAAAATACTATGCCCTAGTGGCCTCTTGGAAGCAACGTGACCTCACTAAGACATGCCTAGTCATTAGGTATACTATGTCTTTGACGAGGTTCTGTCACAAATGTTGTCACCTTAATCTGGTAATTCTACCAGGTCCCTAATATAGAGAATGAATGTGGAGTATTTCGTAATAAATATGAATGCACGTTTTGACTGTGATAATAAACAAGTTCTGAGAACCAGGCGAGTAGATCCTTTATCTCACGACACCCACCCTTTCATATCCGTAATGGCTTATTTTAATATGCAAACATAATATACGTAGCTATTTTATTTATTAAATACTAAACACGTCTAACGCCCAATTTAATAAAAACCAGTCGAGTGAGAGTCAGAGTTTATAAATTTTTATATATAGGGCCTCCTGTAACTAAGCAAAGTCCTCGTCTTCTGTTAAAAAAAAAAACATGATAAGAGCTTATATGTTGACTACTACTTACTAATATAATTGTATGTTTTAAAAATTCTGTCCATACATGGAGTTCGTTATTTCCTTCACGACTGAAGATAAAATTTAATTGGTGCACAATTAATCACATTATAGACTGTTTGCCTTGGTTTGCAAACATTTGCTTCGGGTTTAACCCGCAAATATTAACTAAAACAACAAAAAAGTACTTTAATTGATTATAACTAATGATCCATAATATAACAATTTTCATTAAAAATCCTTATACATTTTAAGCAATTGGTACTTTTTTTTTAATATATGAAACATATTTTAACTACTTTGCCCTTTTGTAATGATCTTTCACAATAACCCGGAACTGGATAAATAGGTAGATAGCTATGAGTAAGTAGGTGTAATAAGTTCCTTATACCTAGGTATCGACAGCGGCTACTCGAGAGGTCGGTCAATACCTTTCTTTGTGTTCACCCGTCGCCGCTTGCACAAACAAGGCTGCCTTTCTATTCTCATTCTATATAAATTTAGTATTGAATGAATTATAGGATATCTATAGGCAAACCTGAATTTTGACCAACTGTGCAACTGCATATTTCGAAATGGTTTAATCGTATATAGATAAAACGTTACTGCAAATTTGTACTAAATGAGATGGCCATAGCGCACAAAACTCAAAACACATCAATTGACTACAGCTTTTAAATTTGTAACTTTTAAAATACTACGACGTCGTCCGTTAGCTAAGCGATGTTATCGTGATACGGGTAAGACGAACACGCGTTGCGCACTACATGCTGTGACCACGAAATTCTTTTATTATGACCGCCACGCGTACCGAGGTCAAACATTTTATTGACACCTGACATTGTTCTAGCATTACTGACCAATTACCCACTGAAATTGCCTTACTTTTTAATTATATCCGTTCAGTATAAATATGGTTGAACGCGAGTCGAATTTATCAGTCGACCGTGCACGGTTTGAAGTGATCTAGTTCGCCAGAAAAACACAGACCACGTTCACAATGAAATCGCTGGTGGTGTTCTTTGCTCTCGCCGCTGTGGCTTGCGGCTCATACATACCCTTGGCGCAGCCCGCGCATCACCCAGCTCTCGTGCTGGACCCTCACGGCCGCCCCCTCGACACCGCAGAAGTGATCAACGCTCGTGCCATCCACCTTCAAGCTAAAGCCCTGGAACCCGTCGGACACGCTGCCTACGCACCCCTCGCCCATGCCGCCGTAGTGGCCGCTCCCGTCGCTCACGCCGCAGTCGTCGCCCCTGCAGTGGTCGCCGCTCCCGCCGCTGTGTCCCACCAATCTCGTGTGGATGTGCGCACCAGCCCTGCCATCGTAGCTCACGCCGCCCCCGTCGTTGCTGCCGCTCCCGTTCTTAGCGCGCACGGCCTCGCCGCTCCCTGGTTGGGCGCTGCTCACGGACTTGCCGCTCACGGACTCGTTGGACATGGTCACTACCTCAAGAAACGTTCCCTGGGTCACCTTGCCTACAGCGCACCCATCATCGCTCCCGCTGCCGTGTCTCACCAATCTCGTGTCGACGTAGTGTCAAGCCCCGCTATTGTCTCTCACGCCGTGGCTGCCCCAGTGTACGCTCACGCCGTCGCTGCACCAGTAGTAGCTCACGCTATCGCCCCCGCCGCGGTATCTCACCAGTCCCGCGTTGATGTGCGCAGCAGCCCTGCCATCAGCGTGGCCGCTATCGCCCCTGTAGCCCACAGTGTTGTAGCTGCTGCTCCCCTACTCCACTCTGCTCCTCTTGTCCACGCCGGTCCTTTGGCGCATGGTGCCGGTCATTTAGTTCATGGTTGGTAAAGAGCAAATCTGGCGAACTCCTTTTAATGCAATACTTAAAATAATAAAAAAAATATTTATAAATAATAAAATATTAAACAACAATATGTTTTTGTTATCATTCTTAATTACCCACTTATTATTATTTTCTATTACGTAAATTTAATAAAGAGCTTTAAAATAAATAATCCATTAGTCAATTAAGCATCCGATGACATTTTTTAAAATTCCCCAATGAAAGAAAATAATATAATGTATGTGCTACAATGTTAATATTCACGAACGAAAATCCATACAAACTATTACTTATAGACTTTTTTGTTGGTGGTATTCTAATTTATTTAATATCTTGCTTACTACGCGGAGAAACACTTACGTTTTGCCAATAAAAGTGAAATAAGATGCCAATTGTCCTTCTACGGAGCTTAAAGATAAGGGTTTCTATATTTCTATCCAAAGCATCGTTCAGAGAACACCAGTTTTACTACCATAAATATCATTATCATTGTATTTTTTTTTGGTTTTTTGATTGCATTCTGGAATTATTTTTACTGGTCAACGGCAAAGTCAACTATATTTTAAAAATTTCTCGAACCTATATACATAATGTTCAAGTACATATCACATATTTATGAATATAAATAGAAAAAGACGTACATAATTAAATAGACGCTAATAAGCAATACTATGTCAAGCCACACAGACTTCATTTTGAGAGAATGGCGTCAAAGAAGTCAATTCTATTTCTCATAAACTAGTTTGAAGAAATTCAAATACATACATTTCTTTACAATTTTGATAAAAGGTATACTGAATTAAAAACAGATTGATAAAATAAAAAGGTTTTATCTAATAATAAGTGTTTTTTTTTTATATTTGGGATTGTTTTATATTGCAAAATATGGAATATACTTCAATATTTGAAACATTAAATTAAGAAACTTTTTCCGTACTTATTTAGTTTAATAGACTCATTTTTTTTAATAATGTTAAATACATGATGCATTAACAAAATACATCAATATCTCTGAACTTAACTTTTTGTTACATTAATTATTGCTTATCAACGTCCAAAAATCAAATTCCTTCTAATTGGCACAACTAAAAGCCATTAACCAAGGAATTGAATTGAATGGAATATTAACATATTAACATTTTTGTACAAATTAGTCAATGGAAAGTTGCCCCCTTTACTTTAGGATCTAAATTTCAATGTAACGTTTAAAGTACCCCGAACAAAAAATGGACGCTTTTCTTAACACTATGTCAATCTACAGGAACTTTAATTTAAGCAAAAGGTGTCTATAGATGTCAAAACTATTCTTAATAAATATTTTAATTAGTATTTTTTAACTGGGCGTGGTAGGCCAAATCCGAAATTATAAGGAATAGGGAAAAATGCTTCAAGGACCCTGGAGGCCGATTTTGATGAAAACTAATACTGCAGTAGGTATAGTTTTTTTTTTTAATTCATTTTCCTAGCCAGTAATAATACTAACTAGTTTAGAAAACGAAACACAACCTATATTGTTGCACCATGTGATAGTGCTACTTATAAGGATCAATTTTTGGAAAGTAATAGTATACGTTAAAATAAACGAAAGGGCTTATTTTTAACATAATGCTTTTAATCTCATACATTAATTAACTCTCAAGTAGTCAATTTTTCAAAGGAAATGAGCAACACTCAAAACTTGGTACAGTAGCCGAGTCCAGATATTAAAAAAAATATTAATTTTCAATAAATTTAAGTATTATTTTAAGTATTGTTCAAACTTGTAACTATAGTTTGTAAAAAAATGCTAGTCACCTACTGAGGTAATATAGTAGGTGGCGAAGACCCAAATATTAAATTATTAATAACATCAATTAGTATTTCGGTAACTCAGCCAAAAAAACATCACTATTTAATTGAGACATCATATTACATGTATTGTACAAATCTAGAAATTTGGCTATAAGACACGGTTTTTGAATCAATTATTATTTCTGCAACTTTTCTATATTTTCTGTATTTTCTACTAATTACTTATTTGTATTTAAATATTTTATTTTTTACTGAATACCTACTTGTGGCAACTATTATGTATATTTTTTATTTTATATTACTTTGTTGTCTTAAATTTAATATTGTTTAATATACTTGCACTTGTCACACTCTTGTAGCTGAATACCTTCCTATGTGGCGACCATTTGTAAATTTTTCACTTTATGTTATTATGCTGTTCTCATGTAAGTGACTTTATCTTTTTGAGAATATATTCTTCAAACTGTATAAATCCAGCTAACATTATTCTACGTTCATTTTTTTATAATAATATGTATCTTATTTAAACGACTAACATATGTATGTGTAATGTGTGTACTTTTTATAAATAAGACAAAAGTTTAATTTTAAATATTTTATTTATTATAAATATTTTTGTTGTATTGTATTTATCGAAATTAATATTAGTTCGCCAGATAAGCTCTTCACCAGCTATGAACTAAATGCTGAGCACCGTGGGCCAAAGGAACGGCGTGGGCGAGGGGAGCAGCGTGGAGAAGGGGAGCAGCAGCTACAACACTGTGGGCTACAGGGGCGACAGCGGCCACGGCGATGGCGGGGCTGCTGCGCACATCAACGCGGGACTGGTGTGATACCGCGGCGGGAGCAATAGCGTGAGCTACTACTGGTGCAGCAACGGCGTGAGCGTACACTGGGGCAGCCACGGCATGAGAGACAATAGCGGGGCTTGACACTACGTCGACACGGGATTGGTGAGACACCGCAGCAGGAGCGATGATGGGTGCGCTGTAAGCAAGGTGACCAAGAGAGCGTTTCTTGAGTAGGTGACCGAGACCGTGAGCAGAGTGGCCCCACAAAGAAGCAGCGTAAGAGTGAGCACCTAAGAGAGGAGCAGCAGCGACGAGGGGAGCAGCGTGAGCTACAATAGCAGGGCTGCTACGCACATCAACACGAGATTGGTGAGATACCGCAGCGGGGGCGATAGCATGAGCTACGATGGGAGCAGCAACGGCGTGAGAGATCACGGGAGAAGCCACAGCGTGAGACACTACAGCGGGGCTAGACACTACATCAACACGGGATTGGTGAGACACGGCAGCGGGAGCGATGTAGGCAAGGTGACCCAAGGAACGTTTCTTCAGGTAGTGAGCAGCAACTCCATGAGCAGAGTAACCTAACCAAGGAGCGGCAAGGCTGTGTGCACTGAGTACGGGAGCGGCGTGAGCTACGATAGCGGGACTGGTGTGCACATCCACACGAGATTGGTGGGACACAGCAGCAGGAGCGGCGACCACTGCAGGGGCCACGACTGCGGCGTGAGCGAGGGGAGCGTACACAGCGTGTTCAACGGGTTCCAGGGCCTTAGCTTGCAGGTGAAGGGCACGGGCGTTGATCACTTCAGCGGTGTCGAGAGGACGGCCGTGAGGGTCCAGCACGAGAGCTGGATGATGCGCGGGCTGCGCCAAGGGTACAATTGAGCCGCAAGCCACAGCGGCGAGAGCAAAGAACACCACCATCAATTTCATTTTGAACGTGGTCTGTGTTTTACTGACGAACTAGATCACTTCAAACCTTACGTTGGTTGACTGATAGTTTTTATTCACACTCCGCGGTTTTTATACCGACGAAATTTTAACTTCACACATGGTCATAAAATATATAATGAGTGAAAGGCCAATGTCAAGTGTCATAATTATTTAAGTTATCAACCTTGTTCCTAGTATCTTTGGTATAAACGTAATTGATTAATAATGAACGATATTAAGACGTAATAAGAATAAGAGTCATCCGTATTGTGTTCATTTCCTTTTTTCCTATTAAATTTAAATAAGTATTGTAATTATATATGATATTAACTAAAAAAATACATAAACGCGGTAAGTTTGTAAGACCTTGTAAGTCAGTAATTATAACAATTTTACTAACTAATTTGTGTTTTTAACATATATTTTTATTAGCATCTAACAAATGAGTAAATGAAAGAAGTGAAACAAAATGTGTTATGAATAAAACAAAAATATATAATCAATTATATTTTTTTATGTCAGATGTTATAAATTGTACAATATAAATGAATAAAGTTACTTTAATGTTTTATTTAGTGAATAAAGTTACTTTAATTCTATGTGAAAGCAAACAAACAGGTCATATATTGATAATCTAGATATTAACTTAAAAAAAATTAACACATACCTTATATAATTTTATTCGAACTGTTTCTGTTGATGATACTTGAAAGTTAATGGAATGCATTTAATATCCTTGAGATTCCACCATGTTGAGCTAAATTCCAAATCTTACATTTTCAAAAAACTTCTCTAGTAGTATATGTGCTTTCAAATAAATTTACCTTTTATTCGATCGCAGTTTTAAAAGATATTGGTGAAAATGCGTAAGAAACACAAAAGCGAACATAGAACCGTCTTTTTCAGTTGATTAACAATTACAAAAATCTAGTAAGTAAAACAGGAAAATTAAAAAATAATTAAAAATATAAAATTAAATACTTGTTATCATTCGATTTCTATTTGGATAATTATCCGTAAACTCAATTTAAATATGCTGTATATTAAATTTAATATTATTAGTACACAGCCCAACATACATAGATTTGATATATGTATATGTACATATAATAAATAAAAAAATCGAAATATATATATTTAATAGGCCACAAACTTACACAAACACAAATATATAATCGATTTTTAATAATATTTAAGAACAACCCTTTAACTTTTTAACTCTACTCAACAATACCGACTATCGAAAGGAAATTTATAAGTATACTACTGACTCGCTACTAACCCGACTGACCGAAACGAATTGTTACAAATATTATACGTCTATTATGAAATTTACCATTGGTGAAATAAATTTTCAAATCATACAAGTGGTATTGGATATCAATATTTTCCGCGTTATTCCCGTTCTGTTGGAAATTCCAAGACATAACCTATCATTATGCTCTATCACTCCCACATTTGAGACAAATTTAATAACACGACATATGTTGAAATCCGACAAACGATTTTAGCTGTAAAGCGTGTTAATAAAATACAATAGATATAAACACAGATACAAAAATACGCTCGAAAAACATAACCCTCCTACATCAGTCACATAAAAAAAAATACTTTGAAGATAATATATAACACTATTATAACATTGTGTTATTGTTTTCAATGTTGTATCATATTTTACTTATAAAAAAAATTTAATATTATTTAAAGTGCCTATTATTACATTTATTATTATTTTTTTTTTACTTTAAATTTATATGCGGTTATTTTTATTATTATTAATGTCAATATTGTATACGTATGCTGTTATTACCTGTAGTTTTAATAATTGAAGTCGGGATTATTTTAAGCCTTAAAAATAGTTAATTAAATAAATAGAGGTATATCAACTAACACTGTTGATTAAAACAATTTACTGTTGGAATATTTAAAGAAAACGAAGTATGGTTTTGATGTGTACAATTTAAGGTTTATTAAGGTATGTTATTCCTTTATTTTACTTTATTTTTATTGTAATCTTATTAATCTGGGCCTCAATAATCTCTAAACCAAACTTCCCTTTTAACAGACAGAAAAGGAGGAGGTTCTGTGTTCGGCTGTGTGTATTTTTTTTGTTCGAAAGAGTATACTTACAAATTGGTCCGATTGTCACCAGGTCAGGTTCTGATGATGGGAACCTGAGGAATTCGAGATCTTCAAATTTTATAGACATAACTCTATATCGATTTAGGTATTTTTGTTAGTAACTTGTGCATTTTATCTCGGGATTTCACATTTCCTTAAGAGAAACAGTTAATAAAGACCACAGATGGCCATCAAAACTACTCAATAACAAGTATTTCATGGATTGCGATTCGATTACATCAATATGACTGTTACACAATTTATATTCATTACAATGCGTACTATATGTGAAGCTGATAGCGCAACACCAGCAAAACTCCTCAATAATTAACAGCTCTACATCGGGAAAAGCAAAATTTTGTAAATGGTGATAAACAGTTAACATTAAGCTATTGCCTTACTGTATCCGTAACTTAAAAGTGAAAAATAAAAACTTTTTGAAAAAAAAAACAATAAATAACACGTAAATGATTTTAATTGCCTCCGGCCTAAATGTTTGAATGGTATTGACTTCAAAATGAAGTAATAAATATTATTTTTTTACTTTTTAGATACCTCTTATTAAAAAATCATCACTATTACATTAAAAATAACTAAAGATTCAAGTAAAAGTAGTTACGGAAATTCAGCTTTCCACACCTCCACAGTAGTACCTGTGTAAGGTACATTTACGAAATTAGGACTAGCAAAATTCTTCTTAAAATGTGAAACTTGGAATGAAATATTTTTAGGGTTATATAATTTTTTACAATACTTTGGAGATATTGAGATTGTTAATCTTTGCCAAGAAGTACTTAGGATAGTAATTATAATGTTGCGCTTCGTTTTTTCACTGAAATAAAATACTTTTTGATTTCAAATATTATTTATTTCATTTTACAAATTCATCGAGTTCGTTTGGCTTTACATAACCATAAAGTTGTCTATTATATAAGATCCTTTACGGCTTTATTTGCTATGGCATATCTTATATCGAAAGACTAGAAATTATTTTTTGATAAAGCCAGAATAGTATGCGTTGACAGGTGAGACGTATACAGATCGGGCATCGACAACAGCTGGTACTGCATCGACGACAGCTGGAGCTTCAACCACGGATGAAGAAAAGTAGGCAGGTTCGACTATTTGTTGTGCAACCACAGCAGGAGACGTCTTGACATCTACTCGAGACTGATGTGAAACAGCAGCACCTCCTGAGTAGACTGTAGCCGCTGGGGCCACATATGTGGAAGGTACGTTTACGAAACTAGGACTAGCAACTACCGTTTGTGCGGGTGCAAAATTCTTAGCAACAACAACTGGGGCAGTTGCAACAAATTTTGGCACAGACGAACGTACATCTACGCGAGATTGGTGAGATACGGCTGAAGGTGCTGCTACTACGGTGTGTACCACAGCGGGAGCAGATACGACAGCGGGTTCAACAACAGCCTTAGCAGCAACAACAGCAGGTGCGGCAGCGACTACAGCAGGTGAAGAAGTATGTACATCTACCCGAGACTGGTGAGAGACGGCCGCTGGAGCTGCGTATACAGCGGAAGGAATAGAGTAAACAGCATGAGCTTGAACTGCGGGCTCGAAAACAGCTGCGGTAATGGCATCATGGCCAATGGATCTCTTCTTTAGTACATGGCCTTCCAAAGCCTTTGCTTGATAATGCTGTGTTCTTGCAGAAATAACGTCAGCCGTGTCTAAAGGATGGCCGAGAGCGTCTATGAAAACGGCTGGTGAGTTTTCCGGTTGTGCCAAGTAAGTGTAAAAGTATTGAGGAGCGGCAAGAGATACGGCAAATACCGCACTTAACACCACCAACGATTTCATGGTGAACGTGGTCTGTGTTAGAATTTTTAGGATGATCACTTCAAACCGTCACGGCCGACTGATACTCATTTCATGGATGTCTCACTATTTATATAATAGTTTATAATCTATGCAAAATGGTATTTAGATCATTCATTACTGGGCGTACAGGAACACAAATGCTGGTGTCCTTGTAAGCTGTCGCCGAAATTGGCATCTAAAAAGGTCGATGTTGTTACCCGCTCAATAAAAATGGCAGCTAATAGTGATTAACATTTCATAGTTTGATAATGTCGTAATGCTATAATACCTAAAGATCTACTAAAAAAAAATCGTAAAACCATAAATTATATCCGGTATTTATTTTCAATTAACATTCAGAACATTTAACTTTTTGCGTTATTTATTCGCTTAACGAATCAAATTAATTAAATAAATACATACATATCTTTTGCTTTAAATTTAATTTGCAAGTCATAAAAATTCCTTTGGCAATTAAAACTCTATTTAAAAGGTTTTGTCTAATTTCGATAATAACGTAATTATTATGTGAGGTTTTAAAGAAAATATTTGAAATAATATAACTATTATACTCGTAAATATCCAACCATTATAACATCTCAAATTTTCTTTTTGTTTTAAAGGTACTTAATAAATTAATAATAATATCAGCAATAATTAATTAAAGTACCTTTAGATGACACTGACTTGATCGCTAAACTTTTCGATTACTTTTTCTTTATAGTACTTTTTGATATATACATGAGAATTATGTAATGATAAGAAAAAGTCCTGATTTAATAAAAAAAATTCGAAAGTTTTGTTCTGATTTTAGTTATTCATGAAGATATTTTACACGCCATTAAATTTTAAATAACCTATAATAATAAATTTAATTGTAAAATAATAATTATTATTATTAACCATTTTAATATCAAGAACATTCTTAATTTATACTGTTCAGCTCTCTTCTATAAATTTCACTTTTGTTTTCTCTATTTTTAAGTTCAATGTCGTATTTTATGTTAAATATTTTAAAAATACCGTAGAAATATTTCATACTTAAAAATAATGGAACCTCTTACCAAATCATAATGATTATATTTTTTATTTGAAATAAATTCCGCCATCTAGTAGACACAGCAAGAACTAAATAGTATGACTGACTTTATAATAGAGTTGGAAACGGCAACGTATTGAGCGACTCAATTTGAATTACTCAGCCTCTAAGTTACCGTATCTTACAACAGATGTCGGTAATTTTATTAATAAAATATTATGTTTTATTAAGAAATTAAAAAAGCTACAAAAACTATTTATTCCTATAAGGGCCACATGGAAAAAAAGGTGACTGTGATATCGGTGGACCACGGGGACTTGAGGGACAACCCAAAACAAATAATTATTCTGGTCTAGATAAATGGCCAGGCAAACCTGGCGCAGTCGATCCATCTGGCCCACTTGGATCATCTGATTATAATAATTTTGATGTAAGTATAAGTATAGAACAAAAAATCGATTTAAATATATAATTTTAAGTAACGTTCTTAATTCAAAAATATACATATATGAATTTTTTAACCGAGCATGGTAAGTCAAATCCAAAATTATAGGTAAGAAGTAGCGAAAAATATTTAAAGAACTTTATGGGGCTGATTTTGATGAAAACTCAGAATCCGCTGATTGAAAAAAAAACACAACGTATATTATTTCACCATCTAATAGAGTTACTTAAAAGGATCAACTTTTACAAAATTGTATTCAATTCATACATTAATTAAACCTTAAGTACTTTGTCAATTCTTCATGGAAATCATCAAAATTAAAAATTGTAAACTTGATGCGGTAGTCGATCCAGATATGTTTTCAATAAATTTATTCATCTTTCTCACCGCATGAAAATTGGTCAATTCGTTAAAGGGTTACGATGCCACAGCAGACGCACATATACACACGTCAAACTTATAACACCGCTTTCTTCTAGGTGAAACGAAAAAACTACTGCACGAAATTGGATGCAATTGTTACAATTTCAATTCAAAATTCAATACAAATTATTGATATTGGTCTAATTTAAAATCTTGTGCCGGTTTTATCTCGATACGCTGCTTAGAATCCGAGTTATCTATACATACAAATATTTACGTAGAAATAAGTATGACCAAAAGTTAACAAGAAAATATAAACTTTCCATAAAGTACACATACCATAACAAGTACACAAAAGCATGAAACTTTGCTTTAAAAATTGTTTTCAAAATCACATAATTAGTATGCATACATTTATTTTTCTTTTAAAATAAACTATGTATAAGAAAATATACAGGTTAATTTTTAACTCGAGGCCGAATCTGAAACAAAAGAAACAGCGAAAATTACTAAAAGAAGTCTTAATTAAAGGAGTTTTGCCTGAAACTGTATCATTAGTTGTTTTAATTTATTTTTTCTTAGCCAGAAATCAAACCTTTTGATCCTGAAAAAAACGCAATTTGTTTTATTTTATTATTTGAAAGTGATTTTCAATCAATTGATTCATATTTTTAGTAGGTATTGTCGAAACCTTAACACTTAGTCGCTAAAATCCTGTACGGGATAAGCAGGTTCTACCGGGGTTGTCTTACTCCTTTCACTTTCAAGTTCTCTTTAAAAAAAAGAAACCGACAAAAAGTAAAATGTGCAATTTTGTTTACTTGAATGTCATACTTACTTATTCCAATTACTTTGTTAAATAAAAAGAAACTACTGAAATGATATTGACGAAAACGTATCGGACGAATCTGAAAGTGTATGCTTTGAAATAAATAAAAAATCGATGGTATTTCGATCAATTTAGCTGACATTTTGATAAGGTATTTCTATAACCACATAGGGGTGAATTAGAAAAGTTTTTTGATATTTCACCTCAAAACGACTGTAAAGGGATCAAAACATTTGTATGTAAAATGTTATTTCGTCGTCAAATTTACGTAAACGCTAATAATAAAATATAGAATACAAAACGTATCACTATTAACACCTCCAGAAGTGTACTGGGATAGTTGAATTCTTATAGAGAAAAATAATTTATTGCAGAGGAGGGTGAAAAAAGTCAGTATAATTTGAACATACAGTAAATAAATGGTTTTTACCAGTTTTCTGATAATTTCTTATAAAGTTTAAAATATGCTAAAGAAAAGATCAATGAGAACATCTTTAACTCTTATTATTAGGTGATACTTTTACGAAACCGTGGTAGATTCATTTTCTTGACGTTCAAAAAGAGAATGTAAATTCCTATTTTGGATAAAAATATTTTGATTTTGATTTTGAGGTCTTCACAAAATGTGTTATTAAGTGTCTACGTTAAATATAAAATTTGATATCAAAGCTGTTTGCCGTTACAATAAACACCGAGATCAATTGGGTATAGGAAGTAAGGGTAGGAATAAGACAAGGGGATCGGCTTCCGGCTCTCTCACTCACCGTACAAAACACAGCTATAATGCTAATGCTAATGCTACTTCACGCCAATTTTCTGTGAAAGTGTGATTCCCGTCGTGCCCCGGTCGAGCCAGCCAGCAAACGAGTGACTACAGTCACTAAGCTACAACTAGACAATAGGCATTAGTATACAATATAGTTTGAATGGGATAATAACAATTCGCACAAAGGTTGCATGCGATCAAAATATTAAATGATTAAGCGTAAAAACCTAATATGTGTCCCTGTACAGCATGTACCAAGCAGACCTTGACAGGAACGCAGGGAAGCCCAGCGTTACGTGGCGAATCGTTCAATCGACGAAAACTAGGCCATCGAACAAATTGGCGTAGAGAAATCTTCGAGACGTCGTTGTAATAAAATATTTTTTATTAATAAAATTATAAAAACATTTAAATTTAATATTACGCTTTTTGGTTTACATCTGTAACTAACGTTTATAAGTGATGCATAATATATTTTTGATTATTTAAAAACTTTTAAACATACTTGACTAAAATTTCAAGATTCTGACCGGTGAATGACACGGTCATTGAAAAAATTATAGAGCACATTTTTTACTCTATACATATATATAAAAATTAAATTTTCACACTTTATTAAATGGAGCTTTGGAAATATTTGTTTTTATATAAAAAATATTTTAAGAATACTTACCGACATACTCTTAATAGTGCCGAACTATTTATTATTAAAATAAAATTATTATAAGGTTCAATCATGCAAAACGTATTATAAAACCTAAGAACTGCGAAAGACATCTCTACGATTTCTTGTTCTTCGAATAAGGCTTGGATGGCCTCCACTGCGAGTTGCAATAGACAGCGTTCGGAAAACCCGCGCGCAACTTACAACATTAATTTCACGAAATGTAGTAAAAAAATGTTTATTAAAGGCTAGAAGAATAATTAATAGCAACTTGATTTAGATATTTCATTCAATGCTATTGGGAAATGCAAAATAACTAAAATATAAATTTCCATATTAATATCTGGATGTGAATCATTGTTTACGCAAATCATTTATTCATATTACTGTTATTAATTAAATGTTTAGCAGCGTGCCTTATTAATCGTTTGTTTTACAAACACTTTTATTGAGGAAGCTGACTTTTATTAGTACAATACTAACAGTTACAGATAGATATTTTTATATTATTTTGTGTAACAAAATTTTACTTTAACTTTAAAGCATATGATTACTTCCCAGAAGTTGTGTTCTCATTAGTAAATCTATCAGATAGTGTCATAATACGGCATATTTTTTTATTCAACAAGGAAATTAATGTTACAAAAAATTAACGATACAGTTTAAGTTTTCGTCAAAATCAACCCCAAGAATAATTTGTCTTATTCTCTAATTCTTTTAGTTTCGGATTTGGTTAAAAAATTCATACCTAGTTAAAAAATTCATTGTGTAGGTATAGTTCCAGCTTTTGCTCAAAATGTATCTTTTTATAAAATCAAGAAAGAACAATGTTTTATTAAAAATCGAACTCATATTATTATTCATAAAATATGTCTTTAAGTGTGAACCAAAAATATAAAATTTTATATTAAAAGTCTTTGGCGTTATAATAAACACCAAGATTAATTGACTTCCGGCTGCACCAAACTTTTTATCTTCACTGCAACATTATTTTTTATCTTAAAGAAAATAATCTCATCCCATTTGATAAGCTGTACGAGTTTAACAACCTACATCGTGATTCACAAATAGATGCTACAAAAAATGTAAATAACGTTCCGACCAAGCCGGTAGCTGTTACATAACCGCAGTGCCGATGATCTCAACTCCATCGGAGTGTAGTAAGACGAATGCGGTTAATGTTCGCCTATGAACCTTATTTAGCTTATTAACCGACTTCAAAAAAGGAAGTTCTATCTTCGGCTGTATGTATTTTTCATTAAATAATTATATCTTTGACATGGATGTCTAACTAGAAATGTATCTAGGTTTTATATACTTTGAAACCCCACCAATCAATCTTCATTACGTTTTGTCCATTCCACGTGATATTGGTGAAATAACAAGCTCACTGCCAAAACTACAAACCATTAACCAAAGAATTAAATTGAAGTGATTTGAATAAATTTGGACGTGTTTCCGTAGATATTTACATAAAAAGCTGTTCAAATACTATAGTTGTTTCATACTATCGTACAATGTAATAGTGTGCTTAGTAATAAGTCGTTTTTAAAAACTACTTATTACTAAGTACATCTTTATGTAATAAGTAACCCTCTGTGTGCGAATCCAGCTCGCGCTCGGTCGGTTTTTATTATTGGTTATTATAGCGACCTACTAAAGTTCATAATACAATGGCACATTTTAGATATGGAACCCTAAAAATGGAAAACTTAGAATTACCTTGTTTTCTTAAATATGAATAATCTAAATCTGGGAAAAACTTTCGCTCTTGAAACACTTGTATAATGCAATAAATTAATTGAATCATAATATCACTCACTCAAAAGAACAATAGAGATTTTTTTTGTAACTATCACAACGATTATTATTATATAAAAATAACATAAATCGCGTTGTTTAATTATCTAAGAAGGATTTTTTACTTTTTTATTTCGAGCAACATTGAAATTTAAAAGTTTTCCCTTTTATTTGAATATTTCAAATATAAACTTTCCACGTATCAATAAAACAAAAAGCGAGTTCTATAATGTACAATTTTTATTGTCAATGATACTTCACATCAGCGAGCAGAAAGCGTATCGTAAGAACGTTATGGCATTATGTTCGCCGGTACAATGTGTTTATCTATTTAGCTGATTATTGTACTTCCATTTGAAGCATAATTATGAAACCCAATAATATTATATAAACTATAGATATGGTATATTATGATGGATTTTGACATCCAAAATGTTGACCATTTGATCGACGTTGCCTACCAGCTATGTAGCAGGGTATGAAATATTATTAATAAAACATAATATATTTTCATATATAATTAACTACAAGTAAAAAAATAATGTCACAGGCTGTTTATATCCCATTGTCAAACAAAAGCGTCCTCTCATATTGAGAGTAACGAAAATGAGCTTAATCTGATACGCTGCTCTACAGCAGTGTCGGATAAACATGAATTAGAATTACTTCCGACATATCATCGGACGGTTTCGTTCACCGTCGAGCACGATATTAATTTTAAACAGATGCATATATCCATATTGATGTAGTAATTGACAACTCATTGGTGCTAGCCCAGGTTTAAAACCACAAGTATTAATATTTATATAGTTAAGATAAATGTGTTCAACTGAACTGTGAATGTTATAGTAAAATTGATTACCATTTCCTTTAAATAAAAAATATTTCACCCTAAGTAACCTGACGAGTACAAACAATGAGGCAAGACATAGAAATGGTTCACCGAACTCTTGCGCAAGCACAAGCGTTAGCGTCAGCTTGTTGCGCCCGCGCAGGTCCGGTTCGCGCTGCACTGGAAAGCACGTCTTGTGCAAACACGCAATGTCCAAAATAAATCCTGCTGACAACCTTGAAAATATGTGTCAGGCCTTTGAACATTATGACTCAAATTTTATTCAATTTCGAAAAATGATGATCTTAATGAAATGATCTTATGATGCTTTGTTTACAATTATTCATGCTGTAATTGCTAAGATGAAGACTATTATTTTATCAAAAAATACCTTTAGAAAATAGCTAATAAATCATAAACATTATTTTAAAATTTTTAAAAATATTCATATTTCTTTTACAAAAGTAAAGCTATTAAAAAACGTTACTGAGAAAATGATATTGATATTATAGAAATTAAATCAACTTACATACACAAGAGCATATATTTGGAAATAATAATTATCATTAACTAATAATTGTAAATTGTAAAATAGTATGCAGTGATGAGCGCGTTGAAGTCTTTCATGCGCACAGTGATAATATCGACTTATTTCTGTACTTTCTGTACTAATACACACTGTATAAACACAGTAAAACACATATCAAAAATCTTTTGGGAATTCAAATAACAAATTGTCATTTATTCAATACCTAATTGTTGTATGTTTATTTCCAGTTAAATATTTTCAATTTATTTCTCATGAAAAGAATAATTTAATGTATGTATTTAATATATGGTTAACCTTTTTCGTGTGAACGAAGCAACAGTGAAAGCGTTTTGAGACATTATAATATCCTTTTAAGATAGAATAGCCTACTTTGTACCATGGTAGGAATCGCAGACATACTTTATTAGATAATCTTATGTCACAATGGATACATTGCATTGTATTCAATTTTATTCGCATTACATAAATAAGTGACTATGCGAGGATATTTTATTAATAACGTTAGGTTCTACAAATTGAACCGCTGTTTTATTTTGTAATTCTAAAAACGATTTAAAAAAAAATAAAAACTTGTTGATAAATGAAATGTTTTTAATTTTCTTAAAAAATCTCTTGGTTCTTGCAAAAATTTTCTCCAATTTTAGAGATGTCTATTACCTGTATCAGTGCACCTTTATTATTATGTTTAAATGAACCGATTTTTTTAACATCTAATCATTATTAAATATGTAATAGACAAGATCTTTTACCAGAAATCGACAGTATCAAGCGCTGTTCTTCGGCGAGAAAATAACGGCATCTACTCAAATGGGCCCGCAACATGCTCTACCACCAGTATCTATAGCATATTTATTCGCCTTGTAAAAGTAAGAGAAAAAAAATCGGCAATATACCTATTTTTCTAAAGATTTATAATTGGTTAAAACTTGACTGAAAATATTGTTTAAACGCTAACATTTTATTGCCAAATAAATTGCTATTCGATCATCCTTTATCACTAAAATAAAAGCCCCAAAAGACATGAGATCCGTCACGACGACCTCAATTTTTTCCCTATTAAGCAACACATACTCGGAACCTAAGAATGAATGAAGCATAGGGTTAATCAATGACAACAAAGACGTCACACCCTGTACTACTAAATCACAATAAACTCCATCGTATCGATATTTACGTAATAAGATCTGCAAAAATCTTGTCAACAGTATGCTCGACTCGTATCTTGGTAGGAGTCTGAGTCGATCATCTTACAAAATCCGACTGCGTGCATCTTTACGTTGGTAGAAGTATAAAGCGTCGTGGTGGTAGATGTGGCAGTCATTCGGACGCAATCAGAGCGCCGGTGAAGTAGTGAAAACAACTAATATAGACTTTTAAGTGATTAACAAGAAAGTGTAACAAAACAAGTAAGTTTGTTGTGTTTAATTCAAAACATCCCATTCTGACAGTTACGTTTAAAAATATCGGATTGCACCAAGTGAAAATACATATAATTTACAGTGTAAATAATTTGGTAACTTTCAAGTATGAAGGAATAAAAAAATATATCGTTTAAAGAAATGTAACAAGTGGTGGAGTGTACATACATGTTCTTTTTTTCAAAAT
Organism: Hypolimnas misippus; assembly: GCA_037950945.1. Classification (NCBI taxonomy): domain Eukaryota; kingdom Metazoa; phylum Arthropoda; class Insecta; order Lepidoptera; family Nymphalidae; genus Hypolimnas; species Hypolimnas misippus. The sequence continues at coordinate 7,051,276 of JBBEEQ010000025.1, read as the reverse complement.
CATGGAAAAGATGAACAATAAGAAACTACACTAGCTTTGGAGAATAATAACACTGTTATCATCTCTAATCAATGCATATTCTTGTCGTTTGTGTGACTATATATTCTTACATAATATAAATAACATAAAGTATGTACCTGGAGTTATAATAATTACTTATGCTCATTTCATAATATTTTATACAAATCCCAACTTGCAGTTTTGTACTTTCACTTTAGAACTTGAAAGAAAGTTTTATAAACATAGGGAACTTTATTGCAGATAGATTAGATGCAAATCATTACAGACTATTGTCTTGAGTATTTTTTTAATTAGGCATACATTATTCTCAAACAATACGTGAGCGTTTTCTCTCGCACATTTTACAAAAGACATTTCTAGTGTTTTATAAACAAAATCATTTCACTAAGTATTTTATACAAAAATCAATTTAGGTAAAAATATAAATTAAATGTAACGTAATAAAAGGTTTAAAACAAGTTTAGTGCCGTAATGTGTTGCATAAAGAAAGAGAATTACTTTTGGAAGTTACATCATTCCGGTTACGAGAAATTATGACGCACCGGTCGATACGTGAGGAGCTTGTCGATAGGCGGCTGTGCCAGTTTTTGGCGACACTGACATCATTAACACTTTCATAATAAAAACAATGAGTGACCCACCTCAATACATCATATTAATATGTAATCTATTTTTAAAACCTTATCTATAATCATACGATCTATAAAACGGTTTATTACTTGCGTTATTACAAAAGTCGGTCGTTGATACTTAGGTATAAACGTTGTAAATAATGATGTACTAACGAAACACGTGAGAACGCTTTCGCAGGCGCACTCTTGCTTGAACGGTCGCAATGAAGCCTCAACGTTATGGAAGCTTATGTAACAGCTGTCCGCGAAAGTAAAAGTGTTTCTCCGCCTACGTACTCATGTTTCGAAATCCACACTCCTTTGCATGATTCGGTGTATAATAATTTAATATATCTATTTTTCAGAAGATCATGCGGTGGGTAATATATTGTTGTGTTCTGCTATTGACAATAGCGAATATATCAGCCGATTGGTCATGGGGAGGGGACGAAAACAAAAAAAATGAAAATTCCAACGACAAGGCAACGGAACTATTACAGGGGGAGGAAATGGCCGACGCGCAAGACAAAAACTTCAATACGAATGACACAGTTCTTGACGATATTGTAGATGAATTAGTCAGCAGCAAACAAGGTCGCAGTTTAAGCGGTTTTGATGATGTTTATAGTGATCCAACAATCAAAGAAGCCTTAGATGCTGGAGACGATACAGAAGCGCGAAACTTAATCAAAGGTCGTCTTTGCACATTAGGACTCATACAGGTTTATACATAATTCTTCTTATTCTTTATTTTACTCACAAGACTTTTGTACAAATTTTGTAATAATGTTCCCTTTATTTTAGTGCGATGACGAAGAATCTCAAGAAAAAAGAACGTACGTTTCACCCGATGACTTGATTTATGCTCAACCTGTTGACATTAAACCTATTGGAAAACCTGTAGCCTCTATCCCAATACGGGGCCCACCTAGAGCTTATGGACCACCTAAGCCGATGCTTTACCCTCCCCGTCCTCAAAAGATTCCACCTAAGAGGCCAAGCTATGGTGGAAATGGACGCCCCGGTTTTTCTGATAAATATGGTGTTGCTGGAAATAACTATCAATTTTCTCAAAGCAGTGGTGTATACAATGGATTTGAAGCCAATTATGTAACAAAACCACCCACTTATGCAAATAATGAGCCGTACACGTTCGAACATTCAAAACCAACTTACAATAAAGTGCCTTCAAGTATACACGCTAATACTAAAACCGAATCTATTGTTCAGCAACATGTTCATCATCACTACGTCCACGGTGATACTGACAAGGAACCCAAGGTTATAATAAAACCAGTTGCTATTCCAGTTGGATCCGTTGGTCACCTAGCATCTCAAGTGCACACGCAAGAATCTTCTGATATTATAACGTCATCGGGAGGAGATTTCAACTCTGTGTCTTCAGGCGGATTTAGACCTATGACTGGCAGTTTCTCTCCTAGCAGCAAACCAGTTTATGAAACAGATACTATTTACGGATCTCAGTACGGTCACAACAGTTTCAACAAAGGAAGCGTCAATGTTCTAAATCAAGGGTTACCTAATCAATTCACTAATAACGCTTTTGAAGATCAGCGATATGGTAATTCATTAGGTTCATATGCCTCTCAAAATGGAGAATTTTATAAAAAGGAGTTACACGTGGGATCTAGCAATAATTTATACAACCAGGGTCCAGCAACATTTGGTCAAAATAATCTTTATCAACAAAATTATCACGACGCTAAAGCTCAAGGTTTTGAATGTGTTTGTGTGAAATACGACCAATGTCCGAGCCAGGAAATTATTGGACGCAGAGATGACTTATATTTGCCTATAGATCCTCGTAACAAGGGAAGCGAAATTACAGCACTTACTGAGGAACAGTTGGATACTTTAAATAAAACTATTACTGTTACAAATAATGAGCAAAACATTACTGAGACTAAAAAGGTTAGCAAAAGAGATGTTAGCGAGTTGAAAGACAAGGAAGAAGCAAAAGAAATAGAACCGGTAAGTAATAAACTTAAAAAATAATAATATTAACCAAACATTACAAATTGTTACCATTTTCTTCATAATCCCTCCTATCATTTTCACCGTATTCATAAACATTAAGACTGGGGTAACCTATTTCAATCAGATACATTTATAAGACGACTACTTTTATACATCTGACTGAAATAACTTACAAAAGAATAACTAAACAACGGGCATTGACACTAATCTAACACAAACCGAAAGATTTTCTTAAATATTAAATATATTACTGCAGCGCCTCCTCGGGTTTGCTGGTGGAAATGGCGGTAATAGCAACAAACAAGTTCAGCCCACGTTTGGTGTCTCTTTTGGGTTGCCCCAGCCTTCCAATGGATATCCTATTAATCCCTACAACTCAAATCCTTTATACAATCCATATGGGCCGGCATTGAATGGAGGTGGTCTAAATTTAGGTCTACTATCCGTTAATCCATTGTTAGCTATTCAAGTGACAAAAAACGACTATGGAGAAAAACTAGTTAAACCTTTCGTTAATTTACATGTCACGCCAAATGAACATGTAATCAATAAATTGGGTCATTTGTTTCATGAGAAAAAACAATATCTTTTTAATAAACACGAACACTATCACCATTATAATCCTTATTTAAATCACTACCCGAATCAACCTTTTACACATCCTCCTTTTGTACATCCTGTACATTATGGTATAAATAAGCCACCAATTTATTCCCCGCATTATACACATTATGAAAACAACCATTATCGAGTAAACCCACAACATTTACCCGAAGCATCAGATGACAATGATGATTATTATGACGATAGTAGTGATAACCAATACTTTCATCAAAAACCAAATCATAATTATGACGGTTATGGTTTTGAAAGATCAGCTAATAACACTGGTAATATTAGAGATGATACATACGCCAATCGATATGCATATTCACGTTCCCTAACTGTTCCTTCCCATCCTGGGGCGAACCAGGGGGGCCAAACGATTCGATTTCCTGAAAAAAGAAGGAAAAGAGCTATCGTCGCAGATAAGGCTAAAAGCGAAAATATACAAGAGGTAATAACTAGAAATTCCACGGCCCTAATTACTAACTTTCTGTCTATTGTAAGCCAGTATCAGACCATCACAAATTAATTTAACGTCTATTTTTACAGCGTCAAGGATACTTTGGCCATCCCCAAATTCCTCAGTGTCAGCAAAATCAAGTATGCTGCCGCCGACCTCTTCGACCTCAAGCCTCTAATCGCGGCCAATGTGGTATTAGACATTCTCAAGGTGTTAATGGAAGAATCAAGACACCTGCGTACGTAGATGGTGATAGCGAGTTCGGAGAATATCCTTGGCAAGCTGCAATTTTGAAAAAGGACCCTAAAGAGTCTGTTTACGTTTGCGGTGGAACGCTTATTGATGGACTTCATATTATGACTGCTGCTCACTGCATTAAATCGTAAGTATTAACTAGATATCATGATTCGTATTCATTGAAACATAAAAAAATAATAACTTTCATTAAACTATTATTGTTATGTAATAATAATAATAATAATAATAATAATATATAAAATGTTCTTACTTTATGCTCATAAAATCCTTTTTCTTTTATAGATACAAAGGCTTCGAGTTACGAGTGCGTTTAGGTGAATGGGATGTCAATCACGATGTTGAATTCTATCCTTACATTGAAAGAGACGTTCTATCTGTACATGTACATCCACAATATTATGCTGGAACTTTGGACAATGACCTTGCTATTTTGAAATTAGACCATCCCGTTGAATGGACTAAATACCCTCACATTAGTCCCGCTTGCCTTCCGGACAAGTACACTGAATACGGCGGGCAGAGATGCTGGACAACCGGGTGGGGAAAGGATGCCTTCGGTTCCAATGGAAAATATCAAAATATACTTAAAGAAGTTGACGTGCCCATCCTACCCCATGGTCAATGTCAACAGCAATTGAGGCAAACACGACTAGGATACAACTATGAGCTAAATCCAGGATTTATTTGCGCTGGTGGTGAAGAGGGTAAAGATGCCTGTAAAGGAGATGGTGGTGGTCCACTCGTATGCGAACGCAGTGGGACCTGGCAATTAGTTGGTGTTGTATCCTGGGGTATCGGCTGCGGACAAGCTGGCGTGCCTGGTGTATACGTGAAGGTTGCTCACTATCTGGATTGGATCTCACAAATCACTGGAAAGTTTTCTCAATATTAAGAGAATATAGTTGCCTGTGGAGCTAATGGCTTTAAGTTATACTTCATTCCATTGTATTTTAGAAGTAAACTTTTATTTAATTGTTTAATTTATTGTTAACCTTTGGACGGTAAGGTCCAGAGATATTATGTAAATGCTTGTGCAATTTTTTTATAAAATAAAATATATAAAAAAGAAAATGTTTTTTAACTATTGATGCTGACCTCTAAAACCACTGTAAACTCGAAACTATACCTCTAATATTTTAGCATTTAAAAGAATAGTGCAACAAAGCATGTAATGACTTTTTTCATTAAGATACCGTTAAAATAACTTATAAAGTTCTCTACAAAACTATTATATAATAAATAACCATTATATAAAATACAAAACCAATACATATGTATATAATTTCTCTATTAAATATTTTTTTTTATCTAGAAAATTTTACATGATTACACTATGTACAAACTTATAGGTTGAATTCGAGTCAATAATGGCTTGCAGCCTGCACTAGTCAAACAATATATAGTAATGTTAATTAACTTACATATATTATTCTAATGTAATGTATATCTCAGTTTGGTATCTTTTTAAAGGATGAAAATATTACTAGCAACGCTATTTTACAATAAAACTCACAACGTGTTTGCAAAGCTATTCAGAAGATGTCGCTACCTGTACCACAACAAATTATTTACTTTTCGTTACTAAGCGTTAAAATTACTATTGTTAAGTCTTTTTATCGTAATTGTTAGTAATTATAATTAAATATAGGAAACATATTTTAGAGATAATTATAAATAATAAAGAAGACGAAATCACTAAAACCTATAAATAATAAAAGACACAATTTCATTAAAAAAAAACTAAAAAATGACATATAAAACGTAAATAGATAACTGTTATATTATTTAATATAGGTACGACGTAGGTTGTATTTCTTCAGTTAAAATAAATTATCGACTAGTTGAATATTAACATAACCAGTTTCACCGAACAAGTACAACAATAAATTCGGAAAAATCAATGGCAGGAAAAGGGACTGACCGTAAAGGCAAATCAAAAGAAGTTAAATCAGCGGCTAATGACTTAGAAGAAAATTTGGCCGCTTTTACTCTACCAGATAGCCTGCCTTGTTCAGAAATAGAATTCCCAATATTATTAAAAAGAAGCAATAAAGCCAATTGGGCAGATATTCTGCAAGAAAGTAACGAACATTTTAGAGCAATAGAAGAATATGCAGAGAGTAAAAAAGAACCGATGACAAAATCTCCCTTTCTCAGTAAGTTCTACAAATTTTGTTCTCAAACTCAAATAATATAGGTCGTTCATGGGTAGTTTACGTAGTAAATAGATCTCAAACCCTGAATGAATAATCGCGGCTCCACATCGAGGCTAACAGCACTGTGTTAAAGTTATTAGTTTGGGTTCTTTGCCTTAGTTACTATATATTATTGATATATTTATGCGAGTGAGGGCGAGTAATCTATCCTAGAGAGAGGGAAGGTGCGTAGTGACAATATATAGCTACTGTATCTAGTTCCGACACAACCATTCAATAGAATTCATATAGAGTTCCTTGGACCAATTCAGAATAAAATGTTTTTTGTAATAGCTGATGCTTACAGTAAGTGGGTTGAGTGTTTTAATATGAATAACAATATTACATCGGGATCGGTTATTAGTAAATTATATGAATTCATGTCTAGGTTCGGGGTACCTCAAACAATCGTGAGCGATAACGGCACTTCATTTACATCTGAGGAGTTTAATGTATTTTGTAAATTAAACGGAATATGTCACTTGACCTCGCCGGCATACCATCCCTCCAGTAACGGCCAAGCAAAGACTTATGTTAAAATAGTGAAAAAGGGCATAAAAACAGCTTTGTTGCTAGGTGAAAATGCGCAAGATATGAATAATAAGTTATTAAAATATTTATTCGACTATCGGAATTCTGTGCATAGTACAACGGGGGTGTCTCCCGCAAAACTGGTATTCAGTCGTCAACTGAGGTCAATACTAGATCTTTTAATTCCTCATCCGTCGCCTTCGTCCCCTCGTCTGAATAATCATGTTCAAAACAAACAGTGCTTGCAGACTAAATATCACGGCGGAAAATTAAGAACTAATTTTAAACCAAATGATGTAGTGATGTTTAAATCTTATATAAATAAAAATAGATATGTGTGGGGTAAAGGTACTATTATCAAACAGTTGGGTAAAGTGTTATACTTAATAAAAACTTGTGAAGGTGTTAATGTTAAAAAACACAAAAATCAAATTATTTTGTTAAGGAATGTGTCTAAAAACCAACTGGTTCAACCGGGGAACAGTAATCGAAGTGAGGAGGAAAATCAACACCGAAGTGATGTGAAACTTGCATCAGTTCCCTCGACGAGTACGCAAACTAAGATGGTTTTGAGAAATATTCCTAGAGTAAACTATAAAAAATATTTTTAGATAAAAATAATTGTCAAACAAGGGGGAGGAAATAGTAGATATATAACTATATATATGTGCGTGCTGCGTCACCACAGATGAGCGCCAATAAAGTCAGTGCGTAATGAGCTACAGCGCGTTTCACTTGTGTCCTATATCTACCAGTATCAATAGTAACCGATCAAACAGTTTTCCAAAAACAAAATATGCTCTATATTTACGAACTTTTATGATATATTTGTAACACACTGAATTTAAAAAACCAAATTTATTTTTAAGTTCATTGCGTGCTTGGCGGTAAAAGATAACACTGTAAAAAAACCTGAAAATGTCAGGAGAAATTCTGAGACAAGAATATTCGCCAATACGCGCTTGATCACCGTGGTAGATATAGCTCCTATTTTTCTCACTAATAGAAGATATAAAAGACTGATAGCATTTACTCTAGTCACAATACTGTTTTACTGAGGTATAGCCTAGTTGTAACCCCCAGACTGCGGCTCGTATTCGCAGAGCCAGATTAACCCCAAGTGCCGCCCTAGGGGACAGTGAAAAATGCCTCCTCTTCATTTAAATCATTACTTATGTAAATTCAGTAGTAGAAAAATCACTCTTAAAAAAGTTTAGTAGAATATAAAATATTTTAATTGAAAATATTAAAAAAAAATCTCTCACGCCCCAAATTTTGCCGGCCTGGGCATCGACCTCTAATGTTCCTATAGCAAATCCCGCGCTGCGTACACGGGCTGGCTCGACTAGAGCGGTAACATACTTTCATAGAAGATCAACGTGAAGTACCTACATAATATAGCAGCGTAACCCTTCCCCATTCCTTTACTTAATTTACATTCCCTTGCATTCTTATGTAAAGGAGTTCGAATCGGTTTCGCACTTGGCCGATTTTTATTATAAATTGTTATAGTGGCAATAGAAATACATATTCCGTGAAACTCTATCTCATAGGTATGAGATACAACTCGCCGACAAGCGGAGGTACAAGTTTTTTTTTATTTTATTGACATTAATTTTTGCATAGTTAACTAAACCCTGTGTTAAATATGTTAGTACCCTAGTTTAGTACCCTAGTTAAATAAACCACGCTATTTTATTAATAATTATTCTTTTATTTTTCATAATTCTACCGTTATGCCAACCTCAACTCTGTTTACAACGTATGTACTTACGTAGATTTTCGTTATTATCATACATTTAAATAACGATCTAATTTTTCCAGAAACTGAATATGACTACATTAAAGATAAAATTTTTATAAATCTAATACCCGCTTTAGAGGAAACTCTTTACAAAGCCGAACTCTGGAATGCTTTAAAAAGTCAAAAGTGTTTCTTCAATGGCGTTGATCACATCACGCAGGTAAAAATTTCTTTAAATTATTGCGATAGTTAATATCGCCTTAAAATAAGCTAACAAATATAAATAACTAAGGCTTTTGAAAAAGGAACCGACTTCAAAAGCAGAATATGCAATTTCGTTTCCTTCTATGAAATACGTATTCTAGTTATTTTAATGAAAAACCAAACTAAAAGCCCTTTCAAATAAAAAAAATAAACGAAATTTCAACCTTAATTAAGAAATCATGGAAGTCTGAGGTAACAAATAAATAAAAATATATAAAAAACTACGAATCGAGAATCCCTCGTCTTTTTCTTAAAAATTAAAATTATTTAACTAGTTCTGCCTACAACTTCGTTTTTGGGTCAATATTTTTTTGTTTTCTTCTATGTTAACCTAAGATAGGTTAAAAATGTCCCTTACAAATTCATATAAGTAAATATCATCGGTAACATTTAATATAAGAAATAATATAACTTACTAATAACAAATATCTAATCAAAAAATATTTTTTATACCAGATACTATGGAACAATAACCCTCGTCACCCTGAACGTAAGCTGGACAATTTACATCTATTTAACATGCCCTGGGTCCGGGAACAGCTGAAAAAAACGTAACTCATTAAAAATAATAATACATGTACAGTAATACCTCAACGTTACCTCTACCTCTGACGTGAATTTTAAAACTTATGAATCTTGTCATACTATAATTTGTTTTATATACACCAAGTGTAAATTAAATGTATAGTACATTTGGATGCTGATAAGCAATAATGTGTCAACCCACAAAAAGTAAAATTTAGAGATATTGATGTATTCCAATAGTGAATTTCGTATTTAACATTATACAAAAAATTTTCAAGTCCATTTCCATATTTTGGATTATGCAATAATTTAATATATTTGAAAACCTTATTATTAAATAAAAATCTTTATTAGCCTATCTGCTATAAATTAATTATACTATTTATCAAAATAGAAAAGAAAAGATGGATATATGCTTCTTCAAACAGATGCGTTAAGAATAGTTTCGAAATTTTTAGACGCCATTTTCTCGAAGTCCGTGTGGCTTGACACAGTATTGCTTATCAGCATCCATTTAGCCTATATCCTTTCGAGAAGTGTAAATAATAAGTTAGTAAAGTTTTATCGCATATAGATGAACAGTGGCGTAGAATTCAATAAAGCACATTAATTTTTCTACATATTTTGCACGTATTTGTCTAATATATGACTCGGGTTAACGCTGAAGTCGGTATTGCTGTACTTACTTTTCGATATTATTTTAGTTTGAAATTTGACTGAATTTTAGTACAAATGAAAAATTAAATATTTGCATTTCATAAACTAGTCCTCGGCCTTATTATCCAAAGTCATGGCTATGGTCAGAAGGCTATGCAGCTACATTAATACAGAAAACTATTCGACAATATTTTGTACAACGCGATGAGGAAGTGCAAGAGATGCGTGGCTTTTGGAAGGTAATATTCGATATCATATATGTATGTTTTTATGTATGAATATACTGCATGTAGCTGTGCATTGCGGGTTCACTAGTATTAAGACGCAGACAAAACCAGAATACTGACACTAAGCGTGCGATATATCACTACATATATTACTACCATAGTAGATATGTATTACTACCATTAGTTATCGCGATAAGACCCGCTATATTAAATATGAATAGTATAAATCGCGAAACTTTAAAATATATAATATCACTAGCTATACCTGGCGACAATTTGCTGTAGCTAAATCTGATTTCAAATATTAGTGGCGCACACTGCATTTATTTCTAACCAGAATCAGCCATATACGATTACGTGTTATTTACTTTTAAATTGACAGACTTCCATATAACCGTTCATCCCTAATTTAAAATCCTTTTATAGGGAATGCTTACTATATAAAAGATATCAACAGCTAATATTTCCAGTTTGTAACCTCATCGCTTTAGACTCTGCGTTATTAATTCAATCAGTCTGAATTTTTATATACGAAGATGCATAAAAAGAATGAGTGTTCCATTTAATAAAAGTTCTTACAGTGTATACCTAATATTTACCTTTCAGAAATTGAATATAGAACATGATAGACCGGAAATAGATACGAATCCATACTTGGCTAAAAAGTTCGCATCCCAACAATTATTGCATAAAATGTAATGTTTACCTAATATTATCTTAGATCAACTAATTAATTATTTTCACCATCTCAATGTTCAAGCACTATTGAGATTGCATAAAAACAACTATGATATGAGATTTAATTTGATATAAAATAGTTTTATTTTAATGTTATGTTAATTTTAAATAAAGAAATTTGTTTTAACTAAAGTGTTTTATTAACATAAAATTAATTCCTATCTAAACATACTTAATTATTATAGGTTTTCTAAGATTTTATAAAAAACCACAGAGAAAATAACTATTTCACTGTAGTTGGACCCCTTCATACAGAGAGGGGCTTACAGGTGTTCCTAGACCCATACCAAACTCTATTGTGGGCTTTTCATCTCCTTTAGCAATTCTTTGCGTTCTGTTGGGACTGTGGTTGTATGATAAAGGCATAACGAATTCCTTTATAACCTGTAATGAAATAACTTATGATTAACACATGAAATGTTTAACATAAAATATAAATAATCAACTAGAATTCAACTATCACTTTCTGATAAAATATATAATATTTATTAGAATTGCATTTTTCATGATTCATTTTGTATCATCCATTAAATGGTACCAGGTAGATTCTTGAAGTCTGACAGTTCCCGTATGATCATGATCAAAATTGAATAGGAACCTAAAAATAAGACCTACATCATAGTACAACTATATATTTTTATTCAATAAATAAAAAAGACATATGGTACATGTCTTGTTACATATAATGCACACAAAAAATCTTCTTCAAATAGTTAACAAACTGAATCACTATTATAATATTTGATGAAAATTTATAACTAAGTACATCTACAAATAACAAATAGTAATTGCTATTTACGACATAGAAATTCCTTACAATAGCAGCAAAGTATTTTTCACACAAACTTGCTTAGATATTTAGATACGAAAATAATTTCAGTGCAGTCAATTGTCAAACAGATTCTTTATTTCATAAGTAACAATGTTTATTACGATTTCACACCAAAATCTAAACCATTTTGATAAATTTTGGTACAGGTAGATGTGACCCTGGGAAAGCAACTAAGCTACTCTATATCGATACCTCCCACGTAAGTTATTGTAAGCCACAAAATTGCCGTTAGCGTTTTTACTGAATACTACACGAATTTGCATTGCTTAATGCATTCAAAGTGAAAAAATACCAAAACTCTTTTTTTTTTTTTCAAGGAAAGTTACAACAAAATATGCCTGAAAAAAGGCGTATTTTGTTGTAACTTTCAAACTAAAACGGATTAAAAGTGCTCTACTGTAAAATTGTAATTTTGGGGTTACAACAACTTACGTGGGAGGTATCGATATTATAGCAATAAAATGTGGTAAGGGTATGGTAGCAGATAAAAGTTTTTAATCAGATGAATTTGTGTGGATCATGTAGACATTAATGAAAGAAAATTATAATCCTAAATTAATATTACCTCTAATCCCTTTTTCTCATGATCTTTTACAATAAATTTCCTCATCAGCGGTGGCATTTCAATACTATTGGGAAGAATGGCTTCAGGTAAGTTCTCATAAGACTTAGCTGCTTCCAACAAATTTGCTTCTTCGTGCTTTGGAATGAGGTTATAATCTGGCTTATAGGATGTTTGATAGATTTCAGTCAGATTAGGAAGTTTTTTGCCTCTAAAAGTTTTTTCAACCCAAACTCGAACTCTACGCCTTTCCTGAAAAGTATTTAATTTTGTATATTTACAAGTGCTGCATTTGTTTATACTTTATTTTATAAACAATTAGAGAATTTTATGAAAAATCATATAAAAAGTTACTTAAGCTATACTTAAAACTTCACACTTTTAAATAAAACACCGACTAGGCTAGCACTGAACTGTCTTACTGCTCTGATTTGAATTTATAATATGATTCATTTATATAGTCTGAAAAGACTTTCATAATATTAGAGACTTATTATATAATAAATACAATAAGTTCTTTGATAATAGAAAAACTTTTATACTAATAACATTAAAATTGGATGCTGATAAGCACTAATGGGACAACCCACAAAATTTGGAGATATTGAAGATGTATTCTGATAATGAATCATGACATTATAGTTAACATTATTCAAAGATTTTATAAGTTATCAAAACTAAATAAGTAGGGAAAAAAGCTTTTTAAATTTGTTTCAAATATTAAAGTTTGTTCTATATTTGGCAATATACAATAATCTCAAATACTTGAAAACATTATAATAAATTAGAAATTTTCTTTATACTAATCTACTTTTAATTCATTATACCTTTTATCAAAATAGATAAGAAAAGATGGGAATATATTTCTTCAAACAAATTTATTAAGAACAAGTAATTTTATATGTATAGATAGGTTTGACACCATTTTCTCAAAATGAAACCTGTGGTTTCACAGGGTTTTCAAATATCAGCATCAAAATGTTAACTAATCAGAATGGAAAGGGTTACATTTTAAAGATACACAATACACCATGATTTTTATATGATTGGGATATAAAAGGACACATTACCAATTCCCTTGCAGAAGAGATGTTAACTAAATGGAATATATTGCAATATTCAGCACAGAAAAAACACAAAAATTGAATACAAAAACATGTAAACAAAATTGAGAGTTTTCACTGATGTAAAACAAAATTCAATTTAAAAACTACGTTTCTCCTGCTAGTAGGATCATCAATTAAATTATGTTATTATTAAAATTCTGCCAACATAACCTAATTTTAACATCATTGAAACTTCTGACAAAAACTGATAATTTAAAATATTAACAAATAAGAAAAGGGCTCACTTCATCTGGACAAGTTTCTACTTTCACAATCTTCATAAAACTTGGCTCGGAGTAACGTTGGAACACAGATCGAATTATTATTCTTCCCACTCCATAATTCTTGAGACTCCCAACTATTTCCCATAAGGTCTTGCCTTTAAAATTTGTCGTCCTTCCAACATATTTAATAACTGGTGAACTCATTTCTACTTATTTAAGGTATAAGAATAATACTTAGAAATCTATTATCTTTTTTTGTCGTTCAAATAGTTACAATTTTTGCTCGAAAAACTATAAGAGAATTATAGATTGACAATAAATAAAATAAAAACTGTCAAAGTCAAGTATGTCATTGAGGCTCGTACAATACGTACCCTCACGGATGTGAACTTGTAACAGAATAAAAATGTAACAGGCTGGAAGCATTATAGTGCCTTGTTTACCATGGAAGAAAAAAATATTTTTTATTAGCAGTTCCTTTAAAGAAAATAGAAATATGGGTCTAACATTAGATAAAACAAAAACACCTAAATAAAAGTGATTAACATTCAATTTATTTATGACAAGAGATTAACATTGATTAAAAAAAATTATAATTAACAAGAACGTAATTCTAATCGGAGTAGTTACCTATTGCAAGAAAAGGTAAAATACATCTAATCTTTAAAATCAGGGAGTTACATTTCATACGTTATTATTTTTTACATAATTAATTTACTATATGTATTAAAATTTCCATTAAAAATTATCATAAAGAATGTTCGAGATCATGATAAATCGATTGGTCGAGTACAAAACAATCAAATCGGTGTTGTGACATTCTCAAACAATTAGATTTTTTATTGCAAGTAAATGCTTAAAAAAAATTATATAATCTAAAACTTAATCTTGAATACGTAGTAAGAAAACATCGACATGTTTTTTTATGTGCGATCGTAATAATATAAAATAATTTCTAGTATGTGTGCAGTAATATCAATGTATTGTTACCTCGCCCCTCGTCAAATTGGCTGAAAATTTTGTAGATTTTGTACGTTACGCGTAATGACACAATTTTCAGCCATTTTAAATTATGTCAAAAATAATTACTTTTTGAAGATTAGATACGTTTCACCTTTTTTTATAATGGCTAACTGCACAAATTGGTATTTTACAGAGCTCCGTACCCAATGAAAAGTATATAAATAGTGTTGAATATTGATTCCTAAGTAGATTTTATAAACGCGTTAGATCATTTGATTATAAGATTTGCTGAGGGTAAGGCGCGTCCCAATGCTTAATAGTCTAAGGTGATTTTTTTCAGTCTGTTAGGAGTTCATATCCCTTATGGTACAATTTTTGACGGCCTCTATGATATGATTCAATAAAAATAGCGAAAAACTAACTTTTACATCTTATACACTAAACAATGTATATATTTTGAAAATAACAGCAGTTAATCACAAAACTACTTTCCTGTAATCCGCGAAAACACCTACAGTTTGTGATTAATTATCATGAAATTCCCCAAAGTAACGCCTGATTCAATTAAATAATAACAGCAGTGACCAAGTTTAAAACTTATATGCGGTCAAAACTGTAAACTCAAAAGACGGCTATTTCTGAAGACCCCTAAGTTCAAAAAAAAATCTATTGTCGCAATAAGAAAACCCACTTATCTTTACAATTACGATTTTAAAATATTTTGATCAATCTTACCTTAATCTTATAAAAATAATTGCATTATTAAATTCTCTATGGACGGCGTCCTTATTACTTCCATCGTCAACATATTTAGAGAGATCTGAAGCTTAAGTAACAAGGTTATTTAATATCGATATATACTTGCAAAATCTATATTAATTGTTTACTAATATTTTATTTTCGTAGTGTATAAACTTATATTATGATGCTCTATTACTAATTTTTCTTGTTCTAAATAATAATTTACCTCCTCCTTTTTAAGACTGTAAAAAAAGGAGGAGGCTCTTTAATTCTTCGGGGACTTGGTTTTTTTCACATTTACTCAATGATGGCATGACTGATTTAGTCAATTATTTTTTCAAAATGGTCACTGCTGGGCAAAGGCCTCCACTTCTATTAAGGAGAACGTTTAGAGCTTAATCCACCACGCTGCTCCACTGCGGTTTGGCGGATATACATGTGTCAGAATTTATCCCGACACATGCAGGTTTCCTGACGATGTTTTCCTTCACCGCCGACCTCGAGATGAATTTACACACTGATTTAGCACATTTGAACACTAATTTAGCACTTGAAAAATCAGTGGTGCTAGCCGGGGTTCGAACCCGCGATCATCGGTTGTGATCGACGTGTTCTAACCACTAGGCCATCTCGGCTCTACTTCCCATATAATCCCATATAATTTTCTACGAAATTTGTTTAAAAAACCAAAGAATAATTATTAAGAAATAATTATATTTTAATGATGCTGTAGCAACAGGTTAAGATGAATGATATTTTACTATTATTTCTAGTACTTATAGTAAATTTTGATTTCATTACGTAGAAGCCGTATATAAGCGGGGTATTTATGGGGTTCGGACCCACTTAGTATACAACCTTTTTAAACTTAGTACATTAATCGAATGGCAATGACAATGGTTTATATAAATTATTGAGATTAGCATTTAGAATCATACCATTTTACTGCATAATGCCCAGATAAAAACAAGTTTATCTGTAAACATTTTGGACCATTTGTAAACAATTTGTCCATTTCTAATATTTGTATTAAAAGAACTATAAATAACCCTATCAATTAAGTACATCAATAGAATTATATATAATTTGCAATAGATAATTATACTTTCTTTTATATTTTTTTAAATAATTTTATATATTTATAACTAAGATGGATGTTTCAAATCACAATTACTAATTTACTTAGATTTTCGTATTACTTTTTGATATTTTTCTGACATATTTTTTAAATAGTATTAAGGTTAGGTAAAAAAAAAAAACAGTGTTCTTAAAAAATCAACTTCAATTTATTTTCAATTTCTTATTTTATTTATGGAATTTATGCAATACAAATGTTTTAAAATATAACTAGTATAGTTAGGTTTTTTAATTTAAATGCAGATAGTTTATTAGTAACAATGTCATGGAGTAGTCCCAAGCAATGTTCAGTGAATTCAATGCATCTTACTGAAACTAAAAAGGAAAATAATTGTTTTTTTCCTACAATTCAATTTTCCTAGAAGATTTTCGGATTTAATCCCAATTACATTAAAATCCTCTGAAATAAATACTTTCAGGCAAGTTAAGGCATTTAAAACAATTAATCTAACAGGTTACAACAAAATTACACTGCTTTAATATTAAAAACAACTAAAAATACAGATATCGACTAAAAGCCATGACATTGGAATTTAAGGTCTTCCTTTATTATTTTTACAATTAACACAAACAACAAAACAAACTTGTATTAGGTAAGTTAAAGTTTTTTTTTTTTTTTCGAAATTGAATGAATTAACATAAGACTATTTAACCAATTAATTCAAAATCAAGTTGTAATCATCACCTTTGGTGAAAATATCCGTATACTTTGACTAAGTTAGGATTATAGTGCATGGGTATGCATAAAATGCACACAAATTAAAAGCACTAAATTAAACGACTCTGCAATCTGAGAGAGACAATTTCTGGACAAGTGCAGAATAAATGTTTTTATCATTATGATCTGCATTCATTTGTCCAGTCCTAATTTAAGAAGCTAGCCTTCTTATAATGTGTTTCCATACTTACGCGACACTGCCATCACAATAGTACAAATGAACAAACTGTTTAGAATGTCACTTTTATAACTTGAATTTGTTACTGGCAAGCATTTTAAAAATATGAAAACATAGTTATATTTTTCTACTGTTAAATATCTGTACAACAGTCGCATTCCGTTGGCAAATAATTAAAATAAAATAAATAATTATTAATTTAGCTATAAATTGCCTAGTTACCAACCGGAATGGGCTTCGTGAACACGCGGGTGGCGAATAACAAGTCCATTCTTACATGAGGCCATTATAAATTTAAGTTAAAAAGGCCCACAAATACGCGTTATATTACACCTAACAATTTCAATAATAAATTACGACAAATATTTACATATTACCGCCGATATCCACAATTAAATAAGAAACTTAAATTAGAACAATAATTTAAGAAAGTCGGGACATACTAGTAGGAATCAGTCATTCAGCGTCAATACACTGATCAATTGGGAACTGACGTCGTCTTCTCGTGTCCTCCTTCTCCAGTGCGGGGAGCGTCGACGCAAGCGTGTCATCGTGCGCTTTTGAAACATATGTGGCGCCGCTCCGGTCACAGACTGCCGGTGCTACCGAACCGCGCTGGCTTTTGCAAACTTAAAGGATCATTTACTGTTTTTCTCAGGACACGAATCTTTCATCGTCGTGTAAAGTTTCTCTGGATGATTTTCGTGCTCGAAATGAAGCCTAGTTTTATCCTAGAAGTGTGCACTCGCCGTGCGGAGAACGGGAGGAATGCGGGCCCGCAGCCCGACGGGCGCGACTCGGCTCG
Organism: Hypolimnas misippus; assembly: GCA_037950945.1. NCBI lineage: Eukaryota > Metazoa > Arthropoda > Insecta > Lepidoptera > Nymphalidae > Hypolimnas > Hypolimnas misippus. The sequence continues at coordinate 7,033,175 of JBBEEQ010000025.1, read as the reverse complement.
GCGGCCGCGCGCGCGTCTAGGTCGTGTCCCGTCCGTACGTGCCGATGCGTACTTCGTCGATAACTCGCGTCCATTCTAATGCATAAGCCTGAGGGTCTTCTAAATAATATGTACGATTTGGCTGTAAAGAGAAAAATATTTATAAGAATACAACATTTACAAACAATGAAAATACATAAAATTAGAATTAAATATTTAGGGATATCTTACCGTGTACACTAAAAATATCCTAAAGTTCTTGGCCTCGACGCGCAACTCGGGTGACCAAGGTATCTCGCCTTTGAGGACCATATTAACAGGGTCTACGTAAAATAATCGTGGGCCCGTGGTCAAGAGTAACATACGACGTCTAGCGAACAAGCCCTTCCTCTTTTCAACCAAGCCTTGTTTCAATATGAGTTCACCATCAACAAATTGATGCCATTTGTTTTCTCGAGCTTGAACTTCAAGACGGCGACGTTTTTCTTCCGGACTAATATTTAAAATTCCTGTAAAAAAATTATACATGTTAACCTTAAATAACTATAAAAATAACAAACGAATAAAAAAGTAGACGATATTTACAAAGTCTAACATATTATATTACTCAATGTACACCACATTCTGTTAAATAAAGCAACCATTAATAAACGTCAGTCGAAAAGTCATTCATAAAATATCACAAGCTTGTGAGAACATAGGGCTATTGCAGTGCTCCGGGAAATGACGTCATGTCTCTTACAGAATCGTAATTCAAGAACAAAGCATGTCCATTTAAAATGTGAATACAATTCTAGCGAATGAATTGATGTTAAATCGCTTGTTACGTCTGCCAAGATCGTTTTATACTTATTAAACGAACATATATTTGTTTTCAGATTTATATTCCTAATATTTGTATCAATGCAGTCAAAACGAAAGTAAATTCGACTGTTAAGTAGAAACGGAAATGTCAAATATTATCAGATCCGATTCAGTTATAAGTGACATCAGCTTTGAAAAGAATTTGGGTCACGAACAATCCTTTTACTTGACGCTTCAGTGCATCCGCTGAAGTCTTTGCACATAGAATTGTTTAGAAAATTATTGGTTATTATTGGTATGTCAATACAAAACCCTACAGAACAAGATGTAGAAACAATGTTAAATAAAATAAATTATAAAATTTTTACCTCTAGATGTAGACAAGTCGAATTCCCATAGGCGTAAAATTTGCCTTCCTCCAAGTCCAGGTTCTAAGTGATCAGGCACTGTGTATTCCTCTTCAAAGGATCCGCCAGGTAAATAGGGGCTTATCTTCGGCGGCGTTTGTTCCCAAATATTTTCCCAATCTATTCCTTCGAAAAATGGATGTTGTCTGATACTTTCATAAGTATCACCTTTGTCACTAGATCCAAGCCTCTTAGTATGATCTAAAACTAGGAGTTTTTCTACTAAATCTTTGGCTTCTGCTGGAAAGCCCTCCGGAAATTCGTAATCCATTTTTAGAATTTTTTGGAAAGTAAGAAATTCTGTAGATGCGCGGAAAGGAGGTAAACCGGATATCATTTGATAAATTATACAACCCAATGCCCATAAGTCTGATGCACGTGTATCTACACGATTCTGTAAGAGGTCTGGGCTCACATATTGCGCTGTACCTACAAAACTTATTTTTCTGGATCTAACCGTTGAATCTTGATCTTCTGTAACAGTTGGAGTGGGAGATCTAATTTTTTCAGGTTCAAGAATTTTTACTGTTCCAAAATCAGCAATCTGTAAATGCATATTTTCATCTAATAAAATATTTTCTGGCTTCAGGTCACGGTGAATAATCCCTTTAGCGTGCATTCTTTCTAAAGCCAATAATAGTTCAGCGGCGTAGAATTTAGCAACGTTTAGTTCGAAAGAGCCCACTTTATTTATATAATGCAAAAGTTCTCCGTTCTTTGCATAAGATAATACAAAGTACAATCTTTCTTCATCTTGAAAGGTGCAGTATAATTTAACGAATCCGTGTGGAACATTAAAAAGCATATTAAGTGCATCTTTCTCGCGTTTTATGTACTGTACTTTTTGATGACGCACGATGTGACTTTTTTCACAAACTTTAACTGGAAAAAAAACAATATAATTCTTATTATGAGTCTAATCACTAACAACGTTTCGACATAGCAGGATTTTAGCTATGATTCAAGATCAGCCAAAATGTTCTGCTTTTTGTTAACAAAGTTATGTATTTATTTTTCTACAATGACGGAAATAGAATATTTCTGAGACTAAAATGACTCGTATCTTTGATACGTAAAATAAAGTATTCTTTGTTTACATCTAAAAATACTTACTTGCGTATTCCTTGCCAGTATGAATATCTTTCGCCAAAAATACTGTACTATAACAGCCGTCGCCGATCAACTTTCCAAAAATATAATCTTTTGCTGTTCGCTTCGTGTGTCTATAGGTCTGATTGGACGAATGAGTTGACGTTGGAGTCTGAACAGGAGCAGCTGCTGCTTGAGAAGCTTGCATTTTGACTGGCGACTCTGTTGTTGATTCTGTTGTTGCTATTGGAGCCCGCACTTCACTTGTGGTTTTGGCGTTAGGCTGTAACAAAAACAAATTTCAATATAAATATTGTCTGATTTTAAACTTAAGTAAGGTAAGTATTAAGTACATACGAAATCCACAACGTCATCATTAATACTCGTAAACATCAGTCAAATATATTAAAATGAAAACTTGACAAGAAAAGGTTTTATGTGTAAATATATTCGCGTAACGACACAAACCTTTTAAAAATCATTTCAATCGTTATCTCTTTTAAATCATGAAAGAAGACGTAATTCAGTCATTAAAAATTAAAAACAATTTTGCAATATTGAAACTGTTGCAAATTGACGCACCAGCACGTTAAGAGTTGAGTTTACAACTAAACGTCTGATGTATTCGAAACGCCGCCACGTTCATTGGCCTCACCAACAGTTCGATGATCCAATTTCTAAAGTTTGCGGCCCAAGTTTTTTGTTCATCTGCTTACGGAGGCGTCAAACAAAAAACACCGTTTCAATTGAATTTGGCCAGGATAGATAAAGAGCTTTGTTCTTTACAATGTTATTATTGCGATAAAGGCGAACAAACACTCTTTCGCTTTAACGGTAATCGTCTATAATCATCAAAATTGTAAACCCAAAGATGGCGATTACTCTAATTGAGACTTGGTTATGACAAATGTGTATCAATATGTAACAAGTGTCAATTGAAATTTGTAAATCAAATAGACTATATGGAAATGAAGTTTCTTGAAATTGTTGCTCATTCTCAGTAACCGTTTTAATGCTCCCCTAGAATAACCCTTCATTAATCATAGTTTAATCGTAATAGATTTGGCAGTGACGAAACAACTGCAGAGCGAAATGACAATTGATGTGGCGCATGAGTCACTGAAATGAGTTGGTCCATGTAGACCGCAAGTGGGTCTCGCATTCCGCGGCAGCGTTCATACACCGCCACAACGGTACTCCGAGCGCATTCCCACCGCAACGCATTCCGCGGCCCGCGCGCACCTACTCCGTACTCGACCTCAATCCCCACTACTAAGACCTTCTACGTCGATGACCGCACCTACAAACACATTCATCAACCAATTCTCTCTTTCACATGCCACACGCGGTGTGTAATGATTTCGTGTATAGTTCTATGTTTATAGTTTCGTAAAAAAAAAAACTTTATAAAAGCCAGAAGTCGCTTACAGCGGATAAGAAAGAAAGAAAGAAAACTAATTAATTCTATTACTTACTAAACGCCATTTTTACAAAATCTATTTTTATAATTAGTCAGATAAAATAACACGGCGCATCACCTCGTACCAACATAATACCCACGCTTTGAATGAATGACTATCCTTCTCATAACAAGAAATGTTATCTCGTTTTATGACTATAAACATTTATTATGTTTACATATGATGTCATAATATTAAAACAAAATATTTATAATTAGGTATTTTAATCGAACTTAATTTACTTAGATATTATTTTTTTGATATCCCAACTATATCTACATACTTCAAATGTCGATTTCACGAATGATGTTACAATAATCTACTACGTACGACGCCATTCATGATTGCTTCATTACAAACCGATAGTATAATCATAATAAACCTACGAACAATTTTATAATTTGTCGTTTATTTTACAATAATAAAATAAAAATAATACATTTTCACAAATGAAATAGTTAAAATGTGCAATACTATCATTTAAAACTTGATTAAATACCTTTTACATTATACCAACTGCTCAGACTTCACAGTCATGTGTTATTTATTTTATTCAATGACCGTAATATTTAAGACACCATTCCACCACCATAAGCATTACCTCCATATGCTTGTAAATATCCAATTTCCAATTTTTACTATGAACATTATTTATTGGTTTGAAGATTTGTTGTCTATGGAATTTGAGCATAAATGAAGGAAAATAATTTATTATGTAGAATCTTGCAAACAGGGCGATGAATGCGGATCGTGAATCGTTTGTAGTGGTAAACAAGATGATCACGCAGACTACGCGTGAACAAACAAGTGCCGTGTCAGTGCCGCGCCCGCCGTCAATGTTTGCATCATATAACCGATCATACGCGGCGCGCTTGTCGCAACTAACAGTGCTCTCAGTGTGCTTGCACATAAAAATACCTCGAGCGAAAGTATAAACAGACGATGCAGCGAAAGTTTTGGACCGTTTATTTAAAATCTGCCACGTCGCAGTAATATTAACGTAATTATTCATTACAAGATTTTATTTTAGTAATAAATGTTTAAGGCAATAATTAGTCAATGTATTACTTTTACCAAATTTCCAAAAAAGTAGGAGGTTCTCAATTCGTGGTAGACAATTGTACAAACACTTATTTTAAAATGTCAAACACAAAATTATACTGTTTTCTTTAAATTACTGTCAATAGTAAGAAATGTTTTGTCATTTTTTGAAATCCATTTTTTCAAATATCAAAACGCTATTTATAAACGCGGTTTATAAACGGTTACGTTTAATTCTTAATTATTTTGGCAATAATGTAAATAAAACGAAGCCGTTGACCTTACCTTTGATTTGGGTGACGACTGTTTCCCGCGCTTCGTGGAGCTTACTCCGAGTAGCTTCAGAATTCTGTTTGCAGCCTCGAGAAGTGTAGCACTACCCCTCGAACCCCTTTTTACTCTTATGGTCAATCCGCTCATTTCTATACTTCGCATACGTTGTACTTCACCACTGTTGTACTAATGTTCAAAACTATCCAAAACACGATCACAGTTCATGAAGCTTAATGTATATTGATTCTAGAACTTTGCAAACACCACTAACTAACGTATAATATTAAAAACGAAATTTACTACGGAATGTATTAATTAAATTAAATTTAAATAACGATATAAATTTTATACTATAATTCAATTTACTATCGAGTTAGGCGCGCGTGATCACGACCGAACGATTCGACAGCGCGTTGCAGACTAAAGTAGTAACAAACACAGCGCTTGATGCAGGCGAGGCATTGACTACGTCCTTCGCTCAGTAGACGGAATAATCGCACAGCCGCGGTACGTACGACCCGCCGTTTGTTGCCGTAATGTGAAGCTCCCCGTCCCCCTCTTCCCTTCCGCCACCGCCACCCCACTTCTTAGGGCCTGCGCTGCGCTTCATTTTGTTGGATACTGAACATGCTGCATTATATCATGATTGTATGGTTCAATTATACACTTTTTTCGATAAAGAGACATTAGACGAAATGCAATAAAAATAAAACGATGTGTATTATTTTAACCGAAAAATAATGGTAAGAAAAACTAGAAATAACTCTATTTATTAAAAAAAACAAGTATGATGAAAAGATTCTACTTCAATATGGATGAGATATGTATAACAATATTCCGTGTTGTCATTGGTATAATTTCGAATTTCAGGGGGAGTATTGGTTGGCACTGACGCGGCATGGTGTGGTACGCAAGGGGGTGCGACTAGAGGAAAAGGGCGGAGGGTCGAATTTGAGCGCGGGAAACGGGAACAAAATCAATAATATTAAGATGTGCAGTAAGAGCGGAAGTCGGATCACCAAAGAAACGGAACGTATAACCACTGTATCTTGTACTACTATGAAAAATTCTGTATAAATTTTTAAATAACAAATATTTATATTATTTTGACTTAGTTTTTATAAATTTCGGGCATATTTTTGAAAATATTGAAATTTAATGAAAATCCGAAAATGTATTTTTGAATAAACTTATGTATAATTTGTACATTGTAGAAAGAATTTTTTGTAAGTAGGTATTGTAAACTAAAACTTTTAGCATACATAATAATAGTCGAAAAGCCGTACATGTAAACAATTGACAATCATGAAATAAACTATTTTGTGAAATTAAATTGATCCAGTAATTTTAGAGAGCTTTAAAAATTTCGTCGGTTTCACTGAATAAAAAATTTATTTTTATTGTATAAGAAAGGGTGTAAAAATCATAACTTATCTATCTTTGAAAAGCACGTATAAAATAAATATATCAGAGGGTTACATGTAATTTTAAAAAGAAAAAAGCCTGCCCAGCTGTTGCTGGCACGTGCTTTCCGACGTGCGTATGTTGGTCACATCTGCAAGACCCGATGCCCTTCCTCATAACTTATGAATCAACACTTAAGAATAAAATTATTTGCGTTGCATTTGTCTACATTCGTTCTTTCTTACAAAAAGTTGAGAGCAGAAGAGGAATTCAGAAAATTCTGTTCTGTCCTGTTCGGTGAGTTCCAAGTTCTTCACAATAGAATAATAACATTATTTTGTATTTTACAACGTATCAAAATTATTGTTTATTATTATTTATTAATAATTCTATTATAAAGTTGACAACGTTGTAAATTTTTTTAAGTACTTAAGTACTAAGTCTTGTTAAATGTGAAAATGTGGTTAGTATGTACCTATATATTGCATCACAAACGACTAAAACGTGAAAATTAAGATATACGATGAAATATACATAGTTAATTTAATATTATTGTTTACTAATAAAACACACAAAAAATGGAATTTACCTTTAAAACATAGATGACAATGAAATGATGATAACTATTTACAGATCACGCTAATGTATAAGAAATGCTTTAAATATATAATCATTTATCTTTTATCTATATTTTTATCAAAAATGTGATGCACGGTGCTTGTTTATGTCTATTCTAAACGTATTTAACCACAGCAAAACTGCAGTGATGTTACATCTGTCCTGGTTGGTGTATATTCAAGTCGTTGAAGGCATACTAAAAGCCAGGTGGGTCGACGATTTTTTGTCCTATGAAGAGAGCTCACCAACCCCTGAGCCCGAAGGCTTCATTTAAAAATAAAAGGTGAACCGTGCAATGAACCCGCCATCTGGCTGGCACCTTCTCATAGTATATAAAATAATCCGAATAAGCATACACGTTGCAAGCTGCATGTTTTTAGTAAATAAGATACGACGGATATACTGCGCAATTCATTATTATCATTAATATCAACAATATAATTGTATTTCATGATTACCATTTTCGTAGATGGGCATACCTGAGTAGCTACTCGTTTGAAGTATTGACAACGTTGAGTAAACTTTAAATTGTATGAAAACAAAAAAAAATCAACATTGAGTGATTTTACAATAATTATATATAAATTTCGTACATACACCATATGAACAAAAGACAAAATTACATTTTAATACATTTTATAATTTAATAAGATTAGGCCGAAACTCGTTTTGATAGTAACATTAAAAAAATACATTTTTGCGTAATCTATTTACATATTTATAAATTGATGAATTATTATGTGTTTGTTATTTTGTTTAAAATAGCCCGATAAAAATACACCTGAATCAGTTTCGATTAGATATCAATCTTGTGTGTGGCAATTGATAAGATACAATTTGATACACATTAATAAAATAATATTTGTTTTGATGAGGTCTTTGGTCATGGTAAAATTAATTGATTTAAAATAAAATGTGACAACCATAAATAATTTAGATTCAAAAGTACAGCTTCATTGGTAATCATTTGGTTGTATTTTCGGGTGCAACGATAAACAGGTGCGTTTCTTACAGGTGCTATGAGGTTATATACAGATAACATAATACCTTTATATAAACCTACCTACGAAGCACTCGTCTCGTTAACATTTTACAATAGCTGTGCGGACGTTGATAGGTAATTAAAATAGCTATAAAACCTAAACTACTTACTACAACTTAGTGACAGCAATCATTGCACTTGCAATAATGTATTATTTTACATACACGTTTACACCTACCGTCGTGTAATATAACAAATTGGACACGTGTAAGAGTTTAGGTAAACTGTAGAGGCACGAACTGACTTTGTTTTCAGTTTCATTAACCATACATAATTTTTGATGGTTGATTTAAAATGTTTACAGCTTTGTGATCGTTGTTGTTAATTAAACTTGAAAGCGTAGCTTTAAAATATAAAAAAAAAATAATACTTTAAAATCATACGGATAAATTGTTTTTATTGTGTCGTCATATAAAAAGTATTTTATTCAAACGCTGATTTTGAGGAAAACGTTTAGCTGTTATATCAAATACCAATGGAATCATATAGATAAAGTCAGCATTGTATTGGCAACATTGAGGCGCCTACCAAGGTTATCGACGCGAATGTCTTGAACACCGGCCTTGAGTCGGTCCTTTGACCCTACATAATATAGTTAGTAAGTATTCGTTCGTACTTTGTAAAACACCTGCCTGGGTGCCCCCGACGCGACGCGACGCACATGGCGTAAATTCAAATATCAATATAACGGTCGCTGTCGTAGTGCATCACCGGATGTTTACTACTTAACACTATAGTGAACTTTAAAGTAGAGCATAGAACCTGAATGTATTGTTCGAAAAGTTATTTAGATTTTGTATGAATAAAATTGTAATATAGGTAAAAAATATAGCAATATTAGAAAGAAATAAGACAGTATTTTAAATATACACTATATTTATTAGATTAAGTATAAAATACTCTTAAAAACCTATTAGGAGAACTTTGAAATCAATTGTTAAATTATTGTCAAATTCCACTTAAACTAAACACAATTATAATTAGTTTCATTTAAATGCTAATTGACTAAAGATAATTAAATTACTGTTTTATACATATGTATCGCTCCCGTGAAACCTACCAGAGCACGTCGGTCATTGTCCTCGAGGTAGATGAAAAACTTAAAACAGCGCCACATAAATAAGGTGCCACAAAAAGTGTACTTCTTTGCACACATATAAATGTATTTTGTTTATACGACCGATCTGATATTGTGTTACACAATATACAACGAAAACTGGTAACCCACTTATGATTTGTCACAGTAAAATAATTCTTTATAATTCACACAACCCTGAAAGGTAAATATTTCATCTCCTGTTATGTTCGCTTATATTCTTATATTTTTGAGTATTTTAAAAACATGTGATATGTACAAATAGGTTTATATATAAATAAAAACACGATAGACTGAATGAATAATCTACGCCTAGCTCAAACCGCCGAAAGTTAAGGAGTGAAAAATTTCAATGTTTATATGGAAAAAACATACTTGGCGCGAGCTAAACTACGGGCCAAAGTTACTTCCGAAAAAAAAATTAAATCGTCCGAATGATTGGTATCCTCAATAAAAGCATACGGTATACGGTATATGATATCTTTTAAGTATCAAATATACGACATCAACACTTAAATAGTAAAAGGGATTAGCTACTATTCAATAATTAATAACATAATGTATGTAACGTAATTAAAACTTCCTTTAACTTAAAAGGCTTCCTTCCGCTTTATATCGATATTGTTATACTGATGTTATATGGTATATGTTTTTGTCAACTCTAGAACATTAGTATATATACCAGTGAACACTTTTAGAATTTTAATTTTTAAGTAGCGATTTCGATGTTATGGTTTTTTTTAAGAACTTTTGTGATTATTAAATAAAATTTTACAATAATTTTAACAGTAAGGCTACGGTATTGAAGAATATAACATAATAAATCAAATTTTCTGCATATTGTAATGAGTGAATAATTTGATGTTTTTTTTTCAAATTCTGTGTAAAAATATAAGTATTTTTTTGTGATTAGAAATAATAGATTGCATGTATATCCGTATCTGATGCGTCCGCCTTAAATTGTTTGTCATGTCGCAAAGTGTGCATGATTATGTCGTAAACGGAGATATGTACATAGGATATAGCTCACTATAATATAAATATTACACTTGTCGCGACGGGACTGTCTGAAGCTAGATTTCTATTCTAATATTTACTCATGTGGCAATACTACGTAATAACACAGTGGATAAAAAAGGACATTGACATATTCTAAGCAGGTCATCAATTTTTACTGATTTTATATTCTAGAATATTATACCATAGAATATGACTATGATATATTATTCTAGAATTATTATGTTAAAAAAAAAGAAAAACAAAGAAACACGTTATTCATAAACACTTTAAATTAAACACAAAGAAAACAAACAATAAATTCCACCTAACATGCGGACACAGTCGTAAATCTTCCATTCAAAACAGACTATTGTAGCTTAAGAAAAAGTACGTTATATTTAGATATGTAAATATTCTATATTAACATAAAACTATTATGGGCATCGTGGTTATAAATACGAGGTGGGATTTAAAAGAGAGCAGCCGTTGGTGACGACGAGCTTATAGACGCCGTACGCACAATATGCCTGGTATTCCAGCGAGTGGAATGCCTTCTACTTACATACTTTTATTCACTTCCCGCGCGTCTAGACATCGGCATCTAAGACACTTTTCTAAAACGACTCTTAGTTCACTCACATAAGATTCCAATTACAATCTGAACCAAAAGCTTTAACCCGTATAAAAACAGCCTGCTGTCCTCGGAAAGTGCATTGATCTCATGGAGCGTCCTTCTATGGTACAAAAATCGCTGCACGTGATATGCGCATCCCTTTCTTATGGCAGGGCATTATACGTGTGCGAGAAGGATATGAAAACGTAGTAAGCAGGATGCGCGTAGCGAACTGCGGGCAATACACCCAGGCGGGCGCAATGAACGGCGGCCATTAACGTGGAAGTACCATACCACGTTTTGGCGCCAACCGAATAGGGAATAGGGAACAGTTCCGTTAGTGCGCGGCCCACACATTAAGATTATAGAAATCTTAATTAAAATAGAAGGATTTCAAAGAAGTTTTTATAAAGGCGGGAAACTATCTAATAGTGAGAGCAACGAAATTGTTATGCACACTAGTATTACGTTACATAAAAAGAAACTCAAATTTTGAATACAGTTTTCTCCTAACAAAATTTCAACCTTTATCGTCATCAATTTGTTCTATTGTGCAACATGATTATGTTCTTCGAAAATACTTAGTAATTGTCATTGATCCTTAATTTAACGCTTTATATAAAGTGAAAATACAAAATAATAATAGTTGTAAGGAAGCTGCAGTCAACTAATACATATTTATCTCGTATAAATATAGAAAATAATAAATATAATTAAATAAACATGATATACGTAGACCTAATGCATTATTAAGTATTTAACTTATTTACATTAAAAATGAAAACGTTCATTATAACTGGTACAAGTTGTACAGACTATTGTAAACTTGGCGCTAAAATCTGTGAAACATCAAAATGGCGGCTACCACGTGCTTCTCACGGTTTTACAGTTTCATTATCTTCATTTTTTGTTTTTATCAAATGGGTGATTTCTCATAATGATGATTTCTAATATTTTACGCTTAGAGATATTTTAGTTATAAAAGTGTCTAATTTTTATTTAATAATGATAATTATTATAAAATAACACTAAGTATGTACAGTAAAAATATTAAACATAATATCTAATAAAAGAACTCGAAGTCCATTATTATTATTATATATTTTTTTAATTTTGATCATTATAATGGCAATGTTCTTTAGAAACAAGAATAGCCGAATAAAATATATAAAAACTTGAAAGGCACAGTCGGCAGAACTTCAAATGTTCGCTTTGATGTGTGAGTGCAAATTCCCCGAAGGACGAGATCCCTTCGCCAATACATTCAACTCTGTTCGATGAGATCGTCCGCGACGCCATTGACCGATTCATATTTTAAAATAACGTCTTTTTCCGTTTACAAAGACCAAAATTTTATAATAAATACTTTAATTATAAGTGTTAATATTTTAATATACTAACGTAGTGCACGGTAACTACATACTCGTATGTGTAACAAATAATTATTATTCAGATCTACTTCGACAGTAAGTGCAAATGAAAATTAAAAATAATTTAAACCGATATCTCATTTGAATTATTATGATTTGAGAAAGAAGTACCTAACTGAAATGTGTCAATTTCTTTGAATTTTCGCGTTATCTTAAAACTGTTTTAAATAATCTTTTGAATATTCATTTTATTACTAAAAAGAACAACAAAAATGATGTAAGAAGAAAACATTAAAGCTAAAGTAATATGGCGTGAATCAAGCGAAGGGAATGCGCGCTTGGCGGCGCGCGCCGACGCGGTCGTTCGCCGTTGCACGCTTGCATCCTCCGTGAGGCTACATTCCACACATTCATAGTCTGCGAAATATTCTTTCTTGAAAAAACAGTTCTCCGTTAGTTCACCATATTATTACCTATTACAAATGGAAAACATAAATAGAAGAGTAACTTGTTTCGTTAAACAGTAAATTAAAATGATATAAATAAATTAATTAACAAATAAACGATCATTCAAAACCTTAATTTTTAAATTATTTATCGTTATAAAAAACATTAAATAAGTATTATGATTCTTAATCATTTATTAGTAATTACCGATCAGCAAATCCTCACATTGCTTAAATTATTATCTGTCATTTGGTATACTAGATGACTCGGGCAACTTCGTACCGCCTTAGAATCAATAAATGTTATGTTAACTTATTAACCGTTCCATACAAAATATTTTTGGTATTTTTTCCAATATTTTGATATTTACTCAGCTAATCGGGGTAAAGATAAATCGAAGGTTATAAAAATTGTTCCAGCTATTTTTTGATTATAAATATTGCAACTAACCCGACTGTTTATATACATAATTGATTTAGTTTGTCCGAGGGAGGTGCTACAGGTAACCGGTATCATTTAAATATGTCATACGGCCTTTGTCCTGTAGAACCGATCAGAACGTGTAATTAACATGTCAATCGAATTAATACATAGTTACAAAAACATACAAATCTTTCCTCTTATTGTCAATAAGTAATATTAGCGTGTTTAAACCACTGATTCAAGTACCATCAACACAATCATAGTTCAGATAAAATTCCCTGAAACTAAAAGAAAACCTTTTTGTAATACCCAATGCATTAAGCTGCAGGATTAAAAACATGTGGTTATCTACAATTTTACTAACTTAATTACTTTTATTGACTTCACAACCAATGTATAAAAACAACTATTTAATACGTTTCCTTTAAGTTATTCTTAAAAGGTAAAACTCAACATGTTTTGACTGTAGTTAATAAACAAAAGGGTTCTCCTTTTTTGTTTGAAAAACATTTTATCTATTAGTGAATGATAATCCATACGTAAACAATGCAACAACAATGGAATGTCGATGTTTTTGAATTCTTAGTAAATGTTCGTTAAGTCTTACTTTTACATTATCTTAAGTATCTGATAGTAATTTTACTATTTTATTGTTTACGTACTTTCTATTTACATTCATTGTTTTTCGAAAAATAGTTATTGAAATTAAAGCTATATTGAAAGCATAAAGAAACAAACGCGATACAGCACAATGGATTTTTTTCGTTGTTTTCTTCGGCAATATAAAATTATAAATAATCATAGCTGGTATGTTTTCCTTAACTTTGTTTTTGTAGGTTTTTAACAATTACTGAAGATATAAAATAACCTATTGCTCCTTGCTTTATTTATGTGAAGAATAATATTATTATAAGAAAAAACATTATCAATATACTACAAATAAATATAATAATTATACATTATTTTAAGCGCTTACTAATTAAAGTAACATAGATTTAGAATTTAAAAACGGGTAACGTATTCTTCATAAGTGTATTACGGTCAAACCTCCTTTACTAAATGGTAAAAGAATCCTTATAATGAAACAATATAATCGGTCTATGTACCAAACATATTTCTTGTTTAAAACAAGACGTGTGACGAAAATTGTTCAACAGAAGTCAGGTTTTAGATTAAGTTAGATTTTCGGTCCCTTACTGAAATTATATAGATTAGATAGATTATTATAATATTACATTTATAAGAAGTTTTTTTGTCAAAACAATTTGTGTCAACAGTTTGACATAAGAATTTATATATGTCACGGTTAAAACTCTTAACAGGCTTTGGACAAAAGTTCGTTTAATATAAATAACGAATATAAAAGGTAAAAAACCTGTAAATAACCTACAGGTAAGTGTTATTTTGTTTATATAAATAGCTAATTTCATATGCAAAACACCTACAAAATTTAAGTAAGGTTAAGTGTTTTGCAACTGTATTTTTGACTATTATTTTAGTTATTTAAGTCAAAACTATTAATATCGAAAGCCTGCGGTCCTAAGTATTTTTTACTGATTTTGCCAGTTAAAAGTATTTCATTAAAATTTAAAATTTTAAAGTTATGTCTGTAACATATGGACGCTGATAAGCAATACTGTGTCAAGCCACACGGATTTCATTTTGAGAAAATGGCCTCTAATGATGTCAAACCTATTCTTAACAATCTTGTTTGAAGACGTATATATCCATCTTCTCTTTTCTATTTTGATAGAATATAAAATGAATTAAAAGCAAATTGGAAAAGCTTTATCTAATACTAAGTTTTATGTTATATTATTTCAAATTGCAAAATATTGAGCTCACTTCAATATTCGAAACATTTAATTAAGAAACTTTTTTTCTTACTTATCTAGTGTAAAGACTTGTAAAATATTTTAATAATGTTAAATACAATTCGCATTAACAGAATACATCGATATCTCCGAATTTGACTTTTTGTGGGTTGACACATTATTGCTCATCGGCATCCGTATATTATGTTTTATATTTCGCACTTGACCGGTTTTATTTCTATTCTATAAACGACGACTGCCAAGGACACAGGACGCTGAGCAAGCTGCGTCATTGCGCTCAGGTTGTAGACCCAGTCATTCACACGATTTTAGCTCGCTCAACCTACCTCTGTCGTGTCCAAATTTTATTCACGATAATAATATTTATGTTGATATGAATAAAGCTAATTAACAATACTTAAAAAGAGGTAAGAGACTTGAGACTGAGAGACTTGAGAGGATAAAACGTATATTTAATGTGCTTTATTATATGTATTTAAGTAGGTAGGTAAATCTTTCAATTGTATGTTTTTTGCAATCATTTATTGTTATTGTTAAAAATGATCGCGACGACGAATTATTTACATTACGATAAAATTGTTTTTGTTATTTTATGTATCTTTTGTTTTATGCAGCTGTTTAAGCGAATTTAAAAACAGAAACATAATAAATCAATGATGCAGTTAACCTTTTACTATGGACGTGGTCTTACAGACCGCTTATAGTTTAGAATTTGTGTTTTTACCTTTCCTCTGCTTAATTGTGTCTAAGGCTCTCAGTAGCTTCAGTTTTTATATCAAACCGAATCAAGACTTACGAAGAGAAGTCACGGCATGAAATTCGACGAATAATTTAACTTTAGCTTTTACTACGGTCTGTGAGACCGCACATACATCCATGTTTAGTTTATTATAGTTCAAAACATATAATTATCAAAATTACATCAAAATTAATGTCAAAGTCACCGTTACATCGTTACGCTCATATGTATATCGTGCAATTTTTTTATTAAAAAATCACCCTTTCTCTTTGTTTGGTTTGGTGCTGATTTTATAAAATATAAGTATTGTGATTACATAAATCGTGTATTCGCTTTAAAACAACTATAGTCTTATCTCCTTTTATAAATAAAACACTTCTCGTATATTTGTCTACTCCTTTGGTAAAATGGTATAATCTTAAGTTTATTTTTAAAATATGTAGAAATGTTCTATTTACGCAAGTAGTCCACAACCAAGAAGATACCTTATACTAAGTTTGTTTTGACTTATGTTGTATGAGAATTGGCCCAGGTTCTTTGCAATCAGCGCTAGGCCAGTGAAATAGAAAAAGGTGATTTTTTTAAAAGAAGTAGCACGACTTCTAGTCGTACCAAATACGCAAAGACGTAATCAATTAAAGTGGTAATCATTATTTACTAAAGCTGATACTGAAGCAAGACTTAGGAGCAAATATGCCTCCACAAGAACCTCCTATTAAGGAGGAGGTAATATAACAGTTGTCCCTCAAAACTAAAGAGGAAGTTAAACCATAGTTGAGTAAATTGTAAACATATAATATCCTCCCTATATTAAAAACTCCTGTGCTGTATGAATAAAACTTACATAGTATTTAATCAAATAAACCAAACAACAATAAAAATATTAATTATGATAACATGCGAATAAAATAAACATTTCACGTAAACGAAACGTAGCGGTCTGAGAGACCGCACGTCGATGATAGCGTGACAAAAAAAATTACGTCCATAGTTAAAGGTTAATGAATGCGCAATAAATTATGTATGCTTACACGAAAAACTGACAAAACGCTATTACGCATGTAATATGAATGAATATAAACAAAGCTTCCAATGGTATTAAAGGAGGAAGACGATTCTATGTTTAACAATTTTGTTTATACAACAAAAAAACTCTTGCTTGTTGGTTAATTTTTTAATATAATTTAATTTTTTACACTTTTTTTATTTTACAAGAACCGAAGTCCATACTAGCTTATAAAAACCTGAAGGGCACGAATTAATATTTATATACATACTATACTTTTATGTAATTATATTTGAATTGGGTATTTTAAGACATTTCAACCAGAATATAAATCTTTTCTTTTTTTCCAGCTAGAAAAAGACCGATTCTAGCATTTTTTTAAATACCACAAGCCACGATTCGTGGAAGCAATTAAGGCTAAAGTATCAGAAATCACGACAAAAACTTTGTCATATATTACAGATAAAAATTAATCGGTCATTTTCATTAAAACATTTCATTGTACCTATACAGCATACAGGTTGAAACTTTTCAAGTTTTTAGGAATATATATGAGCATCAACGATTGAATTCGATTTGATTAGACACTTTGTTTGTAGCGTACAAAGTACATAATTACTGACCATATGAAATACCAGTGCACGGGTGGTCTGTCCGTATAGTTACTAGCGTATTGCTTCCGAATCGTCGCATTATCCTCTCAGTACACGACGGACGGTGTAGCGAAAGCTTGCCACGTAAAGTTCTATTCGTAATTATTATAAACAGTATTTCAAAGTAAATACCCTGCAATATTGTAATATTATCAATATTGGTTGATAAATAACAACGCATGTGTAAACCGGTGCATCACCTCAATCATCAATGGAATTAGATTCAATTGGCACTTTGTAGTGCAATTTTCCTGCTTGTGGATAGGCACTAGATGTACGTAACAAGAATAATGCGTCTTGTGAAATTTAAGTTAAATTCTTTCGTATTCTCATAAATTATTCTTCGGTTTTATAAAAGAAAATTCTACTTCAACTATTTTTTTTTTCATCAATTACAATACCTAATAGCACTTCACGTTTCACCATTTAGGATTGCCTGAAGTATTAAATTGGCGTCAAATGCGTTCAGTATAGATAAATAATGATGTGTATTCAGAATAAAATGTTTTTTAACGTCTATTTTGTAAAAACAATCTGGACACGATACGAATAACTTTGTACATAAGTTAGTATATTGTTTGTCGTTTGTATATTAAATATTTTAGACATAGCATACAAAATCCAGCTATACATTTAGAAATTAAATATATTTCTTATGGTAAGCATTTAATTTAAGAAATCGATGAACTTTGAAATTGTATCTAAAAGTGAAATATCAATTCGAAAGTTAAATCGTCATATGTATTATATTATTATCATATTCTTAATAATTTCTATCTAGTTGTTTATAATTTATTTTTTAGAAAAAAACTTCTGTTCAATAGAATTTGTTTTATTGAACAGAAAATTTATATACAGACAAATATGTTAAACGATGATGAAGCAAGCCAAATACAACCATATGTTTCCGATAGCTACCAGTAACCACGTTTTAAAAACATGAATAACTAAATAAGCACATGATGACAATAGCGATATTAATGTTTGTTCAAATTATGTTACGAAGGTACAAAGCGAGCACGTTGCGCAAACATTTCCGTGTTTTCACTTAGTCACGGATCGAACGCTCCTCGTGCCACGAGTAGCCTAGAGCACATCTTTGTAGGGAAGTTAGTGACTAACATCTATAATATCAAGATTCTATAACATGATTTTAAACAGGTCTATATTAAATATATAATCTATATTGAATACTGCGAAAGCGAAGCAGAATGATACTCCATTATCATCGTAAAAGAAGCTTACAAACGAGGCAGGACACCCGATGTGATCACCGCCGCCTATGGACCTTTGCTGCACCAGAGGAGCCACAAATGCGTTGAGCCAGCTTAAAAAGGAATATAGGATTAAAAGGAATAGTAAGTGACGAAAGGAATTAGAGACGGGGTTAGGTTTCCGGCGCACGCACTCACCGTACGAAACGCTGCTACATTAGCTACTTTTCGCCGTTCTTCTTAGAGAGGCAGGTTCTGTCCCGGTCAAGCCAACCCCTATAAGAAGCTGTAGTCATTGTGCAACAACTTACTTAAATAATAAACACTGTGACTTTGTTTGATTTTAAATGAAAAATCATGTCGTCGTAGCACGACATCTCGTCGTGATTTTTTACTTTTTTCTTTTCTTTTTCTTGTTTGCCCATGCGCATCCCCTGCCCTCCCATTTACGATGTACTGAGTAAATTTTTAAGATGCGACAACGTAAAGTTTTCAGATGTCAGAACGAGCTACAGCGCGACATCGGAACGAGTTTTTGGCACTTAAATTTTCATTTATCATTAACATATCATTTAATAAAATTGAATTTAACTAAATTAGTACAAATATTGTATTTCATTAAATTATAGGTATAAGATAGATTAACAATATTAACAATATGATATAGGTAACTACTATTTAAATAGATATCTTTTAAATAATAATAAGAGTTTTTATTTTTCAACTAACATTCATATCTGAACATTTCGTTCAGTAGTTTTTCCATAATCATCTTCCACATAGAAGAATTTAAAATATTATTTCTTAAACTGACGTTATTCACTAATTCAAATGAACGTTTCTCAGAATACGGTCACGAATGGCAATAACACAGGGCCCCGCCTAAATCGCGTCTGCGTCTGGCCTCTTATATTTAAATTTGCCCTTGTCTGCGTGCGCCAGGCTGACACAAAGCCAGCAGACCACGTGAGGCGGCTCACCTGCCCCTACTCCTCGTACGTATCGTTTTAAGAATATTGATCAATGTCAAACAAGGATATCTCTAATGTTAATGCTGTTTTTCCTAAGACTTATTCATCTCAATGACTGAAACGACACATTTATAACTATGGCAGAATCTATGAAATCTTATATAAGTATACAAACAATTATTTTCAAAGTGTTTATTAAAGATAATTTTAAATAAACAATCACTTGCCTATTCTTATTTCTTAGTAATGTCTAGATTATTTATATCTAGACCGAACGGAATGAGAACAGGACTTTAACCAAGTTCCGGGTCATGAAAGAACAAGAATGTCGATTATTTGAAAACTGTTGCTAGTTCAGTAAGCGTTAATAAAGGAAATAATATAAAATTAAATTTATTTCGATAAACATTTATTATTTTATCTGTGTAATGGTTAATAATATAAAATATATATTACATTATGAATAAGTTTCAAAAAGAGATATAATTTCGCACATTCTGCCGGAACCGGGCAGACGGTATTGAATTTCTAAAGCGACTATAAAACCAGTGATTTATTAAAAAAAACCTGTATGTCGAGCAAAGAGGTCGCCGTGCACCTCGTCGCCTCGCCGTCTGCTCACCTTGGATCACCACTAGAGAGAACATCCGGCCGGTGTCTTTATTTATTAAAATATACTATGCATTTGTTTATCAATACAAGTATCGAATGAAGTGGGCCAACGTAGACGCCGTTCGTACTTTGTTACTTTCACTCGGTATTCACATAAACATACCGTGGAAACGGGTTTCTACTCGCCAGCGTGAGAATATAAATACCTACATTCTAAGACAGCAACATTCAATCATTTTAATCTCTATTGCGTACTTCTCATCGTTACAGTATAGGGGTATAGGGGTCAACGTCAGGGGTACCTAATACTGGCAATTTAACGCCCAATAATCCGCCCACATGCGTAAATTCATCCGGTATAACGCAATCAAAATCGATTATGCTCATGAAGGCGTTCTAAATTGAATATAATGTAAAGATTTACGAGGAAAATAATTATTTCGATCTTTTTACAATAAAGTGTGTACAATTGTAACATAGTAAACCAGCACGTGTAAAGCGATAAGAGTAAAAGGCAAAGCACCCACTAGTAGGTATACCGACGCATGTTGATTATGCACAGTTTCTAAAAGCTACGGTACAAATCTATAACTGTTGCATAACAGCGCATAGTGTAGTTTAGTTTCTTATAGGAAACGTAGGTATTTCGTTCTATTAAAGTGAGCTCGTGCAACGCTCTTACACGTGGTGTACGCTACATTGCACTCGGCGACATTAACTTCTTATCGCCGACAAGGAACAATATTGGAGAGCACGAAAAACCAATAAAATTTTCTATTATCGCAATGAACTCGAATGAAAACAAACACGAGGTATAGTTTTAGCGACACGTGGAAATTATGTAGGGTAATTTTATTAACACTAAATGCATTTCTGTTACACGTTCCTGGAACGTAAAGCAGTCATAATTTAAATATAACTAACGAGCTGTGTGGTTGCTACTTCAATCGCTTCTTCAAATATATACAGTTATTTCGCTTTCCTCTATTAAATGACAAACTTCCCCACTTCTCAGAATAAAAAACTATAATATATAGGTACTAATAAGTTTTAAGCCGGATTACACGTATAAGTTTTGCTGTCAGGTTTTCATAAAGATTAACATAATTTGTTTGTCATGAAAGAATTTACTGTTAGTCTCTTATTTTTAATATTCACAGCTTTTATAATTAATTACAGTCTTACTTACGTATCTGTTACTCGGAACAATTTTTTTTTTATATCAATAACGAAAGAAAAACTTAAAAACAAACTTAAACGAACGACAAGTTTCAGTTTTTTTATACATTTTTATTAAGCATATTTTAATATTCCTCTAACTACCGCATCAAACTCCAAATTTAACGGTAGTTAATATTTACGGAAAATGTTGGAAATTATTATGTCATTTTGATAACAATCCTACAATGCTTACGTTATCATAATTAGTAATTGTGCGTGAATTCAATAAAATTACAAAATAAAGACGTCTTAACATAAAACCAGGTTTTGCCCACAACGTTAATAAAGATTTTGTTATTCCAAACACTTTCTAAAATTTATTTTTCTATCCCAGGTAACAGTAATTTTTCTTTTGACCTTTTCTGTACCCTTGATTAAGTAGTCGATACGTGATAGGATAACAAACAAACTCACATTCGCAATTTCAATATTAGTCACCAGTAAAGATTAGATAAATGTGTACATTTGTCATATTCAAAACAATTTAGCCAATTTTTATACAGCCAATACTTAGAAGTTCGCGTTCGAGTTTTGTAGTCGATAGGGAACTAGTAGAGCTCCTATAAACTTTCGACGTCACAGATGTTACATGACGGACGATAGGCGTACAAAATGTGTTATATAAAATATTCTATTCGCACGTTAGATATAAATTTACCATATTACGCTTTTGTAGACAAGAATCCAAACTCGATACTAAGCTATGTCGATGCATTCTTCACGACATCCGGACACAGGAAGTGTGTCGATGATCTTCCCAGAAACAATCGATCCCATTGTCGCGACAAAACGACACTCGTATATAAACGTAGACCGACATCGGACTTCGACCCCTCGATTGCGGCGCAGTAACCAAACTGAGCGTACACAAATATGTACAATATATACGAACGCTGTATCAAAACAGTGAAGTGATGATCTAACTAAATTCTGTATCTTAGTATGTTATTCATAGTTAATAAATTACTGGTAAATAGAATAAAAATAAATCATTATTAAAAATTATTTTACAGTAAAAGTTTTAAATCGGTAAAGATAATGTAAGACCAAGAATTAAATTTTCCTTAAAGTTTTATGATACAATAATATGCGAAGTCTGATCATCTTATATTTTAATACCTTCTCAGTATCGAGTATTGAATAAGTAGTATATCATTCTCGGATGCAAGTTCTACTAATGAGTTATTTTCTAGCGTATTTACAGACGGTCGGTGGTGACACCGGTCGCGGTTCGTGGAAGGGAAAACGGATCAGGAGGGCGCGGCGTCTGCAAACTTTATTTATATTTTCATTGAGTCGCCTTAGCCCCCGTCTGCCGCACCTCTGCCATTCGACACGCCTTTTAAAATTACTTCGTTTCATATTATTATAATATTTCATATTTCTTTAGTACTTGTACATTTAAATACAATACACATAGTAGCAAATGTTAGAGTATTGTAATACATTTATTTAAACAAATGTGTAACAAAGAGGCTATATAAAATAAACATGCTAAATTATTCATTAATAAAACGTGTATTGGTATCAGTTAAAACGTCACAGCAAAAGGAGTGATAATATATTATTCGGTGATAAAATAATGTAATATAACATTTCTAAAAATATTTCAAGATAGAGAAATTATGCAAATGTAGTCGCGAAGGAATAAAAACGTTTTAAGTTTTATAGAAGAAAATAGAACAATCAACTTCGATAAATAAAACCTCTTTCATATAAACAAATTCAATCTCTCTCTTAAGCTTTGACGCAACACGACGGACGTAAACAAACTATTTAACTTTTCGGTGTCAAAAAACGTTTCAGAGCGAACTACATTATATTGTTTTCACACGTACGAGTGACGTCACTCGACGTTATAAAACTACCACCAAATGCTGGGTACCGCAAACCTAGGTGGATCAAATCTAAATATTACCAGTTAAATCTGGATAGTAAAGCAAAATAACAACGTTTCTTTCTATCTAGATAGGTACTTGTATTTTATCAAATACGTAGAAAAATTGCGACGGTCGATTAGATAAAATACCGCAAAATACGTACTCACTATTGTTTATATTCAGATAACTAAAATACGTTAAATCTTTTTAAGTTTTTATGTACGTTATAGTAGGACACATCATCGAGATGGTCGAACCTCATTGGATGTTAACATACACATACTAATATAGTTTATATATAATATGTTCGACGCCAAATTGGTGCAGTAGTCAAGACGTGGCCTACAAATGTTTAATTTTTAATTTTAAGCGTATGATAGAATCTTAACGGCAGCCGTTCAGTATAAAACATTTATTTGGTACTCCTAGCTTTTGCTTGCGTCTTCGTCCACGCTCATGTAGATATTGTTCTAAAATTATATGAAAATATACATAAATACAGTCTATGATCACCTAGAATACAATACCTTTCAAATGAAACTATAAATATTAAAATAGGTTCCGGATTTAGTTTGGTTCTGAATTTTACATTTATACAAAATTCGCTGTTTCTTTATTATATTACTATAGTATGGATTATTTATTATTAAAATTTAAACAAATGTTTTGAGGTAGATAAAGTTTAGTAAAGTTATGAGCTACATAACACGCTACAGGTCATAGGCACGTCAAATAATTTGGCAAACTATAGACAACTACGCCTGTTAAGAGTTACATCACGTTTTGACACTGCATAATCTTATCAAAATCACATGAGTCAATTGGCAAGTTCAAATTAAGAAGTATCGCTATTTATTATAATTTTAAAATCCGATATAGATTGATACAAATATAAGTAACAAGACTTTTTTTTTAATGAGAACGGACTTC
Organism: Hypolimnas misippus; assembly: GCA_037950945.1. Taxonomy (NCBI): domain Eukaryota; kingdom Metazoa; phylum Arthropoda; class Insecta; order Lepidoptera; family Nymphalidae; genus Hypolimnas; species Hypolimnas misippus. The sequence goes on along the minus strand of JBBEEQ010000025.1, from coordinate 7,009,049 downwards.
AAAAGCTAAATATGTAATTTCGTTTACTTGAATGACATACTTCAGTCAATTTGATTTTAAAACCAAACCACGGGACCGATTTTGATTAAAATTCTATAAGACTAATGGCGAAGTATATACATACACTATTAAACAAAAAAAGTATTAACCAAATCGATCAAGCTGTTTTCGAGTAATCGGTGAACATACACAAAACGAATTGAGAACCTACTCATTTTTAAAGTCGTTTAAATGAAAAAGAAATGAAATACAAAGAATATTCAATAGCATTAATATTATTTGACTTTATAAGTATACCTAATTACAGTAAGAAGCATCTGACAGTCCCAAGTGCAGCGGAATGTGAAACAAGAACATTAGCATGGCGTCCGGCGTCCTATTGTTGGCGCGATGCGCCTACGTGTGAATGTGGTACGTCGTCGCTGCAAGCACACTAGTATCATGTTGCGGCTAAATGCGGACTCGCCGGCGCAGCGCCCGCGGAAATAAACACAAACAACGCACGCACAAATAAATCTGTCTCGTAGTAAACCCACGGCCCGCCCGTTACTAGTTACTACACTTACATGCACAGACAGTACCTCGGTACTGTTTAGCTTCGAGCTTACGTTAAGATAACCAATATTACATAATATCTATTTCGTAAAGCCAAGGCGAGGCAGAAACAGCATAGAAAATTTAATTAAAACCTACTCTAATAGATAACAAAATATGATGTTGTAAAACAAAATATATTATAATTTAATCCCTAAGCTTTCAAACGATCAATTATACTACGTACATTTAATATTACAGATACATAAACGGCATATTATTTTCTTGTTAACGAAAACTGTTTTTACTAGTTAAAATTTTGAATCATATATTATAAAGCAAATAGACGGTGATTTAATTTATATTCCCGAAGAGATATTTCACAAAGAGCTTCGAGTAAAGTTTAATATGTGACTAACTGATGTTTCAGTGTGGAGGAACGCTACCGTCTAGACACCAAAATGTACTGCAAGAACCGTCTGTCTAGACATTTAAATATACCATATTTACACATCATTTGTCACGATCACCCCGTCTTATTCCTGTATTGTTTCTAAGAAACAGTATGGGGAATTGGGGAGCGAATTGCACAGACGTATATTACACATTACACTTTATTACTATTCAATAACCAACATTTTTTATTTACTTATGTTAAGGTTTGAATGATATAAAACTATAATTCTTTTATAAATAGTAAAAAAATTGTTGTTTATAAAACTTTTAGGTACAACTGTGTCATATCGATAATAAGTTCCCACATCCGATGACTAGTTAAAAAGTTTTTTTGTTATATTAATACATTTTGTTAGATTTTTAATATTATGTGTAAACAATTTAGTTTCTTTCTTACCTTTTGATAGTTATTTACGTGACATGTTAATTCAATGTAAAGCTAAATGAGTGGAACTTCTGCCAAGAAACTCAATAGTTACATTTTTATATTTATTTATTGTGTTAGATTTATATTTATATGAACCTTGTTTAGAATAGCATGCCTTGTAAATAGACAAGTATCATTTATTATTATTGATAGAAGCGCATATTGCGCAATTGAGTGAGAATAATATTTATAATAATTTTGACTAACATTATATAAAATAATTGATTTAAGGAATTTGTGAACTTTTATTTGGTAATAGTGGCAACATAAAGTTTTATTCATTCGTTTTTTTAGGTATTCGCACAGTCGGTATAGTAAGATTATCTCAACGAGCTTGGTTTTCACTTAGTTCGACTGCAGGCGTAGTGTAATTAGGGTAATGTTTACCGTTGCGCGGCCAAACGAGTGAATCACGTGCGACGTGGGTGCCGGCATCGGTGACCAAATCGGCCCCGTCCTGCCGTACTCACTCGCTCCCATTTCAACCATCCTATAAATATTATCATTGACATCAATGCCTCTGACGTCAAGTAACAAGAAAAATCGCGAAAACGAGTGACGTTTTCTAACTAATTATTCACTGTAAAAAAATTGGAGGTGATAAAATTACACCCACAATTATTATTCTAACTAACGTTACGAAACACGCAGTATCGACCCACACCGCGGCATTAAGATCTGTATTACTGATATTTCAAAATATAGCCTTTCCATCGAAGAACATACATATGACAATAACGTAATGTTAGTCGTTTAAACGATGATGAACTCAGTCGCTTGAGTATTATGTCCATTGAGTACAAAACTATAAACATAAAATTACATCATCTGTGAGCGACGATCCGAAGTCGCGTCATCATATGAGGTAGTCGGTTCTGGTATGCAGCATTATAATGGAGTCGAGTTAAATATAGACTGCATGTATAGGTGTATAGCAAGTTTACCCTCGTGATCTGCGGCGCTCGCCGGCGCCGAGCCAAACCGGAGCGTTGCAGCGACGGCGTCGGCGAGGCCGCGTCATCCATCCATCACATCGCTCATCATCTGCTATGAATAGAACACAAGCCTAGTGTTTCATTCCTCGAATTCCGCTTTCCGTAAACAATTCTGTCATACGAAGCGAATAAGAAACTGAGTGATCATTATTGTAGATATTTCTACGATTACAACACAGTTGCAATATAAGTATCACTCGATAACCTTTTATCGCAAGGTCATGTTTGTAAACATAGAGCGTTGAATTTATTTATATTCAAATGATTTATATGTAAAGGTTACTCGTAATAAAATATTCACAGTGATTAAAATTACATAATATCAAAGACATCGATAAAATTTCTATCTCTATTGCCAAGAAACTAGCCAAGGAATTAAGTTACCTAATATGATTTTATTGAAATATATAAATTGATTTATGAAATCGTTAGCTAAATTCAAGATCGAAATAGGAAATTGACACATTAATCTATAACAATAACACATTACATATCCTCTGACATTTTTTCATATATCCAGGACATTTTAATAATTATTATATATTTAGATTAATTATAAATTATTGTAATGTAGATTGCCAATTAAGAATTAAGATATATCTTATATCATAGTGCGTCATAAGGCATTAAACAAGGGATGTAGTGAGCGAGTGTTGTTTGTGAAGCATGCGCATGAGTCGAAGTTGTAAACAAGGGGCATCGCACGAACCCGAGAATATTCCGCTGGACTCTACCGCTTTGTGCCGTATCTATGTATTACACATGCTGCACCGGAAATAACTCGATGCATACGTGTATCTTCCACGAAAACATATTTACGGAAATAAAAACACAAGAAAACACAAGATCACAATATGAAGTATTTTATTTATATTAATTAATATCACATTACTGTTAGAATAAAAAGAAACAATATTTTTTATTCAAGTATAATTGGAAAAAATTAATTTCTATAATTTATACCAATTCCTACTTAAATAGCATAATTACACCCAATGAATAACTACATTCTGATGTTACAGTATCCTTTCCTTTTATTTAAGTTATTTTATTTTTGTATGGAATGTAACCGTATATTTAATTTGTTTAATTACTGAGTTAAATTGTTTTTTCTTGCGTTAGTTACTAATTGTGGATTATCACAATTAGAAAAATAATAAAAAATACAATTCGAATTCTTTAATAAGAGACAGCACTTCTCGTAAAAGTTGTATATATACGAGAATGAATCGAAAAATAATCCGCCTCATTTACCGGATTTGTCAATTTCTTTCTGTACCCTAACCTAAAATTTACTTTCGACAAGCGATGATATCAAAACGTTGCGTATTTTCACTCTCAGTACGATATTTTTTCCAAAAGTATAAACGCTTCGAAGGAGAGGTCGCAGAAGTGCATTCAACTTGATTTACTTGGTTTATTTTCTTAGTTAAGCCGACTTTTCAACCCAGGGAGGGTACATAACATGAATCTTTGAATAGTCAGAAACTATAAAAATATTCCACTATAGACAACACCGCTGTTACTTGAGGGGGAGGGAAAAAATCATCATATCAAAGTTTTCGACACTACGAGTGTGCGACCCTTAGCTCAATTGACAGAAGAGGTGTTTATGCAGGATCAGGAAGATTAAGACGACACGGGTTTTTGATTTTTAAAGTTTAGTAAGTTTGAATTTATACTCACATGTAGGTACATTTTGTAAAATGAATAATATGTTCAAATATAATAAAGAGAGCCAATTTTTTATATGCACAGTTAGGTTCCGGAAAAAATTTAATTCAAATTTTTTGTTTTTGATTTAAATTCAAAATTGCAATGACAGCTCTGGTTTATCTCTCCTTTTTTACCTATTACCCCTATTAAAAATAATCTTTAACTACTTTGCATTGATGTCCTTTTGTCTTTGATCCAGATTTAATTTCTTAATAATAGCATTTCTTAGAATTTCCTACCTGGTGTCTTTGTTATCTAATTTTCTCCTGAGTTTATGATTGTTACTGTACTTTTTATGTACCGATGGATAGCTAAGGAAACGCAGATGTTTTTTAAAATGATCCGCACGATAAGAGCCATAGTGATTTTTACAAAAAAATTGCGAGTAACTTAAAGAATTAAAATTAAAAATCGAAAAGTTGTACAGTTTTGGATCTGTAATTTAAAAATACTTGAAGATTGTTTTTGTTTTATAACTGGTTATTATTAACCAGGACTGGTTATTATTAAGGATGTACCCTAGCAAGAAATACAAAAAAAAAATAGGGAAAATACGTTGATTTTTTTTATTGAATTTTAGAATCTTAAACATCCTTTTAATAAAAAAAAATATTAAAAAATTAATAACTCGAAAACGATACACTTTTGCATAAGCATTTTGGGGGTCATTTGATAGCTATTGTCCTGAACTATAACCCTTTAAAAGGATCGTGACATATTACCCTGTAACCCTGTATATCCTGTCTTATTTAGTTGATGGACTTCCAAATTATGGCTCAACAACAAAATATAAGTGTTCCTAACGGCGATATATAGTTATAATATTCAAAATAGGTATTAATCAATGTTAGTGACTTTTTTGTTTTGAAGTCAGCAACCCAAGGCGGGTCACTCACCTGCATGCTTAAATGTTGTCTCAAGGCCGTTGCAAATGTTTATTAGAATCTAAGTACCTACGATAATTTTAATTTCTTCCTCAATTCTAATGTGTTTTGGGTTTTAGTTTTAGACATGAGTCAGTGAACTTACTCAATATTCTAATCGATTGCCATGTATACAGTTTCGTCAATGACAAATTCAAAAACGAAAAATTATTTTTATGTAGAATTTTATTTAAGATTAACGAGTGTCTGATTGAATTTCATCGGCAATTCATTAGTTACCTAAATTCGAACGTAATTAACGTTCTAAAATTTAAAATGACAGACACACCGTGAATTGATTGTGTCTGTCCTTTTAAATTCAATGACAGATACACCCACCGTGCAACACTTGTCACGTAAAACTTTCGTACCGTATACCTCTTTAAACGGATAAATTTTTAAAAACTTTTTCAACGTATCTACAATATTTATTTTACATTTTAGGAAGTCTTGTTTATTTGTTGTATGTTGTCTGTAAGCAAGCGGACAGAGTTTAATTTATTCGGAAAAAAATACCTAAAATGCTGTATCTCACCGCATTTCAATTTTCAACGCGTTTATTTATAACGTTTGTTTTTTAAAGAAACATCTATATTTATTCATAGTTAGGTAGACACAGTAATTTCGGAAAGATTTATCTATAGATAAATTTATTATGTATAGGTACACCTTATACAAAATTATACTGTGTATTAATTATGTAGTCGAAACATTATATACATACTACAAGGTATTTTGGGTTAGGTTGACAGATACTTTTCAAAATTAGACAACTAATGTCCGAGTATAATTATTTATAAATCTCTAAATCAATAAAACCTTTGCTATTAAACAATAAAATCATTAAACCTAAGAATTAAATTAAAAACCTTTTTCTTTGCAAAATATATGTATATGAACGAACAAGCAAGACACAAACAATTTAATCGCAGAAATGTTTGCGAAGTAAAAATTGAACTTATCACTATAGTTTGTAAATAAACACACATTGTCAAGTGACATGCTTTTATTGCATGATCATGATTGGGTAAACATGATGTGATTATGTGTCACACATGAAATCCTTCATATCTAAAGTCACATTTAGACACACGCCGAATATCGACGAATGAACACAAGTAAGAGCTCTTAAACAACTTTTTTGTCGTCGCTGGACGTCGGCTCTCCAGACGACGTTGGTTTTTTTAACGTGAATTAAGCATTATTTATTTGTAGTCTTCGTGCTCCAACAATTAGGCGATTTTTAAGCAATTTATTCTTCCGAATATAATCGAATAATAATCGTAATAATATTTTTAACAAAATAATTAAACAATATATAAAAATAATTTTAAGTATTTCGTGGGGAAAACAACTAAATCATCTTACTGTTTACAACATCTTTTTATTGTTTGTCATTGTAACGTATCATATAACTATAGATAAATCGTTATCAAGTAATACGATAATACGATATTATTCTCGTACACGGCACTAGTACGTACGACCAAGACGTCATCACATCAAATATTAACGACATAATAGTAGTTGCTATTATTTTTTGCATTTTATGTTAATATGCTAGAATATATATTTTGTATATTTTATACTCGAGGGCCTTTAAAAATACTGCTTATATAAATATATCATAAGGGATTGCAAATATATGTAATAAGTCGATTAATACCAAGTGTTATTATTTAAAATACGATTGTCTGAATTTTACGTAGTTATCGTACCTCGGCGATGCATGGAATTTAGCATTACTCTCATTATGATATTTTTTTGGCTGAAGCGTTTCTGAAGTTTATGGTAGAATAAAAATCTCCACCACGTTCATAGATACTTACATAAAAAAAAAAAAACATTACAAAACAAGCGTTCTTTTATTAGCCAATTATAAAGAAATAATCTTATTATAAGACGGTAGTACAGAAACATCTCCATATTTACAAATAAAATAACATCCTGTTTTTATTATTTCCGACGACACATATTAAGGGCAACTAAATGACAGTTGTAATTTATAAATTTAATCGTGTGATAAATATGTATTTACACTTTATTTCATGGCGGGCGGGACAACCGGCGCCCGACTAAAGACGTAGGTACATAGGTTCAATGACATCGACCTTGGAGGCGACGACGTAAACCGTATTGTCTTCGCACTATTAATTAAAATCATTACGTAAGGAACGATATTTGTTAATTTCTTACCACTTTTCTTCTGTATAAAATTTGTCTTATTAATTAGCATTGGTGTCGCTAGTTATATTGTTTTAAGAAAGAGAATTTGCGCAACAGAAAGTTTTTAGATTCGTTTCTTTTTATTTTGTTTTATTCTACTCATAACTACTTCGGAATTTGTTGTATTATCTCCATAGGTACTTTTAATATTTATTAGTACAATAAAAATTGCGACGCAAATGTCAGATATTAACTTCTGTACTTTTCACACTTCAACTGACATGTGTTCCGTCACAGATAATATAATTCAATTCTTATTTTGATGACTTTTAAGAATAAATAGTCACAGATTATGTCAAAAAGATGTCATCAGGAGACACTTGTTTCAGCACATAGACACCTGGTATATAGTCGCAAGCAGCTTAAGATATAATGTTTCGCAGCCTAATCCCAGCTTGATAAAAAAAAATATAGTTATCCCGAATAGATCAATCTTGCTAAAGGCTAGGCCGTAGGTTGATCAGACAATGACCGTGGGAACAGATTGATGCCTACGCGTTTCCCACGCAAGATAGTCGCCGTCGGAGGCAGTGTTCAATCGACAATATCAATTCGAGATATTAAGGCGAAACGGCGTAATTTGAGACAATTCACTTTATATCCTTGTAGACGTGGGAGCGATAGATATTATTAGCTTATAATCGTTGAATAAATAATTAATATTCAGATCTGTATTATTTTATATTATAAAAAATAGACTTTTCCAATATAACAAGGTCATTATTATATTATACACATGTAAGTTCAATAATTGAACAAGTGTATGTCAACAGTGAAACGGCATATTTCGATGTACTTAACGATGTAATTTATGTGTGGATAGTATATTCACGCAACTTCGTCTCGCGTCGAATCATTATTTTATTTGAGAAATAAAAATAAATATAAAAATAAACTTTTATACCCTATTGCTTACTACTCTTCTCTAATGTCCAAATTAACATACCGTGAGTCATCCAAATTGGTTCAGCCGCATAGTCGTCAAAGCGTTACAAACAAACAGACGGACATATTTTCGAAATTATAATATTAGTATTAATAAGCACAAACTGTGTCCATTGGGTTCATTTTTATAGACATTGAGATAATAATTTAAGATATTACAAAAATTATTTAAAAAAAAAAACATAATATGGAATCATCACCAAGCGACCGTGTGTCATAAAGAAAATATTCTAGATTACAACTATGAGCCATTATAGGTATTATACTAAATATCACACTTAATTACCGTAATGCGTGCTACTAACGATAATTACGGAGTAATGTTTATAATGTTTGTTTTTTTTTTTAAACTACTGAACATACAGACACAGCCTAATTTCAGTTTAACACGTATAGACTAGATATAGAATAAGAAGAGTGATAACAATGAAGCGCATCCGGTATATAGAAGTAGCACCGCAATAGTGCGGAACTAACGAAGCAATGGCGACGTCTAAACGGGCTAGAAGCGCGGTCACCACCACGAGAACCCGCAAGAAACGCCTCGTTGAACAAAAGTAATGAGTTCTCCTTATTTTATGCAGCGAGTGATACCGAAACTAGTGAATCTATTACTCATTTCTACGATAATGCATCGAGTACAGCTGAATTGAGAAATTTACAACTAAAATATGAACAAGACTTTTAATAGGGAAACTGACTTTACAAGTGCACGCTGATAAGCAATACTATGTCTAGCCACACGGACTCCATTTTGAGAAAATGGCGTCTAAAGATGTCAAACCTATTCTTAATACATTTATTTAAAGAAGTATAAGTCCATCTTTTCTTTTCTATTCTTATAAAAGGTATAATTAATTAAAAGCATATTTAAGATAAATTAAAAATATTTTTCTAATAATAAGTTTTTTAAGTATATTAGATTATTGCATATTACAAAATAAACAATAAAAAATAAACAATAAATATGAGAAACATTAAATTAAGAAACTTTTTCCATAATAAAATTCTCCGAATTTTTGTGGGTTGACACATTATTGCTTATCAGCATCCAAGTACGCTCTTTGCAACAGATAAAGAATTTACCAAAACGATCAAACCGTTTTCAAGTAATCTCCGAATTTACATTAAAAAAATCACCGACGAATTGAGAACCTCCACTTTTTTTGGTAGTCGGTTAAAAATATAACTAACTTTCCTATAACCATAGCAAAATTCAGCAAAATCAGAGATTATGAATATAGGTACGTATTTGAATGTAATCGATTTCGAAGTATCTCGGATAAGTTAATTTTCTAGAAAATAAAAGTTTCTACACTAGCCGTCGGTTGTTTTCTAAGCATTCGTACGGATGATATCCGATGACAACAACATGTTTGCCGACGCCTCTATTTATTTGCCGATATGGCGAACCATGCCATGTAAACAGCAGAAAAGTGAAGCAACGCGGTAAATATTAGTATTTGTAACTGGCTGAAGTAAGTACCAGATTCAAGTAGCGTGATAAAGGGGTCGTGGCCTGTCTAGACTAAACTGAAATCTAGCTTTGTCTAGACGTCTGAATTATTTAGAAGTGAATATACTTTATTACTTTACCGTAACGATTGTAACATTGTGGAGATTTTACAGTGTACACTAATTAAGGAGTAACTTTAAATATTCATATTTAATAATGGTAGTAATACCTTTTTATTGCCCGATGTCACGACGAAGTTGCATTCGTCGTAGTCACGAGCTGACAGGTGTCAACCGGAAAAAATATGAATACTATAAATCGCGAAAGTTTAAAATATATAACTTTAAATATGTTCAATTTATTCGTGATATCGTTTTTAAATTCACTTTTAATATTTGCTCGATAATACAAATCAATATTGGTCAAGAGCTTTTAGGATGTTTTACTTGTAAACAATCCAAACTAGTCTAGTAGAACAATTAATAAATCGATAACATTTCAATGAAAGTTATCATAATATAATAGGAATACATAAAATACAATGTTAAAACCACGTAATACAATCCATTCATGTTGCCGATCGTAAAACAATTCTCGATTTAATTATGATAACCGTTGAATGAATACACCACGATAGGTAATATTTTGAAAGAAATAAAAATTAAAAGGTTAATTTCGTTCGTATTAGAATCGTTTTAACTAATTACTCCAGCCATTGGCGTTTCCGATACTAACCGGATTTATTTGTTTACGTTTCGAGATTTAACCGGAATAAATGTTTTATCAGTTTATCGCCTTTATCGACGTTAAGCATTCACAAGATAACAAAATGGAATATTGTTATTTAAACATCATAAGGGTTTTATTGCATTTATTGCAAACATTTACTAAAAATTTTCGGCCGCACCTACGCTCATATAAAATTCGTTCTACTTGATTTATTGTAATAAACGCAATCTTTTTTATTTTACGTGTCTCAAACTGTTTGTGTACGCGGGCGATCAGTTACAGCGCGAGGACAAGTGAAACAAACTCGCTTTCACAGTGAAATATTGTAAGATTCATACTACACACGAATAATAATAAGAAAAAATATTTACAAAATATAATAAAAACCTTTTTTATCTGTTTTGTACATATATTTTATAACTAATTACGGTTTTGGTTAGTTTTGTGCTTTAAATGAAAATGTATGTACATTGAATCGAAAAAAGAGATTTTTGTTTTGAAACTATTAAAATATGTTATTTTAAATATTGATTGTCCAACAGCTACGAGGAAAATACTATCATATTGAATATGTACCTACTGGATACATTGGTTTTTAACTGAAAGCATTGTAATTAATACCCATATCAGTGGAATTTCCATTAAGACAAAAGATAACAGTTATTTTTGTAATAACAAAAAAAACCCGTTACCTAGTTATATACAAATGGAGTTCTAAATTTGAAAACATTACATTATCGGTTTAAAAAAAATACCGAAGTAATACATTTACACCAACTTGGAACGTACGATATTAATTTCCATAACACAAGGTACATATTTTTATTAAAAAAAAAATGGTTTAAATTTTAATTATATTAAGATAATTAATTATTATTAAAAAGCTCAAGTTCCTCCTTGAACTTACATTTAGAAAGTACCCTTTAATGTATAAAAAAAAAACTGTTTCATAATGTGTAATTAGATAAATTGTTATTAATAATACTTTACTTCGATCAACAAATGGAATAAGTCTGTAATAGTCCAAGCGGGTTCGTTGCAAAGCTGGGGATCGAGAATAAGGACAAAGCTGTACCGTCCCACTTTTTGGATACTACTTAAATAATAAACCACCGATCTGGCGGTATGTAACTTGACCAATTTACTTTTTTTTTTAAATATTTACTATTGTAATTATTTTTTCCAAAATTGATGCATAAAGAATAAGCACAATCTTTTTTTTTATTTGATAGAGTTCGGTCGGTAGAACAAGAAAATTTAGGTCTTGCACCCCAATTCTTCACCCAACCCTTACCAAAACATCTTTAAAATATTGATTCTAACGAAAAATTTAGATATTAAGAAAGAAGAGGTGTTAAGTCTTTTGTCTTTTATCTCTATTTTCAATAAAAAATGTTTGTATGGTAATACTTGACACAAGTTCCACTAGACCAAGATGAAGGGTATAGTCCACCGCTAATATTTTTTTATAAGTCAGAGTCATATGGATAATACACAAACTTTAAACATTTATAAAAAAAAATAATTTTTAAATAGGCATAAATGTCTTAATCTAAAACTATAAGAAATAACGAAAAATACTCAAAGATTTTGATTAAAAATAAAACTGCATCATTTTGAGAGGAATATTTATTATGTATTATTAAATATAAATAATTTTATAACCTTTTATAATTTTATGTTAGCCTATTACCTTCCTCAACGCAAAAAAAAATCGGATCAGTAGTTTCAGAGATTACCGTCTACATACAAACTTACAAGCAAATTTTACATCTTTAAAAAATTAGTACAGACATTTTAAACTAATATTGACCAATAGTAACAGAAATTACCTGCCTACAAATATTTCAATACAAACTTTTAGTAATATTAATATAAATATTAAGTTGGCGCTAAAAACTAACTAATATTTTGGGTTTCAAAATTTTACCGTAACAAGGCAAAAATATCTTTAAATAATAAAAAACCGAATTTTAACCATTTCTCAAATTTTATATATCTTGAGCGATCCTAAAAAAATTTTTCGGGCTTATTTTAACATATAGTTGGTAAAATATGATAAACTAATATAATTTTACACAACTCTCAGAAAAAAATTAGTTTGTTTGCTTTTGTGACGCCCTAGCAAATACAAATGAAACAATTATTTTAAGAATAAATAATAGGATACAGGGTCGTAATATCACTTAAACTATGCGTGTTATTTTTACATTTACCTTGCAGTTGTTTACTAACAGCGCTTATAAAGTCTATAAATAGCGGCCGATGTAAACAGGCAATCATTCAGAAATGCGATTACTCAGCGATCATGCGGGGAACTCCGTGTAACGTTTAACACGGAACTTGCTATGGAGCTAAGCAGAATAATTAATATCCTTGTTCAGTCTATTTTTGTCACTCAGCCTGAGGTATTACTTTAATGCTTATTCAGAAAAACGATAGGGAAAAATATGTGGTTACTGCTTAGCTCCTAGGATTCGAAGCATGACATATATATTGTAAGCTATTACCTTTCTTAATTTATTATATATTATTAAATATAAATAATTTTTAACATACTATACAAGCCTATAACCTTCCTCAATACACGGGCTACTCAATGCAAAAAAAAATTAAATCGGTTCATTAGTTTCAGAGATTACTTCCTACATCCAAACTTATAAATGTTACCTCTTTGTTATATTAGTATAGATAAAAATAATATTGTAATTTTTGAATAGATACAAAATATCTTAAAATGACCTCGAGGTTTCTTTAACCATCTTTAAATTTAAGTCACTGTTTTTAATACTTTTTGAGAAAATGTCGCGTGACCGATCGTGCAAATGAAATTAATTAAAACAGTATTTTGAGTACGAAACCTTACCCTTAAAACCTGACACGAACTTTCTAGAAATATTGTATTTCCTTTACATTTTCCTGGTGCTGCTATTTTCTGCAAAACGTTTTTAATTTTTCCTTATAGAATTTAAAATAAATGATAGGTAAAATAAATTCTCAAAGATTAACATGAAATCAAGCAATTTATTTATTTTTCCTCTTGTTAAATATATGGAATGGAAATCCATTACTATCCATATATAAATGAATTTATAATATATTCATGCGTATAAGTAATAACTGCTTTCTTTTATGCTAAGTTTTACTTGTATATCCTAGTAGTCAGTTATGTTGCACTTACAATACAATAACAATGTTCATTGTAATAAAATTATAACTTTATTTTTGATTATATTTAATTAAGGAGATATAAGACATGCCTTACGGTTCAACACGCGTTTAAGTGCGCACCTGTGCTGTGACGTTTGTGGTCACTGCTCCGGTCCAATGGGTCGTAGCGTGACGTTATATAGTCCATAACCTTTCTCAATTTCCTTTCCTCAAACGGGCTATCTATCCAATTAAATATATGAAATATACCAGCTAAAGATCGTCAGTGTCCACCTTATAGTATGCATTTAGAATAGTTACGTACTAATTCTCTAATACACGCATCGATGTTATATTTATCGATGTTTTGATTATCGATAATATGTAAAATATGATTACCTAAGTCAATTGTATACAGAAACATGTATGTATTTATAAAGTATTACCACATTAGTTTTTTTTGTATTACGTGCAGATTACGACTCTTATGTGCCTATAATTACGATTACAACATATATTTGCATATATTTTATGCAAGTTTTTCATAATTCCAATATGATTTATGTTGTTGATAAGCGAGCTTATTGTGAGCAAGTTTTTATTATATAATTATTTATTGTAATCTAAATATACTGTATATCATTGTCATAATAATTGTCTGATATTAATCTGTTTTATATTTTATACGTTTCACATATTTTAATGCAGTTATCTAAATCCAAATTAAATAATGATTTACAACGTTTGTGTGTGTTCCGAATTACAATCCAGGGCTTCGATTACCTATAACAAAAATCGTAACGAACAAAAACACGTGAGTGTATAACACAGAAATTAAGTCAAATCGACACTCTTCACCTGTTTTAACTAATGGAGACATAGAGAAAACAAGAAACTCATAGGCAACTAACTTCAACAAACTCGTTACACTCTAGTAACGTCTTAATAACACTGAGCATCGACCCCTAATCGTTCTATATTGACCTCTCCTTAGTATTAAACATCAATTCAAGATGCCCTTATCCCTGACTAGTATACTGAAGTATGTGTCGGATAACACCCTGTTAATAATTTATCAGTAGATAGTTTAACCCAGATAAGCCTGAAACTAAAATTTTCTGAAAATTTTGAAAAAAGTTACATTATTTAGCTTATTAGATCTTATGCAACATAAAAAAAATTATGAAAAAAAAATTAAGTGTAAGGCTTTCAGGGAAACAGCCGTCCTATATGTAGGACAGTAGGATAATAAGAGGAAATAAAAGACCATTTATGACAAAACAGAATGTAATCAAAAAGTGTAGTTTATTAGTTAACTATTGATTATATTATCCATTGTTATATGTAATTTACTAGATTAACACTATTTATGAATGATATGTTTCAAAACACTTGATACACACTCCAACATCACATTTCTTGCAACGTGTCAAACATTTTTTGTGACATTGACGACAGCGTGTTTGCTTTGATTGAGGAATAACCAGATGATTCATTTGGTCTTTACGACTATCAGCATGTTCATGATGGGAGGGTCGGCTAGGCCCTCTTTTGGCATTTTTTCTGTTTGATTCAATCAAAGCAATTGCTACCCTTCTGCGAAAGCCAAGATGATCCAGTTTTCCATGATTCATTTTATATAACTGCCATGCATTATGTTCGGCAAGATCAATCATGTGTGTGAGCAACGGCATGTACCATTTCTTACCTCGTATACCAATTCGGTAATGTGAAATATTTTCATCAGACCGATCCACTCCTCCCATATATTTGTTATAGATGGACACCATATGTGGTTCTTCTATGACAATGTTTCTTTTTTCACTTTGTGAGAAGCGTTTGGCAGATTGTTTAGGATTTATTCCTACATTCCTGTTTTCTCGAACTGTCCCAGTGCAACGAAGGCCTTTCTTTGTTATCTCTTCCAGCAAGGGCGTCCCAGTAAAAAAATTATCAAAAACTACGTGGTAAGGAAGGTCGAAGCCACGTGAAATCAGCACATCACAAAAAGTGAGAACAACGCTTGCACCCAGCCCCAATTCTTTATATATTGGATTGCACATAGTTGTAGCACCTTGGTATGGTTCCATCCATAAAACATACCCTAACCGTGTAGCACCAACCCAAGCTTTGAACCCGTACCTAATAGGTTTACCTATGGTATGGTAGGCTGTTTGCAGCCATGTCTACCATAGTAGGGGATCATGGCCTCATCTACACTGTAATGCTCTTCAAGAGGAGAAAACTCTAAGAACTTTTTATTTAGAAGTGTAACTAGGGGGCGTACTTTTGTGTATTTGTCTTGCAAATCCAGATTATCATTGACATGTAGGTGGCGAAAAATAAAGTCAAATCTATCCCTAGTCATAGCCGAGCTGATCAATTCATTCTTTGTATCAGGGGAGTTTTCCCAATACATTCTTCTACGGGGGAGCCATGAATAACCACTAACCAACAATATGCCGATGAAACATTTCATATCTTCAGTGGTTATGTCTCCAGGCAAATTCTTTTTGACAGCATATTTATTGCTCTTGACACCAACAACGAAATAACATCTTCATCTAAGAAGTTTTCAAACCACTCAATTGGGCGCTTATCTTGGCAAGCGCCTTGAACATCTGGCCAATTCACGGGATTTTTTGCCAAGTCCCGTTTTCTCCATGCGTAGGTACGCCTACGTTTAGTTCGACCTGTAGAATCAGAAGGTTCTTCTTCTGTATCACTCACCATAATCTGCCCTTGAATCATTACTTCAGCCGGTTGAAGCAGAATGTTTCGTGGCAAATTATTCAAAGTTACATTATCTTCTTCACCCGAATCTTCGTCAGTGAGACAGTCAGGAACAACAGGAGGAGGTAGAATACATATCAGTCGTTCTCTATAATCTTCTTCATTATCAGAAACATTTTCTAAAGCATCTAAAATTTCATGCGCAGCTAACGGTCTGTAAAGAAAAAGTTGTATTATTGTACTAAAATCATGTATATTATCCTACTGTCCTATATATAGGACGCTAGTATTTGTAACAAGTTATACGTAATTTATTTATATTATTTTGCTAGAATATTTATTTAGTACAAAAGTTAAGGTTATCAACTAGATATTAACACAGAAAAAAACAACTCACGAGTAAAATATAACTTTTTATCCATACCTGTCCTTTGCCATGTCTGCAACGCACTTTTATTTCACACTTATAAGGTAAAATATAAGGTAAAAACTGTTAAAATAACTGTCTTTTTATTTTTTCTAATAAAGCTGACACGTTACTTACTGCAAATCATAAGACTAAATAATGTTAGATAAAGAGGGTATTCTGATATATTTTTTTATTTCTACTGTCCTAAATATAGGACAGTAGGCTTATCTGGGTTAAGAACCTAGCAAAAATCTTACGAAAACAATGGCAAAATTCTCTAAGCCAAGCAATATATGTACTATTTTGTTTAATTGGTAAATGAGATAAGCATTGGATTCCTAATAAGGTAGCTTGAGCTTATCGTGTTTCGCAGCCGTTGAAAAAACACGATACAACTAATTAAAGACGCAGGTGACAGTTCCATCGACAGCTGCCCTCGGGACGTATGCAACGAGTAATTATTTACATAGGAAGCCTTGTATCGGTTTAAAGTTGCCTCGAACAAATGCCGACACTCTCGAGGTATCAGTATTTGTTTACATCGGAAACGAGGACGTCTTTTTTCCTTCCCAAACACTCGACTGACTAAGGGAAGTTAGCAAAACAAATTGCGTCATCCACTCAGGTACGGTCGATGCGCTCGGTATAGTGATTTCAATAACAAAAATTTTTGATCAAGAGAATGAGGCTACAGCGTCAAAGGTTTCGTCAATACTGTGCTAAGTTGATGGTTTGTTTTTGAACTGTAAAATGTTATCCAATTGAAAAACAACATTCAATTAGGCCTCTAGCTACGATCAAATTTCCTGTGTGAAAACCCAATTAACATCGTTTCTATATTAACTTCGGAGATTAGGGTGTTTAAATAGGTAAACAAACATAAAATAACTAGGAACTCTTATAGTTCCGTTATGTTCTCTGTTTGTCCGCAGCAAATCTGCAACTTGGCATGGGCATGTATATTAATCACGCCAACGAAGTGGTAAAATAAAATCTTAAAAAGTATTTTAGGGTACGTCGTACGTAGGGTTCATGTACATACATATTATTTTAAAGTACTATTTTTTTATAATCCAGTGTCAATCCT
Source organism: Hypolimnas misippus (assembly GCA_037950945.1). Taxonomy (NCBI): domain Eukaryota; kingdom Metazoa; phylum Arthropoda; class Insecta; order Lepidoptera; family Nymphalidae; genus Hypolimnas; species Hypolimnas misippus. The sequence goes on along the minus strand of JBBEEQ010000025.1, from coordinate 6,991,263 downwards.
CTACTAACAAAACCGTTGGTGCACTTCTGGATCTAGATAGAATTGAAATTTAAATAAGAAATCTTCGACTAACTATTCTAATCTATATGTATATCCTTTCAACAACTATAAAAGACCTCATAATCTTCAAACGTCTGAAAAGCTTCAGAAATTATAGCTGAAAACATCTTGATTACGTCAGCTTTCAAACAAAAATCGCATCAAAATTGTCTCATTCTTTAGGGAGCTACGTTGCTAGAAAATGACACACACTCAGGTTCGCGCCTGTCGTGCAACTGTCTTATATGCGCCTTTTTTGTAGTGGCGATATTAAGAAACAATGGTTTAGTCCAATCAACAAGCCTTTTTTGCAAGTTTTTAAAACGAAATTCAATGTAAATATTAAAAATTTGAAATGTTTAAGTATAGGCCCAGCGCCTTTTAAGACTCGGCGCCGTCGCCGCACGACTTTGCACGTATGGACGGCGCGGGCCTGCACTGATACACAAACACACAGAAACACGCTTCAAACTCATAACACCCCTTTTTAATGTAGGCTAAAAAAAAAGAAAACTATCACAGCTTAGTAGTTAGTAGGCTTTACAAGTTTACGAGTATTAGTCAAATAACTCAAATAAAATGTATTTGGAAACGTATTCAGGAAAATTTCCTACAAATTTTGTTTTTAGTTGTGTAAATGTAGTCGATAAAAGTTTATGAACTACTAACTCCCGCTCGTGGCTTCGCTCGCCTATGTTGTTAAAAAGTAGCATATTATTAATTTATAAGCTAATATTCTGATGTATAAGCTACATTATTTTAAAGTTTTATTAAAATCTATTAAGTAGTTTCTGCGTGAAAGAGGAACCAATATGCCTACATCCATACTCACAAACTTTCTTTTATTTATAATATTAGTAAGATGTGTTAATTTATGGAAGTCCGTATATTGTGACAAACAGAACACTTTGCGCGAATACAAAAAAAAAAAAATCAATCTTTTTTCCTTATTTTTAAGAACTTTTACTTGTCTAAATGACATATAAGTTGACGATAATACGTAGAAACCTCTTATTTGAATAAGGCTGCTTTGCTTGTTATGTTCGCAGTATCCACAACTCTATTAAATCGGTAAATTTTCTGGGAATTGATACACGAACAAGGTATTTATAAAGTACATTTAACGGCTTTATATAAGGAAAATGCTTACGAGCATGTTATGTACTGTTAATGGGATGATATGCACGTGATCTGGAGTGATGCCTAGAAACGGGATGTCAAGAAGAGCTTGGCGGTATATTATTACGAGACGAGAATTGAAGAATATCTTATGATTGTTTTATGATATAATTGTTAAAAGTAAATATATACAAGTGAAATCTTTAATTGGGCGTTGATGGCCAATTCCGAAACTATAAGGAATAACGATAATATACTTAGCGAGACTCGGAACCGATTTTAATAAAGACTAAAAACTGTTCCATTCGATTTTTGATAAATCGTTTAAACTGAAATAATAAAATAACATTTAAACGTATACGTAAACTATATTTAAAACAAAATTGGATATTATAATCAAAAAAGAAGAAAAGAGTTATTGATATACTTATAATACTTTCAATTCATTGATATTAACCTTAAAAGAATAAAACTATTTCACCATAAAGATAACACAATACAAAACAACTATGTTTTCAATATACTGCAAAAATTCTACGAATATAGATAACGAGTTTACGTGAGCAGGTGACGTAAATAACTTTTTATCGAGGAGGTAATGGTTTATTGTTAGCGGCTATGGTTACACTTAGTCGACGCATCTAGATTTGCAATTCAACAAATCGTGCATTGTAAGTAGATACGTCACTAAAGAAACGGTTTCTACGTCCGGTTTATCTATACTAATATATAAAGCTGAAGAGATTGTTTGTTTGATTGTTTGCTTGAACGCGCTAAACTCAGGAACAACTGGCCCGATTTGAAAAATTGTTTCAGTATTAGATAGCCCATTTATCGAGGAAGGCTATAGGCTATATAATATCACGCTAAGACCAAAAGGAGGGGAGCACCAATAAAGAATGTTTCAAAATCGGGGGATATTTTCCTAGTAAGAGAGCTTACGTTGCGTGCGCTGCGTAAACGGTTAAAGTTTCTCAAAAATTATGTACTACAGAATTGTTCTCCTATAAAAGTTCAAAAAAAAGTCCGCGACAGCATATGCCTATCTTTTAAGGTTAGCTCACTATAACCTTTTTTATGCTAACCAAATTTGTTCTAAAATAATGCATTATTAGCCCAAAGTAACTATTCCACGTGGACGAAGTCGCGAGCGGAAGCTAGTAATACAAATACAAAGTATCTAACGTGCTTTATTTATTAAAACGTGTTCGTAAGATTCTTAACAAAACTGTTGACTTCTGATAAATAGCAGTCGAGTGTAAGTTTGCGCGAAAGCAATGTTTAACGTGAACGTCAAACGTAAATGCAAAGGCGTAATGGCTTGTTTGTTTTTTACTTTCCGCTAAGAGTATTTCACGAGTGCTCATACAAAAAACGCTTACGTCAATTTGTTACTTTACATTTTGAACTTAGCGCTAGTAAATTTACGTACTAAGAATTATAATTTTTTAAATAAATTTGATAACATAATAATCGATCGTCATTTATCATGGAATTGTCGAGAAAAGAAGACTTTTCATTATATAACGCTTATGGTGTCAACAAAAATGAATAAATTTTATTTCAATAGCATTATTATCAAAAAATAATCTATATCCAATAATTCATAACTAAGCTAAATTAGAAAAACAAAATTTTCAAATTGCAAGATGTTTTAACGTTAGGAAATAATGTTTACCAAACATCGTGGAAAATATTGAATAACAAACTAACGTTCAAACAAACACTTGTCCTCAATTATAAAATAATTGCACCTCGAGTTGCATACGAAAACTTTACACAATTCATCTATTTTTACAAAATAGGGCGACCATGAATGCATATTTTACTTCATTTATTTCAATTTAATGTCATAATATAAATTAATCGTCATAGCTCGCTATTTAATTGAATAGAATAGCTGATTAAATTTGATAAAATTTGTAAGTTTTACTCTCATAATTGGCATAAAACAACACTGTGACCTGGGAATAGTTACCTAGCCTCACGAAAGCCGTAGAGTGTAAAAAATAAAACAATTATAAGCGCAATTCTCGCCATACGAATACAGTTTACATGACATGATAATTTTGATTTAAATAAAAAAGATGTAATGACACGGTTAAACTTGGCGTCACTATCGACCGCCGCTTGTTGACCGTAATAACAATCATCCAACTGTAACAAAACACACAAAAGGAAATGTCATTATTTCTACGGATAAATTTATAATACCATTTTTGTATTTTCGACCGCACCGAACAATCTCCTTCGTGTCTTTTCCATCCTACGTGACATTGGCGATATATTATGTACTCATATGGCACAACCATAAACCATCAAAACAAAAATGAATTTAGTAATATCATTCAAAATTCATAGAAACATGAACATATATTTGAAATAAGCCTTTTTGATAAAGTCAATAATTGTAATTTTAGTACAAAATAACGCCTACAGCTGTTTCACAATTTGATCGAACATAGTGTTTTACTACTGCCCCGATGATTAGTTGGAATCAATTATCTACATAGTCGTGGTACGTATTGGTACAACACATGTCTGTTTTACCTGATAAATGGGAACTCTAGCCGTGGCGCCATCGCACTGACCACCTACTCATGCACGTGCCTCGATCGTGCGTCACGGTTTTACTACAATTCTCCCTATGAATAATAACATTTCACGTTTATCTGGTATATTAGTTTTCGATAAAGTTTGTTTTCAACCACATTATCTGATTTAACAGAAGTGATAACGATTGCGAACATCACACGCGGGCACGTACTTTGATACGGCGGTAAAAACCAAAAAGAATTAAAGCCCTTTTCATAACAAGTACTGGATGACTTAATGTGTATTATGACTTATTATTTTTTTAGGAATCCTTACAATAATTAATCACATTATTAATAGTAACCGTTACAACAAATTAAATGATATTTGACACAGCTATATACCCCAGGTTTATATATAAAATTTTTATAGAAGAAATGAAAAGGTCTACACTAAAAAGGTCTATATATATACATATATAAGGTCTGTATATCTATATTACCCCGAAGGAAGTTGCATAATATGTTATACCTATTATGCAATACCCACGTAAGAAGCAGTAACACGTAAATCAGATATTATTTCTCGAACTTAACATCGCTATTAATATATAACATAATTTTGTAATATAAAATGAAGTATTTTTTATGCATGATTTTATTTACTTTTTTTAGAAAATCAACAAAATCATAGTATTTATTAAATGTTTTTTAATGTGCGAAAAGATAATAAAATACTATTTAACTTCAGTTTCTCATACTTGTATTGCAATATGATATTTCGTGGTTTGGTGGTGGTGTGTGGTCATTGTGTGAGTTGTTTTTAGCCATGAATTTAAAGTAAATTATACTATATACAATTGTACTTTGTTAAACATCTAAAATAAATGATAATTTCTTTTTTTTTACATATGAAAACATTTCTGAAACAGCAGGCATTTCTGATTATACTTGCCTTGACATCAAGTAGAGATGCGCCTCTTAGATTTTAAACATAGCAGAGATCGTTAAAATGCAGTTACAATCTAGTGAAGGTTAATAGTGAAGGTAATCACTTCTGAGAAAAATATGTTCCGTCTAAATCGTAAACACGAAGCGTCGAATGACAATTGCACAGTCAAGGTTGCATAATTAGGCTTAAAACGATGAGCTACAAAGAGTAATTCCCCTCGATTACGATGATTTTACAAAATAACTATGAGAAAACTAAAAAATGAGTTATTGTTGTGACCCAGACGGTCGACCTTATGCTCAACAACCTTCAGCATTAGCGGAACTAGGTATGTAAATACGACGATAGACTTATGTAACTGGCACGCCCGCCTCCAAGACGCCTACCTGCCCACCCCCCACGGCTCACTGCAGCTGCACTGCACCACGACCTTTGCTATTTCCACCTCCGCGACCCATAAAACACGAGGAGCACTGCGCTGGTGTGTGTTTCAAATCAGCGTAGGCATTGAGGCTGTCGAGTAGTACGCCCGGCAAGGTGCGCGTGTAATGATAAGTTACAACTTCGCTTATGTAATGCACCCTTCACTTACAAAGTGTACAAAATTTATTACACGATATATGTCAAATGTTATTAACTTTTAATTAAATTTCAGAAAATATCGCAGATTTTATTCATTAAAACATTGAATCCGCTCGTGCTACGTATTCAACATTTAATATTCTGTAACTTTTACAGAGTTACTTTACTGATGTTGTTGTTTCATCTCATAAACAACATTAAATTTTATATCAGAAGATTTCCACAATAAGTTTAAAGGTCACAGAATAAAACGGCTTCACTTATAATCAGGAATGAACTACACTGCGTAACCGTGTTACGAAATGGTTACGCTGAAATGTTTTCTTTTGAAAATATAATAATACTGAAACTCTTATAACTCTTACAAAGTTTAGCTTAGTTATAATATATAAAATTCTGTATCTAATAAGAAACCCGTTCATTTCATATATTTTATCATTTTCAATTTTTAGTCAACTGCAATAAATTAAATTTATGAATTTTCATGTCATTGTCTTCAAGGTAATTAATATTAAGTATTATTAGAAATACGTAAATATGCGATAACAGTCGCACACAAACTGCATTCTTGTGTACAAGCCATAATTATACTATTAATAGATAATTTTTACATTGAAACACTTCCTGGTTACAGGTTATTATATTTTAATTGTTTTGTATAAATATAGCAATAGTACTTCTCAATAATTATTATTGTAAAATTGTGAACACATCATATCGACATTTTAAAATATTTTAAATAAGTATAACTATACAGAAAATCGTTATAAAAATTTATTCGTGTATTGTGTAACTTTAATAATAAGAAAAATCTTAAACAATGGTTTATTACTATGTAGTAACTTGACGTTATTCATATCATATAACTGGACATGTAGTTGTTAAAATAGGTATTTAGTAATTATAATTTAATTACTAAAGTAGTTTATAATTATACGCCTAATAGATACTACTAGACATAGGTAATTAAAATTGCACAATTATGGCTAAAAATGGTGCAAATATTACAAGGTACTTCATAATTCTTAATTATTTCTACCGATTCCTTTCAAAAGGCAAATAATTAAATCTAATAACTGGATAAAGCTAAATTATTTTACGTTTTTTTGAAGGCTCTAATCGTAGGAACTTGGTATTTGATTTCATAATATCTTTCTGCGTTAGATAGCTCATTTATTAGTTAAAGATCTAGGCTATAAGACATCATTCAACGACGACTTATAGGAGCGGAGCAGTAACAATAAACACTTTAACGGGTGTGAAACCTCTTTAATGTAGTTATAAAAATGTGCTACAAACTTATCAAATCTAGAATATATACAGGCCGAACTTTTTAACTAGGCGTGCATGGTCAAATCCGAAACTATAAGGAATAGCAAAAAAGACTTTGAAGGAATCTCGGAAACCTATTTGAAAAAATAATTTTCCTAGGCAGGAATCGAACCCGCTGATTGTAGATAAAAACACATCCCATGTCGATCCACCATATTATAAGGGTCAGTTTCTGGGATGTATTGGTCGTATACTATATACGACAAATAAAAGAAAAGCATATTTTTTTATAAAATTCTACTAAATTCAGTAATAATAAAATAAATTTAAAATATGGTCATCCACATCCAGTTAAAAAATCATTCTGTATACGTGGCGAAAGAAACAAACTGCGCAATACTTCAGCAGGACGTCACGAGCGAGGCGCTAAGCGTGACATGGTCACCGCGTTGCTTATGTACGGATTCAATTTCAGGATTAGGTAGGTACTTTATGTATAAATAAATATCGTAAAACGTCACTGGCAATTGAGTCGTGGAATTTCTACGTAAAATCATTTCTATTGTGTTCTGTTGTGAATGAATTGGCCAATATACTTACCGCGTTTATTAAATACATTTAAAAACAGTGGTTTTCCAATAAAGGATAATAAACAAAAACAATCTTAGAATTTCATTCATATTATTATTAACTAGCTTCCTCTTGCGGTTTCGTTCGTTTATGGTTACTGCCTGTACCTGAGGCGTAGCGTGATGAACTATAGCCTATAAACTCGGATAAGTAGTTTCAAAGATTATCCCCTACATACACACTTATAAACCAACGTTACCTCTATATAATATTAGTTTTTATCCCTAAAATTATAAAAAGTTTATAAAAGTGTTTATACCATATAATTACGGAGGACTTAAACCGATGTACCGATGTAAAATACTGGCCACTTTACGTCGGTACATCGGCTCAACCGGCGTCGTTCTAAAGTATCGACTTTATAGTCATCTTTTTTCCGAAGGCCGTAAAGCACCTACAACTTCTCCAATATTTCCTAATATCGCAGATGTCAAAGAACGACAGTCACCACTTAACATTAGATGAAACTAGCTTATCTATCTCTTTTTTTTAATATTATACTACAATACTACATACTCAGATACTGTATTGTTTATCTTCTATACCCAAACAAAACCAATTTAGCTTACTGACAAAGATTAATCATGTTATGATAGTCTAATGTTTTAAAAAAGGAATGCAATAATTATGGGTTATGATAAATAATTATACAAGGAAGTACATAGAATTGGTATTAAACGAAAAAGCTGTTAAACATCGAAAAACAAGAACTTTATAAAATTCAAAACAATGACGACATATTTTTTTCGAATTATCACTTGTCATTTGACTGTTAAGCGAGTTGATCTTTGAATTATCACAATTGGCTGTATTTTGTGTTGGTAAATAAATAAAACGTATAAAAATCAAAGAAACGATTGCAGTAAAATCTTTATTTTGGCTGGAACTATGATAATTTAATTCTTTATTGATAGATTGATTTTAACGACAGACTGGATTTATTGAAATTAGGTAAAATTAAAATTCTTTTGGTCTGAATAAGCATAATAAAGCATATTAGTTTTGTCAAATCCAAGATAAAATGTAATATTCACTCATAGTAGTTATCATAACGCAGCTTCTAAGAAAAAATTCGCAATTATGTATCGAACGCGAGAAAGATTATACTGAAACTTATACGCCGCAATGTGGATCTTAAATATGTCAGAAAATTAGAATTTCGCGAGAATATTTCTTTTTATTACATACAATTTGATACTTTTAATTATTTAAAAAATATATAGATAATTAAAAAAAGTATTTTTGGATTAAAACCTTTATTTGAAATTACTATAACATATTACATGGAAAATGTTGAAAAATTCTCTTTATATATCTATGTGATCAAGTTATAAATATTATATAGTAGCTTCATTAATGCCGTCATCGAAGAAACTAGGCTCACAGTTGGATAAGTAGGTAGGGTACATATAATGCTATTAACTGCAGAATGCAAGCGTCAGAGGGACGGCGTGGGGGCGAATGCGGTGACAGGGGTGTACGGAAGGGGTGTACTACCGACGCGACAGCGCTACGTCATTTACGGCGCCACGTGGGCGATCAATAGTGACGTCGGCGGATCGGGCGGGAGGCGGTGAGGCTGCGCGCGCACTACCCACCGACCTACTTACGATTACGTTTCAAATTTTCACGTAGCGTCTACGTAACGCAATCGAACGCTTGGCTGGCAGGACTCAAGACGGACTGACCGCGCATGCGCGACTCTCGAACTTGCCAGACGATGCTCTGCACCGTGCCCCACATAGAATTTTCATTCATTGCACAATATTACACAAAATAAAAACATAGTAAAATTAACAGCAAATTTGTCTAATAAGGTCTTAATATCATTATATGACTTGCACAAATGTTTTTTCGGTCAGATAATAGCCCAAATTGACTAAATTGCTATATCACTCTGATTGATGACTAGTTGTTTCTAGATTTTCAAAGTTAATATTAAAATACTAAAATTACCACGTTACTCTTTATAAATACGATCCCAAATCAAATTACTATAAATCGATTGTTTAAAGGAAATTGACTATATGATTTACATATATGATGATATGAAAGAGTACCAAAAAGCCAATTTGAATAAAATGTATTTTTTATTTGAATGAATATTTAAAATATTTAACATTAAGCAAGAACACGTTACAATTACGACAAATGTTACGCGAGCCGCCTCCAACAGACGAGGAAGACTATATCTACGGTTTCATAATAAGTCATTAAATAAAACTGCAGTAAAATTACTACGCTTATCAAAGGCAGTAGCTACTAGCTAGTAGCCGTGGCCTACTTGTTTGTGTGTCGCGCCGCAGCTCGTCGGCACCGCACTCGTACCTTCAACCTACTGACATATACAACCTACTCTATTCTTACTAATAACAAGAGCTTGCACCTCCTATACCCATATTAATATGACAAATGTGAAAGTAACTCTATCTGTTCGTTAAGTTTGTACGTCGAAACCGCGGAACCAATAGATAGATTTTGTTACATAGATAACCCTTTCAAAAGGAAATAGGCTACTTTTTGAATTAAAAATAAAACTTAAAGGGATACAGTTTTCAGTACTCGTGCTTAATATAATTATTTTTCACTAAGTCAACGAAAACATATCTTTACAGACGATAATAGTTTCCTTTTATTTAATTCCACTCTGCCTGGCGCACGCAATATGATCGCATTTTCGATAAACTCGTACATTATTTGACTGTAATTGAGGTGTATCTAACGAAGAAGCAAACATACGACGTGCAAATAAATCATATACACGTGTAAATTAATGCGGTATTTCCTATAGAATAGTATGTTTAATTGTCGTTCAAATATGAGCAAATCATCGTAGATTTTTATAAACATTTGTATGAAATTACATAATAACCGCACATAGGTACACTGTATTATGTACAATACATTGTGGAAAAACCTATTCTCTCGAACTAAAAATAATCTTACTTTGATGTCTACTATTTTATCATTCGTAAAAACATTATTAGGTTGTCGAAATATTCAATTAAGAGATATAATAAAAACTTTTTTTAAAGTTTAATATTTTGATAAATTTCTACATATAAAACATTCTACGTCTCTCTTGTACGGTAAACGATTAATTTTTTTTTTAAGTTTCTGAAAAGATACAACTAGCGACCTACTCTTAACAAAAATCAAAACAAAAACCTATCAAATTTCACATGAGCTGGAGTAATCTACATTAAATTGTGTGCCTAAAATGTCATCGAAATCGCTAGAACCGTTTGGAGTTTATAGTACCCTATATGTGCTACATATATATCATAATTCAAAGTCTTTTAGCCTGTGTTTGTAATAAGACAATAACAAGTAGGTACCTGCCTACAGGCAGTTTACAAATAGTTTATTTTCAACTTTTGCTGTTTAAAACCCGCAATGAATCTGACGCAGAGGACAGATTGCACTGCGCCAAAAGGTCAATTTTATATATAAGTATAGCAATTGGCAGCAATACGTATAAATACAAAATAAGTGCATCCACTGCATTGGCACACTGTAAATCTGCTGCGTGCGCACACTGGCATCTGTCGACGCGGAATCAATACGGGGGACCCAAACAAACTGGGTGTTAAGGCACCGTGGGCAAGTGACCTATTTTCCAGACCAGGTCGCTTATCTAGACCATAATTTAATTATTTCTTAAAGTTGTCATTGTTATTTTTTCTTATTCGAAGATATTAGGCGAAAATGCCATTGTTTAAAGTAAAATTTATATCTTTATTGGATGTATTTTTTGATTTAAAGATTTTGTCAAAATTTGTGATTATTAAATAGTTATTATTAATCACAATGAATAAAAAAGAACGCTTCTATTAATATAATATCTATATTATTTACATCCATTAACATTTTACACTAGCATAAAATTAATAATATTAAAAAAAAACTATGCCTTATTATTTCTAGGCCTAATGTAAATTTTATTTTTTATTTGCCAACCGCATATTTTAGATTATTAACACTTGAATAATATTTTAGCACAAAAAAAAAATTTAAACGAAATCGGTCGATTGATTCTTCATACAAATACTTTTAAGGAATATTTCAGAATATCATTTTACTTGCGATTTCCTTACCATGTGTATTATTATTGTTTATATGGAAAATTTTTGAATTATTAATATTACCAAAAAATATACATTTTTCAAGTTAAAACATTACTAGAATTTCTAAAAAAAACACTATTGATTTTTTGTTCCTAATATTGGCAAAGGGTTTTTCCGTTCGGTTTAAGTATGTTATGTTACAAGGAAAATGTGTAGTTATTTAACATCGACTTCACAAGTGGGTATCTAAACGAATACGGGTTTTAAAACACTATCATATAATATATATGATAAAACAGTTTATTTAAGCGTTAAAATGTTAAGACTGATTTATACATAAACTATGTTAATGGCCGGATTTAAAATATGATATCCCCCATAAATGGCGAATGAATATTACTAACTTTAAATAATCGATACAATTTAAATTCTCCAGAATATCCAAACTACGGCAATAATTATGCTTACCGTTACACGAAATGAGATCAATGCATGCAGTGAGTGATCGCCGTTTTAATTTTAACCTACTTCTAATTCAGGAGGACCCAAACAAACCATCGCAAGCAGTGGCCTACATTCCGGCGTCTGAGGGCGAGCACAAGATACGGTATGAATCATGCAGACGCGCCGACAGCCGCCCGCTGCGCTATTCTAGCTGCCCGTGATGACAAAACCTCTAACGCTCTACGTGCTATACAGTTAACTTTCAAACAAGCGCGAAACGAACTTGTATCTTAACGCACATGCTATAACGGCCGAAATCTTTAGAACCGAAAGATTACAATGAACTTAAACATTAGTGAAACATTTAGAAATGTTATCATAATAACTGAAACATTTGTAAATTGTAACCGAATAAAAAAGTCGATATAATCTTTTGTACTATAATGAATTGTGTAATTAATAATTAGTATTATTTGTCTAATATTATAAAAAATAACACCGACCCGCCCCGATTTCGCTCGTGTTACATATAGTCTTACAAACCGTATTTCAACTACTTAGGGGTAAAATTTATAAAAACGCCTATGTGCATTTATTTTTTAACACGAATAGATATATTGAATTTCATGTATCATAGTTTAAAAATCACAGACTTCCGAACAGTTCATCCCTTATTTTACCGGCTTAAGAGTGAAATTTCCGAAAGAGCTTCCTTTTAATAAAAGGTATCATTAACTGTAGAAATTTCAAATTTGCAGCCTAATCAACTAGAATTTGCGTTGATAACTCTGTCACTTAAGATAGGTATTTATATATGTATAAATTATTTTATTAGTAGTATATTATTATTTGTACATATGGAAAATAATTCCAACTTTTACCTTTTTTTTAGGCTATTAATCTTTAAAGATTATTTTTATGCTCACGTACGTAATATAAGGAATTCCTGTGCAAAATATTTTGCTTCTGGATCGAGCGACTTAGGCGTTATCAACTTATAAGTATATGGCTATGTCTTTCCCGGTTATACCAAGGTCTGTTAATTATTCTATTTTTTTTATTATTATATTTTGGTTCATCCCTTGCACAATAAATTTAGATCACAAAATATAAGATAGAGCATACGAAGTAAACAATACATTATATAGCATACTTTACTAAATATAATAAATAAATATAATGTAAAATTGTTTATAATTAACTTTTAAGAATAAGAACTATAATAGTCGTACATTCGACTTTATTTTTCATTTATTAGCGAAATAACTCATGCAGATTATGTTAGTATTCATCGTATAATCAAGAATATCATTATATTTAGCACGACTGTATGAATTACTAATAACGCTAGATAAAATAGCCGTAATGTTGTTACACGAAAAAAAACTAGGCGCAATGAAAAATGCAGGTTCGCGACCTTAGCCTACTTACCAACATCGCCACGACCGACTAATGGAATATCGAATGGTGATGACGTGTCAAATAACAAGATAAAATTTAATATCCATTGATCGCTAAATAGTTAATGTATAATAAAGATTATTTTATTCGACGTCGATGGATATCGAACAACAGGTATTTGTCGCCAGTTCTTGCACTTATTAGCTTTCTATGTACGCATGAGAACACACGACGCCTGCGTGACACCCCCGCGCCAAGAAATAAGAATGTCGGTCTTGACTTACATGACACGATTTCAAAATATTGTGTCGATTGACAGAAACTGTTGTTCATATTGATACTTTTATTGATTACGTTAAATTTTGATAATACTACTCTTATTTAATTTAATAATCTTATGAAAAAATACGAATATGTTATATATAAGAGTATTTTTAATATTTATTAAAAAAAATCTAATCTAATCTAATTGAAAACTGTTAAGTATTAAAAAACATCATATTTTATAGACATATCTATTTAATCTTCCTAAATTTTAAAAGTATTTACATAGATCGCATATTGTATTCGTTTTCCACTTCGTACAAGTAAAGCCATACAAAATTGAGCTCCGTCATGTAACACACACATGTAATACTAAAGCACTTAGTAGGCTATACAGAAGTTATGACAGTAAAGTATTGCACGCCACGTGAGTGACAGCGCCAAGCCGTGGAGGCGCGCGACCTTGCCGTGGCCTTTTGAATTGAGCAACAAACAAACGGACGTTGTTTCAACAAAGCGCGCATCGACACAAACAAGAATTACATGAAAAACCAGAACAAACAGGAAACTGCGTCAAATTATATAAAATTAGATTATAAATGCTAACAATGACAAAACATGTAAAATTATCGTAAGCTACAAATAATTTATCGAAGAAAACAAAGTTAAAAATAAATGCCAACATATTTCGACCTTTCATTTTATTCATAAACAAACATTAAAAAGAGTATGAAAAACTGCACAAAGACAATGTAAAAACTCCGGTTTATAAAAAGCTATGTTGTTGCTAAATGTAGCTCATAATCAGATAGAAATAAATGCAAACTACAACCGAATTAAACAAGCATATTGATCTGGCAAAGCTTATAAAACTTCAGTTGGGTTTTCTTTGTACAAACTACAATGTCATTCAAATCATACGCTTCGAGGCATGACTCGACTCTGAAGTTTAATGAGACTCATTGAATCTCTCGTAATAATGTGGGAAATAGAGAGCGTAGTGAGATGTGGCAATGACGTTGTTTTGCAAAAACACTGCCGCTGGCAAGGCTGCCGACGACTCGACGTGACACCAATACTGCTTTCAGATCCTGTTTGCTACCCAACATTACATTACGTACATATATCAAAATAAAAATAACTTATTTTCATTATTATTGTATTGGTTGTCATCGTAAGTATAATAAGCATGTCTAATATCTTGATTAATACAATGACCTTAATAAATATTTACAATACAAACAATATTCATTGTTCAAATAAAGAAATATATATTTATCGCTGGCATATTCCGTTCGAAAGTTTTAAATCTTCGAATTCAGAGAAGACATTAATTTATATGATACATTTCCTTTGAAACGACATAACGAGACAAGTGTAGCGTGAAATGAGGCGACAGATTGCTTTGCATTTTGCAACCATCTACAACAAACAAACCTTGATAAGATTGACGTGTTATTGAAAGCATATAAATAAAATACAAGGTAATTGTTCTCGATGTAATGTTACATATAAAGTTTTGATAAGATCATACGTGTAATGTTTACAAGAAACACCAAAGTCGAAGCCCTACAAATGTTTCTAAAATATTAATTCAGTTAAAGAAGTCGCACGCGGTTTCTGGTACACATAATATAACAAGCCTACAAGTTACGTATTTAAAGGCTGTACAGCAATGAAGCAACGTTTCTCCGCCGTCAAAACACATTGCGCAACGCACACATTCTCTGAGGGTGCGCAGTAACTCTACATATATCGTTACGTTTACATTCCCTTATACTACGTACATAATTACAAATAATACAATTTTTATTATTATTATAATAAATATAAATGACTGAATGTTTTAGTATATAAAAAGTATACATAAAGTTATCCAGCAAAAGTGGCACTTTTCAGCCGTCAAAACAAGTTGCGCAACGTGCTTACGTTCTAACGTGACCGACGCCAACGGTGCTGCTTGCAACATTCAACTTTCAATTTCTATTAAAATGTAAAATATTTACTTGTTTTTTTACATAAACAATACACTTAAAGTTTTTTGTTGATTTACGGATTAACTAAACATTAAGCTTAAGAAAACGATATTTTCACTTATTACGTCTTTTAAGTTTTACTTTTCGTGATTATTATAAAACCTTCCGAAAGTTATGAGTGTCGAAAATAAGGTACTGTCAATAAATTCTTTCAGGTGTAAATCAATGACAAACAACTTATGCAAACCTTTATGAAAGTTTGAGAGCAAAACTAAGAAGTGTAATTCTGGCCTTATAAATACAAAATTGTTACATGTACTCGTCTATGCCGCTAAGGCAATTTTGTTGAATTCTGGTATAGATATGGATTGCCATCTGGAAAAAGACATAGGCTACTTTTTGTCACGAAAATAAAAACGTTAAAAAATATCTGCACAAACAAAGTCACGGGTACCAACCAAAAGGCTAACTAACTAAAAAAATAACTTTAGCGTTACCTTTAATGATGATGTTTTATTCATATTACAAAACTAATATAAATGAATTGAATAATTATTTTTACATTTAATATATTGTTGTAATTTAAAACAGAAATATTAATACAGTAAACATCACGTACTTTTTTCAATTGTTTTTCAATGCGGCCGCATTATAATTTTCTTAACAATAATTAAAAGTAAAACATTCGAAGTTGGTGGCAAGTAAAACCTTTTACGTGTTATTTACTGGCATTTTTTTATTTATTTGTACCTAATACAGTCGTATTTGAAGTCAGTTCATTTTTATATAAAATAATTATTTACATACACTTTTAAATTACGAACATAGTAAGGCCGTACCTAAGTTACAATAACCTAACGTCAACAAAATATTGCTTTTCCCAATGCAGGGCTGTTAATTGTTGCGGAGTTCTCCTGGTGTTGCACCACAATACTACATGCATTGTAACGAGTATAAATTGCTTTGTAATCAAATTTAAGTACTGAATCTTTTTTTAAGTAAGAAACTAGAAGAAGTTTTTAAACAAAGTACGGCACAATTTTACGTTATTGAGTTAATCCGGTGGCCATTTGTGATCTTCACCTGATGGTAATGGAACTTGTTCCACTTCACCAAATGTGGGTGTAATGTCAAAAATACCTATATCGGTATAGGTGTGCCTATAATATTTGAAGACCTGATGACAATGGGACCATCTTGGAAGAATACCCTTTCTAATAAAAAAAATCAAAATCGGTTTACAATGGATGGAGTAATCGATGAACGTCAATAAAAAAAATTCCCGGCGAATTGAGAACCTCCCCCCTTTTTGTAAGTCGGTTAAAAACAACTTTATTATTAATTATTTTTTGTAGTATGTATATACTTTTAGATTGGTGTAAGTGTGTCATCCAAGTTAACGTAACTGCATATTATGCTTTTAAAGCCCGTTCTTGAATAAGGCTTAGTTATTAATCGTCAATTTCTTCTCAATATTTAGATTTATTTGTTTAATTCGTAAAGATATAATTATGAAAATTAAAAAATCTTCAAATATTGTCTGTAATAACTGTCATGAAAATCTATACAAATAAATAACATTGAATTGTGTCTGTTAGTAATTTCAAATTGACAGCTTTTTAACTAAATTTTTATGAAAATATACACTGTACTTGCATCTAAAATACAATTTATAAAATTTTTGTCTGTCTGTCTATTTATTTGTTCTGGCTAACCTCTGAAACGGACCGATTTTGACGGGACATTTTCTCACAAATAGTTAATGTATAATGTGTAACTTAGGCTATCTTTCTTTAAAAAATATATTTATTTTAATTAATAAATAAAAAAATTCGCGAAAACAAAATTGACACTAATGAAATAGTGAACAATAACCGATATAAGAAGGGAAGGGTAAACATTAATAGTCAATAATAATAATCGTTATAACTTTTATAAGGACATTAACATTTTTTATTTGCTTCTTGCTGTTGGTTTACATTAGTAGTCTAGGCATTTATAAAATAAAAAAAATAAACTATGTATATTACACTACAATTAAATTAATTTTCTAATAACCTAAATAAAATTATTATTTTGAGATTTTATATATATTTTAATAAAATGTAACAATATATCTTCAGGACTAATTAATTCTCCGTTATTATTTACCTGATGACCGTTAAAAAAACAAGCATACAATTAATCAAACTTTCTTTAATGTCATAATAAACATTTAACTGATACTATTTAGAAATTAAATGTAGGTCCATTGAATTCTCTAGATAAATAATATTACTATAATATATTTATTTTGACGTTAAGAGTTTTTTCTGGATTTAATTAACTGTAAGCTTCTCTAAAACTAGTTCAATACGCAGTGATTACAACACTGTTTGGGTAAAAAAAACACAAAACAGTGACGTAATGTGGAAAATATAATGTCATACTACAAAAGACGCATTAAAACCATGTTCAACACGTGTCTAGCTAAACAGTGTTTAAAAATTAAACATTGCTTAAAATATTATCTAAATTGCTTAACAAAGAATAAACTCATAAAAAAACTTATTGATAAAATGTTATACGTTACATTTGACAGCTGAAATATGTTTTAGATATCTATTAAACTCACTTAATCTATGTATATCTAAGGCATGTTTAACTCAAAACTGTGCTTAGACGCGGATTTGTAGTACGGATTTTTTTAAACACGCGTTTAACGTCTGGTTGAATCTTTTGTAGTAAGGCAGATAGTGTTTAATGTAATGATATTAAGATTTTAGGGCATTGTCTCTTATGTTATAAATGGAACTAGGTATGTACATATGGACGCTGATAAGCAATAATGTGTGAAGCCACTCGGACTTCGTTTTAAGAAAATGGCATCTACAGGTGTCAAAAATACTCTTAATACATTTGTTTGATGAAGTATACATATATCCATGCATTTCTTTTCTATTTTGATAAAAGGTGTAATAAATTAAAAGCAGATTGGTATTTTAAAAGTTTTATCTAATAAGAAGTTTTTCAAATATATGTGACTATTGCTTATTGCAAAATATTTAACACATTTCAATATTCGATTAAGATACTATTTTCCGTACTTATTTAATTGAGATAACTTGATTTTTTTTAATAATCTTAATTACGTGACGCATTATCAGAATACATCAATATCTCAGAATTTGGCTTTTTGTGGGTTGACACATTATTGCTTATCAGCGTCCATATAAGAACCAAGCTTCGCTCGCTGTTTCGAGTTTGCTGTTGGAATGTCATAATTTCCTGTAGAAAAGTTTTCCTCAAGATTGATATTTATGTAGATAAACTTGTAAAGGAAAATATTATATAAATAAAAGTAACAGATTTCGTTAAACAGTCGTCCATTATTATATCAATTCAATTAATCTATAAATATGACTGTTCGATCTTATTTAAAATAAGTACTCCAGAGATTTTATTTTGTGTTTGATTTCATTATTTCTCATGTAGTCACTTAATTTATTATGTAGTTAGATACTGCAAAATATTGAATAAGTAATGTTTACAAAGAAAAGAAGAGCGGAAATGGCCTAGTGGTTAGATCACGTCGATCTCAACCGATGATCGCGGGTTAAAACCTTCGCTAGCACCACTGATTTATCAAGCGCTAAATTTGTGTAAATTCATCTCAAGCTCAGGGGAAGGAAAACATCGTGTGGAAACCTACATGTGCCGAGAGAAATTCTGACACATGTATATCCGCTAACCTGCAGTGGTGCAGCATGGTGGATTAAACTCTAATCCTTCTACTTAAAATGAGAGGAGGCCTTTACCCAGCAAAGGGATATTTACTTTATTTTTTTTACAAAGAAATCAAATTCAACAAAATTTAAAAAATTATATTTGCCTTTTCAAATCTTAGTTCAATAATTTAAACAAATCTTAAATACGAAATACCCTAATAAGTTTTGCTCTCTGACTTTCATAAATATTTGCATAAGTTATTTATCTTTGCTTTTAACTTGAAAGACTTTGACTTTCAGTGCGTGTTTTTGATACTCACAGCTTTCGTGAGTACTTGCGACGTATATGTTACTAAGCTACAGAGTTGTTTTATATCACTTTCGAGTAAAACTAATAAATGTAATTCTCGCCTTAGGATGAAACATACCGGCGAAGCAAAATCTAGCCACTGGCGTTTATGCGTAAACAAGATAAGAGTGTTGCGAAATTGTTTATACGACAAAATACAATAATTGTATGAAATAATATATAATTTCGGTGCCAGCTCTGACTAGTAATAGCCGCTCCGACCTTTCGACTAATTACTTAATTCAGTTTGTTCCGAATCTGACGGATTTTAATTTTTTCTCACATATTTCTTCGCTCCAAACGGAAACATAACAAGTACTTCAAAACTTATATGATTTAAAAACAAACGAAATAGTTCCGAACTTTCAAGGTCATAATAGGGTAAGCAAGTTAACGTTGACATTTTGAGAAATCAATTAAACAAATCTTACTTCAATGTAGCCTTTACATATTTTCAAAGGTGACTATTATTTTTTTTTACTGCGTGTAAATTTTAATAACGATCTAATGTATCAATTAACCACGAAAATTGATACTTATTGCAACACGTTGATCATTGAAGATGATGCATATTCTCGCACATGCAAGACATTCAGACCTTAGTTTTCCTTGTTTATGAAGAAGCCAAACTCAATTTTTTGCGTATAACTCATCGAATAATACGAAGTATTCTATTCGCGTAAGTGTGATGGTCTAAACTTTGCGCATTACGCTATGCTGAACACATTATTACGCAACGAGATAGTCGTTTAAACATTTCTTTAATTTAAATTATTAACTATTTCTTACTTTACTTTATATATAACTATGTCAAATTACTGTGTTTATAATCATTATTTAGTAGCTGCTTTTTGAGAGAAACATAAATAATAGGTAAAAGAAAATATACTAATACTACAAACGACAATGTAATTTTTTTATAATAACTGTTCCTAGCCATGAAACATTTTATGTCTTTCGTTTTTTTATAAACAAAAAATTGTCACTTGGTTGTCAAACATTTATAGCTGCATTCAAAAATTTGTTTGTTTCATAGGTGTAGTGTGAGGTCCGATCTTTGTGTTCTGTTTATTTTTGGAATACAAAACATTTCTGTTTCTCAAAAAAAGTCTGTCGCATTTAGTGTGGGTAAAAAATGTATTTAGTTTTGACCACATTTTATACAAATACAAGTATGTAGGTGATATGAAGTTTAACGGGTCTAGTAGATTATAAATGTCCTATAACGGCTCAGAATATTCAATAAATTCATAATAATATCACATACATTCAACGTTTTAAGACTAGTTTGCTCGATTGTACCATGCGCGAGTTCGGACCTCATATTCAGACCATCACACGTGAATCAAGGTATACTATTGAGAAAGTGTGCATTTTACGAGTATTTATGTTTAATGTTTTTTTTTTTTTTATAGAACTATTATTCTTAATAACGTTTTTTTAACAACTATTAGTTTGAGATACAAAATTAAATAATCACCTTTTTAGTGATTGGAAGATTCACTATAAAATAATATAAATCCCAAACTATAAAACTACTGTTAGCATTCGTTGTGATTGTGCCATCCAACGGTTGAGACCTAGTTAATTTATTTTCTTATTTGAAAGGGTATACTTCCTAGGCAGCCCCATTGTCATCAACTCTGAATCCGACGCTGGGTTCCTAGTGAAATCGGAGAACTCTTCAAATATTTATAGGCACGCCTTTACTGGTTTAGACATTGTTTATAATAATTCATGCATTTACTCTCAAGAAGCACTATTTGATGAAGTGGAACTGATAATGAAGACCACAAATGGCCACAAGAACTACTCAATAACAAATTTTTCACGGGTTGTGATTCCATTAATGTGATTTCAAATTAATTTATACTCGTCACAATACATACGCTGATGGTGAAACACCAGAACTCCTCAATAATTAACAGCCCTGCATCGGGAAAAACATATTATGTAAATAGTGATAAGAAGTTGACATTAGGCTATTGTAAATTAAGATAAATCACAAACTGCTCCTTGCTACTGCTTTTTTATAAATATCCGTAACTTTCAAGAGAGAAATAAAAACTTTAAAAAATGTTTACCACTAACATGTACAACAAGCAAAAAATTAAGTATTTTCAACAACATTTTGACGTCGGTGCCAGTAAATAACTTTACTTGTATCATATTCATTTTTGAAGTCTGTTTATTTTTAAGTTTTTATTTTGTATTTAAGTAAATTAAATAAGATTCGTATTCGTAAGACATTTTCAACGTAATGTTAACTGTGCTAGGATTTGAATTCTTTAATAACTGTATTTATCATACTGAATTAGTTAAGGGTCGACATATTTTGCTTTAAAGTTTGGCGGAAAAGCGGCTAACAGAGGGTCTGTTATTATTTGTATATTGAATGGCGGCCAGGGAAAAAAATAAAACAATAGGAAACAATACAATCGGTTAAACGTTAACAAATAGGTTTTTATCAAATGAATTATATAAACAATAAAGAAGCATTATAAAAGAGGCAGTGAATGCAATTATAGCGACGTGGCATTCACGCTAGAGCGTTCACGTTGTATTTGTTTGTAAACACACAACAGTCGTACTTGTGAAGGTTATATGTACCTATTTAAAAGTTTCACTTTACGTATAAAACCGGTCAAGTGCGAATTAATTGTATACATTTTAACAGTGTTATTATGAATGAAAATATAGGTAAACTAATGGTTTTGTTTTATTGATTACATTTTAACCTATAAATATATTTTATTGAAAAAAGTTTTCATTATTTTTTTAATTCTAAAATATTGAAATCGATATAAAAATATACAATGGGCCTATTTATCGACGTTTTTAATTTTACTTTTATTTTCGTGATAATTTTAAAGCGTAATTCCTTATCATGTATATGTTATATGTTTGAATACAAGCATTTGGAAATGATTTTCGAAGTCGTTCCCTGAAACGGTTAAATAGAAAATCGAAGTTTCTATGCAAATTTGTCATTTTCCAAGTTTCACGTAGAAATTGGTATGGTAAAGCTTATGAATAATCGCCGATGGAAAATCCCATCTAAAACCCGGGTATCTAAAGAAAGATAACAGTGATTAGTCACTGTGTTTTTAAGAGATTTATGTAGCAATTTTCTGATACTTTATATTTTATATTTATTTCAAAAGTCAAATTCAAAAAATAGATATTGGTGCAAAAAATGGAAAATAAAAAGAAAGTCATTTAATAATTATGAATCATTGTTTATTCAATTGGGAATGAGTAGCTATTATGCGTGGTACCTTACCTTATTTGCTCCCACGAAATGGTTACGTGCTGTATGACGCCTTAACCTAGTTGCCTTCGCCCTTGACGGCCATCTGCTTGTTTTCTTAAGAATCCTATAAAACAAAGTCATAATTTTAAGAACTCTTCCTATAATTAAACTAATCCTATTAGTAATTACAAGTCTAAGAATTTGCTTTAAAACTTTAGCTTTAATAGTATTGCCGGATGAGCAACATATACTTGTTATATATTTCATTTAAAAAAAAACATTTAAAACAACTTTATTATTATGTCGCACGCGTAACAAAACAACAAGCAATACAAAATACTGGCAAAATCAGTTTTAATTTTATTAAAACCTCTGTTTTGATACAGATTGTTTGTAGGGACCAAAAATGTATTTTAAATGTTATTTTTCTAGGAGTACGATATAAGACAAAAATAATTATATATAGATATTATCAAATCAATGATAAATTGTAGCTTTATGATAATGTAAATTATGATATTAATCGTATCAAATTCAATACATGACCATAATTTTAGCAACAATTTTACGTGTAAGTAAACATCAAGCTATACAACGCATTAATTTCATGTGTTATACAATGTAAAACTTGATGTTTTCACATGAAGTTACTGGTGAAATGAATACCACGAAATTAATTTTATGTTACTTCGTCATGTAAATTAAGCTTACTTGTAAAGTTTTTCTTAAAAATTCTTAAGAATACGTATAATTTCAATGTAGCTAAAATAAAATAGACCAGAGTACCAGACGATAAATCAAAGTAAGACTATAATATCCATTAATATTCACTATCGTAGACCTATCAATAAACTATAAACAAATATACCTTATTAAATTAGTCATAATTTCAACATAAAAAGCTTTTTATTGTTATTTTTTTAATATCATTTTCTTCACATATGAACATTCAAAATATATTTTATTAAAACATCTATTTTGATAAATAAACGACATTGACTTCACCAGATTAGATTCAAGGTCGTCTAGACGAATATGTAATGTGAAAGTAGGGTTATATTATACAATGCTAAATATAATGACAATTGAAATTGTAATAGTTAAATAAAATAAATTAAAATTATTTTTAGAAATCCATACCATTATAGCTTCAATACATTTTGTGACCCCGTTGTTATCGTCGTTGCCAAATTCATTGCGAAAATTACGTTAAGTTACTATAAATCACAAAGTACTTCGATCACATACACGTAATATTTTTAAAGAAAACTTAAAATACACTTTCCAAGTAAATTTTCGTTTTTTTATTTAGTTATTCCCAAAAAAACATGGTCAAATCATCTATCAGACAGACAGTGGTAGACATTAAACGTCAAATTGTGCTTTCAATTCTGCCACCACTTTACGCCATCTATTGAATATTCGTGGAAGCATTATATGGTACTTTGAACTTCGGAGTTTTATCTTACAAAACGACAAATTTTTATTTCGTATATCTTAAAATTGTCGACAGATGGCGCTAAAAACAATTTACATCCTGTCTTTGCCGTCTATTAAGTCTAAACTAATGAGAGTAAATTTTGTATGTACGAAGTAAATCACTGTACCATAACATTACGGTACTATTTGAAAGGCACTTTATTCTAGAATCTAGATGATCATAAGCTATATTTTATGTATTATTTTAAAACATTTCGTTTAGAAAAGGATTTTGCATATAACTAGATTTTGTCTGCGGCCTCGCTGAATAACTTATATAGATTGTGTTACCTAACAATCGTCAAACCTTTTTTGGCCTTACCGGCATAACACATGCACCAACTTCTGGCAGTTAATTATACTATGCCTATAGTCTTCTTGCAAATGTCCACAATAAGTTGACTTTAAATCGCTATTATACATTATTTTAATCGGATAAACGGTAGGGCAGTGCATAAAAAAAGAGGCTATTTTAATGTATTAGATTTTTCGCATTTAAAAATTCGGAATCCTTTGACTCAGCGTCAATAAAAAATGATTGCAGACTTCGGTACGCGACTCAAGGCATGACAAAGGCGTTCAGATCGAAACTTAGCTTTACACAGTTTGCCGGTTGAAGACTGCCACCCTCTGCCCATCTAACTGACGCGTAATAAATTAGCAGAAGATTTGTGAAAATATGTCGTTAAAATAATGTGCTGTTACCGTTGCTAACTCCTTAGACCATATTCGACTTACAGCAGTATTTCGACTATTTTTGGGATAGGTTTGGTAGATATAAATCATTAACAATGTATGACGGCAAGATATGATGAAAGTCATTATTATTTTATTGCAGTACGATGTATAACGTTTAACACAATTTTAGTAGTTGCTAAAAAAATTAAACTTGTTCAAATATTTCCATTTCATTTTGCTTACCTTAATAATAAATGATATCGTCATAATTCTGTAAACAATTGATAAAAAAATAGCTGACAAGAATAGGAGTATTAATAAAATGTCCAAAATTTCATACATCAATTTATTAATCAGAATTTAATACTGTATTACATAGAAGAAATGCACTTCTTAGAAACATTCAGAAGACTTCCCTTTGGGACAGTTTGTCGGAGTCTCTCTCCATTTATATTTATTATATACCTTATAAATTGAATAAATATGAACTATGTACTTTGTTATAGAATCAATATTTATGAAGATCTGCATTGCCACATACTTAAAAATCTATGTATATTTTTCACAAACCTACAATTTTAGAAAATAAATCCTTAAATAGTATATAGGTAAAGCGTGAAACTACGATTGTCTATGAGATAATCTTGTTGAATAAATAAAATTTTGCAAATTAACAACAAATAATAACATACATTTAATAACTTTAGTTCTCATTCTGTCGCTGCCACAATTTGTCAACAACATTTACCATCACAATTAAAAAAAATAGAAATCAACTTATAAATGAGTTAAATATCATTTTCAATAGGTGACCGCATAGAAAGGCTCTTTGACACATATCCAACATAGTGAATAAAAAAATTTGGAGAAAACACACATCACAAGAATACTACCAATATAAATACAGACATCTTAATTCATTCAGTCAAAGTGAAACTTGTATAAAATATTCAATTAGAAATAATTATAATCAGTCTTGTTTAGAGAAAAAAGTTTATCAATACGTGTTGAAATTGTATACACGTCTTGATATAATCTTTATATTATCACAATACAATATGTCAGATATGATGTCATTCCTTCTCTTGGACGTAACTAGTATATAAATCGCCTGCTACGCTACTTAGTGTTATTATCACAGTTGTTTAGTAGAGGTGGGTGCAGTACTTTGTACATAAAACAGGAGCTACCTGCAATCCGCGACCATTCTCAACACAATACGATTGCCGACTAAACGGACAAACATTAGCCTACGCCTTACCGTACCGTCAATCGCGTTCACTTTGATAACATGATCTTTTGCATAACAAATTTTTGCAATTAACGATATGATAGGAAGGCAAGCATATAGGATAAACATCTTTGAGATGAATATATGCACATTTACACATTCTTTATTGCAGTCTTTCTCTTACAATGTACACAAACAGTATGTGAATCTCGCATAGTAAATGCGTTCCAAACGCGAGACTCAACCGAGTTGTTCACCCCCGTGTTAATCATTACTTCGTATCTTTAAGATGCAGTTTATTAACGGGATTTCTAGATAATAACTATTACGTCCCTTTGAACTGGTACATTTCGTCACCTCGCGGTAAACTGAAAACTAAATTGAATAACAATAAAATATTCTTATACCTATCATATAATATTTTTGTGAACGACTTGCAAGCTTTGTTGTCACAAACATTCATGAAATTCCCTCAAATAGTCAAAAAATATATTTTTGTCTAGTGTTTACACTCTCCAAATAAAGGAAGTGTTCTTATGTATTAACAATTGACCAACGCAACGACAGGTTATAGTAATGAAATATCACAGATTTTTACTCTTTGGACAGTAACGGGCTTCTAAAACAACACAATACATAATACCTGTTTTATAATTATTAATATTTTGTACCAATTGACGTTCCTATCGTTAGCCCTTAGAACCCCTTTACGTACAAAGAAACTCCAGTAAATAACTAGAATTATGTGAAATTTACATTATATAAAATAATCGAAAAACAATTATTAAGAAATGACTTATTCCGCTAAAAAAGAAAGTAACCATTGCTCGGCTATTTATAAAGATCAAAATTCTAATGTTCCTATGTTAAATGCACGTATTTACATACTTTCGTAAATTTTTTTGAGAAAGATACAATCAATTTATTTGCATTCGAAACCTAAGCTATATAGTCCAAATGTTCTAGACTAAGATCCCTAGTCATAATACTCAAGGTTTAATAATCATTAATAAAAATATATACCTTTGAAACCATGACCTGAAATGTCATTGACATTACATAAGAAAAATATTCACAATTTTATCTGGCAATACAGATTGTTTTAAAGTATATCAAAAGCATTTTTAATTTTCTTATACTAAGTTGTCCCGCACATTTTCACTGGATAAGATCATCGTTAATAACAATGAAAATAATCGATATAGAATATTACACTTTATATCTGCCCTTTTAATCCCACCCCCTTAAATTTTACTCATCTTCTACATGTTTCGTGCATTTCGTACATCATACAGACTCTTTAAAACGAAAGGCACCCGGGATTACACAAGAGGGTACCACACCGACTACTCTAATACATACATATAGTGATTAAAATCTAATAGTGGAACACATTACTCAATAAGTCCACCGGTATCGATTCATTCGCTGTTGACCGTATTTACAAATTTATATTTCTGTTCAATATGGAGACTTTAAATATTATTTATACTTTATTTATCTCGCATTACCATTTTGTATGCTTTTTATAATATAATAAATAGTATAAACATTTACGTTACTTTCTAACACCAAGGAAAAACCAAGATCTTTTTCAATAGCTGCATAATTTTTGATATAATTATATGGAATTGTTAAAGAATACCTGATATTTTATGCTTTACATAACCGTGATATTAAACCACAAACAGTAAATGCTTCCAATAAATGCTAATTACAAAGACCTATTGTAAGAGGAGTGATGATAGTAGAAACATCAATTGAATGGAGTTTTTATGATTAATCACTTGGTAAAGTTGTAAATACTGATATGGTCAACAGTTAATAAACCATCTTTAACCTAACACACCTACTTTATTCGTACATATTGATCTGAAAGAGAAATCACAAGCATTTAAGAATCACCGAAAATGTTGCACAATTACTCTACTAAAAATAAACACATTTCTTTTATTGTGAACACAGAGAAGCGAAACTGTTCATATATTTTACTTATTAGTAATGTTTGTAAGCTTTCAATCAGATCTACAAAAAATATTCTAACCATATAGTAAAAAGTGATTAAACTATTACAAAAAAAAGAAAACTTTGCCCCATTTCATCAAGGACACAAATACAATAAGAATTGAAGCTAAGTACAATATTAATTTTTAAACTATGATGAATATTAGGAGCCATAAAAGACAGTGGGGAATAGGGGTACCAGAATAAAGAAAAAAACCCTTATGAAAACGTTAGCTTTTCGCCTGTAAGGGAGTATGTAATGACTAAATTATAAGATTACTGTTGAACTGGAGCAGCGTATAGCAGAGGACCGGGCGGCAGATGTGGGTACGGAACACCGGCGCCTACAGCCGCCTGGTAGCCGCAAGGACCGCCGCCGCCAACACCACCGCCGAAAAATTTGCCTCCTGGTTTTAGTAAGCGAAATATGAATAAGTTTATTTTAAAAGTTTTTATCTCTATTACCCTTCAGGATCACGATCATATTATATAGAATTTATTTCTTTTTATTATAAATTTTAAGAGTATATAATTATATACTCTTTAAATATATGTTATAAATTAATGAACTGTTGTCATGTTCAAACTATTAGTTATTGTAAATCTACGTAAAAGGTACTACTAACCGAGCATTTCCTGGTGATGAGGATGCATTTGTGGATAGTGTGGTGGTGTAGCAAAGTGAGGTGGAGGAGATCCATAGGATGATCCGGATCCAGCAGATTTATTTCCAACAGAGTTTGTATTGCGGTGATACTGCTGTCCACCATTTCCTCGTGTATCTACAGAAACAACACAAAATGTTTAATTTAACTAATTCAATATTGTCACCAGATCAAAATGTATTCAAAAATAACTTTAAATATAATTTATTTCAATGTTGCAATTATAAAAGTAACTATAAATTTGATCCCAGGTAAAATTTAAGACATTATCACAAAAACAATTTTACTTATCCACTAATAGTATTTCTTACTGTTGAACGTACGTTGCCCATAACCATTTTGATTGTTATACGCATTTTGATATCCATTATTGTATCCACCTTGGTAGCTTCCCATTGATTCAAATACATTCGGGCTTGGGAAGGGTACAGTTTTTTGATAACTGTTTTGTCTGTAGCCCTGGTTGGCATTTTGATTCTGGTTAGAAAATCGTGGAGGTTGTTGTTGAATAGGATTACGATTTTGGTAAGTATTTTGATTTTCTTCATTTGTCATATTAGCCATCTTATTATTCCATTGGTTGCTCTTTTGGCGAGGTGAACTCGCGCCACTGTTGTTTTCTTTACGTTGTTGCCAGCGGTTGCGACCTGAAACAAATCGGCGACATGATACTAGCTCTAATAGTTTAAGATTTGTCTGTATTGAAATCTGAATAAACCATTCTGTATATCTAAATGGAAATTGAGCACAACTCAAATGGTTGAATGGATGTGGCTGAAAATTGGAAAATTGAAAAGAAATTTGTTTTTAAAACGACAAATTTGGCCGCAAGCGAAGCCATTGAATAAAACTAGTGATACTTTGAAGAATCACAAGCGTTTGCAAGATGATTTAAAAAAGTTTCAAAGCCTTACTTGAGCTGTTGTTGTTGTTTCTTGCCATGTCATTCAGCTTGGCAGGTGGATTTTGTCCAGTTTCTCGGAGTACGGCTACTAGAGCACGAGCCTGGCGAGCATCACCGCTTGTGAAGTAAGTATATGCTGTGCCAGACTGTTGGCAGCGACCAGTGCGACCTGCACATTGAAAATCAAAATGTAACATAAATGAAAAAAAAACAGTGAATTGTATATTTTACATGTTAATTATTTTAACAATTGATTATCTATAAAATTTATTCTATAAACATTTATTGTAAAATTACTAACCAATTCTGTGAATGTAATCTTCGGATGAATTTGGGTAGTCGAAATTGACTACAAACTTTACATCTTCAACATCTAAACCACGAGCAGCAACATCAGTAGCAATAAGAATAGTTGTAGCTCCATTGCGAAACTCTGTTAGAACGGCGTCGCGCTCAGGTTGCGACTTATCACCGTGAATAGCTAAAGCTTTGTGTCCATTACGTCGCACTGCGCGTGCTATGTCATCAACCTAAAATAACAATATTGTAATTTATTACTGTTCCTAAATCGAAAGTTCACAACAGATTTTACATTATCACTATTATTTACTTACTTTTTTCTTCGTCTCAACAAAAACGATGACTTTGTTATCCTTTTCTGAAGCAATCTCTTTCAAAAGATTCGAAAGTTTAAGTTCTTTTTCATGTTCTTCACAAACCTCTATTATTTGTTTGATGTTGTTGTTCGCAGAAAGATTCAATGAACCAATGTTAACTTTAATGTAATCAGTGAGAAAATCTTCAGCCAAAGCTTGAATTTCTTTCGGCCAAGTAGCAGACCACATCAAAACTTGACGGTCTGGACGGATCTGTTCAATTATTTTACGAATTTGAGGTTCGAATCCCATATCTAACATTCTATCCGCTTCGTCCAAAACCAAATAAGTGCAACGACGTAAATTGGTAGTTCCCCGCTCTAAGAAATCAATCAATCGTCCTGGTGTGGCAATAACAATCTCTACACCTCTTTCCAAATCTCTTGCTTGTGGCCCTTTAGGAGAACCACCGAAAAGGCAGGTATTCCTTATGCAACCACGGGCACTGTAAGCTTGAGCTACCGATTGGATTTGTTGTGCCAATTCCCTTGTTGGTGCCAAAATGAGCGCAATAGGGCCATCACCGCGTTGAATTCTTTGTTGATGAACAATGTGAACTGCCGCTGGAAGCATGTAGGCTAAAGTTTTGCCCGATCCAGTTGATGCAATTCCAACCATATCACGGCCAGACAGTGCAATAGGCCATCCTTGCGCCTGAATACCTGTAGGTTCTTCCCAACCTTGCTCTTTGATAGTGTTCATTATATGATCGGGGAAATTGCCTTCATCAAACACTTGATTAGGACGAGGAATGTTATTTCCACTTACAGTGATTTCTTTAGCCGCGCGGAACATTTGTACTTCATCTTCAGAACGCCCTTCAACATTGGCGTGTGGTTTGTAAAAATTCTTTTGAATTGTTCCAAGATTAGCCATATCCCATTCAGGTTTTATCAAGCTATCTCCAGGATGTTTAGCTTTCCGGCTTTGTAACTTACGATCATTGAAGTCTGATGATGGTGATGTTGAACTGTTGTATATCTTTTTTGGAACAAAATTTTGTTGGCAATTATTGACTCCATTTTGATTATTGAAGTTTTTGGGCCCCATATTTTTAGGAAAGTTTTGCTGCTTAGGTCCACCAAAATCGTTTTTTCCATTATAAAATTGCATATTGCCTCCAGCATTTTTCTCACCATCATAATCATTTTTCTTCTGGGTTTGATTGTAATTATTTCTTGGCCTGTATTCTTTTGGTCCACCAAAATCGTTTGGATTTCCATTTTCATTTTTGAAGTTGTTGTAATCGTTTCTTACACCATTAAAATCATTTCTAGGTCTGAAGTTTTTATTGGGCATTCCATTTCTTGGTGTAAAGTTTTTTGGACCGCCAAAATCATGCAGGCCATTAAAATAGGGGATTTTACCGAATTGTTCATTCCGGTCTAGTCGAGGTCTAAAGCTGTTAAAAAAATTAATAATAAAAAATCGAAGAATCAAAAGTGTGAACAAAACAAACAAAATTTATATTTTATTATAGTTATTTATAGTGTTCATTTTAATAAAAAGCTATGTTTTTTTTCCTTTGCGTGATATGATATAATTAAATAGATTATACATACCATATTGCTCATTGTAGATTTTAGTGAATAAATAGTAAAAAAATTATTTTAAACTTTAAATCAAATACCTGGGTCGATAAAATTTTTTAATTTTAAAGACATATTGCAGTTTTTATGATTATTTAAATAATTTTTACGTATTAATGATATATTAATAGATAGATTAGACATTTGAAAAGGTTCTTATCGTCGCAAAATAAAATTTGAAGGTGGAAAAATATGAGATAAGTTTGATATTTACTTCACACAGAAGTCAGTGGTAGTCATGGGTACCAAATAATTTCATATAAATGACGCAAGTATTAATTAGCTTTAAGATCTCTGAGAACTATATAAATTCTTTATAGGTTTTTATTTTCAATGATAATAAAAACAAAGATTTATAATAAATTGCCAAGTTTAGAAAATATGATCAAGTAAAGTTTTCCTAGTTTTAAGCAGCTCAAATAGACAGACTCTTTTAACCAGTTATAAACAATTTGTAAAACTTATATCTACTACTAAAAATAAATAACTTTGAATCATAATATTAACTAAAAAACCAGTTCAGCGCGAGTCTGACCCTTCATGTGCCTGTCCGCCTCGAATTTGACTGGTTTTTATTACTTGTTGTCATAGCGGTAATAAAAATACACATTCAGCATGAGATACAGCACACAGATAGATGGAAAGACGGACAGAAGAAGCTTAGTCATAGGGTTCTATTGACAACCATTGTATAAAGAATGTAAATAAATAAAGCATTATACAAATAAAAAGAGATATAAGATAATTGATAAGAAATTTCATTAGTAAAGATGTAATAAATTTAAAAAATTATAGCAATAACACACAGACATGCAAATTAATCTAAGATCTTTTATTAAAAGCAGTTATTCAACAAACTCATTTTAAAATAACAAAGATTTTAAAAATAATTTAATCAAATTAAAAAAAAAATAAAAACAAAATTAGATAGAAACTCAAATAATTACATGTAACTTAAATACTTAACTAATTTACATACATAAATTAATAAGTATAAAAGTACTTACCAACTTTTAAGACATGACCAATGGCAACAAATTAATTGAAAACACCCTAATGAATTTCCTATTAATATAATGTTATACAAATGTGGGAGATTCTGAGATGTGTAAGGAGCAAAAATTACAATTACCCAACACATAAAATATAATTTACTTTATAATGTAAACGTAAGCGCTTCACACGCCACAGCCTCATTTCGATCTCATGATATTGAGTCAGGTGTCCAGAAACATATACAACACAAACACCCAGACCATGACAAACATTCATATGGCCAAACTAAATGTTTGTCATGAGCGGGGAGCAAACCCACATCCATTAAGTCAATTGCAGTGACCATTGCAACAAATTGTCATCTTATAGCAGCAATGAAACCTTTTCGAATTGATTTAAATATTAATGAATTCTTCGTTTTATTTTGTTTCAAAATGTTAAAATAATTATTTTTTATACTAATTACTACTATTTGTCAATAAAAAAATAAAATAAGAACAAAAAACATGTTTTACAATCATGTTCTGATATCTGATATTTAATAAAAGAAATAAACATAAATAATTGAAATTATTAAATATTGAATATTTAAAATTGTCTTATTCTTTGCTATGTATATGTACAACTTTTGTAAAAATAGGACAATTAGTCATATAGTCTATTACTGTAGTTGCATACATATATTGATGTTTAAAAGGTAAGAACAGTAGTATACGCACATATTGTATTTAATACTGTAAGATACAAAATGAGGGTAAATTTAATTATCTTGCAGTAAAATTACTTGTTTAAAATCTTATATTAGCTTTTATATTAACTTTAAACAGCACAACTTATGCTGCAAATGGAACTCAAATTATCAAACAATCATACTCAATTGTATATATAGGATATATAAAAAAATCAGTCAAATACACCCGAGCTGTTTAACACACAAGTTTAATTAAAATATTTAAAAGGTGTTTCAATAAATAAGGGTGGAGGTCAATCAATAAGTTTGATGTAACTTATCCATCCATCCATCTAATCATTATCATTATCCATCATATCCATAAATTTATTGAAAATAATTTTGAAGTATAGTAACAAATATATAAAAAAAAAAAAACGTATATTTTCTTTATATTAACGCAAAGATAAATTTAGTAATAAAATTTCTGTACTCTGTAACTTAAACTTGGCAAATTATTTGTCTTTTAAGAAAATAAAATATATAGTATTTGTGCTTAAATACGTAATTTTAAAGATCTAGAATTCTTGAATAACTATATCACACCCTTCTTATATTGTTTAAAAAGTAATAATACTAATCGTATTTTGTCCCGTAATCTTTATACCGTTCGAATTATATTGAGAAAAAATCAATAAACGTTTAAGCAATATGGACTATTTCATTTCGTGCATTTTGACTACCCGATTTAGATACAAACCATTACGAAATATTCGA
Organism: Hypolimnas misippus; assembly: GCA_037950945.1. Classification (NCBI taxonomy): domain Eukaryota; kingdom Metazoa; phylum Arthropoda; class Insecta; order Lepidoptera; family Nymphalidae; genus Hypolimnas; species Hypolimnas misippus. The sequence goes on along the minus strand of JBBEEQ010000025.1, from coordinate 6,957,025 downwards.
ATAGGGTATAATAATTTCACACAAATCAATAAGAATAAACGAAGAGGACGATTTTTCGAAATAATTAACAATCGTAAGAAAGTTCTTTGTTTGTGCCACGTACAAGCCCAGTTATTGATTTTTCTCTAAGGATTCGCAGTAGAGGTGCGACCATTATCAGCTGTGCGAAATGCATTGCACAAAATGGCCGCCAGGTTTAAGACCGAGGGCTCGTACGACAAATAATAAAATATTTTGTATGTATTTTCAAAAATTAGATAAAAATACGTAGAAATGTGTATTAAACTTACATAGGATGTTGATTATGAAAGCTATTGTACTGCATATTGCTGTATTATTGTCACTCTGTAGGTGGTACGGTACCTACGTGGTCGTAAACGCTTGAGTGGGTATCTGGAATATATTATAACACAAAATTGGTAAACTGTAATAGTAGAGCTAAAATATTTCCTAACAGAAACAATAAGTTAACTCACCTCTCTATTGAGAGAATTTAAAATTTTTACTAATTTTTCATTCACCAGTAACGACCTCACAGACCCGGCGAACGAACAACTCGATAATGAAAATATAATGGCCGACGGAAAAGGAAACTGTTATATAACAGTGTAGCCTGTAGAAAAAATCTACTCAAAGTTTAAAATAAGGGTAAAATAATACACCAAAATACCTACATTATAGATTTATTTTCTAAATGGTTATTTTTAGTTTTAAAAAATCAGTCGACTAAAAAAACAAATTAAATTATTATCAATATTGGCGTCAGGAGGGTGCGTGATAAAAAAATATAGTGATATATATACATATAAGTACAAGGACTTTAATAATTTTATCATATAAATATTCAAACTATTTGATGTTAAAAACTGTACCCATTTCCAATGTTGACAAGTCAATTGACTTGAAGGCCTAAAAATACTCTCTATACTTGAAGAAATTTCTAAACAACTAACCTGATACCTACGATACGATACGAGGTAAACTATATCAACTGTTATCCTCATGACTTAGTCTAATAATCACTGAAATAAGCTGAAGCAAAAAAATATATGAAGCACTAGTTTCGATTCCATTATGTGAAGTTCTTTTAATGCAGTTTTCCTTAACTTCAAAATCGATGACATGACAAATTTCTCTACCTCTTGTAGTTTCAGATTTCTCCCTGCTGTCCCATCTCCATGAATCATTCCGTATAATATCGTCGTCCTAATTATTACTTTTATTCGAAAATTCTTTACCAAAAACTTTTTTTAATTTGCAATTCACTAGCAACACTAAATTAGTTATATTGACTTTAATATTTAAGAGTGGCTTCAATATATATATATATATATATATATATATATATATATATATATTGACTTTAGGCCAAAGAGTATATACTCACTTTTAGGCCCAAAAAAGCTTGAACGCTGTGCCGTACAAGAAATTAATAAAAAAATATATTGTCATCATGATCAGCAGACAGCAATGGCAATAAGTGCATATTTGTATTATATTGATTTTCCTTTTGCTGACAGTCGTTTATAAAAACTAATATGCCACTTGTGCGCATTTTATAGAATTTAAAACATGACTCTTGCCAGTGTTTCTTCTTAACGGTATGAAAATCCAAATTTATTTTGTTTACATATTTTTTTTCAATAGGAATATAATTAAATTAACTCCGGTATATTTAATTAATGTATGTCTATATTTTGTTTTGACTTATTTAATCATATCTCTGATTATCTGATAGCAGCCAGTGATAGCTCACCATACATTTTATAATTTTTTATTCCTTTTAAAGATATCTGATTTATTATACACTTTTGTTCACAGCTAACATTAAAAACAATTGAAAATGGATACAGGTACAAAATTTATTGTTAAAGATACCGTTTCAGACCATCTTTATCCAGCATTATTTCAGTGTTTTACTATTATAATTTGTGGGTAAGTTATCGGAATTCATAATAATAATGACACCATATAATAGTTTAATGTCTATTTAAATAATTTAAATTATGTTTTTATTTAAGGTATGTAGCAGGCCGTCTAAATGTCGTCTCAAAAACCGAATCAAAAGGGATTGGTACATTTGTTGGCACATTTGCTTTACCATCTCTTATTTTTTTGTCATTAGCTCGTCTTGACTTTAGTATTGTAAACTGGACATTTTTGGGAGCAATATTGTTAGCCAAAGGTCTCGTGTTCTTTGCTGTTGTAATAGTTACATTGTTAATTTCAAGACCTATGAATTTAGGTCAAGCTGGAATATTTGCAATATTTTGCACACAGAGTAATGATTTTGCATTAGGTTTTCCTATAAGTAAGTAGCTATAGTACAGTATTACTTATTATTACATATTATGATTTGTAGAAAATTTAACAATAATGTATTCTATTTTTTAGTTAATGCTATATATGAAAAGACGCATCCAGAGTATTCTCTATACTTATATTTAATGGCACCTATATCCCTTGCCATACTCAATCCTGTTGCATTTATTTTGATGGAGATAAACAAACAGAAAGAAAGTCAACGAACAGTTGTAAATTCTGAACAACATTTACAAAAATTTAAGATGTTACTGCAATTGTTTAAAGGAATAATCTTCAATCCAGTACTGGTCATGACAATTCTTGGTATTATTGGTAATATTATTTGTAAGCATCAACTGTCTGTTTACATTGAGGGTTTATTAGATGTAAGTTTGACAATTTCTTCCCTACTAAATCAGCCTTAAGCTTTAGTTTCTTAGGATGGCAAATCATTACATAATGATGTGATATGATGTATGTATAATTCAGCTCCACACCAATGTTTTATAGACATCATAATTGGCTACTAAATGACACTCTGACACTGCCATCCAAGGAAACATTTGCTTTAATATAATAACTTCTATGTAATATTTAAACTTGCTAATATTACTTGTCTATACATTTTCATGAGATGATATAACAAGTTGCATATCAAATAAGATTATTTTGTAAATATATTGCATGCACAATTATATCAATATATTTTTATCTTATATATTATTTTATTATATTTACTGTTTTAGGTGTTTGGACAGTCTTTCTCTGCTGCAGCTTTGTTTTTACTAGGATTGCGTATGGTTGGACAAATAACAAGATTGAGGGGACCTGCACTTATACTACCCTGTGTATTGATAATCGTAAAATTGTAAGTTACAATAAAGCTCATAGTTTATCTAAATGTCTAAAATACACATTTCAACACAGACTGAAGATGAAATTGTTAAAATCAGCCATATTTTTTTGTGCAAACATAATAATTAGCTTTGATTTTTAGGATTATTTTGCCAGTCGTAATGAGAGAATGTGTGAGTACATTAGATGCTGGAACTAATCAATCAGAAACGCAATCTTTATCTACATATGCATTCTTATATGGAACCATACCGACTGCCCCTGCAGTGTTTGTGTTCTCCAATCTGTATCATTTGGAAATTGACTTGGTAAGGTATATTTTTCTCCAATTAACAAAAATTAAGCCTGTAAAATAATTATGTTGAAAACCATTTATTTCTGTATGGTTCATGTGTTTAATGTTAATAAAGGGCACTATTCATTAATTATTTATTTGGTTGGGCTAAAGCAGAATATTTGAGTAGAACACTTATCTAGACCTATTTATTAATTAAACAAGCAAACAGTCCAGCTCATTTGTATATGTTAACATAATGTAAACATGAAAATTTTATAACAATAGACATGTTATGTTCATATTTGATGTTAATATTTGAAAATTTAAAATTTTAATAGTTGCCCAGTCTTCCAAATTTTCTTTCCTTTAATGAATCTACTTAAGGTTTAATTAATATATGAATTGATTGGCAATTTGTGAAAAAAGCCCTTTCGTTGAGTTTGTCGTATACATTATTGTTTTCCAGAAGTTAATTTTTATAAGTGACACTATGGATGCAGTTTTATTTGTCATTAATATCGGCCCCGACACTTTTTTAAAGTATTTTTTCTATTCCTTTTAGTTTCGTATTTGACCATTCACGCCCAGATAATAAATCAAAACTTTATATAGTATATAAAATATCATTGATTGTAATAAATAATATTATATGATTCTGACTCGATTTGATTGTCGTACCAGAATGAAGGGTTCCATAATCATGCAAAATAATATAATTTTTTTTTTACAAAAGAAACTCACTATTTCGTTGACATAAATAAAATAACTTTTTTTGTGTCTATATTATTTAATAATAATATCGGTCACTTGATTGAGTCTCGAGACCACGCACATCGACCATTTTGTACAAACTTGTAGAAATGTAAACAAACAAATATTTTCAGAAATTTTCTTTCTATTTGTACCATAATATCTTGCTTCTTGTCAATTTTTTTGTTGCTAAATTAATGGGAAGTACTCTGTTTTGATTCCCTTGCGAAAAGGCTAAAACGGTCAAAATATGCGACTTAAATGCCATTATCTTTTGGTTGCGTCGACTTAAAAGTTGAGTTTTTTCACAGCTGTAAGTCATTATAAACTTGAATATATGATATTAATTTCAACTTGATACCTCCACGCATTCATGATAAAATGATCTTTAAAGACAGACAGACGGACAATATAGTCTATAGATATAGATTCAGTTTTTCCTTTTTAAGTACAGAACCCTAAAAAGTAATGCAATGCCTTTTATTATACTAACGTTATCTATATTTATTGGATATTTTAAATGTTAAATTAATTTAGCATACAAACACTTGACTGTTAGTCTTCAAACTGGTTTTATTTTTGTAATTTAGATATCTTGTCAAACAACATACAAATGTAGGGTTGCGAGTTGGCCGGGAAATAGATTATACATACTATCCCGGATTCCGAACTAGGTGTTGTTTTTTTAACATCACTTCATGTCACTTTAATTTGAGAAAAAGGATACTTATATATTATTATGTAGTAAATTTTAGTAGATATTAAACTTTTTAGTTGTTATTTTCCATTTTCTTAATCAATAAATAGAATTCAAAAAAATCTTTTTTTAGCAAGATTTAAGGTGGTTTGTAATTAAATATAATTAAATTTTCATACCACTGAGATAATTATAAATATAACCCTCCAATTTCACAAGTTCCAATTTTTTAGGAAGTTTCCACCTTTCTTCTATCTTTTTCGATCATTTTTCATTGAAATACACAATTATGGCTTTTCGAAAATCACTTAACAATTGATATATTTTTTATACAGTAGTATATTAATTAAGTAGGAAAATTATCTCGGAAATGATGAACTAGTATACGACAACCCTATACCTAGGTTACCTACCTTTAACATTTAAAAATAAAAATTTTATTGGTACTTATTATGACTATCTAATCAAAAAATTTGTAAAAAATATTTAATACACAGATATGCAAATATTTATTACAGTAATTTTAACTTACAATTTTAATTAAGTATATTAATAAAAGTTTTTCATCGCGTATGTTTGTCTGCCTGAACGCGATAAGCACTAAAATTAACACATGAATTTTCAAATGGTTTTCATCCCTGTTTTGAGTAATTTATTATAATATCTTTATATTTACTAGATTTTAGGTAAAATATAACGTCAATAGTTGAAGATGTGGGTAAAAGTCATGCCCACTGCGTAAACTAAACAAAGTGATCCTATAAGGGTTCCGTTTTTCCTTTTAAGGTACGGAACCCTAAAAAGTTATATGAAAACAATGAACTACGGGATTATTTCTCTTAAAAATATCTTTTGACAAAATTTATATTATCGCTAGCGAAGATAAAGGTATAAGATTATGGATAAATTAATTTCAATTATAATTTTGTTGTAGATGGCGTCATCCATGGTAATCTGCACGTTCTTGTCGGCGCCTATAATATTCCTTTCTGCTGAAGTGATATCTATAAACAAGGACTACGCGGATCAAATACAGAAGTTTGGTTTTGATCTCTCAATAGTAGCATTATTTGCAGCGCTTTGGGTTTTCATTGTCTTTACCGTCACCAAGAAATATAAGAGGATACCGCATAGATTGACTTTGTGCTTAAACATTTCACAGGTATTTAATAATTTTTATAGGTCAATTTATTTTTATATAACACTAGTTGGTTTCCGCGACTTCGTCTGCTTAGAATAATTGGACGCTGATAAGCAATAATGGGTTAACCGACAAAAAGTCAAATTCGGAGATATTGATGTATTCTGATAATGCGACGCGTATTCAAAAAAATTTAAAGGTAACTCAACAAAATTAGTACGGAAAAAGCCCCTTAATTTAATGTGTTGAATATTGCAATGTGTTCCATATTTTGATATATGCAATAATCTCATATATATTAAAAAAACTTATTATTAGATAGAAGTTTTTATTATAAAACCGAACCGCTTCAAATTAATTCTACCTTTTGTCAAAATAGAAAAGAAAAGATGGATATATACCTCTTCAACCAAATTTATTAAGTATTGGTTCGACATCTTTAGACGCCATTTTCTCAAAATGAAGTCCGTGTGGGTTGACACAGTATTGCTTATCAGCGTTCAATTATTTTGATAAGATATTTACTTTGAAAGTTCTCCCTGTACACAAAATTATCCTCTATTTTACGCCGTTCAAATTTTATTTTTACGAAAGTAGTCTATTTTTTTTTCGAAGTCAAATCTAAATCTACGTATATCAAAATCAATCAAAATTGGTTCTGCGATTTAGTTGTGATATAACGCTATAAACAAACAGGCAGAGCTACTTATATATTTATAATATTTGTATGATTAGTACTGTTATTTCGCAGTTTTATCCACATTAAATTCCGGTACTCTACCGAATTGGTTGATGGTCCCGCTGGACTCTTCTGAGTCATGATATTCTATAGCCTTTTAACCTTTCTCGATCGACTGGGTATATTTAACAATCGCTGGTCTTACGAGTTTCACTCGCGTTTATGACATTGCTTCGATCCTATGAATGTATTTGTATGTGATGTAACATAGCCTACAACATTCGTCAATAAATGGGTCAGCAAACGCAAAAATAGTTTTTCTAATCGTATCAGTCATATTAAAGATTACATCCCTCATACAAATTTACAAAAAAAAAAATATTTCTTTAAAATATTAGTATTTGAAAATTATTTTTAATTATCTGTAGTTACTAAAATTTGCATGTTAACAGATTCACTGCCACTACATGTTCAGTGTATTAGATATGGACACACATAGTGTGTCGGCGGCGCTGAATGTATTGACATAGAAGTAATTTAAAACTTATTTTAGATATTGCTTGCTATAAGTGTGATATGGGGTGGTCCTTCGAACAATTACTCCCCAACATGGCAGTCGACACTCCAGCAGGCGGTGCAATGGTTCAGCGCATATTCGTGCTTATTGTGGACCTCTATGTTGACTATTGGACTACTGATGCTTGAGGTTAGTCTTTCATCTGGTCATTCATAAGGTTATTACCGGGGTTCTAGTCTATTGTTTACTTGATACTAGAGAGAAAGGGTGCATACTGATAATATAATGTATATTAACTAACTGATCAACGACTTTTCCATACACAAAATTCTGCCATATGTTTTTTATAAATAAATTTATAACAGACCAACAGTCATCATCACACCAAAACTTTATATGCAACAACATTCATGTGTTAATTAATAATTAATCATTTTTACCCGACTGGCGCAGGAAGACTGTTTTTTTTTAGTGGTGGTGTTGGTGGTGGTAGTGGTAGTGGAGAGGAGGTACATAACCTTTGTATGTCTGTATGCCCAATTATTTGACTAAATCATTTAACAAATTTTATCATATAAGCAGGGTGCTATAGGTGGCAGGGCTGGCAAAAAGCCACGAGCCCGAACCCAAGAGGGCCCCGACCTTATTAAAAATAAATATTTATTCCATTTTAAATATATATAAACCTATGTTCTTGAAAATAAAAGTTTACGATGTATAACAAAAATGCACACCATATTTGAGGCCCCATCCAAACAATTTGCCACGGGCCCCAGATGGTATAGTTACGCCTCTGCATATAACTGCGCGTGCTAGGTCAAATTCGAAACTATAAGGAATAACGAAAAATATTCAAAGGATCCTCAGGCCAAATAAGAAATTGAACTCGCTGATTTTGAAAAATAAAACACCTATATTATTGCACCATCTGATAGCGTTTGTTATTCATAAGGATCAACTTCTGGGAATTAATAGTATACGGCAAACTAAATGAAAGACTTCTTTTTTAAAAAAGCTATTATTATTTTGTATAAAAAACAGAAATGAAGAAAATAAATATGACATAATGTGAAATAAAATACTAAGATTTTTTTAAATTGACAATTGTGATTAAATTTAAAATGCGGCATATTACCGTCGGCAAAGTACAGACGAATGATTCCGTTTAGCTACCTTAAGGGGAATAATCTGAATCGCATGTCCGCTTGGCCACCCCGGCCAGTGTGTATAACCGTAATTCGTATATATAAATAAATTTATTATCGTGAAAGCAATAAAAATAATCATACTTTTCATTAACACAACTTCTGTGATAAATAAATTTAGAAAACTATAACATACATAAAGATCCATTTTAATTGTATTATAAACAATTACCAATTTTGCTTATGATTTATCGCATCTGTCTGTAGCATTTGTCTGCTTATTAAAAAAACAATCATCATTACGTATCAGTGCACTCGATTTAGTGTCGATCTCAGCCACGAAGTTACATGAGCTAAGCGGTGTGTGTGCAGACCCGCGGGCCGTGCTTCGTGGCGACGCTGTGGCCGGTGCTGGCGTTCGTGGCGTGGGGCGCGCCGGCCGTCATGGTGGGCGCGCTGCTGGCGGCGGCGGGCGGCGCCGTGCGGCGGGACGCGGCCGATGCCATCCGCCTCTGCGTGCTGTTCTTCTGCATCACGTGTGAGTACGCTGAACTACAAGATGCTTTGCATGTACATGTCCTTATTTGAATCGGATATTATTTACTATTTCAATGGTTTCAATTTTGTTTCAAATCAAATCAAAATATGCTTTATTCAAGAAGGCTTTTACAAGCACTTTTGAATCGTCAATACAGAAACAAAAAGAAAACAAAAAACTAATTAATTTACCACCGGTTCCGAATGTAGATTCTACCAAGTAAAACCGGCATGAAACTCGATAGTTTCTCTTTTAAAAAAATTTACGATGTGTACAAATATATTAAATACCCTGTGTAAATCCAGCTTTTACTAAATCCAAGCATCTTTATCATTCTACACTTTCCGCGGAATTTTATTATAAAAACGAATACCTTGCCCCAAGAAGGTAACATTGACTTTGCGGAGTCGAAAGAGTTTAAAAAAATATATAAAATGTCTAAAGCAAATGTAGCAGAAGTTTATACTTACTTGCCTGCATATATGCAATAGATTATAAATGTCTTATAACGGCTGTCAATACCATATACATGTATACAATGTTTTATGTCCTGTTTACTCGATTGTACCTTACGCGAGTTCTCGCCTCACATTCAGACCATCGCACTTGCTTGAATCGAGGTATACTTGAAAACTTATAACGGTTTTGTAATGTCGTTCAGTAACGACGGGCTGCCTCATCCTGTACGCGCGCTGGCGCGGACGCGGCGCGGTTGCGACTGCCGAGGAGTCGTCCAGCCTCGTCGATAACCCCGAACCAAATTCTGTCACTCAATCGCTGTCTAACTTTGGTAAGCATAAATTTGATTTTCAAAAATGAAATAATCAAAACATATTTTGTTCAAGTAGGTAAATATGTAGTCTCTTTTGAATCTTCGATACAAAGGAAAAAATAAGTATTCACATTATTACATTATTGGGAAGCTACCACCAGTTCAGAATTCTAAATTCTACCGAGAAGAACCGGTAGTTACTGTTTTAAAAATTGTTAGTACATTTACAAATTACAAATTTCAATAATACTAAATCCTCGCATCTCTATGAGGGACGTTTTAACATAGGATGTAAATCCATTAATCAAAAACTGCAAATTTGCAAAATTTAAGGCGTAAATGACATTAAATTTTACTTTCATAATTGATATATAATACCACCTTATCAAGGTAACCTTACGAAAACTATGGCTCTCAAAAGTAAAGCACTGACAGGAAATTCTTTTAAATGTAAAGTAATGACAAACAGCTTATGAAAGTCTGAGAGTCAAAACTTATAAGTGTAAATCTCGCCTAATGCCGTTATTTTTTTATGAACAGGAGAGTCACCTGTTTGAGTTTTTTTAACTACCTGATTGCAGTCAAGCAAACGGAGATTTGTATATATGTGGACGTGTGTGTATGTATGGGATTAAATCAGTGCCATCTTGATATTAATGAGAGAAGAGGAATAGGAAGTGATAGAAGGGATAGAGGACAAGGGATATCCAGATCTCTCATTCACCGTAACTAACACAGATACATATATAAGCAACATTAAATCGATTTTCAGTGAAGTGTCGTACTTTCCCAGTCGAGCCAGCCATTATACGAAGTGTAGTCAATAGCGTGTTCTATTACAGTAAAAAGTTTCTTGATGATATGTCGCTTCAGTATAAGAGTAAACTAAAATTTAAAGTTCATTAATTATAAAATTTGAGTTTTAAAAACAGCGAACATAAAGAATTAAACTAATCGTTAAAAATAACCTAAGAACGATTTTTAAAAATATATATACTGCAGTCAAGTATAATGGCATAAATTAAATGTAAATACAGAATCTCTTTTTGTTTCATTGCTCCAGAGGGAATGGAGAACGAGGGTGAGTCCATTTCAAGTGGTTAGTTTGTAAATTGTCGCTGTTGCACAAACTAATGTATGCATATAACATGGCTTGTACTGTTTAAATTAACATAATATAAAAATATATTAAGTTCCTACTTTTTTAACATAGTTACTTAAAAACACTTAAAATATAACAAGAATTTTACCTATTAATTAGTCTGTGGTCAGTTCTTTAGGAATCAGTATTTAGTCTCAGTATTTTTACTTCAAAGAATTTGAACCTCGTTTGAATATTAATATTTTGGTATACTTGCACACGGTACTTTACTGTACTGTACTTTAGTATAATAGCCTATAAGAATCTAGTGCACAAAAGACTCTTCTCTGAAGGAGAAAGTTCTATCTTACTACTCCACGTTGGATTAACAGATACACGTACCAGAATTTCTTGCAACACATGCAGTTTGTAGATGTCTTCGCAATACTTTCCTTCACCCTAGCATGAGAAATATGAACATTTTAGCACTTGAACACCTCACCTGACGCCTAACCTAACCTGATTTTGAACCCGCTACCATTGGTTGAGATCAGCGTGACCCATCTTGACTCTGACATCTTGCCTTTTAGACTGTATTGATAAATTATTCGTATTAACAGGATGCTATGGAACAATAACGGCGACTCCATCGCCGAATAAGAATGGGACTTGTTGCTCTAACGACCCTAACTGCAACAGCGGACTCGTTGCCAGTAACTCCCAGGATATTGAAGATATTGCCAACAACGTGAGGTCAGTTGAAAAATTAGTGTAGTATATAGATTTTTCAGTCAAACTTTTCTGCGAAAATAAAATATGGAATATTAAACTTTAAAGTAAACTTGGTGTGACCAATTTTTCTTAGTGTGTCTTTTGTTGTTTATTATTTATTAAGTATTATTTATATAAATTAAATATAATACTACCCAAATAAAAAAAGTAATTTAAAAGTATATAGGTATATTCAGTTTTTTTTTTTTAATTTTACATATAAATTGGTAACGCTGATAAAATGTCCAACACATGTCCAGTTGGTTGGTATATGGATGCTGATAAGCAATAATGTGTCAACCCACAAAAAGTTAAATTCGGAGATATTGATGTATTTTGATTCTGCGTCACTTTTAACATTATTAAAAAAATATTCAAATCATCTAAACTAAATAAGTGCGAAAAAAAAAAATTCTTAATTTAACGTTTCGAATTTCAAGTGTGTTCTATATTTCGCAATTCATACAAGAATCTCAAATATTTGAAAAACTTATTATTAGATAACACATTAAAAATATCAGTCTTCTTTTAATTTATTATACATTTTATCAAATAGAAAAGAAATAATGGATATATACTTCAAACGAATTTATTAAGAACAGATATGATACTTTAGACGCCATTTTCTCAAAATGAAGTCCGTGTGGCTCGACACAGTGTATGGATATAAGGCGAATGTGTACCCGCAGAGAGTGCGCGTGCCCGCCGCACCAGCAGGCGAAGTGCCGCTCGCCGGCGCGCTGCCCCTACCTGGCGGAGCTGGAGGCGGCGGCCGAGCAGCTGGGCCTGCTGCCGCCCGAGCAGACGCGCGGCCGCGGCGGCCAGCGCCTCAGGCACACCGTGCTCATCATCGCCTACAGCCTCACGATGTTTCTGGTGATTTACACGTTATATATTTTAAAACTTTCGCGATTTATACTATTCATATTTAATAAGTCGGCTCGTGACCACGACGGATGCTACTTCGTCGAAACGTCGGGCAATAAAAAAAGGTATTACTACCATTAGTTATCGCGATAACATCCGTTATATTAAATATATAATTTTTTTTAATATAATACATTTGTATTATATTAAAAAAAAATTTAGCGTAATTAATTTTTATGTTTGTTACAACTTCACAACTTTGTTGTTTATTGAACGATTTTGAAATTTTTAATTATTTTTCGTTCTAAAGAAAATTTATTGAAATCAGTTCGGATGTGATTTTAAAAACGAAATAACTGGTACAAATGTGTAAACGAACTTGCTAATTTTAATTTTGAAGTTAGTTTTAGTTATATAATATTGTACAAAAGTACAATAAATTCTATACAAGAGACGAACTTAAGGTCAGGTCGGGCTTACACAGCCGGAACGTGTGTCTGTATATATAATATGTAATAATAATTTATTTATATATTATATAAAAAAAAAACAATGTAGATTTATGGCTAAAATTAAGTTCATAATTAAAAGGTATCTATTGATTACAGAAATATTGTATAAGTTTCTAAGTTAGTTTCTTAGTTCAACAAAATTCCCTTACTTCTAAGATATATAGCAACATTTTTTTTTATTTTAGGGTTTGACCTTGACTGCTTGGAAGGTGATGCGTAAGAACCAAGCTGGCGTTTTTATAGAAATTGAGTTCCTCGACACGGCCGCCAGTAATGGGCAGGCTTTAATCATGTTCATACTCTTTGGACTTGACCCTGAAGAAATCGTTATACCTGTTATAAGATATCTTAAGAGAAAATGGTAAGTGTTACATTAGACATATAAAATAAACAGGGCTGGATTTACTCTTAAGTGCCGTCACCTGAATAAGCTGTCTTTAAAAATAAAGAAAAATTGAGTAGGGTTTAATAAATTTGAATAAAAAAATCCTCTTACATCTCAAATTTTGCTGCACTTGCCACTGGCTAGTGCCCTATAGCAAATCCAGCGCTGAAAGAAACAAAAATTATAATAACGAAAAAAAAAATTAAAAATGAGTTATTTATACATACAGTTTTACGTAGATAAAATTGCGAGTATAATATAGTTAACAATGATAAAGGAAGAGAATGGAAGGAAATTAATAATAAAAAATATTTTATTTTAAGGTATGGAGCAGATACAGTGGTGTTGCCGCCGATTGACGACCTCCAGTTTGAAACTAGACATGTTTGTGACCAGTTTATCACACATCATCTTGAACGCTGTAAAGAAGCTATCGCAAAGGATACCAGGTAATTTATGAAAATCTATAAACTATAAAAATTATTTTGATCATCATAAAATATATTTTTTACAAATTAATAGTCGAAAGTTCGATTTTCGTCTATATTTTGTCGCTTGTCGTTATCACTCAATGATATAATTATGACTATAGATATCGCTGTTTTGCAAGAATATTGTAGTAATTCAAAATACTATCAAATAGAACTTTGTATGTCAAACCATAAATCTTTGATATGTTATCATGAAAAGAGTTGCGATGATGAATTTTCTTTAAATCAATAAAGTTATAATATCAAGGGATCGTTTAAATTTTGCAGCTATGCACCAACACATTAATAAATAAATTTAAAAACCCTATTCCCTAAAATTTATACACCGCACCGATATTATTGAAAAGCAGCGATATGTTAAGCTCTCTATCTATTTTGATACTTATTATGCCGACCATTTTGGACGGCATTGCGTAAAAACCAACTAACGACCAGTGCGACAGGTGAGATTATCTTTTACCAACGAGCTTGTCAAAATTTTCATTTTTAACTTCAAATAGTATGAACGTGCCATCTTAGTTACAAAGTATCACTGGCTATCTCGGAAAACAAAACGTATATATTAATACCGAACTGCTTTGTGCATTAAGCCTCCATATATCCAGGTGACGCATGGTCACAGATACTAAGACTAAACATTCCCACGTGTGCCGCCCCCGTGTGTCCAGCCGACGCGTGTACACGTACACTAACCTAACCGTCCACGCCCCCAGGTGGCGCATGCGCACGTACCGCAACGTGTTCCGCGGCACGTGCCTCGTGCGCTGGCTGATGCAGTGCGGGCTGGCGGCCGACGAGCACGAGGCCGTGATCTACGCGCGCCACCTGCTGGACGGCCGCCTCATCGCGCACGTGCACGACCGCTACCACTTCACCAACTCGCCGCTGCTCTACACCTTCAAGTGAGGTGACATATGCGAGATGTAATTAGATGTCAGATGTTGGACTGCCCGATTTGTACGCGACTGTGGTAAAGTAAACGCAGATTTGTATGCCATCTCGTGTTAACTAGGTGGTACAACTTAATGGCCCATTGTGAGTCAAAGTGGATTAAAACAACAGCGCGTGTGAGTAGATTTTGTAAATTATCATACTTCGTAACGTTAGCAAATTTCACTTAAAACTCTATCAAATATTTATCAAACTCGCATTAGGTACAGTGAGTGCCGGTGGTAATTGTACATGTACCTAGTTTCACGTAAGTGTCGGATTGAACTTGGGCATGATACAGTCGAGTAAACAAGACCTGAAATATTGAATGTATGTGATATGAATATACATTGTTATAATTTTATTGATTATTTTCAGCCGTATATTAGATATTTATAATCTATTTACTTTACTTGACTTAAATGGTAAATTAAAACAACTCGGAACAAAAATCACGAGTCTTCAAACAATTACACTGATTCACTATTAATGTTTTCAACTATTTTGAGTTTACATATGGTAGGAATTTAACTAAAAACTGCTAAAAACAATTAATTAATGATTAAACACAATAATTTGATATACATAAATATGTAGTATTTTATGATTAAAATAAAATAAATGTCTATCCGAGAGTCCTGTTGCCTAATTTAGTGTTCTGTGCCGAATCATGCGTGACACTTACGTGAAACAAGGTATACCAAATATTGCAGTCTTATTTAGACGAACGAAAAAGTTAGATAGAATTAATTTTTAAGTGCGCCTAGTTGTCCAAATCTCAAAAAATATAGATGAGCGAAACGCACTTAAAGGAGCCTCGAGATCGATTTTGTTCAGTTCAATTAAAAAATTCATCGTAATTAGTTGTGTGCATTGTGGTGATAGTTCTTTCCGCAGCTGCGGTGCGACATCAGACATCTAGTTGGAGAGGATGTTTTTAAATGTGTATCGGAATAGGGCTGGGAACAAGATTTATTTGGTTTGTTTGCTAATAGACTATTGAAATTTATAACATTAAATACCTAAATTATTATTAATGATGATTGCTGGCTGTGTGGCATGATTATAGATCTTAATTTTTTACTTAATAAGTTTTTTACTGATTTTATCATTGTTTCTTTTTGTAGTGTTAAATATTACAGATTTTGGTATTTGTTTTTAATTGGATTTATACAAAAATTATGTAAGTCTATTGACAATTTTAAAATCAATCTGTCAATACAGTTATATTTTTGTATGTAAATCTTCTACGTGTGCTATTGATTTTATTGAGAGGTTTCGTTTGTTTTTGTTTTGATTTTACCTTTTTATTGTCATGTCACAATTGTAACGTTAAATTTGTTTGTATTTTTCATCGTATTTATGAGATATCTTTAAAAGTCAAAACTAATATCACAATTTTAATATTAATAGTTACAGAAAAAGATGTAGTGAAAATAATTACTATATGACATCGATAGTTACTTAGGTTTAATATAGTTATTTTTAATTTCTCTTTCTTTATTTCTTATTGGATATTTTTTCATTACTATTACTTACTACAATATATTACTATCAAATTAACATGAATATTTTTGTAGGCAAGCATGTTAATATATTTCTGCCCAGTTGTTGAGATATTAAGGAACTTCACATATGAAAAATTTTAATGTGTAACTTCTTCAGTATTACAAGGTAACGTGGATCTGATGTTTTAGTGAGTAATTATTTATGTCATAGTTCTAGATAATGTATATTGTAGACAAGTCACAATTTCATTTTAAAATAAGATAAATCATACTGACAATTCATATTATTGACTTGACGTTGTACTTCTTATAATTGTAGGATATTATCGAGTGTTATACTGTAGTATACTACCATTTCTTTCTATCCATATTTGCTTACTAAAGCTATTGAATGTCATGATCCATTTAATCGATCATGATTTTTATTTAAAAAGTAATTTGTGCGGTTTTTTTTCGGTTTTTTAGAAACACGATATTTTTAATTATGAACTATAGTTTTTTAAGTAATAAAAACTTTTTATAAGTAATGCGCAAATATCCTTACTATTAAAATTTTATAATAATATTTGGCTTTTTCTAAATATTACACCTCGACCATATCTTGTTAAATAAACAAAATAATATTAAAAACTATCAATCCAATTTGATAACTTTTGTCTAAAATAAATAAGTTCCTTCATACTTTCTAAAAGTAATCAAGTTGTAAATGAGTATGGCAAGTAGAATAGATGAAATATGACAAGACGTAAAACGTATATTTTCCTATAACTGTATATAGTCGAACTTGCAGTACATGCATTTAAGAAACAACTCAATATATATTTATGACAAGATGCGTAAGACAACGTTTTAGCTGTAGACCTACAGCAAGCATTTTTAGATTTAGTAAATTTAAATATGTAGCTAATTTGCAGGCAAATAATAGAGTAATCGTAATGACATTCTACAATAGAGAAAACATGTGTAGGAAAACTATTCTTAAATATAAATATGTACTAAATATTAACCATACCTAGATAGTAGACTTCAGCATACTAGTAAAACTATTTGTTCTTACGTAGAAACTTGGTGATATATGAATAATGATCCCATTCTCTTACGAAGAATTGAAAATAGACCTACTTTTATGTATAGCACAATTGTTAATATTTGCTTTAAAAAATTAAGTTACTAACAATAAAAATTTATTTGTATTTATCCATACGAAATTGGAATTTAGCCATTTACGCTATTAATATTGAATTTAGATTATCTTTTAATTTAGTTATAGCAAATGTATGTACTGTCATTTATGTTAATAAAAAAAATAGAAATAATAATTTCTAAGTGCTCTTTAAAAGTGATTTAATTATAAAAAAAAAAAATTAAAATAATGTCACAAATATCGTCGTCAAACTAACATTATCTATTGTGATTAATTTTGTGGTTGTTCTCATGTACTCTAATGATCAAACAATTGATCTCTATTGTTTTTAATTTTAATACTTATTTACTTTGTTATTGACGTTTATGTAATTTTTTTTAGAGTATGAAAATTCTAAAAATATGTTAGTCTTATCTTCTGCTTAAATATATAATTCTGTTATTCAATGTGATATGAACGGCTGTTGCTTTGTTTAAATAGAATATATGTTTCACTTATCATATAGTATAGGAAAATGTTTATGCCATAGTCATAGACTGTTATTGTCTATTTATCAAAATATATTTTATCATTATAATATTTTGTGTAATGAACGAAAAATATATTATTGTTGCAAATCAGAAAAATTGTTTTCATTTAAAATTGTAAGATTTTGTTTATTTCTAACCATTCCTTAAATCCTCCATAAACAATTTTACATGTTATCTTAACAAATACAAGTCATCCTTGTAGGCAAAAATCCCAAAAAAAAGCATTTCAATATGATGTTCTTTATAGATCAACCCACTTATTCAAAACCTAGAATTATTAATTAAGACATTAATTCTATTATTTTTTTTAATGTTTAATCATTGCCGTATTTCATCAACTTCATACTTTATAACAAATATTGATGGCTTGTCTTAATAAATGCAAACAAATAAGGTAAGAATAGATTGTTTTGTTTCTTACTGCACATTTAAAACTATTAAAATGAAATCGTTCATTATTTCGAATTAAATCAAACTTGGGGAAATAATACTAAACTTTAAACATCAAATTAAAAATTAAGTGCTTTTGGCGCAGTATGCAGGAAGTTGTAGGTTAAATCCCGACTGTGTTGCAATTTTTGTTTAAATGTTTAAAATTTAATGTTAAAATGAAGATAACAAATTCATATAGATATTTTTTATTCGTCATTATCATCATTATCATCTTCATCTCCTTGATCTGGTGTTTCCCACCATGTTAATAAACCAAGTCCAGGTTCATTGATACCACCTAAAAGTCTGTATGGAGCAATAGTTTGTACCGGGCGGTCACTGCCTGGAGGTCCACTTGGCAAACTTTCTTCAAACATTTCACTTGTTACTCGAAATCTTATTGATTCACCTATACAAATAATATTGGTGATTAAAATTTCCTCTTTTGAATCCTTGTTCAAGTAGCTTTTTATGCAACAAATTAAATATTATAAAAGTGTTACATAGGGAGTAATCAATCATACTTTGATTTAACATATTGTCGGGGATAGTTTAAAACCGCGTAACTAGCTTTTACAATAAGGTCCATTTTTGCGTAATAGAAAATGCCCATAAGCATTATTTTTATCAAAAATGTGATTTAGTATTTGATTGCAATTTTAACTTTATAGTAAAAGTTAGATACGCGGTTTCGAAATATCCCCTACGATATATGTATAGTATAGTGTAGATTAATCAATACCTGAATCCATAAATAAATCATGTTTTTCTCCATCTTCTTTAGGATACTCCCATACCCATGCTTGATCAGTCTCATCAAATCTGGATGGGTGTTGTAGAGCATTTACCGGTATTAATATATCATCGAAAAATCCCATAGTAACTGAAATATTATTTTTTATGTTACATTAACCTTTTTTTAGATTATTAACATTTTAATTAATAGTATTACTTTAACTAATTCATAAAGTATATCTGCCCTATGATTTTAAATCTTGCAGTTTTTTTTTTCAATACCTAAAATATAATAATTTATTGTATTGTCAAACTTATATCTTTTTCTTTTTTATTGTTGTTTTCTTTAATCTCAAATTAAACATTATTTATATGTATATTATTATATGCAAAATTAAAAGTAATATAAATTCAGAGCATTACTTTATTTAATATTTTACCTAACTTACCATGAACTCCTTCTCTACTACAACTTCGAATTTTTCCTATAAGAATTTCTTCCACTAGTGGTCTAAATACTATATACCTGAATTTGACTTCGGTATGTGATGAACCATCACCGGGAAAAATATATGAATGTCCAATATGTGTAATGTCAAATAATGCTATACATAAACCTACATTTAAAACTACCTAAAAAGTGTTCAATAAATATTATTACACTTTATTATGATATGGTTACCTTTTTGTGTTAAAAACATTTTAACCAAAAAATAAATAGGTGTGTCATTAGTTGACATGTTTATCTCAGTATCTGTATGTGGCATCTCAGCTTCTTATTGAATGGACCAATTTTGGGCAGTTTTTTGTTTCAAAGCCAAGGTAATCACGATGATTCTTAGCTATTTAATAAATGAAGATCTGTTTCTTCATTTCAAGGTTATCAGCTCTCTTCAAGTTGCTGAAAGGTTCTAAACAAAATCTACTGGTCTAATTGACTCAAAATTAACTGTACTATAAATGACATTTAAACAGAAAATTGCATAACCTTGACTGTAGAACCATCTGGAATCGGCAGGATACACAAGTTCTCATCAACTTATATGAGAAATATTGTGGTGGGGTTTATTGAAATGCTCTCAATGAATAGATTGCTGGGTTTTTTGTTTAATTTTATAGTGTCTATAGTAATAATGAATTTTGTATTTGCGAAGTAAACTTCAGAAAAACAGAATCAATTTATATAATATATCATGTATATATAGCCTATGCCCATCTAGATCTAAAATATAAAAATATTTTAAGCTGTAGGTAGCTAAAATATTTTTATAAGCTGTTATTTAGTTGTTGTTTAATGGGTTAAAATAAGCAATTTAGAAAATAAACAATATTTTCTTTTGTAAACATGATCTATACAGTTTCCTTAAACATTTTATATGTAAATAATTAATTTAAACTATATTTTTGGTCATCTTTTTTTATTGAAAGTAACTAGACGCTATTCGATCTTGATATTAATCAAGATTTAAAATTATTACATTGTTCGGCATTTATATCATAAAAATTAGGTTATTTTTAAAAAACTACCTTATTCGCAAGTTTTCTATTTAACAACGTCGTTATGGATTCTGTTAGACTTTGATGAAAATTTTCAGGAGTAACTCGTATGACGTCTTTCATTTCCGCTAAAACAAACATTTTAAACAATAATATATTTATTTAAAGATTTTAAAATGAAAAACATTGGCGCTATTGTTTTGTAGGACTTTGACATTGACAAATTGAATTTTTTTTTTTTCGCTTTTTTTCTTTTCTTAGAAGGAAAAGGCAAAGATATTCCACCGTACAGCAAAGTCTTTTAAACATATTGAAGTAACGAGCGAGGTAGCCAAGAAAATACTAAATTGACTGTCTTAACCAAAGAGAAAAAGCAAGCAAACGTGTTTTATAGCACGTTTACTTAAAGACGAATTGCTTTACTACAAAAGATAAAATAAAATCATGTTCAACACGTGTCTAGCTAAACAGTGTTTAAAAATTTAACATTGTTTAAAATGTTCTCAAAATTGCTACACTGCATGTAAAATTATAGATAAATAAAATATTACACGTTATATTAGATGTTAAAAACGAAATTGTCTTTAAACGCGGATTTGTGTACTACAAGTAAGGCAGTAACTGCCTTCCTACAAAAGATTTAAACAGATGTTAAACGCGTGTTTAAAAAAATCCGTACTACAAATCCACGTCTAAGCACTTTGAGTTAAACATGCTTAAGATATAGATTAACATTCGTTTAAGTGAGTTAAATAGATGTCTAAAACCTATTTCAGCTGTCAAATGTAACGTATAACATTTTATCAATAAGTTTTTTTATGAGTTTATTCGCTGTTAAGCAATTTATATAATTAAGCAATTTTAAGGACTGTTTAGGTAGACACGTGTTGAACATGGTTTTAATGCGTCTTTTGTAGTATGACAGTTAGTGTTTATTTCAGCGATGCAAAAGATAGTAACATTATTAAATCAAGTAGCACAAAACTTTAATCTAAGAAACAATGTTTTTTATTCAAGTATATGTACTTTTAGATCTCTTTGCCTGAAAACAGTGTTTAAATTCTATATAGATAGAATATCAATTCATAAGAGAATTATAATATTTAATAAAATGATTTAATTAATTTTACTATCGAAATCAGGCATAAACATGTCAAATACCTATATTATATAATTATATATATATATATATATATATATATATATATATATATATATATATATATATATATATATATATATATATCTTTAATTATATATATAATAATAATAATACAAAAATAAATTATCTAAATTAATAAAATGCAGAGAGGGACAAGTTTTTTAAATGTTTGAAGTAAACTCCAGAACTAAATTTATTTTAAAAATTGGGGTGCTATTTGAAAGGTACATTATTTTAGATGGTCATAGGCTATATTTTATTTATATATGTATAATGTATCTTATTCTAAAAGAAAATCTACTTTAACGCCAACTAAACCCCGCATAACAGCGTTAATATATATTTTTTTGCAGTCGTCTTACGTAGAATGTCTCTTTTTATGTTCTCAGTTCATAATCAGGAATCGCATTGAAAAGTTTAGAAAAATGGAAAAAAAAATAGAAAATGATGACTTTGAAAAAAATCTAAATTAGTGAGAATAGTTAATTTATGCATATGAATTCTGGTAGTGTGTGAGAGGCCTTATAGTTATTACATTTTTAAAATATTTTAGTGATTGTCTTAATTTCAATTTATATTCTACGTAGTTATTGTATACTCTTTGATGTTTCTATGCATATTGTATAATCTGTGGAAAATGTGAATATAATTTTTTATGGTTTTGTAAAGTTAATTAATGCTGTTCATTAGTTTTAAAGTTTGTGTACTAGTAGAACTCGCTATGTCGTAGATATATTACGATAGCGCAGATGCACGCCATCGATGATCCGAAAGTTGCTTTAATATAAATTCCAAACATTCATTTTCGTGCTATTATCGATTATTCTCTTCACTGTTTTGAAGGAAGTAATGTCAGGTGGAGTATCTTGTTTTATAGTGATCACACATTGTATCAACATAATAATTTGAATAACTATTTAACTATGCTGATGCCTTTTAGTGGTATTTCCGTGTTTATATGAATTAAAAGTAACTAAATGATTTGTGCTGTTACTCTATATTTTTTGTAAGTGTTAAACTAACTTTTGTAACTAAATTAAATTAATTTTAATAAAGACTTATTGACTTTTTTTGATTATGAGGTTATTTTTACATTTTAATATAAAATTAAATTTTAGATATAAGGTCTGGGTTGTTCGTGTGACGCTTTACATGCCATAGTCATAATTGCGGAGTTATTTTATTTAAAAATTATAATATTAAATTAAAATAATTTGAACTGATATACGATAAAATATTTGAGATTGAAATCAATTAACGTAAAAAAATGTAAGATCTGTTCACTAAACAAATAATTATATTTATTTAGGAAGGAGAGATAGATCTAGGTCTCCTATGAGAGGAGATAATAATGGGCGCAGAAGAGATAACAAAAATGGAGAACAAAGTAGAAATTCTGATAACATGCCTAATGTTATTAACCCAATGATGATGCCCAACATTTATCCTCAAGGTAATGTAGGAATTTTTTGTACATTGTTTCTTTTGAATTTTTGCATATATCTCAGTTATTATTTAATTTAGGAAATATGATGATGGGTGGTATGTTCAATATGATGATGCCAAATGCTATGATGGGTGGAGGAATGATGCCATCACCTGGCATGGACATTATGCCGACAGCTGGAATGGAAATGATTCCTCAAGGACCAATGGATATGTCAACAATTGGACCACAGCCTATGCCGCCTGCTCCTCCACCAATTGATATGGGTATGATGGGAGGTGTTATGGTGGATCCTTCTATGATGGGAATGTTCCCTAATATGGGAAATGAGGGACCGCATGATAAAAGAGAAATCATTTTAAAATATTGT
The DNA here is from genome assembly GCA_037950945.1 of Hypolimnas misippus. Taxonomy (NCBI): domain Eukaryota; kingdom Metazoa; phylum Arthropoda; class Insecta; order Lepidoptera; family Nymphalidae; genus Hypolimnas; species Hypolimnas misippus. The sequence continues at coordinate 6,933,488 of JBBEEQ010000025.1, read as the reverse complement.
AAATTAATTCCACCTGAACCGGGAACCCAACAGCCACCTCGTCGAGCTAGACCTCTAGGTTGCCGAACAATATTTGTAGGTGGATTACCTGATAAAATAAGAGAAAGTACAGTAAGAGAAATATTTGAACGATATGGAAGGATTCAAATCTTAAGATTGTCCAAAAAAAACTTTTGCCATATACGTTTTGACAGAGAAAGTTGTATAGACGCAGCAATGGTTATATCTGGTTATAGAATAAAACTTTTGATTAAAGATAAAGACGATATTGAAGAAGATGAAGATTCTCATGCTACAAATGGCTGGCTTCATGTTGATTATGCCTTGGTAAGATGGCTGGATGCAGCTGCATTATGTTCAGTTTCAGGAAAAGCTTTTTTGAAAATAAAGCACCTAGCATATGACTCGTCTTTTTATAGCATTCTAATTGTCTAAAAACAATGTTTCAGTAAGACAGACAAACAGAGTTAATTTTGTATCCATTGAAATAGTACAGAAAATATAAATTTCAGATAAATACTATAAATTATGTGTTACTATATTTTCTTATACATATATTGATTTTCACAGAGCAGAGATGACCAAAATGAATATGAGAGACGTCAACGGCAAGTTTTACGCCTGCAACAACAACAGATACAACATTTCACAGCTCAGCAGGAGGCTATTACAAATCGAAATATCACCTATCATCGCACACCATCGCCCGTGCGAATACAACCATTTTCTAATGCTGCTATTATTCAATTAGCTGAAAAAATAAAGAATGAAGAACATTTTTCGAGTACACTTCCAGTTAGTATTTATAGCTCATAATATTTTATTCTAATTAAAAGTCATTTCATATTGATATCATGTTCTTTTACAGACATTAGTTTCTTGGCTAGAAAGGGGAGAGTGTTCGAAAAAGAATTCAAATCAGTTTTATTCAATGATTCAAGCAACAAATTCACATATTCGAAGGCTATTTAATGAGAAAATGCAATCAGAAGAAGAGTTACAAGAAACCAGGGAAAGGGTGAAGACTCATATACAGATCATAATTGAACAACGTAAGTACATATTTGTTTTTTTTCTAAAAGTACTTGGCATACACCTAGGTGAAGGATGTTGGTCACTCTTTTATCTCTCTCTCTAACATGAAAGCATCCCATAGAAATCATTTCTATATTTAAACGAATCTCTAAGGTAAGATGTTGACTGCGACACTGTAATACGTAAGTGTAATTTTTTAATATTTTGCAATTTCATCTTGATTTATAATAACTTATTAACTTCTGATGTTATCACAATCTATTTTTATTTTAATTATTTTGTTCAAAAATTTATTTCGTTTTTAAATGATGGAAGCATTGGGAATGGTGCATATAACTTATCTTATTTATAAGAGGTTTTTATCAAGGTAACATTTAGTTAACAGGGATATAGTTTTTTTTCGCAGTCTTTTTTTTTTTATTATAATAAATAGGTGTTATGATAATTTTTTATTATGATTTAAAGAAAATTATTTTTCATTTTATAATCAAATGGAATAAAAGAAAATGTTATATTGCTATTGCAATCGCTTTGAACTTCTTAAAACCTGACTTGGTTTTTATTCTGTTCTTCTCTAACTTCAAAGATCTTATTAATGTCATCAGTAAACTACGAGCGCCAACAGGATGTGGTCTAATATATACACTTAGTACTCAGAGAATCCACGTGTAAGTTAGAATGCTATGACAAATGATATCTTTTCATATATTTCTTGTAAATAATTTATCAGGTCACAAATAGAATGGAAAGATTATTGTCACAGCATTACAGTATTTGGGCACATCAGTGTGATGCTACTAGGGTCGCCAACTTTTTTGAGTACAATAATTTATAACATACTTCATATAAGAAAAAAAAAATTAAGTTTTTGTATGCCAAGAAAAGTATTTTTCAAATTCATGTTTTTATTTTCTCAAAAACATATTTTTACCTTTAGTACACTGTAGCAATTCTTCATTTTGTTTGATAAGTTTAAATTTAGTTTAATTTATTTTTAATTAATTCACTTTAATACTTTGTTTTCATGCACAAAGGTATAAAGTCAGAGATGAGACACTATAAAAAGAACAGTATTTGGAATGTAAAATATCTGTTTTCAATTTGTATTGAAATACTTTTTTTTTAGATTTTATATTTATTAAGAATTTTATATTTTATTTTATGTACATTTTATGACATATTTTGTCCTACGTCAATAACTATTTCGTATTTTGTATTTGAAGTAACATAATAAAGAAGATATTTTCCTTTTACATTTAAATACATTTTCGAACTTATTTTCTTATGTCTGTATAAAGTAAAATTGTCGAAAATAAAGTAAGATATGTTATTATAAAGTATGGTTGGCAACCCTAGTTGCCACACTTGTATCTCGGCTCGAGGCGAGGCTTGACGGCGGTCCACCAGTATCACGACATACCGTGAGCTCCCGACTAGGTAGCTATGCGCGTTAATCCGATGTAAAGCCTGCGATCTTGAGGCTCACGAGGCTGGGCGGTCACGATAGTGCTACGGGTATGTTTCTCGAGCGGCCTGTTTCTATGCTCTAAACATAATTTTTGTGAACCTCAGTCGAACAGGTGGCGAAAGTGTTTAGTGCGGCCACCCACCAGCGTGTGTGGGACCACTTTACTAAACCGCAGCGGAAGAATATCGAAACGTGGCAGAAAATGACGCAGGTAATTGTGCCCTGATTGATAACATAATTAATAGATGTTCGGGGTGTTTCGATTAATAACATCGTTGAATCTATTCGTACATTCGAATAGCTTTCAATTTACTAATACGTGTCGTGTCAGTCTTCATTTACGTGACTCATCGAAGGACGACGGAGTCAAAGCTGAAAAAATTGCTTAATTTCCTCCAGTTATTAATTAATGTAAGGTAAAGGTTTAACTCAAACGTCTAATCCAAAAATTACGTTGCAAAATTTAACATGGATTATTATATTTAAAATTTGGAAGACAGCAGTTACAGGTAACCATACACTTGTGTAGATGGTATAATTTTTTTTATTATTAATTTTACTATATTTATTTTATGTATATATAATCCTTAAAATTTCTTAGGAATAATATTAGCAATATAACAATTACACTAATTAATTTGCACCTTTTGTCTTTACTACCTTATTTAAGTAATATACGCATTGGCTTTTAGTTCAATGGCATCATAATAATGTTATATAATGCCAACTCTTTTCAGGAGTTTAATACACTAAAAGAAGAATTTAACGAGAAATTTCTTTCGGATGATACAGATTTCAATGGATTTAATAGCCGGATCATTAATTTTGACAGTAACAATGAGGAATTACAGGAATTGAAGGTAATAAACATATTAATGAATTACTATAAAGGTTGTTTATAATTTTATAAATTATTAAGTCATTATCTACCTTATTACAAAAGATTTAAACATATGTACATATGTTAAACGCGTTTAAAAAAATACGTACTACAAATCCGTGTCTAAGGACAGTTTTGAGTTTGACGTGCTTTCGACGTAGCTTAACATACGCTTATCAGATGTCTAAAGCCTATATTAGTTGTCAATGGAATGTGTGACATTATATTATAAGTTTTTCATGACTTTTACTATCTGTTAAGCAATTTTTAACCACTGTTTAGCTAGACACATGTTGAATTTTATTTTTTTGTTTTATTACGTCTTCTGTAGTATGGCCGTAAATGTTTAAAAAAATATGAAATTAAATATTATTTTAGTTTTATATTCGCATCGTTCAATGAAATAATTCATGCCCTTTAAAACGAGTAATGTCATGTGCACATTACATGACATGCTTGTTTCAAATGAAGTAATAAAGACTTTATCTAAACAATCCCTTTATTAACATTAAATTAAACTTCAGCGTGAGAATGAAAGTCTTCAATTTCAACTTGAAGCTTACAAAAATGAAGTTGATGTAATAAAAGCAGATGCACAGAAAGAAATGGAAAAATTCAAAGCTCAATTCATAGCTCGACAAGCATTACAAGGAGCAATGGAAAAAAATGTGAGTATAATTGCTATTTAAATCATAATTATTACATAATTGCTAATAAATACAATGTGAAGTTTTATTACAATAAAATTGTATTACATTTATTTATTATAAAATACATATATTTGAAAAATATTTATCATTGAACAGAAGCATTGTTATCGTAAAAGCTGTAATTAGACAGGTTTTTTTTTCAATTTAAAATTAACTGACTTCCATGTTAAATTAAATTATATTATTATTTTTAATTCCTTGGATAAGTTCTCGTGATATTATTATAAAAAATACTAGCTAAATGCTTTTACAATTTTGCGATATATATGAACAAATTAAAACTGTATACACTAAAAAAAGTTTAGTGTGTTTGATTAAAATAAAGTAAAGGATATAAATATATTAAATATGGGATATAGCTTTTTGTTTGGTATGGTAACACTATCTTTATGAAGACTGATCACACGAAGTTGTAGCAAAATATAATTAGTAACTAGTAACTAATATAAAACATTAGTGTAACCTGGTAATTTCCTAGGCATACTTACGTAAGCTCCGAATTAAAAGGAAATATATGACTGAAAGTAAATTCTTTCAAGTGTAAAAGCATTTATCTAAAACAACAAATACACTTATAAGTTCTGCTTTCAAAGTTTCATAAAGATTTACATAAGCTATTTGTCAATGCTTTACAGCTACTTTTTTGCTTTACCTTATTCACAGCTTGTCTGTAAGACATTCACAGCTTTCGTAACTACTTTCGACGTATCTGTTACAAGTCTACGGAGTTGTTTTATGTCGCTTGTGAGACTTAATTTTACAAAAGTAATTCTCGCCTTATGAAAATCTGTAGTCAAAACTTACAAGTTAATTTTCGCGTAATAGAAGTATGTATTTTCAGCCGCCTTTACCTTTGCCTGCAAATCAGCCACCACCGCCACCTCTCCCTGAGGATTTGGATTCCAAAGTTAATTTGAAAGAGGAGGTTGAGGTTCAGTGTGGTGAAGCAAAGTTGATTGGTGTAATGTCTGCATTTCTGCAGGTATGTTTCACGTTTAATATTGTATTGTTTAGTCCTTATTGTTTTAAGTATATAGATGAAATAATATAAATAACTACTTGTTATATTTTACAATAATTACATGTAGTATATTATATGAGAATCACTTAATTCTCTTGACTATAATTTTCCACCATCATTCCAACGGGTTCACGAGATGCCGTGATAAAATCGTTTTTTCATAAAAAAAAGTATTTTCTTGTTCGTGTAAATTACGTTTTTTCAGTTGACACTTAAATAAATGAGATAAACTTAAAAAACATAACTTTGCCTATAAATTTGCTTCACATCGTGAGAGCCGTTTTCAAGAAGAAATAGTAGGGGGAGAAGTAGTAAGGAAATTATTCTAGTCTAAATGGTTACTGGCTTGCCTTTAGAGGTTGCAGAGGTGAGATGGCAATCGCTCTGTGTAAAAATCAGTTACTCGTCAATATCTGGACTAGAATAGAAAGCAGACCCTGGTATAACCGGGAAAAATGCTAGGTAGATGATTGAACCAGGCGATACGCGTCTTGACAGATATTTACGCCAGTGTATGAATATGTTGTAAATATTTATTTTCATTGATTCAGGTTCACCCACAAGGAGCCAGTCTCGACTACGTGGTGTCATACGTACGAGCCTTGTTCCCGTCCGTCACGCAGGCGACTATACACCACGTGTTACAAAAACATGCAGAGGTCTTCGAACAAACTACTAGTGGTGTCGGAGCTAATATTGAAAATCGCTGGACCTTTGTTGCTTTTAATAATAAGGCACAAAGTTGAATTGAATGAAATGATGTCTTAAGTGCAAAATCAGGAACATGTTTTGGATTTTTTTTTACATTTGTGAGGATTGAATACCTTAACACTAATAACGTTATGTCTTGTTTACCATATATCGAATGTGGTAAAGTGTATGTGAAAATTATATTCAATATTGTGTAAAATATATTACATATTATAATAAAATTAGTTTTTTAAAGTCAAGCGTTTTAGTTAATCAACAACAAAATTATAACTTTTAGCAGATTTGATATCATTCATGTTAATAACAATTTTTTTATAACATAAATCGCTTCTATAAAAATGATAATTTAATGCGTTTCTTTGGTAGCCATGATTTAAATTGAACAGTTAAGTTTCCGTGTTATTTTATTATTATTAATTAATTTAATATATATCGAGGTAGGCATAATAACATTACGCTCCCAATAGGAGCGAAGAATTAATGAAAAAATATTACGAATATATAAAAAAATATTCCTTTTGAGAGTTTTTGTTGTTTTTGTGTATGTGTTGCGTAACTGTTAAAATTGGAATAAACTAATTAGTACATTTTTTGCTAAAAATAAACACTGGGGATCTTAAACATTAAAAGAGTTTTTTAACGATGTTTGGACATTTTTTTTTTAATTTATAAAGAGTGGTTCTTAATTGTAAATTTTTTCACTCAAAAATGTAACCTTCATTCGATCCGTCTGTGTCTTAAACTATTTACCTAATTTGAGGATTTCCATTTAATTCGTATTCGTATTTTCATCGTAAGTGCATACAAGTTAGTATAATGAAATAGGGCAGAAGAAAATATTTGTTTTCTGTAAAACGTGCCGCAATTGAAACGTGAACGTCTTTTGAAAAGTTTATTGTAAAAATACGACGTTTATATTTTCTTTCAAGAAAAAAGTAATTGATTGTTTTATTGTATAGGAACAGTAGTGACTCGTCCAGGTTTTGTGCGGCTTACATTGTGATTTTTAATACAAATTTTGTAATTTAATCTAATGAAGCGACTTTTGAATCGTTTTATTAAAGCCATTCTTGAATTGAAATTGCGTGAGAAAGCATAAGAGACAAACAAAAATTCACTTTTATGTATTAAAATATTAATTGAATCAAAAAGCCTAATGATATATTGTTGTTTATTGTAAATAGTTCTAAAAAATCAGGTAGTACATAAAGATCAATCTTTTTTCAATCTGAATGTGCAATGCAACTAACTTAAGCCGTTCAATTAACAGCTTAGCCTCCATTAGCGGCCTGAACAATATGCAGCCATACAGTATTTAATAAACTAGCTGGTTGATGTTTAGGCCATTCATGCAATAGGGTGACCATGAATCCTTGTTTTCTATGCGTTTTGAAACCATTGGTCTAGTTGTGATTTTGGTATGGCATCTCTGCCCTCCTTAACATTAGTCAATCCAGCTTTTCGTTACAATTATTTTCATACTTTTTTTTTAATCTATATTTTTTCGTGCATTACACAATTTGTGCATGTTATCTAGTTATTTGATAAATTTATTTATTTAAGAATATGTTTCTTTCTCAAAACGGTTTTATTATTTTCATCATTCCTAGTTTTTATGTGTCGATTTCCTTTACTGATGTAACATTTGACGGGAAAAACTTTAATAAAAAGCGTTCAATGCAGACTTTATTTTGGAAATGAACAAAATATATTTCTTACATATATGTCAACAGCTCTGAAACTTAAATTTCAATTCTTTGTAAAAGGTTTACAAGACAAGTTTAAATATTTATAAACACTGAAAATAATTTCACTTCATTTTTCGTGTAAAGGTGTCTTTCATTTTATATTAGACTAGTTGGTGCTCGCGACTTCGTCTGCGATTTTTGTGATGCCTACGTCATAGTAACTTTATGCATACAAAGTTTCAGCCCGATCGGTTTAAAATTGACAAAGTTTCATAAAAAATTTTATCCCCTATTTCATCCCCTTGGGGGTAGAATGAATCAAAATCCATTCTAAGCGGATGCCTACGTCATAACATCTACCTGCATGCTAAATTTTAGCCCGATCCGTCCCGTGGTTTGGGCTGTGCGTTGATGGATCACTATGTCAGTCAGTCAGTCAGTCACCTTTGAATTATATATTTATATTTTGATGCCGTAGTGTGATTTTGTTGGTCGTTAAGAGTTTTACATCTCTACGTAGGTAGATGCTTGTACAAAAACTAAAAGTCAACGTCAAAGTGTGCGTGATACAGATGCCATACAAAACCGAAGCTAGGCGATTAACTGTTTTAAAGGCTCGATGTGTAATATTTTCTGCCGCGTTATATACTTTGGTTTTCGTGTATGCAATATATTGTGCAATATAAAATATTACTTATTAGTTGCATTATCTAATATTTTATTATCAATTTTTCTGTTATCTATGATTCCTTAAAGCTAATTTAAATTGCTCGGTCCCGCCTCTGTACCTAGCTATCGTGGTAACCGAGACCGACTCCAAATCTATGATCACGATAGTCACGATCGTAGTAAATTGTTCAAAACGTCGAGATGATAAAAAAATACGCGATTTAAATCAGTTAAAAACGGGTCGTATTTCGGAACACTATTGTATCTAATGCAGCGCAGGCGGGCGCCGGCTCCTCTGCTACGTCTGCTGGCTGCGCGCGCGCAGGTCGGCGACGGCTTGGCGGTAGTCGCTGGCGGCCTCCAGGAGATCGTCGTCGCGGCGCGGCGCGTTGTCGTCGGCGTGCGGCGCGCCGTCGCGGTCGTGACGCATCTTCAGACGCAGCTCACGCATGCGCGCTTCGAGAATCCGTTCCCTCTTGTTCTCTCGTTCTAGGATCTTCGTGTTGGGTATATCGAATACATTTATTATACACTATATTTGAATGCTGATAAGCAATAATGTGTCAACCCACAAAAAGTTAAATTTGTAGATATTGATATATTTGAATACTACATCACCTATTTAACATTATAAAAAAAAATCAAGTCATCTAAACTAAAAAAGTTTCTTAACACCAATGCTTTGAATTTCAGGTGCGTTCCATATTTTGCAGTTTATAAAATAATCTGAAACATTTAAAAACCTATTATTCCATAAAATATTAAATAAATCTATCTGCTTTTGATTCATTATACATTTTATCAAAATAGAAAAGATAAGATGAATATATACGTCTTCAAACAAATTTATTAAGAATAGGTTTGACATCTTTAGACCCCATTTTCTCAAAACGAAGTCCGTGTGGCTTAATACATTATTGCTTATCAGCGTCCATTTACTACTTCTATAGTCGTTGAATAGATAGAAAAATTCTATTATAGACTGATTATTTGATTATGACCTATAATTTTATGATATACGTATTTACAAGTCATAGTATCATCACAATTATAACAAGATGTTTGTGTATTCAATTTTTTTAAGTACGCTCTTAGGGTCTTCGTAACATTATATAAATTGTGTCAGATTTACGATCAAATAAATATTTATTGAAGAAATGATCACATTGATTACTCAATGTATTAGTTGTTTTAATTTTGAAGATCCGATAAAAATATTGTTGATAAAATAAAAAAGAAAATTAGTATGAATAAACTCACGTGGGTCAGAAGCTGTTTGTCGTTTTTATCTGCAGTTCCAAGGTTCTGCGACAGTTCAGCTAAGTAAATGGTACCTTTACTGCTCCCGCATGCTACCAACACTCCCTAAAATTGCATCACATTTTCATATTCATATATTATGAATTAGGAAAATATTTATATCCTTGACAGGAATCATAAAATTTAAATAATTGTCAATAGGACGACTTTTTTTTAAAAAAAGGAATTGACTTCAAAGCAAAATATGTATTTTCATTTATTTGAATGACACAAAACTAAATCGCTGAACTGAAATGTTATGAGACCAATCTTAAAAAAATAATCAAATCGGTCCAGCCGTTTTCGAGTTTATAGTGAACGGTACATAAATTCCTCAACGAATTACTTTGTTGGAAATCGATTCAAAAGGCTGATAAACATTGATCCGAATTTGAAATCATTCTGAAAAAAATATAATTCATATTGTATACCCCTTCATGAGGTCGCAGACGTAATAATGGTTCATCGCACAGCTGTGCGGTTACAATGGGTGCACTTCGCCGTCGTAACAGATCCCAACATGAGAGGCAACCGTCCCATTGAGTCACAAGCATCAATGAAAATCTGAAAAAAAAGTTATTATAATTTATTTTATCATTTCGCTATAATTGAAAACGATGAAATTTATAATTAAGGTATAATATTTTCCAGTCGCTGCTTAGTGCCGAGTAAACACGTTTACCTTCTCTCACTCTCTCTTTTTTTCTAATAGCAAAAGTGTCGGTCGAACACTATTTCCTGTGTAGCTCCTACCTAAGACGCTTTATGTCACTACGTTCACAAATATATATAAATAAAAGTATTTTTATGTAACCTAATAGGATTCCAAGCTCCATCAGTTAGTTTAGTACGATGTGAATAAGTCCAAAGTATAGAAGATTCTCGGCAATCTTCACTCCACACACGAGCTGTCCAGTCTCCGACTGTTAAGAAGTTCTTTAAAAATGTTGGGTTTCTTTGTAGAGCGTAAACTGGTCCTAAATGAGCCTCATACTGAAACGACAACCTACCTATTATAAATTCAATTATAATAAAAAATTGATCATTAAAGACATTTAACAAAATATAAATGATCACAAATCTTCCAAACCTTAGAAGGAAGTTTTTCCAAAGGTGTTTTGCCTTTACGGTTGCCACCTATAACTAGTCCTGTTTCCGTCCCAACCATAAATCTGAAATAAAATTTTATACTTGATGATTTTAATTCTGAAATCATTTATATTAATAAATTTCTCACCTTGTAGGTATGGTCGGTTCATATTCAAGTGCAGAAATACCCAAAGCATTTTCGACACATTGAGTATCGCTATTCGATTTGACGACATCTATTATCATTGAATCAGTCGGTTCATTCAAATTTCTTATGTCCCACCTGTAACACCGTCACAGTGCCACTATTAGCAAAATACATATCATATTAATAATTATACAATATAAATTTAAATATACATACCATTTTACAACACCGTCAGGTGATGCTGAGAAGAATTCTGCTCCAGTTTTTGAATTAATGAAAAGAACATTTTGCGCAAGATCCCTATGAGCCACATGAGGTGGGCAAAGTGCTATCGCTTCACTGCCTTTTCGCATATCCCAGCAGCCCACCTGTTAGAAGATTTTGGTTGTAATGATAACGTAAGATTTCAGTCTTTTACCTAAAACGAAGTTTATATAAGTATCGAGGTAAACCCCAAATGAAGAGTCCTTTGGCGCATTGAGTTCAATATCTTATCTAACCTAATCATATAATACTTGACCATTTGTATGACTTACTTGGCCGTTCATCAATCCTCCTACAAGAATATGTTGATCTCGAGGATTATACTGTAAGTCCAATAATGGTTGCGGTGGTGTTATCACTAGCTCTGGTGCATTGGCGTTTTCTAGAGTAAATCAGCAAATAATATTATATTAATTGCATCTCATCTAAATCTCCTAAAAATATTAGATCAGTTTTGTTTTACCTATGTCCCAAATATATGAAAATTGCAGACTTCTCGCACATCTCATAAAATTAACATCAGCATGTGCGGATGCTAATCGGGCACCATCAGCCTGCCATGATAATGAACGAATCGGGCGCCTGGCGGAACCAGGCTCCCTGTATACGTTAACTGTATGACAACTGCTATGTTCTACCGGTGGTATTGCAGATAACTCGGAATAATATATTTGATACATATCCACAGCGTTATTTTGAAGGATATTGTGTTCCATGCTCTGCCAAATTTAACAAAAATAAAATCACTGAATTATTAGGAGACAATTACATTTACGCAGACAGGTGAGAAATAATGGAATACAATATTTACATGACCCAAATGCATAACGGCATGAATGTACGCATCATCTTTCTCAATTTTTCTTCGATATCTCTGTGTAGCTTCAGGGTCGTTAGTGTTTATATCCTTTGGCCAACCACCTTCTACATGATTAACACCAGAACTCGTATATTCGGCTCTAAAATATTATACCGGTTTAGAGAAAAATATAACCTCAGTACTGGGACAGTTAAAAAAAAAATTTAACACCGATGCCAAATTTTGTTGATAGTAATTATACTAAATTGAATAAGTGTGAAAGGTTTACCGTACAGAGTTAACCCAATGCTCAGACATAGTTCCAGTATTTTGTATGGCAACGTGCACTGGATTTCTAAGTACATAATTTTTATACATCGCGGGATTCGGGGGTATGTTAACAAGCAACTCTGGACCATGATCGTTAAAAAGCGTCTGTCTTCCAAAATGTTTTCTACGTTTTGTATATTCATATGTGAATTCACTTTTATCTAACTTTTCCATATTTTTATTAGCAGTCTAGTATCCACGTAAACTTGCAGTTCGCTTGTGAGGAGTTTGATCGATAACGGAAATGTTCTGATCATATTGCCAGAACTCATCGTTATATTGCCTACTTCACTTTTGTTCACGATGGTAAATGTATTTTATTGAAGCGTAATATACATTACAGAATAATTGATAATAAATATTTTAATGGTAACAAATATAGCAAATGGCTTATATTTTATAACATAAGAAATTGAAGCAAAGCCGTTAAAATAAAAAAATCAATATAGAGGTATCGGATCCGCAGGCGACGCTCTTCGAAGAGTCAAAATTATGAGACGAGGTGGAGCCACCGCCACTTTAGCGCTGCACTGCTCCAACAGGAATCTCCAACGAATTGCACTTCTTTCTTCTGGGGACATGGCTTTTAGCTGTTCTACCTATATTATAACATTAGTACTTTTGTATTTGCATTTATAATAGATATCTCTATTTGACTTATTTGCTAAATAAACACACCCCGGAGCGAAAATCACGAACTTTCTAATAACTATACTCGTTCAGCATTAATGTTTTCAAATATATGAGAAATAAATTCGATATAAATTGCATTAAAACTGCTATTAATTAATGTAATGTATAACTGCTATTAATAATTTTGTTGGAATATTATCAAATAATCAATTATATCTTCTTACTGAATATCCAAATGTGTCTTCTACAACGTTAACTGGTAAACGTGCATTCAGCTCTCCTGTGTGGTCTGCGAATCGTACCCTTAGTTCTTCTAAATTTGTATCTCTGTTAAATTAAGGGATTATAAGAATTAAAACTGAAACATCAAGTGTACACTAGTGATGTGCCGGATCATTAAATATGATGTCAAGATCCTCGGGTATGGATGCGGATCTTAACTTTCTTACTTAAAACCTTACTACTACCTTAACTTTGTGACTTGAACCGATAGTAGACGCGACTTGCCACTTTGCGTGACATATTATGAATTACATTGCGTGGGTCTTTCTTTTGTTTTATTGTTAATTTATATGGTTTCATCATCATTCATTCATTTATTTATTGAAAATTGGCAAAAAGTACACGGATACAAATATCTGGCTAATCACTAGTGTAGATGTGTCTAAACATGATGATTAAATATGTGCTTACTTAGAAGTTACAAATTCATCCAAATCAATGTGTGTCAGTAGTGCATGTAGTGCAGCGCAAAATGGGACTCCAGACATAAGGCGATCATGTATTTGTGACACTGAAGCAGTACACGCACGTTCACCGCTCCAAGCTGCCCATGCAGCCGCTTCTCCACCACCTTTTAGAAAGTGATTTTTATGTTGTGGCCAATAGCTCAAGCCTGGCCAAATGAATCTGTTTATTTCTGACAAATAAAACTTAACCTAATCCTAAGTTCATAGTGTAAGAGCGCAGGAGCACAGTCTTATGTTATCAATTCTAGTCTCTAGTTTACATATAATTATGAATATATCTTTAAGAGCAAGGACGAGTAATCTGCCCTGTACGAGTAATCTGAGTGTGTGTACTGACAATATATAAACTAATGAACGAGGTACCATAAATAAAATACAGTATTATTTATTTTTATAATATATTCCTAACACGCAGGAGCTGATCAAGAAGAGATTATATTTCCTGATATTTTTTGTGTGTTAAGTTATCTCAGGGCTTCTGGTTACTAGTTTACTTGTAATTATTAATATATTTCTGAGAGTAAAAACGAGCAATCTATCCTAGAGAGAGGGAGTGCGTACTGCCGATATATAATAATAACTAACTGATCAACGAGCTAACATAGACAAAATACAGTATTATTTACTTTTATGATTTATTCCTAACACTATGAAATACAACTTATATGCAAAATGTCTTGTTGAAAGCGTAACAAACGTTACGAACAGTACATATTATAGAAGTATAGATATGGAATCGTGCTCACGCGTGTGCGCGCGGTTGCGCAGATGTAGGCGAAGTGCCTCCGCCTCGGGTGCGTGTGGCTGGTGGGTGAGCACGCTGCGCGCACACACCTGCAGCCGAACCGCGCGCGCGCGCCACGACACGCGCGCGTCCGCCACGAACAAGACGCTCTCCGACGACCATTCCTCCGCTCTGATAAGTGAGTACTCGTAGACGTATTTGTATTGTTATAGTTGTTTTCGACATATTATCATAAAAGTAAATAATAACTATACAGTTTAATTTTTTTTTAAATAAGCGAGGATGGCTACTATTTTTTTTTCATTTGCGCAGAGGACATCTTCGATAAGATATCCGATTCCTGAGGGATGGGGGATGGCTTGTGGCTGGCGGAGTTCGTCTTGGAAGGTAGAGTGTGGCCTCGCCCTCGTGCGTACGGCACTTCGAGCCATCCTAATAAAGGGAGTCTCAGGGCCGATTTGAATAAGCAGTCGATTCTTTAAGGAAATTATCATAAATATACAGTTTAGAAGTGTATAACATAATAGTATGTTATACCTGGGGTTCTCTCCAGTTTCCTGTTATAAATAATATAAGAGCAAGGACGAGTACCTAATATATTCTAGAAAGAGGGAGGGAGTACTGGCGGAGCATACTGGCGATACATAGGTGTGTGTTAGAAACTAAGTTACCAACGTGTTAAGGATTTACCTTTGAATTGTATCAATATCAAAAATATCTAATATTAGAGAAGCCGGTGTAGTGTTGTCGATGATTTCCACGGCTCGTACTGACATTTCCATACCTTTTTCAAATTAATAAATTAAACGTTAGAAAAAAACTTATTTTTATTTGTGCATGTATTGGATAATGATGATTTTTAGTCTACTTACCGGTTTTAGTTTTAATAGCCTTAACAGGTTTCACAGATTTAACCATAACCAGTAAATCTACGTAAACATTGCCTTTTTGTTCTGCATTAAAAAAGATAAAACTAAATTGGAGAATAATGACTTTAATTGAATACAAATAAGTCTAATAGATCGAATCCTACCTGTTAATTTAAGCACTTCTGAGAGTCCACAATACCCAGCGCTAGGTTTCGTAGGAATATGTAACAGTGGCAAGTACATTCCAACAGTATCTCCACTAAATATACTCACTTCAGATGTACCTTCATTAAGCGAGAGATAAAAAGGCGAACTCACCTTAAAGACAGTAAAACCATTTGTTTATTTTATTTTCGATACACTCACACACACAGATAAATTGCAGGAAACTTTTTTGCTTTATGCTCTATTATATATATATATATATATATATATATATATATATTTAGTAATTAATGGACAATATATTATATTCTTTGTTTTACTAATAAATAAATAAATAAATAAACGATACGAATGAAATTTCTACGGATGTTGTAAAATATATATACATACATACGAACCAATTGAGAATCTCCTATTTAATATCCGATCAAAAAAGAGGGGGGTTATAAGTTTGACATGTGTATCCGTCTGTCTTTGGCACCGTAGCTCCCTAATAAATGCATCAATTTTGATGAGATTTTTTGGTTTGAAAGGTATTGTATTCGGAATAGTTTTTAGCTACACGTTATGACAATCAAGTTTCGTATCAAGGTTATCAGTTTTTTTATGGTTGTTGAAACTACTTCTACTTCTACTCGTCTGATCGATTTAATACTATACGGAGACTTCATTGATACTAAAATAATATAGTTGCATAACCTTGGTCTGATGCTGCAGCTTCATCTGGCATCAGCAGGATATCCAATGGCCTTCTAAGAAGTTTCATTTAAAAATATATGATACACATTACGAACCTGTGGTCTATACATCTCATTGTCACCACCTTTGATACAAATTTTTGGTGACGATACTTCAACTAAAAAATACGAATGGTCAGTATTCTTGAAAACTCGAAAAACAAAAACAAAATCAAATGTATTTCATAATTACCTACGTCACCAACAAGAAATCTCTCGTAAAAAGTTATCACAAAATATTCAGATCCCCAAACGTCTACATTAATCGTATCAATATTAGAATCTCGCAAAGTGAAAGACATGACTCCTCGTGATTCACCATTTTTTTTCTTGGAACCCACGGTACGCGGACTATTTTTTGCAATAATAATGCCGACAATTAAAGCATTTTTGACGTTAATATTTAAGTTATTAAGACACACTTTTTGTACGCCTGCCATATTTTCGTTTTCGTTTCCCGCCAAAATTATTGTGAACTGTGTGCCTAGTGCGAGTTTCTATAACAACTCGATTGTCGTTTGCGGTGAAGTAAACGAAGAATTATGTGAAATTGAATCAACGCCACCTCGTGTTAACAAAAAGAAACAAAAATAGTAAGTTAGTGAGTAAAAGTGATTGGTGAATTGAAACAAAAGCGGGTGTGATTGGAGGATATATTATATATATTTTGTGAATGTGAGTGACAATTTTTTATAAGAATTTTCGACAAAACTCAATAGAGTACTTGTCGAAAAACTCGCATTAAGCACATTGATAAAAAAAAATGTTTCTAATAATTCTATTCAAAAAAGAATCGTAAGTATATACAACATTTTAAATCGTCTCTAAAAATATAAAGATTTAATTTTTTAAATAATTTTTTGCATGATGAGTAAAGCTAGGAATACACAATTGCACCGAATAATGACATTAAAATAACAGCCAAGTATTAAAGTGACAATAGTGACAAATGAAACATTAAATTTATAAAAACGGCGGCAAAGTGTAATGTTATGTTTTTATGAATAAATAACGAAAAAAAGTGTATTGTGTAAGATTCAATATGTTATTCAAAGTGCAATCTACTGGTTCTGAAAATGCAAAAAACGAACACGATAAATTTAAACTTCAGGACATAGAAAGGCGTACTATAGGTTATACAGATTGTTCGAAGCGTTTTTACCAAGCATCGAGAGATTTTTCACAACAGTATGCTCACATATACTCAGCAAGACTAAATACGTTTCGTAATATTTTGACTCCTATAGTAAATAAAAGATGGTCTAACAAGTATAAAATATTAAAGCTGTGTGAGTTACGAGATAAAGGCACGACATGTATCATTATAGGAACGCTTTTTAAATTACAAGAATTGAAGCCGAGTATTTTAAAAGAACTTTCAGATCAACTGGAGATTTTACCTCAACCTGCTAGGTGCATATTCAACGTAATCTGAACAAAAGCTACCATCAGATTTACATAATTTCTGTTTACTTATTTCATGCTTTTGTTTTATGTTCGCCATAGGACTCATTTTGTCCATGACACGGATACTCTAGTACTGGAAGATGAATTGCAAAGAATCAAATTATCTGGTGATTGTATTGATGTCAATAAAGTTGTTACTGGTGTTGTGGCTGCTTTATTAGGTAATATAAAAGAAATAGTAATTTATTCTCATAAGTGTGAAATAACTAAAATCGATTGTATTTTACAGGAAGTGAAGATGAAGATGGAATTTTTACTATTAAAGATGTATGTTGGGCTGAATGTCCTGTACAAAAACCCTTGCCAGAGTTAAATGATGATAGGTACAGTATATGCTGATTATGTACTAAGCTATAATTTTTGTATCTATATTTAATAAAAACGATAAATAATATTTATTTTTTAGGTACATAATATTTATGTCAGGTGTAAATCTAGCATCAAAAACTGGAGATCATATGTTTGCCTTAAACCTATTTTTGGAATGGTTATCTGGATTTTGTGGTACATCAGAATATCAAGAAGAAATATCTAAAGTTGTCAGAGTTGTAATAGCAGGTAACAGTTTAAGTTGGACTTATTGCTACATTATAATAATAGTTTAATTATATAAACTATTATTATTATACTTAACAAGATTTTTTGTAATAGGTGGGATATACACGAATCAATCGAATGCCACCCTTAATGAATCCGATGTGATAGCAGCTTCAGATGTAGTAGATTCTTTTGCTGCAGCTGTCAGTGCAGTGGCTCCTTTAGATCTAATGCCCGGTTGTAAGGATCCAGCTGGAATTATGTTGCCTCAGAAGCCTTTTCATTATTGTAAGTTTTACATTAATCAAATGAAAATAATTGTTACATTCTATTATAAAAAAAATCAGATAATGTTATGTCATTGTTTTCAGGTCTATTCCCAAAAGCAGTAGAATATAAATCATTTAATAGAGTTTCTAATCCCTATGAATGTAATATTGGAGGTATGTATAACATTGATGTACATTTAAAATACATTCTATATAAAACTTATTTTTAGTTAAGAATACTGTTAAGTAAAAAATTCAACTTACAATTTGAAATAAATTGGTAATAATTTTAATAAGACAATAAATGTAGTTATATGTAAGGGATTTTTAAAGGAATCAATTAAGTGATAAACATAATAGAAAATTATAAAACAATATGCACTTATAACATATATTATAGTTTCAGCTAAAATATTTAAATTTTGAATACAAATAAATATATTAACTTTCAGGTTTTGTGTGTTTGGGTACCTCTGGAGAGCCTGTTAAAGATATTATGTGCTATAGTAAGCTTGATAATCATTTGGATGTAATGAAGAATACTTTACAGTGGCGCCATATTGCACCAACCTGTCCAGACACAGTCCCTTGCACACCATGCTTGGACACTGATCCTTTCACTATTTATAATTGCCCTGCAATATATTTCAATGGAAACTGTGATGAATTTTCAACTGAACTTTTTACAGGTTTGTTAACAGAATTTTTTATTTATTTAATGATATCTTGAAACCAAACCAGTAATGGTCATCTTTATAATAATTATCACCTGTTTTCCTATAAAGAATGATTTAAGTTAAAATACATATGAATAAAATTACCGTGTGAGCCTTTTAATCAGCAAATACAATTTGAAATTAAGCTAGGAAAAATATTATTTGAGAGATTTTTTGTTATTTTGAATTCCCAAACATGCAATTTAAATATATTGATGTCTTAATTATCAGACTGTAACTTCATTATGATAAATATTTTATGAGGAAGAAAGAATTGTTTACTGTTATCTGAGGTCGAAATGTAGTTTTGCAATATATTGGATTAAAAATATTACAATTTTTTTTGTATTGGCAAAACTGCGATCAGCTCTATACTATTAGCAGATGTTCCATATTAATGTGCCATCAGGGTATGACTACATCTTAGTAGTGTTAGCATAACAGCCAAGACAAGGGATGATTTTGTAATCAGTTTAAGTAACCTTGAATGGATATCCTTTTGCACAGTATCAATTTATTGTTTATTTATTATTTATTCTTCGCATAGTTTATGGTTGTCAATAAACCATTAGGATGTTTGATGTTACACAGTATTCGATTTTGGAGTCTATGAATTATATCAATATTACAGTTACACATATATTTAATATATAGCAATTCTAACAACTAAAATAAAAAAACTTTTAAAATTCAAATACTTGTTTTTTTTTCAGGGAATGAGCAGCAACTGATTAGACTAGTGTGTATTCCTGATTTTTGTGAGACGAAGACTGTGGCTTTTGTTAATCTTAAGAATCTGGATTGTTATAGCATGGTATTTAATTAAGTAATTTATTATTCTTAGATAAATTTAAACATACAAAACATATTAATGGAGATAACAGATTGATGGACATAACAATATTCATATACAGCCGAAGATATTACTCATCGAGCATTAGAAAGATATAATCTACTAGCTATCTTCAGTTTTGTAACTTGTAAGGCATATCTCAAAATTCGTAAAACATCATAAGGTATAAATGTACACTATTTACGTTTTTGTTATCCAACAACTATATGTAATAAAAACTTATGCCATCTAAAAATAATTGAATAGACTTCCAAATAAAAAAGATTAAATACAACATCTCTCGAAATGATTGTTCATTTTATGTTTCAATAAAATAATTCTCTGGATGACATTTTTTTTATTTTAATTTTAAGCAAATTAGTTTTAGTTTGATTGGCAATCTACTTAATTTGATTTGCTTTTGATTGTCACTACAAAATGAAAAATATGTTTGTTTGATCCATTTCATAGGCATGCATATTTATTTTTAATGCAAATCTCAAAATTTTATGTTCTACTAATAACTTGACTTCAAAATGTGGTACAAAATATGTACGTTTACTTTTTAATTTACTTGTTTTGGTATCGAAGTCGGTTTGTATTTTTTTTTATATTTTATTTTATAAAATAGTATGAACACCATTGTCGAGAATATATTATAAGCTTAGACCATTAAGCATTGGGACGCGCCATTCACGACATTTCCCCTCAGCAAATCTTATATTATAAAATTGAAACTTACTACCTAATGCTTAGATTCTAAATTTAAATGACGACGTTAGAAAAAGGTGCATTTTTAACGTCGTTGTTCGAGCTTATCAAGTTTTTGATTTATAATATTGGAATTTATTGTTCACTACTTAGAAGTTAGAATGTAAATAAATTGTTTACCTCTTACGCTACTTTGGTTTTATTAATATTTAAGCATGTGTTTGCTAATTTAAACCTTTTTCTTTAGTGGGCAAGATAAAAATTTTATTTTCTCAATTGTGTACCGTTATAAATTATCAGTTTTTTAAAAAGGTTGTCATAATGTCGCCTAAACTGTTTTATCGCCATCGATAAAATATAATTTTATATAAAAAATAAAATTAAAAATTAAACGTAGTTATGTGCCCGGAGGTCTATGAATATTTCTATAAAAGTCTTAGAGGTGTGGCAAAATATATGAAGTTAGTATATATCGTACTTTTTTCAATTAGGTATATATGACTTTTTGTGATATTTTTCAATCGATTTGAAATCTATTTGAAGCGCGATATATCAAATCACAAAGGTTTTTTTAAAGTTTGCGTCATAAAGTAGAATCGAAATTATCGATGAAACATATTTTATGAAGAAAGTGATGTCAACTCTGAAAAACCGACCGTTAAATTTATATACTTAGCGTATCTTCACTATTGAATTTTTGTATGTGGCGTATTTGACCTATTAGTGTGCATAATGTTTAGTAGGGTTGATATTTACTTTTTATGTGTACTCGTAACGATGTAAAATAATTTTGGGTATGTGTGCAGTAATATCAATGTATTGACAGCCTCGCCCCCCGTGAAATTGGCTGATAATTTTGTTCGTAGAACTGAATACGTTACGCGTCCAAATGCTTAATAATCTATGATTATAAGAGACTACTAACAAGACGACTTTGATGTATGACGTGACCAGGAGGAAATTATTTATTGTACACTCTTTAAGTAAGAATCCTAGATAGATTATTTTCCCAGGACTGATTGGTTACATCTACGTGCATAATTAATCCTGAGTTTGCAGAAAAAAAGACAGGCATTTTCGTTAAACTGTTTGATTTCTATCTACAGGGCGGTAAATTTTCAAAAGGCTTTTATCGACCTTCCTCTATGTCTCTATGGTATAACTAAGGAATTGTCTGTGTCTCTTTTCTAATTATGTCAACGGTGTTCGAGTCTGTCATTTTTGTCTATTACTCATCATGATTCACAAGTAGAAAGACGTGTTATTTGTTTTCTTTTGTGCGATAAACTGCATCAAGATGGGTTTCTAGTTTTTTGAACGTTTTGCACACCTGCGTGTGCCTTCACAAATTAATAAAAATGCTGTAAGTATTAAATCACATTATTTAGTAATCCTTACATTTTATATCGCTTGATTGTGAATTCCATAGCGTCGTCATTACGCCATGAACGTAGCTTTCACTTACTACTTGAGTCATATATATATATATATACCTATGTAATCTGAGAACTATAATTGTAAACTGATTACGGTTTTTTTTCTGATTATCAATTATCTTTCGTCTGTATTGAATGAATAATCAGATATGTTCAAAAGTAAATACCCGTATAAAAAATAATGTTTATATAAAAATATAAACAATTTAACGAAAATATTATTGTAAGAAAAAACTATATATTAAGAGAGCCATATGTTTCCTTTAATATTCCAGTAAAATTTATTCAATTTATTATAATTATGTTATTTTTAATCTATAGTTTTAGGAAACAATGTTTATTTATAAACATAAATATACCTTACACTTATCATTATTAGGAAACAATGTATTACAAAATCTTCCAAGGACACATGTTGTGAAATATTTTGAAATATCTAGGTGTTGTCATTGACAACCTTTCAAATGCATAGATATTGTTTGCTAGCATATGCCACATCTGCAACATATACTTATTACTACTCAATCTTAACTTTTCTTAATTTTTGTAAGACTTCTTAGAATTAAAATTAATAATCATGAGGTATAACCTCTGCAGTTATGCTAAATAGATCTATTTCTTTGAAAAACTTTTCATACTTAGCTGTAGGAAAACAATTGTAGGAATTGCAATATATTTTCCTGTTTGTATAGTTCGTTCTTGGGTTTTATTCTCATACAATTATCTTTGATTAATAATGGCCATTCATGGTTAATTCTCTGTAAACATACATGTCATTGTATTCAACATATAAGAATGTTTGCTTATTTGCTAAGCTGAATGTAATATATACAATTAAATAGATATATAGCTATAACAAATAATAGTTTTTTTTTGCAATCAATGATTAAGTAATAACAAACAAAATGCAGTGGCTTAGAAGATATTTTAATTTAGGAACTACAAGGGTTAAAGTAATTTATCCTTTTTGAATAAACACACTATATTGATGAAAAGCTTTTAAATAAAAAATCAGATACATTTATTTGTTACAAAAAAGAAGCATTTCTTTTTGGTCTTTTTTTAGAAGAGACTAAATATGTACTATGTAATTTTATTAGAAGAGACTAATGGTATATTTAAGATAATATTACACTGTTTCCTGAACAAGTAAAAACCACACAAATAAATAAGTAAAATAGGTGCAAAATTAATATAACAATATATGATACAGTAACGGATACCCAAAGGAAAAATGTTTAAAATACATTTTAAGAATATATAATATCCTCAGTGTACAATGTTGACCTTTTTAGTTTTACTATAAGTTGAGATAAATAAGTGATATTTACATTTAATGTTGAACTTTACTTATGTGATTACCAAATCAAGAAAATTATCTTCTAATTAAATACAATGATGAACAAAAGATACTGATTTATTAAAAAATGCATAAATTAAAGAGCATGTGACCACTCATTATGAATATATGCTATAATAGCACATGTAATAAATTAAAAATTGACTTACATACTCTTTAGGGATGTATGTATGGGTCTAAATAGCAATCAGGGTACCTATATTTAATTACATAATGTCTGGAGTACTTGAGTGTAGTCATTTGTAGAACAAGTGGAGTATATTAATTATATTTCATGCAAAATCAATTTGTGTGTTGAATGTTTTAAAAATAGAAACGAATGATTGTAATTCCATGCATGTTGCTTTTATTTGAGTAAATATTATATGTAATATAGTATAGATGTTATATATGGTGACATGTTTATTAACATTTTTTGCTTTAACAGGTTTATATATATTATTTAAAATTCTTTTGACTTTCAACGACCATAATATTTTAAATTATATTTATTTATTTTTTATTCGAAAGGAAATGGATATAGCACTGCCCTGTATTGACTTAATTTGTAAATAATATTTTATTTAAGATATAAATTTAATACAGACACTAAACTACTAAACTTTTGACCTTATAGATAATTTAAGATAATTAAGATATTTTTTTTACGTTCTTTTAACTTTTCAGTTTGTTAATTTAAATAATATTAATTTTCAGTGCCAAAATGGCGCCTTCAACGGACCCCTCTGTCCCTCGACCAATATCAATATCATCAAAGGACCTTGACCAATCTCGTCCATTTATATTTGATTTTGTGGTAAGTGATGTTTTTTATTTTATTCATAATATCTGTTATTTTTTAAGATCTTAATAACGATATTATATCTATTACATCTAAATTTATCTATTCTTTGGTATATTTAGCAAATAAATAGGCACTATAAATTTTGATTATACAATTTAAATTTTATTTTAACACTAAATATTTTTTCTTTTCAATATTTCAGAGTAAGATTGACTTGTCCATCAAAAATGAGTGCGAGTCAATGGATGACGTCGTTGGCTTCGGCCAACGGCCTCTTAACTGATCACGAATGTTCTATGCTGCTCGAAGTTGACCTTTTTGACACCGATGGAGGTAATGAGTTGTTTACTTTATTTTTTCTGTAATTAAAAGTAATTTGTAATTAAAACAATCAAATAGTAGTTTCGTTTACTCGGACGACTATTTATCCCAGTTATTTTGATTTAAAAACCAAACTACTAAACTGATTTTAATAAAAACTATAGATCTAATCCGTGAGTATACTTTTACAAACATAAACAGAATTTTGCAACTCCGTTTAAATATGTTGGGGTTATTCCTGAACATGCATAAAAAAATCCATGTATCCAAATTGATAAAATACCCCATTTTGAAATTCATTCAAATATAATTCACTAGTAAACTAGTATTTCAGTTTATTCAGCTCATTATGAAAATATTTCATAAGGTAGAGGTATTAAAGAATAAATAAGTTTTTCTTGTAAACTAACTATTGAAGCGTAGAGCAATATTGTCTAAAAACTTTACGCTTACTTTACTTTGTTTTGACGGTTAGAAAATATATTTAAAAAATCGAAAATAAAATAAATAATTCGACTTTGCATGGAAAACAAAAAGTTTAATAGGAAATTACATGCCAAAATTAAGCAGCTAGTAAAAAAAGTTTCTTTATGTGTATATAACACAATTACAGTCATTTAAATAAATAAAAACCGCTAAGTCTGGCTATTCCAATTTTAGATCAATAATTTGTTGATAATTGCTTTTTGAGATAGGACTAACATTCTTAATTATAATATGTACTATGTAATTTTATTAGAAGAGACTAATAGTATTATATCAAGCATTTAAAAACACAGTATAAACAATGACAAGAATTTTAATAATATAGTATTCGTATTCCATTAGTGTAGTTCTTTACTATTTACGGAAAACCGTTAATTTAATCGGTATCTTTTATCACATCTACAATTTATTCATTTGAATATCATTATTAAATATCATACAGAAATCGTAAATTTATATCATACTTAAGAACACTTGTGAATAAGAGATGTTTTTTTGTTCTATTTATCATGTTTATATTTAACAACAGACGTTTTAAAATGATACGCACATCCGGATTTAATACTACAAAATAATGATTATTTTTTGTTGATAAGATATCGTCAACGATTCATAAAATATTTTCTTTATATTCATAGAAAATACCTAATGATTATACATACATATATTATAGAATATTTCATTCTTATAATAATACACGGATACAAGAGGCTTTCAAATTAGATATTTGAAAGTCTCTTCAATAACTGTATCGTACCTGGGTTATATTATTTTATACATTTAACACAACGAGAGAGCAGAGAAAATTCAACACCAAACGTCTAATTTGAAAGTTCTTTAAAAGTATGTTCGTAAATATTATCTCGCACACTGGCCAGAGCAAATGACGTTTTGTTCTGTTGATTTATACCATTGATTCATTCTGAAATGAACGTTAATATGTTGACATAATAGATTGACGCAAGAATAGTTTTCCAATAAAGTTGTTATTGCGTCACACCAGTACACATGTACGCTGACTATATTTCGAAATACCTCTTAAAGGTTTTTAATGATAATATTTTTATGGTTTTTTAATACCTGATTTTGTTTTTTTAATTTGGCATAGAACACTAGCTTACAAAGTAATAGCTGCTAAATAAACTGCACTAAAAGCTTTTTATCGTTTTGAATTGGAGTTGCTTGAACCATGTTGATGTTATGTTGATGTTAATTTATGACTCTTATATAATTACAAACTAATATTTTTCTTTAGTTTGTATGGATTCCTAGGAATGATTCGTTGAACGTCATAATCGGTATCAGTATTATTTTCTTGTTCAAAGATTACATTTTCAAACGTATTGTACTTACAAACCGTGTGAAGGATCTATAAATAGTATAAATCGAAGTCATACTGTCGTGAAACGTTTCCTTGTATTCAAATAAAATTTCTAAAGTAGACACTTAAAATAGGATATCTATATTTATACTAATATTGTAAAGAGAAAAGATTTGTATGACCGACTGCGATACAATTTTACAGGGATGTGTCTACAGCCCTTGAAAGGACTTCTTTAAATTCCGAAAAATTGCAAAAGCAATTGCGAGCAGAATGCTTTATAATTTAGATTTACAAATAAAATTAATGTTTAAAAATCTATGAAGATTAGAAACTGTTTGTTGAGGTATCTATGATAAATTTTGAGTTTAATATATGTTTATTATTTTGAATTTATGTATATGGTTAAAACAATGAGATAGATGTGCTTTAAAGTTTCAATTAGAGTTCTGATTAAGTTACATATGATTATTATTAATATGTGAATACATTTTAAAAGTATCAAAAATCTGGATAGAAAATTTTTCTAGTTAAATTTTAACAAACGTGAATGTATCTGTTTATAATAGGTGAATAGGTTGATTTAAATATAAATTATCAATCGCCTGATTTTTATAAAGGTGAAGAGTTTGTTTATGTAAACGCAATAATCTCAGGAGTTACGTGATTGATTTAAAAACTTAAATTTGTGTTAGATAGCCCGTATATTGAGGAAGGGATTATATGTATACAGAATGAATTAAGTGGGTGCAGATGGACAAATCTGAATGTCACAGGGAATTCCTGAAATCACTCAAAGAAGTCACTACATGTATAAAATTAAAAGTAAAGTAACAGCCTGTTAATTAAAAAAGTAGCTTAATCCACCACGCTGCTTCACTGCCGGTTGCCGGATATACGTGTGTCAGAATTTCTCTTGACACATGCAGGCTTTCTCATGATGTTTTACTTCACCTCCGAGCACGAGATGAATTTTACACAGAATTAGTACTTTCCGAGGTTTGAACACGCCATCATCGGTTGCCACTAGGTCATCTGGGCTCGTTAATTAAACGTTAAAAAAAGTTAAACGTGTATATGTATATAAAATACACCAGCTGTTATTAATACAGAGTCTTAAGTTTTTTTTTTTATAAAAAAAAATAGTTTGAGTATTTTTCGTTGTTATACCTATAGTTTCAAGAGTTAAACGTGAAGTAAAGTTTGGGTAAGTACCGAAACTATAAAAAATCAAGGTATAGTTAATTCGAAAAAAAATTGTTATATAATATGACTTACGACGATATTATTTATCATCAGGATGTTACCTAATCGTTGATTATGTTTCTCTTCCTAATGTAATACGTGACCATAATCAATTTATTTCAGGTTAGAGGTTATAAAAATATGACGTCCAACTACTGTACGGTTTTTATTAAATATATACATACAAGCTAACACCTTGAATTAGCGGCATTTGAAGTGGGATTAATTGGACGCTGATAGGCAATACTATGTCAAGCCACACTGACTTCTTTTAAGAAAATGCTGTCTAAAAATCTCAAACCTATTCTTATAAATTTTGTTTGAAGTAGTATATATCTTTCTATCTTTTCTTTTCTTTTCTTTTTTATAAAAGTTATAATGAATTAAAAGCAGATGGGTATAATAAAAAGTTTTACCTAATAATAAGTTTTTCAAAAATGTGAGATTATTTTTTATAGCAAAAATATTTTTTTCGGTACTTATTTAGTTTTGATAACTTGAAAGCTATTTGAATAATGTTATATACGTGACGCATTATCCGAATACATCAATATCTCTGAATTTGACTTTTTGTGGATTAGTACATTATTGCTATTCAGCGTCCAATTATTACAAACACGACGAAAAGAGTTTTTTTTCAATTAGGTAAATTAAAACGTAACTGAAATCTGACACTTACTGTTTATTAATACGTATGGACTTAATATTTTTTATTCACTCATCATAGCAGACATATAATGCTTTACAGTATAAAATAGTACTATTACTAAGAAATAAGAAAAAATCCGGACTATATTGTAATCTGAATTTTTCGATGTTTTTTTTGGCCGCTGTCCCTCTGTCTGTCAGCGGGATGTATCTTATGAACCTCTTTAATATCATACACAATAGGTAAAGAGTTTAAATTTTCACAGAGTGCGCGTTTTCGCGCTCTTTCGTTTCCTGACAAAATATATTTAAAAGTATATTTTTATATGTAATTTAACATATAAAGTACATAATTACTTATTATATCTTATACGATTATGAAACCCCCTTTGTGTCCAAATCCGACGTTCCCTTGACCGATTTTTTATATTATTTATTACCAATTTATAGTTGAACTTAATTTAAACTTTATTAATGAAAACAGGTTGAAAAAAAATCTGATCATGACAAAAATTCAAACAATATAAATTTAACGTATTTTGATACATATCGTTTTAAAACTACTTCTAGTTGTATTAAGAGAAAGCATTTAAGAAAAATATAAAAAGCAGGTCATGGTTCTATAAGAGTACGTATGTACCTTCACATTCGTAATGATTACAGATAATTAAAATACTGTGTAAGTCTATTTGATTTTTGTTGTACAAAGTAAAATAATAAATAGTAACGTTTAAAAACATATCTAGATATGGTAGTCGGAGTTTTAATTTAGCCCTTAGCAATTTATATTATAATAAAGAAAAGAACCAAATAAATATATACCCTTTCTCAATTAAAGGGCTAGATTACAAAATATATTTTTAAATAGAACAGGCAGTTCCTAAATTACATCGTTCAGGCACAAACAAATTCACAAACAAACTTGTGAGCATTGTGACTTTCTAATTATTAACTACCATTATTATTAGTTTCTAGGCCCTTCCGCATTTCATGCTTGTCGTACGGGTTTTAAATATGTATTTTTATAATGTACTTTTAAAATTTAATTGATAGTGATTTAGTGTTACAGCTGCATTTACATAAAAATGTATAAATATAGAATATTTTCTTTTATTGTAATATTTGAAAGAATAATCTATTGTTGTCCTGCTATTCTTTTAATATTTAAATTTGCAACTAGGTAAAATTGGTAATGAAAAGGATAATAATAATATTTCTGTTTTAAATGAAGTTAATTATTCAAAATTATGTAGTTTCTTCATTAAATAAAACAGTTTTATTTGCATGTAATTTAACGATGATAATAAGCATTCAACTCAAGTGGCGTTCTATTTTAATGATCATATCTTAATTGTTTTATTATTCCTCGTGTGACCGACGCTTAGCCCCCCACAGATTCACCTCATGTACAGATAAATAAGGGTCAATAATTGACATGTTATCCTATTAAAATACATATATTTTACGTTTTATATGAAAAGTTATGTAAATGGGTATTAATTAAATAGTCATTAAAAGTAAATAAACACTTAATACCCAGTAGAAGTTTCAAGAATTTCAAATTAACTGACTGTAAGAAAACGTCAATAGATAGTATAACCGTATGTGTTTTGTATTTTTGGTTTTGTAATCTAATTTCGTTATTGGCGATATTTTTTGGGGACAGAGTGATTATATTTTTTTTGTTTAAAATGGTTTCATACAAAGTATAAATATAACTATTAAACGGATTGAAATAGCGCGTATATATCATACACTTATATCGTGGTTACGTGTAGACTCGCGTAACCATGATTACTAAGAAGTGTCCGAAAGGTCAAGATGATAATAGTATATTATTAAGTAAGGGAACAAAAGAGTACATTTTTGCGGGTATATAATGGGAAAATACCCTGGTATAGATGTTTATATACAAATTTCTACCATACCTGTGTCAAAATTTCGCAAAATTAATAATTGTTTTATGATGCACATATATATTTATAAAAATTTGGTGTTTGAACATGATTTACAACATAATTTGACAATATGTACATACAATAATACTAATATTGATGAAAATATTTTTTTTATTAAAACGATTATATGGTAAGTAAAACTTAAGTGATATTTCAAAAACGAAATGTTCAAAAAAACGTAGCTGTTCCTAGTCGTGGAATCAGTTACAACAAACCTTCAACACACGGCGCGAAACTTTACACTATAATAATTCTTATATTTTTAATTAATTTTATTATTCTCTCTAATGCTACTTGGCCGCATTTATTTAATTAGTGCCATAGGTTAACTTTTTTAGATGATACATAAATCAAATCAAATCAAATCAAAATATGCTTTATTCAAGTAGGCTTTTACAAGCACTTTTGAATCGTCAATACAAAAACAAAAGAAAACTAAACACTAATTAATTAATTAATTTACCACCGGTTCGGAATATAGATTCTACCGAGAAGAACCGGCAAGAAACTCGATAGTTACTCTTTTTAAAAGTTTTACAATGGGTACATACATTTATGAGTTACAAATATATTAAATACCCTGTGTGAATCCAGCTTATACTAAATCCAAGCATGTTTATCATCTATATAATCCTGAACAGAATAATATGCTTTAGCTACTAAGGATTTTTTAATATGTACTTTAAATTTCTTTTTTGTAAACTGTATACCCGTGCTGTTGGATTGTATTTTGGAAAGTTCTTCATGAAAATTTTACAACACATCAATCCACTTAATTCAGTCGTAATTTTACACATAGTTTATTTAATTCGCAAAAAAAATACTTTTTTTAAGTAAACGTAGTACAACAACACTTTTTAACTAAGTACTTTTCTCTGTTATTTCATTTTCTCGGGGGAGAAATGTTTTGCTTCCAGGTTAGGGAGAAAAATCGAACATATGCGATTAGAATATATGCGATTTAGATTTTTTTCCAATGTGGTAGTCGCGAATATCCAAAAAAATACTAGTTTGCAAAACGTTTTTTGAAATTATTGCATTATATTTTTTGTATTGCTTTGTTATTATTGTTAACAATTGTGCCAATTAAGTTCTACTTATTAGATTTTCTACTTATTAGACATGTCGATAGCGATTTCCAGTATCCATCTTTTTGTATTAAAATAGCCGGCAAACGCAGGTTCATGGATATTTGCAGCTCCAGAGGCGTGAAGAGGAAATTTATCTTTTTAAAGAACAATATAACTAGATTAAATCGCGGCAAGTACTTACTGTTTACAGTGGGCTATAAGTAAATTTTTAAAAATCGTCGAAATCTATATGAAGCTTATCTTGTTAAGATTACATCTATTCTTTTAACACGTGCTTCCGGCCATGTGGTCGATAAATATTTCACAAGTCATATCGTCACATTGATTGACACAAATTATCATTTATACTTTCTTTGTCAAATCGTTACGAACAAATAAGCTTAGTTAGCTTTTAGAATGTTCTATTTATAAAATGTTTCTGTAATAAATCTTATTCGAGTAGAAATATTCCATGTGAACATGATAAATTTCCACTATCATTATCAGTCGAGTTTTTGTTTAAAATTATATGTTCTTTATTCGTTGCCATGCTAGGAACGTGGGTGTGTCTTGATAATCATTTACTCGTGGTGTGATTGGTCAATATTGTTTACATGAAAGAATATGACGTCACGACCTGTTCAAAAACATATTTGTTTTGAGTTAGTTAACCCTGTGCATGTTTTTAACGGAATATATCAAAGTTGACTGTTTTTCATTATTTATCTTGTTTCCAATGGAAATTGTCCTGATATACGTAATATCTTGTTTGTTTAAGTTGTTACAGTAATATAAATATAACTGTAATAAAAATGACTTGGAATATTTTGTTTCCTATTCTTATTCCTTTTTAGCTGGTAACGCATTTGTGCCTCTTGTCTGCAATGTTCATAGACGGCGATGTTAACTTAACATCAAATGTCTGTTCGTTTGTCAGCTAATTTCTATAAAATAAATATGAGTGGTTGGTTCCCGTAACTTCGTTTAAGTGAAATGATTTTTGCATGACCCATTTATTTGAGAAATGATGGAAATAATTCTCCATATTAAATTTTATCTCACCCCTTTCAAGTAGTATTTTCAATATATATAATTAGTATATTTTTTATATTTAATAACGATTATTTTAAATAATAAATATAAGAAGATTTTTTTAATCAGTTTGCCCAAAAGTAAAAAAAAACCTGTTCAAAATGATAACACAAAAAAATCCGTTTATCTTTTGATTCGAATTGCATACTTATTACCTATGTAAACTATTATTACCTATGCTAGAAACAAATAAACATTTGCATGTATACATATATACATACACAAAAAATCACGCCTTTTCTGGGGCAGCCGGGTTATAAATCAATTTCCCTTGTACGTGTTTTAATCGTTAATAATAAAAATGGTACGTATTGTTATTTAATATAGATGTTTTTATAGCAGGAGTTATTGTCGTGACTTTATCAAATAAGATTTAAAGCATCACGACATCTGGGCGTTTCTTTGACGTAATATCGTGTGACAGATACCGTTCATATATATATTGACGTCTTCGGCCCCTCTTCGTATTTTGTACATTACTTATCTAAGCTCCTTACCTTGAAGCTTCTTCCATTTAATAACGCGAATTCTACACCATTCTGGTTATTCATATCAACGTTACAAGACTTGTTCGTTTATTACTTTTATTTACAAAATGTGTTGTTACAAAAGTAATGGAATGTGTGATTTGTGTAGAGAATTTCAGTTATCGCTTTTACAAAGTAAGAATTATTATTCTAATGCGGTATATATTTTTAATTACTTAAATGATGGTTGAAATATAACGTGACAGTGGAAAAAATTATACTTCGCACATTTTAATAGAGAAATAAATAAATAAGTTAATTTATAAAATAAATACAAATCGGTGTTCTCAAATTTATGTAGTTTCTAAGAGTTTATTTATAAAAGTAAAGTGCTTAAATACGTAAAAAATCCTCCAAATATATTTAATTTTTTTCATTTGTTAACAGATCTACTTAAGACCTTTCCAAGCGCTGCAACGAAGATCGAAACGGGCAAATTCATTCAAGATGACATATCAAACACCATGTACCCACCATCTCCGCCCGAGATCAAGCCGAGCCAAGCCGAGCTTGCCAACGATCTTCTGCAGCAGCTGGAAAACCAATGCAAACAAGGTACGTTCATACGATTGACATCGAATTTTAAGACCACTACTTTAGCTTATAATATATATTTCATATAAAATTATGTAATTACATTACATATGCAATGCGCTTAAAAGGTAAGTGAATTAAAGAGCTTTAACTTTTGTGGTGGTAGATTGACTGGTTGTAGAGATACAAATTAAATACATACAAACAAATTAACTTTCACATTGAGATATAATAAATTGAAACAGCTTAAAAAAGGATCTTTATTAGGTTACAACATTGTCATTTACTTTAAATTTATTTTTTCTTAATTTTCTGTGCCAAAATTAAGAGGATTAAAAATGTATTCCATAATCATGTCAAATAGTATTTTTGATGATTCCGTTTGTCCACCCCAAAGTATCCACCCTAAGGCAATAATGGGAAACGCATGTCCGTTTTCCTTCCTCTCCGGCATGGGTGGATTAACGGAATTTCATTCTGATCGCTGTTCCGATTTTCCACCCCGGGCTATAGTGAGATAATGGATACTGACTGAAATCCAAAATACTTTAAACAGTTTTCTTCATAACGCTTACTTTTATTTTACACATTCATTGCCACCGATACAACATGTGTGTCCATTTATACTACATTGAACATATAGTTGCAGTGAATGTGTTAACGCATAACATAATAATAAACGAAATTAATTGATTTTATCTATTTTTTTTAATTTATTGTACGATTTACAATAAAGGATTTGTTATTAGTTATTTATTTATTACATCTAAAAAGTACTCAGAGATTTAAGACTTTTAACGTTAGGATTAGGTTTAGGAGTTCCTTGAACTTACCCAGTAGGGGTTGTTTTTTTAAGTATCTTACGTCCTCTAGACTTTAGGCTAATAATTTCAGCCACATTTAAATAGCTTCAGCTATAAAAACGTAATAAACAGACAGGCAGAGGGTATTCTTTTGGCATTTATTAAATTGTTGGTTTTTATGAATTTATAGTTAAGAACCTGTGTAGGACTGATTATAAACTTTGTATCGTGACATGATATACAATATTTTATGATCGTAGAATGAAATAGAAATCTTTTTTGATAATATCATCTGATCATTTATCTCTCTGCACCTTTTGAAAAAAACAGCTAGTTTCAAGTTAATAAAGTATATTACGTTGTTATAATTCATAAAATTCAAACAGTTTGTAGAGACGTTCCTACGGTTTTTTTTATTCCTATATATTTTAGTCTTATAAACAGTTATTATTATTTTTAAATTTTTTATCCTTCAGGATAGTCTGTGATTATCTAGTAATTTGAAGTTTGTCTCAATAAATACAACCCAATCAATATTTTGGTGCTTTTTACCATAGAATATACATAACAAGAATAATGTGTCAGGTTATGCCAACAACTTTTAAGTTAATTATTATTGAATAACATTGAGTTATGTATTAATTACCTCAATAGATTAAAAGGACACACCCCTGATCTTCTTTACATGTCTCATGTGCGCTAAGCGTGATTACTTTATCAATAGTTACTAATTAATAAATAGCCACAGATTGGAATATTGCCGAGATAATTTTGATATGATTTAAATGTTTGTTGATATTATGTTTAATGTAAACTTTAAACAACATACGTTTTGTATATGATAGGATAATTCGCTCTATAAAATAAATAGCTGCGTGGTTCTGAGTATAATAAAGGAATATAATAAACAAAATAAAAAAATATATGAATAATTTCAAGAATGTTCTATATAGTAAATGTTCTAAATACCTTTTTATATCTCGCATCCATTAGTTTAATTAGTTAAATTAGATACGAGTAGCTTATTAAGTTTTTTATTTTATTATTAGACCACATCTTCAATTTAACTTTTAATCTTTATCTGGCAGACAAACATTTAACAATTCGTAAGAACAAGATTCTTATTTTTACTTAAAAAAAAAAAAAAAAAACTTAAACACAAAAATTATGTCTAAAGAACGAGATTGCAGTTATGTAGTTGCATTTTGTTGTAGCTTAATTATGTATTCAGCGAGGCAAGGAGGGGAAAGGCACGTCGTTTCGGCGTTGACATTGTATGCGCGCGCGCACTCAGTTGTAGCGTGTCTCGCGCCGCGTCTGCAGGTTTTCCTACCCGTGACAATAAATTCGTTTCGAGAAGCACATTACGGGCGCTCGCGCTCGGCTCGCGACCTATGCCTGCCAACGTCCATGCGCCTTTCGGACGCCGTTAGAATGAAGTACCACTATCGCTGCATTTGGAACAAGGAGATAGTGTTCAATTCACAAAAACTTGTTAAGAGACGTTAGGTTTATGTGCCCGACCCTTGATTTTCAACGACGACTATCGCTCGCACCACGAGGATTCCAGTTTCTGCAATTCCACTGCCCATTTAATCGTATAGAAGTAACGTTAGAACTGTATCATAGCAGTAAGGACATTTTATAGAGGACAATTATTTGTTAATATTGGACTTCGTAATAATGGCTCTTGCAGATCTGTATGCTGGTACGTGGTTTGAGCTGTTTGAAAAATGTCGATATGCAATGTTTTGTTTTGGTTATGTTTTTGTTAGCTTGATATCCGATTTCAAGGTTTTTACGCTCTAATACTTGCTGTGGTTTTACTACTGGATAAACAACTGTTATATCAGTTTTAAAAACTAATAGTAATTTCGCGAATGTTTCTAGTTCTTTATTTCTATTAAGCGTAACCTCGATCGAATGACGTTTACGTTAATAAGCTCCCAAGACGTTAAAATCTTCCAAGATTCGGTCGATATATTCGTATCTGTTTTGAAGCAATGTTTATTTATACAATTAACTTGTTTGACAGGCTTTAAGTTCGCGCGTTAAATTATGTAAATTGTTTTTTTTTTAATAGATTAAATTTATCATATTCTTATAAAATTTAAAACAGATTTTGACAAATTTAAAATCGCGAGTGTTACAAGATGTATATAACAAATAATGCACATTATAATCTGCAATATGTGTCGCAGATTGAATGCACATAACTCCAACTTATTTAGCATTGCATGAAGTTGTTATTTATCAAGCAATTTGCCTCATTGAATTCACGTGGCGCTACAGCTTGATGTGTAGGCGACTGAGGTGTAAAGCGTGCTGAATTGTTTAATTATTTCTCCATCGAAGGTTTGTTTGTTATGTGTGCGAGCAATCAATACGTGGAACGAAACCTTTCCACGCCTGTGACACGACTAACTGATAAACCAGTTCACTTCCAAGGCGACCTCGTTCGCTGGTCGCCCAATAATTAAAGCGACTTATTGGCTACTTGTTTTCATTCCTACGCATTGATATAGATTATGACCTGTTAGCGAAGGCGTGTTGTTATTGGTCTGATATACTTAAGTACTTTATGATTTACTTTTGTGTTTATTCCATGATAAATATGTATGCATGCATGTTTGAATAATATGCAATTATCAATGCAAATATTTTAAATTGTTCTCCGCTTTTATTAAATGACAAATCTTATACATAAATATTTATTGATTATGACAATTGAATAAATTATAATAAAAGTACCTTAAAACGCAATTCTAGTACCATAATATTATATATCATCAGGTAAAGCCTGATGATATATAATATTATAGTGATAATAGCA
Source organism: Hypolimnas misippus (assembly GCA_037950945.1). NCBI lineage: Eukaryota > Metazoa > Arthropoda > Insecta > Lepidoptera > Nymphalidae > Hypolimnas > Hypolimnas misippus. The sequence continues at coordinate 6,896,529 of JBBEEQ010000025.1, read as the reverse complement.
ACGCAAAAGATGGAAATATGCAATTTTTTTAACTTCACGTCACGAAATAATTACGATGATATATGTAGGTATATCATTTACATTTTGTCCTTGTTAAGTAAAGTAACAAAAAACTATAATTTAAGAATGATTGTAACATTAATTTTAATATTTGTATTGTAGTATCTTATGGTGTATATTTTATTTTATTGAAATTATATAAAGAGCTGGATAAAAGACAAATATTTTTGGCGTCGCAGATTAAAATTTATCTAGTGACAAAGCTAGGGGCACTTCGGTGAACTTTATAGATTGCAAGAGTTTATCGACGGGTCAACGGTTGACGCGCCTCTCGTCGCCTATCTGTGTCGCTAGCTGTACATGATCGAAAATATTTAAAGATATACGAGAATCCTACCACTGTCAAACTATAATAATCTAAATAAATAAAAATATAATATTAGTGTTTGTATGTTGGTCCTCAATGCGTTCCAAAATCATTGATTGTATTGTGTTGTTACTTTGGTACGGTGATGCGAGGATGCCTACGAGGATTCCTGCCGATAAAATCTATATACATTGCAACGCATGCCGGGTCGTGCTCGCTAATAAAATATTACATATATTCTATGTTCTATATTGTATGTACACTTTTATTATATGTGATTGTCTATGTATATTAGCTTTCACTTAAAACATGGCTCGTTAAATACTGTAATTTATTTATGAACTCAACCCATCTATATTTATCACCCTTTTGTATCACAGTAAAAAGTATCAGATTCTTGCACCCAGGCAGCTTCTCAATTACTTTCAATTGATCATAGTGTGTACGAGTCTGTCAACTTTGTTAATAAAAATACCCTGTCGATTGTCCCACTAATAGTTCTAGAGTATCAGATATATTATGGATCTATTGCGTATAAAATGTCATAAGGAAAAACATTAGTTAGTACTGCATATACCATTGGAATTTATTTATTCTCAGACTGAACTGAATAAAACAATTGCTGTTATCTAAAACAAGTTCTTGCCTTTACATGATTTTTTTAACATTACGTTTTTATTTGATATATTTTTGTAAAGTTCTAACAACCTCAAATTATTGATGAAGAGAATGCAAGTTCAGTAATAGACGAACAATGAACATTTGACCTTTAAAATAATAAAGAATAGTTTTATAATTATCGTTTTATATCAAACAACCTTTATTACACAACAACATTTAATTAAATAAAATAAAGGTTTGAAATTAAAATGTAAATATTTAATAAGTATCTCTTTCTATATTTATGAGGTAACTTAAAAATAATAAGGTTATTGCAGTCTTGAAATTATCATAATTGAAGGATTTTATAATTATTGCTAATAAGAAATGTTTCAATTACAGTGAAACAATTGATTATTTATGGTTTTCACGATAGCTGACTGCGTGCAACATGAGATTTTGTTTATTTTATTACGAGAGCTTACTTGACACTCGTTAAATACGCAAGTTACTCCGTTGTCAGACATTTGATTACGATTCTTTGACTTAACATTTCATATTTATCAAGAACAATGATAATTGTAATCGTTATGTTTACTGAGTGTGATAGCAAAAAGACATTTTTATTTAGACGTTTTCCTTTGAGTTATTGAATGTTAAGATCAACATATTTACATCCACATCTTTTGAAATAATTTGATTATGCACATATTTTTATATAAATAAGTTTAGGTTGAAATATTATTATTTGCGCTTTCATACTGTTGTAGATATTCATTTGTAAACGTAAAGACTTGTCAGTATGTGCTTGTTACTACAATTTTAATGTAGCCCCAGAATTAAATTTTTGTTAACTTATGAAAATGTATTTTCTACGTTTGAATAGCGAGGATAGACACGTTATAATATTCTTGACAAGCCATTTATTTTTAACATTTTACAAAATTATTTCCTTTTTATGGATAGACAATTGTGATGGATTTTAGGATAATGTGCATCCATATAAATTAGTATACATAATTGGAATTTTCATTTTCATTACAGAAAACATATTTCAAAACTGGTTGGAAGAAAAAGTGGAGCTTCCCATCTTCGAGAACATCTCGCAAGTGCCCGAGCGCGTGGAAGTACCGCAGCAAGTAGCGTTGCACGTACCGACACCGTCGGCGTCGTATCCGCTGCAAACGGTACCTCAGCCGACCGAGGAGCTGCTGCGAGAGTTCGAAACGGTGTATGGCGCCGTCGAGCTGACTCACCTCACGCCGCCGCAGAGCCCGCCCGGGCCTGCCACGCAGCTCCTCCTCAGCTACGCGCAGCAAGCCCAGTGCGCCTCCCTCGCGCCCGCTCTGCAACTCGCTCCGGTCGCCGACCAGTGGCCCATCACCCCCGCGCCGGCCCTGCCCGAGTACGACTGCGACACGCAGGCGCTCGAGGAGCTGGTCCGCCACCGCGCCGCCCAGCTGGCGTCGCCGCAGCCGTCCGCCCGCAGCGCGTCCCCGTCGCCGCGCTCCTCCCCGCGCTCCTCGCCGCCGTCCTCGCCGCGCTCGTCGTCCACCGACGAGGAGTGGTGCGCGTCCGGCCGCCCCAAACCCTACTCTCGTAACGTCGACGATCGTCGTTCGCGCAAGAAGGAACAGAACAAAAACGCGGCCACCCGCTATCGTCAAAAGAAGAAGGCGGAGGTCGAGGTCCTACTCAACGAGGAACAAGCGCTGCGCAAGCGCCACGTCGACCTCGGGGACAAGTGCTCGGACCTTCAGCGCGAGATTCGATATCTGAAGGGGCTCATGCGCGACCTCTTCAAGGCGAAGGGTCTAATAAAATAAACATCCGCTCTACAGATCAAGTGAAAAATTATACTACCCGCACCGCGCGATCCAAACGCGGTGTATTTGAATATTATTCAAACAGAAGTTAAGGAGTTTTTAAATTTCGATGATATACCTACATTTAATTTCTAGTTAAGCTAGATAAGTTGTATTGTTTGCATCTCACATAAAATCGAGCAGCATATGTCACATCTCATTTCGTCGAGGGCAATATCTCAACAATTTAACATCCAATAACATCATAAATGGCGCTGTCTTTTCATCTTTCATTTTTCTTAAATATAGAGGATAGGTTGCATTCGTTGTTATGAAATGTGAACGTCTAAATTGTTTAAAATTACAGCAGCACGTACATATTTGTTTTTATATAGTTTATATCTTTTCCAAAACGAACAGTTTTGGTCATATAAAGTTTATGAAATATCTATCTTTGTTCTATTTTCATACAATATAAGGAATGCGACGGCGGAATTTTGTTGTTTTATTTATTTTTTTATAAAATTGGCTACTTTTTATCGTTTGGTGAATAAATAGGGACATTTAAATGATATTTTATAGCCTTGCCTTTTAAAAGATTAAGAGTGCATTGTGTAAGTTTGTAACTTGTTTACTTTCTCTTTATTTATATCAGATTTTTATGAGTGCAATTTGTAGTTTCGAAATGAATATTATTTCGACGCCATGCCATAACTATACGTTTTACTTAAATTGCTATTATAATTTTTATTTACAATACGAGTGATGTGAACTTTCGGGGCCTGGTAGGCCAAATCCGAAAATATAAAGAATAGAGAAATATACTTAAACGTACTAGGGGCCGATTTTGTAGAAATAATAGAAAACTAAAACTGCATGATTAGTTTTTTGAAAAATTACATTTCCTAGCCAGGAATCTTCAGGAAAGGAGACGGGCAGCGGCTTATTCCACCATACACTAAGATGGATTGACGGATACAACAGTACATGTGTCATAATTTCCACTACCACATGTTTTTGATAACCGCCCGAGTACTGGATAAACTGAAAACTTAACGTTGTTAGCAAGGAGTATACAATAACTGGTTGTTAAGATAGTTTTAAGTGAGTTTTAAGTGCAAGAAATGCGAAATGAAAATTAGAAAATAACAAAAATATTCCATTCAAAACAAACATTAAAATTTTACAAACGTTAGAACAGATACATATTAAAACAAAAGAAATGGTTATTATTGTCTGTTTTTACTCTTTTAGATTAGTATAATCGAATTAGTCTTTTTAAGCATTAATAAAGATGGATATATTTTTAAATTCAGATATGTCTTTCATATAAGTTGACCAAATAATAAGAATAATTTTTATAATTTAAATTATATTAATATTTTTTTTTGTACCGAGGATCAGGTTCAACTTTAAAATAGTGATATTATGTAGGTTAACCTAACGTCTTAACCTAACTATATATACTAATTACGGATGAGCTGAACTAGACCGGACTACAAAGGCATACAACGGAACTCCTCAACCGTGGTACGAACGTCAATTAAGTTATGAGTTATTAATTTATTATTTTGGGACAAAATAAAAAGAAAGACGAGCGACGAACCGTCGTGGGCGGCCGATGATCGACCAAGTATTTACATAGTTACAAAAAGTTACTATAGTAGTATATATGGCAAAATTTAAATAAATTAGAAACCCAACTGCTTAATAACAACACTACATAATCGGTCATACAGTTTAAGCTGCAAGAGGTCAACGGCTTCTCAGTTTTGACAGTTTACGTCCGCCATGTTTGTGTAGGTATGCGCCAGGCTTTGTATCATTTTTTGTCAGATGTATGCAGTTATCACAAGTGCTCATAACCATTAAGTTTATACAAGCTGTAATATAAAAAGGTGATAAATTTTATAAATGTAGGCATGATAATTAAATAGCTAAGACAAACAGTAATGCATATCCATACCTACATTTTTTTGTGTTACCCTACACGGTCAATGCGTTTGCGGCATTTGCCGTCCTTACATAAGACTGCTATCTGAGAGTCTTTGTAGTACTGATCGGTTTACGCTGATTCGGCGGATGGAATAACTTAGAAGTTAGAACGTGAAAGAAACAATGTAGATATGTCAAAGATCGTTTAAGCTCTATTATGATTTTATTAATATGTAGATACAAGACGATGATCATGGGCACTCTGCACCCACTACTAACTTGGCTTGTTCAGGAGATAAAATTTCCGAGCATTTATATAGTCGGCGTCCCTAAATACTTGGTTGTTCGTATTACATTTTGCAAACTTAAAAAGATTAAGAGATGGGTGGTGGGGTTGAAGAAGTTAAAAAATATTCTATTAGTCATCCGCGGGTCCTTGATGAAATATAAAATGACATAAATAAATACATTATTAGCATTTGAACTTAATTCAATTTTATAAGAAAAAAAAATATCGCGTAAACAACGCTGTTTAATTGTTAATTATTATCAGTAATAAGTATACTCACACAAAAAATACCATTTAAAATGTACTTTAAACTTGATCAACAGCTGGTTCTGCTTCGGCTTATAGCTACGATACCATTACAAATAATTATTTATTAAAATTTCGTTATTGGTGATACAACTCATAATTTAAAGCTTTAGCTCGTAGTTTCGGTAACGTTAGTGTTAACTTTCTAAAATAAAATGGACCATAGTCTAAATTTTGGATGGTATGAAACGAACTACTGGAAGTTAATTGTATTATAGGTACTTATACCGAACCTTCTAGCAAATGGCGTACATAAAATGAACACAATTTTATCGTAATTCGATGATAGTGTATAAGAAGGAGCAAACGAACAAACATATTTTTTTATATATGAGATAAAAATATTTCAAATTGATTAAAAAAATTTAATAAGATATTTAGCAGCGTAAAACAAATTCATCGTAAAATCGTGGAATCTTTGTAGGTCAATAAGGAAATATTATTATTACAAGCAGGTTTTGTAATGCGATATTAATATTTACATTTTAATTTAATATTTATAAAACATGAATGGAATCACCGTAGATATAAAATACCTATTTAGTTATCTTTGTATTTAAAATCCTTTGTCAAGATTTCCTGGCTGACTCACGGATCAAACGCATAGCACAGTCTGAAACAGTCTTAAATACTTATCGTAGTGACTTGATATTTGGAGGACGTATTCTTTTTGTTCTGTAGGCCAAAAGGATAGGATAGGATAGATCCTAAAGAATACTCTTTCGAATAAAAAAAGAGGTGATTTTTTGGTAAGATAAGTTGATACTTCGAAGTCAAGTTGGATAATTAGTTGCCTACTAGAAATATTGATGCATCATGTTTTAATAAAATACGAACTTTTTTTAACGAACACAGATAAGGACTGAAGCTTAATAAGTATGCATCAAGAGTTTTTTCTCAAGGCGCAAAGGCAGGGCCAAAGTTCCCTACTTCTTCGGAATCCGTCTTTTGAATGATATGAATGTATTAGGTTTGCGGAGTCGTTGCGAAGGAATTTTTATTGATATCAAAGTACTTTCAAAGACACGAAGACAGTGCATAAATTCCAATGTTTAAAAAAATCATGAGATAATTTAGTATTTTCCGATATTAGAAAAGTACGAAATTACAAACAAGTAGAGTTATAGTGTGCTCCAGTGTCCCTTTTAGGCTGAACTAAATTGTCGCCTATTTTCTGAAATAAAAAAAAGGTAGCTAAGTACTAAAATTAGAAGTATGAAAGTTGAGCAAACGTTAATCTATGTATAATAGTCTATACTATAGTACTATACTAAATGATTATAAAGAGATATAGTTCTTAAGTTTTTAGGTAGAAGTAATCGTCGAAACTAATAGTTAATCCAATTCTAAAAATTTTCACTGTTAGGAAGCTACATTATACCAGAGTGTTATAAGCTAAATGTTAAATTAAATTTTTGTTTGGTAAATTGAAAAAAAATGTAAAGTTTAAAAAGAATAAGGTACGCATTGCCTAATCAGTTATATATAAATGGTTCGTCTTAAATAATTCTTCTAAAAAGTCTTCGACACCATATTGTATATTTTTTATCTTAGCAGATATAGCAGCTTTTATCTATAAAATGCATTGTCCTGACTGGCTGACGGATCAGGGCACAACCTAAACACGTAAATATACAGTACCTACTTATAACGAAAAACTATTTTAAAATGTTTTGTCTATCTGTTTGTTTGTTCTGGCAAAAGTTCGAAACGAATTTTAATAGGATTTTCACTAGAAGTCAACTGTTGCTATAGGAGTAAATATTTTTATAATCAAATAATCTAAGTATGTTTAAATATATATAAATTTACATATATACTTCCTGTAATGTTTCGTTTACATTATATCATTTCAATACATCAGGATTCTCTAAAAGAAACTGACTTCAAAAGGAAAATACGCAATTTAATTTGCTGGCATGATATATTTATTCCAGGTAGGTATTTAGATTTAAAAGACAAACTATTGAACCGATTTTGAATAATAATTCTATGGGACTAATCTGAAAGTATATCCTTAAAAAAATTGAAAGAGAAGTAACGAAATCATGAGGTGACCAAAATAAAAAAATATACGCTACGAATTTTTTTTAAATTATTTTATTAATTGTCATTAATTTAAATATTTACATGATACAAAAATACACATTGAATTGTATTTTGTAACGTCGTCAGCCAATATTTATATTATATGTATTTTGTAACATATCCTTTAAAAATTTTAGTACTCGTGAATTTTCATTATATTTTTCAATCTCACATTTAACGCATAATTCAAAGTAAGCTTAAAAATGAGTTCTAAAATATATAAAAGTTGAAGGTTATTTAAAATATTATGTCTTTACAAATGGACGCCGATAAGCAATAATGTCTCAAACCGGCGTCTAAAGATGCCTAATCTATTCTTAATAAATTTGTTTGAATAAGCATTTATCTAGTTGATATGACTTTATTTTTTATTGAATAATGTTAAATAGGTGACGCAGTGCCAAAATACATTAATATCTCCGAATTTCACTTTTTGTGGGTTGACACATTATTGCTTATCAGCACCCATTTAGGTTATTACCCTAATACATTTTTCTTTACTACTTTTACCCGCTATAGTACTTTTCTACCTGTTATTTCTCGGGAATAATAAATAATCTTATTTTCCACGGTGGTTAAAAAAAGGTATACACAAATATTTTCCAAATCTGTTTATAGACGACGAAGTTATGAGGTATCAAATTCAAAAGTAAACGCGGCTGAAGCCGCTGACATCTGTTAATATATTATGTAACTGGTCTAATGGCGATGATATTGCCTATTGGTTTAGTTCAGTTTCAGTTTTTCATTATTGTCCATTTTGACATTTGTCGCAGTCACGAGCTGACTGTAGTACCGTCCGCCCTCTGGTAATGAATATATGAGTTTTCTATGTCTACCCTCATTAACTTGATATTGTAATCGATACGGTTATGTAAAAATAAAAAGAACATATATGATACAATCAAAACTCTTAACCGATTTAAAGTACTTTTAACTGACAAAATCTGTCAAAACTGCTTTTGTCCTGACTGACTATATCGAAAAATCCTTTCTTCGTAGATTCTTACAACCTAGAAGACACCTGTTGCCTAAATTTCGAGTTTGTAGCCCATGCAGTTTAGGCTCTGCGTTGATGAATCAGTTAGTCAGCCAGTCGGGACGGGTGGTGATATGTCGAAAATTTTCAAATTTAGAGAAAATTTAGTTCAAGATTTTTCTTAAACATACAAATTGTATTAAAGTTTGACAATAAAGGACAATAATTATGACTAAACTATTTAAATAAATAATAAAAAGAAATAACTCCTACGTGTAACATTTCTCCATTATCATTAATACTTAAACATTAAAATAAAAGAGGATTTACATATTCGTACATCTCAACAAAATAATGTTTGATGGATGGATTGATATAAATATACACACGAATATTATTATGGAAGGATCGTTGAATCATTGTTTAGATATGAATACGAGAATAAACATTTTTTCGCAGCGGAATAACCTACGAAATACGGTCCATTAATAACACAAATAGCCTGAAATATTCAGTGTCTCGTTATCAAATATGGTTATTTAATATTGTTATAATTTTAAAAAGTAAAAGTACTAAAATTTCTGATGTATTGTATCTTATGAAAATGCGCATACGCATTTTATGCAGATAATAAAACTTTACATAAAATGGTAAAGTATTATTTGAAATTACTTCTAGAGCCGTTAGGTTGTCCTCTGTTACACCGTGAGTGACATTATTATGTGCTTCGAATTATTTCATATTTAAAGCTACAATAGCTATTGGGAGTTTCATGGTAAATAATTATTTTTCCTTACTAAAATAGAAAGAAACAAATCAGTATGAAAGAAAAGAACTAACAAGTAGTTACGTAATAAAACAAGTTGCACTTGGCAAGTTGTTCTTGGATAATTAGTGTTCCGTACTTACGATCGGTTATAATCTTAATGTTTGTTTTGCCCGCAAAAGATTTTATTTTGCTTTCTAATAATACTTTATCATTTGTGTTTGTATTTCTCTTCACTTTACTAATTAAATTATCAAAAAGTTACATTTCTATTTTATTTTTATTTATTTTTTTGAGTACTATACCGAATTCCTATTTAATTATATAGGTACTTGAAAAATAGACTATTATAAATAAAAAAAACAGACATTTATGTGATTTTATAAATATTGAGTGTTTTAAAATTCGAAATGTACGAGAGAGTCGCTAAGGTCCAGTGAATGTTGATCTAACAACAACACAAAATAACTGAAAACGTTTGGTAAAGCTTAAGTAGCAATGGGTCAGATAAATAGCTCAGTGTATCAATAGACATTGTGACCTAAGGATCGGCAGGTGCATATTTCTTATCAGTAATAGACGAGATTAAAGGACTTGCGGAGAAGTGCTGCATTCGAAGGCGCAAGATCGTGATTTTTGAATAAGCTCGGCGGCCTTTGTCCAGCAGTGGAAATCTGTCGGATAAGACGATGAAAATTCTACGTCAAAGACTAAAAAAAAATCTATAAGAATTTTTATTGTTCTACAGTCGGTAATAATGATTTTAAGATATCACAATTTTGAAAATAATGACAGATGGTTGAGTAAGTTATTACTACAAAATAATTACATTACAAAATGTAAGTATATAGATACAGAGTAATATAGTTTACTTTTTAAAAATTCAGTGTACGTTAGAAATCAGCAAGTAATTGGTGTCTACCTGCATGATCGATGCGATTTACTTCGAGAGAAGACGTGTTCCTGGCTTAATTCTGCGGATTATCGCGATTTGCCGAGTACGTACGTGGTTGACATCGCCCATCTATTGATTACTGCCGTCAAAGTGAGTATGAGTGACACGTTCATAATTTATCTATTTTATATTTTTTCATGTTTTAATTTATCTTAGACTCGGTATAAGCTTAGATTAATAAATGTTTAAGAAATTTAATTGAAATCTACTGATATTGTATTGAGAGTAAGTAAAAAGATAATATACTCGTTATATTGACCAAGTAATTTATATCTGAATTTTATTGAGTAATATTTTTTGTTTATAAAACAAATAATTTAATATGCATTCTTAGGATAATAAAATTGATGTAAAAGTTCATGTCATTTAAAAGGCCTTGGTCTATAAGAAGTTGAATATAATTTAAGCGTTAATGGTATGAAGTACGGTCAATCTGAGATTACTAGAAAGGATACTAATCTTAGCAATTTTCTAATTGAACCTAGGTTAGGTACTCTCGTAACAAGGGCAAAGCTGGATTTATGTACTACTGTTTCAAGGATTCAGAGGGAGAATTTATTTTGCATTAATTGAAATCTGAAGTGTATTACTGTGTTTATTAGCTATAACGCAATATAACGTATATTTAACTGTATTAAAAGAACATCAATGCAACAATAATTTAAATAAAATTTTTAATGAGTTGTACTGGATTATGAACTTTTATTTTTATTCGCCGTCATAAAAGGAGGTTATTTTTGTATGCACATGTATGTATTTGTAATTTACACAAAAATACCCATGTTGGATGAGGTTTTCGCTACTGAAATACATATTTTTCAAGGAAGGTATATGATATATTAGGATCTTATGAAGATCTTTGTAAATAGATAATGGAACTCATTAATAACTAACAGTCAATAACCCGTGATTACTGCGATCGTATTCACGACGGCAACAATTCAGTTTAAAGGTTATATATTATACTAGCTGTGCCCGCGACTTCGTTCGCGTGGATTACAGAATGCTTGGCATGTCTCCTGCAAAGCAAGGTTATAAACTATTATACTTTAAAGGAGCTTCTTACTTTGGATTTGGGAACTTTCTGGTTGTATTTATAAGCAGACTCTAATTCAGATATTCCTCCACGGTTTTCACTATAAATGTTGAAGAAAAGTGTTTTGTGCTAGTCTTTAAAATTTCGACTGTATACCAGTATATTCTCGCCGAGGTTTTCCTTGTATTATATATCGGGTGACTTTTTTAACTGGGCTTGATAGGCCATATTCGGAACTTTAAGGAATCGCGAAAAATACTTAAAGGAGTCTTGTGTCCGATTTTAAGAAATCTAAAACTGCATCATAAGTTTTTTTAATTTCATGATTCTCCTGACCTGGAATTGAACCCACTAATTAAAAAAAAATACATTCTGTATTATTGCACCACCTACCTAATAGTGTCACTTGTAAGAATCAACTTTTGGAAAGTTTTAGGAAAAGATTTATTTTTTAACAAAATAACATTAAATCTATGCATAAATTAGAAGTTAAGTAATCGATTCTATATATATTAAATATACATATCAAATATGTGGGTTAAATCACGGCTCCCGGTAAGTTTAGAAAAAAAGTCTGCATAACTTCGAACGATTCGTTTATTTGCATCAAAATGCTAGTCACCTACTAAAGTAAGGAAGAGTGTAAAGAATATCAAAAATATATAAAATGAATAACTCACAGTAACTTCTTTTATGTTTGTCTATTTTTTCTATGTGAGCTATACAAAGTAGATACAATGTGACGTTTGTTTTGGTCCCCGTCACCTACTCCGTTACCTAAGTAGGTTTAGATAATTCCTAAAAAGATGAATCAATTTATTGAAAATCTACATTTCACTGGACTCGGCTATTGTACTCACCCGCTATTAGTGTTACAACATCCCGTTATAATTTAAAAATTTCACTTTTAGGTATGATCGTTTTTTTGAAGAATTACAAAAGATTTAATTAATGTATGAATTTGATAGAATTCTGTAAAAAATTTGCCCTTTCTTTTTGTTGCAGTTAACTATATAATAATACCTCTCTGAAGTTGATTCTTATAATATGTGACAGTATCAGATGATGCAATTATACAGAATGTTAATTTTTTCCAAAATCAACGTGTTCGTTTCTGGCTAAGAGAATTTATTTTTTAAAAAACTAATGAAATAGTTTTAGTTTTTATTAAAATCGGCTCTGTTACTTCTTTAATTATTTTTCGCTATTGTTTATAGTTTCAGATTTGGTCTATCATATCCAGTAAAAAAATTACCCAGTAAATACAATATATTATTTTCCAAATTATTATATTTATATAATATACATATATCTTCCATATTTGAATTAGATGTTGTTCACTTTTTCATTGGTTTCAATTTTGTTCCTTATTACATTAGCTTTCAGCAGTGAAAGTTTCGTCAAAATCGGTCCAGCTGTTTCAGATATTAGCCGAAAAAAATTGAGTGACAGAAAGACAGACAAAAATTTTAAGATTGGTAATTTTGTTGTAAGTGCCGTGTATACTTTAATATGCATTTATTTAAAATTACAAACAGACATCAATTTTATTTATTTTTATACCCTCCCTTCTTAAATCGGATATTGTTCACTATTTTATTGGTTTCTACAATATTTTGTTATCGCGTAATTCTCTTTTTTACTTATTCATTAAAATAAACATATTAAAAAAAGTAGCTAAAGTTAATCCTTATAATATTAGCCATTAAATACGTCATGTTTTGAAGAACTTTTTAGACTTTGTAATATTTCGTGAATTTCTTCTTCCATCTCCTCTCCCTTTCTGGACCTCACGTGATTAATGGACATTCCCTAATTGCTTGTGAAAGTCCCATCAAATTTGATTCCGCTGTTTCAGAGATTAGTCGTAAGAAACAGACTGACAGACAAAAAATTAAAAAATTGATTTTTTGATGTAAGTAATGTATATACTTTTATGCATTTATTTGACATAACTTTTTTTTATGAATCGATTGAAATTAAATAAACACCAAATGTTAAGTGAACCTTACTGCAATATAATCATGAAAACCACATCTAAATCGGATAAGCCGTTTCTGAGATTAGCGGGCGCAAACGCACTGATAAACAGACTAACAGACAAAAATTCTAACAATTATTGTTTTGGGTTCTATTGCGTATGTAAAGGCCCAAATAATTTGTTTTTTTCATATATCTTCTATGTACAGACAGCGACCCGTTAGAATTTTTTTATATGTATAGATTAAAAATATCTAAAATAGAAGTAAGCCTAAGTCACTTCTTATAACATTTGCTAACTGCAAGTAAAAGTACCATCAAAATTGGTTCAGCCGTTTTAAAGATTAGTCGGAACAAACAGATAGGCAGACAGACTGACAGACAAAAATTTAAAAATGTATTTTTTGATATAAGTACTGTATATATGTATGTACTTTCATGCATTTAGTAAAAAGTACAAAATAATGTTCGACGTGAACCCTTAAATTGACATAACTTTTTTATTTATGAACCGATTGACATGAAACAAACCCTAAATGTTAAGTGAAGCTTACCACAATATATTAGTGAAAACCGCATCTAAATCGGATAAGCCGTTTCTGAGATTAGCGTGCACAAACGCACAGATAAACAGACAAACAGACAAACAGACAAACAGATAAGAATTCTAAAAATCTTTGTTTTGGGTTCTATTGCGTTGGTAAAGGCCCCCAGTAAGATTTTTTTTCATATATCTTCTATGTACAGACATCGACCCTCTAGAATTTTATTATTAGTATAGATTTGTCTGGTTCCTTGGCCAACATATTAGTTTGGCCATTAAAAGGAGCACACTGCAATGACATCGACTGATTTTTAGGGTTTTATATAATCTTTTTAATTAATTCTTCTATTAATCTGTTTATTGTACTTTCTTTTCCATTATCTTTGTGTGAATATTGTAAATGGATAATAGAATTATTGATTTTTATATTTTTTTCCAAAAACAATTATAAGGCTCGTCTTTCAACCTAGTTATGAAATTACTAGTAAGAAATTTATTTAATTAATTTTACCGGTGATTTTACGTATTAAACATTAAGTTTTACAATGAATTTCATGACACTAATATCGTTTTACGCCATGCGTAATAATTTCACACAAGCAATTTCACGGCCACGTGAAACTAGTGACGAGACTACATCGTAATTCCTCTGTATCTTTTATGTTGTTTTTTGGCTCACAATATATTTCGGGTCCTCTCATGTTGCAAATATTCATGGGCGACAATAATAATCACATAACATCTAGTAACCCACCTGTTCGTTTGCTCGTTATTTCTGAAAAACCGATAAAGTGTAAATCGGCCTCTCGTGAGTCTCGCGTGAAGGGTTCCGCTCCTCTCTACCTTGACTTATTACTGGCTTCTTTACTATTGTCTTGTTATTTTATTGTAAAGTTCGACATAAAGTTACATTAAATTTAGTGTATTTGTGTGAATGTTATATAGAGAAAATATGAGAATAAACGATTTCTAGCCTCTACTTGTATTGCAATATTGTGTTTCTTAATTAAAAGTCAAGTAAAAGTTCCTTTTTAGCTTTGATGTCTATGGTGTCGGAAATCCAAATATGTGATATATATTATTTGATGCTTTGATTTAGAAACTTGAATTTTATACGCTAACCTCAATATTTAGTAATTATTTTTCTCTTACTTGATCCTGGGAGAAGTGGTTTAGACAAACAAACGGATCAACGACGATTCCTTCTGAGACGTTGATGTTCATTAAATATCTGTGACTATAGCATTTTATCAGGTAGAGATTTTTTACTTGAAACATTGGGATAATTGTTTAATAAAAAATAAATGATTGAGACTTACTGCATTGGCATGTTAAATAATTACTAATAATTCTATCGGCAATATTAGATCACTAGTGACGTCACGAAGCTTACGACACGACGTTTAGTACACTTCTAGGAATCTAATGATACCGCTACTGATGTATTCGTTTTTTTAGCTACAAGATATATACGTAGTTCATTTGTAAATCGAGATATAAATTTCAATTGTTATTATTAAATAAAATGTTGTGCTAAAATTAGTTAATAAAAATTTTTGTCATTATATATACATATTATAAATTCATACATATAGTTTGATAGTTTTCGTTTGATATGATTTAACTACGAATATAACTAAATATGGGCGTACATGAAAGCAAATAATTGAGTTAGGTAACTCTGTAATTCTGCCACATTAATCGAACATTCAAGTTTCAATCTAATAGCATTAGAAGTTCTTTAGTTAAGTGAACTTGGAGTACATTTGCTTTGGATATTATTAAAAAATATATATATATATATATATAATTCTACGTAATCGATTATTTATACTAATATTTGATGCTTACGCCAGAAACTCGATTTGTAAAAAACATTTTTTTACTAGTAATATTAGTGACATTAAGAAATATTTAAGGCTTTAACGTATTGTACGTTATATTACTTATAAGAAAAGAGCTATCATCAAAAATGTTGACCAATTTTGAAAGAACCGAAAAGGGCAATTAGTTCTAGATATAATAATGAGTTATTTAAAAGTAATATTTGATGATAATATGTATAATAAATAAATTGTTGTTCGGTCATCCTTTAATAATAATCTCCTTTAGTACGATGGTATCCTTGCAGCTTATGCCCTATTTATGTATGAGTCAAGGTTGCCGCCGTCACTAATATGTTGTGAACCAGGAATTCTGGTATAACTATTTAATATCCTGAATCACTAAAGGGTTTGTGTAATTAATTTTTCATACATATATATCTTTAAGATATAGTTGATTTTAATCATGTTTCATAATTTAGAAACGGAATTTCGGCAGGGCTTAAAAATAACCAGTGTAGAACAATAGTTGATATTACATAAATCTATTTAAAAATATTTTAATAATATTGCTATCGAGTACTATTTAGTCTCTGTATCAAGTAATAAAGATTAGCAATAAAATGTCTTTGTGTATGCATATGCGTGACAAAACGAGGCAAAAAAGGAATGTGTAGTATTCTTATTATTAAAATATTTCTCAGGTGAAGAAAATTAAAGAGAAAAGATGTTGTACCATTTTCAAATTGGAAGGTAGACTTTGATGTGTACCTCGCTTAGGTGAGTAAGGACGCTGCAAAGTGAAAGATCCGTGATATTGGTGAGCGGATGCGGGGTGGGGTTCCCGGGCGGGTGTGGTGGAAGGCGCGCGGTGAGGGTGGCGGCTCGAGAGGGGGAGGGAGGCAGTCCAGGGTAAGCGTGCAGGGGCGCAGGGCGGCGGGTAGCACGTAACAAGTGAAGCGGCCCTGGGAGCAACAGTCTGCCGCAGCCCGGCCACGCGGCCTCACACGTTACTACAAGTGTTGCATCCCGGTCTGGACCGCGCTCCTCGCGTAAGTAAGCCTTATTGCCTATCCGTATCCCGGTAAACGAGACATAGACGCGCGGTCAACCCTTTCCGTCCGCGTCCGCGTCGCCTGTAGCGCACCGTAGCGTTTCGTAGCGCAGCGCAGCTTACTGTTACGGTTGCCGTAAACGGTCGCTCGAAGGATGTCTATCACTACAACGATATACCTGTTGAATGTGTATTGCGATATAAGATAACGTCTTTCACTTTGAATAATTCCTGTCACGTTCAATTTGCGAATACTTACGTATTATATATATTTGTTTTAATATATAAGGTCAGCATAATTCTGGTTGCGTTTTTGGCGACGTATAAAGAAAAAATAATAAAAATATTGATATTAATTTTTTCATGAATATCTGTATTTTTAAGTTAATAAAAAGTGCAAAGAATTCATACCTATAAATGCCATACATGTAGTATAACACAACCATTTCAAGAATGGTTGGAATGCAACGCAGTCATCACGCCCTTCCTTATTGTGACACCACTTCTACACCAAAACCAAACGTTGCCTTCTTATGTTGGACGTTTTTCCATACTTTTTTGGGTGTTTTACTTGGCGTAACGAATATTTTGCTGTTTGTGATGAGAATTTCGATCCGCATTTAGTGACGTGCATTTTAAGGAACTGAGTTTTGATTGTTTGTTATTTTTAGAGAGTTTGTGGAAGCTTATCACAACACTTTTAAGAATTTTTAAGACATTAAACTATAGTTCAATTGTCTATATCTAAATATCCGGCTACTGTTTTGTAGTTCAAGGTGTTGTTTTTATTCATACATATCTACCATGCCTGGTCGTCAAAATTTGCTGGTCGACTTCTTCTATCTTCTCCTGCGAGATTTGCTTGGCTTATGCTGATTGTTCATTCACCAAAAAGTTCATTGAGATCGGGAAGTAACTGTGGTGAATCCGACTTTTTTGCCTCGCATTTTTTAATGATTTTTAATATTAATAAACTTTTTTTTTATTCTAAATATAAGCATGTAATCAATAAACATAAATAAATAAACCAATTAAAGAATACTAATTTATCTGGTGTTATATATTTATTGTTTTTAGTCGATGTAAACAGTTATCCATATTAATATTATATAGTTGAAGAGTTTGTTTGTTTATTTGATCGTGCTAATCTCAGAAATTACTGGTTCGAATTGAAACATTCTTTTGTGTTAAATAGTTTATTTATTGAGGAAGACTATGGGCTATATTACATCACGCTACGACTTATAGGAGGCAAGCAGTAACCATAAACGCGAGTGAAACCGCAAGGGACAGCTAGTTACTTATACAATAAGTTCCAAATATATCTCAAGTTTCTCTTTAGAGCCATAGATATAATATTTATATTGAGGAGTATGTGGAAGCTTCTACAAACTTAAGAGGGGCTGAATTAACACATTTCTATAGTCCATTCAATAGGTTAAGTTTTGGGAACCTGAATTATTAAACTGCGTGACTCATATACCAACAGGCTTATACGGTAAAGTGCCTCTCGAAAGTAATCTACACACATGTATATCATATAAGTACAATACACATATGTACGTGCAAAAGTTTGAGAAACAGGTCTTGGACAGCTAACTTGTTCTTATTTGATTTATTTAAAGGGACAAGGTTATCCTTCTAATATTCAAAGTGTTTTATCTATAAAACTTTAATGTTATATTTTGTTTATTTTAATTTCGTGAGACTTTTATATTTTCAAGCGTTATGCAATTTCATTTTTAAAAAGTAATGAAAAAGCATTAAAAATCAAATTTAAACATATTGTCATCATAATCTCGACAATTAAACAAATATAACATATTCCGATCATTTTAATCCCAACGGTTCTAAAAGTTTTAGAAGTGATTGGATTGTGATGCTTTAGGGTTGTGGTATATCATCGAGTACTATATTATGTTGAATCTAAAGCTGGTGTTTCCTAGAATGGCTGTGACAGCCCTCTACCCGCGGGCTTAAAGCGTCGAAAGAGTTTGTCGTGAATTCAAATAGTTTTTGTGTTGTAACAGCTATGCCACGGTACCAATATCATAGAAAACTGAGATCTTGATAATACTTAACGTAATTAAAAGATATATTTTGAATTCGGTTCTCAAGCAAATATTAGTGTGTTACTATAGATTTTAGTAATAATAATAGAAGCAGTGCAATTCAGTTCAGAAAAAAATTATTTCGAAAGCAAAATACACAGTTTATTAATGATAGAGTTATGAGTTAACAAATAAAAAAAGAATAGGTATATATTACAAATTAGGCACCCTCTTCTTTTTAGAATTCGGCATGCTGAGCTATGTTTTAGTGGATGTACAAATATTCGTTGTGTTTCAGATTAAAACCCGGAGAATGAAGGTTCTTTTGTTTTTTGATTTTTGCATATTCATTCCTACGTGTCAATGAATAGATAACATTTATCATATAACACTCATCCATGAATAGCAATTCAACTATAAAAATTTCGTTGACGGTATTGTCTGTTATTTTTATATTTCATCCCCTTTTTGTAGTTTTTATAGCAACTTTTTGAATATTAACAATGTCTTTAAGTAAATGGAAATTAATTTTAATAACTATCCATACATGTCTGTCTCATGCTCAATTTATACTTATATCATGGTATAAGCTGTAGCTGCATTGACTTAGTTTAAATTATGTTTATTACAATATTTGCAAAGGTTTATATTTTGTATACTTTTTTCTTTCTTTTTCGAAATAAAAGCAAACTTTATCAGGTTGTTGTATGATACAATGAAGATGTCTAAGAAAGTTTTTAATTAGAAAGATAAACTAGTCTTGGAGTAGCTTTGTTGATAGTTCACGAAGAAATCCCGATGCACCTTGCAGATGTTAGCTAAATTAAAGGTAGAGAAATTTTTATAAA
This sequence comes from Hypolimnas misippus, assembly GCA_037950945.1. NCBI lineage: Eukaryota > Metazoa > Arthropoda > Insecta > Lepidoptera > Nymphalidae > Hypolimnas > Hypolimnas misippus. The sequence goes on along the minus strand of JBBEEQ010000025.1, from coordinate 6,877,103 downwards.
ATGTATATATTATAATTAAAAATATATATGAACTGCTAAGCGAAAAAACACACTTCTAAAACGGTTTAATGGTAAACACAAACTATTAGCAGTAACATATAAAATTATTTTGGCATTGTGCTATTATCAAATATTATTATTAAAAAGTAGATTAAATAAATTGTTACATAGTTTTAGTGAGAGTAAAATGTGCTTTGATTTAAACCAATAACAAGTTCGAAAGAATTTTTTAAAAATATGAACGTTGAAATTAAAAATAGTAAACTTCGTTGCTAATTCATGGTTTGGTTTTAAATATCTGACAAAGTTTATATCAATATTTTGCTTATTTGTTGCTTACTTGTTATAAAGGGAACAGAAATAATAAATTGTATTTTTATAGAAATGATGAGCAATTTCTACTGGTGTGATCGATCAAAATTTACTACATTATAATGTCGATGATATTAAAGTAACGAAGCAGGTATACAACTACTTATCAATTTACAGCTTACTTAATCTTCTTTGAACGGTCACTTTTTAAAATATGGTCGTTATGATTATAACGCGCAATTTTTTTTGGATCGTGACTAAAATTAAACTACAAAACTAATTTACGGCCTTGCTGACTGAAAATTTTGAATTTTGAAACTTTGCACTCTTATTAAAAATAAATTACAATACAAGAATTTTATAATTTTGTCCTAATATCCTGGCCAAGATCACCAGGATAACAAAAATAAAAATAAATACATCAGAGCATGGTATCGTTTCTTTGGTATCGGTACATGATAGTTAATAATATAATCCTTACTAATAATAAATGCGACAGTAACTCTGCATGTGTATTTTGTAATCACGCCGTAACTACTAAAACGAATTAAATGAAATTTGGTATAGATAGACTAGAGCTTGAGAAAGGGCACAGGCTATTTTTTAATACGAAAAAAGTGCTGTAAGCGGTTGAAATAGGGAGATGGAAGTTTGTTTGTTTTGTCCTAATAACCTAGTTTTTTAAAGTTATCATAACGGCTGCTTTTAGCAATAAGTGTCCAATATTCCAATTGGCAAATATTTAAACCCTACTTAATTTTTAAGTTGCTGGTATAATTCTATTTCATACTATCTCTATTAATGACATACATTTTAGACCGACAGCACAAGTCATAAAGGCAACTCAAAATTAAGTAGCACTAGCGTATTTGGCTGCATATCTATTCAAGGAACGTAGTAAGAAATGCATCATAATTCACGACGCAGTTACTAAGAAGTGAACTAAATGTTTAATGAATTATTAAGCAGAAGTAACTTTAAGTTTAATTTATTTCGCAGAACATTTGTTGACTAAGGTGAGACTATTTTTTAATGTAGGTATAACATTTAACACAACATTTAACGTACCTATGTATATTTAAACAATATTGGTGTATTAAGCTAAATCGATTTTCATGTGAGCTGTCTGGGCTGAATATTTTGGCCTAAGCTTTAAGTATTAATGTACAGAATTGGTAACATTTTCGATAGACAAATTTTTATTTAATGATAGGTAATTCATATTATCCACCCATCATCATATGGAGCTTGTTAAAGTATGAACTTAACTATGTATTAGAACTATAATTTCTTGTTAGTAACTAAACCGTTACTCGATTATATAAAAAGTTATAACACAGTTGTTGTAAAGAAAGATCATTGAGCAAAATATTTTCTACGTTGTCTGTTTACAGCTTGAGTTTGAATTATCACTAATATTCGGAAGTGCAAAGTTCGAAATAAATTTTTCGTGTATATAATTTTGAATGGAAAAAACGATATAAATTTTATTCATTTAACTAACATTTTTATATTTTTAGTATTTGTTCATAAAGAAATTGTTATTTTTAATCCGTAACAATTGAACATAACGTTTAATACATAATATTATATGAATTATTATAAATAATAATACAAATTTGTAAATATTATATAAGCTGGTAACTTGTAAGTTTAATTTAAAATTTTACAATCTGCTTTCATATTGAAACTTCAGAAAGTTGAGGGTCATACTGGTAATGGTCAAATGAAACTACTTTGAGATAAGGCTAAGTGGTTTTTGATACTTCGGACAATAAAGTGAGCTTATCGCCAAGGAGAAATCGAAGTTAATTTTTCTTTCATTATAAAAGTCTTATATAAGTATGAAGTCATCTTTTTGATTTATATTATTTTTATAATTGTTTAAATTAATAGAGTTATCATTTATATTACAAATGCTAGACTTTCAAATACTGTTTAATTTTACCTCGCTGTCAAATCTTGTGCAAATCGTCATCAGTCAGTCATTGTCACGTTCCATTTAAGAGTGGCAGTATGAAACTCAAAAGTGAAAATTTTAATTCCATAATGTGATGAAAAGTGCTAGAGACGCGATGAAATTATATTTTTTGTTCAAGAAATATAAATGTAGCTCACGTTGTACCTTAAGAGTTGGATTATAAAATAGATTTAGATGAAACACGAGATGGCTGCATCGTTCAGTTCCTGTTCAGTTTAATCTGCTCATATCAGTTGGACGTGCTTCCGGTTTTAAGAACATTGTTGCACTACGAATACTTTTTAAAGATTTGTTATAATAACTAGAATTACTTTATTACATACAAATTAAGAAGCATTTTTTTAAAGGAAAAGTTTTTGTTCTATTAATTTTTTTTGTTCAATATTTTTATTTATTTTTTGTTGTAGTTGTACGTGCTGACAAGCTGTACATATTTCAAGTTATGCCATGGTTTTAAAATTAGGTAAATTTAATTATATATACAATAGCAAAAACGATATACAGTTTAAGTAACTTCCTCAGAAATAATGCAATGTTATGTAAATTAATTTTTTAAGTATTAATGATTTGATGAGTTTTCACATATGGCATATCGTTGACGTGTTTAACCTAATTAGAGCCTTTTTACATAGGGTATATTTAAAGCTTGTTTTGACAGTCATTATTTAAAAATAAGTTACATAAAATAATACTACATTCTAGGTAATATATTAGACTACAGTAGAGTCAGGTCAATACATTACCCTAATTGTATGTTATCAACTAGAGCAGTGTATCAACCGTTTTTGACAAATGACGTAATGTTAGCTTTCCCAAGTGTTCTGACACCCTAGTATCGTAACATGGCGTCACCACAAAATTTATATTGCGAAGGTAAATGTTTAAAGATCATATCGTAACGTCTTGTATCTCATCGTGATTTCTGCCAATCTATGAAAGGTACTTTATTTTATTTTACCCATAAAATTGTCAAACTTATTATTTGTATTACAACCGAAATGATCTAATGTATATTTCATAGTCACAACTCTTAACCAGTCAAAGCTTCTTTGAATTTTCATAATAGGTCCCTTTAACTGCAGACTTTGAACATAAGTAATATAAATAACGAATATGAAAGGCAAAACCCTGCGAATAGGCTAGGATAGGTTAGTGTTTTTTTTTAGATAACAAATGTACTTGATAGAAAAAAATATTTCAGTCGTAACTACTATTGTCGAAAGCCTGAGGCCAAAAGTTAAAAGTACTTTCGCCGGTTAACAGTTTGATTGTAGCACATATATTATCCTGGTGTAAGATAAATACTGAAAATTTCGAACTACCGAAGAAACTTAGGAGTTTTCGATTGTAAAATTAATGTTGACGATTTGTCTTGCACTTGATGCGCATGGAAATATTACATTAGATAAAATTCTAAGGCTAGAAATTTACTTTGGTATCATGCTGTTTCGTGGCGCGATGATTTCAAACGTTCTGTACTACGCTCCTGACCCTTTAATTTGTTATAATGTGTGTTTGACTATATTAAATGTCTCAAATCGATATGATTCTGGTATATCACGTTTTCACAACACACCACGACATTCTACTTGTATCTAAGTACCACAGTACTTGGTAAAAAAAGTTTCTACTTCATAACAGAAGAATAGGTCTGGAATATTTACATTTTTATTTAATAATATAGTTTTTCTTTAAATATATTTTATACCCTTTCTAGTACCTAAACAGCTATAATTTTGTCCTCTCGTCATTATTTGGTAATATCAGTCAATGTTATTAATTCCTTAGGAATTACAATATTTAAGCGAAGCAAGTCGATCTACAAACAAAATTTAAAGTACCATTATACTTACAAATTGGCACTTTACGTTTGGCCCAATATAATACTAACAATGCTGCGATTATCTAAAAATAATAGAAAATTGTTCGGAGCGTTTAGAAAGGGCAGTTAGCTGTAGACTTCGAAATAGAATATCTCAATCCGAATCTGTTCAATTGTTCACCTTAATGGCCCGTCTTCTGCCGGCAGCGAGCGTTCGCCCGGGACTTTGTTCCACAGATTCCTTATTTATTCTGATGAGATCTGTTAAGACATCTAATTGAGAAAATCAAATGCGAAACAGAAGAGAAAGTTAACGGCTATGAATAATTTGATTTAAAATTTAAAACTCAGTTTAATATTTTAATTTCGTTCATTAACATTTTTAACAATATTCCTTTATGTCCGCATTATATTGTGTCATTATTTCCGTGTTATATTAAAAATCTAAAATTACAACATATTACTTTCTAGAAGTTGATCCTTTTACATGACACCAGTTAGACTTACTCAGTCTATCAGTCGATTACATAGGCTTTTTTTTCAAAATCAGCGGACACGATTCTTAAGAGAATGAAGTTTTCAGAAAACTTATGATAAAGTTTTAGTTTTCATCCAAATCGTTTTAAAAAATTAATTTTGTTGCAAGGGTAGTATTATTATTCTTTATCATACTACAAAAAAAACAAGAACTAATCCAGTTCATAGTTTACATTTGTTCTTGTTTATCTATAAAATAAACTTTCTGTACCTTTAAAAACTGTTTAATAATAGTCGTAAGAATAAAGTTATAGGAGTAGAATGAAGTTTCTAATATTTTGTACATTAAACTTGAAATACATCGAAAATGGGGAGTGTTCATTCGTATAACGACGTTGTCAAAAAGTAAAAAAGGAGAGTAGCAGCAGAATAGCAATAAAAATAATTGTTCTGATCGACACGCCTCTCGCTTTAACGCAGGCGTCCCGACCGGTCACGATTATCCGACGATTTTTATTGCTCCGGTTCAAGTGCTTTTCATTTGCGATAGCCTTTCTTTTCCATGTCCGATGTGAATTAATCGATATTAACTGGATGGTTTGTTGGATTTACCCTAATTATAAATATTACAAAAAAACCTCTAAAGTGAAAAGATTTTTATTAAAAAAAAAACACGAATAAAATGAACAATAGATTACTTTATTTTTCAAAAACCAATAACGGTAACTCTAGTTTCGTTATTTCTTTATAAAAATATCATGTCCTTATTAAAATTAGTGACATTGTAAGTTTATATTGCCTTTTACACTTTCTAATTTAGGCTACAGTTTCGAAGATATTTTTAAAAGTACTATATTCGCAGTAATCACTAAAAAGCGCCACAGAATTTTTTATCAAGTAGCACGTTTTATAACTATATTTTTTCATACACAACATACAACATACATACACTTCTTTTAAATATTATGCAATCATTCTATAATTAGGTACACAGATGAGACTTGACAAATTGTTATTCAAAGCAAAACTTTAAAGATATCTATTTTTTGTACAGTTGGTAAAAATATAAACACGACAAGACATCTCTCAGACGACTTTCAAATATTTTGTATGAAGTGCGTATAAACACGCAAGATAAGATAGTAAAAGTTTTTATACCTGTCTTGTACTTCTAAATCCTTTTTCCTGCGATAAAAGGGGTTTATCAGTGTCGGGTCAGCAAAGTGTATGTAAATGAGAAAGGGGTTTCACGATAGAAATAAAGAGATATAACCGTCTTGGGTAGAGCCATAACAGTTAGGCAATGCCTACCTTTGCCGTAAATCTTATGATACAATTGCTATTGGATTTACGATTGACTTGGAAACGTATATGCGTAGTCTCATAAATAGGCAGATAGTTTTACCGTTAGCGTCTGTATTATTATTACATTCATAGTTTTTGAATATTCGATTTGGATTTAACTATAAAGTCTTATTAAAAGCAATTTCCAGGATTATAAATAATATAAGAATAATATATAATATACAAGACTTATTTTCTTATATATTATATATTATTTTTTATATAAATGCATCTACAATAACATTATGAATCTGAAGAGTTTGTTGGTTTCTTTGTTTTGCGCTAATCTCAGGAACTACTGGTTCGTATTGTAGCATTTATTTATTTATCGAGGAAGGCTATAGGTATTACATCACGCTACGATTCATAGGAGCGAAACAGTAACGCGAGTAAAACCGTAAGGGACAGCTAGTAATAAATAAAAAGAGAAATTTTATTAATTTAAATGAATAAATAAGTAAGGTTAGACCATTTGCTCTAACGAGTAGGTTTAATTTGTTATTATTTAAACAATCGTAGTTTATTGATGTAAAAATAATCTAAACAATCTTTTAAAAGGGCTTTTGCATATAATGTTTGTGTTGAATTGAAACACTTTTGTTAAATTTAACATATTTCATATAATGTTAATTAACAAGCTAACGTTAAAGTAAAAGTTTTAATTTGGTAATTAGTACTTTTTACACGAGTAATTAGCTATACACATTCCGTTGCTATACGTTTCCAACCTCTGAGTCTATAATTGTATAATATGTACATATAATGGAGAGTAATACATTTTCTCGTTGCAGTTTTAATTAATGTAACATATCATAATCCGCTGTAATCGTGATAATCTTTACGTATTAAAATTTTAATAGTATGTGAAATATTAATGTGTATTAATTTATTTTATAACGACTTATGAATGTGTTTGTAGAAATGTACCTATTATAAACTCATTAAACTTTGCCGTCCGGACTCGTTAGCTACATAACCTTTGAATAAAAATTTAGCAGGTTCGTCTTTCATTTCAAAATTATCATATCTGTTGCCCATGTCGTTAGTCATTTAAATAAATATTTTATTTTTGTTTCAACTTTTATTTATCGTTTTGACTAAAAAGTATTTATTATAGAACTACTTTTACGAAATTGTAGTACCGCCGCATCTGCACATTGAAAGTATTGATTAATAACTGTTTAATGGTGATTATGGGAATATAACAGAATACAATCCTATTTAAGTAACTTTTAAAAAAAGAGGAGGTTCACAATTCGTCGGAGAATTACGTATGTTCGCCGATTACTCGAAAACGGCTTGACCACTTTCATATACGTAGATTTTTCATCAAAGTCGATTCAGTAGTTCGGTTTAAAACTGTTCTATAATCGTTGACTAGATAGTTTCTTTATCATATATTTGCGCTCAATAGGCGTAAGGTTTATGGGCTGTCAAGTGACTGTATAGTCTGTGACATTAGTTCCATTGTGACTGTGTGACATTAGAATAAGATCCGGTTCCTAGCTGCCTCTCCGCTACATGCCGCCGATACGTGAACATATGAAATGTTGGTTCCGGTAAATCATCGTGTGTTTACTAACAACAAAATGTAAACGAAGTTACTTATTTTGCTTTTGAAGTCGATTTTCTTCTTTTTTTTTAAGTCTTATTTACTAATACATCTCAAATTAACTCTTTTAACGCACCTCGCTTTATATTACACAAAATTAAAAATCATTAAGCTTTTCTAAGATAAAAAAACGGATTCGAAGTCGCGGGCACAGCTAGCAGACAATAAATAACATGACAAATTGCGGCAGTTTTTATTAAAGGCAAATGGTTAAAATTATGATCACGTTTATTTTGACAAGAAATAACACTTTGTCACGAATAAATTGATTTAATTTTACGGGTAATCTGTACGCTTATTATTTAAAAGTAGACACTGTGATTCGTAAAAGACGGGAGTAGATTTATGTTTTCGCGGACCTTTTTTATAAAGATATTTGAGATCAACAATTCTCTTATACGAAGTGTCGGTCTCTTTGTAACAGTTTTACAGCAATAGCCACGATAGCATCGGTTTTTGTGTTCACTTTTCCTACGTTTAATATTTTAGCGTATGGAGGTCCCTATGGAAACTATAAGCCATCACGCTATGAACGTTTCAGTCAGTCGAATGTCAAGAATTCGATAAAATTAATATAATAATTATTATTAGTATAATTAAATTTCATTTAAAAAGGAATCGGTCATTAATTCCTATGATTATATAAACATAATTCTTTATGACTTAAATTCGTTGCATTCTATTTATTATATACCTACTTTTTGAAAAAAAAAAACAAACCAACTTCGAAACCAAAACAAGTAAACTAAAAATATATAGTAAACAATAAATAAATATTTACTACCGCATTTTGCAGTTCGGTTTGTTTTTTCAAAAAGTTTTTAATTTGCACTTTTTAGTAACGAATATATGTAGCCTAATGTTAACTGCTTATCACCATTTACAAAGTGTTGCTTTTCCCGATGCAGATCTGTTAATTATTGAGGAGTTCTCCTGGTATCCCATTATCAGCTCCACTTCACCGTCTACATTGTGTCGAGCATAAATTGCTTAGCAATCATCGAAGCATTATAGCAATCATTGAAGCAATCGAATCGCAAGACGTAAAATACTCGTTATTGAGTGGTTGCGGTACCCATCTGTGAACTTCATCATCAGCTCCACCTCATCAAATGTAGCTTTTCGTGAGCAAATGCATGAGTTACTATCAAAAATACCTAAATCGGTATAGGTGTGCCTATAATATTTGAAGAGTTCCCTCGATTTCTCCATGATCCCATCATCAGATTCTGACTTCATGACAAACCAAATTGGAAGTATACCCTTTCAAACAAAAAATAATTTTGAAAATCGGTCCACAAACGACGGAGAAATGTGTGAACAAACATAAAAGAAATAGATACAGCCGAACATAGAATCTCCTCCTTTCTCGAAGTCGGTTAAAAATGTAGATAATATTCCAGTTCGAATAAGATATATTACTCTTAAAATAAATAAACACACATTGCATTTTATTCAAGAACGTACTCGAACTCAGCGAAATTACAAGGGTTTTTTATTCAACGAAAGAAATTCCGTCCCCTTGCGTAACGTACAACTGCGATTATTTGTTTATGTTTCGGTAATAAAACATGCACAATATTTATTTCCGAGATGAGGTAGACGAGACCATTTGTTACACATATGTAATATCGTCGTGGCGTCAATCTGTACCAACTATTGATTTACGAAACATACTCATATTTATAAGCATTGGGCGTATCATGAGCGATGCGGCAATAACAGTGAAAGCCGACGGCCGCCTCGTAATTACCCAAATGTCGCTTTTGAATACGTGTATTGTGACCGGGGACCATGATAACATCTTGCAACCATTGATTTGTGACAAACATTTATTTTAGCTTTCATCTATGAATGTTAAAACAGATTTAAAGTTATATCGATGGAAAATCATATGACTTAAATTTAAAGTCAAATCGAATGCTCTATAATTATAATACCGTAGGTACCTAATTCGTATACTAATGGGATTTAAAAAGAAATAATGGTTTAAGAGTTACCAACATTTTTATAGAACATGTTAACATGGCTCATTTGGATATGTCATCTCTTTCAATATAGTTCTAAAATAATACGGTTTTTCATCGCCAGGCGTTGCTTAGCAAAAACTAGTAGTACCAGCTAATCGTAGTTGGTATTCAATTGTAAGACATCAAATATTGCTACCGATGTTAACGATGATGATACGTGTCGTATCTGAACATCACACAAGGCATTTTAAAGTTTATTTCCCTCTGAATTAAATGCTAGCTTGTTTTGTACTTTCATTTTTTGGCGTGACTATTCGTGAGGCATTTACGTATCTTAGTAACTTTTAAAATTTACATAACTTAGAATCCTATATGGCATCAGAGGCCGAATTCGATTTTTAACGTCGTATTTAAATAACCGAGTCCAGAAGGTCGACGTCAGTGGCAACAAATCTCCTGGGGCTATCCTTAATATGGGGGTGTCTCAAGGTTCTGTTCTTGGGCCATTTCTTTTCCTAGTTTATTCAAATGACCTTTAGAAAAGAGACATAAGATTTTTTTGTTTGCTGATGACAATTGACTGCCATTGAAAGTGACACGAAAGTTATCGACATAAAACAACTAAACAATGCTCTCTCTAATATCGTATACTGATTTAGTATTAAAAACTTAATGTTAAATTGTAAGAAAATTAAATGTATCAAATTGACAATATTAATCAAATTTGTCTTAGATTAACTAATTAATTAATATACGCGAATTAAATCCGTTTAAAATAGTTTTATTTCAATTAATCAAATTTATTAAACGTAAAAAATATATAGGTAGAATCTTATATTATATTGTTGGAATATTTGTCGGTATCGCTGTGGATTCCAAATTAAACTCTGCAGTTTTTGCTATAAAAAATTAACAAATAACGGATGTCGAAATATCACGCTTAGTTTACATCAGCTATTTCCATAATATGTCTTGCATACTACTGTAGAGACATGCCACCGATATTAATAAAATATTATTTTGTTCTGCAGAAGAGGGCTTTTCACGCAATTTACAACCTCGGCGAGAATAATTAAAAATTAACATATTGTTTGTTGCTTCACAAATCGTACTTCAAAATGTAATGTATATATGTCCCAGCCAACTAGCTTCATAGAAAAAAAGAAAACAGAATAAATATGTCAGATGTTTTAGAAATTGTTTATTTAATTATTCAAAAAAATGTATAACATGATGTCATGATGATGGAAATTAAAACCTTATTGATTAACCCCAAATCTACCTGGTACTGATCTATTCTACTCCTAGAGTGTTTTTGTAATTACCGAGATGCGGAGAGGAAGCAGCTTCCGCCTGCTGTAATGAAGCGCAGGATTGATGCCTGCGTTTTGACACGCCAAGGCGGACAGGCTGCTCATCCTGTAGCGCTAGAGACGTTAAATACCCTAATTGATATTAAAAAGATTAAAAAAAAATTTAACCACCCTCATCTCAAGGAAGTATATTAAAATTAACAGGATAAGTAAGTACTTGAACGATTAATAGGGTAGGGAAGTAGTTAAATGTTATCGATTAAATTAATTTGCCTAACTATGTAATTAAATGGATGAATATAATTTAGGCCGCTAGTTGAGAGGTGTACTTAAGTAATGTGGCTAGGCTGTTAATTAAACGGCTTATAAAGGAAGTTGGCTGCGACGTATGTATATGCATAGAAACATTAACGTGTTTCTAAAAAATTGTGATATTTATCGTATTAATACGAGAATCAAGAACAAACTCGCATTATTTACTACTCGACCATGTTGAGTTAGTAATAATCTTTTGTTAGAAGATGGACCTATACGAATTTACAACAGGATCTCAGAAAACGTTCAAAAAGCGTTCCATAGCAAAGTTTTAAAAGATTGTAAAGAAACGTTTATGAGTTACAGGTTATTGTGGTATTATAGAGTTTATAGATAATGACAAATGGGAATAAGCGATCACATCCAGGCATTCATACTTATAATGTTTTTGACGCCGTTGATAAACAAAAAAAAACATAAGTTCTGCTGTGTTTCTTTCTCGGTTTATATTCAGATCGGAGGTGAAACTTTTTCGAAACCGTTGTAGATTCATTTGCTTGAGAAGAGAATGCAAATTAAAATATTTTGATTTTAGCCAGGTGAGATTTTATATGATATTATAAGAAAAGTTTTGATACAACCGCACTTTAATATTTAGTTATTAAATTCATTTTCAAATTAAAATTGATAACTCACTAATAATTATTTATCAATAAAACAATAATAATATTTTGTACAAGATATTCTTCGTTTTCCGATACAATTTTATCAAGACGAATTTTATGAATTTGTGAAGTTGTATCCGATGATCTTATCTATTTATATTAACTTAAAAATATGTTAATGTTGAAAACTTGTATGTACATCTATTTATAGAGATCCATTATACTAACTGTGTGAGTAGAATTCTAGCAATCGCTTACATTGATTTGAAATCTACCATTTGTCAAATTGAAATTCTGAAAAGTGTAAAAATAGCTCTTCCTGGTATATCGTAATTCAGTTTTCAGTCGTGGGCGGTTTGTAGCTAATAGCTGCAAAACAGACTATACACTATGTGTGTGTGTATGAGCTACGTTTAAAAATCATTAAAAAATGTTATAAAATAGCGAAAAAGCAATAAAAGAGTGGGTGGACCTTCTCATGTTGAGTGATCATCACCAACCAAGGGTACTTCTGCAACACCAGAGACGTTAAAAATATACAAATGTTTGCTTAAAAGTAATAAGAAAGAAAGTTTTTTTATCTTTTACATATTATGACAAGTTTAAAGTTTCATTTAAAAATAAGTATTAAAAAATGATATCCTTTAATTTTATTCGTACAATTTCTGGAATTATGATCGACATACTTTACATCACAAAGTTGAGTAAAATAAGAGGATAATATAGCAAAGCTAAAAACAACATTGTTCCATCAAAATTTCCAAGCGTCACACCTGAACAAAGTAACGCCCACTGAACTTTTTCAAGTTACTACCCTTTGTAACGTTTTTACGTCTTACGTCTACGGTCTGTTATACTTTGTGTATATATATATAAAGTATAACAAACCTTTTATATATTAACTATATATGTTATACTTTATACTTTGTATAACAGATATTATATTGCCTTGTGTAACATTATGTAGTTTCTTTTGTAATATTAAATTTTATTTAAACATCATTTATTTTTACAGGAAATCTGCACTTCAACAACATTTATAGAAGGTAAGTATTTGCAAACTTAAGCCAAAATTTTCACGGGGGTAATATATTCATATCAATTTCTTTTTTCCATATATTTCCCAAGATTATGACTACATGGGATGAGGTACCTCGTGAGCCATCCATCTTGCAGCTCATCAGACCTTGTGTGGCGTTCTAAGGGATAAAAGGGTCTGCGATATATACGTGGGCATTATAATATTAACTTATCTCCAACCTTTATTTTTTTCACCTGGGTAAATTTTACCAAATTCTAACCTTCATACCTTGTTTACGGTGTGAATTTTTTTTTTGCGAACACATTAAGCCGCTTAAAATGTACATATCCGGGCATCTATTTACATTTGTGTCTGAAACAAAATTTTTTTTGTTCAGTATAGGTACTTAAATTATTTTTAGCAAACAAAGTTTAAAACTTCATTTGAATTAACATTTATTTACTTTCATTCTAGGTCTAATGAATATTTGAATGAATATATCGCCTTTAATAATTACGAAACGATCAAATGTATGCTGAAAGTCCGGAGCTTGAAACGTATTAGGAAATTGTTCGAATGGTTTGCAAACATTAATATATCCTGCGGTACAAACCGAGCGAGATGAAATTATTAAAGTGAGGAATGAGGACGCATAGCATCGAATGCAACTAGAGATATTTCCGCTTGATTGATGACTATCCTACGTAAATGTGGAGTATCAGACATAATCATCAATCTTGTTAGTTAGTCAACGTGTTGGCTATAAATTGAAGCTTACATGAGTCGTTTGTTTACTGCTTCATCACGGGATTTAGCACTACATTACATATTCGTTGTTATTAAAACGTCATATTTGTACTAAAATAGTAAAACTGTCTCTTTACATTATGTTATTATTTTTACAAAATAAGATCACAATATCGTTGTATTAATATTTGTTGGTTAAGGACTAACGATTAAATTCACACTATTTTAGGGTGTGCCCAAAATTTCATTAAGACCGGATTCTCGACCCCACCGATCAATCTCCTTTGTATTTCGTGGGATGCCACGTGACATGGGCAAAATAATATGTATCAAATTGGCTCAACTAAGAGCCATTTAAGCAAATAATTGAATTGAATCATTAAATTACTAAACAAACTAAATTGTTTTTTCTGTCTATAATTATAATTAATTACTACAGTTAACACGTCTCTACTAGTTGGATAAGTTCTCCAGTGTTAAAGAGACACAAAGAATATGAATCCTCGCATTTGAGACGAGGCGGCACGTGCTTATTCGCTTTAATCTCGGAGTGGTGCGAGTTTCGCAGAATGAACAAAGAAAAACAGTTCTTAAGCGAAAAAAGAAAACGGCTAAAATGTGACCCATTTCTTACCATCGATTGTCGCTTCTTCTCGTACGCGAGCATTTAATCTATACAATCTGGTCTTAAGGCCGAAACTTGAGACGTTCTCTCTTAATTTATGGCTGTGTGGTCTTACGCGGAAAGACATTAAAGTACCTGGTATTTTTAGATTTTCCTCAATTTTATAATCGTTTTAGTATAGCCGCTTTAGTTATAAATTATTTAAATTATAATTGGGAAGAAATTCTAATGTGATATAAATTTAGGATTATAGTGGTAAACATTAAAACAAAATTGCAGAATAAAGCTATTTTTAAATAAGTCTTCAAGGAATGAAACTTTTTATAAATATCAGTTTAGAAGTTCTTAAGTTATTATATAAATAAATCCACTTCACATAATTCATTCAATTGATAAATAAATTTTTTGGGACCAAAAAGGTAATGTTTATCGAAGGATGTCTACCTAAAATAAGTAGTCACTGCTTAATATTTGTAAGTCTCAAGATTTATATCTCTGCAAAGAAATGGAGAGATGTGGTTCTGTGACTGGGAAAATTGCTTTTAAGAAATTTATATTAGGAGCGTTTCGTTCATCAAATCCCATTAAAACTTTTTCCATTAAATATCTTATTTTAGTAAAAATGTTTTCATCTATAAAACTTCGAATGGTATACGATTTCGGCTTAATTGCTAAACATCTCGATACTTTTAAGCGGTTTGATTATTACCGTTTAAGGCGTTTGACTCAGACTTTATCGTTACATTGTAAATAATCGGACACTTTATTTTGTTTCTTTTTTAATTAAAAATTGTGTCTACCTATTTAAAAAGGTTCAGTTCTTCTAAAATAACTTCGCAAACGAACGGGCGGGACATCTGATGTTAAGTGATCACCACCGTCGCAGCACCAAAGAATGAGGGATGAAAGTCATGGAGAAGGGGTTAGGATTCCGGCTCTCTCACTCACCTTATGAAACACAGCTAGTATATTAGCTGCTTTCCGCTGATTTTCTGTGAGACTGAGGTAGAGCCCCGGTCGAATTAGCTCGTATACGGGCTGTATTCGGTAGGCAACAGCTTATACCCGTAGGCTCTACCTCAATAAATAAACAGTTTGTAATTTTACATAACAAAAAAAATTACAGACTTGTATATTTACGATACATAAACTTAAAAAGTAACATGGCTGTATGACATGTCTGTAACCTTTACATTACTTACTGTATATAATGCATAGAATAAAAAACTAGTCTAAAATGTAAGTAGCATTCACGTGACAAAAAAAAAAAACATTTTTCTCTTTGTATCTTGAGACAAAAGACAAGAGGATTTATTATATCTACGTGAGAGTAAATCTGATAGAACTAGAACACAACAAAAGCCTGACAAGCTCGATAAGCCAACTAAGTTCGGAAGACGTATTCAACATATAACATAGTCTAATCGACAAGCCTCTGAATTATCTATATCTATACAAATATTATAATGCTGAAGAGTTTGTTTATTTGTTTGTTTTAACGGGTTAATTTCAGGAACTACTGGTTCGAATTGGAAAATTATTTTTGTTTATTTATTGAGAAAGGCTATAAGCGAAGCAGTAACCATAAACGAGTAAAACTTAAGGGATAGCTAGTATTATACAAAATACTTTGTCCTGAATGACTGACTGACGATTCAATGCACAGCCTAAAGCGCTGATCGTAGAGACTTGAAATTTGAAAGACGAATTCGTTATATAATGTAGGCCTCTGGTAAGAAGGGATTTTTGAAAAAGAGTGAAAAGGGGTAAAAACGTTTGTATATAAAATTTTATTTCGTGTTTCATATTTACTTAAAACATAGTACAAATACTTCTGGATGCTAATAATGAAATGTGAAACATAAAATTCATTAATATCATCCACTATTAAGGTACAATGGGGTGGTGAAGTTGGTATGGAGAAAAGTGTTTCTTTTTCCATTTAATCTTAAACTTAGCTTAAAAATTCCTTAGGGTAGATAACTAAATACCTGTATCACATAATTTCAAAATCATCTCTTATTGAGGCTCTTAAGGATATTAAATATATTAATAGTTCGGAAGAAACAAAATTTATATTATAATTAAAATAATTATTGTATATCATATCTTATACAAATCCAATTTATGTTAGAGCTTTATAATTTTACTTATTAAGTTAATCTGCGATGTCAACTTATAAATTGCTGAGATATGATGTGAAGGAAAACCAAGCTTCATCTGATTAATTGACGATCTCTAAGTCATAAGAATCACTGATTGATCGTCTATTAATAAGGTATATCTTGAAAGGGTGGAAACGGAGAGGGTGATATCATGTGCAAAATGTATGTTTTCGCTGAACGATTTTGATTTTTATTACGGTGCTTATTTTCCTTTTTATTACGGTATTTTCTGAAATTTAAATTAGATTAAACCAGTATTTAAAGATACAACTCAAATAATATACATCTTAAATCATCCAGATTGGTTTAGTAGTTCCTGAAAAAGTGAAGCAAATATAATTTTTACATGATAAAAATTACGTAATTGGATATAGCAGATGATTGTTAAGCGTAAAGTGACATTGCTTTTTTAAAAAGTTTACATCGGTGCTATATACAATAGATGGTAATTTTACCACTTTTGTTAATCGCATCTATTCCATTCCAAATTACAAACAACAAATTACGCGGGCAAAGCCGCTAGCAACTGTTAGTATCGTATATAACGACCTACCTACCTGTAACGTAGGACTGGGGTACAAGTACATATATAATCAATGTATGTTTGCAACACAATTTTATTTTGTTTTATTGTGTGAGTAATTATTTATACTAATAGTATAAAGAGGTAAAATATGTTTGTAATTTTGTATGAAGGGGGTAATTTCAAAACCTACTTATTCTATTCGAAAAATTAGTTTTGAGTTTGCCTGTTTATTGAGGAAGGTTGCAGGTTTAGTAGTAGTCTATATTAAAATAAAGTTAATCTAACTGTAAAGATTATCTAATTTTCTAAATTTTCTTTAAGATTAGAGACAGCTTTTAATAGATTACTTAAGCAATTATTTTAATATTATTTCTTGAAAATGTATTTCTCCAATGATAAATAACAAACAAGCTAGTATTTGTACGATTCATTTTCAGTATTTAAAAAATATATATGAAATAAATACAACGTCGACTAGTTGGCGTTTGGTAACAATTTTAGAACAAGTGATAATTGATTCTGAATATATACTCGTACTTGTGTCAGGAATATTGCGAATTTAAGCTGGAATAAAATTGATTTGTAAATGATTTTTATTTTATAAATACTTGTAAATACTTGTACATTAATAACATAATTTAAATTATGCTGTGATAGTTCTTGCTATTTATGCTCCCAATAAACCCGTTGTCTAAAATTATAGAAACAAAAACTAATATTAATACCCAAGGCAAATTACTTTTTAATGATCCTCGTGGAAGGTAATTTTACCAATTATAGTAAAAGTTTTCTTTATGAACTATTCGTACTTTCACCACACAGGCGAGTGTTTTTATCGATAAATAAAAAATGAGCTATTTACTTTTTTATTACAACTCGCTACTTATCAAGAGTTGTTTAAAAATCAGGATTAAAACAATGAAGTTATTCAAAAATATTTTTTCTATTAATAATGAACAATTAAGAAAATCCTGTAACGAATGGTTATATAACCTGTTATATTCCATTTTTATTAGAAGTAAGTAATGATTTAAAAAATGCATTAAATTGACCTCTTTAAGTAAAATACTTATAATAAATGTAGACTACAAAGATATAACGGCCTTGATTTTATGTGTCTGTCAGTTGTTATGAGAATAAAATATTCTCAGCAACATCGCCTTCAAGCCTGATTGACGTACTTGTTTTAAACTAATAAAATATTTAAAGTGTTCTTAAATGGATTTAAAATAGAAAATTGCCGAAGAACCATCTCGAAAATCTTATTTATACAATTATATCTATAAATACTCAGTAATAATAAAGCAGGTCTGAGGCTGTTAACTTCAATTAAATGTTCAAAACTTTATAATTTTTAAAGAAAGGAGACGAGGATTTCATTTTTAATGGGAAGTAAATTACCTTGGGTCTCTTCTAAAGCGGTCAGAATCATAATGATAGGGTAATTACATTGTAATTTACTGTAAGTGTGCTTAGCTTGACGACCTCAATCGTATATCCCTGTAACTTGGGTAGTTTGTCCGTGTGAGAAAATGTCTGCGAAATGAGAAAGTGATTTAAGTCTTTTTTGAGCGATTGCTAAATCCTGGGTTTTAAAGTTTTAGAAAAAGTTTTAAAATTATAAGTAGCAGCTAATCTAACTAGCATGAAAATACTGTACTATATTTTATCCTTACAAATATACGTATACATTTAATAAATTACAGGTTTTTGTTATTATTTCGTTGTTGGTGCGAATACGTAATTGAGATTATTTTAAAATTAGTAAGGTTTTTATTATTTATTTTTATTACTAATAGTTACTAATAGTCTCGCAAATGTCGCCTAAACAAATAAAAATAAATAATAATAATATTAAATAAACGCACCTATTAAGATCTCATGGCCTTGTGTCGGGGGTCCGGAAACACACACAACACTAACACAAACACCCAGACCACGACAAGCATCCATATGGCCAATACAGACGTTTACCGTGAACCAGGATCAAACCCGCGACGGTTTCACGAGCTTCAGTCAGTCGCAGTGACCACTGCGCCAACGTGTCTGTCAAAAATAAATATAGATTTGTTAAATTATCGTAGATGTACGAGAAATCACCAGATATTAGTTTTATGATGTTTAATTATTATTCTCAATTTTGTGTATATTAAATAATAAAAAATGTAGCTTCAATCTGGAGAGGAAACTGAATAATTCAAATACGACAAAGCACGTGTCACCTTCATTAAAACATGATGCTTAACTGACCCAACCGTCTAATTTTTCATTTCGAGCTCAAACGTGAATACGGTCTACAAAAATTTTAAAATAATTAGGTTATTTTTACCCATTCTACGTCACCCCTGAAGCCTTGGAAATTTATTGAGTTTCTCTTATTCTTGTTTATTTTTGCTATTTTGTAATCACAAAGAGAAAAAGTGTAAAAATTCTACTTCGTCTAATTCGCTGTCTTTTCAAATCTTTTTTTTATTTTTCTTTATTATAACAGAAAGTATCATTTCTTTTTACCATAAGTTGGTGTATTTGTTGCAATTATGTATAAAAACTTGAAAGTTTTACCTCATTTTCTTTATTCGTATTTCGAAACAAAACCTCTTCAAGTAAATATCGTAGTCATCAAGAGGGAAAAATGCTAGAGTTCTTTTGCATTTCTAAAGTCACAGTAACGAATGTGAAAGCCAGATTTTTGTACAACGAAAAATGCAAGAAACTTCTGGAGTTAGGTATCAATATTGCAAAGATTTATCATAAACTCGTTAATTATGTAAAAGGCTTTTAACCTTTTTCTTATTTCGAATCTCTTAATAAAATGTTCGGAGGTAGTTAGTAAGTGCAATTACTCTTTGAAAAAAGATTACAATAAAATAAGTCAAGTTTGTATTTTAAAACTGCAAAACTCGCGAGAGCGAGCGTAATTGTACGTATAAAATACGTGAAAAATACGGATGTGGTTAAAAGCTTTCAGGTAACGTTTTGGTGGCTTACATTGTAGGTAACGAGCGGGCGGCGTTGTATTTCTGTTGTCGTCAAATTGCATGCGGTTTAAGGGAGACGCGCATATCGGTCATATAACTCGGTCATGGTCACATTGTTGAATACAATATTGAAATCATTATTTGGTCACTTTTGAGCTTGTAATTTCTTTTCTTATTATGTCTTAGCATTTCAATAATGCTATGGTTGGTTTTCAATAATACGAGATTACTCTTAAAACTATTTATACGTAGAATGCGAAAGAAATATTTTATTTTATCGTATTATTTTTATTATCAGTTATTTGTGTGCGAGTGATTTTTACTTACTATAAATAAAATTTGTTGACAAGTTACAATGATAGCTCCCTCAACGTTTTAAAAATTAGTACCAATATAAGCAAACAAAGCAACCAAAATTAAATATTCAAAAGGAAGTTAGTCTAAATGTGGGGGTTGTGAGTGGCCGCCATTACTGTTTCGTTCTGCGGGAGCGAAGATGCTCCTTACGAGAATCATCTTTTATTTAAAGGGAGTTTCATTTCATTGCTCTTTTACTAACAAGGCTTAAAAGTATCATATTACGTTCTCATTAGTTACGAGCTTCCGAGTGAATATTTCGTTATTAATTGTGTGTGTTTTTAAAAGAGATTTAATAATAATTGTTTTATAAAGGTGCTTTTTACAAATTCGAGTTTTAACATAGTCCGTTGCAGTTATAATTTCCTGTGCTTTTGACAAATTTAAAATAAACATACTTCTATTTGTTTGCATAGTTTGTACGAGAGAATTCGTTTCAAAAGCTAACATTTAAATACCGTTTCAAACAAATTCACGCCGAAAGGCAATTCAAATTTAATTTCACAGATATCTGTGCTAGGCGGACATATTGTTGGGACCGTGTTTCGGTTTACAAATAGATTATTAACTCGCAGACTCGAGTTCAGTATTTATAGGCAAGCCGGCTCAACAGTTTAAGTGCTATCGAGCATATTCCGAGTACAAAGATTTACTTAGCTATTGTGCAAACAAGCCGCTTTACGAGTTTTTCTAAGAACAAATGGACTGTTCTCAACGGATGGTTGGTATTTTATTGAATAGACGGAAATGGAACGGTCTATTTATTAATTGAAAATTCAATTCATTGTGTTTATACTTCAGATGCGACTTATTAAAACCAAATCTGAGGGCTACCAAAGTATATAACAGATAAAAGAGGTTGTTATAGTATCAAAAAAATTAGTATGAAAACGTTTCTCCAAATTTCTCCAAAATCCCATCATCAGATGCTGACCTAATGTCAATGGGACCAAATTGGAAGTATACCTTTTCAAACAAAAAAGAAATTTAAAATCGGTCCACAATCGGCGGAGTAATCGGTGATCATACTTACATAAAAAAGTCAATTTGTACATTTTGATAGCAATATAGTTTTCAACGATTAGATTTAGATTTCACTGTTATTCAAAACCATTAAACTTATTATCAAAGTTAAAATTGAGTAAAAGTTGGTATCTGTTCATTTTAGATAATAAATGAACGAACACATTTTTTGTGATGGAAATAAAGTACATCTTACTTCACACTTGGTTGAATCGTTTTAAGTATTCGCGCCGATGCGGCTTTTTTCAGATTACGCAAATTGCCTCGTAAGTGCTAAATGAGGAAAAAGGCAAGAGTTCATCACACGCTGAACACTCATTTAGGGCTATATTAAACATATGCTGTAACGTTTTAAATTTCATTTATGATTTTACACATTATGTAAAAATTTAATAGTATATCAATGTAACGTAACATAATAAATATACTGAATTTTAAATTTAGATTTAAACAAATAGATAAATTTAGAGATTACTATTGTAATACATTAAAAAATAAATATAGTTTATATAATACTTTAATATATGATTAAAATTATTTATAATTAGTGTAATGTCACAAATCATTCATAGATATTCTTATATGACAACGTCAGGTTAATAAAGAATTTTGGTTTAGAAAAACGATCGACAATTCATCAATCGATTAAATTTCCTTTACTTAGATTGACATTAATAGTATAAATTGTCGTTAAGTAGAAAAGTGATATTATTAAAAAAGAGACAATTTTACAGTACGAGAGGTAAAAATTGAAAGTTTTTGTCTGTTTTAATGAATTTTCTTATATTTAAAATTTTATATATGAGTGTTATACTCGTATGTCTCGTATTAACCTCATGTTAATTAAAACATTAAGTTACTGTATATATTAAACGAAAATCTTTTTAATGTGTTTTGTTTGTTAAGCATTTTCGTTCCTCAACATAAATAGTCTTAATTAAATCAAAATCGATTTGTATACTAAAAATATATTCAGAATTGTGGATAAACTTCTCCATCTTTCAAGACGACTTAAAATATTGGATTCATATGTTACTTATGGGTAATACAATATCCAAAAAGAGATTTTTTATGAAAAGAGTGTTATTAAATTTAACTTTCATTTTATCTTATTATATTTGTGTTACCAAGTAACTATGTATATTTTAAATATAGTTAAAATCTTTTACATTTCAGTTAAAGTATGTATGTAAAGTAAGCTTTTAAATGTCTAAAAGCTCACACAGTTAAGTGGCGGCCTCATCTCCGTCTGAGAATGGTGAATGAGTTTATTGGTCATGTTGTTTCACTGTGGATTACGGATATGATATCTACCTTAGAATTTTTCTTCACATAGCCGGTTTTATTATTATTTTTCTTTTCCACTAAGCTACAGCTAGCTTGGAGTCCGAGACTATTGATTAAAGTCCCCGTGTTCTAACAACTTGGAATTCTTGACTTATATCTTTCATAACTTTCTAATAATCTGTCACTATAATGTAATAAAGTTAGTAATATTTTGTTAATAGCATTTTGCGCATACTACAAAGATACACGTACGGTTTTAGCCGTATTCCTTATCATCGTCATTGAGCATAAAATTACACCAATTCGGGTTATTCGATAGACGCTCCTAATGAAAACAGAATAAATTATAATGCGAACATATTAAAGCTTCAAACAATCCAAATATTTCATAACGTAGAAGCTACAATTTAAATGTGTTTGTGTTTACTCAAAGAAACGAGAATGCTTTATTCTGTTTCACCGCCTCCGAACTTTTAAATATACAGCTATTTTAATGAATTCTCGAGAAACGAGAAAATAAGAGACTACGGGTAAACGTTTTGTGTACTAATATGTTCCTTTTTATTATAAAAAAAATTGTAGTCACGTATCGTTGAATTAACTGTATTAAATCAATATTTTGAAATCAAATTGTTCATGCGAAGAGTTCGTCGTAGTATATAGAACAGTGAAGGTTTGTTTGTGCTTTTAGAGTTTAAAGTGTCATTTGACACTTGTCTGTTATGCACTTAAATTTTATTATTTTTTAGTTTTGTGGTTTTAAATGCATTCGATTTATATATTTATATATTTCAACAAAGTATTACTCGTATATCGTTTTGTAGGTAAACTAAGCTGATAATAATTATAATTATTTTATGTTTTAAATGCATAACTTGGCGATCAATACGCCGCCCTGATTGGCATGATGTTATATGGCCTATTCGATTTTACACCCAGTTTCTTTTATAAATACATTACACTCTTTTGTGTTGCGCAGTTAGGTAATAAATTGCAGGCAAACGAGCAGGTGGGTCGGGTAGCAGTCAGCAGCACCAGAAGAGCCACAAATACGTTGCCAGCTTAAAAGGCATGAAAGGGAAAAAGAGTAGAGAGAAGTACGGAAAGGAACAGGGGGAAATCCCCCCCGATTTTGGTTTCTAGTTTTCACCGTACGAAACGCAGATATATTAGCTACTTCAAGCCGATTTTCTGTGAGAGTGTGGTCTGCTTTGGGCGAGTCAGGCAGTATAGGACTCGTAGTCGTTTTCTATTAGTTAAATAGTTTTAAAAATTTGTAGTTAAATAGTAGTCATTGAAATTAGAGCCTACAAATAATCTAACAATGAAACAAAACCGACGTAAAACCTAGTCCACATCTAATATTTTCACCTGCAAGCAATACTTGAAATGACCACAATATGCTTATTATTTTAACAAAGTATTACTGGTATATCGTTTTGTAGATAAACTAAGCTGAAAGTTCTGTAGTTTTTTCATCAAATGTAGATGCTTGTTGAGGTATGAAAGCGTAAACTGTTACGCTTTCGCACATCAACTACTCAACCGATCACCATAAAGTTTGAAAACACGTTGTTAAGGGCTTTCATTCTAAAACCGTTTTCAAAGGATTGAAAAACAACCTTTAGGCGGTCGTCTGTATTGTATAAACATAAAACTTTTAGGCTATACCTACTACTGGATTTTAAAAATTTGCTTATGTCATACATTGCATACAAAGTTTCGGTGTGTTTGTATTGTCAGTAGTTTAGTGACAGTTCGTAGCTTCGTAGCGATTTCGTAGCACCCATGTAGCATGTATTTAAAATATATAGGTTAAACTTAAAAAAGTAAAGCAAGCGGGAAAAATGCAAATATAAAGTGAGAAATATCCAATTTATCCGAAAGCTTTTGATAAAATATATTAGCTTCCAACTTTACTGTCGTATTTACTTTACATTACCTGAATGAAACCTTAGTAGTTGATTACTGCTTGCGTTGGTATGAAAGTTAATTATTACTTTGATGGTTATTAGCATTACGGTACAGTCAAAGTAAATTAAACTTTCATTGAAATATTTATTGATTAATTATACCTACAATTTATGCCTGCGACTTTTTTCATGATTATTTTTGACATTACGATAACGCTTATTTACCTAATTTCTTGGTAATGTGATGAACGATAGAAAACTATTTTTATAGAATACGTCTGTGCTAAAAACTATCCCAGTGGAATTAATTGAAATTGCGAGGCAAATTCCTAAATAACAATTATATAAAGCGAATATGTGAATATTTATCCCTCGAGGGATTCAGTTAAATAATGTTGTAATTTTCATTTCACAAAGTGCATTAAACAATTTACAACCACAGTTTCATGACGGTATTTCAAAATAGAATAATAACCTGGTAATTTTCCCTATTAATA
Organism: Hypolimnas misippus; assembly: GCA_037950945.1. NCBI lineage: Eukaryota > Metazoa > Arthropoda > Insecta > Lepidoptera > Nymphalidae > Hypolimnas > Hypolimnas misippus. The sequence continues at coordinate 6,852,213 of JBBEEQ010000025.1, read as the reverse complement.
ATTATAGTTTATGTTCGTCATAGACCATTGTCAACATTATCATGGTCGCTTAGAGGTCCACAATGACAGTATATAAGTACGTATATAATTAGAGTGATTGGGCTGTGACGTTGAAATTGCCTGTGGGCGGTCTCATGACGCGCCCTTTTTCTACTCATTATGTATTTATGAATTAAATTGCTTTATATACCCTTTGCAGCTTAAATTTATAAAAGTGTTTCTTATGAGCGGGAAAAGTTAAGCAATTTGCCATGATATTTTCCCCCGTTAGCAGTATTTATAAAAAATGTCAAGTACTCAACTTGTACATGGATAAAAGGGAAAGAGTAGTATAAATATAAATTTACTTTCACCTTCATTATTTTTGTAAGGATTTATTTTTGTTTTAACGAATTTTATTATATACTAGCATATTATATGCTCACGGTTTCAAATTAAACAATTAAATAAACTGGTAAAATACCATCCTTCAAGGGTTTTAACTACTAAACGTGTACAATAAATATTTAATTTATACTGAATTATTTTAAAATTTGATTTTTAAAGTTTTTTTTTCATATAGGTAATTTAAACTACCCCATTACACCTACCCATAGACACATTATTACCCACAGAGGGTTGGGGTTGATACTGATATTATGATTTTGTATTTTATATATCATTTTAAGCATAGGAAGCATAGGATATAATAGATATGAATGAGTTTGATTTTAAGTTTTAAGTAGATATGACCACAGATAACATTTTGCATATAAATATATTTACACTTTTTCACCTTTTTAGGGGTGAATTATTCAAAAACCCTTTTTAGTGGATGCTAAAAACCGAAAAGCCTAGCGTTGATGAATCAGTCTGTCAGGCCAAGTGATCTTATATGTATAGAATAGATAACACTGACAGCTCGGTTAAGAATCTTAGTAGTTTACTAAGTATTGACATTTTAGATGAAGAAATTTTTCACTTATAGGAATTATGGAAGTGTTTTCTTAACTTTGTAATTAATTGTAATATAGAAAAACTATAATTATAAAGTAACTAAGATGGCTCAATAGTAATTTACGAACATTCTTAACCAAGGATTGCGTATTTAGCCTCGTGAAACTGATATACATATGACATATATTTAACGTTCATGATTTGTATTGCGGTGAAGGAAAATGATCATAGGATATGTATGTATGGTCTAACCAGATATAGAGTAGCGTGGTATATTTAGAAACTAATGTTATTTATCAAGAGACCTAACAGAGATATATTTAGACACTAATAAGATTAGAAGTTAGTTTCCAAATATTATTTTCCTAATACGTGAGTGGTAGTGGTTTTGCTACATATTCTTTGTAAAAATCTAACATTATTATGTAACAGGTAGCAAGTACCAATAAAGGCTTATATTCTTCAATAAAATTCATTTACGTGAATAGACATAGTGTAAAGCACACAATTCAATACAAATTTTATCGCGTGTACATTCTCTGTTCTATTTTTAGGTGTGACCTTTACTATTTGCAGTTAAATGTCAACAAATAGATAGAGGTTTAATATTTAAATGCATAATGTATCGATCGTCGCTACTACGCCTCATTTAAATTGCAACATAATGTACCTGATATGACCTAGTATTTTTGAGTCATACTGGTTGTAAGTTAATTATGAATTGTAACATTTAAAAATATATATAATGTTTTGAGCAAAGAAGCCACAATTCAAGATATACTTTACTCATCTACAGATTAAATAAAACTATTATTTGTTTAATGTAGTGTTATAAAATACTTTACAGGGAATTAAAACATTACTCGAAGTTAAACTTCTATTTCTTGTTATACGTTTCATAGTAATTAATTTAGCATCACTCAATTTAAATTCAAATAAATGAACTCGCACGAACTTTGTGTGCCCCTCCTTTGAGGTCCTTTAATGTTTAGTGGTCACCTACAAACTGAAATGCGGGATGAATAAAGTCCAATTTCTAAATGTCTCTGACACCACAAATGGCTGTAAAGAGATAAGTTCAATGTGACTTACCAATATGAACTTAACTCCTTTCAAATGGCTGCATTAGAATTATCATAAGAGTCCATATGAAAAGAACTAGCTGTCCCTTCGCTATGTTACTTGTATTAATTGTTCTCCGTTCGAAAAGATCTTAGTTTAGACAACAAGCAAAGTATATATAAAAATCGGTCAAGAGCGAGTCGGACTGGAATACGGACGGCTCTGTACCATCGTATAAGGTATACCTAACAGTGTGGTTTTTAAATATTTTTGACATTAACGTACAGTGGACGGTTAGTAAGAGGGTAATATTATTCTAGTACAGACCTCAATAAAGAATATTTTAAATCTGACTCGTTCAAATAAATATTTTTTATTAGTATAATTTTGATTTATAATGTAAAATATCAATTGGAGAATTGTGGGGAAAATATTAATTATACATATAAATGAGTTCCGAGTAAATTGATGTAAAACTCGGTCTGTTTGTAAAGATAGCGGAAGTTATATCTTTGTTTATGTTTCAATATTAGAAAACTAAAGTTTGTACTTTATCTCTATGTTGTTTCTTTAGATTAAAACTTTTTACTGCTTAATACTTTGAGATTTAAATCTAAATTTCTTTTTTTTTTTAAAGTAAACATATTATAGAGTCCGACTACGTAGTCTCAAGAAGACCCAGATTTGTATAATTAAAAAAAAATCCTTTTAGTTTTTCGTACATCTAACAATTTTAAATAAAACCGAGTAACTCAATAGATTTTTTTTTTTAAAGAAAGAAAGTCATTAATTGGTAAAAATAATAAGTCTATTGAGTAGACATGACCTAATTTAAAGAATGAATGATTTAATAAAAATAATTAGTAAACTAAACAAAAAGTTCAGTAGCTCGGCAAGCTAAAAGCTTTGAGTAGGGAATCTTTTGCTTATATTCTTTTTATCTAAGTTAGAGCTTTTAGCGCGTTCGGAAAAATATGCTATTTCAAAGGGAGTAATAATTATGAAAATCTCTGTGTTTTTATAATGAAATTGCGAATTTTTGTCACTCCCCTTTTTTAAAAAATCTTGCGAGCGTTACTCTTATTTCTGATTTTTGTACTAAAACAAAACAAATTAATTGACAAAATGTATCGCGTTGCTATAATTATGGCTCTCAAAAATAACCCTCCACTTTATATGACTTTATTATTTAGCAATAAACGTCTATCATTATTGAGGTATAGCTAATATTAACAGTTAACCAGTTCAATTTATATACAATATACATAAAAGTAGTTATTATGAACTTATCCATAAAAGATATGTGTATGCTGACCCGGGCTTTTATATTGATCATATGTATATATTCATTGAAATACAGGCCACGTTCCGTGTCAGGGCGACGACTTAAAGTAAGCCACAGAGGGAAATGCTTTTGACAAGCGACAAAAGATTGCCTCTATAATAAATTATAGCACGCGCTAAACGTACACGTAATGTTTATTATTTGTTTTGAATTAAAACAATTACGACTTTTTAAAGGTAGATGAAAAAATAGTACTTTATCGCGAATTGCGAATAAAGAACCGTTTTGTATTAAGAAAGTGGCACTCTGTTTTAATCAATTTTAATTACCTACAAACTCTGTTAAGTATGCTTTAGGGTTTCATATAATGTGTGAGTTTATTTTTATATTTGTAAAGATTGTTTTGTTTGTATTTTATGTAATTAATTCTAAGTATAAGCCACAAAATATACTAATACATAAAATACCTAAAACTGTACAGATGGGCTAATTCCATTATTAATACACAAACAATATTTTAAGAAACTTACACAAATAAAAAAAAAACTTCACAATTTTCTTTCATAAAGTTCAGATTTATTCAATGAACCGTTTGAATCTCATTGAAAACCAAATTAATTATCAGATCTCATTAATAGTCTTTCAAATTCTACTTAAAGTAAGTACTCTTTAGTCCTTAGAATATTTTAATTAAATTGTCATAACTAAAATAATATAATCAATACTTTAAACGCCCCGCGGCTTCACCGGCACTGGCGGGATAAAAATATATGTGGTTATGTAGAACATTTATTATTTTATTTTATATTTGACATAATCTACTTCTATTTCCGTTGAGCCGTTACAGTTTGGTGAAATAACAAATATGCTAATTCACTATCAACAACAACAACAATAACAAATATGCTAATTATCGTGTTTGTAAAATTAATTGGATAAAAATATATATTTTAATAACAAGACCCAAATTTTAATAAAGTAGGGTAATTGACAACGTATTTTTGTATACACGAAAGTTGCTTCTCCGCAATTAAAATTATGGGAAAAGTAAATAAAATGTAAATCAGTAACTTTTACATTCGAATTGAGTTGAATTTAGAGAGTTGTTCAATTTTAACTACTTGGAGAGGCGGCGTTTGTACTGCTGTGGGATTCTTGTCTTTTTATAGCTCTGTAATTCCCCGGGCGGCCTTACGACAACAAAACATCTCTGATTTTCAAAACATTAAAATAAACGCAGCGTAGCCTGTTGCGTTTTATACATAAAAATTTACGGTTTTTTTTTATCGAGTCGTGATGTAAAAAATTATTATTCCGTCTTATTGTAGAAAATAAAGTGACTTGTAGAATATTTTAAACAGGTAAAAAAGTCATTGCTGTTTTAATATTATACAATAAAAAAAAATAATTAAGCATGATAATAGAGCGTAATAAAATAACAAAGCTACAAATACTACCGAATAATAAGTCACTATTAATTTAAAAAATAGCAACGATTTACTTGTACAGTAACGTTAGCCTTTTACTTATATAAGGTGGAAAGAACCCCAGTCCCAGAAAGTTTTAATGAAATATAGAAAAAGGAAGATTGTCATAAATTTTCCCGCAGCGCTCGCGGCGAAGAACGAGCGGATGTCTTAGCGAGGAGGCTCGGGCGTCGCCGACGGCGTCTCAAGCTCATATTAATTAGTCATCTCTTCCAACTCTATCAATAATAATTTATAGCTGAAGCGTGTATATTATGTATGATCCCTGAAGAATATTTTTACTCTATATTCGATAAGATTACGCTTTGAAAATTTTCCTAATTATTATTACAGCGCAAGGATCATATAAATACCTAATTAGCTTAAAGCACTTTGATCAAGTTTTCCAGTACTTTCTAAACTCTTTCTTATTTACCTTGGATATAAAAATAATCCTCTCTTCAAGATACATTAATCTTAAAGACTAATGATGAAAATAATTTATTGTCCCCCAATCGCTATTCGTTCACTCTTTGCCAGGTGAGCTTCGTCGTAACTTTTATTTAATAATATGTTTTATGTTTTAAAACATCAGAGTAAAGTTAAGTATTAATTTGTCATATTTATAGAATATATTATAAATATATTTTAAAATTTCTATCATAAATAAAGTTTTGGTAAATAAATTACCTACTTTCACTCGGTAGCTTATCATAGTCTAGTGTTATATAATGTACGCACACCTGATGCAGATTATCGCGACTGTGTTCTACAAATCCGCTAAGAGGCTGTAGATAACATAAATTAATGAGGCCTCGTTTCTCATGAAAATGACAAATCTCTTTATATTACGCATTCATATAACGTTCGTTTTGATGATAATATTATTCGTTTCATGGGTTGATAACGACGTAATAGAAATTTTCATTAGAACAACCACAGGGTCACAGGACTCGTAAGAAATAAATCATAAAGTTAGCCAATGAAGATAAATTTGAGCTAACCTTCTACTTTAATGCATTTAACTTTTCTTGAGGATGAACAATAAATAAGAAAGTATCTGCAGTTATTACTTAGTTAACCAATCATTCAAAATTTTTTTGTGTTTGTTTGAAGTGTGGTGGATATTTATTTACCAAAAGAGTTAAGACATATTAGGTTATCGTAAAATAAAATTTAAAGTTTGTTATTTTTTTTCATCTTTCTTCACGTGTAACTGGCGTGTTTTCCGCTTATACCAGGATCTGCTTATTAAATAATATATTTGTATATTATAGTCTAGATGAGGAGAAACAAAATTTGGGGCTACAGTGAGTGAAAACTTTATTTTTTGACAATAGCATCCTACATCATTACTTACTTTAGGAGATACGGTTGGGAAACCCACAAGGATAAACATGCAAACCTAGGAATATTTGTACAGACACAAATATCTGCTCCCTGCAGGAATCAAACCTGTCGTGTTAAAGGTTCAGTATCGTTTTCGTTACAGTTAAAGAAGAGAAAGTAAGAGAAGAAGTCGGGAGAAATATTTATTACTTTTAATTAAAATTAATATGTAAATGCTAAAACAAAAATAGGCGGATGATTTCATAATAGTTGGATGTATTTTTTGCGTTAATTGAAAAAGACCTGACCCATTGATCGCGGTTCTTCTTGAGTTTTAACGAGCTTTAATGAAACTAACAAATTTACAAAATGACTTATGGGTCTGTAGGGGAATGTCTGAAACTATGAGGAATAATTTTTAAAAGGCACTATCCCATCTATTTTGAAGTTACGTAATACTGTATTGAAAGATTTGCACAAAAAATCCTTTACGATTTGACTCTCTCACGATGGGTCTTTTTATAAAAAAAAAATATATATTGTTGTAGCTGGCCAGCAGCCAAATTTAAAACATAGCTAAAACTTACGCGTATTTAATTCGTTACGCGTCAATTTAGTTAAAAACACCAGTAAACTCTCACAGTAACTCAAAACATATACATACGTTTTGCATTAGATATTAAAATATACCACAAATGAAACAAAAAAAGCAACAAATTAAATAATAGTATTAGACTTTATTCGCTGTAAATCTATATTTAACACCGTCTTCAAATATGAATTCACTAGTGATGACTTCATTACAGAAGCCTCTCTCATGTAGTTGCAGAATATTGTTGAGTGCTCCCTATAGAATGGGAAGTTCAGTCATTCTTTCCATTCGAAACGACACTCGCACTAGAGTGATGTTTTGAAGAATTTCTTTAGAAAATAGTTTTTTTTATATAATAATTGTATGATTAAAAAAATGTGATGTATGAGATATCTGTATAATAAATATAAACATAAAATCAATGTTACTATTTAAGAAAAAATATAAATATAATAACGCAGTTTAAGTCTTACTAATTTTTTAAAAATTATTTATTAAGTATGTAAACTAATATTAGGTATTAATTTCTCTTCGTTAAGTAGTAACTCTTATTACCAAAATTAAGAACGTTAAATATAGTCTTATATTTCAGCTTGACGCAGAGTATTAGTAAAGGATGTTTCGTAATTGATGCTCATCCCGTATTCAGGGGTCAAAAAGGCTCGTATAAGTGACTGTGTTTGTCAACTTAGCTCGGCTCTCATCCCTTTTTATATAAAAATGCTGACATATTAATTAATTGATTCATATTTTATTTTATTTGCTTGTTAGTATGTTATGGTATTAGGAAAATTATTTGCTCACCTGCAGGCTAATGAAGTGCAGCTATGGTAACGCAAGACATTTTTCAGTTGATTTCTGATTTTTCTACAAAAACGAAACTAGCGATAGCTCGGCGAAATAACTCTGACCGGTGGTGGATTTACTAGCAGGCTGAGTAGGCTTGAGCCTAGGACGGTGGATTTAAGGGCCCATTATATGTCTTACAGAAATTTTCACTCCAAAAAGATCTATTTTTATATAAACAAATGTGATTAGGTCTACATAAACAATTCAACGTGTAATGTGTATACCTATATGGATGTTGATAAGCAATAATGTGGGTGTCAGCCCACCAAAGTTCAAATTCGGAGATATTGATGTATACTGACAATGCGTCACGTATTTAACAATATTCAAAAATATTTAAAGTTAGGTACACTAAATATGTACTGAAAAAAGTTCCTTAATTTAATGTTTCGAATATTGAAGTGTGTTTCATATTTTGCAATATCAAATAATCTCACATATTAGACACACACACTTACAACTTATTATTAGATAGAACCTTGCTTTATACCTATTTGCTTTTAATTTATTATGCCTTTATCTAAATAGAAAAGAAGATGGTTATATACATCTTCAAATAAATATTGTTAAGAATAGGTTAGATATCTTTAGACGCACTTTTTCTCAAAATGAAGTCCGTGTGGCTTGACACAATATTGCTTATCAACGTCCATATTCTCTTTTCAATTTGCGTAGTCGCGTTTGGATGCGAAGCGGGATGAATGATATGTTTTGTCGAAATATGATTGTGAAGGGTATCCAATTGTAGGAAACTTTAGGGGCGGTAAAATTTCAATAGCCTACTGGCGCAAAAGGATAGCCTACTGGGGGCTATTGTTTAAATCAAACACTGCTCTTTATTATATTTATATATACAGCATATTGTTTAATAACACAGGCACACATATACATTATTTTACAAAACAAGCACATCAGTAATTTTTTTTTTCAAAAATTGATACATATCGGACAGGGCACGTGTAAAAAAACGAACGGAAAGTAATTTGGGTTAATGATTTGACAGTTTTACGCGTTTTCCGGCTTGTAATTCGATACGTGTACCGTCGCTTTATTAACGTGGTTAGTGTGGTTTTTATTACTAATAGCCCTTTACAATTAACTTCACATACGCTTAACTATAAATAAGACTCGCAGCGTAAACAATGGCTTTTAAGTCCTTAAGCGAATGTATGTAAATTAAAGTGACGCTGTGTTTATGTTGTTAAATGTTTTCTTTGTTAGGAACGTGTTTTTTGGAGTACTTTCTGTGGATGAAATAAGGTTAAATACGTTCATATACGGACGCTGATATGCAATACTATGTCAAGCCATACAGACTTCATTTTGAGAAAATGGCGCCTAAAGATGTTAAACCCATTCTTAATAAATATGTTTGAAGAAGTATATATCCATCTTTTCTTTTATTTTTGATAAAAGGTATAATGAATTAAATTCAGACTAATATATTTTATATATTATCTAATAAAAAGTTTTTCAAATATTTGAAGTTAATGTATAAATTGCAAAATATGGAACGCACTTGCAATTCGAATCAATTAATTGAGAAACTTTTTTCAATACTTATTTAGTTTATATGACTTCAATTTTTTTAATAATGTTAAATAGGTAATGCAGTATCAAAATACATCAATATCTCAGAATTTGAGTTTTTGTGGGTTGACACATTATTGCTTATCAGCATCCATACGTTCTTGTACATTCAAATGATTAAGACGCTGTTTACGTTGTATCTATAGCTTCGTAATGTTTTAATATATTCTTTTGATTGTTGTTAAAGGATACAACAGACAGAAATAAAATATTACGTAATCGTTTGTAAACAGTTTACGCACAATTTTATAATACCTTTCTATTGATCTTAATGTTGTATTCATCTCTTTTTTGAATATTATGGAGGTATAATATTAAACAAAAGGTGATAATATATTAACATTACTTAAAGCATTGCTACCGTGTATACATACATACTGTATTTCATTCTATGTCTAAAGGAGGTCTGACAATAAGCTACGAGAGCCTAATTCCACATTAATAGGCCCTATTACGGGATTAGTGGATAAGGGTTTGAGTTTAATACAAGTCTATTTAGGACACGGTGCCTAATCAATGACAATGAAATATTTTAATGTTTTCAAGCATTGAGATTTTATTGAAATGGCTGACTATTCTCGAAATAAATAGATTTTCCTTGTATTAACACAAATAATATAGATGATTTTATGAAGGTACAATTTGTTATCGATTAAATGTCTTATAGAACAACATAGACGTTACACAGTCGAAAAAAAAGCAATTGTGAATATCATTGTTTTTTATACACTTACAAAATCTTTCTCAAAACGTTACGCTGAAATTCAACGCGGCATATTTCATATGAAACAGGCAGTTTGCCCGTCTGTCGGCACTCGGGCTCGAGAGGTGCGGACGGGCACAGAAGTGGCGACGCCGAGCGCCGTCACTGTTCATTTTGAAACGCGTTAAATTATGTTATGAGTAACACCGTAGCCGCTACGACTTTAGCTACTCAAAACTTGGCAGTTTTCAAACAAACACTTTATAATTGTACTACGTTGGATATTTGATTTTAATTAGTTTTCATTGCTCTGTTCGTTAGCGTTTTGTTTGCATACATATTAAATTTTAAATTATTATTTGTTTGTTTTACAAATGACTAGAATAAAATGTGAATTATGTTCTAGTATCTACATTATGTTATTATTAATACTCTTTTAAAAGCATTTAAAAGTCAATCTTATATAAGTATTATTTACTAGATAACCCGGTGAATTTCTAAAAAGTTGCTAAAAACATCACGTGATTAATGGACAGCACTAAATCAAATGTAAAATGTAGGCTTTTAAGGACAATATATCATAATAGCGATTTTCAATGTCACACCCTGAAGTCTAAAGTCTATTTAGTTTTTATATATACAAATATATGTGATTATTTGTAGTAGTTATTTGTGTGTCAATTAAAAAGCAATTTTACTGAAAGCGCTACGAGTTTTGTATTTTACTTCATTTTGAATATTTATGCCATTGTGTTACTGTTGTGAGTAGAAAATAAATACCATAAGTGTAATTATTTTTATAACCTTGTAATTAGTTTTATTGACCAGCACTTTCATGTGCTTTTTATGATATTTTACTGCTACGTTTATGTAGTTTACTTTTAAATGGATGAGTTAAATTTTTTGAACTGTACATTTATTGATTTGACTAAAAGAATAAAATTTTGTTTCATTTGGTTTTCAAATTTTGTGCAATTCAACAAGAAAGAACTAAAAAGCTATTTTATTCATTTATAATTGAAACATACCTTTTGCAAGACAATCATTTTAATTACCTTAAACGTCTCGTCCAAGAAAATGGGAATAAAAGAATGGGCAGAAGAATGTCATCGCTTCTACTTGTAGCCATAACTCGGTCGAGTTTCGTGCAACTTTGATGACAATAGGGGGCTTATTATGTTATCTATCTATGGCTATCAAATCATGTTATATTCTGACAGATATTATTAGATTATTTCTGATATTTGTATAAAAAGGTAAAACTGTTAAAATAAGAAATTAACTGTTACTTGATTTTTACAAAATTAGCCCTCATTGACCTAATGATGGACTATATTTGCAAATACAACTTGTCACACACCTGTTATTATAGTACACAATAACGCTCTAAACAGTTTCAACGTTTTATATTTTAGTAGCGTTAGTGTTTAAATTTTAGTCGTGTGGCAATTTAATACTGCTTCAAAAAGTGAGGTTGAAAATCTTTCTTTTCAAAGTAAATGCCGTCCTATAATCGCACCGCAAAACGTAATAGAAGGTAAACAAAAACATCACGTAACGAATCGAAGTCTTAATCAAGTGATGCCTTTTAATCGATTCTTGAGTTTATCTGACCCTAGAAGGTTACTAACGTAGAACTCTGCGAACTTTATCTAAAAGCGTCGCTCGGACATCGGGGCATGTGGAGTGCAAATAAAGTTGAAACGGTCACACACACAGAAGGGTTGAAGTAGGAATTATATTTGGACGCTGATAAGCAATACTGTGTCAAGCCTCTCGAAATTTTGAGAAAATGGGGTCGAAAGATGTCAAAACTATTCTTAATAAATACTAGCAGTTGCTCGCGGCTTCGCCCGCGTATATTTTGGATTTCAGCTAAATAAATCTACCAACGAAATTGTGACCGTTCCAGGATTTAATACCCCCTAGCGTCACTATAAGAGATGGTTTTGAGATTCTGGGGTACATATATTAAGTTATTCTTCCTAAATAATGTTTGTGCTGAGTTTAAGGATAATCGGCCAAAAATATATAGTTTCTCCATACAAATTTTACAACCCCCTTCCACCCCAGTGTGCAATAGTAGTACCCCGTTTTCTATTTTATATTTCATAACTATCACCCAGAAGTATGTGTATTAAGTTTTAAGTTAATACGATCACGGAATAAGATTTTGCATACAAACGTTTTTACCCCTTTTCACCCTCTTAGGGGTGAATAATCAAAAAATCCTTTCTTAGTGGATGCCTGCAACCTAAAAGCCACCTACTGCCAAAATTTCAAGTTCGTAGGCCCAGCGGCTTAGGCTCTGCGTTCATGAATCAGTCGGGACAAGTGATTTTATTTATATAGATGTTTGAAGAAGGATATATCCATATTTTCTATTCTTTTTGATAAAAGGTATAATGAATTAAAAGCAGATTAATATATTTAACTTATTATAAAATAGAAAGTTTTATAAATATTTGAGATCATTGTACAAAATGCAAAATATGAAACGCATTTGAAATGCGAAACAATTAATCAAGAAACTTTTTAAAGAACTTATTTAGTTTTATGACTTGTTTTTTTAATTATCTGAAATAGGGGACGCAGTATCAAATTAAATCAATATCTCCAAATTTGACTCGTTGTGGGTTGACACATTATTGCTTATTAGCATCAATTTTTAAATAAGTTTTTATTACACAGATGACACAAGATAATTGATACAATTGAAAACGTTAAAAAACCTTTGTCAATGTACTCGTTGAGACCATTTCAACGAGCCCCATCACGATACTTCTGTACTGTAAGTTGGTGAAGAGTTTGTATGTCCTTTTATTTTTTTTGTTGGGAAATGCATTTATGCATCCTGCAAGAGGCATATCCTCAGGCGGGTATGTGGGACTCCCAGACCCAGGAGACAAATCGGACTACCCACTAAAAAACAACATCCCTGCTACGCCGCTCTTGGAGCACCACGGAATCCCTATGGTGCATTTCACCATGTCACTCCCGGCGTGTTTCACTTCTTAGTAAACATTAAGATTTTTTAAGACAGGAGAAAAAGATGCCCATAGCGTCTTCTTCTTCGCCCCGGCTGAGCTCTGCTGTGGGAATCAGCGGAAGCACTTGCCTCACGCTGCCTGTCTTCGGCCTCCTTTCGTGCAAGAGCGTCCTCGCTGAAGGATGTGACTGCGGACCAATCTCTATTTCCGCTGAGCATGGCAGCAACCAGGCTCGTTAACGAGGTATCCCCTCCGACCATTGCCACCAGATCATGACGCTGTGACTCCCAGGCTCTGCACTCCGTTATTGTATGTCGCAACGTATCAATGGGGGAGTCGCATTGATGGCAATTAGGCCTTTCCTCTTTACCGATCTGATGTAGGTACTTACCGAAACAAACGTGTCCCGGAAGTACCTGCGTCAGCCGATATGTTAACGCCCCATGCCGCCTTCCAACCCAGCGCTCAAAATGAGGGAGCACCACCTCGGCCGTCATCACACCAGCGGCAAGTGACGCCAGATCTTCTCTCCACCGTCGAATTAGGGCCCTCTGAGCAGTATCTCTAAGTCTTCCCACCTGCTCCATTGTTGGACGCTCACATGTTTGCCCGGAAGCGGAATACTTCTGCCAATACTTCGGCTTGTAATTCCCATGATGGATCTCCTGCTAGCAGAGTCGCCGCCGTCCATGACACCGTACGGTATCCACGAATAGCCCTCGTCGCTAATAATCTCTGCGGTTTCTGCAAAAGAGTTCGATTTCTAGCAGTCAAAGATTCCACCCAAATGGGTACACCGTACAGCGCCATGGATCTTACAACACCGTTATACAAGCGTCGGCAAAGTGAATTCGGTCCACCCACATTAGGCAGAAGTTTACCTAAAGCTGCTGCAGTGGCCAGAAGCCGTGGTGCCAATTGAGCAAAATGTGGACCGAAGCACCATCGCCCGTCAATTATAAGGCCCAAATATCTGATTTGAGGACTAACTGTGATTATTGTCCCTTGGACTGTGATACTAGCGTTTCTTGGAGGTCCTCTGCGTGGGCCATGAAAAAGGAGGGCCTCTGTCTTAGATACGCATACCTTTAGACCTAACATTTTGATACGGTCGACTATCATCGAAGTTCCTACTTCCGCTAGACGGGCCGCATCTTTATAATTTGCTCCCCGTGCGGTGACTAATGTATCATCAGCGTAGCAAATGATGCGCATCCCAGGAAGTAGCGGGCATCTCAACAAGCAATCCAAGCCGACGTTCCAAAGAATAGGGCCCAGCACCTACCCTTGAGGGACGCCACAACCAACTGTATGCCGACAAAGTTGACCGTCTCGCCCCTCCCATATGACGTCTCTTTCTAGGAAATACGCTTCTAACAACCTTCTAAGGTATACTGGCACTCCATGATACCGAAGCGCTTCTCTCAGAGTGTCAAATGGGAGGCTGTTAAAGGCGTTCGCTACATCTAGCGATACTGCCATCATGACATCTCCATTGGCCACGGCCTCAGAGGATAACGTTTTGAGATGATCCAAAGCGTCAATGGTCGAGCGACCGGCCCTGAACCCATACTGAGGCGATGATAGTCCTGGTCCCACTTCCTTTAGGTGCTGTATGAGACGAGAAGCGAGAATCTTCTCAAATTATTTACCCAGAGTTTGTATGTCCTGCTGATTACAGTAGATACTGTATCATTATAGGACAAGGTTATGCAATTATGTTATTTTGATATCATTTACAATACAGTAAGTTTTGAGTCGAAATAAAATGTAATAACCTTCTAGCGTCTAAATAGATCTTCATTAATTATAGGTACGAACCATCTCGATTACATCAGCTTTTAACTAAAAAAAGCATTAAAATTGGTCCATTCGTCGTACAGACACATAGATAAACACGTAAAACGTTAAAAATAGATTGTCATTTGAAACGACGCAACATTAGCTTCGTTTTGTGACAGCGAACATTAAGACGATTGGACTATGTTGGTCTGACGTGAAGCACGTAATCCAAGGCGCTGTACTGAGGCCCCCTTCTATACCATTAAGGGAACGTAGTTCATTAAACAAACATGAGATACCTATATATTATGATATATTCGGTGAAACAATAATATTTTCACAAAGGTATTTAGAATAATTATAAGAATCACTCAGTTAAATTTTGGATTTATCTTATCATTATTATGTGTAACCTATAAAAAAACAACATAACGCTATTGCCAGACTTCCTATGGTTAGAAAAAAGTATTCTCTAAAGATCGCAATTATTTGGTTAAAATATATTTTCCGCACACACTGCTCTTTGCGCACGTGTTCCATAGAACTTTTCTTAAATTAATGCCCTCTCAAATATTATTTATTATCCCGTTAAACTATTAGTTCGTGTTACAAGTTAAGTTCAGTTTCCAAATCCTTAGTAGAAAATAAAGGTTTCGCCGAACAGAACACTCAACAGAACTGTCACTTCGTCACGAGGGAAATTAATGAGCGGTTCAACAAATTTAATTACTCGGCCGTCATATTGTAAATGTAGACTGAATTATAAGGCATTACTTAAACGTAGCTAAAACAATGGCTGCTGAAAGCCTGTGTGCAAATATTGTGGGTAACTCAGTGAAACATTGTAACGTGAATCAACCTGAAACTGACGTAATCTTGTCTTCGGGCGATAAGCATTCTCCTCAGTTCCTTTGAGTGAATGTCACTCACAGCACTTCTTGATATTGTTTGTTTTTCGTGTTTTCATTTTCTAATAAAAATTTAAAATGCTTATTAGGGTGTGAGTTTTGTTATTTTAAGTTTGAGTAGAGTTTGAGTATAATTATTTGTTTTAACTAAGTTTAACTATAATTGTAATCACGTTTTCGCAATTACGATTAATGTGACATTTAATTTATTATCACATGTGTTAATCGTGTTAAGATTTTACATATTTTCATAATTACCTAGAATACCTACAAACGTGTTAAGTTGGAAACATTTTATTCAAAATTTCAAACAAGTTTTTTAAAAGTGTAGTGTAATTTAAAAGTAACAAAGTGGCGTAAAATGCAATTTAAATCACAAGAGTTTTGAATCTACTAGGTGTTATACATTTAGCGACATTTTGTGGATGTTTTTCAGTTTACAGACAAGTTAGGTGGATGAACTTCACTTTTACCTTAGGTTTGTATAATTTTTAAAGCAAAAATAACTTTTAAATCAACAAAGGCGGATTACAAAATCCTAATACGTTGTATTTAATAATTTACGAAACGTATATTGAAATAGTATTGAATCTGTTTCAACAAAATTCTTATTTTCTTTCAATAAACAATCGCCCTGTTTACTGACATTACTATTGTGTAGTACAACTGGCTGACGGCGTTTATTTAGTGAGCCTGTCATTTTGGTGGCTTTATTTATAGGTCGCGTCACAAAATTCGGTCGAGACGCTTTTATGCATTGAAAATAACGATTTAAACTGAAATAGGCTTGAAATCGATAGCTACGTTGAGGGCACTGTATTATTTACTTAATTCTACTCCAAATATTTTAATAATTATAATTCTATTTATGTAACGATAACAATAACATGATAAGTGTGAAACAAACTAAACTCTTTAAATGATATATCATATTATGTTTACTTACAACATCGTCACATTTTAGTAAAGTTTCTTTCATATATTTGGTGGTAATTCTTATATAGGTACATTTATTTCATAGCTTTTAGTTATTTTCTCTATGGTATAAATCTTTAAAAGAATATAGAGTACGATAGTAGTATAGTAAGAGAACAAAAAAACGTAATAAACAAGAAACAACAGTTTTGTCAAGAAAAAAGTATTCATTACATGAGTTCTTTTTCATTTGGCCTGTTATTACGTAGACTATAACCACCTTGAAATTAATCGTTGACTTTCGGGACATTCTGAATGTATACAAATAAATAAAATTGAAGCGTCAATTTGTAATTTTAAATTAACAACTTTTAGCTAATAACATATTAAAGTATATGGAGTTCTAACATCAAAAACAAAATTATTAAAGTTTTTGTCCGTCTGTTTGTTGCGGCTAATATCTGAAACGGCTGGACCAATTTTAGACAGGTAGTTAATGTTATAAGGAGTAACTTATTTTTATTAAAAAATATATTTATTTTAACTAACAAATAAAAAAGAGGGTTACGTAAAAAGAAAATATAATTGTTCCTCAAATTATGGCGGTTGAAAATGCGGGAAAAATATATAATTATATTTAAATTTATTAATATTCTAATAACATTGTTCTATTTTATGCGTATAGCGTATACCATAAGAGTTCTAGTAATACTGAGTCGTAAACGCTGTTAAAAAGAAAGAGAAAATATTAATAATAAAATAAAATAATAACTTAACTCTCTGTTTAGGATACGTGAAAGCTATAACAAAAGAGCCGCTTATCTCAGCATTAAACATCTCGTGAACCAAGTCATGGCCTAACAGTTGGTTAAACATACATTTATTTGATTATTAAAACATAATTATAATACTCATTGAAAACAAAATAGCCAATATAAACAGTATTTAACAGTAATCAAAATATTGATTCGAATACGCTTCGGGCGTTTGTCATCATGTGTATTGACGATACTGTAACATTATTATTAACTAAGTACATGCATTGAAACAATAAACAATTCGTTGTTTTAGCTATAATTATTAAAACATGAGGAAAGTTATTGTACAAAAGGGGTAGGAATACATATACATTAGCGATTTCGCTGCTTTAGTAATAATCCCACTACTGGGAAAAAGATTATTTTTCCATTAAAGTCATTATTTATCGGTTGAAACTGATGTCTTTTATTGCTTAAGATATCTTGGATCATTAGTATTTTATTTAGTTTATTTCATTCAATTAATAATTGAATTTTGCATTTTTTTTCTAAGTCTGAAATTAAACATATAAATTATATATTTTAAACTTTCGCGATTTATACTAATCATATTTGATATAACGGGATTTCTTCGCCTACCCTATATTGTGAGGGTTGGCGAAGAAAATTCGCGCACTCGTCGCCGAAGGCCGCGCGATACACCAGTCAGCTCGTGACCACGACGAATGTAACTTCGTCGAAACGTCGGGCAATAAAAAGGTATTACTACCATTAGTTATCGCGATAAGACCCGTTATATTAAATATGAAAACATATTAAGTTTTTCATTAAAATAAGTCGAAACATATTTATTACGTACATATCCTGGGACGAGTAAAGAGCGGTCAAGTATTGTAGCAGAAGACTGAAAATGTGTGACTTCCAGAGAGCCTTCAAGAGCCCGACACTTCTAACTCTCTTTGCGGATAATTTGAAGCTCAGAGATCTAACATTAAATCGTGTTTCAAATATAAAATGTAATAATATATTACTTATGTTATAACCTCGTTTTTGATGTCAGTAAGACCTGCCGTTAATCATTTCAGATCCTTTTATGTTAGTCTAAGTAAATATTACTTATATCTAATTGTATATTATAATGTTTTGAGTGTTACTACTTGCGGTCATAAATTTATTTTATTTAAAAACTAATTGTCCCTTGCGGTTTTACTCACGTTTATGGTTACTGCTTCTCTCCTATTAGTCGTAGCGTGATGTAATAGCCTATAGCCTTCCCCAATAAATAAAGTATCTAACACAAAAAGATTTTTTTAATTCGAAAAAGTAGTACCTGAGATTAGCGCGTTCAAACAAACAAACAAATTCTTTAGCTTTATAATATTAGTATACGACTAGATAAATTGTTATGTAAAATCGTAAATAATAAAATTTAATTTATCAAAGTAAATATAACACGATTCGATACGCTGCTAACAATTTGTGTAGTTTACTGTCTTTTTTCAATCAATAAAAGCACAGTAGTTGTTTCAGCGACCAGCTAGCAAACCAACCACGCAATAATAACCGATAAATAACAACATAATGTTATCGGTTTTTGCAAACTGGCTGTTATTGCCAACTGTGCCTGGAATACGGTAATAGAGTACAATAGCGTCGCTCCTAACATTGATTAGGCGCGTGGGTGTAGGCTTGATACTCTAAAATCCTGTATTAAAAGGGATTTTTGTACTTTTCACTTCTTTTTACGGTCTTGTTAATAAAATTTTACATTACGTAGCGAAGTTTTCTTATAATAATAAATGTGCTAAATATACAAAAAAAAAAATATAGACTAATAAGTTCCTATGAAGTAGTACAATTAAGTGTATCTTTTATTATTTATTAGTTACCAGATTTGTATTTATATAAAAAAATAATACCCTAGCTGTTTTCTCTATTTTCATCGTTTCAAGTGCGGTACCTTCTTTTCAAATTTCTTAAAGTCGTCATACCGTTATATCGCGAAATAACCAACACTCACATTTTCGCTATATAATACTAATTTGACTACAGTAGAATAATGATAGTAGGTTTTTCCTTAATGGACGATTCTTATAAATTAACTCTTTACGTTACATCCACCAATGAACACAAGATAGCGGCTAAATGTAGCAGAAACTTCCATCATCATTCGATTTGTATGACGTAAGGGTAAAGTTCCTAACTTATATAAAGCGACTTTGTTGTAACTCTATGAGTATACTGTACATTGCTGAAAGTCTAGACAATGGATGATATTTAATAATAATTTATTCATATTAACTTTGAGAGTACGTTATTTACTTATTGAGCGTATATATTTAACAATTTTGAGTTTCACAAGTATTAATATAAAAACTACATATATTTTAGTATAATGGTGTAATAGTAAAATTAAAACGAATTTTCACTCTTATTTATAGTAATTTAAAGTTAAACTCGTTAAAAAAAAAGAATTAATAGATAAAAAAAGAACGAATTGTACCTGTGTCACTTATTCAATATTATGTAGATACAGAATGGCCTACATTGTTAGGCAGTATTTAAACTAAAAATTAATCATGCTTTCTATTTATTTTTCCAAAAAAAAAACATATAATACAAATAAATAAAGCTAAAACGGCTATTTTCAGAACTGTACGGAAGGTGTTCGGGAAAAAGCTATGTTTAAAATATTAAAAGAGTTTTCGAAATAAATCAGTACTTAGGACACAAATGTATACTCATCATTGTAAGAGTCTTAAAGATAGTTTTAGATCTACAATTCTTACAAACAAAGTTAAGTGTAATTGAGTTGTAATACCTTTACTTGCGGCAAAGCGCATAAAAATTTCTGTTGTGGTAGGTACATATACATATGTAGTACTAGCAGTTGCTCGCGGCTTCGCCCGCGTATATTTTGGAATTTGATAGAAGCATTTAAAAAAACTGGTAAAACACCATCCTTCAAGGTATATAACTACTAAACGCGTATATATAATAAATATTAAATTTCTGCTGAATTATTTTCACCTTTGATCTTTAAAGAATTTTTTTTCTTGAAATATATAAACTAAACTACCCCTTTTGCACCTTTGTGGGTTGGGGGTGACATTGATAGGATGATTTTGTTTTATATTTCATTATTAGCATAAAGAAGAATGAGTATTCAGTTTTAAGTTAATATGACCACAGGATAAGATTTTGCATACAAACGTTTTTACCCCTTTGCACCCGTTTTGGGGTGAAACATCGAAAAGCTCTTTTTTAATTCATACCTTTGTCTTGATAGAAATACGCTATAAAAGTTTCAGCTAAATAAATCTACCAGCGAAATTGTTACCGTTCCAGGATTTAATACACCCTAGCGTCACTATAAGGGATGATTTTGAAATTCTAGGATACATGTATTTAGTTATTCTCCCTAAGTAATGTTTATGCTGAATTTAAGGATAATCGGTCCAAAAAATAAATTTTCTCCATACAAACTTTATAACCCCCTTGCACCCCAGTGTGGAAAAATAGTACCCTTTTTTCTATTTAACATTTCATTACTATGATCCAGAAGTATGTGTATTAAGTTTTAAGTTAATACGACCACGAAATAAGATTTTGCATACAAACGTTTTTACCCCTTTTCACCCTCTTAGGGGTGAATAATCCAAAAACGCTTTCTTAGTGGATGCCTACAACCAAAAAGCCACCTACTGCCAAAATTTCGAGTTCGTAGCCCCAGCGGTTTAGGCTCTGCGTTGATGAATCCGTCACCCCAAGTGATTTTATATATATAGATTATGATAAATTGCACGTATGAATTAGTCTAGACATTATTTTGCAAACACATATGTATTAAAAAAATTATACTGTTCAACAGAGTATAAAAATCAATGTACTAAAATCGAATATCTAGGCGAATGAAATCGAGACACGATGACATTTTAATATTTTTTTGGCTTTATCATAAGCAGACTTCAATGATGTAGGCTCGTACTTCGGCGCGTAGTCAACAGATTAATGAAAGGAAATACGAAGATTTGTACGCGGGAACCGCATCTGGCGGGATTATTGCTTGACGGATCCTGCTTAATTAACTTGTAACATACTTGTAACTCTCTGACAGCTTACTTGTCATCCCTAATCCTTTCGATACGCGCGTAATGAAGCGCCTTCAAGCGAATAATGACATCATAATTAATGTTCAACATGTGATTTAAAAAAGCTTTCCTTTAAAAGTGTTATCAAGTTATGATTCTTATAATTTTTATTATATAATATTGATTTTGATAATTTTACAAGAGGGAGATAAGAAAAACATTAGAATTTACGTTTTAATATGCATAATATAAATAAATAAGGCATACGTACATATATTCAATCAATAAATTTACACTTCCCAATTAATTAATTATGAGTAATAACTTAAAAAAGCACTCTCGAATGTATATATGCTCTATCACTGTTGTTACAGCGGATGCTCTTTATAATGTCAATACAATATGGAGCAGTAACGGTTAACAAATATTTTTAAAGCAAGCTTGTTTTATTTTGTTTTCGGTAGTGGGCGAGGGCGCGTGTGCTCCCAATCGATATGTTATATGCACCAATGTAATAAATATTTGGACATTAAATTTATACTTCGTGTTCAAAATACTGTTGAAATTAATTTAAGTAAAATATATATCATATAGCGATAAATAGTTGAGAGAACAATTATTATACTTTAAGAGATTTATGAAAATGGCAGACGTAGCTAAAGTGGAAACATACTCGTAATATTTACGCTTACATTTAGACATTGACAAATATAACTTTAAGTAATATAATACTTGCATTTCATTCAAAGCATTTGCCTTTAAGTTTTAAAAAATTTAACAGCTCTCTCTCTCGTGTGCATAGATGTAACGTACAGTATTTTACATAATGCAACGATAAATTAAGATTTTCATACTCTAGCGAGGTTGTTATTTATGTTAGAAGTTCAGTTGAGGTTAAATTTTCATTATGACACAGTAGTATTAGTAAATACAGTACTAGGAGAGTCTGCATACATTTACAAAATACTACTATACATGCACAGTATATTTCTCTATGTTTAAGACATATAAATTTTAAATATATGTAACTTTTTTATTTTATCTTTTCTATTTTATCTTTTACTTGTTAATACATGTGACCCCGAAATATTGCTTATTTCGGGGTTACATACATGATACTTAGTTAAATATTTTCAATCGTCTTGTCTTAACAAGTTGGGTTGGGTTATTCGATAATTTAAACCATGAGAACCAAATTGGCCTAATTAATATCATTGGAAAATATAAGTCAAGCAAAAAATATGAATATATTATTTGGATGACAGACCACATCTTTTAACAATCACAGCGACCTAAACTTAATTTTCACATCTGTCTAATAAGACAAAGCCCAAGCCCAATTATTTGGCTCAGTTATAAAATATCTCTATTTTTTATGTAAGTTAGGCTATTCTGTTTCTCAAAACTTCAATTATTCCTATATTCAATTATTTATAATATCACTACCGACTGAAGTAATATAATATAACTTTGAAATACCTATTAATTAAAATATTTTAAAAACCGTAAAAGATATCATAGTTTTATTGTTATAATTATATTACTAAATAATAGGATATATAGTTTGAACAGTTTATTTAATACAACGGATGGAAAGGGAATGACAATACATACAATAAATATCAAATATAGAACACCAGAAATTTGTACCATACAAAGGAGGTTTGAATACATATAAAAATAGCCAGTGTCACAAGTAAATTATGCACTAATTAATTATGTTTTCTATCTTTCAACGTTTATTATTAAATTGATAATTAATTTAGTCATACAATAAGAATCACATATTTAGTTTTACTCTCTGAAATATAAAATAACGCTGTAACTATTCACATTTAATAAACTGCATTAATACGACGTGTTCTTATGAAATAACGATAACAAAGAGTCATTTAAATGACAAATGCTTTTATGACGAGACAAAAAATTCTGCTATTTCTTTGTTTCGTCATAAAAAAGGAAGAAGTCGCTTGCGTAATGGACTAATTTATATGTTGAGTAAATCATAGTGTCAGTGGTGAAACACATCGTAACATTACGCCACGGTCACGATTTTGTCTCGTCATGAACTTGGAGTTTCCCTTGTAATTTACGACCCGGGGTAGGTGTCATTGATGCCCGGAAATTATTCTTTTCGCGTTGCTCAGTTCACTTTAATATCGAGAGAGATCCTATTTATTCGCCATTTTATTTTATGCCAGAGAAACGCCCATCGCTTTGTCTGCATACACCTTCTTTTACTTTTTGCACTTCGTTTAATGGCGTGAAATTTTTAAGTGTGCATTGTCTTTCAAGAAAAAGAGAGGATTAGTTTCACTATTGCGGGTTTAAGTCATTGTTTAGTAAATCATTATGTTTCAGTTGTTATTAATGAAGATTATTTGAATCAGATAGTGTTCACTATTTCATTGTTTTCAATTTTGTCCCTTATTACATTGGCATCGTAAGAAACAGACTGACAGACAAAAAATTAAAAAATGGATTTGATGAAGTACTGTATATACTTTCATGAATTTAGTGAAAAGCACAAAATAATGTTCGACGTGAACTCTTAAATTGACATAACTTTTTTATTTATGAACCGATTGAAATAAAACAAACGCTAAATGTTAAGTGAAGCTTACTGCAATATATTAATGAAAACCACATCTAAATCGGACAAGCCGTTATTAAGATAAACGGGCACATACACAGATAAACAGACAAAAGTTCTAACAATTATTGTTTTGGGTTCTATTGCGTAGGTAAAGGCCGTCAATAATACATATTTTTTTCATATATCTTCCATGTAGAGACAGCGACTCGTTACAATTTTTTTATATGTATAAATTAAAAAATATCTAAAATAGAAGTAATCCTAAGTCACTCCTTATAACATTTGCTGAATGCAAGTAAAAGTACCATCAAAATCGCCGTTGCAGAGATTAGTCGGAACAAACAGGTAGACTGACAGACTGGCAGCCAAAAAATTAAAAAATGTATTTTTTTGATGTCAGTACTGTATATGTGTATATGTAAGTACTTTCCTGCATTTAGTGATAAGCACAAAAAATGTTCAACGTAATTCATTAAATTGACATAACTTTTATTATTTATGGACCGATTGACATGAAACAAACCCTAAATTTTAAATGAAGCTTACTAAAATATATTAGTGAAAATTGCATCTACATCGGATAAGCCGTTTTTGAGATTAGCGTGCACAAACGCACAGATAAACAGACAAACAGATAAGGATTTTAATAAAAATTATTGTTATGGGTTCTATTGCGTTGGTAAAGGCCCCCAATAATATTTTTTTTCATATACATATCTTCCATGTACAGTATATATTGTCTCCTACAAAGAAATCCGCTTTTACCGGTTAAAGCTAACTAACTCAAGTGTAAATATATAAACTTATCAAATTTAGTCATTCTAGTAGTAGGCATGTAGAAACTACTATAACTGGGTGGTTGTGATTTATACTTACTCGATGAATACTTGTTGGGCAGAACAATTTTAAATTAGTTTTTAACAAATATCAGCAATATATAAAGGTTTGATCTTATTTATTTATATATACATAAATGGTACGTGTACCTAGTTGTTCACATGCGCTAGGTATTTGTCTACAATTTGCCATATTGGCAACCATTTCGTTTTTATAATTTGTAGCGAGATGCTATACAGCTTATAACTTTAACTAAAAAAAACAAACTCTTATATTTCCCAAGATTTCAAGTCAAACAAAAATTTCACCTTCGCAATATTATTAAAGATTTATCTACCTGATAAGACACGGTTGTCAGATTAATTATCTTGTATTTCATCAATTTACAGCCGCGCTCGTACATAAAAAGGTACACGTGTAGGTTATTAAAGTTTCTTTGGAGGGCAAAGGTCACGATATTTTCTATTAATAAATTAAATTCCGCGCTTCATTCACTGAATACCGATAGCACTCGAGAATGAGATGGTTGGTATAAATATTACCTTTTAGACTTCAATTAAATAACGAGAATAAATGTATTGAATATTGATTGTTATACATATAAATACATTTCATAGTTTACCAAACCAAGCACTGGCAGAAAATAGCTAAAGTTGTATATTTATTTGAAAACTAAACTAATATTCCGATTTTGATAAAAGTTCAAGAGAGTCAATTTGAAAAAAAAATAAATCGATTAAGAAATAGCGGACTTCTGAGGTAACAAACATTAAAAGAAACCCTATGAAGTGAGAACCTCCTCCTTGTTTGAGTCGGTTGGAATATTTTTTATATAAAAATAAAAAAGGCTAAATCAATAAATAGAATTATTATGTTTGATATAATCTAATAATCACAGCGGGTCTAATCACAATTTACTATTTAATCTCCTTTACGTTTTAATCGAAGCGACGTTGATATAGTTGCATCCATAATGATCACGAGCTGACTGAGTACCGTGAGATCTCCGACAGCGAATGCAAGTGTTATTAATTTGAAACTTTAGGTCGATCGTACTTTATGATAATCTTCGACAAACTATATGGGTTTTCGATGATGAAACACTTTAACTCTTCAATAGCATAGATACGAAATTTTGTCAACTCATTTAATTATAAGAGCCTTTTTTAAATCTTGGATACTGAATATTTGCGGCTGGAATAAATTAGAAAACAAGATATTATAAGTAATTCTAAGTAGAAAATGGTGTATTTTGGATTAAAGAAATTTAGATAGAAAAAAATCACGTCAATATTTTACGTCATACAAAAATTGTATAATGTAAAAAAATGATCAGTTTGATTTATTTTAAAGTATATTGTGTTCTTCTTTTTAGAGAATTTAAATAAAATAAACAAAAAAATTGTTTAAAAAAAATAATTTTTTGATATTAATTATTTGTTTGAAAAGAACTTTCATATTGGTAGAATTATTATTAAAATCGGCTCAATATTTTGGTTTTAAAATTAAAATATCCGAAATAAGTAAATGAAATAATGTAGTTAATAATCGGTTTCTTTTTCTTCTTGTTTTACGGTATAAATATTCTTTGTAGATTGAATTTACACTTATGTAATTTGCTTTATGAGATTTTGTCAAGTTACCGTGCTTATTGCCTGTCGAGATTAGCAATTTTCTGCATCCCGATAGAGCGTTAAAGTGCTATTGCTTTCATTTCCGTTATCATCTCTGACCGAACTGCGTTTGAATACGAGAACTTGGAATGCATTTTAACTATGATAATAATAATCTAAAGTCACATCATGTAGTTATCGCATTGCCAGGGCTTTTATTATTGTTAAAAATATCTGCCTCTCTGTTTCCTTGTAAATCGAAAAATCATGTGCAATCTTATATTCTTCTGACCATTTCTTCCGATCCATCCTGATGATGTCTAACGAGTTATTCGATCGCCACATACATATAGATTTAAAAAACGCTATAAAACTTGAAATCTTAGTTTGTTTAATATATGTATGTTCAGAGCGCTATTTCGGCTCTTACATTATAATGTTAATCTAATAATTAGATAAATAAAATTTTAACACGGCACTTTGATGTCCCTGCTATGTTATTTAGAAATGCTGCTCTCAAACGATGTTTTGTAGGTACGAAGCCACCGCTTTAATATGTTAATAGAGTTACACTCGTACGAACGATCGATGTTGAACGTAATGGGCTAAAAACAACGATTTTATTTTCTTGCTTTGCTCTTTATTTTATTATCTTCTTCCGTAGGACGCTTTATATTTGTTGTCGAATGGAGTATTTACGTAATGATTTGCCACGCGATAAACAGTCAATTTGCGCAAAGAGACTAGGCTTTTTGAGGGAGACAAGGGGCATAAAATCCGGCATTTAATCAAGTCATTTATACCCTCTCTCTCATAGAACCAACTTCGAAATGGCATTTTTGATAGAATGACGTATTGCCAACTAAAGATTTATATCTGTCATCCCTTTTTAGAAATTTAACGGAAATTAAAACGCAGCGAGATTTACGTTATAAATGTTAGGTTATTAATTTTATTTCGGGTTGGGTTTGTTGGTCAGCCTCTAAAAGGCTCGGAATGTCTTCATCAAGTTAATTGCACGTTGACTTAGGCTTAAGTACTCTTAAGCTATGCGAAGGGAGAAAATATTGTCACAACATTTTTGAGACTGGATACTCACATTGCTATTTTTAGGAAATTTTATTACATAAAATACCTTGTTTCGTAATCTGCGTACTATTCCGCAATTACGACTTATGAAGATGGTTGTACAGTTTGATAATTACTATTTAAATAACTTAGAGTAAAACAAAGTCCAACAGAACAATTAATAGCTGAAGTTTAACTAAAATAGGTCCAATGGGTCTCGAGTTCGTGCCGAACCTATGTTAATAACATTATAATGACTGTTATATAGTTCGTATTCCTAGTATCTAAATAATTGGAAATTTCGTAGTCAATAACCACCAAAATTAAGGTTGATAACAAAAGGTATTGAAAATGTTAAATGAGATGGGGAATTATCTTCCAAACCTTAATATTATGCATGACTACGCACGAGCTGAGGGCCTATTTCATTTTGGCAATTAGATGAAATACTTAGAATTAAAATGGATTTCAGATTAAGATTGTGTAGTCTGTTTTTGAAAATTTTTATTAATTTTACTTATTTTCTATTTGCGCCCCGGGTATTCATTCGAAAGATAAAAAATAGATTAAGTGTCAATCTAGGATATACTTAAATCTACGTGATAAACATTATTATTATTTACACAAACTTTCGTATAATATCAATAATCGTTCCAAATTAAATATGTTTATCTCATATATATAAAATTATATTTATAGTATTTGGGATATTTTATGTTATTAGCTATAAAAATAAAACATTTACGATTAAAATATAAAAATTAAAGCCGTGGTAATAAAAATCGTACGTACAGTGCAATTCAAAGGGATCCCTCTCACCCACCTGTAGAACTCTCAAACAAGTTAATACCTTCTAAGAATTCTCCAAGGTATTTCGTAAAGACATTGAAGTTGCGAAAATATTCTTTCGTTTATTTTCATCTCAAAAATCTGTCATGATATATATTCTTATACGTATATTTTATATTTATTAATATACACACGTAAATTTTGTGTTATATTGAACGTAAAAAATGACGCACCTAGCGGAAATTGCCGTCGTTCGTACAAAACTAAAATATAAAAGTTGTTTTATTCCGTGAAATTCGCAATGCAAAGACGAAATCCGATATTTCCATATTCCAATTCACGTGAACGCAGTCACAAGCACAATCGTAAAGAAAACATGATAAAATTAAAAATTAAAAAAAAAATTTGGCAATCTATTCATTGAGATCATTTCAACAACGAGTTGTGTATCCTGCTGATTCCAGTGATGCTGCAGCATTAAGTCAAGGTTACGCCATGTTAATTAATACGTAATGTTATTTTAATATAATTCATAGCACAATAGTAATATAGTAGTAATAGTAAAGAAGCTAGGCTGTTAAATGAAACGCTGATTAAGCTAGGTTGGCTGCGGCATATACATATAAAACAAAAGTCGTTTCCCGTGTCCGTTATAGACTTTGAAACCGCTTAACGTACATTACATCAAACAGGTTATATGAGAATGACAATAAAGCGACCATGCTTTTAATTTATTAAAATGTATGATTTGAGGTATTTTTAGAGAATAAGAATGTAAGAGTTAGAATGAAGTGGAGAAATTTAATAGATTTTCGAATAATATGCAACCGTCTAAGGACAGAAAATGACACATATATATATATATATATATATATATATATATATATATATATATATATATATATATATGGAATTAACAGAATACAAGATTTTTAAACGTATTTTTACCGATTTTGGGTCCCTTGTGACTCCTTTTGACCGCTCCTGATAAGACCCCTTTTTGAGTCGCGGGTTAAAAATAGGAAAATAATTTTAAATTATCTGCAAGTATATAAGAATTAATAATGTGCCGAATCGTTAAAACTCTAAATCCAACTATAGTTTTCAGAATACGGATATTTAAAACAAGGATACGGATGCAGACACGTATCTTAACTTTCTTACTCAATCGGGGCCGGTGATATCAGTGAATTGCAGTATAATTATTTTTCATATACATATAATATAGCTAACTTAAATATGCATGTATTGTACATATAAATCTTTCTCTTAAATCACTAGATTAATTGATGAAAATCGCATTAAAATGTGTTTCGTAGTTTAAAAGCGTACCGACGGTGGGAAGCGACTTTGTTTTATACTATGTGAAGTTACCAATTTTAAAAAACACGAAATAATAGCATGTCGTTTTACTTCCTTGCATCGTCGGGATTATAAATT
Organism: Hypolimnas misippus; assembly: GCA_037950945.1. Taxonomy (NCBI): domain Eukaryota; kingdom Metazoa; phylum Arthropoda; class Insecta; order Lepidoptera; family Nymphalidae; genus Hypolimnas; species Hypolimnas misippus. The sequence goes on along the minus strand of JBBEEQ010000025.1, from coordinate 6,822,614 downwards.
ATACGAAAATATATGTATAAATACTGGACGAAAGATCTTTTTAAAGCTAGGTTTTAAAATACCCCACAAAAGCGCAGTAATTATAGCTTTTTAGTCTTCTGTGAGTTGAAACAATGGCTTCAAGTTTTTGACGCCCATTTGAGTACTAACTACTAAATACCTATGTATACTTAAACACTAAGTTTATTCATAAGAAAATGCATAAAAACATCAAATTCAACAACAACAAACTGATTACCCAGCATGCTTCCAAAGCTTATTGCTTAGCTTAAATATTCATCGATTCATTGAAAGCACATTCAATCAAATGTCGCGGTTGTGTAAAATGAACAGTGATAGGTATTTCATCTGGTGTGAAGAAAATTCTACTCTTTGCGACAGGAAATAGCATCTCGAATACTTTAAAGAGAGCCATAATGGTGCGATGAAGAGTGATTACGCATAATATGGAACCTCGTATAATGTTTAAATGAAAATAACGAGTTGTCAGAATAACGGCTTTAAAATCTTTGAGCTGGTTAAAATTATCTGCCATTTTCATATACAGTTCAGCTTTGATCAAATTTCTCACATTGTATATTACATGGATTTTTACGTCATTAATTAACTTAAATTTTTTTTTTTGAGTTGTACCTTCTTATTTAGCCTTTTATGGTTCTCTACCCAAAGGTACAAGACCCTACTAGTACCCTACTACTAGTCTTCGTCGCATCGTCCCTTTGTTTGTCTGTCCGTCCATTAAAGTGATGTGTCTTTTGAACCGCAATAGACATCTAGTTGGATTTTACACAGAACGTGTTATAAAGAGAAACTGTGAGTCAGGTGTGAAATTGGTATCAGATCGGGTCGTTTGGCCAGCGAATCTTATTACCGCTTTTTATTAGGTATATACAGAATTGCTTTTTAAAGTTATTTGTATGAGATAACAGTCTATATAAACGAACAAATTAATGAAATTAAGTAAAAAATTATTTTCAGTAATGTAAATTTTTCTACTAAATTAATTTTCTATGAAAATAATGGAACAATAACGTAGCGTTTCGTAACTGCCTAATTAAATTACTGTAGAATGTAGATAGTAGGTGCACTCTTTGTCAACCCAGACGGTTTTCCTCGGGATTCTTAGCGTTATACAATTCTCAGATCCCCTTTTAATAAATTAATTAACATTAAAAAACTGTATATGAACCGTGAAAAAGGTTTTACGCCTTTTCATTATTGATAAATTATTACATTTGTTAATTTATTATATGTTTTCAACAGCTAGGCATAGATTACATTAACTTAAAATAAAAAGTAGATTATTTAAGTTTGGTGTAACTAAGAAAGCGTCATAAGATTTTAAGTGCGTTAATAAAGAAGACTTAGATTCATGTAATATAAAAAATCCGACTGCAAGTAATATTACAATATTTTATACCCTATGTCAATTCAGAAGATTTTAACAACACCTGAAATATTGATGTTTTATGCTTCAATCCAACCATCAGATTGTCAGAGACAGATTTGTCAGAGTTTGCAAATGAAATGGACATTGTCATACATACATACTAACTTTCGAAAAATCCCCCTTTTGAAAATGTCACGTTAAATAATAGACGATTCCTTGCAACAGTGACGGGGTTACTGTTGCAAGAAATCGATAGACGAGAAATGTTTTTAAGCCGCAGTAACGTTGAAGCTCCATTGTAGACATTGAAAATATCGATAATCTTATTTATTCTAATACGATTTCCAAAACCGTACTCTGTGCCCTTTAGTGATTCAATTTCACGATTAAGTAAAATCGGTATGTATAATTTTCTTATAAGATAAAAAGAATTGGAATAAGTTTATCATCTAAGAGAATTGAAGGGAAGAGATTTTTATTTGTTTTAGTGGTTGGTTGATTTTTTAAAGTTTTCATTGGTAATAATAAAATACATACAGTAGAAGCTCAGTAACCTGGCTCCAGACTAATCCGCCGCCCCTTGTAATCTGGTATACAAATCACGTCATATTCTTAAATAATTATATTCCTGACAATTAAAGGGTTAGTCCCGGGTACGGTATAGTCCAACAAAATAACATCTCCTTGCAAAATATTTCTTGGATATATTTGGCTGCATTATACTGTATTTTTAATGAAAAATGGTGTAAAATGCGTCAGAAATACATATTTTAAACGTGTATATAATAAAATGTCGCTATTTCGTGGGTTTTGTTTCTTCGCTTACTCCTTTTAAATTTTAATACCATTCCCACTGACAATTAGTGTTTTTCCAGAAGATTTGAGAATATAATACCTCTACCTATAATAAACATTTTCGAGATGTATAAAAGTAATGTATCCACCACAGAATAATAGCTTTAAAAGTGTCTATAAAATATATAAAAATATATATTACGGTATATTATATCTTTATCGATAATATTATATAATTTTGGATATTTTTATTTTAAAAAATATTACACAGATACATACGTAAACTTATAACACCTTTGTTTTTGGGTTGTGCGTTAAAAAGCGGTAAAACTTAAATCGACGTGTTTATCGTACAATACTTTATATTTTATGATAAATCCTTATGAAAATAACTACTATAACAATATACATTATTTTGGTAGATAGAAACTATTATTTCTAGTTACTACTGAACAGTAGTAATAAGAGATTGAGTACAGGCAGTTGGATATACGGGAGAAGAGATAACTTGGCGTAATGTTGATTATGTTTTAATACTTTATATTATTTGTTTTACAATTATTTCCGGCCAGAAGCCGGAACCAATCACTTTTATATGGAAGGGATCTGTCCAATGAAAGGGTCCGATAATAAGTATAAGTTAGTCGTATATTAGGGGAGGGTAGGAGGTTCGAAGCCCCTAGAACCCCTCACCCTTTATAAAAGTCTATTGCCGGAAGCTTGAACAATGTGTATGAACAACATACAAACAGCCAAAATTTAAGATTTATTATATATATAATCGTAGTTATTACTAATTAAACATTAATTAATTTTTGGAAATCATTAACAAAAGAATCGTAATTTAATTTTGTATTGATTTGCTAAAAATATTGAAGCAAAAAGAACATTATACATTACTGTGTGTAAAATTAAAGTTTTGAACGAAAAGTTAAAGCTTGAGTATTTGCTCGATTTTATTCCGCTAGTGCTTACCTATGGGAATAACCCATATGAAACGAATAGTTTCTTCATGCAAAACAAGTTTAACAGGAATCAAAAACTGATCCATGCTACGTTTGACTGCATTTAAAACGTATGTAACTTCGTTTTATATGTACATGTTAAAACTGCATAAACAAGAATAATAGAGCTGTGTAACTATGTTGTACAAATTATAAAAATAATATTTTTATTCGACATTTTAAAATGACAAAATATTTACATTTTATTTTTAATAGAAAGAATTTCAATAATATATCTACCACGCTAAAAATACAAAATAAATACTTTTTCACGTCAAAAATTTTAACACAAAAATGCTAATAGGCTATAAGAAGTATGAAGGAATTAAATATTCAAGCAATATCTGTAACAGACCTTACTTAATTCGTACCATGTAAAAAGTGAGTATAAAAATGTTTCGGTACAACTAAAACAGACTCATGCTAAACGATCCTTTGTTATGGAAAACAACTGTGTACTCAACTTTACATTTAACATGACGTATTTCAGTTTGTAATGTTCGCTTTGATGCCTCCTAAAATGCTCATTAAATTGAACATGGGTGACATCGTTACTGGTTTTTACATAACAAAATGGGAATTAATGACTCATCAGTATCGTATAAAATGTAACATGTGACTAATATTTGTTAATAAGCAAAAAAAATTATTACTAGTAATAATCCTAAAGGTGTTTTCCTTCAGTGTTACAAACTTCATGAATTTTGTAAATAAAAGTTTAGCTCTTGAAAAAATTAAGCCATTTCGTTTTGATCTCTTCATTCTAAGGTATATTTTTATTACTTCTATTGACTTAGAATCGAATTTTAGTAACGTTAAGATTTACCATAATGTGATTAGCAATTAATTAACCCATACTTAAAGCATAGATTCGTGGGGAGTGCGGCCAGAATAATTACATGAGATGATAGTTCAGGTGAGCAAGTAATGAAATGACATTCTTGGACGTATCGATCGCTCACGAATAGCTCGAGCTCTGGCTGCTCGCAGCGACTGGCTTACGTTGCTTTTACATCAAAAGCTATAGCGTGTAAACTCAAAATTCGAATGTGTTGGCGCTCGGAAGCGGTTATCTTAACTTCTTGAACTGCATAAAACATTGCTAACATTGTCTACTTTTATGCTATGAACTGCGGAAATGTTAAAGTTGATTTTAGTCGACTCTACATTTTCAGACTACGACTACATCATTCTATGTTTTTTATAGTTGATATTAGTATAATAGATGAATGCATTTATCTTTATTAAAGAATCTCATAATGACTGAAAATACGTATGTATTCTACTTGCATGTTAGGCATTAAAGTACAAACGTGAAATTTTAAAGAAATTGATTGGTACATTGATATACAAAACACATATGTAGGTATACAATAATAACAATATTTGAACTTAAAAACATGTTTAAAAAAGTAAAGGAAATAATGAGTAGGTACATAATATGTAAAAAATAATATTTATAGGGCTCTGTCCTCAAAGGGTGACAAGTGGACCTTATTATTATACTTACGTTGCCTATTCATCCGTCAATAGGATAAATTTAGGCCTTTAAACGAACGATCTTTGCTTTGATATTACTTTAAATGTAATAGGTAAGGACCGATTACGTTTAATAGTATTGCTATTGTTCCTCAAACATTATGGCTTACCTGCAGAGTTTTTAGAGAGTTTTGTAAATTAGTGATTACATAAATTTCGTCGTCCAATTTCTTTGCCAACTAGTATCTTTACCGGTAGCGCCGCCATATTGAAAATATGTAGCCTAAAAACTTTTTTTTTGATAATATCTCGTATCCAATTCGATTTACAATTAAAAAAATTTCGTAAAATAAATTAAAGTAGCGATTTTTTTATAGCTTATGTTAAATTATTTATGAAAAATGAATAGTTTTAGCGTATGAGTGTTGCAAAGTTGACTCAAGCGTTTTGAAGCCTTTAAAAGACATTAATAATCTACTTAATTTCTGTACTTGACTTATTTGGTAAAGAAACATATCCCGGAATGAAAATAAAGTATTTTCTAAAAATTAAACTGGTACAGTATTAATGTTTTCACCTATTTGACAAACATGTGATATAAATTGCACTAAAATTGCCATTAATTAATGATATAAACACAATAATTTCACATATAATTTTATAAGAAATATTTGAAGAAATGTCTAAATGACTGTTTAATTGAGTGTTCTGCGAAGCGTAATGTGCATGGTTCAGATCTTATACCATTAAGCATTGAGACGCGCCTTACAAGGCATTTCCTCTCCAGCAAATCTTATAATAAAATGATCTAACGCGTATAAACGCGTCTTTGTACTGTATATATATATCTGAAAATCGTTTTTATTATGTACGGAGCTGCGTAAAAAAATCCAATCTATGCAGTTAGCCATTCACGCATCTAGTCTTGAACAAGAGGAAGTTACATTTCATATGTAATTATTTTTTACATAATTAATTCACTATTTCAATTCAAATCTCTCTCTTCCTGGCTATGTATCCCACATGTCAGCATGGTGGTGGGGTCAGCCTTGTTTATCCTTACTTTCCATTTCGCCCTGTCGTGGAAATCGTCGTCGGAAAGCTGGCATTCCCTCATGTCCCTTAACACTACATCCTTCCACCTTGTTTTTGGTCTGCCTCTGGATCTACGACCTGGAATGGAAAGTTGTAGTGCCAAATTACCAACATAGTCAGGGGGCCTTCTTTTCACATGCCCATACCATTGCAGCCTACTCTCTTGCATCTTGTCGGCGATGTCACGTACGCCCAAGCTTCCCCGCACGTACTCGTTGCGGATTTTGTCAAGCCTAGTAACGTCGCACATCCACCTTAGCATTTTCATTTCGGCAACTTGGATGGTATGTACGTTTTTTGGGGTTACGGCCCACGTTTCACTGCCATACATGAGGACTGGTCTAATTATTGTTTTATATATTAAACCTTTGAGTTTGACAGGTATTCTCTTATCACATCTGACACCAGTCACTTCTCGCCATTTCAGCCACGCTGCAGCTATCCGATGTTGAACGTTGCATTCCACGAGCCCAGAATTGTGGATCATACTTCCTAGATACTTATATTGATCGCACAAGGTGACTGACTATCCATCGATGTGAATTGGACTATTGTTATTTGAATCTGCTTCATTAAAAGCCATAAATTGGGTTTTTGCAACATTCAACATTAGGCCACCGGTCTGTAATTGATGTTTCCAGGATAAAAGTGCCTGCTGTAACTCGTCAGGGCTCTCAGTGTAAATAGCTACATGGTCTGCATATATAAAAGTCCAAGCTGCTGAATTTTGCGCTGCCTCAGTGAGAGAGTCCAAAACCACACAAAACAGAAAGGGATTTCAATTCAAATATTTCAATTCAAATGAGTACAAAATCGACAGAATTTTTTTGTTTTAGATAGTGTTGTCATAATGTAGAATGCAAATAGGTATCGATGAAAATATATTTTATATTTTTATAAAAGTTAAAATTCGTTTGAATAAACAATATTTTAATTTTATTTTAAAAGTAAAGTTAATAATTCTGGTTCTTGTAATTGATGTATTTCTAAATCGTTTGAAAAAAAAACAAAAGCCTTCAAATGTGTTAATTTGCCTTTGTTTCATTTTTTTAAATCCTTGCCACGTGTTCTACTTTGATTAGAGAATCTAAAATTAATTGTATTAGCCAAAAATGGAATCTAAATTATAGAAATCCATGCAGCAGTTTAATTCCTCAACCCTAGCGACTTTGATCATATCATGTCAGGTTTTATTGCAACTCCGGCGCCAGTACAGCCAATCAGTGTACCGGTAGCATGAGTATCAGTGATTATGTCAAAGGAAAAAAAACTATAACCTTTCTTGCCATCATAACACCATTCTAAACGGTCATGACTTATACAATTTGTTATTTTTTTTTGTTATGTGAAAAAGTAATAAAAATTAATTAAAAATATACAGGTTTCCCTATTTTGCAATTTTCTATTTAAAATTTTACACATACATATGTTCTCTTGGATACTCTTAGACATTCTTTAATAAATATTTGTTACCAAATAAGATTATTATTTTATTATGTAAAAAGTTTCCCAGCAAATCCCAGAAATACCGATAAATTATTGTATAAAATTATATAATGTAATAACGATATCGATAACATAATTTGAGAAATTAAAATAGTCTTATCCCTATTGAAAAAAATCTGTCGTTTTTATGTTTATAGTAGTATAAAGTTCTTGTATGTATAACATATACACACTGTATATTATTTACTAGTGTTAATGTATTCCCTTTGCTAGTTTTCATAATGTTGTAAAATAATTTTCAGTATGTGTGCAGTAATATCAATGCATTGACTACCTCGCCCCGTCAAATTTGCTAAAAATTTTATTCGTAGAATTGTGCCTGTTATGCGTTCAAATGCTTAAAAGTCTAAGGTTCAGACCAATAAACTGACATGAATCGAGGTATAATATTTATCACAAGTTCTTTCTTCAACTGCATAATTGCTTTCTTTGTATAAACTGATCAGATATCCTAATTTAGATTAATAAGAAACATGTTACAAATTTGAAATGTATTTTTGGCTTTGAAATCTATAATTTTTGGATGTTAAAAAGCTATTTTAACACGGTTGCTATGTAAATTTGCTTTTAAATTATGTTCTAAGTCGTTATTAACTTTCTTTTAAGTTTTTTCCTTCTCTGTAATATTTAGCAAAATATTTTTGTATGCAATATGTGTTTGATTTTAAATGAATTTAAGATCAATTAATGTAAAAATCGCCAGCAAACCTAATAAATAAATATAACTATGTTTATATAGGAAAGAAGATATTGCCAAAACATTGCTTTAAAGTGCCATTTTTCTAAAATGGCGATGATGCAAATATATGAGGTATCAAAGTAGAAATAGAAAGAACATAATATTAAAATCTATAAAATCACCGATGTTGATGTTGATGTTTAATACACTCCCAGAAAACTTTCCAGGTAAACCCACCAAATGACTGTAGAATCTAAAGTACCATTCAAAACGTAGTGAATGAAGAATGGGTTATTAAAGAATGATTTCATCATTATATTTTTATAATATAACATTTACCATAAAACTATATTATATTAACTCAAGTATTAAAAAATTATAAATAAAAATAATTTCCCGCAAAATAATTTTTACTGTTAAAGAATAGAATAAGGCGTAAAATAAAATACTCGTATTAGGAACGGGCTAGATACTTAGACAAAAGAAAATATTGCATGACAATGTATTAACTGCGTAAATAAAAACTCACTTTTTAAATTTAACTAAAACCGCTAATCTAGTGTGTGTAAATAATATACTATGATTTTTTTTATCTTACCACACAGTATAAAAAATGGTTCGTAATTTTACCGCTTGGAGCGTAACTGCCGCTTAATACATACAAATGTGTGAATTGTAAATGTATAAAGATTTTTGATTTTTTCACAATATTTTTTATAACATGTATGAATATAATAAGAATACAAAGTAAAATATATTTATAAAATGGTATATTTTCATACAATCAAACTAATAAAAATTTAAAAAAAATCCTTTAAATTGTTATCTATACTTAAATTACCAAAAATAAACCATTATTGCTATTATAATAAATGAATGATTTTATACAACAAATAAAAAAAGGGTTAACGTTAGAACGCCAAGTCTAAAAAATATTTTTAAATAACTTCCAGTTAGTGTCGATCGTATAATCGGGCGGGGCATCAGCGGTGAGGCGAAAGGGCGGCGCTGTTATCGCGCATGCGTCGAACTTTAGATATTTCGATATTGAAATTCTAGCGCGTCCATAGACAATTTTTTTGTAATCTGGCATTAATATTCTGCATTTTGTTTGTAGGTTATGTTTTAGTCGTCAATTGTCAAAATTAATTTCGAGTGTTTTTTCGTGGAATTATTTAGATATGTTGAAGTCTTAATCAAATACCTTTCGTTTTTTTATTATTAACCGTATGTGTTTGTCGATTTTATTATACACAAATCTTGCTGTTTCATCATTATGATTCTGTAGTTACAATTATTACGGGTTGACATTGAGATGAGATGTGAATACAAAAGTCGATGCGCACTTATTACTTGAATTTTGGTTTTCAAGAACATATTTTACGATCTATTTTAATATAGTGATATATGTAATCCTTAAAGATTTACATTATTTCTGAAAACTAACAAAATGACGATGAGTCAATTATCCGTTTTGAAACTTTACAACACAGTGGTTGACGATGTGATAGCTGGTGTTCGGGATTGCTTTCTGGACGATGGTGTGGACGAACAGGTATTGCAAGAACTAAAACAGTTATGGAAGACAAAGTTAGCGGCAAGTGGAGCTATGGACCCACCGCAACCAGAAGCACCTATAATGCCGCCACCACCGGTGCTACAAAACTTTCAAAAAGCTAATGGCAGTAATGTTATACCAAAAAGAGCTCCAGACATGGCATCTCAAAGCTCAAGCCAACATTCTGGAGTTGAACATGGTGCGCCTTCATCAAATATCCCCGGTGCTCATCCACATGTTATGGATCCTAACAATAAAGTTCCAGTGCAATTAACATTGCCAGCTCAACCCGGAGTACCTGGATCACAACCTCGTTCCTTTACAATTCAAATCCCGGCGTCTGCACTTAATGGAAATAAACTTCATCAAGTTCTCACAGGTCCAATAATTAATGCTACAATAAGTTTGCCACAACCTTTGGCTGCCACGCTCTTACAACAACATATCAATTCAGCGTTAGCGGGCCAACAGAATGAGTTTGACGGTGGTGGAGGTGGCAGAAGTGGAGCTGCTCCGTTTTCACTAGACGGTGCATTGGATTCATCTGATGATGAAGGCTCAAATGTTGGTGATGGATCTGAAGATGGGGGTGGAGATGATGATGAGGACGAGGAGTCGGCTGAAGAGCGAGCCGAGGAAGAAGAAGAAGAAAGAGATGATAGCGGCGGAGCTGAGGAGGAGCCGTTAAACTCAGGCGATGATGTTTCTGACGAGGAACCGGGTGACATGTTTGATACTGAAAATGTAGTCGTTTGTCAGTATGATAAGATAACTCGCAGTCGCAATAAATGGAAATTCTATCTAAAAGATGGTATAATGAATTTATCAGGTAAAGATTATGTTTTCCAAAAAGCTAACGGTGATGCAGAGTGGTGAATGTATCCATTTATGATTGACAAGTGCTTAAAATGTTTTTGTGATTTGTCCTGGTTGTTATAAACGGAATAAAAGACATTGACTACAGGTATCCCAAATTTATTGTAATTTCTTATTATCCATCTAGTAAAACACTTGAAAAAATATGAGTAAGAACAATTGGTTAAATTTTATACAATAATTTACAACAATATTGATGTCATTATACACAGAAAAATAAATAGGTCAATGTTTATCCATTGAGTTGTAAAAATATCAAGTAGTGTTAATTCAATCACTTATGAGCTTTGTGGAGATACTGTGACTGTGAAGTATATTTGTGTTGGGTGTGAATTTGCTAGGTTAGCTTCACTATATATTAAGTGTATTATGATAAAATGTATAGAGGAAAAAAATTCAACTAAAAGCAATGATAAAATTGTAAGAGCATGAAAGTGCCAAAAAATTTTTAATTTTTTAAATAAAATGATCAGTCCCTGTTTTATATTATAACAAAGCAAGCTGTTTAAGCAAAGTATCTAAATTAGTGAAGCTATGTAGCATAAAAGTAGTAGTTGTATCAAATTGTATATCTGCTATGATACTATCGATAGAATATATTAATCCATTGATTCACTAACAATAGACCTTACCATACCATATATTGCTGTATTTTCATCTTAATTTTTCCTGTACTTTCATACAAAATTATTAATCATTTTATAAGGTAATTTGTTCACAAAATCATAATATTCGGAATTGTTTGATGAATTTTGATATTAATTTGATAAATGTATAGTAATAGATTATGTTTAAGTAAGTAAATCTTTTCAGTTTGTCTTATTGTCTCTAGAACTTTCTACCCTTAAGAGCACAAATTTTGTTTTTTCTTGGTTATTTCCTTTTTACACTGTCACTAATTTAATTTTGTGATATGAATATTAGTTATTCTTAAATAAATTTTAATTAGAATGCTGCCAATGTCTTTGTAAGCCAGTAGTTGGATTCCAAACTTTGTCTGGTTTACAGCAATTAATATAATATGTTATTATTGAAATAATGTAACACTCTTAGGATTATGGTCCCTTATGTGATGAAGTTTGATAAGAATGGTAATAATAATAAAATATGTTGCATTAATCAGTTATCTTTTATTTACTTGGGAAGTTTTATTTTAACTAAACTATATATTACTTCAAGAAGGTTACAATGTGTAGTGTTCAATATATTAAACTTTTTTTAGTTTCAAAAACAGTAAAATGGCCATTTAATACAAATTACATTCAAATTACATTAATAAATTATGTAAATTTTTATTATATGCAATGTTTTTTACTATGAACAAAATTAATTAAAATAAAATTAATACAAATGATGGTAGTTTTAGAAACCAAAACTTATTATTTCATTATTCAACTTCTAAATTGCATAGCCTGTAATTATGTTTAAGGTTTTTAAAAAATTGGTTGGATAATTAAATTTTTAAAAATTTTTTGCATTTTTAATACTTTTGTATTATTTTGTATACTTTTCAATTGACTTTAAAAAGGACGAGTTTCTCAATTCGTAGTGTATGTTTTTTCGTTTTTTACCTTGGTCTCCGTCATTTCTTAACCGATTTTGAAAATATTTTTTTATTCGAAAGACTAGTACTTACTATATACCTTTGAATTTGTTCCTTAGAATTTTTATCAATATTGTTTCAGTATTTGGTTTTAAAATTGTTATCGTAGTTGCTTATAAAGTCGGTTTATTTCTTTTTTGAAGTCTTATTTATTCAATATTTTATTAAGTAAATGAGAAAATACATAGATCAGCCTGTATAACAAAAACTGGACTAAATTAAAGTTGAAATTATTGTTTTTAGATTCCATTTCTTAAGCTAATGATTGAAACCACATTAAATTCAAAGGTTATAATTGTACACATTTCTTAATATTCATAACAATCTGACGCATAGTCAGAAAGGGGTAGGTATTTTCTCTTAATGTGACTTTCACGCGTGAGCCAGCCTTTAAACGGCCTGTGATATATGTTACCATAATTTCTATCTAGTTCTTCTCAATCACAAAATCGTAATAGGGTAGGGCCTAATAAAAAAAGAATTTATTAAATCGCCTTTGTATTTATCTAACATATCTTCCACATAAACTTTTTACCGACTTCAAAAAAGGATGAGAATCTTAGTCCGTCGGGAACTGTTTTGTGTATTTTCTTCGATTACCCGAACGGCTTAACCGATTTGATTAATACATTTTTTCTTTAGAATTTTATGCTTTCTTTCAGGTTGGCCCCACAGAGTATTTATCAAAATCGGTTGAGTAGTTTAATTTAAATTCATAACAACTGAAATAAGAAGGTATGTCATCCAAGTAAACAAAATGGCGCATTTTCTCGAAGTCGGTTCCTATTTTTTTTAAAGTCTTGTTTACACAATATTTTTAAAGATTGAAGAGATTGAATTCAATATGAATTAGTTATTTAAAGTATATTTTTTTAGGATTTCATTTATCCTTAAATACTATTATTTACAACGATCATTAAAACTTAATCAATTACAAACTTATTGATACTGATAAATTGAAAATTTTAGGTAGGTAGGCCTTTTTAATTTATAAGCAGAGAGAGCACTTTTCGATAAGCTACCCCTAAAAGGATAAAAGGGGGTAAAAATGTGTGTACAAAAAATCATATTCCGCGGTCGTAAAACTTAATGCACATACTTCTGGATGACAGTTGGAAGCTGATAATCAATACTGTGTCTAGCCACACGGACTTCATTTTGAGAAAATGCCGTCTAAATATGAACGCTGATAAGCAATACTATGTCGAGCCAATCGGACTATATTTTGAGAAAATGGCGTTCAAAAATGTCAAACGTATAAGTATAAATTTGTTTCAAGAAGTATATATTCATCTTTTCTTTTCTCTTTCGATAAAAAGTATAATGATTTAAAAGAAGATTGGTATAGTAAAGAATTTTATCTAATAATAAGTTTTTCAAATATATGAGATTATTGCATAATCCAAATAATGAAACACACTTCAACATTCTAAATAATAGATTAAGAAACTTTTTACCGTACTTATTAAATTCAGACGACTTGAAATTTTTTTGAATAATGTTAAATACCTAATGCATTATCAGAATATTATTCTGTGGTAATATTTGCTTAAAACTTAATATGCATACCTACTTATGGATGCTAATGATGAAATAAAAAACGTAAAATATATCAATATAACCTCTTTCGAGGCAGAGGTGCAGTGGGATAGTTTATTTTATAAAGATTATAGAATTTCTTAAGTGATATAGGTGAAAATAATTCGGTATAAATTGAATATTTATTCTAAACGTTTAGTAGTAAAATCTCTTGAAGTTTTTACCAATTTCCTGAATAGCTTCTATCAAATTCCAAAATATACGCGGGCGAAGCCGCGAGAAACTGCTAGTCGACGATAAAGATACATTCATATCTACTAAACCAAAATGGTCATCGTTTTTAATTTTCACTGCAGACTACAACTACGTTGACCTAGTTAATAAGCTATAACTATCTCATAAAATACACAACATACAAATCATACTATTTATCATATGTCCATTTGGGAAATAAAAACTATCACGTGAAAGTTGCAAATCAATCCGATTAAAAGTTTCTGCATGAATCCAATAAAGAGATACGAGTTTATTTGATTCTACAACGGCAGTAATTTTGTTTTTGCTTTCAAAACATTTTCAATACTATTTTAAATTAATGAAATCATATTCATGAGAGTATATTTATTCTTCCTCAGCTGAAAACGCTTATTACATTTTCTTACTAATTACATAGTGAGCGGTTACGGAAAATTCAATTTCAGTACGATATTTTAGGGTTCCGTAACAAAGGATGTCAAATCTATTAGTATCTGTATCCTTTGAATTGTCATACATAGACATTTGAATTTTACTAACACTTAGCGTCTGAGAACAAATATTGAAGGAAAAGCCATCTTATTATTAAGAGATTTAGCGTTCGATAAAATAAAATATAATTTAGTAAAAACTTGCAATTACAATACTGTATTTATAATAAATATATTATAAATATTATATTAACCGCGAGAGTCAGCTTATTAGCTATTTTATGATAGCAAGCAACTCATAGGAACAAAACATAGAACTTCGCTTCTTCCGATGTCATATAGCTTTTAACCTTCATTATGCAACGCATAAATAATTTTTTAATCGTACTTTCAGAGATTACCTCTATATACAAACTTATAAACAAATTTTTCCTCTTTATAATATTAATTTAGATATAGATGTGTAAAATGTAAATCATGACATATGTATGTGCAGAATAATTTTATTAAAAAAATATATAATTATTAAATAGCGTCGTCCCAATAAAATTGTATGACATGGAACAGTTATACAAATCCGGCTCCCACTTGGCCGAATTTTTCATCATCGCGTCTGCGGAAAACAAGCCATCCCCCAAGGACGCAAACTGTCAAGTGCTGGAGTAAATTAGTGATTTCCGATAATTAAAAAAATATATAAATTGCTCATTGACGGAAATTTCTTTGAGGTAATTTAGAATTAACATAATCGCTAAATTGTTATGTGACATAAATAATTATAAAAACAAAAATGATTAGTGCTTGCCTCATAAAAAATGAGCCTAGTTTTAGAATTGTTTAAAACAATTTCGGTGAAAATATATTTTGCGAAAACTAATAATGAAAAAAATATATTAAATTTTCAAAAAGCTAACCGGTAAATAAGCCAAATTTATAAACAAAACATATTTTTTAATCGCGATTACCCTTGAGACAATACCGGCGCTACGGGATGAACAGCCTCTCCGCCTTAGCAAAGTAATAAAGCGCAGGCCTCCCATGCTCCCAGCTACGGCGATCTTAGGCTGCTCCCACTCCGCTCCTCCTGATTTTCAAAAACACTAGGGGTAGGACAGACAAATATCAAGTGGAATCGGAATTAACTGATTCGGTTCTAGTTTGCTTATGATGCTAGTTTATCATATTCGACAACTAACCAATTAGTTTTTTTAACACCAACGATAAATAACTTTACAAAAAAAATTCAAATTGTCTAGCTACTATGTAACAATAGTCTTAATGCCGGGCACTACGATAAATAATGCAGTTTAAATCATTATTAATTACATAGCCCGATTTAACTGAGCTTTATTTATAATGCCCCGGCATTATAAATAACGTCTGATATCAATTTGCCTATAACATATATTACGCTCCAACACAAAAGTACGTTCCTTAATTTTCATTGTTGTGCACAAATGATGTTCTTTAGAAAATAAATAAATACTGATTTTAAATCATGACTTTTTGTTAATATTTTGTCAGTGCCTAAAGTAAATATATTTATTTTATAACAGTATAAATTTTCTCACAGTGTTTCTTATTTATTATACAAACACAAGTGTTTGCATAATAAATAAGAAACACAGTATCAATAATATATTTTGTGTCGTTTTTCTTGCACGTTAGTTTATATAGAGTATATGTTTTTTTAATATTGCTTTAACGGGGCTACGGAAGTTATCAAAAATATTTTTGAGACAAATTCAATAAATAATTTAATGTTCAATTTTTACTAATAAATTTAAAACTAGCTGTGTTAATTTGAGGAACAATTATATTTATATAACGTTTACCTTCTCTATATTTATTAATCAAAATAAATAAAATTTCATAAATAAAAATAGTTTGAATTACTCCTTAATAATAACATTAGCTATGTGTGTGTGAAAGTCTCGTCAAAACCGGTCTAGCCGTTTCAGAAATTTGCCGAAACGAACAGACAATAATTTTAAAAATTTTGTTTTGATGTAATGTACCACATATATTTTCATATACATTTAGTTAAAAGTTTATAAATTTGAAATTACAAACAGGCGCTTTAATTTTATTTATTATTGTATAAATAAGTTCTATATTATTTTACGTTCATTGTAATTTCAATATTTGCCATTAGATGTCGCTATAAGTTCGGGTAGAAATAATGAACTTTTCACGTACAACTTAACCGGTTTTAATTATTTGTTGTTCTAGCGTCTTTTTAAATACACATTTTGTGAAAATTTCAACTACCAATTCTGAACCATTAAATACAGCCTTCTGACAGACAGACAGACAAGAGAAAACCTTTTGGACACCTTTTGGGTACCGAACAGTTTTTTTCTTTAAAATATTTCTTTTCCAGATAAAATCTCGCTATCTATATTTTCATTTTCAAATCGTTGCAACTTTTTACAAGTTACTGATAGCTCTCATAAATTTTATTTTGACAGTACGTTAAGAGCAATCTAATAATCATAAAATAAGATACTAATGTTAAGCCAAAACAAAGTTATAAGCTCATAAAGTCCCAAAAATGGGCGCAACAAAATTTAAAGTACAACTTTGCAGAACATTTACAAATTATGCGTAAGCGATAAAGATATTCGAATACTTTTATAAACTGCTCTAGTTAATGCTTTGTACTAAGATAAATTGTGACATACCGTTACCTTTAATGTGGTTTTCATTTATATAAATTAGTTAACTTTTTTTAAACCACGGGTCCAAGCTATATTAGAAGATAATAAAATAAAATTCGAAACCAACTTAACAGCATTCGTACACTTAAGATAATTACATAAATTTTACCAAATGTTTCCTAGTATAATTGATTGCATACCTATTGTCATTGTAAAATTTGTAGGAAAAAAGATATCTTCAAAAAATTATTTTTTGGGGTTATTTTACCAATAATGCGGCGCGACCGGCAGAGTAAAAACTTTAGAAAGAGAACATAAAAATCTAAAACCTCACCAATTTTTAATAGTCCTAGAAATTTTTCAGGTAATACTTTCAGATACAAATCCTATACTAACTCGATGATAAGTATAACTGCTTTTTCATTAGTAAATAGGATATGGCATCGCTTGTAATTAAGGGTCCTATTTTTAGTTAAAAATTAATAAAACATATATACTCGCATAACATATAATAAGTTAAAAAAAAAAACTTTTAAATAAAATTGAACCGAATTCAAAAACGAATTATGATATAAACAATTATAAAAGTAAACCCACGATAGTATCTAGTTACAATAATGTAATACAAAATAAACATAACGTACTTACTTATATACAATGGAGAGGCGAAACGACATCAAAAATTCATATAAACCCGTCGGCAAAGCATCACTCCTGGAGAATATTCAGACGTTACTGCGGTATGCGGAACCCCGGAACTTGTCTTCAAAATGTACTAAGTTACTCAATTATAAGCCACCAAACTTGGAGATGCTAGTTTGTGCTCTAGCCTAGTTTATATAACTGTTTATATAATTGCTCGTTTTGATTGTTAGGTATATCCCGTTTATCATCTTTTCTCAAGATTAATAAATATATTTCTTTCGGAAATACATATAACTATGCACATTACTTATGGTTCTACTTTATATTATGTATTTATATGTATATACTGACAATATGGTTCTAGGCTATATTTTATGCGTATATACGTACAATTTTTAAATAAAATCTATATTAACGCGAGCGAAGTCGCAATCGAAAGCTTGTCTAAAATATAAAGCTTAAATAACTATCCATATTAATCCGAGTATTTCATGATTTTAGTTTTAATGGACAAAATAATACCGAGTTTCATTATAATCCATCCTGCGGTTTCCACATGAACGTGCACAAAAGCTATATACATAAATACTTCGATACGTATAACGTTGAAGAGAAAAGCATCTTATATTATACGCGACTAGCAGTTCCCCGCGGCATCGCCCACGTATACTCTGGCATTTGATACCTATTACTCCGGCATTTATTATTGGATTTGGAAAATCTTTTTTTATTTGAAAGAATCTATATTTTAAGATTTTTTGTATTATCCAATTGAATTACATATTTCTCTTTCTACTTAGAAAACCAACAATGCTGGCGCCAATGGTGCTTTATAACTAAGCATAGTCTAACCGTCTGTCCGTCCAACTGTCCTCCAAAGTCTACAACATATAAAGAATATATCATCCAAATTTGGAGTCTATATGATCAGTGGCTTAGGCTATTCGGTGATCTGTCATTAATTCAGGGCAAATATCTTAATATATAACTCAAAGGTTACTGACTGACATAGTGATCTATCAAGGCACAGCCCAAACCACAGGACGGATCGGGATGAAATTTGGCGTGCAGGTAGATGCTATGACGGATTTCGACTAATTCTACCCCCAAAGGTATAAAATAAGGGATGAAAGTTTGTATGAAACTTTGTAAATTTTAAATCGATTGGGACTAAGACTTTGCATGCATAAAGCTACTATGACGTAGGCATCAGACATCGTAAACGAAGTCGCGAGCATCAGCTAGTTTTTTTTTCATATAAAGATAGACTTTTTCGAAATATACATAAAATATTGTATGACATGTATTTTAGACAAACCAGATTTATATACATTGTTTACAATTATGTATTACTGTTGAGGTTGAGGTTTGCAAATAATTATTTTTGAAGAGGTATTTTTTCGACTTGCTAGACTAAAATTGTGTTAACTATATATTATATAATATAAAGCCTATGGCACTTGGCTTGACAATGTGGCTTACTTTCAGTGAAAAAAAAATTAGAGATTAGTTCCGGAATTAATGGTCCAATTCTTAAAATTCCCTGAGATACAAACAAACAAACTTACAAATAAACTTTACCTTTTTAATATTTGTATAGATATATAAAAATCGATGTTTGTATATATGTATGTTCCTATGGACTCTTAAATGGCTTGTGAATTTAATAAAACTTTTAGGCAATCGTCAGATTATTCCGACTTTTTTTGCTTTTTGGCAAGATTTTTTCTTCCTTTATTTTGATGGGTGAAAAGTATGCCACAAACTTATTATGTAATCATATTCTGTGGTATTCTAGCGCTTTTCGTCACAATTTAACGCGTTAAACATTCTTAAATCCGATGCATATTTCATGTAATGTCTCATGCGTAATTTAATCAGCTAAATGAATGGATAAGATTCGTTTTTTTTTATATTTTAGTGACCAAATAGACTTGTGGGTGATACGTATACAATTATTGATTAAAGTAGGAAACCATTATTTCAAACCGTTTAAAATAATAGAAAAATAATTATTATTATAAAATAAAATAAATAGGTTTTTAAGCTACATACATACATTCTATATTGCCGTTTGGAGACGACGGCACCGATCAAATATTCAATCTAGACCACGCAATCAAATGTTCAGAACGTATTGCATTGCATATTGACTATCATGGATCTCGCATAATGAACAGATCATGTCGAACAGATAGTGCCAACACGATTCTAGAGTATATCGATATCAGCACACCTGTCACCTGCTCGTACTTATATTACATCAGAACACGCTGTTCCACTGCGGGTTGGAGTACATACATATCTCAGAATTTCTACCATTCCATGCATGTTTCCTCACAATGCGATGATAAACTTCATTGTTTAGATGAATTTGAATACGAAAACATTTCAAAACTCAGAAGTGATATCTCGAATTTGATACAGTAATCACCGATTAATTAAGTTTAATGCGATCCAACTCGACTCTATCATCACATCAAGTTTTGCTTTATTCTTTGCTTATTTTACGAAGGGCAACAAAAACGTTTTATGGGATTTTAATTGATGAGACGAAGGTTTGAGATTTTATTTATATTTAATACAACTAAGCGCTAGTATTGCGGATACAAGAGTCGGATACAAAAGGCCACTTGTAGGTATTAAAGTCTGTTTGCTGAACCTCGCCGGTCCAATTACCCGCACTAATCCCGCGCAGCCGAGCAGCCGCGAGATAACCATTCGTAATCGACTTACCCGCGCTATTTAATATCGCGCTCAATGTCTCGGAAAAATGTTTTAATTTGCTTTTAGTTTGCGTTCCTTCATGAAAAGCTAATTGTTTAATAAAAAAGTAAATAATAAATAAATGCAAATTATAAATCAATCATTCACAAACTTATTCGTATTAAATATATGTATCTCGAACTAAAGATCACCCAAAGTAAATAACATAATTATTATTCGTTTAAATTACAATATTGCGTCATATTTACAGTTGAATATTTGAATTCTTTAGGTAACGAAATAAAATGTCAACATTTTCGCAGGCTATAAAGGAATCGATGATAACCCGAGCGTCGCATCGCCGGAAGTATCGCAATGAATATAAAATTCCTTAAGTGCCTATGCATAGCAATTAGACTGTTGCTATAGTAAGTAGCTTGTAGGCATCGACTGGTGAAATAGGCTATTGATTAAACGACGCCATCTCCCACCCCGGACAGGAACGCGAATCAATTCGGATGACACACTTTACCGAGATATTCGTCGAAGCGAATTTACCTGCGCAAGTTTAGCTGACATATCTAAAGCTAGCGATTTATTCGGAGACTTTTCAATTCGCCATGTTTGTGGAAACGGCTTACGGCCTTCACGGTATAAGCGAGTAAATAGATGTCGGGAAACCTATTCCCAGCGCTCGCACTCATTCAATTCAAACGTTTTCATAAAGTGTGAGCAATTATAGCGTAACCTACATTTTTATGGTTCTGTATTTAAGTGCAAAAGATGGAATCATTAGAATATCGTCTAAATTACACGATTATTTCCTTCAAGCTGGCATGTTCTACAAACTTGCGCGGAGGAATTATACTATGCAACTTATTTCGAGTTTGCGCTCCTATTCTTTGATAGGTAATTCTTAGGGTTCGAAAGATTCGAAGGATAACAAATAATGAATATGTAATAAATATATTAAACATTGTTATAGGCCCTATTTTGTTTATTTTACATATGTAAATATTAAAAAAAAAAAAACAAACATCTTTTGCGATGATACGAAATCCTTCTTGTACGAGTTCAAATTGCACTGACCGGTTTTATTATTTACACAATTTTGAAAATTTTATTGTTTATTATAAATTTAAAAAAAAAGTTGGAATTATATGTCTTAGACCTTTTTGTACCTTACAAGAGCCTGCAATGGTATACAAATAAAATTAACCCACTTCGATTTCCTGACACCTAATAAAACTCTTGCCCGGTTTTTACTATGTATACATAGTACGGATATATTTTAAACTTTCGCGAGTTATACTATTCATATTTAATGAGATTTCATTTCATTCAGTGTCATCTCGTGACCACGACGAATGGCACTTCGGCGAAACTTCGGGCAATAAAAAGGTATTACTACCATTAGTTATCGCGATAAGACCGGTTATATTAAATATGCATAGTAGGGATAGTAACAGTGTTGTTGATCACTTTATAGTTTGCACTAATGTCATCCCAAACACTCGTATGTCTCATTTAAATATTTTTTATAAAATTAGGGGAGAAATGATTAAGCAGATCTCCGTTATTAAGTGATTACTGCAGTACGTAAACATTTGCGACAACTAAGCAGCAACAAATGTGTTCCAACTTTTGGAGGGGAATAGTGTACAAGAAAAAAGAGAGAATTAGAATTCCAGGTCTCTCTCGCTTATCAAAAGACAAGCATCTATGTATATCAGTTACTTTACGCCGATATTTTTGCAATAACAATATTATTAATAGAGCAACAAAAAAAAATGTTAGAATCACTTTTCATGTGAGTGTCCCCTTAATTTTTAGTATTGCTTAGTTTTATTGTTACTCATATGTACATATAATCAGAAAATAAATTACATGGATACTTATTTCGGTTAAAAAGACCCAGTTTTTTAAAAGTAGGACTGACGCATGGACAAACGGCGTGAGCTTAGTAATAAAATCCCGTCGACACCCTTTCTAACCCGTAATAAAAAGAAGTAAAACGCGCGTTAGAATGCACTTATTTAACTATTACATAAAGGTCATTTGTTTTGGTGTAATCTATGTAATGATCTGTTTATTGAATTATCGATTGCTCTTCGTTTTATATAATATTATATTATATGAGCTTTTGCTCATGGCTTTGTCCGCATGAAAATAGCATAGTTCTTTCTAATAACCTTCAAATAAATAGCTTTCGATAGTAAATTATACCGTGACCCGTAGAAAGTAGGGACCTGTTGAATGCGTAGGTTCTGTTCATTCGCGCTCCGCTCCCCAGCCCGAGCGGCCGGGACTCGCCTTACAAATTGATCAGTGTAACAAACACTAGTACATCCTCCTTAGACTATTGTAAGAAGAGATTAAATCCGATAAAATTAAAGACTCATCTATTAATAACGTCTATAGGTCTGTGTTTTAAAATCGATTTCTTTTTTTCAGGTTTTCGGGATGGTGATATGTGAGAAATAAGTGCACAAAAATGTCCTGTTTCGGTGGTAGCGTGTTAATTCCAGATTAAGTGAAGTGATAGTTTTCATTTTGTTTCGGGGTGATGATGTGACTTGAAGTGAACGTGAAAGTACCACCATGCTGCCTACAAACGTTATGTCTTTTATGAAAAAGGTAAGTGGTATGGAGTAATAAATTTTAAGTTAATTATTTAACGCGTATAATTTTAAATTTATTTTCGCATTCTACAAGAGAAATGTTATAATTGTATTCAAAAAATGAATCTTATTTTACTTTACTTTAATATTCTATTTTCTCGAAGCCTGTTTGTACATTATTAATGAATAAGAACTACGTTTTGATTAGATAAATTAATAGACCCCAAAAATAATTTTAAAATATGCATTGTAATAAATCTATTATATATATAAATTAATTAATTATTCGTTTGTTTCGCTAAAACTCGAGAATGGCTCCACCGATTTAAGTAATTTTGATCTTGAAATATTTGTAGAAGCTGAGGGAAGGTATAACGGTAAGAAACATAAATTATAAGTAAAGAAAAATACTAAAAACGATAATTTAATTTTCCAATATAAATTGTTTTGTTACTTGGTTGTCAAATATTTATAGAAGCTTTCAGAAATTTGTTTGTTTTACAGCTGTCGTATTAGGTACGATTTCTTTGGTCTGTTTTGTTGAAACACAAAACAGTTCAGTTTCAGAAATGAAAAAAACGTGTTGGATTGATTATAGAAAAAAATGTATTAAGTTTTGACCACATTTTATACACGTATAATTGTACGTAGGTGATACGAAGTTTACTGGGTCATAGTTTATTATAAAAACTTACTTAATTTTTATAAGTATTTTCTAATTTGTTTCTGTGTTAGAAGAAATTCAATATAAATTCATTCAATATGATATAATTTATCCTTATATATTTCCATAAATAAGTCCCTATTTGCTTAAATGTTTTTGAAATATAATAATTTTGATAACAAGACAAAATATTCAAATTATTTAGTGAAAAAGTGTGAAATAAGATATATGATGTTGTTTCAATGGCAACAATCGATGGAGCAGAAGAGACTGACTACAATAATTATTATTCCTTGCCTTACGTAGGTTCCTGTAGGAGGTTACCATGTTCAATATTGTTATCCAAAGAATATACAATACCTAGATGTTATCTCCAACACTATCTTAATTACTATTATAATTGATAACTATCAGTGTCATAAAACAACTGATACGATTATTATGAAAAACCAAGTGATGGTTTTCCAAAATTTCAGAGTGCAAATTCAAACCAATCATTTACCTATTCAATTTCAGTAATTTTCTCATACATTTTCAGTTCATTCAGGAAGTTTCATGTTCCTTCATATTTTTCATATATTTTCAAATTGAAAGTTGCATACTTTATCATTAGCCCACACATTTTTCTTTACCTTTTTGTTCTATCTTTTTCTGTAATTACAACTGTTGTTGCTGGATTTCTGTAATTACGACGACCCCAAAAAAGTGAAGCGTTACTTTTTCACAGTGCAGGTATCCACGTATGTGGTATTTGCTCTTAAACGATAGGTGAAATGTTAGATATTTTTCATTTATTTTAACATTATGACTGTTGGCGTATATTATAAAGATGGTATCATTAATCACGAAAGGCCCAAAAGGGGCTCTGGGAAAAAAAATCACCAAATATCAAAAGAGGAATAGGGGTTTTACAATATCACGTGTATTTATTTTCGAAACTTTTGTGAGCTATATGTTTACGGTTTTAAGTTTTTCAGAATTAAATGCAATTATACCTGTTTTTAAAAATAGCAAAACACCTCACCACGTTTCATCAGGGGGGAGAGGGGGTATAAAAAGTTGCTAAGTGATCAATGGACCTTAGCCACAGTTATTACATTATAGTTTAGAATATCAATATTATTTTTTTGTTGTTTCCGTACCCAAAGGACCCTATAGGAGAGTTAGCATGAAACCTATTGCTGTGCGTAATCAATTTGTCCGATCGACCATAAGTCTGTTCGCCTGTCCTTCTTATAAGAGATGTCTGATCTTTTTACTCGTAATAGGTTGAAATTTTTATAGACTACATATTATTAGTTAAAGTCTTGTTTTGAATTAAAAATCAGGGAAAAGGGAAAGTGCGTAAAACAGCTTCGAGTACTCTACCATAAAAGTGACATGAGAAATAGTATTTAGCGTCATTTATAAAATATCGCTGATATGTAAAATGTACAGACACCTTTTTAGTTTCAAAGTGCGTGCTTTAAAAACATGGTAATAATTATTTTTACCTCGTAATTCACATATATAAAATAAAATAGATATTATATAAAATAGATATTCCTGCCCTTGTATATTTTTATTCAGCACAAGTGTGGTTGATTTCGTATTTTTTCCAATTATGAAATGAAAGGCTCGTGTATCCAATATTCATCTCTATATTTATTCTGAGTATTTCTTACTTCATTGTGTCTATTTTGACTGGACGATATCGGGCCAATCGTTTCTTTAAGAAAGGTTTTTTTTTAATATTTAATAAAACATGTTTTATGAATAAGGCAGGTATATTAAGGGTAAAACTGTTTCTGTTTTTTTTTTAATGATAACATTATATATATGAATGTAGATTATTTTTATTTCCTTACGGTTTTAACATTTGTACAATAACACCACATTTCGATGAACTTCGTACCATCTACATTTACCAATTTCGATTTTTCGAGTTTTGCTCATAATAATCTTTTTTTCTAAACTACCTCAGTAGTCAGGCATGTAAATAAAAAAATATTGAAAACGGTGCTCTACCGATTTCGTTATTATTTATAGGTTTAATTTACTAGGTTTTGTACGACTAACGTACGGTAATTGTTGTTTTATACATAGTGGCGTCAAGTGCAAGCAAATTAACATGGCATAAAGGCAATTATTTTTTATTTATATAAACATAGCGAGCAAACAAACACGCGGGTCACCTGAAGTTAGTAAGTAAGTGATCACCGACACTTATGGACATTTGCAACTCCAAAGGAACCACAAATGCGTTACCAGCTTTAAAAGGGATACAGGATGAAGGGGAATGTGAAGTAAGGAAAGGATGGGGGAGGAGAATATGCTTTCTACTCACTCACGGTACTAAGCATAGCTATATTAGCTAGATCACGCCGATCTTCTGTGATACACTGCTGGACGAGCATGCTAAAGTCAGTAGGACTTTACCAAGTTCGAATTTCACTGTATATGATACATTCGTTTTGAATATAATACCTATATAAATATTAACCCTAAGCGTTTTAACTTCCCGCACCATAGTTATTTCCACGATATATAGGTGATCCGAAATTTTTGCACATCACTGCATATAAATGTAGGATGTAACTCAGTATATTAATATTATCTCACATCGTTGAACTGTTATTCGCCCCTAAATACTTTCTAAATTAATTATCCTAATTTAATAAAAAATTGGTGTACATTCGAGTGGAAGACGATATATACGCAACCTTTTTTATTACCTGGGGAGTTAGGTACAAAGTAAGTAGATTAAGCTACCTTTTCGCGTAATACATAGCATGTAGCTAATAATTTCAAGTGTGCACCTGTATAATTATTCAAATTCTTTATTTTTTTTACTTTATAGTGTGTATGTGTGAGATTTAATTAGGTTAGTAAAAAGTACGAATATTACGTTATTAAAAGTACTTAAGTTATTTTACTCTACAAGAGATTCGTATTGAAAAAAGAATAAATAAAAAAAAACAAGCGATTTTAATGTCCAATAAAACATTAAAAGAAAATATGAAATGTATCTCATTAGGACGTCGTTTCCTCGACTCGAAAGAGGAAAAATTCGAGCTAGTTTATGCATCGTTGATTTTTTATTAAGATCAAGAAAAACAACAAGTTGGCAACTCGATATCAAAGACATTTTTTATATCTTTTTTATTTTGGTCATTTGAATTTTTATCTCTTTACAAAAATGTCAAAAAGTATTTCAACATGGATGAACACAGCTTCGTATTACTTGTGATGGTATATAGAACAATTGTATGTACGTGTAGTTTTATTTTTAAAATGTGCAATATACGCCCCTAGGGTATAAAATCATTCAAATTTTAAAATATAATTTAGACACAAATGCGTTTAGGAGCACTTTCAAATGATCAATGTACAAATCAATCTTATATTTTCAATAAAAACCTGCCACTGTTGTAGGATTAAACAAATGATGAATGATCGTGGTATATCAGTAAGTCTATATTCCAATGCGTGTTGATATAATAAATTTAAAGTGATCTTGGCTCTTTCTTACTTTATCTTTCATACACATAAAATACATATATGTGGCCTAGATTCCACATACTTACGTATAAAAAATCTAGGCAAGCGTTGTTGAGTTTTCCAAAGTCTGTTATAAATAAATCTTGTACTTGAAGGAAAAGGAAAATATCACAAGAAAACGTATTTGTGTCGAGAATTTTTCTAAGCAACTAACAAATAGGGTACAAATCTGCTTAACCGTGGTGAAGTAGCTAAGATGATTAAAATTCATATCATTCTGAACAGAGGAAACCCCAAGTGTGGGATATTTACTCGTTGTGATTTTACTTATTTACATAGTTTACGTCACGAAAACTGCACTATCTAACAATTAATAATCTCACACAGATACCACCATTAAAAGCAGAAGTCGAATTAAAAATACTTTTTAAAACACAATCTGCCTTCTATAAAACATTTAAACATACGTTAAACGTGTATTTATAACAATCCATTAATCTATGGACAGTTTTGACAGTTAAGCATGCTTTAGATATAGCTTAAGCGAGATTAACAGATGTCTAAAATCTATTTAAGTTTTCAAACGGATCATGTGACATCATATAAAATAAGTTTTCCATGATTTTACTCTCTGTTAAGCAATTTAGATAAGATTTTACGCAATGTTTCATTTTTGAACACTGTTTATCTAAACACGTGTTGAATATGGTTTAATTGCGTCTTTTGTAGTATGGCAGCTTATGTTTAACTTTCTATAAAATAAAAGTCATTTGGAACACGAATGATGACGAGATAATATATTTAATGTAATGTTTTATCGTTTACAGAGCACGTAGTGCGGAGGCCGATAAAAACTTGTATCGTTTTTGTTGACGCTACTTACCCAAACGAGCTGGCCGTGTTGTTTTATTTGTGTGTTTTCTGCATTACCATAATGCCGTGCAAAGTATACCTACTTAATATGCATCATTGAGGATTAAGTAACTACTTTTTGGCTTATAAAATTAATTGGGCCTAAAGGGTTTATTTGTTTCTTTTTAATCCATTCTTCTCGCAGATAACGTTTTTAATTTTATACTAGCTGTCCCAGCGGACTTCGTGCCGCCGGTATTATATACTTATAGATTAAATAATGTCGTTTACGGATTAGATAAACCAAACTTATGATTTTATGAAAGTAATGCAATGAAATATAGATTTATGTTCAGTACTTTATAAAAATAATAAGATAAATACAAACATTAAGTATAACAATCGCGTGGCAGCAAGACTTAATCGTATTAAATTATGTACATATTGTGTAGCATGGGATGCACTCGGATTAATTATCTTCATAGATATAACCTCGAGACATTTTTTTTATAAAGCACAAGAACAAATCAAGCGGGTGATTTGCCTACACGTGAATATTCATTCATGATCATGAGAAAAATATACATTTTTAAATTTTAGACCATAAACAATCAAGGATTGACCTTGTGATTTGTTAATCGTTATGGCGAAGGCAAGACGAACCAGGAGCTGAATTCGTTTAAACTCAAAAGAACCGAAAATGAACCGTTGGGATCATTGGAATCCTCGGAATGAGAACTAACGCATATTTAAATTTTCCTTTGAGTATAGTCGCGTGAATCATATCACTCCGTAATTTTCTTATCATCAAGCATGCTCTATTTGTTTGGTTGAATTAGATTTTCAAACATGCTGACTACCGAAATTCTCAAATTATAACCGAGCTAGCCCTTAATAAAATCACATATAAGTATTATAATTGTTTTGTTAATTATAATTATTGTTAAACAAATTACAGACAACATTAATTTTTTTTCTATTATTTTTCATTTTGTAGATTTTGTAGATAGGTACTTAGTTTACATGCTTAAAATCTAAAATACACCATTATCTGAATATTGTAAATATATGTTGTCGATACGAAACTTTTATTTAAATACGTTCTTTTGTTGGAGTTTACCGTATCGACGGGATGAACATTAATCGTTTGACAGTTACGAAATACATGATATTTATTTTATTTTTTCATTAAATTTTCA
The DNA here is from genome assembly GCA_037950945.1 of Hypolimnas misippus. Taxonomy (NCBI): domain Eukaryota; kingdom Metazoa; phylum Arthropoda; class Insecta; order Lepidoptera; family Nymphalidae; genus Hypolimnas; species Hypolimnas misippus. The sequence continues at coordinate 6,793,577 of JBBEEQ010000025.1, read as the reverse complement.
ATATTGTAATTCTGCTATTCGGCGTGGAAACAACAAATCAATAACGTTCTTGAGTTATAAGTTTTCGAACAAACACGACTTTGTTTTATTATTAACACGAGATATACATAAATAAAATTATTTATCTCTACGGTTCATTTTTTATTTCATGCATCCATCATCACTTTGCAGAATTTAAATGGAAATATAGAATATAAATGAAAATTAATATATTTTATGAGGTATCTTATAAGGCAAACTCCCGCTTGGGTTATTAGCTCACCAAATTCACAATTCATACAAGACTTGTACATGAATTTTACATTACAATCAAGGCACAGAATTTTATAAGTAGGATTCATAGTTCAGATCTGATACAATATTAAAATAGATTTTGGTAGATAATTTTGCCTTATAAAATGAAATGAATTTATAATAAGAGATCCATTTATTTTAATTACTCGCTGACATTTCTCATTCCACGGGTGATGTATGTGTATCGTATAGAATGTCAAAGCGTTAATTAGCATCGAGCATTAGTAATGCTGCGACTGCCAATTGTTTTTGTTCAAATAAGTAGATATGTATAAATATTAGCTGACTATTTCCATAATTATAAAAATAATTAGTCCAAGAGAATAGTAAACTTTGAAAACCAGATAAAACAACAAGATTTTAATTCGTTTTTTATATTATTATATTATATTATTACTAATGAAATATAAAACCTACCATTTTATCTTGTAAGTTCCGATGCGTTACTTTTTATACTTATAAAAATCAAGTTTTCTCGGATTGACTACAATGGTATATTATTATATAAATAAATATACGTGTGTCATTTACTTAAGAATGATGTATAATTTCAATGCAATCAAAAAGTACCTTACGACTTCATTTTGTTGTTTATTTTTACATATAAGTATTATATTGTATTTCTGAATGTACTCAACAGGTCAAATAATTTTTAAAACTGGGTCAGTTCTGATCATTAATTTCGGAGATATTAAAAATGTTTAAAACAGTAAGAAGAAAGCTGTAAAGCGCGCGGTTCAATATCACCGCTGGATGATTGCTTGCTACAAGATCGCAATTTTTGCGCAGAAATCTGCCACTTATAATAATAATATTCGAAGGCATTGTATTTTAAATAACGATGCCAGTGAAAATCGTAATTACGCTCATATGAATTCAGAGCGCTAGTTATTTTATAAACATTTACATTGTTCGCTTATCGGGTAGTGAGGGAAACATGCTCGCTGCTAACGTTTCCTGCGATCGTTAACGCTCCGCCGAATGGAAACGTCGATCTCCTTCATATATTCTTTTTATTAAAGATGGATTTTTGTTTTTCGTTTTGAAAATACGAATATTGCTAAAGAATGATCAATACAAGTTTTGTTTAATTTTTTCAAGCTTTTTGATACAAGCTTTAGACCTTGAGTTTTTTTTATTATGAAAAATTCATTAACTTGGGATTCATTGTTATGAGTTCTAACCTAATTTCACCTTACATCATTTATTACAAAATTAAAAAAAAGGAACCGATTTCAAAAACAAAATACATAATTTCATTTACTTGAATGACATGCTTATTTAAACGTATTCGTTATGTCTATTTTAAAACTAAGCAACTGAGCTTATTTCGTTAAAATTCTATGGTACCAATGAGAGGGTTACTCTTATAAACAAAAAAATAAATTAACGTGACGAATTGAGAACCGCCTCCTTTCTTAAGTCGATTAAAAATTAAAATAATTATAAATGCAACATTTCGTTATTACGAAAGCCACGCAGATTTATGTATCATGAAGTATTCTTCTTGATACATAAATCTGCGTGGCTTTTGTAGTTCCTTGAAACAAGCTTACATTCGTCTTATTAAACGAGCCATGTCTGCCTTAATTCCATTTGCAACTACGTATCTCTGTGAATCAGGGTTCTCAGTTTTAGTGTTAATTAAATAGAAATCGTAATCAATTGTACATGAACGATTACCTTGCTTTGTCATAAACAACTTAATTTAACTTCCATTCTAAAAGGGTCTGTGGGATTTTGAAATTTTGATTGTGGTCGCTACTACAAATAGGTTATGAAACGCTGCTATAGCTATAACCCACCCACAACACCCATTCTCGAAAATGATCACATCCTCTTCTAATGGGATTGAGCCATTATCACTGACGGCCACTCGTAAATTACAATCAGTAAACCTGACATAATAGTAACGGATCGATCATCGCATCACACAATAATTAGTTGATTAACAACATGTACTTTTTTTTAAATAGCAACAAAATAGTTAATTAAATAAAAAATATGTAAAATTTAAGAACTTATCTATAATACTACTGCCATGGGGATATTTTACACAACTATATTTTTTATGTTATCGTTAGTATTTAAGATGTTTTTTTTTAATAATCTTATTATATTGGTTATTTACGCTACTAAATATTATTAACCAAAATATATGATTTATAATACCAAAAAAAATAAAAGCTTGTAATAATATTCTTAGAAAATATAGAGACACTTCGGTGTGATGTTTTGTTTAACACAAAATTAATGGATCGAATACATATGCTTCTTTTTTGGACCATTGTTTTCAATAAGACCAATTATGAACGAAAGAAAAACATTTCAAAATAGTTTAAAATTCTCTTATTTCAATTAGTTGAATTTATCAAAGGTCGTAAAATTGGGTTTATAACGAATTCCGGTCAGATCACAGCCGCCTATTCTATTGGATTTGTGATAGCAACATGTAGCAAGGTAATACTGGCTCGATACTACAAACAATTTTAACATTTAATGTTACAACATATCTTTTACAAACACAGCAAAATAATTTATTTTATTTAGCTATTATAAGAAAGTTGTGCATTATAATAAAAATCATTATTGCCATTATTATCTAAGATTTTAAATCCAAGATTATTAGAACAATATTTAAGAACGAGATAAAATTTTAACACGAAAAATTTTACATTATTGGTATATATACTATCATTTAAGACTTTATTTAACTTTTTGAAGTTGATGTCTCAAAATATAACTAATGCATAGTATGAAATTAAAGCGCACAATATTAAAAAAATATATGAATTTGAATGAAGTACTGGCGCCTGTAGCATGTTCGTAGCAAATTTCGTAGCGCGAATATTATCGTAGCTACAAAACGCTAGCGCTACAATTATATGAAATGAGCTAAACGTGACGTGACGTTATATATGAGTAAATATATAACATATATATTTATTATTTAACGACTAAATATATAGTAAGATACTGCTATTATATTGAGAATTTTAGTTAAAATTAAAAAAATAAGTATATATGCCCGCCCTCGTAAGCGTTGTATCCGTTTAAAACGAAACACGTCAGAAACCAATGCTTTTATAATTAGTTAAAAATATTATATAACACGATCAAAACCCAACGGGGTTTAGACTCGTGTACCAATTGTTTGTTCTATTTACACTAACGCTTTACCAGTTTTTATAATTTGTTGTTTTGCTTAAATGTAAAACGACACTGTACCTACTGTGCGTATTATGCACTGTAATTACATAAAGTTTGACGTCCGTATTTTGCCGTTTACATGATGTAACAAAACAATAAATGTTAAAAGATACATTTCTTTTAGGAATGTGAAACCGCCTTTTTTACTTTTTGTTGTTTTTATTATTTCTTAAGATGCCCTCAAAAATTAACTCATAAAAATATATATTAACCAGATAATTATTGTGTTTGGAAAGACGGTGGCGGGCGGCGGCGTAGCCTTCTTTACGCCACGTTAGGTACAGATCATAATGCCTAATCATAATGATATTTGGATGCTGATGAGCAAGAATGTGTCAACCCACAAAAAGTCAAATTCGGAGATATTGATGTATTCTCAAAATGCGTCACGTATTTAAAATTATTAAAAAAATCAAGTCATATAAACTAAATAAGTACGGAAAAAAGTTTCTTAAATAATTGTTTAGAATTTCAAGTCCGTTCCATACTTGCAATTTCTACAATAATCACTAATATTAAAAAAAAAACTTTTTATTAGATAATATACTAAATATATCAATCTGCTTTTAATTACATCTTTAGACGCCATTTTCTCAAAATATAGTTCGTGTGGCTTGACACAGTATTGCTTATCAGCGTTCATTTTATTAATTTGTACGTTTAATATCGATAGGTAAAATTTTTGTAATGTCTGAGTGCTTAAAATAATTGAAATTTTCGAAGATTGAGAAATCTTGATAATGTTGATTTTTCATAAAATGTTAGTGAAGAAAACGTTTTTCAATTTATGCATTATTTCTTGTTCAGAGTACTGGAACGTGAAGACTGGAGTAAATTAAATTAATCTATAGGTAGATTGACTGTTCTGTTCATTGGAAATTAGAGAGAGGCGGAGAGAATCAAACATTTGTCAATTGAAACTAGTCAGCACTGGCATTGCTTATGTAGAATAATGCATGTATTTAACGGGGTTTGATAGCCCGAGATGCCACTGCAAATATTTGTGCTACACAGTTATTTCTATACATTTTTTTTTCAATATGTATATAGAACCGAAATGGCCTAGTGGTTAGAACACGTCGATCTTTACCAATGATCGCGGGTTCAAACCCTGGCTAGGACCACTGATTTTTCAAGTGCTAAATTTGTGTTTAAATTAATCTCGTGCTCGGCCGAGAAGGAAAACATCGTGAGGAATTCTGCACGTGTCGGGAGAAATTCTGACAAATGTACATATATCCGCCAACCCGCAGTGGAGTAGCGTGGTGGATTAAGCTCTAAACCTTCTCCTTAATAGGAGATTAGGCCTTTGACCAGCAGTGCGATATATACAGGCTGCTACTTTTACTTTTATGGATATGTACATATATGTATGAGAACATGTTTTAGCTGGGTTGCTTATAAAAGTTTGGCAGATATGATAATAAAATTAAAAATAACTAGGACGTAGTTGCGATAGTAAATAATTTTATTTATATAATAATAAAGCCAGATGTTTAAAAGAATTAAAATAATAACATTTTACTATGAATTTTAACTTAAATCATGTCCGAAATAGAAAATAGTTGGTCTTTTTTATTTCATCATTTTTATATTTACCACTCGCGTTCGCATCGAAGCAGTTTGGTTTGCACAAAGGTATTCCTTTTATAAAAATGTATTATACAGTCAAAGCTTTATCTACAATAAGAATTCTTCATTGTGCTGCATTTTTTTCAGAAAACAGTTCCTTTAGTTTGAACTGAACAATAAAGTGTCATACTGAGATTTTTTTGCTTTTATATTTTAATACCACTAGCGCTTGGTTAGAAATTTAATCTAGAGAAGGGAAAATTTCATAAACGATGTACATAAACTACCTACCGTTCGTATGCCATCTACAATTACAAAATAATAAATAGCATTAAGTAAATAATTACAAACTTTAGGTCAAAGTGGCATATGACCACGGCTTCAAGGTAGGTGGTTATTTCAGATGAGAATATCATCTTGTTGAAGCGTGTATTAACTAGCCGAGTTTTAGTTTTTCAAGTTTTTATTATATAATTATCTTTTTTATATAAATTACTTACAAACACAACAACAAACAAATAATAGTTATATTAAAATGATTTCTTTGACTAAACATAGCTACCTAAGCTATGTTTTTGAAAGTTAATATTTATTTTACATTTCTTACGAATAATAAGGCAAAAATTAAACAAATGAGAAATTCGTTTGTCAAATTCTGGGGCAGAAATCTTTTCACTTTGAAGTAAAAGGAATTTTCCTTTCAAAACAAAGGAACAATAAGTAAAAAAATTTAAATGAATATTCTTTGTCATAGATTAAGATTAAAACGAAGAAAGTTGCAATGATTTATACCTAAAAAGATCGATTACTAATTTACTAGATAATTTATACAGCTATAGATCTAATTTGTACTTTTGCATTTTGAACATTTTGACTTCTTTGTTATCTTGTTAAAAATCTCTGTATGTTATCTCTGTAGTTCAAAATTATCTTTGAAATCAATGAAAATAGTGTTCAGCCTATATAGACGAACCTTATTGTTCACAAAACTAGATCATACTTAGCCTTCTATATAAAACATGAAATCTTTCTTTAATAACCTAGTAGTAACTTGGGTCATATTCGAAGTACTTTCTTAATGCAAATATTACAATTTGGTCAATGTTTAATTGAGCGATCTTTTCACCTATACATACCACCCCGCATAAGCCAGCCAGTTCCTAATTCATCTTAATTATTTCTGTAAGCATGTTTATGTCTTCTTTCAATTATCTTGCAAATAACTGTAATATACAAATAATTTACAATAAAATGATATATTATTAAATAAAAAGCTCTCTTGTTGTTGCACACTTAAGGCGCATACTACTAATTTTTCCTCACGAACTACACTATTATTTTTATTGATTGCCGCAATATAAAGTAATAAAATAAGTTTTTTTTTTAATTTACTGTTTTCATAGATACAAAATGGGTAGTATGATTCGTTGCAAAATTTTTCTTGGTCTATCAGATAAATAATCTATACTGATATTAATTTTAAAAAGGGTTGATAGAGTATTATAAATAAATCGTTCTATCGTTTCTATCTATAAGCGACACAACTTATCTTCAAGGTAAGAAAATTTCTATTTTTATTATATTAGTCGATTTTTTTCACAAAACATTTAAAGGTTTATGCTTACCTTTGTATTGTATATCAAGATTAATTCACGAAAAATGAGACATCAAAAATACGCGCCTGTTACAGATGATAAGTGGACACTTAAAACTCTTACAAAAGGGAAGTAGAAGAAGGTTTGACGCACTCTATTTTAGGTCAAAATATTAAAGCATAATGACGTTAAAAAATTGATGACAATCTTATGCAAAAGAAAATATAATCATCTAAATTACTTCGTCATATATATCTATACTAATATAATAAAGAGAGATCGAATTTTATATGTGCGAAGTAAACTCTAGAAATACTTAACTTTTTTAAAAAATTATACATATCTTGATAATGATTTTGATTTAGTAAAACAAAAGTAATAAAATATAACTCAGTAACTATAAAAACATTTTTATTAAATATGTGGGTATAAAATCTAAATAAAACTGGGAGCTATTTATAAATGCTTTAATCAACGCAAAGGCAACGCTGCTCTATTCATATATAACAATTTTATAACTTTTTGATCATTTTATATAATATGAATAAAATTAAGTCTACAGCCTTTAATTAATTAATTTCAGCGCTGTTGTAAATAGAAAAAAAGGAATATAATTAACGAAAATTATTAATCATAAACATAAATGTATATACATATGTATATAATTGGCAACTTCATCATTTTACGTAATTAGTTTATGTCATTACTTCTTTAAAATATGCTTTAATCAGTCAGAGTTATGTCCCATAGAACACTTTCACAGCCTCACTTAGTCAGCTACGAGTATCATCCAGAGGGAATATGCTGTATATTTAACCTGCACATTATCTGTGTGCTGTGTGTTCTTTAAATACAATGCAATTTTGAAGATTCGAAGGATAATAACGTCACACATAATTTGCAAAGTTTTCCGAAATGTATAGTTTTGCTTAAGATAGTTGATACTTTATATACCTTAAATCATCAATTTAAGTAGAGTTATATTCATTTAATGTAATATTAATATAATTAACAAACAAACGAATAAAATGTTTGTAATTTACTTTATTAAAGAATACTGTGTGCATTATAAATAAAAGTTGTACAAAACTCACCGGCGAGACCGCATAAAAACAATGTGAAATTTCATTTCTCTGCAATTTGCAAATAAACATTTACGGCACATTCATGTGTCCGCTATTTCCATAACAATATTAAACATTCAAACATGTAATGAACTCGAGCACGAATACATACTCGTATATTCACACTGGATTTTTTATAATCTTCTTTAGAAATAATAAGTGAATATGCAAGCTAGATTTCCTAAAGCAATATTTTTTATGGTTAAACTGGTAATAATACTGACATTTGCATTTCGAAGAAAATTTGCAATGCTATGTTATGAAAGAATATATAATTGATATTCGTGCCTTTTGTTCGCCGTGACTACTCCATGAATACTAGTTACTACGCGCAAATTCGTATGCATAGGATAATTACTTTACGAACCCGATTTTAATTTTACAACTATTACAATTATAATTACTTTCATTAATCTTTTCAAGATGAATTTTTATATTACAAAGATCTCCGAAGTCCAATCGCTACATCAAAATTCTATTGAATTGTTTGAGAGGTTGGGTAAAAGTGTAATAAATAAACAGTTGACAGAAATAATTAGTTTCGCATTTATAATATTTCCCCCACATTGTTAATTTTTTTTTCGAATTTACCTCCTTTACTTTAATGTAAAGATATCCAAAAATTGGTGATAAAGGTATAATATATATTGTTAAATAATTGTAGTAAATCGATAACGGATTTACTTGTGCAATTAATATAATAATAATTATTATTAATCAAGTGCTAAGGTCAAAAGAACATAGATATTGTTATAGTATAAAAATTTGACAAATTTGAAAACACAATATACTCAACGCTCTCATTTGCTAAATAAATTCATCAATGTACCGACTCTTAATCCGGACCTGTCGACTCTTTTGGCCGACCATTTTGATGTTAAGGGGCATTTTAATCGTAAAATCGCAGCTGGTCGCCGATCCTTTATTAAACAGATTTTATTTTTTATATGATATACCTTTTATATTAATTTTATAAAAGAAAGTCGGGTCAGTTCCACCATTTATAACTTAAGAGCGGCTTGATCATTTCTTCGATTTGATGGATTTGTTTCCGAACCGGATACCAGAATAAGAATAATATTAAAACATTTGAATTATTTTTCTCATACGTTTTTTAGGGAACGACTAATAGTTAATAAAACATATAGATATTATTTCTGAGGCGATACGAAGTTGTTCGGGTCAACTAATAGCAGGTATGTATAAATCTGCTAGTTAAAAACAATGTAAAACTATAAATAAGTGAGAGTTTTTATTCTTCATTTCTTAAATTAAGGAGATGGTATCTATTCTATACAGAATAGATAGTTTGTATTTTTACGATAATAATGGAAAAGAATACTTATAACATGGTCGTCATTATTGCCGTTAAAATATTATAAAAATATATTAATAACTGTAAAAGTTTACTTTCTTCTATATTTTTAAGTACCGATGTTAAAAAATCACGATGCCAAAAGTTTGAAGACACAATATAATCAAAGCTGGAATTTACTAAATAAATCCATGAATGGATCAATTTTAAATTGAGACCTATCTACTCTTTTGGCCTGCCATTTTGAGGAGTAGACCGAGTATCTTCGAGTGTCTTACCGTTTCTTATCGGAAGACACCAAATTCTTAATTTATGAAATAAAATAGCTTTATCTAATTTATCTTTATCTTTTTATTTATAGTAAAATATGAATTTGTAACTTGATGATTCGAAATGTCTTAACTAGTCTTTAACTGTTATCTGTTCTCAAACATTATTTTTAAAATTAAAATAAATCTCTAACGATCACTACATTTCTTAACAATACTATTTAGGATATTTAAGAATTGTTTTTGAAAATTTAACGAACTTCTTTTAACGATTACACAAAGTATTAAGTTCGCGTTGTCATAATAAAAAAGGTCAAAGCGAAATGCCGACTATTACGCGGAAAATTGGAAAACGTGGGTGTTGTATATTTTTTCTTTATAAAATTCGTAATTAATATCGAAGCAGTGATTTTCGATCGTAATACTTAAACTGAATACAAAAGTTCAAAATAGCAAAAGTTAATAAAAAAAATTGGAAGAATCTATCTTCGTACGAATGATTTTTTATACGGTGGATAAAGTGGTTAAGAATCACTGGCGACATGACGCAAATTCGCTTGTATGCAACTGTATTGATTACAATATTTTATAACAGAAATCTAGGGGACTTTAAGAAATAGATATCACTATATAGGATTACTATGGTAGAGGTTAGCTGTAGCCCACTGACTACAGACTTATAGAACTAGCTCGATCGGGGCAGTACCATAGAAAATTTGCATGTAGTGGCTAATATAACTGCAATTCATACGCAAATACTTCAGGTGAGTTACACCTGAACCCAATCCCCTTCCCCTTCCTATTCTCGTTCTTACATGCCTATATAAATTGGAGACATATTTGTAGCTCCTCTGATGCTGCAAATATCCCTGGAAGGCGGTATTCACTTAACATTAACCCGTCTGCTCGTTTGATCACTATTCGTTTACAAGAAAAAGGAAAAATAAAAATGTGCAAAATTTAATAGGTGTGTTACATATGTACTAAAGTCAAAATGGTATTAAATGAAAATCCATCGACACCAGTAAAAGTTGTGTTAGATACTTTCAATAAATATTTTAGGGCTGATAGTCTTCAAACATCTGAGTAGAAGAGCTATCTCGATTACATAAGCTTGCAAACAAAAAAACGCGTCAAAATTGGTCCTTTCCTTAGGTAACTACGATGCCACAGGCATATACAGTAATACACACGTTAACTTATAACAACCTAACATAAACGGGATTGGATTAAATTATACCAACCCATTTAGGCAGTAAACTCTATAGAATTAGCTTTTGTTACCTTAATTAAGAGGTTCAGTATATACCCAGTGAAGCCAATCTTATCGCAGAACTACTGAGCACATTTGAGAGTCTTCAGGACAATAAAGATAATCCTAGTCGGAATAATGGTTGGTTGGAGCAGCAAAAACACAAAATACAAAGCGTGTTCACGTTAAACCAGTTTTTCTATTTTTTAAACAGCAATATAAAGATTAAAAATTCGAGGCTTTTATCCAAACAATAGCGGAATTTCGGAGCTAGACCCTATTCGGCAGCTGGATTCAGTGTTTTATAATGTGTTGACTACGTATAATAGACGTTAGCATTTAAGCTGAAAAACGTTGTCAAAAATATAGTCTATTATGAATAAGAAAAGTAAAATGATTTTTTTTTTAATGCTAATAAAAATGGTAAGATAACGTTGAGATCTAATGTGAGGCATTAATCTTTATATGTTTATAAATTAAATACCTTTTTTTAATTATTAATATTATAATCGTATTATTTTACATATTGGTAGTAAAAGTAATGTGGTACACTGGATATAGACTATTTGACTTTTACCCACCCGCCTATGTCAAGACTTATTAGTGTGCGAAGACTGAGATAGATTATTATATCAATGACATACCAATAATATGTACTTTTCACGTAACTTTGCGGTTCCAAGAAACCTTAATATAAAATGAATTTAGTGAGCTTATAGCGGGCGAAAAGACCCTTTAGGATTGTTACATACATATAGCTACCAAAGAACAGGTAAATAGTTGTACATTGTTATCATTGAATACACAAATTTTATATTATTAAGTAGATATAGTAGTTTGAGAGGAGTATAGAATATTCTTATTATTAACATTATTGTTGACTGTCTACGTATGAACAAGGTATTTTCCAACTTACTTGACACTTATGTGTCGTTATAATTTGGCCAGTGTGTTACGTTGTATTAGTCCAAATGTTGCTGTAAATTTTTTATCAATAATTGTTTAGTAGTTTTTGAGTAAAAGAGTAAGAATCCATCCTTATCCTCCCAAATATTTGTTTAATTAACTCTCGGGTTCTAGTCACTAGTTTACTTGTAATTATAAATATATTTCTGAGAGTAAAGACGAACAATCTATCCTGAAGAGAGGGAGGGTGCGTACTGCCAATATATAATAATAACTTAACTGATCAACGAGCTACCATAGACAAAATACAGTATTATTTTCTTTTATGATATATAACAATATTATCCCCCCAAACTTTCGTGATTATAGTAATAGTAAGATACTGAGAGTCTGGGTGAGTTTGCAAACTGTACTTATAATATACCATTTGAGCTTTATGGTTTAGTATGAACAGAATACAGACCCAAGTGCTTTTTGCGCAATAGATGGTGCTGTATATAATCTTATTTACCTGTAAAGGCACTCCTCGCCCATCAATTCCAAAATTGTTTATATTTATTATAGTGGTCAATTTTGTCCCAAAATCATAGAATATTGAAAGAGAACCCACGTAAACTAATCTACATATCTTAAAACATATTAATCTCGAGCCTTTTAACATTCTCAATATTATTACAATGTCTTACACGCTGAGACGACATATTATCTAATTAATATTCTTCACCTACAATACCAGTAGTTATACTCGTATTTGAAATGGTGTAATTATCCTGGCATCCTAATTCCTATTGAAGATATCAGGTTTTATGTTTGTCGTTGAACACTCGAGACTAGGGATTAAGATTTCGATCAATATAAGATGTGCTCCGAATCCGATCAAATTATACGTTCGGCCCCGTAGCCACATAGATGAGAGGCTCAGAGGATATACTTTCAGCTCAGCCTCACTATAAACATTTTTACTTTATAACTCGAACGTGCCTGTCAATAAGGACTTTTATGTAATATTGTAATGTTCTTTCTCATTTCTTTGAGTTCAGTTCTAACCTAAAAGTAATTTTCTTGATATAACTTTACATTTTACCTCTTTTTATTATGTTTTATGTTTATTACATACAAGGCACAGATATCAAACTAGGTTACCGTTTTATTTCAGTATTTTATATAGAAATTGTTACACAAAAATAAATAGCTTCGTCTATCCGTTGTTTTAATAACATTTTCGCGTAAGTGCTGTTATTTCTCCCACTTTCCCCGATGAAATCAAAATCTCTAATTAATACGCAAAGAGAATTTGTGAGCACTGCATATTATATACTATTTATATTGTTAAAAAAATCATATTAATATTAAAAGCTAAAAAAAACAACTTTAAAATATTATAATAAATTTATTATCAGCAATCGTACGATACCGATCCCAATTTTATCTAGTCACAAAGCTAACGATTATTTTTTCAAAAGTATTTTAAATTTTGTGGAGTTCAAATTATCGCTATTAATAACTTTCATCGATAACTTTCTTTGAAAATACTGTTCGAAAGATATTAATACTTGTGTAATATAATCAAGATATTCATTGATTTTTATTGATTTGTTACATTTTTGTAATCTTAAAAGTAAGTGTTGTGACTTATTCTTACAAAATACGCGTATGTTATTAAGTGTACTTTATGACAGACTTATGAGATCTATAATTCTTCCAATTACTAATGTGATCAATAAATCTATTTAGCACTCGCGACAATATCTTACGGACATTATTCTGAGCAACGTTAACAGATGCCTTAATCTAATAGTATAATTATCGTACAACAAAATTTATATTTAATTGATTTTTTTTGTATGTATTGTTTATTCAAAGTCAGTATTTACATTATAATTTGCTTTACGACTTTAATGCAGCATTTGTCACACTTATAAGACCTTATTCGCTGCCGCAACTCTTCAGAGATTGTTCGTCAGCATTTTAACTATGTTTAATCCGCAGTATATCTACAGCAATACATTTATGTATAATGAAACGATATTTTCGTAATTTTTTTTTTTTGATTATCAAATGTAAATGAAAATGTAAAAAATATTTTTTCTATAGAAGCATAACGTGAATATTTGATTTGTTATCAAATTATTCATATAATCCAAGATACTTACATTTTACATAATTAACGAACGAATATAATCGAAGTCTTCCCTTGGACGGACGGACCCCATATAAAGCTATAGCTAAGACAGTGACAATAAATTCTTTCAGGTTTAAAGCAACAACAGACAACTTATGTTAATTTTTATAGAAGTCTAAAAGCAAAACTTATAAGAGTGATATACGCCTTACAAAACAAGCCAATTACGCGGTATAAGTCTATCACCGACGACTTGACTTTCGTAGATGTGACTGAATAAAAAAATTACTTGTTTCATTTATTTATGATAACTTTTTATTTTATTTTTATGCGAACGCATTACGTGTTACACTTACGGAATCCCCATTCTTAAACCTTTATAAGTGTACAAATTATTTTTGTTACGTGTACTGTGTTCATTTTCGACAAACAGGGTATAAATTTAAATGTTATAAATATATAGGTACACATTTTAGCCCTGCACACGTAGCTGTAAGGTGAGAACTACACTTGTGTGTTTTACTCCATTTACTTTATCCTTGCTAGTCCTTTCATTTTAGAAAAATAATTCTGGTTCCGCACAAAAAAAAAAATTAAAACTTATGGAATTGTCAGCTCCAGGCGAAATCGCTGATTACCAGCCGGTTTTTATTATAAGAATAAATATTATTGGATTATTATTATTTTCGGTTTATACAAATAGCTTGAAATATTATATCCTGTCATTTTAATTCTAATGTTTCATTCAAACAAACATTCCTATTCCTGTTACCAATGTTACATATTGGATTCTGCCCTTGTACATACGTAAAGGAAAACCACAAACTCGTTTCGGGATCAATTTGCACATGTGGATTCGGTCACGCCATCTGTTGTTGTCGGTCAGCCTGTCTAAGTTATGCGTACTAACATGTTAGATATACAAACTAATATACAATTATTTATTTTACAGTAGTAATAGTAATAATAATTTAAAAACTAATTAACAAATATTAAAAATATAAAAGTTTCACTAATATTTTATAAAGTTCAATCACAGTATAAATCATATCCGAGTGGAATGAAAACTAGAATTCAATACGTCCTTATTAAGCACAAACTATTTTATTAATCAATTCTTGATTACAAAATGTATTTTTACTTGCTCATTCGTGAACTAAGCATCTTGCTTCGTAATTTTTTTTATTATTATAATAGCTGGCAAAAAATGTTTTTTATGTTTAAAACACTTTGGCACGTTTTCGGCAAACGAGCAGGCGGAATACCCGACGTTAAGTCATCACCGCCGCCTATGGACATTTGCAGCACCAAAAGCAGCAAAAACCACAAATGCGTTACCATCCTAATAAGAGAAGTAAAGGAAAAAGGAAAGGACCACGAGAGAGGGAAACGCTCGTACGCCCTAGTCAAGCCAGCCCACTGACTACAGCTCGGTCACGTGCTAGGCTCTACGTCAGTTAAAATAAAATATTTATCTAAAAGTTCAAAGTGGTTTAAAGTTGAGAAACATTTTTATCTGACGAGATATTGAATCGTATTATAGTTGTCAATGGAAGATAAGGGCGTGAAAAGAGGATTAAAGTAGATTTGAGGGGAAATGCGGTCCGCTCCAGATTTAGATTTATCCGTCTGTAGTTCCGAGCGACCGCTCAAACTGCTATAATGTGATTTCGGAAGGGTAACTTCGCAAGATGAAACGCCCCGCGAACAGTAAATCACTAAAATTAGTTTTCCTCCGTTTTTCCGCTCTTTGTTTGGAGCGTGCGACCGCAAGGTTTTTCCCACTGAGCATAGTGCATAAAATTCAAATTTTCCTTAAGCTTTGTATAAGGATTTCATGC
The DNA here is from genome assembly GCA_037950945.1 of Hypolimnas misippus. Classification (NCBI taxonomy): domain Eukaryota; kingdom Metazoa; phylum Arthropoda; class Insecta; order Lepidoptera; family Nymphalidae; genus Hypolimnas; species Hypolimnas misippus. The sequence continues at coordinate 6,778,077 of JBBEEQ010000025.1, read as the reverse complement.
TAATTGCGATATTTTATAGAGATTCCTTACAAAGTTTATGCAGAAAGTTTTGGTTGTTGCCCCAGAATTTTTTGTTTCTTTAATTTGCAGAGTTTCGAGAAATTGCGCAAACAACGACAGTTAAAGAATATAAGTTCCAGGAATATCCAATTCTAAGATTGAGTCAATGTTAACTGAAACATTATTATTTTGATTTGGTTATTTTTTTCATTTATATCATTAAATATATAACAAATGCATTAAATAAGGGGCAATTATTTGGTGGTTTTACCTGAAAAGTTTTCAGGGAATATTGAAAATCTTATAAATTTTGAGATAGTCTTTCAGAATTTCTACTATGCCACCTCGTATCTTGACGCGCCGCCATATTGGAAAATGCCGCCAAAAACAATTTTTTGTCAAAATATCCTTTCCTACTCATTTTTCAATAAAAATAGTTATATAATCAATGTAACTAGGGAAAAATTCTAGTAATTATGTTAATTTTTTGTGTACAATGAATTGTTTACCAAAAAATCATTTCTACACTACTATAAGGTAGAAAAGGTGGCGCGTTTTTTGTGGTATCGCTAGTAGACTTAATCCAAGTTAATGTACTATTACAACATCTACTCCTTCATTCTTCTCAGTAGACAAACTATTGCCGGTTTCCATATCTGTTTAAAACTCCCGGGAATCTTTCCAGATAAAATCTATTGTTTGCGCACCAAATGACTGTACTAATACGAGTATGTATATTGTTTATGTTAATATTTGAACCGATTAAAATACATATAAAAGGTATATTAAGCCTCAGTAACTATCGATGTCACAATGAGGCAAGGTGCCCAAAACACTGGCGGCATTACCTCTTTGAATGGCCAGGCTGATATAATTTCGACCAGGCTGGAAGACAGCTCTTTGTGAAACCTTTTTTTAGACCCCATTGTTTCAAGGGCAAACGGCACGAATACGAAAAAAAAATAGTGGACTCGAGTTTGTATTACATATTTAAAATCTAATAATGTCCGAATATCCGAACTTTAAAACGCTTCAACTGATCCAGTATGACGGCGGAAGAGGAAAACTTGTTCGAAATATTATCGAAATAGTTTTCTGTGATAATGGAATACTAAACGACTTTTGTAAAATGACTTTTCTCTTTAATTTTTCTTCGCTTTCCAAAAAAGAAGTTCTACGTGGACCATATAGGTTTATTTTTATGTATATAAACAGATTTATTTCATTTTCTTTAATTTTCATTTAGAAGTTGACATTTTTTAATCATTTAATATATTTCTAATAAATGTTATACATATCATAATATATTCTAGACAAATAAAGAAAAATACTCAAAATTGAAAATTTTTAATTTTAAATCAATTTTCTTTCATTATTTTCTTATTTGAGGCTGTCAATTGATTACGTGATGCTTTTTAGCAATTTTAGACCCCCCACCCTTTCTCCCCTGGTGATTTGTAATTCATAAAAATTTGTATTGACAAAATTTTAAAAGAGTTAACTATCAACGTTCTTGCCGGTTCTTCATAGTAAAATCTACATTCCAAACCGGTGGTAGCTTCATTATTGATGTAATTTTTTTATGTATTGACGATTCAAAAATGCTCGTGAGAGTCTACTTGAATAAAGTATATTTTGATGTTGATTTTGCGGTTTTTATACCATATACACGACATCTTAATGACATCCTTATGATGTTTGGTATTTTTTCCGGAATCCCCTCCCACTCCTACTACCTTAAGGTCTTACGTGATTAACGAAGAGTCCCGTTTGTGTTTTATGATAATCATTTTTTAACCAGGTTAAAGAATAAAGTTTATAATAAAAGTTAAAATTTGTATACCAATAAAAAAATCTGAGCTGCTGATTTTTAAACGGCTAAATATTTATAATGCTTACATCAATGTTTATTTTGCTGATTGTCGAAATAAATAAATAAAAAATTGTACGCCGTAGCGGCACTCTTGACAGATATAAAAAAAATAAAAAAAATAAAAAAAGCCTTTTATTTCCTGTAGAATATTTTTACATTTTCTTATATCTATTAATGTATTAGTTTGTTAATAATACTAACTTACATAATTATAAAGTATGCTTGACAGATATGAGACATCGAAATTATCTTGTACGGCTAATGTGCATAAAAGTATGTTATAAATGTGGCTACACAGGCTGTGTAGCCACGGCAAAAAACGATCTGACCCGCCGCTCTAAATGTTTGACATCAAAATACCAATTATCTTTATTAAACAAGATTTAAATAAAAAAATCTTCATTGAAAATTGAAAACAAGCTATCCGTTTCGTAGTTACAATGTCACAGGCAGACAAACAAAGGCCTCCAACTAATAACACCCCTCTTTTGCGCCGGGGGTTAAAAGAGCAGTAGCGTGTGTGTCGGTGACGCGTAATTACATTCTTTTGTTGGCCTGCGTCCATTTCCATCGAACAAAGACCATTTGAACTCATAGCGTAGCTACGTACATTCTTTTCGATACAAGTATTATGAATGTATATTATTTGAAAAATAAAATATTTTTGAGAGGAATTATTTAATGAAAATCTTTTCCAAGATTAAATAATGTTTTTTTTTTCTATATATATTCTTCAATGCATCACGATGCTTGCCTCTGTCGCCCATATAGCTTATAGTCCTGTGACATTTTAAAAATATTTAAATGATGGCTTGGAAAAAGTTTCCTTCTTAACTCAGACTATCAATGAATAAAATATGGATGTGTAAGATTACTGAAGCCAATAATAAAAGCATCCACATTAAAAATAAAACATCGTTAATATTCCTTTTAGTTTTCTTGACAGTATAAACTGATAATAAATAATTAAAAAGTTTATTGGCCATGCTTTATAAACGTACAAATAATGGATTTTACTAAGTTTGAGTCTTGCTGTCGCCAATCGCTTATCAACCAACTTTTTTGTTCAATAATACGATATCGACTAAATTAGAGCCAAACCTTAAACAACTGAAATCACTATCGCTCACGAAAGCTACTCGTACTATTCGTGAATTTTCTTGATGAGCTTTTGATTACAAGTCGCAACTTCCGTAATACAAAAATTTGCTGTTGAGACTTCATGTCTTCATGTTGCGCGATGACTGAACGTCGTATAATATTCTAAACATTTCTTTGTTTTTCTTTTATATATATACCTGACAAACGGGCAGGTGGGACACCTGATGTTAAGTGATCAACGCCGCAAAATATTATAATATATTTACAATATTTGCAGCATCAAAGGAGCCACAAAAAAATTGTCAGCTTAAAAAGTAATTAGTCATTAAAGGAAAGAAGATTTGGGAAAAGGAATGGGGGAGAGCATTAGGCCTATGTATGAGCTGTAGTCAATAAGCTAGTGGTAGATTCTACCTCACTGTTTGTGATTTGAAAGAAACGCATTTGAAGAATATTATGTGCACACGATTTCTTTACTAAAATGAATTTAAGTTCTAAACATTTTGCAACCTGTAGAATGTGTGCGTCAAATTATTGATCGTTACGAGAAAGGCTTGAAGTCATAAACTTGTTCACTTTTGTAACAAACGAAAACGATATTCAACAATTAAGAGATGTAATGTAAATAGTAGGTTTAGGCAACAAGTGGGTCACCCAGGACAACCGTGCCCTCACCTTGCCCCTCGCCTCGCCTCTCCCTTCGCATCGCGGGTCATGATCACCGATTGTTCGTGACCTACTTTATCTCAAAAATCTAATACATGTATGCATTAAAGAACAAATATGATACGCCAATTCATTCCCATCTCAAAAATTATACTAAACATAATTAGTTCATCGCAGATCTCACATTAAATATTTATATGGATAATAGCTTATTTAGATTTTTATTGCATATGCTTTGCTGTTCCCCTTTATATCGTTTTATGATTACATTACGTATTACGTACGTTATTGTTTCATTGTTAACTCCTTATATTAATCATTTCTTTACTATAAATGTATGGCAAATTGGTAAGCAACCAGATAAAATCCAAAATATCTTATATCCAAATAATTTTAGTTTTTTTTTGTATGAGTAAATCTTTTAAGACGTATATTTCTGAACATAGTCGTATATAGGTTATTGACATATGTATTTTCTGTTCATAAATATAATACTTACTTAACAAATAACGAATAAGAAAACTTTTCTGTCCAAAGCTAGGCACGTGTCGTGGAAATATTATAAGGTTCTACAATAAACATGGCGAAACGAAGTTTTACCTCGAACACGTGACAATTATATAATGCTTTTTTGTTATTTTAACTTCAAAAAAAGTATGTTTTACCTTAGTCATAAAAGTGATTATTTAATAAAAAACTTCAGTTATAGTAAAAAAATTCACTACATTTAGATATTTTAACTATATCAGTAAATATGATTTGATTTTGTTTTTATTGATACTATTCAGTTATTGATTATTTACGAATGACGGAATAGTAATAAACTTTATTTATTGAAATGTTCGCGCTGAATATCCCAAAATAAATTAATGTTAAAATTATATTTATTTGAACAAAAATAAGTAGCAAGCCTTTAAAACTTTTACACATGTAATAAACGAATTTTATGTAGAGATTTTTTTAAGGTAAAACCCCCGCAGTACACTGACTACAGGTCATATACGTGTTGACTTGAGCGGGCAGCATCTCACTCTCACTTTGTCAAAAGATCTGTGTGAAATATCTAATATAGCTACGTTTTGTGCAGTGAGTTACAGAGCTGAAAGCCTAACCCCACGTCCATATCTTTCCTTACTTCCTTTTTCCTTTTCTTTCCTTATTTCTGTTTAAGTAACGCATTTGTGATCTCTCGGGTGTTGCTAATGTCCATGGGTGGCTGTGATCACTTAACATCAGGTGGCTCGTCCCGCTCTTAAAACATGACTGATGAAAAGGGGATATGTTGAAAGAAATGTCATTTATTAACATTTGCATTAGATTTTTAAAATGTAAACTTTAAAATCAACTACGTACTTACGAAGTAGAATTTATTTTTAGAAGTTGTGATTCTCTTTCTTCTTGTTAATGAAACTTTCTAGAATAGTATTTTTAACAAGCTACAAAGATCCGTTGCATCAAGGCACGGTAACATAATTGCAACTGTAAACTTCGTTATCAATTTAACCTCAGGCAAAGCGCCCGAGACACGGACGTGGCTGCTTTACTCGCAAAATTCAATAATGGCAAAATAGAGAGCTCTCGAGGTCACTCGCGTCCTAGCGATCCCACACACGCTCTCTTGGGGCGCCTGCGGCAGTTGGCACACAACTGATCCAATATTCATGAATCTCTTTTGTCTATATATGGACAATACTTACACTATAACTTCTATACAATCCTCTTACTTTTCCAGATAACGATCGATACGCTCGTATTATGTCAAACCACTCACAGTTCCAATTAAAACTTCCACGAAATGTGACCTGGGCGCTTGTTTTATGCCGCTATCAAACGAGTCTCGCCTCTAACCCTGTAAAAGGTATCCGAACGATCTTTTAAAGTTCGTCGGACCCTGTCTAGTTTTCCGTAGAGTAACGATTGCCTCGATGTTAAAGCCTTCCTTCCTTTGCCTCTTTCACAACGCGCCCGCTTTACAACGTCCGTTGTGAGGCTTTATACAAGCTTATACTGTTCCTTCCACCGGTGTTCCATTTTAAAACATTCTTCAAAAGATTGAATGGACCCGATTTAGAAGATATTCGTATATTTAAGTAAAACTACGTTTAAAAAAATCTGAAATTTAAAATATATACACAATAAACCTTTCTTATATTGTTAACATTACTAAACATTTATACTTAATATAAAATAATATCGAGATATTTGAAAATAATAATTTTTATAGTCGCGAGTCGCGACTCGTTTAACAATCATAATTCACAAATTAGAATCTAAAGTCATTCAGCTTAAGAAATAATAGCACCGATGATTACTGCGATTACTATGCGAGATAAGTTTGCCATATAATGTACCTGTAATGTAAAATTCCTGTTAATACATATGTAGGCAACATATGTATATCGCTCAGATTAACAGGTCAAGTGCGTCTCGAAAAGCGCAAGAAAATATTATCATAAAGATTAAAACGGTAATCACTTACACTTGACAGGAAAATTATCCTAACCAAGTGTGTTATTAGTTCGCTAGTAATTAATTGACGACGGACCGAGATTAGTTGGTAATTAGTCTTCATAAAAATAGTAAACTATCGTAGTTGATTTCAATATTAAGCGAGTTTCTGGCAACATCTTAATCTGGCAATAAATAATGGAAGAAGAATATGTAAAAATATTTCAGTGTATTAGCAATTACAAATTCACACAATAATGATGTTTTAAAAAGCATAATTATGCTAAAATTTATATGTTATTTTAACTTTTTTAAATACAATTTAACTGTTGTATATTAACATGCAAGTAATATTTTACATTATTTATATTTTAGAAAAAAAATGTTAATCATGTAAATAACTTTAGCTACAATAAATTAATTAAATGAAATCACTAATAAGAATAACTATGTAAATAAATGATTGTTTTTTTTTTTGTTTTTGTAAAATCGTAATATTAGGTATTTGTTCTATTTTAAACCACGTTACTTCAAAGCAATATAATAGGAAAGATAAAGCTCTACAATATGTGTAACTGGTTTACAGGAAGATCAGTCGCGTGTCAGACTAAAGCAATAAAAGCTCCCGACAGAATTTGGAGACGACAATATTGATTTCCCCTCGCTTCATGTATTCCGTTCTCCATCTGTTGCTCTCCATGAAATTTACGACAGTATTACTGGGTCGTTATTTTTGTATGAAGAGTTTTATCGTTAGACGCCTTTTCTACCCGCGACATGACTTTTTAACGTTTACTTTATTATGGTTTTTTTACTAATCGCTTTTTTATCGTAATATTGAAGCTTCATTTTTTAAGTGATATTAATTACATTGTTAAGTTACACACAACATAAATACCAGGAAAGGGCCAGACCACGACAAACATCCATATAGGTCAATCTAGATTGTAGTTATGAGCAGAGATCGAACCCGCAATATTTAACGGTTCAGTCAGTTGCATGTGATCACTGCGACAACAGTCAGGGTTTCCTTTTATGTAATATATAATTTTACACATACAATAAGTAAATATAAACCTAAAAAAATCAATATACGCATTTGTACGTCGGTCGAGAGCTTAACCGAATTCAGGTTGAGTTAACAACATTGCGAGTTATTTGTGATCCCTGGAAATAAAAGCTTTTCCTAGTAATAGACAAAAGCCTGCTCCTTCTTGAGTCGTGCGAACAAATCCGTTGAATTTTTTTAATAAATGTCTTGTATGGATAAAAATGTTATTGTAATTACAATGTCGAAACAGTCTTCATGTGTCCAATTAGAAATTTTATGATATACATATGTATTATTAAGGCCGATTTCCTAACAAATAATAAAAACCGACCAAGCCAGTCTGACCCGTCTTTACCGGTTTATCCTGTTTTGCGTTATTGACAGTATACTTTATTTCCAGATGGTGGCTACAGAGGAGACAACGGTGCCGGGTCAAATAGAGACACCTGGCACTTTCGGCAAACTGCGACAGACGTTGTCATCATCTCTACTAACAGCACAAGACAAAGGTGATTCATGAACACCCACTTTTCCATCTTTATACATTCAAAAGTACAAAGTAAATAAAGAATTAAATTTAGCATTTTTAAATTTAAAAATTATTATAAATGATCCTTACATAATGTGTTATCTACGTATTAAAATACATAAAAATAATAATAAATATCCAACTTTTAAGGCCTAAAAAGACAAAATAATATATAGGTACTTATAAATATGTTATTTAAATTATTGCACATAGACATAAACGTTATATTTTAGATAACAGCATTGGCTTAATTACAAGTTATAAGTGTCAGAGTTATGACGTAGAGTGTTTCCAGTTATCTGCGCTTGTAGCCTAAAGTTCGTTAGGTAATAATTTAAGCGTAGTCAGGGTGTACTAAAATAATAACATACGATAGTGTTATAGGCAAGCATGGTTAATTAATCTAATTATGGTTCTTTGGAGTTTTAAAATCATACGGTGAGTCATTTATGTGTCATAGGACTTCACGGTTTAGGCTGTGCGTTGTAGGTGTTAAAGTTGTAAGCTAATTACGTCCGATACATTCAAATTACGGATGCATTAAAATTTTGTTTCATTGTCATTTCAAACGTTTTCATTGTTGATGGGAAAAGAAAATTGTTATTGCAAATCGGCGTAAATTAATTAGGTTTTTCTTAATATTATGATTCAATGTTTTACAACTTATCTTTAGGAAAAATCTTTTAAGGATTATTTGAAGCAAAATAAAATCATAAAAAAAAAAAACAAAAACAAAGGAGACAATGAAAAACAAAATGCATTTTCATTAGTAGTATGCATTTGTCTATCTGTGATATCTTTGTATCATTCTGACACATTAACTTTTTATATCACAGATATATCACAGATATAAAAAGTTAATGTGTTAGAATGTCAAAAAATTCTAATATGTCAATTAGGTAGGTATGTAAAAAAACTCAATTGATATATTGTACTGATACATACATTAAATTTACATTTAATTAGAACGATTTATTTTAATTCCTTTCTTCAGTGTAAATGCAATTTTAGTTACACACAAACTATTATTTTTCGTATAGTCGAAGCGGGAACCGTAGTAAAAGGTGAGGATCGAGAATAAGGACAAAACCATGCCTTACCATTTTTGAATACTAGTTACATAATAAACCACTGGTCAGACGATATGTAAATTGACCAATTTTTTAATTAAAATTTTAATATTTTTTTTTTTCGAAAAATTGATGCATAAATACAATTTTTTTTTTTTATTTGATAGAGTTCAATCGGTAGTACAAGAAAATTTAGGCCTTGTACTCCACGCTTAACCCAACTCTTACCAGACCGCCCTTATATAATATTAATTCTAACGATTAAAGCTTTATAAGGAATAAGAAAAAACGAAATGTCAAAATTAAATAGCGTAATTAACCCGCTATTAGGTAGTAGTCTCAAACTATGAATATTGATAAGTCATGAATATTATTAACTTAATATACATAATATTAACTTGATATTGTGTGTTTACAAAAGGAGCACACCTGAAATTGTGTATGTTTCTAAAGGCGTGTGATGTAAACGTCGGAAAGCATTAGTTGTTATCATGTTAGCTGCCACGAGCTTTTCCCGCATTTTGTAGTTTTATAAAGATATCTTTATCATATGATGAGGGGAACTAAATCGTTTCACAGCGTCGTTTTAGTGGTATAATAAGTAATCAATCTATTTTACTCAGACAGGGATAAATGTTTAAAATTTATAAGTTAGGTGATCGTTACTTAAAATTAAACGCAAAACTAATTTTGCATTTAACCTCTAATGGCTAATTATGAAAAACTATGGTTATCATAATATGCCACATTTTGATAGGTAATGGAGATGTTTTAGTACTAAAATCGGAAAACAGTTGTTAAAATGTAGTATTTTGTGATAGCGGTAATTTAATTCACTTGGCTGGCTTATAACAAACTTAAAGACACCTAAAGTCTAAAAAACAATTTAATAGTTTATTGAAAAAAATAATTAAACTCGCCGGTTTTTCAAGCTTGATGAAAGACTCTGTATTGCTAGTTAATTTCTTTTTTATAGGTAAGTTTCTAAACAATACTGTTATTGTAGTATTTAATTCATGAATCAAGATGTCGAATTAATTAATTTCTTAAAATGGTTGTTATATTTTTTGTCACTATTGTGATTTAATTTTAAAGAGTAGCACTACACTGCTGTATTAACAAGTCATTGCCAATGTTTTTACACGATGCTTTTGCATGAAATTTATATGAAAACATACACTAAAAGAAATAAACCAAAGAATTGAATTGAATTGAAAATATACCCTAATTTCCAATAAGCGGACGTTTCATCAAAAGTTAAGCGACCATAGCCGCCCATAAACATTTAAAGTCCCTAGAGTTTAACACAAACAAATAAATATAATGTATGTTTTTTTTTAAAGACAACGACTTTTATTACCGGGCGGGAAATTTTATGATCAATAGACGAATACGCACACAATTTTACGGACAAAATTTGTGCCCAATGTAACGGGGGGCGAGATATACAGTATACACTACAATATCTAGAATATTTACAAATATGGCCCGTCCATATTTGTAAACTCAGGGCATTTAACTACGTTATATTATTATTTTATATATAAAATTTTATCTATAGCATTTAATACCATTTAGTCGACATTATCTTACCACTATTAAAAAATTGACAGGTACCTTCGGTAAATTTTTGAGAAAATCATCTTTTTATCTTGCACTTTAAATAATATGGACTAAAATTGCAAAAATATTAAAAATTAAAGAGACTCAAAGTTGTAAAACAGTTAAATAAGTCACATAAGAATATTTAAATTTCGAATTAAAGTAACAAACTTCAACATTGTAAATAAACGTAAAACTAGTATCGTAGTGCGCCCACGACATCAGATGCATTTTTGACGATTTTATTTATATATTATATAATCCAAGTAATAAAGTAAGTAAAGAAGTAAGTTATTATTAATATTTACTAATCTAGAAAAATAATGTCTCGTGGGGAATACGCCTACGTCATTCTGTGCACGTTTGTTGTGTTTCGCGAGACTATTTTTATAAAATATTACCTTACAATTTAAAACTTTCTCTTAATGACATAAAGAATAAAATTGTATGAAAATATCACAGCACCAAAACGACTATTTTGTAGACGACGGTTGATCATGTTCTCAAACTTTATTTCTAATAATATAATATTTTATTTTGATTTTAAGAGTAACAGTGACATATTTTTTTTTTGATAATACTTGTATCTGTACCTATATATGTACCTGTATATAGGTACAGCTTAGGCTGTATTCGAAACACCTAATATATATGATATAAACGAGACATTTTTATTATATTATTAGATAAGTTGTAGAATTCGATCATATAAGGCGCGTCCTGTGGTTTCATGGTCTAAGTATTTTTCACTATTTAATTCGGACTTGCCACACTTACAAATATTCATTTTGTAGTCATGTAACCTACATATAAAAATTCGGTAAAAAAACTTGGAAAAATGGCAATAAAAGATTTTCAAATGTTACGTTTAAAGTTAATCTTTCACATTTATTTAATGTGTTCTGTATAGGACTAGTAGTAAATGTTTAGTGCTGTTACTCTGAAGGCATCCGGTTGCTTGTGACCTTTATCCCCAATTTGTGTAACTTGTTGTAAACGTGCCTAGCCTAATTCCATTAAAACTTTGATCGGCAATTTCTGTTTAACATTATTTGACTATTCGCTTCTAAAATAAGAATGCCAAAAAACAATGCACCGCTGTAGACATGTGTACTTTAATTTATAAACACTAGTTGATATTTTCAGTGGCATTATTTTATTAACCTTCGACTAAAAAAGAGGGTGCATAGCCCAATTTTGATGCGGTTTAGAAAACCTGATGTAGTCGAGATTGTTCTTAGCTATAATTTATAAATTTGTTTTCAGACTTTTCGTGATGTTTAAAGGGTCTAAGCTACTTTATTTATTACTAGCTTCCGCCCGCGACTTGGAATACTTACTTTGGGCTAATAATGCATTATTTTAGAACAAATTTGGTTAGCATAAAAAAAGTTATAGTGAGCAAACCTTAAAAGATCAACATATGCTGTCACGGACCTTTTTTTAGAACTTTTAAAGGGGAACAATTCTGTCGTACATGATTTTTGCGATACTTTAAACGTTTATGCAGCGCACTCAGAGTAAGCTCTCCCAATAGGAAAATATCCCCCGATTTTGAAACATTCTTCATTGGTGCTGCGCTCTTTTTAGTCTTAGCGTGATAATATATAGCCTATAGCCTTCCTCGATAAATGGGCTGTCTAACACTGAAAGAATTTTTTTAATCGGACCAGTAGTTTCTAAGATTAGCGCGTGCAAGCAAACAATCAAACAAACAAACTCTTCAGCTGCATAATATTAACTTTACTGTGACGAATATTATTATAATAACATCGTTGAGTAACCTTGACCTGATGCAGCAACATTATTTGTAATCAGCAGGATACACAACTCCTCACCAACTTACAGCAGAAGTATCGTGTTAGGGCTCGTTGAAATGGTATTAATTTATGTATATAGCATTAAAATAAATTGTAGACGCGGTATCCGTGTACTTTTGTGTATTCTATCTAAAATGTTATAAAATAATAATTAACAGAAAAATCACTTTTGAACTTTTGTATTTTCTAAATTTATTTCATACTAGCTGTGTCTTGCGGTTTCGCTCGCGTTTATGGTTACTGCTTCGCTTCTACGACTCGTAGCGTGATGTAATATAGCCTATAGCCTTCCTCATTAAATAAACTATCTAACACAAAAAGGATGTTTTAATTCGAATCTGTAGTTCCTGAGATTAGCGCGTTCAAACAAACAAACAAACTCTTCAGCTTTATAATATTAGTTTAGATGGATAGGACATATTATTTAATATTTTATTAAAACAATTTCGTCAAATAAAAATAAGCAAAGAAATTACAAAAACGCTTTCATTCGAACTAATTTATAATTTTAAGGAACAAACTATTCAAGCAAAACCAATAAATATCCATCCAAAACTACTTTTAGTATGCCCAAGAGCATTCTTAGCCGCTGCTCAGAAGAAAATCAATATTACGACCTCATTCCCGCCGGGCTCAGTAATGCGTCTTAACATTATCTGCTCAATCCTACAATAACTACCTTTACCCTAAGGTCTATATTTGAATTTAAATGATTCCTAAATGTCTAAATCACTGTCAGTGAGAAGATAAAATCATATCCCAGTGGTTAATTCTACATTAAATTAAATCCTTAAGAAATCCAACTCTTTGATTAGTGGCTTTTAATTGCACATATACATACTTTCGCTAATGTTGAGTGGAGTGGAAAAATGAATAAATAATGTGAACGTCTATAATTTTTATTCCTGTTTGTGTTTGTCCGGTATTAAACCGTTGTTCTTTTGAATAACAGAAATATATGTCAGGTTTGCAACTTGAGATTGTTTTTTTATTCTATTGAATAGAATTTCGTTGGAAAGAACTTTTAAAAACAAGATAAGGTTTCTTTAATCGATTTTAAATTTAAGTTTGCTGGTTAAGGTTTTAAAATAAAATTTGTAGACACGTATTTTTAATACAGTCGTGTCTGCAAACTCGATGCTTGAGATTTTGAAAATACTTTGAATAAAATTGTCGTATAAGTACTATTATATGTTTTTTTAGAAGACCACATTTTGAAAATTTTGTTTTAACTAATAAATTTTACTGGAATATTACTACAAAACTCATTTTCATTTTATATTTATAAATTTTAAAAAGAGGGATATCAAATGAAGCAAATATGAATAATTTATGTAAACTATTGGTCGCCTAATGATTTGAATTCAATCATAGTTAATTTCACTTTAACAATACACACGATGTGTATGTAATGGTTTTTTGTTGATTTCAATTTTTTTTTAAATAAAAAAAAATATTAGCATTCTTCTCTCATTCGTTATATAAAATGTAAATGTGCGAAATGTCCTACTTCTTCGTCGGCGCAATTCTCGTAAAAAGGGATACAAATTTTTGCTTCAAGTATAGTTTATATAAATCACGTAATAATTGTCATTAATATTATGTAATAATAATATTTTTAATAACTTATAGCTTATTTCATAGTGACAAAACTCGGTCCGCGACCGGTAGTGACGGAAACCCCAGTGGAACCTGCGCCAGCGCCGCCGCCGGTCCAGCCGGCTCCAGTTGCCGCACCTAAGACTGAACGGTATTTCTGTATTATTTTCACTGGAAAATACTTGATTCTAGATTTTATCAAATTCTGACGCTGATGAATGACCACAGTCAATAGCCAATTAACGATCAAAATTACCGACAGTGTAGTACCTACAAAATGTGAATGTGAAGAGAGCCGTCCAGTGCGCGATTGTTTTGAACAAAAATTTCTTACCGTTTACGGCCGGGATAAAAAAGTTAAAAAAGAGGAATAACTTTTTAAATTAAAAGTATTTAATATAGTAATGAATAATAAAAGTTATTTTTAAATAGTTCATTAAAATGTTTTATACATATTGGCTTCTGTTTTAGTGAGGCAGGTAAAGCTCCGTCTCGCGCAGGAGCTTGCCGTGTCTGCCTGAAGGCGTTGAAACCAGGAGAAGTATTCCACATATGCAATGGATGTCAGCATCGAGTGTGCGAAGACTGTTCTTCGTACTCCAAACCAGCCAGTGATGATGAGGTGGCAATAATAAATAACAATATTGAGAAATTTTCAATCGCTTTAAAAATAATAATATAATAGCTTTAGAATTCTTAATTAGCCCAGTCAATAAAGCATTAACATTACATAAAATCGTTACTACTATATTATAATTCTTTTATTACTCAAAAAGTGATTAAAAATTACAAATTGTCGACGTTGAGGGTGTTGCGATTGTTCTACCTTCTTGGTTGTAACAGATTTAATTGATCGTTAGTGATGCGAGATATATTTTAATTAACCACTTACAATTTAATACATATTATTTTTCCCAAGCATTCATTTCAGAGATACAGCGCGGTAAAATATAAAAATAATCGTATTCGTAGATTTATGAGAAATTCATGTTTATTCCTTTTTGGTCTTTTTATGGCACTACATAGTGCAAAACCGTAAACACACATAAACACATCGACAGAGTTCATGGCGATGCTCAGTTTGCCGTCGTAAGGCCGGTCCGAGGCTACCGCCAGCAGCGCAAGACAGCACAGATTCACTGCTGGACGTGCCTGTACTGGAAGCTTTGCAGCGACGTCATTCTGAAGCAAGACTCGGAAGTGGCGGCTCGAGCAGCGCACTGGCACCGCCCCGCTCGCCCGAACTGCGCCGACACTCGGATGTGTCGCCCGCATCGTTAAAAGAACTAGAGAAGGTAATGTTTGTGTTATTAAAATGTTTTTTAATCGTTTTGTGTACTGTATCATATAATTGTAGTTTATATTATCTAAAAGTGTTGTTGTAATTTAACACGTAAATTTACTATACGAGGGGAGATGTGAAGTTATATTTTCTCATTAATTTATTCCTATCTAGTAATAATGACTACGTATACTCGCATACGGGTTGACCCGACTGAGGTCTCCTCACTCTCACAAAATTTTCGCTTTAAGTAGTTAATATTTCATTCCTTTTTTTACTTATTATTATTACCCTTTCATTCCTTATACCTTTTTCCTTTTTAAGCTTGCTATACATTTGTAACTTCTCTGATGCGGCGGGCGTTATTAATTTATTGTCTAACTTCATCAGTATTTAAAAAAAAATAGTAACAAACCCTAAGTTATTTGTCTGAATTGTGTTTTTAAATTTTAACATAAAAAATAATTACCCAATTAAACCTAATCTATGCACACTAAATACGAGTACACGTACGAATCTGTAACCACGCTGCCGTTGCGGCAGTTAAAGGGCGGCGGCAGCACGACGCCGAACGTGGAGTCGCGGCGCCCGAGCACCGCCACTCCCGCGCGGCGCCGCTCCGTGCGCGCGCCCACGCCGCGCCAGCGCTCCGTCGACGAGGACCAGAACCCTGCGTCCGCGCTTGCCGCACCGCCGCCCATGTCTCGGAGGTAATGCGTCTTAACCGACTTTAAAAAAAGGAGGACGAGGAGATTTTTTATTTATGTTTGGTCACTGAATTTTCGGATATTATGGACCGGTTTTCATTTTTTTTTGTCAAATCAGGATCTAATGCTGGGATCCTGAAAAAATCGAGGGTACCCTTCAAACATTATAGGCACACCGGTACCGACTTAAGATGTATCAATGATAAAGTCCATAAATACACGACTTCAAAATATTGTAGAAATACTTTTATTTTGCTTTTTAGTTTACTTGTATTTAATTTATTTTGATGTTGTTTTTTTTATATTATTTCTTTTTATGGCTTCATATGCAAAAGGTACCACGAAGGACCTTTACTAAGTCTTAAGAATTATCAATATAGTTATTAGATAACAATAAATAGAAAATATTATCATTTGATAACCATCGATAGTCTGATCTAATTAAAATGCTATCGTTTGATATCGATCGATAATGGTATCGGTAGTATGAAACATCACTGATTTGAATATTTCTGAGCCATCAATAACTTATCAATAGTCGCCTATAAAACATCACCAAAAGTTCATTTACTGTTTTCTGAAGGTTTATTGGATAAAATATATGCCACCGTTATTTGGTTCGAATACAATATTTTTTCATTCAACTTTATTGGACACAACAGATCACAAATTTATTACAGTCTTAGCACTGGCGACAAACGATAATATAGAAACGTGCCAAGGCGTCTTATCGCTTACAGCAATCTCTTCAGGGCAGTCTTTGTGACTAAACTTATTCAAAAGAATATAAAATAGTGTAGAGAAAGCCAAGACAAAAGAACTAATTTTCATAACTTTTACCTACTAAACTACGTGGTTTGGTTATACTTTTAACCGACTTTCAAATAAAGGTTCAATGTCTTTAATGGTTTCTATTCCTAATTTGGATGAAAATGTATGTTGAAAGTGGACAAAATACAAGCACTTTACAAAAATAAAATTAGTGGCTTGAAGAAGTGCAGAGCGATAATTTCCCAAAATAAGATTAATCAAAACTTATTTAAATAATTCTATGAGACAAGAAAGACAATAATATAGAGCTACCTATATGGCCATACTATTCATCGACATTTCTTTGATAATTATCGAACTATGATATTGTAATTAATATTTTTAATGAATAAATACCGCAAAAAGAAAATTCAAAAATAAATATTTTGTTAATAAAAATTAAATGTGTTTTGCTGTCTTGTTTATATCCATGTAACGATTATGTGTCTTGTTGGTAACCCCTTATAAATAAATAAATATAAATTTGCCATGTATCTCATATGTTATAGTTACACCAATGTTTATAATATTTGTCCTAGTAAATACAGACTAATTTATATATGTAGCAATGTAACACATGTGCATATAATAGAATTAAGGCTTGAATAACTTCGAACAGGGCGTCAGCAGTAGACGTGGTAGCAGGTGGAGCATCACGACGAAGTTCATATCGGCCTGAACCAGACACGGCTGACTCCCCGCCACAAATCAGCGGTTTAAGCGTTGACGAAGATCGACCAATCAGGCGACGAGGCAGCCAACTGTATGTCTGTTATTATACAAAACATAATACCCATTATACTAACAAATTTCAGTTCAGAATAATCGTTAATATGTAATGTTGTATAAACAATCAAAGATCACTTGTAAAAGTATTTAATATTTATATAATTTATGAAATGCTCTATGTTTCTTTAATATAAACAAATAAATAAAACAAAAACAAGAAAGTATACAAAAAAATCTAACTTCGCTCTTTTGAATGTTTATTATTCTGGAAAAAGAAAAGTATATATCTCGTGAAATGTTTACAGTCCGGATATTGCTGCATTACAACAAAGAACTGGTGCACTCGGTGCTATGGCAGCTCTTACATCGCGCGGCTCTGATGCATCAGATTCGAGTAGCGCTGCATCAATCGCCGCAGCAGCTGCAGCGGCGGCTCGGCAGATGTCAGTCGATGCGGAAGCGATTAAAATCGTCATACACGACGTTGACGATAGGACCCCGAGACGTGTGTCTTTACGACGAGATCCGAACGATAAAGGACATCGATGTAAGTTCTAGAATAAGTCTAAAACTAAATTCAAATAAATGTACCTACACTATTATTTGCATTATATTTTGTTATGTATTAATATGTAGCGCGAGGTTTTGGTATGCGAGTCGTTGGAGGGAAACCTGACGCGAGTGGACGACGTGAAGCGGTTATCGTATGGACAGTGCCTGGAGGTCCAGCTGACCTCGCAGGACTACAACAAGGAGATAAGGCAATTCATTCATTTTAACCTTTTATGAAGTCGATATTTTCATTATGATGAACCCAAATGTTGTCTCAATAAACTTATGTTATGTGTGTCTCAATACTTACAAAACTAATATTATATCGATAGGAGTAGGCTCTCACGAGCACAACAAAAAACATATTTAGATCATTTATCGAGATAAAATTATCCTATCTCTTAATTCAGACTAAATCAAACATATTGTCCAAATCTCATTAAAATTACTTAAGTACATACATACATGTGATTTTTGTATAATATATAAGATAATATCATCGCCTCAATCCGTCGGTGGCGTTAGGTGCTGGAGTGGGGCGGCGTTCCGTTAACGGAGCGCAGTTTCGAGGAAGTGTGCGCGGTGCTGGAGCGCGGCGGCGACAGCGTGGAGCTGCTGGTGGAGCCCGCGCCGCAGCTCGACGAGCCGCCCGCGCCGCCCGCGCTCGCCTCGCACCACCACCACGCTCTGTACGGTACGTCACTGCGACTGGGTTAACGTGACTAGTATTAAATATCGGCAATTTTTTCCAACAACATCAAAAATTAGTCGGTTCTTAATAGTGTATGCATATTTAATGTTTGTTGCCTCTGAACTCTATCATTTCTTTTGAAAATCCTTTTTTTTGTTAGGGGTATACTTTTAAGTTAGTAACATAATTTTTTATCAAAATCGGTTCAATAGTTTGGTAAATACCAAACATACCATACCCTAAATACCATAAGAAAATAAATGGAATAACTATGTCATCCAAGTAACCGAAATTACATATTTTTTTATTAATTATTTAATAATAAAAACAAAGTCGAAAACAATACGCCATAAACGGGAAGCACTTGTTACGCTTTCCCTTTGCCTCTAGAGAAAAGTCGTCGAAAGAGAAAACTTGTCGTGATTCAATATATTAAAGTGAATATGTCTAAATATCTATCTTATTCCTAAAATTTGAAGGTTCTTAATTTAAAACGAGTTCAAAGCTTAAAATGTCTAAATGGCTTCTTTGGTTGGTTTGCAGAACCCGATACGGACAAATCGCCATCATCGCCGACGCGAAGGAAATTGCCGAAAACCCCGGTATAATATCCATAGGCATAGGCTTTAATTGTAACAATTTGTGTTGTGAATCTATAAGACAATGGAAAACTATCGTTCCTTCATAACTCTGGTAGAGACTGTCACTCGGTGCCTCAACTGTGCTTCTTGGAACGCTCATTGACTATCACTTCTCTCAGTGTTATTATATTTGATTGTTGGATCATAACTTGCCATCTTCTAATGAATTTGTTGTTCTCAACAAACTTCGAGTATTAAACATTCATAAAAGCTGTTATAAATGGTCTTTTATAATCCAAAAATCAAAGTTGTGTTTTAATTCCGTTAGATGTTGGTTGACAATATGTGTGTGTAAGTCATAACTAATGTTGTTACTTTCGTCACTTAAGTATGAACATAACAAATGAAAGAGACGTAGAAAGAGTCTAATAAATCAATTCAATGTGGTGGGGTTATCTGTGTTTATAAACAATATTTCTGGAGCGCATAATAACTTATTATATGTTGATGTTATCATTCGGATATACTCTTAATTCGACTAGAAGCGCAGAGGCTCGTCTCCTTTGATCTGCTGTGATACTGTAGCACTAATCACTTAAACATCTTCCAAGTTAGAATAGTTGTAAGAGATTAGTATTTCTATATGGATGTAGGAGTACTTTACCTTTGTTAATCTTTTACTAAGTAGGAAGAGGAATACCCTGTATAATCATTGAATATATTTACCTAATTATATTTTTAATTCATTTGTTGTCTATACGTTATCGTTTATATGGTGTTACCCTAAGTGAAGTGTATGAAAAAATGCTACATACTTATTTTCAGATTTTTATTTTTTCTATCACCCGACCAATTTCATAATCTCATCCAAGACGGTGACTGGAGTAGTAGGGAACAATCGGCAAATGACATTACAAAGTGTTCTGTAAGTTTAGATAAACGCTGAGTTTTAGTGCTCGATGGTAGCATAGGGGTCATCCCGATATCGAACTATCTAGGATAATCGTGGATGATTAGTTCTAACGACGACAAACTAATAACCATGTAGTGCAGCTAGATCCACTGACGCTTTTAGGTTAAAAATAAATGACATACCTCTATGTACATTTCAAAATTTAAAAACGCGTTATATGTGAGTTATCGCGCAAGTCACGCATTAATGAAAATCATACACGTACTTACAACGACAATTCGAAGATAAGACAAAACAGCATCGAGATTAGAAGATGTTTTATTATCGTACAACAAGAGGCAAACAAGGAGGTGAGCACAGTAGCGACCGACCGTTTCCTGTTGACATCGAACCGCAGTCGACGCAACAAATCCCGTTTGTACCGTCTCATGTCTTGCGAATCGAGTGTCTGTTACCGAGTTTTGTTGTTAACTTAGTGTAGTGTAATGCCGCACAATGTTACGAGACGTTTGCAAGGACGTTAGTCTCGTAGGAGCTTCGAGTGGTACACCGCAACTGCCGGACCGCAAACACCTTGAGCGACAGGCGCGCACCGATGCTTTGAGTCGTGATGACTATCGAACACGATGTACATAGCCGCTGTGCCCTTAGTAGTTGAATGTTCAGCATCGTACATACCGATTGAGATATGCATGACTCTGCACAATGGGATATGTGCATTGATCGACTTCAGAGCACTATATTTGGAAATACAGCGTTTACGTGTTACGTATATAATTTCTATATATTTATTGTCGAATAGCAATTAAAACAAATTTTGTTTTTAATGAATGTTAAACATATTATCATATTATAGATATTCTACATTGTATACGCTTAATAACTATCTCTCTCACTTATGAAAAAAGTGAACCAATTAAAATGAAAAAAAAAACACAAACACACTAGCATTTTAGCTGCGCTAAATTTTGCATAGGTGTAGACAAAATAGCTACCAAATTTTTGATTTTGTTCTGATTTATTATTCAAACACAATAGACATATTTAGCCATTATACTTAATTGGAATATAAAAATAATTCTACATACGATAAAGAATGTTATTTACTTAGTACCTGAAACGAATATATCGCAGCTTGTCTACTCGAAACTAGCATGAAACAGCTTTCTGCATGGCGGATGAGAGCATCAGATTTTATTAATTACTTCATTGTATGAATAGATATGCCTCAGCCCGACGCATGTTATTTTAATGAAATATTTTGCAAGTAATATGGATATAATGCAAGAACACCGTCCATATTAATCGTGATGTGAATGCATAACTATTATTGTACAGATCGAATGAGCCCTAAAGAAAATTGAAACAATAGCTAAAGGTTACTGCATGTTACCAGAAATATTATGCATTTCCTACAATATTCCAACTTATTTTAGAGTTTGGATATCAATTTTCAAAATTGCCCAAGGAGTTAATCACTTGTTCCCCTTTTTATTGGTTTAACTGTTTAATATAAACAGTTTTATAATAGCTTTCTGTTTATTAGAAAATAATATACAATATGCCTGATTTTTTAATATTTATGGAATATAAAGTATTAAATCGGATTTCATTGGGCATTGAAGATAAAAACTAAATAATATACATTACTTTATCTAATTAGGAACAAGACCGTGCTGAGCGTGCTCGCGAGCGTCCCCCAGCACGTGCACAGTTACAAGTATGGTTCGAGAATGAGCTACGTAAGCTAGTCGTAGTTCTCATCGCAGCCGACGATCTCCCACCTCGAGATCACACTTTGGGTTATGGTGATGAGCCGGAAGCATTCGCTAGAATACGCCTTTTACCATCACTGTAAGTATTTCAATTTGTATTTTTTTTCTATTTTGATAGTATTTATCATCCTTTATTAATAACTGTTCAAATCAAGAGCACCTAGAAAAGTAATCCTGATGGTCCTAGCATATCTACCTGACATCTACAAAGCTCTTTATGACTGACAACCCGGCTTTGATTGATCGATATAAAAAGCATGAAATATTTCTCATATTATATACTTTCTCACAGTGAAATGGAGTTTAAAATTCTCCAAAGGTAAAGGTTCATCATTGACCGCCTTTTAAAAAAATTTCAATGGTTAAGATTTTTTTATTTGTTACTCATAGGAAACTGCACAAAATGTAATATCAATATATAATATGATTTTTTTTCCATTTTAGTGAGACTTGCCCGCCCGTGGAAACGGACCCTGCATCAGCATCGTGTACTCCGGTTTGGAACGCAACTCTTGGATTCGGTGGACTTACTGCAGACCTTTTAGCAGGCCGCGCACTTGAACTAACACTTTGGGACGCTTGTCCCGGCATTGACCCTGTTCTTATTGGAGAGTGCACTGTAAGTAACAGTATAAAATTTGTGTTTACGGTTTTTGATATAGAAGCATGAATAAGATTTCTATATTTTGAAGAAAGTCTCCCAAAAAGTATATATATTTTTAATTTAATTGTATAATAGGGAAACATCACTAAAAAATAGAATTATTTCCTCGCAGATGGAACTGGAAAAAGCGTTTGCAGATGAACGCGCAGTATGGTGGACGCTCGAAGAACGCGGCACTCGCTCCGCCAACGCCTCTCCCCGCGGCTCCCTCACAGGGGCGCGTGCGTTGCGCCGCGGAGACTTCGCTTCCCAACGTTCTGTTTCAGGTTTCACTACTAAAAATCTACATATATATAGATTAGAGCTGGATATAGATATGGATAATATCCATACTAATAATTAAAATTGAAGTGTCTGCTTGTAATTTAAAACTAACAGCTTTTAACTAAATGCATATACGAAAGTATATATGGTACTTACTTTAAAGACACAACCTTTAAAATTTTTATCTGTCCGTCTGTTTGTTTCGGTTAATCTCTGAAACGGCTGGTCCGAATTTGACTATCATTCATAGATAGCTAAATTTATAACTGAGGCTACTTTTATCAATTTTTGAAAATAAAATTGAAACCTATGAAGTAATTAACAATATTCGGTTTAGGAAGGAAAGGTAAACATTATATAAATATAATTTTTCGTCAACGTTGTTCGTTAATGCGAGTGGAACCGCCGGGCAGAACTAGTTTATTGTATAAATCACCGTACTGGCCTTCGTTAGAATTTTATTTTTCTGTTGTATAAATTAATTATTGTTTCGGGCAGAGATTTAATTTAAACTTAGAGTCGAGATGGCTACAACGTTTATTTCCTTTTGTTTGAATATTTTCCAGATGATGTGGACTCAATCGGCGAGTGCGCATCGCTACTTCATCCAGACCACGCCTGGACGGCGGGTTCTCGCCGCGGCTCCTCACAATCGGAGACGCTGGAAGTGGAAGTTTATCAGCTCGGAAAAGATTTTTCGCGGTCTCTACCTGGATCGAGGCGCTCCTCTTTTCAACAACAAGACAAAGGTTCACTTTTAGATAATAATTCTGATATGATTCATTCACTATATTCTGCTGCAGACGGCAAACAAACAGGCGTATCACCTAATGTTAAGTGATCTCCTATGCACATTTGCAGCACCAGAGGAATCATAAATCCGTATCTGTCTGCTTATGCTTGCTGTTAGAAAATAATAATTGGGTATAGGAAATAAGGGTAGACTTGCGGCTCTTTCACTTACGTTAGGTAATGTACGCCAAGCATTTACTACAATCACGGGAGCACCTATGATTTTTATATGGGAGGGGTTCGTTCAAGATAAGGGTCTGAAGCAGGGAGGGGGATTGTAAGTCCAAAATGTACAAAGATAAACTAGTTTTTATCCAGGTATCAAGATGGTATGATTCTATATGATAATCTCAGGATTTAGAAACTATATAAACCATTGTCATGCCAAAGAGTAAGGGGCGGTAGAGTCCGAACACTCTAAGCCCCTCCATGAGCACAATGACTACGATATTGAAAGCGCGTAAACTGCACAGACGGCGGCGGGGAGCCCCCGGTGTGCTCGCGCCGCAGCGAGCGGCGGCGCTCGTCGTGCGTGCGGCGCGACCCCGACGACATCCTGCGCTCGCTGCGCGCCGTCAAGGGCGAGCTCGGCCGCACGCTCTCGCTGTCCGGCTCCACCGCCAGGCGTAAGTGTTGACTTGAGATAAACATCTTCTGATCTTATTGTTTAATACTTTTTCCAATATATTTCTCTATTTAATATTGCAAGATTTTACAATATTAATTACATTATTATTGATGATAAAAACATGAGAACTTCCATATTTGCTTAATACAAGATAACTGAAAAAATACTCGCACCTTTTTAGTACTAATTTAACGTCACGTAATATTTTGTTTCAATGTTGTTCGATACATTTAAGATATATTTTTATTTTAAAAGTATATATAAATATTTCATTATGATTTGTAAATTAGACTTTGTAATATCGACAATAAAACGTTTTGTATTTAATACCCTCGGAATATTTATTGATATAACAAATGATAATTTCGTTATTTATAATTTTAACTAACAATAAAACTATATTTATTATAAATTTTACTAATATATTATTAAAGGTTGTGGTTATTTCTTCAGTAAGCTTGCACAATAAAGATATAATTGACTTTTTAATTGAATAAAATCATTGTATAAATATATTAATATTAATGATATAATTAATAATTTATTAACCAACTCTTAAAAATTATATTTGCAGTATTTAGGTGTGCATCTGATACCTCCTTAAACTTCATTTCATTTTATTATAAATTTTACTTTAACATTTTTATGCCTATGATTTATTTTCTTTAACTAAGTATTTTCTTTTATTAAAAAACCTAAGAACCAAGTACCCCAGTTTTATTTAATAAAAAAAAATCGGATTATAATCCTACTTAACGCCCTGATCCGCTTAAAAGTAACACTACCACAGATCGCTACTAGCTGTACACCGTCCCGACTGCCCCTCCCCACCTATAGAATATGCGAACATTGAGAGTACTGACATGTACCGTGTTATGCTTGTTTGGTCAGCAGCGACGGACCGTTAGCACCTCGGTAAGCGACTGCCGTGCCCGCGCCGCGTGCTTCCCTGCAGGGTTTGTCCGCGCGGTGTCGGTGCACACGATCCCTTGTGACGTCCGACGGCCGACCGTGCCCCAATCTGTTTCTATCTGTTGCGCCGCCACCGACCGCTCCCAAGGATTTTACCCCGTCCATATGGTGACGCATATGCGCGATACGATGCTTGGTTCGATCGGTTCCGGCCTAGAACCAGAATGGGGTTCCGCGACCAAGTAGTAGCATGGGTCATAGCTTGCGCGACGGCCGCGCGCTCGCACCGTTGAATGTGGCTGCGCCCGACGCTTCTCATCACTTCACTGTGTCTGTACTGTTCTGTCCTGACGCATGCCCGGTCGCGGGCGATCACGCTAACTTCATCTGTTTCTGTGTACCGTCTATTCGGCTGCCCGTCTACGTTCATTTCGATGGCATTGTACCGCCTAGGATTTTTGGACTTCATTATTTTTGCGAATGTCATTCATTGTTACGATGCGCATTCTATTAGACTTCTTGTACATATCTTTATCGTAGGTCATAGACATTACACAGTTTGTGGAATCGTACATGTATAACATCCCTCTATTAGGGAAGCATTAGAGCGTTGGCCAGCGGGCGGACATGCTCGCGCAGTCACCGCCGCAGGTCGCGGGCGCGCATGTCGCAGCGCACTCGCCGGCGGTGCATGCCAATAGCAATAAAATCTTTAACGGACTACATTAAAGACTTTGTTATCTTACAATTAATGGCTGCTCATAACACGGAATGCTTTGTATATCATAAACGGTTTCAAGATCGCTTCCAGCAACTATTAGAAACTCGAAACACTCTTGGCTGCACACGTTAAAACGCTTCTTCTTTCATCTCTGTGTTTAGGATAGGAATCGTTTGGAAAGCTATGTACTTTGAAAACCTGTAAACATCGGCACGATGCTGTTTGACGTGCTTAATATGTGTATTGTTATCTGAATGTTTGATTGAATGGTTTATTCTGATTTCGTTTTTGTTATCTTGACGTGCGTGTCGAGGGGATAGATCGATATGACGATTTCGACACAGCCGCACGGGCGCGCACCGGACGACCCGGGGCTCGCTCGTAGCGGGTGGGGGGTTGTACGTGTGGGGGCTGCGCAGGCACGGCGACGGGGCGCAAGGGCAGCATGTGGGCGGCGGTGCCGGCGGCGGCGGCGTGCGACGCGGTGACGGACGACGACGTGCCGCTCGGGCCCGGCCAGCTGCCGCCGCGCAACGCGCACCTGCCGCCGCTGCACGCCGAGATCAACATCAGCATTATCATGATCAAGGGACAGTTAGAGCTCGAGGTGACTCCCGTTCTGATCCACGGTCGCGGTTTGCGTAGTATAGTATCACCACCAGGGCCAAATTTACCCTAAGCTGCACTAAGGCACAGTGAAAAATGCCGCCCCTGTACCTAAATCATTAACTATTTAAATTAAGTAGTAGAAAAAGCACTATTCATAAATGGACGCTGATAAGCAATAATGTGTCAACCCACACGGACTTCATTTTGAGAAAATGGCGTCTAAAGATGTCAAGCCTATTCTTAACACATATGTTTAAAGAAGTATATATCAATTTTGTCTTATATTTTTTGATAAAAGATATAATGAATTAAAATCAGAGTGACATATTTAATATATTATCTAATAAAAAGTTCTTCAAATGTTTCAGATTATTCTATAAATTGCAAAATATGAAACGCACTTGAAATACGAAATAATTATTAAGACACTTTTTTCCGTACTTATTTAGTTTATATTACTTGATTTTTTTTGAATAATGTTGAATAGGTAATGCAGTATCAAAATACATCAATATCTCCGAATTTAACATTTTTGTGGGTTAACACATTATTGCTTATCAGCATCCAAATATGAAAAAGTTTAATAGAGTAAAATTAATTTTAATTAAAAATCTGTATAAACAAATCTCTTACATTCCAAAGTTCGCCATTTGTCATTATGTTTTTATAGGTTTCTCACGCGCGTCGGGTATACGGAGTCAACGGTGAGGTGCCAGACTCGTATGTGAAATGTTACCTTCGTGATGGCGATAAGTGGCTGCACAAACGCAAAACGAGAGTCATACGCCGCACCACCGAGCCCCACTTCAAACAAACCTTGAAATATCAGGTACATCGATCTCTTACAGAAAACATTCATTTTTACTAGAGATGCGCCGAATAGTCGCTTCACCGAATAACCGAATACCGAATAATATTCGGTTTAACCATTACCGAACCGAATATTCGGCCGAATTATTCGGTTTACCACTTCAATTCTTCGCTTTCTTCCGCGTAAACAGGTTCTAACATGTACGCTAGGTGTCTCTGCTAGCTATTTTTCGAGCCAGCCGTACCGCACCGCGCGCCACCCTCACTAACCGCGCTAGCACTTTGCTTCAAAACATCGCACGATTAATAAGTGATTACCCACAGTAACACTTTGATCAAATATTTAACAAGGACCGAAATTTCAGAAATATGTCCGAATATACCAGAAATGGTACAAAAGCTACTAAAGAGTCTAGGTGGGCAAAGCATAAGTCTATATTCACATATCAAATATTCACATTTAGCTAATTTAGCCAGAGTGTTTTAAGTGCTCCTTGTAGTAGTGTGTATAGCGAACGATAATTTTCGGAAGCAGCAGGGAATCTATATAAAGAAAAACGCAACAGACTTCTGCCGGAGAGGGCCGAAAGCTTGGTGTTTCTACACAATTATTTACTGTTATTTAATTTTAAATATTAGAATATAATCGTGATTTAAAAATTATAGGTTAAAAATAAACATGTTGACTTACAGTTTTTGAAATGAATGTTGATTTAAAGTTTAATTGCTTTGTTTTATTAGCTTCATTCAACACATTCTTCATAAAATGTCTTTGATTTATAATATTACATAAATATGACATAAGACGAGTTGTCTTTCATTGCTATACTGTGTCGTGTAGTCAAGAAAATAGAAATAGTCGACCCGAATATATTCGGCATCAATACCGAATAATTCGGCCGAATACGAATAGTGAAAAAGATGCCGAATACACCGAATACCGAATACGGAACGAATATTCGGCGCATCTCTAATTTTTACCATTATTTTTTTCCATTTATTACGTATTCGTTGTCAGGCAAGCGAGGCTCTAGGGCGCACGCTGGTGGTGATGCTGTGGCAGCGCTGCGGCGGCTTCGAGCACAACCTCGCGCTCGGCGGCGTGGAGATCTGCCTCGACAAGCTGACGCTGCCGCAGCGCACGTACGGCTGGTACCCGCTGTTCCCGGCCACGTCGCTCGCCGCCGACGAGTCGCCCGACTGATCGCGCGAGCCGTCGCCGGAGCGCCGCGACGACTACTAGCGCTCCTCGACGGCTCCCTCTACTCGTCCCTTGTAATGATATCCACGTCTCCCGGCCGCCGCCCCGCGCCACCCGACATATAGGATACTAAATTTAACTAATTTCGAGGTCCATTACAACACTAAAAGACACGCGCCTCGTATTTTGAATATGACCATACTTATCCAAACGGATAAGGGCCAAAACACCTACACGCGATACGACGTCGCGTCGAAGACGTGTCGTGACATCTACGATGGGCATGACATCGTAATGTACCACGATGTTACGTCCTATCGTGTGTATATATTTTGGCCATAAGTTTGAGATCTATATTATTTTAGAACATCATTAAGTGTAATGGATTTTACAAATATTTATATAAGAGTTTCATTATTATGAAACTTTTAAACGTAACTATTTCATTTATTCATTGGACTGTAAATTTAATATTTTATAGATAAATGAAAAGGAGCTTATATTATGTAAACTCGCTTTCATTGAAAAAGTACGTTTGTAGAGATTCGAAATTACTCATTGAGCTAATATTCTGTTCGATATTTTTAATAAGCTGTTGACATAATTCAAATATTATAGATCAAATTTTAATTTTCACGTATATATACTCTATATACATTCATTTAGTGAATATAGAAACCACTGAAATTAATACATTTTATTCCCATTTTATTATGAATTGTACAACTGTGAACAAAATGATATCACAATAATCTTAATTTAAACAATAGATTTAACAAAGAATAAAATAAAAATTTTCAACGATATATAATTTTTTTAACATTAAAATATCGACAAATATAATATACTAACAAAAGCAACGTATTTTTAATGTGTATCAAAACGAGGCTTATCCAATTTTGTGCTTTGTTTCGGTTTTTTAAGTTTGAAATTGTTTATCATTTGTACGCGTTATAATGAAATGGGATATAAATGCTTAAAAATAAAACTATTTTGTAGTCGTTTTGCATGTTAAATGTCTAGCTTTGCCTTCAAGTATTATTACGTTCTGAAATATTTATCTTATAATAAGCCGTTTTATACTTTCCAAGTGGAACAAAAATATATTTTAGAAAAGTTAAATAAATTACGAAATCGTTTAGGTTCTCTCATATTTTGCTTCACGTTTATCACATCTAGCGTAAGTAAATAATCGTATTTATCATTAATAATCATATTATGACGCTTAATCTTAATGAATGTATCTCTTAACTTTTCACTGTTGGATTTATTGTAAAAATATCTATCATAATTAGAACGAATATCTGTCGTAATAGTGTGGTACTAACTACTTTATATGTCATCTTAAACCCCGACTTTGACACTTTGCCTTATACAATTTATAGAATTCTTAAGTGATCCTAGTGAATAAGCGCGTCTAGGTACTATTCTTCCAAGGTTGTGCTTTAGTGAATTTTCCCTACATAACTTATCTACAGACATCGTCGTTTCGGTATCAAAATGACTATATCTTATAGTACTGTAAATACTGTTATTTTTCAAAATTTTCTACGCACAACTATTTCGTGATAATATTAAACAATCTTTTTATAATCGATTGAAACGAATACACGCATCTAAGCGATGTAAACATTCCATTCCAATGGAAATTGTTCAAAAGGTAAACAAAGTGAAATAAAAACAAAAAACGTCCGAAATTAAAATTTGTATTTTATTATATTTCAGCTTCCTTTATAATATAAAACTTACTATATAAAAATATTAATAAAACTTTTTATATTTCGATATATTTAAAAAAATTCAAAAGGCAAACCATTTTTACATTTCTTTGTTTACTTTTTGTTCTCTATTGGAGTGGACTGTACGTTTCAGCGTCTTCTAAATATTATATCTAGACTAGTATACTAATAAACAAATAATAAAAATAATATATAAGTAAGATTAATCTTCCTGTCACGTTTCACAAACTTCCAAGATGTGTACAGTTGCCTGGTTCACTCGCGTATCATATTATCACTCAGTTTAATATTATTATTAGATGTCATTGTTATTTATGACAATTAAAAAAACAACATTCAAATTTTAAGTACACTCGTACATCATAATTAATACTTTTAATATTAAAGCTTTACACTCTGATATGATAATAAATTTAAATAAAAATTGCAAGATAATACAACCCCAAAAACATAAAACACAAACAAATACAAAATACACAAAAAATACAAACTATTTAATTTATTAGTTACGTTGACGCAAACGACAGATATTTCGAAGTTTCAGGCAGCTGTATACGTTTTAACTCTTTACACTTTAAATCCTATAAATTAAATAATAACATGTGAAACTATAAATGTATATTATAAATTATTTGAGCATTTCAATATTTATAAACTTAATCATAATAGTATCTAAATATTCTATGTAAAAAGCACAGAAACCGTGATGTCGGCATACTCCGTGTCACAGAGGATCTGCCAATGGCCTAGCTTATTTAATATTCGTGAGGAGAAAATATTTTTATTGGTGTTAGATACAATTTACATATCGGCGGAATTTAATGTAGTATATCTCGTCAAAATCTGTGTTCTTCCAAACTGTTGTAGCTTAGTGGCTCATAATTTTTGACAATATTATCTTTCTTGATTAATGGAGGTACTTTTAAAACTATATTATTCTCGCTTGAGTACTCGCATAGCCCTTACTAGTATGACGAAAAATGCCTTGATACTTACAATAAACATATTATAACACGCATAATCACCTACTCCTAAGAATCTCTTAAGATACCTGCTATAATATTTATGACAAATAAGTATTTGAAATTTAAAATATTTTTAAGCTCCATCGTGATCGTACAATTCCTAAGAGAGAGAGAAATATTTAGAATCCTTATATCTATATATGTAAAATTTTATATTTCCTTATTCAACATAGACGAACCTATCATGCGTTAAATATATTTTTACACTATAATTTATATTCAGTTGATATAAAAAGCTGTGAAAGTAAACTTACACATGATACGGTGAAGTCTAAATATTATGATAATATGAAATATTACGTATATTCTGACAGAACGTTGGTTTCGATCAACTAATTTACGCTTACTATTTCAATATATTAGTATATATGAAAAATGATATTCTTCTTAAGAAATAAATGAAAATGTATTTAATAATGTTGTTATGTGCCTAAAGACCCCGATACCATCCGATCCCATCGCGAACGCCTGAGTGACACATATCTCTGTAACGACGCCAGGTCTGCCAACGAAACCCTAATGAAGAATTAATGTGATATGGTATCGGATATCAACTAGTACTGCGTTTTCAACCTCGATTCTCACACTTTACTTCTAATCTACATTAGTGTTGTATCGTTTCTTAATAGATACAAGTCGATCATTTTGATATTCCGTTTTCGCAATGTTATCGCGATAGAAAATTCAAAGTCTATAATATAGTTGTCACATTTTCGTCGATTGGATAAAATCACGTTTAAAATTAAAATGAAATCGTAGACATCCATACTTTCAAGCACGTAGTGTTCATTGCGAAAACGGATTAAATACAAATTTTAGTACGTAAAAAATATATGTGTCAAAATATATTATTAAAATAAATGTGATAACAAATGAGTTTATTATAGCAGTATAAACACTATTATTGGTCTTTCTTTTCCCTTGAATATCGTAGAACACGTCACGTTAGTTTATGTATTATTAACCTCATTCATTAGCTAAGTAAATGATATTTGAACGACGAAAAAATATTTGAAAGTAGCACGGTTAACACTTTACCAGGTTTTATTCGTAATTTAGTCGAAAAAAGAACATTGAAATAAATTAAATACAAGCAATTAATTTTAGAGACAGCTTACAGCCAAGACGCAACGAACGCCGCACGGGACGGTGACGTAGACTTCTGGTGTGTGGAGCTCCTAAGTTTTAAATTTTTAAAGCCAAGTTCTTATAATTTTATAAACTTTTGATGCATTTTAAACATTTCCAAAGAGCTTTTCCTAGCTTTGAAACATGAAAAAAGTTAATATGTAACGCGCGTTTACGGACATCAACGCGCAATAAAATTTTAAGAGTTCGGTTGACAATCACTATCGCGCACACAATTTTATAAATTCAATCACAATTTTATAAAGGTAATTACGAAAACAAACAAAATTAAAAAAAAAACGCGCTTTCGCTTTGTAAGTGCGCACTCAAGTGAACAGCAAACGAACGTTACATCAATGTAGCCTGCATCAACGTGCGATCGCCCGCGTCTAGACACTTTTTGTAAGCGACGCGTTCATGTAATCGGTTTTAAGAATAGAGTAAACATTATAGTGTGTTGTGGTAAACAATTGAACAAAAATAAATAAATTTTTCATAAACATGTGTATGAATATTTGTATGTTTGTCCTGTATGCGTTCCGAAACCATTGATCGGATTATGATGGAACTTTGGTTCTTGGGACACTCACAAGGGTGGCCCAAAAATCTTTATATTTTAAGAGGCGTTGCAACGCCTGCCTGTTACAAGTAGTTAATTATTACAACATACAAAGTTTTATTTCTATTGTACATGATTAACCTAGAACACATTTATTCTAAAAATTGAAAGATTTAACAGAGATAATTAAAAAGTTTGTTTCCATTTTTCTAAATGTTTATTAATTTGTTCACAATATATTGTCTTTTATAATGTCGTCGCACGTCAGTGTAGTCTACTTTGAATTCAATCTTATTTCAACAGCTGAGGGGCAAAGTAGTAGTATACAGTTATTTGAATAATCTGAACAGTTTTCAATCAAACTAAGACTTCAAAAATTATGTGGTAATTTAAAAAAGTGCGTATAAAATTTATAATAAACAAAGTATATAGTATACGTAAGTGTGTCGGTCTGAATATGAGGAGAGTCATGGTACAGTCGAGTAATCAAGACTTAAAACATGAAATGTATATTATAGTGTAATAAATTTTCGAATAAAGCCGTTATATATCTTAGCCGTTATAAGACACTTATCATCTAATTATCTTTACTTGGCTTATTTGGTAAATATGCCGAAACGAAAATAACGAATTTTCGAACGATGCACGATGGTTCAACTCTGCTTCAATATTAATGTTTTTATTTACCTATTCAAGAAACACATCCGATATAAATCGCACACATAAAATAACTAAAACAATTAATTAATGATTTAAACACATTAATTTAACATATTTAATTATATGAGAAGCATTTTATAATTAAAATTAAAGACATGTGGATCCGACTGTCCTGGTGCCTAATTTAGTGTTCTGCGCAGCGTCATGCGCATGGTTCAGACGGCACCCACGTGACGGCGCGCTCGTGGCGCCGCCTACAGCGGCGCGCTGTCGGCGGGCCCGCACCAGGCGCCCAGCGCGTGCAGCAGCGCCGCCGCCGCGCCCGCGCCCCGCGCCGCCGCGCGTGCCCGCGACCACCACTCGCGGTTCGCACACTTACCTGCACGATCACAGCGCCACCTCACGCACTACTGTTTCTTCAACTATTTTTAACCGACTTAAAACATGAGGTCCTGTATTCGACCTATTATTAACTGATAAGCAATACTGTGTCAAGCAATACACGGTCTTCAATTTGAGAAATTGGCGTCTGAAGATTGTCAAACCTATTCTTAATAATTTTTTTGATAAAGTAACATATATATCCATCTTTTCTTTTCTATTTTGATATAAGGTACTATGAATTAAAGGCGGATTGATATAATTAAAGGTTTTATCTTATAATAAGTTTTTCAAATATATGAGAGTATTGTATAATACCAAAATTTCGCCATTCGTTAGTGAGCTACGATGTCACGGACAGACACACAGATACACACGTCAAACTGAGAACCCCCTCATTTTAGATCCCTTCGATTAAAGATAGTTCCAATGGTACATACCATTAGTGAAGGTGACCAGCCTCGCGCCCAGCGGGTAGCCGGTGAGCACGCAGCAGGGCTCGTCCGCCGCCACGTACGAACTGTACTTGCCTCGCCCGTCCGTCGGGAGCGTCTAACAATCAATATATTTCTTTGTACTTTATTGATATGCTTAAGAAAATTTTGGAAATTGGTAATTTAATTTCAGGTTTAAAGCTTATGGCGATAGGATGCTCAAAGGATCAATAAAGACAACAATAAAAAATCCAATACTAAAATCTTACCAAATGCGTTTTTCTGAACCACTAAAACTAATTTTGTTCAAACTTTGTTAAACTCACAAATGTTTAAATTCACTCGATCGATATAATGTCATTGAGACAATACAAAGAATGAGGAATATTATACGACATTTGCACACATGTTCAGTCACTAGACCAGTCGTAAGAATTGAGGAAGAGCCTAGACCTAAGCTAGACCGAAAAATAACTGACGAGCACAGATCAGCTAGAATAACCTTATGTAGCCACGTTTTGTACGCTGAGTGAGAGAATCTAAAGTCTAAATGCCTTCGCAATCCCTTTCCTCACTTCCTATTCCCTTTCATCCTTTATTCCATTTTACGCTGGCAACGAATTTGTGACTCCTCTGGTGCTGCAAATGTCCAAGAGCGGCTATGAACACTTAACATTAAGTGCCCGGTCTGCTCGTTTGCCAGATTTTAAATTTAAAAAAAAAGTCACCATTGTACCTGGTCAACGTGCTGGTCCATGGAGACGGCGAGCACCCACTCGCGCAGCGCGTCGAGCGGCTCGCCGCGCACGCACGCGCTGTCTAGCACCAGCGGCGAGCGCGCCCAGTCCGTGCACTCTGTGACGTGATTGCATACAACTGTTATACTTTGTTTTCCTATTAAACGGTTACGGTCCACAAAATTATGGGCGAAATATTACGGGCGTCTAGGAAAATCTTCGCCTTTACAGCGTCTAAATACACTTTATAGAAAACCGCGTCTTAGTGTCTCCATACGAAAGGTTTGAGTAATGTCACCTGAAGACATAATACGGACGCTATACGACAGGCGACGTCATCCTAGGAAACTAAAGCCTAGCCTAGCAACACCCGCTGTAAGTACGAGGCAACCGAGGCCGAAAGCACATAATTACAGGATGCTTTCATCTCGTCTCGCTGAGATGCGTTATATTTTATGTATATGATATATATTGAAACTAATAGAGAACAGATACAGTCTTCATTGTGTCCGTCTCGACGCTTTATTTATATTTTTACAAAATAGTATAGCCGAGATATTCTCAACGAGTGAATTACCGTGGTTCCATTATTTAAGCAATTTGTTATACTTTATGTCCTTCACTCCCCAAATAACCATATGTGATGTTACATTACATTCCTGTTAATTTTAAATTTTCCGACATTTATCCCCATCTAGATGGTACTGGGTGATCGATACGTCACCAAAGTCCGTGTAGTCGATGAGGTGCGCGGAATCATCATCCGCTGCCTCCGCGAGGTCGAGGCAGTGGTTGAGCATCACGAACGCCTCGCGAGCGCCGTCCGCGCCCTCCGCGCGAATCACTTCGCCGCACGCGTAGAACACTACACAATTTATTGCATTTCTGATAATGTCAACAAACAAATTGTTAACAATTTTGTTTAAATTTTTGTGATTCCATAAAATGGATTTCTTAAATTTAAATCAACTCGGTGAGTATATGTTACTTGCAGAAGTTACTGGGAAAATAATTTACGTAAATGCTTTCGATTCAATGTCTTTATCTAAATACAAACGTAAAATTTCGTTTTTTTTTTTCAATGAAATAGTTAATTTTAAGGTTGGCTACTTGAAAGTTATTACTTATAGACCTATTTTCTAGTATATAAACAAAATTATTTAATATTAACTATAAAAAATAATTTGTAAAATAAGACTTACCAACATCAGCAACTACGATATCTGTATACCGAGGCAAGGCACGGGCTACTTTGGAAGCAATTTGAGGCACGTGAAGACCCATCAGCAAGATGAGAGCCTGGTATAACAATTCAATTTTATGAATTGAAAATTAATCTAATTCAATTTTTTCATTCATATTATTTGCGGCTACAAACGCAGCGTTGATTGAAGAAGAACAAATTAAAGTATCTCCTATCTAAAGTTACATTTTACTTCTAAAATTCAGATAATTACTAATCTAACAATTTTAACACAAACCAAATGTCCAAATTTCGCTGCTGGAAACTAGATTAATTTAAAGAATAATTCCAATCTCTCTTATGTTCTATCATCAGCTCCAGCAGCGATCATCAAAGCCGTAGTGGCTTAAGTCGTTCTCGTTCATAGAAGTCAGTGATTTGGTAGCAGTCCATATGCTGAGATGCATAATACTACAGGCGATCTTAGATAACGGAGCATTGTTACTGGAAACTGGATTAATTTAAACTCCAATTCAAATCTCACCTGTAGTGCTCTATCATCAGCCCCAGCAGCGATCATCACAGCCGCAGCATCTTTCAGAGCAGACAGCGCTTTGGGAGCAGTCGAGACCCTCACAAGAATCTCGCTACAGACCGCCTTAGCCAATGGAGCGTCGCTGCTGGAAACTGGATTATCCTCAGTGAGATACTGACGCAGTGTGTCGAGCACTTGAGATAAAACTTCTGGTACTTCTTCGCTTTCTATGTCAACACCTTCCAAGCGCTGTGTATGAAAATAATGAATATGAGACTTGACGATTGGAAATGTGATAGATGTTAAAATGCTATTTATACATAATATACTCGACAATATTCATATAAGTAAATAAATAAGAGAATAAGTGAATGATTGAATGAGATCAATGAATGAATGAGTGAATTAGGGAATAAGTGAATAAGTCTAATGAGTCCAAGTCCTAATCTCTCAACGACCATGCCAAGACAATTTTTATAAATGAACGTACAGAATGCGTCTTAAACAAATGAGCCGCGTATCGCAAGGCGTAGTGCGGCGCGCTCGGCCCCGCGTGCGCCAGGCACCGCTGCCAGTGCCCCGCGCGCGCCAGCTTCTCCAGCGCCGACGATTCAGGGTCTGACTCTTCGACGCCTACGTCGTGCTTAACTTCGTCATCGTCGTCATAATCTCCTGATGGCCCTGGAGGAAAAATATTGAATTAATAAAGGTTTCATATTTTTTTTATCTGTACTGTACTTAACTTCGTCATCGTCTTCATAATCTCCTGATGGCGCTGTATTGAAATTAAGAAAGTTTTATAATTTTAGATGTTTACTGTTTAGTGGTAAGTGATAAAGGTAAGAGATTACCTGGATCTTCTTCAACACCTTCCATCAGAGCTGCTCGCAGTTGTTCTCCGACTTCATTTTGTCCAATTGCCGCAAATCTGTGATATAGGTAATTAGTAAAAGATCTTATGATACGGTAAAATAAATCGTATCTTTAGCGTTAAAATCACCTGCAGTTTATAGTGGGACTTTATAACTTTTCTATTGTGTAATGTTGTGGGTTGTTTTATTTGACAGATATAATAAATAAATAAATGAAATACACTCAACGGCCTCCATTAGGATTTCATGATCCTATGTCAGGGGTCCGAAAACACACAATACAAACACAAACATCCGTACATAGATTTCGTTACAGAGAAAGTTAGTCATACAACAATTTGTTAATTTCAATTAATTTTATAATTGTTATTAATTATTTAATTTCAACTAAACTCATTATTCGTAATTTTATAATAATCGTTACAATTTTCATATAGAAATACATTAATTTCATTTACTAATTATTAAGTTTCCTTTTATTATTTGTACTTCATATTTTAAATTTGTATTAATTATGTTGGCTAACGTGTGCATTTATTTCTTTCGCTCTCAATGACCTTATTATCGGTGGAAACTTTATTGGTTTAATAATTTGTATTACTGCTTGTTTTCCTAAATAAATGAAATAAGTGCGCGCAATACAATGCGGTGACGTACGCATCGGCGAGCAAGTGCGCCGCGTCCCGCCGCTGCGCGCCGCGCAGGCGGTCGCGGGCGAGGCGCGCCGCCCGCAGCGCCGCGCGCTCCGCCAGGCGCGCCGCGCCGCCCGCCGCGCCCGCCGCGCTCGCGCCCAGCAGCAGCTCCACCGCCTGCCACCACTCGCTCCTGCGGGGGTGTACCGACCGGTGGCGGACTTACACTCTTACGAACTCTTAAAAAAATCAAACTTGTGCATTACATTTCGAATTGTTTATGCGGACCTAATAATATTTGATTGTTATTGTATTAATATGAACCAAAATGGTCTATTGGTTAGAACACGTCGATCGATCGATTTCAAATCTCAGCTAACAACGCTGAATTTTCAAATGCTTAATTTGTGTTTGAATTCATCTCGAGTTCGTCGGTAAAGGGAAACAGCGCGAGTAAACCTACATGTGCCAGGAAAAATTCTGACACATGTACATACATATATCCTATCCCGCAGTGGAGCAGTGTGATGGAATGAGCTTTAAACCTTAATAGGAGGTGAGCCTTTTGCCCAGCCATTTACAAGTTGTTACTTACTACTACTTATTACATAAATAGAAATCTCTATTAATGTTTTCAACTATTTTAGAATTACAGCCGATATAAATTGCACTAAAACTGTTACTGTTTAATGATTTAAACATATTAATTTGACATATAAAATGATATAAGAAACCTTTAATTATAAAAACTAAAGAAATGTCTAAACGACTGTCCTGATGCCTAATTTATTGTTCTGCGCAGCGTCATG
The DNA here is from genome assembly GCA_037950945.1 of Hypolimnas misippus. Lineage (NCBI taxonomy): Eukaryota > Metazoa > Arthropoda > Insecta > Lepidoptera > Nymphalidae > Hypolimnas > Hypolimnas misippus. The sequence goes on along the minus strand of JBBEEQ010000025.1, from coordinate 6,738,983 downwards.
CCCTTACGTGAATTGAGGTATACCTACCTACGCGTTTGTGGCTCCTCTGGGTTGCAAATGTCCATGGGCGGCGGAAAAACCTTAACATTATGCGTCCCGCGTGATCGCTTACCGGCTATTTTCAACAAAATAAAAATACAGTGAGCCGCCGCCCCACCTGTCGGCGTGCAGCGCGGCGCGCTGCAGCAGCGGCGGCACGGCGGGCGGCACGGGCTCGGCGCTGTCGGGCAGGTACTCGCGCGACACGCGGCTCGCCTCCTCCCACAGCTCTGCGACAACGCGCGCGCTTGTAAGCTTTAATATGGATGTTTGTAAGCAATAATGGGTCAACCTACAAAAAGTTAAATTCGAATATTCTATTAAACAATTCACCTATTTAACGATATTTAAAAAAGTACGAAAAAAAAATCTTAATTTAATGTTTCGAATATTGAAGTGTGTTCATTAGTTTATTATATTTTTTACCTTTTATCAATATAGATAAGAAAGTATGGATATATACTTCTTCAAACAAATTGATTAAGAATAGGTTTCACACGTTTAACCGCAACATCCTCAAAATGAAGTCCGTGTGGCTTGACATAGTGTTGCACATCAGCGTCCACATATCGTTATACCGTCCATACTCTGTTATGTCGTGGTGAGATTATTAAATAAGTTTCTAACAATATTTTATACGTTTAAAATTTTAAGTTTACTTGATTGTACTTCGTTTTCTAATCCACATACTTACGTGAATCTAGTATGATATAATACCTGATACTAGGTTAAAAGTAGCCATTTTAACTGTAACTATTCAATGCAATTTTATATAACTGCTTATACTGTTTTTATATAATATCTTGTCGAGATAATATATCTAAAAATAAAATACAAGTAATTCTAAGTAGAAAATGATGCATTTTGGATAAGAAATTTAGACACAAAGCTTGCTATATTATGCCTTACGCTTACCACAAAAATGCCGTGGAAACTGAACCAACTTGTTTAAGTTCAACTCCATATGATAAGAGAAATATTTCTAATTTTGCTTGCAAAATTTAACTGAAACAAACATATATAGCAAGTCGTAAAAAAAGAATTAGCTACCAAGATCCTTATAGTGTTGGACGACTTCCCTAGGCCTGTTGGCACGAATCATCAACGCTTCAAACTGCACTAGGTCCCCTCTTTCAGCGGCTGCCCGAGCTCCTTCCACTAAAACTTCTTCCACCTACGAATATTTACAAATAGTTAAATCATAACGAAATCAAATCAGAATATAATGTATAAATGTACTGAGCCTAGCGAGTACCTATGATTACAGCTCGTATACATATGTTCAACCGTACAGAACCTCAAGGGTACAGAAGTTTGTTCCACTGTACAGATCCTCACGGGTACAGAAGATCGGCATGAAGTAGCTAATAGCTGCGTTTTGTATGATGAGTACAAGAACCGCAATTCAAACCTTCTTTCCATACTTCCTATTACCTTTCATCCCTTAGAAATTTTTAGCTAACAACGAATTTGTGACTCCTCGGGTGCTACAAATGACCATAAGCAGTGGTGATCAATTAACATCAGGTGTCCCGACTGCTCGTTTACCAGCTACTTTTTTATAAAAAAGATTAAATCACCTATAAATTTCTTTTATTCTCGATAATGATTCTGTCAAAAGTCATCTACATAAACCTTCGCTTAAATCTTACCAGTTAAAAAAAAATTAATATGTCTGCACCTCTTTGTCACGATTTTTTAATTATATTTTAACATTTACCATATGCGAGGCGTGTTGTTCAGCCAGAGTTAAAGCTCGTTGGTGATTTCCCTTCGACAACCACATGCGCACGGCATCTTCAGCGGCGGAAGCCCGAAGGAATGCAGCTTCAGCTTCCTCAGGTTTTTCCTCCGCTAAAGCTGCCGCCTCGTGTCTTGCTACCTCTCGTTTTGTGATTCCACCACCTAGATCGCTTAGTTCCATTGCAATGTCCCATCTGAGTAAGAAGGAATCATAAACCAAAACTCAAAGAAATAATTATTTGTTCGATACAAAAACATTTTATTTCTTATTATTTTTAAAAATCTAGCACCAACTGGAAAAATAAAAACAATGTAATACATGTATTCTCACCAATAGATAAATATTCATTAGTAATAGTAAATTACTCTTATATGTTTTACTCTCATAACTGATATGAAACAACTCTGTAACCTGGTAACAATTACCTAGATTACGTGAGTATCAATAAATAAGTCATTGAAAGTAAATTATTTCAGGTGTAAAAGCAATTATATAAATCCGTGAGCAAAATTTAGAAATGTAATTCTCGCCTTAAAAAATGATCAGAAGTTTGGATCTACAAGAAGTCTCGTCTAGAAATGTTGGCATTGACCAGTTGGAGAACATACTACTGGAAAATACTAAAACCCAGAAAGAAACAGACACCCAGTATAATCTCATCAAACGGTGAATCTAACAAAAGAATCGGAAGGTATATAATACAGTGAACGGTCACCTGTGCGCCTGCAGCGCCCAGCGCGCGCCGAGCGCGGCGAGCCCGCGCGCGGCCAGCAGGCGCGCGGCGGCGGCGGGCGGCAGCGCGGCGGCCCACTGCAGCGCCACCTGCTGCTGCACGGCGCCCGGCGCGTGCGCGCGCGCCACGCGCTCCGCGCCCTCCCACTGCCCGCTCGAGCGGTACATCTGGATCGCGCTCTTCCAGTCGCCTGCTCAGGGACATGCGCACTTACAGCTCAAACACAAATCAAGAGCAGGTTCTCATGTCGTCGAGACTTTTTTATGTTTGTTGTGTTGTTTTTTATGTTGTTATGTTGTTCAAAAAGCGCGGATCCATCCCGCACTTCCTAAACCTTTTTTCCACCTTCCTTTGAGATAATTATTATTATTGACACCAAAAATGTAACAAATACATTTCTTGAAAATCACTAAGGATTTACCTGCTCTTGTCTCATTTCTCAACAAAACCCAGTATCCATTTCGGTCATATATTGCTGTTATAAATTTGAAGAGTGCGACTACATGCACATCTCTACATTACTAAACAAATTATATATCTTGATATTATACTTCAAATATTTCCGTGTTTTTAATAATTATACACATCCTGCTTTTGCCGCTAGCTAAAACTACTAGAAATTTTACGATGGAATATTTAAGAAGTTACATAATAGTTAAGTAAACAGTATCGGCCATCAATCCTGACCTGCTTGTATGTAATAGTTCTCAGCAGCGCGCAGGTCACCAGCCGCGTGCAGCGCCTGCGCCACGTGGCGGCGAGTAGCCTCCAGCAGCGAGCTACGGTGCGCCGCCACTAAGCGCAGCATAGCTTCATACTGAGACGCTTCCTGCAACGTTTATCATGACAATTGCAGGCACGACGACACTGGTGAATATACCTAAGAACCTACGCTATTCCCGCAAGAATATAAGAAGCACTCTCTATAATCACTGAATTTTTCTACAGATCTTTGAAAATAACGTTATCTCTAATAGGTTTAAGGTGATACTGTTGTTGGGTTACTTTTTAAGTAAATACATTATTTTTTTCTTCGACCACTTAGGCGTAACTCTTACCTTATACATTGATATAGCTTCATCAGGATCTCCTAGTCCTATGTAAATCTGCTCCGCCTTCCTCAGCTGTCCCTCTTGTCGCCATTGTTGTGCCAGCGGTATGTAGATGTCTCTAGTTTCGTCTTCAGTCAAATGGGCAGCCGCTAAGCGAAGTCCATCAGATACTTTCCCCGCTGCGTTGTATGCGCGCACGCATCGTTCGGCCATACCACATGATATTAATACACGCTCTGCTGTTTCCCATTCCTGATTGTAATTGATCAATTATGAAATGTGATGAACAAAAATCTTACGAATATCGCCGTTAACATAAATCACATTTTGTTAATATAAGTTAAGAATGTGGTAAAAAGATCGATTAATTTGACAAATACGAAAAAATAAATAAAAATCATAACTTACTTGAGTAGATATAAAGTGGTCTCCTAATTGCTCACATTGTTCTCTAATAGCATCCTTATCATCAATTACCTTAAAAATAGTAAAAAATATTCATTTAACGTATTGTTTATAACTTTATATCAATATCCATAATAATAAATAAAATGGAACTCTCTGTTTCTGATTTCAAATTAAGAGCTTTTCACTAAATGGATATAAAAGTATACTCGGTACTTACATCAACAACACAATTTTTAAAAATGTGGTCTGTCTATCTGTATGTCCATCTGTTTGTTCCGGCTAATCTCTGAATTGACTAGACCGAATTTGACGAGACTTTCGAGCACATAGCTAATGTTATAATACTTTTTTTAGAAATATTATTAATTTTAATTTTTCGCATACAAAGTCGCAGGCACCATCTAGTCATCATCTACATGATCATCATCACCTAGCATTTTCCCGGTGATACCAGGGTCTGCTTTTTATTCTAGTCCCGATATTTACGATTTACTGATATTTACACACAGCGATTGTCATCTTACCTCCGAACCATTCAGACTAGAATAACGGGCACCATCTAGTATCTTATAAAAATTCCAGCAAACACCTGCACGATCTGCAACGCCTTCCTGTAGTGGTGCGCCTTGATCGCCGCTACGAGCGCGTCCGCCGTGTGGCCCGCCTCTATCAGATGCGGCACGGCGGCTCCCGCCTGGCGCGAAGCCACCAGCCACGCGCCCCATTCTCCCTCCAGTCGCGTGACTTCACCAGGACATGCCTGACAGTACGGGAATTGTATTTTTCCTTTTTATTCGACTTGCAACAAGGTAGGAGATGCTCAATTTGTAGGTAATTATCGTCGATAACTCGAAAACGGCTAGACCGATATGTTTATCTTTTTGTTTGAAAGGGTTATACGCTTCAGATGAGTTCCATAGAATTTTAACAGTTTGGTTTTAAAACCAAAATAGTTGGAATAATTATGTCATTCAAATAAACGATGTTAAGTATATTTTTTGTAAGTTGGGTTTCCCGTTTTAAAAACGTCCTTTACTACATACATTAAAAATACTTTCAGATCTTCTTGGCTTACCTCACGAGCGAGCTGAACCGCTCTCGCATAATTATTTCCTTTAGCATAGTACTCCACAGCCACTCTACTGTCGCCTTTGCGTTCCGAAATCTCCCCGGCCATTTCCCACCACTCTTCCTTTAACGAAAAAAAATATTTGTCTTCAGCCTTGACTAATTATTATCAAGTGCTGATCAGAAAAATGTTTATACTAAGAAAAAAGAAATGGTTTCAATTTCATTTTGAACTAAACCTTTAATAAGAAATCCATATTAAAAGAACAATTCATATTAACAGACTAAATAATGAATTCATTAAAAATCAAATATGTAATTACTGATGATATAAAATATAAAAATACAGCTAAATTAGTTAGCGTTTGGTAAAATTTTTAGTTGATTATAGGCTTTGAAATAAGCGTTTAATTTTTGCATTTACCTAAGGGTTATATTACATTATTATTGATAATAACTAAATTATTCTATCATATTTATTTCTCTTAGCAAAAAAAAATTTGAAATCGTGTATAAATGCAACAAAGCCACCACTTACGTCTCCTAGAACCAAACTATCCAAAAAATCTTTCAACAACATTTTAAATCTAAACCTGATAGTATAATAGAAAGAAGAAGAAAAGGTGATATCGTTTCACCTGCACGAGGCGGTCGCACACGGCGCTCAGCAGCTCGTCGTCGTGCAGCAGCGCGGGCTGCTGCAGCAGGGCGGCGGCCGCCCGGCGCGCGCGCCCGCCGCGCAGCCACAGCAGCACGGCGCCGCGCGCGTCGCCGCGCGCCGCCAGCGCCGCGCCCGCCTCGCCGTAGCGCCCTGGACCACATGTCGTGTCGTGTCACAGGCACTTGCGGCCAACGACGAGGCTAAGACGAGTGCGCTTAAGTAAAATAGCAGCTATTTTTTAATTACCAGGCAAAACAAGCAGGCTGGCGCGGAAAAAATAAAAAAATAATGGCAAAATTATGAAAAAGCTTTAAAATGATAATGACCAGTAGAAGTCAAGTAATCCATATACTGTTGCTTCAGAGTTTTCGCAGCGTCTCTGTCAGTTTTCTCTGCGAGGAGGATGGCGTCAGTCCAGCGATTGAATTGCTTATACATATTGATGGCTAGTTCAGGCTGACCAGCTCGTTTTACGTAATATTCCTCTGCGGTTGCTAGATCTCCAGCGAATATGGCCAGACGAGCTCTGACTGTTGGGCTATTAAGACCTGTGATTTAATTTTTAAATAACCAGTTACAAGAAAACAAAAAAATCTAAATAAAAATAATAATCATTGTCTAATACCTATAGATATATCTCCCTCTCCTTCTGCCACAGCCAATTCTACAGTTTTATCTAAATAATAAGTCCGAGCCTCGTCTCCAACTTCTCGGTAGCATTTAGCAGCGAGCTGGAATTCATATGTAATTAAAACATGAAAAAATTAAAAAAAAATTAAAAGCTGATGCGAAAACACCATGATGCGAAGTAGTCTCGTACTTGTACATCCTCGTTCTTCAGAGCCTGCTCGGCCAGCTGCCGCCACAGTTGAGCCACGTCCGCGTTACCGCCCACACTATCCAAGTACCGCGCACAACCTTCAAGGTCTCCATTTCGGAGTGCCGAATCTAAGAATATAATTTAAAAAAAAAGCAATAACTGAAATTAATGTGTCTAATAAGTACTACGACGTAACGACCATCTGATACGATATAAACGGACTTGCATTTGAATGCAATTTTGCTGATACTGTAACATAAATTTAACTATTTGTAATAAATATGTATGAAAGTCAAAAAAAATTTAATCAAGTGTCTAGTTTTGTATCATGATTTTGAAGTTTTATTTTGAAAACTCCCGTGGAAAAAATCGGCCAAAACTTAGCCGTTTATGCAATCACCAACTAGTTATGAGTAAAATTACCCTAAAAATTAGTTCGTTCCATATGCTATTATAAATTTTTAAAACCTATTTTTTATTGTCACATAATATTATTATATACTATTTGATAATTGAAATTAAAGATATCTAGACGACTGTTCCGATACCTAATTCAATATTCTGCGCAGCATGACGCGCATAGCATAGACCGTTACACTTAGCCGAATCGAGGTATACGCACTGAACTCCAGGCGGTGCTCGTCGAGCGCGAGGCGCGCGGGCGCGCCCTGCGGCAGCTCCGACATCTCCACGCACTGCGGCTCCCACGCACTGTACCTGCAGGGCGACACGAGGGCTTGCCAGATACAGGTTTATCATCTCCGAAACTATTTCATTTAAAAATTAGATAAATTCTAGAAATTATAAAAGATTTCTTGAGAAAGAAAACTTCATATGTACGAGTCGTTGAAGAAACGGAAACATTAAAAGTTAACCTCATGAAAAAAATATAGTAGGCGTGCAAACCGAAAGATAAGGTACCGAAAACTACCGATAGTTTTACTATCAAATAAAATGCATTTTAAACTTGGGTCAGAAAAGGTAGAATCAATACCCTCCTGCAGAGACAAGTTGAACTCCGAGACAATTTAGATTTATCTATCCGGTGAAAATGTCATTTTCACTTACCAAATGAGCAGATGTGTCGGTGTTTGCGCTACGACGGCATCGCTATTTTCTATCCATTGAACAAAACTCACACCACTCGCTATTATTTCCTAAAACGAATTTTTACAGTCATCAATCTCACGTGTCCGGCTGTTACGACAAGAGTGACATTTCATATCAAATCTTCTGGTGTACCTTCTCGCCGGTGTCCAATCGCAGTAAAGCAAGCCGTCTCCTCGTGTCTCGCAGCAGTAACAAATGACCGCTCTCGTTCAACTCGAGCCAGTCCACGCGAGCTTCATGCCACCACTGACCTAACTGTACACCTGAAGACAACACATACCGAGATTTTACTATATAATCTTTATTTGGAAAAGCTTCCAATCTTTTTGCACTTTTTTAAGTATGTATAAAAGCAACATTCTACTAACTCACTGATTCATGAAATTTAGAAACCTAATGAGGCTAAAATCGATTAGATGATAGTTTAAACAATGTAGCTGTCAACTAAAAAAAAATTGGAAAATTACATACAATTTACATTAAGAAGGGAAATGTAAAAGATGTAAATCAAACATTAGTGTTATGTAGTAGTGTACTATGTATTTGAAATATACCCGTAACAAGGTCGACGACAGCTATCGTCTGTCGATCAAGCAAATAGGCGAGGTGTTTCCGATCGCGGCCCTCTACTTTCTGCCCTTCGTTAATCCGCACGCTTAAAACGTGTGGATTGACACGTTCGGTCCGAACCTAAAAAACTCAAATCAATAGTGAAATCATTCATCATCATTATACTTTGTATGCTTCTCCATATATGACTTGTCATTTTTCTTCTTTCCCGTCTATTCATAATATTTCCTTAATCACTCCTTTCATTCAAATACATTTTTAATTATCATCTCTTAGTCAAGTAGGTAGAAAAGTAAAAGAGAGAGAAGCACAGAGAACATACAATGCACATAGAGAAAGAGAGAGATAATAGGTCTTACGGTGTGCAGCACGCGGTCGAGCCCGTACTCCAGCACGCTGAGCTCGCCAGCGCGGTGCAGCAGGCAGGCGCCGCCCACCGCCGCGTACACGCGCTCGCCCGCCCCGCTCCACGGCACCTACGACCGTATTTACAAAGCTTCTGATCGCTGAGAACAGGCGCTTTACATTCACTCTAAGACGCCTTCGACCTTACAAAACGAATATACTAACGTTTTGAGAAGGAAACCTTAGCCGCCGAATACAAACGCTTGCCCCACGTATTCGATCCAAGGTTTTACATTGGAGGAAAGACTCGACGCAAGTAAAATCTTAGTTAAGAATAAGCTTTGTCAAGATAAGCACTATAAATTCTTAAAAATAGACAATATTTCGCCAATCAACCATTAAGCTTGGAACGAACAGATCCATTTTAACTTGAGCCTCTTAGCCCTTAAGCACCTCACTCCTGAGTCCTCTAGTGACTGGTACACTAATATTATGAGAAAAAAAAATATTTGCTTTAAAAGTATTTATAGCAAAAATAAAAAAAATCAAAAGCAGTTTATTTTCATCCAAAAAATTTAAACATCATTCGTTATAATTGATAACACTAACCTCACTGGTCAAACCACGCGCAATGTCGCAAAGAATCAAACTGTTGCTTGTCCGGCACACTGCGTACCAGTCGTTACCTGTAAATGTTTTAAGATTAAGTAGAATTATTACAATAACAATTAATCTAAACAAATAAACCTGAAAAAATGATTATAAAGGAAGGTAAAACCCTAATGAAACAAAAGCAGTAACCGTAAACGTTACAAATGTGCACGACCACAAGACAGCGATTATCTAGTCTATATAAATAAGAAAATGTCCTCTATACATACCGAAATCATTGATCGGATTATGATGACAGTTTCGTATGGTGTTCTGAGGACGCTCTTGAAGGTTCCTGTGCATTGCACTGCATGCGGGGTAAAGCTAGTATAAAATAAACAAGTGTCAAAGTACCAATGAATCGCACGTTAAATATGTCCGGCGCGAGCTTGCTGGTGACCGCGAGCGGCGGCGCGTCGCCGGGCAAGCGCGTCAGCAGCAGCTGGCGCGCGCTCACGTGCCGCACCTCTATCGTGTCGCGCCACACCCAGCGTCTGGCGACCGTGAGCACGTGCGCACGTGAGTACGTGAGACGGAGAAGACCAATGTTCGGAAATGCATGTGTTAGGTTATCACTGGGGTTCTGGTCTCTAGTTTACTTGTAATTATGAATATATTTATATGAACGAGGACGTGTAATCTATCCTAGAGAGATAGGGTGCGTACTGACGATATATGGACGCTGATAAGCAATACTGTGTCAACCCACACGGACTTCATTTTGAGAAAATGGCGTCTAAAGATGTCAAACCTATTCTTATTAAATTTGTTAGATGACGTACATATATATCCTTTTTATTTTGATAAAAAGTATAATGATTTAATAGCAGATTGATAATTTAATTTGTTATCTAATAATAATTTTTCAAATATTTAAGAATATTGTATAATTTGCAAAATACTGAACGCACTTGAAATTAAATACATAACATTAAGAAACTTTTTTCCTTACTTATATAGTTTAGATGACTTGAATTTTTTTAAAATAATGTTAAATAGGTGATGCTGTATCAAAATACATCAATATCTCCCAATTTGACTTTTTGTGGGTTGATACATTATTGCTTATCAGCATCTATATAATAGTAACTAAGTAATCAACGAGGTACCATAGACAAACTTAGTATATAACTTTTATGAACAGCATGCATGCATCCTGCCTAGAGATTTAGGGTTTATGTACGACTCCTGCCGCGGTATAGTGCGCCAAATATCTACTAGAACCAATGTGGGGTGCGATCCAACTTCTCGATTGCATTAAAGTAAACGCTAAAGTAAGTAAAAAGATGGGTACGGGGTCGAATCATCGCCATTAATGTCTAGGAAGATTCTATAGACAAACGAACTTGAGGACAGCCTCAAATTGCAGAACGGCACCAGTCTGCGAAGCCACTGCCAGTTTCGTGCCATCGCCGCTCCAGGCGAGAGCACGCGCTGCGTACAAGTTGGGGATCTGCAGCGTGGACAGCTCGAGAGCCCCGCCCTCCTTCACCTCGCCCACGAGGCAGCCGTCGAATATACCGAACGCGATCGTCTGCGAACAGTTAAATGGCTGCTAATTATTGAACTTACCGGCTAATTCTATAGGTAGGGTGAGTTTTAAGTTCCTGTTGCTTTTCTGATTAATAATTTTAAACATTATTAATAAGTTCCGTCTTCTAAATGCTTAATTATTTTAAAAATTCTGTTAATGTTTTGACAAATTAATTGTAATATAGAGATAGATTGGACTTTTTAGATAGTCTACTTGTTATTGCGAAAATAATACGGTAAGGGAGTGAAATAGGAGACGACATATATTAAGCATGTATAAAATAAAAAAGACATTCTAAGTAATGAAACCAAAAAACTTATAAAACAACGATCTGAATTAATACATGTAAAAAATAAAACCAAAGACTCGAGAAGAAAATTAAGTGAACTTTTTAAAAAAACAAATAAAGCGATTAAAAACGACTATGAACAATATAGGCAATTATCAATAGAAAAAAATTTAAATAAGTATAGGAGTAGCAAAAAAGCTTTCAAAGAACTAAGAACGCATACAGATTGGATTCAGACGCTAAAAGTGGGTACAAAAGAAACAAAGACGAGACAAGAGTTAATAGACAGCGCTACTAAATTTTACAGACAACTATATACAAAATTGCCACAAACTACAAGATTAAAAGACATTGAAATGGACAGCACAGGAAGTGATTTGAAACCAATAGATAAAAATGAAGTATTAAAATGTATACAAACTCTAAAAATGATAAGAGCACGGGACCAGACAAAATACCCAACGAAGTATTAAAAATTGCAGCCTGTCACCTGGCAACGCCTATTGCGTACCTATTTAATATCATTTTAATTACAGGATCCGTACCGGAACAATGGACTTCATCAGACATCACACTACTCTATAAAAAAGGTGACCCTCTTAACATTGCGAACTATCGACCGATTAGCCTGCTATCAAACGTTTACAAACTGTTTTCTAGTGTTATCACAAATAGAATCGGTCCTCAAATTGATAAGTTTCAACCAATTGAACAAGCAGGATTCCGCACTGGCTTCTGTACAATGGATCACATACATACAATGGAACAAGTAATCGCAAAATACAAAGAATTTAACAAAACTCTCTATATTGCCTTTATCGATTACACTAAGGCATTTGATAGCATCACTCATGATTCGATTTGGAGCGCACTACTCGGATGTCACATACATAGAAAATATATTGAGATACTTAAGACAATCTACAAAAACAGCACTAGTAGGATTAGACTAGAGACCAGGGGCGACATAATACAAATAGAAAGAGGAGTCAGACAAGGAGATCCCTTGTCTCCAAAGTTGTTCATTGCTGTATTGGAAGACATATTCAAGAAATTAGACTGGTCATACGAAGGTATAATAATCTCCAATCGAAATCTAACTCACTTAAGGTTCGCTGACGATATCGTTCTTTTCACTGAGAACAGTTTTAAGCTGGAGAAAATGATACGAGACCTGGACACTGAAAGTAAAAAAGTAGGTCTTCGGATGAATATAAATAAAACTAAAATTTTAACGAATGGTATTCCTAAGCAAATATATTTAGATATGGAAATTGAATAAGTAAATTCTTACATATACTTAGGAAAACAAGTATCTTTTAAGGAATCAAATGTAGACGAGGAAATTGACAGAAGAATTTCATCAAGTTGGAATAAATATTGGACACAAAAGGAAATTATGAAGGGAAACTATAATCTGCGCATTAAAAGAATCATAATGGATACATGCATACTTCCCACGCTAACATACGCAAGTCAAACCTGGATCTATACCAACAAAGTAAAGAATAAGATAGCATGTTGTCAAAGAGCGATGGGGAGGAGCATGTTAAACTTACGCAGACTCCATAAAGTTAGAAATGTAGAAATAAGGAATAAAACGAAGCTAACTGATGCCTTGAAACGTGCACTAGATTTGAAATGGAGATGGGCAGGACATGTCGCTAGAATGACAGATCAAAGGTGGACTATTGCAACAACTATATGGAAAGGTCCAACTGGAAAAAGAAGAGTAGGAAGACCAGAATTACGATGGAGTGACGATTTAATATCTATAGCTGGAAAACAATGGACCGAAATTGCAAAAGACAGAACAAAATGGCAACAACTGGGGGAGGCCTATACCCATTAAGGGATCTTTATCGACACACTCAAAATAATTATATCCGTATACATAACAATAATATAGAATAAGTAAAATTATATACTAACAAACCTAACAAACACCCACACATGTAAAAACACATACATACAAACCCATACGCACGAAAGCACATAGACAACACACATTAACAAATTCAATACTAATATTAGGTTAAGCAATAGTTATATATGTAGTTACTAAGCAAATGTTTGTGAATAGATAAAGAATTAAAAGGCTTAAATAAAATAAATAAATAAAAATAAAATATTAAGCATGTGAAATCGCAGGTATCAACTACTTTCTTTATAAAACTATATCATTCAACTAATATTTTTGCATTAAAAACTGATTTTTTTGGTGTTCTTAATTTTGTCGCCAGAATACCTTCTTACCTGACCGGAAGGACTAAGCGTGGCTGAAATTATATCTCGTCTATCAGGTGGTAGGGAAGGCTCGAGGTTACGTATAAGAGCACCGCGCTGTGCTTCGTATAATGCTATACGTCCGTCACAAGAGCCTACTATCATCTGGAACATATATCAAATATGATTATTAGTAGAAACAAAAATACAAATAATAAAGATTTTTTATGATTTTACCACCTAATAAATTGCTTTTAGGCAATAGGGCGTAGCGTCTGTTATAATGCATCGTGTGGCCTAATCCCACCGCCTTCATTCAAGTTCAGAGCGGGCTTTCGCAAGAATAGCTGTATTTCCTTCTACTCTCCGTCGAGGACAAAACATCATATGCCAAGTTCTCTCCCTCAGACCCCGGGAATCTTCTGCAACAGTAACACTCACGTAAGGGGGCAGTAGAGCGAGTGCGGTGGGCGGCAGGGCGCAGCGCAGCAGCAGACGCCCGTTCAGGAACAGCGTGCCGTCCACGTGACCCGACGCCAGCGCCTCGCCGCCGCGCGCCAGCGACACGCAACACGCGCCTGCCGACCACAGGCTCGAGCTCTTGTTCGTCTTGCAGTCCAGCGATCTGTTTCGCCCAGATTACTTAACAACGGAACTTCTGTGGCTACTTATCAGTATTCCGCAGACCACCAGCACTGGATTTGAAATAGATGCCCCTATAGGGGCCCATTAGGAGCCAGAGGCAAGGGCGGCAAAATTTCGGGTGTGAACGATTTTTATAAAGATTATCAATTAAAATGTATTATGCTCAACAAAACTATTTCATTATTTTTAAGAAGTTATTTTTCTACAACTAAATTTACATAAGTAACAATTTAGGTAAATAGGTGGCATTTTCACTATGTCCCAGAGCGGTAGTGTGCTCAATATCTATACATACAATTTAACAGTAGGATTTAACGGAATAATTTCCATGTTACCGGTTTATGATCAATTTCGTTAATTATATTGAAATCATCATTTCTAGAAAGTTAAACTATAAAGACTTATTTATTAGACATTACCTAATTTTACCGTCACTTGTTCCAGTAAGAAACCCATTCTCGGCGGGTAATAAGCGCAACGGCGCGCCTGTTAGGGGAAACTTGTTGCATATCACCTTCTTGCCGCTCCAATCAGCACCCACCCGATACACGAATACCATATTGTCACTTTGCGCTACGCCAAGCAATTCAGAATTCTCACTGAATGCCAAATCTACAAAAATACTTTTTTGTAAACATAAAATTATGCTTTAAAAAATATTTTTAATAATATCTTTACCATTCAAAAATTTCAAGTCTATGTCATTGATGATGTCTTTAAATACATAGTTAAAATTGTTTCTAATGGCACGGAAGAGAGTCGCACTATAATATATCCACGCTGATGATAATACTATTAATATTTAACATGACAACACGACTCACGAGCTGAACACGAACTATTAATATTGAACAAACTGGCAGACAATTTTTAAGTAAGTATCGAAATTTAACACGCACAGAGAGTTAACACGAGGCACAGTTAGTAGAAAAATATTATAACATACTAGTTATGATATATGATTTCTTCCCCGCAGCTGGATCAGCCGGCTTGGTGCTGAACTTATCGCGACGCATGCCATCACGATCAAACAGCAACACGAGCCGTTCGGCAGTAGCTACAGCTAACTTTACATTGTTTGGCGACCAGCTTATATCAGCTATAGGGCAGTCACTGTCCTGGTAAACGATAAATATAAAAATATTGAAAACTATATATAAATAGCTTTTTAAAAAATAATAAACATTTGCTATTTTTTAATTATACTTTTTAATATTTTGACGTAAAAGATGAAACATTTATAAAACAGTTTACCTGGGCTTCTATTATAGTCTTAAAATATTTTAAACGCATTTTTAATATTTATAGAGGTTGTTTTAGTTTTAGTTGTAACCTGCAAAATGATATTTTCTCTTCGAATAATAATTAGTTCAGAAGCAAAATGTTTTGAAAGAAAGCGTTCCTTAGCAACCAGTAGGACAATCAAATTTTGCCGCTCCTACTTTACCGTGTGTTCCTCATATCATCTGTGGTTCGACATTAATCGTTTATTTCCGTTTAAGGGTAGCTACACATGTAACTGTATACTTGTGCAAGACCGTACTGCACAATTATTTTGTAAAGTCACTTACAGTTGGTAAATAACATATACATAAAATTGATAAAATAATATTAATATCAAATTCTTTAATGTAGTTGCTTGTAATAAAATATAATTGACTAAAAATATAAATTACTTATTAAAAAAAATGTATTCTTATTTTTTAATTCTCGTAGTCTATGGATGATTATAAGTGACAGTAGTGTTGATGGCAGTCTGTGGTTTAAGTCTTTCTTTCAAGTGTTTCGTGTTTGTAAAGACGTTGTAAGGTTAGAAAATATTAAATCCATTCAAATCTTTATTTTAAAACAATATTTGTATCATATATTGCTTAAAATAAGTTTGTAATATAGTGTGGTGTTAGTGTTAACCTTTATTTCAACTACTTTTTAAAATGTCAATGTTAATTTAATGTAAATATCATGTCGGCATGATACAAGACCCATAGTTTTAAAACATTAAACTGAAGCTTATATTGTCAACTCTACAAAGCTTATGAAGATTACTCGTCTTTCAGGACGTCATGCCTTTCGAGCGCTACGTAGAACCAGGGCGTGTGGCTCTGGTAGCCGACGGACCCCTTAAAGGAAAATTGGTGAGTGTTGTCGATGTGATCGACCAAACACGAGCACTCGTCGACGGACCCGGCAGCGGTGTTCCTCGGCAACAAATTCGTCTCAACCAACTACATCTCACGAAATTCCGTCTCAGTTATCCTTTCACAGCACCAACACGTGTTGTAAGGAAAGCTTGGACTGAAGCTAAACTCAATGAAAAATGGGCCGAAAGCCAATGGTCCAAAAACCTGGCGAACAAGGAGAAACGCGCGGCAATGACAGATTTCGACAGATTTAAGCTCACCGCCGCGCGCGTGAAGAGAAACCGTGCCAGGACAGCAGTCTTCAAGAGCCTTAAAGTTAAAGCGGCGCGATCTGGTAAATTTGGAAAGAAGAAGGTTCCCAAAACGCCCGCCAAGAAGCAACGCACGAAGAAGGCGCCCGCAGCCAAACCAGCGAAGAAGTAATTCTTGTTTTGTGTCTGAAACAAAAGTGTAATTTATAGGACAAATCAAAATAAAGGATTACTTTAAGCTACAGTTGATGTATTGTTAAATATTCCCTTATTCATTACCTTAACAAATGATCTGAGGTGAGTTCTGTGGCTATTCTAGAGCAAAGTGTTTTTTCTTTATTTAATTTGTTTTATTTTGCAGGTAATTATGAAGTCCTCGAAATTTAAGAGGTTAGTTCAAATATTACTTATTATTTATCATTGTGTTTTAGACTTTTATGATGAATATAAATAAATAGTCTCGTTCGTATGAACTACTATGATTTTAAAAATACCGAATAAACTGAAAAAATTATATCATTAAAATGTATTTCAAATAGTTGTGAGTTAATATTAATATGATTTTTATCTTTTTAGGTAATGAACTGTGCACATCCTACGTCCCACTTAACCACATGTCATGTAAGTAACAATTTTTTTATTATTGCCTTAAACTATAATAAAGTATATCATTTTGTTTGTTGGTTAAAAGTTCTTATTTCTTTTCTGTTGAATGTGTAACTGTAATAAAAACAAAATGATGATTAAATATGTCTCGTTCGTATGATCTTAATGATTTCAAATTTACCACTCACCTGAATTTTTATTAATAGTAATCTACATTTCCCTAACTTAATCCTCAAACTATAATTAATAAATTTTGTTTTAGGCTGCAGTTTCTGAAATTTCTGGAAAGAAAAATAATGTAAGTATATTTTTAAGCAAATCTATATCTAATATTCTATACTTAGTATGCATGCTTTAGTATTCAAGTGATGCAATTTAGCTAAGTTAGTAATTAAAATTATGTTTAAGTTTCATATAATTCTACGGTTCAACAAATAATATAATTAAATTTTTCGAACAAAAAATAAATCACATGTTTAAGGGTTAATACAATTGAAATGACAAAGCCCTGTTAGTGCCAATATAATAGTTATTCATAAAATAATTGTTTCTATTACTGTTTAAAACAAATATATTTTGTTTTAAGGGTTCAGAAGTGAACAATAATGAATATATTTAATTTCCAACTCTTGTAACATATCTTTTATCTCTTTGACATCAACAGTATGTTGCTCTGCAACTTGAAGTCTCATGTACATCAGTTCTGTTAACTATAGGTAATAATAATAATGCCTTGTAAAATACTAGAAAGACCCTACCAAAGCCGATGTGTGACCAGACAACATCTGACACGCTTGACTCTGGATAGGAACAGTATTGCACTCTGTGTAAGACCTCCAGTTAGTATAGCTGTATGTCTAAGGGTTGAATGCAACAGTGTGTTAAATTTTTAACCAAGATTTAATTAATATAAATTATTTATTGTTAAAGTTAAATTAATTTCCTTGTTACAGAACTGTGGTAATGTTAGCAAATGGCTCATTATTCAAATGGAAAGAGTGCTAAATTTAAATCAGCAGTAACTGTAAGTAATACTTTAGTATAATTTTATTTTAGTATCCTCTGAGTTTAAACAAGTATTTGACTCCTTGTGAGTAATGTGTATGAAAAAGACAAGATTTGGGTATCCTATAAGGAAGAGGTCTTGAACCTCTTAATTTTATTTCAATTTTTTTTTTTTAGAATTTTTTTTAATGCTAAAAACTTTGATCAATTAAAAGATTTAATTACTATTTGTCTGCAATATACAATTTTTAATTGATGTATTAATGTCATATTAATTTTTAGTTAAAAGAAATTAAAAAGTTATAAATATGATGAATATCTTAGTTATCCCTGTCTCACTCAGCCATGGGGAGAAGTATGGTATGGTAACAACTGAATGATAATTGGAAAAAAAAGATTAGTTTAAATAAATAAGGATATATTATTATTTTTGTTTTTTGTTAACAGGTAGTGAATAATCTGTAGAGGATAAGAAATAAATGGTAAGATTGTGTTCTTCATTTACATAAAGCTTAGTTATTACAAACTGTGGGAGTTCATCTTGCTTTCATATCTCTCAAAATTGCCACATAAGTTAATATCTATATAGGTTAATGTGCATATAAAAATATAGCCTATTTTTAAATTTATATATAAAAAAAATTGACAACATAAATAACAAATACGGAAGAATGATGTACAATTGTATCGCCCCTATCTGAAGTCTGATGATTGATCAATACTGAATATAAATATTAAAGGCATTTGTTCATTAATTTCTTATTGTTACATTATTTGCAACCTTTTATTTTATTTTCAGGTTCTAAACCATACTTGAAGTGCATAATAGAGAATAATAATACAAGGTTAGTAAAAATATATTTTATTTTCATTTATCTTATTTTTGTCAATATTAGTTTTCATATTTTATGGATACTGTCTGGAATTGTCTGTCTTTTTCCTTTATAAAATTTTAAACTCTTACCCTACCAAAGCCGATGTGTGCACAGATGATAACTGGCATGCTTGACTCTGGATAGGAACATTAACACACTCTGTGTAGGATATTTGTTTCATATAGACTAAATATCCAAGGGATTGACTGTTACAATATTTATAAACTAGTTTTTCAAGTAATCTGTCTAAATGCAGCTTGTAAATTTAAAAAAAAGGTAAAAGTAAAATAATCTTTTACAGAATTACACTAATGGACATATTCTGCAAGAGGTTTTCGCCGCAAAATAGAAGCACTGTAAGTTTACTACTGCATATTATCTAATTAAATAATCAATCAAATTAATAAATATTAAATAAACAATTTTCTTACATTTTATAATATACAATGTTTGCATAATTCAAATTAATATGATGACTATTATATCGCCCCAGTCTGAAGACAAGTGTAGATCGATTTTTCTGATTATTTTTTACAAGTAAAGATGCAAATGTGGCACTTTGTATATCAAATCTAAAAACCTTTTTCTTTCAGGGTATCGAAACTTATAAAAAAAATAGCAACACGTCTATTTTCTTCTCTGTAAGTACATTTATACATATAATTTAAATAACTTAAAAATATTAAAACGCTATGTATCTATGTTTTTTTTTATTTTTGAATTTTTAGTATAGCAATATTCTATTTTAGTTTATTTCAAATTAATGTGATGACTATTATATCGCCCCAGTCTGAAGTAAAGTGTAGATCGATTTTTCTGATTATTTTTATCAGTAAAGATTGAAATACAGCACTTTATGTACAAACTTTTAAAATTATTTTTTATTGTTACAGGGTACCTCAAAAATTATGAAGAATTGCCATATACTATCTTTTTTATAAGTAAGTTTATATTTTTTTATATTGTTTTTTTTTACTCTTACTATTAATTATGAATATTATGAAGTGACATAATTGCCGTTTATTTAACTATAACAATTATGTTTCAAATGATGGTGATACAAGCATATATCTTAATATTTTTGATGATACATAAAAATACTGATAAAACCAAAACATACAATATTTTATTAAATATAGCAAACATATAGTTTAACGTTTTTTATTTATTTTAGGTATAAAGCAGAAAGAGAGAATACTGTTTTGAAAACCATTGCTGTTTTTTTAAAGCCAGGTAAGTTCATATTCTTATATGTGTAAATTGTGTAAGTAAATCATAACATCCTCTACATTTTTGTCATATTTTCGACAACCATTGCAAGTGATTTCATTGTTTAGGGACACCCTATTGTATTTATGACAAAAGAAGTTAATACTTGGATTTTTATGATGAATTACTGTTATCCCTGTCTCACTAAATCATGGGGAAAATATGGTATGGTAACAACTGAAGTGATAAAAACTTGTTAAATATTTTCACCATAGTAAGCAATGTCCAAAATGTTCTTATTGCTTTGTTACAGGTTCTTCAGGCTCATTATAGTAAAGTCCAGAATTAACATGTCTTATTAAATAATTGCATAAGGTAAGTTTATTAGTTGAATTCCTTTATTCATTTTTTTGCACTTTCGTTTGAAGCAAACATGATAAACCATAGACCACACTCACTGTCTTTATTCTACTTTTTTTTATCGCATGGTTATCAAGAAGTGAAAATATTACTTTATCATATTTATTAGTGTTTGAATTCTGGACGAATAAGGAATTATTTAAACAGAAATAACTAGTATTATTTATAATGATGACGTTTGTATCGCCCCTATCTGATCAGCTGATGATTGATTTGTTCTGAACATAAATAAAAATGTATGATGTACAAACGAAATAGTAATACATATGTTACAACTGAGTATTGTTTTTTTCCAGCAAAAATATGAGCAGTATAAATAAAATCGTTCCTGTAAAGTTATAGAGTAAGTTTATTATATTACAGATTTTTTTAATATCAACCTTAAGGAAAATTAAATGTATTAATTTAATTTATATAACTGAGTCACTTAATATATGATGATTTTGATATCGCCCCAGTCTGAAGTAAAATGTAGATTGATAATTCTGATATTATATATTTAATAATAAATGATTAGTGAACTTTTTAAATTTATTGGTATTAACATTTATATTTATTTTTCAGGGCTTTATAAAACAAATCTGTTTACTGGAAAAAAAAGGAAAACTTAAAATTTAATGTAAGTAAATCGTTTAAAAATTACAAATATATTTCGATTAAATAAATAAATATAATAATTAGAATTATTTGTTAATCTTAAGATTTCACTTCTAATTTTACATTTAAATTAAAAAATAACAAATTTATAATTTTGAATATATAGGTATATTTTACTATACATAATTTTTATCTTCTTTAATTCTTTTTTTATTGGCAAACTTGTTATGTTTTAAATGTAAACATTTTCATTATAATGATGAAATACTAAGTTATCCCTGTCTCACTCAATCGTGGGGAAAAAATGGTATGGTAACATCTGAAAGTTATAAGCTTGTACCTCTCATGTGATGTTGCTATATTTACAATATGTTTATAGATATAATGTTGATTGTAGGTATGGATCTAGATCTTCAACACCAGAAAGTGACCCTTAAAAATGGTAAGTAAAAAATATACATAGGAACTGCTACCTACATCATTCTATCATAAATCATTTTAATAAGATAGTTTTAAACTTACAGTTACATTTATAGTTTACTATTTAATCGTTTACAATGAGTTAATATTTTGTCTGTATATGTTAACACGAAAAAATAATTTGTCAAACAATAAAATATAATAACTACAGACTTATTTATACTGTTTGATGTTAAAAATCAACAGTAAACGACCGCTATCACAACGATACATTTTGACAGTTAATTTGTAGTTTTTGTACTAAAACAAAACAATATAATAATCATCCTCCTGTACCCATTTCTAACTTACTGACTAACTCGTCAATTGTCTTGTTGCCTCAAACTTGTCTGCTGTACTCTGTCACTATCTGGTTGCTAAGCAACAAAATGGTGCCAAAATCCACAACTTTATTACATCTTATCTATAATCATATAATATCTTTGTTGTAAAATTTAAATCCTGGAAAAATATAGATACAATAAATGTGTTGCAAATACAAAAATGTAATAATATTTTTAACGGAATATTCAGTTTTAAGTTACACACGATTTATATGATGATTTTTTATTGACAAGCATATATCTGGAATTCTTTGAAGATATAATATTACTGATATTTTTATAAAATTATATTTTGACGTTTGTTTGTACAATACATGGCAACTGTATTATTTTTTTGCTTTCAGAAAGAATATTTGAAGATAAAATCAAGAACAAACAAATCCATAGAGACCACAAGTTACAGCTTACATTACCTTAATGTTTTATTGAAAATAGTTAAATAAATATTTATCTTTATTGGTGTTGTTTCTTTTTCTTTTACTTATGTCCATTATTTTCTTAATTATCTAAATTAAATTTAAAACATGACTTTTTTAAGTATCTCGAGTCTAATCCGATTCGTCAATAGAATAAAAATATCTTGAATGAATCTCTATCAAATTGAAAATTACTGGCATAGCCTATCGTGCCACAAACTAACTTTCCAGATTAAAATATAACTATGTATTGCCAGTGATGGAAACATTTAAAACTAGTCTACACCCCCATGGAATGTTAAGTAACCCTTTTTAATGTGATGTGTACGTTAAATTATTACTGTAAGGTATTATCAAAACCTATTTTGCGTGAAAGCCGTTTGCTCTGAAATTCAGTTAATAATTAGTGAAAATTATCTTCGAATTAATTTTAGGCAAATAATAAATTTACCAGTTTAGTTTTAGCAATGTTAGTGACGGCTTCTGAATTCAGACCACTTGCGCCATACTATTGTTACAAAATATATATGTATATATACAAGTCGGACACAAATAAACATTTAATTTAAACGAAAAATTTAGATAATGATGTCAATAATGTGAAAATGCACTTAAAACTCGGTTTTGACCAAAATGTCACTTGATCTACTTGTAAACTAGGATTCTATTTATGGATACTCTGCAACTATCTTCCCATATCTAATAGTAAACCATAAAACAATTATCGCTTCACCGCATCCGGATCTTTTGATAAAATTACATTAGTATAAATTAAAGAATGCAAAAGTATTAATTTATTATATTACTAGAAACAAAGTAAACTGCACGTTAACAGTTCATATCGGAATACAATGCATTATATTATTGTTACGGAATTTGAATCTCCTGGCGAAACTACATGCAAAGTGAAGGTAAATCAAGACTTACTGATCCCAAAATTTGTGGTTGTAGCTTTTTAAATACGTATTTATAGAAAAAAATCCACTATACGTGTAAAAATCTTTTTTATAGGGCTTACCTATAACAGACGCTAACAACTTGGAAACATATTTGCTGGGACACTATTTACCTTGCAATAACATGAAGGACTTCTTTGAAGTCGACATTTCGGGTGATCAAGTCTTGCAAATATTAGGAAGCATCAGTTTCAAGTAGGTATAATCATTGTATTTTATGGAGTCAGGCTAGGAAGACCATTCTAGTGCCGTGGTAATGAATTTATCTTTAATGCTAACGTTTATGGGGTCGATCCCTGCTCGGGGCAGATATTTGTATTTTTATAAATATTTGTTCCAAGATCTGTGTGTGCCCACCCTGTCTCAAAAAGTTCGCAATGCTCTACGACTGCCCCATTTCAAAACCTAGTATATCTCCAAAAATGAGAATTGATGTTTTTGGATAAATCAATCAAAAACAGCTACATCGATATTACGTTTGTTTCATATGTTACAAGATACACTAAACCTAGTAAGAGCACCGACAACATAGAGATAACTACAACAAATCCTAGTAAGTCACAAAACCATCTCAAAACATATCTCATACTAGGTGTAGGTCTTATATCCTCCTAAGACCCCTTGTACAAAATTTTGCACATAATAAAGTTTAGCTGTCAGACCCAGGTTAAAAAAAAAGGTTATAGTAATAAACGCCCCCGGTACAATTTTTTGTACATATTATTCAAAGTTGCCGCATTTCTTTTTGACTTGTCGGGAGATTTTTGCAATGCAAAAATGTGTGCAATTTTTTGAAAAAAAGATAGGCCGAACAAATCTATGTCATCATATGCTTTAGGTGTAGTCTACACAAGAAAAAATAGTATTACTTATATAACTTTCCGAATTTTGAAATTACAAGGTAAAATCCCTCTGGGCCTGACAGCAAATATTTATTATGTGCAAAAATTTGCACAACGGGTCTCAAGCTGTACAAGAATTTTAAAAAGCTGGGCCTTAGGAGGATATACTTAATAGGTTATGAAATGGTCGAAGACATACTAAATTTTGATATGGTCAAACAGTATGGTCTAAATGGCACTCATATGGCAGCTGATGCAATCCATGCTAATATCGAACAAAAAATTAAACGCCAAAGAGAAATTTATGATTCCACAGATTTAAAAATCTGTGTACTTAGATTAAGAAATAATATTAATATTGGAAGTTCCAAATTGTCATGATTGTCCAAAGAAAAAGAGGGCTGGTCACACTGGAGAAGCTCTAAAAGATTTTGAGCTAAATTTTGTATGTCAGGTTAAATTTGTTAAGAATTCTAGAAACCATTTGTATAAAAACAGGCATTTAAAACGTTGCAATTTTCAGTTATTTTTCTGGTTTATTGGAATTGATTTAAAGGAATTTCAGATTTAGTAAACATTTTCAAACATTTGATTTTTTAATAAAAAAATTCGACGCTAAGTCGCTGGCTCCACTTATAAAGGAACGAAGAGGTATGAAGTCGGGAAAAAGAATAATTTTATCAACAAGTTGTTGGGCAACAACGGGCATTATGCCACAGTCGAGAGAAGGCTTTTGGCATAATTTTCCAACAAATGATTAATCTATTGACTTGTCATTTGTGGGTCAATTAAAGCAAAATTAATAAATTTGAGACAACCATTGAATTTCTTCTCAGTTTTAAAAACTTAATTTTAAACAGCCTTCTGTGACCTATATTTTGATAACATCATTATTGTTTTCTTTATATTATATCGTTATTTTGATTTAAATACCAAAGTACTGAACCGATTTTGATAAAAATTCTAAGATAGCCTATGCTTTAAAAAAAAAGAATTTTCTAAATTGGATTATTTAGAAAATTCTTAATTAAATGACAGGCTTCTAAGGTAACCAAAATAAAAAAATATCCGCTACGATTTGAGAACATATAAACCTGATAGATGCTGCATTTGATCTAAACAAGTTATAAGCTTATGGTCAGTGAAGAACCGATTCAAGACATAGTAAGAGCTTTTGCTAGGTTTTGGTCTATATAATTTACACAGTGTTCATCAGTTTAATCAGATCAAAAGATAGTGCGAACTCTTACTAGGTTATGAAATAGTACAATGGCTTTCCTATTAATTAGATGTATATTATCAAATTTCGTAAGGCTTATAAGACTTAATGACATAATATACATATGAAATAATTGATTTCAAAGTAGTCTATTTAATAAACAACAACTTATCAACAGATACGAGAAAGTTTATGAGGGCTACTACAAAGCATGTTATTTGGTTCTCCTGTAAAATTCTGTCAAACACACTTACTAGGTATTGAAATGGAGGGGGGTCGTCTACTTCCCAGTCGTTATAAGGATGATTCTTTATTCTTAGTAAGGAACTTATTTAAGTCTAGTTAACTATCTCTGATATACCTCAGAGGTTGCAGAAGTCGAATGGCAATCACTCATGGTCAATCACAATGGTATAAAAATCAGTATCCTGGACTACAATAACAAGGTGACTCTGGCATAAAGCATATACTGAGACAACTATATCACAAGACAAATATTATGCTAACATAATATTCCAGATATTATCTAGATTAAGTAGTTCTTTTAAAATACTACAGTAGTAGTATCATAATATTCCAAACGGGGTACATTTATTTTTCTTGCTATATTTGATATAAACGCCAGAATGTAATAAAGGTATGTAGACTGAAAATGTGTAAATATACTTTAATTTTAAATTACAGGTACAGAGTCGTCAGTCAATCAATGGCAATAGAAAACACTGCAATTGGGGGAAGAACCGTAAAAGTTCAAAAATTGGTTTGGACGATGAGCAAACAATAAAAAATTGATGTAACTTTCATTAATTTTTTAAAAATATTTTTTATTCAATAAAATTTATATTTATAAAAGTATTTAATTTCCGTTTTCCAGCGTTAGTTCGCTTTGACAGTCACTTGGTACTCTATCCGTAAATAATTCGGGTATCTAGAAAAGATAAACTTATTTTAGTTTTATACATATTTTTTATGAATTCATATGAATATTCTACTATAAGAATACCTGGGGGGTATAAGCCTCTACCCTGTCGAGCAGAGAATCACAGTAACCTGGAGTATAATACCTGTCAACAAATTACTCTCTCTTAAACCACTTCAAAAATTTAGAATGAAGCAACATATATATCATTAATTTAGAAATTTTACGAAACTATATTTTTTTATAAAAATAAATGTATTTCAATTGCTTCGTATTCAAAATTAAATAACATAAAATTAAATTTTATTATCTACTAACTACATACCGAACTATTTCTTCTGGGAAACAGCTGTTAATAATATTAATATATTCTTTTAATGAAGTTCCTGGAATAGAATCTATTTCTTGAACTCTTTTTAAAGCTCCCGTAGTTACAAACAATCTTCGAGCTCGTGCATCATTTGGCAAGATCTAAATGTAAATGTAAATTAAAATTTTACATTAACATTACTGTTTTTACAAAATGTAAACTAAAAAAAAGAGAAAAAAATGACTTGGCTGTTTGATGTATCTCTTTTGCTAATAGGACCACTAAAAAATTACAGTGTCAAAATTGAGGTTATTATTTTTAAACTGTCAACATGTTCCACAAAGAGTAAACAAAATTTTCCTAATTAAAATAAACGTAATTTTTAATTAAAATGGCAGGTAGAGGTAGAGGCAGGGGAAACGGCAAGTCTTTAACTCATGAACAGTTACAAGCCTTAGGTATTACTCGAGCAGATAATACGCCACAAATTTTAGTCCCGCCACCTTTATTTCCAAAATTAGAAGTTAAACCCCTTCCCTTGAATTGTGATGCAGCGACGGACTACATGGTGATTGTAAAGGATCAATTTATAGAATATTTACACGAATCACCCGCATACGTTAAAGCGAACACACGTACAGATGGCATTGAACGATATTCTGATAAGTATAAACTTCTAGCGTTAGACGCAAAAAAAGGCCGAGTTTTAGATTGTGTTTGGGCTAATATGCCCCCCGAACTCAGACCACATAGCGGACGAACTAGGGTCACAACTCGCAAACGCAAATTGGATGACCCAAGCGAAATAGCAAAGAGATTACAGACATTGGAAAAGAAGGAATCCCAGGAAGACACGGTTGAAGGTATGGAAACAAATGAAAATGAGGATGAGGTGAAAAAAGAAGACGATGATAATGAAGAATTGCTTGACGAGCAGGAGCAGGAGGAAGAGATTGACGATGGCACGGACTATGCTAACAACTACTTTGATAACGGTGAAGACTATGAAGAGGAGGATGATAATGGAGATGATGGACCAGTGTACTAATTTAAAAAAACCTTTCGGTATCTGTGATAATAAAGAAGTTTATTCTAATCATATATTTTTTTACTATTTATACTAATATTATAAAGATGATAAATTGGTATTTTATATATATATATATTTGTAACAAATAAAAGTCAATAATTACTGCACTGATTGCAATAAATCTATACTTTAATCCCGAATAAATGTACAATCCTTTAGGAAATGCAATGTAAACAGAAGATATTATAACTGAACTCCACTGAAACTGACATAGAAAAAAGGTAAGATTTAATAAAAGTGCAAGAAATCAGCATCTTACCTTAACATACTGTGCCAATACATATTTTAGTATGCAGGCAGGGGCAGCATGCAGTAGTGGTTCAAGAGCAGGTCGGTGCAAACAACATTGAAGTGACTGCTTGAGAGCACATGAGGCTCTAGCTTTTACCTCACCAGATGTCTTTGGATTAGTATACAACTAAAAAATTACATGTTGTCTTTTTAAAAACATGTCCAAACATATTTAATATAGATGTGAGAACACTGTTATAGGTATTAGAATCGTCATATCTTGATGCTTAACTTAGGAAATTAATATGATATTAAATTAATAATATTCTCTTTTTAACAATTAACATTTTTTTGGAAATAAATGAACAATGGAAATTTTATATTTCTCAGTTTGAGTGACTCTACTCGAAATACACAGTTATTGAATATCCAGTTTGTTATTACATATTCAAAAACACATATGTTAAAAATGTTATCAACATGTTAGTGTGATTTTTAATAGCTACCGCTGGAATGTAAAAGCTCACTTGTAATAATCTTGGAAAGGCATTAGCAACAGCAATGGCAAGACTATGCTGTGGAGAGTGCTTTGCTATGTGGCCAAGTGTCCAAGCAGCTGCACACAAGTCCGCATCTTCAACATCGTTGCTTTGAAGTATTTCTACTAATACTACCACAGCCTTTAAAAAATATTTGTTTTTATTAACAGCCAATTTGTTTTTCAATGGAGACAATTGTTTTGAATTTGTATACTTATTCAAAAATAAGAATAATTTCTTAATTAGTAATTTCGAATTCAAAATTCATTCAAATGTAATATTAAAATAAGAAAACAGCATTTTTTTAAAGATTTTTTTTAAACTTAATTTTTTTTAAATTATTTCTTGTATAAGAATACCTTTGCTTCGATAACAGCCATTGCTAATTGGTCAGACTGACCGGCTATGTATCCGAGTGCCATGCAAGCAGGCACACGCGCGCCCCCTGCGCCCTCTGACAGCAACTCCACTAGAGGACCACAACCACCAGTGTTGACCACCAATTGAGCCAACTTCAATCAAAAAGACAATCACCATTATACTATTTTATCCTGAGGGATTTAAATAAAAGAATTTGAGCTTATATGGTATACTGCAGAAGATGCATTCATTAATCTACGGAGGTGTGCAAGGGGGTAGCAAAATCTAGTATTTTTAATAGGTTTTTCTCCAAAACAAACAATAAATATTCTTAAAATATATGCGTAATTTTTTTCAAGCAAGCCGAGATGCCCGTATAAGTTACGGTCACGCGGAAGGCATCAATTCAACCGACGATCACAGATTCAAATCCCACTGCGTTTTCAATGGCTAAATGTTAAAGTTATTACTTAGGTTATATAGCCTCTAAGTAGTTTACTTTATATTATTATTAATTTATAAAAGCGATGACGAGTAATCTGTCCTAGAGAGAGGGAAAGTGCCTATTGATAATATATGAGATAAAAAATGATCCACGACATTTCCATAGAGAAAATACTGTCTATATTTACTTTTATAATAAATTCGTGTCACTAGACTCAAATAAGTAGGTGGCGCATTTATCTCCTAATCTCCTTAATAGCAGAAGCGGCGTTTGCCCAGAAGTGGGACGCTTACAGGCTGTTATATAACATAGTACCTACGAGAAAATTGCTTCTCCTTAGGCAAAAACCCCATGAAAATTACTATCAGTTCTTATCTAACGGGACTCAATAAATTAATGTAAGGTATAGTTCCATTGATGTAAGTTTAAATATTTGAGTATAAGACGAATCAGAACTCGTGCACGGTGCATGGTACAGTGGAGTACACAGTGAAGTAAACAAAACTTAAAATATTTCATGTATAATATATCTATCTCGATTTATAATATAATAAATAAATAAACGCATCACACTCAACGGCCTTCATTAAGATCGCTAACCTTGTGTCGGGGGTCCGGAAACACTCATAACACTAACACAAACACCCAGACCATGAAAAACATCCATATGGCCGATACAGACGTTTGCCGTGAGCGGGGATCGAACCCGCAACCGTTAGCGCTTGAGTCAGTTGCAGTGACCACTGCGCCAATGTGTCTGTCAATATAAATAAAATAAATAAGTCGTGTTTACGGTAGGTATACCTCGAGTCCCGTCATTTGATTCCTAAAAACTTAAAAGTTCGTTATTTTTTTATAAAATTCAAATTTCTAATTGATTGTAAAAAAAGCCTATTTTTAATATGACAACTAATAACTTAATAATTTAAATTAAAGAAAAAATGTAAACGACTGTCCTGATACATAGTTTCGTGTTCTGTGCAGTGTAACGAGCATAGTTCAAACCATTAGACTTGGTTGTATCTACCAACAGTAAATTCTCACATCAACTGAGTGTTTGACGATGTCGCGCAGCAGACAGGCGGCGGCGCGGCGCACGGGCGCGGCGTCGTGGCCGGCGTGCAGCAGCGCGGGGGGCAGCGCGCCGCCCGCCACCACCGCTTCACCCAGGGCCGCGCGCGCGCCCGCCACCGCGCCCAGCGCGCACAGCGTGCTGCGCTGCGCCCGTAACACGAGCAACATTTCATTATAATAACAAGACTATTTTGAATAATTTATGAAATTTAACATTAAAAAAAACGACAACGTCTAGTAAGAAATATAATTTTAAAGGACCCGTTGATTTTATTTAATATTTTATTAAAATATAACAAGCCTAAAATATTATAAAATAAACATTTTAATAAATCCCCGACATTCTATTCATTGAGACCATTTCAACGAAACCCAACACGATACTTGTGCTGTGAGTTGGTAAGGAGTGATGCTGCAGTATCAGATCAAGGTTAAGCAAACTATATCATTTTAATATCAATCACAGTATACCTCATAAATTTCGAGACAATTATACCAGTATAAGTTGCTCATATCCTATCAACAATTAGAAAAGAACTGATAATCTTGAATGTCTGAACAGATCTTCATAAATCATAGCTAAGAATCATGTCTTTCACATCAGCTTTCAATCACAAAAACCGCATAAAGATTGGTCCATTGATTAAAGAGCCACGATGCCAGACACAAACACAGATCTTCACGACGTCACGTCAAACTTATAACAACGGCTCCTTTTGGGTCGGAGTTAAATAAAGAAACCGACGCCAAATCCAACATAGGTAATTTAGTTTAAATAGTTAGATGACGTATTTTTTCAGTTATTTTGATTTCAAAACCAAGCTACTGAAACCATAAAAATTCGCCTTTGCCCCGTTTGGATCCCATCATACTGTCAAAAAAACAACAACACAAAAATAAAAACCAATTGTCACGATAAATTAATATCCGTATAACCTATACAGATCTTTGTCATAAACAGAGACCGAGGATCGAGGATCGAGATGATCGAGGCCACTGTGCCAACTTGTCATTTTTTGAGAATCAGCGTTAGCGTTTATTCCTCATTATTAGATCACCAGGTAAGCCCTATTCTAGATTAATATAAATATAAGTTGTATAAATATATGATAACTTTCAAATACCTACTTTCAATTTAGGATCTTGATTATCTAACCCGCGTACTAAGTGACAAATTGCACCCGCATCCACAACAGCTTCTGGTTTGTGTTGCGCTAAATCTACTAATGCCCCAGCGACTATCTATAACAATAGAATATGCAGTGCATTTAAGTAAATAAATATAAGCCATTTAGATAAGAATATTATATAATTCCTTTATTTTGGTACCTGTTTTAAACTCATTTCAGGTTCTTGAAAAGCCAAAACTAATAATGGTAATGTTCCAGAGTCCACAACTAACCCTGCCAGATGTTCGCTATGTTTTCCTATGTAGCCCAAAGCCCAAGCAGCATTTTCTTTTACCTATAATAAAATATCTGCTGTAAATTCAGTGTAATTAATAAAATACAACATGTTATTAAATAAAATATATATCATGTGTATCTTAGAAAAAAAAACATAATTCAATACTACGATATTTTAAAAATTAAAAACCCTTGTTTACCTGTGTATCAAAGTCTTCTAGACATGGAACAATATGCTGTAAAGCACCGAGCCTTACAACAGCAGATGCTAATTCTTCATTATGTCTAAAATAAAATGTTTCTTAAATATTATATTGTGTACAATACAAACAAGGAGTACATTAGCATTTTTGTTAATTATATTGTCTCACTTCGCAATAGCTCGTATAAGGTAGAGGGCTGATCTTTTGTAATAAACCTGCAAATATAAAATAATAATTTTGATTCATTACACTATATTCGCATTGCTTGCGGATTCTCTTATATGTCTATTTTCGATCGGAAACAAATCTGATTTCAAATTATTGGTCCTAAATCTGATGATCTATGACAAATAATACATCAACTGTGTACTAGTGTATTAAATACATTTTACTCACTATTACATTTCATTTTAAATAAATAACTTTAATAACATATCAATCAGTTTTAAATTAATTCAAGGCCAAAGAAGATCGTAAAATTCTTGGCATATTTAAGCCGTTCTGAAAATTATAAAGGCGTTGATTTAAATTAAGGTACGTTAAATTTGTTGAGATTCTCAATAGCGATAGTAAGCATGCCGCTGTTGAGGAGTTGCCGCGCGACGCCCTCGTCGTGTTCTGCGAGCCGTGCCGCTGCCACCACCGCGCACTGGCGTACTGTGCTGCAACTGTCGGAGAGCAAGGGACGCAACAACTCTAAAAGGTATTTATTTATTAGTAGTTATATGTCAACCAAACTATGTCTTCAACCTAATACTGTTTGCATAAAAATTATTAATCGCAAGCAATTTGTATTTTTCGTAAGAGTTCCGTTTCCGTTTTCTGGCCCAGTTAAGTTATAACGTATATTGATAAAATTAAATTAGTATCTCCGTCAATAAACGTTATTCAATGGAAAATATAGGTACCTAATTAAAATCTTTTCACTAACGTAAAAGATGTCGCGTAACAAAAAAAACGGACATGTCGATCCTTTCCATTTACCTAATACTCCGGCACTTTCAAGACATTTTACGTTAGTTGCTCTCGTTGCCAATTCAGCCATGGTCTGAACGAACACTAGTCGGGCCTTTTGATATGTTTCGAATACTGGAGGAAGAACAAAAATTGTTTAAATCTATTCACCTAAATAATAACAGACATGCCAAACGCCTTTTTTACCTAGTTGTATATTTCGAGGGCTGCTCATAGAGTGACTCATGATTATCAATCCAATAATTAAATAGTAATTCTATAAGATTTAAATATTAATAAAATGACCACAATTGGCGATAAATACAAAAAGCTGATTTATCTTCGTGTTTATAATTTATGACGTTTGTCACTTTTGTTTTTATACAAAATTCAATGAGGATAATGCAATGTATTCACTCTATTTGTATAAATGTTTTTACCATTTAAAGCCTTAACGTTTCAATCAATTAAAAAAAAGGTCTGGTGATATTAATCAAAGATTCCTAAAAGTTCTGATCCGTATGAAGTCACAGAATAGTAAAGCAAACACTAACCGCTGTATTAAAACACTTGTTATATAACAATAGGTACGTGTACTTTACTCAATATTTTTTACTGTCGATAAATTTATAGTGATGACTATTGTTAGGCTAAAATTATACTTCAATATTTGTTTCTCGCTTCACAAATCGTTATAGACAAATAGTATCACTAACGTATTATTTGAGATATTAGTGGCCTATTGAATCTTCGCTTTTTTTTTTTTAAAGTTATCTGCTTTATAACTTTAAGTATATCTACTGATATCACATATTTATTAATAAAACATTATTTCAATTATGGACATTTTTATGCAGAATTTTTAATTCCATATAGATATATAATTGCGTAATTTAGGTATTCCCCACATAAATTATAATCTGCTATCCGTTCAAACACTAGGTATGCTATGAACGCAGGCGCAGTGTAATTGTTTTGTTTCAGCAGTCTATCAGTAACTAGCAAGTCGTAACTCGGCAGAGCGCACTGCGCGGGCGCAAGGCGTGCAAGCAGTCAAGCACCCGTGAAGGCCATGTGACGTCCGACATCACGTCGCCCTCCACACACGCGGCCGGTATACCTGGACCGCACACATAGAAGCCCATTGTGAACCACGTCGCGCGTCGCCGCTGCTTACCTGGCAAAGTTCACTCACACACGAGTACACAACTTGTCGCGGCTGCGGTCGCCGTTCTCGATCGCTTACTTATTCATTTTAATTATATAAAAAATCTTAAACATAGTTACAATGAACTCTGATATTCGTTATTAAAGATTTTCGTTGAAATAAAAAATATATATCTCCAGCTGGATGCCGCCGGTGTAGTGCGACTGTGAAGCCTTTATGAAATAAACAAAAATATGCCATATATCATGGTAATGGGCAGCCTTAGCGCACCACATCTATTTAAGGATGAAGGTGCAACTGTCTACGGGCTGAAAAGTGAAGAAAGAGCTGCGCTTGTAAGGGTGGGTTCCATTTGTTTTATAATTTTTGTCGTTTTAATTTTTATCCACGTCAAATAACTACTACATTCAACTGAGCATTATTTTTCAGTACTGTAGATATGACATATTATTATTGTTATTAGTTTCAGTAAGAATTTGTCGAATAAAATAGGCATTACTGCGATGCAAGTCCTGAATGTAAAAACTATACTTATATGTGTTTTATAAGGCAACAAACCACAAAAAGTGGCAATTATAGTGGTATTTATACTTTTTTATAATATTGAGATATGTTCACAAAAATTTTTTTTTTTCATAATTTCAACGCATGTATCGAAAGATATAAAAAATATTAAATAAATATGATTTTTTTGTATATTTAAATGCATAAAGTCAAAATCAGAAAAATATTTCCGTCACAAAGTACACAATTTGATTTTGTTATTATAAATTCAAATTATTTTATTTTTTATTTCGGGAACTTACTTAATAATTAAGGTTCTTATAGCTTAACAAATTAATTAGACTTTCAGACAGCACGGTAACAGCTTTTTTGTAGTAATTAAAATTGAATAATGTGTATTAAATAAGAAATTGGAAAATAACCTGTGAAGGTGTAAAGAATACCTAAGGACATTTTTTGCTTCAAAATTGAAATGTCATTCGACTACTTTGAAATACCAGCATATCGATAATTTGTTTTTATTTCAATAGCAAAAAATTATAGGTACCTATAATTTTTTACCGCCGGCAAGTACAATGGGTTGATATGTAAGTTTATTTTCAGGAGATGAATTCATCATTCGGCATGGTAGTTGCGACGTCATCGGACTTAGAGAGAACCGTTCGTGTAACGCAGAAGGGCCTCACATTGGTTCTCGTCAACAGAATCCATGGTCTGCTTGGATACGACGTAGTTTCGCACGCCATGGCAATGACCAATGCGAACCGCGAACTGGTCTCATTCACCATGTATAAGAAGTCAAGCGCAAATTCTCATGGTCAGTCACACGGTCAGACGCATAGCCACGGTCATACCAGCTCACACAAAAGTCATACACATAGCAGCGTGGTCACGCTTTGACGACTTACTTCATGTAATGACGTGCCTATTTGACGTGATAAACTTAATTCCATCGCATGGCAAGGCTTAATGAAGTCAGCCTCTTTATTCTGTTAAAATTAATAGTCGTAAAATTACGCTGTAAATAAATAATTGTGATGTAACGGTTATTTATGTTACATTTATGATTGTGTATAAATGAAATGAATAGGTTTATGATAATAAAAATTTTTAATTGAATATATACATTTTATTTGAAATTTTCATATAAAAATGCATAAATAATACAAAACATATATCAGTCTTCGAATACAGTATGGAATTTATTGATTAAACTCGATTCGTCAACGAATCACGCGTTATGCTGTTATTATTGCTAAACACAAAATATTTTTGTAGACTATCCTTGTACTAAAAACATCATTCAAGTATACCGATTTCTAAAACTGCAATTTTTGAACCTGTGATTCTTTTTTCGTGAATCACGTATAAATCTATATTATTATATATACATAATTTTCTTTTACCTGCGTTTAACTAGCAAATTCTAAAGCAGCATAATCTATCTACATCGTAAGTCTTAGTGTATATTCAATAATGCAACAGCTACATCATTTTGTGATTTTTCACTAGTTATAATTTTTTGTTAAATAAGCATATAACCCTTGTTTTAGCAAAAGCGATATAGATTAGGCACCTTTAGGTAAGGACCTAATTTTCTTAAAATAATATATTGGTCTTTGAAGTAGGTATTATTTTTTAATATTAATTCTATACAAGTACATCACTATAGAATATAAAACAATATTGCAGTTGATATAATTCCTAAATACTAATTAAATGGCGTGGCAGGCAACACCTTTTCGACGACAAAATATTATCCAAACATTTTTCGTGTCACATCAATGATCATTTCTTTCAAACTTATGTCGCTCTGCTGCTAATTTCTTCAGGGCAGCGGCATACTGTCTCTGTATTTCCATTAGTCTAGAATATTCCGCGTGTAACGCGGCCTTCTTTTCTTTCTCAGATTTAAATTTCTGTTCCACTTTCTTAACGGTTTGGTTCACCCATTCAACAATAGATTCGAATTGCGTCATGAATTCCTCTCGTTTCCTCGCTGATGACATAACTCTGAAAAAATACTAATTAAGCCTCCGCTAAACAAAACAATCGTACTTGATGAAATTATAGCGAAACAATAAGAAAAAAAAATGTAATTTTTACATTTTGTATGCACTGCACTGAACTCGTGAAACTTTTCAAAGACATTGACGAAATTTTTAAAAGGGGAAAAGAAGATTATTATACGCCGCTATTTTTTAACTTCAACATATTTACTAGTACTTAAGACTTACTAAGTACTTTTTTTGGTATTTAAGATGCACAATATTTCATTATGAAAAAAAAGCAGCTCGACTAAGATAACACCTGCATCGGCACCTGATTGTTCAATTTAAGTGTTCTGTTTTTAGTAATACGGAATACTAAAACAAAATTAATTTCAACTTACCCTTAACATAACCCTAAATAATAGTGAAATGGTGGCCGTACTTTTTGTATGATGCATTTTTAATTTATAACGAATTCATTATTTAAGAAAATATTTTAACAAAATATTAAGTCGCATTTCTGATAAACGACTCTAAACAATTTTATTGGATTGAAAGAAAACTCTTTAAATTAAAAAGATATGAGGAATATTTTTTTTTAATTCTCCCGAATAAACATTTTATAATATTTCAAAAAATCAGTAAGTATATATATTTTTTATTATTGCAAAGTAGTGAAAACTTAATAGTTCACTTACGAACGTCAAATGTTATCAAACAAGGTTTCTTGTTTATGCAACATCTGATACTGTATTAAGCGCAGTGATTACTTCAATTACAACAATCCAAATAATTTTTCTTTATAGAAATCCTTTTGTGAGATCTTATATATTCAGTCAATTTTAAGTTTCGGGATTACTAGACAATTATGGAGTATAATTCTACAAGCAACAAGACTTTTTAAAAATGCGAAAACTACTTCAAAAACAAAACATATAATTTCGTTTACTTGAATGATATGCTTATTCCAGTTATTTTGATTTTAATACCAAACTACTGACCCGATTTTTATGAAAATTCTATGGCACCAATTGAATTAACCTCTTCCTTTTATTGAAAATCGGTTAATAACGCAACTGGTGATGCTGGTTTTTGTTATTATTAAGTATTTCATATAAAATTTTAAATAAAAGAAAATATTTATTTTATATCATTTTGTACGTAATAAAAAAAGAAATGTCATAGTGATTCATTTTTTTATTTTTCAGAGTCAATGAAAATGTAGATGTTTACCATACATTTAGTTTAATTTAAAAATTTCGTTTATATATACTCACATAACTCAATAACGATTAGCCGTAGAAAGTTGAAATTTCGTATTGCTCTTGTGTGAAATGTATTTTAATTAATCACTTTACTTTTCGAAATAATAATTTTTAAATCTACATAAACAATCTAAACTCAAAAAGTGTTTTCATATAAGGTAAGACCTAATATTATATTTTATACCCTAAATATTATAAAAGAAAATTATAGTGGCAATAAATAAAATTAAGATCTTTAAAGATTTTTATAAAAAAATATAATTTACTTACTCATCATAATTATCTAATATAGAATTAAGCAAACTTAATTCTTTTGATGTGTATAGCTTAACTTCGTACAATGTATTATAAAATATGTAATACTGTTTGGTTTCTTTATGTTTTGATGCAACTGAAAAAAAACATTCAAAGATAAAATAAATCATAAGGAAACTAAAATAACTTTTAAATATAGCTATGAAAGTTTTTAAATTAAAATTTTAATTAGAACAAAAAATTTATACATTTGAAAATATTATTATATTATATTATAATAAGAATTATTATTAAAATATTATAACATAATTGATGGGTTGCTATAAGTATTTTGTAAATAAAAAAATAAAAAACCAAAAACTATCAGTAATTTTTTTCCCTTAATGAAGAGCCATAATGATATAAAAATAAATCAGCCAAGTGCGTGTCGGGCCACGCACAATGTAGGGTTCCGTAGTTGTCAGAATTGTCAAGATCGGTCAAGCAATCTTCGAGT
Source organism: Hypolimnas misippus (assembly GCA_037950945.1). Taxonomy (NCBI): domain Eukaryota; kingdom Metazoa; phylum Arthropoda; class Insecta; order Lepidoptera; family Nymphalidae; genus Hypolimnas; species Hypolimnas misippus. Next base: position 6,700,538 of record JBBEEQ010000025.1, on the reverse strand, counting down.
ACCTAATTTCGTAAAAAAGTTTACGACGAACTGGGAATTTCCTTTTTTAAGTCAGTTTATACAATATACGTACTTACAATTTTAAACCTCTTATTATTATAAAATTATTTTTAATTTCTTTTTATATTTCGAGACTAAAATATTTTTAATGTAAAATGAATGTTTGAATGTGAATTATACTAACGATTTTGAACTTTATATGTTAGTCGATTATTTATTATTCTAACACTTGTAAAATATACTTAGCGCCGATAATTTTCCTTCCTGATTAGCGCCTATGAAATCTATGGAGATTTGGTTGAAAACTTCATAAGCGCGATTCAGAATCACTCGCGACATGTTTAATTGAGACATTGTTTTATACCTTATTTTATATTTTATTTTAATTTAACGTTATTAAAAATTTATTTATTTATTCATTTAAATTCATATATTAATTAAAAATTATTAATCTTTACATAATGTGATGCTTTAAAAAGTGAAATATTTATTTTTACTTAGATCATCTATATCTAGATAACCATAAGAACCCACATAGCCGTGATAATTTTCCTTTTAAATTCATTATATGTACCACTATCGTGAATTTTTTCAGATTTTTAGACGCAGCAGTTTAGTGGGTAGAGGGGGGGGACACTTGACTCTAAGAAAAATTGACACTTCAAAGCTTAATATTTCGGAAACAGTTCGTCGTTCGGAAAAATGGTTTTCCCACACCTATAACATTTTTAAAAGACCTATCTAACGATACCCCACAACATGGGATAAATGAGAAAAAAAATTTTTGGTCTCTCTTAACACATAGGGAAGACACCCTGAAAAAAAAATATTTTTAAGATTTTATTGTACGACTTTCTCGGCGTAATTCATATGTATACTCATACCGAATTACAGCTTTCTGGTATTAAGGGTTTCGGAGCAAAGCCGCGGACGGACAGACAGACAGACAGACAGACAGACGGACAGACAGACAGACAGACAGACAGACGGACAGACAGACAGACAGACAGACAGACGGACAGACAGACGGACATGGCGAAACTATAAGGGTTCCGTTTTTTACTACGGAACCCTAATATATATGACATAAAAAATATTACCTTGATTATACAATTCTACGAATCTTTTTTCATACTGCAGCAGTTCAGCAGCTCCCGGAACTTCGTCTATAGCCATGGAGTACCTCAGAACTTGCCTATTTAGGTGACCTAGTTCCACTCTCACACTGCTAATGAAATCCTTTAATTTCTTCTCTCGCTCTTGAAACTCTTTTAACTCGGCTGGTGAGAGCGGCTTTTCTTCTATTTCTTCACTTGGTTCTTCCGCTAATCTGAAATATTTTTACTAGTTTCTACAACTGCTGTGATGTGGGTAACATTATTTTAATAAATTTTATTATATAGTGGATCACAAAATTATAATATTATACAATATGTTACATGATCCATTTAACTTTATTCCTATACCGGTTGATGATATATCTTTTTTAGGGTATTTACTACCACTTTATTTCGTAAAATTCATTTTATATTCGAGATGGTAAATGACGATTATTAAAATATAATATTTGTTGAAAGAAAATATTATAACAAACATTTTAATATAAAATATATTTGTAAGTACCTTAATGCTTCTTCAAGCTTCTTATGCTCCTTTTCTCTATGTTGAATTAACATCATCAACTCACTTCGTTCTTTTGCCAGGTCTTTTAGAGATTTGTAAAAATCTTTTAAGCTTTTTTCGCTGGAAGAAATAATAACAATTTGAAGTAATGTACTTATTAAACAAAAAAAACCTAAATATGCGCCTATTTAGAATATCCGCCATTGCTATTAAAAATGTTTATGTAAAGGAATACAATGTAAAGTAAATAAACAGCTAGATAGCAGAATAGCACTCATAGATAAGAGTTTTCATAAAAACAAATAAGCACTTTTTTTAAAACACTTAAGATTATTATTACCAATATTATGCTTTGATACTAAAGATGTTTTCTTGTTTCGATAATAATATTATTACTATGACATAAATAAATACTTTTACCAGACTCAAGTCAGGTAATAAATATGATTGTTAATTTGAGTTTAATCAAAAATTAAAATAGTCTTACCTGTAGTCATCTGTTTTCATTAAACTTCTGGTAATTGTTTTCAATTTGTTCAATAGATCAGCATATTTAGTTTTTGCTTCTTCCATTCTCTCTTCGTGATCCTTTCTCACTACCTCTATATCCTTTTCCATAGTATCTATCATTTTAGTTAACTTATCTATATCCTCAGAATATTTAGCTTTTTCTCTCGCCTCCAACTCTTTTGGAACATCACCACTGAGTTCAGAATGCAGCACAGCATAATGAACTTTAGTATTAGCAGTATCCTCACTATATTCTCTGTCGTTTATATATCTTTCCATCTTTAAAAGATATATGGAATTAGTCACCTATTTAATATAATGTGTAAACTATAAATGTGTAATACTTACTTCTGTTGTAATTTCTGATGGATCAGCGAGTGCCTTTTCATAATCATACTGGAAATGAATATCAACTTATAATTCTCAACTTTTTATTTATTATTTAATAGTAATGCATATGTAAGGATAACAAAAATAATAAAATATATTGACAGTCTATTAAATGCAGTATATAAATTTGTTTATATTTATTTTTATTTCTATCTATTTTAATAAAAATAGATTTCATTGTAAACAAAATTATATACTTATAATCCATTATACATACATTTGGAACTAGATAATATGCAGAATTGACTTTAGTATGTTTTTTTAAACAATTAATTTATACTATTAAAATTGACCAATATCATATATTTGTAACTTTTATTAATTACAAACCAGAAAATCAAGACCCTCATCTTGTTTCGCCTCATCCTGATTGTTGGACACATGCATCAACATACGCTGATCATATTCGGAGAGGACAGAGTTCACTTGCTCCATTTCATTTGAAGGTAGAGCTCCTTTTCTTTTTCGAACCCTACATGGTTTATAGAGATTCTAAAATCAAAGAAATAAATTCACATTTATTATTTTTGTAGCCTTTTTTGTATGTGCTACACCAATTAGGATTTTAATTAGGATATTAGAAAAAGATGTAGTAATGCTAAATGCCAGTGGCATTTTTCTATGATTTTGATATGATAATCAAGTCAAAATGTAATTTAAAAAATATTACAGGTATATTTAAAAACATTTAATTTTTAGAAATTGAATTATTAAACTGAAAACCTCATTACAACTTTATAATAATCATACTATAATACCTGAACAGCAACAAGATTTCTCAAAAGTTTCTCATTTTGAAGGAAGCGACTACGATCTGCTTCAAATATATAATCTTTTTCATATTGCATCACTGCAAATTTACGTAATTCATCCTCTTTGGCTTCCCTAAATTCACTTGAGTATTTTATTAACCACTGGACTAATGGATAAATATTAATAAAATCAAGACCTTGTATTTGATGAGGTTCAATTATATAAGGGCACTTCATACTCGGCAGCACCTTTACAATTTTTTCTGTTAAAGCACTAAAAATAGTTTTGAAATTAAAAACATTTATAGACATTTATATGGCAAAATTTAAATCAGACTATGAATAAAACTAATTAATTATGATAATACAATTATTATATTGTTCCAACCGAGACATTCTTTAATTAGAAGTTGTAAAAAATGTTTCTGATTTTGATCAAAATTCTTGGCCATTTCTAATTTTTTCAGCAAAAATAAAATGTTGGTGTTTTTGATTAGTTAAAAGTATAAACATACATTTTCTTGCCTATGGTGAGATTCTCTTCAAATAACAAACTGATATCCATATCAATATCGCATAGCTCAATACACCAAGTTAAACCTCCGACAATTTTATCAAAAGCTGATAAGCCTTGAAGCTGGGCTCTGTAATAACCAGCTGCAACAAGAGCATCTGATATTTCATGCCATTTTACGAGTTGTTCTGCATCTTCACGTACTTCTACCTAAAACGTTTTCAATGAAATTTAAAATAATTTAAATTACATTTTTAATTAAATTCGTTAATAGATTAATAAGACACCTCTTTGCCTTCTTGGTCTATTCCACTATAAATATTCATTAAGGGTTTACTTCGTGTAAATATATTCTTCTGTTTAGTAGCCATTTCTTTATAATAAATAAACGACTAATAACACTAATTAAACGTTAAAAGCGTTAATGAATGGCTGTCCATTCATCAGTTTTATAAACATTGCTACAAAAGCAAGGGAAATAGATAATTTCTTTTAGAATCATAAATGTTTAGTATATGCTATTGACTTTCTAATTCTACATAACTCGGTAAAGAATATATTTATAACAATATACAATTGTACTAAGCCTACGGTATTTAATATTAACAACTTAAATTTATTTAAATATGAATGGTGAATAAATCAACAGAAACAGTACATCAAATTGTCAAAATTTCATTATCTTTATCAATGACAAATTCAAAGAGTATATGACGAAGGCTTACAATCGATGTACCTTTGTCAAATGTTGCGTGTTACTATTTTTAACGAAAGACGACATAAGAAGAAAGCCTTAGACCATTAAGCATTTGGATGCGCTTTACGCCACACTTCCCTTCAGCAACTCTTATAATCAAATTATCTAACGCGTTTTAAAAAAAATACTTACATACCAATTTTCGACGATATCAAAATCGTTTTCTTTGTGTACGGAGCTCCGTTAAAAATGCCAATTTATGCAATTAGCCATTATAAAAAGAGATAAAACATATCTAATCTTCAAAAAGAGGAAGATACATTTCATATGTAATTATTTTTGACAAAGTTAATTTACTTTTTCTATATAAATTACCAATAAATATTATTATAAAGAATATTCCAAATCATGGTCATTAGATTAGTTGAGTACAAAACAATCGACTCGATGCTGTGACATTCTCAAACAATTATTCCTTATAAAAAAGCTTTAAATCGCAAACACATCTAATCTTCAAAAAGGAATGTTACGTTTCATATGTAATTATTTTTGACATAATTAATTCACTATTTCCATTAAAATCGCCATAAAATATTATTTTGATTTGATTACAAAATAATCGGGTCGGTGGTGTGATACTTTCATTAAATTTTATTCCTTATGTCACTACCGTTTTTTACAATTTTAGAATATATTATTTAACATACAAAGTAAAAATTATTAAAAAGTAGATTTTCCACAAATGTGTGCAAATAGGTATCGATGAAAATATAATTTACAATTTTTTTGAAGTAAAAATGCGTTTTTAACTTAGAGCATTAAGCATTGGGACGCGCCTTACAAGGCACTTCCCCTCTAGCAAATCTTATAATGAAATGATCTTTATAAAAACGCGTTTATAAAAACTACTCAGGAATCGATTTTCAACAATATCAAAATCGTTTTCATTGTATACGGAGCTCTGTAAAAAAATCCAATCTGTTCGGTTAGCCATTGCAAAAAGAGATTAAACACATCTAATCTTTAAAAAGAGGGAGTTATATTTCATGCGTAATTATTTTCCGTAATTAATTCACTATGTCTATATAAATTACCATGAAATATTTTCGTAAAGAATATTCAGAAACATGGTCAATAGATTAGTGGTGTACAAAACAATCGATTCGGTGCTGTGGCATTCGCAAACAATTTTATTTCTTATATCGTTAAAATAAAAAACCTTATTCTTTAGTGGGCATTTCGTTGTCTCAAAAGTGTACCAAGATTATTTACCAACATTTTAACAGTATTGTCATAATGTCGACTAAATCGTTTTTATCGCCATTGATAATATAACTATTTTGTATTACAACAAAACAGATATTATGTGTAGAAGAAAACACACAGCATTGAGATGAAGAAGCAATCCTGTAATCTGGCCTTTTGCGTAGGAATAAACTTAAAATTTACCTTAAATCCTCCTAAAAGTCTTAATTCAGTTACCAGAGGGCGCCTTTCACTTCGAAGAAATGAGGCGCGACAGCGGCGGGCGCTTGTCAATGTCATAAGGTCTTCATCACCAGCAAGCCGCTTGTTCCAATGCTGTGTGTTTTCTTCGACACATAATATCTGTTTTGTTGTAATGCAAAACAGTTATATTATATGTCTCCAAAAACACACAGCATTGAGATGAATACTTGTTTGTTATCTGCTGGTGAGTAGAATTACAGAACAACAGAAAATGCTATGTGAATATAAGATGTTAGATAAATTGCAAATACGGTATACGGTAATATATACAGTATTTATTTATACAATTTTAACTCATAGATAATGGGAATAAAATAACATCCCTTTTTTTTAACTATCTCAATTTAGTCATCTATCTTACCTCAGAGCAAAGAAAAAGAACACAATTGTAAACAAATAATGCTTGAAATGTTTTGCATTAAAAATATTATTTCAAATCTCCAAGTATGAAATTGATATCTAATATAGACGCAATAATTAAATTGCTTTGAAAAAATACAGATTTCCTGCGAAATTAATAATATTATAAAAATGCTCACGCTAACTTCTTGTTGTTGTTGTGAAGTCTAGTTTTTTCCAATATTTTCCAATTAACCAATTTATTCTTGTTATAGCTGCATCAACTTTGACTTTGGTACTGGAGACTAGAAATTCTTACTCATGCAATTTTAGAAGTGTAGCTTAATGACAGAAATAATTGCAATCAGATATTATTATAATTATATTCAGGTTTTATTTCCCTATGTGTATGTTATTATAAAAAGTTATGTAGCTTACTTACTTGATAATATTAATTTTTAGTGTTATTTATATGTGTTTGCTTCATTGAACTAAATTTCTTTCATAAATTACAGAAATATAGGTTTCTCTTAAACTGTAAGGTTTTTGAAGTCTAGATGAATAAAAATAAATAATATATAAGGTTATGTATTGAATATTATAAATAATAGAATATTCAGTACCTTTAGAATTCTTTTCCAATATTGCCAAAGTTATGAGCTTACCAAGGTATTGATTTTTTTTTTCTTATAGTATGGCGTGCATCCGCGCTCCTTATGCGCAAAACATGATCATTAAACTTTTACTCTTTTCATTATAATCTTGTTCTTACTTAACTGAACTCTTATTACAAAACTGTATGCTTCTTTGGCTCAAACATAATTACTACTCTTGATTCTGTTCTGAATAAATGAATAAACCCACTTTCAAACTTTGAATAAAGTCTCTTTAAGCTTTATACAATCAAAAAGGAAAAGCTGAGAGATCACCTTTGAGTTTGTGTACTAAGAATGTGGTGTGCTGCAAAAATCTCTAGATAACAATGCTGTATGTAAAGGGCATTTATAGCTTGAAGTAAAATTGCACATACCTTTTTAATTCAGCATTACATATTATAGAAGTCTGACAATTTACCTGTTAAAAACCGGGACATTCTTTGAGAGCTGCACTGTTTGAATACAACCTCCGAGGAAAATACAGCTATTCTAGTACTGGACTTCTTTAGGCAGTCTGCAATAACATAAAATTTTCAAGGTAGTTGATATACTACCCAGTTAGATCATCATATTAATCATAGAAGCTTCATGTTGTAGTCAGCCTGTGTGGTGTCAGTATACATACCTTTCTCATTTTGATTACTTACTAATGTCGTAATTGAAGTTGAACACATTTGTAAGTCTTTTTTAGAAATAAAGCTCGAGATGTGATCATGATATGGGCATATATGATACATTTTACTATTATATTACCAACTTTGATTCACTGTCTATATTCTTGACAATTACTGATTATGTAAGTATAACTGTAAATACTTTAATGTTTGTCCATGGTACTATTGTGGACATCCCTCTTCTAAAACTCTTGGTTTTTCCAAGAAAAACTGATGACTTTGTAATAGACTCTGCATGATCTTGTTTGTAAAGATTCACTGATCAGTATTACATAATTGCATATCTGCTAGAGTATATTTAAAATTTAATTTTTCTTATTCTTGTATAAGCTCTTCTTGGTACTACTCTTTCTTGTACAGGTCTATTATACAAAACCAACAACACTGTTTGTTATTAATGTAATCCAAATGTCTTTAGGTCATAGTTGTTTCTGCAACCACCTGACAAACTTGGATTGGTCCTGAGAGTCATTTATATTAATAGCAGACTATCTCACCTGTATAGGTTTCCAACCTTGACAATCAATAAGATTTCTAGGTATTTATGTAATCCAGAAGTTCCAAGCTCATGGGCGTTTCCGTAACCCCATAACTAACTTGGATGGGTCCTGACAGGCAATTATACTAAAAGCTAAATATCTCACTTGTATAGTTTCTAACTTAGACAACCAACAAGATCTACTATGTAACCTAGAAGTTCCAAGATCATAGGCGTTTCCGAAACGTCATGACTAACTTGGAACGGACCCAACAGGCTAGGTGGTAGGCTGCCCCTTCACCAGTAATGCACTATGCTACTAAGCTACAGATGCGTGTGAAACTCCTAATGGGATCATTTGAATTTCAAAGCTTAATTCTTATTAATATGAAGTCCAATGAAGCTAACTTACTAGTTGGAAGTAAGATATATACTTGTTTCCCGCTCAGCAATATCGCACATTCCAGGAGTCAAGGCAACCACCTCCCCCCAGTCTGTTAACTAGAGAATTAAAAGCACTTATAACACACCTGTTCTTCTGTGATAGACACAGTCTCTTGCTGGTTAATAGCTTACTGTACTTAGTTTGTGCCTATATTTTGCCATATGGATTTAGGCCTGGTGATAATTTATTTTCTTACCAGCCACATTATACATAGTCTGTTTAGGATATAACATGTATGTGAGTTTCTGTGATGCACACAATAATTTGCGTGAAAAGGGTGCACTGTATTTATTGTGTGCTTTTACTATGAACATATGGAATTAGGTCTGGTGATAATCTATTTTCTCACCAGCCAGATTATACTGTGTTTAGTTTTTTAGTTCAATATATCTTGTGAAATCAGTGTGTGAAACCTCCGAGGTTTAAACACACATCATAAGCTGAAAATTAACTATGAAAGTAACAAAACTGTAAAATTTAGTATGTATCTGTTTCTCTTCATGAAAGAATAACATTTGAATGCCATAATTATTACAACCAGCAATTCTTGATATCTTTTAGTTTACTTTGAAATTTCTTTACGTATCAGCCTGTAAATGTTAGACACAGGCCTCCTCTCCTATTAAGGAGAAGGTATAGAGCTTAATCCACAACACTGCTCCACTGTGGGTTGGCAGAATTTAGAAATACAGAAAGTTTATTATTTAAGCTGCCAGTTTCTTCATTTGTACTTACCATGTTTTAGGTGGTTTATACCCCTTTGAAAGTGTTTATTCTGTTAATAATTCACGAGGTGAATTATTAACAGAATAAACACATTCAAAGTGTTTTTGATTGTAAATCCGTAAAAAATTACTCAGTATGAATGGACATGATTTCCTGTAATGATTTTTTAACCCAGTGTTGATATTAATTAATAATTGTACTAGTAACCGACCTATGAGAAACTTCTCCTTTAGGTCGACACGAGTTGGAACATGTCTGTACTTACGCCCTTGAGTCCTTTTAGGACAATTCTTTCTTTATTTTGTTTTGTGGCTTTTAGATTTAGGACAATTATGTTCTAGAAAAGACTTATGACCTCATACTCTTTCGAAAGAGATGAAAAGCTTTTTTCTGATTCTGAAGATTATTAATGAGCTCCCGAGTAAAATTTTGATCTTCAAAAAACAAAATTTCCACCGGTATCCTGCTCTACTTTGTTTGTCTCACAATGTGTCGATTACATCACTTACTGTATAAAAACAATGTTGTGCTAGTATAACGTGCACTAAATAACCATTTGAGTGCATTAATAACACAAAATAATGTGTAAAATAATTTAAGTTTCCAAACAATACTTTTTTGCTGCCTACGCGCACAAATTACAAAATGCTATGACATTGACAAGCGCCCGACGCTGTCGCGCCTCATTTCTTCGAAGTGAAAGGCGCCCTCTGGTAACTGAATTAAGACTTTTAGGAGAGTTTAAGGTTAATTTTAAGATTATTCCTACGCAAAAGGCCAGATTACAGGCTTCTTCTTCATCTCAATGCTGTGTGTTTTTGGAGACAAATAATATATATTTTTATATAAAAAGTAAAATTAAAACGTAAACGTTGAACGACACATTTTTGTGGAAAATCAAATTTATGTGCCCTGAGTCCTTTCTATATCTATAAAAAAGTCTTAGAGGTATGGTAAAATATATGAAGTAAGTATATATCGTACTTTTTTCAATTATCTATATGTGTTGTTCAATGTTCTGTCGGTGTAATAAATATATGTTTTTTTTGTGATATTATTAAATCAATTTGGAATCTATTTGAAGCCTGATTTATCAAAATACAAACGGTTTGTTTAAAGTTTGCATCATAAAGTAGAATTAAAATTACCTCTATGAAAAACCAACCGTCAAATTTATATACTTAGTACTGAGTGTATCATGTATCAATACTTAGTATATCACTAAGTGCATAAATGGCTAATACGTTATTTTTTACAACCTCTGTTCAAAGTAGAACACGTGATGAAGATCTAAAAAAAATGAAACAAAGGTAAATTAACACTTTCGAAGGCTTTAGTTTTTTTACCAGCGATTTCAAAACTAAAATAAAATGGTTTTTAAAGTTACCGGAACCGAAATGTATTTTTTAGTAATAAAATAAAATTAAAATTTTGTTTATTAAAAACTTTAGACCATTAAGTATTTGGACGCGTAACACACTCAATTCTACGAACAAAATTTTCAGCCAATTTGACGGTGGACGACGTAGTCAATACATTGATATTACTGGAACATACTCAAAATTATTTTACATCTTACGAATACACATAGAAAAAAACTATCACTAATAAATAATATGCACAGTAATAGTTCAAACACGTCAACATACAATAAGTAAAACGTAGTGATTATATACTATTTGACAATAAGTTATTAGAGTACTATAAATACACACAGGTATATAAGGTTGACGGGAAAATTTGAAAAAAAAAGTGATGTCGTCTCTATGAAAAATATTCTGTAGTGTCTAGTGTGTGATATTAAAAGCCTTATCGAAGTAAATTTAAATTACAAAATAATAATTTTTATTATCTAAATTTAAAGTCTGAAGTGATTGATTTAGTAAAAAGAATAGACAGAATATCCCGAAAGTAAACTATTAACTTGAAAAAAATTATAGTCTAGGTCATATTTAGCCAATTAACCAAAAATTGTTTTAGTAAGAGTCCTTTGGTTTTAGACAAAGTTTTATTATAGGCTTTTCGAGAAATTTTTAAACCAATTTCATAAATTGTTGTATTATATTAAATATTCCAGTAAAGTACAATTATTCGAAAATAAAATTCTTAGGGCTACCAACATATAAAACAAAAATCACAAACATGCCATAAAGCTTTATATTTAATATTTAGCTAAAAAAAATACCACTCAAAAATATAGAAAGCTACACCTGCTTTTCCTTTTAGTAAAATAAATGAATGATATGAATCTAGCTCAAAATCTTGCGCAAGATTTTGCATAATCAAATAGTATTTTGAAAAAAAAATCAGACGGCCTTTTTTACAAAACCTTTTGTTCAGTTGATTTAATCTTTTTGTTATTAATTCAAATAAAAATAAATTTGTATCGACATCAAGGCGAACATCACTAAAAATATTTAATATTTTGAGAATATAAAATTATTTTATTGATTAAGAATGTTTTTTAGGTATTTGATTTGAATTTGTACGTATGCTAGTAATATTATTCCATGTTTTAGTATTGCCTTAAAAAATAATGCAATTTCGTATTGCAAAAGTTTTGTAATCGATTTTACTATCCAGCGATAACTAAAAATATTCTTAATTATTGATAAGTCTTGATTTAGTAACAATACAATTATAATTTTAAAAAGTCATCAAAATCTTATCATATTAGGATTTAGAGCACGTACACAAGAGTACTCTCTCAATTAAAAACACCTATTCTAAAATCGATATTTTGAAAACTCTTTCTGTAGCTGACCGTATCTAATCGAGCATCTTACCGTCCCTATTTGTCAAAAAACGATTAAAAGTCAACGACGTAAAATTAATGTAAAATTTCCCTTGAATTTTACATTTTTAAAATATAAAAGCTGAATAAACAAGTAAAAGTAAAAAACAAATTGTATGAAACATTAAATATTATTACAAACAAAATTTCAGCCATGAACAAGTTACCAAGGATTTTTTGCTGTAAGTTAATGTTTTATTATCCAGTCATGAAATTTATAACATTTTAAAATACTTTAAAAATTCTTTCGACTTGATGTTCTCGTATATTTTTAACAATATTTTGTATAATTATATTAAAAGGTTATTCAGAAAATATACCTAAAATTTATTCCAAAATATTTGAATGGTTGTCTGTGCAATTTCCTGCACATGTAACTAAATTTTTTAGAAAACTTGTATATTTTGCACTGGGATATCTGATCCAATTAAATTTACGTATTGATGTAATCAAATGGAGCAAAATTTGTAATTGACTTTAATGAAAGGTACAAGAATTCGATATGGGAAAAAAAGTGCTCTCTATGTCATGGGAAATAAAGAAATATTATAATCTATAATACACACATATTTTCATTATTACTTATTTCTATGTATTTTTAATTAGATTATTACAATTATTATTTTAATCATGCCAATATCATACAAATACTGTAAAATCTTGTGGATAAGTTAAGATTGTACATCCAAACAAGCCATTAATTTATGAATGAATGTATTTTTCAAATATTAATATTACAATTTAGAAAATTAATTTCAGAGATCATTAAGTTCGGAAATACAAGCTTACTTACCACATCTTTCACCATGGAACAGAGTATTGTGGATTTAATTTCATCATCCCTGAATTCTGGCAATTATAAGGAGGCAATTCATTTATCTATTGATGAAAAATATGGTAAAGATATAAGTGATAATTGCTGGGAATTACTAACAGCAGTAATTGGAAAGGTAGATGATGACACATTGATTTTAAAACCGTCACTGTATGGCACTTGTGAAACCTTAATAACTAATATAGTGAAACGGTGTTCTCCTGAAGAAGCCTTGTTTGAATTCATTGAACAAATACAAGTGGCTAAAAATGATGCCCAATTTGCTATTTTATTGCAACCTGTGCAGAACCTACTACTTAATCTGATTAAAAAAAGATTCAGAAGTTTGGAATTTACATTTGACTCAATATGCTCATACATAACTTCTATTCCGATACCTGAACATAATTTAGAAGGAAAAGAACGTCTTTTAATTGATTCTGATGTTAATACAAGAAGAATAATAAAAATTTATTCTCTTTTATTTCCTTTCTATAAACCATTAGTGATACAATGCTCGTCTGAGCAGACAAGTAAAACAACAATAGAAGTTGTAGTTGCATTCTTGATTAGTCTTCTAGGAAAACCTTTGATATATGTGGATTTGGATCCTGACTGTAATATCAATAGTGAAGCCAGAATAAGCAGCAATTATATAATTCGGAGCATTTGCATACTCATTAAAAATGTAAATAAATTTCTAGACTATGTAGAATTACATCATAAGGAAAGTCTCAAAACAAAGTCTAAGAATATTCTTACTGATAATGAAGAAAAGCTATCACCTTATGATTATAAAGAGAAAATTAATATGACTACATTATCGGGATTTTTTTATGGAATTTATTCTGGTCATTTTCAATTACCAGACTTAGCAGTTCCTTTTGTTTACAGTATTGACTATTTAGTACATACTCTTTTAATTTGTGTTGTTCATCTGTTTAGTTTTTCTGAATATGGACCTTTAGCCAAAGGCATATCTTTGTGCAGCAAAATACTTAACCGATATACAATGAATACTCCACACACTGTTCTTACAAACTCCATTCATTACAATTTATGTCAAAGTTTAGTTAATATTTCCATATACTCTAATTTTGAGTCCATACGTAAGGAAGCCGTAAAACTAATTAGTAGTCATATAAATAAATTTGAATACAAAGGAAGATGTATACTTATTAAATATATATTAAATAATTCTAATCACTCAGGAATGATAGGTTATGCCATAACATTATACAAAAATTCAATAGAAGAAGCCTTCAATGAATCTGAGCTACCAGATTGCTTTGCTGGACCACAACTAATGGGTATGATAAATAAAATGTGTTATTTACCACATGGTGCAGAATCTGATTTAGTGGAATTAGCAGATCAGATAATAACAACATTAAACTTTTTGAGATACCTTGCATTAAAAGACAAATTGAACAAAACTGGAATCCAAGAATGCTTTATAATGATTGAAGATGATTACCTAAAAAAATTGAGAACTGGCTTGAATATGTCTAAAGCCCATTATGAAGTAAAATTGATGGATATTTGTAACTCAAAAGGTTTACCAGATGAACAAGTCGATGTTTCAATTAATGTCGGTGGGAACTTGCTAGACAAAATACCTACCGAAAGTAAAAAACAAATTATTCATTCTGCATTAAATGCTTTTCATTTAATAGAAGGCTTAGTAGCAAGACTGTCAGAATGCATTACTATTAATAAAAGTCAATAATGACAATTATATCCAATGTAAAAAATGCTTTTATCAAAATAAAAATCTTTAAACTTTTTTCATGTTTTACTTATTTTTCTATCCCTAATATTATGTTCAAGTACCTTTAAGTATATGTACATTGCATTTAATTTGTTACATATTTTAATCCTATGTGATTCATTATTTTGTTAACAGCCCTAAGGATAAGTAATAGAATTTTAATGCCACTTGCAACTGTGTCATTCAATAATACACAAAAAACGCTAAGAAAGTATTGCCAGGGACAAACAAATAAAGAAATGATTATAACAACGAAAACAACAGAGCAAGAGGAGCATCAATATGAAGAAGATATAAAGAAAAGTATTTTGACTAAGGCTTTAGAGTTTGTTCAGAAAACAGGGTGGTCTACAGAATCTTTAGCACTAGGAGCTGAAGCTGCAGGTTATCCTGGTGTAGCTCATGGATTGTTTCCTAATGGAGGTGGAGACCTAGTTCACTATTTTAATATCACATGTAATGAAAAACTGGTTGACCAGATGAAAAGTGTAAGTAAATTAAAATATGTTCAGGGGCTCTAATTTCATCTGTCAGGTTTTAACAGTCTACTTGCATTTAGGGGCGCTACAGTATATTTACAGCTTTGATATTTGTCAAATATAATATATGACTCTTATAGCTTTAATAATATAGCTGTAATTATACTTTAGTGTGATTGCGAGCAGACAGTTAAACTGTCAGATGGAATGAGGTACCCTGACTATATCTAAGTTTTTTGTCTTCTATTTAATTATTTATTCTTTTTATATATTATATTGTTAATTAACAGTGGCCTAAAGAAGAGATAAAAGAATCCAAAGTTCCTGCCCAATTAATAGAAAATGCAATTATGACGAGGCTGTTAATGATTGAACCTTACAAGTAAGTATGAGCTAATAATATGTTAGACTTGAAAAATTATAATTATTTATTCAAGAGTTAAATTTTAATTTTTAGGAGTACATGGCCAAAAGCAATGGCTATACAAACTCTACCAAATAACGTTCCCAACTGTTTAGCAACTTTGCTTTCACTTGTTGATGATATTTGTTATCACACAGGCGACCGCAGTGTGGATGTAAGTATTATTATACATGTTTGTAGTCTATAGTCAAACTTATAACCTCAACATACTTTTGTTTTTAGTTTAACTGGTACATTCGTCGAGTGGGATTAGCTGGTATTTACAAAGCTTCAGAACTGTTTTATTTGACTGACAGTAGTCAAAACAATGATGGTACAAGAAGTTTTGTTAAATCGAGAATAAGGGATGCTGAATTAATTCAATTAGCTCTTAATGTGAACCCTGTGGCTGTAGCACCTCAAACATTGACAGCAGCATTTGTTACGGTAAAGAATTTATAATTTTGAAATCAATCTAAGAAATAAACTAACATAATATAACAAAGTCAATTTAAAATATAATTAATGTTGAATTTCAATTTTTGAATGACGTACATAATGTTTTTTTTTTTTTGTATTATTTGTTAAAATAATGTTATTTAATTTATTTTCAGGCAAAAAATATGTTAGGTATGAATTCGTTAAAGTAGTTATGCAGTTTTGGAAGAACTGATAAATGTAGTATTATATTTTTTAAATAAATTACTAGTATTATTTTATATTTTTTGTTTTATTAATTGATATTTTCTCATGAATGAAGAATTCCAAACAATGAATCACAAGAGATAATATTACTGATTTTATTAAAATAAACTTTATGTATAAAATTTATTAACATTTTACATTGTTGTAAAAGATATGTTTCGTGTAAATATATGATTAAAATATGTTAGTGCAATAAAGAATTAAGGCACTATTGATATATTTAGTTCTATCTATAATGGAGCTATGTAGTCACTGCCAACAGAAACATAAGATATTAAATTTGATGGAAGTGGCAATTTGTTCCATAAGTCATCAGATACAGTTTGTCTTATCACAAATCTGCAGATCTTTTGTAAAGAGTCTAACTTTGCAAACCTGAAAAATAAATATATGTAAAATAAATATAATAGTATATAATATACAAAAATTATTCCAAATTAAAATATAACACATACCTATTCAATGGTCTTGCTAATTTCACTGGCATTTCAAATAAATTTGACTTAACATCAACTGTAGCACAATGTTCTGATATTCTATTAGCTGGCACAAATGTTTCATTGTTTAATGAAAAAAGTCCATCAGCATGTCTAAGCCGAGCGTGAAGAGTTCGTCCAACACAACGGAATGATACACAAAGTATATGTCTTGAGTCGTATGAATCTCTTACTAAAAAAACATTATCATGTTGTCCAGCAAGAAGCTCTTCTGCCTCACTCGATGTTATACCACCCCAATACCAACCATGCCTAATAAGAGAAAATATTTACCTTTATGTAAATGTATTATTACTTAAATAACACATATTTAAATTTCTCAATAACTTTGTTCTTAGGACTAAATAAAAAAATTCAAGACAAACGATTTCAGACCAACAAAATTTATAAGCTTACTTGGAAAGTTGACAGTATATAGCACAACTTTCAATTGATAAATGTTGATGATGCCCTCTCAAAACTGAATGACCATCTGCATGTTGACATTTCATGTGTATATTTTCTGAATCTTCGTTTTTACTATCATTTTTAACAGCCACTACCTGCTTTTCGGAAGTGTAACTGTCCGTTCCCTTGGTAAAATTACACATATATTCACCACCATTGGTTTTATTCCCAAAGTATCTTTGTAAAGATCGAACGCTACCAGTGATAAAGAGCTTATTTTTCCAAAATTTTACAAACTTATTAGTATTGACTGGCGGTTTTCTTTCAGGTAAAAATACCGCATTTACGATATCCGCGTTATTGAAGTCCCTTTTGCTATCAATAGTTCTTTGTAAATGTTTACATTCCAGTGGTTTTAACCATTTTCTTAAACATCCAGTGGCTAGCCATTTCCGTCGATTACAATGAGTACATCTTTCATAATTTTTATTCATCTCTACCTAATATTATTATACAAAACTATATTTTTGTTTTATTATTTACTAATAATAATAAGAACTTGAAAAGATCTACATTTAATAACTCAAAGCAACAAAGTTTTTTTTTCAATATGCTATCACAGATTATGTTATAAATTGGTTTAAAAAAATATAGATTTAAAATCATAGATATTAAAGACTGGGCCGTGGGCGAGCCTTTCTCAGTTAGCTGTCAAAAAATAATTCATACAGAATGAATGAAAGAGACCATCAATAGAAGACGCATTTGTAACGTAACGTGCCCAATCCGAATCTAGGAAAAAATATCTTTCCTGGATTGTGATTCCTGAAGGGCCAATAACACGAGTGTCGCCACATCGTGGCTTTTCAGAAAAATGTTGTTAAGCTCATACATTTGGATTTTAATTGAGGTGGAGCCTAGCTGTAGCCTACTGACTACAGCTCATAATTATATGGGTTTGTTCGATCGGAAAAGGACCTCACTCTCATAAAAGATCCGCATAAAGTCATTAATATAGCTGCGTTTCGTAAGGTGAGTGATAGAGCCGAAAGCTTCACCCCCTCCCCTATTCCTTTTCTTACTTCTTATTTCCTTTCATTTCTTATTTCTTTTTAAACTGGCAACGTGACTCCTGTGGTAATACAAATGGCCATGGGCGGATGTGATCAATTAATATCAGGTGTCGCGCCTGTTCGTTTGCTAGATAATTTTCATAAAAATATTCGACATATAGAATGCCGATCACTGGATGACATTGCCTAGCAACCAGCTAGCTATTAAATATGACAGGTGAGAGTATCATTGGGCTACTAGTAGATCACGCTTGTCAAAGTTAGAAAAGGAGATTTTTAATATCAAATAATATGAACGTGATAACTTTATGTATAAAATACGTGAAATTCGTAATCCCAGACGATTATGAATGTCCTTTTATAGAAAGGTTTTTTAAAATATCTATGTGCATGTTCATAAGATTACAATATTGCTTACACCAATGAGCTTAATGGTCTAAGAAAATTAGTACTTTTATATATGATACACGCCGAGCCCAGGTGTGCTTTTCTTAAAATTTGCGTACTACTATTATTAATTAAAGATTAAATTTTGATATCTTTATCCCCATAAAGTATTACTATGAGTTATTATTTCATATTTTGTTAATGGTAAATAGTATTTTTTATATGATTATATCATGAGAGTATTTTGTATTACACTAAAACAAATAAAGTAGGTTTTAAGCTTTAGCGATATTTAAGTTTCATACAAAAGAAACCACTCTGTTTTTCGGTGTTTGTTTATGTTTTCTTGACATAAATGGTATTCATTTATTCATCAGTTATTCCATCTAAAAAAGCATTAAAAAAATTTAACAATAATTTGAACAAATGAATTAGCATTAATTGACTAATTTTTTCTACTAGTGAAACGTTCTATTTCTAAATAATAAACGTTATAATTGTAATAGTTTTGTTGGTAAAAGTGCAACTCAGTGACTGTACTTGTACCATTGGGCCATTAAATTCGCATTTGGTATATTCCAAAGGCGAATATGTAAAGTAGATAATGAAATTAGTATTTTTAAATAATGTTGTTTCTCATAAAATCGAATTGCATATACAAATTTTGTAATAGACGAGAGAGATATTTTATAACACGAAATCCTGTGTCATGCAAATAGAAAAGTAAAGACAACTTCATATTGTGGTAGACAAAATCAAATAAAAGAAAATAACTTCTAACACATAAAAGGTATTAAAAAATACTTTTTAAAATATTATTTTTAAGCAATTCATGGAGTGTTTGTTTTTGTTGGTCTTCCCACTGTGTCTCACG
The DNA here is from genome assembly GCA_037950945.1 of Hypolimnas misippus. Classification (NCBI taxonomy): domain Eukaryota; kingdom Metazoa; phylum Arthropoda; class Insecta; order Lepidoptera; family Nymphalidae; genus Hypolimnas; species Hypolimnas misippus. Next base: position 6,681,041 of record JBBEEQ010000025.1, on the reverse strand, counting down.
TATGCTGTCGGTCCCAGTGGTTATCATAGTCAACCGATAATGATCGTTACTCTTAGTAGGGAAATTATTCTAGTCTAAATGGATACTGGCTTGCCCTCAGGGATTGCGGAGATCAGATGGCAATCTCTCTGTGTAAAAATCAATAACTCGTCAATATTTGGACAAGAATAGTAAGCAGACCCTGGTATAACCGGGAAAATGCTCGGTAGATATAATATAAACCAACCAAATCATTGAATATACTTTTCGTTAATCATAGATCTCGAATTTTAAACAATTTTAACCTCTTCTAATAAAGCAATAAAACGATAAGTACTTTTATGTGGAATTCCTAGGGTTTTTTTTTTTAACTTTAATACCTAAATTTATACTTCTCTAAACAACAGCTAATTAAATAAACTAACACAATCATAGTTTCTCCCATGGTAAAGTGCTTCCATTCTGTTGTATTTTTAGTCTGTTATGAGTTCACATTCGTTAGGGTACAATTAAAGGCGGCCTAAATCATAAATTTGTGTTTTGATGTTTCATCTGTGGGTTGAAGTTTAGCCGAAGTGTATGCTGATTGGTGTTGTGAATTTAAGTCGATACTATATTCCTCAATTTATTATAATGAAAAGTATTTTTCCTTATATAAATTGTATAAATAATTTTAAATAGCGTTTATTTTTTAACTATTATAAAATTTAATTGAGCATGGGTGTAATGAGTTATATAAAAAAAAATTCTCGTTAAAGTGATGACATTAAAGAAAATCGTGAAAATGTCAACAAAATCTCAAATATCGACAGAATTAAGCGGTAAGCGGAATTTAAAAATTATTTATATACTTATTTTCAATTAAAAATATTAATTATTACATATAAAAATATATCTGTAGCCTATAATGGAGATTTTTTTATTCTAGAGAGTATCAGCAATGTATTAGGGAAAAATGCCAAAATTCTCTATAAATCGCTTATTCGTATGGAATCAAGAGGTGATAAAGTCGATAATCGTGTTTTGGTGAGTATTTATCCTTAAGTAACTTAATTTTAAAATAAATACCCATTTTCAAATTGATTATAACATTATCATGCGAAATTGTTTGCTGTCTCCCTAAATTATAATAGTTATTAAATATAATAATAGACTGGATGATTATTTTAAAAAATTATATTTCAAAATTATTATTATATTTATGGATTATTATAAAAATCAGCATATAAATGCCAATTTCAGGTACTGATTTTATGATTTTGGTAGAGAAATCTAAACTACTGTAACTGATCAATTTTCTGGACAATAGTATGAGTCACTTAGGTGTGTCTGGCAGTCTAACTATAGGCTGTTTATGTATATGTGTGGTTCCTTTGGAGCTTACACCCACAATGAACAATCAGTGGTTGAGATAATATAGTTATCTATAGTTTTACAGATTGCTACTAATCTATATTTATCTATAAATATGTACAAAGATATTTGTTTATATATTGATACCAATATCACCAAAAAACTAGCTATTCAAATATTTATTTAATTTTTTTACTTTTTTTTGTAATGTCATATGATTATTTAATATGGCTTACTTTTTTGTATTTATATTATAAGAAATGATAACCACATAAAACATTTAGTTAGTTTGATGCATGTATCTTAATTTCTATTTTTACCTCTTTTTATATATTTTTTTATGAAAAATGAAAATATAATATTATATTTATATTTAACTAAATATTTGGAAATTAGAGTTTACAAATAATATAAAATTTACACCTGCATGAAGTATTGAGAAAACTTATTTTAATCATTTATTTCAGGTTGTAACAGCATTTAGAGTATTCATAACAACAACTAAAGTCCCAACAAGGGTGAGTATAAAAGCATATTGTGATTCAATAAGTAGATTAAAAGGTTAATTTCCACAATCAATTACTTTATGATTATTTATTTATTCAGTATCAGAGATGGTATAAAATATCTGTCAAATATTTTTGTAGTATAAACTAATGAGCGAAGTATTGTAAACCAAATTAGTTGTCATTTTATCTATTATTCAGAGCAATTTGATAAACTTAGATGTTATATATTATACTACCAGTTGCTCATTCATAAAATTCAGGCTTCGCTCTCATAAAGTTTGGAATTTGATCAACGTGATTTAGGAAAGTAGTAAAATCACTATCTATTTAGTATTGACAAAAACTTTTAAAAGTTAGAATTGTTTTTAAATTTCCTTTTAGACCTACTTAACAATAAATGGCAAAAATGCTTCTGAACTAGATAATATAAGTGTTGTGAACAGGGCCAGATTTATCATAAGTGCCCTGCCCATAGGGTACAGTGAAAAATGTCAACCCCTTACCTAAATCCTATGAAAATTTAGTAGTAGAAAAAGCACTCTATAAAAATTAAGAAAAAAAATTAGTAGAGTATAATAAATTTGAATTGAAAATCTCACATCTCAAATTTTAGCACCCTGATCACTTGTCACTAGTGCCTCTATAGCAAATCCAGCACTGGTTATTAAGTATTTTATAATAAAAAGTGTATTCTGCTTTATGATAAATATATTAAATAACCATTTGTCTTAATTGCACACTTTTATGCAATATTATATTTGATTAAAAGATTAAAACTATTTTCTTATAAGAAATTTGTAAAAATTTTTGGTAAAACAACATTTTACCAGATTTTTTTTTTAAACTGCACTTTTAAGACAATCTTTTTGGATTAGTGAATTTTAACACATAAGGTCTCATATATTCCAATGTTCGAATGAGATATGGAATTTTTTTTTGATATTATTAATATTTTTCACTCAAATATAGTTTTTATAAATAAAAAAAAATTGCTCATATATTGTTTATTCATAACAAGTTTTGTTTTGAAAAGAATGATGTAATGTAATAAACAAAACATGTTGATATTTTGAATATCGTGTCTCTTTCAGATTGACAATGGATTTCACTTGATGGAAATAGAAGCTCTAGAGAGTAAGAAGGCGAATCATTTATCGATAACACTAATTCACGAGCACAAGCCAGTGTCGATCCTTATAGGTAAGCCACTAACTGTGACTATTGTTTGCTAATACCGACCTTGACATCGAGTAATTATAATTATTCTTACTTTTTATCTAACGCGTCAAGCATATCATAGTGCTAATTACGTAAAAACCGATCTATGTTGGAAATTGGTTGTTCTTTGTAAAATCTTTTAAATTATAAATGTATTTCAATATATTAATATCAATCATGTTTATGTATACTAATATTATAAAGAGGTAAAATTTGTTTGTAAGTTTGTATGTAGGGAATAATTGCTGAAACCACTGATTGCGTTTGGAAAATTGCGTTTATTGAGGAAGATAACGCGTCCATGCCGATGATCGTGGGTTCAAACCCCGGCTAGCATCGCTGATTTTTTAAGTGCTAAATTTGTGTTTAAATTCATCTCGAGCTTGGCGGTGAAGGAAAACATCGTGAGTTTTAAAGTTTGTAACGTTATTATGTGCTTATACGTAATTACAAAAGTAGGTTAGCGAAAGTTATCCGTGCGATATAAGAAAGGAAAACAAACGTACGTAATGAAATACTTGAGTAATAATTACGTGTATTGACTTTCAGGCGAGGAGGGCACTTCCGAAGGCGTTATTAATGCTATTCACGCGCTGATTGCGGCGTTTGACGACTTATTTCCTAATGTGGCTATGGAGGATATTGTTACCAAGGTTTGCCTTACAGCTAATTATATATTCAATTCGTGTGTTTTAAATCATTAGTCGTGGATAGCTGTAATAATTTTTATTAGCTTAATTACTTCGTTAACTTCGCTGCCAACGCGTTCATTTTAATTGGTAATGACGTTAATACCCGATGTATTGTGACTTGCGCTAACGATATAAGCTTTCATGTGTATAATGTCATAACCTTGTTTTTTTTTCGATTCAATTTCGATATTTTTTTGACTGTTAATATTTTGTCTCATTATTAATACATTCTCTTTTGTTTAATAAATAAATTTCATTGCCACCGGATAGTGTCTATAATTTTAATATTTTTAAATGATATGGAAGGAAGGAAATTAATCGCATTATTAAAATACCAATTTGAAATAATCTAAGTTTGACGTGTAAAAGAGAATTTCCAGATATATTTTTAGATTTTATTACTAGATGGATTAAATAAGTAAATCATTGTATATTCTGACATTAGTTATTATATATATTTGTGTGATAAATAATGTTGGAATAAAAAATACTCATAAAAAAATGTGTCAAAAATGTATATTATCATAAAAGATAAATTATTAACAATAATTCAACAGAAAAGAAAATATTATTTAATTAGTACACGCTTTTTTGTTACGTAGTATAATTAATAGGTTTCTTTTTATTTTCTATATAAATAAAAATACATGTTTGTGTGTTTGCCTCTATGCGTCCGACAATACTGATTTCGCGGGTTTCTGGTATAATAAATGTATATACTGTTTACATTGCAACGAATGCCGGATATAGTTAGTATATTACATTTTTTTGGGATTAAAAATTAATGCCTTTATCAGAAAAATTTTAATCTAAAGTTAATTTTTTTTTATTTAAAATTATGTTCCACTTGCATTTTAAAGGAAATTATATTTGTATTCAGCTACAAGAACTCATCGAACCATATTATTGCCTCTAAATCATTCTTTCGCGATAATCACTGTATGTTGAAATAGCTTTAGTAATATTTTATACGCAAACAACATTGCAGTAGCTTGATTACGAATTTCGTAACAAATTCTTTTAAAACAAAACTATTTTAATATGTATGTACGTACTGTAGTAATTATCACCTAAGAACGTATCGTATTACTCACAAAGGAATTTCTCTTACGTGATATTAAAAATGAACAAAACTGTTGATGTTTTTAAACAGTTATTTCGGTGTTTGTTATCTAAATATGCTTAAAATTGCTGTAATATATTTTGATAAAGTTCAACTATTACTACAAATAAATTAAAGTAAAGTGCCTGTTTTTACAAAAACTGACGTCAAGTATTCATACCGCCTTTATACTTTACAATGAGTAAGTTGTTAAGTAGAGTACTAATAAGTAAGTAAGTGACAAAATAAGTCGTTATGCTATAAGGTATAATAGTATATATTCGTATAGATCTCGGTTGTGTAGATCGTGTCTATATTTCGCCATTTGCTAGTCGCGTGTTTTCTCCGTTGCGTGTTAATGAATACCTACTTACCTACTTACTTATCAATGATGATATAAATCAACCATATCTAATCGCCGCAAGCGCTTATATCAACAACTTTTCTTTTTAATTTGATGATGTAATTAACGATATTTCTTCAATTTCAATTACTATTTTTTTTATATCTATATTTCGATATCTTGTGTGATTCATAACAAATAGACGTAAATGGAAAAATATGTATTTTTACGCTAATTAAATGTTTCAAATCTGATTCTACTTACGTATATTTACTAGAAATAAATGTTTACAAGAATGAATTGAAAATATTATACAAATTATGAACCTCACGCGTACAAAGTTGAGGGCAACAACTGTACCATATAAAGCTATATGCAATATGTATAATGGTTAAAATCACATTTATAGGTTTTGCTCTCGGATTTTCATTTAATGAAAAAATTTACGATCGATGATGTTTTTGACATTCATAACTTTCGTAACTACTGTTTATCTGTTACCAGGTTAGAGAATAGTTTTATATTAGTTACGAGAGTAAAATTAACAAATATAGTTGTCGTCTAACACAAAAACGTGTATAATATTAGTGAGATATATTAATTATTTCATTAATTTCAGGTTAATTTACCATTTCCGCTGCAGCCAATAAGCGGTACTCGAAAACATTCCACATGTGGTGATTTTTCTAATCAATATGCTGCTATGTGCGATCTTTGTCAAACACCTTTCAGGTAAATCGATAATTAATAGCATAATAACTATAAGGCTGGTCACAGACGAGTCCTTAGCGTATTTTTTATTCACGTGGGCTTCCTGCGTCCCAGATCATGCTGCGTCAAAGTAAATAAAATTGAAGTGTCTGTTTATTATATCAAATTGACAGCTTTTCATTAAATACATAAGTATAAAGAATTATATCAAAAACACAATTTTTAACACTTTTAACACTGTCTGTTTGTTCCGGGTAAACTCTAAAACGGCAGGAGCAATTTTGACGAAAATTTTATGCGAAGTTAGCTAATGTTATAAGGAGTAACGTAGGCTACTTTTATTTTTAAAATTGCGACAGCAAAATTAAAACCAATGGAAATAGTGAACAATATCCGATTCAAGAAGGCAAGGTGTACATTATGCAAATACAATTTATCCCCAAATTAACGCGTGAAACCGCGGGGCACAGCTAGAAAACAATAAATTTAGAGGCACAAAACATCGAGGACTCTCTCGTTTGTGCAACGCCTTTTAGATTAATTATTTTCACTTTATTTATAATTGTTTCTTCTGTTACAGGGCCGAAGTTGCGTGGGACATTGATACGATATATTTGGCGCATGATATTAGAATGCTTCATTTAAAAGATTTTGACCATTTGGATCAAAGGTAAATATAGTGAGGTTAAAATTATGTTATGTTTCAATAGTGTTTAATTGCAATGGGGATAATAAAATGGAATTAGTATTGGAAGGTATTTCTTCGAAATATATTTAATAATAAGTATCAAAGCCAGCTTCGTGTTGTTCTTGCTTATAAAAAAACATATGCTAACAAAGATGGCCAAATATTGCCTCAATAAATTAACTTACCCCCATCTGTTAGAAGTTGATGTAGTGTATTACCGTTTGGCCAGGCCAAATCAAACACTGTTCAAAATTTCATTACAGTAGTAGTGTCGCTGACGAATATGGTGACACGAGATTTTTATATAATTATATAAGATAATAACTAGGAATAACTCGACTTTCACTCAATAGGGTTAAATACCTAAAATTTTTAAGTGGTCGTAGACGGCCAAAACAAAAACTAATGGGAATATCGAAAACGCAAAAGAGTCTCGAGGCTGGAGGATTTTGATAAAAACTAAAAATATATTGAAAAAAATATTTTTTCTAGCCAGTTATTGCGTCCATTGATCCATTAAATAGGAATTTACTTCTGGCAAGTGATGATATATGCTATCCTTCAGGAAAATACTAGGATTTAAAGTGAAAAATTATAATATCGTGTTCTATTGCACGTGTGTCTAACGTATTTTAGAGCGCCCAAAATATCTTATCGTTGTTATTACTTTACATTTTGTGAGCTCGACTTGTACTTAAAAAGTCTTTAACTCTAAAGGAATGTGACTTTATTAAGGCAAATAAAAAAAATAATTAAACTGTCACCTTAACTAGTTTAACAATGTTATAGTAATCTTCTTATTATTTCAGCATTATTGCAAAGTAAGTTTTTAAGTTAAAAATAATAATTATAAAAATTTACCAAGACTAATTCACGATAGAAGATATGTATTGAAATAATTTTTGCGGTGAATATTATTTTATGGCTGAGACTAGTTGCAGTTTACTGACTGCAGCTTGTATACGGGTAGGCTCGAAGATATCAACCGATTCTAACTTTTTATACCCGCACCTATATACTCAATTCCCCTTCTTTATTTATTCGTTTTCAATTTGGTAGTGCATTTGTTTGTTGGCTGTTGGTTTTTCTGGTTCTAATGTCCGAATTCAAAATGTTCATTTTTTTATATAAAAATAGCTCGTAATCGAGTAAGAACACCTAAAGTTAAGACCGTTGCCACAATTTTATTGCCAGCTTAAAAAAGAATGAGAGATGAAAGAGAATAAGACGTAAGACGACGCTTGGGGAAACTCAGCTATGTAAGCTACTTCACGTCGATATTCGATTCTCGTGAGGTACCGCCTCGGTCAACCCGGGTTAGCTAAAACTCTACCTCACATAAGTCACAGGCGGCGTTGCTCACATAACTGTAAGGGCTCGTTGGTGTTGGTGGTGCAATATCTAAAGCGAGCGCGTCCGTCGCGCAGGGACCTGATCCCGCTGGTGATGGCGCTGCAGCACAACACGTGGTTCGACGGCGTGTGCGGCGACGGCGTGCGCGTGGGCGGCGAGGCGTGGGAGGCGGTGGGGCGCCTGCTGCGCGCCGCCGCGCCGCCGCCCCGCCAGCTCAGCTGGCGCGCCGCCGCGCTGCGCCACGACCACGCCGCGCGCCTCGGACACGCGCTGGCGCGCGCGCGCCTGCCGCCCGCCATGCACACCGTCGACCTCTCGCAGAACCACATCGAGGACAAGGGTGAGCGCCGCGCTCGACATCTACGAGTGTCACGGTCTGAACTGTGCGCGTCTAATGGCGGGAATTGTTACACATCTACCGCGAACACAAGTGATATTTATTGACTGAGGGATATATTTACTATATTTCAGTACATTTTATTTTTAAAATTATAAATTAGTAAACCTACTCCTACTCGACAGTACTTTGCGCGAATTCAGACTCGTATTTATACATTTGGCCTTACGTGTATCAATGTTGAAAATGACTTTTTGACGACTGATTCTTTCTAGGTGCAATCAGCATGCTGACGGGGTTAGGGAACAACCCGGACGGCTTGAGATACATAGCGCTGTCGCAGTGCGGGCTGACCGGTAAAACCGTGTCGCACCTCGCCGTGATGCTCAACGACAGTCCTTGTCACCTCTCCACGCTGTCTCACTTGGATCTCTCACACAATAACCTTAAAGACGATGTCCACGTAAGTTACTTATTAATCGCAGTGGTTCCGTTAATTGTTAGACGAAAATTATATTTGTACATTTTTCTCTCGTAATTGATATGAAAGAGTCTGTCACCTGGTAACAGTTACCAAAATTAAATTACGAAAGCTTTAAGTGTATAAAATAAGGCACTGGCTAAATTCTTTCAGGTGTAAAGCAATGATAAACAACTGATGTAAATATTAATGACTATCTGTTAGCAAAACTTACAAGTGTTATAGCCTTGCCCATTATGTTACCGTAAAAAATTTCCATTTTTGTATATTGTCATTTTTTTTGTTTCAGAATCTTTATAACTTCTTAGCGCAACCTAATGTATTAAAACATTTAAATTTGATAAATACGGAGACTACTTTGGAAAATGTAAGTTTTCTGGGTTTAGATCCACTATTATTTTATTTTGTGTGCGAAGGATCTAATTTATGAAGACGACTCACCTCAATATCGTCTATGTAGGTTGAGTCGTTCGTAACGGACAACGGACGTTGCTTTGTATTATTATGATTGACAAAACGGTTCTTATATGGTTCACGCCCATATAAAAGTGATTCAAATTGTTGATATTGCTGCATAACAATCTCGCAAATTGGTACAATTACCGGATGGGGACGATTAGGCGGCGAGTTTAGATTTAGAACACATTACATATTGCCTTAAAAACTATCAATTGTCCGAGTTTTTGTTTGGAACACGTGAACATGAATTGCAAATTTTGTAATCTCTATTTTGCCCATATAACAATTTTTTTTTATTACTATACGTTGTATTTTAATTGGATCGGGTAAGAGTGCATTTCGGGTTTAATTCGGTGTAAAATATCTTTATATATTTCGTAATAATGTTTTGTTTAAATAATTTTAACCTCGAAATAATACTGCCTTTATATTGTAAATAAAAATAGTACACGAACGATTTTTAATAATAAGTTTGTTGGAACGATTATGGAAAAGTCAATTTTAGGATATTACGATTTTTTTTTGTCTAAGAATAAGCATCGGATAAGTCGAGTAACCATCGCATAAAACATATATTCGGGACGAACGACCTTGTCTGCATTATTTGTATACATTCACTTTAAGCTTAAAACGAATTCTAACATAAGCATTTCACGACGTACACTATATTTCGGGCTAGAGGAAATGCAGCAATGACCGTGATATAAAGTGTAGAAGTAAGGAGAATCATCTCTTTGTATGGTAATGTCCCTGGAAATTAGTTAAATTAACATAGTGCAACTGGAGTAATTGATATTATTTGCTGTAAAGCGCGTTGATAAAAGCTATCTATTATATACAAATTTAAATTAATTTTTGAAAAATTTTACAATTTATAAAAATGCCAATGATTAAAAAAGAAGACACCGAATTTGTTGTATCTTTTTCTTACCATACTTCATTTCATCGACAATGGCTAATTTCAAGCAATATTTATAGGTTATTACTATAGTTCAATGAATTTCCCCAAGCCGTCGAAGCTAACGAATAGTGTAAACAGATGTGGGGCGCGCTGCTGCGCGGCTGCGCGGCGCGGCTGGCGACGCTGCTGCTGGCGCGCAACCCGTGGTCGGCCGCGCGCCGCCCGCGCGACCCGCCGCCCTCCTTCCGCCAGTTCTTCACCGCCTGCCTCGCGCTCACCGACCTCGACTTCTCCTACTGCAAGATGCCGCCCGACGCGCTCAAGTCCGTACCCTCGCCCTCGTGCTTGTTCACTTTGTCTGTTTGACGATACAGCCAGTGGGCTAAATTCAAATTTTTGCATATATACATGGATGCTGATAAGCGATGTGTCAACCCACAAAAAATCAAATTCGGAAATGTTTATGTTTTCTGATAATGTGTTACCTATTTAACATTATACAAGGAGAGTACAAGCAATCTAACTTCAATAAGTATGGAAAAAAGTTTCTTAATTTAATGTTTCGAACTTCAACTGCATTCTATATTTTTCAATATATATACAATAATCTCATATATTTGAAAGCTTATTATTAGATAAAAGTTTTTATTGTACCAATCTGCTTTTAATTCATTATACCTTTTATCAACATAAAAAAGGGAAGATGGATATATACTTCTTCAAACAAATTTGGTAAAAATTGGTTTCACATTTTTAGACACCATTTTTTCAAAATGAAGTCTGTATGACTTGTCATAGTATTGCTTGTCAGCGTCCACATATCGTCGGGGAAACTGTGTATCTAACTTTTCCTATAAAGTCTAAATTTGAACCAAATATTAGTTTACATTATTACTAAAAATGAGGCCTTATGGGCATTTTCCATTCCGTCATCACCCATCGCCACTAACGGCCGGCGCCGGCCCGCAGGAGCCTGCTGCTGGGGCTGGCGTGCAACGAGAGCGCGGCGGGCGTGAAGCTGAACCTGGCGGGCGCGCTGTCGTCGTCGCAGGCGGCGCACGTGCTCGAGTCGTGCGTGCACGGCGTGCGCTGCCTGCAGGCGCTCGACCTGTCCGACAACAGTGAGTATCTGCGTGATATCTTGACGTTCCTGCAGCTCCGTCACACGTGTCCGTCGTGGACACATGTAAGCTCTAGTGGAGCAGTAAACAAAGTGGATGAAGAAGTGGTGTTCAATTATAAAACAATAGATTGTTTTGGTATTAATATTTTGACGTGATTCGTATTGCAATATTATAATGTGGACAGTTAAAGAGACTAATATGGATATTGCTAAGTACTTCTTTGTATCAAGAACAATCAAACCTAACTTTAATAATATTAATTTATCAACAGGTATGGAGTTCGAATTATCCGGAATAGTGAGGGCGATAGGAAAAAATCATTCAATAACACAATTATCGTTAAGCAAATTAGTTGGGAAAAGATCGTATGCGCCACCATTAATTCAGGTAAAATGACTTTAAAATATTTAAGAATTTATGTGAATATATTTTCAGAAATTTTTAATAATTGTTTTGCTTGCAGGCATTGGTCCACGTGTTACAAGAACCAGACACAACTTTGACAACATTAGACCTCAGTGATTGTAAACTCAAGGTACGACTTTTTCCTTGGATGCTATAAATATAACTTACACCTAATTTAAGCATTACTTTACTAATATACTAGTTGGTTCCCACGAAATCATTTGCTGAGAAAAAAATATTTTAGATATTGCTTAAAGAAATGATAATTACTCGATACAAATTTTCACTCCTTATTTTATATATCCTCTTTCGAGTTTTGTTCAGGTTTAAAATATGTAATGCTTGAAGCAGTCGTAATAAACCAGTGGCAGAGTACGGGTGTTTCACTTGTTTTAATATTTTCTAAAAATTAGATACAGTGTAAATTAAGTCTTATATTCAACAAGTTTTATTTTTGTAAACTAAGTAGCTTTTATTAAAGTCCAAGCTATATTTGAATTATAATACATCAAAATTGGTTCAGTAGTATAAGCCTAAAAACGTAATAAAAATAAACCGAACTATTTTAACATTTATAATAGTCTCGTTCGTTTTGCAGAGCGACCTGTACGGGCTACTGAACGCGTTGGGAGGCGCGCGGAGGCTGCGCACGTTGGACGTGGGCGGGAACCTGGCGGGCGACGCGGGCGCGCGCCTGCTGGCGAAGGCGCTGCAGTGCAACTGCACGCTGCACACCCTGTACATAGACCGGAACGCGTTCAGCTTGCAAGGTCTGTGGTACATAATTACCGAGTATTGATGGATTTCGAAATCAAAAATTTGGCTGCAACTCTATACCTACTCTAGGCTTTGACGCAAACTATAATTAAGGTTTGGACTACTTCAAAAGATTAATTAATTTACTGAAGTTCAATGGTAAATGGTTAGTGGTAACCTGCTAACGAGTGCTGCTCGCCCGCAGGGCTGACGGACATCGCGACGGCGCTGCGGCGCTCGGTGAGCGTGCGGCGCGTGGAGTTCCCCGGCTGCGACGCGGCGGCGGGCGGGCGCGGCGCCTCCGAGCGCGTCGCGGCGCTGTGGCGCGACCTGCACGAGAGGTGCGCGCTGTCGCCGCTCCAGACGAGCGCGACTACTTTGATGTCTCCACTACAATTTTCCATTCGATTATGAAGTTAATAACAATAATCTGACAATTATATACTACATAGAAGAAAAAGAGCGATAAAAACTAGCTAAAGTATTTAATATTATTTAATTGAACTGCAAACGGAATCGGTTTAATATTTTATTAACTGGAGTATGGAAGAAAGTAAAGTAATAGCTTGTAAATGTCTCACTGCTGGGCCTTCTGTCCTATTAAAGAGAAAGAAAGAGGAAAGATAAGCTTCATCCAACACACTGCTCCACTATTGATTGGTGGATTTACATGTGTCAGAATTACTCCTGGCACATGCAGGCTTCATCACGATGTTTTCCTTAACCGGCGAGACACACAGTGGTGCTAGCCGGGGTTGAGATCACCGTGGGCACACCGCTAGGCCATCTCGGCTCTTAGTGTACGGAAGTAGAATTCGAACTCGAAAAGACCGCATGTAATGGCAGGCTGGCGGGCAACAGCGGCGCGGGGCAGAGCGGGCGCGTGCGCGCGCTGGCGCTGGAGCGCGCGTGGGCGGGCGGCGAGGCGGCGGCGGCGCTGGCGGCGCAGGCGGCCGCCGCGCTGCCCCCGCCGCCGCTGCCCGCCGCCACCGAGCGCGCCGCCGCCGCCGCGCACCACCTGCTGCACCAGTACCTGCAGGTTCGCCTCCGGCATTTCAACTATTGCTAATTAATATTACACGTTTGACTTTATACAAATTGACATTGTCGATTCGCTTTATTTATTAGACGAATTTAATATTTTACAAAAAAACTGAAGTAACAGAAAAACTTTTAAAATTACTGAATTAAGACAAAGTTTTAAATTTTTTATTTATTCTAATTTTGTCAATTTTAGCCTATAATAAAATATTACATTATTATACAACCATCTTATATTGTTAAGAAATGCTTAGTATATACACGTTTAAATCCATTTTCATTCACTATCAATATACGCACCAAATGTAGATTCAATCAGCTAATTCTGTCTCATTTTTTTGGTACTACATAATTGATTGATGCTGTATACTACTACTAGTCTTAGACTAAGGCATTCGGCTAGCTAATAAAAAATAATTCGGGCAGCGGTGTAGCGAAGTGTTCGCGGCGATGGGCGGCAGCGGCGGCGGCGGCGAGCTGGTGACGCTGCAGGCCGTGCGCGACGCCATGGCGCCCTGCAACGCCACGCTGCAGGACCTGCTCAAGTAACGACGATCAGGCTTACGCACTTTGTTCATATGGGTTTTTTAAATATTTATGTAGAAAAACAAAAAACAAACAGTGGGGTAAAATTAATTCAAATTCTTAATGAAAAGAATTGATTGTACTTTTAATTATATTATTTTCTGCGACATATATAATATTTATATAATATAATAAACTATAAAATAATAAAAAAAATTAAAAACGAAAATTTGTTACTCTAAACTTCATTAAAACATTACGTTTATAATCATGTAGCGAAGCCGTGGAGAGATTGGCGTTATCAGCGTGTGAAAGCGTGGAAGGTGCGGAAAGCGATCGAGGTCCCACCATCGACCCCGAGATGCCCGACCTGCTCTCTCCCATCTCCCACTCCGGGGTGAGCGAGCATGTACTACTAACACCACGAACCATCGTATACCACCGCTTTGATACTAAAATGGCATGTTTGTCATTGACACAATTAAACATCACTACTAGGAATCCTGTCATTGAATGTGCGATTATCAAAAATCTACTCTGAAATAACAAAAGTGATTGACTTACTATTTAAAACTAAGGTATATCCTGTATGCTTAATATTAAATTTTCTCATTTTCATGCCATCACAGAAGTTGGACTATTTGAATTTGGTAAGATGATCTTTATTATAGTGTGCTGCAATGTTTTAAAATCTTATCTGACTTTTTTACATGATTTAATTTACACTTAATAACGGGTGTTAAATCACTAAAGTTTTTGTTTTCTTCGAGGACCATAACAGATTTCTAGCGACTGTTTTAGGGAGACTTTGCCACGTTTTAGTCGCCAGACAGCATCGATATTTAATCGCTTCTCTGACGCGTTATAAATATGACCACAGGCCAAAAGGTGATCTCACTTATAGTGGAGAATGACGCCTTAAACGACTTTGTGGAAACAGTATGGCGTGGTTTCTTAGTTATCATTTTTTGACCTAATCAACGACCTAACCAAAACATCGCGTCAGTTAGACGCGATGTTCTGTCAACCTAGGTAATCAAAGCTTAATAGATCGCCTCCCCCCTCAGGCGACGCCGCTGGGCTGCCGGCGGCGCGAGCGCGGGCGGCGCGTGCGGCCCAAGTCCGTGGCGGAGCAGCAGCAGTGCAGCAGCAACGAGATGCTGTCGCTGCCGCCGCTGCACGCCGAGGCGGCCGACGCGCTGGCCGAGCTGCCCGCGCACACGCTGCGACACCTCGTCAAAGGTGACCTTCCTCCACTGCAAGTCCTGTGCAGAGCAACAGCAACGAGATGCTGCAAAAATAAATAATATGATTCCTGTACCTACATCCAATTGTAGTATTAGTATAGTCAAAAACAAAGTTGTGCAGTCTTATTAAATGCTTATTCATAATTTTGTTGCCAATTGTGCGTTCCCTTTTTTTTTAAACCTTATACTATCATTCCAGGTCGGCCAAGACGAGTTAAAACTAGAGCGCCGTCGCGACCCGTCACGGACCAATCACAAGACATAGACGAAGGTATATAAAATAATGTTATAAAGATCAGAAGTTATTTTAAACATTCGTTGACGTGATTTTTTCGTAACATCAGGATATGAATATTTGACGTTAGTGATAAAATATTTTGCTCTCAGAAAGTAGGAAAAAAAAACAGAGCCATTTTGAACCAGTCAATTATATCAAAATTGAGTAACATGTTATGTTCTTAGTAAATGTTGTTTTAAGAATGAAATGCTTTGTACAAATTATGACCAAAATTTGGAGAGAGATATTTGGACGCTGATAAGCAATACTGTGTCAAGCCACACGGACTTCATTTTGAGAAAATAGCGTCTAAAGATGTCAAACCTATTTTTGATAAATTTGTCTGAAGACGTATATATTTATATTTTCTTTTCTATTTTGATTAAATGTATAATTAATTAAAAGCGGGTAGATTTATTTAATATGTTATCTAATAATAAGTTTTTAAATATTTGAGATTATTTTATAAATTGCAAAATATGGAACGCACCTGAATTTCGAAACATTGCGTTAAGGAACTTTTTCCCATACTTATTTAGTTTAGATGACTTTAATTTTTTTTGATAATGTTAAATAGGTAACGTAGTATCAAAATACATCAATATCTTCAAATTTGACTTTTTGTGGGTTGACACATTATTGCTTATCAGCATCCATTTGTGCAATTTGTTATTTGTTGCGGTAAGTGAGAGGAGAGAATCTATTATAATTTTTTTATTACTTCTTGTGTTGCTCTTCTGGAGCTGTAAATGTTTATAGGCGGCGGTGATCATCTAACACACAAGAATGACGTAATAATGTATGTGCGCAGGTCTGGACGAGTTCTGGCGCACGTGCCGCACGCCGCCGGGCAGCGAGGAGGCGTCGTCGCTGTCGGCGCGCACGCCGCTCACGTCGCGCTCGCTGCACTCGCTGTCCTCGCTGGCCTCCGCCTCGCCCGCCTCGCCCGCCTCGCCCTCGCCGCTGCGCCACTCGCCCACGCTGCGCCGCGACGACACCATGTGCGGCCGCTCACTGAACGACTCACGGCATTGCACTAACACGCGACACTCGCCACGCAACACGCGACACTCGCCACACAACACGCGACACTCGCCGCACAACACGCGACACTGGCCGCACAACACGCGACACTCGCCACACAACACGCGACACTCGCCACACAACACGCGACACTCGCCACACAACACGCGACACTAGCCACACAACACGCGACACTCGCCACACAACACGCGATAATCACTGCCAAACACACAACACTCCTCACACACGTGGGTATGACTCTTCTCACGTAACACACGGCACGCCCCACAAAATATACGAGATTCCCCACCACACCACAACATACGAAACAACACGACAATCAACAAATACACAACATGTTTTATTTTGATTAAATAATAGATATATGTTGTGAATTTCGATTTGATAGATTAAAAAATATTATATCAGAACATTATATTTATAGCTTTCTATGTGAATCATTAATAGTTATTGTGAATAGAAAGAATAATTTTAGATTATAACCTATTACTTTCATATATTTTCAGGTATAGCGTAACTTCTGGAGAAAGTACACCAGTATTGTTAGAGTGTGGTAAGTTTGAGTCCTTCTACTAAATATGAATAAGACTTTCTAAAATATTTACTTTAAATTTTATTTTTTATTTTTAGAAGTATCTCGATGCAAGTCTTCCGACAACGTGGGTATTAAGGCGGCACCCACCACGCCTCCGCCGTCGCGATCATCCGACAATGTCAACACTATGGGTAAAATATTAAACTTGAAACCCTCCGGTGTGAAACTATGCCAAGTGATCGTCCAATACCACCGCCATCGTGCTGTTGATACGGCTTATGTAATTTGTTTGACGCCTGCGAGTGTACCGACCCTGGTGTAGTTCATATAGCACAAGAGCTTAAAAGCTTTTTTATAACTTTAATCATAGGCCTTCTAATGTATATATGGCCTGATTTTACATATTTATCACACAAGTAATGCATAAACAGCTTTATATTCGTATTTTATTAAAATGCAATTATCTTTACTTAATAAAAGATGTAAACCGACACTTGAAAAAATTTTATCTCTGGCTCAAGTTTATTGAGGCACATATCTGATTTAAGTACTTGCACATCTTTATTTCTATATCTGCACTTGTTATTTTGTTCCAAACACTTACAGACAATCAGTGATGAAGAAAACAATTTCGGTTTCCTTGTTACTTTGTATGACTAATGAATAGTCGACTTTCAATGAAACAGTAATATTCTTTTACAAAACTATTCTCCAATACATTCACAAAGATCCCGTGTTTTATAACGGGAGGGTCTGTGTGACTATAACTGAATCCGCTTCGCTAATCGTGTGCGTAATTTAACGCTCACACGTGCTCGTATACAGAACATTTAATCGAATATTCGACATTAATATGCTTGCTACGACACGCGCGTGAGCTTGAATGCGTTTTCGTGTGTGCGTGCGTAACGTGCGCTTATCGTGTGCGTGATTGAACGTCCACTTGGGCTCGTATACAGAACATTTTGAATTTCGAACTCCCAATGTTTATCACACAATATGAGTTTATGATTGAAGGACCGCACGCGCTCGTACAAGTAACGTTTTAAATTTCGAATATTCAATGCGTAGACGCGATGACGCGGTTGAGGGTGTGAGTGTGTCTGTATGCATGCCCGTGTCCGCGCGGGTGCCGTGCGCTACTCGTGCCCGTTTGAGTTGGGAATATTCACTGTGCGGCTCGTGTCTGTATGCGTGCGCGTGTGCGCGTGCGCGCTGGGTAACGGTGGTTGTGGCGGCAGGCAACGGCTGCGCGCGCGCGGGCGGCAAGGCGCGGCCGTGGTCCGTGGCGGGCGGCAACGCCGACAGCGCCGCGCTCTGCACCACAGGTACCGCCGCGCCCCCACCGCTCACCACTCACTCACCTTTATAGCCCCTTTGTATTTGGACGCTGATAGGCAATACTGTGTCAAACCGCACGGACTTCGTTTTGAAAAAATGGCGTCCAAAGATGCCTAACCTACGAAATTTTTAAGAAATTAATTTGAAGAAGTATATATCTATATTTTCGTTTCTATTTCGATAAAAGGTATAATAAATTAAAATCAGATTGGTGTTATAAAGTTTTATCTAATAAGAAAGTTTTTCAAACAAATGAGATTATAGCATATTGCATATACTTTAATATTCGAAACATGAAATTAAGAAACCTTTTTCCGTATTTATTAAGTTTAGATACGTCACGCATTATAAAAATACATTAATATCTCCGAATTGGACTTTTTGTGGGTTGACATATTATTGCTTATCAGCGTCCATTTAGAATTTGTGCCATCGAAAAATAATTTTCCAAAAGCTAAACCCTCTACCCCTTCCCTTACTTCCTATTCTCCTTTATTCCTAAGTTCTTTTTAAGCTGGCAAAGCATTTGTGGATCCTTTGGTGATCCAAATGTTTATGGACGGCGATGATTACTTTATATCATGTTATCCGCCAGCTCGGTTACCGGCTACTTTTATAAAAAAATGTATAGCAAACCTACCCCAGCACGGCAAGAGACGATGTTATTTTAAAGTTTAAATTATCGATGTAGATTATTATACGATTTTCCTTTTTAATTAATAACATCGATAGCAGGAAATTGTAATAAAACAAATATTTTTGCTAATTTTTATCATTGTGTTTATTGACGTTTTAAATGTTTATTTGAATTATGTAATAGAGTGTATATATAGATGTAATAGAGTATATTTTCAATTATACCGTGCTGGGGAAGTGATGGGCAGTTTCATTAACTTTATAGGTATCGTTAATTATATTTATGTGGTGATCATCTCGAAAATTTCTCGTTTCTTATTTTATGTGAATAACGTTTGGTGCGATGGTTAAAATTTAATGATTTTTTATTCAAAAGCTCAACAAAACGACCATTTATTATGATCCGTGTGAGTTCATTTTTCAACAATAGTTAAATCAGAATTTTGTACCCAAAGAATGATATCAAATAATACAATTATAATACGAATATGACTTTGAAATGAAAATAATTTTTGAATTAAGAAAAAGAGGGAAATTAAAACGAGTACTAGAGTACCGCGAACACGTTAGTCGCGCTCGTTTGGTTGAGCTAACGTTGTGGTGGTGGTCGACAGAGGGCGTGGAGGCGTGCGTGGGCGGCAGCATCGTGGGCATCACCCCCGGCGCCGCACTAACCAGTAACATTACACACGCTATCCCTTACTAGCTAGCTGCGGCTCGTGTCGTCCGCTTGTAGGTACGCTTGCCGCTTTCCGTGTGCACTTTTATATATTATTTAGGCCGCGTCCCCATTAGGCGAACAATGAGCGGCTAACTGTTCGCTTCTAGTTCGCTTCCCTATCATTTTTAAATAGAGTGTCAATCTAGAGTATAATTTCCGCAGTTTGCGGCGTTTCGCTGCGAACTGCTCGACGTTATGCTCACTTGCATCCTCGCCAATACTTTTTTCCCCTCCCAAGAGTTTGCCAGAACGATACTAACTCGATATATGTAGGTACAGTTCGTCTAATCGGGACACGGCCTTAGTCTATACTGTGGTACGGCAAGTATCGTCTCTGAGGTAACGTACGTTTATAAGTAAAAATCGTAGGCTTTTATGAATTTGTAATTATTTTATTATGCAGGCTTTTTTTGTATATAAGCTGAAATAAAGTTTTAGTTTTCTTTCGACTTATAAATTAAATGTATGTTAATTGGAGTTCAAAATTATATTCCAATTTTCAATAATATGAAAAATGTATAATACATTAATTATTTCATACGTAACTTGTTAGTTTAAATACGGCTGAAAAGATCAAGAAAGATGCATGGGCTAATACTCACCATATACAGTGCTTGGGTAATAAAAATATTCATTTTAAAATTATGGTTTATTTAATAGTGTTATTTAATAAATTTAATAAAATGCTATATTCATTATATAGTAAAACATCCAAGTGTACGTGTGAATACTTTTTTGTGTAATTATTTTGTGTTATGAATTGACGCTAGATACTATGTTGCCCCGCACAATTATATAAACTCAACTTTGCAATATCGCAAATCCAATATTTGTCTTTGAATTATTCTAATTGCAATGTTTGGCCTAAATGATAATTGCTCTGTAACATATTTTAACAATTAATTACTAATCAATAATTATAACTTCGCTGCGACTTGTGCACTGTAACAAATCCTAACATTTGCATGACAATCTAAATTGTTCATAATAATTTACCGCAGTGGCGTGCATTCCACAGTAATTTTATTATAATAACTAAATTTCTTGAACACTTCCCTTCATCATACTTTACTCAGAAGTATATGTGCGCCACTGTTTAAAAAGCATGTTGTTAAAATAATTGTGTACTTGACAAAAACAAATATAGTAAAAACTAAATATCTCGCTTTGTAAACATTTATGGATTTTTCAATTATGACAAACAAAATTGTAAAATGCTTGATTTGCTTTAAACGACCCTTTGATATGAAAGAACATTAAGAATTTATAAAAATTACATAAAGCTATATACAATAAAAACAAAATATTGTCATACAAATAATATTATAATGAAATTGCCTTTTCAACTACTCTCTAATTTTATAGAGATTTTAATTATTGAATAGTCAAATACCCAATTAAGTGTACCTATATGTATAATGATAGTTAACATGTTTCTATTATTAATTTATCTTGGAATAGAGGAGTAGAATAGATAGAGTAAAATGTAATAGGGAATTACATATTAGTAAAGCATGATACTTTATCAATTAGGTTACGGTTTTATCATTTTTTAATCTGTTTTATCACACAGAAAACTGAAAAAAATAATGTTTGCTAAAAAATTACAGGTTCAATGATGCGTGATCATCCTTTAACTCCAGGTCAGTATTTGTGTTATGATTTTAAATTCTTCGACTAATTTAGTAAAAAATATTCTCACCAAATTTGTGAAAGACACTTATTACATGAGACTTTCTGTAGCCAGTTTTCGAAGTATTTAGTATATTGTATGCGTTTTTAAGTGGGACAGTAAAGGGAAATCTTGTAACCATAGAAGATGTAGAGACTTTAAGAACCTGTAACATATTCACTATCGCCGACACGCCAGGGGTGTCCATTTCGCAGTGGCATATATATAAAGTATATATTATTATATAAATATGTGAAAATATTATTTGATATCACTTTGTTACAGAGGGAACAGAGGCCTGAACGAAGCACAAATGTGATGCAGCTATCGTGATACGCTGAGCAGGGTTACAATGAAACGGACTTTATCTCTCATGCTCACTATTGTGCCAGTTAGACTTTAGACTAGATACTCATGCATAGTCACACGACAACACGTTCTGTACTCGAAGACATTTCGTTTGTTCAATACTGAATGTTTCATAGTATTAAATTCTTCTAATAATAGTTGATACGTCATAATAATTCCAAGTAACTGCTAGATAAGGTATCCGAACCCTGTAATCGTTTTGTATTAACTGTGATGAGTTAGTATTATTTAGTAGCATATTATACACAATATTTTATCGCCTATGTTATATTCTCACTGCTTATTGGGCTCACCTATGTGATTATTTTAGTCTCTGAAATACTTAGGGAGGTTTTTATAGCAAACTTTTCTATGAATTGCCTAAAAGATTAAATTGATATTAACATTAAGACCATCCTTAAATGTTGTTGTATCTGTAAGATTTTCTTATGCATATATTACGCATATTTTAAAGTCTGGCTTTCTTCAGATTATATTGATATAAAATAATAGCTACAACCTTAAAGTATACTTTAATTGAAAAAAAAATAAATTAAACTGCCAGTTCTAAGAAGCTTGTTTTCTGATTATGTTCACGTCTCTGGTACCGCTTCGAGTGCCATATATCGATGTATAATGAATTTTGTCGGATTTACGATAAGGAAACTTCATCGCCGATAATTATAACGAATTGGTCTTACTAGTCATATAAAAAAAGGCCTAAGAATTACGCACAATTTGTTTTACAAATATTATATTGTAGATTTACAAATATTTCTTTAAAATCTTTCAAGATGATATCTTCCAATTTTTACATTCCTTTATGTGTACAGTTTAGGGCTCGACTATTTCTAAAATTTGATCAAGTGATTTTTAAATGAAGTTCAAACGGCGAGGTAAATATTAGACTATTGAAGTTGCATTGTAAGTTTCAATTTTACGATAACTTATAGACGTGTAGAGAACTCGCCCATAACTTTAAGTGTTCACTAGAGTAATTATAAAATCAATTATTATTCATTTATCTTTTGAAAATAAGGCTGTATTTTATTGAATTTTCATGTACGTAAATTACTGATTGAAATTAGATGTATGATATTATACTATTCCTAAATTATTTCATAGTATTTTTATATTCATTCCATTTATTCGGTTTTGTGTAGCTCTTTGGTACCAGACTGATTTTAGGTACTTTTATTTTATGGTGCAATTTATGTCTAGAGCGTTGTGATAATCTGTTTTAAATTACAATATAATATTATACAACTAAACTCTGTTTTATTTTGTTCCTTGGATTTAATATAAAGATTTTAAAAATGTCCGAACACGAAAATACTAATATATACATAGTAGAGTATAGCCTTCACGCATTCGCGCTAATTGTTTAAGATTTTTTTTTTACTTTCATCGGAACTCCAATAAGATGGATTTATTAATGCAGTAAATTTGATTTTTTTTTTTGTTAAGCAGTTTCCCGAATACAGTTGGTTTACTTGGGTGACATACTTATTGCTGTTATTTTGATTTGAAAATCAAACTACCGAATCGATTTGATTAAAATGGTATCACTTTCTTAATTTTTAAATTGATTAAGAAATAACAGAGGTCTTAAATAACTATCATTAAAAAACATAATACAAATGAACTACTGTTTTTGATGTCTGTTGATACATAGAATGTTTATACCTCAAGGTCACATGCATTAATTTGATATTATGAATATCACAAGAGTTACACATATTCTACAGCATTTTCTACCAGGCAACTATGTTACAGAGAATATAAAAACCAGTAATAAAAGGCATTTTCGGTGTACAACATATTACGTATTGACCAGTAAGATAATAAAAAGAATACTTAAGAAACAAAAATATATATATTTAATATATAGTTACAAAATTATATGAAATGAATAAGCTTGTAAACGAGTTCCGCATGTAGCATAATAAATTAACTAGCTCTCGTGAATTTGTTTCCATTAGTATACATTTTATGTCGGACGAACGTCTAACTTATTTTTCTGTCTGGCCGATACGACACGCGTACTTCGAATATCCTCTCGCAAGCACGAGCAATAAATGACAAAGATTTAAACAGCAATCGGATGGTTGATATGGCAGCGCATAAGATGCGACCAAACAAAAAAAAACTACTTTGAGAATCTGGTATTACCGTCTGGGAAGTAAGGAGTCTAATAAATGATAATAATAGGGTAATTAATAGAAAATAAAATGCATTATTAGACACATTCATATATTTAACAAAAAATATTTACAGTCTTATCTAGTGTTCTGCAAGAACAATCAAAAAATCGTTTTTATCGAGAAAACGAACATCACATTTGTAGTACATAAAAAAATATACTGCGAACATATTTTATGCTTTTGAGACTTTTCTTATAATAAATCCAGCTTACTGAGCAGGATTTTTTTTATGTAGAACATGTTCTTTGATGCTTTTGTTTATGTAATGTAAAATATCCAAATATTGCATACGGATTTCTTGTAGTTAAGCTGAAAGACTTTAGCTCTGCACTCTTCGAAAAAATATTTTACATGGATGTATTCTTACAGAGTTCATTGTCATATACAATGACCTCGTAATCTCTTAGATATCTGTAAGATTTAAGATCGTTGGCCTGATACCATACAAACATTTAATTAGCAAATTATATTTGTATTTATGAACTTCATAAATCATTCCTAGCGTATTTAAACAGTGTTTTACAGTTTAATTATCAAATCTAAAATTATTTTCTGGTAGGTATAATAGGAAACTATTTTATATCATATTACTTATAAAATTTAAATATAAAAATAAAACTTATCTATTATTTTCCTATTCACTAATATCGAAATTACGTCTAAAGATAATTTATAAAAAAGTGTGTGAACTGTTAATTTTATATGTAAAATGTTACATTATCATATCTAGCGTCTTATTTATATACAGTGGTATGGCTGGCAAATGTCTGATAAGTTAACAATATAATATTTTAACGTTTACAAATACGACAATGTATTTTCAATACATTTTTGAGAATTTTATAAAAAAAAAAAAAACTAAATTGAAAACAATGATCTGCAAATATTGTTTACCCTATTATAAACTTTTCATTAATAAAAATTGTGTTAAACCTCAGAATGTCATGTCAAAGTTGGCCCATTAGCTTTGTTTCAATCTACCAGCCACTCCAAACAGTTATAATTATGTTCTTTGAAATAATTGTAGAACAAAACAAAATCGATACTAGCGTACATATAACAATTGGGCATGCTTTAGACACCCAACAAGATTAAAGTTATGTTTACGTATAAATTAAAATTATTGTTTGTTAAAATGTCTACAGCAGTAATAGAAATACTGCTTGGTCCAAGAACTAAAACCGGGGTTTTAGTACGTAAACTACATGTGTAAACATTTTTTTAGTAACGTCGTTAGAGGCCTAAAGCAGTCAAAACAGAACTGAAGTACATATTAAGATTACATATCGTCAAAAATCTGATTTACCTTCAATCTCTCTGCATTAGAAAATGTTATTGTACATTAGCGATTAAGTTTTTGCTTTAACAATTTTATTTTATCCACACAAACTATGAAAACGTAAAACATACTCTCGAGAAAAAGAATAATTGAACGGTAATGGTAGCAAATTTATTTCTCTGATCGACAATAGTTTTTCCCAGCCCCGAGAAGGCAATCATAGACACATTTCTTAAATTTAAT
The DNA here is from genome assembly GCA_037950945.1 of Hypolimnas misippus. Classification (NCBI taxonomy): domain Eukaryota; kingdom Metazoa; phylum Arthropoda; class Insecta; order Lepidoptera; family Nymphalidae; genus Hypolimnas; species Hypolimnas misippus. The sequence continues at coordinate 6,655,517 of JBBEEQ010000025.1, read as the reverse complement.
TATTACTTTTGGATACATTTACCACTTTACAATCTTAGGTTGTCAGGACACCTACCAAATACACATATTTAGCTTCCCAAGAGGTTTGCAAGGGTCAAAATAAGTTGCTAAAATAAAATATTTTCTCATCCCACAGAAATACTGGCGGACAAGTTACATGTCTGAACGCTCCTTTCAGGTATAATTATGTCATTATGCTTAGTAAAGAGCATGTAATTCATTGATGCATCAGTACATGTGCCAATAAATTGCATGCTATTTTGTTACTATTTTTTACATGTGTTTCAGGCCTAAAGTTGTATTGAGTGAACAGTAATGATTGTAAAGACAATCTCTTATGTGACTTAACAACAAAGGTTTATCAAGTTGACAACATTTTTATATTAGTCACTAATAACTATAGGAATCCAATTCTTAATGATGCACTTTTATAGAAAGTTACAAACAAAACGCTAATCTAATATTTAGTATGCAAACATAATAATCGAGGTTTTTGAATCTGCATTATATTTTAAGTTCTATCATAGTAAATAATTATAACCATAAAGGTCAAGTACCAAAATTTGAAAATTATGTCCTCCTTTGTGTGGGCAAGCCATAAACACACAATAACTCTAGTTTAATAAAAAGAACCTCAATGTTTTTTATTCTTATTATTCAAGCAAATATAAATAATCAGTTGTGTCTTTTATAGATTGTCAAAATTTAAAAAATGTAGCAAAATCCTCTAAATTCATTTTGTATAATATGTTTAGAGAAACATATTAGAAAATAAGTTTAACTTTACACATAGGACTTGATTTTATACTGTTCTTTTAATAATTGACTATTTTAAACTAAATGCAACCACTGTTTTGCAAATTAGCAAATCATATAAAACATATTAGACATCTTAACATTAGAGATCTCATCATCCAAAAACTGTTTTCATATATATTCAATTGAATGAAAAGTATGATATTGAATTGACGAAATATTTACAAAGAATTGTATTAAAATTACCATAATTGGAGTACAGTAGAGCCCTGATTGTATTATTTGTTTTGAATGCGATTTGTCATGTATTTCAGTCACTGAAGTGTCGACAATCGAGGTGCAACTGTAATGGCTGATGAACATTGCCAATATACTTATAATTTAAAAGTCAATTATAAATTAATCGTAGACTAACTAGTGATGATTCTCACTCTTATTTACTATGCACTTGTAGTCAATGCAGGCATTCTCTCACAAAATATTACCACTAAACATATCAGTAGTTCTCACGGACCTGTCGTCACAAATCACTAGTGGAGTTCAACTGTATCTGAGCAATCAATTTCTTGATATTCATCGCGCGGATCAGGCATTAGGCGGCACCTCTTTCTTTGGTTCTTCCATATTGCTCAAGTTCTTCACATCGTCTTTTGTGTCTTCAGCTAAAAATACCAATTAATTTATTATTTACTTCTCATAATACAACACAACCAAACCAAATAACATAGCCAAAGGAAATGCTTAAAATTCAGGGAAGTCCCTTTTTATTATTTTTAAGTTCTTCATTTGTAAAAGAAACTACTTAGAATAAAGTTTAAGAAATAAATAAAAAAATGAGCTAGGAACCTAAACTAAGAAAGGATAAAATTTCGAACCGATTTCCTAGAGCACTATTAAAGTTTTTTCGTTTTGATTACATAATTATAAAAGTTCATTAAAAAATCATTCGTTAGGTTTGTCTCGCAAATCTATCGGTGTCAAAGTAACGATACCCCCCGCCGAGAGATCCTCAGAAGTTAAAAGGCATGTACGCAGTAGGCACTTTTATTACTTTTGATAAATTCACATTGAATATAAACCATTCAATTTATGAAGTACATTGAAAACTGTAATCGGTACCATAAATAATATCCCATACCTGTGGGCTTTGCTTGTTAGAAGTAAACTGTACAGTCTCATCAAAAATGATAATATTAATAATTATCATTAATTTCGATGTAAAACACCTAATCAATTTTAAATATTAAAAAAAAAGTGGTATTAAATTGATATTTATATTTTATAAATAAGGAATATTTTTTTCTTAAAAAAATTATAATCCTTCGCTTTTGATTATGACATATTTATTTCCTTTAATGGATATAACAAACAGGTTTCAATGTTTCATATCTATCTGTCGTTTGATTCACTTAAGTCTAAAAGTCAAGTCCGAGGTGAGACTGAATTTGCGTATGGTACAGCCGAGTAAACAAAACTTAAAACAGTTACGTATATAATGCCTATATTTAAAGATTTATAATTTTAAAAGTAAATTGTATGAAAATATAATAAAATTAGTAAATATCTATGTATTCACCGTACATGGAATATTTCTAGCCATTTGATTCACAATTTGATTCCTAAAAATTCTATTATTCCATTCTGTTTTATAAAAACAAAAGCATAAAATTAAATTTTCAAATTGTGTGTGAATCAAAATTTTTTTAAATGTTACTTTTTGAATCTGACATAATTATCTAAGTAGTATTGAATGTTTAAAATTAAAGAAATCAGAGTGCTGCAGCGAAATGGGAGTAGTTAGGCAGCCTCGCTACCTTTGCTGTCGTCCTTGGCGGGCGCGGCGTCCTTGTCGAGGCGCGGGCGCTTGCGCTGCGGCGCGCGGTACGAGCGGTTGTCGCGCCGGCCCTCGCCCTCGTCCTCCGAGTCCGACAGCTCGCCGTCGCCCGTTATGCGCTTGTCCTGTACACACGATCGTTCATTTATACTTGTTATTACCAGGTTCGATTTCCGAGCCGTGAGCCGTCCTTTTACTAGACTACGGCAAAGCCAAAAGGAAGAGTGTTGATTTTTCTATGTATGTATGATTGTATGTTCCACTGTAGCACCTAAACTACTGAACTAGTTTTAATAAATACAGTGCATAGACTTGTAGTAATGGCATAGGTGACATAGGTTGTACAAATTTTTTATGACGGAATTAATTTCGTAATAGTGTTATAGTTTTATAAATTTTATACCTTGTTAAATTAACTTACCTTCTCACTCTGTGGCAGCCTTTCATCTTTATCAACTTTATCTTCATCTTCAGATTCATCATTAACAGCATCTTCGGGAATAGCTTGTACCTAAAAAAAAATATTTTTATTGTTATCAAACTCCAAAACTATTTCTTGACACATTCACTGCCACTATTTGTTCAATGTATTATAAATGGACACGCCTGGTGCGTCGACGGCAATAAAATGTGTTAAGAAAATGAAGTAACGTACACACATATCCACAATTTTATTTACCTGTACTCCCGGTGCATGAGGCAACATTCTTAAATTCTCAAAGAGTCTATTCTTTATTTTCTCCAAATATTCTGGTGTATTTTGATTGGACATGTTACTAGGAGATATGTGTAGCTTGAAGTCTGGTCCAAAGTATTCGAAGTAGTCATTGTAAGGCAACTCGTTGGCTATCTCTACTCCAAGTGCCACAGAAGTTTCGTAAGTCCAACAGCGAGATACATTTCGGATTGTGTAACTACAAAAATAATATAGTCTTAAAAATTGCACTTTTAATTTTAATAAAGAATAAAGTAACAGTGAAGCGTATTATAATATTACTAGCTTACTCGGGGTTTCATCTGTGTTCATCTGTATATTGTTTTAAAATAAATATGCATTTATACATAGAACATATGACCTTCTAGTATACAAATGCTATCTTAACTTTTAAAACAGGTTTAGGGATTCCGAGTTTACTTCGCATATACAAATGACATATTTTTCAAATTGATTTAATTATATTTATAAATTATGAAGGGTTTTTGTTTTATTAGATTTCACATGACATACACACAATTGATTTCCAATAGAATAATACTAGGTATCACCATTTATCTTTACAATTTAATTTATATGATAATTAAACAAATTATAAAAATGTACACAAATAAATGAAATAGGAAAAATTATTTATAAGCAATTAAACGATCTCTACAAATGGCGCCTTGCGGCGTGTAAAAGAAAAACAAACGTTACTCGGTGTGATTGAAGGGACATTGTGGAGTACATTTTAAAGATTATAACGAGATTAGCATGTTAATTAGTAAAAGTAAGTGATAAGTGGATTAAATATTCGAAACAATTCGCTTTATTTAATATTATTAGTAAAGAAGTTTAGATTTTGAAAGATGCATACCCTCCGCCGCCAACAAGTAGGAAAGGTAGACCAAATCTCTTCACCAACTCCACACAGCGTCCATGTCCACGAACAGTTAGATTAAAACAACCCAATCTGTCTCCTAGTTAAAATAAATATGTTTTGATGAGTGATACAATAGTGACCACCCACATCTGCATATGTAAAGATTTTTATTTCAGTTTACTTTTTTATTACAATTTTGTTAAATCACACAATACCTTTACAAATTGTAGCCTATATTTATAACCTATATTCTGCTGTAAAAGCTATACTGTGTAAGGTTTCATCAAAATCTGTTCAGTAGTTTTTCCATGTAAGAGAAACAAATATTTATCCATTGTCACAAACCTCAGCAATTATTATATAGTATGCAAATTAACATAATTAATTGAGTTTAATATTTTTATTATTATTACAGAGCAACCTCGATTTAACAAATCAGAACGGAACAAGAAAATATTTGTTATATAAAGTAATTCATTGAACTAAGGTTTGTTATGTTGAGGTTAGGTTGGTCTTAAATTCGTTATAAAGAGGAAACATGTCGCGACATAAATAACATACTATAACATTAAGAATTTATATTGGTAGGAACTTTATATAAAGGTTTTGGGTTACCAAATTTCTTTAATTAGAGGTTGTTTGCAAAAAATTTGTTAAAGTCGAGAAAGTCGTTATATTGTGATATGTTATATTAAGGTTGCATTGTATTTATTTTATTTATTATTATTTGTTGTTGAAATCTTACCTGTAAGTGAATCAGCTCCACATTGCAACACTACTGCGCTGGGTTGGAAGGTCTCCATAACTTTAGATATAATGGGCACAAAGATTGACTCATATGAATCATCGTCCATTCCATCCCTTAATGGGATATTTACTGCATAATATTTGCCTTTGCCAGCACCAATATCTCGTAAATCACCTTAAAAAATAATTTCAAGTATTTTTTAAACTATACTTCCATAATCTAATTGGAGAAAAGATTTTTTTTATGTTGCATATATATGCTTATATTTTAATATATGGTTCAATATATAAATTCATAATCAAAATTTATTTAATTATAATTTGTAATTTTCACATGAAATTAAATTAAAAATTAAATTTAATGTGAAAATTACATAAATTACCAATAATTAATAAGTAACTATTTATGTAAATCAGGTTTACACCAACTACAAGGGGCATTTCAAGTGAAGCAGACAGCCAAAAAAGAGTGAGCCCATGAATTTTGATGTTTATACTCTGGTCACTTATACTTCTAGTTTTTTTCGTGTGATTCCTATATATATTTGAGTAACTTTGACATATATTTTTTTAAATAATTTAACCTTGAATTAAAGCTTGGATTGTATTAAATTCATGACAAAAAAAAATTAAAATGTGTTAGCCAATACTTTAAGACTTAGACCATATAGAGTACATAAACATAGCTATGAGTGCTTTCTGAGCAATCGGGTTTTTATGCTAAAATGTTAAAATACTACTCTATAAACATTTTATTTGTTCATTCTAAATGACCCACAAGTTAAAACAAATAATATAAGAAAAAAGAATTTATATACAATATTAGGATGTGTTTCAAAACATATATTGAGAACGGGACTTACCTGTTCCTGGGAAATATTCTCCATACTTGTGAAAAGACACCGTCATCACTCTGTCTGTAGTGTAGAATGCTTCTTCCACCCCATCTCCATGATGTACGTCAATATCAATATACAAAACTCTTTGGTGATACTTCAGTAGTTCCAGGATTCCAAGAACAATGTCATTAACATAGCAGAAACCTGATGCTTCTGATTTTTTTGCATGATGCAGTCCACCGCCCCAATTGATGCAGATTTCTGATGCCTACAAGGTGTTTTTTGTAATATTAATTAAATTAGTTATATTATGTTGAATTATAGTTATAGAGGATACCCTTTTGATTAGATGCTTACACAACATAAATAACAAAAATTATTGAATCAATAAACTAACTTAAAATACTAATTAGACACTGATGGAAATTATTATTGTGGTTATTGACTGAGGTAAAAACTATGCCCCCACAGCTAGCATGCAAAATTCCATTAATTAGGCAAGTAGTATTGAATTTAATCTTTGACAAACATGACATGGAATAATAAATACATCTCTATAAGATACAAGAATTTTTCAAGATATACTTCATATGAGAAATTACAAAATTTATCAATTACCTGTTTATTTAATTTTACTGCAGCTGCTACTGAACCACCGGCTGATAGCTGGCAGAATTCATATAACCCGTCAAACACTGGACAGTCTTCGCCTACATTAACTATAAAAAAAAATTATACTTAGCAAAACTTTTGAGTTATAAACATTAATCAAATCTTAATAATATTTCTAAGTACCAATATGAAGTATGTAAGGAGCAATTGCAACAGATAATTATTTACTGTAATTATTCCTATTATTGATAATTATTACAAAAAAAAGGAATTTGATATAAACTTACATCTCTGCATTTGTTTATTGTATTCTGACATGTTGTCTGGTCTGATAGATCTTAGGAAACGGATATAATCATCAGAGTGAAACTTAGTCATTTCATCAGCTGTTGCCTTGTGTGGTCTCTAAAATTATTAGAAAAATAGACTTTAAATTATGTGTATACAGAGTGATTCATAAAAATGGGCAAGCAGGGTAGAGATGGATAAGAAAACAAAATTGAGGAGATTATATGTGTTACTCATTCTATGAAATGAGGTGATTTGCTGTACATATGTGCTGAGTAGCACATACATAAGGCACCTAAAATGTCCCATACAAATGTATAAAATGTCACATCATCGCAAACTTCAAAATCAAAATATACTTTATACAAGTAGGCTGTCAGGAGCACTTTTGAATGATTATTAAAAAAGTCAAAAAAAAGAAAAAAGTATTTACAGTCATGGGAAGCTACAAGCGGTTCGGAATGTAGATTCTACCAAGAAGGACAGGCAAGTAATTCGATAGTTAGTCTTTTAAAAATTACCAGTATATACATGTACGAATTTAGTGAACATACTAAATGAAAACCTTTATCATCAACATACTCTTATATTAAATAATATGCTTAAGCTATTAGGGACTTTTTAACGTGTGTGTCGAATTGACATTAATAAAAGCATCAAGCACTTAAGTAGTTGCTAAAAGTCAAAATATTCATTTAAGCTTTTGATATTAATAAAACAAGTTCCTTTTTATGTTACTATAAAGTTTTGTAAAGTTAATGTTTAGTAAAAAAAGATATCAGAACATTTGAGTGAATAGTTTGCATGTTTGTATTGTATGTTGGTGTAAAGTATTTGAAGTAGTTTTAATTAAGCAGCAATAAATTATTTTGGATTAGTAAAATTTATTATTCTTATCATACTTACATATATTTCCATCTTCCTGTAAAGACCATAATTTAACAGCAAGTTATGAGTCATGCGTATACGATGAGGTTTCATAGGATGGCCTTGACCATAGTAATAGTTTCCGATATCACCTAAAATATTAAATGAATTATAATTTTCAAAAGTTGGACATTTATCAATTTAAACTTCTTATGAATGTGTTACTCAGGTCTTTTTAAAGCTTGACATAGCGGAGTCTGTACTATATACAGTAAAACGGGACGAAAATTGTATCTACCAATAGAATTGCAGATCGAGGTACAGACGCTTTAAAGTGAGACATAACACAATTTACTAAAATAGTTAAGATGAATTTAAGTTATTCAATGGCATAAAATTATACAAATATTAGCAAAGAATTAAAATATAATTAGAAAACAAGCAGGATACACTATATTAAAAACGTTAATCGTCCAATTTCAGGCTGCAAAGCAATATATTGGCGCGTAACAAACTTTGGAATACTTACTATCATAGTAATAGCACACTCTCTTTTTACTGTGGGGTTGCATTGCCATTATGTTTATTTTAACAAATTATTTTTGTAATATCACACGATTAGTTGTTTAATATACAATACAAATTAAAACAAGAAAAAGGAGCGAGCATTTACTTTCTTTGACTAGATTCTCTAACTTCAGAAATCAGAAACATCATTCAAGTACATTCATTCAAGCGGGTGAAAGAGATGCGTGTTGCGGCGAACATATACAGATTATAAAACTATTGACCATAGACAAAAGAATAACACGGTTGAATTTGAAAGTATTTACATTCATTAATCAAAGAATTGTATTGAAATAATACATTACATAATTATGCATGAATTGTTAAAGTACGCTTTTTTATCTCCGCATAAATATTATTATTAAATATTCAAATTTTGTTTTTAATGTTACAGCCGAATTTTAAGAGTAAAAATGCTTAAAAGTATTTTTATATTTGTAAAGCGGATAAATAAAGTCTAATATTAATTATTTTATAATAAAATTATAGGAAAAGCTGAAGTTAAAATTATTTTTATTGTATTTGTTTAACGCATTTTTGTTAATAAACTATTACAAATTAAATCTTTTCCCATAAATATTTAGTGAATGATTAATTCTAATAGAATGAAATGAAGTTCGACTCATTCAGCAGTTCATTCGTCCAAATTACATACTAACGGCGCCATTTTGTCTCTCTTGTGAAGGCAGTGGTCAAGGTGAGACGTGTATTCAGAAGTAGTGACAGTGCTCGATAATTTTAGATCAATATTTTATTATATTAGACGTGGTATATATTATATTTATCTATTATTCATAATTTTTGATATAATTTAAAGTAGTTTTCGTATATTTTATCCCATTAAAGTTTTATAAATATTATAATTACAATAATCTTTACAGAAAGACCCTGCTTAAATCTTTCAAAATCAAGATCATCCTACAGACATTCATTAAAATAAAAAATGTAAGTATAAATAATTATAATATTATTATGTTTTATATGCATATTTTCAATTAATCAATAATATTACGGTAAAATAGAATCATTAAATCGATAGCACGAGATCCGTCTACAACGTTGCAATTATGTTTCACATTTCCTGTTACGCTAAGAAATTAATTGTAATATTTGATCATGAAAATATATAATGTATAACTTAGTCATCTAAAACTACACGTGAAAATTGATATAACTACGTTCGAAACGCCATTTTGTAATACAGACTTCTTAATGAAATCATAGAATAGTATCGCCTAATCACCCTAACATATGTTAATTAAATTTAATATCTTATCCTTTTATGATGGTATTACGTGTATTATTTAAGGTTGTTATTAATGTTACAATTTTAAATAAAAAAAATCAATTGTAAGCATCCGTCTCCAATGCGCATGTCATAGCTGTAAATTTAATCAATACCGGTGCTCTACTTTAACCTACCTATCGAGCGTAACTGTGTTAGCGCCGTAAAGCTATTTAAGTGTAAATCGATAATAAGTAATAAAAAAGGGCGTTGTTGTAAGATTATATGACTTGGAGTTTTGATTTTAACTGTACTAAACTTAAGAACATTTGCGATATACGTATGAATTATGTTAGTTTGATTATATATATATATATATATATACACATTTTCACTTACGGTTAAATAAAATACTTTAAAGAATATGCACATCCTTATCTAAAAATTCTTTCTCAGGTCTGGAAATTGGAACAATAGCCGTGGTGAAAACGGTGGTTCCAAATTTGGAGGTAGCAAATTTGGTAGCAACACATCGAGATTTGGAAATGGTGGCTCTAAATTTGGCGGAGGTGGCGGAGGCGGTAAATTCGGCGGTGGTGGTTACGGTGGCAAGAAGGAATTCTCAGGTGGACAGAACATGAGGCGTCCAAATTGGGACTCCATGTCTCTGCAACCATTTAATAAAGATTTTTACAACCCACCTCCATCAGTCCTGAATAGATCACCATATGAAGTAGAGGAATACAGAAACACACATGAGATTACTGTAAGTGGGGCTGAGGTACCCAACCCCATTCAGCACTTTGAAGAGGGTAACTTTCCTGATTATGTCATGCAATCTATTAAAAGCATGGGTTATAAAGATCCAACACCCATTCAAGCACAAGGCTGGCCAATTGCCATGTCTGGTAAGAACTTAGTTGGCATCGCTCAGACTGGTTCTGGTAAAACATTAGCTTACATATTACCTGCTATTGTACACATAAATAACCAGCCCCCAGTGAGGCGAGGAGATGGACCCATTGCATTGGTTTTAGCACCTACTAGAGAACTGGCACAGCAGATCCAACAAGTAGCCACTGATTTTGGAAATGCTGCCTATGTGCGTAACACATGTATATTTGGAGGTGCCCCCAAAAGAGAACAAGCTCGTGACCTGGAAAGAGGAGTTGAGATAGTAATTGCCACACCTGGAAGGCTTATTGACTTCCTGGAAAAGGGTACAACCAATTTACAAAGATGTACTTATCTAGTTCTGGATGAGGCTGACCGTATGTTGGACATGGGATTTGAGCCCCAAATAAGAAAGATCATAGAACAAATTCGTCCAGACAGACAAACTTTAATGTGGTCTGCAACATGGCCCAAAGAAGTTAGAAAATTAGCTGAAGATTACCTTGGAGATTATGTACAAATCAATATTGGATCAATGCAGTTGTCTGCTAATCATAACATCCTACAAATTGTAGATGTTTGTCAAGAACATGAGAAAGAAAATAAGTATGTATTAGTTCAGATAAATTGTTAATTTTTATTTAAAATATGATGATTATTAATTTTTAATGACAAACCTTGATTAGAATAAAAGATTTATCCTCTAAGAAGATCTGATTAGTTTCTTACTTTGACTTCATATAAATTTTGTCTTTTCCATCTAACAACTTTAATTTATTGCAGATTAAATGTCTTGCTTCAAGAAATCGGACAAAATCAAGACCCAGGAGCAAAGACTATTATTTTTGTTGAAACTAAAAGAAAAGTAGAAAACATTACTAGAAATATAAGACGATATGGATGGCCTGCCGTTTGTATGCATGGAGACAAAACACAACAAGAAAGAGATGATGTTTTGTATCAGTTCAAACAAGGCCGTGCTAGCATACTTGTTGCAACTGATGTTGCTGCAAGAGGGCTAGGTAAGTTAAAAAAATAGTAAAGATGAATTTAAGTTATATTGGATTTTCATATTGACCAATGACTAGTATGTTAAACAAGGTAACTTAAATAATATGTAATTTGTTTTATACTTTCAGAGGCACTGGCGGAAAGTTATTGTGTTCTGTTTGAATACTATTACAAAATATTGACCAAGTCACTGCACTGGATTTGTAGATAAGATGCTAGTCTGATGCAGTTTTAATTTTTGGAGAATGCAATAACTCGTCACATAAATGGTGCCTCAATGTGCCTTTCACTATGACTGGACCCGAGGCCGGAAAGCTGGAAAGTATGTCCGTAAATTGCGGATACACTTGAAAGTTGTTGAAAACCTGGTGATGCACTGCGATATATTGAACAATTGCTAAATTATGAAAGATAGAATTAATAGTGCATTGTTGAAAAACTTGACCACACGTTGAAATGATCGGCAAGAGGTCAAGGGTTTTCTGTTTCGGCCAATTTGGAGTTTTCAAGAGGGCAGTGAAAATTATAACAAATCTTCTTAATATCAACGCCCTTAACAAGACTCCAGGGTTCTGAGTGAGAGGCAAAATATTTATATTTTGATACAAATCTGTGTAACTCATTCATGTAAGTAATATGGCTGTGAGTTACCTAATTCAACAAGAAATTTGTATTCAGGACTTCAAATAACAAATACATTAAAGATTCTTGTTCATGATTTTGCCATACAAGATCCTTAATTGTTATATAAATCTGCAATTGTTACATAATTACAGAATTTAAAGTTAAATTATTTTTTAGATGTGGATGGAATTAAATTTGTTATAAACTTTGATTATCCAAATTCTTCTGAGGACTACATTCACCGAATTGGCAGAACAGGCAGATCTAAATCAAAAGGAACATCATATGCCTTTTTCACACCATCAAATTCTCGTCAAGCTAAAGACCTTGTTTCCGTTCTTCAAGAGGCCAATCAGGTTAGTTGACAATTATTTCAGCTCTAGTTATTTTTCCTCATACCTTTGGCATGGGTACGCCTATCAATGACGTGACATGAATGCAAGTATGAGGTACATAAAAGACAGCTACATGCCTTCGGTGTTCACATAAACTTTATCTGAATCCCATCCTCAGATGCTGTAACATTATAAACTAAAAATCACAATACCAATATTCTAAAATATAAAAAATATTCTGTTGTAATAATTGAATTAATTTTACAGGTGGTAAGTCCTCAACTCCAGACCATGGCTGACCGCTGTGGTGGAGGAGGTGGAGGATGGAACAGGAATAGATTTGGAAGTGGACGTGGAGGTGGTGGCTCCTTCAAACGGGGGTCTAACTTCGGCAGGGGCAACGGACATGGTGGCAATGGCCATAAAAGATTTAATGAATATTAACCTTATTAATAATAAACTACTATTTAAACTCTAGTAATTTTAAGCAAATCCTCATAGGAATAAAACTTAAGTGTGTGTGAATGGTGTATCTAGATTCTAGATCATAATCTGACTGGTGTAAAAGCAAATTTTTCTTTTTGAATTTCAACTAAATTTTTATTTATTTTTTTCTGTAATTAACCACCAAAAAACTTGTGAATGATATGAATTATTTAATTTAATTTTTTACTGTGATATTTAGTGAGGATTAGCTAAATGAATAAGTCTCATACCTGTCAAAAATTTTGTCAATATGCAATTCTACAGCTGTTGCAGATGTCTGCCCCAAATAAGATTCATTCCAATTCAGTTATCTGGTAATAAATTAATGTAAAAAAATAATTAGTTTTCATTGAAATAAAACCCCACAGTAACACTTTAACTATACATAGATGCTGATAAGCAATATTTTAACTCACTAAGTCGAATCCGAAGATATTGATACAATCTAATAACATTATTTTGAAATATATTATTTAGTTTACAATGTTAGCAAGCAGGCAGTTAAACGATGAATAGGCTAGGAAAGTAGTTTAACTTTACTGTTCCAAGTTATTTGCCTAGATGTGTGATTAAATGTCTGAATATAATTCAGGCCGCCATTTATAGTAAAGAAACTTAGTTAACTGAACGGCTTATTAAGCTAGTTGCCTGCGACAGATGCATTTGTATCTACAGTTACATCATTTGTTATTTTAAGTAATTATCTTGTTAAGCTTTTTTAACTTGTGGGCTATTTTACTATTTTAAATTAATAAATAAAAACAAAATTAAAACCAATCAAATATTAAACAATATCCGTTTCAAGTGGGGATGGAAACATTAAATAATCGTAATTTTTCCTCAATTTATCGCGAGTGAAACTGCGGGGCACAGTTAGTTTATAATAAAAATATTAAATTTATGGGGTTTAAAGTCCTTACGAGTTTTTATTTTATAACTAAAGATATGTTACGTATGTATTATTTAACATTAAAAATCTGTATCTCGACTTTTTGGCTCTTACCTCTTATATTTAGCAGCAAGATAGTTGCTAAGTAACGTCGTCAAAAGTAATCTGCATTCTGGTAAACAAAATCTATAAGCTTATAAATAAAAAAATAAAACAATTTTATTTTCGTAAACTAGCTATTACTGTTACTTTTTATGTATCGTTACCGTACGTAACAATTACCTGTTAGTACATGTGTTACATTTTTTAAATCTGTTACAAGTTCACATCCGTTATGGTACAATTTAAATGAGCCTCTGTGACTTACAATCTTAGACCATCAAGTATTTCGTCGCGTAAAGTGCAAAATTCTGCGAACAAAATTTTCAGCAGACAGGGAAGAGGTAGTCCAACATTGATATTATTGCACACATACTCAAAATTATTTCCCAACATTACGAACACAATCAAATAAATCACTGATACTCATGCTATCGGTACACTGATCAGCAGTACCGGCGCCGAAGTTGCAATAAAACCCGACATGATATGAACAAAATCGCTATGGCTGAAGAATTAAGCTGCTGCATGGATTCCTATAATTCTGATTCCATTTTGGCTAATACGTTATTTTTTAGATCCTCTGTATAAAGTAGAACGTGGTAAGGATCTAAAAAAATGTAACCCATTTTAGTTTTTTTTACAAGCGATTTAGAAACTAAAATAGAATGGATCTGAAAGTTACATCAATTACAAGAACCGGAATTATTTTCTTTGCTAATAAATAAAATAAAAATATTGTTTATTGAAAAAGGTATTTTTACTTTATTAAAAATATAAATTATATTTTCATCGATAGCTATTTGCATTCAACATTATGACAGCACTATCCAAAACAAAAGAATACTGTCGATACATTTGTGGAAAATCAACTTCTTTTACTTTGTTAGTTAAATAATTTATGCAATTTATATATATTTATAATTGAAATATACTTATATTGCATGAAAATATCGCACCACTGCACTGTAGCAAAAAAATCGGAGCTAGGTGAAATTTATGAAAACTGTTTATGGACTTCAATTTAGAACAATGTTATAATGAAAAAAAAAAATAACTTTTTTTTTAAATAATGCATAGTTTAGTAAATAAATATCTTATTTTAAACTTTCGCGATTTAATATCAGTTTATTTAAAATGTAACAATTGTATAAAAACAAAGAATTCTATTAAAAATAAAAAGAGAGAGATAAAAGAAGAAAAAATATTTTCGTGGCATGAAAATCGGATTTCAATTAAACCTGTAGCTTTGTCTCGAAAACAGTTAATATTGATGAAATACTACGATCTGGTAAAATAATAAACAAATAAGTCATTAGGGGTCACCCATGCAGATAAAAAACAAAGATACATTATGACTGATTTGCATTACAACAAAATAGATATTATGTGTCGAAGAAAACACACAGCATTGAGATGAAGAAGCAATCCTGTAATCTGGCCGTTTGCGTAGAAATAATCTTAAAATTTACCTTAAATACTCCTAAAAGTCTTAATTCAGTTACCAGAGGGCGCATTTCCGTCGAAAAAATGAGGCGCGACAGGGGCGGCCGCTTGTCAATGTCATAGCGTCTTCATCACCAGCAAGCCCCTTGTTCCAATGCTGTGTGTTTTCTTCGACACATAATATCTGTTTTGTTGTAATGCAAAACAGTCACATTATATGTCTCCAAAAACACACAGCATTGAGATGAATACTTGTTTGTTATCTGCTGGTGACTAGAATTACAGAACAACAGAAAATGCTATGTGAATATAAGATGTAAGATAAATTTCAAATAAATAATACAGTATTTATTTATACAATTTTAACTCATAGATAATGGGAATAAAATAACATCCCTTTTTTAACTATCTCACTTTAGTCATTTATCTTGCCTCAGGGCAAAGAAAAAGAACACAATTGTAAGCAAATATGTAATGCTTGAAATGTTTTCAATTAAAAATATTATTTCAAATCCCCAAGTATAAAATTAATATCTAATATAGACGCAGTAATTAAATTGCTTTGAAAAATACAGATTTCCTGCAAAATTAATAATATATAAATGAATTAATGTATTGTAGTGAAGTCTAGTTATTTCCAAGATTTTCCAATTAACCAATTTATTCTTGTTATAGCTGCATCAACTTTGGCACTGGAAACTACACATTCTTACTCATGCAATTTTAGAAGTTCAATATATCTTGTGAAATCAGTGTATGAAACCTCCGAGGTTTAAACACACATCATAAGCTGAAAATTAACTATGAAAGTAACAAAACTGTAAAATGTAGTATGTATCTGTTTCTCTTCATGAAAGAATAACATTTGAATGCCATAATTATTACAACCAGCAATTCTTGATATCTTTTAGTTTACTTTGAAATTTCTTTAAGTATCAGTCTGTAAATGTTAGACACAGGCCTCCTCTCCTATTAAGGAGAAGGTATAGAGCTTAATCCACAGCACTGCTCCACTGTGGGTTGGCAGAATTTAGAAATACAGAAAGTTTACTATTTAAGCTACCAGTTTCTTTATTTGTCCTTACCATGTTTTAGGTGGTTTATACCCCTTTGAATGTGTTCATTCTGTTAATTATTCACTTTGTGATAATTACTTCATAATAATAATAATAAATTTATTGTGATTGAAGATGATTAAATTCCTGTTTGTAAGGCATTCTGAATGAACTAGTGACATTATTACTTAAAACTTTTTATTTGATTACTGCCTTAATGGGAATCTTTTAGGCAATATAATAATTGGCTATACATCTAGCTATATATAAGCTAGGTTAATTATTCTTACATGTTTTTTATTAAATTATTTCAAAATATTGTCAGTCATGCCAACTTTTATTGGATTCAGAATGTTAAACATTTATTACTTATTTACTTAAGTAAATGTATAATTAAATGTTGTTAAAAAGTAATATTTATTACTTTAATTTGGATTATTTTAATATTCACCAATATTAATAGTCCCATGAGAAAAAAAAGGAAAATTCTTTAATAAGAATTTCTGTTCCAAAACTTTATTTACTGAGCCAGCTAATACAATCTATTGAAACTTAATAATCACTTATTTTATTTTTAGTCGAACTATAATATTCTATTTGATAACTCCAAACTATCTAATGTCTAGAGACCATATTTGTGGCTAGATAGTCTGATAATTATTATTTTTGATGTAAATCTGTAAAACATTACTCAGTATGAATGGACATGGTTTCCTGTAATGATTTTTTAAACCAGTGTTGATATCAATCAATAATTGTACTAGTAACCGACCTATGGGAAACTTCCTCTTTAGGTCGACACGAGTTTGAACATGTCTGTACTTACGTCCTTGAGTCCTTTTAGGACAATTATGTTCTAGAAAAGACTTATGACCTCATACTCTTTCGAAAGGGATGAAAAGCTTTTTTCTGATTTTGATGATTATTAATGAGCTCCCGAGTAAAATTGTTATCTTCAAGAAACAAAATTTCCACCGGTATCCTGCTCAACTTTGTCTCACAATGAGTCGGTTACATCACTTACTATATAAAAACAATGCTGTGCTAGTATAACGTGCACTAAATAACCATTTAAGGGCATTAATAACACAAAACAATGTTTAAAATAATTTAAGTTTGTAAACAATACTTTATTGCTGCCTACGCGCACAAATTACAAAATGCTATGACATTGACAAGCAGCCGCCGCTATCGTGCCTCATTTCTTCGAAGGAAATGCGCCCTCTGGTAACTGAATTAAGACTTTTAGGAGGATTTAAGGTAAATTTTAAGATTATTCCTACGCAAAAGGCCAGATTACAGGATTGCTTCTTCATCTCAATGCTGGAGACATATAATGAATGTTTCAAACTTACTTGTTACTTACTAATGGTCTAGTAAAAAAATAACAAAAAGGATTACTGTGTAATAACAAAACAGGTTGTAATGAATTGTTTTTGACGAAATGGATTGTTTGCTTGTTTGTATCAATATTAAATATGGATGGACTTTAAATAGCTGTGGTGATTTTAAAAACTACAAACTAATTTTTGATATAATAAAATCGAATGAAGCGATAGTGATAATTTTTTTTTAGATTTTAGCTTAAATTATCTTGTTCTAACTAATATTAACGGTACTAAAATAAACCAACATTTATTTTTAACAATGATTGATGGTAAAATAATGTGTAACAGATTAAAAAAAATGTATTTACTTTACATGACCCTCCATGATTTATAAAATACTATATATCATCTCAGTATATGGCTAGAGTTACATATTTATTCTCACAATTGACGTAAAGAAAATATGGAACTGGGCAACGGTTAAACTTTGAAATGTATAAGTGTAATTCTCGCGTACAGTAACCAATTAAAAGTAAATTTTTATATATTTTTAGTACTACCTGTATTAGCCGTTTTATTGATACCATCATACTTTTTAATAATTTGCATAAAAATACACGTGTGTGTGACAATTTTATAAGCTATCGAATATCGATATTGATCGGTATTTATATCGATTTAATATCCCTTTGCTATAGATATTTGTCTAGAGAGACATCACTACAGTATTTGACACTGTCATTGTTAATGGGAGAACAATAAAGAAATGAGGTTTTGTTCTCAAAGTTTTTTAAAATATTAAATTGTATATATTAATTTATTGTAATTAATGTTCAATAAAATTAAAGTTAGTTATGGCACTTAATATTTTAAAAAGTTTTTTACAACGTAATGATTTCATAAAGTTGTAAGTATAATATAATGTTATGTAAATAGTAAGAATATGTTGGAGGTTATACTTTAAACATGGTCCGTTTTTCTTTTGCAGGGTCTTAAAAGATGGTAAAAAGGCGTGTCAAAGCAGAGCATACTCAATTGGAATTAATGCTGGTAACAATATAAAGATAAATGGTATAGTTTTGCGCAATAATGTAACAAGAGCCTTACCACTTGCGAGCTTTTCAACTCGGAAAAGATTTTATTCTACACAAACTGCACAAGAAACTGATAATGAATATATTAACGAAAACAATATTACTATAATCGGGGATAATGTACCAAAACCAGTAAGAGACATTGATTCTAGTGATTTTCCAGATTATATAAAAGATTTTTTGAAAGAACAGGGATTTAGCAAGCCAACAATAATTCAATCCCAGAGTTGGCCTATTGCAATAGCTGGTAAAAATTTTGTAGGCATTGCTCAGACTGGCACTGGAAAAACTTTGGCATATTTATTGCCAGCAGTCATTCAACTTAAAGAAAAGAAAGGGCGAAAAGGAAGAGGGCCGCGAGTATTAGTTTTAGCACCTACCAGAGAACTAGCCAGGCAGATTGAGGTAGTTGCTAAAGAATTTCAGAAATTATTGAATATACGATGTTTGTGTATATATGGGGGTGTCAGTCGAACAGGTCAAGCTGAACAGCTAAGAGCTGGTGTTGATATATTAATAGCTACACCTGGTAGACTGAATGATTTTATTAACAGTAAAGTCACAACTCTAAGTCGTTGTACCTATGTTGTGCTGGACGAAGCTGATAGAATGTTAGATATGGGCTTTGAACCTCAGATTCGTGAAGCACTAGAAGAAGTACCGCTTGATAGACAAATTTTAATGTTTTCTGCCACATGGCCTAAGGAAGTGCAGTATTTAGCAAAGGATTATCTTGGAGAATTTGTGCAAGTCAATGTGGGTTCTACAGAGTTGTCGGCGAATCACAATATTCAACAGCATATACATGTTTGTGAGGCAGAAGAAAAGATGAACAAGTGAGTATTATATTTATACTTAAGTAATTTTATAAAATGTTTAATTAATAAATATAAATGTTTAATGTTCTTGTGTATTTCAAGCCATTAATGATTTAATTAAATTTAATCTGTGTATAAAATTTTTGGTGAACTAAATTCAGAAATATCTATTCTTTTACAGGTTTAAATCAATTATGCATGAATTGTCTGGACAAGGTTTTGGCAAAATACTAGTATTTACCAATACCAAGAAATTTGTGGACAGTTTGACTCTTACATTAAGAAGAAATGGTTGGCCGGCCGCGGGAATTCATGGTGATAAGACACAGTTGCAAAGAGATAATGTAATTGATCAATTTAGAAATGGAAAAACAAATATACTTGTTGCTACTGATGTGGCAGCTAGGGGTTTAGGTAAATATTTTATGGTTTAAGCTAGATTGTAATTTAAATATTTGTAGTTTTAGTAAGTTTTGACCAAAACATATTTTAATTTGAATAAGGTAGAGTCTAGCTGTATACTGATAACTGATAGCCAGAAGCCTAAACTTCTTCCCCATTCCTGTCCTTTCTACTTACTTTCTATTTCATTTCATCTCTTATACCTTTTTAAGCAGTTCTCACATATCTGGCTCTTCTAGGGCAAATATTCATGGACCCAATTGATCATTAAAATTAGATAACTCTTTTCATTTGCCAGTTATTAAAAAAAAAACATCATGACATAATGTAATTTTATGTATTAATACAACTGAATTTACCATAAGATTTGTTGATGCATGAAAATATTTAACATTATATTAAGATAAGATAAAAAATTAGCCATAAGAAGTAAATTTGCTGTATAATGAAATATTAAATTTAATAATTTCAATTTTAGATGTAGATGGCGTAACACATGTAATCAATTATGATTATCCAAATACATCTGAAGATTATATCCATCGGATTGGGCGAACAGGCCGTTTACAAAATACAGGTATTGCCCACACGCTTCTCACTAGTGAAGATGCACGACAGGCTAAAAGTTTGATCGCTGTCTTAAAAGAAGCTAATCAGGTTTGTGGATATATTCACCATAATAGTATTATTGTATAGGTACAAATCTATAAAATAGTTTGTGTGCTGATCTGGATGTGTGATCCAAAGCTCATTTTATATCATTTTATGTTATTTGTGTGCAGACAATTTTATTAAATGTCCCTATGTATTTCTATTTTTATAGGAAGTTCCAGATGAATTATATAGACTAGCCCGAGAGGGTGTGAAATCGAAACAACAACAACAATCAAGATATGCATCGAATAAGTACAATTT
This sequence comes from Hypolimnas misippus, assembly GCA_037950945.1. NCBI lineage: Eukaryota > Metazoa > Arthropoda > Insecta > Lepidoptera > Nymphalidae > Hypolimnas > Hypolimnas misippus. The sequence continues at coordinate 6,634,806 of JBBEEQ010000025.1, read as the reverse complement.
CAATACTAATAGGAAGTGGAACAAATTTCGTAACAATAAAATGTATTAGACATAAATGTATTAGAAATTTAGTTTAAAATTAAGTATAATTGTTGTTTGAGAATTTAAGGGTTAAATAATTAAAATAGTGGCATAATTATAGTATATTGTGATAGAAGTAAATTTGTAGAACACTTAAATTGCTTTTTATTTTTTATGATTATTTTAATTTGATCTGAGTTCTAACTTTAAATAAATGGATTTTCCCTTCGACGTCTCGTTACAACATTTATTTGAATATATATTTTTTTGTAGGTTCTTGAAAACTAGGCAAATATTCTTATATTTTCAGAGCTGAGATTGACGTGTTCAGTAGTGAAGAAAAATATCGCGAGGAAACTTGCGTGTGTCGGAGAAAATTCTGACAAATGTACCTTTATTCGCTAAGTCGTATATAATCGGATGTTCCACTGCAAATTCCGTGTATTCACCTGTATTCATTAAATATACATGTTGATATTGGCTGCGAAAATTAAAATTAAGTGCAAATATACCTAAAATATTCACTCACTTATTTTTGGTGATTACGCTTCTTTCGTATCAAAAAATCTTTATTAATAACATTTTACTTGTCAATAATTTTGTTATAAAATAGTCCAGGTGGTAACATGAAATCAACAAATACTTAGCGATATAATTGCACATTTTTCAATATTCGCAGAAAACCGCTGTTAGTCTTTTGCAATTAGATTTTGCAGAATCTATTATATATATCACATTTATCTATCTATCTATATATATATATATATATATATATATATATATATATATATATATATATATATATATATATATATATATATATAAAAAATCTGTTGTTATTTTTTATATTACAACCACTAGGAAAAAAAACATGATTTCATTTAGCTTGACTTTGTGTTTTTTTTTAATTTGATCTTGAAAATATTTCTCTTAATCCACATTTTCAAAACTAAATTCAACTCATAAATGTTTTTAGATAATATAACCGCTAAAATATAATTATCAAAGACCATCCATATAAAACAAAATATTTTAAACTGTTCGAACATCGATTTAACTTTCAAGCAGAAATTTACTTTTGCTGCTTGCAACAAACGTAAATGGCGCTAGTGTCAGGTTGCCTCAACGATACATAAAAAACATTAGCTAAAGAATTTAATGGAATTGAATAATCAAAATATTTTGAAATTTATTTTAAATTTCATCCTTTGTTTTAATGCGATGATCAATTAAGTTAAATTCTTTGGTTTAATGACTTTCGGTCGTGCCAGTTAATGCGATAAACAATTGCTTATTTTCGACAAAAATGGCATTTAAAGTCATTACATACTACTACTATACTTGTTAACCGTCTCGCTGATAGACAATAGATTTCCATATGAAAACTATGTTACTATAGTAACGGATTGACATCTAGCGGTCCTGAGATGCACTCATTGCAATAAATAACAACAGTAAAATTATTTGACATTATGATTAACTTGTGTGAGTTTAATTAAGATATGGCGTTATTGCCTGATTTAGATGTGAAAACTGTGTTGAATGTAGTTCAGGAAAATTTCGAGCGAGTTGATTTGGTTTGATTTTATATAACAGATATCCAATATACGCATGTATTTGAAAGGGTTATTAAAATAGAGAATATTTTCCAGAAAGCTTATGCTATTCGTATGGTTTACATCGGAGAGCATGTTTTACAAAAATATCAGTTGATAAAACATTTCCAAGAAACAGTAAATGATGTAAACTCAGGTTATTGCGATATTAAAGTCTGTGGCTTACTCCTGGTTTACGACAGTTACTTTATACATATTGTTGAGGTATATTCTTTATTTATTAAATATATAGAAAGACTTCTTGGTTAAATTAATATTTTATTTTACATTCACATTATTGATACGTAGGGATCTGAAGATACAGTTTATAGACATCTAAGATTTTTATTTGAACGCGAAGAAAAATGGAAACAGCAAAACATTCAAAGCGATGAAGCTGCAGTGATAGAAGATGGAAATGAAGGCCTAACTGTTATTTTAGGAGAGGAAATGGCGACAAAGTGCGATGACATTAAAATGTTTAAGCGTTTAAAGATGCTTATAACTTATCATTCTATACAGACAGTCCGTATTATTTATAATTTTTATCACAAAATATCACTTCCTAAGTTTCCCATGTAGGAATTTGTGTCTTCTATCTGTCAGTTTTTTTGTTCATCCTCGTGTCATGTTCAATAATTTCAGTAACTTAAATCAATATCAACTTAAATTGAATTCTGTTTAGTTTGTCTAGAAATTATAGTATTATACTAGCAAGATACTTATCGAACAATGTTGTTATTAAAATACAAAACGTTTACATTTGAGGCTGCTTATCTTTAATTATAGAAATAGTATTATTAAATCTTGAGTAAATTATTATGGTTATAAAAATATTCATTATTATTATGGTTATAATAAAGCTCACGTTTGAAGACTGGCGGGCACTGACCGCTCGGCCGCCATCTCTTATTGGCACACACGATGTTCACGGTTCCATGACAGAACACATGGAACAACTGCGAATATGTCTTGACAAGATCAAAAGAATATGTGCCCATGCGAAAGCTGATCAAAATGTGAGTTTATAGAAAGAAAAAAAAACATAATGCTCAATTTGAATTGCTAGCAAAAACATAAAAGAGATTGTTACAAAAATTATATTTAATTTCTTTAAACGTTTTTTGTTTTAATAATCTTTTGTGATTATAATTACAAAGTTTTATGGTGGTTGTTTCTTCACAGCTGACATTCGAGGGGTTGAGCGCAGTAGATCCCAAAATAGAGGCCTTACCAGAAGCAGCTTTATTAGACTTCCTCTTACAATCACAATATATATTGGACCTTCGACAAGTTACACATCTGCATCGACGTGTTGACGACTATGCTTTCTACTTTGGTAATTATATTATCATTTTTGTGGCAGTCTCACTAAACATCAGTTAAACCGTAGGTGAATCACTGAATAGTGACTTATGTATGTGTTAAAATTGTAATTTATATAATGTGTACAATTAATAAGTGTTAATTTCCATGTATTTTAGTAGTTGTTAGTGATCGGTTACATTAAAGAAACAATTTGAGACATATTTTCGTTTCTATTTATCATAGAGAACGTCTGGCCACTTCCTTCTCACTTCACGCCGCGTCTTCTTTACAAGTTGAAGGTAGACGATTCGTTTGTAGAGCCTCTCCCTGTAATGCCCTGGGAACTGGTTAAGAAAGAAGTCGAAGAGGAGGAAAGAGAAGAACGGCAAAGTGTTAGCTCTTCGAGTGATTAATTATAAAATTATTACTTTTTTTAATGGATTATATTTTTTTCCTAGCCATTTTTTAATAAATAATTAATTGAAACTAAGGTCTTATTTAATTACTAGTATGGTAGCAACTACTGCAAAAATTCTTATATCTCAAAAACTGATAGTACACAACGACGATTAGGCAACAGTGGAACATGTTGCTAATAGAAATACATATTTTCGATGTCGCCATAGTAACAATGATATCAGATCGATTGAAGTGGTGGTGAGCTTGCCTTGGTAGAGCTAATATGGATAAAAAATTAATAAATAAAAGTTACAAAAAACCTTCCAGCGATGTAAAATTACCTCCTATTCCTAAAAATAATAAAAGCGATGTAAGAACAATTTTAGACGTGGATCCTCAATACTTCTCATTAGTTGAAGGAAGACCAATTAGGACAAATAAATCGATTAGTAAGTATAAACAAAATATTAGAGAGATAGCTTTGAAGCGAACACTTCACGGATTTCTTATGGACGAAATATTGAGAATCAACAGAGAAATTCAGACAGAAAGGAAAATATATAATACAGCGTCTAAGCATTTTGACGAGTATCAGCACAGCTTCGATAAGTTTTTAGCTGACGATAATAATAAAACAATCTTCATAATGAAAAAATCTGATAATTTAGCCAAGAAGTTGACCTGTGAAACGGAAGAACACAAAAAAGCTAATTTTGAATTAGCTACCATTAAGTCGAAGTTACAATATATCAATGAAACCTTGCAAATACTGTTGTCTTTTCAATGTTTTTTACACAGAGCTGCACCAATTTTGTGGCAAGAGAAATATAACATTAATTTCAATTCGGAACATTTTGAAATTCTTAGCGTGGATTCAGACATTTTTGTGAAAATTAACATAAATTTAATCGGTGAACGTTTAAATAAATTACCACCTTCACGTTTGTATTTTGAAACTTCTGATCAATTACTCGCAGTTTTTGATTTGCTTGAAAAACAAAATCTGAATTATCTTTTAGTAACAGAAGAGTTAAACGCAGAGAAAAACAAATTTTTAAAATCTCTTGGGTATTTAAAGAGTTTACTCGCAAAAGAATTAGAATACATCAAAGAAAAAGTAGGTCTATATTATCATAACAAAATATTGCAAAAAGTAATAATTAATAAGTTATTAATAATAATTAAATCATTCATTATTTTTCTAGATTAAGGAGGTTGAAGAAATAATAATTTGGAACGAACACCGAGAAATCGAATTAAAAGAGATATTCTTTCGAATATTAGAGGAAAAAATCCAGTATTTGGTATCATCAGAGACTGTCTTACAAATATTTAATTATGTAGAATTTGCCTATGAACAAGTGATAGCTACAAATGATGCAAATTTAAGTTCCTTGGATATGGCACTGTCTCTTGAAAGAGAATACCACAACTTAATGTTAGATTTGTCAGCATTTGATTTAAATGTTATTAAAGCTATTGAGAAAGAAACTTATGAAAATGAAGCTAAAGAAACAAAACGAGCTGAAGATGCTAGTAAATTATTAAAAGATGTTGATAAATTAAGTAAGCGATTGAAGTCGTCTTATCTAATAAGGCAAAAAGTTCACGAATAATTCATAAATTTATTATATGTGACTTATTGTTTTTATTTTTTATGTTTTTTCCTAGAATAATTGCCTTTTTAAATAGTAAATAGTATGCAATATTTTTGCGAGTTTATTTTTTTTTATGACAGTGACATAAAGAACTATTGTAGATCATTTGATTTTTAGAAGAATTATAATACGTAATTTATATAATTTTAGTATTTATAACAAAGGTAAAATGTCGTGCTTAAAGGAAAAACCTAAACCTATGGTTCCGCTTAAAACTTTGGATATTATATTTCGACGTCGCTATGTGCCAAACACTCAGCATTATTTTGCCAATAGAAAGCATACAATTAAAGAAGAAAAAGTATCAGTTAAATGTCGTCCATTTAGCATACCGAAGTCTGAAAAATTACTTTCTTATATTAAATATAGTGATCGAAAAGAAAAATTAATGAGCAAGAACAGGCTGTATCAACCATTACATTTAAAAGATAACTTTAAGATAGCTGCTACTAGAGATATATCTGAAAGGCTTTTTATAGAAGAGTCTATCGATGACGTAAGAGCCGTTGTAGAAATTCACCCGGAGTTTTACACAGTTATTGAAGGTCGACCATTGCGAAGCTTTGACGACATAAAAGTTTATGTTAATAATATAAGGAACTATGCTATGAATCGACAGCAAATAGGATACAGACGTGATCTTATTATGAAAATGGAGCAAAACATAGTTGATGAATCAAAAGAGTATGATGAAATCGTTTTTAAATTGAAACAGCATATAAAAGATTTTCAAAGATTTTTAACAGAAGACTATAAGATATCATGTGCTAAAGTTTCAAAGGCAGAAAAGGTCTATACCGAATTGACTGCGAAAAGTTCTGAGTTTTTAAGTTATGTTTCAAAATTAACAATTTTAAACAATATTCTTTTTAAACTTGACGCTATTCGCAGTATTTTAAAGACCTACAGAAGTTACTTAATATTTGTGGCTCCGTTGTCGTGGCGACAAATATATGACGAGAATTTAAAACATAAATTACAGTCTATACAATTTGAAACGGGAGAATTTGTTACCGATAACGATCTAGTTGAAACATTGGATATTGATAGAATGGTAGAATTAGCAAAACAAGAATTAAAAAATCCTTATCCGCCCAATATATATTTTAAACGACCACAGCAGATGATGTATTTATTTCGAACGATGGAATTACAAAGTAGAGAGTATTTAATACATCTTTCGAAAACTGATGTCCCTTACAGACTTTTAAAAGATCGTATTAAGCAACTGAAGCAAACGACCAAAAAAGAACTTGATTATTTTCAGTATTACATTGACTGTATAAAGAATGAAATAGCTAGAGAAACTTACAATGAGAATCATTTACAAGAAAAGTTTTTTAGAATATTAAACACCTCTTTTTATGATAGCATAGCTAGCCCTAGTACACTCAAGTTAAAAATTTGTATTGAGTATGTGTATGAACAAATTTTCGGTAAATGTGAGGAAGGTCATCAGAATTTGCAAGATCCTATGAAAATTCTGGAAGTCATGTACGAAGATTACAATTTACGTCTTGATTCTCTAGATTTTAAAATAGTTAATCAAGCTCAACATGATTTCTTTACCCAGGACCTAAAAACAATGAAAAATGCTTACTCAGCTCAACGTGAACTTAGAGCATTCCGTGAAATGACGACTGCAATGAATAAAGCCTTTTTACCTCCCTCAAAATATAAAAGACCAGTTCTTTCTAAGTTTTTAGATAAAAAAAGTCGGATGGCTTTAGTAATTGCCGAAAAGCGAAAATCTCAGTTACAGAGCGGTGAACGTATAAAGCCGAAACAAATCAAAATTACTCCAGAAGAGCAAGATGGATTATTAATGTTTACAGATTGGTGCGAAGGAATGAATCCAAGACCATACTTAGCTGAATATTATAAATTTGTAAAGCCTGCTTTTGATTGGGTGCCGCGAAAATCTATTATACCATGATTAATTGTGTATTGTAATATTTTATTCATATAATATTTTATAACATTGCAACAATAAAGTATTAATAATATGTTATTGATTCATTTTTTTTGTATGTGTGGTTATTAATGTAGAATTGAATTCATAATTTTAAAGTGAAATTTTAATACAAACTATGTTATCTAATAGAACAATACTTTATTGTCAAAAGGTTATTTTCTATATCTGGTCGGTTATGGTATTTGAGTAATACCTAAATTTTTTCATCTGATTAACGAAAAGTATAATATTCGGGAGTTAAAAAACACATTCAGTGATGATTAGTATTCCTCAAGAAAAATTATTTCTGATAAATTATTAGAAAAATCACAACAAGATTCTCTATTTAAATTAGTAACTAAAACGAAGAAAAGAAGAATGGCAAATGATTTATCTGAAAAGTTTTGTCTACCATCCGAAGAATTTTTGTCAGCAAAGAATTTAAAGAAGGCTGAAAATATTTTACCGTTTAAACTGTATGCGAAAAAACAAAATAAAGATCGATTTAAGCATCAATTGCATATTAGTATTCATAAAAAATATAAAATTCTAAGTACAGACTTGGAAAAAAGATTGCGCGTAGAAGATCCTATAAACGATATAATTGCCGTTACTGACATTGATGAAAATTTCTACAGCTGTGTAGATGGTCGACCCATAAGCGTTCATATTCCTGGATTTAAGTCACTTAAAGAATCAATAAATAAATTGGTACATATTAAACAAGAGATCGGAATAAAAAAGGATAGTTTTCTTAATATTGGTACAAATTACCGCAATGAAATGCATATATTCGACTTGGCTGTAAAAAGACTAACAGATCAAGTTAAAAGTTTTGACACATTTATATCTGAGGATTATCAGAAATCTATGAATTACTTGGCAAAATGCGATAAATTAAGAAATCAAGTTGATCTACAGGTACAGGAGTTACAGAGTGTAGCGATTAAAAAGTTTACTATAATATCTAAACTTATTGGTTTGGAATATAAATACGGTTTGCAGCAAAAATATGGTAGATTTTTATATTATTTGTCACCACCAAGTTGGCGATTAAGTAACAGAGATTTTGCAAGATCATGTGAGATTGAAGCAAGAGGATTTGATTTTGATACTTCCAATGAAGAAGATAACTTCACAGTTATATTTGAAAGAATGAGAAAAATTTGCTATGGAGTACCTGTTAAGCCTGCACTATATTTCACTCAACCAAAAGACCTAATAGATGTTTTCGATGCTATGGAGACACAACAGCTTCACTACTATACGCATGTCCACCACTTAGCGCCTTTTACAAAAATATTGAAGAATGGAATAACATCATTAAAAGATGTTATCATTCAAGATTCTGCTTCAGTAGCGAGTTCGATAAAACGTTTTGAAAATTTATTACAATTTTCAGAACAACGGTGTGCGCAATTAGAAACAAAATTTTTCAAAATACTATATGGTTTATTTTACAAAACTGTCGCTGCATCTGATGTTTTAAAGTTAACATTACACTTAGAATTCTGTTACGAGAAAGTATTTTTAGAAAAACCTTTAAATATGGACATAACAGTAACAGCAAAAAGTTTAGAAAAATTTTATATGGACTTAACTAAAATATTAGATTCAATTAAGAGTGACACTGTAAGGCGTGCTATGACTAAGTGTATGTCTACAGAACAGTTAAAAATAAAGAGAGCTAATAATGCTGCCACTGAACTACGATTATTTCATAGATTAGAACGAGAGTTATTACGTTCACATGATATTTTCGCTGATAATATTTATAGACCAATTAAACGAAAAACTCAAAAACCTAAGAATAATAAAGAAAGTCATAAAGATAATATGAAGTTGCAAAAACATAAATCTTTGACGGACGCTGAGATAGAGTATTTAACACTTTTCACAGATTGGTCCGAAAATGAAGATCCTGCTATTTATCTACAAAGCTTAAGTTTAAACGATAGAATTAAAAACACTGGTTTTGATGTTATATAAATTATCAGAATTTTATGTGTATATTGTAATCATATAAATATATATGTATTGTTTTGATACTATTATATTTAAATAACAATAATAAATAAAAAACAAATCTATTGAAAACAGACTTTATTACGGGGATTCAATAAAAATAACATTTATGTATCACCATAAAACACAATACAATTACAATAGCATTAATGTTGTTTTATAAAACAAATATAATAACAAAAAGTAGTCTATCTACTCATATAAATGTTTGGTTTCTTGGTATTGACGAATAACTAACTTGGAATTTACATATTTACAGGTGAGTAACATAAATTCTGGTAAAAGCTTATTTAATTCAATACATTGGTTATATTATACTAGTTATACAATTATGAGTAAGTAAATAAATAAATACCTAATTAATTTATCACTATCAATAAACATTTAAATGACAGCTTGTAGTGTACTTTATTCCGTGATGTCTTGTCTGAATTTCCTGTGAACCTGTCTTTAAGGTTATCATAGCTTATACGTGTTTGCTGCTTAATTTAACTGGTCTTGGTTTATCTATGTGATGTTTAGAGTACAGAAATATCTATAATTGTAAATGCAGATCCTAAAATATATTTACAAAGTGTTATATACAAGAATTTAGTAGAGAGAATGAATACGGTGACAAATGTAAGGAAATATGTTACCTAAGATCTACACAGGCCATCATTAGGAAGGGCTTTCAATTCAGACGGAATAGAACAGATTCTCCGGACATAGTACATTGAAATTCTTAAAGACGAATTACCTTTGGTATTTAATATAGTTAAGTTAACATATAATAATGGCCTTTAAAGAGAAATTTATAATTGTTAATCAAATGCAACTAATAAAAGAATATGGAGTTTTTCTTGATTTAAGTAATGAACTAAATTATTGACAAATATATTTGCACTGCTATGAAAACGTCGACATATTTTGTATAAGCTATTTAATCATGGCGCTACTGCGGCAATATAATATTTTCAAATTTAAATTACGCGTTATTTTCAAAAGAAAATATCTAGCGGTTAAATCAATTTATCAAAATATTCGTTCACCTCAAAATGTTCAATAAAATTTGAGCAACACTATGATGGAATATCTTCATAAGACGTTGTAAACTTATAGTAAAACAATATTTGGTGTTCAATCCCGGACATTATCAACCATCCTTACCATGAGCATTATTTAACCCTTCTACTGCTAATGACTATTACTAAACAAACAAATAATAACCATTTATCTGACTCGTTTTTTCTGTAACTTGGCCAATTTTCTTCTTTTGAGTATCATTTCGTACAATGCTTCGAGACCCTCGTGGAGGCCTTCGCCGGTTATGGCACAGGCCGGCTGGACATGCCACGAGTGTGCATCACGCGAGCCATGAGGCGATGAGACGAGTTCATGTAATCCTAGTAGTTTTTCTAACTCTCGAGGTTCTTTTGCTCCTGGTAAATCTTGTTTGTTTGCTAATACAAGTATCGGCACCCCTGCATTATCCGGTGATTTTGCCGTGCGTATGAGTTCCATTTTAGCTTCTTCCATTCTCTCTATGTCAACCGAATCCAAAACAAATATAATACCATCCGTGCAACGTGTATATGATTTCCATAACGGCCGGAGCTTTTCCTGTCCACCTACATCCCATACGAGAAAATTGACGCCTTTGGATTTTCCTATTGTGCCTTTGACCTTCTCACAATTAAAACCTATAGTCGGGACGGTGTTGAGATACTGATCGAACTTGAGCCTGTAGAGCGCTGTAGTTTTGCCGGCGGAGTCAAGGCCCAGCATGACCACGTGGAGCGTGCCCTGCGTAGAAGGCAGCGCGTCGAGCAGGCTCGAGTTCTTGCCCATATTTGCACCCATAATGTGTTGCTGCTGACCGATTATCTGACACTCTCGTCTGGCCGCAGCATCGTGAGTAGAGTTCAAACCTGAAAATAAAATAGGAATGATCGTTATTTATATGAACTATCAAAAATGAACTCTAGATAATATAAACAGGAATAATATTTCGTTAATTCATAAATAACAAAATTTATCTCGATTTTTACAGTAAGCAAAGCTAGAAAACAATCCGTATTATATATTATTATTGGAATAGACAGTTTGTTTGTATCTTTTCATTTAATCGTGTCTTATGCATCATATATTAAATTTTTTAAAAGTGAAAGTGGTTAACCAACAATAACATAAATAAGAATTGCAAAAGTAAAAGTGGGTACATAAATTAAGCACACCATTTATATTAACAAACGTTATGATTACTAAACGTGAAAATTAACAAAGAATCCTTGACCATTGCGTTTGAGTATAATAGAAGTTTGACGCAACGCCTTTGAAAATTACTTTACTTCGATAATAATAAATTGTACAATTTCTTGTTATCAAAGTTGTTCTAAAATCAAAGCGTTTGTTGCAACAATATTTCGTGGTTGACAGAAATTTGTCAACAATGTTACCTCGGCCCTTTTCTGGTATTGCTTCATTCTAACAAGTTCTAAATTATTCAAATTATATTTCATCTTCACTAGGGTTTTTTAAACTTAATATACCACTTTAAAATTCAATTTTTGTGCTTCTTTTCATTTGGATTTTTTAAAAATACTATTTTTAAGTAGCTTTTTTATATTAATTTAATTAAGCTGTGCCCTCGACTTTGTTCGCTTGGACTAAAGGATACTCATACATAGCTAGGCTTTAGCATTTTACTCGCATTAATTAATAGCATTTTCCTTTAGTTTGTTGTGTTGTGTTTTTCATATAACTGTAAATATTTTCATATGCATTGAGTTAAAAGCTCTTAATTTGCAATTACAAACGGACACTTCAATTTTATATATTTATTTAGATTAAATATGTATTTACACGCGTACTTTAATTTACGATATTACGATTCTTTTAGTCAATTAATGCATAAAATAATTTATATTATTTTTAGTTTACTATACCATTATATATATCATTTGTATATAGTTTATGTATCTTTTGCTAACCCCGTAATAATCTCCTCCACACGACAAATAATATCAGGCGATGTTACACAACATATTTCTAAGACAGGTTGGTTCAATGCAGACAGGTGAATGAAATTAGAATTCAATAACGGTAAGAAATGGTAACGGACCAAGAGTGCAGACGAGACAAGATGTCGCCCAGACGCCCTTTAAAGCTTCATACAACTTTCTCTAGCGATTGAGAAAACTCACAGGCAAGCTCGATTGATATTGAAAAACAAATTAGGTATTCGTTTGTATCTGATATATTGAATGTGTAAAAAGCATTACTTTAGTTTGTAGCAGAAAGTTGTTGAGTTTAGGGTGCTGTGTTTATTTAATTCATTATATCTTTGAAATACTAAGTGTGCGTTGCAGTTTCACCCGCCTAACTATCTATATGTGCCTCGTTGGTTGGCTGGGTTCATGGTTATTGCTTGTTTTCTTGCGTATTTATGTTTTATAGCTTATAATAGTCTTAATAAACAGGCTATTTAAAGCAAAAATAGTTTTAAAATAAAACATGAAATTTAAATAAATAAACAAACTCTTCAAATTTTTATATCAATACAGATATTTTCAGATTTGTATTCTTATTATAAAAGTTCGTCGCAGACATTTTGAGACATCGGTCTTTTTGCACAAATTGCGTTGTGGATCTGATTTAATAAGCGAGCATGTTATTTTAGACAGCACAGGTCAACGACCGCGAGATTGCACGGTAATTAATTTTTTAACTGACGTGGTTAATGAGTGTACGGATTTTATTTTGTATTTGTCGATCCAATTTTAACGTAATCTACCTTGAATATTGTCAACTTGGTGTAGATAGGGGTATTTTGATTTCATGATGTTAAAGTTTCTTTTCAATTTTCCTACACATTTTTTTTCGTTTACGTAAACAAGTTACGACAGGTATTATAAATGAAATAAGTAATGTGTCCTTTTCCGACTTTTACCGTTTTATGTTTTAAGGTCAATAGTAAAATTATTTCAATAGCGTGATTACAATACCTACGTTTTCAAAAACAAAATCAGGTTCCTCATATCAGAATTTCTATAAATTCGAGGTCATAATCATTGCAAATAGGATCAATGTTTGGCGCCTCCGACCTGTCTATCTCGAAAAACTTGTATTACGACTTTTGTTTTTATTTGACCGACTTAATATTTTTTCGTTTCTCTATCACCGTTTGTTATAAGCTGTTCACTTGAATTCTCACTCATGTAGAAAATGTAACAGTATTTTTTTATAAACATAAAATACATTAGAACAATTTGTTTGACCGTCTTTTTTGCGACTGTTACAGTAATAATAACGTATTAGGTATAATTGAAAATATAATAAATATAATATTTTTAGCCGCTTGACTACTACAATATTCTTTTCTACTGTTACTATGTTCGTGTTAGTTTCATCTAACTTTTGTAAGTAAAGATCAAGTTGCTACATCATCGCTGGGGTCATTGGAGGCAAGAGAAAGCACGGCATGCTGAGAAGGCCCTTTACTTTCTCTGTTTGCCCTTAGGCTTGCATAAGCGGCTTTTTGATGATAATGACGTTTAATATTACTAATTACCAAAATGTTAATAATTCGTTTTAAAAAACATTTTTTTTACCTCTGTACTTACATTTAACGATACAGTATCTGGATGACCGAGCTTAGCTCGGGCTTTTTTTGGTAAATCGTGTTTTTGAAAATTACTCAATTTACCTTCGCATTCTCATAATATTTTAGCGGTATTTCACTGTCTGAAAACACGGATAAAGCAACGTTATCCAAAATTTCACCCAGCTAGTATCATAGTATCATATATTTCACCCAGCTAGTATCATATATAATACCATCCATTTATGGCCCCTTTAAATCCTCTGCGTATATATGTTATAACTAAACCAAATTATGTATTGCTTTTGAAGTTTGTTACCGTTTTATTAAGTCTCGTCTAAGAACTCGAAGAAGAGAGGCGTTATAACAGTATGTAAAAATTTGTAAAGAAGGAATTGCAATTGACCGTTCTTTACTATATGTTGTTAAAACAGCAATGAAAATACATCGCCTGGTAAAATTTTAACTATCTACTGATTACGGTTCACGAGAACAGCCCGCTGACGGACGGAGGAAAACGAAACGGAATAGCTAAAGCAAGTATTTTCAAAAACTTTGCACAGTTAAGAGAAAGAAAAAAAAAGAATGCTACTGATTCCTTTGAATCTATCTTAAACTTTAGGATATCGTTTATTCTGAAGTAAGCACTTTGTACTTGCCGTTTTGAACAAAGCATACGTATTCTATGAAAGAAAGCCCCTAAGAATTCTTAAAGCTTGCCGAGTTTCTTCAAATTTCCATTGAATTGTTTTGTGTATAAAATTTTTCGGTATAAGTTAGAGGGTATTTTTAAAAAATATGTTTGTATTTTCTGTATAGCAATGTAAATAATTACGTTCTTCGTAATCCATTCTATCAAAAATAGGTATTCGACGTTCATCACACAGTCGGGTTAACAAACTGAATTATTAAGCAACTAAGGTAGAGTAGGCTCTAGGGCTGCAGCTCGACTACAGCTCGTAAAGAGGCTGGCTCAACAGTGGCAGTACCTTACTCTCATAGAAAATTGGCGTAAAGTATCTAACACAGCCGCGTTTCGTTCGGTGAATGAGAGAGCCGGAAGCCTGGCCCATTTCTCCAATTCCTATCCTCACTTCCTTCTTTATCTCTTTGATCCATTACTCCAAATGCTGGGGGGGGAGTGATTACTTAAATATCAGGTGTCCCGTCTGCTCGTTTGCCAGTTATTTAAAAAAACTAATGTGAGGCAACAACCATTAAAAAAACATTTACTGCCAATTGAGAACCTCATCCTTTTTTTAAGTCAGTTGAAAATAACAATATGAAGTTATTACCATCAAAGAAAGTAATAAGAAATAAGCAACGAGCTTATATCACGCTTAATATGCTGAATTAGATTATTATCCCGCATATTTGACCCGGGTTTGGTCTATTTGCATAAAAGTATTAATATTTTATATTTTATTAATCGAAATGGGAGAAAGTTAAATCTGATCAAAATAAAAGAAAGTAATTTATTGTCATTTATAGTGTTTTTAACAAGAAAGCGGCAGTACCGTTAAGTTTTATTGGCAGTTTTGATTGTAACTCATGATTAATTTAAACTTATGGTATCAATTTGATTTTGTGCTTTATATAAAGATGTAAATAATAATTTAACGAAGGATTTCAATTAAAATATTAATTAGTATTTTAATTAATATGGTTGTATAGAATTTAAGAATATTTGTTTTGACTCTAATCTTATTAATGATAGCTACGTGAAAATTGATAATGTAAAACGATTGCATTTGAAATTCAACGGACATATTGTGAAACGAAACGAAGTCACGATAAAACAATATCGACTCAACTGCAAAATATATCTGTCAGTGGCACATGTAGGGAGAAATTTTTAAGCGAATATCTTTTATGAGAAATAATTGGAACAGATAGATTGAATCATTGAACTCAATTATTTTCTTTTATTTACAGTATAATGACTACACATTTATCGAAGACGTTGCGTGTCTTTTACTTGATAATGCACCGTTCATAGCGTTCATCTACGGATCATTAATTGTAGTTTGTGCAGTTATGTTCCGCTAGCCCGGCTTGGAATGCGAGTCCTCGTCCGTATGCGACGCGTGGTCGACCCGCGAGTGACCCAGCCCTACTTACACGGGCGGTAACCCACTAATCAAGTGGAGCTACTTCCGCTAGTATTTGTACGTTTCCTATTGAACACACGACTATGAGACTCGAGAATCTATAAATCGGTTATTATTATTAAGGTTATATCATTATCATCTACCTTGTATTTTTCCCCGTTATACCAGTTTTATTACGGTTATTTTAGTCCAGATAATGACGTCTTACTGATTTTTACACAGAGCGACTACTTGACCTCCACAACTCCTGAAGGCAATCTAGTAAACATTTAGACTAGTATAATCTATATAATAAGAGTAATGATAATTATCTGGTGATGGCGATAACAACCAGGACCGAGAGTTCTACGTACTTTCTGAGGCGTTAGGAGACAAATCAATACAAAGTATACCAATTTAACTTCGCATATATATTTGTAGTATGACTGTGATGTAAAAGTTTATCAAACAATCTCATACAGCAGTCGTCGATGTTTATAAATTTTAATTAAAAACATCCAAGACTTTTAATTAGTTCCAAATCGAAATCATCTGTACTTAACCACGACTGCAATAAGCAGAGTATTACAAATGCAATTAAATTTAATTACTCCGCGAACCACTCGAATAGGATCATCGAACGGCGAGTAAATTCGGTCAATGCATATCAAATCGAGACCACCGTTAAATGCATGCAGGCCGGCGGCCGGCGCATGCATAACGGGGCGGTCTAAAATTGTTTTAAGTGGAGATTTGTGTGTGCTATACACGTATATCGCGAGTGAGATATGTTATTAGTCGGCTATAAACGTAGCTAAAATTGAAGCTCGATATCATATTTTACACGCACACAGTATTCAAAATCTCATAATCTACACTCTACTAAAGTATAAAGCTGTAAAGTTTGATTTTTCAATGCGCTAATCTTGTAAACAACACTTCGGGTTTATAAAATATATTTTTGTGTCTCTTAGCCAAGTTTATTGAGGAAAGTTACAAAGTATAAAGCGTCTTGCTACGAGCGATAGGAGCGGACTAATAGCCGCAAACGTTAAAAAATTGGAGAAATACGAAAATTAATATGAATCAATTCGAGACACACGTCTAGTGAATAAAAGGGGTTCCTAGTCAAGTTTCCATCATTGAACATCTTAATAAATATTGAAATAAAAATTAATTATATATGAAATGTATTTAAAATTTAAACTTACGTGGTATAAGCAATTCTTTCCCTGGATCAAGGTACAATTCACAGGTCAATCTGGAACAATAATATTTAATTATTTACTAACAATTTCAAAGTAATCGCAAATCTAGATTTCTAAGTCATAGATTAGGAAGCGTACAAATATTACGTTACGCATTTTGGGTCTTGTAAAACGTTACGATGCGTTACAGTTTCGTATGAGTTAATCGAATCAATGGTAAAATTTGTAATCAACTCAAGGAAAATGTAGAATCATGCACATGATTGCGGATGTCCACATCCGCTTTTTACGCATTTCCAGCGAATATGAAGATTTCCATTTTCCTGTTCCTTTCGAAGACTAGTTATCTACTAAGTGGTATTAGCACAGTCAAGATGTAGGCTTCCGAAGAATTCCTAAATTCCGTTTGGAATATACCTCACCGATGGTAACATAATGATTAATATTGACTTGTATTTATTGTGTAGGTACTATCTGGATAATATAATCTAGACTAATATTGTAATAAATAAAAAGCTGAAGAGTTTGTTTGATTGTTTGAACGTGCTAATGTCAGGAACTACTGGTTCGAATTGTAACATTCGGTTGTGGTAAATAGTTTTTTTATTGAGTAAGGCTATAGGCTATATTACATCACGCTACGACTCTTAGGAGCGAAGCATTAACCATAAACGCGAGTAAAACCGCAAAGGACAGCTGGTATCTATTACAAAAGTTTATTTTTATCATTGTAAAGATTTGAATAACATTTATATCTTCCTCTTCTTCTCGTATAGAAAAAAATCGAATTATTTACATCATTTAAATATTAAAAACGTTGGACCGTTTTAAATGATCTTTTTTTCTTGGATTTGCCTTCGTCCGGTATAGCAGAATAAATATTAAAAACATAAACATCGAAAAAATAAAAAAAAATATACTAACTAAACTAAATAGATTTTCGCATGCACTTTATATTAAACAGCTAATAGTTAACACATTTTGATTCTGAGGATAAGAAGTTCGCCGGGACAGCTAGGTTTAAATAAACGAAAAGGCGACTTGTACTGAAAATTGTATGTTCAAAATACACAGCAGGAACATATGTACATAAGCATAATACAAGTACGTACTTTTCACGAACCCTTTTTCAAACACTCATAAGTATATGTATGTAGGTACTAACGTAAGCTACGCACTCGTAATGCCTTTAGGTACTCATGCATATTAAAGACCATCTTTTTAGTCAAGAGCTTCAAACTTAAAAAAAAAAACCTACCAATTAGTCCCGCTGGTTTCGTATAAATGTTCGTGAAAAACCTTCAGTCTCTGGAGTAATTTGCCTCTGAATAGAGTTAATATTAAGGACAAGAAAACTTTTTTATTATGAAGGATGGATTGAATTATGTCCACTTTATTTTAAATTAAGAGCCCGCATAAAATTTTGTACTCATTCCCAATCAAGAAGTGGTGAGCCCGAGTGTTCTTGTTCTTAACAGTCTATAGAAAATGATATAAATTATGATGTATTACATAAAGTTACATAATACTATATTGGGTATATAATCTGTTTAAAATTGTAATTAAAACATTTATTTATATATCCTTAAAAGTGAAACAAAGAAAACGTTCAAGCTTAGCGAAGCAATTTCTATCTCAAAGAGCCTTTCTTAACATTACAGCGAAGAGAGAGTCGATACACTCGTGCATAGAAAAATTAGTTTTATGACTATATGAAGAAACACGTAATGTTACGCGTAACGTCAATAAAACTGTGAAAACATGAAAATACTCTTTCAAGTTAAACACGGAAAAGAAAGTTTATCGAATAAACGTGAACGAAGTGAAAACATCACTTTGAGTAAATAAAAGATGTGATCTTCGCTAGTTATTACAATACACGATTAAATCGTAAAATGATGTAAACATCATTACGATGTGCTGTGTCACGTGAGAATATAAAAATATTGTTGAGCTAAACGGAGACAGTCTGTCTCGTGGGATTTCTTTTATTTATACACGCTGTAACTTCTTTATTCATACAGAAATAGTACTGTTATGAAAATACATAAAATACATTTATATTTTCAGTCTAACTACAGCACATACTTTTTTGTAAATTGTTTTAAATACTACACCGTTTACTAAATTGTTATTCGTAATATATTCGAAATTTTATTTCAAATGTAACATACATTGTACGTAACGAAAGAGGGCTATTATTATAATTTAGCCGAGAAATGAAAAAACCGACGCCTATTACATTATGCTACAACAAGCGTTATTTATGAGGCATTTATGAAGCTTTGCTAAGTCGAATGTGCCTTTTAGTGGGTTAACTATTGCGTCAGTAATTTGCTACACGTGTGAGATGCACTGTGCCGCTGAGGCCTGTGGGGTTCCGTTCTTTCTCAAAGTTAATTTACATGGCGTAACACTTGGTCACGGTTACACGACTAGAGGAGATTACATTGCCTTCACGTGGTATTTGTAATGCAACATTATTTAAGTAACAATCACCGAGTCACCGCACACTTAAAGGTTAACATAACTCATTGTCAAATTCATATTCAAATGATGACGTTCGACAGAATGAAGTTCAGTTTATGCTAATTACATTAAATCAGATCTATATGTAACTAGCTTCCGCCCGCGACTTCGTCCGCGTGGAGTAGTTACTTTGGGCTAATAATGCATTATTTTAGAACATATTTGGTTAGCATAAATAAGGTTATAGTGAGCTAACCTTAAAAGATAGACTTACGAGGGGAGATCAAAAAGTGCGCGGAATAAGAGGGAAGGTGGTTGTAATTAAACACCAAACTATTTTTCCTTTTCAATATATTCTCCCTTAACCCTAATACATTTTTCAGATCTCTGAAATAACTTGTTTATACCATCGAAAAAAAATTATTTGTCTTTGGTGTCAAAATGGGCTGAAATTGCGGACTTCACTTCTTCATCGTCGTCAAATTTTTTTCCACGCAACTCTTTCTTTATTTTTGGAAATAAATAATAGTCACTGGGTGCCAAGTCTGGACTGTAAGGTGGGTGGTTCAATTGTTCGAAGCCGCATCGGTGAATGACAGCCGTCGCAACATGGCACGTGTGAACAGGTGCATTGTCGTGCAGAAGGAGCACACCTTTTGAGAACTTTCCTCTTCTTTTTTCCTTGATCTTTCAATCTTTCTCTTTTAATCTTTCAAGTAAAGAAGCGTAAAACTGTCCTGTTATAGTTACACCACGTTCTTTATAATCGATCAGTAAAATACCTTCTGTATCCCAAAAAACAGTCGCCATGATCTTGCCAGCAGATTGTGTCACTTTGAACTTCTTTGGAGGAGGTGTGCCTTTTTTATGCCACTGCATCGACTCTAGCTTCGACTCAGGTTCATAGTAGTGAACCCAGGTTTCATCATCAGTAACGATTCGGGCCATAACTTCTTCCTTGCTCTCTCTACAGAGCTCCAAAAACTGGCGAGAACACTCGACACACTCGCGTTTTTGCGTGAGCATTCTCGGAACCCATCTTGCACTGACCTTAGTCATCCCAAGATGATGATGTAGAATATTCAAAATAGTTGTTTCGGATACTCCAATAATTGCTGCAAGCTGCTTCTTTTTCAATCGGGCATCTTCCAATATAAGATTATCTACTTTTTCGACGATTTCCGGTGTGGTGGCCTCAATTGGCCTTCAAGAGCGAGGTTCGTCTTCAATGGACTCTCTTCCTTGTTTATAAAGACCATGCCACTTGTAAACCATGGTTTTACCAAGGGACAGAGTCCGCGTAAACCGCCAACAGCTCTTGAAAAATAATCTGAGCGGATTTTCCTTGCTTGGTGAGGAACTTAATAACGGCGCGGTGTTCAATTTTCTCCATACTGGCTGACTTCTTCCCGATTCAGTTGTTTACAGGCCGAAAACTCAAAAGTTAATCACATAATTAGGTTCAAACTTGGTATATACACTCTTAATGAGGTGCTTAACTATTGCCTACCTGGACAAGTGAACCTACCCCCACTAACCAAGGTCAAAAAGTTCGCGGAATGGAGGCATTCCGTGAACTTTTTGACCTCCCCTCGTACATATGTTGTCGCAGACTTTTTTTAAGAACTTTTAAAGGGGAACAATTTTGTCATACATGGTTTTTGCGAAACTTGAACCGTTTACGCAGCGCACGCAGCGTAAGCTCTCTCAATAGGAAAATATCCCCCGATTTTGAAACATTCTTCATTAGTGCTCCGCACCTTTTGGTCTTACTGTGATAATATATAGCCTATAGCCTTCCTCGATAAATAGGCTATCTAACACCGAAAGAATTTTTTAAATCGGACCAGTTGTTCCTGAGATTAGCGCGTTCAAGCAATCAATCAAACAAACAAACAAACAAACAAACTCTTCAGCTTTATAATATAAGTATAGATATTGCTTTTTATGGCTTAGTGTTCTTTGGAATTTGGTAATACATATAGGTACTTTCACATTTTATTTAAACTAGGAGAAGTATAATCGTTACTTTGGCACATTTACAAGCAAATAAAAGACTATAAAGACAAAGAAAATTGTTAATTTACTGCTAAATCTGTTTTAACCCTTTATTAGGTGTCTTTATTTTATTTTCCTGATATTTCATTCAATTATTTTCACAGCTATCCACGACGACAGTTCGTTGTAAGTTTATAAAAGAAGTCGTGAATAAGTTTTTCAATACGCTTTGAGAGATCACCGTATGGGAAGTAACCGTTTTGTATCATTTGTCGGAGGTGTTTACGTATTGTATGCTAATTTATATGTCTTTATGGTCATAATGGGCGTGGGAGTAACAATAAGTCGCCGTCATATCTTATTTATTTATTTTGTTAATCTTGTTAATATAATACCTACAATTTCACTTATGGCTTTTATTATTTGTTTTAATGAGATGTAATGTGAAAACTGTTTAGTAATGTTTAATTTAAGTGCGACATATTAAGTCTTTAAACAAATTAAACATCAACTTGTCTTTCTTTTATCAGCGACAGGAAAAAATATAAATTGTAGTTTTATATAGCATAAGTAAAAGTTTTAAGTTATATTTTAAACTGCCTATTCCTCCTAACTTCATAAGCGATAAAGTAAGGTTACATTTAAAATACTTCTTTAAATCAATCTAGTTTGTTAATATTCTTAATAAACAGAATATCTAAATATCTAAAGCAGTATGATTAGTTAAATGGTGTTTCTAATTTGACTAATAGTTTTCAGATTAGTTTATTAAAATATCTGAATATATTTTTCAGCTTTTCAATATTAGTATAAATAACTATTACTAATACATATCACCCAAAGTAGTTGATACAAGACGCAGAATTTATAAATTGAAAATTATACCACCGCTATACAAAATACTACCTATATCTTGAAGAAGTTCACCAGACTGGATAATAAACGTTACTTAAATTCACATAGCCAAGCAATTTGGTCCCAAATGATTATTATGACACTTATGATTCGGTTCTCATATTTATGTTCATTGAACTCGGATCGTGGTTAATCTGAGGCGTGACTTCTACCATCGTGATGATACATGTTCCGTTTTGTTTTTGTGAACACAAACGATGTTATTCGTACCATCATCTTAATGACATAACTGTAATTGCACTGGTACGTTTTAAACGATTTTGCCAAATAGTACTTTGTGTTCTGTGATTAATGATAGGGTGTAATTTATTTCGTGTTTTTGCTGAATTAAAGTACGAATATAAGAAATGTAAGTGGTTAGTGCAGTGTTTCCCGCAACTAATTGCAATGCTAACATTTGCTGGTTTGATCTCCGCTCTTGTGAAATATTTGTTACGACTAACGTCGAGCCGTTGTTTGTTGTGATTTAGTTATTTGTGCTTTCTAACCTCTGACACAGGGTCCCATTACCCTGAGACGGGGACCGTGAAGCGTAAAACATATAAAAATTGTATGGTAATGTATGGCAAATATCTCAATGTATAAGCTAGTTTCCTTCTCACATATATTATTATAATTTCCATTTTAAAGGTTGGTCTGCCGCAAGAACAGGTAATGATGGCGGTATATTAATAAGCATTCATCAGTGACAACCGCTTATTTGTAACAAGACGAAAGTACTAGGAAAATATCCAGGGAGTCGTCACCTACTTTCACTCAAAGTTGATAAGTAGGATTATATGTACGCGTTAAATGAGATCACGCTAAAACATCACTAAAAGGAACTTTCTTTATGGATAACGGGATTGTGATCGGTGACCAAACTGCCAAAGCGTTTAGACTTGATAAAGACAAGAAAATATGTTCGACAATTTGATTATTGGCTTTAGTTTTAAGATCGGGAACATTTGGATCAAAGTGTTATCTTTTATTGTTTTCTCTAGAGTATTCTTTCATTAGAATTTCTTTAACACTATCTGCGTTGGTTATCCGACCCTAATATATATACTCAGATTGGATTACCTATCGTTGAATAAGAAGTTTCTTTTTGCTTATATAAAATAAGCACAATCTTCAAAACATAAAATGTCTACCGTCGAACCTGGCAAGTTAACCTTCATTCAAATATCTCCTAAAATATTACCTTTGTTACCATGCTTGACACTAATAATTTTAT
This sequence comes from Hypolimnas misippus, assembly GCA_037950945.1. Lineage (NCBI taxonomy): Eukaryota > Metazoa > Arthropoda > Insecta > Lepidoptera > Nymphalidae > Hypolimnas > Hypolimnas misippus. Next base: position 6,611,368 of record JBBEEQ010000025.1, on the reverse strand, counting down.
GTTATTAGGAGATGTGTTAGATAACTCATTTTCTAAAAAATGTTTATACATATCCACATATATATGTGCACATAAAATGCATTCGATAATATATTCAATAAAACAAAATTCATGTTCAAGTAATTAATATTTATTATAAAATGGTTAACATACGCAATTCGTTCGTATGTTGATTGATTACTTTGATAAATATCAGATTATTGTAATAAGTGTAACGATTGACGCATTTACTGAACGCAGCGTTTTGTTATTCCTCTGAAATTACGTTTTATCTATGACCTACATAAAACGGTGATAAGTGTGAACGGCCGTGATGTACACAAACCAGCTCGTCGGGCTGCGATGTCACAGTTCGGTGCTGGACCGGATTGAGGCCGACGAAACCGTGGATCGTCAATTTCATTAAATTAATTTCTAACTCGCTTTCCTTTTGCTCGCCAGCATCCGTTTGATCTTGGAAATTATTAGTCGATTTGAATAATCATGGAGGTAGATTTCATTACAAGGTCAAAGGATATTTATATAAAAAGATTTAGTTTATTTCTTGTTGTTATATCAATAAACCCTTGTAATACTCGGAGTTACTTACAATTGATTTAAATTTCTTCTCATTAATTTCCAATCACGTTTTCATTACAAAGCTAATCGTTTAAATTTAAATACAGTACAACTACCTTTATTACGTATGTTATTGAAAATATTTATACAAATATCCACTAATTTTTTTTTTGAAGTTAAATTTAATTTAAATTTACTTTAAATATGAAAGTTATCGGTAATAGGATAATGATCGCTCGCATTATAATTTATGTGTTTTTAGAGAAATATGAATGACCATTTATTATGAGTATTAATTATCTTAATAAATAAAAAATACTTTCATATATATTATTTCGAGGAAAATTTGTTTTGATTATTCATGTTTAAATTTAAGTAATGAGCCTTGTAATGGCTCCTTGCAGGACATCGTCCTATAATAAGATTATTAAAATGTCGATGCAATAAGACTGTGTTTCAAATTACCTACTTATGTACCAACGCGCCATAGGGTTGTCTCTTTGTCATAGACAAATAAAAAAGTGAAAAAACCCTACACCTACATTTTGGTTATTAAACAAGGTAAGTTTTATTATATACAAATAAGCAGAGGTATCATAGCAATTTATTAGTTGTACCTATAGACACTTATATATTCGCGTAATCTTAATTTATTTAATCCAAGTCATCAGGTATTGTACACTTTAATTAAGCCACGTATTGCAATGCATCATAGTAGATAAGCAAAAGTGGACTTGGATTAAAAATGAAACATTAAAATTTTAATACTAAAGGTAACAACCCTAGTATGTGGTATGCTTAGAGTTTATTCACTTGCGATTATCTCTTTATGTTGTTATTACGATAATTGTAGTCGACGTGATGTGTAAAATATTTATGTAAAAAATATACAACTACAAAGCGGTTTAACACAAGAATTAAAAAAAAATATATTATGAAGAGAGAAAGAATATGATACTTTAATCATTTGATTTTTTGTATAGATTTACCTGTACAAAATAAAATTCAAATGATTAAAGTATCATAGTTTCTATTGAATGTTCAAAAATCACAAAAAAACTTATTTATTTTAAGTTCATCTCATACCAATAAGTGCAATATTTGCATAGAAGTGTGTGTGCTATACCAAGTACAGTACGTTTAATAAATAAATTACACTTTCTGTTTTAGTTTTAAAAAATATGATTGCAAAGATAATAATCATTGGCTATAAAGTATTAAGAAAAAAAATTTAACAAGTGTGGACTCGTGTGTAACCACTAGTATATATATTTATCTCACACGGCTTGTATTGTTTTCACGACGAATGATGTCAGTGTTAATTGCTAAATTATAGGTACGTATACGGCAGTCGACTGTTTCTAAGACCTTGGCTAAAGATGGCAATCAAGATAAAAAACTAATCTTATGTATTGCAATATATGTTTTGATGCATTTGAGATTTGTTAGTAGTATTATTGATTAGAGTTGTTTTTTATGTGACTTGTGCTATGAGTAATCAGTGTATATTATAATATATTATTTTTTTATTTAAAGTATTTATTTGTTTTATAAATATAGTCGTTCTTTTAATATCAATATTGTTTAATTATTGCGTCTCAAATTGGCTTCTTTACAATTCTGAAAAACATGTGTTGATGTATTAAATCAATATAATCTCTAGAAATAACGTCACACGTATTTGCTTAAAGACTAAGTTATGAAAATATAAAATACGAATGAAAAACATCGTATCGTTGATTGTTGTGTAATAAAATAATTTAATATGTAAATTATTGTTAAATGTTGTGTTTTCTGGTTTTACAGTATCTAAAAGGGAAATAGTTTCGATGTATTTATATGTTAATACTTCAATGAATATTCAAGGGCTATATAAAATCATTGACCGTAATGTTCACGACGAAAACACAGAAATGAGTTTGTGTGTTTATAAATTACGTTTCAAATAAGACATTATTATATTTTACATAAATTGGAATTGTGATTTTATGTTTATGTTCAATTTATATAACTTAGACAAAGCATTAACTTGCTGATACAATATTCTGAGTCTCACGTAGTTGCTATTTTGACAGAATATCACTGAAATTTTTGAATATAAAACTGCTAACTTTCTGCTTCGTAATTCCAATTTCATTTCGAGTAACTAATACAATTGTATTTTTCTGTTAACTTTTTAATTATGTCACTAGTGTTTTGTTATGTGTTAGTTTTACAATTATTATCTAATATTATTGTTGGAATTTTCTCTTGTGTTGCAGAAGAGTAATCAAAATATTTAGGAATATTTTGGTGATAATTATTATTTAATTATGAAAATAAATAAAATTGGTAAATTCCATATAGTTTTTTTTAATCGCTAAATACACTGTTCTCGTTTCTGTACGTCATTTATTTAAGATATAAAAACAAAATGTGTAATAGAAAAGAAAACATTAGGTGACTAATTGTTGTTTTCACTATCTTTTGCAAATAAAAAAAATCAACAAAAAATATTAGATCCGATTAATTAAAATCTTTCTTTTTACAATAACAACAACTAAATATAGTAACAATAAACCTTCAGATTAAAGAAGAAACAAAACAAAAAGATTACAATCCTATCTGTTAATTGGATTCGTGTTTGAACTTGTTTCAAGCGCTAATAAGAATAAATGAGAAATACAGAAACAACTTGCTTATTAAGATAAACTCGAGTAAAACCGAAGTATAACTTGATACATTTCCACGAGACGATTCATCAAGCTGTTTCACTGTGGTAAGGGACGGAATTGTTATGCCATGTCCATTTGCATTTTACGCCCGTTAATCTTAATTTTACACGGGGACAAAGGACGAAGAACTTAAAATATTCAATAAAAGTAAGGTACGTGTAGTTGTATACTTTGTATTTTGTAAAGTCGTGAAAATATTACTTATTTGTGGTTATAAGAAAATTTAAACAGTAAAATAATTATAGTTATTTTTAAGTAAAAATAAAATTTACATTGTAAATAACGATTGCATATCTTTAACCGCATTAAAATCCGTCAGACTGTGGTAAAGTTAACCTACGAATAGTTTCGCAATTCACAGAAAAATAACATTAAATATTTAAATGTTATGCATTTTATATAATACCTACGTATTACTAGTATTAAGTTTTTGTAATTTGGTATTAATTATTATACTCTTAAAATATTAACACCATGTTTTTCTTGCGACTTCGTCCATGTTCATGTTTATTTTGTTTTTAAAATTAATATGCATATTTACATATAATATAGCCTATAAACATCTAGAATGTACCTTTCAATTGGTTTCATAAAATTTAAAATAGGTTTCTTAGTTCCGGAGTTTACTTCGCACTTATAGAGATGTATGTTTATGCATGATACCTATGGTATCTATACTAACATAACTAGGGGTATTACCAATTATACCAATTTAAAAAATAATTAGACAAGTAATACCCGTAATTATGTTAGTATAGATAAATTTATATCATATTTTCATAACCTGCTACCATTGAGAGACAAACTGGTCCCTAATAGCGTGTAGCGGTAATCTAACTTCACTGCATCTGCCTTCAGCGAAAACCATTCAAAAGACATTGACCGCATATCATTTTCAACACGGCTTAAGTTCGCCGTCCACGAGATGTATAACGCTTTGTTGAGCACATTTTACGCTAAACTATGAATAATAGCTTTCGGATTTGTCTTTATCGCGTTCACCGTCTGTAACAGCGTTATCATACGCGCTCGTATTACATTAATATCGTTTGTACGTTTCTGTGTTATAGCGCGACAATTTAGTCTTTATTTTAAAAAATCGTAGATGTAGTAGGTAATGCAAGTTTAAGTTTTAAGACATGTTTTTAACATCAAATAGGTATTTATGTATGCTTGTGTTTTATTTATGTATGCTTGTGTTCGCATAGTTATAACGACATTTGCCTACATGTGAAATAAATGAAAACGTCTTAAAATATTTCACATCCACTGGACGGTGGTCCTTTTATTGCGATTATGCAGCTTTTATGAATAGATTTAGCATGTAATTACGAAGAAAATACTTTTCCTTTAGTTTACAATGTTTATAACAACGCTAACATTATGTAAATGATGTTAAAACCACGTATTTTTAGATAATAACGAGTTTAGTCTAAAGCGTAAAACGATCGTTACTAATTATAAAACCAAGAAAAATTCTGTTAATTAAATGAATAAAAAATAATTAAATTAAACCAGGATGTTTTATTTCCTTCATTATTTTTTGCATTGAAAAAGGTCGTCGCAAGGTTTTTTAGATGGTGAAGAACGATCGAGATTAGTGTCTAATTGTTTTTATATTTTGTTTGTAGATGTTATTTTAAGCTGTTAATGATTACATATAAATAAGTTTTCTTGTTGTGTCTCTTGTATCTATGGCATTTGGCATTACAAATATTAACAGAACTGTTAGTAAAGAAATACATTTGTAAGTTTTACTTTCAAGAGCGAGAACCTAGCAACAGATGCGTCGTAAGTTGTTACGAAAGCTGTCAATTTCAGAAATAAGGAACAGACAGTAAATTCTTTCAGGTGTAAAGCAATGACGAAAAACTTATGTAAATATTTATTACAGTTGAGAACAAAACTTCTAAGTGTAACTCTCGCCTTACATTGTCAATAAGATATCAAATAGAGAATAAATATATTAACATTTGCTTATAATGAAATATCGAAAATGTGAGTTATCATTATTGAAAAACGGGTCCGTGCACCCTATATACAGGACATTTTTATATTATTTGATGGTAGAATGACTGAAGAGGGAGTGAGCACCACAATCCCGGAATCTATCCTCTAAATACTAATATTATAATTTGACTTCCTCTCTTTTACGGTAACGTTTTTCACAGTAAAAATACTGACCCGATTGTTACTTAAAGAAAAGGTACAATAAGGGTTCAATGACCTTAAAATTTAAAACTGAATACAATATAATATTAATTTCAATCATTAATATTTTTATTTTTAATGATCAAACCTCTTTAAGGATTACATAATCATGTTCCGCTGTTTCTGTAAGTCTATATAAGCGAATTTATTAAGAAATGCAACAAAAGTCATCGTTATTCAATCCATACATATGTATGTATGAACTGGATAACAGGATTACGTTACTAATATTAGTTGCATAGCATATTCAATTACAGTTCAACCTGAGTAATCTAGTACGTTGCAGGGTGTAGGGTTTGCATTCTCGAATTCATATCTCGGATTCTGTTCGCTATCGAATAACCGTAAATGGAATCGTAACTCTAAACTTACTTGTTAGTAGTTACGAAATCGTTTTTCAAGATCCTATTCTTATAAAAAATTGTTATTACAAAAATCCTTTATTCCGTTTCCGTTATGCCTATCTAACAACCGACTGAATCTAATTTAGAGTAGGAATTTTAACTGAATGTATATTTCTAATGTAGATGTAATAACAAGTAAAAAAAATCGTTGAAGTGCGAACTATTACACATTTTGCTATGGCGCCACTCGCTTCTTTAACAAAAATATTTGAAGGACTGTTTATACAATGGTACAGAACCCTTTGCGACTCACGCTTGACCGCTTTTTGTTATGCATAAAAATTATTATATATTATATATATTCGGAAGTTTTAAAATCAATGTGCAATTGGATAGATCTTCTCTAAACATTATTTATTAATATAAGCGTTAAAAACTTTACGTAAAATGTAAATGAAGTATCGAGAGATTTGTTTTCTGACATGTAGGTCGGTCGCTTAGCATTGTCTAGGAAACTTTCATGTTTCTAGTTTAGCGCGTCATCTTCTATTATGACCTCAAAGTAAAACAAGAAATACTATCGAGCACATTATGCTTTGTCTTCTTAACATATATTTATTTGAAATTATATAATTTTAACATTTATTATACGCCTTGTTCACGATACGTTATTATTTATTTTGTTTAATTAATACAATCATATTTATTTTATGAATTTCCTGTATATCAATCTGCGCTAATTTGTACACAACCAAATTAATTAAAAAGGATGCATACATTTTTAATTTATTTTTGATTAAAAAATGTTTTTAAAACAGATTTGTAACAAAGAATATGTTAATAAATGCAGTTCAAAAATCAGTATAAGGCATTTCAACGTGATATTTGTTTTATTTCGATGTACTTGGCGATGATATACATCGTAACACTGCAGATAGTTTGTGGCACGAGTTATGCTCGACCGCAGTGCCGCAGCGTGTTAGATTTAAATTCGAAATCTTTTCCTTACGAGTTGAACTACAACGATTTGTTTCGATGTTACGTATCGCATTGGCGTCGTACTTTGATACAAATATTAAGTTTCAATGCATATACTAGCTTGCGCTCGTAGCTGCTTGAGTAGTATGTTGGTAAATAGTAGCCTATGCGTTATTCTGATGTATAAGCTACATTACGGTAATGTTTTATCATCTTTTTATAAGTTTTGCGTAAACAAACATCCATATATCCTCCTAAACTTTTGTATTTATAATAGGAGTAGTATTCTAAAATTAGGTTCTGGAAATTAATGCAATGAAATGCGTAAAAGCAGACAATAGTAGGAAATGTAAGTTGCACACAGCTGACATTTGTCATAAAAATTTAGACCTACATGTATTTTTGTACAATGTTACAAACAATACGCTATTGCACAGACAGCTTTCCCCGCGTTATCTGGTTTGTTGCAAAAACGGATGTTTCGATTAGAGAATCAGTGTCTATGAACGTGTAATCTTGTTTGGAAATGATAGTTTTCAAACAGGTTAATTGTATGCGGTCACCGGTCCGAGAAATTGCATTTAGATTTTACGTGCGCCAGTGTAGGCTAACATATTTATTTTTACGAGCAATGTGCCCGTTGGGCTTTCCCATCGGCAATTCTACAGAAAACTAAATGCTAACTTCTACGAATCTAACTTTCAAAATAACGCACTTTCAATACAAAGTCTCGTCCCGTATTTTGTGCTCTTATAGAATACATTTTTTAACAAAACGTTGAAACATCAAAAAATTTTTTTGTTAACATAAAGTCAAAATAGCAAATTATATAATTAAAATAATTATGCAACATTTGTCAGGGCGTCGCAAATCGAATTCACCTTCAAATCAATTGCGCGCGCGATTGTACAAAAAGTATTATTGCAGAGTCAAGGCCCGAGCTAACGGCTATGCGGTAATAGTGTTTGATCTGGCTGTACAGGTGTGCTCAATGTACCTTGAAGACGGTATCGGCCATTAAAGTTCTCCTTTCGGATAATACGATGTTAATAACGAATTTAATGCAGAAGAAATGAGGTTTCATGTTTATTTTTACGATCACTCTGGGCATTACGTATTTATTTTGCAATATATATTTTAATTTGCTTATCTTCCAAAATTTAAATATGTGCCTTCTTAAAATCTAGGCCACACGTTAATTGCGTATATTATTTTTAAGTTAAAATTAATGTAACTTAAAATAAAAGTAAAACAATCTTCCGTTGTAGTTATTTGAATACATTCCCTTGGTTAAAATCGCAATAATCACGTACCTAATTGAATGTATTATTTTAAAATAAACAAAGAAAACCTATCAATGCCTATTGGTTCTTGTTCGTATATGAACGTTATCAGTAAGACTCCACGTTCGTGTTCCACTAACAATACCTAAGATAACCTTGCATCATGACTTATTCTATCATTTCCGACAGTATGATGCACGTTCGAAACATATCATAATATTTATATTCCTGTTATTAACGGCATGAACACAGATAACAAAGCGAACAATAAAATTTAGTTAGATAATTATTTAGTTGCAATTGAATTCCATTAAATATTTTGAATGTTTTTCAAAATTAAATTTGGGCAAAAAATAAAAACCGAGTAAATTCAATTTTTTTTTTTACAATCATTGGACTTAAGGTGCGCAGAATCTTATTGTATGATAATCTTAAATCCTGGATTGTTAGCGTGATACTATTAGTAGGGCAGTTGCAAAACGTTGCTCTACTGTCACAAAAACCCTTTGTTTATAGAAAAACGTAGATTTTATGAATACGTATATTACAAATGGATGAAAATACAGAAATTGTGTAAATGAATGACTGAGTTATACTAAGACATTTGTGCTTTCTACGTAAATAGAAAGTTTTACGAGTATGTTATCAACATCGACGCCATCAAAACAAACTACTGAACGGCGTTGGTTATTTTCCTTTTCGTGTTATTGTATCAATCAATACTAATATCATAACGCCGAAGAGTTTGTTTGTTTGTATGCTCTGATCTATTAAAAGTGCGAACAGACATCTGGTTTTTTGAGAAGTATCATTAAACCTCACGTTACATTTTTACAAGCGGAGCAGTAACTATTAATTTGTAACCATCTAGGGGACTGTGGGTATATACATATATGTATATATGCTCTATATCCGAAAAATATGAGTGAAACGGCGATTGACAGCTTTAATGTAATGGAAAAATAAATAATAAAATAAATTGTAAGAGAACGTATTCATTACATAAATTTTATAGCAAGTATAAGTTTAAAAAAAATAAACATATATATTGTCGCCTCTATCGTGTCTATTCTACGAAAACAAATAGTTGTATAAAGTAATTTTACGCAACTCCATTATTCGTTTTATCTTACATTATTTTTTTAAGAAGGACGAAATTCCTAAATCTTATACTAAAATATGTATGTATAGTTTTTAAAGTTTTTATTATAAATGTTATCATTGTATAGTTTTCGTATTAGGAGAAACGTGCGTGTCACGTATAAGTTATTTTATTCAGTCGTTATAATTATTTTATAGGCTAACTAACTGCCTTTAGCGGTTTCTCTCAATCCATAAAGCTTACTGCTTCGCTCCTGTGAGTCGTAGCATAGTGTAATACAACCTTCCTCAAAAACCGGGCTAACCAACACAAAAATATTTTTTTCAAATCAGTCTAGTACCTATTCAATCCAAACAAACAAACAATAAAATCTTTTCTCTTTAAAACATTAGCCCTAACGCCGATTATTATAAAAATGATCAAAGTTATAAATACAGGACACTTAGACCAGAAGAGACTCGGGGCATTAGAGAGTCGTATGTAATATATATATATATAATTTAATTCCATGACGAGTCGATCTATTAGTCACAAACACCGCACTGTCAGTGTCCCACAGGTCGCTCTCAATTCTGATCCCCTAATATCCGACCTACTTACTGCCAGCTATGCCCATCAGCCTGCAACAAGCTAATGGTCGATGTAATGTAATAGCAAAGCCAATTTTACTATAGACGGCGAACTAGATGGCGTTCAAAATTTTCAAAATTAAAAAGTTAATGTAAATTAACGTTTTATTATGGAATTATGGGCTTTATTCTTTAATGCTATTACTATATTGATGTATTATGATGTTCACAAGAATTAATTTATAAAATAAAATAAAAATAAGTAACCTTCCTAGAATTTTAAGAAAAAAGAAACTAAACCAATTAAATTATTTAACTAAGTACATAAAGATTTTAGTTTTAAAAAAAAAACGTATTGTGTGGACATACAACTAACATAAATAAACGCATCACACTCAACGGCCTCCATTAAGATCTTGTGTCGGGGGTCCGGAAACATACACAACACTAACACAAACACCCAGACCACGACAAACATAGACATTTGCCGTGAGCGGGGATCGAACTCGCGACCGTTAGCGCTACAGTCAGTTGCATGATCATTGCGCCAACGTGTCTGTCAATCATGAATTCAGTTATATTCCAACTATAACAAAATGTAATTAAAAAAGACAAACAACTCTATTCGTTGTTAAATACAGCAGACGGCGAGTTAAACTTCATCTATAACTTTGTCTGTTTGTAAGTTTTAAAATTTAATTTAGTACTTTCTTAGTTTAGTTAAGAATTTCAGAATTATGTAAATTTATTATATCAACTAGCTGTGCCCGCGACTTCGTTCGCGTGGATTACAGATGGCTTGGCATATCTCCTGCAAAGCAAGGTTATAATGGTCTGCGGTGCTGCTCAAGAAAGGAGCTTTTTACATTGGATTTGGGAACTTTCTGGTTGTATTTATAAGCAGACACTAACTCAGATACGCTATTCCTCTCCGGTTTTCACAATAAATGTTGAAGAAAAGTGTTTTGTGCTAGTCTTTAAAATTTCGACTGTAAAACAGTATGTTCCCGCCGAGGTTCTCCTTGTATTATATATCGGGTGACTTTTTTAACTGGGCTTGATAGGCCAAATCCGGAACTATAAGGAATCGCGAGAAATACTTAAAAGAGTCTTATGTCCGATTTTGAGAAATCTAAACTTGCATCATAAGTTTTTTTTGATTTCATGATTCTCCTGGCCAGGAATAGAACCTACTAATTTTGAAAAATTAAAACATTCGGTATTATTGCACCACCTAATAGTGTCACTTGTAAGGATCAGCTTTTGGAAATTAATAGTAAGCGACAAATTAAAGGAACAGATTTATTTTTTTGCAAAATAACATTAAATCTATACGTTAATTAAAAGTTAAGTAATCGATTCTAGACATACATAATCAAATATGAGGGTTAAGTCATGGGTCCCGGTAAGTTTAGAAAAATAGTTTGCATTACTTCAAACGATTTGTTTATAGGTTGCATCGAAATGCTAGTCACCTACTAAAGTAAGGAAGAGTGTGAACTATACAATCGAAAATATACAAAGTGAATAACTCAGAGTAACTTATTTTATGTTTGTCTGTTTGTTCTATGTGAGCTATACAACGTTGATAGAATGTGACGTTTGTTTTGGTCCCCTTCACCTACTCCGTTACCTAGGTAGGTTTAGATAATTCTTAAAAAGATGGATCAATTTATTAAAAAATTTACATTTCACTGGACTCGGCTATTGTACTCACCCGCTATTAGCGTTATAACATCCCGTTTTAATTTTAAAATTTCACTTTTAGGCATAATCATTTTTTGAAGAATTACTAAAGATTTAATTAATGTATGAATTTGATAGAATTTTGAAAAATAAGCCTTTTCTTTTTGTTGGAGTTAACTGTACACTCCTGAAGTTGATGAGCCTTATAATATGTGACAGTATCAGATGGTGCAATACTACAGAATCTTATTTTTCTGCAAAATCAACGTGTTCGTTTCTGGCTAGGAAAACCTTTTTTTTTTTCAAAAAACTAATGATACAGTTTTAGTTTTAATCCAAATTAGCTCTGTGACTCCTTTGATTATTTTTCGCTTATAGTTTCGGTTTTGGTCTATCATATCCAGTAAAAAAAAATCCCAGTAAATATATTATTATTTAAAATTATTATATTTATGTAACATATATCTTCCCTATTTCAATCAAATATTGTTCACTATTTCATTGGTTTCAATTTTGAAAATGAAAGTTTCGTCAAAATCGGTCCAGCTGTTTCAGATATTAGCCGAAAAAAATTGAGTGACAGAAAGACAGACAAAAATTTCAAGATTCGTAATTTTGTTGTAAGTACCGTGTATACTTTAATATGCATTTATTTAAAATTACAAACAGACACATCAATTTTATTTATTTTTATACCTTCCCTTCTTAAATTGGAATTTGTTCACTATTTTATTGGTTTCTACAATATTTTGTTATCGCGTAATTCTTATTTTTACTTATTCATTAAAATAAATATATTTAAAAAAAGTAGCAAAAGTTAATCCTTATAATATTAGCTATAGGGGCTGTCCATTAATTACGTCATGTTTTAAAGAACTTTTTAGACTTTGTAATATTTCGTGAATTTCTTCTTCCATCTCCTCTCCCTGTCTGGACCTCACGCTTGTGAAAGTCCCATCAAATTTGATTCAGCTGTTTCAGAGATTAGTCGTAAGAAACAGACTGACAGATAAAAAATTAAAAAATAGATTTTTTGATATAAGTATATACTTTCATGCATTTAGTGAAAAGCATATAAAATACTGTTCGACGTGAACCCTTAAATTGACATAACTTTTTTTATGAATCGATTGAAATGAAATAAACACTAAAAGTTAAGTGAACCTTACTGCAATATAATCATGAAAACCACATCTAAATCGGATAAGCCGTTTCTGAGATTAGCGGGCGCAAACGCACTGAAAAACAGACAAACAGACAAAAATTCTAACAATTATTGGTTTGGGTTCTATTGCGTATGTAAAAGCCCAAATAAGTTGTTTTTTTTTCATATATCTTCTATGTACAGACAGCGACCCGTAAGAATTTTATTATTAGTATATTAGTATTTTTTATATGTATAGATTAAAAATATCTAAAATAGAAGTAAGCCTAAGTCACTCCTTATAACATTTGCTAACTGCAAGTAAAAGTACCATCAAAATCGGTTCAGCCGTTTCAGAGATTAATCGGAACAAACAGATAGACAGACAGACTGACAGACAAAAAATTAAAAAAATGTATTTTTTGATGTAAGTACTGTATATACTTTCATGTATTTGGTGATAGGCACAAAAAATGTTCAACGTAATTCTTTAAATTGACATAACTTTTTTATTTATGGACCGATTGACATGAAACAAACCCTAAATGTTAAGTGAAGCTTACTACAATATATTAGTGAAAGCCGCATCTAAATCGGATAAGCCGTTTCTGAGATTAGCGTGCACAAACGCACAGATAAACAGACAAACAGACAAACAGATAAGAATTCTAAAAATCTTTGTTTTGGGTTCTATTGCGTTGGTAAAGGCCCCCAGTAAGATTTTTTTTCATATATCTTCCATGTACAGACAGCGACCCGCTAGAATTTTATTATTAGTATAGATTTGACTTTTGTTCGACAATAGTTAGTCATATTTACATTTTTTGTTATTTGATTTGTACTTGATGAAGAGGCTTTAAGGCCTTTAGGCCTTAAGATATTTTAGATAATTATATCTTTATTAATAATCTGTGTACTTATTTAAAAACTAAAATAAAGAAATAAATTTAAATAAAAATGTTCGGTATATTCAGATTTATAATTCGTATACAAACAAAAGATCTCCCATAGTCGATGATATCACGAACTTTAAATAAAACACGTTGAGTTAAGAATTATGGTTATAGGTTGGATGACTTTATGTTTTTCTCAGTTATTTCTGTCTCTCACAAAGCGTTTGATTGCTATTGTCGTAATAAACGCTATGTCTTGTTTTTTAACATTATTTATTTTGTAGATATATTATTAACTGTATAAAATATATTTAGCTCATATTTGTAACGTCTAGAGAATGTAGGAATTTTTAGCGTATAGGATAATAAATATGGGGCTGGCAGCTACCTTGGCCAGCACATCAGTCTGGCCATACAAAGAGGTAGTGCAGTGTTTTGGGCACCTTGCCTCACTGTGACTTCGATAGTTATTTAGGTTTAATATAGATATTTTTAATTTCTCTTTCTTTTTATTTTTAATAGAATTATTTGTTTTTGTTAATGTTAATTATATCTCATGTGTAATTAATTACATAAATTTGGTTAAATTTAAATTCATAAATATGTTGCCTATTTTTTAGAAATTTGCTTTTAAGTACTAGTAATTACTTATTTTGAAAATATATGTGAAACAGTTCTAAATGTTGTTAGCATTTATAGTTACATTAATTATAATATTTAGCGAATGGTCTTATAAAATGACTTTATAATTACATATCCTAACTGGAATTGTTCTTGATCTAAAAACAAATAACGATAAAACGCTTAATGGCCATAATAAACTTCCTACCGTCTGCTTCTTAGAACAATAAAATTTGTTTGAACCCATTATGTTCACGGCACGTTACTTATATTTTGAAAATTAAACTTTTGCTGAAGAAATAAATTAATTGTTTATACTTGTTTTGTGAACACTGTTCTCTTACTTAGTATGGATGATTTATTTGCTTTAGTGTATTAAATATTATTTCAAAATAATAATAATATAATAATGACATAAACAAATACAAAACTATATACTATATTATATACTACAATAACCTAATACTATTTTATTTAAAGAAACGACGATAAATATAAAAGTGAAATTTAATTGTGTGAACCATGTTTACTTTATTAATAAAACATATCATACATAAATTCTAAATATGACAAACATTGTGACAAAATGATTTCTTTATTGTTGTAAACTAATTGAAGCTGTTAAAAAGGTAGTACAATTATGCGGAAATCCATCTAAGACAGATATAGATATAGATTTATGCCTTTTTCACCGAATGATTAAAGATCAAAATAGTGAGAATCTATTAAACTCGAGAATCTATTATAATTATGTTGAGCAAAAGTCGTCGGCTATAGTTTGGTACGCTTTAATGGCTTTCTCATTTACTTTTTCTTCCAGATCGTGGGTGTTCGATGACGTTTGTACGACCGTTTTACGATCTCGGTACATCAACTGAAATGAAATACTAAAGCTAATTTAGAATATCTATTTTGAGGTATTATAAATATATAACGAAATGAACAATGATATCCATTGGGGATAAGATTTATAAATATTTATTATTAAATTAGCAATCTTTCTTTAAAAAATAATATTGTTCATTTATTCTCATGAGACTTAAAACGTGTAAAATCTACACTAATATTATAAACACGTAAAATTTTGTTGAATATTTGTAAGGAGGTAATCTTTGAAACTACTGATCCGATTAAAAAAATCTCTTTGGTTTAGATAGCCTGAGGTTTTAGGAAGGTTATAGGTTATATTAAATCACGCTTTGATTCACAGAAGCGAAGCAGTAACCATAAATATGAGTAATATCGCAAGAGGCCGCTAGTTTAAAATATTAAATAAATAAGAATAGATAGAACCCAAAGCAAATAATTTGAGATTGCGCATTTTAAGACATAATTAAGTTTAACTTAAGCAACAATCAAATAAGAAAAAGTGAATACATTTTATATTAATAACGGTATTCTATTAGTAAAAAATACTTTTGTATGCCACAAAGCGGGTATAGAAAAAGTTCTTCACTCCAAAAAGGCTCGAATGTCTTGAGATCGTCGCTGGCCCACTTCGCTATTGTTTACATACCGACTGCGGTGTTTCAAGCGTGTATCTAGTCCTTTTGTCTAAGGATTCCATTGTCTATTCTGTACATTATGAAACTATGCCCACGCTGACGACTGAATGGAGAATGACGAATACTTCAAAACTGTGTGGATTGGAATAGTCTTTAAAGTGGATCTGACTGTCTTTTTATTGTACGTTTGCTTTAGCCGTTACTTGTGATAACGAAACCGTTTTAAAGACTACTTATTTCTCTTTAATGACGCTATTAAGTAGTCCGATAGTCGCACTATTTGGTGTCAAAAATTTAATGAAATAATTTCTAGGTATTATTTGTCTGATTTAAATATGTATAAATAGCAAGTATTTATTTTTATTTTGCCGCCTATATTATAATGAGGCCAAAGATATTAAATATTATATCCATTAATAATAATAAAAATAACAAAAGATGATTAATGACGACAAGATATACAACTAACAATAATCATGATAATTAGTAAACAAAACAAGCATTGCGTCTATTTATTGATGCATTTCACATTCCCACAGCCACAGCTGCACCCTGCGAGGGGGTGTGTGTTCCCACACATGTGCTTCAAATCTGTGCACTACTCTACATCCGGATGTGCAAACAGCTTATGCGAGGAAGCACCTTGCGAAGCTAATGGTATTTTGGATTATCCTAGACCACTTTGTTCACATTTCACATTTTCATTGACTTATTTTAAGTACATGACATTTATTTCACTACTGCGATCAGTGGTTTCCTCCGCGATAAAATAGCCAATATCTTAATATAAAATAATTATCTTCTTTACGTATTATACTCATATTCTTTAAGCCGTTAGAGCATAAGGAACAAGTAAATTACTTACAAACTTTCCCAATTGTAGTAATAATTTGATTAATTATGTCATAAAGCGCTAAGGTGAGTTATTAAGTACTATATCCAATTCATAATATAAGACTTTTATTGGTAAAATAAGTAAACCGAGTATAACAATTTTACAGAGTCATTATTATCTATCATGAAGATTTTTTAAAATATACACCCGATTGTTACTTATATAATCACAATTATACTTTCATTAACGTAGTCTATAAAAGGTATGTCATAATTACAAATGCTATTAACCATTTAAGGATGGTGTAGGTTGGGTTTTTTCCCTAAAACATTCTTTCGTCTTGCTTCACAGTTGATTGAAATCTTTAATAGAAACACTGAGTTATTCTCACATAGATTTGTTTAATTATAATAGTTGTTAATGTTACAAAATTTTCGCACGCTTTTCAACATTTTGATGACGCTAGAATATAATGAAATCTGTTATAATTATTCTTACACTTAAATAAAAAAATCCTAAGTAATATAACAAATTTTTCACAATGCTCACCTAGATATTCCGCCGATCGTTTTAATCTGCAAATAAAATAAAAAAATTAATAACATGTATTTATTTTTAAAAGCTATTAGCTAACGAATAAACATTTTTTGTTTGTATAATTATATTAATTAAAATACTGGTATAGCACGTTATTAATAAAAAAAAAAAACTAAAACGACCACAGGTTCTTATAACATACAGTTTAATAGGATATCAATTTGATTAATCTCAATTTATCCCATTGTAAAGGCAACTCAAAGCCGTGGGTGGAATTATAATGTAGCCGACCAATGAAATAATCTTGTGAATAATGAATGCTAGGATGAAATGCGATTGTGTTATTACAATGAAACCGTCTTGGTTTGGGAAATGTTTTATACGTTTATTTGAAAGGATTTAGATTTATACGATTTAACGTTATGCAGCACGATTTTAACGTTCTGTTGTTTACAATGCCAAATTATATTTGTACTGGTCCCGTAGGAAAATAGAATTCGAGGCCCTTAGTTTACAGTTTAGGGTGTGATTTAAATGTTGATTTTGAAGCCACCAGGCTTGATTAAGAATGGAAATGTTCTCTCTTTGACCTTTTAAGGTATACTTGATAAAAATAATTTGGAACCATACCTCAAAACATGACCAGTACAGCTTCAACATTGTACGTGAAAAATTTTTTTACGCATAGGCGCGGGGTCCGTTGCATTTGCTAACTCATGCTTAAGCTTGATCGGGTTCTGGTTGTATAGGAAAAATTGTTTTTGTTATAAATTATCAGCAAAAATAGGATCTCTTATGATGAAATGAAAATCTTATATTTAATTTTTTTCCAGCTTTAAATATAAATTTTGCGCTATATTTATTTTATTTTTATTATAAATAATTGAATATACATTAAAATATATACGTATTATAAAATTTTCATTATTAATAAACTTGTCAGTATGTTTTTAATTTTTCTATTTGTTAGAGAGATCATTTGTATGCGGTCGGTTCGGTTGGGGCAAAGTCAAATAAACTCAACTTTTTCGAACAAATGTGCTTTTATGTTCAGGCTTTTTTTATAAATCATTCCCATTTAAATAGAGCACACTCATACATTAGTAGTATTTTTGTATGTCAATACAACAAAAACAAACAGAAAATGTTTCATTTTATCCAGGTTAATACGATGTATATGTTTTTATAAAGAGTGTTACAAATTAAATTGAATATGCAGAATGTATTTGCATTGATGTTGTAAATATATTGATGAACACTTTTGTACAAGTGTGCACTTATTATGTAAACAAAACTATAAAGTTTTATATATTATCAATTTAATTTATTTGCGCCTGTGATGTATGTATATTATATGATTATGTATGTAAGTATTTCTAAATATTATGTTATTTTAATTATTGTTCAACTTAATGGTGTTCCCTCTACAGGTTGACATATTATACTATATTAAATTCTTATTATTAAGGACGAACCTCCGTGGTTTATTTAATGCTATTCTCTACCTACCTATGTATAGTTTTTATGTATTTTTTACGTAAATTAAAATAATATGCACAATTGTACAGAAGTATGTACAATTGTGCATATTATTTTGACTCTTAAGTAAGATAAACATAAAATAAATAAGAATATACATAAATATGCACGTTATACATACATATGTAAGTAGTAAACTTATTTTAATTTTTAAACAACTTCAAAATGATGTTCTTAATTAGTTCATATATATATATATATTTTAAGTTTGTTATTTTATTTTTAAAATTCATTTTATATTCTAAACGTATACTCTTATTGAAGTCAGATGCTTTTTTTTAAATCCTAATTATTTTTATTAATACCACATCGTCAAAACGTGGTATTTTAAATGTATGTTTTGAAAGTTGATAGATAATGTTATCGGATAATTTCATTACGTCAGAACATAAAATTTATTATTATAATTGATAACACTGTTGTTGCAGTGTCTGATGTGTGCTTACATAACTTATTGTTCGATAACTGCACTTTTTAAAACACAAAATATGATATAATTTGTAATTCGATATTTGTGTATACAAAAATCGTAAAATTTATTTTTTCAGATAATATAAACATTACATGACAAGTATTAAATAGCGAGTAGAACATGGGATATGTCAATTTTTTTTCAACAATAAATCCAATCCTGAACCGTAATGATGTAAATATAAAATTGCATGAGCACCAACACTCATAAACACACTTATCCATATAGCTTCGAACTGCGACATAAGTTTACTAGAGCAGTAGAGGAACTTTCAGAATTAGTTTGGAATTTGAATTATGTATCATTATTTGTAAACAGATTAATACTTCTAACCAATAAACTTTCTTATAGCTAAAGCATATTATTTCATACAAGAGGATATTGACGATAAAGATGCTTAGATTTAGTGTGTTGTTAATTTCTTGCCGGTTCTTCTCGGTTGACTCTACGTTCCGAATCACTTTTTTTATTTATATATTCACGATCCAAAAATGTAGAGCCTACTTGAATAAAGTATACTTTGATTTTACCTTTGAAAAATAAAAGCGTAGCGTCCACATAAGTACTACATAATGTGCATAACACGTAGTAGGTAATTACTATAAGAGTATGTATATAAAGGTTATTTTGATTACTGTCGCTTATCAACATGTGCCTGCTGATAGGAATTAAGTCAAAACCGTTTTTATTTTAATAAAATAAAGTCAACCTATAACTTTCGCAATACACTTTACAAATTATCGGTGCTGGAATCCCATTGTTATTCAAATAATATGTAACAGTATTATAATGTCGATGTATATAAGGTACATAAGGTTTTTTTATTTTTACGTATAATTATGTGTATTTCTTTGTCTCTTAAATTACTGCAAATCACTTGAAAAAAAATGGTTGTCATAAAATAAGAAAAATAACTAAGTTAAACAAAAACTATTTCTAATTTAGGACATCCAGTATCTAACGTTTACGATATTAGAATGAAACAAGTGACCTCATGTGACAGTTTTTCAAGAGTCAATTGGATTATCAAATCGTTCCCTTAAGCGACAAGTAACCGATAATGCGATAATACGCTCAATTAAATACAGGTTAAATGTCAGAGATTCTGAGTCAAGCCGACATTAGTACTCTGTATGTTTATTTTTAGTAAAGGTCATTTCAAGTGTGAAAAAAAACAATATTAATTTTAACATTTTATACACGATAGAGTGTAAAATGTTACATTCGATTATTTAAATTCATTTTGCTTGTCTCAAGTTATTATTCTTTTGAAAGATGAATTATATGTGTACGTAAAATATTTTGAACTGATTTATTGAAGTTCCTTGTTAAATTCAACAATTTTAAACGTTTTCACGTGATGTGTACACAGACAGGTTATTATCACGTGTAATTACTAAAAATAGTTAATGATAACACAATTGACTACATTACATTATTTTGAAATAAAGAAAGAATTGAATAAAATTTAATAAAATCATTACAAAATGTTTACACGAGACATGTAAAATTAATTGCATGTCAAATGAATGCAATTTTTTTTATTTCGAAACCGAAATACAAAACTAACAGCCAGTTAGTCTGCTGTGTAATGTACAATATAGTATAGCTTTCCATATAATATTGTGTTTCTATCTACTCGTACATAGCACCGACATCGTTACTGATCGAATTTCTGCCTCGGTTGAGGAGAAAATAGATTGTAGAAGAGGGTCGTTTCATATTGAAGGATCTTTTTAAGGCAAGTTGTATGAGGTAATGCATTTTAAAGAATAAGTTGTTATAAATCGCAAGTTTGAATTTTCAGCAATATTCTTTTAATCAAATTATTTTAGGGTAATGTTTTCCGAGTGTAAGTATATGAGAATGTCACCTATGTCTATTTGTGTGGTAATTTTGACACGTATTGTAACTTAAATAACTTGATGACTTTTAACACACGAAGCATTAGATTCACATTAATTATGATATATAATAAGGTATACACATTAATAAAATATGTGCCAATCAAAATACGAAAAAAAAACAAATATTTTTTCACAGACAAGATACAGATCTTTGTTGCTAATTAAATTTGACTTATTCTCAATACACATTTTTAATTTTAAAACACACACACATAATACACATCACGCACACAGACACATCATATTTAATTGTAGAATCGAAAGGACTGCTAGCGTTTCAAGTAACGATTTATTACTGAAACTCATAGTACGATAAATATAGTAACCCTTTGAGGGATTGAAACCGACATTCGAGTAACGAGATCATTCGGACGCCAATGACACGGGATATGGCCTCATGTGGGTAACACCCAATAATCTGTGGTAGTGGTATCTTAGTATGTTTATAATTACACCCCAATGGCAAATTATTCATAACACTTACCCATTTATCACCATAATGTTATAGTCTTGATTTTTTTTTTACTTTTCAGATGGAAAATAATGGTTCAATTTTGGCAACAAGTCTTAGCCGAATATGAAAAGATTTTAATGTTCTTCTTGTCGTTATAAGTTTATTTATAATTTATACCTGGAGGTTGTTAACATTTGGATTTAATAGAGTTCAGATGGAAACTGAGTTTGAAAATAGATATTTCCCACGCACGACAGCAAATCATACGTAATCACGCGAGCGAACGTTTGCATTAACGTTATAAAGAATATATTTTATTCTAGAACAACACGATGCCGACGCGGGTTTGATTATAGTCTGTAACTTTGAGGTAAAAATAACCTATTCCAGAAAATCAAAGCTCCTTTAAAGAGAATAAAGAGATTTTAATTAATATTAAGCTTATAACCGAATATATTCTTACCTTTAATATTTAAGTCTTCAAAGAAACCTTTTTACATAAAAACCTCGGATGAAGGTATGTAGTAAACGATGATGAAAATAAGAAACATTATTTACAAAAGTAAAGACCTGACCATCCTAGTACAAATTTTTATGTCAATAAATAAAATGTATTTTAGCAGCCATTATTTATTGTAGAGACTTTCGATAATTCTCTATGATTCAATTAAAGAGTTGAACTTTTTATGATCAAGTTAAATTGACTAACTCTTACGTCTATCTTCATTGTTATATTTATTGTGAAATTGCCCTTTATAGTCGAGAACAATAATTCACTTTGTTCATTTAACTCTTTAGATATTTTAAAAATGATAATCTATGAATAAATGGAATATTTTCGTAACATTTCATTGTTGTAGAAACCAATATCTATAGAAATTTATATTTTTAAATAAAAGGACACACAATAAGATAAAATTCAATGAATTTACTTATAATGAAAATCATCATGTTTAATTAGGCTGGGTCGATACTCCATCCACATAGTGTAATAAATGTAAATAAGTTATTTATGGTATATATTTATCTTAGCATTACACTTCATGACACATAATCTAATAAATAACAAGCGTTTATGACACGGTAATAACATTTTACAGTTATTTTACAATTACTTTGCGGAATAAACTGCTGTATATATCTCAAAAAGGAGAAGTCTTTGACCAGGCGTGAAAATTTGCTGTTACTGTATTGTACTGTTACAATTAGTAGCTATAAAGCGTAATCCAGCTAAACGAAATCCTCCATTTAGATTCCAATTAGTTTATAATTATACAATCATATAATACCATAACATTTACTACACAGTTCTTCCATAAATCCTTCCACATAATTGCGTTAGTCAATGGCGGTTTAACAATGAAACATTCATAAGGGTGCAGTCAATGGAACACGTTGGACAAAGAGAACTCTCATCGCTGATTTAAAAGGGTGGATGACACAAAAAGTGCCAGCATACCCCGGCACTGCTGCAATTTACGCCATTGAAAGCTTAAACATAGCGAGGGAAATAGGGTTTTAATATGGCAGATCCTTACTTTTTGTTTAGTGACACTAATATTACAAACGTAGTTTTAAATAAAAATAATTATGTAAAAAAAAACAGGATAACACAAAAAATTATTTTACTTTTTTAACTTATATTATTTTCACAATGAAGATGTATTTAATGTGCTGCATATGTAAAAATCTATAACATTTTCTATCTGTATACTATCGCGACTACTAATTAAATGGACATTCATAACTCTTTTTCTGGAGTAGTTGGGTGTAAAATATCCTAATTTAATCAATTACTATCGTTTAAGATTAAAATTATAAATTTATTTGGCTTGCCTATATATGTTTTCATTTTTTATAACTTTGAATGTGCTTTCCAAGGAGGAGAACAACAACTCATATTATAACTCTTTAACTAGACATTATTTATAGCAAATAAATTAAAATAATTATCTTTATTTAGATTAATTTTGTATTTTAAATGAATAAAATGTTATATATCATAGAAAAAATTATTGGTTAGATAGATTCACGCGTTGTTAATGTTTTCCGTTACACAACAACATAACACATTTTATCTTGATTGTCTGGTGCCAGCTCCGTCATCAATCGTGATAAGATAAATGATATATGCTACAGATTTTATCTCACTAGAATGTATTAAACTTAGTATAACCTTCTACAATACTTTTCATTGAAAATTAACTCAATTTGCTATATTAGGGTTACATGATGGAATAGAATTTTTTATGACTTTACTGCAATATTAAAAATACATACGAAAAGTCTGTTAGCTCGATGTAGTTACCTAAATGTTTAATGTAAAATGTCTCGATGGAAATAATTCTTTAAATATAATAAAGCATAATTAAGTCTCTTTATTATATTCAAAAAATATTGTAAGAGTAAAAAAATAAAAATTGCTAAAACTGAAAACACAATTTAAAATTATTTTTATTATTTAAACTTGCTTTTATAAAAATCAATGGTTTTGCGTTATTAATATGGTAGTTATAGCGGAATATTAAAATTTAGTATAGCTATATCGCCTATATTATCTGTGATGGTGTCTGATGGTCTGATTCTTTGCATGACACTCGCACGTGCCACGCTTCCGGTCCACCGATCATTGTGAGGAGTCCGGAAGCGATACAATCTACGTATATGCATATACATACGAGGAAAAAGGGGATCTATGTGAAGCCCGTTTACAAAAAAAAAAATTAAAACTGATGATTAATAGAAAATAGCAAATATTTACACATATAGTGTACTCGACACACTTAATGACTATTTAGCAAATTATTTTAGCACAGTAAATGTTTTAAATGCTCGAAACGTTGATTTGATGTTATGAAAACCGGCTACTACATTCATTTTAAATATTTATTTTTTTGCAATGCTGCGAATGTATATCGTAATGTCGACGTACTTGGGAAGGTTTTGCCATGCCATTATGGTAGCTATCTCGGGGATTCGTTAGCAGTGTAGTGCTCGCTCATGTAACTAATGAGATCGGTATTGCGTAGATGTACGGCTGGCAGGTATTACTCTTTGAAGTTGGATGAAGTTTTCATTTATTTATAGATAAAGTTTATTAAAAAGTCTTTTTGCTGTCTCACTTAT
Source organism: Hypolimnas misippus (assembly GCA_037950945.1). Lineage (NCBI taxonomy): Eukaryota > Metazoa > Arthropoda > Insecta > Lepidoptera > Nymphalidae > Hypolimnas > Hypolimnas misippus. Next base: position 6,586,890 of record JBBEEQ010000025.1, on the reverse strand, counting down.
TTAGCTGAATGTGAAATACTCTAAATATGATTCAAATGTTTTTCCGAAAAGTGTTTAAATTAACTCGAATCAAATAGTAAATAAATAAAAGCAACAACCAATCAATGACCACCATTAGAAAGAAGTTGTATCTGCAAAGCTTTTATGTATGTCAGTGTATATGTATAACAAATAATGCTACCGAAATAAATAATGAATTGTAATATAATATAATTTATTTAATGAAAATAATTGCATATGTATATTGAGTTGCAAAAGTTATCGCAGCTGAATGTATGTTTCATTACACGATTTGCAATAACATATCAGCAAATGAAAATCCTACGAGATTACCGCGTACACGTTACTTCACAGCTATTGTTAAAACACAATACTCTATAGTACATAATGTTTATGTATGAGTTTATCACAGTTTTACAACCATTGTATCATTTCGTGGCCTCTGCTATTGTTTGTATTCACAAAACAGGTATTAGATATCGGCTAAACATTCAGAGCGTTGAATTTTAAATAGTTTTACATTTTATTTTGTAGTGGATAAACGGAAAGCTATTTTAACATCTTATCTTGATTTATATCCACTGTTAACGCTCTCTGAATTGTGCGATAAACATTTGCTGGTTGTAAAATGTGCATTGTGGACAATAATTTTAACAGCAGATACTACGAATAGCTTAGTTAGTTTGTTTTAGTTTACAATATTTACATACTGTAGGTCAGTAATAACAGGCAAAGGGTAAAATCTTAGAATCTTGGAAATGTTTAGACAATGTAAAGCCGCTAACAACACTATTGTTTACGGGAAGTTTTTCACTTACCATAAATAATTTGCTTGTCCGCTTTTAAATGTCGAATAGTACCTATACTTACCTACTAATAGTAATATGTTTGCTGATATAAATTGCTAAAACTACTTACCAAATATTTTCATGAAAGTTTAATTGTTTCGCTATCTTAAAACTTCCTCTTTCATGAATTTGCAAGGTAATTATTGTCAAACGCTGTCGATATTACATACAGTCTGAGAGTTAAAGTAAATACAAAAATGCGTAAATCAGCAGGGTAATTATGTTAAAATATGGTAATACAAGAGCTACATTATGACAGTTGCTGATTTTTGTATTAAAATGCCTTTTTAATTGTCAAAATATGGCATGTTTTGATAGCGATAGTTTATGATAATTAGCCAAGGATGTTGCATGTCTGATAACATTATTTTTCAACATATAGCCACTTGTATAACGATATGATCAGTCTGATAGAGTAAGTAATATAGTGATTTAAATGAAACAACACACATAAACATGTTTTTCGTGTCAAGGTTAAACTCGTATAGACAAACTCTTAGAAAAATCTTATTTCGCCAGAAACCTTAAGTACTTAAGTTTATTGAGCATCAAAGATGGTTTACTTTGCCCGGAGTAATTGCTTCTAAACCCAATTAACAGTAAACGAGGTTTAGTGAGAGATAATATGTTTACACTTTGAAAGAATATACGTAAGAATATTTCGCATGTAATTTAAATAAACGTCATTTTAAATTACTTTCGATCGGCACGTATGTTTGACTTTTAAATCCGTACAATTTTTCCTACAAATATTAACCGAGTGTCTCAGTCGGAGATATCATTATTCATTATATGCGTGAGTCAATAACCCTATTACATAAGCCTCGACTCGTGTTACCTAAAATCTCATGAATGACTTCACATCGAGAAACATAAATTATTGTGGTATTACTTAGTATTAATTCTTAATTTACGTTTATTATATTATATGTCAACAATAATTAATAATACAAATGAATCATTATAAAATAATAATATAAATAATAAAGTGTTAGCTTTTATGTTATTAAAATGATCACATTTCATTTGAAAACTTTTTGTGTTCAAAGGAGAGTAATATTTATATTTTTCGTATGTAATAAAATAAAATATTTTATAAAACAATAAACTTACTCTAACAATAAGAGGGTAAAGCGGAGTTAAACAAGAAAATCAATAAACATTGACATCAGAGGGTAGAATTCGAAAGTAGGTCATGACGGGATGAAACAGTATGCCTGTTGCCTGCTACGTAGGATTACGGGAAATGTTTGGATTAGCGGTAGGTGAATGTGGTTGTTTGGAAGCCGGAATGAAATTGATTGGTTGGTGTAATAAGCGATTTTTATTCGCTAGTATTTTTGAAAATTTGTTGTTAAGGAACCATATTTTAATCATTATTTTTACATTAATCTTCCATTTTAGGAACTTAATTTATTCGAAATTATAATTTTTCCATAATATAAGGAGTTAAATAATATGAAATTTTTAAATGTGTTTTTTTTGGATTTAATATTGAATAATAAAATATACAGTCGAGCATAGAATCTCCTCCTTTTTCGATATCTGTTAAAAGGAAAGCCTAACCGTAATTAATTATAATAGGTAATTATTTAAATAAATTTTCGAAAAAAAAAATAAGATAGGTAGGATAAGAATTTTCTTATCAAATCTTAACTCGTATATGATTTAAAATTTCCACGGTTATACTTTAATAAATCTGTAGGTAATCAAATCAAAAGCATTTTCTCAGATCAAACGCACCCAAAGTAGTAAAATTCATGTTATTTTCAAGCAAAAATAGCTTTTATTTTCCAAGTTTAAACGGTTAAATTTATTTTTTGTTTCTGTGTGAGGTAAATCCTTCTGTTCAACTTTTTTCATAATTTCTCTCAGATGTTTTAAGGTTCTACTCGAGTGCGATATCCAGCAGACGTTGATTCCGGTCTTGAAATATTGTAAGATCTTAGTGACGAAGAGTGGTGATTTGCAAAACTACTTAACAAAGTTGAGAATCTCTAAGTAAAATGATAAACGTTAATAGATTCTGCTGACATTGCCACCTTGGGATCTAGGTATTGGAAAACAAATTAGGTGATAATAAATATTAGAATATTATTATAAGATTTAAGATGGACGACCGCTCTGGTGTAGTGGTGCTGAATGTACCTCTAACGCCGACGGTTGCGGGTTCGATCCCCGCTCAGGGCAGATATTTATAGTTGTATAAATATTTGTTCCTAGGTCTGGGTGTTTGTCCTTGTGGGTCTCCCCACCGTACCTCGGAGAGCACGTAAAGCTGTCGGTCCCGGTTGTTATCACAATCGCCTGATAATGATTGTTACTCGTAGTAGGGAAATTATTCTAGTCTAAATGGTTACTGGCTTGCCTTCAGAGGTTGCAGAGGTCAGATGGCAGTCGCTCTGTGTAAAAATCAGTAACTCGTCAATATCTAGACTAGAATAGAAAGCAGACCCTGGTATAACCGGGAAAAATGCTAGGTAGATGATGATTATAAGATTTAAGATGAATAGAGAGAGATTTTTGAATCTAACTATATTAACGCATCTAATTTTCGTAATTTGAGTTTCACAAATCTGATACTTCTCATATGTTTTATTAAATATATCATAATTTCAAAATAAATAAATTTTAATCTAACTAAATCTAACTTTAACTTTTTTATAATATAAGCACATGGAACTGTGTAATCAGTGTGTTACGATGATCGATGCAGAATTATCCATGACTAATTACACTTCGCACGTGCCAAGTATCTGATACAAATGTAACGATTATACTGAGTCTATCTTCAAGGAACGCAGCGTAATCTCACGCTATTACGCGATTCCATGGCAAAATAAGAGTACCGTTTCGAAGTAAAAGTAATAAATCTTCGACACAGACATGGCAATTTGATATCTAAATCGCACTAAATAAAGTCACTTTTGAAATAAGTCGAGGCTATAAGGAAGCACCATAAATGTTAAGCCCTTTTATTTCTATAGTACATATAATTGAATGCATTAGTAGGTACTAGGTACAAGCCACATTGAGTAATAATTCATTTTGTATGGAAATTTTGCTAGTATGAAAGGAAAACTGTAATTACGTCGTTCGTGTATATCATTACAGTTATAGGTTGTATTGTATATGCATACAAGCAATTATACTAGTGTGGTTGGTTTTATTAATCCATCTTCCATTTTTTGAAGTTATGTCAAATAACGTGACGTTACACGATCTTCGTGGTAATGTTAGAATTCTTGGCCGATTGCCGTAAGCAATGTTGTTGTCAGATCCGCCCATATGTCGCTGCCGTCAAACGACTTATGATCTTGGCGATATAACGTAAATTCCTCAAAGCTCAGTCATTTACGTTTTTGTCTCAAAATTAACACTTGTGATAGACTAAGGACGTTTGCGGCTACATCTCGGGCGTAACGTTATAAATATCTACCCTCGTCGGTTCCAATTTAAACGAGCTCAATGTCATTAGTTTCATGGCCTAAAATATTCTGAAGCACGTATGTAAAGGTGTTACGAGTATTCGTTCTTGCAGTTTAAATTCAGAATATTACTTTGTACCCAAACTATTCATTTAAGTAGTACTCATACATATCTTCTTCATTTCTTTTAGTTTTGCATAACTGAATCTTATAATAGATTATTTCAAATCTAATATATTGATATATATTTAAGAAGTGAAGTGGGTCTATCTGTGTTATTTATTACAAGCTTATATCTCAAAATTGTTGTGCAATTAAAGCATTGGCTTCAAAATAGATTTATCGTCCGTGCATATAAAGTACTTACGTAGCTATAGTACCTTCTATAAAATCCGTTGCTGCTACTCGAACACGTTCAGCGTACTTCAACCTCCTAACTCGGTCGTTTAAGACAATGCCAGGAGGAAAGCTTTCATATTTTTAGATCGATAACCTCTTGTTTCTAAGCGAACCGTTGACACATGAATGGGTGGAGCGTGGCGTCGGTTTCCCTCATGAATTCCATTATCGGCTTTTCACTAAGCTATTGTGTTGGGATATCTTTTATGCAGATTTCAGATTATATTCTTATTAAAGATACATTTGTCACGATTAATTCTTATTTTAATGTTAAATAAAGTATTTAAAAAAATGTAGTGCTCAAAAATGTAGTAGACTCGGTGTGAAATAAATTGGAACGTGGTAAAATGTTTTAAATTAAAATTAATCAGTAAACGCAAAACAAGGACATTTGCATAGCTGGTGAGATTTTAAGCAAAGGGTTGAAATTAATTTTGGAACGGTGAAATTAGTATGAAAATTTAACTATACAGAGGTAACTTAACTCAGGTGTAAAAGTAATGTTAACGGTTAGCTATTACTGGAATTTTAATGTTTGAAGCAATTATATTGAGTATGTCTCCTTCAATATCGACTAAAGTTTTAGAATTTTACTTGGTCACGATACTTGAAGTTATGACGCACAGAAACGAAATATTTAAGTGTCCTTTTATATATTAGAAAAAATAGTTTTGGCTATATTATTGCATTAAGTTGAAAGTAGTCGCGTGTATTAACCGCATTGCGTGCAGTTTAATCATTTGCAAGACTTGTAAATACCTTATTTTATAAGCATTCGTGAATGGAAGTACATAATAGAGTCTGGTCTCGTCGACCACACGAGTGTGGACGTGACTGCCAGAGTATGCATCTGAATGTTAATTAATTTTACGATTACCAGCGGACGTTACATCGAACCCTTCCAGTCTTTATTCAAAATAAAACTGATAGGAGACATCATATACTAACTTTTTTTATTGAAACCAATATAAAAATACTTATAGTCTATTTTTCTTTACTTGTCTTCATTTGGTATCAATACCCCGAACTAAAATCATGAATTTTCGAACAATTTTTTAAACTTATAATTTTGCTTCATAGAAAATGGGTTAGTTCAATCATTCAAACGATAATTTCTTATCTAACTCTTATGAGTGTCTAGGAATACGCCATATTTGTCGCCTAAATAAGACAAGTAAATAAAAATAGACTATATATCTATAATATTCCATACTTCAAAAGAAAGAAAGAAACATTTATAGAGACACTTCGTTGTCTGCCTGTCTGTCAAATACTATTTCTGAACGCGTGAAGATATTAATCCAAATTTCGTTTTGTAGATTTTTTACTATACATTTCTAAATTTTAACTATACAGATAAGCATGTTTAAATTCGTATATTATATTTGAATATAATGAAATAAATAATATAACTTTTAGTATGTTTTATTTCAACTAAAACATACGCCTACGCAAGTGAGCGCTCTAAGGACAGTTAACTTTTATTAATTACACGTCTTTCCCATGGCTACGTGACTGACAGACTAATTAGTCAGGAAAGCGACGTAATATGGACATCTGTTCATTTATTTCGTCCTGTTCATTTATTTGATTAACGTCTGCATACATAAAATCCACTTTTTGTTACTTACACAGGCAAACATTTTAAATAAATATTTTATATTTTACTTTATCAGCTGATTATAAAAAAAGAGGAGAATTTCAATTTATAATGTGTTGTGTGTTTGTTACGTTAATTTTTGCTTTTAATAAAAAGTCGGTTTAATTTTTTAAACGTCTTAATTAGTATATATTGGTAGGTATACCTTACTCCGTAAGTTTTTTATGACTGTATAAGCATTTGTGATGTCATAAGTAAAATATGTATATAAATATTTTTCCAATTTAATTAAATATTGAAAATCTTTCAATTTTAACATTTTCATAAAAGAAAGATTATATAAAACCAAAAGGTAAGACAGGAATATTTCTTTCTTCAATTGAAAATCTTCGTCTTAGTAAAAAGGTATCATTATAAATATCTACTTACTTAGCATGATTATTAACTGGAATACCTGAGACTGGGTTAAGTGATTGTTGAAGGCAAGCATTAGTTAAACAAAGGTAGATGAAAATAATTTTATGTTTGTCTTGTTAACGATCAAACTATATAAAAAATAAAATAAATGCAAACGAGTATACACTTAAGCTGCTGCCTTTAATTAGGAGTTTATCGAAGAAGAACCTAAAAGTAAATAATATAATTACTAATTGTTACTCAATTTAAAATAAATAGTAAACTTATTTCAAGCATCTATAGAATAAGAAATAAGTATAAACTACGCGTACTAAATTTATTAAGGAGAAAGTTATAAAGTGATAAAATATATCACCTTTTTTATATCTCAGAAGACAATATCTTCGATAAGCAGTTATGTTCAAGACATTTAAAGGTCAAAGCTAAGATAGATAAAGATATTGTCACAAGAACAATATTATATTAATATCCTATGTGTTATGAGTTTTGTGAGAAAATATTTCTCCCCAAAGGCATTCTTTATGACTAGAATAAAAATATTTTATATCCTTAATGCCCCGATTGTTACATCTTATAAGAACGACAGATTTATTAAGATCAAAAGTGGCTGAAACAAATTTAGGTACTTTTTAATTTCTTTTATGTAAAAAAAAATTAAATTTATTATTCCATGTATCATAATTAGGTTTAAAGTGTTTTGTTACAAAAATATTACAGTCAAACTTTTATTCATAAAATGTTGTAGGTATTCGAAAAAATCTCAAATAGGATAGTGATACTGTAACCACAACCTTAGCTCGTAAGTGCATATCAAATATTTATAAGCACGCATTGTAATGGGTATCCTGTCTGGTTGTCCCCTTTGTTTGTCCTTCGTTTCGATCTACGTTATTACGTAAACAGAACGAATATTACGAGATCTCTTTTTTAAAGCTACAAATATATACACTAATATTTTACAACAAAAGATGTTACTTTCATACTATTTGACGATAAAAATTTGTACCCATATTCAGTTTTCGCATGCTCGTCAAATGACTTGTTGGCCCAAATATACTCTCGATTGTCATACTTAATTGCTCACTGGTTGCTAGGCAACGACGTCCGAAGTGGCCGGCATTCTGGGTATCAAAATCTATGAGCTTATCATACTTATATCATATCATTGTTTAAAGATAAACCAGTACTGTTTTACATAAAAAACTGCTTCATGGTTATTTTAAAAAAGTTGTTATAACATGACCTTTTAGCAATATTTGACACGCTTCAGCCGAATTTATTACGAAGGCCAAATTGACAAGAGCTCTCGAATGTCAAAGGCTACTATCGAATTTAATTTTAGGTGAAATTTCAATTTTCATGAAAATTCAATTTATACGCTGATTGGTAGTCAGATGAATAATAATAGCTTTAGACGTTGTGATCAAAAGTGTATTGTTAATTGCCTTCATAACGTTTGGATTTATATCAAAAGTTTAAGTAAAAAAGTTTACGACTATGCAAATTTGATTAAAGACTTTTGCTTGTGCAATAAAAAGCACATTTTTATTAAATTCATAAAAAAACATGAAAGGATTCTAGGTTAAGCGGTTTGACCTGATCGTTGATTGGTAAGTTAGAACTTTTTTAGTATTACGATTAGTCAGGCCGAAGTATAAGTCTACTTCGGCCTGATTAAAAAAATATTTTGCGTTGCATAACCCGTTTATTAAGGAAGGTTACAGGCTATATTACATCACGCTACGACTCACATGAGCGAAGCAGTAACAATAAACGCGAGTGAGTCCGCAAAGAGCACCTATAAGATAAATTGTAACTCACTGGCACAAAACTTATCTACCTTTAGTCGGTTAATGTAGTACCTTATTTTTTTATACTCTACTAGACGCGATATTGTTTAGCGATCTACTTGCTGCACGGATTGTGAACTTTTCGGGTAGATTTTTAGGAAAATCTACATACAATTAATTTGTCTTTATTTGGTAACTATGGTATGGTACGAAAATCACGAATTTTCGAATATTTTTTTTCTATTATAATTTTTCATTATAAAAGATGATTCAATTCAATCATTCAACAGATAATTTCCTATCTAACTACATATATTATATGCGTGGCTAGAAATACGCCATATTAGTCTGCTTCACTTAATAGAATAAACCCTCTAAATAAAATAAACAGAAAAAAAAAATTAGTCTGCTTCATAAGACAAGTAAAGAAAAAGAGAATATTAGTGAATATATATTCGTATGTAAAATAAAATAAACCTAATAGTTATTTTTTGATTAAGTACAAATATTTTTATAAACATTTTATCAATCTTTGTAAATAGATTTAAAATTCCGCCTACCGCTGTGCTCGATACGTGACCAATTGAACTAATACTGGTAACTGCTTTATTGTATTGCGGCAAATTTACAGTTGTATGATAACTGTGTCAAAGTGAATTAACTTTCTTTCTTTAAAATTATGTAAATGGATAAGACACAAAAGCCGTCGCGTTCTTTAAATCTTTCATGTAAATTCAAACGGTGTAGATAGAATGTTAGGGGAATTATCGCGGATCGTTGATTTACGTTGTAAAAGGAATATTTTTAATTTTAAAACATTTTATCTCATTTTATATTTGTAAAAATTTGATTTCTCATTTCGGATTTTAATATGATTTTTATTATTTTATTATATGTGGGTTATATCCGGTAAATGTCACTAACGTCACTACCAAGCGGTTTGAGTTCAAAGTTTGAGCTAATGCGGCACACTTTTTTGCTAGATATTTATTTTAAATAAGTATACAAATTACGCAATTATTTGAAAGACGGTGTGATGTAATAATTTTGATGGTAGCGTAACTAAAAAAAATATTTAGAAGTATATATGTATAGTGAAATTAAGTCACTGACAAAAAAAATATGATTGGTTTACTTGAATAAAGGTTTTGACCTTGACGATATCCAAATTATATAAGAAGGTTCCTAAGATCAATCAGTGTTGAATTACTATCTAATAGATTTCCCAAAAAAACGCGGTCTTAAAAAAAGTAAAACAATAGTTGATCCAGATATAGTCACTCTTAAAATAAATGCAAATGTTGTCAAACAAATAACACATTGTCTTGTTTATGAGCAACAAATAACAAAACCCCTTTAACTCAATTTTGCATCTAAATGAGGCATATTTTTGTAAAGCATGCAATTTATTTAGATAAGTTCTTTTTTGCATTCATATTTACGTCCTCTATTTAAACTTTAGTTAGGAAAATGTTTTATACAATTTCGTAAAAGCAATTAAGTAATAAAATTGAAAACGCTTCGCAGTGTTCATACTTTTTAATGCTGACTAACATATTTTAATGGAATCAACTTTATCTTGTACTTAATGAAGTATTGAACAGAAATTATTATTTTTTTTTTTGTATTATAAATATTATATGTTATTAAATAGCTATTTTAGCTAAGTTTTAACTAGAATCAGTACACTTCAGAGCTCTTATACTAAGTTCGGCCACTCGTGAATGCTTGTCCAAAAATGTATTAAGTTTCGCTCTTGTTGTTGTCTGTGGACGATTCTTTTTCAAACCACTGGGTATTTGAGTAACTTAATCGCCCACACAGGTTTACAGAGGTTAAAAGCATAAGGACACAAACAGTACATACAAAGGTGTATTTTTAAGTTCTATTTAGGCTTGCTTTCTACGTTTGTTTTATCAATCTCTTAATTGTCAGACTTTCATATTACTAGTGTTGCATCTAGGGATTAATCAAGATGCTCCTTAACTTGCTTTAGCTGTTTTTCTTATATATCGGACCATACGGCTAGATGTAATCCCGCGTTACGGTTATTTAAAATCGTAACAAAATATGTATGATTAACCCAAGGTAACTTTTATTATGGCAGATCTTTAACAATGAAGCGTGGGCCACTGCGTAGGAAGGAATACATCCCAATTATATCATAACTTTTCATCCGGTCATACTTTATTGAAGGGCTATTTTTAAAGTGTATCATATCTCAGACATGCAATTTAAAACAAACAACACTTCTAACATCTTGTAAGAGGAAAGACATTAAAGAATACTCTAGAATTAAACTTGTTTAAAGTACCTTATAAGTAAATTATATGAATTGATTATCAATAGCATTTTGTACTAATTAAATTGAAAATATTACAAAAACACCCCGACAATCTATTTATTAGAACCGTTTCATTGGAATCTGGGCCCTCTTCAAATCCTCTTCCCATAGGTACGATCAGGCCCAACACGATACTTCTGCTGTAAATTAGTAGGACCTCCATTAGCATTAGGTTAAGGTTGAGCAACTATGTTATTATGATATCATTTCATAGAAGTTGTTCAAATCCTTTCCACTATTTGTTGAAATAGCTGAAACTCTTCAAACACATGAACAGATCTTTATTAATTATAGGGCCTACAATGTCGCAGACAGATACAAAGATACCACGTTAAACTTATAACACTCCTCTTTTTTAGGTCGGGGGTTAAAAAGAAATCAGTCAATCAATAACAGAATTGCATTATTTTACATTACGCTGTAAGTTCGATGTATCACATTTGGTTATGCAAACACTAAACTTTTGGTTTTTTAGTACTGAAAAGTAGATTATAAGTTGTAAAACAACCACGTATCCGTGATAATTCATTGTTGACATAGTCATAATCAACTTGATTTCTGTTAACCTTGAAAATAAGTAAAGTATCATCACCAAATAAACAATGTCACAAATACTTTTAACATAGAATGGAAAATTATTGAAATAGAAAAGGACCCAGAATTGATCACCGTGGAACACTGATTTTTAGGTCAGAATCAGAAGACTTTATTTAATTTATAATAACACGTTGAACAGTTACAGACGTAAACGAGACATTTAATAAGAGTCAGAGTTCATTAAGTTTTATCTTTTCTCACTTTGAGTATATTAACGGTATATAATGATAGATTTGAAGAACACGCGTGAAAATTACCGTTAAGTAAACGATCATTCGAAATGAAGGTAGTTTACCGCATGTTAATAATATTTGTTTCAGTTTATTTAAAAAATATAATAAATATATAATTATAAACTATAATATAATTTGTTATAGATACAACATACAATTTTTAAATCTTCTAAACCTTCTTAATATTGTAACATTGAGAAGATTGTGCAGATGTCAGATTCATAGATCCTTTTTTTGACAGTATTAAATTAAGATACATTAAGACGTTTTTCTATATCTATACTAATATTATAAAGAGGAAAGATTTATTTGTAATGAATAGGCTCCGAAACTATTGGACCGATTTAAAAAATTTTTTCACCTTTGGAAAGCTACATTATCCCCGAGTAACATAGGCTATATTATATTTAAAAAAATTAGGGATCCTTACTAAAACTCTATATATTTATATAACTATATTTTAGTATTTATCAATAACAATAATAGTAATCTGGCGTTCCATACTTTACCAAGGTAAAAATTGTTACGGTAAATATTGTTTTTTAGATATACAGCTTTCGAAATTTTTGTCGTCTTCTCGAGTAACGTTACATTGTATTATTTTTCAAGTGTTTGAGCATGCAGTATTTTAGCTCTTCTTTGTTATTAATTGTGTTGCGTCACTCTCTAAACTTTAATAAACACCATAAATATTCTATGGGGCTCAGGTCCCGAGACTGGGCAGGCTAGTCCAGAAGGTCTATATTGTTTATTGTTTTTGTCTATAGTTATTTTATTTGTTTATAAGTAAATGTATAAATGCAGAGGTCAAAATCAATTAACTGAACAGTAGGTTACTTACACATCATTTTTTGCATACGAGTAAATAATTCTGTATTCAGCAAAGCTGATGGAGTTTCATAAACATGCCAACAGCGTGAAATAAAGTTATTTAAGCAATCATATTGTATTTATTTTGAATGAACGGAATTATTTTACGTATTGCCATTATTTCCGACTCTACCCTAAAGACACTATGAAATTAGTTCAGGGGCTTCTGGGTCTCAACCTCCGTGTGACCAAAGTGTGCAGCGTTTATCTAAGTCTTGCCTGCTTGTTGTATCTCTTAATGTTGAATACAGTCTGCTTAAATAGAACGATTAAGATTTAATTAACAAACAAAGACACAATTAACCACAACATTATACACAAATATATTACGAAAGCAGATTTGAAATCATTTAAATTGAATAGAAATTATGTTAAAGCTGCCAAAAACATTTGTAATATAACAGCCTCGATAAATTTAATCATTTATGTTTGGGTAAACCTCGCACAAAAACTGAACCAGAAGTGTGAAGAGCACTTTAAGTGTTTGCATCGTATAATATTATAAATAAATTCAAAGTAAATTAGATTAAGGTCGCTGATATCGTAAATCTTCGACCGACGTAACAAACTAGCGTAGCACATGGTTATGCTGTTAAAAATATAATATAAAGGTAAGGTTATATACGATAGTTTTTATATTATACGCTATAATACGTGTCTTATATTCTTTCTAGTCATCATACAGTGTATATTTCGTGATACAATCCAGTATATTTATCAGTCTCAATGACACCTTGTATCAACAACAAAAATTGCACTCGTTAGACATACATATAAAAATGTCAATTTGAGATGTATTTAATTAATCCTACCCAAAATTCTGTAACCCTAAACGTGTACACCTTAATAAACACGTATATTCCTTTTATAATTTGTAAGAAAGAAAAACATAGGGAGAGCAAAGACTTAATCAAGTAGCAGTTGGATATTGTTTGTATAAATATATACGTAATACAAATTATTATAGTGTGGCTTAGCTTCAATGTTTTGTTGGATTTAAAACATTTGTTTACTTGATACATTATATTTTTTTGTTTCTTTATTTTCGGCTGTATTTCAAAACATCTTGAGATATTTTAAATAGATTCATATAAATTTATTGGTTTACCTACAGTTAATATTTTATTAACCTTCAAGGTAAAAATAAATAGGACAAGGAATAATGGGCGTTGATGAGTCACGGGCTACTTTGGAATTTCCGACCACAAAGCAATCCTTGGGATCAAACACATTTAGAATGATTCAAGAACAAAATATGTATACGGTTATAATATTTTTATATTTTAGCTTATAAGATATGATCATACAAATGGGAAAACTATGCATATATCTAAAATACATATATTAGTGTTTCAAAATTCCAAATAATAAAAATATGACAAATAAATATTAAAAAGTAAATAAGCTTGCCCTTTTCTTGGTAATTTTCTTCATCATTAACAGTCAGTGTATAGTTTTATGTGGCAGTTCTCACACTTGTGTCCATATACAACCCAAGATAAATATTATTAAGTCAATAAAGAGGGAATCATCAAACGAATAATATATAAAAAGACACTGATAATGTAGTACGTTCAGCAGATAATATGTTTATCATAAATACAATCACAGAATATTATTAATAGTTTTTATTGTGTTGTTCCAAAGCTAGCAATTCTTTTATGTTTTTCTTTTAACAGATTTGGTTGGGCCCATTGTTTTTATTTTATTTTTCAGAAACTTATGTAAGATAGAGATAAATTTTCATTAAATTTAAGTAGTCGATATATGTAATACAGCCATAGTCATATTTTATAATAGCAAATTTCCAAGCAAAATTATAATTCGGTAATTATCATTGATTTATATTTAGTTATTAAAATCTTTGAATATCTTGTGAAAGTTGAGAATGAAATACAGTAGACTAATAATACTTTACCTTTAATGGAATGATGTAAACATCGATGACTTAAAAATATATTCTTATAGTCATTCTAAACTTTCACATCACTCGGAAGAGGATATTGATATGTTACCGTTTCTTTAAGTTTCCAGTCATTGTAGAAAGCAAGCATCAACTATAAAGACAATAGAATAACGTTGAGGTTACTGCCGCGGCTGAATTATATGAAAGTGTAGCGAGTGAATTAGCAGGCTGCATCATAAGAGCTATAATTGTACATCGCGTAATCAATTGCTTATTTGATCGCACTTTCCTTTCACATACTATGATGATTCAGTATGTTGTCTAGTAAATATTTTGAATGTTTTGAATGCTGCTAGCATAATCAAAGAGTCTTGCTTTGTCTTGGGTAATACCATTTCGGCAATCAAACTGAAATGATGTTACCAGAATTAGACGTTAAAGATTATAATTCTATTTTTAAAATATTTTCGTAGAGCTATTGCAAATTTCAATTCAATTGTTTGGTTTATGGCGCTATTGCAAATTTGTTTTAAGAACAAGAGATACATGCAAATAAATCATTTTTACTGTACTTATTTTGTTGTCACTGTTAAAGTAATATGGACAAGAATATAAGGTATTCTCAGTGAAATGCTAAAAGATAATACATTTTTTGCATAGTTGATTTATATCCACATCTCGAATCTGCAATGAATACGTGCGGCCAGGTGACGAAACTGGTTGTTCCCTCCTCTTTGCGGTCAGGTGTGTTTAGCAACTGCGCTTCCAGATTTCTTACACAAAACATTGTAAAGAGGGGACTTTTGAATGTAGGAGAAATAAATCTCACATTTGGTTTAGTATTCATAAAAATAAATTCAAACAACTATTTTTTAATAACTCATTCTTTGGATATACAATGAAAGTCGATGAGTTTGGTTGACATTCAAAATTAAAAAATAAATAAAAATATTAACAATACTATTTCGAATTATTAGAAATTAGATTTGAAATTTCGAATCAACGGTTACTTGATTTCGGCGCTGTTCGCTCGCCTATAATAAAGATAATATTATCCTCTAATTAACTAAACGTAACGTAAGTGAAAATTGCATATGTGTTTGTTAAAGAAATAAATGCGTTTATTAATACAGGAACTTAAACAGCATTTAGTAGAAATAAACAAATTTTTGAATTGTTAACTGCCATAACCTTAACCTTTTAGAATTTTACCTGCATTTTACTGATGTCTACAATACCATTGTTCAAGTTTTACGTTCAAAAGGACTAATTCTAAAGTTAAATAAGTACGTAAGTACTATCTATCTACAAGTTATTTTAAAAGATCCCGAACTTCCGATTATTTACGAAAATGTTTAATTATGAAGCAGGTAATTTCTGAGTAGTTTAATTAATTATTTTAAAAGTAAAAAAAAAATCAGTTCTCATTACCGGATTGCTGAGAACCAGTAATAATTAATTATACTAATGATCTAAAATTTGTCTCGATAATATTTGTTACCGTAGATATTTGCTCACAAATGACGAAGTGGACCTTTATCTCAAAACATGCCTTGTGTGAAAAAAAAAAATCTTTTGTTAATTAAGGACAATATAATATTCTCTATTTTGAAGTCTAAATTCAAGGAAGTATATATACTTAATCGTAATATTTTATACGTTGGTTCCTAGAATATTATGTTTTTCAATGTTGCAATATACTAATTCTTTGAAATAACGCTAATGTCTAAATTAATGAGAACTGTGTATAGAGTATCAAATTGTAATATATTTTTATTAATTTGATAACATAAAATATAATTTTTCTATTTTCCATTTTATTATAAGCAGAATTTTATTTTCTAGCATATTGAGTATAACATACAAGTTTCATTAAATGGAAATCTTTCAAGTTAAATCCGGTTTGGAGTGTGGTTTAAGGGATTATCAGGCTATTGATTACTCGCAAGTTCCCATTAGACGACATTCAGCTATTTGTCACAGGGGTTTGCTAAAATAGAATGATCAATTTGAGTGATATTAATTCTACTTGTTTGCCTCAATTACATTTAAGAAGGAACTAATATATTACATTTTGATCCTTATTTCTTTAGAATTACTATTATGATTACAATGCTATGTAAAGAAGTGATTGATGTATTCTTAATAAAGTTTCAATGAACCGAATTCTGTATTAAAATGACGTCATAGTTTTTTTCTAATGAGAATATCCATCACAGCTTCGCTCAATTTTTTTTACATATTTTTTATATTACAACTGGCCAGAACTACATAATTAACATTTGACCAACCTTATAAGCATATATTTATTCAAAATATTAATGTATTCTTAATTTTTTATCTGTAGACAAGGTCATTATGAAAGAGGTCACGTAAAGTTGACCTGGAAAAGAAAATTGAGAAAAACATGATGGAAGTGGAGGGAAATGTCGGGCTTGCAGTTTGTAGTGGGCGGATGATGTTATTTTCATATCTTCTCGGTGAAAAGCTGCTACTTTAAATTGTCGCACTAAAAAAAAACCTGTTAAACAATATTTTTAAACAGAAGCAAAGGATAATAATTTGTTTTTGCTATATTTTTATTAATATTAGTTAACTTTTTCACTTATATTGAGAGGGCTTAAAGCTTTAATGCAAAAATTTTTCATCAAACTAATAGGTGAAGTCAACAATGTTGATTTGTTTGTATTGTTTTCATCAAATTCTGAGTAAATATTTTCATAACATTGTTTTTAAGTACCTTTTCTGCAGAATTTTATCCTTGTTTATTTTAGAAGTCATTAAGCAGGGTTTTATCGATATTTTATTGCTACATATTAAAGGCATTCGTAGCTTTTATCTAATTTGAAGCCTTTTGTTTACTCACCGTAACGGGACGACAGTTTCCAGTGATCCCGGTTGGACCAATCAATATGCAACCGTGTTATAAACCGCACGGCAAGAGCTCTTCGCAGCTCGGAGTTGGGCATCCACTTGGTTATTGATTTGCATGCTATTATTAACAGCAAAGATCACTGCACATTTACGGTTCAACAACAAAACACAAACTGTCCTATATGAATGGGACGATCAGAGTTTCACTTGTCAATAAGCCACCGAGTACTTATCCGTGTAGATAAGAACTTTATTGTCGTTCCACAATTCAGCACTATCTATACAAAAATGCAAGACTCGTAATACACTCAAATATCGTATTGATTACAGTCGGATGGAATAAAACAATGGTGTGCACAGCCAAAACAATGCAATGAAGCGAGGCGTGCACCGCACGTGCCGCCTCGCCCGCGGACACCTCCGTACTGAGCGGTCGCGGGCGGGAGACGGGAGACGAGCGGCGAGTGCGGCGGACCGAGTTGAGTAAAGATTGCCGTTCGGGTGCATTCGCAAGCAACCCGATGATTTTGGCCGTCCGAGCAAGGTAACCACTATGGTTTTATTTTTAAGACGTTGCATGTCAATGCACTGGATATACCTGGAACGGGCTTCATATGAATCCATGCATAATTATTGCAACGCTATAAAAAGTATAAGTACATAGTCATTACTAAGAATTAACTCGATATAAAATTGATACCCAGTAATTTAACGTTATTCCAATTTTTTAAAACGAAAATTAAAAGAAAATATTCTGGCGCCATCTTCAGGTAATAAAAGAGTTTATTGGTTTATGTTTTGTTATTATTAGGGAAGCCCTGTCAGCAATAAATATTTATTACCTACTTATAGACAAAAAATAGCTTAAAGATGGCCAAAACAAGTGATAAGTTTTGTGGTTCCACTGGCGTTATCTCCGTCTGTCTCGCCGTGCTGACGTCCTCCCTATCTGTAATGGCGACGGATGTTACAATCGGTTTCTAGAAATGTTAAAATTGGCCTGAAAAATAACCTTGAATCGTTTCATTGTCGACGGTTACATAATTTTTGATTTAAGTATTTTTGGTACTTCTTTGTTTCTACATATAATCTAAGTCTCTTTAGAAGATTATCGATTTCGTTATCCGTTTTATTTTTCGACGTGATTAATTCATTTAATTATATAATATGTATATACCTACATATATATTTTCTATTGTCGGTATCATATCATCTGCTGTACCTAAGTTGGTGAGGAGCTGTGTATGTTACGCTGTGTGTGATGCTGCAGCATCAGATCAAGGTTACGCAAGAATGTTATTTTATTATTATTCATAGTATAACTAAATTTTTAGTCGATAAGACCAGTAGAATTTATTCAGATTCTTTGAACAGCTAGAAAAGAGCTGATGATTTTTAAACGCCTGAACAGATCTTCATAAATTGTAGATAAAAAATATCTCTATTATATCAACTTTCCAACAAAAAAATCCGCATTAAAATTAGTCCATTCGTTAGGAAGCAACGATGACACAGACAGATACACAGATATACAAATACAGATGTCATATAATACCTCTCTCTTGGGCGGGGGTTAAATAATACGTTAATGGATTGTGTCTTTTAATGACGATCAATATAAAGAGTTAATGATCAAGTATACATGTCATCACTAAATATATCATGGTAAACTTCTTAATAAAAATTATTTCCATTGAAACCATTAAAAATATTTATTGCTATCCAGAAGACGAAACGAGACTCATTCCAAGCTGTTGCCCAAGGCTGAAATAGATGTAAAGTTTATACATTTGGTTTAACGAAGAAAACATTTCTAAGTGCCAATGACGTTGATGTATTATTTTCTAAAGACAACGCACACTTGCGGAGACCGTTTTTAGACAAACTTGATCATCAATCTTATAAGGAAAACTGGAAGTAAATTGGAAACTTTTCGAGGAGATAGCGTTTTGACGCTATGGCTAAACTTCGTTTTATCCTGTTTGTATAATATGTGAAATATTATTATATACTTAATATACCCTATATTATCACAAAAGTTAAGACAAATATTCTGGAGTCGACTTTAATTTCAAATTATTTTTTTTTGTAATTTGCTATATTTCATATAGTTTTTGATATACTATTAATAAATATCTTTAAGCTATTTTTTGTGTATAAGTAGGTAATAAATATTTATTGCTGACAGGGCTTCCCTAATAATAACAAAACATAAACCAATAAACTCTTTTATTACCTGAAGATGGCGCCAGAATATTTTCTTTTAATTTTCGTTTTAACAAATTGTAATATAGATATCTAATATAGAGGAGAAATGGGAGTTTTATTTATTACAAACTTTTATTATAAATGTAATAAATAATAACCAGTTTATTCCAAAGGGAATTGGAAGAGCGCTAAATTTTGATCCCCTTGATGGTACCAGTGGACGTCAGATGGCATTATGTCAATTTTAATGTATGTAAAACATTGACTTGTTATACTTAGTTATTTTTTGTTACTTTTTTATGAAATTCGTTAAATTAATGACGTGTTCATCAGAGAAAATACTGCAGTTTTTTATTTAGGCTTAATTATTTTGACGTTGATGTATAAGTGTCTCTTTGGAATGAGATTTAAAAATAATAACATTTGGGAGATGGACTTGTTTTCGTACTTTATGGAGTTTTTAACCTTTATTATATACTAGCTTTTGCCTGCGACTTCGTCCGCGTTTTCGGCGTTTTTCGTAAAAAAGTAGCATATGTCCTTCCTCAGGGTTCACTGGTTTTGATGTGACAGACGGATTAACTTTCGTATTTTAGTAGGGCAAATATAATATGTTAATCCACAATATTTGATTTCTATGATTTTTTTATTGAATAGGTAATAATGTTAACTTTTTTAAATTAGGGATGAGTGAGAGTCTTATAAACGTAAGAGTAAACAAATATAATCAGAATGCTCCGAACTGCTAAGCTATCAGGAGTTACAGGTGTTATTGTGAGTCAACCATGAAAGATAGACATATGCTGTTGCGGGATATTTTTTAGAAAATTTTATGTAGAATATTTATGTCGCACATGATTTCTATGTAACTTTAACCATTAAGGCTGCATACGCGACGGAAGCTTAAAAATTGGAGTAACGAGTTTTCCCAAAGTTTCCCTTCACTACTCTGCTCCTATGGATTGTAACGTGATGAAAAGTATACTATAACCTGCCCAGGAGTATGAAGAATAATTGTACTAAGTTTCGTTAAAATCCGTCGAGTAGTTTTTGTTTCTATAAGGAACATACAAACAGACAGACAGATAGAAAGACAAAAATTTTACTGATTGCATTTTTGGCATCAGTATCGATCACTAATCACCCCCTGATAGTTATTTTGAAAATATATTTCATGTACAGAATTGACCTCTCTACAGATTTATTATAAGTATAGATTATAAAAGCTTATTCTTTAAAAATATATATTTACTTTAACTATCTAATGCAAGAATTAAAACATATTTTTATATCATTATTACCGACGGGGATAGAAGTTTATTCGTTACAAAAAGAGTCACCTTAAAGTTATTTCTGGTACATCGATGTTTTTTCAAGGTAATGACAGACGAGGGTGTAACCAAATCGCTAAATCATTAGGTTTCCTTATTGATGAGACCAAGGGCGGAACCCCACGTTACTAAGTAACTATCAAATACGAGTCAATGTATAAATAAATGTACGACTAACGATCAAATACAATTGTTACAAAACTTTCTGTAAGTTCGTCTATGAAGGTCCAACTTTTAACGATACATTTAGTACTTTTAAACTCTTTGCTCCTTGATGTTTTTACTTCCTCGTTCCTAGTAAAGGACGTATTATAATCAAGAAAATATCGATGTCCAGATATCAATGCAAACATGCATTTTGATCATTGCTGACTCATGCAGCTAATTGTGTAAAACAATCGCTATCAAAACAGGAGGCTAATTATGTAGAAATCAATTATCACTTGCTTTTCCATTATTAATATTTAATAAACACCCTTTTTTAACAAAAATTAGAAAAAACTGTAAAAATTTAGCATGATTTGACAGTGGTAGTTGAAATTAATTGTGTTGTCATGCGTCTCATACAATAAAATTACTAACGGTTAATAACCATCGAATGTTGAAATTTTGTGTTAATGGCTGCTGTAACATAGAAAATAACAAACGGCAGGGTAATTACGTTAAATTATCGTTATCACAAAATGCTACATTCAGACAGTTGAATTCAGATTTTTGTATTAAAACGCCTCCTTTAACAGTCAAACATGACACTTGATGATAGCGATAGTTTACCATAGTTAGACTAAAAGCCATTAAACAAAGAATTGAATTCAATAGAATCATAGTTAGCCCACGTTGGTGGTGACGTTTATGTTCAACAAGTCTGTTTACAGAAAAGCTTTTTGAAAAAAACAAAGGATCCCATCATTAGATCCTAACTTCATGACAATAGGACCACAATAGGAGTATCTCCCTTTAAAACAAAAAAGAATTGAAAATCGGTCCACTAACGGCGGAAAAATCGATGAACAGACATAAAAAAATACGTACAACCGAACATAGAACCTCCTTCTTTTTCAAAGTCGGTTAAAAACGGTAGGAAATAGTTAATTTTTTTGAAACGTTTGATTGACATTGTATTAAATCATTTTTAAAAATACTAATAACAATCAATATGTCTAGATTTTTGTTTTGTTATACAACTCCTAATATTGTATTATTATGAACTTTGAGTTGAAAAATGACATGACATTTAGTATACAACAGTTAGAGTAGGAAAAAACAAACATCTTTGTACGAGTAACTGTGTTGTAACTGTTTATTACACTGTATCTAAGTGGTAAAAAAAGACATTACCAATTTTTAGGACATATTCGAATTAATGTTTTAAAAATGATTAATGATCATGAACCAAAAAATATTTATTATAGTTATTATAAAAATGATGATAGTAACTTATGTGTTTTTTTTAACAAGTAGGTAGGTACACGTATAAGTACTATTTCAATTTGTTTGTACAAGTAAACTACCTAATTTATTATCGCTACAAATTTACCAATACTGTCTTTAACATAATGTCTTTTTTGTTAAGGCAAAAACAATAAAAAACCTACATGACTAAGCAAAAATCAATTACGCGTTCAGCATGACAGGTTATACAACGAATCTTTAAATTAAAATCATTTGTCTAAATATGGATATAATTAATTTTTAACGTAGATAACTTATTTATATACGTCTACACAATATGTTGTTATTAATACGTCTTATTATTAAAAGAAATTCTAAAATTTGACAAAAAAAGCGAATTTCTGTCCATTATGTTTCAGTATACACGTAATTATTGTATTATACATATAAATACAATAATATGGCGATTATGGAATTTTCTTCATAAATACTTAATACGATATCCTCTTTGTTTTTTCTCTCATAAAAACCAACAGAGGAGAGTAATGGCATGGGATCTACCTGTGTGGTCCGTTTCTGTAATTAAGCCCAACAAATCATGGGTTTATTAGAACTAATGCGCGGCGTTCCTAAACGTCGTTTCGCCGTAAAATACAATAATTTTAAAGGGATTATGAAAATATATAACGATAGTTTCCGTAATTATAATGTAAAGTTTTATCGACTTAAATATTCTTTATATAGATATTTAAATTAATAATTGTTTCTGTAAGTGTTTTTTAAAAGATTCAATTGATTAACGTAATAAAAAAATGTGCATAAAAAGGTTACCCGTATTAAAACTGCGTATACAATTCAATGTATTAATAAAGAGCTCCTCGTTCAGGGAAATTGGATTCGTTTGATATCTTTGTAATATCCGAAAGTGCCGTAACAATATGTTAAAATTATTTAATCCAGTTCGTGTCTGGCCAAGAAGACAGTGTTCCGTAGTCATGTACCTATATTAAATAATTTTGTTTATATTCATAATAAAAATTATTTTTATGTTTACTTATATGTGTATTATCGTAACCATTAATGGACGCTGATAAGCAATACTGTGTCAAGCCACACGGACTTCATTTTGAGAAAATGCCGACTAAAGATGTCATACCTATTCTTAATAAATTTGTTTGAAGACGTATATATTCATCTTTTCTTATCTCTTATGATGAAATATATAATGAATTTAAAATAGATTGGTATAATAAAAAGATGTATGTAAATATAAGTTTTTCAAATATATGACATTATTGTAATAATTGCAAAATTTGGAACACACTTGAAATTCTAAACAAAAAGATGTAAAAAAAGATTTATAGATTAATTATTGGTTCTAAAATCTATTTTTATTAATTTTCAAATCATATCGATTATATTAACGACTGTCTAGTAAAATGTACCTTCGATTTATACCATAATTTTTAAAATAGGTACTGTGGTTCCGTAGTTTACAAAAATCACCCTCTGTTTATCATATTTGTATACATGGTTAATTGTTAAGAAGGTTAGTAGACGAAAAAACAATTTTTTTGTCTATAGAACTCTAAAAACAAAAAACTGCGAATGGAGCTGTCAAATAAATCTCCAGAGATATGCATGAAGGTACTTACGGAAAAAATGAGAATGAGGAAATCATGTCATTTTTGAAGAATACATAGTACTGATATTTGCAGATTATGAAAAAGCGAATTTATTTTTACTCGACCGCCCCAGAAGGGGGTAATGTTTTTCGAGTGAACGTATGTATGGTCTATTTTTCTTTACTTGTTCTTAATTGGTAACAATACCCCGAACAAAAATCACGAAAGTAAAGAAAAATAAACGATATATAAACGGTTTGATGGGACATACATAATTATAATCTGATGTATCGTTATGGTCGATTCGTCCTTGCGGGAGGGCGGCATAAACTAACGATACTCCATAGAGACCTAACTTATATTATAAAACGAATGTGAATTGTTTGTTATGTTTTTGCCTCAACTATCAACCGATCTTCATAAAATATTGCTTGTTATCAGGGTTAGGTACAGACAATAGATATTTCGTTCTGAAAATGAGTACACGTAGACACACAGTAACATGTATCACAATGATAAAAAGAGTTTGATATGTAATTTAGGTACCTAGGTAATGTCATTTCTATTGTCATTGAGTCATTACGTTTCATTCAGTACAACGCACTGTGCGTACTCTGTATACGTGTGTATGTGTATTGTATCTAATTAGATACAGACACGAATGTTAGTAGGGACTCGAAGGGAAACAATCGTAGTTGTTTATTAACTACACCGGAAGTGCGAGCACAGTAAAACACTGACTTCCTTTTTATAGATTAAGCTTGTGTAATATAGATGTGTCATATTTTTAAAAAAATATTAATTAATTTTTTTAAAGTTGAAGTACTCCTTGTGTTTTCTCCATTCCACGTGACATTGGCAAAATAATATGTGCATAATTGACACAACTAAAAGTCACAAAACAAAGAATTGATTTGAATTGAATTATGTTGAAGTATCACAGATGGTTTAGTCTTTTCTGGATGGTTTAGTCTTTACCTTATACGTAATTTTTATCGATTTATGTTTGTAAATAGTCCTGTTATAAAATTATGCTTTTTAAGTTATTGTTAACTTTATTTAAGAAAATGAGGTTAGCAATAAGTTGAAAAAGGTGATAACGGTTATTCTTAACGATTAAACTAGATTTCAATTTAAACCGAGATTGAAGTTATAATCTGTAACAAAATCATCTCGGCAATTTCAACTTTCTATAACAACAACTTTTATTGTTCTTTTTAATTACATGAATTTCGTACTATCTCAGACAAGTATTTTGTATTACGTTTTCAAAAAATAATTAATAAAAAAATACTTCATGCAAACTCGACGTTACCCAGATTGTAAATGAGATATACGAATTAATTGCCACAGTGCCTTTGTTGTGTTAATATTTTATTCTTTGCAATAACGCTTTTATCGCGGGTTTGCGATGCTCAGAAGTACTGGAACCTGGATTACGTTTCTGATGAATTTGAACTCTATGTACAAACCTTAGAGACTATGAATGTATTTAAGAAGCCCCCTTCAGACCCTTTGTTGTTACAGTAGTAGCTATAGTAACACGAATCGAATCTAAAATGCGATTTAATACGGCCTTTAATTATTAAAGTGTTTGGCTTCTTGCCTATAGGTGGAGGTTTTGAAGTATATTTTTAGAACTGTGTTTATTAGCCATGTGTAACACTTGGCAAGGGACTCTTTTAATGACACATATTTGTATGTAATGATGAAATAATTTTCATTGCTCTGTTTTATATGTATAAGAATATTGTAATAAAAAAAAAATTTAATCCGATAATCCGATGTGGGAGTTATGACTTAAATAGAGGAGTTCATAAATATATAGTAAAATTTTACGTCAATATGTATTATTTGGCTAAAATTGGAAAGTCAAACAACAACAAATAATGTGTGCTTATAAAAAACCTGATGGTTAATTTCTGGTAATAAAAAAGCACCCTAAGACGAGTAACTACATAAAACATGAATTACTGGAAAGTGTACCTACCATTTATCATCGAAGGTACAGACCATGATATCAAGGACGGGTAATTTTTAAGACATCAAGAACATAAACGTGCAACCCATCATGGCGTGAGTGTAGTTAATTAGTGTGACATGAATAAATCTCAATAACGTAGTGTGACTACATTGCAATCGATGAAAATTATCGTTATTTTAACTGGTTATATCAAGATTATTAAGGAAAATATTAATATCTCCCATATTAATTAGTTTTTGTAAAACCTTTTTTTTGGAAAACATTATAATTTGAAAAAATCAAATTGGTCAATTTTGGACGGTATAATGTGAAATATAAACATCGACAAACTATGTCGCTGAATATGTATTCAAAATTATTTAGGTCTCTCGAATTGTTTTTCAATCAGAATAACAATTTAGGATCTATAACGATTTAAAGTTGGTTCGTAACGATTTTCACATGGGCTTTTAGATAGAACTGATATTGATACGGTACTGCTGACTACAGATGGTTTTGTTACGCAATCAGTTTAATTATTGACAACTGTTTAATTCAATTCAATTCTTTGGTTGTGCCAATTAGACACATGTTATTTTGGTTGTGATCAAAATTTGCACCATTTTGACACATTTCTACTATTCTGATTTTTGTACTAGAACTCCGATATAACTATCAAAATATTGTATTATTTGAAAACGAGTTTTCACAAATTAGACCTTTGAGGCCTAATCGTTTAAAATTGTCATCATCAAAACACATTCTGACAGTTGATTTCTAGGGATCTACTATTATTATTAAAACCATATTTTGACAGTCAAAGATGGCATTTTATTACTAAATATTTTAATTTAATTACCCTGCTGTTATTGTGCAAAAACGCCTCCTTTGATTTACACCATGGATTGTTTTACACAAAAATGTAAGCATTAATTTCTGTTAAAATTTTTAATTAATGTTAAAAAGTTAAGGATTATCATACTGCAAAAAAGAATTTCCGTTATAAAAAAAATAAAATGCATAAAGTACATTTAAAAACGTTTTACAATATACGTGAAGATAGAAAATATAGTACTAAAATCATGGTTACATTACCCAGCCATCTTGCGGGTGGGCTTCGCTCTCTCTGCCCTCGATGATACCTCTACTGTCTACAGTACTTTATAATTGGAATATGGATGCTTGGCTCGATACTAGAGAATATGCCTTAGTTTTCCGATTACAAGCACGCAAGGTACCTGTACTTTTACTCTTTGAGAGCGAGAGCTAAGCGCATGTCTGTTATGTAATAATCAATGGAATAGTAAAATATTGTATATTCACGTACCTTTTTATTTTTCTACGAAGAACCTAAAGAGGTTTGAAGTATCTACATATGTATTGATATAGTAAAATTTCCTTTACATTTAGTATTTTAATTATTGTTATTGTGGTAGTTTTTTTTATTAATTATATTATTAAACAAGAATATTATATGTAATTATTATGTATTATAGTGAATCTAAGAGATTTTCAAGCTCTTAGGTTTCGATAGGCTTTTTTGATTAATGCATTATAAACAATCGCTGTGATATTTATGTAAATAAAATAATGTCACATCATTTAAGTAATCTGTAGATTTATAATTACTATTCATCTTCTTGACCCGGATCTTAATAATTCTCAGGTAAATGGGTCGCCCAGCGTTGCCAATAAAATCCTAACGACTCACAGTAAACCTTGAATAAGAGTCAACGAAAAGATTTTTTTAATGTACAAAATATAGTCTTTGAGATACTTTATATCTATATATCCTATGTTAATTTTTATAGATATATTTTTTCTGTTCGTGTGTACGTAATAAAGTTTCTCCTAAAATGCTAAACTGATTTTGATGAAACTTTGTGTGCTAGAGCAGGACAACGTCTGTTGTATCACCCAGTACTAGTACCAATATATAAAGCTTAACAGTAAAATAGCCAGTTTATTGAAAAAAATTATATACGTTACATCCTGTATAATTCGTAATCATAAATCTGAGTGAAGCCACGATATAGTATAAAACAAGAACTTTTTGCCGAGAACATCTCTTTGTTCGGATCAGTGATGAAAAGGTTTAATTTTGTTTTTGCAATTGAAAAATTAATTAAACGAAAACGTTTTCGTAACATGAAGATGATTGTACAATTTACAGCAGTTAATAGGAACTGAGAGAAGTTAGTTTAGTATATTACTGTAGTAGGGACATCTAACACTGGCTAAATTTATATAACAATTTTAGCTTTAAGCACTCAATTACGTTAATTATTGTTACCAAATGTAATATGAGCAACTTAATCTAATTTAATATGACTGAACAAATATTACTATATTAGTGATCTTAACTATCTCAAACTTTATCCATTTTAATGTAATTTTGAACACGTATATATATGTATTAATTTCTACAATTATCAGTTGTTCATAAAAGTGTGTTCATTCGCTGTTTTTGTTATATAAAATATATTTAGAAACCAACTCTGTTACATCAGCTTACTAACAAAAAAAAAAATCGCAATAAAATAGGTTAATTCGTTAGGGAGCTGCTATGCCACAGACAGGCTCACATATACACAGATATTATGCACGTATATACACGTGAAACTTATGACACCCTTTTTTTGATCGAGGTAATTTTTAATAAAAACAAAATCAAAATATTCCTACTTTTAAAATCAAAATTTGTACTCTTATCTTTATCTTGTTCTTATTATAGCTTCATATTGTTCGGAGTGGTTAATTTCAGTTTCATGTCTTACCTTGAGACAAAACAGTCTAAACAATAGTCATGAAAACTCCTTCGCCAGAAAAGAGCCGTTCGGGTTACTTATAAGTGAGAGACTCCTTTGGGATGTAGTGTGAGATAATACATTTGACACAACGATGACCTTTTTGGGGTACTATCTTATCTAATATTGTAACCCTTTAAAAATTTTCTTTTACAATATTTTAATATTTATAAAATATTGTCTTTATTTGTTATATCTTTGAGTTGGTTTCTAAACTGAATATAGTGTTTGACGTTAGTCTGTGGCCTCGTTCTCGAGAGTAGGGAATACTCTGTGGTCGACGCGATTGTATCGTTGAGCAGGCGCCGGTCGTTCACCGACGTTTGTTGATTTAAACGATTTTATTTTATATATTTCGGTAAGAATATAGTAATTAATAACCTAAATATTCATTTGTTGATAACGATTACATTTCCGTTTATTGGTTTCCTATTCGTTTCAGATCATTTTTACTTATTTAAGTAGGCGTACCTACTTCATCATATTATACAAATTTGAGAGGTTCGGGTTACCAAACCGTAAGTAAAATGAATTGTATTCACTTCATTAAAGCCTAATTATTGTGGTTTACATGGTATTTAAACGTTTCTTCATTAAATTCCAGTCCTTTGTACTCTTGCCGGCCACGTGACACGTGCGAGGGGTTTTCGTCTTATTTTTATAAAATTAAACACTCCTGAGGTGAGTTGATGCATTAATTATATTGAATAATTAATATCCTACGTGGATCAGTGTATATTTTTGTTAATTTAATTATATTTTACTCAGAATCTGCACTTAGACTTTGTCTATGTACTAGGTGACCTAAGTCAAATCCTAATAGGTTTAGAATTGTTTAAATGTTTGTTTTAGTTAATACAAACATTGTTCTTACTTTTAAGTGACATTTTATTCCAAATTGTTCATTATTTTTTCATATTTTAACCCTTTAAAAGTTATATTTCATAACCTAAAATATACAAGTTATTATTTAATTTTAATAACTTATTCTTCATTGGTACCTGTGTCTAGAGCATTCTTAGAGCCTTCTTAGTGTTTATACAGGATAGGTAATAAGTTGTTTTGTTCACAGGGAGTGTTTTTTTTTATCTGAAGTCTTGTTCTTCAACCGAAGAGTTTTTATTACAACACTTGTTCGCTGTGTTGGAGCTGTTGGAGGCTCGTCTACTGCAGTCAACGAGTGGTGCTTTTCCTGGTGGCCTGCTACTGCTGCTGTTTGCCACCTTGCACCGCTTTGCTCGCTTGCCTGCACTTATTATACTTTTGTGCTTGCCGTTGCACGTCCATACTGGTTTGCGCTAACTTAAACTTATTTCACTTTCTATTATATTAATAATTTATTAGAACATTATTTTTAATATATAAACACGTCTTTGCCAACATTCATTATTTGAAAAATGTAAATACTTAACATCATTGTTTTTACTTATAACTTTTAAATATATCTTGACAAAAAGGGGCTGGCAGGAAACTTAAGATTTTCTGTTGCTCTGGAGTTGTCAATGGTCTGACCAGATACCGTCAACGATCCCAAACTTAGTATAAGTGACTTAGCATAATTTTATATTTTTAAAATGTACTAAGAACCACTAACTTTATAATAAACGGAGTTTTAACAAAAAAAATTTGTTTGACTACCCGTCACAAATTGGCGCCCAACGTAGGAGGCTCTTGACGGTATTTTTGGCATTTTTGGTAATCTTTTTGCTACCAAAAATAACTGGTCATGACTTAGAAAATTTAAAAAAAATTTTCTAACTTAACTTTTTTTTTCAATGTAATCTGAATGTTTGGCTTTTATTACTATTGCTGCATCTGTTCTCCTATTTACTAGCTTTCTGTATTTTTAATTATATATTTTTTTTGTGTCTTACACTAGTATTAAGTTTAATTATAAGTTAAGCTTAAGTTAATTTAAGTCTAACTATTATGCTATTTTATAACTGACGGCTTCTGGTCATTTGCATATTAATTATTTTTGCTGAACAAAAATTGAGCAAACTTTTTCATAGTCTGCTATTGCTTTTACTTTTGCATTATACATTTAAGTTTCTTAAAAATGGAGGATCGCCCTATTAATTTTAATTTACTGCATAAGGATGAATTAGTTTATGAAGTGCAAATTCGTGGGGGTATTCCAGCTGATACTGTTGTTGAATTAAGATCACAAATTAGTAAACTTTCAAAAGAAATACATACAGATGAAATTATTGATTTTGACGGTAACATATCAAATGAATTGCAAACTATTTCTTTGAAATTAAAAGAATTATTTAATTTAACAACTTCATCACAGCCTTTGCAACTTAAAACTTTAAACCGAATTAATGCATTAGGTAACCATATTTATCACCGCTTAGGTAGATTAAATCCAAGTAATGAAGAACATCTGTTGGCAAAAATTGAATATGATTCAATGTTGAAAAATATTACCTTAAAATTTGATAAACTGTTTAGCATTTTTAAAAGTAGCCAGGAAGTAGAAAATAAATGTTCTGTTCCTTCTGAAGTAATAGATACAGATTCCTCTGATTCTAAAAATAATAATAACATAGTCCCATCTCAGTTTAATGTCTCTTGTAATCGTGCGCCAGGTGTTCATTCCTTTAATTTAAAATTTAATGGTAAGACATGTGTCGTTGCTTTTATTCAGCGTTTAGAAGAATTATGTCAAGCTAGAGGTATTTCTTATGAACAACTTTTTATTTCGGCTGTTGATTTGTTTATAGATAGTGGTTTGTCGTGGTTTCGTGGTGTTAGTACCGGCGTTACATCGTGGCCAGAATTAAAAGCTGCGCTACTTGAAGACTTTTTACCCCCCGATTATGACAAGCGATTGTTAGATGAGATTCGTTCCAGGACTCAAGAAGTTGATGAAGGTATCGTAATTTATCTTAGTATAATGCAAAATTATTTTTCTCGTCTTAGTAAGCCGATTACTGATTTAGAAAAGTTGGAGATTGTTAAATATAATATAAGGCCTTTTTACACCAATCAATTAGCGTTAGTGCAGATTAATACATGGTCTGAGCTGAAAAAGTACTGCCGTCAGTTAGAACATGCTAAACACAGAGCAGATAATTTTGTGGAACCACCTCGTGTTTCTGATAAGCTCTTGGCACCTGACTTAGCTTATAAAGTTTCATCTAAATCTGTAAAGCAGTGTGCTGCCACTTCAGCTATTAAAAAGTTTTGTGTTCGTTGTCGTATAGAGGGACATAGTTTATCTAACTGTAAATCTCCACCTAAATTAATTTGTTATCGTTGTGGTGAAAAGGGGAAGACAATCAAAACCTGTCTCAAGTGCAATAATAATGTTCCAAAAAACTTGTAAGGAGGGGCTGTCATCCTAATTTTGACTCTGATGATTGGAGAAATTGGTGTAATACTATTAAATTATTTTTCAATTCTTATAAAACTAAGGGTTCGACAGTCCTTATTAATTCTTTAGGTAGTAGTTCTAGTGTAAGACCATATTTAAAAGTTAAGATTTATGATTTGTCGTTTATTGGTTTGTTAGATTCTGGTTCAGAAATTTCTATTATAGGAGGTAGTGCAGTAAGTTATTTTTCTAGTTTAGCTACTTTCCACCCTTCGGATGGCGTGCAGTGTATTGTTACGGCTAACGGTTCTAATTCAACTGTTGCTGGTTATATGTTTTTACCTGTTACTGTTAACGATGTGACACATATTGTTAAGTTTTATGTGATACCGGAAGTATCTTCTACTTTACTTTTTGGTATTAATTTTTGGAAAACTTTTAATATAGCACCGGATGTGTTAGCTTTGTTGAGAAAGGAGAGTCTTGTTTCTTTTTGTGATGTACAGGATTGTGCTGTGTCTGCAGTTAATTGTTTGCACCCGTTTGAATCTTTGTCAGAAGAGCAGAAGCGTAAAGCAAATGTTATTTATAAAATGTTTGAGGAGATTTCATCAGATAAGAAAGGTTTAGGGAGAACACATCTTATTACTCATAATATTGATACAGGAGACGCTGCGCCCATCAAGCAACGATATTACATGATGTCACCAGAGAAGCTTGCCGAGTTGAATAAACAACTAGATGAAATGCTAGCTATGGACGTTGTGGAAAAGAGTAGTAGTCCGTGGAATAATCCAATTACTATGGCTCCTAAATCTGATGGTAGTTTACGTTTTTGTTTAGATAGTCGAAAATTAAATGCAGTTTCTAAACATGATGCTTATCCTCTCCCTTATATTAATTATATATTAGATAATTTGCGTGATTGTCGTTACCTTTCATCTATTGATTTAAAATCTAGTTTTTGGCAAATTCCTTTAGATACTGAGTCTAAAGAAAAGACTGCTTTTACTGTTCCAAATCGTGGATTATTTCAATTTAAAGTTATGTGTTTTGGTTTAACTTCTGCTCCTGCCACTCAGCAAAGGTTAATGGATCGTTTGTTTGGTCCTGAGTTTCATGGTAAACTTTTTATTTATTTAGATGATATTATTGTTATTAGTCGGACGTTTGAGGAACATATTAGTCTTTTGCAAGAGGTTTTTAATCGTTTAAAGTCGGGGAGCTTAACAATTAATTTAAAGAAGTGTTGTTTCTTTCGTAAACAATTAAAATATTTAGGCTATGTGGTTGACGAACAAGGTTTAAGAACTGATCCTGAAAAAATTAGATCGATTATTGATTTTCCAACGCCTACTTGTCGTAAAGACGTCAAGAGATTTCTTGGGACGGCTTCTTATTATAGACGATTTATAAGAAATTTTAGTAATATTGCAGGTCCACTTAATGCTTTAACATCTACTCGAAAGGATGCATTACCATTTTCCTGGTCAGCGAAGGCTGAAGAATCATTCAACAAATTGAAAAGTGCGTTAACAACTGCTCCTGTTTTGGCTTGTCCAGATTTCTCACAGCCTTTTATTGTTCATACTGATGCTTCTGAATTTGGTGTAGGTGGTATGCTGACTCAAAATATTAACGGCCAAGAACATCCAATTGCCTATTGTAGTAGATCTTTAAATCGTCAAGAACGAAATTATTCAGCCACTGAACGTGAAGCTTTGGCAGTGGTTCATGTTGTAGAACACTTTAGACCTTATTTGGAAGGCAGTAAACCTTTTAAAATTATTACGGACCATGCTAGTCTGAAGTGGTTCTTAAATTTAAAGAATCCTACTGGTCGTTTAGAACGTTGGGGTTGTCGTTTGTCACCTTATAATTTCATTATAGAGCACCGTCGTGGTTCTCAAAACGTTGTACCAGACGCTTTGTCGCGTTCTGTTCCCATTTCTTCTATTGTTTCCAATTCTTCCAATGATTCTTGGTATAATAATATTTTCATTAGATGTAAAGAGCGTCCTCAGACTTGTCCAAATTTTCAAATTAACAATAATAAACTTTATCGTTATACTAAGAGTAAAACTTCTCTGAGTAGTGATTTTGATTGGAAGGAGGTTGTACCTAAGGAGTTAAGAGAAGAAGTTATTCGTTCCAATCATGATTCTTCTTTAGCTGCTCATCCCGGTATTGAAAAAACGTATAAGAGAGTTAAGCTTCGATTTTATTGGCCTAGCATGTATAAGGATGTTTTAGATTATGTGTCACATTGTAGTGTTTGTAAAGCTTACAAACATTCTAATCAAGCTACCCCTGGTTTGCTTGGTAGTGCAAAAGTTTGTTGTCGTCCGTTCCAGTGTATCAGCATGGATTTGGTTGGTCCACTGCCCATGTCTCGACAACAAAATACATTTCTCTTTGTTGTAGTTTGTTGTTTTACAAAATATTGTTTACTTTTTCCTTTGAGACGTGCTACGGGCAAAGTTATTGCACAACGTCTTGAAGACCATGTTTTTTTAGTTCATGGCATACCCCAGACTGTTATTGCTGATAACGGCTCGCAGTTTGTAGGTCATGAATTACAATCATTATTTTCGAAATATAATATACCGCAGATTCATTTTGGTCCTGTGTATTGTCCACAGTACAATACTGTTGAACGTTATAACCGTACTGTTATGACAGCCGTATCTTCTTTAGTTGGTTCTGATCATCGCACATGGGATGTCAATATTCCCAAAATTCAATTTGCGATGAACACAGCTGTGAACGATGTAACTTCGTTTACACCCTATATGTTAGTGCATGGTCGTGAAGCAGTTGTGGATGGTCAAGTTTACGCGGAATTTGCTGAACTTGAGAATTTAACTTTTGGATCGCGTAGCGAGTATGTTGATAGGTTAAGTGCTTTAAAAGACGTTTTTGTTAGTGTTAAGTATGAGTTAAAGAAAGCTCATGACAAAAATTCTAAATATTATAATAAGCGCCGCAGAGACGTTAGTTTTAAAGAAGGGGAGTACGTATGGAAGCGAACTTACAAGCAAAGTTCCGCTCCCAAATATTTTTCAGCTAAATTGGCTCCAAAATATGAACGATGTAAGGTCGTTCGTAAACTGTCTAATTTGGTGTATGAGCTCGAAGACGAGAATGGAAAGTATATTGGAAAGTGGCACATTAAGGATTTTAAGTGCGCTGATCCTAAAGCAGCTGAAGTTAATAATTAGTAATTTTTATAGTTTTAGGTTTCGATTGCAATTTAACGTCCGGGCCGCGGAGATATTTTTTTAGAATATAACATCTGCCCTGACTGTTGGATTATTTTGGAATGGTTTGCATTGTCTGTAGGTTTAGTCAAGTCGAATGAAAACACGTCCGGACTGTTGAGGTTTATAATAGGTTTGTAAGATCTGTCCTGACTGTTGGCGTTTTAAGTGGGTTCGAATTGTCTGTAGTTTACATGTTATATAGTTAAATATTTACGTAATTGTTGTGGTTATAATTTGTAGGCTTAGTTCGTCTATAAGTTTTTTTAGGAAATAAATCTATGGTCTCAAACAAATATTGTCTGGTACCATGAGAGTTATTTAACCTGTTTGATCTGTTAAGCTTTTGTGGTTCACTAGCACAGAGCAGTGACACCATCAATAGGTTTTGTAATTTTAAGGACGCAAAGTGCTTGAGTCAAGAAGACTAGCATCTTTTCATTCGTTTAAGTTATTTGTTGTTCGTAGTAGGTGTTTTGAACTGTTTACATGTATTGCACTTGTTCACAGTATCGAAGAACAGTTATTTTGTAAGTTTATAATAGTAGTAAGTTGTGTTTTTTGACTAAGTGTTTAGTTTCTTTAGGAATAATAATAATTGTATTTGTAAGTGTTAAACTGTAGGTGATATTGTTTTGCGAAGCTCCGTTTTCTTTTCACTTGTTTTTGATGTTTCAGATTGGTGTTACTATTAGTTTGTTGTTGAAGGTTGTGTGCGTTTTTTTTCAGTTTTCTCCGTGGTGTCTGAGCGGATGAGGGCATCCGACGAATTCCCTGCGTGAATTCTTTAACAGGGGAAGGGGGTACTGTAACCCTTTAAAAATTTTCTTTTACAATATTTTAATATTTATAAAATATTGTCTTTATTTGTTATATCTTTGAGTTGGTTTCTAAACTGAATATAGTGTTTGACGTTAGTCTGTGGCCTCGTTCTCGAGAGTAGGGAATACTCTGTGGTCGACGCGATTGTATCGTTGAGCAGGCGCCGGTCGTTCACCGACGTTTGTTGATTTAAACGATTTTATTTTATATATTTCGGTAAGAATATAGTAATTAATAACCTAAATATTCATTTGTTGATAACGATTACATTTCCGTTTATTGGTTTCCTATTCGTTTCAGATCATTTTTACTTATTTAAGTAGGCGTACCTACTTCATCATATTATACAAATTTGAGAGGTTCGGGTTACCAAACCGTAAGTAAAATGAATTGTATTCACTTCATTAAAGCCTAATTATTGTGGTTTACATGGTATTTAAACGTTTCTTCATTAAATTCCAGTCCTTTGTACTCTTGCCGGCCACGTGACACGTGCGAGGGGTTTTCGTCTTATTTTTATAAAATTAAACACTCCTGAGGTGAGTTGATGCATTAATTATATTGAATAATTAATATCCTACGTGGATCAGTGTATATTTTTGTTAATTTAATTATATTTTACTCAGAATCTGCACTTAGACTTTGTCTATGTACTAGGTGACCTAAGTCAAATCCTAATAGGTTTAGAATTGTTTAAATGTTTGTTTTAGTTAATACAAACATTGTTCTTACTTTTAAGTGACATTTTATTCCAAATTGTTCATTATTTTTTCATATTTTAACCCTTTAAAAGTTATATTTCATAACCTAAAATATACAAGTTATTATTTAATTTTAATAACTTATTCTTCATTGGTACCTGTGTCTAGAGCATTCTTAGAGCCTTCTTAGTGTTTATACAGGATAGGTAATAAGTTGTTTTGTTCACAGGGAGTGTTTTTTTTTATCTGAAGTCTTGTTCTTCAACCGAAGAGTTTTTATTACAACACTTGTTCGCTGTGTTGGAGCTGTTGGAGGCTCGTCTACTGCAGTCAACGAGTGGTGCTTTTCCTGGTGGCCTGCTACTGCTGCTGTTTGCCACCTTGCACCGCTTTGCTCGCTTGCCTGCACTTATTATACTTTTGTGCTTGCCGTTGCACGTCCATACTGGTTTGCGCTAACTTAAACTTATTTCACTTTCTATTATATTAATAATTTATTAGAACATTATTTTTAATATATAAACACGTCTTTGCCAACATTCATTATTTGAAAAATGTAAATACTTAACATCATTGTTTTTACTTATAACTTTTAAATATATCTTGACAAAAAGGGGCTGGCAGGAAACTTAAGATTTTCTGTTGCTCTGGAGTTGTCAATGGTCTGACCAGATACCGTCAACGATCCCAAACTTAGTATAAGTGACTTAGCATAATTTTATATTTTTAAAATGTACTAAGAACCACTAACTTTATAATAAACGGAGTTTTAACAAAAAAAATTTGTTTGACTACCCGTCACAATATATTACAAAATTTTACATACGTTTTCTCTCGATAAAAGCTTATTTACCTTTATTGCCGAATAACGTGAAATATGTATTTCACTTATACGAATTTCATAAGAGGTAAAATTTGTTTGTAACTTTTTATGTAGAAGAAATCTTTGAAACTACTGATGAATTAAAAAAATCTTTTTGAGTTACATAGCCTTTTTATTGAGGAAGGTTATAGGCTCTATTCCATCACACTACAACGCGTAGAAACAAAGTAGTAACCATAAACCCAAGTGAAACCTTGAGGAGCAGCTAGTATAGGATAATTTAATTATCACTTTAGTTTATTGATTTATTTCACATAGTGGAATCCATAATCATAATTTTTATTAACCGTTCATAAAATCTATAGAATACAGAAATGATTATTAAAATGCTAGAAAGTACTTGAACAAAATGTCATTTGAATAGAATTTTGGATGGCACTAAATCAGACGAGGTCATAGACAGTCAATAACCTCTTAAGTTCATCAAATGAACGATTTAAAAAAGGTCGAATAAACAAATACGAACCTGAATGTATTTTTAGTACAAGGATGAAATGAATCTTACATGCTACCTAATTAAATAAAACATTTTAAAACAATGGAATAGTTCAGACCATAGTAACTCTCATCTGTCCGTGTAACAAAGAGTCGTATCCAGGACTTCATTGCCTGACATTAGTTTCCTAAACAATGTTGAACTAAGGATTTTAGCATAAACGTTATCGCTCCACTTATTGTAGGTCATAGGCATATTTGATATTCAAATTCATGGAAACGCGTGTGCGGTAACAAAGTAATTTAAAGTATGAACCTATAATATTTCAGGCTTAATATGGATATTTTGTGTGAGATTGTTTTTATTTTCTTAAGAGTAAATACCAAATCATAGTCGTCAGTAATGTTGATATGTCGTCACGGAGATATTAAGAATCCTGTGAAAAAAAGATATTAATACTGGCGAAGAGATTTAATAGACTATTGTCAAATTTTATACGAGGCTATTTTCAATGATCGTGTGTCATTAAAATTGGTTCCTATAACTAAATTTGTATCAATTCAGTCATAGGGTTTATGTTCTTTTATACAGTTCTTTACCAGTTTATTTACTGCTTACCTACCTTTTTTTTTAAATACTTGATGATTTAAGTCGACAATTTATTTTTGTCGTATGAAATTATATTATTTACTTAAGTTCATTTACGTTATATTAAAATAGTTAAAAAAGGAAACCAGTTTTTAAAATTCGTATATTGACAAATATACAAATAAATAAACATTTTTAAATTAAAATGTTTATTAATCATTGACTAGAAAAAGTCATCTTGAGTAATTTATGATCAAGACTTTTTGACTCGTCGCATAAATAAGGGTTAAGCACAGTTAAAAAACGCCCAGTATAAGTACGGTAGGTGATTGAGTACGCTAGGGCAGATTTGCTGTGCCACTAAAAGTAGGACCAGATGGATAAAAACGAAGGACGGGATCGTTGATTCTTTGGAAAACTAGGCCATCATGTTTTTTATATACACTTAATCATTAATTCGGAATACGAATTTCTTTTCGTCATAAAATATCATGTACATTGTTATTAATATCTAAAGTGGGCTTTTAAGTGTATCTATTAATAATCTCTTTTATCATTCGTCCAATATGATATACAGAATGATTCATAAAAATGGGTCAGTAGGGAGAAGTCTGAAACGAGGAGAGCTAGATATATGTGTTGCAAGGAACCATGTCACCTATTTTGAAGCTAAGAAAAACTGACTTTAAAGATTTGCAGAAAAAAACTCTACTCGGAATCGGAAAATCGACCAGTTAATAAAAAAAGCCATCCTTAGTGTAATATAGTTTTAATAATAGCAAACATTCCAGGTAAAAACCAGGTCTAAACTAAGAACGTGCACCTATTAATTTATTTTATACATTACCATTTATATACAATTGAATATTTTTCGTATATTACATCTATCTCATGTAATAGATACTGAAAACGGACGTGTCCCAGGTTCTGCTTTACCTTCGTTTCCCTGTTAATGACTCAGTCATGCCAGCTTAAGATTTAAATTATTGATAATAATTCGCGTTTTAAAAAACCCTTACTCCATGCGTCATGAACGGTGATGGTCGGGTGTCATACATTAATTACACGTGAGTGGCGTACGTATTCCTATAGGCCCGATTTTTTTATATTTTATTTACTTTTTATTACTATTTATTTACTTTTTTGTTTATGTTAAATAAAGACATCAATATTACCAAAACTTGTCGGTCGATGTCACAATATTTATGGAAGCCCTATTAAGTCAATTAACTGGTATTATATTCAAGCATTATGTTTTATTATGTACGTAAATAATTGATTCACCTTTATAATAGATGACTAACAGAATAAATTAAGACTGAACTGATATTTTGGTAAAACCTAAAATATATTTCCAAATAGAATAATTTTGTGTGATCCTAAATACTTTTAGAATATTCATTTAAAGTAACTAATATACAGTTTATAATATATTATTTTTTGTAAGGTAATTTTATTCAATAACGGCAGTATGCTATCTATTTGAAATACTTTGTTCCGATAAGGTAAGATACAGCTGGCAAATTCCGTCCTAACGAATCTTTTATCCTTAAATGGTTAGGAGAGCTATTTAAGTGGAAATTGTCCCCATGCAAGAACGACATGAATTCAATTAACATTAAGATTGCGTCATACGCGTTCACTTGTATTTAAATTGTAAAGTCATAATATATAAAAATACTAACTATTGAGATTCTTGCCGGTTCTTCTCGGTAGAATCTACATACCGAACCTGTGGTAAATTAATTAATTAGTTTTTTGTTTCTGTATTGACGATTTAAAAGTGATTGTAAAAGCCTACTTGAATGAAGCATATTTTAATTTTGATTTTTGATATGTTTTAGAACTTTACTCAACCATACGTGCAAAGTCGTGCGACGCACAATAGCGCTAAGTCAAAAAGGCGCCGGGCCTATGCTTATAATTTTCAAATTTTTAATAATTACATTGGATTTCGTATTAAAAACTTTGCGAAAAAGACTTGTTGATTGGACTAAAACATTTTCTACTTTTGTATATCGCCACTACAAAAAAGGTGCATATAAAACAGTTGCCGATTAGGCTTGCCGCGGGCCTGCTTAGTGACTATCAAAAAATATCATATATTTCAGCAAAAAACGCTTCTAAATACCAGATTGTTTCATAGTATGTTAGCTATAGTGTAAGACAATTACTACGTTTATGATCAATCAATTTTAAATGATCCACCTGCTCTTTATTGACCATTGAATTTACACTATAGATTTTTTTTGTAAATTTTCTAAACATTGCGGGTCGATGAGTGGAAAGATTAAAGGCAAAAGGTCGAAGAGCAAATGAATGTCACTCGATTGTATACTCGATCAACTTTAAATTTGTTTCAACTTTCACGTCAATGGATCGAGAAATTTCTATATTAATTCATATATTTTTTTTGTTTTTTAAATATTGGTTTTTGACAAATGAATGGGAGTTAATCTGGTGTTCAGTATTGGTTTATAGAATCATCATCTTCATTGATTGCTACGGATTTAAAACTAAGAACTGGGGATCGTTTTTATTCTCTGTGGGTAATACAAGATATTCTCAGTATTAAGGTGTGTTACAAAAAATTAAGCTACGCATAATCTTAAATACGTAGTTTTTGTTTAGAATGGAGGCTCAAACTACACTTCCTATTTCTAATTACAAGAGTAAATGAAGCATTCAAATGCAGCTGTGATAATAGCTATAGCTGTATTACACCTAATACTGTTAATAATGTTTTAGTTACAGTACTTAATCAGTAACTCTTTTAGTACAGGATATTAAACATATTTTTTTAAGTCCACAAATAGTAGGCGTTTCACAAGAAATCAAAACAAGAAAAGCAATTAATCACTTTTGGTAGAGTTTACATACTTGACTTGCCAAACTTGGAACTGGAAAGCTGTATAGTAGACTTGTTTAACTTGCCGCTATACCGAAAACCTTATATGAATTCTTAGAACAGAGATGATAGAAGTGGCACATGAATATGTTTACTTTATTTTAATTAGTCGTTTTTCTTTTACGTTTTTATTTTAAGACGTTTTTAAAAAGTCCGTACAAAAAAAATATATTGTTTTACTCGATACTAGCAGCCACTCGCGACTGCGAGTGAATTGTATTTTTTTTTATTTACTTGACAATTACTGTTATTATTTTACCTAATCATCTTTAAAAATTGTAGTCTATATGTATATTATTTGGATGTATAATATGTTCGTTACTTTTTGCCATCCATCCATCTGCCATATTTAACACTTTCCATATTGTGCGTTTACTATAACGACATATAATACAATATTTAGACGATTATTTTGCAAAAAAAACAGTAATCAAAGTTTTTATATGTAGAGTTTGTGTAAATAGTATTCTTCTGTAATTAATTGGTGAAATAAATTTTTATATGTAAAACTTGTTCACTTCTGTTCACCATGCAATGACAGATGCTATTTTTGTTATAGTGCTTGTTCAATGTAGAAATTAAACCAAACTTGGTACTATGTTTTTTAAGTTGCCGACTCATAAATAGAGCACTTACCAAATGTAGCAAATCGTAATGAGTAAAGACACCTACAGATGCTGTAACGAACAAAACATTGTGTACGTGATGTAAAAAAATTACCTACCTGCATATATGGTAATATTATTATTAGTATTTATTCACTAGCAGTTCCCCGCGGCCTCGTCGGCGTATATTTTAGAATTTGATGGAAGCGATTGAGAAAACTGGTAAAATACTATCCTTTAAAGCATATAACTTCTAAACGTTTGGTATTAATATACAATTTATATTGAATTGTTTCACTTTTATCTTTCAAGAAATTATTTTTGTACATTAAATAAACTAAACGTTTTGTGTTTTATATTTCATTATTAGCATTAAGAAGTATGTTTAGGGTTTAAGTCAATATTTTACAAACGTTTTACTCTTTTGCACCGGTTTTGGGGTGAAATATCAAAAACTCTTTTTTCTAATTCATTCCTATGTATGTCGTTATAGAAATACGCTATCAATATTTCAGCTAAATAGATCTACCAACGAATTTTTTCTCTGCGTTGATGAATTAGTCAGTCAGGACAAGTGATTAAAATATGTATAGACCTTTTTAGCTTTTTTACATTAATAATTATGTATACCACGTAGAATAATAGGATATATCTATTAATGCGTAAAATTTTTGGCATCCACATCCACATCCACTCTTTGGACGAAGTTGCTTAGCAACCAGCTAGCGACTGGGTATGGCAGGTTAGAATAACTTTTAGCCAACATGTATTGACGTATTTGTTAAAAATGGATATAGGTACCGTTTTTGAAATATTAATATCACTAATTTTGTATTTTTAAAGAGTCCAAGCGGGAAT
Organism: Hypolimnas misippus; assembly: GCA_037950945.1. Taxonomy (NCBI): domain Eukaryota; kingdom Metazoa; phylum Arthropoda; class Insecta; order Lepidoptera; family Nymphalidae; genus Hypolimnas; species Hypolimnas misippus. The sequence goes on along the minus strand of JBBEEQ010000025.1, from coordinate 6,543,875 downwards.
AGGTAATAATACAGCATTAGATTTATTATGCATGTTTCTTTTTTCTAATTATTGTAATAAAATATCATGCAATGTCCTCTATCTTAACAATCATACCCCGTTACTAGGTAATTTTCCAGGTCATGTGTGTATCAGTTCTATTACCAGTATATTCGTAATTTTTTAATTGGAAAGCGAGCCCTTGTTAGACGAATACATTTTAAATGAGTCTATTAATCACGAATGTCTTGCCCTAATTTATTAAGGAGCTCTGTTCTTTAGGTCTTTTTTAATCGGATCGGTGCATTTGTATTAAATGCTAGTTAAATTTCAAAAATCATCTTAAATAATACAATAAAAAATTTCCAGGATGTCATCCATCCGTATAAAGTTTATGCTAACAAAGAGGCAGGAACAGAAGCTCAAAGCAAAAACAGTTTAATTAGCGATTATTGTACCATCTGCGTGCAGAGTAAGCGCGTGCGCATCTGATATTGCGTGTATGTGGGACCTTTTTGTTGCGGAATCTTTTTTATATGTTGTATTAATCTTTAGATATCATTGTTCATTGTAATTTTACTCTCACATTATGTACTGGTTTTGTAAATAAATTGTGTAACGCTCATAAATATATTTTTATGTACTCGTGATATAAATGACACCTAAATATAAAAATATAGGATTTCATTCTATAGACGGTTCCAGAAAAATAATTTAACAAAAGAAAAAAAAGTATTTTATCTAGATGCAATTTCTTATATGAATAAATAATCTCTATGTTTATTTACAAGCAAAGTATTATACAATTAATGTTGATTACAATATTTGCAAACGGTGACATTATTTCTGTAGTAAATTTATATTGTATAGTTAAACTGTAAACATTTAATGAGACTCGAATAAAAATAACGTAAATTAACAATTCGTACGTCCAGTCTCGCTTCAAGTTGTCTGAACTACATTCGTTAAATCAAGTTAAATTGATGGCGAGAAACTTAATGAAATTCTGACATTTCTTAATTTAGAACTGTCATAATGCTAAAACATTTATGTGCTGGGCTGTCTTGTGTAAATAAAAAACTATTATCTAATTAGGTAGACAAAATATAATAGATGAACTAAGAGAACCTATTAGAATATATAGATGCTGATAAGCAAAATGTGTTAAAGCACAAAAAGTCCAATTCGGAGATATTGATGTATTTTTGATAATGTGTCCTATATTTAACATTATATAATGTTTCAAATATTGAAGTGTGCTCAATATTTTGCAATATGCAATAATCTAATATATTTGAAAAACTTATTATTTGATAATACTTTTTATGATTATACCAATCTGCTTTTAATTTATTTTACATTTCATCAAAATAGAAAAGAGAAGATATATATATATATATATATATATATATATATATATATATATATATATATATACGTCATCAAACAAATTCGTTAAGAATAGGCTTGAAATCTTTAGATGATACTAGCTGACCCGGCAAACGTTGTTTTGCCATATAAATAATTTCCTAGTAAAAAATAAAAATAAAAATTTAGGGGTGGACTACCCCTAACATTTAGGGGGATGAAAAATAGATGTTGGCCGATTCTCATAGATACCGGATAAGCACAAAAAATTTCATCAAAATCGGTCAAGCCGTTTCGGAGGAGTATGGCAACGAAAACTGTGACACGAGAATTTTATATATTAGATTTTCTCAAAATGAAGTCCGTGTGACTTGACACAGTATTGCATATCAGCGTCCATAAGTGTCATAGAAAATGCATGTATATTACAACGTAAATTTTCTATGACACTCATTTTTTCTTAATTTAATATTTTTATTGAAATTACAAACAATAGACATACAAAAAAAGAAACAGTTTGGTTTTTCGCTTTGTCATTCAGAGAGAAACGTCATTCAAAAAGCAGTCCTTAATGAATATTTCATTTACTTTTCCCTGATGTTATATTTCCTTTATGGTGGGAAGAACTAGCGTCAATAAACACATCATCATACGCCTTATTCTGGTCTAAAAAGACGGCGTAGCGTCTGGATGGAATTTGTTTGGACAGACATTGGGCTACGATGCCAAGTATTGTCTCATACAAGTCAATCGTAAATAGTATTTATTTGCAATTAATACTGTTACCGAAAAGGATCTGGTACATATTATAATCGAACACCACTCACGATTTTCAAAACCTTTCTACTACACTCACGTGCTATACCAATACTAAGTTTATATAGAGGAAAGATTTGATTGTTAATTTTTTTACATAGAATAGGCTCTGAAACTACAAGACCGATTTGAATGATTCTTTTTGCGTCGGTTAGCCCGTTTATTGTGGAAGGCTATATTGAATCACGCTACGACTCATAGGAGCGAAGCAGTAACCACTAACGCGAATGAAACCGAGAGGAGCAGTTAGTTAAGTTTATTACTATTGAAAAACAATTTCGCGATATCGACGACATGAAACTGGTTAATGTATATTATTATAATGGTACTCTAATATGAAATATGTACGTTATGTTTACCCGTCTATCTATACTAATAATAAAATTCTAGAGGGTCGATGTCTGTACATGGAAGATAAATGAAAAAAAATCTTACTGGGGGCCTTTACCAACGCAATAGAACCCAAAACAAAGATTTTTAGAATTCTTATCTGTTTGTCTGTTTGTCTGTTTGTCTGTTTGTCTGTTTGTCTGTTTATCTGTGCGTTTGTGCACGCTAATCTCAGAAACGGCTTATCCGATTTAGATGCGGTTTTCACTAATATATTGTGGTAAGCTTCACTTAACATTTAGGGTTTGTTTCATGTCGATCGGTTCATAAATAAAAAAGTTATGTCAATTTAAGGGTTCACGTCGAACATTATTTTGTACTTTTCACTAAATGCATGAAAGTATACATATATACAGTACTTATATCAAAAAATACATTTTTAAATTTTTGTCTGTCAGTCTGTCTGCCTGTTTGTTCCGACTAATCTTTAAAACGGCTAAACCAATTTTGATGGTACTTTTACTTGCAGTTAGAAAATGTTATAAGAAGTGACTTAGGCTTACTTCTATTTTAGATATTTTTAATCTATACATATAAAAAAAATTCTAACGGGTCGCTGTCTGTACATAGAAGATATATAAAAAATAAAAAAAAAAAACAAATTATTTGGGCCTTTACATACGCAATAGAACCCAAAACAATAATTGTTAGAATTTTTGTCCGTTTGTCTGTTTATCAGTGCCTTTGCGCCCACTAATCTCAGAAACGGCTTATCCGATTTAGATGTGGTTTTCATGATTATATTGCAGTAAGGTTCACTTAACATTTGGTGTTTATTTAATTTCAATCGATTCATAAAAAAAAGTTATGTCAATTTAAGGGTTCACGTCGAACATTATTTTGTACTTTTCACTAAATGCATGAAAGTACATACATATATATGTACAGTACTTATATCAAAAAGTAATTTTTAAAATTTTTGTGTGTCACTCTGTCTGCCTATCTGTTTGTTCCGACTAATCCTTAAAACGGCTGAACCAGTTTTGATGGTACTTTTACTTGCAGTTAGCAAATGTTATAAGGAGTGACTTAGGCTTACTTCTATTTTAGATATTTTTAATCTATACATATAAAAAAATTCTAACGGGTCGCTGTCTGTACATAGAAGATATATGAAAAAAACAAATTGTTTGGGCCTTTACATACGCAATAGAACCCAAAACAATAATTGTTAGAATTTTTGTCTGTTTGTCTGTTTATCAGTGCGTTTGCGCCCGCTAATCTCAGAAACGGCTTATCCGATTTAGATGTGGTTTTCATGATTATATTGCAGTAAGGTTCACTTAACATTTGGTGTTTATTTAATTTCAATCGATTCATAAAAAAAAGTTATGTCAATTTAAGGGTTCACGTCGAACAGTATTTTATGCTTTTCACTAAATGCATAAAAGTATATACATTACTTACATCAAAAAATCAATTTTTTAATTTTTTGTCCGTCAGTCTGTTTCTTACGACTAATCTCTGAAACAGCTGAATTAAATTTGATGGGACTTTCACAAGCAATTAGGGAATGTCCATTAATCACGTGAGGTCCAGAAAGGGAGAGGAGATGGAAGAAGATTTTCACGAAATATTACAAAGTCTAAAAAGTTCTTCAAAACATGACGTATTTAATGGCTAATATTATAAGGATTAACTTTAGCTACTTTTTTTAATATGTTTATTTTAATGAATAAGTAAAAAAGAGAATTACGCGATAACAAAATATTGTAGAAACCAATAAAATAGTGAACAATTTCCGATTTAAGAAGGGAAGGTATAAAAATAAATAAAATTGATGTCTGTTTGTAATTTTAAATAAATGCATATTAAAGTATACACGGTACTTACAACAAAATTACCAATCTTAAAATTTTTGTCTGTCTTTCTGTCACTCAATTTTTTTCGGCTAATATCTGAAACAGCTGGACCGATTTTGACGAAACTTTCACTGCTGAAAGCTAATGTAATAAGGAACAAAATTGAAACCAATGAAAAAGTGAACAACATCTAATTCAAATATGGAAGATATATGTATATTATATAAATATAATAATTTGGAAAATAATATATTTACTGGGTAATTTTTTTACTGGATATGATAGACCAAATCCGAAACTATAAACAATAGCGAAAAATAATTAAAGAAGTAACAGAGCCGATTTTATTAAAAACTAAAACTATTTCATTAGTTTTTTGAAAAATAAATTTTCCTAGCCAGAAACGAACACGTTGATTTTGGAAAAAATTAACATTCTGTATGATTGCATCATCTGATACTGTCACATATTATAAGAATCAATTTCAGAGAGGTATTATTATATAGTTAACTGCAACAAAAATAAAGGGCAATTTTTTTACAGAATTCTATCAAATTCATACATTAATTAAATCTTTTGTAATTCTTCAAAAAAACGATCATACCTAAAAGTGAAATTTTAAAATTATAACGGGATGTTGTAACACTAATATCGGGTGAGTACAATAGCCGAGTCCAGTGAAATGTAGATTTTCAATAAATTGATTCATCTTTTTAGGAATTATCTAAACCTACTTAGGTAACGGAGTAGGTGACGGGGACCAAAACAAACGTCACATTGTATCTACTTTGTATAGCTCACATAGAAAAAATAGACAAACATAAAGGAAGTTACTGTGAGTTATTCATTTTATATATTTTTGATATTCTTTACACTCTTCCTTACTTTAGTAGGTGACTAGCATTTTGATGCAAATAAACGAATCGTTCGAAGTTATGCAGACATTTTTTCTAAACTTACCGGGAGCCGTGATTTAACCCACATATTTGATATGTATATTTAATATATATAGAATCGATTACTTAACTTCTAATTCATGTATAGATTTAATGTTATTTTGTTAAAAAATAAATCTTTTCCTAAAACTTTCCAAAAGTTGATTCTTACAAGTGACACTATTAGGTAGGTGGTGCAATAATACAGAATGTATTTTTTTTCAATTAGTGGGTTCAATTCCAGGTCAGGAGAATCATGAAATTAAAAAACTTATGATGCAGTTTTAGATTTCTTAAAATCGGACACGAGACTCCTTTAAGTATTTTTCGCGATTCCTTAAAGTTCCGGATTTGGCCTATCAAGCCCAATTAAAAAAAGTCACCCGATATATAATACAAGAAGAACCTCGGTGGGAACTTACTATTTTGCAGTCAAAATTTTAAAGACTAGCACAAAACAATTTTTCTTCAACATTTATAGCGAAAACCGTGGAGGAATACCATATCTGAGTTAGTGTCTGCTTATAAAAACAACCAGAAAGTTCCCAGATCCAAAGTAAAAAGCTTCTTTCTTGAGCAGCACCGCAGACTATTATAACCTTGATTTGCAGGAGACATACCAAGCATTCTGTAATCCACGCGAACGAAGTCGCGGGCACAGCTAGTGTGCAATAAAAATGCCATACATATTTCAAAGCGTGGCACGCCTGTGTTTTATTGTATGTACCTTCGTATCGGTACGAGTTATTGCCTTCAGCAGACAGAACGTATTTTACTTATTTTCAACATGAATCGATAACATTAAGAGTCGATGAAGGTCAAAGAATATTAATTTAAATTACTTCCATTTATTTGTATATTTTAGTTTTATATACGTACACTCAACGTGAATTCAAATCAGTTTTTATGTAAAGTATCGAGACATAGGTAAAAAAGTGTAAATGCTTCATGAAACACTAAGTAATATTGAACTTTTTAAATCATTATTTATATTAATATTGATTTTTAATTTTTTATTGAAATTGAATATATTATATTAATAAAGACCTTTTTAAATCATGCACTTGCATCGGTTTAAAAATCAACCCATGCCTACGTTTTTAAGCTATAGTAGATATCTACCGACATTTAAATCAGTTTCGGGCTTTAGTATTACTTTAGTTTTAGTAACAAATTGAAAAAAAAAGAGTTATTTATCGCGTTTATAGTGCATGTTAATTTTTTAAGAGTTAAGACCTTATTTTATTTTAGGGATCAGAAGAATCCAGTGGAGGTGAACGCTCTATTTTATCAATGGATCTAAGTAATTAATTTTTGGGTTACACCTTCTACTGTATGCTGTATTATATATGTATATTCTATTGTAGATACAGCTTTAATTTGTGCTCCTATCGTAGGGCTGGACGGTTGTCAACTTGTCAGTAATCATTTATGAGATTCACTCGTTGCAATATCAACTCGTGCATCGAGTTTCTTCTCGGAATAACCAATTGATCCCTCTTGATTTTGATTAACACAATCAATTGTTGAGTCAATCAAAGAAAACAAACAGTATAACTACAGCTTCAAAAAGACAAAGACAAAGAAATGTGTCGACATAAATAGATACTATATGAAAAGCCAAACTTAATATATAAAAATATCTAAACTCATCGATCACACATAATATGTCTTTCATAAAAACCTTCATGTGAATGTACATTCAAAGAGCAAATGTCGTGTTAAATAACATGGAACCGATCAATCTTATTCGTGTCTTTTTTATAATACGTGATATTTGCGAAAAATGTCGTACTCACTGAGTACATAGCTCAATGAAGAATGGAAATGTGCAATCAAAGCACCTTATAAAACGGTACGTCAAATATAAACAATTAAAATATAAATAACTACATATGTATTATAAGCTCATGAATTTACGTACTCATTACGCCAACCATATTGGATGGCGTTGCCAGGCAACCAGTTAGCGACTAAGTATGACAGACGATAAGACAGAAAGATACTCTATTTTTAGCCAGCATGTTATGTCATGTATTAGTTTTTTAATAAATAATACTATATTATTGATTTTTGTGTGATACCAGCGTATGTTGTCATAGTGGTCACTGCTAGAGACTGAAGCACTAATAGTCGCAAGTTCGATCCCCGCTATACAAATATTTTTCGTGGTCTGGGTGTTTGCTTGTGTTTGAGTAGTGAGTGTTTCCGGACTCACAACTCACAACGATCATATCGTGATCCTAATGGAAACCACTGAGTGTGAAGTATTTTTTTTCTTATTTAAGTAAAGTTAGAATAAGTAGATTTCATCGCTACACCTTTCCTTTTAGATTTTGTTTAGGTATATAACATATTAATATAGTATACAACTTCCTTATGGATAGGTGTAGTTTTATATTAATGATAAAAAATCAAACTAGTAATTTTAGAGATTAGTAATAAAAAAAAACAAACAAATTTTAGCTTTTTATAAAATTTGTATAGATTTATGCGCACTTCATTTCAAACACCTTATGTGTTTGGTTTGGTTTTCTAACATTCGTTTTCTATATTTAGGTACCCATTATACAACACGTTATTTTTTCTAAAGTAACACTAAAGTGGTATTTTAATTACTTATCACCTTTAAACAGTTCAAATAAACACCTCAACACCCTTGTGGGGTAATCTAGCGTGTATTTTACGGGTAACTAAAGAATCTTAAACTTCACAGAAAGTGTTTACGTCTAAAAATACGCAGGCAGTTGTTATCCTGCGGCTTTGAACTTATTTAAGTGGCAACGACGTCGCATTCTGGTCCGTCTAGACATATTGTGGTTTAAATTAATTTCTCTGAGAGATAAAATTCTGCTATGGATATTATGATCATACTCAAATAGCGCTCGTGAGTATCGTTGTGATGTATTGATTTTTTACTTAATACAATATCTTGTTATTTTTAATGTAATTGACTTCAATCGAAACAAGCCTTTTTTAATAATTTACACTTTACAATGATCGATCATATTTTTCTTGATAAAATTAAAATGAAACTTTTAAAGTACTATATAAATATTATATTTAAAAGAAAAAGATTCATTGAAAACGGTTTACTATAGGCGAAGATATCTTAGAGTACCTCCCTTTCTTTGCGAGTTCGTCAAAAAAGGTTTTGTAATTTTGTAAAGGTAGATAACTCGTAGCGACTGTTCTCTTATTAAATTGAGATATAAGCGCACAAAGGTAACTGAAAAGAAATGGCTGTTCGATTTTCTTCTCATGCTACATTACTATCCTTGTACATCTTTCCGAGGGTTTGATTCTTACGACCTTAGAGACTTGTAAACGTGTCTTGCATACTCAAATGCAATCTACATTAACCAAAGTGTGTCTTATTCTGAAGTCCAGAAAGAACATTTTTCATCAAAATCCTGAGATACAAAGTATTTTATGAAAAACCGCTGAAAAGAAGGAAGATGCTACGTAAACGTTGTGTTGAAAATCACCTCGCTTGTGTGTGAGCTTTATTACAGGCCGTATCAAGGGCCATGCTGAAAGCATTCATACTTTTACAAATTGTGTGACGGTATGCATCAATGCAGGTGGTTTTGTTAAATAAGAGCTAAAATTTTTTACCCAAAATAGGTTATTAGATGTTAATAATCGGTCTAGGAGGTTAGTAATTATATTTTTTATTAACGTAGTTAATTATTGCACCTATTGCAATTTTATTATATTGATTAATCATTGTGTAATTTTAGCGGTAATAATTTGAGTTGGAAGTCTACATTATGTGGTACACGTAGTTTATTGTAATTGATTACGATCTATATGTTAATATTTACTATTTTAGTAAGTAATTTTTCTCTTAGGTAATGATTTTGCTTTAAAGCTTGAACGATTGAAATAAAGAAATACGTTATAAAACATTGTCTTTTACAAGCTGTCTGGCCAATAGAAACTCCCATCAGTCCTATCGGTGATTCTTTAAAATTCAACGTTACTTATTTCAAAAATCTATTTTTAAATTACTAATCATAGTAGAAAACGTCTTTACTCAGCAGTGGTACATTTTGATTTTTACAGATTGTTAACCCTTAAATGTATGGTGTATCAAAAATAAAACGCTTATTTCGAAACCTACTGTCAACTAAAAATTTTACTAAATGCCTGATTTGGCTGTATTTATTTATTTATTGTTTCTTTAGTATATTTTACATGACCTATAATTTTTATTACTATTTTCCATGAATCTACTTGTTGGTCCGTTTGTATACACTGTTTTTTTTATTTTGATTAAATAAAAAAAAATCATGCATTTAAGGGTTTATTATCAATTACTTAATTATGTTAATATTTATTTAATTCTTACTAAGTTACCCCGTTATATGAGTTAATCCTGAGGAGGAAATTCAAACATTTAGAGCCATGGGTTTAGGAATGTGCGTTATTCAGTGTTGATAATTTCATTTAATAGTATTAATTTTTAATAATTAATTTTTCAGTTTAAGAAAAAAACAAGTTTCCATTAAATGTTAACTGTTATTATCTACCGTTATTAGGACATTGCTCTTTCCTTAAGTTTTTTTCTATTTTTAAATAAACAAGTCGACTGCGTTGAAGAACCATTACATGAACAATGCAAATTCAATTACTATATTATTATCAAAGTATTGCGCTGAGTCGTCTATTGTCCTCTAAACGTTTTCATCTCGTTGTAGTGGTCGTTTGTCTGGTTTCTATGGGAACGAGTACATTTTCTATGAATAGCTTGTGCGAAAGTAAATGAAACCTAAGTTGGCCAAGGGCACCTTATGTAAGACATGGATTAGATCTGGTAAATTAAATGAAAACGTACTTTGATACTTAATAGGTTATTTTTTTTATTTGTTATTAATGTAAGTAAAATTTAATTATAATAAATGAAAATAAATGAAATAGATGAGAGTATAAGTTTATAGAATGTTAATATATCTAAAAACATTTTTATATCACTAAATTTAAAAAAAAAAAAAAACGTGATTACGATACATAAATTAGTATAAAGGGTATATAATATGGTTCATTGCTTCGAATATAGATAACACATTACCTTTTAAGTTACCATTATAATTAGGATGTTGTTTATTTGACGTCTAGCGCCATCTGTTAGTATTGCGTAATACTTGTTGGTACTGGAACTTAAAGCTTTATGGTACGGCTATGACGTCCGACTGTTACCTAAGGACTTAGAAAGATGGTGTCTATTAAATATTTTATTTAGAATTAAACATAAGGTGTAATTTATGAATGAAATATTAAAAATTCTATAAAATTGTTCGTTTATAATAAAATATGTAATTTTTCGAGAGTTTTTGTTGATAAATTAGAATATAACAAACGAGAGGTGGATAGTGATATGAGAAAAATCTTAGCTTAAAACAATTGATAACAACACACTATATTATTAAAAAAGTTTATTTAAGCGCCATCTAGTAGTTAGTTTAGAAACGTCTAAGAACTCGTAGTGCTAATAGGGGTTACAGAGATACAGAATTATTTCGAACGTAGTATAAACGTTGCGGGGTTCTTCTAGATGGGCGAGCCAGTTAATCGCTACAAGTACTAGTTACAACAATATTGTTTAGATGTCACTAGTAACATTTAAAAAAGAGTCGCAAAAACGCCGCAGTAAAGATAGGTAAAAAGCGAGATAAAGAAGCGCAATTAGCCGTCTATGTATGTGATATAGATGTTCATTTGTAACTTGAAAAATTATTGAATACATTTTAAAAAACGACTATCTTTTCTACAAGCTTAATTTGGATTAATTAAAACCGATATCTATAGCAGCAGTACTCAATATCGAAAAATTGTGAGATGTGGCATATTGTTCTCGGAATCAATGTACAACTAGATCCATTCATCATTACTGTTTGATAATTCGGTGAATTTTCACAGAATGAAATAATAATCATATTTTTTCAGTTTTTCTAAAAGTAATCTTATCAAAGTTGAGTGATCTTATGAAAGTTGAAAATGGAGTCGCGAAAACATAACACTAAGATTGGACAAATGAGGTTTGGGCGTTTACAGCCTATTGACAAGCAATTGCAGGTTTAACCGGGGCAGTACCTCACTCATACAGAGATCGGGATGAAGAAGCTACATATAACGTTTCGTATAACGTTTCGATGAGTGAGAGAGTTGGAAGCCTAACTCCTTCCCACATTCCTTTCCTTACTTTCTTATTCTCTTTCGTCAAGAAAGAGTATATTGAAGAGAATTGAGGGAGAGATAAACGCATTTATGGTTCCTTTAATGCTCCAAATGTGCAGGGCGGTGACCACTTAATATCAAGTCTGCTTGTTTAGTAGCTACCACAATAAATAAAAATAAACCCAAGACGGGGAGACATGAGCACGTAGCTGCAGACTAGTAATAACAATTTACGCAAACAATTATTGTAACTAGACGTTCGAAATTGCTACCGTTATTATTTAAATAAATACGAATATTCAGTAAGAAGCGGCGCGAGTAAGAAGGTCGTGTCAATTTGTTCAGCTTTCCAAGGCTAGGCGAAGTTAAACACTTACAATATTTTATGTGATAGGTCTTTGGTTATTATTTTCCTTCTTATAACTACTTAAGTATAAAAATATTCTTTAGCAAAACACAGAAGAATAACAAACATTTCATTAATAATATTCATGTAACCGGTTAAAGAAATGCGGTATCAATAAAATTTCCACGCCCATATAACCGATATCATAAGTATTCGTATGATATATGCTACAAATACAATTTCAAAGAATCCAGCAAGCTGTCGGCAATTTTCCAGTGCATGGGTTGAGATAAAAGCTTTCCCATGTCATAACTCCTGCGTAGAGCAAACGTATATTATGAAATATTGAATTGAAAATAAGTTTCCTTCGCGGTTGGAAGGCTGCTATCACATGTTACACGATTCTAAGTGGAATACACTCATGTTATATCTAGACTTTTTGTACCGAAGTGTACTTTCTTTAGAATTACATAGGAGATGTAAAAAACTTATACAAAAAAAAAATAAAAAAACTGTTAAAAATAAAATAAAATTTGCATTTACTTTTTTAAAACAAACGTAAACTACAATAAAAAAAATAATGAAACTATTTTTATACTTTTAATCGATTAAAGTGAGTACACAGTTTATTTAAATTATTTACGTTTACACAAACTAAATATTTAAACATATATTAATTTATATGTAAATATTTCATTAGGTACTTGATTAAATGATTAAAAAGACATCGATATTTACACATAGATATTTTTTATTAATAACATTCTCGGTTAATATTACTAATTGATTTCATTTACCATCACCCAACGCCTAATGTTTTATTTGTCGAAGATCTTGTCTTCGTTTGAAATTCCCTGAACTAGTTACCTCAATTTAAAAAGTCGAACGGCAGATAAAAACGGAAATCCTTACTGTGTCACTGCTAACCATAACGAAGGTAATCTATTTTACTTTTTAACGACCACGTTTATTGAGAATTTCCAATCACAGTTTTTTAAGAAGAGAAAAACTCTCATTAAGTCGGTTTCCCACGGATTTTTACATTTTTGCTGTAGATTGTTGACAAATGTATATTCAAATTATTTGATGAAGCGTTCGTCAACTCTTTACGCGAAAAACTTGGATTTTATTTTCAAAGGTAATTTTAAGTTAAACTAAAACGAATAATAAGTAGTTGTTTGTTTTCACAAATTGGTTATTTTGTTTCGGCTATGTAGTCGAAGATCGAAAACTATTCCACATTTTGATGTTCTATTGGATTTATATGCATTTTTTTTTAAATTTAGTCGTAATATATATGTAATATAATAATATAATAATATATGTAATTAAACATATTCCAATATAAGGTAATCCTTCTTCTTCTTCTTGGCCTAAAAACACTCATTGCTCCCCGCAACGTCATCAGCGTAGAAACCTTCCCTATTTTATTTTCACTCCTTTTACGTTATATTTTCGCGATACAAATTAGTCTATGTCACAGTCTAACAGACAAAGAGACGGACAAATAATTATGGATTGAGTGAAATCTATTATAGACTTTGGTCAGTTGAAGCAGATCAATGTTTTATGTTTTAAATTATTCGGATTTAACCGTTAAAAACGTACATTAACTTTCTGTTTTCCGTGCGTAATCGTATGAATACGCCATTAATCTGCTTTTGGGTTGATGGTTGGCTTTTTGTGTACACGCATTTGATGTACTTAATTATATAAGCCGATTGTACCGTAAATGATATCGAAAGCCAAACCCGCGGCTCCAGATAAAGTTCTGTTATGTAACGAATTCGTTAGTAAATAACTGATATTTAAAAAAAAAACTGACGTCACAAGCAAAATATTTAATTTCGTTTGCTTGAAAATCTAAAATCATTCCAAAAAATATTTTAAAAAATCGATTAATATTTAATTTTTTTTTTAAATGACAGAGTTCTGAGATAAAAAACATTAAAAAATTATACACTACAAATGAAGAACTTCTTTTTTTAAAGTCGGTTGACAAATTAAAATGTATATGAATGACTTGACAGTGAAGTTCTAACACAGCGTAAGTTAAAATTAGCATTTAAAGGAGAGCGAGAAAACTCCATAATTTCACACAGACATCATTATAATTCAATAATAAATAAAATTAATACGAAGATAAACATATACCTTTTAATTAAAATGATATTAATAAATCAAATTGTTCCTATAAAAAAATATGCAGTTATTTAGATCTTTAAAACTGCTTATTTTCACTTAGGCGGTGTAAGCAATCCATTGACGATAAGTTATTTCAAAGGCCAAAGTGGTACCAAAAGCTACGAATGAATTCATCTCGTTCCAGCACTGATTAATTACAAATACTTATAAAAGAAGAAATGTTAAAGTTTCGGTACAATAAAAATTGGGGCAGCGTGGTTCGTTACTTTGGACTTGGATATAAATCTTCGGACAGCGCTAACTGTTAGCATTCAGCGTCAATTATTCAACGAGTATAGTGTTGTTTTTTGCATTTACGAGATGTTATTCTCTCGCTTCGTTCAAAGAGTATGTAAATGTATCGAACAAAATGTAAATGACCTGCGGGCTGCGGCCATCCATCGGAGGGAAAATGGGACGCGATCGCTGTGAAATTATTGTACTCTTTCTTTCTTCATGTGCCTATTGTGTCAGAGTTAGGATGTGATTGGAGGTCATACATACATTTTTACATGCTTGTGCTAAATTGTGCAATTTGATTTTAGCAAAATCGAAAAATGTATTTGTCGTACGTATCCATTACTTTTTACAATTTTGTTTCGTTTTTAACATTTTTAATTTTGAATCCTCGGTTTTTTTTTGTTAGTCCAACGCTATTTTTTTTCTTAACTTCTTAATTAAACATGGTTTTCTATTTTGAGAAATATCAATTAAAACGTTTAAAAAGTGACAAACAATTATTTAGACGAAATGTTTAAAATAAACATTATATTTGTTACGAAATATTTAAGTTGGTTTAAGGCTTGTCAGCCTTAGCAGAATAATAATTTCTTTTACATTCACATACTAGGTTTAGTGTTCCGAGAAATCTGTGAAGATATTTAGTTTTTTTTTTAATCGGCTTATAAAATATTTAGTTAAAAAGCAAAGAACAAAATATTCAAATTTCTTTAAACTTTTGAATTATTTGAAGAAAGATTCGAAAAAACTTTTTAATTAAGATTTACTTGACCTTTTCGATCTCTTAGCAAAATTCATGATGCTGACAGACAATTCGTATTTTGTAATGTACCTTTTATAAACTTTCTTTCATCAGAATACAATCAATAATGAAAGTATTAGTAATAATTTTCAAGACTTGAAAAAAAGAAATAGATGTCAAAGCAAAATTTAATTAATTTGGATGTGACACTTATTCCAGTTATTTTAATTTTTAAACCAAACTACTGAACCGATTTCGATGGAATTTCTTTAAGATTATTTTACTCTTTCAAACAGATAAAAAAATAATTAAATCTGTTAAATTGTTTTCGAGTATCTTAGAAGATCAATAATAAAGGTAAAAAAAAAAACAAAAAGGTCTCGACGAATTCAGAATATCATTGGCCTAGCGGTTAGAGCACGTTGATCTCAGCTTGGTGGATTAAGCTGTAAATATTTTCTTTAATAAAGTCCTTTGCCCAGCTGTGGGAACTTTTACTTACTTTTGTCAGTTTCTTGAAGTCGGCTCATATTATCGATTTATTTTAAACATGCTTACAATCTTATAAACAGTACAATCATACTTGTATGCGTGTATTGTAGAGATATGAATACATTTGTACTTAGTAATATATAGTAATGGTAAACCAGAGTTCTGTCCTATTGTTAACTCCTGTCTTTACGTAAAGTGCAGTTACCACTTTATTCGAGCAAACCATTATCTCCCGAAGCATTTTCTAGGATATTTTAGATATCGATATAAACCAGTATCACAAAACAGTTTGTAAAATCTTATTATGGTTTTTCAACGTGTCTTAAAAAGACGACATTAAATGAATTAGGTTAGGTCATAGTCATTTTTATTATGGATACATGTTATTTTTAAGACGTTTTATAAACGGTTTGTTATTTTTTAAACGGAATAGTCGTTTTGTTGTAATTCGCCGAATTTTCGTTCAATATCACTTATACTACAGAGGGAAATTAACGCTACACCGAAAACAACTACACAAATACACCGCCAATGGTAGTGAATATTTGTGCCGCGCTGTCTGTTTGTTCTGTCACCTCATTTGCTTCTGTCAGATTCATTCTGCCCGTACTTCCATGTATTGTGGATGTTCGAAAATGTATGCTTTATGTGACTTTGATGGCGTTTTTCAGTTAATCTAACGATTACTTATATTTTATATCATATAATTGTGTAATAACGTCAATAGTAAAACTTTGTAAAGGAACAAATTATTCTGTTATTTTTAGCGCGTTTAAATAAAAGCGTAATAAAAATTTTAATGATGTTCTTTTTTTCTTTTAATTTATATTTATTCTTATTACAAACAAAACGATAATAGACCCCTAAAAATTATTACACAGTTTGAAATAATATCTTGTTCATCCCATATAATAAATAAACCATACCAACCAACCATATAATATATAATATAATATACTATGAAACGAACATTGCAATTTTATTTAACTTTTTACACATAACAAATTCCACCATCACCAGTATTGAATTTGTTTTGAATAACTTTGGCTAAAACATACGAAGCCATGTAATATATTCTACCCTATTTTAAATAAAGTAATATATACAGTTTCGGTATTTCTATTCGAGCGAAGTAATTCAGTAAATGCGGATACGTTTAATCGGACTCCTTCCACAGGCATCCCGAGTATTTAATCTCCGTCTCCCTATCGACTTCACAGCCTCAGCCTGCATTGAAACTTCATGCGGCCGACTGCGGCAAAATCGAAATAAAACTACGAAGCAAACCAACCGTTAGAAAATCCCGCGTAGAACTTTTCACTAACTGCTGTTAGGGAATTTTTATTTTGACCCGAATACTCGTTCGGATCGGACCAGGTTCCTTTTATTAATAAAATATAAAAAAAATATATATAAATTGGACCGATGATTTTTGTAACAGCGGAATTATTTGTAAAATAAACTAATTCTAAAAAAAATCCCTTTAAAAATATCTTGTTTTATACTATTCTTTGCACTGGTATTATAATTATACATTGTATATTCTATAAATTCTTATCTTATAGGAATAGTAGAAAAATAATTTGTTTATTAAAATAGAACTTTGTCAATTATATGTTACTAGCAAACCCAGCATCATACATATATTTTAATACATATATACTGAGTATATACCGTAAATATAATTATGTTTATATAATTAAAGTATACACATGTGTGTATTTATATACAATAATATCAGTATGTTAAGGTTATAATAGGGTGGCGTTATCGCTTAAGCTAATTTGCGTATAATACCAAAATCCTTTATTCATTGAATTGGATTGATAACGAGATTTCTATTATGTTATCTCGTTATATTAATCTTTGTACGGAATACACATGATATAACGTGAGTGTTTGTGAAACACAATCTCTGTCGTGCGACTATAGTTCGCGATCATAGGATTTCAAAGCATTATGTGAGTACAAATGGATGAAGCTTTTACGATTGGAAACAGAATATCTCTACATAGCTAAAACAAGTCGGGATATTAAAATAAAATTATCTAAAACGTATTTAAATCGCCTATATATTAATTAATTATTTTTATCGTCTCTTTAAATCATCTCAGTCTCGAATAGACTATATATACATTCGCCTGTCAAGAATTTGACGCCGATAAGCAATACTGTGTCAAGCCACACGGACTTCGTTTTGAGAAAATGGCGTCTAAAGATGTCAAACCTATTCTTAATAATTTTTTTTGAAGACGTATATATTCATCTTTTCTTTTCTATTTTGATAAAATGTTTAATGAATCAAAAGAAGATAGATTTATTGAATAAGTTGTCTAATAATAGGTTTTTAAATATTTAAGATTATTTTATAAATTGCAAAATATAAAACGCACCTGAAATTCGAAGCATTGAGTTAAGAAACTTTTTTTCATACTTATTTAGTTTAGATGACTTGAATTTTTTTTGAATAATGTTGAATAGGTAACGTAGTATCAAAGTATATCAAATTCTCCGAATTTGACTTTTTGTGGGTTGACACATTATTGCTTATCAGCATCCAATTAAAATAACATACAATTTCAATATGTAGGAGGTATATCGCGGTTAAATTCTAATAAAAAATAAATACTTGCATTTCTAATTTTATTTGAGAACTTTGGTAACTTTAGAACTTCGTGGTCCGTGATTATATTCTGTCCATGGTTATGATTTTCCTTCTTTTTTTCAATATAAAAATGCGATGAAAACTAACGAATTTAAAGATAAAATTAGAATCTTTAGCATTTTTAATTTTTTATATGTATACACAAATTTTCAAAACAATGTAAATGAGTACAGTATAGCAACCGACGATGGACGATGAAACGCGATGAAAATTAAATATTCGGTCAATGAAATATGCAAATGAGACGTGCAATCAAGCGGCCTTTGTTACCTGTTGTTATATTTATTTATTCTAATTACGTAGTTTCGCTGCTAAAATTATTATTTACAAACATATTATACCTTCGTTTTTTATTGTTTCAGAAATAGGTTTGTTTCTGTTGAATTCATTAAATATTCATTCGAATCTTAATGTTATTTTTACAAAAATATTTAACATAGAGTTTTCGTTTTAAAACAAGTTATGTTTATAAATCTGACGTGTATACTGCAAAGATTCTTTATAAAACTGCCAAAAGAGATGCAGATCTTAACATTATCTAATTAATTAAACACAAAATGACGAGTGGAGATGACACAAATATTTCACATTGAAATTAGTTATTCCATGTAGGAGGTTCCAGTATTGAACGATGGAGCTGAGCTGTCTGGTACAAACCCTGGTCCAGCTTCCATCAATCGATCCCGGACTATTTCATACTGGTCCCAGCTCAGGCCAGCTTTGATTAACTAAGCCTAAGCTATTCGATACTGGCCCAGGGCCTTGGTTATCATCTCAAACTTTAGCGAAGGTTGGGCCAACGTGGGTGTACAGTACTGAGCCAAGCTTGAGAAGGATTGGTGCATTCTTGAAACCACATTTTACTTAACTAATAAATAAATAGCAATTTACATTCTCATCGTCGTCCAAGTGGAAAGATAAATTAATTCCTTCATTCACTTATTATGGCTCTATTCCTTCTGTAATTTATTTGCGCTTATGCATTTCCTATTCACATGGGTTAATATTTGCATTTAATTTTATCTCTTATTAAAGGGCTTTTAAATATGAGCCTTGCCTTTTTTTTGCTTATTTACTAATTTCATAATAACTTTGAAAACATCTCTTATAAAAAATAGTAGTTAGAATTTTGATGATACAAGATACCGCAAAAGTTTTCGCAAAAGTAAACGAAGTATGAAATAATTTTAATTAATTTAAATCATTGTAACTGACCCAACAGTGGGTTTTCATTTTCGTCAGACATTATAGATGGCGTTAGTATCAGAAAAAAGAAAGGTAAAAACTTGTTTAGACAATTTTTTGTTGTGTAAAACGTAAGAAAATAAACATCAACTTAAGTTAACTTAGCGAAACCTTTGAGCACAAAGTATTGTTAAAAATAATACGCTATGGGCTTTTCCAAATAAGAAAAAGAAAAGATGGCTTTTATCCTTACAAAATATGAAAATAAAATAATTATTTTTTTTTTGTCCGTCTCGAACAAAATGATATAATAATACATTTATTAATATTTTAAAATTTTGGCAGAAAAACTGAATGTGTATTATACTCGTATATATAATTATTATAAAATATTATTTATACGAGTATGTTAGTAATTTAAAAATATCTACTCAAAAAAAAAACTGTCACTTGTAGACGAGGTGCAAGTATTCGTATACTACACAGAAATAATTTAACGGATTTTAATGAAGCTTCGCATGTTAACAGCGATGAACCTGGATAAAAATATCTTGGGAATTAAAATGTTTTCCATGAAACATTAATATGATATCTTTATATCTATCAACAAATAGCACGTTGTAAATCGAGGTCATAATACTTGAACTTAACTGAAAGAATCTAAAATCTAGATCTGTGATTTGTTACAGAAGGTCCTGTATAATATAGATGAATACTGAGACATATATAAATTTATAAATTAGATTAAATAGGGGAAGAGATGAAAGTTTGTATGAAATGATGATGTTGGCGCAGTGGTCACAGCAACTGATCAAAGCGGTAAAGCTCAGGGTTTCGATCCCCGCTTATACAATGTTGTTCGTGGTCTGGATGTTAGTGTTTATGTTCTGTAAGTTTTCGGGCTCTTGGCATAGGATTTTGTGATCTTGGTGGGAGCCAGATTAAAAGTAACACTATTTGATCGTCCAAAGAGGCGTGGATCTAATGTGCGGTGGGTTTCAAATAGGATATCAAAAACAAATTGAATTAAAAATCCATTATGTATGAATGATTTTAAAAGAGTACCTATCGAGTTTCTTACCCGTTCTTCTCGGAAGAGACTGCGTTCCGAACCGGTGGTAGCTTAAAAAAATCTATAACCCATATACCTGTACCTTGACGATTCCAAGTTGCTTAATAATACCTATTTAAATAAAGTATATTTTCAATTTGAATTTGAACTATAACTAAAAAAAAAAATCTTTCTTTTTTCAACGAACATAAAATTAACGTTATTAAGTATCGCTAATTACTACAGGTCGCGGTCTATTATGTTTATCGCGTGGTATAATCACGTGGAAATACAACTGGAATCAACAGATAACGAGCGAAATGTATTTTTAACTGTAATTTAAATTAAAATTAAATTTACGCTTTGTTTTTATTTTCGTTCTTTATTCATTAATGATATAATTAACTCATGAAAATAAAAAAAACAATTTGAATGCATGCTTAAATAAAATAAAAATAAATTATTTAAATCATGTTCAAATGGCGTGCTACCAATATTTCTCCGTTGAATCGCAATTCCGAATTTAATTTTATATTTAATGTATTTTATATACGTAATTAGTAGGCGGTAAGCCATGCGCGCTATTTTTGGAAGTTCATTTCTCTATGGCTATAACTTATGCGCAAGCAATAAATCGACAAAGTTTTACATATATAAAGATACGGTCAAACAAATGAACAAAATTTTTAATAATGTAAAATTTATTTATTAATTACTTATATGAAATTAATAAACTTTAATATTATAATTCAATATACTATGCAGAAATATTCTGAATTCGTACAAAAATAATTAATAACATTGTTCGCGGCGTCGAAAACGTTTCCAATAAATAACTAAAACTTTTTCAATTTCGCTCTGATCAATGTTCCTTTGTTTCGGTATTTTTTTATATAAAAAAAGAGAAAAAACAAATATTACTACACACGTATATTACTATTATTAACAATAGAACCAGATTTATACTTAGATGCAATAATATTTATGTTTGTAATAATAGTTTTTCGTAATTGCACTTTTAATAAAGAAGTCTAAAATGTAGTTTTGTTTAATAATTTTAATGCTTCTTTTTGCCATCTTTTTCGGCCTACCATTAACGGTCGTCACATAGATGGTTGAACTGCACTTTCCTGTACCCTTACTGTGAGTTGTGATAATTTTCGTTTGTTATATTTTTACCAATTTTGCAAATATTGACTAGCAGCGCCTCTAGCAAGAATTTTGATAGAGGCGCGGCTAGTCAATGAATTGAAGAATACCCACCGAAAAACGATATTACGAGTAATGCAATTATGCACGTAGCGCTTTTGCTATTACACTTCGATAAATTTTGACAGTTGGTGTTTGATTTTTACTAAAACAATACAGATCAACTGTCAAAATATATTGCAATGCGATAGCGGTAGCTCCCTGCAACAACCCTCTCGGTCATAAGGTATTCATAAAGGGGGTTGATTTGAAGTCGGTTAAAAATAAACTAGTATTTCATTCAGAAATAACAGTAACGAACTTGTGAAATCATAACCATATTCTCAGTATCAATATTTTGATGCCGAACAAATGAACACCATCTGTAGCTATCTGGTTTCACGGAGCAAAAGTTTAATTGATAAGACTTGGCGTCATAAGTGTCCGTACTCTTTTGGCTATGATAGACGACGGGATAATACCAAAAACTAGATGAAATTACGTGTTATGAACATTTACCTTTTAGATCGAATCTCCGTCGTATAATATAAATGGTGGGTACGTTAATTGACAAATGGAATCTGATTTTGATTTTGGTTTTAATAAATATCATTATGAAGCGAATGTTTAAATGATGGAAACTAATAAAACGTCCCTTTTGATGTTTGTCAAAAGTAGATTTTACCGCAAAATGGCCCAGTTGCGACATGTCTTTTGTTGTGTGACAAATGGTCAAATAAGTTTCTAGGATACGGGTCCGTTATTTGTACTAACAAAGTTGGATATAACGAGTTTCACATTAGCTTTAACGTTTTATCTATCTCAATATATGAATTTCGCCTATTTTATTTTGTTTGAACGCGGTAATTTTAGTAAACACTAGTTTTGAATTATGAATAAAAAACCCTTTGTTTGTTAAAATTTCTTGAGAAAGGCTTTATAAAACCAAGCTAGGAGTTTCAGGTTCGAAGCAGTAACCACAAACGTCAAGCAATCTGGCTAGTAGCCAAATTTAAGGCGAATTATATCCATATACGTGCAACGTACTTTAACGCGAGTGAAACCGTAAGGTACATTTAGTTTATATATTAATATATCACGCTGTTGAATTCTGCTTACACCTTTCAGCGAGCTAATTGTCAAACATAATTAGTATCAAATCGTGGAGCTAATTGTGTAAAATTGATGGTAAAACATATTACATTTACATTTTGGAAGTTAAAAAAGTCTATTAGTTCCAACATCGGAATCAGAATTCAACTGTCAAAATGCAGCATGTTTTCATAGCGAGAGATTACATTTTATGCAATAATCCCCGTGTGCCTTTATTTCAATTTTTAATTGATAAGAAATGAAAAAGTAATTCTTTAAAGTAGGTAATGCTAAAAACCTAAACTACATTTGAATTTATTTATAAATAGAAGACATAATAAATGTACCTTTCAGCCCAATTGGTTTGAAAGCCTTCAAACTTCCGAAAGATGTTTCTTTAGAACTAAAGTTTAGTGAGAGCTTATCAGAGCCGTTGAAATTTTCGTTAAAATTCGATTCGGAAATCCGACTCGATACAGACATTCGCTTCGAATCGAGTTAATGGTTTTAGGTTGAAGGTATTATATGGCCATTGAGATAAATTAAAAACATTAATTTACTTTAGATAAAAGTTTGCGATTTATTTTCCCGTAATTGATTTTAAAGTATCGCATTTTTGATTAGAAGTATTTAGTTTTCAGAAAATCTTCTTGTTTTTCATATCAGTAATCAAAATTATGATTTTCTGTTACCAGAAGCAAATCAACAGAGGCACGGGCTATATGCACTCAAACCCCCTAAACAAAAAAATCTGTTCGTTCCAAACTTAATGGCTGATTGGCGAAGTGTTTTGGGGTTTTTTGTGTTTATCTTGAACACAAAGCCTCCAAGATTTAGACTGGGTCAAGATTAAACAAAGATACAAACCAAAACCTGTATCCAATACTGTTTAAGCCCCCATACTTCGAAATATAGAAAATTGTGTAAAAGTTTACATAATAATAACGTTAATTATGATTACATTTTAAATTATTTAATTTGTAAATACACTAAGTAGACAATATTTAGTACTACTCTCAGAAGATTAAATATATTATATAAACTAACTTGTTACTTGTTAAAGTTACTAAGACGATTATGAGCCGGTATCGCATTAACTATCTCTAAGTAGAGGTTATCTCAATCTGCTACTCGATGCAAAGCGTCATTTAATACAGTAAACCTTCGAAGGCTTTTCATCGCCTCTTTGAATCTAATTTGAATAGCTATTTGCTTGTTAAATATAAACTGTGCTGATAAGATACGTCAAATGATATCGTAAATTATTAATTAATCCGTTCGGTGTGGTTGACATTTAAGTAAGCTTTAATATTTTTTTATTCGACTGCCCCAGTCTGTATATCAGATATGTTTGTAATATTTGTATGTAGATTGTATATAATATATAATAAGACTTTTTAGAAGTTTCTATCGTTAATAAAATAGAATTTTTGAGTGTCATATTTATATTTAATTATCTCACAAGTTCTTTAATTCTGTTAAGTTCGTATGGAAATATTTTATTTGCTGTATATCATATTTTTCTTTTAAACTAACAAAACTATAATTAAAAGAAAAACGCAGTCGGGTTTAAAATCTTTCGTCATTTTTGAAGTTAACTTAAAACAAATTTAAAGCAAAAGTAATGGTAATGGTTAATGGTAAATTAAATTATTAAATAAATAATAACTTTGTAAAATTAACATCTACAATATACTATAAAAGTGAATTGAGTCTATCCATTAATCACGTGATGTTTTTTAGCAACTTTTTAAACCAGGGAAAGTTACGTTACGTGGTGATATTTTGTACTACCTTTTCTCTCTTTTTGTATATACTATCTAAGTAGGAATAATAAAAAATGTTTATCGTTAAAAACAAATTAAATACACGTAATACCTTAGAAAACCGCTCTACACCCCTTGTGATATTTGATGATTTTTTCCCAGACGGGGGTCTTCTCCCCTTTTGGACTAACATAATTAATAGAGAGTCCCAATGTAAAACATAAATCCTAATACAAAAGTGCCTCTTTTTTCTAGTTTCGGGAATTCTATGAGCTATTACTTGCATTCTTTTTCTTCTATTACGAGCTGATGATGATGACGAAAGCAAAAAAGATGCTGGTACTATATAAGGACGTATGCTAATGTATGATTACAATATCATTTACTGATCAATATTAGCAGAAGCAACATTATATCACTAAATAAAAATTATAATTCACACCACGATCGGCCCTCTTTATTAACTGTGTTGGGCAACTCAAACTCAATTTGGCGCTGAAGGGATTACGAGGCAGCTACGTGTTTCAGCTATTGTTGTAGCGAAGAAAATATCGTCGTATTAAGATTGCCACTAAAATGGAGCACGTAACCGAGTGTATCTATTAATTTTGCGAGGAAATGAAGGGGATTGTGGGAAAGAAGAAATGATCTGTGTGCCAAAAGAAATTAATGTTTTCGATGTTCATTTGGTCAGCCCACACTTAAATCAATTAATTTGCGCGTAGAGTGTTCGTTAGTAAGTTGTGTTCGTCCTTTATTTTAGCTTAGAGAATGTGAAGCAAAATTTTAATTTCGGTTTATATTTTTTACATAATACCTTCACTAACACGTTGGAATAAAATTGGGTATAATACCGTGAAAGAAAGTGTTCTTTTCCGAATCGAAATTGAGTGATGGTCCCGACTAAATGACACAAGCTACTGCTATGTTTGTTGTTTAAAATTTTACGTCATATAAAATTGTATAATGTAACAAAACGTTCGCTTTGATTTACTTCAAAGTTTATTTTTTACTTTTTATAGCATTTGAATAAAAGCTAGGTTTTAAAATTTTAAACGAACGTGTAGATCCTGCGATTTGCGAGTGCAAACAAAGGAACAATCTCTTTACATATTTACATTGATAGAGAGTAAAAGAATTATTACTATCCATATAAAAAAAATATTACAATAAAGTCTGTGCGTGATGAAAATTATCCTTAAGTTACCATTGAACATAATTTCTATCTCAAAAGTGTGATTGTAGGCATTAAGTTATTTCGTAAATTTTTTCTTCGTTATACTTACACTCGAAATGTTTTTATCTTATCTTTTCTTACGTAATGTCGTTAGCTTAGACACAGATTTATATATTTAGTAATTAATTTAAAATTTTAAGTAAAATATTACACCAAACACCACAGTTTTAGGTCATGTAAAAATGTTGAAATAATCTTAATTGAATTATCAGAATTTATGAAATAAAATTGGAAATGTATTCCGGTCTTAAAAAAATGAGTTTCAACGTAGTCTTTTGTTATTAATTTAATTGCTTTTACGATTGATCAAATTGCTTCGTATTAATTTGTACTGTGTATCAATTTTTACAATGAACTTTACTCTTTTCAGGACGAATTCGGAGATTGCAGTAAATGAAATTTTGATTTGGAAGCGTGCCGAAGTTAGTTTTCATTTATCGAAGTGAAGCAGTTTATTTGTCATTTTGAATTTCTTTATTGAAAATTTTTAAATCAAGCAATTATTAAACAGTAATCATATATATTCCGTTAAAATATTATTAATAAATATTAGGACTTAAATAAGAACCGACCATAAAATCGAAATACGTACAAAATGTGTACAATAATACCTGTTATTTTGATTTAAACACCAAAGTACTGAAACGATTTGATGAAAATTCTATATGAACCTATCTGTAAGTCGGTTTCTAAATTCGGGATTTTGAATCAACATAAAAAAACTTACAATACAAATAGCCGACTAACACCCTTTTTTAAGTGAATTGAAAACTCATTATAATTACCGAAGGAATATGATAATCCATTATTAAAAATTTGATTAACTTCATATTATAAATTATATACATAAATATCAGTAATTTCTATTATAAATCTTAATTTGCAACATATTATCGTATTAGAAAAATAAGATATTGTACGTATAGAAATCTAGAAAAGAGAATTAATAGTAAGTGCAAAGTCTGTTATCCAATATACAGCAAAACTGAAAAGTTGTAGTAGACGCAATAAGACCGTTTGAACGTTTTATTTGCTAACAACTAAAACTTTACTGAAAAAGTTAACTGAAATGAATTTCTTTTGCGTATTTCGTTTAATAAGACTTTGTTTAATTTATTATTTACTATCCACCTGACTCCTTATTTTTAATAGCGGCAAAACGAGCAGTTCACCAGGTGGTGGTACCAAGTGATAACCGTGGCCCATGACCATTAGCAGCACCAGATTTGGCATCATGTTTCCAGCTTATAATGGAATGAGAGATGAAGAAAAAAGAAATAAGGAAAGAAATAGAGGGGTTAGGCTTCCAAACTCGAAATTTCTCCCGACACATGCAGGCTTCCTTGCGATATTTTCCTTTAGCGCTGAACACGCGTAAATTTAAAAATAAATTAGATTTCTTCACTTTTTTAAAACTTTAACATTGTTTGCTATTATCTATCATAATTACATACACAAAAAAAAAATCTGTAATAATGTACTCATTGAGACTTTTTCAACAGAACTTTTCGAAATTAATTGTCTAAGAGGGTCGATTAAAGGAATGAACGTTTGTACGAAAATTCGCAGTTTTCAAAGTAACAAACGTGAAATTTTATATATCTACTTCTGGTAAAAAAATGCACATGAATATCGGCGTTCTTAGATATTGCTCCTAAGAGTGTGAATTATGATATTTAAATCTATCTGTAAACCGTCCATACCTGTAGTGCGGGCGCTAGTAGATTTATATAACTACAAAATTTATCGCGAAGAGATTTTAATTATCTTCTCTACAATAAATAAATAATTATTTATCTTAACAAAGTTACTTGTTACGCACTGATTGTTTGTTGAGACTGAGAAGTGCATTTATTTCTGGAATTCTCTTGTGAAGTAGGTCACTTGCAAATATACTCATTGAATAAACAGAAGGTATTTCCTAGTATCATTACTTTTTAATTAAGAAAAATATTTTGTAAAATAAATGTATATGCTCGTATCCTACGAAGTAATTTAATTATCGACTGATTCACGATAATTCAATTACTTTGTAAAATGTTTTCATTTATTTATTATTGATACGTTTATAATGTTACATACTTTAGTATAAGAAAGACCATACGTATCCTTATAATTAAATCTAATATGAACTTTAATAATTAAATGCTTAGTCCTTTAATTAAGTATTTTTTATAATTACAATATTATATAAAAATAGCCCATTGTTGAAATAATGTCACTGTTAATGTACACTTTAATCTAACAGTATTTTAAGCCCTTAAATCCATAAATAAATACAATCTAAATGCGACACACGCTGGATCCGTGCCATGTTGATTTAAAAATTAGGTACCAGGGAAGCAGAACGCGACAGGCGTTTGGTCCAGCTCCAAGAGTTGCTTCGCTTTGTGACAGTTCGCTGATAAAGCCAACCGAGCTGCCAATGACGTTTATGAAGCGTAACGGAAATATTTCATAATGGTGATTGTTGTTTATGTAGGATTTATCGTAGTTAATACTTGTATCAGGCAATATAAATAAAATTGTCTTTTCATTCATGTTGTTAGTTAATTCAGTAGAATTAACGTATAGTTCTACAACAAAATTGGATGGCTTTGTGAAGACTTTCAGGTTGATTACAACGTGGTATATATAGGCTAGCAAATAGTGCATTATGTGACGGAGTATATTATGTTCAATTTCCTAAACAGTACCCAGGAGACGTCTATAAGTTGAGGCTAGTGCAGGTACCCTGTAATAGGTCTCATGGCGCAGACCCGCATGATTAACGAGACCTTGCCGTTTATTAGAAAAGCCGAGACCCTCGTAAGATAATATTAACCTTAATTCATACCATATTTTGTTTGTATGTACACCGGTAGCTTTCACTTGGTTGGATTAAATGAAGGATATAACCAAAGTTTTTTTTTATAAAAATTATAACATAATTATTCGGGCCAAACAATATTTAACACATTTATTGTGATTTTACAATATATCTTTTAATGTCTCTGAAATGACTATTCAATACAAAGTTTTAAACGCAATTTTTATTTGTCAGAAATGTTTAAATGTAAATACTATGTCGAAGATTAAGGTTTTGTAAGTAAAAAATGTTGGAAAAAAGTGATTATTGAGTGAAGGTTTTCATGCATGAGGAGCAAATTTTATAATAGTTGTAGCTTAATTAAATTGACTTATAATTTATTTAAATTATATTATTTGTATTATAACGAAATGTTTTATATTAAAAGTTACTCGATTTCTTGATATAACATATGCTGGTAGCTAGCGGTAGGATATTGTAAACTTTTTGAAAACAACTTCCATAAAAAAAAGTCCATAACAAGTATTTAGGAATAAAACATTGTCACTCGGTTGTCAAATATTTATATAGGTTCAGAAATTTGCCTGTTTCAGAGGTGTAGTATGAGGTGCGATCTCTTTGGTCTGTTTCTTGGAATAAAGAACAGTTCTGTTTCAGAAATAAAACTAAGTGTGCATTTAACGTAGACAAATTTTTGTATTACGTGTTGATCACACTACACAAATATGTATATGTAGCTCATATGAAGTTCACCGGGGCAATAGTAAAATATAATACACATATTAATACCTAGTGAATAATACACATATTAAGTATTTTATTCCCTTTCTCCGTTAAAGAATTATAGATATCATAGTATTAGTAGTTTTGCATGAATTAAGACAAAAAACATACAAACAAAATTTCTTCTTATTAGTATGATACGAAGCGAATTTTTTTGATTCACTACATTTATTTCTATTGAAAATAACTGGTCAAGTGCGAGTAGGACTCGCGCACCGAGGGTTCCGTACAAACTTATAGAAATCTATATAAGACTAACCCATCTACGCCATTTGTGGTCTTCATCATCAGTTCCAACATAAGTTACTATCAAAAATACCTAAATCGGTATACGCTTGCCTATAATATTTGAGGAGTTCCCTCAATTTCTCCAGGATCCCATCATCTGATCCTGACCTGAAGACAATGGGACCACCTTGGAAGTATACCTTTTCATACAAAAAAAAAATTTGAAAATCGGTACCCAAATGGCGGCGTAATCGGCGAACAAACATAAAAAAAATTAAATACAAGGTCGAATTGAAAACACTCCTTTTTAGAAGTCGCTTAAATATAATCAATATTATGTAAATATGGATCACGTCCTAAAAACTATTTTGAAACTACTTAGGAGCCCTTAATTTAAAACACGATCATGGATGCAATCCATGGAAACACGAAATTTTATTATAAGTACTAATACACCTTATACTTTCAAAAAAAAAAAGTTATAGCGCGATTCAGGATATACCTAGCGCCATCTCTTGACAATTTCAATGAACTAACTTGTTGACTTTGACCTTAACAACATAATAATATTGTATTTTATTCTCGTTTTATTTTTATTTATATTCTACTACACTCCACTACCCCTGCACTACGTTCGTAAAATATTTAGATTTACATTATCAATCAAAATATCGAAATATATATTAGTGTTGCCAAGACGAAAATAATTAGTCCTTAATTCGAACAAAACTAATTGTTTATTTATAAATAACTAATTATATTACTAATAACCAGAAGACTTATATGTGTAGATAAATAAGTAAATTAAATAACTCGATCGACTCGATGTTTGAATTTAATTTTAAAATTTTCGTACTAAGTCAATACGAGTACTTAAATCAAATCGCGTGAAGCTCTTATATTGAATGTTAATTACGTAATGACGTTATAAATCAACGATAAAACTTTTAAATGAAAAGTTTATTTTATAATTTTTAGCGCGTTTAAATAATAATTAAAATAAAAATTTTTATTAATCGAGCAGAATTATATCACAGTTAATGTCATAATGTTGTAATAGATGGCATTAGCTGTACGCTGCATCGCGCTATCATTTTGTTAGCTGCGATATATAGATTGCATTGCGTTGTTTATAAGGGTTTGCTGCTTTTTAATGTTTTCGTATTGATACAAATTTCTTCTCAGTGTTTGTAAAATTGTTTTTTTGACCATGGTCAACTTCTATGTTAATTTGTTACAAGGACATATAATTTTAATTCTAAGATTAATATATTTTCCGCTTGATCAATTTACAACTTGATACATTTACGCGTTCCTGAGAAAAAGGTTTTCAACCTTTTTCTCAGGAACGCGACAAGGACAGACGTACAGACTGACAGACACACGAACAGAAATTTACAGTTTTCGGATTTTTTCCTTTATGTATACTAAAGGACCTTACTTCTGACCAAATTTCATAATGCTTGGTCAATGGGAAATACCCTATAGGTTTTGATTCCCTTGCGAAAACGTTAAAAACGCTATCATACTTAAAATATGTGATATAAATGACCGTATCTTTTGATTGCGTTAACTTAGAAGTTTGATTTTTTCACAGCTCTTAGTAATTACAACTCTGAGTACTTGACGTTGATAAAAATTTGTTACCTTCACGCGTTTCTGAGAAAAAGGTTGAAAGACAAACTTACAAACAGACAAACATACATACAAAAATTTACAGCTTTCAGATTTTTTCCTTTATTTGTACCATAAGATCTTACTTCTTGCCAAATTTCATCGTGCTAGGTCAATGGGAAGTACCCTATAGGTTTTGATTCCCTTGCGAAAACGCTAAAATGGTCAAAATATACGACATATTTTCCATTATCTTTTGATTGCGTTGACTTAGAACTTTAATATTTTCACGGCCGCATGTCATCGTAGACTTGAGTATATGATATTAATTTCAACATGATACGTTTATGCATTTCTGAGAAAAAAGGGTTGACATCCCGACAGACAGACAGACAGACAGACAGACAGACAGACAGACAGACAGACAGACAGACAGACAGACAGACAGACGGACAACAAAGTGATCCTATAAGGGTTCCGTTTTTCCTTTTAAGGTACGGAACCCTAAAAAAAAGTTTAATTACAAACCTAGTTACGATATTCGAGCTTCAGCATTTGGCAGGAGCACTGGTATGTCAGTAGGTCAATTAGTCCAGTGCAATTTTCAATATCAACCGTAGAAATAATTATAATATGATTAAAATTGTAAATATAATACAGTCGTGTTTATGCAAGGAAATTTTAACACAATGGTACAATGGGTCAAATTAATCCAGCGTAGGAAAACAAGCAAGCCCGTTAATTACATGCTAACGAAGTTTATTCGGTGCCCAGTGCATAATTGGATTTATGCACTGAATAAATTAGTGGTCTCGGACTACATGTGCGAGTTTTGTCAATAGCTTTGCAATTTTGTACTGATCTATCTGTCTGTTGCTGTCGTTAGTTTGTGAGTGCTCGTTAAGCTAAAACTAAGTTGTAATTTCTTACAAATTTTTGGTCAACAGCCGCTCGGGTATACGCCCAAATAGTGGTAACGATGAACATGAATGTATAATGTAAAATATATAGGTATCGCTTATAACAACGCCACCGTTTTAAGGTATTTTCATTCATGTTGATCGTATAGTTATTTTAATATAAAGTTCCAGTTATACTTCAAGAAACTATGGTAGTTGTAAGGCTTGATTGTCTGGTATCTAATATGAATTCAGGAGTGTTACTACGGTAAGCTACCCCTATTGCAACACGGATCCCGTTGATTGTGATAGTTGATTCGTTTTGTTTTAGCACAAAAATCAGAAAGCAACTGTCAAAATGTATCGCGTTGTGATAGCGACAGCGTACGCATAATTGTTGTACAGATTTTATTTATAAAAATAGGATATACATATTACAAGCAAATCAATTATAAACATAGACTTTTCCTAAAATATTATCCTTTGATGTTGGCGATAGCTCAGTCGTAATTATTTTGCTGTTTAAATTTTTTTAGTAGTTTTTACGCAGTTCTGAATACTATATATTTAGTTATGCAAATATGCCATGGAAAGTTATGGTAACTATAAAATACAATTTTAATTTTATAGAATAAAAAAGTCGTTAACGTAAAAAAGATTCAAGTTGGAATAATAAAGTTTGTTAGTAATTAAATTAAGTTCAATAAGGAACAGTCAACTTGTCATAACAGATAGGGTACCATGACCTAAATAAAATCATTTTAAAATATATTATAAATGGTAATGGCATTATAAATGGTATAAAAGTCATAATCAAAGTAATCGCCAGCAACAATGGAATCGTTCAACATGTACTTAAACAATAAAAAATCTGTACGAAACACATGCAATCGTAAATCGCGTTACTCACGGAACAGATATATCACAGTGATATAGGATCGTCCGTCAATAGTAGCGTCCCACATCGCGGCCATCAATCAAACCGCCTTAGCCCGTCGAGTCCGATTCCATACATTTATCTAGCAACGAGAGATTGATGTGAAATCTGCATTTTGTTCTTACGTTGCACTTTATAGACTGAAATAAAGGGGTATAAATATTTTCAATCGATTTCAAAAAAGGAAATCACTAATTCGTAAAGTTGTCGTTAATTGAAATTCATATGTAAAATATACTTTATTCAAATCGGTTTTTTAAGCTCTTTCGAACCGTTAATTGACAGACACGTTGGCGCAGTGGTCACTGCAACTGACTGAAGCGCTAACAGTCGTGAGTTCGATCCCCGCTCGCGGCAAATGTCTCTATTGGCCATACGGATGTTTGTCGCGGTCTGGGTGATTGTGTTAGTGTTGTATGAGTATCCGGACCCCCGATACAAGGTCATGAGATCTTAACTGGTGCCGTTGAGTGTGATGCGTTTATTTTTTATTTTATTGTTGTAATAAAATTAGTTACGATCACTACAGAATTTGTTTGCATTTAGATAATAGTAATTAAGCATTTCATTTAACGATAATAAGAATGAGAAGGCAATTACAAGTAAGAGGTACCAAACTTCTAAGTATAATCTGAAATACGACATAGCTATACCATGCATGACAAGAAGGTACGAAATGTTCTTAACATTTCGTACCTTCTTCATAAGTATAAGATTTCAACATTCTGAGGCCAATATAAAATTTTACACTTATAAGTTTTTAACTCAGATTTTCATAAACATTTGCATAAGTTATTTTGTCATTGCTTTATACCTTTAGCGTCAATATCTTTATTTTACAGCCGCAACTTTAATAAGGTTACCTAGGAAACCTAGTAATAGGTTATAGATTTTTATTTATCTATTACGAGATTAAAATAACGTCATTCTCTCTTATATATATTATATATTCTCTCTCTTATAAATGTAAATCTCGCTTTCGATTGTATCTTTCTTATGTTTCTCATATGCGAAATATATGCTATACTCGCGTATCTTTCTCTTAATTAGCAATTAACATAACTATTTCTACTTTAAAGTTTAAATTAAATTGGTAACAATCGAGAGATAATTAACTAGATTAATTACCGTTTTGTGTCAAACGAGGAATCCTTTGTGGTAATTAATAATTATAATATTACTTTAAACTTCAGAGTTATAGAACTATTATAACTCCTTGGACGGAACTTCTTAGGTATTAATAGCCTTCATAAAAATTGATATAACTAAT
Organism: Hypolimnas misippus; assembly: GCA_037950945.1. NCBI lineage: Eukaryota > Metazoa > Arthropoda > Insecta > Lepidoptera > Nymphalidae > Hypolimnas > Hypolimnas misippus. The sequence goes on along the minus strand of JBBEEQ010000025.1, from coordinate 6,509,677 downwards.
CGATCACAAACTAAATTAACATAATAAATATATTATTAATAATTATATTAATAAATATATTATTAATAGTATTTTTTAATGACTTATACAACAAATACGAGACTTTTACTACATCGATTTTGTTTATCTATATCACATGTATTTATCTATAAAATAAAAAGCAGAAAGATTTTATTTATTATGAATAAACCCAAAATAACGGGATCGATTGGAATAAAATTTTGCAGGGATGTTGTTTACATCCTTTAAAAGGACATAGGCTATTATTTAATACTGTAAATTATACTAAACTAAAATTATTGTCCTTAACATGTGGAAAAATATATGTATATTGTTGGCAAATATGAAATATTACTTAATATCTGTGGTAATTTTTTTCTTTTTGAAATACAGTATGTTAGTTTTCACAACTGAATGAATCAGCTTTTATTTTAACATAATTTTATGTAACGTAACGTTAATATTAACTAATGCAAAATAATAAACCTGATTTTTGTTTGGTATAGAGTTAAAAGTTAATTACAAATATTTGTGAGTTTAGCAAATCGAATACTCTGTTATAATTTACGATAAAATTCCAAGAGAGTAGCGAGGGTAGTGGGTAAAAATGTGATTTATTTTGGAAGCGTGCCGAACTCCGCGCTCATTAAGCTACGACTGTGCATTCCTATGGAAAATTAAAATATATTCAATGGACTTGCCATAGTTTTGTTAGCCTAGAAATATATACATACATGCTTGTAAAATACTATTACTTACTATGATTTCAGATGGTATAAAAAAGTATCTGTTTTTTCTTTAATGTACCACATATTAATATAATTTCTACTTGAGACAAATTACTACATAAATTTAAATAAATATTATTAATTTAGACGTTACTACGAAATATTTACTTTTTAACACAATTGGTGTATAAATAAAAAAAGTTACATCATAAAATCTTACTGCCATATGATAAAATACATATTTTCTAAAAAAAGTTGACACATTACGTAACTACATAGAGAGCGGGTAATGCAAGCTCCTTTTCAAAGGGTCGGACAAAAAATGCTTGAATGTTTTTAACCTTCGCCCACGATGCGTTAATGATGTTTACTCTCCCTAAAAGCCTCCCATATACTTTGAATGACGCTCTATCGAGCGTATATTGCGTGGGGTATATGTATTTAATATTTTTACTAGTGTATGAATTGATTGAATCATCGTGTAATTTAATTTAACTTCATAATATTTTTACCAAGGGGTAATTTTGTAAAACTATTGCAATAAAAGCATACTAACTGAAGATTTCGGATTTTTGTACTAAAACGTGTCTCGTTTAACTAATGACATTAACAATTTGACAGACATTTTACTCTAACAATAACGTATGTTTCAATAAAACTTATGAATTGTAACGTAATTATAGATTATTTTTTTAACAGAAAATAATAGTTTAACAGATTGAAATATTTCCTAGAATATTGGGTCGGCATCCATCCTACATTCATAGGTATACTTGCTTGCAATTCAATTGTTATAAAACAAGACATCTTATATAATATATGCTAAAAAATATCAGTTCTACTCTATGGAAAAAACAGTAATGGTTTATGTAACACTGTACACACTAAAATCATTGTACTTTTTGTTAATAAATAAATTTACTAATTTATACCATTTACTAGGAATGTAATATATTTGTGTTATTACAAGATCGTTCGATAGATATGTAAAAAATGGATTCCGAATATATCATATATCGAGAGCATAAAAAAAAGAAATACTCATCCATCGGACATCCTCCCAGGATAATATGAGTACAGATGCGAAAGGTACAGAACGCGAACAATAGCAGCAATTATTGCGCTGCTCATTTTCCACTGCTCTGACGCTGAATAGCGGCGACTTGCTAACTACCAGTGATTACTGATGCCTTGTCGCTGTCTGAGGATATGTGCTGCAATATGTAAATCAAAACGTTTATTATGTATTTGTTTTTCTTCCGATTTCGTATTATATATATGTAGATTATATATATTCCGGAGTTTTGGACGACCGTTTAAAACAAATACTTCTGGACAGTATGATTAACACCTAATGTTGATTGTACTATGCCTAAAACTTTTGTGCAAGTGCAACTTATAAGATAAATTTCACGAGCGTTGTGAGGGTAGGCGAGGAAAACTCGCGCACTCGCCGCCGGAGGGCGCGTGGTACACCAATCAGCTCGTGACCACGACGGATGCAACTTCGTAGAAATGACGGACATTAAAAAAGGTTTAACTACCATTAGTTATCGCGATAAGACCCGTAATATTGAATATGAATAGTATAAATCGCGAAATTAATATATACATTTTTGTCGCTAGCAGAACAAACAAAGAAACACTGATATTTATATGTCAGTTTATTTGGTTTGTCGTTATTTTATTTTCTAATGCAATAACAGTGAGAGTAATTTTATGATTGTGTGTCTTTTTGATGATTTTATTATAAAACCGAAGTTAAATTACGAAATTAGTAGTATAAAAATTAATTCATGACGTTAATTTCATCAATGATTTCACGTTCAAACATAAAGTTTTGCAATGAAAGAATAGTTTCACGTCATTTCGCCATGTAATTGCGACGCGAAATAATCTATACTACAATAATGTCACCCAAAAATTTCTGTATCGCAGGGTGTCCATAATGTTAATTAAAGTTTAAAAATGTATGTTATCCGAATAAGTCAATGTTTCCACATAATTTCTAATATTACTTTGAAGTGGAAGTAAGAAAATTACGTTTTATAATTTTACTAAAATATACTGTATACTTTTTATATACTTTTGTTTTCTGATATATGCCGAAGCATAGTTAGATATTTAGACAGTGTGGGCTGAGAAACGTTACGTGACAAACAACGTTTAAAACATTTTTAAAATACGGAAGGTCTGGCATTTACGTACTCTAGATCCAAAAGATTCTCATATATTTTATTTATTATATTCTTACATATTTCTATGAACAAATATTCAGATTTGATTTATAAAAATAGGATAAACATATCACAAACAAATCATTAAAACTCACAGAGTTTTCCTTACACGCTATCGTTGCTTTGATCGTGAAACGTTTGATTAAATACGCAAATATCACTCCACATTACAGGTAAAGGGAATATATTACGTTCGTGTCGTGTTTGTTTCTGTACATATCAAATCTGGCGACCTTTTATTATTGAGTTAGACTGACCATCTAACTTTGTGCTTGTGATACTGACGGCTCGTTCTATTAGCATAATTTACCGTTTGATGTATTTTGTTTTATACTTTTGAAAATAGTTCTGATTTAAATATGATTCAATGTTGCCAGAATAGCAAAATGAAAAGTGGTGATGTAGTCTTTGGAGCAAATAATTACAGAAAATCAATAATAAGATGATATTTTAAAGTAATAAATGTGAGCCGAGATGGCCTGGTGATTAGAACACGTCGATTTCAACCGATGTTTGCGGGTTCAAACCCCGGCTAGCACCACTGATTTTTCAAGTGCTAAATTAGTGTTTAAATTCATCTGGAGCTCGGCGGTGAAGGAAAACATCGTGAGGAAACCTGCATGTGCTAGGAGAAATTCTGACACATGTATTTTCGCCAACCTGCGGTGGAGCAGCGTGGTGGATTAACCTTCTCCTTAATAGGAGAGGAGGCCTTTGCCCAGTGGGATATTAACAGGCTGTTACTTTACTTTTTACTTAATTTTATTATAGATGTAAAAGTCTATCAATGATTTTGTGTTTTTATTGTATGAATTTGAGAGAAATTTAGTGATGATGAAAAAAAACTTATTGATTGGTTTAACATAAAGGCTGCTCTTCACCCGCTCGTTAAATTGCGGGCAGAGGTAGTATATTATGCGAAGTCATTGTATGCAGATATTATACATATGCTTACACGCGCTTTAACATAAAATGTAATTGTATTAATGTATTACTAATGTACTTGTAGTACTAATATTAAATAATATAGTTCTTATTTGTTTCAATATATGATTTATTTGCGATAATTTGATTCTACTTGGTTACAAATATTCATTGATATATTAGCGTTAATCTAAGGTTCATTTCATTTTAATATTACGTTAAAGCTTTTTTGGTGATTTGATAAACAGTATTACATATTTTAACCCATGTTGTAATCTAATAAGCAATATATCTACAATAATGGATTAATTATTCCGACATCACATAAATACAGAAGCCTAACAATTTTAAAATTTTGTTATTTTAACCGTTGTTTTCACGAAAATATTCGCTCGCCACGAAAAGTTTTCTTTCAAAATACCACGTGTAAAAATAGAATTCTGTTTTATCAAATATATTCTTATAAAAAACTGTTAATTTTATTATAATTTTAGTCAGCAAATGTACATCAGATATTATTCGTTACTGAATACGAAATGATATCATAATTTCGCATGTGAATTTATCGTGACGTTATTATGGTGCAGAAAAACGCCCTCATTTTATATCTGTGACGTGAAAACCGCATAATTTAATCTCGTTTATTTCGTTTAAAATGGAAATGTTCTTGTTTTGTAATTAATTAAAAGAATATTTTTATCATATTGAATATGTATTTTTTAAAATTTTTACCTTATTTTTGTTAGTACTGTTGAAGCGCAAAATATTTCGTGTTATTAATTAATTATTATGACATTTGTATTTCTTACACATTACATAATTTAAGCTAGAATTACGCTTATAAGTTTTGCTCTCAAGCCTCTATAGTGGTTTACATAAGTTTTCTTATTGCTCTGAATAAATTTACTGTCAGTGCCTTATTTTTTATTTCGTTATTATTTCACAGCTTTGGTAACTACTTACGACGTATTTGCTAGCAGGTTACAGTCACGGGCGTAGCTATAGTTTTCATGCGGGAGCGGTCCGTCCAAGGGGAGGATTTAAAAGTAGTTGTAAGTCCATAATGTGAAAAGATAAATTAGTTTTTATCCGGGCATTCATCCGGGTATCACAGAAAATTGTATGATTGTAAATGCTTATCTCAGTTATTTAGAAATTATATAAACCATTGTCATTGATATTCCTTTATTGTACTAAGTGTAAGTAAGTCGTGTACTCCTCGTCCGGACTCCCTAAATCTTCCTTATATATTTTCAAATTACAGTTATATCGCTGTTGAGAGTAAAACTTACAAATGTAATTGTCACCTTAGCACATGAAAACAAGTAATAGGGTTGCAAGATACAGGTATATCAGTTTCAAGATAAATCCAAGGCAATGCGGTAAACTAACGGACAATTAATAGATTTATATATGTGTAACTTACCTGCAAGAAGCTAAAAAGATTTTTTGAGAAAGGAACTTCAATATAAATATCTTCTTGATCAGTACTAGTAGAATCTGGTACAGTAACGTCTACTTACTGAAAGCGGGATAAGACGCAATATTACGGGCCATTCGCAGATTTCAAAGCAAAGGCAAAGCCTTGTTACGAACATCATTATACCCATATCATAATAAATAATGTATTGAATAAACACGCTCTTTTAAAATATATCGATTTAAACACACTCGTTCGTACGTATATACTATGCATGTACATTATAATTATGTAGTTGCATATGATTCGGTAAAACCTGCAATTTTAAAACTCTATAAAATCAGGAACATACTGCGATAACTCTTTTTTAATCGAAACCGTCTGAGTTTTTTTTTATAAATGTCGTAGCCAACTAGCTTAATAAGCTGTACAATTAACCGCCTAGCCTCGTACCTTTACGGCACCGTTAAACAGCGGCCTGAGTGATATTTATCCATTTAATCACTTAGGTGGGCAAATAACTTGGATTGATAACATTTAACTACTGACCTATCTTAACTAAATTACAGGTTAGAGTGCCTAGAATTGAATTTTTTTTAATACCAATTAGAGTATTTAGCGTCACCGACGCTGCAGGATGAACATCCTCTGTGCATTGATGTAACAAAACGCAGGCGTGCCCAGACTTCGTTAGAGAAGGCGGAGGCTGCTCCCCTTCCGTGCCTTCGGAATCACAAAAACAGTCTAGGAGTAGAACAGACCAGTACTAGGTAGAGTCAGGGTTAGCCAATCCGGTTTAGCTTCCAAATAACAATATTTTATATTTTAAAATAAATTAATAAACCATTTGTTATGTCACATATTTCATATTTTTTCTTTTTGTAACATAGTCACCCTATTTTATAAATGGCCTAAGCCCTGACCAGCCGTCGCGGCTGCATATTATTCAGTCCGATAGTCGACCGGTGACATAAAGAAATGTGGCTAGGCTGTTTATTGAACGGCTTATTAAGCTAGTTGGTTTCGACATATACACCAGTAAGAATTGTAATGGGATAATTTATATATATATTTTTTTATTTATAAGAATTAACTAGCAGATGAGCAGTTGAGACACCTGATGTGTAGCCACAAATGCGTTGCCAGCCGGCTTCCGATTCTCTCACTAGTACTACTTTACAGTATGAAACGATCAACTATTTTAGCTACTTCACGCCTTCTTATATATCTTTTGTGAGAGTGAGATACTGCCCCGGTTGAGAAGACGAGATGTAAGCAACGGACAACGGATTGCTAGGCTCTACCTCAGATAATAATATATAATATAATTTAATATAATAATCTATAAAAAACTGCAGGATCTGTCTGTAATTTAGTAAAAACGCACGAATTTTGTAAGACGTCTAATAAGCTATGTTTTATAGATAAAATATTATGTATCGTATTCCCTTAAAAAAAGAGTCTAATAATAGCTTTCATAAAATCGGTAAAAAACTTAATGATGTAGATTCACTTACGAACCGAAATTAGCAGCGATATCATTTACTAATTTGAAAATTTAACAGTAGTGTGGGTAATTGTTATTGGTGGAAAAAATAAGCTAAATTATAAAACGAAAATATTATTTTTCGACTTGTACGAAACCGTGGCACAATAATCTATCAAAAAATATTTAAAAATCGTTTCGCACATTTTAACGAGCATTTGACATAGCTATCGGTAAGCGTAAAAAAAATTAAAGAAAAATAATTACAGCCTTTTCGTGTTAAAAAATAGTAAAGTGGGGTGAGTTGTAACTAGAGTATGTAACGCGTAATTACAACCCTAGCACGAGAAGAGTTAGTTAATTTTAACACGAAATTAATCTCTTTGTCTATACCGCTGGAAAATTGTATCAAAAACGTTATTAAAATCAAAGATTAAAATTTTTATGTAGTTAAAAATGTTCGAATTTCCTTTTAAATCTGGATTATAATAGTTAGTTAATCCTGTCAAAGTTTTGGGATATAAACTTAATATAAAATAGAGATAAAATCGAAGGTCTATTTGACTTGAGGAGATTAAAAATATTCATTATTATTTTTTTTGTATAAAATCTAAAATACACACGCCATACCTTCATGCCATGCAAGTGTCAAGTAGATTATAAAATAATTGATTTTGCATGCCACGGGTGGCAACGGGGCCGGGTTTGCCAAATTAATAAATTTTCATGGCGTGTGTATTTCGGGCATAAACAATAATTAAATTATCTAAAATGAAATTAGTAATTTTCTGTAACAATGATTTGGAAGTTTGGATAATTTGGCAGATGTTCTACTAGAGAACTAGCTTTTCAGTTTTTTCTATCATCAAAAAAATAATATGTTATATGAAAACATTTGAGAAAGCCATTTGTCAATAAACGACGAATAATTCGACACTCGCCGGGAATACAATCAATAAAAATAGAATTGGCTAAATATTTATTATAGAGAGTTTTTTACTACTCCTTGTTTCATTACGGTCTACTGTTTTATTTGTATCGTATTTATTTTGTATTATAGGATTATTTTATAAAGAAATATCTATTTTTTTATATTTTGACTTCAGCTTATAAACCTTAATATCAAAAAAAAGTATTGTGGGTATAAATAATTTAGATATTAAACACCTAAGTTTAAATTAAATTATTCAACAAAACATGTCACATATTCATGTTTTAATAATTCATTTCAATTAATTTGTTTCATGTAACTTTGAAATCCATTACCCAGTTACTGTTCATAAAAATATCTGAGCAGAATTTAAACCAATTTTGATATTTTAGGTATGTTTAGTGTCTGTTATAATTGTGTCTCGTAAATTATGAACATGCTTCATAAGGCGGACGTCTTAATTCATTTAAGTACCATTAAATGCATTCGGGTTTGTCGCAGTATTTGCGGTGAATGCATTGGTTTCATGATTGCATTACTACAATTGTAACTAATCCATGCTACAGGATACTTGTGGAAATTAGCGCTTGAGTGGATGTATAGTTTAAATGGCGTACCAATTTCCTCGTTAGTGTTCAATTAATTATTGCATGATTAATTAATAATACGTAGATAACTAAATTATTAACACATATCTGGAACAGAGGGTACCAAATGGCGGAATGCGGTCCGGATATTTTCCGTCTTCAGCGGGAGGAACATCTAACGGAAACTTAAACTTCTTAGTTTAGTTTCTATTAAAAATGTATATGTGTTAGTTACTTGAATCGGTAAACATCTCCAAACTTCAGGCATTGGTTACATATTTAAGTGTATTATTTAAATTTCACGAAATATACATAATGAGGGAGTTAAGAGGGAGAAGGGTACGTCACCGACCGCGACGAGAATAATATATAAAAAAACAACCTCCAATGAAACTAATTGGTGTCTCCTGATCTAGACTAAGTGTATCTTATGTACAATATATATATATATATATATATATATATATATATATATATATATATATATATATATATATATATATATATATATATATATATATATATATATATATATATATATATTTTCTACTTACGGTTAAGAAAAGCTTTCTCTCTTAATAGATGGAAGGATTTTCTTCATAATTCTCTAAGATGTTGCATGATGTGTGTTTTATAATTACTTTAAAGTCTAGAAAATTTCTTTGATTCTTTTTTTAATTTACAAGATTACAAGTAATAAATAAAGATTATACTGAAATTTTTATTAAAATTGTTGTTTTATTAAAAGTGTTACATCTAAAATGATTTGTATCTTTATATATATAAATAAATAAAATTGATAAATTGTAGTATCAAATTAACAGCTTTTAACTAAATACATATGAAAGTATATACGGTACTTATATTAAAAATACAATTTTAAAAATTTCCGGCTTATAGTCAAACGGCTGGACCAATTTTGACGGGACTTTCCTTCTCAGCTAATGTTATAAGAAATAAGTTAAGCGACTTTTATTTTTTATTTATTTTAATTAATAAAATTAAAACCAATAGAGTATTGAACAATATCCGACTCAAGCAGAGAAGACGTTACGAAACGTTATATGAATATAATTTTTCCTCAAATCAACGCGGAAGAAACCGCGGGGCACATCTAGTTTAAAATAAAATGGCAAACTAATAAGATAAAAAGAAAAAAAAAATGTTAAATATTTTCAAATTATGATTTGTAAATATTCAAGTTTCTCTTTTATATTATTATGATAATATCTGTACAAATCATGTCCACTTACACTCTTACACCCCTTTGAATCGCAATTTCGATTCTCTGGGTAAAAATTCGCTAACCGCGACGTAAGTAAGACGGGAAGTAATATCTTTTGGATTTTTTTTTTCACTACTGATCCAAAGTTTAAGTGCTTTGACTGCAAACGACACAAAGATGTATTTGGGAATAAGTGACGAATGCTTTACGAATAAATTAATAATTCTCGTACCTACTTGGAAGTTTATCTGCTGTTAAATATGCAATATACTTATAAAAATAATGAAAATGTGCTATTGTTAGTGAAATTTTTGATTAATATACATATGGTATAAACTTAAGAACAATATGTGTTTATTAATGCTGTACACTTAGCTAGACAACATGCGAATTCAAGTAAATAAATATTGTTTTAATTATTATTTTCTTCTGAATGAAGGGTACGCGTGTCCTTTTCAGTATCCCGTAGTAATGTAAAAAACGAAACTCATGTTCGCATTTTTAATATTAGTTTTTACTTTTTATTAACTCCTAGAATGATTATTAATTTCAGACTCTACATTAAATTAACAATAAATATATAGCTCGAGAGGTCAATGTCGAAGTAGCAACTTTCACCAATTGCTAAGTGATCCGCATATTCTTGAGTTTTCTGATATAACATTATAAGTTTTCTTATTTTTCTTTTTATCCACTCAGTCATACCTTGATCCGAGATCGTCTAGTCACGTCTGTAGTCTGTAGAACACGTCGATTTTAAAAGATGCTGGTATGTTCAAATCTGAGTCAGCAACGCTAAGTTTTCAAGTGCATGTGTTTCAATTTATGTCGCGTTCGTGGCGATGAAAGAAAACATCTTAAGGAAACTTGCATGTACCTATTCGTGTATTGGAATAAGGTTTGAAACGTGCTCGTATATTTGCCAATTCGTATAGAGCTTCGTAAAAACTCTACGTAGTTCTGCTATTTAATAGAAGAGAAGTCTTTGTTCGTCAATAGGACATTTTTAGACTGTTGTTTTTTCACCATCGAAATGTTCTTTAGTGATATTTTGATACTACTCAGTCACTAATTTAATAATCACGAAATACTTAAAACTCAATAAACTAGAAATGATATTTAGTCAGAATATATTTATATGATTTAGGCTTACCAAAAATATTTAATATTTAGGATTTCTGGAGTTTAATATTTGTGGTCGATAATAATTGAACGGTTATAATAAATAAATTATTTAATTAAATGCATCACACTCAAAGGCTCCCATAAGGATCTCGTGATCTTGTGTCGTGGGTATGAAAACACATACAACAAACACCCAGACCACGATAAACATCCGACTGACCAATAGAGACGTTTGGTGTGATCGGCGATCGAATTCGCGAATGTTAGCGCTACATTCAATTGCAGTGATCAACGTGAAGTAAAAACTTTGTACCACTTTTTAGAAAATTGCGCGAAGGGAGGACTATAAAATTTCGTACATTTACAGTTTATATAGAAAAGGAGCGAGGAATTTTATTTTTTTTAATTATGCAAAAAATATTTATTTAATCAATAAAAAATACACATACTACCACGTATATGACACAAACACGCATAAATACTCGTTTGTTTATTGTTAATGTCTCTTGTCAAATCGAGAATAGATTATCTGTGGTCAATGTTGAAAACGGTTGAAAATTTAATGAACTACCGTCGAATTCCGACCGCAAGGCGACTACTAGTATTATAAGACTTCACACTTCTCACCAGTAATGCAGCAAAAATGACCTTGCAAATGTCGAAATATCTAGTTATATATAATATATTTTACAAGTAGGGCTAATTAGTAGCGCAGTGATGCCTGCAAGTAACTTCCTCTACATAAGCTAGAAACCGTTTGATGTGGAAAGAATCATTGTTGCGTGCACTTTTAATTGGTGTTCCGTACATATCTTAGTTCAGATATTACATATAAATACGCGTCTTATTTTGTTTTCATTAATATACGTTTTGAAAATTATTAAGTTTTTTTTTTGTGGATTGTCTTTTATCATATATTAAAATATTTTTTATTCCTTAAAATGGTTGTTATTATGACTATCCTGTGTTACACAATAGGACGCTGAAACAGAAAATACGTTTCATCTATTTGAATATTTCAAAGTTACTTAATTGACATAGTAACGTATCCAGCGCCGGATTTCCTTACTTTTACAACCAATTGTTGATTTTATTGTACGGAGCAATATAAACCTTATGGATTTGGAATAGAGTATATGTGAGTTTTTTCTTAGACTGGACATGATATTGTTGCTGTGTTTGCATGTGACGTAGCCTTTTTATTTCTTTTTTTCGTCAGTGATATTACCTTAAATTTTATATATCGAATGTATGTTTGGATACACGAAAAAGATTTTTATTATTTATGAGTCAAACAATGAGTTACTAAACTGTAACTTATATGAAAATCATTTGCTTTAAATTACTATCATTTATAGTATTTTGGGGTTTAAGATATTTATTGTTTCATAAGAATATAACAAAACACATATCAATATAACAAATAAATATATTTTTTACATTTCCCACCGTATTAGGTTAGGGTTTAAGATAAAAACTAAATAATAGAAACAGTTAATACAAATAACAGAACAAAGAATAACAAAGATAAATTCTTATATGGGTAGTTTTATATATCACCATCTATGCAACGAAATATACATACGAAAATAAGTAACAACTAGATCTGCCTTTACAGACAAGATCTTATACGAAATGAAGTATTCACATATGTACAACAATGAAAAGGTACATAAAAATACTGACAAAATATATTTCGATAATTTTATTTGATTTTTTATGTTATGGATGATTTTCAGAAAATATTTAAAATAAAACAAAAGGATAATAAACAAGTTCCTTGCAAATCAAGAGCATCTGTTCGCTCAAGCAAGAACTTTTCCCTTACGAAGTCGCATTTATCTTTTATAGGGTGTGGCAAGTTTTTCGGTATAAATATCCAACCGCATGGGGGTCAACGTGATGTTATCACGTAATTGATTGGCCCTTTTAGTGCTATCGGCCTTTATCTCTACAAATGCCGAAAGAAATTCGCAAATGGCTTACCAATCTGCTAAACGTCTCATTTTTCTTACGCCCTCAGCCGAAAGTATAAGTAGTATAAGTGCTTTAAATTCTGTCACTGGACAGAATTTTAGGCACTTATACTAGTATAACAAATATCTATATCAATAACAAAGTATACTGATACTTTACAATTAAAAAAAAAAAGTTATTTGGTCGATGTAAGCTATCTTGTGCCTTATTATATAAACATATTTATTGGATCTAAATTTTATGATGAACATCGCTATTTCTTTAATGTTATCTTCGTCCCGCTAATTTCCATTTTTTATAGTGGCTTACTTAATGATTTTAAAAACCTTAGTATATTAAAAAGACGAGATACTTGACAATCATTTTATTATTAAACATTAAATGCATTTCACTACTAAACCTGACGTGGTGTAACATTTTATATGGTATGTCTCCTTAGTTTTAAATCATTTAAGGTGAAGTCATTATATAATTAAAAAGTTTTACCATCAATATATGTACATATAACGTCATTATCCAATTAATGTGAGTCCGCCATCTTGGATGTTTCGCTGTGGATTTAGGATGACGTAACATATTTTTGTATACAAAATTTCAGGTCAATCAGGTTTAAAATATCTGTTTCAAAATTAAATTACAATATTCCCCCATAGCAAACATAGTTACATAAATAAGAAGTTAAAAAAAAGTTTTTAATTTGTTGCATAATGTAATTATATAAGGAGGGCTAGAGTTACTTTACCCATTGTTAAGTATAAACGTGTTAAGTTAACAGACTTACTAACCTTATGTCCTTTGTGAGGCTTTACTGTATGAAGTTGAGTGCGTCTATACAATTTAGAAGTAATAATAACGAACTAGCAACTCTCTAATCCGTACGACTTACAGTTGGTTAGGTCACAAATACCCAATTACAGGCCAAAACAGTTCTTTGCAGTTTAACGAAGGTCTCTTTAGATGTTTTTTTATTTGTATTTTTTTAACCCCCACTCTAAATAGGATTGTTATAAGTTTGACATGTGTATCTCTGTGTCTGTTTGTGGCTTTATAGATCCCTACGAATAAATTAATACTGATGCGGTTTTTTTTGTTTAAAAACGAATGCAATCGAGATTGTTCTTAGGAATAATTTATGAAGATTTTTTCACACGTTTAAATGTTATCAGTCCTTTTCTTGTCGTTGGATTTAAGCTACTTCTAATGATCTAATTGATGCGAAATATACCAGTTTCAAGTAACAAAGTATTTGAAGTCGGTTACATTTTTTATTCGAAATCAATTATTAGTCTACGAGTGAAATCATTGGACATACCTGCTATACGTTTTTAATAAATTAAGCAATTTATACCGAATATTATACCATTGTTTGCTACGAAGGTCATTTAATACGTCGTTATATTTATCCTTTCGGTACCCGTAGGGATATTATATTTGTCAAGAGATACAACCAGTACAAGTGCCCCGGGCGATATTGTTTCATCATTTCGTGCTTCTAAAATACATCTACATCACAGATAATATTATTTTCCAAACAAATGTTAAACAATGTTCGAAATGTCGACAGTAAATAACGTATATTAATTTTGCTTTGTTTAGTTATAGAATTAACGTATTTCTAGATTTTCTTTTTAAATGTGGTTAAAACTAGGTATTTATAACCTACTAGCCACTTATAAAAATTTGAAAAAAAATACAATGTTGATCTGATCGTTAACAAACTTCACAGAATCATCCATTGGGCAAATTTGAAGATGTTTAAAAATTTTGATGGAAATAGCTCCAGACTGTTTGAAGTCTATATGGAACATACATAATCGTATATAATAATTTCGATCTTTAACCGATTTAAAAGAGCAGGTTCACGGGGGACTTAAAAAAATATTTTCGGACAATTCTTATATTACTGTATTGTGTGTTTCTTATATTATGTAAGACTGGGTACAAGAAAAAAATGATAAACATAAATGAAATTTAAATAACATCAGTCTCTTCAACGTTAGAATTCACAATATTTAAATCACGGAGCACATTTGCGATGTTTATCCTACTATAAATAAAAAAATATTTTTAAAAACGTGTAGACGAGAGCTTTTGTTTTGTATCCTTTTGTTTAGAAGTAGGATGCGAACAAAAACTGTGAGCTCTGTAAAATGGGTGGAGTGGTTTTACTTAATGCGCAAAAACGGCTTGAAAAGGGTCTAAACCTGGCTGAATGGACCAAATTAAATGTTCACAGCAATAAATACGAATTTTCTACTGACTTTATAAAATTAGGGTTTCATTGTACCTGTTTGTAAATAGGTGAATGTATAAAAATAGCTTAAAACATGTTTTTTTACAAAACGAAATTAAAATTTAACTATTTTAGGCATTGATAAAAACAACTGTGTATTGAAATATAGATTGTTTATAATATAATTAAGAATTGTAATTGTCATTGTTTGCCTTACACTTTGTTATACAAAAAGTATCATAATATTAATTGCTGAAATTGAACATTGAAAATTTAATGTAATTATTCGTATAAAGCTGACACTATTTACAAATATACTATGTAGGTCAACAGGGTTAAAATGATATTTATTACTCTTGCTAGTATGACGTTTCTTAATATTAAGTATCTACATATACACCTAGCTTTACGAGATACTCATCATGTTATTGATTAATATGTAATCTAACTATGAAATTAAAATTGCTGTAACATACACACCTTCACAAAGATGCAAGATATATAAAAATTTCAACCGCATTTTCATAATAAAATTAGGTAAAATAAAAGAGAAATTGTAATAACAAGAATGATGCAGATGAAATAAAAAATGGATAAGTTATGTTGCTCATAGTAGAACAAAGGTGTTTTCTCGTCTGCTACTGTTTTTCGTCGAGCCTTATTGCGAGGGAATAGAGTTGGTTTTAAGCATATGAAGTCAAAATATTCAGGCCCTGCCGTCGCGGAAATCCGGCGCTGGATGCGTTGCTGCGAAGTCAATTAACTAACTGTGAAATATGCAAATGGAACAGACTTTTTGCTTTGTGTATTGACGCTTGTTTTCTGCCTTTGTAACATTCTACGGCACTTAGTAGTAAAAAGTCGAATGAATCTTTTCATTTTGTAAAATAATAAGTGCTTATAATAAGGAGAATCTGAAATGTACTTCGTTTTATGTTATTTTGAATTGATGTCGTGTGGCTATGCTTTCATTAATTAATTTAGATTTTTGGCAAATACTATTAAAATAAAAATAGGCTGTTCTTAAGTGAGTGTTAAATACCAAAGCTGTGTGCCTATTCTATTATTTGGATGCTGGTAAGCAATAATGTGTCAATCAACAAAAAATCGAATTCGGAGATATTGATATATTATGATAATTCTTATTATACATTTTATCAAAATAGAAAAGAAAAGATGCATGCATATATTCTTCTTTAAACAAAATTTTCAAGAATAGGTTTAACGTTTATTTATAAAATACTGTAGGAATACAGCCTTAGTTTCTGACATTCACAATCGTAAATATATTTAACTAAAAAAAGTTGAATTATCTGACACTTCAACGAATATTTGATGAACGAAAAGTACTGTAACTGTAAACTGTAAGTGCGTAAGACGAAAAGACCGGAAGACTCGTCTCGTCTCATTTAACTGGTCCAGCGTCATGGCCAGCTTCGAATGATTCCAGAAGAAAGGTTTTGCGAATTTGGTTTTTACGTTTTATATATTTACTTATAATCATATAAAAAAAGCAGTTCTAATATATGTATTTGCCTGTAAATCTCCCACAGTTTGGCAATATTCTTTGATTTTTTACATTTTTATCGGGATACGAGAAATTTACGTAATAGATATTTGTAACGCCTGCATTGAGCAGTCGAGTCTTATATTTTTTTATGTTTTTACTTAAGATTTGTATAATTATTAAAATATATTCTATGTTGAGTATTTTTTCTATAATTTATGTCCTGCGTTGAATTGTCGATCCTAATATAACATAACAGAATTTGATTACAAAAAGTGAATGAGAGTTATTAAAGTTTTTTAATATAAAGTTGTATATTAGTATAATTATTATTAAATGTTATTAGATACTCTTTTTTATAGCGATATAAACATGTTTTTTATATAGTTGACTTCGTTAAACCACCGGTTTACGCAAAAAGGTTCACATATTTTATGTGTATAACATAAAATAAATGATGTAGGTCCGTATACGACAACATTAAGAAAAACATGAAATGTTTTTACGATAACTGGGTTAGTGTTCAGGATCGAGGTCAATAACCATAAAAGTATTGGTGTGTTGACGCAAAGGTAATGAAAATGTAAGGGAATAACAATATATCCGATCCTTTTGGCGCGGCGGGCGACGGATTTTCAACTAGATAAAAATAGAACCTTTTTTAATACATTAATTTATATATATTTTTTAAATAATATAGTACACTATTCATATTTAATATCTGACTTTTGAGCTGACAGTCAGCTCGTGACCACGACGAAACTGGCACTTCGTCGAAACGTCGGGCACTAAAAAGGTATTACTGCTATTAGTTATCGCGATAAGACCGATTATATTAAATATGAATATTATAAATCACGAAAGTTTAAAATATATATTATAATATACTAGTTGTAATGTACACGCAAACCTATGTTTATAGCTTTTGCGTGAAAGAGGAACAAACATCGATCTATTCAATCATCCATCCTCACAAATTTCTCGATTGATAAAGCGTATATGTCTTTGAAATAAAACAATTATCGTCTATGGTTCACCCGTGACCATGATCGATGTAAAGTATTCGAAACGTAGGAATGATAAAAATTAATAATATATGCAATTTAAATCAATTTAATATCGCGAAAATCTAGCAAAATACTATATACTTAAACGTTTTTGAAATTTACAATTTTAAAAATAAATATCTACAGTCTATACTTCTAAAGAGATCGTTTGTTTGTTTTAACTATGTACCAGTCTCTGTCTAATTACATAAATTGTTTTTTGTCAGACAGTATTATTAAAGAAAGTTATAAGTTAGATATCTTGGAAAGATAAGTAAGAAGCGGATCAGTAACCATAAACATGGGTAAAACTGCAAGGGACAGCTTGTATAAGATATTTTCATAAGGTATACATTTATGGAGGGAAATGAAACGATCAGAATAAAATATAAAAACTTGTCAAATATTGAGGGTCGAGTATCGATATTTTTATGGGTAGCCGTCGAGTGTTGATCTAATGTTAGGCGAGACGGGTTTTAGTTGTCACGAAATTTAAATTACCATTTAATAAAATAAAATAAAAATATATTTAAAATAAAATACTTTCTTAACTTAGTTATTAAACCACTAATTGTATGATTTCCGTAGAAATATCAGCTCGATCAATATTTGACGAAAAATTTATTGATTACTACATTATATACAGTTGAGTGTGATAACTTACGCAAGAATAAAATAAATTTGAAATTCCAACACATTTTTTATGAACCCACATCTTGTATTAAACTCATTATTCGTTAGGATTACTACATGACTTATAGAATGATTAGGGTTTACAATATGTACCGTTTATTTCATAGCTTCAGCGCTCATCCGTAAAAACTCGTGAAAGTACTAGATATAATTGGATGGTGATAAATGTCAACCCACAAAAAGTCAAATTCAGAGATATTGATGTATTTTGATAATGCGTTACCTTTTTAACATTATTTAATTTTTTAAAAGTCGTCTAAACTAAATAAGTATTGAAAAAAGTTTCTTGCTCTCGTGTTTCGAACATCAAATCCATTACTTATTTTGCAATTCATACATCTTACATATATATTTGAAAAACTTATTATTATATAAAACTCTTAAATATATCGAACTGCTTTTAATTTATTATCCTTTTATCAAAATGAAAGAAAAGAGGGATATATAATTCTCCAAACTAATTTATTAAGAAAAGATTTGACATATTTAGACGCCATTTTCTGAAAATGCAGTTCGTTTGGCTTGATATATTAAAAACACCCCTCTTTTTGGTCGGGGGTTAACAATAATAAATAACTGGTCAAGTGCGAGTAGGACTCGCGCACCGAGGGTTCCGTACAAACTTATAGAAATCTATATAAGACTAACCCATCTACGCCATTTGTGGTCTTCATCATCAGTTCCAACATAAGTTACTATCAAAAATACCTAAATCGGTATACGCTTGCCTATAATATTTGAGGAGTTCCCTCAATTTCTCCAGGATCCCATCATCTGATCCTGACCTGAAGACAATGGGACCACCTTGGAAGTATACCTTTTCAAACAAAAAAAAAAATTTGAAAATCGGTACCCAAATGGCGGCGTAATCGGCGAACAAACATAAAAAAAAAATTAAATACAAGGTCAAATTGAAAACACTCCTTTTTAGAAGTCGCTTAAATATAATCACATATTATGTAAATATGGATCACGTCCCAAAAACTATTTTGAAACTACTAAGGAGCACTTTAATTTAAAACACGATCATGGATGCAATCCATGGAAACACAAAATTTTATTTTAAGTACTAATACACCTTATACTTTCAACAAAAAAAAGTTATAGCGCGATTCAGGATACACCTAGCGCCATCTCTTGACAATTTCAATGAAGTAACTTGTTGACTTTGACATTAACAGCATAATTATAGTATATTTTATTCTCGTTTTATTTTTATTTATATTCTACTACACTCCACTACCCCTGCACTACGTTCGTAAAATATTTAGATTTACATTATCAATCAAAATATCGAAATATATATTAGTGTTGCCAAGACGAAAATAATTAGTCCTTAATTCGAACAAAACTAATTGTTTATTTATAAATAACTAATTATATTACTAATAACCAGAAGACTTATATGTGTAGATGAATAAGTAAATTAAATAACTCGATCTGTTTGAATTTAATTTTAAAATTTTCGTACTAAGTCAATACGAGTACTTAAATCAAATCGCGTGAAGCTCTTATATTGAATGTTAATTACGTAATGACGTTATAAATCGACGATAAAACTTTTAAATGAAAAGTTTATTTTATAATTTTTAACGCGTTTAAATAATAATTAAAATAAAAATTTTTATTAATCGAGCAGAATTATATCACAGTTAATGTCATAATGTTGTAATAGATGGCATTAGCTGCATCGCGCTATCATTTTGTTAGCTGCGATATATAGATTGCATTGCGTTGTTTATAAAGATTTGCTGCTTTTTAATGTTTTCGTATTGATACAAATTTCTTCTCGGTGTTTGTAAAATTGTTTTTTTGACCATGGTCAACTTATATGTTAATTTGTTACAAGTACATATAATTTTAATTCTAAGATTAATATATTTTCCGCTTGATCAATTTACAACATGATACATTTACGCGTTCCTGAGAAAAAGGTTGAAAGACAGACGTACAGACTGACAGACACACGAACAGAAATTTACAGTTTTCGGATTTTTTCCTTTATGTATACTAAAGGACCTTGCTCCTGGCCAAATTTCACAATGCTTGGTCAATGGGAAGTACCCTATAGGTTTTGATTCCCTTGCGAAAACGTTAAAAACGCTATCATACTTAAAATATGTGATATAAATGACCGTATCTTTTGATTGCGTTAACTTAGAAGTTTGATTTTTTCACAGCTCTTAGTAATTATAACTCTGAGTACTTGACGTTGATAAAAATTTGTTACCTTCACGCGTTTCTGAGAAAAAGGTTGAAAGACAAACTTACAAACAGACAAACATACATACAAACATTTACAGTTTTCAGATTTTTTCCTTTATTTGTACCATAAGATCTTACTTCTTGCCAAATTTCATTGTGCTAGGTCAATGGGAAGTACCCTTTAGGTTTTGATTCCCTTGCGAAAACGCTAAAATGGTCGAAATATACGACATATTTTCCATTATCTTTTGATTGCGTTGACTTAGAACTTTAATATTTTCACGGCCGCATGTCATCGTAGACTTGAGTATATGATATTAATTTCAACATGATACGTCTATGCATTTCTGAGAAAAACGGGTTGACATCCCGACAGACAGACAGACAGACAGACAGACAGACAGACAGACAGACAGACAGACAGACAGACAGACAGACGGACAACAAAGTGATCCTATAAGGGTTCCGTTTTTCCTTTTAAGGTACGGAACCCTAAAAATAGTCAATTGCGAGTCCGAGTCACGCTTTGAAGGTTCCATACCACCACACACTGTTTTTAAAAAAGGTTCAATTTTGACGTACAGAACCCAAAAGTGATGAATACAACACATAAAGCTACAAGTATATGTGTATAAATGAGTTAACTCGTAAGATTAAATATTTTGTAAGTAAATTCGGGGTGGCTTCACCGTCGTAGGGTAAATTTCAAATTACGTTGCCGCATGATACTAAAGTTTGGCACACACGTCGAGTTAGATTAAATACAGCTATAAAGTTCTCATGAAATTATAATTTAATTTTTTTCCGACGAAACATATTCTCTTAAGAATCATTTTTTGTATACATTGATATTATTCGACGAATACGTTTCTTCGAGCACTGTACGTTTTTTTATTCTAGTAAGTTCAAGTCTTAATATGATTGAAATGTATTAAATTTCAATCATATTCACCAATAAAATGGAAGGATTTTATATTGTTAATGAAATTGAAAGACACATAATTCTCTCTTAATTTCCAATACTTCTAATCGGTTATTTTATTTATATTATTCAAACTCATATGCCTATATGAAACTTAGGGATGATGTTTGCATATTGGTTGGCGTGTTTACTTCAACATAATTTCTAAACGCCATAACTGTAGTGAATGTGGACATGTATGTTGTCACTAAAAACGATACTAACTATTATTCGGAGGAACTTACGATAAATTGTATGGCACATTAACAAAAATAATCAAATATATATAATAGCTCTTGTTTGTAGTCGTGGTATGTATAGTACAAACTCATTCATCTCGGTCTTTTAAATATCTAGATCGGTTAACATATCGAAGATGCTCCGCGTATTCAACGTTTTCGTGAAGATCGATGTTTATGACCCCTTGCGTCTTCGCGAGTGTACTTAATGCCTGCGATCATTCTAGAATATTTTAAAAGCTTACTTATACAAAATATGCTCTTATATCAACTTTACTTTCACGTTGTAACATTTATAAGGCCTAGCATTTGTTGACGGCTTCGTTTGCGTTAATGAAGTATTTGTTATCCTTGAAGACCGTCTAAAACTTATTTTGCTGTCAGGCCGGTACAACTCGCGCGTCACCAATAGGAGATAATTGGATGCTGATCAGCAATAATGTTAACCCCCAAAAAGTCAAATTCAGAATTGATTTATTCTGATAATGTGATAATTAATATTATGTAAAAAAATCTAGTCATTACAACAAAATAGGTACGGAAAAATATCTTAATTTTTAATAATTTGAATATTGAAGTGTGTTACATTTTTTGCAATATGCATAAATCACATATGTAAGAAAAAACCTGTTTTTAAACATTTTTTGTTATTATACCAATATGCATTTAATTGATTATACCTTTTATTAAAATAGATAAAAAAGATGGATATACACTTTTCGAATAGGTTTGATATCTTTAGACGCCATTTTCTCAAAACGAAGTTCGTATAGCTTGACATAATACTGCTTTTTAGCGTCCAATTGTACTATGGCTAGAATTACACTTATAAGTTTTGCTCTCAGACTTACATAAGGATTTACATTAGTTGTTTGTCATTGCTTTACATCTGAAAGGATTTACTGTCAGCGCCTTTATTTTTGAGAATTACAGCTGGTATAAGGTTGTCTAACTAACAGTTACCGGGTACCTATAGAGTCGTTTTACGTCAATTACGAGAGTAAAACTTAGAAGTGTAATTCTCCCCTCAAACTTTTCTGTGTAAACAGTAAGTTGACAAAGTTTTGGTAATCCGGGTTCAAGAGACCGATTCATAGATGAAGAAGATTACTTGAAATGAAACAACCATGTACTTCTAAGTATTCATAATTACCTATTACATATTATTAGTGTACAAAAATCAATATCGAGTTAAAGTTTTAAATCAGCACTATCAACAAACTCATTATCACATTTTTAAGTATCGGGAGGAATTTGTAGGAAAACTGTTTAATAATAGCTACCGCGGATAAAATTTTTATCAACTAAAGTTTGCTGAATATAAATAAGTTTACTTAATACACAAGACAGTGTAGCCAAGTGATTTATTGATATAATTACTTTATTAAAACGTTTTTCATTGGAAAGACAACAAACGTATTTATTCAGTAATATTTACAAATAAAAAATAACACAACTTATTCAAATTTTATGTAAAGCCTCTTTGTATTCAGGCATAAAAATGTCAGTATGAAGTGGAATTTATAAAAGTTCTTTGATCTCTTTTATCTGATGTACGACTTGAAAAATTATGTTACTGTAATTGCGTATAACTTGACTTGATATATAATACACTTTTTATAAACGTATATATATTGTTAGGAAACAATATATTTTGTCAAATTAATTTACTCTTATCATCTAAATGTATTAAAATTAAATCCTCATCAAAAAACATCAATAGATTGATATCACAATTTTAAACCATTTTTGGGCTGTATAAATTCTTTCGTTGGCCTTTTGGCATTTTTCGCGCCAAACGGCACAACGAAGGCGGGATGAAGCGTGGGAGAATGGCGGGAAATAATCCAAGTGGTTTGATTGAATGGTATAAATATTGCTAGAGAGGATAAAGGTAAGTGTCACTGCTTGTTTCTATAGAATATATATATGATTAAGCTATGGAGTAAACTATGCATCATATGTAAATTGAAATATGCCTACTTCTGATGTGTGGAATTTCAAAATAAACCTGTTGTTCTCAACATTCTAGAAAACATTGTTTTATTTATTTCAAATTAATAAGAATTCAACAATATCAATTCTTAAAATTAGTAATAATAAATTGATAATAGGTATATACTTAATAATTTAAAATTTATACGGATATTACATAGAGAATGTTAATTTTTTGTAATCAAATAACTACATAAATATTTAAACTGAAATTCCAACATAGGTGCCTAAAAAATACAAGATTTGGACAAGTATTAAATGTACCTACTATTACTGAAGAAAATGATGCCGATAGTCAACACTTTATTAAAAAACTAGCTGGCCTTCGCGGCTCTACTTGTGTTTATTACTGCTTTGGCTTAAGTTATAGCGCGATGTAATGTGAACGCTGATAAGAAATACTATGTCAAGCCACACGGACTTCATTTTGAAAAAAGTCGTCTAAAGATGTCAAACTGCTTCTTAATAAATTTGTTTGAAGACAAATATATACATCTTTTCTTTTCTATTTTGATAAATGGTAGAACGAATTAAAAGCAGATTGAGATAATAAAAAAAATATCTAATAATATTTTTTTAAGTATATTTGCTAATTGCATATTGCAAAATATTGGGCAGCCTTTAATATTCGAAACATTTCGAACATTAGTTAAGGTGACTTACGCATAATCAGAATACTTCAATATCTCCGAATTTGACATTTTTTAGGTTGACACATTATAGCTTATCAGCATCCATATAGGAAGGTTATAACTTTCCTCAATAAACGGGCTATCAAACATTTTTTTTTAAATCGGATCAGTAGTTTCAGAGATTTTTCCCTACTTAACTAAACCTAACTTACAAACATAAAAACGAATTTGACCTTTTTATAGTATTAGAATAGATTATTAACAAAATTAAACTAAGTAAACAAAAGCATAAACTTAACTTTTAAGTACAACAATAATTACAAATAAAATGCAAAACAAAGATCATTTTGGGAATCAAATAAATCAAAATATAATAATATGTTTACATTTTGAATGCTTCCAAATATACCTATTATAGGAAGGTTTGACGACAAATTGAACAAGTAACCCAAGCGGTGGTGTGGACTCATGCCGATGCATACGTATTCACTTAATGTGGGGATTTAGAAAGTAGTATCGCTTTTATCCTTTTTGTTTATATTAGGATTCCGTACCCAAAGGTTACTAACAGATCCCTAATATTTAAATCGTCTGTATGTCCGTCCGATCTATACATATTTTTTTAACCGTAATTTAATCACAGTGAAATATTAACAGAAAACTTAAAGTACATATGGACGCTGATAAGTAATACTATGTCAAGTCACACGGACTTCATTTTGAGAAAACTTCATTTTGACGTTTAAAGACATCAAAACTATTATCAATAGATTTGTTTGAATAAGTATACATCCATCTTTTATTTTCTGTTTTGATAAAAGGTATAATTAATTAAAAGAATTGGTGTGATGAAAATTTTATCTCATAGACGTTTTCCAAATTTATGAGACAATTTCATATTTCTAAATACACAGTTCAACATTCGAAATATTAATAATGTTATGAATAATGTTCTGTACAAGACGCTTTTTGTAGATTAACGCATTATTGCTTATCAGCATCTATATCATAGCGGTAATCCTAATAAATAATAGAAATTAGCTAAGCGTGAGTCGGGTATCAGTAATACGGAAACTTTGCGAGAGCCTGACTCGGGTTTTACTGATTTATTTATTTACAGAATCACAAATCTCGCTTTGTTCGCATAACTTTGATGACAATACTGGAGAAATGAGAACGAATCGGATTAAATATTAAATCAGCATGAACAAAGCTGAGTTATTGTGAGATGGATTGCGATGTTTCTTTTTTGAAAGCAATATTTTATTGTTAAGTTCGTTAAGTTTTATCTAAGATATCTATAATATTGTTAATTTATTTTCATACAAGTAAGATGTATTAGTTTTTTTCTTTGCTTATGTTTTAGTATTCTATAAAGGGGTTAGTTTTAAACTGAATCAAATTGTGTGTGGCTAAATCGCAAATAGGTAATGATGTTGATGTTTTAACTTTGGTTCTTGGAATAAGAAGAATTTGTTTTAAATAAATAGTTAAAGATAAAATATTTTGTGTATAAACTTAAATTAGTCTCAAAGTAGCCTATATGTTATTTTAGCATAAATTCCAATCTGAATTTTACTTCGATCCATTAAGTTGTTATAGCGTAAGGAAATAAAAAAAAATAATCAAGAGTGAGTGGGACTTTCAAATGAACGGTTCTTTACTATCGTACAAACTATAACACTATGTACTTTTTAAATCTATATCTATACTTATAATAAATCTGTAGAGAGGTCAATTCTGTACATGAAATATATTTTCAATATAACTATCAGGGGGTGATTAGTGATCGATACTGATGCCAAAAATGCAATCACTAAAATTTTTGTCTGTCTGTCTGTCTGTATGTTCCTTATAGAAACAAAAACTACTCAACTCCTGGGCAGGTTATAGTATACTTTTTATCACGTTAGAATCAATAGGAGCAGAGTCGTGAAGGGAAACTTTGGGAAAACGGGAGACGTTACTCCAATTTTTAAGCTTCCGTCACGTATGCAGCCTTAATGGTTAAAATTACATAGAAATCATGTATAACAGAATTATTCTACATAAAATTTTCTAAAAAATATTCCGCAACAGCATATCTTTTATGGTTGACTCACAATAACACGTGTAACTCCTGATAGCTTAGCAGTTCGGAGCATTCTGATTATATTTGTTTACTCTTACGTTTATAATACTCTCACTCATCCCTAATTTAAAAAAAAAAGTTAACATTATTCAATAAAAAAATCATAGAAATCAATCAAGTATTATGGATTGACATATTATATTTCCCTACCAAAATACGATCTGTCTGTCACATCAAAACCACTGAACCCTGAGGAAGGAAATACGCTACTTTTTTACGAAAAACGACAAAAACGCGGACGAAGTCGCAGGCAAGTACTTATTAAAAACAAGAGAGCCGCCTTAGCACTATATAAATTTGTAAAGCCCGTTTTGTACTTAATCGGTTTTTATTTATTGTTGTTATATTTGTTTTAATTAAGGTTGATACCTATTGATTACACCATTGTTGATACCTATTGATTACAGCTCGTATAAGGACTGGCTCAAAGAAGAAGTACCTCACTCTCATAGAAGATCGGTGTGAAGTGGTTAATATAGCTACCTTTTATGCGGTGAATGAGAGAGTCGGAAGCCTGATTCTCTCCGCAATTCCATTCCTCATTTCTTATTTCCTTTAATCCTTTAAAAGCTGGTAATGCATTTGTGGCTACTCTGGTGCTAAAAATGTTAATGGGCGGCTGTGATTACTTAACATCAGGTGTCTTGCCTGCTCGTTTGTCAGATTTTGTTTTTAAAAAAATTATAGCGGCAATAGATATACAAATTCTGTGAAAATTTCAACTCTCTACTTATTTTGGTCTATATAGAGACGCTATAATAACATCGTGACATAACAGTCGTGTCTTTATCATTTGTTGTTTTAGTCGCAAAAGAAATACACATTTATAAATTATAAATTTTTCAGCTTTTTCGACATTTTATGTTTCACGAGATAGAATACGCTAATAGGCAGACAGGCAGCGGAGACTTAGGAATTGGGTCATATTGGCACCCTCTTGGCACGGTACCCTAAAAACACATATCTTCATCTACCTAGCATTTTCTTCCCGGCTGTACTAGGGTCTACTAAATACTCTAATTATTGACAAGTTGCTGAGACAGTGATTGTCATCTGACCTCGGCAACCCCTGATTGCAAACCATTAAACATTTAGTCTATAATAATCTTCCAAAAAAGAGTTAAGGTTTTATTATCAGGTGATTGTGATAACAACCGGATTGTGACCTAGGAACAAATATAAATATCTGCCCCGAGCTGGGATCGAACCCGCAACCGTGGGCGTTAAAGGTACATTCAGCTCCTTTAAGTACACTACACCAGAGCGGTTGTCAGTACCCTATAACATACATACCCATATTATTAACTTGATAAATTACGTCGGGAATTGAAATTCTAATATTACTTGTTAATATTGTTAGGTACCTTGTTTATAACAAAGGCTTTGGTAAATATATATAGATGCACGAAAGCTGTTAAATTCAAATGAGACTTATAGTTGTTTCACTTACTCAGTTTTGAAGGAAGTTTGAGCTGTTGGCAAATACTTACTTTCTCATCTTAAACAAGTCTGCGAATTTTAGCGCTCTACATTGAATAAAACTTTATTCACAACTGAGGAGTGCTCTGATTAAAAATATTAACGTCTAGGTATTTTAAAGATATATTTAGTAGCATATAAGAAAGTAGTGTTAGTATACTATATATTGTTAAACTGAAAAATAATATATGAATTTCTATTAATTTTTTCTGTATTACTCGCAATACGTGGAAAATAATTTCGCTCACTTATATTTTATATAGAAAAGGAGAGAAAGAATGTTGATATTTTTTTTACTATGCATAAAAATACATTACACACACTATTGTATATTTGACACACACACGTACTCATATACTACGCACCTATACTCTTTTATTTATTGCTAAAGTCTGTGGTCAAATTGAGAATTGATTGTCTGTGGTCAATCTTGAAATCGGTTGAAAATGGAATAAACTATGATCAAATTCCGATCTCTAGGCGACCACTGGCTAGATTAAATATATTATGTTCCGCCATAGTATTACAGTAGAAAACTTTTGGTATTATGTAAATCATAGGATTATTTCGTAAAACTTTTTTCGACCAACCTTTTCGTTATATTGAGAAATTTCTTACACTTTTTTTGTCTTCTTCAAAAAGAGTAATGTGAAATTTATGATAATGTAAATGATAGCTAAATGACATGTTCGCATTAACGTCGAAGACTACGGATTCGATTTTTATAGCTTCACGGACTCTAATTTTTTTTATAGACTTGCAAGAAAATAGCCGACGCCTAAGGAAATTTGCAGCACAGAGGAGCTTCAAATGCGTTAAAATGAGAGAGTAGAAGTAAAAGAAGGGGTCAGGCTTCCGGTTCTCTCTACTTTACTTTTCTCACTCACATAGAAGGTTAGTATGAAGTAGCTAAAGTAGAGTCAGAAGGAAACCATGAAATAGCGGGTAACCCGGTCGAGCCAACCCGTGTACGAGTACTAGTTATGAGGCTATAATAAATACGTCACATCGGTAGTTGTCGTATTATGAGGAAGTAAAATTAAATAAAATTAAAATCGAAAAATATCTCTCTCATAGTGAATAAAAGTTTTATTTTTTTTTAAGTTGGTTCGTTCCGAAGTTTTATTTCGACTTCGCGCAGTCAGCCCACATAAAGTCTAATTGCAGCTCCGAAGATAGTTAGGTTAAATAAAACCTCAACCTCGACGAAGGTACTTTTTATCTAGGACAAATTAAAATTGTTTTAAAATATAAAATTAAAAAAAAACGTATTGCATTAATTCTGTAGATATACAATCGTATCTATTAATATTATACAAATTATTTAAACAATGTTTGTAATTTTTTATAATAATGAATGTTGTTTATATATCTGTGACTCGAGGGCAGTGGAAGACCACTGGTTATGTCCTAGAAACGTAAGTCATTTTTTATTTCGGAAAATAAAAGGATTCCCAGGAGACAGATCATAAAAATTTATCTCCTATTCGTATGGCCACGACGAATATCACCGGACTTACAACACGTATAAAAACATTTACATGTACAAACTTTATTACCTTACTAGAATAGTTTCATTATAATTTGGACTGAGAAATGAAAAGAAAGGATTATGTGGTTACAAGTTAAAATTATGTCATCAAAAACATAACTTGTAAACAAAACCAAGTCTCCTAAGTCAGTTCTTCTACTGTAAAAAAATGTGATATCCATGTCATACCAAGTCGGTTAATTTATTCTGTCCCTACTTACAGCAAACTCTGTTTTAATTTATTACGTAATTAGCTAACTTAACAACATCTTATAGTGACCATATCAATATTTAAAATAAATGTTTTTAAAATAATGAATTTATAAGCCACCCACTTCTTTGAAGTCCATACGGGTATAATAGACACAAAAACTTGAAACCAATAATATGATATTGATGAAACGTTACACGCAAACTACGGTTTCGAGTTTACAGATCGGCCACAAAATACCCTATATTAATATTATGCGTGGGAAACGGTTTTGTTTGTTTAAAATACAATGAATGTCGTTCACGTTATTGCCGGATTCATTAAACCCGATGTTCTTACTTCTCCACTAATTATGTACTACAGTCAACTTTTAAATTTGGCAATATTTATTGAAAATTAAATTTAAAACAAATATAAAAAATAAGTAGGTAAAGCAGGTAATTAGGTAAAATACGTGGCTTTAATACGATGTGTATTGAAGCTATTATCAAGAAGAACAAGGGATGAAAACTGTTCGCTAGAGATCAGTCTATCGGAAAGCGCCAAGTGACGCGCCTAAAGACTTACGTTGATTGTCTCGTTTACACAAAATCTAAGATCATGAGAAAGGACAGTTATATACCACAAAACAAAAGCCTGATGAAATTACGGCTGTGGATCCTAGAGCCAAACTAACCCGACGTCACGTCACGGACGTCAGTCAGAGATAAATATGGCTCTTAAACAGCTTAAGAACAACAAGGCACCAGATGATGGCGGAATGACAACATAACTTCTGAAAGCGGGTGGTACATTGGTACTTATGGCTTTTCAGCGATTGTTCAATTTTGAATACATAATGCCAAAGACATGGTACAGCGGCGTGGTGGTTCTTCTCTTTAAGAAAGGCGATAACATCTTACTGAAGAATTATAGACCCATCTCACTGTTGACCGTGTCTACAAGCTGTTTTCTAGAGTCATTACGATTTGTTTCTCTCGTGGGTTAGACCATTTCCAGCCTTCCGAATAAGCCGGATTCCGAAAAGCTTTTAGTACCATAGGCCATATACATATGTCGCGGCAGGTTATAAAGAAATCCTAAAAGTATACCCAGTTTTAGTTTAGCGTTTGTAGACTATGAGAAAGCCTTTGATTCGGTGGAACATTGGATTGTATGTATGATCCTACGGAGATGCCAGATCCACAAAAAAACGCCACCATGTCAGGCCATATACATGATCAGACTATAAGACCAATCCAATCGCAGCGAAGAGTGCGGCAGGGAGATGTAATATCTCCGACGCTTTTTACCGCAGCGTTGCAAGACGTCTTTAAACTTCTTGAATTGAACGGACTTGGACTTGGATAGTATATCAATTACCTTTAGTTTGCCGATGATATATTGGTAGAAACTCTGGGAGACTTAAAATTAATGCTCAATGACCTCAGCAGAATATCCCTAAGGATTGGCTTAAAATTGAACACAAGCAGAACAAAGATCATAGCCAATGTTTCCATTCCCCTATATTTTCATATTTTATTTCCTTTCCTATAAAATTTCTAAAAAGAGTTAAATCGTTGTCTTAGATTTTCGCGATTATTATTCATTGAAATAAAACGGATTTAAATCGCGTATATTAATTATTTTTATCATCCCGACGTTTCGAGCACTTTGCAGCGTTCGTGGTCACGGGTAAGCTAAGGTGACATTTATCTATTTGAGGTTTTAGAAAATATTATTTTCAACTACCGCCAACGGTTTCTTAGTTAGTATCTTGAATAACGTTCCGGTTGCACGCAGAAGGCACTAACTGTATCTTTGGGTCTTGCTGTCTGTTGGACTTGGGATTTTAATAAGTGGATCCCAGGTGTTCGAAAGTCTCCAACCATCTTCTCTATTGAAGTTCGGATGTTTTTGAATTTCAATAGCTTCCCGTATCATTCTAGGAATGATTCTGTGTTCTCTAGCGAGGATCTGTGGTTTATCAAATCGAATAAAATGGTTAGGTTTATCCAAAGCATGTTCACAAACTGCAGACTTTGAAGAGCGCCTATTTTTGACATCTCCTATGTGTTCCTTGACAGTAGTACCGATGCTTCTCTTTGTTTGGCCTATGTAAGATAAACCACACTCACATTCGAGTTTGTATACTCCCGCAGTCTGTAAAGGAATATTACTTTTGATAGGTTTCAAGAACTGGCTCACTTTCTTATGAGATGGTTTTAATCGAAGCTCGCTTCAAGATGTTGCCAATTCTGTCTGTAACTCCCTTCCCTTCAGTGATGATTATCAAGAATCCTGACAACACATTAAGTCACACAAGGTAGAAAATTTAGGCCAATCAAAAGAACAATCTCAATTCGACTAAGAATTTTGGAAAATTGCATGTACAAACACATAAATACATATGTACACTATAAATATGTTATCTAATTTTTTGTATATCTCATTTTTCTTTGAAGTCAGCTAAAAACCAATGCTCTTATTAATGTTACTGAAATATTTATTTATAAAAACAAAATGAAGGCAAATTAAAATTAGTTCTGCAACTTAATAAATGTTTTAAACACATTTATTGTCACCGTAAGTAATATTATGATTGCTCAAGAAATTCTCAGTGTGTAATACTCAGTGTCATTGTTCTCAGTTTTTGACAAACGTTTTATTAATTTGCGAAGTTTTGAACCAGCGCCTCGTTAGTATTCATCATACGGAGTGTAAACTCTGGAAACTGGCGAAGTCTGAACTAACTTTGACAATAATTAACTGTGGAGAAAATCAGCTTAACTTTTAACTAACGAAATCTGGACGGATGAAACTTAAATTAAAAAGCCTAATTAAGAGCGAAAAATTAAAATATATACATGAAAAAAGTTTTAATTTAGAAACTTCCGTTGGGGATGTGTTGGGTACTTTCAAAAGAGCATGTGAGAGTTGAATTTTAAAAACTGATGAACTTTCATCGTCTGAATCATAATTTATTGTCACACGAAATCATGTATAAATTAAAATTGATATTGGCTGGAGGACTAGCGAAACGGTGGAATTCAATATTCAGCATTCATAGTTAAATGAATAGTTTTGTGACTTAATGTTTGTGCAAACTATTAATGTCAGTGTAAAAAGCTACATTAATGTACTTGTATTTTATAATTATATTTAAGGGCGCTTCAAATAAGACTTACGGTGTCGAACTGTGATCTGAGTAAAGCGCCTCTTGCAAGACATATGTACAGATGCAGTACGTTTATAGTACAACACCTGCACTGTTTCGGCGTGTCAGAAATCAAAACGTCTAATTTAAAAGAGCCCTAATCTTGTACTTGTTTAAATACTAGCTAGCCACCCTAATTGCACACGGTTGTAAGACTAAGGTGTGTTTTTTTTTAAATCAACACGGTCAATTCGAGGCTAGGAAAATAATTTTCTTTTTAGTATTAATTGAAATCAGCC
Source organism: Hypolimnas misippus (assembly GCA_037950945.1). Taxonomy (NCBI): domain Eukaryota; kingdom Metazoa; phylum Arthropoda; class Insecta; order Lepidoptera; family Nymphalidae; genus Hypolimnas; species Hypolimnas misippus. The sequence continues at coordinate 6,476,739 of JBBEEQ010000025.1, read as the reverse complement.
TCGAGATTGCTTTAAGTAATATTCGATAATCCTTATAGTTTCGAATTTCGTCTACTACGCCTAGTTAAAAATTCATTATGTAGATTATATTATTTTTAATTACATTATTTTTATAGTAATTAAAAAAAATTTTCTGTTTGCATATAAATAAATAAAATTGAAGTGTCTATTTGTAATTTCAAATTAAACTAAATGCATACGAGAGTATATACGGTACTTATATAAAAATTGACTGCTTGTCTGGTTGTTTCTGCTAATCTCTGAAATGGCTGGACTAATTTTGCGGACTAATTTTGACTCTCACTCACAGATAGCTAATCTTATAAGTAGTGACATAGTCCAATTTTATTTTTAAAAGATATTTAATTAATAGAAAAGCGGTTAGCGCGAAAAGAATACTGAAACCAATGAAATAGTAAATAATAACCGATTCAAGTAGGGAAGGTAAACATCATATAAGTATTTTTTTTCTCAAATTAGCGCTTAAAGCAAAATCTTATTCCGTGGTCGTATTAACATACTTCTGGGTGATAGTATTGAAATATAAAATACTAAATGGGGTACTATTATTCAACACTAGGGTGCAAGGGGGTCGTAAAGTTTGTATAGAGAAAATGTATTTTTTTGACCGATAATCCTTATATTCAACACAAACATTACATAAGGAGAATAATTAAACATATGTATCCCAGAATTTCAAAATCACCCCATAAAATGACGCTAGGGGGTAATAAATCCTGGAAAGGTCATAATTTCGCTGGTAGATTTATTTAGCTGAAATTCCAAAATATACGCGGGCGTAGCCGCGAGCAACTGCTAGTTTACTATATATTTATTCTTTGCTACTCATTGATAAGCTGCGTCTTATTTCAGCTTTAAGGTTTATTTGAAAAGTTCAGTGGGAAATGTATTACACACGAGTATAGAATATTTTTGATTCTTCCTTCTTTGAAATCCATCTTAATATTACTTCGAGTTCTACGTATTTTTAGTTTATACAATCTATTGAATGTACCGGGTCTTTGATATTTTTAAGATTTTGAGCGGAATTTTGATAAAATATTTTAGCATTTTTGTTCGTACGTAGCTGATATTTGTGTTAAAATAAATTTATGTTTAGTATGTAAAAATATATCTTTCTTCTTTTTGTCGAATATGAAGGAAGAATTTACGTTATAATACAAATTTTATGTAAGTATCAACTTTCTTATTAAAATTTTAATACAATACAATATATTGGAAAAACAGATTTATTAAATGTAAACCAAAAAAAGTAAGAAACAATTTAAAACTAATTTCTTGTCTCGACAATTACCTAGTAAATAAAGCATTTTAATAGGTATTGTATACAATTCAATCATCTAAATACCTAAAACAGTAATAGACGTCTCCAAATTTTGCGCACGAAAACTTAAGTTTCAAGAACTTTACAATTATCTATCTTTCTTAACTGAAGATTGTGATTGTCTAAAATATGCATATAATTATATTTTTGATATTATTTTATCTTTATTTGAAGAGATTAGTCAGTTTATTGTAACTATGCCGCTTTGTAATTAATACATTTTGTACATGAAGAAAGTATAACTAATAATTAAAAGTAAACAACAAAAACATAATTGTAATCGACTCTAATTGTTTGATTAAACCTGCTAACTGAAAATAATGGGTCAATATCAAAAATATTTTTCCAATAAATAGTCTGTTTATAAAGGAATGAAGAGAACTATAACTTTTATCTTTTTTTAAATTTAAAAGCAATTACAGTGACTTATCCATGAAAGACGACATAATACGATGACGTTTCTGTAAACACGTTTCAGATATTAAATTGTTTCCTGCAGGGTTTGTTGAAGCTGTAACAGTTTTGTCAGCGTTCATCACGGAAGCGCTCAGAATGGCAATTTTCCGTTGCAAATAGGTACATTCGTAGTTATTTTTTATGAATTTATACGACAAATTATAGATAATCATAATATGAGAATTTTATATAAATCAGTACAAATTTTACTTGAATTATAATGGCTAACAATTTATTTATGGTTTGTTAACTGCCCATCGCTCGCAGTTTCGTATGTACTTATGGTTCAGGTGCGATTCCTATAGGTTGTAGCAAGATGCGTTATAGACTATTTCGTATATATCCACACACAATAAACGTGGTTTTATTGAAAAAATAATATTATAATACCGATAAATAGATCTTAAGATTGTTCATATTACGATTTGTATAGATATGTCTATAAAATAGTTGGTCCGTACTATCAATATCTTTATTCTGTGCGTAGTTTAGACAATATTGTCTAATAAGCTTTGTTCTACAAAATCTACAAACCCAATAACATTTTAGTATATAAATAATGATTTATATAAATCACTTATAGCATATTGTCCTAAAATCTCAGATATCATATTCGAACAAAATATCTACATTTGTCGGAGAAACTCACATTCCTATATAACTTACCATCTTTTTACTTTCTTTTCATCTTGTTTCTTTCCGACGTTTGATGTCGGTACACGTACAATGTAACATTTGAAAGGGCACCATACTGGCCTTAATTTTATTCAATTTGTAACTTTCGAACCCAAAACTTTGGTGATGCATGACTCGAACAGTAATTTGACTTTTATTGTTTTCATTCTGTCGGATATTCGGAAAAAGGTCCGATAACAGGGAAATGCGTAATACCCCTCGGAGTAGTTTGAGAGTTTGTTAAATAGTTGTTTTAATGTGTGACTAAACTGTGATAATGTGAATACTTTTTATTGCAAATCACGATGGCCGTTATTTATATATTTTTAGAAGTGAGTAATAATTATTTGTAAACTTGATTATTACTTGGTCATAGATAATTATCGTAGCTAAAGGAATAATAATTATTATTATATTTGCGTTTATAAGTTAAAACATGCTTTGATACTAAAAAGTGTGAATTTTAATTAATAGAACCAACCCATTAAAGAGCGTGGGTTCATATGAATATTAAAGTTGTACGAAAAACAAACACACAAATTAAGCATTTTATTACTTTAATAAAAAAAAAATATAAACAAATTATTATACGAATGAAATATGACGTACATAATATTAAATGTAAAAAATACTTAAGTCACTGTAAAATTATCTTTACCCGTATTTAAAGCCACAGTCAATGCAATGCTTTTGTAATCTGTATCGCGAAAAATACCTAAAGGATCTTGGGGGCCAACTTTGATGCATAAAAACTAAAATTGCATCATTCGTTTTTTGAAAAATTAATTTTCGTTGCCAGGAATCAAACCCGCTGATTTCGAAAAAAAAACATCGTATATTATTGCAACATCTGATAATGTTATGATATATGGATCAACTTTTGGCAAGTATAAATATACGGAAAACTAAAGGAAAAGGGTTATTTAAAAAAAAGCCATTCATCTCATATACTAATTAAAATGTACTTTATCATATTTTGATGATTTCTTGAAGACTACTTAAGGTTACTTATACTTTCGGACTTGGCCTACCACGAGGTTAAAAAACTCACCTGTGTACTCTAGTATTTTGTATGTTGTTTGTTGGATGGGGCTCTAAAAATGTTTACATAATTTCAAGGAATTTAAGCTACCTACGTCCTTTGGGTCTGTAATAAAACTGACTCATTGAACCTTCACACCTAAGTTTTGCGGTATATAAGGCAAGTGAATGTACATATATACTGCCTAAACGGGTCTACTCTAAGATCATATTACGTGTAAATATTACTTACTAGCTGGCACCCGCGATTTCGTCTGCGAAAAATTAAAATACAGAGAAATTAAAAAAAAAGTAGCCTAAGCTACTCCGTATAACGTTAGCTATCGTAAGTGAAAGTCCCGTCAAAATAGGTCCAACCGTTTCAGAGATTAGTCGGAACAAACAGACGGAAAAACAGACAGACAGGCAGACAAAAATTTTAAAAATTGTTATTTTACATGAATTCCGTATATACTTATATGCATTTACTGTAAAGCTGTTAATTTGAAATTATAAAACTGACACTTCAATTTTATGGCAATCTCGTGGCAATGCTTGCATTTATTTTAGCTTAAAACTTGATTTTTAATACATTTAATGACTGAAGACAACATTAATTGTACAATTATTATTTTCCTTTGATTGAACAATAATGTAGAATAGGATTTTTATTACTGGAATCGTTACAATAGCAATTAATTATATGTTTTAAAATCTTAACATTGATTTTAAATAAGTAGAAATTGTTTGTTTTGAATTTACACACTAAAAGATATCTCTTAGAAGTTTAAAATAATGAGGAAAGTAAAAGTAATATTTAAATGCACTTTATTCAATTAGTCTTGGGTTATTTGAAAATACGAAGAACAAGTGCTTTGTTAGTAAGCGTTTGTATTGAAAGTCTCTACCACTTTTCACTTGAACTTTCTTAATTGAACTCATATGAAGTTAATATTCAAGCAAAACTCGAGGAACTCTTTGATCATTAATATTGTTAAAGTAATTTATTATTTCTTGTGGAATTTATATTGTAAATATTTACAAAATATATAAAATAAAGCCATTGCAGAGGCCGGTCAGTCGAAGTTATTCGTTATAAGGCGAGAATTACTTATAAGTTTTGCTCTTTGACGTTCATACATATTGACATAAGTTACTTCTCATTATTTTACACCTGATATTTACGGTCAGTTTCGTATTTTTAATATTCACAAATTTCGTAACTACTTTTGACGTATTTTACTATCGTTGTCTTAGATTTGCGCGATTATTATTCATTTAAATAAAACTATTTTAAACGGATTTAAATCGCGTATATTAACTATTTTTATCATCCCGACGTTTCGAGCACTTTGCAGCGACTGTAACGCTGTAAATATACGCGATTTAAATCCGTTTAAAATAGTTTATTTCAGTATCTTTTACTAGGTTACTCAGTTGTTTTATATCGCTCTCGAAAGTTATATTTACTAATGAAGTCCATGACTTTGATCATGATGATGCCGGGGGCTAATTATTATCAAACATTCGCTATAAAATGTGCTACATTTTCTTCTCATTTCAGTTTATTGAATGAACTGATGCCAGACAGACCGTGTAATGAGCTCTAACAAAATCGTAAAGGTTAATGGGTTTAACGTTGTAATTGGTTACATATTAATTTTTTACTTGATACCGTAAAGTAATCATGAATTTGTTAGTAAGTAGAAGTGCTTTTCGTTATAAGTTAATGCGATAATAAAATTTAATGTGTACCTACTTTGTACATATACCTACTATAAAATCACATTTAATTTTTATTTAAAATTGTTGACACTATAATAGAAGTTTCTTTACAAAATAATAGACAACTAGTTACCAATTTTTATCTGTCCTATTATTGTCATAACCTTATAAGATAATCAAGAAATAAATACTGTTATTCCTATGGCCTTATTAAGTTAGAACAAAATACACACATTAATGGATCCTTTATTTACTTATAAATAAATTCATCCTCTTGTATATAATAACATAAATAATATAATGATTGATATTAGTTTTCGATGTCAAACACCGACACAAAGTCAATATCAGTAAAAGCTTACGGAGCTTCATTTACTCGATTTATTACTTTTCTAAACGTAAAAGTTTCATGATACATGGCTGTAACCGTAATTTGCCTTTGACTTTGTATTATAAATAAATAAATATATCTTTAATGTATATAAACAGTAAGGTTATAAGGAGCTACTGCACTGCGATGTACCGCAGTTGATCTGTTTTAGTTTAGTACAAAAATCAGACGTCAGAAATCAACCGTCAAAATATAGCATTGCCACAGCAAATTCTTAATTGCCCCTTAAGAGTAATGATATCTTGCAGCCCGGATTTACTAATCAAAAACAAATAGCAGGTACTTCATATAGAGACGACTCTACTTTGTAATCTGCGGGTAAAGCTACGTCTATTAAGTAAGTATATTATAATTTTAAATGACTATGATTTTATTTAATATTTAAATGAATTTACAACAGGATTAAATATTATTATAGTAATGAAAATTAAAAAAAACTCCCGACGTTCTGTACATTGAGACCTTTTCAACGAGCCTCAACACTGAGTCCGTGAGGAGTTATACACCTTGCTGATTGCGGGAGATGTTATAGCATTAGGTCAAAGTTATGCAACTACGTTATTTGATTATAACATACAGTTTAGTAAATTTTGATTGGACCAGAAAAAGTTGCTCAGATCTTTTCAACAACTAGAAAAGAGCCGATAACCTTCAAACGCATGAACAACTCTTTATAAATTAGAGCTAAGGAACTAATCGATTACACCAGCTTTCAACCTTTGTTTTTAACTAATCGATTTATACGTTAAGGCCACAAATAAACACACATACAACGTCAAACTTGACGCATTTTATTGCATATTTCAAACCATTTTTAACAAGTTTTCAATAAAACTGTCAAGCACATAACAGGATACAAGGTGCGCTATTTTCGTGTCAACAGATACGATCGGTTATTTTTCACCGAATACATTTCAAAAGTATATCGACTGAGGCATTTCAACGCCAGAATATTCTATTCAAAGAATAACCTCACAAATGCACTTTTGGGAAAATGCTTTGACAATAATATTGTTAGACGAAAAAGGTATATGATGGCTGTGAACAATTTTATCAAGGCTTTTTTTTGAAGTCATTTTCAAACAACAACTTTTCATTGATGTACATTTTTTTAAATAATTTTATGGCAAAAATTTACATCTAATATTTTGAAATAATATATTTGGTATTAACTCCAGTTTTATTCATTATAATTAGGGGAAGGCACCAAACGCGACTGACAAGTCATAATTATGGAAAATACTGTATCTCTAAAAACAAGAAGTAAAATAAATGTTAAATTAAGTTAGAGGAATTTGTGAAGAAAACATTTTCTATGAATAGCGATGGCAATTTGAGGCGGAGAACTCGTTATGAACTTTCTGTTGGCGTTTTTAACTGTCGTAATATTAAAGCTTTAAAATATTTCATTAAATTGTCGTTTATTTTCACCCTTCAAACGTCTATGTTTATATTTAATAAAGCCTTTTACTGGATGCAAAAACGAGCACATCGTGAAATACGACGCTCGAGTGAAGCAGATTCAAAACACTCGCTTATTTTGTTTACTTTGTGTTTACGTTCTCAAACTATACTTGCACAAAAGTTTCAATGCTATACAATAAAAAAAGCAAAGGTTGGTTCTATTACATAATTTTTGTCGGTATATTTAAACGTCTTTTAAATATGTTGATAAATAAATCGTTGTCATATTATATTTATTGTTTTAATAAATAATATTAATTAATGACTTGTCCCATTAATATTAGTTGTATTTTTATATACTATATATTTATTATATTTATAACTTTTTGTGTTGTTTTAGGACTAACAATGAAATTCACACTATTTTAGGGTGTTTTCAAAATTTAGTCAAGGTTGGATTCTCGACCACACCGATCAATCTCCATCGTGTTTTCTCCATTCCACGTGACATTGGCGAAATAATATGTGCCTAACTGGCACAACTAAATGCCATAAACCAAAGAATTGAATTGAATTAATTAATGACGTGTTTGTGCCCGGTTTACTTGGATAGAGTTTGAATATAAAAAAGTTTTCGATTTCTCATAAAATTTTATATGGATATAATGTGGCTATAGATTTTAACGAAACCTTTTTTGAGTATTCATACTACAGTTAAGGAGAGCGACTTTTTGTTATGTATACATTAATTTCTCGCCTCGATTTTGTAACCCTTGACTTGAAACGCCATTAGTGGGTCGCGCACTTGTGGTATAAGAATTACTCATATTTTATTCGATATTTGATGAGTTGAATAAACTTAAACTTTGTCAATTAAGTTCAAAATGTTAATTTTATACTGTTAATGGTATAATGTCTAAGAGACATTACTACAGTCTATTGAACTTAAAACGTATGAGAATATTTCTAAAGACGATAAAAAATAATACAGTAAAATCCTTTATCAGAGTGGAAATAAGTTATGAAGGTGTTACACACGAAATATTCAAATCACTTCTATTCGTTTCACTTAAGAGTTCTTTGCAGAAAGTTTCAGCAGTTAGCAAACACTAACTTTGCGTCGTCTTACTCGCGTGTAAGTTAGACTAGGTGTGTATTGAATAACATACTTTACCCGGGCGTCTTTGTGACTTTCACTTGAAATTATAAATAAATTTAATTTCATCTTTCATCTATACTAATATAATGTGTTTTGTAAGTTTGTAAGTATAGGGTATCTCTGAAACTACATCTTCGTTTTGAAAAAATGTTTTCGCGTAGAATAGCCTGTTTATCAAAGATTGTACGTTACATTACGCTACGACTCATATTAGCAAAGTTACTATAAACATGACTGAAATCGCGAGGTAACATAATATAATTATATAATTTCGACTAAATCACAAAAGTCTTCTTTTTGATCATTATATATATAGATGTATATTAATTTATTTAATGTATTTAGTCACTGAAATTTCGTTTCGATACGTTATTTGGTTAAACATTTCATTTAATGTGATAAAAATTAAGTCGATAGAATAGTTTTATAATATTAATCATTTGTAATGTAAATTTTAAAATAGTTATAAAACTATCTGAGAAATGAGACTATATTTTATGAAACTTAAATTTTAAAAACCTTAATTAAAAACATCATATAGATTAATAAAATAAATAACACATAAAAATACGTTAAAATAATACCTATTTGATGTACAATATTCGATTAAAAAATGATCGCTCTTTTTTACATACGTAATGTGTACTCGTGTATGGGAAGCTTTTATGGAAGTAAATATCATTGAAGGATGGGTTGTGAAATGTCAGAACGTTTTTGCTCTATCCTTTTTAAAAGACTTGTTTATCCAGTGTGGGTACGATTTAAGCAAAACGTTTAGAATGTTGTGCTAATAAATGAAACCTTAACATTTTTTTATTAGTATTACCAATGGCGTATTTCTTCTGTAAGTAGTAAGATATTGAAAGAATCTGTACCAATATTGTAATGTTGATTTTTTTGTGTGATAGTTCATATATCAGATACCAGTTGTATTTCAAAACTTATTTATGCGTTAAATATCTGGTTTATCGCGAACAGTTATATGAGATACGATTAATTATATGTATTACTAGCTATCCCTTGCGGTTTTAATCGCGTTTACGGTTACTGCTTCGCTCCTATGAGTCGTAGCGTGATGTAATATAGCCTATAGCCTTCCTCAACAAATAAACTATCTAACATAAAATGAATATTTCAATTCAAACCAGTAGTTCCTGAGATTAGCGCGTTCAAACAAACAAACAAATTCTTCAGCTTTCTAATTTTTGTATAGATAGACTGTATTCATGTAATAAATTTAAGATAATACAAATAAAAAACTCCTATATTTGTTTTAGGCTTTTTATTTATTTAAACAATTTAGATACTATGTCATGTGGAACTACAATATGATGTTTTACTTAAACCAAAATTTAAGTTAAACTTACGATCAAATAAAAGAATATCAAATGCGGCACCAGCGCAGAATTGCATCGTCAGTTTTTACAGTATCACGCTTATAATATAAACTTAGTACATTCCAATGGACTAGTGCAGAGATAATTTCTTACTCGACAGACCTCCTTTCGACGCCAAGAAACAAATTGCAAATTTAATAGCCTTTGTCTCCAACACAGCAACTTTTACCGTCTTTAATATAACCTGATTATACAATTTGCAAAACTTTCTCGGAAATTATTACGAGTATACTTATATTAAGTTAAATCGCATTAATTGGTACCGATTATTTATGGGAAATAATTATATTACAATTATAACAAAATCTTTTGCCTGCGATATTTTTTTTTTTATTTTGTTTAAGATAATTATATACAAATAAAAAAAACTTTAGGTTTCTCCTCACTCTTTATTATATATATTATATAATAGAAATGACTAGTCCAGTTACTTCAAAATTTACTATATTTTTATGGATATACGATATACGTATATACGCATCATGAATCATCTTAAGACTATGTCAGGAGGATGCAAGCCGCATTATTTTTTGAAGCTCTTGTAAATATAGTGTTATAATAAAATAAATCCATTTCCACTTAAACTTGTTAACAGCTACTTACTAAATAAAAACTAGAAAATTATTTAACAAATAGGACCGAAAAAAGTACTGAACTGTTTTGTATTATTCTAATTATAAACAGACAATGAAGTTATTTCTTCCATATCACGGAGATGTGAGTACACCCTCTTGCACTCCCCGCTCCGGTGCCAATGATTATGGATTAAATTAAATATAGCTAGGATCTATTACAGTAGAACGAAGTTATTTGATGACATTACGATCATTAATCACGCCTTCAATATTTTTAATGAGTTCTAATGATACAAAATAGTATTAAAAAACGTGTTTATAACCATTGTTGCGTGTAAATATTTTACTTTTTTTTAATACTTGCATTTATTTTAGTATTATGAGGAAATATATTGTTGTCAAATGATTAACACACAAGTTTATTCTCCTAATAAATAAGATAATACAATATATATACATATAATACAATATTTTAACGTTCTGCACTCCTGCAACTATAAATGGTTTTATTAAATTATGTGCATTTGCATATTGTGTTTTTGACAGACTAAGGTTCAAAACAAGTAGCGACGGTGCGACGTCATGACATGATTTTTTTATAATGCGCGTCGTAGATTTTTTTGAGACGTCGACGTTTGACGACGCCGCGTCGTAACATAACGTGCCACGGCGCGACGTCGTAAAATGGTTATGTGTTTAGGTATTAGAGACAAATATAGCGACATATAGATATAAAAAAATGACACCATCATGATTAATATATTTAATAACAAGATAGAGAGTACTTATATAGTCCAGTCATCTCTATTTAGGTTTTGCGATATGTGGCAAAGTTTGGGTACTTTATTTAATATCATTTTTGCGGAGTCACGCCTAATCTTGTTAATCATATCGCAATCCTGAGACACATTTCACAATCGATCAAATTATATGTCCATCTAAATTTTGCTAGAAGGTTTATTTTTTTACTTTAAGACCATAAACAGATAAATATACTTTTATCAAATACTTTAGATGACAAGTAGGTATATCACTTTATTTAAAAAATATGAGAAGAATATACAAATGGAAATAATTAATACAGAAAAAGTTGGAAATATCACTTTTAACAAGCTGTGACGTTATTTAAAATACGAACAAATTAAAAGTCGAAGCTCAAACTTTCGAAGGGAAGTACAAAAGTTATTTATATGTAAATATTGCTAAATTGTGTTAGAGTTTTTTTTATGGCTGCGGTTTCGGGTCGCATGTCGTTCAGTTTAACTCAGTTTTTAAGACTTCGTCATACTTTTGACTTCTTTTCGCACATAAATTTTCAAAATTGTTTATAGTTTTTTTTTGCCTTTTGTATCACTTAGTAGTGTTCTTTTTTATTAATTTTGTTAAAGTCATCGAGTAGAAGTCGTGAAGTTAATTTTTTTTAAGCGGCGACGAATTTTATTTTATGGTCGTCTTGACAACGCCCTCTATAGACATGCATCGGATATACAAACAGGGTATAAGAAAATGTGTCAGTTCATTGAGGTCGCATGAATATTAGATCAGACTTTGTCTAATGTGTTATTAATTTGTTGGTTGTCACTAAAATTATTACTTTAGAATTCTACGTACATATTTAAGATATACAAATTATAATTCAATATTCATCATTTCGATAAATAATCTATATTTTGACGTAGCGGGTTGTTTTTGCACCGCTGTTCACTCCCAAAGTTTTAAGCTGTATAGCGAAGCTCTTAACATGTTGCTTGTACTCTGCATATTTAGTAATAACCGTAGATATTTGGTACTAAATATTCTACGTATTTATCAGAAAATATCAAAACTACATATAACTTATGCTTTCAAGGCAAGTAAAAGTTTTCAACTAATAATGAACAGGAAATTCAAATTTCCTCTAACCTAGGTCAGCTCGAAAGTTAGTAAACAAGTCAAGTTTATTTTTCAACGAAACTTTCGTATTGACTGGCTTATCTGAACCGTTGAAATCTTAGTTAAAACTCGCCGGGGTCGGATTTCCGACGCGATACGCTAGCGTCGAGCCAATGATCTTCCGCACGTGAAGTGAAACGGGAAAACAAGTTAATAGAAAAAAATAGCTTCGACATATATCGAAAGATTTTTATTTAAGAGCCGGTGAAAGGGCACAGTGGGTGTCCGTCTAAATGTATTGCTACTTGCTAGTTGTTTTACTAATAAACGATGCTATGTTTACAACCATTACTTTCACCTGTCCTGTTTACTGTCTGTAATCAAATCTTGGAAGTTAAATTTGAAACATTTCACATTTTCCGAATTAATTGAGATTTTGCACGCCTATGTATATCGCGTGATAACGAAATATTATGATGACATAGACCTGATCTGATGATGTAGCTAAAAGGCGGCCATAGGAACTCCGTTATAAAGCTACGGAACCACGTCGAGTTTAATTCGTCTTGATGAGTACTTTGGTCTAGATAATATCCAAAAGTGAAACCTCAGCTTTGTATAAATAAGTTTGCTCCATTTGAATGTCAATTTTATTTGATTAAATAAATGATATACTAAAAAGTGAAATAAAATAAATAATCTTTAATTGCTTGTCAATAAAGAAAAAAAAAGTTAAAAATACTATAGTACTGATAAGAAACATACCATTTCATAGGTAAATTATGTATATTAGCCCATTTTTAGGGTTCCGTACCTTAAAAGGAAAAACGGAACCCTTATAGGATCACTTTGTTGTCCGTCTGTCTGTCTGTCTGTCTGTCTGTCTGTCTGTCTGTCTGTCTGTCTGTCTGTCTGTCTGTCGGGATGTCAACCCTTTTTTCTCAGAAATGCATAGACGTATCATGTTGAAATTAATATCATATACTCAAATCTACGATGACATGCGGCCGTGAAAATATTAAAGTTCTAAGTCAACGCAATCAAAAGATAATGGAGAATATGTCATATATTTTGACCATTTTAGCGTTTTCGCAAGGGAATCAAAACCTATAGGGTACTTCCCATTGACCTAGCACGATGAAATTTGGCAAGAAGTAAGATCTTATGGTACAAATAAAGGAAAAAATCCGAAAACTGTAAATTTTTGTATGTATGTTTATCTGTTTGTAAGTTTGTCTTTCAACCTTTTTCTCAGAAACGCGTGAAGATAACAAATTTTTATCAACGTCAAGTACTCAGAGTTGTAATTACTAAGAGCTGTAAAAAAATCAAACTTCTAAGTTAACGCAATCAAAAGATACGGTCATTTATATCACATATTTTAAGTATGATAGCGTTTTTAACGTTTTCGCAAGAGAATCAAAACCTATAGGGTACTTCCCATTGACCAAGCATTATGAAATTTGGCCAGGAGCAAAGTCCTTTAGTATACATAAAGGAAAAAATCCGAAAACTGTAAATTTCTGTTCGTGTGTCTGTCAGTCTGTACGTCTGTCTTTCAACCTTTTTATCAGGAACGCGTAAATGTATCAAGTTGTAAATTGATCAAGCGAAAAATATATTAATCTTAGAATTAAAATTATATGTACTTGTAACAAATTAACATAGAAGTTGACCATGGTCAAAAAAACAATTTTACAAACACTGAGAAGAAATTTGTATCAATACGAAAACATTAAAAAGCAGCAAACCTTTATAAACAACGCAATGCAATCTATATATCGCAGCTAACAAAATGATAGCGCGATGCAGCGTACAGCTAATGCCATCTATTACAACATTATGACATTAACTGTGATATAATTCTGCTCGATTAATATAAATTTTTATTTTAATTATTATTAAAACGCGCTAAAAATTATAAAATTAACTATTCATTTAAAAGTTTTATCGTCGAGATATAACGTCATTACGTAATTAACATTCAATATAAGAGCTTCACGCGATTTGATTTAAGTACTCGTATTGACTTAGTACGAAAATTTTAAAATTAAATTCAAACAGATCGAGTTATTTAATTTACTTATTTATCTACACATATAAGTCTTCTGGTTATTAGTAATATAATTAGTTATTTATAAATAAACAATTAGTTATGTTCGAATTAAGGACTAATTATTTTCGTCTTGGCAACACTAATATATATTTCGATATTTTGATTGATAATGTAAATCTAAATATTTTACGAACGTAGTGCAAGGGTAGTGGAGTGTAGTAGAATATAAATAAAAATAAAACGAGAATAAAATATAATATAATTATGTTGTTAATGTCAAAGTCAATAAGTTAGTTCATTGAAATTGTCAAGAGATGGCGCTAGGTGTATCCTGAATCGCGCTATAACTTTTTTTTTGGAAGTATAAGGTGTATTAGTACTTAAAATAAAATTTTATGTTTCCATGGATTCCATCCATGACCGTGTTATAATTAAAGTGCGCTAAAGTAGTTTCAAAATAGTTTTTGGGACGTGACCCATATTTACATAATATTTGATTATATTTAAGCGACTTCTAAAAAGGAGTGTTTTCAATTCGACCTTGTATTTATTTTTTTTATGTTTGTTCGCTGATTACGCCGCCATTTGGGTACCGATTTTCAATTTTTTTTTTGTTTGAAAAGGTATACTTCCAAGGTGGTCCCATTGTCTTCAGGTCAGGATCAGATGATGGGATCCTGGAGAAATTGAAGGAACTCCTCAAATATTATAGGCAAGCGTATACCGATTTAGGTATTTTTGATAGTAACTTATGTTGGAACTGATGATGAAGAACACAAATGGCGTAGATGGGTTAGTCTTATATAGATTTCTATAAGTTTGTACGGAACCCTCGGTGCGCGAGTCCTACTCGCACTTGACCAGTTATTTTTAAAATTAAAAACGTATTACATTATGAAGTCAAGAGAAATAATATAATGATAAATAGGTATATTTCTTATCAGATTTTTTAAAAATTATTAATTAATTTTACGATCTAAGTCTTGCGTATTCTTGCGTTTCGTTAACAATTGTCAAGATAAATTAGGCATTTATAGCATTTATGTTATATGGTTTGTTTAATTGTGTGATGCCTAATTATATATTTTTAAAAAAATAACATCAAATTCAATATTTAAAACTCGTATATTAATTATTTTTACGTCTATTGCTGAATATTTCATTCAGCGCCAAAAACGTTAGGATTCGAATCTCGGAAGTGTACCTTAACCCGGAAACCCGAGCCAATTCCAGGGTCAGGGAGTTATTTGTCACAGTGTATGATGTTAAATATGAGTCAAGAAAATATTCGTAATGAAATTATGTTAGTTTGTTGTTTGTTCTCATATTATCTTATCGTACGCTTTGTGTCATTGTTTGTTCTTTTGCTTATGATAAAAGTGAGACGTGGCGTGGTTAAGAATAAAGATGTTATTCCTTAATAACTGGAGTTGTAAGACGAAAATTAGAATGCAAATAAATAAAATTTAAGTGTCTGTTTGTAATTTCAAATTCACACCGTTAAACTAAAGTATAAACGGTATCAAAAACACCATTTTAAAAAATTTTGTCTGTCTTTCTATCTGTCTGTCTGTTTGTTCCAACTAATCACTGAAACAGCTGGACCGATTTTGGCGGGACGTTCACTCAAAGATAGCTAATGTTATGTTTATGATATAACTCAAAGTAACTCAGGTTACTTATATTTTAAACACTAGCTTTCGCCCGCAACTTCGTCCGCGTGGAATAGTTACTTTGGGCTAATAATGCATTATTTTAGAACAAATTTGCTAACCTTAAAAGATAGACATATGCTGTCGCGGACTTTTTTTCAGAGTTTTTAGAAGGGAAAAAATTTGTCATTCATGATTTTTGCGAAACTTTAACTCTCAATAGGAAAATATACACCGATTTTGAAACATTCTTCTCGGCTTCTTTTGGTCTTAGAGTGATAATATAACAGAAACATCTTATGTAAATTTTTATAAAAATCTCAGAGTAAATCTCCAAAGCAATAATATCAAATGTATGAAAATAGTTATAAAAATCTGTGACTATTTATAAGTATAATTGTCGTATAATAAGTGTATTTATACTTTCTGTAAATCTGCAGTTACGTTTAGCTATTGCCATCACAAAATACAACATTTTGATTGTTGATTTAGTGACTTACCCAGGCTCCAGGCTACTAGGGTCATACCGTCTGGTCTCTTACCGTCTTTGTGGATTAAGCCAATCGACTCTAGTGTTGCAGGAACATTTGCACTGGCAAGAGACCAACGAATAATATCATTAATAGCATTGTGGCGTGAGAGACGGCCAGCGGTTTTAAAACAAGAAAGATCGTGGTGGCCGTATTCGTCAAATTTTTGTCCACAGTGCCAAAGATGAGGTTGAACTATTTTGGCACCAAGCCTAAGACCTATTAAAAGTGACGAAGTTATATGGTCTAAAAGGGTGTCAAGATTGGAAGACGGAAGAGCATGTAACCTGTAGCCAGATTCCCGCTCAGAAACAGCTAGTAGACGAGCACGGTCAGTGATGGTAGGAGACTGGTTTAAGAGTTGGTTGAAAATACAACAAAACACACAAAATACAACATTTTGATTTTTGATTTCTGATTTTTGTACGGAAAAGCCTCAGTCAAAATGGTGCATCTTTTTTATTTAAATAATTTACCATAATTAATCCCTACGTTGGTTATATTTGACTGCGAATCTTACTACAATAATATTATAAATGTAAATATAACTCTGTTTTTGTGCTACGCAATCACACTTTATCTTAATGCTTATACTGAACCGATTTATTACAGAGATAGTCTTAAACCAGAAAAAGAACTTAGGCTTACTTTTTAATGTTAAAAATGAGCTGAATGGGGCTGAAACAGGGGTAAATACTAATAATAAAAATAACGGTAAATAATCCTGCGCAGACGAATCCGCGGGCTGCATTTAGTAAATAATAAAATCGTAAACAATAATCGTTCTCGCTATTTGTTTTGACCTCGTTATACAGCCATAAATTTGAAATAGCCACTGTGTTCTTACTAATTAAACTTGATGACTTGGATACTAAACTTTTATTGGTGTCGAAATGTTTTTTTATGTACGTATTTTGTAATAATTACTTAAAATGTAATTATGTTTGTAGTACCTATTGAAAATTAGATATTCGTAATTCTTATAGTAGGAATCTAAATATAACATTGGATGCTGTAGCTTGACTAAGTAAAAATTACTATAAGAACGTGTAATATTGCGAATTAGTTATTTATTAAAATATTTATTAAAAATATTCATCAAATCTTCATCCATATCAATATATTATATTTGATAAGATTGTTACCTGAATCTGAAAACCGTTGTCTTATTATATCGTTAAATTAGATACTTGCATCGATTTGTTCTTAATATATTTCTATCGGAATTGAAGTGTTGTAAACTTTAAACTATGTCTCTTTAAGACCGACAATATATCTGTGCTTTTCCATATTGTGTATTGACCTTATAATATATAATCTTAACAGTATATATAAAGAAATATGTAGTGTTCTCGCACTTAATATGGTATTATAAATTATAATACTTGAAAGTAAGTTTTTTGTCAACAACAAAATTATATAAACACAAATTATATATACACAATCTGCACAAAGAAAGATTTTCTAATAATATTTATTTTTTCTAAGCAAAGTCATATATTTAATATAAGTAATTAATAGGTTGGTATTTATGTAGGCACTTCTGATTATTAAATTCTATATATTATACAGTAAAAGGTCCTAACTATTAATAAGAGACGTTAATTAAGAAGTATAATTAGCACCAAACCTAATTATTTACACCAACGATAACTGCAAAAGTCTTTTAAGCAGAATCAGTCCTCAAGCATCAAAGTAACATACATGAACACCACAACTGCCGTTCAAACTTCGCGTGTCTAACTTTAGTTTTAAAAATTCTTTTCTACAAAGACATAAAAGTTTTAAGAGCAGTTCGTGTTTGTAACAAGTTGTCGGCGCTGCCAGTATTAAGTCATTAGGTTAATTACTTAATTTCAATTCGTTAAAAAGCAATTTAACAAATATTTTCTTTGAAACGAACGCTTGAAGACTCATTTGTAAGCGACCGCTGTTACTGATATATAATTTCTTGAGAAAAATCGTTTCTGTTTGTGATTTTTAATTAAGTTGTCAGTTATGTTTGCTGAAATTTCGTAACGTACATCTTTGTAAGTTTGTAATTAAAAAATCTTTGTAGATTAATATTTTTTTAATTTTTATGAATTAGAAACTTTTTTTTGTTATATTTTAACAGCTCGTAAATATCATTTCCATTGCTAAGCAAAGGTCTTCCTTAAGGTGACGATTAAGTTATTTAATTAATTCTAAGCTTATTGATGTTTATTTTACAAAATAAAATTTGACTTCATAATAACAAACAATTATAAATCGTTTAAACAGAGCATTCTAATGAACTCATACGCAATTCAGTAAATACATGACGGTAAACAAATAGTATACAAAGACAACGTTCGCTGTGGATTGCCTCTAATGTGTTCCGGTGGACTGGAGGTCAACACCGGATGGCGTTTAAGTAATGTTTGTTCGCACTAAAAGCATCAACGTGTCCCTTACATAACCACGGCTTACTTTATAACATATTATTACGTTTGCCTTCTTGTTATTTATCATTGTAAGCTTGTTTTATTTATACCTTTCTTAAAAAGAAGTAAGTACAGCAGTACAATTTATTTTCACCACTACTTATAAAAAGAAAACTTTATTTGTGTGATGTTTTAAATTAACAATATGATATAATAACCAAGACGCTACTAAGTTGAAAGTCACAGAAATCTAAATTGTATATATCTTTATAGAATTTTTATTAATTATTAGGAATCGTCAATCGGAACAAGAATAACTAGCACAAAATTGCGCATTTGGAATTATTAATAAAATTTTCTACATTCTTCCTCAATAGAATAGGAACAATAAATAGTCCTTTTTAAAAGATTACACCATGTCTTGATATTGTCACTATTAAAGTATCGTTCTAAGGGTAAATAAGACTACGGTATGTTTTGTTTCAAAATAAAATTTTCTTCGAACCGTGAGGCTATATATCGATTAGGTATCTCGGCTTTCTACGACTGGCGTACTTTCAAAGATTGCTTGTCTCCGTGTTATGGGAGACAGCGTATTATTACGAGTAACTTATTTTTATATCCCGACAAAAAAACGGGGGTTTAGTTTGACATATCTTTGTATGTTTGTCTGTCTACGGCATCGTAGCTCCCTAACTAAACAGCTGATGTAATCGAAATGATTCTTAACTATAATTTATCTGTTCTGTCGCTTGAAGGTATCTTTTCTAATTGTCATAAGAATCTCAACTACTTTTAACTATAGTTTCGATAATTACTATACTATGACACTATTATAATGTAGTTGCTTATAACCTTAACCTGATGCTGCAGAAATCAGCAGGGTATACCACTCCACTATCAGCCGAAGTTTTGTGTTAGGGCTTGTTGAAATGATTGTAATGTAATAAATGATAAATGAAATGATAAATGTAATAAATTTTGGGGTTCTTCAAAATTTTTCAATTTCCTGTGATGTTTGTTTCTTATGCTACGTTCTGCAGTTTAAGCAGTTAAAATGATTTCAAATTATAAGTTGTCATTAAATTTATTTCAGCTGCGAGAGTGACATAGGATATATTATTACCCAGAATTTCCATGGAAAAAGAAATTTAGCTTAAAACACCAATCTCAAATATCACTTACCTGATTTCAAAATTTCTTTCACCAATGGTTATAAGGTACATAATATTTATTACACACTTTTTGGGCAGTGGGTTTTTAATGTATTAAATTCTTGTAAAATTATTAAATATCTATTCTATAAAAAATATTAATAACAAATTAGCATTTACGAAACTAATGATATACAACTGAGAACGGCGCTTCAAAATAAACCTTTTAATCCACAGTGGCAAAGAGCACGCAACGTTAAAGCGCTTATCTTCTTATTTTTATATTTTATTAAAATATATTAACCATCAGCTTCGGCTGCCTACGCAAGTTCTTACTGAGAATATTCTTGTTCATCGACTTGCGTGTGTAGCGTGCCTGTGCCTTATACCGCTGTAGGTTGGCGTTAAGCTTCTTGTTAATAATAGTTTGTTGGTGTGAAAACCTGTGGCAGGTTGACAGCATTTGCATACAATCAATACTGGGAGCTTATTTATTATAAAGATGTTATTGATAATAGTACGTGCATGTGCACTTAAAACGCTAAATTGAGTTGCTTGGGTAAGAATGAAAACATTAATCTAATGTAAGCACCAAACTTTATGGTTATATCTATATATTAATACGTGTGTATGTTTTTTATTTGATCAAGTTGATCCTGATTAACACATTGTCTTTTGTGTCGCGGGAGAAGTCCCAGTGCAGATCGAGTGTTAAACAATCGGAATAATATGTAATATGATCATGGTTTTCTTCATTTTATTATTTAATTAAATATTGATAACTATAATTTTATCCTAAAAGTGCATAAATGTATGCAGATTTTTTTTCTATTTTATCGCTTCTTCCACAGACCACATCCTTTAATTCTCAGAAATTCTATAGAAGTAAATCGAGCTTAAAAGTTTGTAAGGCATACCTTAAAGCTGGTCCACCTGGCTTCGAAATTTTGGTATACAATTAGTTAATAGACAATTTTTTTTCAATACTGCTTTTTGCGGCGTATAGATATAATAAAGGTGATAAGATGTGTATAAATAAAAAATAAACAGCTTTAATATTCTAAGACCAAAAAAAATATTTCAAAAATAACTAAAAGTTCATGCACAGACTTGGATAAAAATCGTATTACATAATTAAAATGTAGACTTTCTAAATTTTTTATAAAAATAGTTTTCTTTAGTCGTGCTCATTATATATCCTTCAAAGAATATAAGTATTGTGCATTTTCTTATGATTTTTTACCCTATTGATACTTAAGGACATTATATATAAAATTTAATTTGTTAGGCCGTTCCGCTATGAAATTTTAATTAGAAAAAAAAATCATTCAAGTAAGTATTTTAACCGAAAGGCTTTTACGCTCTAAAAGTTAACACTCCAATCATTAGTGTTGAAGAATCGAGTAACGTTAAGAGTCCGTTGTTAATGGTTACTTTCGTGGCGCACGCAATTCAATGAAAAACGAACTGAAGTGGGTACAGCTAAGACTAATAGAAAAAACAGTACTTTAATGATATACATATTGATAGTATTCACACAACTTACTTGATTTTCCGAGAATGGTTCAATCACACACAATTAGGTTCATATTTACTATTGATTATGAAATTATAATAATAATTATTTTTCAACCAATTCTTATATTTTTTTCGTGTTTCGTTTTTCTATTCACCTTACTATAATTAATATGATTGACTTATAACTTAACAAAACTATACTTGTAAAATAGAGGCTTGTTAAAATTCAGTTTTAATACGTTAGTAAGGTAATAGAAGTTCATATTTTTAATTTGAATATTTATACCGGAATTAAAGAACTATTCCTTGTGAATTTTCTCAAATTATTAAAGACTTAGCTATTATGGTATCGTCACCATTACATTTTGTTTAATAAGCCTGATATAACAACAGGAAATGACTAACATTTTAAACGACTTTCATAATGTGTGCCCTATTCGGCCTAGTTCGTTAATTGAGTGCTCCTTTGTTATGATACACTTCATCAAAGTACGCCGCACGTACGAATGTTAATTAGCCGGTTCTCATTAATCATGAGTGCGTAAAAGCTGGGTGTAAACGTAATTAATGTCGGTTCACGTTCGACGTTTAACATTGATTAACTTTCTAATCTGTTAAATTAACTTAAATATCTAAAAAAATCTTACGGCAAGTGACACCTTTTAGGCGTGAATTACACTTGTAAGTTTTACACTCGTTATTGATGTGAAACAAGTCTGTAGCCTGGTAACAGTTACTTAAGTGACCGTACGTATTTAGTGAATGTCTATTAATAAGGCGTTGATAGTAAATTCTTTCTGGTGTAAAAGTAATGATCAATAATTGATATAAATTGCAAACAAATCCGCGAGCAAAACTTAGGTTTTTAAACGCTTACCTTATAAACAAGGTTATATTTTTTGTTTAAGATAAAATACAAACACCTCCTGAATTTCAATGAGAGAATACCGTATTAATATTTCTAATTACTCAAGACGCTTTAAAAGGCACCTTTAATATCTTATTTAGGAGATATACGCGGACTGTTTTGAGTCCGCTAAAAATAATTTAATGCCAGCGCCCGCGGCATCGTGAAACGCTGCAAATAAATAACTGAAAACTTTTTCAATTTCACCCCGCGATCCGTAAATTGTGTTTTTCGTTTGAGTAAATCGGAAATGAATAACAAATTTTGGCTTCCATAATCAAGGAAAGAAAATTAATTACGTTTTCGTCGCATTTTACTCGTAATTCGAAAAAAAAAAATTTGAATATCTCATGTTTTTTTATTAACTTCTGTTTTTCGTAAAATTCGTTTTATTCTTATGAATTATGCAATATGAAAGCGCTTGATTTGTCCTGCTTTTTCATTAAGAAAGTTATCCGTTGTGTGCAGTATTAGAGTTGTCTCTGTGATAAAAAGTACGTTTGAGTTTAGATGATAAATAAACGATGGTTCTAGTGGGAATAAAATTGCTTCTCGATTAACTTTCTAATACTAAAAATATATACTCTCTAACAAGATCTCTAACCGAGTACATTTAATACAGATTAAATAAGTAATCATATTTTTTTATTATTATATAATGAAAAAAATAAGCCTTTTAATGTTTTTGAATCGGCGTCTTTTATATTGTAGTAATTTTATTAACATTAAAAGCAAATCAAATTAATTTAAACCATATTATTTTTATTTCAATACATTAGAAATTGTCCGCTTTTGAATGATTCATAAGATAAGAAAAAAATATGAATAGAAGTTTGTGATAAATATTAAAGGGCACTTAACTTTTATACATTCATTTTTAGGTCGAATCTTAAGCACGTTTGCCATTTGGATGTTGTCCAGAATCTTTTGAATGATTTCGAATTGAATGTTCAACGTAACATTTAATATATTTCAACCATCTGTTCAAGATTTATATGTGAAAATAACCACTATCTTATATCAAAAGTGTATGTATCTACGTATGTAAATATGTATGTATGTAAAAGTGTAGTGTTTCTACATTAGCTAATAAATAGGATTCTATATAATAAGGTTCTATGATATAAATGGATGCTGATAAGCAATAATGTGTCAACCCACAAAAGTCAAGTTCGGAGATATTAATGTATTCTGATAATGCGTTACCTATTTAACATTATTTAAAAAAATCAAGTTATCTAAACTAAATAAGGACGGTAAAAAGTTTATTTATTTAATGTTTCGAAATTCAAGTGCGTTCCACTTTTTGCAATTTATATAATAATCTCAAAATTTTGAAAAAGTTATTATCAGACGATAAATTAAATATATCAATCTACTTTTAATTTATTAGCCCTTTTATCAAAATAGAGAAGAAAAGATGGATATATACTTCTTCGAGAAAATTAATTTAGAATAGGTTTGACATCTTTAGACGCCATTTTCTCAAAATGAAGTCCGTGTGGTTTGACACGCTTTTGCTTATCAGCGTTCAAATAACTGTAACATAAACATTGCCATTAAGCAAAGAATTGAATTAAATTGAACATAAGCAATAGGTTTTAAGAATAAAAAGATAAAATTATCATACATTTATGTAGCTATACACGTTAAACGTCTGTATATAATTTCATAAGAATCAGTCGTGTAGAAGGATTAGAAAAATCTTTCGCAAGATTTGAAACAAAACCCATAAAAATAGAAAAGTAAAGCTGATTCGCAGACTAGAAAAAATATTGCAAATATCATGTGAAATAACCGAATGGTTTAAGAAAATATTGGGCGTATTCATTATTTTAATTTGTTCATATTGTTCGTATTTTAGTAATAATACGTGTAATCATGCTAAAATCTGTCATATTGCATAATCCAGTATTGAAAACAATGAGGCCTTAATCGAACAAGCGGACGGTGAGGAACAATGTCGAGTTATGCATATTCATCAGTAATAAATTCAATTTTCATTGGGTCCCGCTCAACGCGTCGATTTTGGTTCATTTGTCATTTTTCACGCGAATAAATCGAGTATACGGAAAGCACTTTATTATGTATGTTGTCTTTTATACTTTACAATCGCATTATAACTATTCGAATTGTTAAATCGAGTAGGATTACACATTTAAAATAAATTAATCAGAGATTTTGAATCCATCAACATTCCACAGAAATTGAAAAATTTCTCAAGATTAACTAACTAACTTTGTATTTAAAAATAACCAATCATATGAAATGGGGCACTTCCCATCTTGTATTTTAGACGATTTTTTTAGCATCTCACATTCTATGCGATAAAGTTATGGAGATTACGGTGTGAGCATAAATTTATGATCGTAAAACAGCATAACTGCGAAATCACAAGGCCGGGTCTTGCGATAAATTTGAAAACGTTGAAAGCTGGCTTCTCATACTTTGCGATATAATACGTAGTTTTTATAATACTTTATAAAAATGTCATATGGATATTGCGTTTCAAGGAAGACGTTCTCAAAAGAAACAGTATTTTATTAACTGTTAAGAATTTTTAATTAAATATTCGAAAAGTGTTTTGAACTCGACTGCTAATACTTCATAAGTTTATAGTATAAAAGTAAATATTAGTCGTGACTGTGGATTTAACGAATTATGTTTTAATCCGGCTAACTTTTTTATAAGAAGTCAGCCTAAAATGCCTTTGCCTATGGACAATATTTTCCATATGGCGTTGACGGGTCACGCAGCCCTCGACATTTCCTGACATCTTAGAATTTTTTTACCACTTTAGTATTTAGGAATATATTTTTGAGGTTGTATTTTTTTCACAAATACCAACAGTTCATCGTTCGCGTGAACTTTGAACATGGAAGCAGAGATTTAACTACTTATTATATACAAGGTATAAAATATGGTGTAGGCTATAGGATTTAAGCCACGGTTCCATTCTCTTTAATCCTCAACTTCGACGTAAAAATTGTGTTATAAGTTTAACATGTTATAAGTTTATTTGTGCAAACGACAAACCGATTTTGATTTCGACCGATTGTGTGTAAACGGATAAAC
This sequence comes from Hypolimnas misippus, assembly GCA_037950945.1. Taxonomy (NCBI): domain Eukaryota; kingdom Metazoa; phylum Arthropoda; class Insecta; order Lepidoptera; family Nymphalidae; genus Hypolimnas; species Hypolimnas misippus. The sequence continues at coordinate 6,451,423 of JBBEEQ010000025.1, read as the reverse complement.
CGATTTTTATTTCTATTTTTGTTTGAGAGGTTTGATTGAGAATTCTTAGCTATTCTTTTACTATTTAGATGTTTTTTTAAAAGGCACGAAAAATACGTAAAATAGCAGATAAGCAAAAGAAGCGAATGAAAGAAAGAAACACATCAACTCTAAATAGATTGAGGCCAGAGCAATGAAATGTAGGTACTACAACCTATTCACTATTAACCAATTCATTCTAAGAGACTCGTTACTAAAATTGCTTATCATTTAGTCTACATTTATTTAACCAAATTTAGCTTACTCTGATAAAATGTATATGTGACACACTGTCGGTTATCATAAACTGCACTCTAAATAGAATTTGCAAGCTGAATATTAATGACCTGCGAAGGTTGTCTGTTCCGCTATACTAGTATGTGACAGCCTCATCAATATTAATTATGTTCTCCCTTTGTATAGCACTTTCTGTACTTTTGTAGTCAATTTATTTGTATCGAAGGTACGTAATATTATCATCATTATTTATAACTTTAAATATCGTTTTAGCATTAAAAAAATTAACATGTTATGATTGATTTAAAATAATAGAGAATTAAAACGCGAACCCTAAGTTCCTGTCACTGACACCTGACTCACGCTTGGTTGGTATTTATTATTTGTTAAGATATCCACTAGAAAAAAAATATTTCGTGGAAATTTCTAGATTCATCGAACCTCTTACTCATTAAAATATGGTTTTAAAGGTTGCGAAAGATTTTAAAAGGTCGAACAGACGGACAGGGAATTGATATATCAATTTATATTTAGGCGATTCTGAAAATATAGGTATGAAGATAGCTCTGTTTTCTAAAAATACATAAATATATTTTGTATTAGATCTTTTACAATAAATTCGCATGCTCCACTAAATAATATTTTTTGCATGCGTGTCTCTTTTATTTTAGCGTAGTTCTTACGTAGTCGTAAGTATTTTCTCCAGTAGGTGATTAGCAGTGGAACAAGAAAATGTAGTTGCTACATAAAAGTACTGATTGAATAAAAATACTGTGAACACCTAAAAAAAAAGCAGTTTGAAAATGTATTTATTAATAAAATATTTTTACTTGATTTACAATTTTAATAAGATACAACCTAGCTGTTGCCCACAATGCGTATAGGGGCTGAATCAACCGGGGCAGTACCTCAATCTCACAGAAGATGGTTGTAAAGTAGCTACCACTCCCCCATTCCTTACTTTACTTCCTGTTCCTTTTTATCCTTTACTCCTTTTAAGTTGTCATTTGTACATCCTCTGATACTGGAAATGTAGGCGGCGGTGATCACTTAATATCAGGTGTCCCGTTTGCTCCTTTCCTATTTTTTATAAAAATGAAAATAAAACTAACTTAATACCTTAATTGAGTATGAATTTGGATAATAATAATTTCATTAATAATAATTATAAATATATAAACCGAATAATTTAAAAATACATTACATTTGTTTCAGGAGGATATCAAAATGCTCACACAATGTCACTTATCGGACTTGTCTCGCGAAGTTCCAAATATGACAAGCAAATGACGTTTTATATGTACATTATTTTCATTTTGTTTGTATTAAAAATTGGATTACTTGGTATTTTTTACAACACATTTTTTTTTCTTAAATTCCACTAGATTTTGGTCGCGGCTTCACCCGCGTTGATGTAGATTTTATTATACCGGTCGATCTTCTAAAACTTAGTTTCAGAAGATCAAGTGCAAACCATAAATGTACGAAGTTTTATTGCGATCAAATAAACTCTATGGCAGCGCCTGCGATACAAATTGACAAACAAACATTAATATTTCCTACACATTGTAAAAAATAAAGTTAACAGCTCTAGTGTTTAATGCCAAGTTCACTTTACGCTTGATAATTGTATAAAAATAGAAATAGTAATAGCTTTGTTAGTACTTTTCTATAATTAAAAACGAAAGTGAAGAAAATTTAGTTTTCTTATTCTCTTTTATTATTTATACCCAATTTATTTTATGATTGGCTTATTTATCTTCAGCGGACCTTTTTCCGCTCTGTCAAAAGAAAACAGAGAAAATTATGTAGATTGATGAATAAAATAAGTACATTTCGTGAAAAATGTTCGTCGACTCCACCTAATACAAAAGGAATATTTACTTGGTAATTTTCTTAAGTGTAGCTTTTTCTTTTGACACAAAGCGCTACCCTTATAATTGCAATGGCGACGAGATCGTTATCGTCCACGCTTTTCCAGCCATATTACGAAATAACGCGTAATATCAACTCACTACGTTACACGTTTAGATATGTCATTTGCAACATAAACGGTTATGTATGATACGATGTAATGCATGCCTGTTTTTATTTATCAAATAGCGTATGCCGTGTATATTTGCATTTATTATTGCGTTGTTGCTAAAAAACTTCCAGTACAGTGACTGCACAGAGGCGTAAAGAATCCTCTCACAAAGAGATTTGAAGGCATCTGCAGCTCGGGTACTGCTTTGGACTGCAAATTACAACTGATACAAACAGTGACTGCGCCGAACGTCGCTCCATACGGAGAACGCCAGTTCGTAGCGGTATCACGTAGAGAGCGGACGCCCGTAGCCATACGTAGCTACACCGCTACGCCGACGCGTTATGTACGATCTTGCAATATACGTAGCCAAACGTAAACAAAAAGTGATATGAGTTGTGCGTCCCCAAGCGCAGTGTTGAGACTGACTTTGCTAATATTAACTTTCGTTGTGTCGTGTTCGTTCATCGCCAGTGTAGTGTGGTTATTGCGAACCAAAGGCTCCGCTAGCCAATATGAGAATTATTACTTGTCGAGAATTAATATAAGCGTGAGAGCGCAGGAGAGCAATAACGCGTCGACGTCCCCGACTATATCGGATCATTACAAAGACTTGATTAAAATAGAAATAGCAATGCGTCGCGTGGAGGAGAATAGCAGGAGATTGAAGGAGTACACGAAGTCTTTGTTATGGGATAATAAAGATAAGTCTCTATGGTGTGTTTTGTTCAAAGACAGTGAAAGGGCTATGAATAAGCCGGTGTTGAGAGGAAAGAATAGACATTCTATAGACGAAGATTATATACGGGCTTTGAGAGAGCAAAAAATGCGGGAGGCTGTAATACATCTGAGACACCACGGAAACCATCACCGGAGACGCCCCGACGTCATACCAAACATGCCCTATATAAAATGAAGTATATATTAATCGTCATGTATATAATAAAACATATATACCAGTTAGTGTATAAATCGCTGTAAGGACTTATGTATATATATTTTTGTATAAGTGTACAGACATTCGTTTATGAAGCACTGTTTGTTGACTTCAGACAATACTTGAATAAATCATCGGAAATTTGTTTGAAACGTTTTATTTACTCGCTCAATATAATTCAATGAAATTAACTTACCAAACCAATATAATTTTGTTAGAGTATGATATTCAGTATACTTCTTTATGATACGGTTTTACCTAGTGGTCATCAGCTTGCATAGCAATCAATGACAAAGCGCCATATTCTTTTATCATTTTTTTTAAATTCATTTATAAAATTATGAATTGTCTTTTTTTCATAACTAATATTTAATCACTGACATTATAACATAATCCGAGATGTACGTTTTATAATAAGGTAAACCCTAATTTGCCTTTTTAAGTGTTAAAGATGTTTCTTCATTTTTTAGACATATTCATTAATGTAGTTAAATCACCAAATTGTTAGTCTTTGTATATAGATTTAATAAACAATAGCTGGTTTCTACATAATACTGTACACAGCACAGAGATGAATTTTGGTCTTTTGAGTATGATAAAGCGTTGTGGTATTAATAAAGAGGCAAAACCACAAATATTGATATTATTTTTTGTCCTTCTGTTCACTCATCACACGGAAGTCACTCGTTAGTTTTTATTGAAACTCGATATAAAGCTTATTTACTACGTTGAAATATCGTGGTTTTCGTTTTATTAAAAAAATTTAACCTGGAAAATAATTGTTAAGAAATATAGACAAACAATTATTTGATATTGGGGAACAATTTTTTATATAGCAAAGGTTTTTCTACGATTTACACTATTTTAGTGCTAAATTTTATAATATTAGGCTTAGCGATTTTACAAAAAGACTGTTATCTTCGCGTATATTATAATCATAAATATACCCATATCTTAATTATCAGCTTAAAGTAATTGAGCCCTTCTAAAACAGCAAAAGGAAACTGTAGTGATATCCATATTAAAAGAAAAAGTGAAGTCGTGGACTAAGCTTCTATATAATAAAAAACCAATAAAACAAATTACTTAATTACCGAAATTAATTACAGTATTCGCCTTTGCTAAAAAAATTACCTTTTTTTAATGGCATATAATTTAATTGTAATTATGTGTACAATTAGTGAATAATTGGACATTTATATTCATAATCTAATTTCTTTAGTATTATTTTTAACGAAAATATTGTTTGACGTATTATAAAGTATTAATATGAACTAACGCCACGTCCCAGCTTTGAACAGATGCAATGTATTTTTATAGTATATCATATTACAAATTTTAAAGTTTTTCGCTTTCTTCTACCATAATAAGCATGTATTATCGATACATTAATACGTGAAGTAAAAACTGTGTTTTTTTACGACAATCGTTCGGACGGAGTATAAAATTTTGTACTCTTATATGTACATTATATAGAGAAAAACTGCAGAATGTTAATATTTTTTTATTATGTTTAAAAATACATTAAATGGATAAAAAAAAATTACACACACTAATATATATTTGACAGCACGCGCGTGGGCTTTTACAAGCACTTTTGAATCGTCAATACAAAAACAAAAGAAAACAAATCACTAATTAATTAATTAATTTACCACCGGTTCGGAATGTAGATTCTACCGAGAAGAACCGGCAAGAAACTCGATAGTTACTCTTTTTAAAAGTTTTACAATGGGTACATACATTTATGAGTTACAAATATATTAAATACCCTGTGTGAATCCAGCTTATACTAAATCCAAGCATCTTTATCATCTATATAATCTTGAACAGAATAATATGCTTTAGCTACTAAGGATTTTTTAATATGTATTTTAAATTTAATATGTATTTAATAATTTAAAATGAGAATAGATTATCTGTGGTCAATCTTGAAAGAGGTTAAAAATGTAATCAACCATGGTCGAATTTCGACCGCGAGACGATCACTGGTACATATAAATCCTTCTCTTGAATCACTTTATTTATTGATGAAAACCGTATTAAAATACGTTTAGTAGTTTAAAACGATCTAAGCGGTGGAAAGCGACCTTTTATATACCATGTAAAGCTTATAAAATCGTAGTAAGATTTTCAAAAAAAAAATTTTGTTTTTTGTTAAATAAACTGGTCAAGTATCCATTATGGTGGTTTTTAATTCTATGTGATTACACGAATTATCGCAGTCAAGTTTGCACTCTCATGTATTGTGAAATCAGTCTCGTCTGTGGTATGGTACTTGCGTTTGATAAAGATAGTTGTGCGCATTGCGCGAAATCACGCATTTCGTAAATTAGACATTATGTATAAAGTATCTAGTAAGCTATAAGGGTGCATATTATACACTTATGAAACATATTTTAAAGCAAAACATAGTTATATTTTATATGAATATAATACCTACAATAATATTTTAAATGTTTTGGTATTTGTATATACAATAACAAAACGGAGTTATATGGACACTGATAAGCAATAATGTGTCAACCCACAAAAAGTCCAATTCGGAGGTATTGATTTAATTCGATATTGCTTTACCAATTTCATATTATTAAAAAAAATCAAATCATATAAACTAAACACGTACGGAAAAAAGTTTCTTAATTTAGTGTTTCAAATTTCCAGTGCGTTCCATATGTTGCAATTTATATAATAAAAATCAAATATGATTCTTTAAACAAATTTATTAAAAATATGTTTAATATCTTTAAACGCCTTTTTTTAATGAAATCCGTGTGGTTTGACACAGTATTGCTTATCATCATCCATATTTCGAACGGTAGCATTATTTGTGGTTTTTGTTACGTAATTTAAATTGAAATTGGAGCTAGTTTACTTTCTACTTTCTGAGAAGCCTTTCACTTCTTAGTATAATAAGTTCCTGGACTATGTACAGATTCACTCAATACACAACATATGAACAAGCTAAAAGTGTATATAGTGTTCTAATTTTAAAAACTTCTTGATGAATACAAAAATCTTCTACTTAAGATATCTACGATAAAAACAATTAGCTTATACGAGTACTTTATTAATACCTAACCGTTTTCAGTTACAGCGACTTAAGTTTGTTTTAATTATTATAATAAATAAATAACAAAGAGAGTTTTAAATATTATCACCACATGTTACTAATATGTGACTTATATGTTATTATCAATCTTAGCATGCGCGAACACCTAGTATAGTTAAAAACAAAATCAGTTATAAAGAAACATGTACTTTTAAACAGCCATACAATGCGGCTATATATGTGGCAAGTTGAATTTCTGTATACTAATTTGGAACCCCATTTCATGTTTTGAGGTGAATTTAGGGATAACGCCATAATCAAAATCAAAATCAAAAAATACTTTATTCAAGTAGGCTCTCACGAGCACTTTGAATCGTCAATACATGAAAAAAACAAAAAAAAAATACATCAATAATGAAGCTACCACCGGTTCAGAACGTAGATTCTACCGAGAAGAATCGGCAAGCACCTCAAGATAGTCAATACAACACAGTTTAAGATTACAAATTGGTTATTTATCCTGTGCGAAATTCAGCATATACTAAGCTCACGCATCTTTATCGTCAACGTAATCTTGTAAAGAGTAATATGCTTTAGCTATTAGAGACTTTTTAACATATGATTTAAATATATTCATCGAAAACTGGAAACATTTCTGGGGGATTTTATTAAAAAAACGAAAACCTAGCCCCATAAAGATTATAAAATAAAATTAATATGATTATAAATCATGGTTATATTAATTAGGTATACAAATATCGGTGTTATAATTTAATATTATTTCATGTTGTCGATTAATGGTTAATCAACAAATTAATTGCGTCTAAGACCAGCAGGTTAATCCTGGAATATAGCCGATTCACCCCTCGCGGACTCACTTGTGTTTATGGTTAATGCTTTGCTCCTGTGAGTCATAGCGTGATGTAATACTGCCTAAACTTTGCTCAACAACAGGGATATCCAACGGAAAAATAATTCTTCAAATCGGATCAATAGTTTCAAAGATTACGGATATATATAAACTTACAATTTTTTTTATAATTTTTATATTAGTTTAGATATCAGAAAAATTCTACCCATTATTATGATAAATCAATGTGAAATTTTATGAAAATGGATAGATGGACGGATGGATGTGTCGTTCTTTTAACTATCGAACTGATTTTGACGAAACTTTACAGTATACATATATTACTCTAAAGTTTCGTCCATATTAATAGTTTCATTTGCACATCAGAGATATAAAATACATACGGAAAAGTTCTGCTAATAATAATTTTTTGAAAAAAGAAATCGACTTCGAAACCGGAAGAAGTATACTAAAAAGTGAAATATAAATATTTTTTACAAAATGTTTAAAGTCGGCGCCAAGTATAAAGCTTTTACGTGTTAATTTCTGGCACTGACTTCAAAATGTAACCCGATGCAGAGCTGTTAATGATTGAGGAGTTCTCCTGGTACCGCATCATCAGGTCCACTCTACCATATATATTTTGACGACTATAATTTGCTTAAGTAATCATATTTAAGTAATCGAATCGCAACCACTGAAATACTCGTTATTGAGTAGTTTCGGTAATCATCTGTGGTCTTCATCATCAGATCCACTTCATTAAACGTTGCTATCACAGAACAAATGCACGAGTTATTAACAAAAATACCTAAATCAGTATAGGTGTGCCCTTGATTTTTCCAGGATCTCACCATCAGATCCTGACCTGATTACAATGGAATCATCTTGGAAATAAACCCTTTCTAACAAAAAAAAATCAAAATCGAACGAACATAAAAAAGATACATACAGCCGAACATAGAACCTCCTCCTTTTTCGAAGTCGGTTAAAAATGAAGCCGAAGACACGGGTGGCTATTCATATTTTGACAGTAGTGTTTCTCAATTACTCCATTATTCATATAACATTCATAGCCAAAAGAAATCCGTAAAAGAAACCTCAAAACGAGAATCGTAAACTCGAACCTTACCATTACTGTCGCTTTGATTTAACATCAATAAAATAAATCAGATAGCATTTCCGCTGGAAGAACTACTCGGAGATGTGTACTATTCTATTCCTTCGGGTATCATGTGATCAGGGCAATGTATTTGTTCGATACAGAGATAAAGCAGCTAGATATTTATTGGTTGTCGTCGAGGACGTTAAAAGAGGGAGAGACATCGTTAAGTCCCTATAGAGGTCAGGACGAGGTCAGCAAGGATCAGAATATATAGCCGTTTTAGAGCTAAACTTATTGCGTACGATTCATATGAGTTTATGGTAATATACGCTATTAATTAAGTACGCCATATTGGTTTTCGGTTTACTACTAAGTTGCCTTTGTTTGTGACTATGATCTCTTAAGGGAAGTTATTGTTTTGCCTGTTAAGTAATTGGTTATAAAATAAATATATCGAGGCTTCATACTGAGAATTAAGTTGAGCTCAGGTTTAATTATATAAATAATATTAATGGCAGTTAAAACAGCTATTTATAGTGGAAGATTTATACTTGTATTGATATGAAATAACCCCGTAACTTAATAACAGCTACGAAATAAGTCATTATTAAAGGAGTGAATGTCAAAAAAAAAGAATTGACAGTAAATACATTAGGTGTAAAGTAATGATAAACAACTTACGTAAATCCTTATAAAATTTTGAGAACAAAATTTAAAGTTGTATTTCTCGCTTAAGATTTAGAGTTTATTGAATATTAAGGTAAAAAAAAAATCTTCAGATATTATGGTAATTAATTAGTGATACAATGATCAAAGTCTTTGAAATTATACTACGGTAAAACCGCAAGGCTTCAACTTGTATGAAAATAAAAGACGCATAAAACTTTGTTAATTTATTTCGATTAAAGAAGTTTTTATAAAATTGACAAGGTTACATAAAGTTAAATTAATCAATGCTATTTAAAATTTCATTATAACTAATTTTCTCGACAATTAAATTTAATTAAGAAATATGTGCGCATAAAAATAAACAGAATAATATCAATTTTATAAATGAAATTCTTATAATAATTAACGAATGCTATTTGAACAGCTGAACGATTTTTCAACGAACATAACTAAGGCTCTCTCGATAAAATTTGTCTTCCAATAAAAAAGGCATTGAAATCGGTTCATCCCCATGGGTGCTACGATATCACATAGAGACAGGAAGTGAGATAGGGGTTTGAAATATATTCTATGTACAATCATATATACTTTTGCCCCGTCAAGTGCCATTTAGACCAGCACACGAAGAGTTCCGTAACATCGTAAAGATATAACGTTAAACTTGTACTTATGATACGCATTTATTTTACAGAAGTATTTAAAAACTAATGTTATAATAACCTTGTACATTTTATCAATCCTCGATCAAAAAAGGGGGATGTTATAAGTTTTATGTGTTTCTGTGTGTCTGATTATGGCATCGTAGTTTTCTAGTGAATATACCAATTTTGAATTTACGGAGATCTATATAGACATTTCAGGGTTATCCGCTCTTTTATGGTTGTTGAAAGGATCAGAGCAACTTCTAATATTTTGATCGATGCTAAATTTACTATACTATTATTGCAATTATACTAAAATGAGATAGTTGTAATTTTGACCTAAAGCTGCAGCGGCATCTGGAACTAGCAGGGTAGACAACTAACCAATTTGCAGCAGAAGCATCGTGTTGGGGCTCGTTGAAGGGATGAAGCTCAAGGAGCCCTGTGTGATGATCTGAGTTTTAGATTATGATGTTCCAGTATAAGTCGTTGACAATTACATATAGTATAATTTTTAAGGTATATATGTGAACAAATTATCCAAATGAGAATAAAAAATTGATTTTAATAAATGAAAATACGTCTTTGCTTTTTATCTATCGTATTAAAAAGTTTAAAAAATAATAAAGAATCCTTATTTTTATTCTTGTAATCTTCTCTTCGCTTAAAATTCTTTTCTCGCTTTATAGGAAAATTCTCGGAAGAAACCGACGTTTTTAAGACGCAGGTAAGATTTCTTTTAAGTTTTACTATCCTGTAAAATTTTCTTAATATTTCCATAATTTTTATTAAGGTTTTTTACCCATCACTCTCGCTGAGGTTTGACAGATATCGTAAAATTTCATTTTACAAGCGCAGAATTTCTTACCATATTAAATTTATTTCTTTGTGAAATGAAAATAATTAATATAGAATAACTTGGAAATCACAGTGATTCTTGCACGGAGTTGAACTCGGGATTATCTGTTAAGATTCGCATCTTCAATCAACTGAATCTTGAATTCTCGACTCTAATCGTGACAATAATGTCATTATGAGGAACGGCATTGCGACTGAACAGGGAATTTCTGGTAATATTCTATGGCATTGTGATTTAACCAGCAATTATATAAGTACGAAATGTTTTGAGCGGTTATGTTCGTGTTTACTTACTTGGCAAACTGATTGACGTTTTTCAACCGATTTCATAAAGGAGGAGGTTCTCATTTTGTGTTTTATTTTTAAATGTGTGTTACCCTAGAAACCTGTCATTTATATCATATCATAAATCGATGTTGAAAATAGTTTTCGTTTGTAAGTGCTCAGATTGGTCTCATGCAATTTTTCACACTGTTCAGTAGTTTAAAGAAGTGTGCTGTAACTTTGACGAGTGTATCTGTATGTCTCTCTGTGGCATCGTAGTTCCTTACAAATTAATCGATTTTGATGCGAGTTTTTTTAAAGCTTATGAAATCGGATTATTTGTGGTTAATAAGCAAACGCATGATGTTAATCAAGCCTGATGGTAAGTAATAATGACGTCTAAGTTTATACGCACTTGTCTGGAATAAATTCACTGTTTTTTTTTAAAGGCGCTCAAATTATAAGTGGTAGAGAACACTGATGATGAAAGATCATATCTTAATGCTGAAGAGTGTTCCATATATATGATATACAAGAAAATCATAAAATATACTGAAACGGTTTATTTTAATCACACTTTACATATTTCATAATTTTATCGTATAATATTTTTTTTTTAAATAAGACTTTAAAACTTGTTTAATACCACATTAAATAAGTAACATTACGATAAAGTAACCTCAACAACATGATTATTTTACGATTGGATTTCTTACTTGTCACATTTACGATACATTTATGTTACATTCAATTGCCATTTACGTCACGTCCGTGTCACGTTTGTGTCACACTTAAATAATATTATATTTTCGTCACGCGTGCATCTAGTTTTTGACGTTCGAGATAAAAATATTTCGTAATAACGTTACTTGATTTATTATGTCACGGATTACTTACAATGATATGGCTTTTATTTAACGTGAATAAGTTATGTTTACGTTAACACTATTTTTAACATTTACTGGATTTTAACAGCCTATAAATGCCTCACTACTGGGCAAAGGCCTCCTCTCCTATTAAGGAGAAGGTTTTAGAAACCACCATGCTGCTTGCTCGTTGCGTGTTGGCGGATATTCCTACATGTTTCAGAATTTCTCCCCGCATATGCAGGTTGCCTCATGATGTTTTTCTTCACCGCCGAGCTCGATATGAATTTAAACACACATTTAGCACTGGAAAACTCAGCGGTGCTAGCCGGGGTTTGAACCCGTGATCATCGGTTGAGATCGACTTGTTCTAACCACTGGGCCATCTCGGCGTGTCATTGGTGAGGATAGAAGGTTAATCCACCACGCTGCTCAATTTCATTTTGGCGGTTATGAAAGTGTCCGAATTTCCGCTAAGTACCTCTAGGAGTTGTGTTATTATTTTCGATAACATAAATTTCATTAACTGACATCACCTTTAGCGAGAATTTCGCTAGAGGCGATGTCAGTTAATGTGTGGAAAAATACCAATCGAAAAATTATGCTTTCGATAACTGTCAAAACTCGTAATACAGCAGGGCAAATTTGTGTGCGCTGTCACTATCGCAAACCGATACATTTTGACAGTTGATGTCTGATTTATGTACTAAAATTAAACAAATTAACCATCAAAATGTATCATAGAGTGATAGCGGTAGCTCACCGTAATTATTCCTGACTATAAGATGATAAGTATATCAGTATTATATTCAATTTATTTATAAATTCTATCCTTATCCTTTTATTCTGATGTATAAGCTAAATTGTTATTATTGTAAAGTTTTATTAAAATCTGTTGATCTATTCAATACTTTTTGTGTCAAGGGCAACCTTTTACGGGTTTTTGTGCAATTATCCATCCATTATCACTAATTTTAGCATTTTTAATAGAAGGATAATTTTCCTTAATAAGTGAAATCAGATAGGTTGCAAAAATATGAATTGTTCAGTTCGCACCAACAATTTTTGAGAAAAAAACGTTATAACAAACAAACGAACTCTTTAGTCTAGTGTATTATCAAAGGATAAATACATATAAACTTTGGGCAGTGTTATTATTTACGTAAAAACGATATCGATAGTCCATTTGTGATTATAACGACTGATTTGCGTGTGGAAAAATTGAATATACATTTAATTGATTGATAACTCCGTAGGATGACATGACAAACATTGATGGATTGTTTAAGGCTACAAATTATATTAAAGGCTCCATTTAAATAAAGGCTTTTACTGTAATTTTATGGAAAATTGATTACTAAATTTTTATCCCTATCTTTGCGATGTAATATTGGTTTAAAATATGCCTGCGTATTTTATTAATAACATTTTTAACGATTGAAGTAATATTATAAATGCGAATTTTTTTATTATTATGTTTGTTATTTTATAACACTGTAATAGTGCGTTCAGAATATGTAAAAAAATATGTTATTATACAAAGTTGTTCAACATGTTTATTAATTTAAGAATATGGATAAGTACATAAGTTGTTTGTCATTGATTTACATCTAAAACAATTGACTATCAGTGCTTTTACTTTTGACAGCAAACGCTTTCGTAAGGTTACTATCGTAATTGTTCCATTAACCAAAGAATTGAATTGAATTGACGTAATTGTTGCCAGGTTACAGACTTGTTTTATCTCAGTTACGAGAGCAAAACTTATAAATGTTATTCTCGTCTTATACACAAAAAAGCAATACCGATGACTTGCACAATAAATGTAACATAATCGTTGATATATCAAATGACATATAAGGAGCCGCTTTTCCCCGTTTGCTGAATTGCAATGGTTTCCATATTAAAGCAGAAAACATAAAATATTGTTTGAAAGAACTTCAATTGAAAAGACTGTGTCTTCTCTTTCATAAAGAATCCTCGAAAACTATGTTTATTTATTAAGTTGTCTAAATGTTAGTAATGTAATACCAACATAAATATAATATATTAAAATATGATATTATAAATTCAAAAGTACCCTTGTCTATCTGCTTGTTATGTTTTCACTCTTTATAGATATAGAGTGAAACTTCAAGAAAGTTATAGATTGCTTTGTGTCATGTAAAATAAAACGTAAAAGAGCTGATATAGAGGATGAAAGTTTTAACGATTTCGTTTTAAATAAATGAACGTTTCCTTCATAAATGCGTTCCATTCCTCTCATTGCGATGTAACTTTGGTTTAATATGTTATGCGCACGTCCGCGAAGGTTTCTTACTGGTAATTGCTAAACTAAAATTTTACTATTCACTCATTTATTCCAATTATGAAATCAAATTATAATATAAAAATATATATAGGGCGTCCGAAATTTTATTAAGGTTCTTCAAATGTGGGGTTCTGTAAGTCTAGCAAATCACATTCCGCATAAAGAAAAATATATTTTTCTTACATATAAAATATTTAAGCACTACTGCTCCTCATACAGTTATTTTTACCTCATTCAGTTTATTTTTACTTCGTAATAAATTTAAGAAAAAATTTTTATAATGAACACACGACTTCAATTGCGCGAAAGATAAGTGAATAAAAAACATCAGAATTTATTATGTGGATTGTGATGTTTTACATTTATAGTTTATAAAATTGGAAGGATCTCTATTTAATTAAAAGTCGAACAAGCTGTATATTTAAAATATGCCGTGTTATACGCATATGCCTATTTATATTGCCGGTGAACGATTTGTTTGTGAATATGACCACGTTATGCCTCCTTTATATATTCCACTATACTTAGTATTCACAATTCGCGACAAAAAACCGATGTTGCGCCGATAACATGTCAATATATTATGTGGTGAGTGTCAAATATATATTTGACCCCTGCACTCGGCAAGTATCTAAATGAGGCATTATAGTAAGTAAACGGTGTATTACGATGAGTACTATTAAGATAAACATACCCAACGGATATTAATTATTGATAAACATATCTACAATATGTTATTAATATCTAGTACCAACTGCTATGAGACATTTTTTATAATATATCGCCTATTTTATTTTTACGTCTGCAAAACATTTTCGATAAGAATGAAACTAATTCCACTGCGCTGTAAGCCTTGCTTCGGCTCTAAATAGCAGACAAGCATTCGAGTTAAACCGCTAATGCGCAAGTCGGTCACGTACAAACCGTACTGCGTGCCAGTTATGACCGCTGTCACTAATTCCCCGCTTTTTATACATTTTCTATTTATTTTAGTTTTTAAATCATTACGTTGGTATTGATTCTGTCGTTGTATTTGTAAAGGCTGGTTTGCGCTGTTCTTGCTATTAATATTTGACAGACGTTGGCGCAATGGTCATTGCAACTGACTAAAGCGCTAACGGTTCGATCCCCGCTCACGGCAAACGTGTGTATTGGCCATACAGATGTTTGTCCTGGTCTGGGTGTTTGTGTTAGTGTTGTGAGTGTTTCCGGACCCCCGACACAAGGTCATGAGATCTTAATGGGGGCCGTTGAGTGTGATGCGTTATTTTTTTATTATTATAATATGTTCGGAAATTATTGACAAACAATTTTATTAAAGATATAAATAATGTTATAGTAATAACAATAATAAAGTAAAACAACAGTAGAATTATGAACAAAAATTGTCATCATATCATAGAAAAGGTTTAGATAATAAATAGAATTATACTGTGATAAAACCACGTGTGTTCATGAAATATTTACTGAGAAATTTAATTTAATTAAAATCTGCGGTAGAACTATTTACTAGAAAGGTTTATAAATCAGTAAAATGAAACAGTAATAGGATCTGTACATGAAATGTTTGCGGGGAAGATAATAGTGTGTGATATTAATATGAAACAGAAATATACACAAATACGATTATAAATACGTCCATTAGATAGGTAATTAGAGTGATCAATGATTACTTTTCTGTCATCACTCAACAATAAACTACTATACATATGTATATATAACTAAACTTCAACCTAATGTTAATTATTATAATATAATTAACTATTTTTATCAACCGGAATTAAAAATAAGGAGATTCTCAATTAGCAGTTTGTTGCTTCAAAACTCATTCATTTCTGAAAGAAAGGCTTTCAGTTTTCTCTTATCGAATTTTATTAAAATCGGCTTAGTGGTTTGGTATTTAAATCGAAATAAATGAAATACCTACGTATGTCATTCTAGTAAACGAAATTGCCCATTTCGCTTATGTAATCGGGTCCAGTTTTTTTTAAGTCAGTCAGTTATTAGCCAGTTATTACATTAATTGTAAATCTACGAGTAAAGATATATTGTGTTATGTACCCATATCTAGGACAACGGGTTGACGCAATGGTTGAAAAGCTAACAGGCGCGGGTTCGATCTCCGTTTACGGCAAACGTCTGTATTAGCCATACGGATGTTTGTGGTGGTCTGGGTGTTTGTATCGTGTGAGTTTCCAGACCTCTTACACAGGATTACTATATAAATATATCCTGTCAACATATAGAATACACTATGCCAAGAAATCAACACTTCCCTACGGGATAGCTAAGAAATTGCATCGCTATATCCTATTTCAATTTGTGAGCACATGAGCTTGCAATTATTAAGGTATTATTAGCTTCGGCGTCGTACTAACATAACACAAGAAATGTTAAAGATACCTACATTTTGTTGTTTGCTTAGTATAAGGCGAGAATTGCATTTATAAGTTTTACTCTCTAGAGCAATAAAAACAACCCTGTAACCTAGTAACTGATACTGAGTACGTAGTTACGAAAGCTGTGAATTTCAAAAATAAGGCACTGATTGTATCTTATTTCAGGTGTAAGGCAATGACAAACAACTTATGTAACACTTTGAGAGTGAAACTTTTAAGTGTTATTCTCAACTTATATTGTACACATATCTAAGCATTAATGTAATTAATATAAATAATGTTTTTAATTTTTAATCGTTAATAATAAACTATAAAATTTTAAGTAAACTTAAGACTATTCTTGATTACACCAACTTTCAAACATATTTCTTCTATTTGTGAGGGAGCTACGATGGCACAGATAGATGTACAGATAAATAGATACACACGTCAAACTTATAACACCCCTCTTCTTGTAGGGTGGGGGGTTAAAGACAAAACCAAGTGTATTGTTTATCAAAAAAATCAAAATCAAAAAATACTTTACTCAAGCGACTTTTAAAAGCACTTTTGAATTGTCAAAAAAAACAAAAGGTACTTAAATTAAGAAAAAGCTTCCACCGGTTCGGAATGTAGATTCTACTGAGAAGAACCGGCAAGAAACACAATAGGTACTCTTTTAAAATTGTGTTATTAAGTATATACATTTCAAAATTACAAATGTCTATATTAAACATCCTGTAAGAAATCCAGCTATACTAAAACTATGCATTATTATTGTCTATAAAATCTTGTACAGAATAATATGATGTAGTTAAGAAAGACTTTTTAATATACAATTTAAACTTATGTTTCATTATCACCTGTTTTTGTCTAATGATCTAACACCTTGAATCACTATCGATATTCCATTTAGGTTGTCAGTGATGGATTGCCTTTGATATTATAAAGTAAATGAACTGCTTTTTAAACACACCCCGAACGGACGCGGAAAAGGAAAATGTCCCGCCGCGCCATGACTCGACAGAAGTGTCAGAAAAATATGCTGGACTGATTATGCTTTTAAAAATATGGAAAATGGGAAATTTCGTACTTATTACATTTTTGTACAGCTGTGTACATTGGTGTCATGTAACGACTTCTGAATGTACATATGTGGCTAGATGTTTTATATGATGTGAAAATATAGATTAAATTTCGATGAGTTCCAGTATCAGTGCTGTTTTTAAATTATGATTTAAATATGTATTATCGTTTTTATTTTAACTTAGTTAATTAGTATGGGTCTATAAAATGAAAATATGATTGTGATACCTAATTATTTTAAAGTAAAAAAATCTATCTTTGTTAAAATTTTGTATTTCTACTAATAAATAATATTTTAGTTAAAAAATGAATAAAATAAATAAATTTGTATAAAGCTACTAAATATATATTCTATGATATTGTTGTCTCAATTATGTCTTACATACATATGTACATCGGTTCGATTAACAAGAGCTATATGCTTAATAGGAGAAAATTATGTATTAAAAATTCAACAAAAACTTTTTAACACTATGGATTATTTTCTTCACAATTATGTCCATACATACTGATATTAATATGAATTAATTTTTTGGATATAATAATTTTAAAGGACACTTAATTTTATTTTAAATATTTACTTACGTACAATATACTATCGTTTTTTCTTGCTTTTAAACATATTTTGACTTTCTTCTCACAGAATTAGTTTTGACACTCAAAGCTTTTTCAAGGTTGATTAATTAACGGTTGTCAGGTTATAGAATCGGTAAATATCAGTTATAAGAGTAAAACTTATAAATTCTCTCCTTAAAATGAAAAAAGAGGTTAGATAATTACTAAAGTCATTCATGAAAACGTACATGACGTAATTTGTCTGCCTTTCGTCGAGTAAATGAGCTCCGAATTTCTGTCGTACTTTTTAATTAGGCGTTAATGTTGGACGGTCTTTGTCTTGGCACTTTATTCTTTAGCAAAGATTACACTCTTATTGTTATATGAAAATGTATTGCCCACCTACGCTTCGAGGACTTCCAGTAATATTACTTTTGTCTTTCTTTAAGTAATACTTTATTTTTATTTGAAAAACTATCTTCTGAACGCAGCTTTTACCAATTGGAGTTTGTAATATTAATGATGATATAACAGCGGGGTAAGGAATTGTCTACGTTTCATTTCAAGTTGAAAACTTGTATTGATTTGAAGATTGCTTATGGTTTTAAAGCGTTAAAGTAAGGCAAATAAGTCTTTTCATATTTTTTATTATAGCAAGAATAAATTGAATTTATATTTATTATGCTGAAGTTAATGTCGAGACGGAGAGATACTTTTACATTTTTTATTTACATTATAGCTGAACCTTTCCAAAATAACAAAGAGACACGATTAAGATTAGGCGAGAATTACACTTTTTAGTTCTCAAACTTTTATAAAGATTTACATAACGTTTGGTCATGGTTGTCCTTCGGAATTCAGTGACTTCATTTTTGACAGTCAGGTTTTATGCCTGTTTTATGTAAATGCAATTCTCGCCTCATTCTAAAGATTGTAAAAAAATCAGAAGTAGGTACAACTCTATTAGTGGAGTATCATCTAATTTTTTAACATACATTATTATATTAATAAATGGCAAAGGCATTATGAATTGTAAATTGTCGCGTGTTATAATTATATTTACATGCATATATTACGCCGTTTTAATACGTAACGTCGGATAATCCAGGTTTTAATTCAAAAAGACTTAGCATTCTGATATAACACAGCGTAGGCTTATGACTTTAATGAGTGCTTTATTGTAATATAAAAAGTTTTATTTCACCACAAAATTTTACATAAATTATCCTCACATGCAAAATCATTTGAATATTCCAAATAGCGTTGCAGCGAAACGACTTATTTACATAGAATACATAATTATTGCCCTTTTATTTCGAGATAATATCTACATATAATTGAAATGTAACCTTAACATAAGAAGAAGTTTAGAAATACCTTTTTTTAATATTTAATTTACTTCGTGATATAATATTTTTAGAATCGATATATTCTACTACTATAGTAATATAACTGCGGAATTTTGTGAAGATAGATGGATATTTGTTGCTATTACACGGAAAAATTACTAAACGGATTTTGATAAAACTTAACAGTAATCAAGCTTATACTAGAATAATACATAGTCTAAAATTTATACATATGTGGAGTAAATTGGCCAAATTATATATAAGTGTATTATTAATCCATTATGTCAAACCACACGGACTTCATTTTGAGAAAATGGCGTCTAAAGATGTCAAACCTGGTCTTAACAAATATGTTTGAAGAAGTATATATGCATCTTTTCTTTTCTTTTTTAACAAAAGGTTTGCTAAACTTAAAGCAGATTGATATATTTAATATATTATCCTATAAAAAGTTTTTCAAATATCTGAGCTTATCGTATAAATTGCAAAATACAAAACACACTCGAAAATTGAAACAATTAATTACGAGACCTTTTTTCGTACTTATTTAGTTTATATGACTTGAATTTTTAAAAAATAATGTTTAATAGGCGATGCAGTATCAAAATACATCAATATCTTCGAATTAGACTTTCAGTGGGTTAACACATTATTGCTTATCAGCATCCATATTGAGGTATAAAAAAGTACCTAAAAGACAGTCAACCGTACCAGAATACCCTGAGAGCTAAGAGTAGGTACTCTGCAATCTTAGTTAAAAAATGTAACGAAAAAACCACAATCCGTTAAACGAACGATTTTACTGTAACCAAACAAAACTGTATACAACGTAAATATTAATTGCAGAGATGCTTGTAAAATTCATTCATATATTCCAATCTATCCTTTTCAGGTAACTTATATAATAAATCGTTTAACGTACCCATTGTTCGTTATTTAGTGTAAATAGTATGTACATCGCAGGTGTGCCGCGTGCCTCCCTGGCCCAAATACAACTGTCAGACCCTTGTCAAGTTCTAATTATACATTACCATTGCTTACATTTCCCCGACCGCTACAAAATAAGTCACTTATATTTTGAAACAGATAAATTTTCATAGATTACGTATATTTTAGGTCGATTGTTTTTAGGGTCCCGTACCAGAAGAGTGTCAATAAGACCGTTTAACTAAGTCTCCGTTGTGTCAGTTAGTATATCTGTCAGCGACCGTATCTCTGTGAGTGAGTGTGTTTTTCTATTGCCCCTTTAACAAAGAATAATAAAAACCGGTACAATACAAGTCGCATATTACAACTTTTAATATATTGTTCTAGTGTTTGTCTTGTTTATTTTCCAAAACCATTTAAAAAGTATATAGACAAATTTGGAGATATTTATGTATTCTGATAATGTGTGATGTATTCAATATTATTCAAAAGAATTTTAAGTGCATTCCCTATTTTCAATTTATACAATAATCCCATTATACATAAATCTTAAAGAAAAGATGGATATATACATCTTAAAACAAATTTATTAAGAATAGGTATAATATCTTTAGACGACATTTTCTAAAAATAAATGGCTAGACGTAGTATCGTTTATTAGTGTCCATATATCTTGTATGATTATACGGACCTTCGCGTTCGAGCCCAACTCGCACTTAACTTATTTTTTTAATAATATATAATAAATATCGGCTTGTAGATTACGGCTATTTGTCTTTATACTTGTTTCAGAAGAAGAAGTTAATTTTTCAGAAGCAGAAGTTTCAATAACTTTACGAAAATTTGATTATAAGACAATTGAATCTCTTAGCGTTTTATTGGTTTATTTTTATAAAGGCAAATTTGGGTATTTTCTAAAAAAAAAATTATGTTCTTCGGTAAGATTTAAATTACGTATAAACGTAATAGAAATGATATTAACAGAGAGAGAGCTATTTTGGGACGTATTATTTGTACTGAATATGAATTATACGTAATGGGGTGTTTATTTTTGTCTTATTTCTTCTACAGTCTTATTTTAATTGTATTGTTGGTTGAAATCACTATGTAAAAATACATCTTTTCTCCTTTTGATATTCGGATGAACTTTCAAATGATTTTATATTAAATGTCTGATCTTCTTTTGTTTAAAAATAGCATTTAACATAAATTATAGGTACATTCGAAGAATAATATAATATGTTTCTTATTAATATTATATTCGTATTCTTCATAAAGAAATTTAATATTACCTTCAAATAATTGGGAGATCTTGTTTCGACAGACAAAAGATGTGAACGTTAAACAAAGGCAAATAAATGAAAATCATCGATTTTGAACGTTTCAATGGTTTCCGTCTTTATTCATGAATATATAAGAAGCCATTATTACTGAAATGATAAGATTATTACAATAAACTTCGCAGTATTCAGTCTCCAAAATCAGGCAGGATAAAAGGATTATTCTTTTTTTAAATCATATATGTGCAATCTTATGTAATGTAATAGAGTCTTATTTTCTTTCTAAATTAATTTAATTACACAAATCATGAATCGTTTTTGTTTTATTAGAATGGTAAAATTGATTTCCAAAAAAAGAAATGATTATTATTCAGATTAAATTAAATATGTAATAGTATTTAAAAACAACACAATTATCATTTTAAGTGTCGGCGGTGGTTAATAAACAAAATATTACACTAGGTGATTGAAGAGACATTGAGAGAGATTTTAACGAGACTGCTAATTTATGACTGAAATTTTTTAAACTAATCTATAAATTTCCATTTTAAGGCAAAGACTCTTTTAAAGGAATTTGCTGTGGTATGAGAGCTTGCATAAGGAGTTGGCTCAATCGGAGAAGAAGTACCATACTCTCATAGAAATCGGCATAAAGTAGATAGTATACAGCGTCTCATACGATCAGTGAGAGAGTTCATAGTCTGGGTTAACTCTCTCTTCTTGCTTTACATCCTATTTCTTTTAATCCCTTGTAACTTTTTAGCTTACCATCGCATCTGTGGGTCTTCTGGATCACCAGATAAATTTCATATTTTATACACCTTTAGGAGCTGAGTCAGCTCGTGACCACGA
Source organism: Hypolimnas misippus (assembly GCA_037950945.1). NCBI lineage: Eukaryota > Metazoa > Arthropoda > Insecta > Lepidoptera > Nymphalidae > Hypolimnas > Hypolimnas misippus. The sequence goes on along the minus strand of JBBEEQ010000025.1, from coordinate 6,429,162 downwards.
CGGATGTAACTTTATAGAAACGTCAGGCAATAAAAGGAACCGCGAAAGTTTAAAATATACAAACACCAGATCAAATGTTTGAGACGTGGTGATTACTTTACATGAAGTGAATTGTATATTTGTTTGCTCGTATTTCCAAAAAAAAAGAAAAAGTCAACTTAATCCGCCACCCTGCTTCTCTGCAAATTTTCGGATATAAATGTCCCATATTTTCTCTCATTCTTATAGCTCAAGATGCATTTTAAAAAGAAAATCATTTAAGAACTCAATAGTAAAAGCGGATTTAAAACCGCAACTATTGGTAAGGAATCATATTTTCTATTCATTGGGCCATCCATCGACATACTTATATGTATTCTATGCTAAATCTATGTAGGGGCTTGTGATCGGCTCGTCTCATGACGGTATGCAGTATTCTTGAAAAAAATCTTTCCAAACAACGGTATTTTCCGTATTACAATTTAAATTTTCGACTTTACCTCTTACAACTTGTATCATAATTTTTCGCCATCTTTATTAATTCTTCCACGCTTTCTTTCACACCTTCCCTTTCACACTATACCTCTTGCGTTCCATTTACCACATTAATTTAAACTATCTATTGAAGTCTTATTTTACGATATTTTTAATTATTTATTACTAACTGTCCCTTTCGGTTTCACTCACGTTTATCGTTACTGCTTCGCTCCTTTGAGTCAAAGCGTGATGTAATATAGCCTTCCTCAATAAATTAACTATCTAGATTAGCGCGTTCAAAAAAACAAATAAGCTCTTCAGATTTATAATATTAGTATAGATTTATATAGATTCAGTAAACAATAGATATTTGAATTTTCCATCACATTTGATAATACCGTTTATGTGTCTTAAATTGGTAACATTTGATCTGTATCTATATAAATAAATAAAATCAAAGTGTTTGTTTGTAATTTCAGATTAGCAGCTTTGCACTTGATTAATATGAAAGTATATACGGTACTTACATCAAAAAACAGTTTTTAAAATTTTAGTCCGCCTGTCTGTTTGTTTGTTCTGGCTAATCTCTGAAGCGGCTGAACTGATTTTGACGGCACTTTAACTCACAGATGCAGAGCTAATGTTATAAGGAGTAACTTAGGCTACCTTTTAATTAAAAAAAATAATTATTTTAATTAATAAATAAAAAAGAGGGTTAAGATTAAATAATATAATTTTTCCTTAAATGCAGTTGAAACCGAGGAGCACAGCTAGTTAAACTTATAAAATTTTATTATAAAGTATAAGTTCGCGAGATATAAAATCGTCTGACACGTGGAGACGGCGATAAAATAAATACAATCTTAAAGCGTATTCGTTCAAGATATTGGATTAGCTGTCTCTCCATTGTCTGATATGCGGGAAATATTATGTTTAGGTTATGTCGGTTGTAAAACACACCCAATATAGTTTAATTATATTCCGAGGTCTAAATCCTGAAACATTTAACAGAAAGACTATACCGCCAATTTCGGTTCTTGCATTGAATATTGTTAATTTCAAGTTACCTTCTGTTAGTGTGTTTACGAGTTTCTTCGTAGAAGTTTAATTGTTAATATTTCATTTTAAATGACATTTAATATTAATAGCAAATATTATATAGGATTGATCACATCACAAATTAAATTATAGTGTGCTGTTTAAAATTTCACTAGGACTCATATTTAATATAACGACGGTACTTGCATTCGTGGTGTTCACGAGCTGACGACAGAGTGACTGACAGAGTCAGATCGTGACTACGATGAATGCAACTTCGTCGAAACATCAGGCAATAAAAAGTTATTACTGCCATTAGTTATCGCAACAAGACCCGTAAATTTTAATATAAATATTATAAATCAAATCAAATAAAAAGTTTAAAATATTATATATGTTAAACTTTCGCGATATTCACTGGGACTCTTGTTTTAACATAAATTAAAACAAATATGACTTTCTATTAATAGCAAAACGACCGTTTCATTCATTAGTCGTTCATTGTGAAAAGGTCCTAATATTAGCCGCATCACTGACAAAATGAGACAAGAGCACAAACTTATTTACCAGTTTTGCGGGAAATGTGGTGTTAAAGTTGATATTCTCGAGGGAAATTTAGGGGACACGTGACTCGAGGGTGTGAGTTCAGATTGCACCATTACTCCTCGCGCCCTATTTACCTCCTAATAGTAATTCTCCAAGTTATTAGCCACTGGTAGGGCACACGAAAAATTGGTGACTTAATTAATTGAATTAGTAATTTAGGCACACATTTGTGTTGCAAATTAGGTGAGATTATTGTTAGAAAACTTATATTAAACATTTAATATTTGTTAGGCGTATTGGCAACTAGCTTGTCCTATATTTTGATTTCACACAACTATTAATTTTAAAAAATATATATTTATTTTTAATAAATATATTTATTTATATGAGTATTCATTTGGGTGAAAGTTTTCTATTAATATTGTGTCACTATTGTAACAGTTTATGTGTTCCCTCTTACCTTCTTCTTGTAGTTTGTGTCCTGATTAACCTATATTTAGACTCATATGTTTAAGATGGCCTATCTTAAAATGATTTGTAATTTATTTAGATTGCAAATTTTTATTTATAATTATTTTCAGTGTAAAAGTTATCGTAAATGTCGAAAATTAATAAATTTTTTTACACATTATTTAAAATAATAAATGAAAAATGTAAATATATTAAAATTTAGATATACGGCTAAAACAGTTTTTATTGATCATTGTACACTAATTTCTTTGATGTCAGATTGCGTTTTTTTCTAATTTAAATTAAATTTGAAATATTAATTTTAATTCTAAATCGATAAGCGAGCTTAAATTGATATATATTCTCTTACTGAATATAAAAAAGCAGTCACGCATTTTTTATGAATTTTCTAATAAAACAAAAAAAAATGTGTTTATAAAATATAATATGAGTAAATATTGACAATTTTTTATATATTTTATTTTTTATTCAGGGATATTGCATGATTTATTTAATTGACTTGTGAATAGTTTTTTTTAAATATTTAAAAAACAACAGTAAATATATAGTTGAATTTTCTGTAACTTATAGTCTACGTTCGTTTAAAAAATCGTTTTAGTACAAATTGTTTAGTAAACTATTATTAGTTTATATATAATTTAATAAAAATAATAATAAGAGGATTTATATGTTCAGCCGGAAAAATCACTTAGGTTTACTTGTGACGGTTTTATATTGTAGATCTATTTATCAGGCAATAAATAAAACTAGCGTGAGACCATCAAAAAATAGGTCAGTTCTGAAGTTTAAAGTAAAATTACAAGACTAATGGATCACTCTTTTTAGTATTAAAAGTAGTTCAAGTGATTATTTTTTAATACTAAAGTAATTTTTAAAGTAATTAATCAGCTCCTCAAGCACCACACTATACATTTAGCCATTACATTTATTCAGTAGTTACATTACCTTTTACATATAAAATAATCATATCAATCTGTCGCAGATGCAAAAACATTTTTAATGGGTATAATTCGAAACAATGTCCCAAAGTGCATTTAGCTGTTTTTATAAAACCCTGCAATTAAATACTTGGAAAAGCTTTTAAGAAAATTCATAGCAAAGTTCCACTTTTAAAGAGTTGCACAAGTAAAAGTGGCTTAATATTATTGATTGCGTTGTGGAATTGTTGAATTAATAATGTTTCATTCGTATTTTTTTTCAAGACATTTAAACATTAAGAATACCTCATATGATATAACTACGAGTAAAGTGTTATTTGCATAATACAGCACTGAAAGCCCACGAGAAGGAAGCATGTTATGCGCGCACCGTTAGCAGTCGTGGAGAGCACGCATCGCAAATGCGTGTCCAAAACAACTTATAATGTACACGGGGTTGTAAGGAGCGCACCGTAAACTGGCGCCCAAGATGCGCACCACAATCGAATCACACTCGGGCGACATTTTCTTATATGATCTGAGATTATTATAGGAGAGACTGACTACAAGTCATAGGGGCTCGATCGGGCAAGTGCCACACTCTTAAATAATATAATAAAATACGTTAGCATTTTAGATTAGACGGAGTCGTTCTTCAATAAAAAGGCAAAACCGTCTTTCATCAAGATCTAAATCTTTAGATTTTTCACTCCTACGCATGATAAATGAAAGATAGATGGGTTAAAGAATATTAATTATATGCTTAGACATCTAAAAATAATGCCTTGGTGGTGTTTGATGAGTATAAAATTATATTTACATATATCTATTCCGACATATTCAAGAGGACAGTGGTGGTAAACATTTATATTTTATAACATCGTATTTATTTATGCAATGTGCTAAAAATTTATAAAAAAATAAATAACTGGGCATTTAAATAACTGTTATAGTAACCGTTCGTAAAAACAAGCAATTTTTTGTACAATTAAATGAAAAAATAAAACGAATACAAAAAAGGTGTATAATACCTGAAATGCGGTAAGTCCGTCATATGACGATTTAGACCCATTAAAAGTAAATGGAATTTTTCACTTAACGATTTTCATTTAATTAATTTATAAGGTCGAAAAAGTTTATATTTAAGTATAATTTCTTGCCAAAGAATATAAAAATCGTTTAAGCGAACATTAGGTTTTATATATGTATATAACAGTTTTAACACAATCTAAGTTATAAAATTTTACATTTAAATTACTTAATTTGAAGTGAAACGTGTGGGACACGTCCTGTCTGTATTTAATGATAATAATCTTTTCAAAAATTAAGAAATAAATCGTTGGTGTAGAAAGTTTGTAACTTTGTATATAGAAAGACTGTTTTAACAATTTTAATTTTAAACTAGTATAACAAATATCTACATCTCTATCTTTCTTAAATTTGTATTATCTTGAAATAAAAACAAACCTTAATTAGACCTGAATTGACTTTCTTTTTGAAAAAATAGTTTTTTAAATGTGATTTTAATTTTATTGTAAAAAATTAAATTTATTCATTTTACCATTAGTATAGTTGAAAAAATATTAACATTAACAAAGTAAAGAAAATATAGAATAAATTTAGACTGTTGAAATAAACGTGCATTGTTTGAGTTTAATTATAGCCAATGTCGCTACTTTTCGTAATGCTTGCTGCCCAAATTACAGGCATGCTGATAAGCAATACTGTGTCAAGCCACACGGACTTCGTTTTGAGAAAATGGCGTCTAAAGATGTCAAACCTATTTTTAATAAATTTGTTTGAAGATGTATGTATATATTCATCTTTTCCTTTTTATTTTGATAAAATGTATATTCAATCAAAAGCAGATAGATTTATTAAATCTAATAATACGTTTTTTAATATTTGAGATTATTTTATAAATTGCAAAATATGGAACGCACCTGAAATTCGAAACATTGAGTTAAGAAACTTTTTTCCATATTTATTTAGTTTAAATGGCTTACATTTTTTTTATAATGTTGAATAGGTGACGTAGTACCAAAAAATATCAATATCTCCGAATATGACTTTTTGTTGACACATTATTGCTTATCAGCATCCAATTATGAATTTTTAATAGTTTGCTGTGATAGCACTATAATAATGGATGTCGTAATTACGTGTATATGTATATAATTATGTCTATACATTCAATAACATTTTATTTGTTTGAAAACAAATCGAAAATTAAATCTCAGGAGCGTGCAGTCCGATTAAAAAATATTTTAACATAGGTATCACTTTTGTTGTGTCAGGCCATGTAAATTATAAAATATTGCTACAACTCACAACAGTAAATCATTAACCAATTACGTCAATACATCTTGCAATCCGTTGATAAAACGCGCATAAAATCACGAAGCAAAGCTAGTTTATAAAGATAAGAACACAATACAGTGACCCATTTCCATCTTCTAGATTCCTGCTATGAAATAATTAAACATTAGTATTTATTAAAATATAAAATCTTTTAAAGCGTAAGAAGCTTTTGTCTTCACATAAGATTGGAGCATGCTCATTTTCTGTTTATCTAGGAAATGAACACGTAAAGAGAAAAGCGAAGCTCCAGCCCAGGGCGTAGGCATAATTACTCTTCTAAGATATTCTTACGTTCATGAGAGTAGCATTGTGTTTTCCTTAAGTATAGCGGCAGAAACGGTTTTAAGCATATATATTTATAAGAACAAAATTCAACGAGAAAAGGCATAACACATCTGCTGTAATATGCAGAAATAATATTAACTAAGAGTATTTTAAAAAATAAATCGTTACAAACTCATAAGTATTTACAATAGTTTTAATTTTGATAAAATAAGGCCTATGTTTAAATGAAACGAAATTTATATTATATAAATCTAATTTTGATTTCAAAACAATAGTCATAAATTAACTATTGTATAAGTTGTAAAATATTAATAATAAAAAAATTCTAATCGATAAATTTATTTGCTTCCAAGATGGGAGGATCTCTATTTAACGCTTTTTTTTTATTTCTTATAGAATATATTTTCTGAAAAAATTGTATTGAAGGTAACAAATTTAAATCTTAAACATTTACAAGCATTTAAAATAGTTTAGCAACTTTCATGTTAAACAAGACTGCGTAAAGTAAAACAATGTTAAATATAGCGGAGTATTTTAATTTAACAGAACTTGAATATAACTTCTAAAAGTTTCGCTTGTGTCAATTTAACAACAAAATTAACGAAAAAGATCGATGATAAAGTTCACTTTCAGCTTATGAAAAAAAAAGTTTTTATTATCATCCTAATAAATGAGAATACTGGTATTAAATAACTCTTAAAACTCGCTTAATATTAATTGAAATATTAAAAAAGAAAAAAAATATAATTAAGGAATAAACAATACTTCAATGTGAAAAAACATTTGCGCTAAAAGCAAGAAATACAATCACAGTTTCATTTTCTTTTAACAGCAACTGCCCTAGTTTCTATTGAACTCAAGAGATGTATTGAACAAACACTTTACGCTGAATAAGTACTCAATACTTTGAACAACTCCAACATTCTTAATGGGGACAGTTCGTTTAAGAAATACACTTATACAGTATCAATAAATAAAAAATAACTGTCCAAAAACAAGTTTGAAATCACAATTTTAACACGATTTTTTATAAAAAAAATATATTCACGATACCACGACTTACTCTGCATATATAATGAAATATTATCTGATATTCTCAGATCTACATTTTTCTTTATTATTTGTATAAGTTTCGTTTTGTTTAATTTAACAAATATTTTATATAATAAATAACGAACAAGCGGGACACCTGATGTTAAGTGATCACCGCCCATGGACATTTACAGCACAAGAGAAGACAGAAAAGCGTAAAAGGAAATAGCGGAGGATAGAAATTAAGAGGTAGGGAAAAAAAAGGAATAGGGGGACGGGGTGGGTTTAGGCATTAAGCTCTCTCATTCACCGTAAGAAACGAGAGAGATGCTGGCTCGGTACGAGTCAGCCCGTATACGAGCTGTAGTCAGTAGGCTACTGACAGGTTCTATCTCAATGAAAAATTATTTAAAAAAAAGAAAAGATAAATTATACGTTTATCATGATATCAAATCAACAAATGGCTAACTTTTCATATTCCATATTCAAAGTCCTAAAGTTTGTCTTTAGAATTTCTTGAGGCAAAATGAAATTAATCTATATCTATACTAATAATAAAATTCTAGAGGGTCGCTGTCTGTACATGGAAGATATATGAAAAAAAATATTATAGGGGGCCTATACCAACGCAATAGAACCCAAAACAATGATTTTTAGAATTCTTATCTGTTTGTCTGTTTGTCTGTTTGTCTGTTTGTCTGTTTGTCTGTTTATCTGTGCGTTTGTGCACGCTAATCTCAGAAACGGCTAATCCGATTTAGATGCGGTTTTCACTAATATATTGTAGTAAGCTTCACTTAACATTTAGGGTTTGTTTTATGTCAATCGGTCTATAAATAAAAAAGTTATGTCAATTTAAGGAATCACGTTGAACATTTTTTTTGTGTTTATAACTAAATACATGAAAGTATATACAGTACTTACATAAAAAAATACATTTTTAAAAATTTTGTCTGTCAGTCTGTCTGTCTATCTGTTTGTTCCGACTAATCTCTGAAACGACTTAACCGGTTCTGATGGTACTTTTTGCAGTTAGAAAATGTTATAAGGAGTGACTTGGGGCTACTTCTATTTTAGTAATTTTTAAATCTATATATATGAAACAAAATCTAACGGGTCGCTGTCTGTACATGTAAGATATATGAAAAAAAAATATTGGAGGCCTTTACCTACGCAATAGAACCCAAAACAAAATTTGTTAGAATCTTTGTCTGTTTATCTGTGCGTTTGTGCCCGCTAAAAAAGATATGTCAACTTATGGGGTCACGTCGAACATTATTTTGTGATTTTCACTAAATGCATGAAAGTACTCACATCAAGTACTGTCAGTCTGTTTCTTACGACTAATCTCTGAAACAGCTGAATCAAATTTGATGGCACTTTCACTCGCAGTAAGAGGATGTCCATTAATCACGTGAGGACCAGAGAAGGGAGTGGGAATGGAAGAAAACAATCACAAAATATCACAAAAGCTAAAAAGTTCTTAAAAACATTACAGCAGCCCCTATAGCTAATATTATAAGGATTAAATTAGGCTACTTATATTAAAAAATATATATTTATTTTAATCAATAAGTAAAAAAGAGAATTACACGATAACAAAATATTGTAGAAACCAATAAAATAGTGAACATTTTCCGATTTAAGAAGGGAAGGTATACATCTATACAAATAAATAAAATTGATGTGTCTGTTTGTAATTTTAAATAAATGCATATGAAAGTATACACGGTACTTACAACAAAATTACCAATCTTAAAATTGTTGTCTGTCTATCTGTCACTCAGTTTGTTTCGGCTAATATCTGAAACAGCTGGACCGATTTTGATGAAATTTTCACTAGCAGAAAGCCAATTTTATAAGGAACAAAATTGAAACCAATGAAATAGTGAATAATATCTGATTCAAATAGGGAAGATATATATCTATATCTATACTAATAATAAAATTCTAGAGGGTCGATGTCTGTACATGGAAGATGTATGAAAAAAAATCTTACTGGGGGCCTTTCCCAACGCAATAGAACCCAAAACAAAGATTTTTAGAATTCTTATCTGTTTGTCTGTTTGTCTGTTTGTCTGTTTGTCTGTTTGTCTGTTTATCTGTGCGTTTGTGCACGCTAATCTCAGAAACGGCTTATCCGATTTAGATGCGGTTTTCACTAATATATTGTGGTAAGCTTCACTTAACATTTAGGGTTTGTTTCATGTCAATCGGTTCATAAATAAAAAAGTTATGTCAATTTAAGGGTTCACGTCGAACATTATTTTGTACTTTTTACTAAATGCATGAAAGTACATACATATATACAGTACTTATATCAAAAAATACATTTTTTAATTTTTGTCTGTCAGTCTGTCTGCCTATCTGTTTGTTCCGACTAATCTTTAAAACGGCTAAACCAATTTTGATGGTACTTTTACTTGCAGTTAGCAAATGTTATAAGAAGTGACTTAGGCTTACTTCTATTTTAGATATTTTTAATCTATACATATAAAAAAAAATTCTAACGGGTCGCTGTCTGTACATAGAAGATATATTAAAAAAAAAAACAAATTATTTGGGCCTTTACATACGCAATAGAACCCAAAACAATAATTGTTAGAATTTTTGTCTGTTTGTCTGTTTATCAGTGCGTTTGCGCCCACTAATCTCAGAAACGGCTTATCCGATTTAGATGTGGTTTTCATGATTATATTGCAGTAAGGTTCACTTAACATTTGGTGTTTATTTAATTTCAATCGATTCATAAAAAAAGGTATGTCAATTTAAGGGTTCACGTCGAACAGTATTTTGTACTTTTCACTAAATGCATGAAAGTACATACATATATACAGTACTTATATCAAAAAATACATTTTTTAATTTTTGTCTGTCAGTCTGTCAGTCTGTCTGCCTATCTGTTTGTTCCGACTAATCTTTAAAAGGGCTGAACCAATTTTGATGGTACTTTTACTTGCAGTTAGCAAATGTTATAAGAAGTGACTTAGGCTTACTTCTATTTTAGATATTTTTAATCTATACATATAAAAAAATTCTAACGGGTCGCTGTCTGTACATAGAAGATATATGAAAAAAACAAATTATTTGGGCCTTTACATACGCAATAGAACCCAAAACAATAATTGTTACAATTTTTGTCTGTTTGTCTGTTTATCAGTGCGTTTGCGCCCGCTAATCTCAGAAACGGCTTATCCGATTTAGATGTGGTTTTCATGATTATATTGCAGTAATGTTCACTTAACATTTTATGTTTATTTCATTTCAATCGATTCATAAAAAAAAGTTATGTCAATTTAAGGGTTCACGTCGAACAGTATTTTATGCTTCTTACTAAATGCATAAAAGTATATACATTACTTACATCAAAAAATCAATTTTTTAATTTTTTGTCTGTCAGTCTGTTTCTTACGACTAATCTCTGAAACAGCTGAATCAAATTTGATGGGACTTTCACAAGCAATTAGGGAATGTCCATTAATCACGTGAGGTCCAGAAAGGGAGAGGAGATGGAAGAAGAAATTCACGAAATATTACAAAGTCTAAAAAGTTCTTCAAAACATGACGTATTTAATGGCTAATATTATAAGGATTAACTTTAGCTACTTTTTTTAATATGTTTATTTTAATGAATAAGTAAAAAAGAGAATTACGCGATAACAAAATATTGTAGAAACCAATAAAATAGTGAACAATTTCCGATTTAAGAAGGGAAGGTATAAAAATAAATAAAATTGATGTCTGTTTGTAATTTTAAATAAATGCATATTAAAGTATACACGGTACTTACAACAAAATTACCAATCTTAAAATTTTTGTCTGTCTTTCTGTCACTCATTTTTTTTCGGCTAATATCTGAAACAGCTGGACCGATTTTGATGAAACTTTCACTGCTGAAAGCTAATGTAATAAGGAACAAAATTGAAACCAATGAAAAAGTGAACAACATCTAATTCAAATATGGAAGATATATGTATATTATATAAATATAATAATTTGGAAAATAATATATTTACTGGGTAATTTTTTTACTGGATATGATAGACCAAATCCGAAACTATAAACAATAGCGAAAAATAATTAAAGAAGTAACAGAGCCGATTTTAATAAAACTAAAACTATTTCATTAGTTTTTTGAAAAATAAATTCTCCTAGCCAGAAACGAACACGTTGATTTTGGAAAAAATTAACATTCTGTATGATTGCATCATCTGATACTGTCACATATTATAAGAATCAACTTCAGAGAGGTATTATTATATAGTTAACTGCAACAAAAAGAAAGGGCAAATTTTTTACAGAATTCTATCAAATTCATACATTAATTAAATCTTTTGTAATTCTTCAAAAAAAAACGATCATACCTAAAAGTGAAATTTTTAAATTATAACGGGATGTTGTAACACTAATAGCGGGTGAGTACAATAGCCGAGTCCAGTGAAATGTAGATTTTCAATAAATTGATTCATCTTTTTAGGAATTATCTAAACCTACTTAGGTAACGGAGTAGGTGACGGGGACCAAAACAAACGTCACATTGTATCTACTTTGTATAGCTCACATAGAAAAAATAGACACACATAAAAGAAGTTACTGTGAGTTATTCATTTTATATATTTTTGATATTCTTTACACTCTTCCTTACTTTAGTAGGTGACTAGCATTTTGATGCAAATAAACGAATCGTTCGAAGTTATGCAGACTTTTTTTCTAAACTTACCGGGAGCCGTGATTTAACCCACATATTTGATATGTATATTTAATATATATAGAATCGATTACTTAACTTCTAATTTATGTATAGATTTAATGTTATTTTGTTAAAAAATAAATCTTTTCCTAAAACTTTCCAAAAGTTGATTCATACAAGTGACACTATTAGGTAGGTGGTGCAATAATACAGAATGTATTTTTTTTTAATTAGTGGGTTCAATTCCAGGTCAGGACAATCATGAAATTAAAAAAACTTATGATGCAGTTTTAGATTTCTTAAAATCGGACACAAGACTCCTTTAAGTATTTTTCGCGATTCCTTAAAGTTCCGGATATGGCCTATCAAGCTCAGTTAAAAAAGTCACCCGATATATAATACAAGGAAAACCTCGGCGAGAATATACTGGTATACAGTCGAAATTTTAAAGACTAGCACAAAACACTTTTCTTCAACATTTATAGTGAAAACCGTGGAGGAATATCTGATTTAGAGTCTGCTTATAAATACAACCAGAAAGTTCCCAAATCCAAAGTAAGAAGCTCCTTTCTTGAGCAGCACCGCAGACTATTATAACCTTGCTTTGCAGGAGACATGCCAAGCATTCTGTAATCCACGCGAACGAAGTCGCGGGCACAGCTAGTTTATGAATATAAATTCTTAATATCAGACTAACAAGGTTGGACGAACATATGACCTATGGACTAAGTTCCAGTGTAGTTAAGACCTACGAGTTGAGTGGTTGAAACTAAAGGAAGAACTCATTCAGCATTGATATTAGTTACAGACTCTCCAAACTTTGTTATATTACACAAACCACGTCAGACTGCGAACAGAATTCATTACGTGATGTAAGGAAGGTGAAATATTTAATTACGTTAACTGATTCTGTTGATTTTATATATGTAACTGTTCTGCCATTTTTATAGTACAACTAGCTGTCCCTTTCGGTTTCACTCGTGTTTATGGTTACTTCGCTCCTATGAGTCGTAGCGTGATATGATATAGCCTATAGCCTTCCAAAATAAATAAACTACGTAACACAAAAAGAATTTTTCAATTCGAACCTGTGTTCCTCTTCAGCTTTATAATATGAATTAGTGTAAATTTGTCTTTAATAAAATAAAGGTCCATAAGTATTTTTAAATATAAAAACACAACAGTTTTTTGTTAGTCAATAGATATTGTTTTTTTTTTATTATTTTTTCAGAAAGTATAAATAGGTATATGAATTAAAAATTTGGCATATATTTGCTACATATATTTATTATTTGTTGATTTGGCACAACTAAAAGCCATAAACCAAAGAATTGAATTGAATTATTTGTTGATATTTAGTCATTAATAAAATATATTTATTTTTGTTTAGTTGTCATTTTAACCTTTTTAGTCGCATTCTTAAATTAATTCTGAAACGAATGTGTTTATTAATTTCTAAACCATTTCTAATTAATGTTATTTAGAAAATAATTTATATTAATATTTTTAACTTCTTGCCTAAAATATAGAATGAATTTTTATATTTAGTGGTTGAAAGTTGATTTTGTCGAGCAGCCACTAAGCAATTTAAACTTGGCTTAAATCAATTTTCATCACAATTTTTCTCGTGTTGGAAAGAAAATAATTACTTGAAAAATTGTTACGGTCGCTTCGATTATATAACTAAATATCAATTTTGTGACACCACTTTTAATTAAAAATTATATATAATAAACGTTTAATAATAAAAGATAGGCATTTTAAAATTTTTGCTTTGAACTTCTACTTTGTTTTTTCAACAATGCCGTTACGTTGTTATCATCAATTATTTAAAATGTTATACTTTTTTTTACAATTTGTAACAAGGAAAGTACAATAAAAACCTTTAATTATATGAAAGTTAAACTGTTCTGCTGGACTTTACTTTGACGTAAATTACCCCCATCATATAGCATTGCTAATGAAAAGCTAAAGCGAAATAATAGCGCCACGTAATAGCAAGTCACAAATGACTTATTCCGTATTTCTTGGTATTCTTTCGTCATACAACAAATTTGTAATATTATGAGCAATACTAAAAATATATATTGTAAGCCAATTTAATTTTCCGTTGAGTTCGTTACCGCGATTTCACAAAGCAGGGACAAAATAAAAAGAATAACGGAAGCCAATAGAATTATTTATTTAAATGAAATAAAATAAAATATAAAGACAAAAGTTATTTTTGTACGAAAACGTTATTTTTAGAACGATTTCGACTTCTGTTTCATTCAATTGGGGTGCGATGACATGTGTTAGGATATTATTACTGTAAGATATAATTTCGTGTACATAAAAGTTTCCATTTGTAACAAATATTTTCATTTACACTCGTAATTCAATTGATTATGTAAGTCGTTTTAATCCCAATGTCACACTTTGTTATCGTATTATATAATAACCGATTCAAAGTGAATACGCGACTTCCGAACTTTCACGTCCCCGGAGTACCTTAGCATATAATATTGTAAAGTCAACCTTGCCAACAATGGATTATTAAGCGAAAATTGTACCCTCAAGACGTCTCGCTTTCGTATCGTAATTGAATTCGAGTTTCTTTGCAAATAGGCACTATCAGCATTCAAGGCAAGCCCTTCGAAGTTGGATTAAGTTGTCTGATGTGAAACGACAGTAGGCAGGGTAAATATTTCGTTAACTATTCCTTTGTCGTTCCTTGTAGCGTGATGAGCGTGTCAAAGCAACGTCACCCTCACAGTATTAGAAACTAAAAATATTTAAATTCTAAGAACGTCTTGGCTCTCTTTGAAACCCCTGAAGAATTTTGAATATTATATTTGTTTGTAAAATAGAGCAATGTTTTTTTTCTAATTCGTATAATATCATAGGTATAGCTTATAAAATCTATATCATAAAACTTGCTTAATAGGTAATATGATAGGTTGGTTGAAATGCATTGAATACTTTTTGCGCTTATGTTTCTCATATGGGTGAGTAATAAGAAGGGATTTTCAATAAACCATCCCTTAGGGATTATAGTGATGTTACTAACATTAATCGTATGCTCCCTATAAAATCCCATTGATATGAATATATGTATAATTGGATGCTGATAAGCAATAATATGTCAACCCACAAAAAGTCAAATTTGAGGATATTGATATATTTTTAAACTGCGTCACCTATTTAACATAATTCAAAAAAAATTTCACGACATCGAAACTAAATAAGTACAGAAAAAAGTTTTTAATTCAATGTTTCAAAATTCAAATGTGTTCCATTATTTGCAATTTATAAAACAATCGTAACTATTTAAAAATATATTATTAGATAACACATTAAATATATCAATCTGGTTTTAATTCACATATCATTTATCAAAATAAAAAGAAAAGATGGATATTACGTCTTCAAACAAATTTATGAGAGCAGAGATAAGGTTTGACATGTTTCGACGCCATTTTTTCAAAATGAAGTTCGTGTAGCTTGAGACAGTATTGCTTATCAGCGTCCAATTATAAATGTATCTTATTAAATCAATTTATAATGTATTTTTGAACCTCATAATTTCACATTATTTTTACCAACAATAAATTTTGTCGAAGGAGGTTTTGTTATATTACAATTTAAGTATATTGTATATAAAGACGACTAGTACCTTTTTAAATACACAAACAGTATCTATTTCGTGTCGAGTAAGCGGGACCTTCATTGAATTGTTCTGTGAGAAGGGGTTACGAAAATATTTACTTATTTATTTAAGCCAGCATCCACAAAGGGTTGATTGAATTAAATTATTGAATACAAGTTCTATGTACGGTATTGTTATTTATTAAGGTAGACTAAATGTTCGATATTAATTATTTACGGAAATGTTAACACGCTTTAACTTAGTAAAATGTCGGATTAAAATATTGTAGAAAGAAAAAGATATTTGAATGTATATTTAGAACAGCTAATCCTTGTAGGTTTGTTTGCGTAATTCCGGTAATTTTAAGAAATTTCTGGGTAATTCTTAGCTGACACGTGTGCAGTGGGTTGTTTTTTAATCTTTGTAATTAGCGGGAAATGAACTTTTACGCATGTTAAATAAATGATTTTAATAAATATTAGGCAGTTTTTGTGTCTAGTTGAAAAAATAAATCAGAAGTATTAGAATTTTTTGGCAGTATGTACATAAGTTAGGCTGTAAAAGAGCAGTAATTAAGTGAAAGTTGGTCAGTAAATAAATATTAAAGTAGCAGTGAAATAAATGAAGCGGGCGGTAAAATTAATAAATGGCCAGTTTATATTAGTTATCGCTACGATGTAAAAACTAATCATTCAAACTTTCCATTTCATTAATAAACTATACAATAATTATTTAAATTCCGCGATAATCTTTTTATAAATAATTTAATTCTTACTGTATTAATGTTTTACTGACTTTTATACTGGCCTATTAGTAAATAAAATTGCGTTTTGTATTCATACTGATCAAA
Organism: Hypolimnas misippus; assembly: GCA_037950945.1. NCBI lineage: Eukaryota > Metazoa > Arthropoda > Insecta > Lepidoptera > Nymphalidae > Hypolimnas > Hypolimnas misippus. The sequence goes on along the minus strand of JBBEEQ010000025.1, from coordinate 6,412,888 downwards.
CTGCAGTTTAAAACTGGATTACTTAAACACACGCCTTTTTTAATAACCAGGCTATGTACCTAATGTATTTTTACACATTGGACTGTTACATAGCGAGATTAGCATCTTATATGTATATTAGTTAATATAGGTATAAAATATAATTAGCAAAAAAAACATACTTACCAAAAATAAATTTTAATCTATCTAGAATATGTAAATATATTTTTAAACAATGCAGTATAACCACCCCTTTCATTCCCACGTGTAATCACAAATGCTACTCAGTACTGAAGCGCGCTGCAACATGCCAAAATTGCATTTTGCTGTTCCCCAAAAGCCCTATAATTACTAACTCGAGAACGCTTTTAAGAATATTTATTGTACAATTTCACTTTTATAGGGTTACGCTAAATAAACGGACCTTTTTTAATGGGTGTTTTGTTACCTTGTCTCGTTCGAATATAACGTTTAATTAAAAGTCTTCGCAGTATCTTTATTAAATGCTCCGTAATAAAATAGGAACCCTAACTGTTTCGGAGAGTTATTCGATATTTGAAAACGAATTTCATAATAATTAGAGCTGAAACATTGTTTTGTAAAAGATTAAGTTTGATGGAATGCTCTTCGTTCGGTTTTGTAAAGACTAGCTTCTTTTCGTTGGTGTGCTCCCGTTGATGTAAACTTTGTTTTAAAATTATACATACATTATAGTCTATGATCATGTACTAGAATAATGTTTTTTTTAAATGGCATGGCAGGTATTTTGGAGTGCGTACACATCGGTGACTGACCAACTGCAGAAGACAGTCGCTGTAGTTGAAATTGGCTTGGATGTCATCATGATAATCATATAATAATTTGAAAATAGTTTGAGTTCTTTTGGAGTTTAGTTCTTACATACATCACTATTTCTTTATAGATAGTCTAGATCTAACGGTTTTACCTGTGTTAAATTTTGTCTTGTCGTGACTACAACGATTACTACCCTATTTTATTGGCTTCTAGGGTGACATTTTGTGGACGCTGATAAGCAATACCACACAGAACTCATTTTGAGAAAATGGCGTCTAAAGATGTCAAACCTATTCTTAAAAAATTTCTTTGTAGAAGTATATATCCCTTTCTTTACTATATTGATAAAAGGTATACTGAATTAGAAGCAAGAAGATGAATTAAAAAGTTTTATCTTTTATATTGGTATTTAAATAAGCTTTTTAAATATATGAGATTTATATTATATATTGCAAAATATGAACACAATTCTTTATTCTAAACATTAAACTAAGAAACATTTTTCAATTCAATTAAATTTTTTGGTAAATGGCTTTTGGTTGAGTCAATTAAAGAAACATTTTTCCGTACTTATTTAGTTTAGGTGACATAATTGTTTTTGAATAATGTCAAATAGGTGAGTTTTTCTAGGTTGACACTAGTGCTAAATGCAAATGATACGCCAAATTAATGTACAAGCACTTCTCTAATAGTAACCGAAATTTCACTTAACCCAGAACCTTTATCGGAACTCTAGAACGAGCATTAATCGTTATACGATAGTGTTCATGATCTTAAGTTTTAGTGTAATTGGAACGGGCCAAGAACTTAATCAATATTGATATAACTCATATACCTCTAACTTCGTTATGTTATTCAGCCGGTTCAGTCTATTCAGCCTAAATAAACGCTGAACTGATATTGTACTTAAGTCAATCGTGTACTCGCTCCATTGTTTAAACGTCAGCGTAAACTAACAATTTGGTTATACGGATTGCTTTCACATCATTATTAGGCGAGCTACCAACCGAAATATGCGTGGCTTCCTTCGCGTTGATTTTAGTATGGTTTGTGATAATGGAGATATAGTTAGTATTTCATATTTTTTTTTTATTAAAAAAAAACAGGAAGCAGGCGAAACACTGATGCTAGATGATCACCGCGGTCCTTGAACATGCGCAAAAGCAGAGGAGAAATGATTTTTAGAATTTGGCACAAAAGCCTCTAAAATTACGTCTTACAAACAAATAGAAAAATAACGCTTTGTGATATTTTAAGTTAAATTAGAATTAAGATATCAATTGGTGTGTTTTTATTAATATATTTTTACGTTAAGCTTCCGTTTTTCGAGAAAAACGTTATCTTCATTCGTGCGAGTTTCAAAGTTTTTTGACTTACCCTTGGGAATCCTTCTGTTTCAAGAATAAAAGTACACACAAATTTAATGTAATCCCATGTGTTGATCGGGGATATATGTTTCTAACACTGTTTCAATTCCTTATTATAGCTATCCAGTTTCCATTAGTACCCATGTGATACACGGTCACACTGAAGGAAAATTTACAAAAATTGTTACCTATACCAAATTATATAGAATTAACCAAACTCAATGTCATATAATCGGTGAGTAGATGCGAGTACTTATGTGCGCTTTTTGAATACAAAGGACCTTCGTAATACTTGTGGTGCACTATACAACCGAAAAAATCTTAGGAAGACTTCCTTAATATCATGCCTAGTATCCATTATTTATTAACCATTTATTTACCTTAAAATTATATTTATAATACTCACATAGACATGACCTAAACCAAAGATAAGCATAATAAAACTATCTTAAATATAAATAATTAAGCCTATCATTTTAAAGTAATTTTATTAATATTAAAATAAAAAGTCCTTAATAATTCAAAATAAAATTATTGGTGAAATTCTCATGCTTTTAAGTCTAACAATAGGTATTCGAAAGACAATAATATAATAGCAGGTCACAAGTAGTTAATTTATAAATAATTCAGGCTTGTTCGTGTCGGGCTACGCAGATGGTAGGATTCCATAGTTATGCAAATTACGCGACGGACAAACGTACTGATGAACATAACGATATTAGGGTTCCATTTTGATTCGATGCCAAAAAATAGTCACAAACTGCCTAATTAAATTAAAAATACAGTATTTTAATTTTTAGGTTTCACATGAAATATAAAACATAAAATACTTATTTATAAATCGGTCGGCATTGACGATTTTAAACTTAGACGGATGTGGTTTCCTGACCTTTTTATAATAGTTGGATGCTGATAAGCAATAATGTGTCAACCCACAAAAAGTCAAATTTCCTATTTAACATTATTAAAAATTATTGAAATCATATAAACTAAATAAATAAGGAAAATGTTTCTTAATTAATTGTTTTGAATTTAAATTGCGTTCACATTTTGCAATTTATACAATAATCTCAAGCATTTCAAAAACTTTTTATAAGATAATATATTAAATATATCAATCAGCTTTTAATTCAATATACCTTTTATCAACAAAGAAAAGAAAAGATGGATATATATGTCTTCAAACAAATTCATTAAGAATAGGTTTGACATCTTTAGACGCCATTTTCTCAAAATGAAATCTCTGTGGCTTGACACAGTATTGCTTATCAGCGTCCAGTTCTAAAATGTACGGATACAGAGTACATATTATTTCAATAGAAGTTTATGGAGATGACAATATATCGGCTTAGTTAAGTGAACAATGGTTGCAAGAAGACTCTGTTTTATTGATTTGAAAACAAAATAAAATGCCATGATTTCATTCGGAATAATATTAGAATATTAGCTTTCCCAATGTCGGATGTATAAAATTATTTTAGTGTACCATGGGTTTATTTACATTAGATCACTAATTTATTGAATTCAAATGGCACTTATTAAAAGTTTTTGTTTTTTTTACTTCCCAGCTTGTACAAGGAGATCATTTAATGTTTAGACTGTCATCTACAAAAAAATATATTATTTTGGTACTAAATACAAATCAATCCATAGATTTTCAAAAAAAAATCAACTGAAACCAAAAGACTCACAGATTTAAAATTCTCCAGATTAAAATCTATTAACTCTTTTGATGTCAACTTTAACAGGTTCACGACATCAAAGGCGCTCATCCATCAGCAGTTTGACATTATCCATTTATCACTATCGGAAGGGTTGATTGAATAAAGAAATAACACGACCCTGTCATTTTACACAGAAAATCAACGCGAGGAGCTGTGGCGTCATCGAATTATATGAAGGCACTGGATAACGTAGTTGCTGATGATAAGCTTTTGCGAGTTCGATCCTCGTTTATGACAAATATTTATATAGACTGTACAGTTACAACTAACACATGTGTTTCATTATTCTATAAATAAATTATAATTGCGGGATAATTGTATGTATCGCGTAATAAATACAAAGAGCTCGTGTATAATTTATTCCTAACTAAGACACTTAAGTTAATAAATATATAACAAAACATTAACGCATACCTTAAGTTACATATTTATGTATATTAGAAAACGATAGCAAGAGTACCCTGAGTTCAAAGTTTAAAGTTTCATTTTATTTAAAAAGATATACAATATTTCTTTATATATATAAAAAAAGCATAATTTATTTCAGAAGATTGCAGACCACATCCAAATATGTAAATAAATTAAATATGTCTTTTTAATTTGTAAGGTAATATTGGAAAGACACACAATCAATAACATTAATAAATTCCTCCCACCCTTATCGCACACATAATTACCAGATAGTAATTGCTTCAGTTGTCACTTGCACCCTTTACTCAAGATTAATTGGTAACGAGAAGATTCCAATACACGTATTTGTTCGTGTGTGTATAAACAAAACAATTTGTATACATATGTATGACTTTAAGTACGATTGTACTTTATTATTGCATGGATTTTTAACGTTTCTCGTGCTCAACGATGAAACCATTCGTTAAAAATATTCTAGGCTTTGTATGAATATGTAAACTGTAATTATATAATGTATTTATAATACAAACACCAATCCACAGTGTAGCAGTGTGGCGGATTAGGTACTGAGTCCATTTCATTAACACCATGCCTCTGATGGAAATGCAGCATGGGATGGCTTTGCGGTAGCATTTTTAGAAAGTAGATAATAAAATAATAATTCTCGTACAATATCACTGACTTCAAATAGAACTGTTATACCTGTAAATGGACAAACGATCAAAACGGTCAAATGACCCGCGACTTCGGCGATTGTTATTAACTGAAGAGTTTCTTTTTTTATCTCCGAAGATTATATCCTATTACTCATTATATCCTAATATGTTATATATTGAATCTTTCCTTGAAAAATATGCATTTAAATAGCGAAAATCCTACCTAAATCGGATCAGGAGTTTTTGAGAAAATTGCGGACATATATACTTTCATAGATACGGGTAAAATATAGAACTTATTTTTAGGGTTCCGTACCTTAAAAGGAAAAACGGAACCCTTATAGGATCACTTTGTTGTCCGTCTGTCTGTCTGTCTGTCTGTCTGTCTGTCTGTCTGTCTGTCTGTCTGTCTGTCTGTCTGTCTGTCTGTCGGGATGTCAACCCTTTTTTCTCAGAAATGCATAGACGTATCATGTTGAAATTAATATCATATACTTAAGTCTACGATAACATGCGGCCGTGAAAATATTAAAGTTCTAAGTCAACGCAATTAAAAGATAATGGAAAATATGTCGTATATTTTGACCATTTTAGCGTTTTCGCAAGGGAATCAAAACCTATAGGGTACTTCCCATTGACCTAGCACGATGAAATTTGGCAAGAAGTAAGATCTTATGGTACAAATAAAGGAAAAAATCTGAAAACTGTAAATTTTTGTATGTATGTTTGTCTGTTTGTAAGTTAGTCTTTTAACCTTTTTCTCAGAAACGCGTGAAGGTAACAAATTTTTATCAACGTCAAGTACTCAGAGTTGTAATTACTAAGAGCTGTGAAAAAATCAAACTTCTAAGTTAACGCAATCAAAAGATACCGTCATTTATATCACATATTTTAAGTATGATAGCGTTTTTAACGTTTTCGCAAGGGAATCAAAACCTATAAGGTACTTCCCATTGACCAAGCATTATGAAATTTGGCCAGGAGCAAGGTCCTTTAGTATACATAAAGGAAAAAATCCGAAAACTGTAAATTTCTGTTCGTGTGTCTGTCAGTCTGTACGTCTGTCTTTCAACCTTTTTCTCAGGAACGCGTAAATGTATCAAGTTGTAAATTGATCAAGCGGAAAATATATTAATCTTAGAATTAAAATTATATGTACTTGTAACAAATTAACATAGAAGTTGACCATGGTCAAAAAAACAATTTTACAAACACTGAGAAGAAATTTGTATCAATACGAAAACATTAAAAAGCAGCAAACCTTTATAAACAACGCAATGCAATCTATATATCGCAGCTAACAAAATGATAGCGCGATGCAGCGTACAGCTAATGCCATCTATTACAACATTATGACATTAACTTTGATATAATTCTGCTCGATTAATAAAAAATTTTATTTTAATTATTATTTAAACGCGCTAAAAATTATAAAATAAACTTTTCATTTAAAAGTTTTATCGTCAATTTATAACGTTATTACGTAATTAACATTCAATATAAGAGCTTCACGCGATTTGATTTAAGTACTCGTATTGACTTAGTACGAAAATTTTAAAATTAAATTCAAACAGATCGAGTTATTTAATTTACTTATTTATCTACACATATAAGTCTTCTGGTTATTAGTAATATAATTAGTTATTTATAAATAAACAATTAGTTTTGTTCGAATTAAGGACTAATTATTTTCGTCTTGGCAACACTAATATATATTTTGATATTTTGATTGATAATGTAAATCTAAATATTTTACGAACGTAGTGCAGGGGTAGTGAAGTGTAGTAGAATAAAAATAAAACGAGAATAAAATATAATATAATTATGTTGTTAATGTCAAAGTCAACAAGTTAGTTCATTGAAATTGTCAAGAGATGGCGCTAGGTGTATCCTGAATCGCGCTATAACTTTTTTTTTGAAACTATAAGGTGTATTAGTACTTAAAATAAAATTTTGTGTTTCCATGGATTGCATCCATGATCGTGTTTTAAATTAAAGTGCTCCTAAGTAGTTTCAAAATAGTTTTTGGTACGTGATCCATATTTACATAATATTTGATTATATTTAAGCGACTTCTAAAAAGGAGTGTTTTCAATTCGACCTTGTATTTAATTTTTTTATGTTTGTTCGCCGATAACGCCGCCATTTGGGTACCGATTTTCAAAAATTTTTTTTTGTTTGAAAAGGTATACTTCCAAGGTGGTCCCATTGTCTTCAGGTCAGGATCAAATGATGGGATCCTGGAGAAATTGAGGGAACTCCTCAAATATTATAGGCAAGCGTATTTTTGATAGTAACTTATGTTGGAACTGATGATGAAGACCACAAATGGCGTAGATGGGTTAGTCTTATATAGATTTCTATAAGTTTGTACGGAACCCTCGGTGCGCGAGTCCTACTCGCACTTGACCAGTTATTTTACTTACGGTTGAAACATAAAAAAAAAACGTGCCACGTTTACAAAGTTATAATTAATTTTCTTTGAACGAGTGTAATTATAGGACCTACCATTTCAGTAAAAAAAATCTCGCGGCCAATAGTCTGTTTTGATAAGGCTGGTTAAACTATATAAATAATATTTCTCTACAAAAGAAGTACAGCGATAACACGAGTGAAGCCTCAAAAGTTAAATGTAGTTTAGTAATAGACTACGCCTGCGGTGTCGCACGCGTGGTATAATATTATATTTAAAACTTTGAAAAAAGCAATAGGCTTCAAAAGCAAAATTTGATGACTTACTTATTCCAGCTATTTTAATCTAAATTTAAAGTTAGTTGAAAAAGTAGCCTTTGCATTATTCTGATGTATAAGATATATTATTGTTGCATCAACACCTGTTTAGTAGTTCCAGCTATATCCACATGACTCCACTCTCACAAGCTTAACATTTATAAAAGTAGTTCGATATACCCTTTCTTATGAACAAAAATAATGACATAGACACAAGGAAAACAATAATATTATTTTTAAAGAATAGAGGGGAAATACGATTCGCAGTATTATTCTCGGAAGATTATATCCAAATTTTAGTCGGCATTACAACAGCTTCCAACGTCTAAACAGTGCACGATACACACGCTACGTGCTCAGCTCGAGCGTGACAGAAATATGAATATCTGAGCACGGAATATAAATATATCGAATCCACATTCTTTAGCTATTTTAATACAGAAAACTTCCTTATATACTGGAATTATCGAAAAGCTACCATCATATTTTATAAATATGTTACAATCATACTATTTGACGTTAAAAATTTGTACCCATTTGCACATTTGCACATTTGATTCGTCAATAGACTTGTTCGCCGAAAGATAATCCCATCCGTCATACTCAGTCTTTAGCTGGTTGCAACGTCGTGCAAAATATTCTAGCTAGTTGTGTAGTATTATGTATTTATATATTTAAGCTTTCGTGATTTATATTATTCGGCAATGAGCTGACTGTGACTACGACGGATGAAACTTCGTCGAAACGTCGGGTAATAAAAAGGTTACGATTAGTTATCGCGATAAGACCCGTTAGCTAGCAGTTGATCGCGGCTTCGCCCGCGTATCACTTGTCCTGACTGATTCATCAACGCACAGCCTAAACCGCTGGGGCTACGAACTTGACATTTTGTCAGTAGGTGGCTTTTAGGTTATCCTTAAATTCAGCACAAACATTTCTTAGGGAGAATAACTAAATATATGTATCACAGAATTTCAAAATCATCCCTTATAGTGACGATAGGGGGTATTCAATCCTAGAACGGTAACAATTTCGTTGGTGGATTTATTTAGCTTAAAATTTAACAGCGTATGAATTAAAAAATACTTTTTGATATTTCACCCCAAAACGGGTGCAAAATGGTAAAATCTTTATTTTAAAATGTTATCCTGTGGTATTATTTAGTTGAAACTTAATACTATTCGTCTTTATGATATTATGCTTATAATTAAATATAAAACACAAAATCATCCTATCAATATCAACCTCAACAAACAGAGGTGCAATGGGGATAGTTTAGCCATTAGTTTTACCTATATGAAAAAAAGTTTTAAACATCAAAGGTGAAAATAATTCAGCAAGCAATTAAATATTTATTCTACGCGTTTAGTAGTTCAATGAAGGATGGTTTTTCACCAGTTTTTTTTAATTGCTTCTATCAAATTCCACAATATACGCGGGCGAAGCCGCGAGGAACTTCTAGTATCATATATAAGCAATCGCTATGTTTGTAACTTACATAAATTAGATGTAACTAATCTCTAAATTAAATGTAAAACATTACATTAAAAAAAAATATTATTAATATTTAATTACATTACTGAAAATGTATGACTTAACAAACTCATAAAATCGAGTATTATCGATACTTTATCGTCAATTTACGCTTGGCCGTTCAATAAAGGCTCTTGAAACATCAATCTTTGTGTCATTTTCTGGTAGTAGAACCGAGAAAAATGACTTCATCGTTTCACATCTTTAGAGAAATTCCGAACTCATTAATCTTCCGTACAGGCGATTATTTATTCGAGTGAAATTCTCACTTCTCGATAAAGTTATGATACTGGCTATGCCTTACGGTTTTACTGACGTGAAATTGTGGTACTTGCCAGATTGGTTGACATTTACGGTTAGTGCACCACTCCTGAGTCGTACAGCATTGTTTTATAGCCTATAATTTCTTTATAAATGTATTCTTCTTTAAGGCAGAAACAGATTTTTCATTCGACATATAACATATTTAAAAAAAAGAACAGACAGTGCTTGACATTACCACATTCGAATAAGATAAACTTCGACTTATATACTACTACAGACACGTGACTTTATAAATATTTGTATTATAAAACGTTCAGTTTCTTTACATTTTCACAGTTAATTTATAGTATAATGTTTTGTAACTGTTTTGGTCATTAAACGTAAAAATAATTTATAACCTTAAACACAATGTTAATAAAAAGAACTCCCATAAAAGTTATCGAGTTAAAACGCAAAGGGTCAATAAAAAAAATATTAAACAATGTTTATTTTTGCGTGTCTTTATAATGGTATGTTAAACAGTCAGTTAGTAGTTTTATTAATATTGTTTATTTGCTCAAATAATTCTATATTCAAATAAGTCTCAATATAAACACTTGGATAACTAAACAAATAAGAATTTTAATGAAGAGTTCACGAATAGTTTGTAAACGTTTTGTCTTAACAAAATAATAAAAGATAAATACAAGTACAGGCTTAAAGTATCAAAATTACATTCCATTTAAAATAGCCTAGCTATAACCCACTGACTATGGTTCGTATACGGGTTGGCTTGACAGGGGAAGTACCACAATCTCATAGAAAATCGTCGTGAAGTAGCTCATATAACAGCCTTTCGTATTGTAAGCAAAAAAATCGGAAGCACAAGATTACCCTTACCACTTATATAAGCTGGCAACGTGTTTGTAGCTGCTTTAGTGTCACAAATATGTATGGAAGGTGGTGTTCACTTAATATCAGGACTCGCCTCTTCGTTTGCCTGCTGAATATCATTAAAAAATGTAGCATAGAAAATATTTATTATGATTAATAAATATGAACTCTCAACTTCGTCTGTAATAAATTTTTGGCCAATTTCAAATTTAGCATGTTAAGATATGTACATATTTACACTAGACTAAATTTTTAAATCGAACATCTCGATAACATAGTGTTTTTTAAGTTTAAAATAAACAAAGAAACTAATTCTAAATGTATATACGACAGATTCATATGTATAGCCCTAAATAGTATAATCGTATTTCAAAACATTCGATAACGGCAGTGCAGTTGAGTGTACCACAGTTGCTGCATTTTTCACGATCCATTGAATCTTCGGTGAGCTACAATAAAAGCCAGTAGATCTCACAGATAAAACGCAATATTTCGCGTTCCGAATGTTTCGAACCGCATGCGAGCGACGTTGTGGAACGTACTATGTATGATTTACATTCGTTTAAATGTTTTCCTTTAAAAAATATGCATGCTAAGAAAAAAAAATGTATGTTCGTATTTCTACAAGTCTTGAAAAAGGATATTTGAGATCATTGCTTAATTGTTAAATTTTAAGTTTGTTTATTGTCTTTAATTTTATTTATTTTTTTATTCTGGTCTATATGGCATTATACAAAATACCATCTAATAATAAGTAATTATTTTTAAAAGTAATTTAATCTGAAGATAACTTACTGTTACGTAAAAAATATAATATTAATTAATAATAATTAATCTCAGTCATTACTAATTAAGAACGAATGTACGACAAATACATGACTAAAAGTAGATGTAACAAATAAACCTTGACTAGTCATATAAGATGGCGTTACATGAATTATAACTATGCAAATTAAATTATTTTAGCTCACAATAGCGTGACAACTCTAAATAGCGTCACATAAACGTGACGCGATAGCGCGCGTTTGAGCTTTAACAAAATATATGACATTTCACCGCAGAACCGGCTCATCGCACAAAATATACGTCATTGCCGCGTTTAAAAAAATCATCGTGTGCTCCACACATTACAGTCGTTAAAAAGATTTACAATAGCTTGAACAACATAAAAACCGTACATATTTTAAAAATTAAAATACATATGTAGTCTACGTTTATTCAGCACTTTGTTCTGCTCGTGCGCTCATTGGATTTAATCCATTAGTTATTTTTGAATTGTGTGCGATTTATTTCATAAAGAAGAGTTAATAGTTGTTTAATATAGCTATGCAACACAATACTGTATTTAACATATTGATGAATAATAATTATTATTAGTATAATGTTTAATACAAAAGCTTGTCTAAGCATTTATTATATAAATGATAATAACAATAGTAAGAGAAACAGTATTTCCGTAGATTTTCGCAATTACTAAACATTGAAAAAAAAGTTGAAGATTTGATTTGAGACTGACTTGAAGACTTGGATTTAAATCGCGTATTTATTTTTTATCATCGCGTGTCATTTTGACCACTTTACAGCAGTCGTGTTTACGGTTACGTTACAAAGCAGTAGACTACTCGTCCATATATACGCGATTTAAATCCGTTATGAGTAGTTTTATTTTACCTAGTTTTCGCCTAGTGGTTGGTGGTGATTCAGTCATAATTAATTTAAATTAGGTAAAAGTTAAGTTTGAACATAAACAAAAGAGATATACGTGTATCGAATATATAGTGTGTGTTATGTTTGTTTTTTATTAATTTAATGTGTTTTTTTTTGCATAATTAAAATAAAATATATATGTAAGTATTCTGCACTCCTTCTTTTAAATTTCATACTTCTCCGTCTGCGCAATTTTCATAAAAATAATAATAATAATAATAAATAACGCATCACACTCAACGGCCCCCATTAAGATCTCATGATCTTGTGTCGGGGGTCCGGAAACACTCACAATACTAACACAAACACCCAGACCACGACAAACATCTGTATGGCCAATACACACGTTTGCCGTGAGCGGGGATCGAACCCGCGACCGTAAGCGCTTTAGTCAGTTGCAGTGACCATTGCGCCAACGCGTCTGTCATAAGGGTAAAAAGTTTTTATTTTACGTATTAATACAGATAATGAAATTCAAATATTTGCTTGTGCAGCATTATTTTATGTTTTGTTTTATCTACGCTGATCTAGCGTGGTATAATAACCAGAATTGAACTCAATGATGCGGGTATAACTGTCAGATAAAAACCTGCAAGTTTACAATTAAAATTAATTTCATGTGTGTAAGCTTGCATCATCACAGTTAGAAGAGCTTATGTGTTTTGAATCATTTTAGAAGAATGGTTAAAAAATTCTAATCTTCTTCTAACTATTATCTCGAAAGGTATTAGTGAAAAAATACCATATTGTTATATGTAGTAAATATTTACGATTACGGAATGTTATCATGATTATACTCGTACCTATATTTTGAAAAAAAAAACATTTAAACAGTTTTGTTTCTCTTAAAAATGTGTCGTTTAATATTACGCCGCACTGACTTATTCTAGAGAATTCCTGATGCGCACATAATAGAGAAGTTGTTCAGAAATCTGAACAACATATGGAAATAGATGTTTAACCGGGCTTCAACTTGGAATGTAGATGACCTTATCTCTGTAGTTCCTAGTCGAGCTTTGTGCCTGCACTTCATAATTATCTCAGACGCTAACCGGCCACTAGCTTTGCTGGGATATCAAGTACTGCGCTAGTTTTCTGCATTAAATATGGTTTAGATTTATAACGTGTGACTCGTAATGTGATTTTGTTAATGTTGAATTTTAGTTTAGGTTCATTTAGTTTAGTGTTTAGTATTGTTTAATTGATTTTTTAAAAACTGAAAGTTTTGTAATATAGTAATAAATTACTATAAACATAATACTTATTATGTATATCTCTATACTAAATTGTCCAAGTCAATTACTAAAAACGATAAAGTAGTCTCGTTTATTAAAATTTTTTATTTAATGCTTTTGCAAGCTTTTAATCTATACTAATATAATGTAGTAGATTGTTTGTTTTTATTTGTTAAGTATACTTCGTAAGTAACTCCGTTGTAAAACAAGATTATTCTAAATGGTTATAGACTATCTTTTATAGAAATATGCGTATTATTTGAAAACTAAATCTAATGTTTTTTTAAGACTAGTCATTGTTATAGTTTATTGTAAAAAAGGGTTAACAATAAATACAGTACTTATATCGCCATCGTAGTAGATACCTTATTACCTATTATATAATCTGAAAAGCGATCAATTTGACTCTTGATTCACAACTTTTAAAATAAATTAATTTACTCTATGAATAATTTACTTAATACAGGTACACGGAAGTTTTAATAAAATATATAAAAATATTCAGCGGTATTTTCATAAAAGCAGCATTTAGTTATGAAAATATAACGCGTTTATTTAAACCAAGACTTTCATTAAAAAATGCATTACTAAAAAGTACGGCGGTAAAAGAACTACTCGTTTTGCTGTTAACGAAAAATTCGTAAACAAAATAGAAACGCGTAACGTCGGACTGAGCAACAGGCAAATATTAATGATGGAAAAAATGCTTAGAATACTTTAAAAGGTAATCAAAATAATCATTTAATTGTTTATGTTGAATATCATAAATGAAAAAGTGTCAAAGTTTATCTGCTTTGACTAAAAATTTTGGATAAATCTATATTAATAAAAATAAATTTCCTAATGTATATATGTAAAATTGTAAATGTATCAATCACTTCAGAACGGAAACGTCTTAATTAATACAACAGAGCGAAGCCGGGATTAAAAGCTAGTTTGGTATAAAGGTCGCTTACATATCTGTTGAGAAATATTATGTAAAAAAAAAATAACCTCTAAAGGAATATAGTAGAGGTTCCGTTAATTCAAACTTAAAAATCCATAGCGTTTACAATTATAGTACTTCGAAGTCGCGGGCCCAATCTCGTAGTTTATAAATGAATACAGCGTCTTTCACACTTTCGTGTGCTTGTTTAATACTCGTTAGGCGAGTCACGTTTAACAAGGAGACATGCGGATCCCTAACGAATGTTTATCCTGAATCCGCATTGTCGTGATTTTTATCCAAGCTCTTTTAAAATAAGTTGCACTATTCAGTTTGTGTATCTACCATATTTAAAATAATTAAAATCGTATTTTTGCTTTTATATTATGAAGCATTGTATTATAATTTATATTTGTTTAGTAAATATTTTTTTGTTTTGTTTATTTCACTATATTTAGTAGAGACGGTAGTTATGCTAATTAAGTGTATTACGAATAGTGAAGCTGTATCTTTTAAGGCTTAAACTTATGTGTGTTTCTAATCCAAAAAATCTATATACTGTAGGTGACAATAGAACACATGCCGGGTACAACTAGACTAAACAAATAAATAAAATTAAAGTGTCGTTTGTAATTTTAAATTAACACGATTTACGTAAAGGCATATGAAAATATATATGGTATTTACATCAAAAACATCATTAATTTTTTTTTATCTGTCAGTATCCCTGTCTGTTTGTTCCGGCTAATCTCTCGTACGGTTGGGCCGAGTAACGAAACTTTAACTAGAATTTTTATTTTCTTGGCCAGGAATCGAGCCCGCTAATATTGAAAAACATTCTGTATTATTGCACCATCTAATAGTGTCACGTATAAGGATCAACTTCTGGGAAGTAATAGTATACGGCAAACTAAAGGAAATGACAATTATGTTATAAAATGCTAATTAATGCAAGTAAAATGCTCCTTTTTGAGAGGCACCAAAGAGTACAAACCTGTTTTCTATAAGGCATACCATCATGTAGTCCACGCGAACGAAGTCGCGATCACAGCTAGTTGTAAATAAAAATACCTCCTACACTACGAAACCAATATTTAAAAAATGCAATACGATGTATAAAATATGGAATGAATACTAAAAATTAATGAGCAAAAATATTTTCAAAGCTGCTTCACAGAAATAGCTCTAAATTAAATCAATCATTACATCCACATGATTTCGTTCGCTGAAAAAAAAAATCGTACGATTCAAGCGAGTTCAGATATAGGTTTTAATTTTTTGCAACGTTGCACATGTAACGAATCGCGAGGTTGTGTTTTAAAAAACGTTGCTTATTCAAAATGCAGTTGTTCTAGTTACGATTATTTACTATGCTTTTTCAGTAGACGTCGGGCTTAGGAATGAACAATATTTGTTAGTTCTTTGTACATAAATTATGGAACTAAATGGCGCTTCTATTTGTTTAGTTGAGGTTTTTAATTGTTTTTAACCTCCGACCAATAGGGTGTAATAGTTTGAAGTGTGTATGTGTGTGTATCTGTGTGCCTATCTGTGGCATCGTTGCTTCCTGACGAATGGATCAATTGTGATGTATTTTTTTTTGTTTTAAAGCTGATTTGATCGAGGTTCTTAGCTGTTCAGACGTTGGAAGGTTATTAATTATTTTCTATTTGTTGAAAAGATCTGAACATTTTTTACTGATCTAATCGATTGGGTTTACTAAATTGTAAATGATATTACAATTACAAATCCTTACACAGCAGAAGTATCGTAATGGGTTTCGTTGAATGTTTTTTTTTTTAATTAAATATTATTAGTAAAACTATGAAATATATACAAATTAACGTTTTATCCGTTGTAAAGTTAGTTAATAAAGTTACTAAAACATTGAAAGTTTTTTTACCAATTGAAATATAGGACGAGGCTCTAAATTCATAGTTTTTTTGTTTGTTACTCAGATTTCTGTAATGTATTAACATATTTAAAAAATTGTTATATTTGAAATTTTTAATGAAATGAAAATGAATGACATCAAATATTTCTTGTAACAGTAAACAATGCTGTGTTGGTGTGGCTCACGAACCATGGCTATGGTTCACGAGCTTGCTGTGACTCACTCGCAGCGACCAGATTAGCGATCTTGTACGAATGTATGTATTTGCGACGAATATTATATGTGTATTTATTACGAACACATGTCAATAGCTTGGTAAATTATATTCTTTTTTTTTATGTAGACAATATTTAATGATATAATGTTAAGAATGTGACAATAGAATTATTGTCACGACTGTGTGTGTGTGTGTGAACACGAATGTGTTTCAGTTTTTTCTTATTTTTTATCTTATCATTTCATATATGAATTCAACTTGAGGTATTCTAAAATGTCATGTCTTGAAATTCCGTTGTTTATCTGAAGGCAGTAACAAGCAAATAGCCTGTTTATTTCCCAAGAGTCGGATTGAAAATAGATTCGAATATGAATCGATGAATAGAAACTCGTATTACCTAAATAGTACCGTCTGTACCTCTGGAAAATCTGTTTCGACATTTATTATTTTGTACTAAAAATAGTATTGGCTTTAATTGTTTAAAAATATTAGTTCTTTAGTTTATAATTGAAGACTGTTTTTAAATGCTTGTAAACGTAAGTGTTGTTTTTAATTTATGTTGTTTTTATATAATGTTTACATTGATTTCAATTTTGTTATTGCGTAATCCTGTTTTTTATTACTTTTTTATTATTAAAAATTTTAAATATATATCTGTGAGTAAAATTCTCGTCAATATCGGTCCAGGCGTTTCAGAGATTAACCGGAACAAACAGACACACAAACAGATAAAAGTAAAAAAAAAAAGTATTTAGTGGAAGTACCGTATCCTTTCATATGCATTTAGGTAAAAGCTTTAAATTTGTATTTATTTGTATAGATTTGATTAGGTTTTTTAACGAAGCCATGTTTTATACAAATATATAACGAATAAATTGAGTGAAATAAAAATATTTATTACTTCAAAAGGTCTCCTCTTGCAAAAGCATGTATTTGTAAATTAATCTTTTGAAAGCCATTTCACCATTATAAGCTCTTGTTGATTTTATTTCAATTACAGTTATTTTGTAATGTTTGTATAATATATTACATCTAATTATCACAATTACTCATGTGTGTATGTGTCCGTGTGTCCGTGTCCGTGTGTGTGTGTGTGTGTGTGTGTGTGTGTGTGTGTGTGTGTGTGCGCGTGCGCGTGCGCGTGCGCGTGCGTAGTAGACTCTGTTTCATTATAGGAACAGATTTTTAACGTCAAACAGTACGAACGTAACATATCTATAGTCGGATGCTGATAAGCAACACTATGTCAAGTCACATGACTTTATCTATAATTATAAAATGATCACAGATAATTTAAAATGTACAATTTTAACACAAATCCTATAGGCCATTACGTTACCACACATTCCGTATCTATAGTTACCTCGCACAGACGCCCGGACATGTCTCGGTGAACGCCATTGATAGAACAAAGGAATAGCTAACAAATGTTTACGAGCCTTTGTCACCCGAAACTATCTCCGCATTGTGATCGTGTATTCGACCGAACGATCGCGAATATTTACTGTGTTACAACAAATATTTAGAATACACCTATCGAAGACAAATACTAAAATAGAGAGCCTATGTTTTGTAAATGAAACAATTTCTTGTATATTTCCACCTTCGATCAAATGCTTTATGAGATACTGTTTGTGATTTTATTTTACTGAATCACTTATGTTTTAGATTGATATATCAATTGAAATATCGTTTTTGCTAATTATTTAAATGACGTAAATTAACACAACAGAATCAAGAAATCAAACTATGTGTCGGAGTCTGGAAATTCACATGACATGAACACAAACACTGAGACCACCACAAATATGCATACTGAGTCTACAAATATTATTCGTGAGTGGGGATCAAACATTAGTGGTCACTAGTGACTAGCCAACTAGCCTGTAATAAGCAAATAACATAAATCATAATTAAATACTCGTGTATAATAATAACTAAGTTCTTTTTTTCTTTTCTTTCTGAAAAAGAATTGTGTAAGTTTTATTTAATATAGTAATTATAACACGCTAGAGGTTTTAAAGAAAATATACAATTCAATTACATTTTATTTTCATATGTGTAATTGTGTTTGCTATTTTACTCATTTAACTCGTGTATTATAAATATAAGTTTTATTTTTGTCTTTACGCATCATATAAAGAGAAACAATATGACGATTTTGATAAAATCCACTTAAAAGGTAATTTACAGCTTAAATCAATATAATTACTAAATATTAGCGTGCCATATTCAGAGTTTTTGTATATTTCTAATAGGAATTAAAACTCAGTTATACATATAATAACTAAGCGAACAAGTATACAATCTTTATCAACAAAGCATTATGAATAGTATTCCAAATGATAGCTCTTAGAAGTAACATATTGACGGTCGTTACTGCTCTCACGTACCATCATTACATGAAGTGCTCAGCCAAAATTCGTATTTGTAGTTCATACATGCCTCTGTAATGCCTTTTCGATAGTAATAAACGAAAGAATCTCTAAGCTTTAGCGGCGTACAAGGTAGTAATGACGGTGTTATGTGATTCCTGAAGCAGTAAGCGAAATCTTATGTAAAGGAGAAGCGATTATTTTAATACCAGTCCATATGTGTATTTACATATATTAATATATTAATTATATGTATTTCTTCTGAACTTGTGTGCGTCATTGAATTACTAAACGGATGGTTTGGTTTTGATGAAAATTTTTGTCGGATTTGAGTGACTTTTTGGATGGCTTTGATTTAAAATTGGATCCGGTAGGTGGCGTTGTTATTAGGCAAAACAAATTTTATGAAGTTTGCAATCATAGTTAAATTTCATACGTTTCATGATAATAAATATTTGAAAAGCTATATAATTAGGTAAAAATGAAGACAAGTAAAATCTAAA
The DNA here is from genome assembly GCA_037950945.1 of Hypolimnas misippus. NCBI lineage: Eukaryota > Metazoa > Arthropoda > Insecta > Lepidoptera > Nymphalidae > Hypolimnas > Hypolimnas misippus. The sequence continues at coordinate 6,393,700 of JBBEEQ010000025.1, read as the reverse complement.
TTAAATGTCCTTCGCAGTTTTTGGTTGACTCAGCGTCTTTGGGTTGTAGCGTGATGTTTAAAGCCTTTGTAGGTATTGACTAATTCAGCTTTTCATGTTACTGATTGTTTCTGACAACTTTTCTTTTTTCTCTTTAGTAAAACTTATAATCGTACTAAAAGTGTTCCAATTGATATTAATTGAAACGTGTTACAGAACTTTACTTATGTTCCGACTATCCATCTATTTTTTTTTATATTTTTGATTGACTTTTAATATATTTAGAACAAGCTCAAGTGGAATAGAAGAAAGATCAAAAAGGCCGCATAAATAAATAATTTTCTACGTGTGTCAACGGCTTTTATACAAACTTACCAACACGACTTGTTGCGTTGTTGGGACAAAACGTCACACAGAGGTAAGCGCTTCACTACTTACCCCATACACCATTGTATTCAGAATAATACATAAGATGTAACTTTCTAGTCCAGACATCTATTCTAGCTAAAGCGCTTTGTGTTTTTATTCCACATTTAGTAGTGCACTTTATCTTTTGTGTGGATAAATTTCTTTTTATTTTCGTAAATGTATAAACAGAGGTATAGAAGAAAATACTCGTTCAAAGTAAATGGTTCTAAACAGACTTAACGCGGTATTCCTTTTTTGTGATCTCTGAAATATAGCGTTAGTATCTTTTATAAAAATCAAGAATAATGAATGCAATTTAAAGTAAAATAATAGAAATAATCTCAATTTCGTAACCCTTTTTATAATATTACTTAGAATAAAACAAAATGCATGCGTAGGTAAATAAGACTTTTAAAAAAAAAACCGACTTCGAAAGCAATATGGGATTTCGTTAACTCGCATGACATGTTTATTCCAGTTAATTTTATTTTAAAACTTAATAAATAATGAATAGATTGGTGGAAATACAGTGGAAGTGGTTTAGATTGGAACAAAAAAAATATTAATCAAACCGATCAAGACGTTCTCTGATTACTCAATCGGGGAACATAAATAAAAAAAAAATGGCCACGAACTAAGAACGCCCTCCTTTTTTTGAAATCGGTTAACAATAAACATACAATTAATTGGTAATAATATATGATCATAGCAGTAAAATTGTATGCCACATAACATTATTCCTTCTAGTTTTAACCAGGGTTTAGCGTACACATAGTTTAAAGGATTTAATTTAGTTTAGGATGATTACTGGCAACGTTATGCGTATACACTAAGCTCTTGGCACGTAGCGTGAACCTGAATCATACTAATGATCACTTTAACAAATTGATGTAGGTGTTACCGACGCATGCCGTCTCAGAGAACGTGACATATTGATAAATGAATGGCACATTGTATGAATAGAGTATCTTCTAGCTGAATTGAAGGCTTAACACGCCTTCCGGCTGGATAAAGTAATAATCTGACACGATTTCTTGTGATCTAAATTTAAACTCTCCATAAAAACGAATGAAGCAATAAAAATATCTTATGAAATATATTCGATATTCGTGCGATATTACAATGTAAAAAGAATTGTATTTACCTACTTCTAATAACAAAGGTAGTAAATTTTTTTTTATTTATTAGTTAATTATTACTATAAATTCATTATAATTATTTCGAAGAAAAAGAATATTTCGAAATAAATTTAAGTATATAAATAAAAGGTTGTACTCGTGGAACTTGTTTCTTGAAATAATAGTTGTGTAAAATAAATATTATCGCTATCGATATGACGCCATCAACATCGATATCTTGAAATGAAAAAATATTTTCGCAACACTATAGTAGGATAGACAGTTTCATGTCGCGTTTACACGATGAAATAATGTGCGTGACATGAGTTGAAGATTCAACAAAATATTGCGCATGACGTAAAACTATTTGAATGTCTTGAATTTAATGCATGCATCCAAACAAAATTTTTTGCAAAATTAACGTTAAAATAATTTTCATACCATAAAATTCGTAATGTAATTTCTGTTTAAGTTCAATAGTCTTAGTGTCTTTCACGTCTTTACATTTTTTCACGATCAAGTTTAATGCCTCAATATTCTATAAAGTAACGAAAAAATATCGAATACATTTTAAGTTATTTTAAAATATAAAATATAAAAGCTTGTAGAAATTTGATTAAAATAGAATCCCATATAGCTTTTGAAAATATGCTCTTAGTAAAATTAGATTATAATAAATTACAGATGCCTTTAATTTTTATTAATGCTATTTTCGACGTCATAATAACGAAACGAAATTAAATTATTCGGATTATGTAAGTTCGAATTTGATTCAAGTTATCATTAAGACTGACCACTAACGCAGCATGCTAAGCTGAAAATAAAAATAAAGCCGCCCATTAACACATGCAGCAATAGAAGGTGTATGCGTTGTCGATTTAAATATGAATAAGGAATGGCAGGGAAATATGGGAAGAGACGAGAGTTTAAGCATCCAACTCGCTCACTTACCGTAAATGATATATTAGTTAGATCACGCTGATCGTTTGTGAGAGTGAGGTGCTGACCTGGTCTAATAACAGCTAGGCTCTACTAGAATTAGGCATGCCAATTAGAAAATAACATCTATTTACTGGTTTCAATTATTTACATGGAAGCAACTGGCACATTTTAAATGTATGTGAACGCATCCCAACTTTAACAATATTAATGCGTTTTAAATTTTTGCATAAAACAGAATTTCACGCGGACATGCCACGTCGCTGCGGCTGCAGTATTGTTCCTGTAATGGTTGCATTTTTCCGCAACGTTGCATTCAACTCAAATTGGTAACCTGTCGAAACAGAGATAAATGGATTTGATAAAGGTTACAGACAGTGACGGATAATCGTGGTCTAGTTTTTCTTGGAAATAAAGTGAGTGCCAACTTAAATGATTGCTATTTTATATACTAATATTATTATAGAAAAATTGGTTTCTAAAGTAACTTTGTACGTAAGGGATAATCTTTGAAATTTCTTATCCCATTTGAAAAGTGAATTTGAGAAGTTCTTTTTGCGTTAGATTGCCCGTTTATTGATGAAGGTTATAGGCTTATATATTATGTATAAAAACGTGAATGAAATCTCGTGGAGCAGTTAATATTCTATGTATAAATTGAGTATCTGTTAAATTAATGTTTTGTTTAAATAGAGATACTTTAATACATTATATAATGTAATATCGTGATTCAAACACTGTTGTTAAATTGAAAAATGTTTCTTTTTACGACTAAATGATTGTATTTTTTTTTCAATGATAAATGCTCATTATTTATTAATAAAAATAAGACACGTGTTTCGTAAGTCATGCGACATGCATATCTTGTAGGGCATTGACTTTGAGAGTGACGCTCTCAGAGGAGCCAAATTCTAACCCGACGCAAAATGTCTCTATTGCATTGTTTAAGTCTTTAAGGTTTTCATCGACGCAAATGTATATACCATACTTCGACTTGAAAAACGTAACAATCGTAAATTACTTTCTCTATAAACATAATTATGTAATTAGACCAGCAATCGCAATTTATTCCATAATAAATTTTACACTCCACTACAGCTTAATAAGATACAGGGACTAGACAGATCATGACCTATACATATAAATACATGGATATCCAATACGAATATTTGAGATCAATGTGGTTTATGCGGCAGAGAATTGCAGTGAATACTGCATCCTATTATTTATTGAATTATTCGCTTTACCAGGAATTTCCTTTACGGAAATCCAGATATCCTATTTTATTACGACTAAAGTTGATATGTTTTAGAATTAAAAGAAAAGCTAATAAGTTAACTTATGAGATATGTTTTATATGAGATGTTTTTTTGGGAGTTGGTATATAATTTTTTTTTTGTTTCCGACATCATAAAAATATATTGTTTATAGATAGTATGTATACTTTAAATTTCATAAACATATCTTCAATCGCTAGTACTAAAAAATTACGTCGAGGATTGTCGCCCTCATTATTCCTTAAATAGAGGGGTTAGGACTACGAGATTGATTGTAAAACTATTTTAGATGAAGAACTAAGATGAAGAATTAAAACTATTGTAAAGACTCTTTATTAGACGGGAGTGCAGTTTTCCCTGGCCTAACCGGCTAGACCTTTTGTTATTTTAAATGGTACATGGATCACATTTAACACGCGAGAACAATAGGATAAAAATTTATTTGCAGCCATTTTCAATAAACTATCTATTCCATGATTTTGCCTTCTAGCAAAACATCCTTGGTATAAGCACCATAGGAAATATGTTAAAACTCTATTGGTAGTATGAAAAGCTGACCATCAGTTTCAACAACTTAACCTGAGGATTTTCAAAATGAGGTCATAAATCTATCAAATTTCTTATTGGGTTAACGTATTCAATGATTATTTTTTTAAACTATGCCAATATTTGCTGTGACATTCGCAGACTTATAAAACAACTAACTTATCAGTAGACTGGGCTCACGCGGCATGCTTCTGCACGTTTCTTGTTGTATTAATAATAAACGCTCAATCAGCAGGGTGTGCATACGGTAAATTTTTTTTGCTGTAAAATGTACTATACGCTATTGCAAGCTAAATACGATGAATTTTATTCGATTTGCTTAGCAATTCCATATTTAGAAGTGTAAATTTTTTGTAGTACCAATGTTGTGTAAATGATTCAATGCACAAAGTATGTATTAATTATTCAATAATATTTGTCCTGCAAGAAAACGTGCAGAACAAAACCGTTTGAATTCCTCGTGAGTTCCGCTAGGTGTCAATGTCGAAATAAAATAATACATTGATTCTTTTGATTAAGGTGAAAGAAGAAATTCCTTTAGCTTTATAAATTTGCGGGAATTTATAATTTTCAGAACCATAATTTTTTATTCTTCTTAAATCTTTTTTAATCGATATAAGCTAGACTATGATAGTGACGGTATCATTTTTAATTAAAAAATTTGCATTTTTCTAATTGATAATCAAAATGCGAATGTGAGGTTATAACAACTACTCAACTCATCATCATGATATTTTGCTTGCCTTATAAGCAGGGATCATCCAGAAGTACTGTTCTAGAAGGATTGAAAAATACTTTTTAAACAAATTTCCGGGATAAACATATAAGATTATAAATAGTTTTAGCACGCTGTACATTTTAAATTACTATTATAATAATAGCTTAACCAATTAGGTAACGTTAAAACCACCTTGAAAAATAATAAAACTTGGGAGCGCGCCTAGAATGGCTTTGGATACGTCATATTATACGTGCGCGTTACGAGCTACGATTCATATACAAGCACACGGCGTGTATATTTGTCTTTTGCATGCGAGCATGATCAAAAGTATCCTTAGTCGGTTCCTAAGATGCACGCCAACCGCATTGTTCTTTCCGCGGTCGAACATTATAACTTACACGCGACTTGATAGCTTAACCAACAAAGAAGATACCCAAAAGTACGTTATTTTCCTAAGATGCACGAAAACTTTGCTTTCTGCAAGTGCGCCGGACGCGCTTTTATTGTGTCCAAGCTAGGCAAAATTGCTTAAAATACAAGAGGATTAAAATACTTGTAATGAGTTTCTTCGTGTCCTTTCCTTAATTGGTTTTTCTGAAATGACTTTCGTTACAGCTATTTTGAATGTAGTACATAATATATACCATTAGAAAATGGAGCTATGTCACCTTTGAAAATAACAGTTTCTTATCGGTCGAATTATCGTCGAAAACATCGTTCGTGGTCGTTAACACTTTAGGTGGGTAGTTGATTAATTCACCTTTAATGGGTCGGTCCGTTCTAAATGCGTTGGAAAGATGAGATTGCCATCGCTACGCTGTCGGCCATTCTAATTTTTATTATTAGAAAGGAGTGTCTTATAATGCTGATTTTGATGGATTTTAAAATCATGTTATTAAAATAAATACCACATAGGCATTTGATTAATTTTCACAACCCAACAATATGAAAATGCGATATTATGACAGTTAATTTGGCGTTTTAGTACAAAATAAAATGTCTCAAATTGTCACTTTGATAGCGCTAGACAAGAATTACCGTTATAAGTTTTGCTCACAGACTTTCATAAATTTACAAAAATTATTTCTTATTGCTTCATACCTGAAAAAAATTATCACTTATTTTTGACAGTTTCGTCATATCATCAACATAGGTTTCGTAACTACTTACGACGTATCTTTTATTAAGTTACAGAGTGATTTTATAGCTCGCGAGCGCTACTGTAATTACTTACAAATGTAATTTTCGCCTTCGCGTTCTCTCGGATTCCCGCTATATTTACTCCATGCACAAAATGTTTATTTTTAAGTTGTAATTTTTTAATCTCTATGTACGAGCGTATCTCGCAAATTTAATAGCAAAAAATTGCAATTTCAATATGCATTCAATACAAATTGTCTGCCGGAACTGCGTCGTTCGAATTTGCATGCGGTATTTCCAGTGAATCACAGAGTTTATTGTTCGGCAAAAACATGTGACAATAACCACTAATGATTCTGGTGTAGATGCTATCGCGAATAATTTTAATATTAATTTGGATTATCAGATTATATGTTTTAATTAACAGTGAAAATACGTGCTTAATTATGACTGTGATTTAATTACAGTGATTAAAAAATATGGGGCTATGTTTTAACTTTTTGCTTAAGTTAAATATAACTTGAAGTCTTTAAATATGTAGGTATAATTTTGCAAAAAAAAATCATATAGATATATAGATAGATTAGATTATATTTACAAAAAAGGAGATAGATGTTATGTACAACTACATAACTTACACGATCAATCGTTTTTAAGTTATTCGCGCACGATATTAGTATGTACATTGTACGTATTCATACTGTGTCTACGAAGCTTAATACAATGAATTTAGGCATGGCTAAATAGGTTAGCTATTACATTGTAAAACCCAATTTTTTTTTGTAATAACAATTCCTTTATTTGTAGGTTGGTACATGGTGTAAGAACGGTCACCACAAAAGAAAATGTACATTGTTATGGTAAACCCAAACCAAAATGTTGCAAGTGCAACGTTTTGCAGTTACTCTGTAAGTATAGATCTTGAATATTTAGATCGAGTTTCTTTCACTATCTCCCGAACTGGCTGGCTGGACTAAATAGGATTTGAGCCACAAAAAGAAATCTACTAAAATCAAAAGTTTATGCTGCTACGTATTTATAAACCTATAAATATGCTAGATATTTAGTGACAAGATGCTTCAAAACAATTAAAAACTGGCAAAGTCGTCGCATATAATATATATTTTTTACCCGAGTCTATGTTTTTGTTGATTGAATTTGCATTTGCATTGGCTTCACATTGATGTACCTACTTAATTAAATTTTATTCCTTTTTTGTATGAAGACCTTTTCCCGAATTTTCAACTTTTCCGTACACTTTTCAATATTTTCTTATATAGAAACCTGGTTCTGAGAAAAAGTTCTGAAAAAAATAAAACACCAAGATAAAATTAAAAATTAAAAAAAAAGCCCATGACAATTAGTCATTCGGCCCCACGATTTCGATACTTCTTTTGTGAGTTTTGTGTAAAGTAATTACGTTATTTTCTTTCTTTTCTTCTTATTTTAATATAATTGAAGTATAGTAAATCTCAAATCCATCAGACCAGTAGAAGTTGTTCACATCCTTTTTCATAAACTAAAAAAGAGCTGATGATGTTCAAACAACTGAACATTTTCATAAATTGTAGCTAAGAACTACATATATCGATTACATCAGCTAACAAAAAAAATGCGTTGGAGTTTAAAAAAAGGATTAGGCAAATAGGTGCAGCCGATCTAAAGTGATACTCTCACATACATTCGACAATTTTTATTTATATAAATAAATCAAAGTATATAGGTATTACATACAGTAGCGTTACTGTGTTATGTTGAATGGATGAATAGTCAACAATCAAGAATATTGATTAATGTGTCTATAAAATAGACACGATCGAACATGATCCCAAGTATCCCCTACTTGGATGGAAGCCAACCTCAGTTGCAAACCTCGTGAATAATGGACGAGGCTCAGGCGATAGATATTTGAATGCCCCTCAATAAATGTGAATGCTACAAATATATTTGTTAGTAAGTTACTGCATGAATTGTTTTAAAGAGAGAAGTTTTTTTTTTTTTCTTTGATTTTTTTTAATATTTTTTTATTATTATTATTAATAGCCAAGTTAGAGCTTTATTTAGTCATCATTGTCTTCATAGTTAAGACTTTAAAAAACTTGACTCGTTCACTTGAACGACAGACTTATTTATAACTGTATTTTCGATTATTAAATCAAATTACTGAAGCAATATCGATAAAATTTCTATGGGACCAATCTTTAAATATATTCTTTCAAACACAAAAATCAGTTTTTAAATCGGTTTAATAATGACGGAGTTACTGTTCAATGGTAATAGTTAAAAAATATGAAGAAGATTAAAAACATATGTTTACTTCAATCAATTTAAACAATTAATTGAATACTCGAGCAAAATTTTAGTCATACATCCCCTTCACTTTACTCTGTTATCCTTCTTACTTTGTATAATCCCGTTATTTTCATTCCTTTTCACATACATGTCTATATACAAATATAATTAATTTATTTCCTTGACTATCTCGGGTAAAAATTGGGAATTGATCGATTTTCCTTTCATTTGGTATGTAGGTATTTGCATTACCAGCCTAATTATTGGAAACTGTCTTTTTTTTATTTACGAAGGGGAAATCTTCGAAAAGATACCCGATTCCCGGGGGGGAGATCGTGTGGCGTTTTATACCCACTAAAACCCCTGCGATGGACTTTCTCAACACGGAAATGGAGAGGCCTCTGGATCGCTTGCGCATGCGCATCCGCTGCCCCTCCCGTGCGACGCTCCACTCGTGGCTGGCGGAGCTCGTCTCAGAAGGGCAAAGTGTGGTCTTGCCTTCCCCGCAACCCTCGCTGGTGCGTACGGCAGTTCGAGGTCATCCCGACTGCCGTCTTCCTCGGGTATTGGAAACTGTCTATATAACTATCAACACATGTCTATATTCTGTCAGTCAATTATTCCAGTAAAACGCCTCTTTTTACTATCAAATATGACAAGTTTTGACGGCAACATTTTTACATAATAAGTCCTTTGGTACTCTTAAAAATAACAAATTAGTTTAATTAATAGAATTATATTCTATCGTCACAAATGCCCTGTAATCTTAGCAAGCTTTGTACGATTGCGTTGCTTATTACTTCACTGAATAATCGCTCAAAACACTAGCACGAAAACTCCATTAGGCCTTGCATAGCCTCTGACAGAAATAGCCATGTCATGCAGTCGAGATTATTTGTACTCGAAATCTGGTTTATTTAGAAGCAGAATTATATCGAATTGGTATTTTAGTTCAAAGCCGTGGTATGATGGATTTTATCCGTGATATTAGGTATTTATTCAAAATACATGATAAAGATGCTGGATTTACACAAGGTATTTTATATATTTTTGACTCTTAAATGTTATATGTAAAACATTTTAAATGAGTGAATATCGAGTTTCTTGCCGATTCTTCTCGGTACAATCTGCATTTCGAACCGGTGGTAAATTTTCCAATTTATTTCGTTTTTATTTGGTTGAATAAAGTATATTATATATTGAAATATCTTCTTAATAAGTAAATATCCTTAATCTAGATATTATAAGTCGTCGATCTCAAACGACGATTGCAGGGTCAAGTTTTAGCTCAACTTAGTTCTTTAATGCTTGTGTTTTAATTCACTTGGTGCTTGGCAGTGAAGTAAAATCATAAGTTAACGTCCGTTTGTCCAAAAAATTGCGACTCATAAATCATCAATCCGAATTTAAAGCAGGTTCTATGAACTTGTTAATAGCTACAAACAGGCGCACATATTAGCTATAAAAATAAATGTTTCGGTGAAAATTTAAGAGTGGAGAGTATATAATAAATTTTCTTATGATATTGTTTAATGACCTACCAAACGATCGTTTACTACATTTTATTAGTTATTTATGACTTTGAAAGCTTAAACACAAATGTAAATTACTATTTTATTGTCCCAAAATAAATAAGTTTTAAAATTTATACAAATATTATAAATCTGAAGAGTTTGTTTGTTTGTTTAAGCGTGCCAATTTCAAGAATTACTGGTTCGAATTGAAAAATTCTTTTTGTGTTAGATAGTTTATTTATTGAAGAGGGCTAAAGGCTATATTATATCACGCTACGACTCATAGGAGAAGAGCAGTAACTATAAATGCGAGTGAAACCGCAAAGGGCAGCTAGTACTTTAATATTGCTATTACTATTAAAACATATAAAAATATGCTACATATTAAATTAAGAATATTTTAAGATTTATAGGCGCAAATATATAAATTTCCATTAATTTTAACCGCAAAGATTAATTATATGTACTTAGCTGCTTACGATACAACTTCAGTTTATTCTGTAGTCTGTAAGTGAATATCTTATACGTGGAAGCAATGTATTTAGGGTATACTGTAGTCAGTGCATTAGGAAAATTGATAAAACGGCTCGAGAAATACATCACCGGAGCCTCTATACTGTTGATATTATAAATTTACATTAGGAAAGGTCGCTTTTGTACGTTTATGATCAAATTATACTTTACCTAGTTTCTTCTTAATCGAATATTATTATATAAGTTTAAGGCGAAAATTACATATGTACACTCTATTATCTAGTAACAGATATGTAGGTACATATTAAGTAAAGTGACAGAAAAAATTATATTAACAAATGTTCCAGGTCTAAACTAATGACAAACAACTAACGTGAGTCTTTATGAAGGTCTGAGAGCAAAATTTATAAATGTAATTCTTGCATAATAATATAAAAAGCTTATGTAAAACCTTTGTTCATTTATTTTAAGTTAAAATCGTTTATCGTTTTAGAATTTCAATAAATTATTCGTCCTGACCAAACCCGGGCAGTGGTTTTATTCCAATTAAAAGTATTCATATTGAACATGCTGATGTTTGAGTTTGTCCATGTTTATTTTGTAACCGTAAAGGCGTTATTGCGGCACTAAATTAAGTTTTCAGCCGACTTCAAAAAGGAGGAGGTTCCCAATTGATAGTGTATGTTTTTTTAAATGTTTGTTAGAACTCAGTCATTTCTTAATCGATATTGAAAATTATTTTTATTCGAAAGAGTATACAGATTGGTCTTATAGAATTTTAATTAAAATATAAATAACTGGAATAAATATATCACTCAAGTTAACGAAATTACGCTTGGCTTTGCCATAGAAGACAAAATTGTAGTCGAAAGTGCTATGGAATCAATACAAACCAATGACTTTTTGAAATTATTCAAACGAACAACAGAATTAGTATCGAAAACTAAGAGACTTCAGCTCGTAATGGTACTGCATTTGCGGTGAATTGGTTTCCGCGACATTTTTCTTAAAAGATGGTCCTTTATCGCGATGTTACTGGATGTTACTTTAAATTAATTTAAATTTTCATTGCAGTTCCAATAATTTTCACTCTAAAACCAAAGCGAACTAGATAAAAGCTTAGATAGTATTTATTAATGAGGCTTGAGTGCGAATAGATATTTCAAAGGAATATTTTATTTTGTGCTAGTTGGATTTATCAATATTTGATATCGGTTAGTCAAAAATTTTATCCATGGTTAGAAATATTTATTGCGTTATTAATAAGTTTTTTTACTAAAAGATAAAAGATTAAAATATCTTTTTATAAAATTGCCAGGGAGACGAACAGTATCCTGATGTTTTTAGTACACTATAGCATTTGGACGCCTCGACCATTTTATAAGTGTGAAATTTTTAGAATGTTACAATTATCCCGTATCACTAGAATTCTTGGCATACTGGTTTTTGCTTTCATTACGTGTACGGGGTAAAAGAATTGTCTGTGTTTCGTTTTAGTAAAAAATCAAAAATCAACTATCAAAATATATCACGTTGCAATAGCGAAAACGAACGCACTCTTACTGTTAGTTAACCTGTCTGTTATGTATAATATAGTCAATGACATATGTACGTTCCTCTCCTTTTTGATTGTGTAAGTGTGCTTTATTTTAGCTAGAGGCTGTGGAATTAGAGAGTAAGAAATTTTCTGGGCACAAAAGTTTTATTTTAGGCAGTAAATATTTTTGAATTGATTTATCCGCCAATAACATGGACATGATAGGACATGGTCCAAAGTATCCGCTACTTGGGTGGACGCCAACCACAGCTGCGAGTCTTGTGAATAATGGACGAGGCTCATACGATAGATATTTTAATGTCCCTCAATAAAATGTTAACGTAACAATTTATCAAAGAATATGTTACGAACTGAATTGAATTTTTATTTAAACTAGACCTTTCCCGTGGTTTTTTTTATGAAAAATAGCTTGAAAACGAGTAGGCGGGACATCCGATGTTTAGTGATCACGGCCGCCTATAGATATTAGCAGCAAAGAATGGAAGGAATTGGAGAGGAGTTAGGCTTCTGTCTATCTCACCGTATAAAAAGCAGCTATGTTAGGTACTTCACGCCGATCTTCTGTGAGAGTGAGATTGTGCCCCGGTCAAGAACTTTCCTTAATAAACACAAGCTAAATAACACGTATCATCTGTTTTCAAATCGTAGCAATGCGTTCTCAAGATTAGTCCTTCAAACAAAGAAACAAACTCTCTATATCTCTTATTTTTTAATATTTTTACTAAATATTAAAAATTGTCCGTTGACTTAATATCTTCATGAATACTTTTTGTAACTAACAATGAGATGAATGCTTGATCTTTAAATGTAAATAGTTTCGCTTTTGTTTACAATTCGGAAACTTTTCATCCGAACTACAATACAGATTTCAATAAAGCTAGAACGCATTTTAAAATAGTCTTTCATGTGTTATTTTTAAATACTATATTTGGATGCTGATAAGCAATAATGTGTCAACCCACCAAAAGTCAAATTCGGAGATATTAATGTATTTTGATACTGCATCACCTACTTAACATAAATAAACTAAATAAGTACGGAAAACAGATTCTTAATTCTTTGTTTTGAATTTCAAAAACTAGCTGTGCCCCGCGGTCACACCCTCGTTAATTTGAGGAAAAAATATATTTATTTAATGTTTACCTGCTCTGCTTTAATCAAATATTATTCACTATTTCATTGGAGTCAATTTTGTTTTTGTTTAAACCTCTTTTTTATTTATTAATTATTTTTTTTTAAGAAAAGTAGCCTAAGTAGCCTTAAACCATCAACTATCTGTGAAAGAAAAAAAAAGTCCTGTCATTTTGATGTAAGTATTTTTAAATGCATTTAGTTAAAAGCTGTTAATTTGAAATTACAAATAGGCATTTCAATTTACTTTTATTTTTATAGATTTAATATCATTTATATTTGTATCATGTGACTGAAAACGTAGGAGACAAGTGTAATAGAATCATTTCTTTACTTATCGTTGTCTTATATTTTCGCGATTATTATTCATTGAAATAAAACTATTTTAAACGGATTTAAATCGCGTATATTAATTATTTTTATCATCCCGACGTTTCGAGCACTTTGCAGCGTTCGTGGTCACGGGTAGACTAAGGTGACATTTGTCTATTTGAGGTTTTAGAAAATATTATTTACAACTACCGCGAACGGTTTTTTAGATGGTATCTTGAAAACCGTTCCGGTTGTTGGTTATACTCTACTGGTTCCGGTTGGTTTGGTGATACTCTACTCAACAAGACTTAAAAAAGGGGGATTGACTTCAATAGCAAAATACGTAATTTCGGTTACTTGAATGACGTATTTATTACAATTATTTTTGATTTTAAAACCAAACTTTGAACAGGAACAAGCTTTGATGATAATTCTATGGAACCAATCAGAAAGTATACCCTTTCAAACCAAAAAAAAAACCTAAACCGGTCAAGATGTATTAAGTAATCGGTGAATATACATAAAAAAAGTCTTCGACAAATTGAGAACTCCTCCATTTTTGGAAGTCGGTGAAATAAAATCATCGACATATTCTATATCGATCACGGGAAACATTGTTTTATATACTGTTAAAAAATGGCGCCGCGACTTGCTTTCGATCAAGACCAAAATTTTTAATTTTTAACAAACTAAATAAATTGGAATATAAAAATTTTATACAATTTTCAAGTTGGATCCATTTTTAATGACCTGTTGACTGAACAAATTAGGCTGCACAGCGACTTACACAATCCATACGAAACCCACACATACACACATAAACACCGTCCCTTAACATTTTTATACTCTACGTAAAATTGTAATTTCTCTACGACTTTATTCATACACATTTCTGTGTGTTCACGCTCATGTGTCTGTGTGGGTTGGCAGTTTAATTATAACGATAAAAGGATACAAGGATCAATAAAATATGTTACCATAAGTGGATTTGGAAATTAATTTTCTTTGTTCTTAGAAATTACGTATAGCTTCCATTAAAGGTAATATAGTGGAAATAAATTCTTTGAATCGTTTTCAGTTTTAAGAAAAAGATCTTTATTATAAAGTACGTTGCGTTATCAAGTAAATGTTTTGAATATGAAATGAAACTGCGGTTCTCGTCAACAAGAAACATCCGCCCTACAGACAAATTGCTTTTGAAGTTTGCGTTACATTATATGTGTTTGGTTTCGTATGCTGTAAATACATAGTTTGTATGACTGCACTATGTTGATGGAACCTTATATTTTTATAAAAAAACAATGAAATATGATAGTGTATTTTTATTTATCAGGAATCCTCAGAAATAATGTCCTCATATCACCCATCCAAAGTATCATTAATCCGATCGATAATTTGAGCACTCATAGAGGACAAAAATACATTTTTTTTTAAATTTAATATAGACTTAATATAGAACAGAAAAATGACAAAAATATGAGTTTATAGATTATGAATTCAATATTTAATTAATATCTAAGCCGGTGGCTCTAGAATCATGAGAGCTTAGAAGGGAGTTCCATATTTCTAGATTCAATATAAGCTCTATTCAAAGTCCATAAGTAGGCACTTTGAAATACTTTTTAAAAATTTATCTCCAAAATGTGTGAAATATGCGAGTAAAGTTTAATTAGAAAGAAGTATTTATTTCAATGCAATCAATGAAATATCAATCGGGCAATGTTTTAATTATAATAATACTAGCCGCCTCGGCGGCTTCGCATGGGTGTGCTTATTTTATTAAGACTTTTTTATATGGGTATTTTTTAACCAAATTTTTCACATTTATGTATGGTTCTTTAAACATTTCCTTTCATACAAACGTAGTTCTAAAATTATGAACACACTTCATAAAAATAATTATAATAACCAAATAGATGTACAGTATTTTACAGTCAAAGATTTAAATTATTTAAGCAAATTAGTGAATAATTCTTAGAATCTATATACCAGCTTTTACAGAATTAAATGTAAACTTTCATTAATTCTAAAATATTCATCTTCGACATTGTAATATCAAACGATAAAATGTTTTCGACACTCAATTGAAACAAAACAGACAATTTAAAAGCGAGTTAATTAATTGGCTTTCTCGTCTCACAGCGTTCTTTGGAGACTCGAATGATGATTCCGCTGAGACTCGCCTTAATTTGATTATGAAATCCACTTGAATTTGTGATTGGACCACGCTCGTGAATAATTGTGAACACTTATAAAAATGTGGAGAGTCTATTTGTATACGTCACATTTTAAAAAAGGAAAATAAGTCGGGGTGCTAATAATAATTGTTTATAACTATCGCTACAAAAATAAACAACATTCTGACAGTTAAAATCATTTTTCTGTTTCTAAAATAACTGATTATTGAACTAATATATATATATAGTGTAATACAGAATGTCTGTATTAGAGCAAGTTTTGATACTATTTGATCATTTTAAAAGCCCGCTTTTCTGATAGATACATAAATGCTTTATGACGACAAAATTCTGCGTTACAGATTTATAAGTCCTGTACATCTACCCGTAGAAGATAAGATGATGAATAAATCTAATCAAAAATAATCATTTAAACTTTAATTAAGTTTATTTTATTTTCGAATACTGTGGTCTTATCTGCGCTTCATTATATTGTTGTAATAAAAATATCAATCCCTCGGAACTAAAATAGATTTTTAATAATCTCGTGTCACAAGCAATTGATTTTGAAATTCACGGATTCTATGACAATCAAATGAAATGCGTATTTCAAATCACGATTTTGCTTACGTGGATTAATATGGAAATTTATTTTTTTCCCTCCGGGAATCCTTTCATTTTCCCGAGCGATAAAAATCATATACATTGTTCATCAAGGGTTTAAGCTATTTCTCTGTCGAGCTTCATTCAAATTTCGTCAAGCGGTGCGTAGTCAATATGTGACAGATAGATGACGTTTAAAAAACAAATAACATTTTTATTTTAAAATGCTCTGTGTATAACGTATATGTATGCTTTTGTATGTTTGTTCATATCTTATGCGCTGCCATACCGTTCATCCGATTACGATAAAATTTTGTCAACTTTTTGTTTGCACTTGCTCGAAGATTATTTTACCATTTGCGGAGGATTTTACTTAGTCTGTAGTATACTTAACTTCCAGTAGGTGGCGCACCTGTTATAACTTCGAGAGAGAAAAATAAGTTTCAGGCGATCGTATATAAGAATCTAAACTAACGCGAGAAAAAGCTAATTATTTTAAACAAAAAGGCTTTTCTTGCAAATTCATTAGCGTTGACTTTTGGAGGTAGCCTGGTTTTGTTACTGTTATTTTTTAGTTATCACTCTGTCTTCGCACGGGTGTAATATAGTTTTTTACGATATCGCATTATAAATATTGGAAATTCTCGCCTTTTTTCTACTACAATATATACATGTATTTTGTGTACATATAAACCTTTCTCTGGAATCACTTGGTTTATTAATAAAAACCGCAGTAACCCGTTGCGTAGTTGAAAAGATCTAAGCGTACGCATAATGGAAAGTAATTTTGTGTTATACTATGTAAAGATAATATTTTTCAATATATATGCTATTTGCAGCAAATACATTAAGAAACAAACAAACCCACTCTTCGGCTTTATATTTTAAGTACGTGAAAATTCTATTGAAGTTTCATTCGCTTAATCTTATTTGCGAAGTCACGAACATTATCTTAGAATTCTAAAGTAAATAAGTTTGTCCAATCTTGCAGAATACAAAATGAGAGTTCGCAACAATAAGGATAAATTAATTTGTTCGCAGACAGCCCTATACTGCCATATCCATTGTGGATACGTAATAGAAACGAATCGCACAAAGGTGAATGCTCGGCACCGAATTAATTTTGGCGAAATTAATTCTTGGAGAATGAGGAAACATCCAGTTGATGGCCCGCCATCTGCCATGTGCCTGTATTAGGCAATCAGATTTTATTGTCTACGCTTCGTCCATAATTAAATACAGTGTATAATTATTGTTTAGTAGAAGGTAGAATGGTATTATTTTCCTTTTTTAATCCCCCACCAAAGAGGTTATAACTGTCACGTGTGTATCTGTGCACGTGTGTCTGTCTGTGGTATCGTAGCTCCCCAACAAGTGAATGAAATTTTTGATTCTTTTTTTTTGAAAAGTGATGTATTCGGGATAGTTCTCAGTAGTAATTTATGAAGATCTGTTCATACGTTTAAAGGTTGTCAGCTCTTTTATGGTTGTTGAAAGGATCATCATCTGTAATCAGCATATTATACAACTCGTCACCAGCTTACAACAGAAATATCGTGTTGAGACTCGTTGAAATGGTCTCAACGAACAGATTGTTGTTTAACAATTTTAGATTTGAGATATTAGCATCCGCTTGTAGCTTTGTTCGAATGGTATCTCGATGAAAATAGTAATTAAAATGTTAGTAAGGATTATATGATATAATTAATTATTCTTATATATAAGCTATCTTACCATAAAGTTTCATTGAAATCTATTTAGAAGTTATTGCGTGATTCACAAACATCCTTAAAACGTTTATGGTATAAATTAATAAAAAAGATTTTCTTGATATTTGTTGCCTATAAGTCATCCACTTCTTAACTGATTTTGAAAATTCTTTTTTTTAAGAATATACTTTCAGATTATTCTCCTCGAATTTTCGTGATAGTCTAGTCGGTTCAGTATTTTTAAATCGAAATAACTAGATTAAGTATGCGGTTGACATAAATAAGTGAAAATATATAATAAATGAAATTGCGAGTTTTGCTTTTAAAATCGGTTTCTATTTTCAAAAAAAACTCTTAGTTATTTTTAAACGACTTAAAATAGTTGGTTCTATACATATACATTTTCTCAAAAAGTACTAATCTGATTTCGATGCGGTTAAGCTATTTAGTTGCATACTTTTCTAGGAAGTATTCCTATATAAAATGTTAGGATCTGAAGAATATCTTCGGAGAAACTAATATCAAGCAGTTTGCTGCGATCATTTATCCATTTATAAATACAACAACAGTTGTGTTTGAAGTCGGTTATATTTCTCTATAAAAAATTTGATTGTACATATAGCTAACATATTTGTTAAACAAATATAGAGCCGCATCTAGATCAATAAACGTTTACGTCGAGGTGAATATTCGGTGCAAATATTTTCAAAGCAAATTTCAATTTATTTCCATGTATTTTTTTACGTTGCACTTCGTGGATAGACGTTTAAATTGTACGCAGTATCGATACAAATAAATTTACAAAGTCCGAACGTTCAAATTAACAAATATACTACGTGTGTAGATGCAAAGATTTACGCTGACACGTATTTAAGGCAAACCTTATAGATCTTATAGGTGTACTAATAAAAGTTTTCATTGAGGTAGATCATATCTGTTGTCCACTGACTACATCTCTTGCCCGAGGTGTCGATCGGGGTAAAAATTTTGCGAGAGTGAGGTACCCGGTCGTATGTATGTCGATTCACGTAGTAGTTGATTTAGCTGCGTTTTGTAACGTTATGTTTCTATGGACTCCAAAACTCTTACCGTGATTTCGATTTAGGTAATCTTCAGGTTAGGCCACCCCCGATTGTTGCAATCGTTGGTCCCTTTATAAGTACAGCATTTCTGTTTGAAGTTGGGAAAGCAATTATATAAACTCGCACATAAATTCTCTACGTCCACGTTTCATTGCAGAATTAAAATCTTATTTTTACTTGAATATGTATATTTGATATTACCATATACTCGTATACCGTCAGCTTACATTTGTGAGATTGTAATTCAGAATTTTAAGGCCATTTCATCAATGCATGACTCCGATAAGTAGGACGTCCGTGTAATATAAAATTACTTATTATTTAAATTCGAAGTTGAAAATAATAAATTAATTTCGTATTGTGTATAAATTATTCCGCGTTGTAAATTTTCAGGAAACAAGAGTAATAAATTTCGTCTTCCCATTATTTTGCGGCATGATTTACAATATGACTGAAAACCGTTTTTACGAAGTTTTAACGAAAATATGAAATTTTCTACGAAGACGTATTCGTCATTGATTTATAATCTTGGCCGTGATAATCACACATTTTCCTAATTACAAATATATTTTCTTTTGAAGCTCGTGACATCGCATATACTTTCGAGATTTATTTTTTTATCTATCTTACGCATAGTTTTTAACCGACTTCGAAAAAGAAGGAGGGTCTGTGTTCGGTTGTATCTATTTTATTTTTTTTTTTATGTTGGGTCATCGATTTTTTCGCCGTTTGTGGATCTATTTTGATTTTTTTTGAAAGGGTATACATCCAAGTTGGTCCCATTGGTCATTTAGGTCAGAATCTGATGATGGGATCCTCGGGAAATCGAGGAAACTCTTCAAATATTCAAAGAAAGCCACATTTGATAAGGTGGAGCTGATGATGAAGACCACAAGATGGCTACAGGAATTACTCAATAACGATTATTTCAAGGGTTGCGCTTCAATTATTTCAATATGATTGCTAAGAAATGTATGCTCATCACAATGCAATTGCTGAAGTGGAGCTGATGATGCGATACCAGGAGAACTCCTCAATAATTAACAATTCTGCCTCGAGAAAAGTAATACTTTGAAAATGGTGATAAACAGTTGACATTGGGCTATTGTTATTTTAGTAAATCACAAACTGTCGATTACCATTTTGTAATTTAAAAGTATAAAATAAAAAAAAAAATAGATTTTAAAATGTTGTGGAATATATTTAGTTTTTAATTTTTAGTTTTCAAAACACACACTCTTTATTATTGCTCTCGATGTCCCGCCATCAAACATCAAAATATTATTTTGTAGGTACATATGTATATATATATATATATATATATATATACATATATATAACAAACGTATGATTTACTGAAATTTAATAAATTAAAGTGAAAAGTTTTCACTTTGAATTTTTAATCCCTTATAAAATTTTCATACGGCCTATTTTAGAATTTTGTAATAAATTTTCCTATGGTAAATATTAGTAATCCTCTTCTGTAGAGATAGCTGGTAGACTAGATGAAATTTTAATTTTGTTTATGTAAAATAAGAAATTATTTTAATTATGTAGTGATTTAAAAGAATTTTATCCCTTCAAGATATACTTAAAACTATGCATTTTTAAATACTTTTAAAAAGAAACAAGCAAAAAAAAAAGATAAACTCTTCTCTTATAACTATTTCATTCTATATAGACACTTTATACGAAATACAAAAATATTTTTCCAAGTATTATTTTACTCTGTGAAGTTTGGTATTTTTTATATTTTATTATTTTCTCTTAACGAGTTAAATGGCTTGTAGAATATCGACAATTCAATATATTTTTATTATATCGAAAAACTTCCACTTTGTTCATCTCTGCAGTACAGCGTTTAATAAACAGTATTTAACAACACGCACAAAGTTTGAAATAAAAACAAATATATTTTTTTTTTACATTCAATTTTGCTATAGCCTTTCTATTTTTTAAGGATTTATGCTATTGTTTCTAAATAATTAACAATTGCAATTCAAAGTTGAAATTAATTTCGAAATAAACTGTTATTATAGCTATAAATATAAGTGATTTTCAACTTTATTTTAAGGAAACTTTTCAAAACAAAGTCACTTCAAACAAAATAACGTCTTTATTAAAAGGAAAATTGCACAAATGGCACAAATATATACATATCTATTCTTAAACACATTAAACCCACCTAAATTTTTCGATTCAACTATTCACAATGCTTTAAATGTATAGAGTAAAACATCTATTGTTGTTTAAAATACTCGTACAATAGAATGTTTTTACTATTAGTCCTCTTTATGCTCGTCGTTAAGTAATATAAGACTCTCGCTCGCCGTGGGCGTCTCCAATAATGGCAAGTTTTCAACTTCACCTGTAAGAATTTTTATTTTTATAAACAATTTTATACTCTACAAAACAATACGATAAAAATATAATAATAAATTGTTTTCAAACGTTTAATCTATATCTATATGTATATATATAAAAGCGAAAGGTCTCAGAAACTCCAAGGGAGTTTCAAATTACGTAGTAGTAATAGGACGAAGGTGATAACTAAGACGAGATTTAGCAAAATTCGACCCCTAAGGTGGTAAAACGGAGGTTGAAAGTTTGTATGAAAGTCCTGTGTTAAGCGGGAGTGAAGCCGCAACGGGCCGCTAGTTAAAAATATAAAGAGGTAGTTTGATTGTAAGCTTGTATGTAGGTGATCTCTTATTTTTTATTGGGGAAGGTTTTTGGGCGTATAACACAGAAGTGAAGCAGTAAGTATAAACACGAGTGAAACTAGTAGTAGCGAGGGCAGCTAGAATAAAATATATCATATCATTTTTCAAAATTTAACCTCTAAGAGATAAGATTTGCAACCCGTACGATTGTACATCTATATGTAACCCGGCCAAAGCCGAAGCAGGCTGCTTCATAATAAGAATTAATTTTAAGTCCACTAACATAAAATACAAAAAAGTACAGTTAGAAGTAAATTTATAATGCAGAATTTTAAATATGGACCAATACACACGTAATATTTTTACTCACCAATTCGAACAGTAAAATTCATCGCTTCATTTTCATCCAGCATTGAGAAAACATTTTCAACCGGAATGTACACGTTTTGTGTGTGCTCTAGGAAATCAGCGTCTTTTTCACACTTGCATGGCCGCCTAAAAGGATTAGGCTTAATTAAAACACGCGCGTCGACAATTTATCACGAAAAAGCGAGAGTAACTTATTTTTTTTTCTAAGTAAATCTCGAAAACTCTTAAGGAAATGAATCTTAAATTTCAACAAACTTTACTAACGATAAGATAAGATATCATTTACAAAAAGGATATTCGAGCCGTAAATTTGTGTCTTCATTTCTTGGGCGAAGCCAGCGTTGTCCCAGTTTCTTTATATCTATTATATAGTCGATATGACCCAGTGGGTAGGACACTTATACAAAAATCGGGAGGTCAAACTTTTCTGAGTACCCGTTAGTTCTTTGAGTGCATATATATTTTATCCTGAATTTTAAAGTCGAGAAAAACATCGCCAGTAAATGTACATGTTTAAAATGAAATTCTGAGGAAAGTATATTTTATAAAATATGAAATTTTCCTTCAGTAGCATGCATGGATCACTTTACCTATAAACAATCCTTTTGCATGGAATATTTGGTAAAAATATATCAACTTCAAAATAAAACTTCTCCGCGTTGTCGTCGTTGACTAAGACCGTCCACATCATTCTTCCTGAAAGATAAAAATAATATCATGAAATAATATAACATATATTCGAGTACATAACAATATCGATTACATTTACGATAAGGGCGATTGAATTATCGTTGGATCACAAGTTACTTAAACTAAAATGAATTAATTAAAGTTACTTTGTTTTTAGACGTTTTCGCTCTATTCTATTTTACTAGAACCATTTTAACGTTATTATACTTAAGTGCGATAAATTTTATACAAAATCTACGAAAACGAATATAATATTGTAAAATAATGGTTGATTTAATATTTAAAAGAAAAACACTGCAAATAAAGCAATTTTCAAAAATATTGAAATAAAAATATAATTAATTATATTCTAAGTAAACTAAAATTTCCACGAAGGTTTTTGGATGATAAATGCAAATTCATTTAGAACAAGCTTAAACTAATATACTTTTAAATTAGAAATTTTGCGTTACGTTAATTTTACTCTTATGCGGAGAGAAAGACGAAAATGGTACCTTACATTTAACAGGCGTTAATTCTAAACTAAATTCTCTGTCATTATGAATGCAATTCCTCGAAATAAAATGCTAATTTTAAACTAAGAATAATTAACTACAATTACGTCCTTTAATGCTAATGAATACAACCTGAAAATCTTCTTAGGTATATTATTTAGAGCTGAAAATAGGTAAATTATTTAGCTACTTTTAAATAGATTATGATATTTTTAGATAGATTAAGTTTTACAAGAAACATCGCACAATAAAATAACAAGCAATCTTTTCCATCTTAAATAAAAAGCTTGAATCTAATTAGTTAATATTAAAACTCATTACACAGTTATATTCGGTTTGACACTTTTCAGAACTTGAAATTTTATGAGGTTTTTATATACAGTAATAGCAACATTCAAACGAAGAATTTTGATATAATTACTTATATTAAACATGAAGTTTGGTATAAAAATATCTTCCAATATTCAACTCAATGTTCAACATATAACAAAGATCGTATTACCTTTATAAACAGGCATTGTTAAGGCTTTTGTTGTCTACTTCTGTATCTGATTACATTAATAACGTCGACTCAACGTTATTTAGTACACCTACATATTGACAGTAACAAGATATACTCACCGCCTCTCTTATCATAAATCTGATATACATTAAATACTTTCTCGTAGCATCTCAACAGGAAATAGTTCAAGACAGGCTCTGTGCGTTTCGGGTCCCATTTATCCTTGACGGTGATGAAGGGCAGTTCCGTCACTCTTTGCTTGTGGTCCAAAAAGCAGTGGTCCATCCATTCACCAGCGCGACCCTCCCAGCTACATTCACCTACAATTTAATTTTTAATATTGCTATATTAATTACCAACGAACTTATGCCATAGCAGTGCCCATTCACAATAGTAACTGTGTAAGTTTTGTGTATAAATAAAAACAAAATTAAAATGAAACAAAATTAGTCCTTACTAATAGTATAAGTGCAAAAGTAATGCCTGACTGTCGGTATGTTTATCTAAAGAAGACAAACATAGTTTCTTTCATATTTAAAATATAAAGTAGGAACTGGTAGCAATAGTGGTGGTGGAGTCACGGAACATGATGTATCTTAGATCTGTCTCAATAGCCTACATTCCCTAGACGCACTTAAGGTCTGAATACTGACGATCATACATTAATATATACATACATTGTTTGTTTTATTAATATGTTGTTAATTATCAATAACAGAAATTGCAACTGAATAATTAATGTTGTTTAATATAAATTTAAATTGATTACGTTTCCCTAAACATTTTTGAACGGCGCCCAAACGATCATTAAATGTTTAAATTCAAGTCACATGATCTTAACTAAAATTATCACTTGATTTCATCTTTTTTCTTACAAAAATAATAAATAAGATCGTTTATATTTATTTTATTCTACCTGAAAAGTACATAAAACCATCTATTATGGTTTATAAGCATTTGATTAGCTATCGTTTTCTCAGTGTCACAATAATGTTTCAAATTGATTCGCTCCGTTGAATAATAAGGTCAGTTCACAATAGAGATAAGAAAGGAGTAATTCACACTAGTTACAAATTATCCCATATATTATAACAACTTTGGCCGGCTTCTATTTGTCTCGCGTGAGATAGTAGTGGATTCTGCACTGGCGCGTTATCGCAAGAAGAAAAATTACTCGATTTCTCGCACAATGATCAATTTTAGTTGGTAGTGGTTCTTGAGTATATTTAGTAAAACGAGAGCATATTTTTTAAAAGTATATTTTAAAATTATTTCTATGTTTTATGTGCTCTGTTTTTATGCGACTATAGTATTCATATAAAAAAGAGGGTAAACCAAAAAATTGTTTCACGTGTTTTTAAATAGGTATCTCTGTTTGTATATTTGCCATAAACCAAAAAAATTGAATTGAACTGTTTGTCTATTTCTTTGTTACGTTCTGAAGTGTGGTATATAAAAATTCGTCGTTTCTTCGTTCATTTGTTCGTATTTTATGTGGTGCCAAACTTTGTGCACTTATTATATGCATTTGCAAGAAGGTCAAAGGCGTACAATTAACTTGAATTGGATAGCACGCGTTTACCCACCAGACAGAAAATCAAGACAGTCGTACGGCATAACAAAATCTAAAACGAGCGAAGTCGCGAGCAAAAGCTGGTAGATTATAAAATTAATAGTATTATTCTTTGCTGTTGAGTTTATAGCTTGATTATATTTCAAAAGTATTACCGTAAACTCTAGCCATAAAACAGTTTATGATGCGGAATTGGCAGTGTGGAGTATGATTCTCCAGCTGAGGCAGTGTGGCGTGTTTCGGACAGCCAGCATTGGTGCAGGGAAATAGCACTTTATTGGCAAGGGACTCCAGCACCATGGGACGGATCAACGAGAATTCTTTCTGTAATGATAAACATTTTTTAATGTTACAATTTATTATTTTTTAGATTCAATAGCAAAGTTTAAAATAAGTTTTTAAGGTGATTGTTTTAACATAAAGCAGAAAAATATTTTTGATGTAATCAGAAATCAGACCAGTTATCTTTGTAATCTAGATATAATTCATTACGATTTTTTTATTTGTGATAAGATAACGGTGTTTTTTTTATTTCATTACAAGCGTAGTGTGAGGAAAGGGAAAGAGCTTAGACACTAAATTGTTATTGTTTTTTTTTAATTATTGCAAAATAGATAGAAAGTTAAAAATAAAAACTTAAATTATGGATGATAAAAATGTGCAATTTCGGACAACGCTTCTTCCAATTTATGGCGTAAAATATTATGTAACTTTTTAGTCGTTTCACACCTAGAATGAAGGAATTAATGACTAATTTATTAATTTTTAAAGTATTTTAATTGATATTAGTATTTTCTACACAAATTTGTTCGAAATTATATAATTTCAGCTCATCAAAATCGGTTCAGTAATTTTTAAAAAGTCAAAATAACTTGAATAAATATGTCCAAGTATACGGAATTGAGGAATTGTTGAGGTAGGTTCCTTATTTTTAAGTTTTATTTATTTATAAACGTATTAAAATTATCAGCTACAAATTAAAAGACAGCGTGTTTTGTTGAACTAATAATATAAAATTAGCATCGTTTAATTAAATCATTCAATGACAATAACAAATAATTATTCATTTAAAACCAAATCAATGTATCATTCGTAGTACCGCAGAACCAATAATTTCAATTGTTTGATTGTTTTGTAATTGTCGCGAATGTGAATTAATTACAAACGTATTAAATTAATTATTTATTGACTGAGTAAATTCGTTTACTGAATACTTAACGATTTTCGTTTTTAGGTCGGTTCATTGTATATTATTGTGTGTTTTAATTATTTCGCAAGATGTGGGTGTAGATGAAAAAAATTGAAATTTAAAACACTCGTGTACTTTATGTAAATTAACTGTTTTAAACCATTTCTTACTCCCTGTTCCCCTTCATCCCTGAAGCTCTTTTAACTCGTCAAGGTATTTATGGTTTCTATGGTGCTGCGTTCATGGGTAGCGGTATTCAGTTAACATCAGGTGACCTACTTGCACCATTGCCACTATTTTAAATACAAAACAAATGCACATTAATTTCAAACCACTTGATCAATCAATCAAAATATATTTTATTTAAATACTCTTACAAGCACTTTTAAATCGTCTAAACAAACAAAAAATATATAAATTAATGAAAAGGTACCAGCGGTTCGAAATGATATTTCTACTGGGGAGAACCGGCAGGAAAGTCTATAGCTAGATACTCTTTTAAAATATTTGTCAATTAATACAAATATGTACATATTTATTTTATTTATTTATAAATTTCAAATATGTTTGTAAAGAGAATGTATTGTTTTTTTTTTTTTTTTTTAATTTCTATTTTAATTTAGGGTCTTTGAATCTACAGAAGATTATGTCAGACCCATCGTATCCTAATTATAACTACAAACCCAAAATTATTTTTCCTTAAGAATTTTAAAAATTAATCGGTACAAAGATATTGCCACTGCCGATACCGGTGACGAAAGAATTATTTGAAATGTACCCACATCTACAAGATTTATGTTATAATTTGTAATAAGTGTCTTCCGCATAATTTCACTTCGCTTGCATTCCATTAAAAGGTGTTGTGTGTCTTCAACTATACCACAAAGAGAACAAAGTGGTGTATTGCTCTTTTTTAACAAATATTTAAAACTATTAAGTGGTATATGTCCTGATCGTAATCTGTGAGCAATAACAATTAAATTCCTTGGCAACTTATCATTTAAAAACCATGGTATACGAGAGGGTTTACTTTGCAAAATTTTATACCAAATACCTTTTGATTTTGAAATATCATTAAATTGATTTTCCCAAGAGTTTATGATTTTATCTTTATACTTTATCAAAATTTCTGAATAATCTGGGGTTATAAAGATTTCAGATCCAGAAGAGATAGCTTGTTTAGCTGCTTTATCAACCCTCTCGTTACCAGTTACACCAATATGCGCCGGAATCCATTGCAATTTCAGCGATATCCCTTTACTAATAAGATTTAAAATCTTATCAAGAATTACGTAAGCTATCGATATGCTTCTCTTACCAGAGGAGCATCGAGCTATGTGTAATAATGCACTTTTGCTGTCCGATAAAATGACAAAATTTTTATGTCCTCGGGAACCAGCGTACGATAACGCTTCTGAAATTGCAAGGAGTTCCGCCGTCATTATAGTGTTATCAGAAGTAATCCTAAAACATTCCTTCACATTATGACTGGGATCATAGAATGCTGCACCAAGTCCTAGGTTAGTTTTAGAACCCTCGGTATATATGTGAGACCAACCATCATATTTAGATTGTATCATATTTAATGTAGTGTATTTTAAAATTTCGTTATTTGAATTGGTTTTAGAACTTGTAAGGCCTTCAATTTCCGTACAGATGAAGTCAATATTTATATTTGTAGTCCAAGTATTCATTGAAAACATTTTTAGAGGGTTGCAAGAGAAAATTTTTTGTGTCTTAACATCGCGATATATGTCTATAAGCAAGGGTTTCTTTTTCTTTTCCCAATAACTAGAATGAGATAACTGAAGAAGATCACTGAATAAATTTATTGTAAAATTATAAGACCAGGCCATAGATTTGAGGCAATATTTTGTAGCTAAATATTGACGTCGTAAGTTAAGTGGGGGAATACAAAGTTCGGATTCTATTACATGGATTGGTGTAGTCTTTATAAAGCCACCTATAATACGTAAAGCGGAATTTTGTACACGATCTAATTTTTGTAAATGTGTATTGGCTGCATTATGAAATAAAAAACAACCATAGTCCAATCGACTACGGATTAGAGAAATATATAATGTACGTAAGTGCTTAGGGTGTAGTCCCCATGAAGAGCCTGCAAGAATTTTCAATAAGTTTAAAGTCTTCGTAGTTTTTTCTTTTATTTCATTGATATGTTTGTTCCAAAGCAAAGACTTGTCTAACCAAAGCCCTAAATATTTAATATTTTGTACAGATTCAATATTTTGATTGTTAATTTTTAATGAAACAGTGTCTATCTTCCTTTTCCTTGTAAATATGCAAAATTTAGTTTTTGTTGGAGATAACTCTAAACCGAATTTTTCTATAATCGTAATCATAGTCATCAGAGCCTTTTGTATATCAATATTACTTTTATTTAAATCCTTGTGATGTGCGTAAAAAACAAAATCATCGGCATATTGTAAAACCATAACATTTGTAGTATTGTTTTTATTGTTAAGTTTTTAATTATGAAGGTTTTATATTATAATCTTGATTATTACATACTGTAATTTTTTAAATATTCATAGAAACGAATAATAAGAAGGAAATGTTTTACTTTAAATAATATAATTAGAAAAATGATATAGTATAAATAATAAATGATAAATGTAAAATATAAATAATGAACGTAAAAGTTGTCTCTATGGTTTTACAAGTATGTAATAAAGCGTAAAGTAATAGTCATACATAATGTAATGTAATCAGTTTATACTTAAAGAAATAAAAATTTTGATTTACAGAGCAACACAACGTTTATTTGTTTTAGTCACAAGGATTGTCTTATATGTATGTATATTAAACAATCTGTATGAAATCCAGCTACACTAAAATCCTCACCAGTATCAGTATATCTACAGTATTATGATACTATGGTAAAAATATGTATTTTAAACTTTCGCGATTTATACTATTCATATTTAATATAACGGGTCTTATCGCGATAACGAAGGTATTAATACCATTAGGTAGTAATACCTTTTTATTGCCCGACGTTTCGACGAAGTTACATTCGTCGTGGTCATGAGCTGACTGTATAGTAAAAATATATACTTAGTTACTAAAATACACTTACTTTACACACGTGACACTGATAGCTCTTGTTGAAACATGGTCCACAAATGCTGTGTCCGTCTACACAGAGGTATATCGGTGGTTTCATATATTTGTTGCACTTTGTACAAGTCAATTCCTTGATCAGACTCTCGTAGTGGTCGGTTTGTAGGAGAGTGCTTAGTACTACTGAAATAAATATAAGTATTTGTGAAATATAAAATGTTTTACTCGTATTTTACCTACTTTTATGCTTCTGTCTTACATAAATTCGGGTATTTTGTGTGTGTTAATATGTTTTAGTGCCGACAGAAATAATAAAATAACACGTGAGCAGAATATAGAAGCTGTAAAAATGTGTATTCAAGGTTGGAAGAATTAAAAATAAAAATATTTTGTAGATTTTAAATTAAATCTTATTAAATTTATTCTTTAAAATTAATTATTATAGTGCAGTAATGGGATTTTAGTAGCGCTTAATTCTTTTATCCGTTAGCCTACGCTACTAAGTACCGATTGATAATTGCATTAAATTGTATTAAAGATATATGAATATAATGTATAAAAATAGACAATACGAAAAACATATGTTTTCAATGACCTTTCGGCCAAAACATAAAATATACAAACACACAGTGCGACCACGATTTCACGTCTTGGTACGACACGACATCGTAAAACGTTACGATGTCGCGTCGTACTTGGTTATGTTTTTGTCTTAATTCGTAGAAATTTTTCTTGTCTGAAACTTTCAGCGCAGAAAATATATACCACAAAATATATATAATATACTACGATTATTTTGATAATTAGTACGAATGTATTTGACAAATCCGACTAGTTCACTGTAATATTTTAAAGCTTAAATTCTTTAATTATTTATTTTTTTATAGGTTACGAAAAACATACTACCTTTAATATTCAAGAAACCTACTTTTTCTTATAATAACATTGTCACTTTAAATAGGATTAAGAGTATTATACTGTTTCAATGAAATTGAGCATCATATCCAATTAAAGAAAATCTATATATCAAGCGAAGGTCCATATTAAACGGGAAATTTAATCATGTTATATAAATAGTTTCTTTTAAATTAAATTCAATAAATACGTCAGTATTTAATATTAAAAGTACACGTTTTTAACTTTATATATATTGAGGAGATATTTTTTAAATTGTTTTATACTTTAATTAAGGCAACAAATTACATAAAAATAGTTAAACAATTCGAATAATGGATTATAAATACTTCAATATACGTAAATATTTTTCATTTCATATCGTTACAGAGTTATGTAAATCTATGTAACGTGGATTATGAAATAACTCTATGAGACGAATTCCAATGAATTCAAAATATGTTTACTACATGAGTTCGACACTTATTAGAAGTTTAAGTAGAAAATGTATTAAATCCGAGTAAACCACTACGTTAAGCGTGTTCGCGGTTGATGAATAGCAATCGTCGTGGGACGGACGTTTCTGATTTTAGAACTAAATGAATATCTAGAACTGGACTAGGTACTCTCGTAATGTACATACCGACACGTTTTGAAGCATGTTATTAAAATAAATACTGATGAAACTGAGCGCGTTTTAATAAAGGAGAATGTAATAATATTTGTATGTAAAAATTAACACAACATCGAACTAATCTACTTCAAGTTTTACTAATAACATAAAACTTTACGACTAATGACATCTACAAAAGTAATTTATTGTAATACATTACGTTTAAATTTACACACCGATGATATAGAAGCTCAAATCTAAAATACACTACACACTCATGACACATAGCACACGAAAAATTACACGTAAAAATGCATTGTGTCACAAAATATCACACTCAATTTAATATTAATACTAACACTTCCTACCCGTTGTCGACGACGCCGATGACATTTTTTTTTACTAAAATAACTGCGCACTATCGTAACTACACAATATCGAATACCGTTTTGCACTTGGTAAACACTTTTAGATCGACAGGAGCTAGTGTTAGGCGATTACGATGCAATCGTTCAGCCATTTTCAGTGATAAGACAAACTGTGTGTATCTTGAACGTGATTGTGTTGGTCTAGCAGCGAGTTGGCGACAGCGGCGGCAGCGCTATATTTACGACAAGGTCAGCTAAGGGCCGGGCGACTGACCAATTAGATTAGTCTAGCGTCCACTATTTTTAATTACTTTGTTATATGTAAAATTAATGTGATTATGAATTTCGTTTTATTTAAATAATCGAGCTTTTATAAATGACGTTTATCATCAAGTTAAATTGTTTTTATATTTGTAAATCGCATTTTTTTTGTGAAATGCTGATTTGCATATTATGTCATTATTTCGCTCTAAATCTTACACGAGTAATTAAATATGTTTATTGTTACTGGTTGTAATAAATAAACATTACAAAAGAAATAAATAATTTTACATTTATTAAAATATTTTGAGATCGAATTACTTTCAGTTTTTGTTTTAAGCATATTAAGTAACTTAATTAACTGACCTAAGTTTTTAGTGGATGGTAAACCTAAACTTAACTTATATAATGTGAAATTCCTCGAAAGTATAATGTTTCACGAATTTCATTTTATAGCATTAACGTGTCAAGTTGAAACTACCAATTAATTGATTAAAAATCCGCAGTATATTTACGTCAATACGGAATTATCGCCTGATAACGATACAAAGTTGAATGAGATATTAAGTGATAAAAGTCCTTATCCTTTTAACGGTGACATTTTTGGTACTTGCGTATTTATCTCGAGATAGTAAGAATTTGATTACATTTTTTGGACGCTGATCAATACTGCGTCAAGCCACACGAACTTCAATTTGAGAAAATGGCGAGAAAGATGTCAAACCTATTTGAATACGTACTTATATATATTTTCTTATCTATTATGATAAAATGTATAATGAATTAAAAGTAGATTGGTATATTAAAAAGATGTATCTAAGTTTTTCAAATATATAAGATTATTGTATAAATTGCAAAATATGGAACGCACTTGAAATTCGAATCATTAAATTAAGAAACTTTTTTTCGTACGTGTTTAGTTTAGATGACTTGAACTTTTTGTAATAATGTTATATACATACATTATCAAAATACATTAATATCTTCGAAATCTATCGAATTTGACTTTTTGTTGGTTGATATAGTATTGCTTATCAGCGTCCATATGTATATACAATGTCTCCATGTGTTATTATTTGTTCAGGAAATCTACAAATTCCTAAATAAGTTCTTCATCTGCAGCATATTACCTTAAACTATCGCTATCACAAAATGTTATACAAATCTTGACAGTTCATTTCTGACTTTTTACTAAAACGCCTCTTTTAACGGTCAATATGTGACATCTAAAGGCTATGAACAAAAAAATTGAATTAAATATGCGTCATGTTTTGATCGCAATGGTTTATCATAATTAAGTCTCTGGTTTGGATTTAAATCGAATTTTCAAATATTTCGGTTAACAATAAGTAACCAATACTAGAGTGATTGTTTGTTTGTTTGAGCCCAGATGGCTTAGTAGTTAGAACACGTCGATCTCAACCGATGATCGTGGGTTCAAACCCTGGCACCGCTGATTTTTCAAGTGCTAAATTAGTGTTTAAATTCATCTTGAGGTCGGCGGTGAAGGAAAGCATGGTGAGGAAACCTGCATGTCCCGGTAGAAATTCTGACATATGTATATCCGCAGTGGAGCAGCATGGTGGATTAAGCTCTAAACCTTCTCCTTAACAGGAGAGGAGGCCTATGCCCAGCAGTGGGATATTTACAGGCTGCTTATTTTTACTTTACCAGAGTGAGTCTATTATTTATATCACCTAAACAAGACTACAATCTACAGACTATAGTCTTTTTTTTCTTTAATTGTCTTATTTAGCAGACAAATATGGATACTTCTAACCACACATAAGAGTTAGAGTTTAAATGATGAATCATTTTATTGAAAGATTATAATGAAATATCATGTTCGAAAAATCGTGATTTTCGTTCTGGATATTGTTACCAAATGAGACCAGTAAAGAAAACTAGACTATACATATTGTACTGAACGGCTCCCGAATATTTGAGACAATGATATTATGTAACTACTAAAACATTAAATATTTGTAAGCTCATGAATTTTGCTACCAAGAATGCCGGTCACTTTGGACTACATTGTCTAGCAACTAGTTAGCGGCTCAGTATGACGACGTTTCTTTGGGGACTAAGACAATGGACTCCCAATTAACCAAAGAATTTAATTGAACATGTCTATAATTATCATTGATTTGACATGTGTCATTTAGTAGTTTTACTTGAAAAGTTTTCCGGAAGATTCGAAAATTGGTGATTTTGTAGATTTTTTTGTTCTTTTACCAAATTTTTAATTTGCCACGTCGTATTTTTGGCAGTTGCGCCGCCATTTTGAATAATGGCGCCTAAAAACAGTTTTGACTATACTTCTTTCGTTAAGACAACACGATGTGGTTAATGTTTCGGTTTCTTAGGGTTGAGAGCTGTCAAATTGAGTGTCTAAAAACTCTGACTTGGAAAATATTTTCCAGAAAACCCGTACCAATTTGCTTCCATATAAAAGATGTGAGTGATGTCATAGAAGACATAAAGTGACCGTTTAAAGACAGCCAACATCATCCTAGAAAACTCTTCTCTCTTTTAAAACACTTAGCATAATAAGAATTTTCTTCATATTAAGTTTTCTGAATTATATCTGCGATTTGTGCCTTACAAACAATAACTTATTTGCCAGGAAAATATTAATGTTGCTTAAATATTACTGTGAGTAAGTTTTGCATTACAAAACTGTTATCCTTTAAGTTGACTTGAAGTTTTAGCCAAAATTGCAAATTTGTAAGAAAACAAAGCACACAGCCAGCTCTCAGGCGTGTTGAAGAAAAGTTAACGATTCAGTACATTTCGTAATACCGCTTTTTGTTGGCAACTTCAGGAAAGTCGAGCAGTCGACAAAGTTAATGAATAAACGTCAATACCGGTTTCATATATTATTAAGAAACAAATTTAAGATAAACCAGTTAAATATTGAAAATGGTAAAAATTGTGACTCAATTTTATTCGAGGATTCCGTACAACTGAAAGCCGATTTAGGCTTGGTTGGTTCTTATCATTGATATTTGCCTCTATAGTGTGATACGTATATTTTAAATCATATCAAAAACCTTTGGTGTTTTTTTTTGTGGACCACACTATAGGCTAAGTGGCAGTGCAAATTAAAACTAATACTTAACTTTAAACTTCAATCTTAAAATGCAAGCAGTATTTGCTTTCGTCATAGTTTGAGATGATCGGGTGGATCATATTGTATCCATTTTGGAGTAATGTTTACATTTATTGTAATAAATAGTTTGTCGATAAACATAACTTTAAAACAAAGATATCAATGTTTATATCTATTTTGCGTTATTTTAGGTTAACTATAAAATTCACACTACTTAAGATTGTTTTCAAAATTTCCATCGTGTTTTCTCCAATCCACGTGACATTGGCGAAGTAAAATGTGTCTAATTGGCACAATAGTCATCAACCAAAGAATTGAATTGATTTAAAACATAGACGCAAGTTATTTATTGTGAGGTTTTATTAGTGTTGTTTTAACCTACGGTTTACAACTTGTATATAGGCTAGCTCAGCCAGGGTTCACTTTTACATTAGATATCGGAAAAAGTTAACATAGCTGTGTTTTTATGGTGAATAAGAGAACCGGAAGCCTAGCCTTTTCCTTCCTTACTTTCTATTCGATTTCACCCCTCAATCCTTTTTAAACTGGCCTTCTCTTGTGCTAAAATATCCTTGGCCAACAGTGATCACTTAACATCAGGTTTCCCGCCTGCTCGATTGTCAGCTATTTTTATATTTAAAAAAAGAACTTTATGATCTCCTCTCTTAAATTAGACCACCTATGACCACACGAGTCTTCCATCAACTTTAAAGCACTCATTTCAAATATAACATTTCTAGAAATCAGACTATATACAGTCTTCTATATTATACTATATTACACTCGGGCCTCGTTTTAGATGGAATAGAACAAAAAAAAAAACAATTAACTCATATTTTCCATAACTAAATATTTGTTTTAACAAAACTGAATACTTTAATAAATAGAAGTATACAGATTGAACAAATTTTCACATAAACTCCGCTATCCAATAAATTTAGTACGACATAAAAAATGTACACGAAAAGCAATTTGGAATATGTTTTCATGAACGTTTAGTGCATTGACTATGGTTTATTTACTTTTGATGAAAAGGTTTCTACAACATTTAATATTGATCGATCTATATCAATAAAATCAATTGCTTAATGTAAATAAGCGCATCACTTTAGAAGAGCAGGATCTATTTAGTTAATTTATATTTTTGGTATTAATAGTTCGAATTAGGTTCGTAAAGAAAATACTTAAAAATTGAATGTAAAAGAAAAAAAATTGGGTTAATAAATCTCCATTTAAAAAGTGAGTAAATATTAAGTATAACAGCCCCACCAGCGTCCGAGACAGAATAAATAAGGCGCGCCTTCGGGCCCTGGGTGCGTGATATGGTGGTCCCACGCATCCGTTTTCATACGGACCTGTGGAGGACGGCAGCCGGGATGGCCTCGAACTGCCGTACGCATCAGCGATGGGTGCGGGGAGGGCAAGATCACACTTTGCTCTCCTGCGACGAGCAGCCACAAGTGGAGCGTCGCACGGGAGAGACAGCGGGTGCGGATGCGCAAGCGATTCCGAGGCGATTTCTGTGCTAAGGAAGACCATCGCAGGGGTTTTAGTGGGTACAAATCGCTACATAATCAGACCGGAGTCGTGTATCTTTTCGGAGATTTCCCCTGCGAAAACATAAAAATATATGTTAATTATAAATAATCAAACAATTCTTTGGTCAATGGCTTTTGGTTGTGCCAATTAAACACAGGTTATTTCGCCAATGTCACGTGTAAATTATAAATAATTTTTGAATGTTAATGTGAATGAGAGTTGATTTTTGTTCTACAAAATCAACTTTGAAAATGTATGGCGTTGTGGCAGCGATAGATCCACGTAATAAGCTTGCTTTTGATTCCATTACAGACACCTTAGTCGTTTTAATCGATCATACAGCCGTCAAGAATTTCAAAATTGCGATTCTGAGCCACTTATGTATATGGGTATGGGGAGAGAACTTGGACCGGAATGCAGAATGATGTGGGTTCAATTGCCGCTGTGTCGCAATTTTTGGTATGATATACATATGTAATTAAAATATTATCCCAATTTAATGAATTAATTCGAAATAATCAGTAAATATCGTTTATTCTTAACATTGACAATTGTGAAATAAAATATCAATACATTTCATTTAAGGGTTGCCCTGTATAAATATATCAAAAGTATCACTACCTTGGAACTAAGATTTTAGGAATTATAATAAACCATTGACTACGGTTGTCCTAAAACCCTCATTAAAATGTCAGCATGAAAGAGCTATACCATAAAGGCACCCTCTTCTCACCTTTATGCTGCCTTAATAACTTTCCTTAAAGAAAAACCAGTTTGCATCGTAACTTTTTTACAAAGTTCACTTTATTTTTAACTTTTATTTTCGACTATCTTTCAAAAAGTAAATGAACTTCATCATCAACGTGTGTAACTACGTGTATGTGTACGTAAATGTACGTATTTTTTTTAATTTTACAAAATGTTATCCTCGTAAAAGGTATGAAAAAAGACATTGAAAATTTACTTCTTCATCTTCATCTTCTTCAATTTTTCATGTATAGTTAAACTATCGGAGTGTCAACAAATAATTCTCAGTAAATAGTATTATGACAATACAATGACCGCCATACCATTCACATATAAAAATCATACATTATATTTTCGATTTTTGGTGATATTGAAGTAGCTGTTTTTCTTGTATTTTCGTCATGTGTATATTTAAAACAAGTTTTTTACTATTTCTTACCATTTTTACTTTTATTTATTTTAAGCTATCAACAACATGGAACATACTGACGTTATAAAAATATTATACATTCGAATTTCATATATTCAAATTATATAATAACAACTAAATTTTTACCATTTTTACTTACGTTTATTAACCCTCCAAGAAGGTTTTCAATACAAAATAAGTTAGCGTTCATTCTTCTTCAATATTACACTATCCTAAGTACAACAAATATGTGCAGTATTATTTACTTAATCAATTTTCATTAATTAATTATTAAATGGATGCTGATAAGCAATAATGTGTCAACCCACAAAAAGTGAAATTTAGAGATATTGATGTATTCTGATAGTGCATTTCGTATTTAACATTATACAAAAAAAAAATCAAGTCATTTGAACTAAGTAAGTACGGAAAAAAGTTTCTTAATCATATGCTTAGAATATTGAAGTAAGTTCCATATTTTGGATTATGCAATAATTTAATATATTTGAAAAACATATTATTTGATTAAAATCATTATTAGCCTATCTGCTATAATTTAATTTAATTATACTTTTTATCAAAATAGAAAAGAAAAGATGGATATATGTTTCTTCAAACAGATGTGTTAAGAATAGGTTCGAAATCTTTAGACGCCATTTTCTCAAAACGAAGTCCGTGTGTATTGACACAGTATTGCATATCAGCATCCAAATAGGATGTATCAGTTGCATTAAATATTAACAATAATGTGTATCTATGTTTTTTGTCAACATGATTCAATACTTAACATAATTTCATTTCCTTATCACAATCTACTTAAAGATATATAATTAGTAATTCTGAACAACCTCTCGAGAAAGACCGTTTATTATCTTTAGCTTCAAAACAAGAATACGAAAGCAGCTGGGTCCTAATATAATAGATAGATATAAATTTTCTATTTGAGTAAATAAATATAATAACAATTTTGTGATTTCTCTACTTCTTTAATGTACTTTTTTGTAACCGGGCACAGTTGCTGGTAAGTGGGTGATTAAATGCTTAATGGAGTAGTTAAGTCAAAGGCAGATCGTTTACCGCGGCCGTTTACCGTTGCTCCAGATAAGAAAAGATTTTTTAAAGAAACTTTTCGAAAAAATAACACTTATAGTCTATTTTTTTACTTTTCCTTATTTGGTAACAATACCCCGAACGAAAATCACGAATTTTCTGTAATAATATTTAAAAAAATACACACGAGAAGAATTAACGTTAAAAAAAATAAAGTGATTATTTGTACCTACTTGATTTTCGTAGTATGTAATATGGTAGCTAAAAAAATCGATAACCAATAGACCTGCAACTAGACGATTTATAAATATATATGTATATTCTTTATTTCAATCGCAAGTATATTCCTTGTCCTCGGGTTTATTCGTGTAATATTTTAGTCTCCTACACAAAAAGAGGAGTTTATAAGTTTGGTGTGTATCTTTCTTGATATGCGTGTGTGGCATCGTAACTTTCTAACGAATTAAACAATTTTGATGTTTTTATTTAACGCTGATGTGGTCGTTCTCACCTAAAAGATCTGTTCAGACATTGAAGTTTGTATGCACTTTTCTAGCTGTTGAAAGGATCTGTGCTACTCCTACTGGTCTGATCGATTCGAAAATTACTGCACTATGACTCCAATGTGATTAAAATAACATAGTTACATAACCTTGATCTAATGAAGCATCATATGGAATTATCAGCAAGTCACAGCAGAAGAATTGTCTTGGGGTTCGTTGAAATAGTCTCAATAATTAGATTGTCGTGTTTTTTTTATTTTCAAAGTTATCTTGTTATAAAGTTTGCTAAATTAGAACTATTCTGCATCTAAATGTAACATTTTCAAACAGAAATGATAAATTTAATAGATAATGAAAAAAATTAAATAAAATTATTGACAAAAATACTTTAAAATCCCTGTCATAAAAGCCAAAGCAATATCTCATTCAATACGCAAAGTTTTGCCACAGTTGTAACTCTAGAATGCGTAGTCTTGTCTTGTCACGAAACCACTTTTGTCTGAATTTTAAACTGAAATTTTAAAGTAAGAAAGAGGAAATTCAAAACTAGTTACCGAATGCGAGAGTCCTGGATCTTCCTTTCAACCTGGAATACGCTGTGAAACTAGAATTTAATTCGATTATAGTTTCGTACTAGTTCATTTATGTCGGACATGTTTTAATATTATTGGGTTTAAGTCGAAATCGGCTTAGAGTAATTAATTATGATATTATTACACTTTGCCAACGTGTCTGTCAAACGTTTAAAAAACTTATTAGTAGATGAAATTTTTAATTATACCTATCTAATTTTAATTCACTTTACCATTTATTAAATAGAAAAAAAAAGATGGATATATACTTCGTCAAGCAAATTTATTAAGAATAGGCTTAACATCTTAAGACGCCATTTTCTCAAAATCAAGTCCGCGTGGCTTGACACATTATTGCTTATCAACGTTTATTTGTTAATCGACCTTCCATCATTGATCAATAGCCTTTCTCGTTACCGCAATAAAGATGTATTTATTATTAGTCTATGTTATATTTAGATGTATAGTACACACATAGAAAGTATTTCCAAAAAACGTTTTACACAAAAAAATATAAGCAACCATGTTACAATATTTCTATAGGTGTGAATTATTGTTATCAAAACGTGAAATAAAAATGAAAGAAATTAGAATGAAACGTTACTAAAACATGAATTGCTCGGTACATATATTGTCATTTATCACACTTAAGAGGAAATGGAAGCAGCACTAATGTCTGTAACGACATACATCGTAATAACTCACATTTTTTATCGTACATTGTGTATTGTTTTGACGATCTTGTTACTGAAACGTTTTCATTATTCGAAAAATATGATGAACTGCGGTTTAAACAGACAAAAAAAAACTTAGGAAACGTAGCAGACAACAATAAAAGCCTCAATACAGACCGGTAAGGGTTAAGTTACGAACGGATGCAACTAAACGACGCCATTCATATTTTAGTTATTTCTTTTTTTTTCTATCCCTCTATATAATTAAAAGAACATTTTTATTCATTTATTCAAACCCAATTAAACAACGAAAACTTATTAATATTAATCGGAAAGCTGACTTACGAAGAAAATATTATGCCATTTAAATTTAATTTCGCATCAATGAAGTTGAAACAAACAATTACGAAACAGCAAAAGCCATTTAGAGACTTGAAATCCGATGTTACCAATTAAAACCTTATTCGGACTTCTGTATTCTTATTAATTGTAACTTCGCTCGGCTTCGGTACTTTGCAGCTTTAGGCATTGGAAGTTTTAATCCATCCGTTATTACGAAGGATTATGAACGGGTAGCATTTTTTTAGGGTGGAACTCGAGACTGCGCTGTAATATTTTTGTTTCTGTTTTACTGAATACGTGAGCGGTTATACGTCTTATTTTATAATAAAAGATATTGTCTTTTTATCTTTTGTTAATACCTTGTTCATACGTTTTACTTTTGTTAATATGTACGTTTTCCCAATATACCTAGTGTATACATAAATATCGCTTCAAAGATGATCCCTTTGTTTGCTTTTCTAAGACAGTTTAGATGAATATTCAATAGACTTAAAAATGGAGAAGGTTTTTAATTTTTTGTAAAAAATAAGCATTCTATTTTAGTTTGCCGTATACTATTACTTTCAAGAAGTTAATCCTTATGAGTAATAAAGTTGGTGCAATGGTTCTTGGCTAGGAAAATTAATTTCAATTAATGATGTAGGTTTAGTAGTCATCGAAATCGGCCCCAAGACTACTTTAAGTGTTTTTCGGTATTCCTTGTAGTTTCAACTTTGGCCATCCACGCTTAATCAGCCTGTTTAGTGGGATTATATAATCACAAAATGATTTTGATATAATCCGAGAAAACAACATAATTACATCTTCCTGATATCATGTAGCACGACCACCGTCCGCCCTTTACCTATGTATATATGTACACTGTATTATTATACACAATAACAAATAAGCACTGCCAATCCTCGCACATATGCACAAGCACACGGAGCACAAACAGGCAAGCGAAACTACAAGACATCACACAGACATTCTAAATAAGTTTCACTTCTACACCAGAGCATCTTCAGAAGATATTGCCTCTACCATAGTCAAGGCGGTTTTAAATTTGACTGACGTGTCGTGACGTGGTGGGTTGCTTCCGCAACCTTCCGGTTCTGAAATGACGGTACCACGACACCTTAGATTCATGTGGGTACGCGGCAGTGCTGCGTTATGAATCCAAAATCTCCTTTTCTTTCTTTATTTTTTTAAAGAGTTACCAACGCTAAAAATTGAATAAGATATTCAATTTTTAAATCTGAATCAGAATCCGACGATACGTAAACGAACCTTTCAAGCATTTGACCTTTTCTAGACTTGCGGCTGTATTGATTCAAAATATTGTCCTGATGCGTTAAAACGCGACATAATAATGAAAGCACTAGTCACACGTCATGACACAACACGTGTCGTCACGTCATATTTGCAAAGTGAAAGACATTATAATAAAATAAAAAGTGATGTAACTGCTTATTAAGCTAATATAATAATATAGTTGGATTATTTCTAAGAAAAAATCATATTAGATTACAAGGTACAAAAACAATATTTATTCAATTGTTCATTTATGTTGTGAATGTTATTTTATTATCAATCTTAATAACTTGTCAAATGTATTTATGAAGTGATAGTGATTCATTTGTTTTGAATTGAACCACATCTCGTAGTAAGTGGGTCACCGTGTTTTAAGTACACAAATATATTGCTAGCAAAATGTTTTGCGCGTATGTTCGTTTCTACGTTCTTTAAGAAAAACATAATCCGAGATTATATACTTCGATTTTCGAGATTACTACATATTTAAGTTACTACTGTATTGTTTTATCTATACATATTCATATACATTATAGAATGTATGGCCATTACTGAGTTTCATTAAAATTATTTTAATATGTATGAAATTATAATAAACCCAAAATATCAATAAAAATATTTAAAGAAAACATTGTCTTAGGTCTTATAAAATAACGTAACTAATAATATAAAAAATAACTTATTAATATTATTATTCAATGACTCAATGTATTTTAATAAATAAATCTTTAAATAATAAATCCGTTTCTTATCTTATTATTCTTTTAAATTAGGAAAACAAGTCATTATCAAATATCCTAGAGTGTAAAGAGTTCATTAGATAAATATTATTTTATGATAACTTAATAAGGGAAGTGAGGCGGCCCAATGGATCGAATACGTGAAC
The DNA here is from genome assembly GCA_037950945.1 of Hypolimnas misippus. NCBI lineage: Eukaryota > Metazoa > Arthropoda > Insecta > Lepidoptera > Nymphalidae > Hypolimnas > Hypolimnas misippus. Next base: position 6,350,893 of record JBBEEQ010000025.1, on the reverse strand, counting down.
TTTAACCAATGGTCATGGACTCGGATCCAGGAAAGCATTGCTAATTTTAAGTGACGAATTTAAAATTAATCACGGTAGCAGCAGTTAAAATATCGATTGTAATTTTATTGAATATAATTTTTTTTTATAAAAATAATTTTTCATAAATTATTGATTACCGAGGTAGCCATCATTAAAAAACATACACTGCGAATTGGTAACCTATTACTTTTGTAAAGTCCACTGAAAAATTCTTAAACATAAAATTAATATCTGCAAATCCGTTCCATATCACGACAGAATGGTATTCACCATCCACTACCTTAAGCTTTATAATTTTCCTTTGTTTTACCAAGAAACGATGCATTTTCTGCGCACGAAACATTTATAAACTATTAAAAAATACTGAACCAAATAATGGAACGAAAAAAAAAATACTGCACATAACATTAAAACAATATTCCTTTAAAATCAAACAACAATTTGTAACAAACAAACCCAGAGTACTAATGTTGTAGATCTTTATTATAAAGTGCAAGTAAATATTTATGTTCACACTTCGTGCCAGAGTCCCGTCTACCAGATTTGATAGTTAAATAGTCGGCCTCGCTGGCAATACTGATATCTGTTTAGTTATAGTATACATGGTAATTTACGTTTGGATCGCGTGACAGATTATGTACACAATTATGTGTATCGTTTAATATGTATAAATAATATTGGTACAGATATAGTCAGAGAGCCAAATTCCATTTACCTTTGATATTATATAATATAGTGGTAGCTATACTGTAGCGCCCGTAATTGCTTCAGTGAGATAGAGCCTAGCTGTAGCGTAATAGCCTAATAACTATAGCAAGGACACGGACTGTCGTCCAAGGCAGTACCTGACTCTCGCAAATAATCGGCGAGAGGTAGCTAAAAAAACTGCGTTTCGTGATAACTTCACGAGAGCCGAAAGCCTAATGCCTTTCCCCATTCCTTTCCCTACTTCCCTTCTATCTCTTTTTCTTTTTAAAGTTGGCAACGCATGGTGCTACTAATCTTTATGTGCGGCGGTGATCACTTACCATCAGGTACCCCACCTGCTCGTTTGCCAAGTAATATTTTTAAAAAATTGCAAGAAGACGGTTTAACCAGACAGACAGAATCAAGCCCCGTGACTATATACTTAGTATATATTACTAGTTCCTACACGAAGCGAGAATACGTCAGACGACACGAGATGGCACAAAAACTACGTAGTATAAGTAGTCATTTATTACTATTATCGTCATCAACTGCAAGATCTTAGAAGATATAATTGAATAGAGTGAACACATCATTTTTTATGTATCTAGGGTAGAAGATATTACCATACTGAATTTCATCAAAACTCAATTAGCAGTGGTAACGTGGTGCGAAGCTACGAATACGTACTTTAAAAAATCGTCTTTATTTGAACTGTCATGTTTTATATAAGTTGTTAACATTTTTATTAGATAACCTTTAGTTTACACGCTGCTATTGTTATGCCATGAATAACAATAGCAACGGGTGAATCAAATAACGCATAGTAGTACAGTTAATTTTAATGTTAAATAGGATTTTCAATAAAGATTTTTTTAATATGTATATAGGAAATGTCAGCGACTCAAAATTTGTTATGACTTATGGTTTTTAAACTTTTTAATAATATATCTTAAAAAAGCAATAAATTCAAAACATAAGGACACGACTTTTGTAACTCTTAACTTATTATAATATTATATTAATTATTTACGAGTTAAATCAAAGAAAAAAAAAGGAAAATAAAAAGTTTTATATTAAAATTTCAAATCAGAAATACATAATATATAAACGAAGACAGTATATTTGCACAAAGCTTGAGCACGTAATTAGTAGGTAGATACGCTTAAGCGAGATTCGAATACGCCATAAGTCACCCCGTGTCATGAGGTCTGATGTGCAGTGCAATATTTCCTGGTGACACCCCCTCGCATGCAACGGTTAGATAACCACGTATAATAAACGTCTAAACCCGCTGATATGAGAAATTGCACGAGCTTCCAGCGTGGTCCGGTGCTGGCCATATATAATATAAGTACATCAGTGTAGGTGAATAAACTGATACATCTTGGGATATATTTCCAATTTATTTTTTTATGCATACGTATATAGGTGATAAGGGACAAGTTTTGTATAGAAAAAATATATAAATGATTTTGACGACAATTTTAATAACTACTACCTTTTGCCCACGACTTCGTCCGCGTTTTCGTCGTTTTTTGTAAAAAAGTAGCGTATGTCCTTCCTCGGGGTTCAGTGGTTTTGATGTGACAGACAGATTAACTATCGTATTTTAGTAGGGAAATATAATATGTTGATACACAATACTTGATTAGGTAATAATGTTAACTTTTTTAAATTAGGGATGAGTGAGAGTATTATAAACGTAAGAGTAAACATATATAATCAGAATGCTCCGATCTGCTAAGCTATCAGGAGTTACACGTGTTATTGTGAGTCAATCATAAAAGATAGACATTTGCTATTGCGAGATATTTTTTAGAAAATTTTATGTAGAATATTTCCATCATACATGATTTCTATGTAACTTTAACCATTAAGGCTGCATACGCGACGGAAGCTTAAAAATTGGAGTAACGTCTCCCGTTTTCCCAAAGTTTCCCTTCACTACTCTGTTCCTATTGATTGTAACGTGATGAAAAGTATACTATAACCTGCCCAGGAGTATGAAGAATAATTGTACTAAGTTTCGTTAAAATCCGTCGAGTAGTTTTTGTTTCTGTAAGGAACATACAGACAGACAGACAGACAAAAATTTTACTGATTGCATTTTTGGCATCAGTATCGATCACTAATTACCCCCTGATAGTTATTTTGAAAATATATTTCATGTACAGAATTGACCTCTCTACAGATTTATTATAAGTATAGAAGAAGACTATGTAGACGAAATGTTATGCTTGTGTACAAATATTTTGTTAAATTTTTATATGAATATATTAGTCTACACGGATATATACGGATTTGTGTAAAGTTACGGATGTGCGCGTGTGTAGGTTTTGATATGTATGTAATGATTAGGTGACGGTAGAGAATTTTAAAACCGATATCACATTAAAGGGTTGAAAAAACTATTATAATATTGTGTTCATAACAGAGAAAATAAAATATTTCAAGTTATATATTATATAATATTGATTTTACATTAATAATATGGACTCTAACGACGATCAACTCATATATTATTACTATTTACCTGATACCCTTTATACCATTTCTGCCACTACTGCCGATACTGCCCTAGCTATGAGGTAGGTTGAAAGACGCGTTGGCGCAATGGTCACTGCAACTGATTAAAGCGCTAACGGTCGCGGGTTCGATCCCCGCTCACGGCAAACGTGTGTATTGGCCATACAGATGTTTGTCGTGGTCTGGGTGTTTGTGTTAGTGTTGTGAGTGTTTCCGGACCCCCGACACAAGGTCACGCGATCTTAATGGGGGCCGTTGAGTGTGATGCGTTATTTATTTATCATTTATTTATTTATTAATTCGAGTATAAAATGTAATAATACGAAAAAAGAAGATTCAAAAAATACATTTTACAGGTGCAATTGATTCAATTTCTTTTTCCAATAGAAAATATTTATCTCCTTGCGCTAGACAGGCTCTGTTATCGCTGGGAAAACATTGCAGTGCTGAACAAAATATATCGTTGAGACCCGGCGTCTGTATTTCCAATACAGAACTATCCATTAAGCATTTGTCGCTAAAACATTTTTTTTCTATTTTTTCTATTCATTGTTATGTTTCTATTTAACCTGTAACCATTGAAAATGAAATCAAATCGATAATACTGTCTGGATTATTTATAAACGTTCTGTTTACCGTGATTGTTTACTGTCACGTGAACTCAAAGATCATTATAATAATATGCATAAAAATTGTTTGTAAATAAGTAATTACTTCATCTGTGTTTACCGAGAGCAAACACCTCGCTTGTTAAGAAAATAATTATATGAGCACTATTCACTATACTCATCTTGTATTTACCCGAATAGACGACGCAAGGGGGTAATGATGTTATCAATCTATGTATGTATGTATCTATGTGGGTTTGTAACTATGTGGCAGTATTTAGATCAAACGCGTGGGCTGATTTTGATAAATGACGTCACGTCATTTGTTTTGTCATAACAGTACAAATGTCGTAGGAAGTATAATAATTTGGAAATATCAAAATGGTTGATTTTAGACGTCATAATGTCGAAAAAAAAATGAAAATTGACGAACTGCGTTGAGTGAGGTATAATTTGAAATGTAATTAATAACTTGTTATTGTGTATTTAGACCTTGCAATAGTCCACTAAATTACTTATCACTTATTTTACTAATATTTATGCAAGTACAATACAATAATTCATAACATTTCAGGTCCATATGATAAAAGAATTCAAAATTATTAAAAAAAAATCAAATCGTAACAAGAGCGTAAACACTAACAGAAACATACATATTATTTCAAGCTTTTGTTAAGACTATCGTAGTATACGAAACTGAATCAAAATATGGATTCTACCGAGAACAACAGCAGGATAACAATCACTAATAATTTACACAGATATGTATTTATATTTAGAATTAACATAATATATTTGGAACGATATGTAACAATTGTTTTAGAACGTAGACAAAGACATCTTTCCGCTATAAACACGTTCTACAAACGCAATGTAATTACTCTATGATATAACAGAGATAGAGAACGACGATATTAGACGACCGTTATAGTGTAGTGGTATCATACACAATGTACATTCAACGTCAGCAGTTATAGATTCGATTCTATTTTTTACTACTTTTTATTAAGGTTCTGACAAGTGGCTCACTAATCTAAATGAAAATAAATCAGCCAAGTGCGTGTCGGGCCACGCACAATGTAGGGTTCCGTAGTTGTCAGAATTGTCAAGATCGGTCAAGCAATCTTCGAGTGCCTATTTTCGTAAAAAAGTTTACGACGAACTGAGAATTTCCTTTTTTAAGTCAGTTTATACAATATACGTACTTACAATTTTAAACCTTTTATTATTATAAAATTATTTTTAATTTCTCTTTATATTTCAAGACTAAAATATTTTTAATGTAAAATGAATGTTTGAATGTGAATTATACTAACGATTTTGAACTTTATATGTTCGTCGATTATTTATTATTCTAACACTTGTAAAATATACTTAGCGCCGATAATTTTCCTTCCTGATTAGCGCCTATGAAATCTATGGAGATTTGGTTGAAAACTTCATAAGCGCGATTCAGAATCACTCGCGACATGTTTTATTGAGACATTGTTTTATACCTTATTTTATATTTTATTTTAAATTAAACTTATTAAATATTTATTTATTTATTCATTTAAATTCATATATTAATTTAAAATTATTAATATTTACATAATGTGATGCTTTAAAAAGTGAAATATTTATTTTTACTTAGATCATCTATAACTCGATAACCATAAGAACCCACATAGCCGTGATAATTTTCCTTTTAAATTCATTATATGTACCACTATCTTGAATTTTTTCATATTTTTAGACGCAGCAGTTTAGTGGGTAGAGGGGGGGGGGACACTTGACTCTAAGAAAAATTGACACTTCAAAGCTTAATATTTCGGAAACAGTTCGTCGTTCGGAAAAATGGTTTTCCCACACCTAAAAAATTTTAAAAAGACCTATCTAACGATACCCCACAACATGGGATAAATGAGAAAAAAAATTTTTGGTCTCTCTTAACACATAGGGAAGACACCCTGAAAAAAAATATTTTTAAAATTTTATTATACGACTTTCTCGGCGTAATTCATATGTATACTCATACCGAATTACAGCTTTCTAGTATTAAGGGTTTCGGAGCAAAGCCGCGGACAGACAGACAGACGGACATGGCGTTCCGTTTTTTACTACGGAACCCTAATGACTCAGATAAGCTTTTAAATTATTATATTCCCTGTCTGTCTTTCACAGTTTCAGTTTTGTCTGTGGCCACAAAATATTTGTTTTATTAATTTTAGGATTGAAATGCGCACATTTTTTTCAATTATAAGGTACAAAAAAATACTATGAAATTAGGGGAAAAAACTAAATATCAGAATTATCACCGCGCAGAAAAACAATAGAGAAAATAAAACAACAATAATATGGTTGGTAATTTTTATATAAGCGCCCGAGAAATTCTATAAATAATCTATACTAATTTTATAAGGAGGTAAAATTTGTTTGTAAAGTTGTACGTTGGGGGTAATCTCTAAAACTGTTAATCATTTTATAACAATAAACATTTAATTGCCGGGGCTTTGGGTTCTATTCTGCTCAGAAGTCGATATTACAACACGTTTTGAATTTTTCAATACTTTTGGATTTACTTAATATAACTGTTACAATATAGAATTGGCGTCTTTACGAAATTGTGTTGTACAAATCTAGAATCGCAGAGTCGTAGACTCTGGAAATACTTTAGGCATCATCTGAAGACAAGAGAAATAATTAAATAATTAAGTACCTACATTTAAAAACCTTATATAAACATTATAATGTAATAACTACACAAAGCGATACCATACACGCGCTCCACCAAAGGTCATGTGCCAAAAACACTACTTTATCAATAAATATTGTAAACATGTGTTTATCAAATATCTTGATTGGTTGTTTGGCCTTTCCTCATTGAAATAGCAATAAATACTTCGATTAACTTGGAATATATTAACAGTAATCGCACATTAATTATCATAAGTAATTATTTTATCAAGACAATCAGCGAGACGTAATTCGAAGAGAAAAACTGAAACTTTAAATTACTCCGGATTTGGCCTTGTGTTATCATTTACATAATTTGAGGTCAATAATTTTATTGATAAGTCGATAGTACACGCAGGGAGCGAACGTCCCCGTATTCTACAAATGAAACTCTAAAAACAACTCATTATCATAATTCTATAAATAACAAATCATTTATGGAGACGTCGTAAGGCAGACGACAAGCTTTCCGACTTATAATGACTTACTAAGATAACCCATTTAAAAAAGACAGTTGATATTTTTTGTAAACATGTTTTTTGTTTCTATTTCATTGTTCTTACTTTAATTATATGAGTGCAATGCTCGCACTGGCGGTCAAATCTATAGAAATGTAATGGCTCAACTCTCTACATGGATCCTTTTCCCTACTGCGATGCCTTATAAAATATAATATAAATTACCAATATATCAGCAAAAAGTTGTTTTTGATATTATTTTCCAATCACACAATATATAAGCTAGTAAACGAGATAATAAAAGAGAGAATCTTAAAAAATTCCAATACTTAGATACTGTGTATATCATATCCGAGTGGAATGGTGATAGAAATAACTATAATTAGATAAATGATATTAGAAGATTGAATCCTTAAATAATCTATTGCAAAATGTCTAAACGACCGATTTAAGGAGTTTGTAGTGTCCATGACACAATTAATTTATGTTTCTTATCTATAAATACATTATTAAGACATAAAGTCCAAAACAAAGCTTTCGTTTGGAAATTTCCTAATATCCTGAGGCTCCCGACATGTTGTTTTGAACTTAATGTCGTACAGTTGTCATAATTGACAGAGGTTATCGATTATATTTATTCAGAGGCATCGATGGACTTACACTAGACGGAAACGCCAGTTTCTCCGCTGCCCAGTTGATATCAACAAACTCGGCTGTATTAAAATAAAATAATAAAAATGTGCTCGATCACAAACGCAAATATTCACTGGATAATTTACGTTTTGTTTTTGTACGGCAGGGTGATAAGTGGCGAACCGTTGGCTTTGAATTCGGTGTTAAAAGATCTCTGTAGCAGATCGCTTTCAAATTTAATATTTCAAATTTGCACCGGTGGAATACCGATCACCGACCTACCCTCGACGAGTCTTTCGAAGTTGAGATCGAAAAGGGCTGTGTTATTTTTTGCGAAAGAGAGACAGAAGCGTCAAGTAGCGGACGAGTGCTGCCTTCGACCATGCACCGTGGCTCAGCTGGTTGAATATTGCCCGGATACTTGGTGAAAATGCAAAATGGATTTTTGGTGTTAAATTTTGAGGCAACTACAGGCAGAAAATAGAACGGGCTGGAACGGATTGATCAAAGGACCTCAATTATTGATCTCATTTGTTTAAATTATTTTTATAGACATTTGAAATAAATCTAAATCATAAAAAATCTTTTAAAAAAGGTCGTGGAAGAACTGAGTATTAAAATATTAATAGAATTAATTAATTGTGAGTGTGGTGCAAAGCATTATTTTAAAAACATTATGTTCGAATCACATGTACGTTTGTGTAAATAACTATGAAAATATTTAAATGCACATTTTATTTAAAGACTGAAACAAATAATTGCCATAAACAACGTAGTGTTGCTGTAGTTTTAAGAGAGAATAATATTTTGTAATAAAAACATTAAAATATAAAATTTTTATCTACTAAATTTGTAATAAAACTAAATTAATTTTGGTAAACAGCAGTATTTATTAATTAAAATACTTTTATGCATATGTTAGGCGAGAAATACACTTGAAAATTGTATTTTTATAATTGTAAAAAAAACTCTGCCACCTTTAACATTTACCTGGGATTTATAATATATAAGTAACTGATAGCTTTTTCACGTTTAAAATACAAAGATAAAGAATTTAATATAAAACTGAGGTAAGTCATTGAGCAAAACTTATAAGTGTAATTTTCGCCTTATAAATAAAATAATTTACGTCATAATAAGAATTTATTGTTTCGAGATTTGATTCCAAAATTGAATTAAAAACAATTATATATCTGTCTTCAATATTAAGAATTGCAAAAGAGTCATTCTAATTTGCTAAAACAGTATAATAAAATTGTAAATATATACTTGATATATAATTATATATGAATCTAAAATAAGTAGGTGCATATATCACCTAATCTCCGAAATATTCACTTGAACTCTTGTCTTCATTCTGAGCTATTTATTCGTTAGTTTGAAATACATAAAATTATTACCATGTGATATTGTTTTATTTTTAAACTGATAATGTAATATTTACTCTAAATACTGTGATTTATTGTACGTGTTTTTATTTTAGTCACTTTTATAACTTTACTAGCTTTTGGATGTAACTTGTGCAACGTGATTTACATTTGCTTGTATATATAATTCCGGCTCCCTTTATCGTTGGAATATAAACGAAAATTGAAAATTAAAAAAAAAACAAATAATTCGAACAACGACATCTAATTACCATTTCAATGAATCCCAAAACGAGACTTCTGCTGAAAGTTGGTGAGGAGTGTATCCTGCTGATTTCAGATGATGCTGCAACAGCAGGTCAAGGTTACGTAGCTACATTATTGTAGTAATATTGAAGTCACAGTAATTTAGTAAATTGTGATTCGATCGAACTAGTAGGTGCTCGGATTATTTCAACAACCGTAACAGATATACAGAGATAAGCTTCCAACGTGTTAACAGATCTTAATAAATTATAGTTGTAAGCCATCCAATTATAACAGCTTTCAAACAATAAACCAAATGCCACAGACAGACACACATCAAACTTATAACACCTCTTTATTTTGATCGGGTTAAAGGCATACTAGAATAACACGTACCTTGACAGTTGGCACTGACTTCAAAATGTCGTAGAAATTTTTTTATTTGTATTAAATTCGTTTTTGAAGGCGGTTTATTTTTTTTCCAGACTGCGCGACACAAGGGAGGGTAATATATTTATCAGTCTATATATGTATGTATGTTTGTGAGTTTGTATCTTTGTGGTCCTGTTTAGACCAAACGCGTAGGCAGATTTTGATAAATGCCACGTCATTTGATTTGTCATAACGGCGCAAAAGAAAATATTATAATTTGCAAAAATAGAAATGGACGATTTTGGACGCGATAATATGTGAAAAAAAAGAAATTCGACAAACTGTGTTAAGGGGGGTATCAATAAATACTTAAAAATCATTTTTAGGTTTATTATATAATTTTTCAATCAGAACTATCGTTTAAAATCTCAAGCGATTAAAAGTTGGTTAGTAACGATGGTCTTGTTAAGTAGGGTTTTTAATATTTTCAATTAATTATTTTAATTTTATCTTTAATACAAGCCTTGTTCTAACGCAACGAAATAATAAGCCAAATGCAGCCATAAAGAAGTGATGCGTTTGTAAACGTTACGTACGTTAACGTTACGTGTATGATAATATATATTCGGTAATTGATTTTATATGTTCGCTGCTACCCGCTACTTCTTACCGACAATATTTTCTGTTTTAATTTTTTTGTGCGGAACCCTTATTTTTTTCTAAAATAAAAGTACTTTTTTTACTCCCTCTAACAACAGCTATCTGATTTCTGTGATTGCTTTTAGTGATAAGACCGATTTCGCCTTCATTTGTTTATTTCTTCTTCCTTCTTGGACTGTTCAGGTTTATTTATTTGTAAAAATAGTAGATAAAATTTATAACATTGTCTTATTATACTTTAAATAGAATCGTGAGGAACCGACTAACCGATAAGCGTTTACAGAAGCCAATATAGAATTTATATTCCCGTGGATAACTCACGCAAAAAGGGCTCAAATAAATCTTCTCTCGAACTTAATAAAGTCTTTGTTGACGGTTTTATCTAAAGCTGTGGCTATAACAGCCCCCTTTTTATAGTGCGCCCGACATTTAGGGAAAGGCTCTTAAAAGGCACGAAGACAGAATTAACATAAGTACATATTCGATTTAAATATTGGATGAATTTAAACATTAAATATATTTTAAGTGTCTACTGATAGATTATTATTTCTAGGATTTTTCTAATAGTAACAATATTAGTAGTAAATACAATGTTTATTTTAAAATGTATATTTTACATTTATCGTAATTGTGGGTTGACCTATTGTTTCTTATTAACATCCATATAACAGTCTGCATTTTAAACATTCTAAGGCTATGAAAGATCACACTGCCCTCGCGTACACTAACGCGAATGTAACTCTTTTCGTCCGTGTGTTTCTTACGTTTTCGCGCCTGAAGCAATTTTGATGACTTTTGGTAAATAGATAGATTTGACCTTGTAGAAGGCTATTTTTTTCGGAAAAATAAAATGTGAAGCAGGTGAAATAGGAAACGACAGTTTCAGAAAGACTCGGAGACCATGTCTTTATTTAGATATCAGCAACATTTTTTGGGCGAGGATTACACTTATAAGTTTTACTCGCAGTCTTTCATAAATAATTTACATAAGTTGTTTCTCATAGCTTTACCTGACAGAATTTACTGTCAGTGCCTTATTTCTGTCATTCACGGCCTTTATACTTTATTACGATATATCTGTTACTAGGTTACAGAATTGTTTTATATCACTCACGAGAGTAAAACTAACAAATGTAAGTCTCGCGTAAGTTTAGCACTGACAATAAATTCTTTGACCTAAAAGGCTTTACACTTGTAAAGCAATAAAAAATATCTTATTTAAGTGTTTATGAAAAGTGAGTTAAAATTATTACTCGTGTCAAGTCGAAGCTCAATGGAATACAAGTATGATGAGAAATAAAACTGTAAAAAGTCATCACCTATTCAATCGTATCTAGGACGTACTCGTATTTTAATACCAGCTGACATAAAAATAAATAAATCGGTTAAGCACGAATCAAATTCGCATCAAGGGTTCCGTGGCGCCCACGTACCCACGCTTTATTATTTATTATTATTAAAAATAATAAAGCGTGGGTACGTGGGCGTACGTACCCACGCTTGACCAGTTTTTATTATCTATATCACGGGCGTAGCTATAGCTTTGACATGGGAGGGGTCCATCCAAGGAAATGATCTAAGAGGATGGTTTTGTAAGTCCAAAATGTACAAAGATAAATTAGTTTTTATTCGGGCATCACGCAGTAAGATAGTATGATTCTAAATGCTAATCTCAGTTATTTAGAAATTATATAAACCATGCTATTGTCGATCGTCCAATGTACTGAGTATAAGTAAGTCATATACTGAGGTGGTTTTGGACCCACTAAGACCCCCCTCCTCCCCTCCCTATCTTATCTATATCTATTCTAAAATTATAAAGAAGTAGTATTTGTTTGTAAGTTTTTATGCGGAGGGTATGTCCGAAAAAAACTAAAGAAAAAATTTGAAATGATCTTTTGGCGTTGTATGTCCATTTATTGAGCAAGATTATAAACTATATTATACCTCACTCCGACTCACAGGAGTAAAGCATATAAAAGCGAGTGAGACCGCGAGATGCAGTTTGTTATAATACCCGCCCTAATAATACACGCCCTGTGAAAATTTTAACCGGATATCCTTTGAAATATAATCGGACACACAGAGAACGTGGACGTTCGGACGAACAGATGACGTGGGCGGAGTAAAAGGGGTTCGTTGGCGTTGTTTACGGGATCCTACAAATGTGATATCATTCTCACTACATGAATCGATATGCAATTCTAGTTGTCGCGAATGCGTCGCTGAGACTTTAAATTGGATATTTTCAATATACCCAAGGCAATATATCGGAATCTGATATCGCGATTCTTTCGAGTTATCTTAGTACTAACGCAGGTAATATTAGTTTATATGTTATATATTATGTATATTATTTTAATTATAGAAACGAATTATTTGTAGCATAACAGTGACAAATAAAAGATTCGGATCGTAATTACCTTATCCCTTATTTTACAACTAATATAAATTTTTGAGACTGGATGGATGTATGAATGGATGGATGTTTATTATTTTTTCTCTTATATGCAACATTAGTAAATAGATTTTCATAAAACTATACACGAATATAGCTTATGTACCGGAATAGTTTTAAATAACATAATACGCGGGCGAAATTGCGAGTTTAATCTAGATAGAAAAAGTAATTAATTTGCTCTCGAATGGCTGAATCCTAAATAAATAATACTTATACATGTAGTATATAGATATTAGATGTCTATATCAATATAACAACAACACAATTATTATTTTTTTCGTTTGTCTAAAAAACAATTAAAAAATGAAACTATTTGTACAAAATAATATAGCGCTGCTTTTCAAGAATATCGATGCACCTAAAAATGACGAATTTTAGGGAATGGGATTTTTTAATTTCTTTAATTATGTGTTGGTGCATAGTTGCAAAATTTAAACGATGATAAAACATCAAAGATTTATAGATAGTTTTGCAAACCAGCGATAGCCTTTTCTCATTAAATGTATAGCTTCAAATCATTATGCATGAAAAATTAACGTCTAAAATATTTTCAAATAATACACACATTTCAAGAGATAATTTAAATTCTGCAAGTTTAACCGAGAGTTTCATCAACATGGATTCTTGTCTTTCCTCTGAAACTGCTAAATTAGTTCCCATTCATTCCGGAGACTAATAGACTGCGTTGGACGTATCGCAGATGAGTTGCATTGTAGGTAGAAGTATAGGCTAGGCCTCACTGCGAACTACTTAGATGCAGACAAGTTGAGTAATCGGTGGATAATATCCGGAGGGTGGATAGCCCTTCGTATTATGTTGACTGTGTTTTCTTTTGTGTGATGCTTGTTTATTCCTTTTTAGGATACAAATAAGGTATAATCGTGGCTTTTTGTTATGTTTTATATTAGTCACTAGTGTATGTTCCGTCAATTTAGGAAATCAAGTGTCTGAGACAATAATAAGTAAATTGTAAAACTTTTTGTTAATGTAAAAAAATATATAATACTCGGTGACATGTGCTAATACTTTCCACCAGCGTCATTAGTAATAATTTGAAACAGTATTTTTAAGGGACACATATTCAGTTAATGTTTGTCTTTAAAGCGAAAAAGGACTTCAAAATGGCGCATCAAAATTTAATTTTGATACAGTATTAAAGAAGATTTATACCGACAAAAACATTTTTGAGAAATGATATACATTTAAACTTATAGGTACATAGATACATGTGTTTGTCATAATAATGGTTAAATATAAGAAAGTAAGTCACTTTACATACTTACCACTAGGTTCGTTCTATACATATGTTCTATCACAATTACAGGGAACGAGGAAAGGTATTATGTATTGTATGTGATAGTGTATGCTGCTGGTATGCGTTATTAATATTCAGGTAACATCAAAGGGGACAGACAAAGCCGGTACAAGATAATTATTTTGCAACAGGACTAGGTTGAGCACCCGCTTGTCAGTGGAAATAATAACTTTTCAGACGTTCTCTTCACTATGATAACAGCATATCATTTTGGTTTAAGGTGTACGTAATAAATAAATTGTCGACAAGTAAAATATTCCCAATTAAAGCTAAGTTTGCTCATAGATCAAGCTAAGTTGTTACTATAGGATACTTTTATAATAACCTAAGTGGGACTTTAAAACATTGTGCAACAATGTATCTATATATCTAACCCAACTCATCTTCCCAGTTCATCAGGGTTCGGGTCTCCCTACAAATTTGTGCCACAGTATTCAATTATGGGATGTCTGTGAATCAAGGTTGACAACCTTCATTCCCTTTTGCACTTTATTCCACCAGGTGAAAGGTGGTCTTCCTCTTTCTTTGGGTCGGTCAGGTATGTTATGGTATATGTTCCTTTATTCAAAATAATATTACAATAAGTATTATTGTATTTCAATACAAAACATAGAAAGATAATTCAGTCAAATATCGATTGTAACACTAGTTACGTGATTATTTTTTTCAGTTAAATATTAAAAGTACGTAAAGTTTTATTTTATTTATATAGACGTATCCTTCCTTCATTTTCTTGCGCTCCAAGCTATCGTCCACTAAGTCTTTGTGAATTGGGTACCCCTGCTTAACACATCATTAACTCAACTTAAACGTAATCGGAACTGCATCGCATGTAAAGTACACCTCTTAGCTGAGTGCCCAACATCCTTCTTGTTAAGAGGAAAATATGTACATATAATACAAATTCTATCTTTATATTTTCATCTGAACGTATTTTAGATTTCTTGAAAATCGTAGGATATATGGTTGCTGATAAGTAATAATGTCCACAAATTTGGAGATATTGATGTATTTCGATACTGCGTCACCTGTTTCACATTATTAAACAAAAATTCAAGTCGTTTAAACTAAATAAATACGGAAAAGTTTCAAAATGTATTGTTTCGAATTTCAATTAGCAATTTATACAATAATG
This sequence comes from Hypolimnas misippus, assembly GCA_037950945.1. NCBI lineage: Eukaryota > Metazoa > Arthropoda > Insecta > Lepidoptera > Nymphalidae > Hypolimnas > Hypolimnas misippus. The sequence goes on along the minus strand of JBBEEQ010000025.1, from coordinate 6,335,686 downwards.
TCAAATATTTGAAAAACTTATTATTAGATAAAACTTTTAATTAAAAAGTCAATCTGCATCAAAATAAAAAATAAAAGATGTATATATACTTCTTCAAACAATTTATTAAGAATAGGTTTGACAAGTTTAGACACCATTTTCTCAAAATGAAGTCCGTGCGGCTTGACGTTATTGCTTATCAGCGTCCATATTATTATTAATCAATAATGTTTCATGATTGACGTTTCAGAAGAGGAAGAATAAGGTGACGTGAAATGGAAAACTGCGTATAATAATAATTTACATTATCAACCATATTTCTTTGATTGACGTCCCTATTTTGAAACACAAGTATATCGTGTTACAATAGCAATATGCGCAAAATATATATACTTTAATAATGTAATAAATACTGCTACATTTACATTACTTATATAATAATACTATTAATACATTTGAGACACAAAAATTATAATTTTGGCTCCTTACAAGTACCTTCCCTAGCTTAATATAATAGCATCTTATGGCATCGAGCGATATTATAAACGTCAGTTTCCAGATTTAATCTGAGGCGAGGATAACATTTGCAAATTTTACCTTCGTTATTCATCTAAAACCACTCTGTGTTCTGGTAACAGTTACCTAAGTAACCTTACGTAAGCTGCTGCTCTCAAAAATAAAGGCACAGAGAGTAAAAACTTTCAGGTGTAAAGCAGTGACAAAAAACTTATGTAGGTAAATCTTTATGTAAGTCTGAGAGCAAAACTTACAAGTATAGTTTTCGCTTTATATTAAAATTAAAACCCTCAGTAACCAAAAGGCATCATATTATATAAATCTACCCTAAATAATAGGTATTAATGCAAATTTTACTTGGTGTGTATAAATTAATATAACATGATTTAGAGGTGAATTTCATTATTACATAGCTACTTCAAATTAGTTTAAAGTTTCAAGATAGTTACATCAAACCTAACTACGTTATCCGCAGCGCGTTAGTGCTTAGTCTTTCATGGAAGTCCTAACTTTAGTAAAACTTTCTAAATATAGTTTAGTAGATCTAGACTTAAATAGCTCCGTATTAATATAACTTTTCGAAGAGAAGTATGATATAATTTTTTTTGTACAAAGATTATGACTATGGATGGATGCTGATAAGCAATACTGTGTCAAGCCACAAGAACATAATTTTGAGAAAATGGCGTCTAAAGACCTAAAAACCTCTTCTTAATAAATTTGTTTGAAGGAGTATACATATATCCATCTTTTCTTTTCTATTTTGATAAAAGGTATTGTGATGTCCTCTATTTAAGTCTCAGGATTTTAAGAAAAACAACCAAATTATCAGTAAGTAGATACACAATTAAATAGAACGTCTACTCGCTCCCAATGACAGATCGAAGTGCGAGAGAGGCGCCACTATTGATGTGTATACTACATTTAATTATACATCACATCTCTTCCTTTTTATATGTTAATTAAATTATTATATTAAATACAAAATTTAATTTAATTTACGAATGTTAAATACAAAATTGAATCTTTAGAATCAACAAATCAATCTTTTATTTTTAAATCAATCTATCGACTTTATTTATTCTTTATCAGAATTTTCTTCATTGCCAATTACTTTCCATTGACCTTCTACTTTCTTGAGGTGAACAATATTTCTTCTATATTCTTGACCTGTTTCGTCGTTCCTTACATTTATGTCGCTTCCCTCGGCACTAACTACAGTATGTGGTGTCGGATTAAATTCAGGAACTAATTTATTTTCTTTTATTACATTCTTTACATACACTTTCTCGCCAACTTCTAATTCTCTATCTGTAGCTTTTCTCTTTCTGTCTTCGTTTGATTTATTCTTTTCCTTTTTTTCCTTGTCTCGGTCTCTTATTTCCGAATCATCATAATTATTTTGAAGGTCTGTTAAAAAAGGTAACTTGTCCCTGAATTGTCTTCCGTAGAATAGCTCGGATGGGGATTTTCCTGTGGAGGGATGAGGTGTGCTATTATACATCATTAAGTAACTTAACAAATCATCTTTCCAATCAGATTTTTCACATTGACTGATCCTCAGTCGCTTTAGTATATCCCTGTTTTGCCTCTCTACCTCACCGTTTTGCTGAGGCCAATACGGAATTGTGTTGAAAAGTGTTATGCCTTGTTCAGTACAGAATTTTTTAAAGTCCTGACTACAGAATTGTTTTCCATTATCGGCTGTTATACTAGCAGGATTTACCGTTCGTGCGAATATTCTCTTTAATACTTTTATTGTGTCATGAGTGGAAATAGATTTCATCGTTTCAATCTCTTTGTATCGGCTGTAATAATCGATAATTACTAAAAGATAATCCCCACTAGGGAGTGGACCTAAAAAATCAATAGCCGTGTCTACCCAGGCTTTCGAAGGGAGTTCACGCCTTTTCAGGTGAAAACTGCAGAGGATGTACGTTAGGTGCTGAGACTAACGTACATCCTCTGCAGTTTTTAACAGTATTTTCAGCATCTTTGTCTATTTTTGGCCACCAAACCTCTGTGCGTAATCTAGCTTTCATGTTAACCACACCAGGGTGTCCTTCGTGGGCTGCAGCTAAAACTTGTTTTCATAGCTTAGTGGGTATAACAATTTTGTTCCCTCTTAATAAAACGCCATCATGTAACCAGAGTTCACTTTGAAATAACTTATAATGATTTATTGAAATGTCCCAAGTATTTTTCATCAAAGCGTCTTTAACCAATTTAAACTCATTGTCATCATTCGATGCTTCAACTATTGATTTAAGCGATAATGCTAAGGGTCGCGCATGTTGAACAATCTGGTTAACATGATGTTCGTCTTCAAGAGAATTATTTTGGGTCTCATAAGTAATACTCGTACACAGACGGGATAGTGGATCAGCTACATTTGATTTCCTGGGCTTGTAAATAACTTTATAATCATACGATTATAACCGAAGGACCCAAAGCTCAATCCTAGCGCAAGGTTTTGATCGCGGGCCAAATATAACTTCCAAAGACTTGTGATCTGTGACCAGTTCAAATTTTTTCCCGTACAAGTACACATGAAAGTGTTCTATCGCCCAAACTAGAGCTAATGCTTCTTTCTCAGTCTGACAATACCGTTTCTCAACGTCTGTCAGACTCTTACTTCCGAAAGCAATGATACGAGGTCCTTTGTCATACTGAATTAGTACAGCCCCTAAACCTACAGGACTTGCATCAGCTATTACTTGGGTACGGTCTTTTGGATCATAATAACTAAGGGAAGGTATCTTGGAAAGACAGTATTTTAATTTCTCGAAAGCCTTTTTTTCGTAATAGTTGACGTATTGGTTCTGTAAAGGTTGACAAATTGGGGATCCACTTTGCCACAAAGTTTATTAATCCCAGGAAACTCTGGATTTCTTCGATGGTTTCCGGTGGTCTAAATGTCTCAAATGTTTTAATGTATTTGTCTAGTGGTTTAATGCCTGCTGACGAAAGTTCGTGGCCCAGGAACTGTATATTTTTTGCATTAAAAACACATTTTTTTGTATTCAATAAGACATTGTTGTTTTTTAGCACTGATAATTCTTTTTTGAGGCGGGTATCATGCTCATTTTCATCACGCCCAAAGACAACAATATCATCGATAATATTTACAACTCCTTCGCATGGCAATAATATCTTCTCCATAATTTTTTGAAAATGTTCCGGTGCGCAGGACAATCCGAACATTAGTCGCTTATACCGGTAAAGCCCTTTGCTAGTAATGAAAGTTGTGATTTCTCTACTGTTTTCTTTAAGCTCCACGTGATGAAAAGCATTCTTAATATCTAATTTTGAAAACAGTTTTGCCTTACCAAATTAAGGAATTAATTGTTCCATCGTAGGCAGAGGATGATTTTCCCGGATAATAGCTTTATTTGCAAGCCGCATATCCAGACAAATACGAATATCATTATCAGGTTTTAGGACCGGTACCATCGGAAAAACCCAAGAGGACGGTTTGTTCACAGGTTCAATGATGTCCATTTCTACCAGTTCATTTATTTTTTTATTTATCTTGGATTCTAAAGGAATAGGAACTCGTCTATAAGGTTGACAAACTGGAGGAACTGTTTTATCTATAGTGATTTCTAATTGGACATCTCTGAACCTGGGAAATTGTTTTTGTACAATTGAATTAACATCAAAACCTAATTTTAACAAGTTAAGGGAGACAGCAGTTTCTTTACCCAAAAGATTTTTTGAACCATTTACTATGATATAAAATTTAGCAGTTATTGATTTAGAACAAACTTTTATTCGTGCATCAAATGAGCCTAGCACTTTTAGTGGTTCTTTAGCACCATAGGCTAGAAACGTTTTATCCGAAGATTTTTTGCTGATTAAAAACGATAACTTATATATATTTTTCTTTTATTGGCCCTTGTTCTACAGTGCTTCTGAAAGTGACCTTTGAAACCACACTTTATGCAATTTGTATTAATTGCAGGGCAGGAACTATTATCACTCTTGTGGTTTTTATTACCACATCGGCTACAGCTAAGATCAATCTCTTTTTTCGTATAACGTTTGTTTAATTTACTATCTATTTTATTAAGACTAGAAGTTGTTGTTGTGCTTTGTCTATCGTGAAACTCATTTAATTGCCTTTCAACAGTTTCTAAAGAATTTGCTTCTGTAATAATTTTTTCTATTGTTGCAGTGTCACCGAGTATTAAAATATTCTTTCTTAATTTAGTGGAACTACACTTTTCTACTATTTGATCTACGAGGTTTTCATCCTCGTTAGCAAAGTTACATTTTGAGCTTTGTCGTCTCAGACGAATCAAGAATTTTTCGAACTTTTCGTCTGGCTCTTGTTTCATCAAACGAAATATATGTCTTTCAAACAAATAACTTTGTTTTGGGGAAAAGTATTCATCTAACTTTTTAACTGCAGTGTCATAACCGCCAGTCGCGTCAGGGTCGGTAACATGAGCTCCAGGTATATTAAAATATATATCTTGTAGTGACATGCCCCCGGAATGTAGTAGTATTGCGCGTTTTTTATTTTGATCGTTTGTGATTGTCGCTACAAAGTATATTTCTAATGCACGTTTCCATCTCTCCCACCGAGAGCCTAATGAGGTTGGATCACCGTCACAATCGAATGGTTCTATTGTCGGGACTTGTGTTTGGGACATGGTGGACGATCTGCAAATAAGTCAAAAGAGCCTCTAAAGCAAATTCAAACTCAAACCTCTTATTCATATCAATGTAGTGAAATAATTCCAAGAACTTCTATTATTATTATTATTTTTTTATTAGTAACTAGTATTAAAGAAATATTTGTTTTTAAATTTATTATTAAATTATATACATTTTACTTTAATCAGTTTAATAAATAAAATAGACTTTTTTTTCCGTAAACGTATATCGTAAACGACCCCAGATATCCAACAGACGTCGTTAATGCGAAGCATTTGGTTTTAAACATGTCGTTAGCGCATAACGATAGACAATGCATAAAGAATGTATCATTTATGATTATCGGGTTTTTTACTTTTATTTAGTTTTAACAGTAACAAGATTAAATAACTTCAAAAGTAGCGAAGTGGCATTTTGTTAAAACGGGTAATTAATGAAATATATTCATTGACACCTTTGATTATTTGATCGAATAATATATTCGATAGGTATTTGTAAATAAATTTGGTCAACAATACATATAAGGTAAGTATTTTGAAACTTTATTTTCCCTATTGCTAGTGTATTATAATCACAGATATTTTAGAAACGAAATGCTAGACCAATATTAAATACCCATTTAACATTAATCAAATACTTATAACAATTTAATAATTATTATTTTTCAATTGAAAGAAATCATTCTCATAAATCATCATTGAATTCTTTGGTAAATTGCTTTTAGTTGTGCCAATTAGACAAAGAAGTCATATTATGCATACTTGATTTTGTTTATTTCACTTTGACATATTTTCGAAAAGTGGGTAGATATAAAACATCGTGGATCTATCCAGCGTAAAAAAATCAAACCATATTTAAATAATTATTTATTTTAACATTATGTTTTTTTTTTTTATTAAATACACATTACTTTCTTCCCTTTTTACAACTTTGTGCCATTTAAAGTTTTGTTGACCGGTATATTATTTACAGCTAGATAATTTAAGCAAAATTTTACTTACTGCGCTTTTACTCGTCGCCAATGTGATGTCCTCTATTTAAGTCTCAGGATTTTAAGTAAAACAACCAAATTATCAGTAAGTAGATACACAATTAAATAGAACGTCTACTCGCTCCCAATGACAGATCGAAGTGCGAGAGAGGCGCCACTATTGATGTGTATACTACATTTAATTATACATCACAGGTATAATGAATTAAAAGCAGATTGATATATTTAGTTTATTATCTAATAAAAAGTTTTTCAAATATTTAAGATTACTGTATGAATTGCAAAATATGGAACACACTTGGAAATCTAAACAATTCATTAAGAGACTTTTTTCCGTACTTATATAGCTTATATGACTTGATTTTTTTTTTAACAATGTAAAATAGGTGATGCAGTATCAAAATATATTAATATCTCCGAATTTGACTTTTTGTGGGTTGACACATTATTGCTTATCAGCATCCAAATATTATGAATATAATTGACGGTAAAATGTTTGAACCTGGATTTTTTCAGAGTTCATTTTCACAAAACCCATTCCTACCATTTTGTCTGTATATCTTAGGCGCATACATCGTTATTCATATAAAATAACTATGTAAACTAGTAACATATACGTAGTAAGTAGTTACAAAAGGTAAGAATGTCAAAAGTAAGGTACAGGTAGAAAAAGTTAGAAGTATAATTCTCGCCTTATAGATTAGGTGTTCGAGTATGTTCAATAAGTGGTGAATCTTACATTCTAGATTTAAACTAGATATATGTAAATATGATTTCAAGCGTTTGTGACTTTAATTTTCACATATGTAGTATTTCTAATTCCTTTCCTTATACCACCTATTACATTAAAAAAATCATGTGATAAAACCAGCGCGACCCTAAATGTTACCTTTAACGCAATTTATCGGCTGCCGGCTAAACTTTCCCCGTCGCTAGTAAACAATGTAAATATAGATTTATAGCCCTATAAGATTAGCGTCTATAACTATATGTTATTTATTTTTATGAGATTAAGGGAGCAGAAGAACAGGTATATTGTTAGGTTTGAAACAGATGTTTATGTCTACGTATAATGTACTATTACATTCACATACGGTATAGAGGATTATTTTTATGTCGGTGTATGTGTGTTATTTGTATGTGTGAGTACGCATGTGCATGGGAGTGTTCGTAGACACGCGTTTTACTGTTACAATTTTTATATTTACGTAATTGCACGAGTAATTATAAAAATTATATTTTAATTTTTACGATTTTGAAATTCATAACGCTTTTAAGTGGTGAAAAGTTGTTTTATTCGGGAACGATATTAAATGCAGGGGCGTGTGAATTTCACGGCAGTACATAATCATTTTTAATACTAAGTGATAGGTTTCTATTTTCTGAAATACACCGGAAACTGTCCATATATACTTGTGAATAGACTATTTATTCGATTATTCGATTTCGGCGATGTAGGTAAATAATAATAATAATTATAATTATTATTTACCTACATCGCCGAAAATGTCATGTTTTCCCGTACAGCGCCTCACTCGGCTTTTATATTCATTCGTCAGGATCGCCCCGGGGCTAACATTATTGGCATCGACATAACGCGAACGTCCCGCATGTCATTTCGTTGCCTGCAGGCGCAAGAAATTGCATGAAATATACCTATGTCACGCATCCAGTTAAACCAGACCTCTACCTACACTAAGAGCGGCACTATACTATGGACGGAGAACGCATTACTCTTGTATCAAAGGGTCATAATAAATCGGTTATTTTGGTATAGGCTTGTGTGCTTCATGCATCCCTACGGGGCATATTGGACGCAATCTGTGATACCTGACGTAGCGGAGAATTTCATTATAGTCTTTTGACTCGTAAAACCGAGTATGAAAAATATTAGATCATACGATAGACAATGTAGAAAATTTTTTGATGTGTAAAGGTATAAGGCATCCAACGACTAATAAGACATTGTTAATTAACGTTAACACGTGCTCAGAATTGAAAGTAAAACAATGGGTGGTAGTTACACAAAGCCTATACTGACATTTCACATCAAATATGTGTCTACGCCCTATAGGGGTTCTCTCAAAGAAGTTTGGAAACTCTATTAACAGCTTTGCAACTTTAAATAGTCCTATATATTATATCCGACCCTTTACTACTCAAACTGTAGACGGTCGGTAATTCGTGGAATGTCTTAAACTAAACGTATTCTGTGTTGTCAAAGCTGTAGTTGGATGCTGATAAGCAATAATGTGTCGACCCACAAGAAGTCAAATTTGGAGATATTGATGTATTTTGATACTACGTCACCTATTTAACATCATTCAAAAAAAATTCAAGTCATCTAAACTAAATAAGTATGAAAAAAAGTTTCTTAACTCAATGCTCCGAATTTCAGGTGCGTTCCATATTTTGCAATTTTAAATAATCTTAAATATTTTAAAACCTATTATTTGATGACATCTATATACTAATAATAAAATTCTAGCGGGTCGCTGTCTGTACATGGAAGATATATGAAAAAAAATATTATAGGGGGCCTATACCAACGCAATAGAACCCAAAACAATGATTTTTAGAATTCTTATCTGTTTGTCTGTTTGTCTGTTTGTCTGTTTATCTGTGCATTTGTGCACGCTAATCTCAGAAACGGCTTATCCGATTTAGATGCGGTTTTCACTAATATATCGTAGTAAGCTTCACTTAACATTTAGGGTTTGTTTTGTGTCAATCGGTCCATAAATAAAAAAGTTATTTCAATTTAAGGAATCACGTTGAACATTTTTTTTTGTGTTTATAACTAAATACATGAAAGTATATACAGTACTTACATAAAAATATACATTTTTAAAAAATTTGTCTGTCTGTCTGTCTATCTGTTAGTTCCGACTAATCTCTGAAACGACTTAACCGGTTCTGATGGTACTTTTTGCAGTTAGAAAATGTTATAAGGAGTGATTTGGGGTTACTTCTATTTTAGATATTTTTAAATCTATATATATGAAAAAAATTCTAACGGGTCGCTGTCTGTACATGTAAGATATATATAGATGTAAGATATATGAAAAAAAATTATTAGAGGCCTTTACCTACGCAATAGAACCCAAAACAAAATTTGTTAGAATTTTTGTCTGTTTGTCTGTTTATCTGTGCGTTTGTGCCCGCTAAAAAAGATATGTCAACTTATGGGGTCACGTCGAACATTATTTTGTGATTTTCACTAAATGCATGAAAGTACTTACATCAAGTACTGTCAGTCTGTTTCTTACAACTAATCTCTGAAACAGCTGAAACAAATTTGATGGGACTTTCACTCGCAGTTAGAGGATGTCCATTAATCACGCGAGGCCCAGAGAAGGGAGTGGGAATGGAAGAAAACAATCACAAAATATCACAAAGTTTAAAAAGTTCTTAAAAACATTACAGCAGCCCCTATAGCTAATACTATAAGAATTAAATTAGGCTACTTATATTAAAAAAAATATATTTATTTTAATCAATAAGTAAAAAAGAGAATTCCAATTAAAATATTGGAGAAACCAATAAAATAGTGAACATTATGCGATTTAAGAAGGGAAGGTATACTAAACTATATATATCTACTATATATATATCTATACAAATAAATAAAATTGATGTGTCTGTTTAAAATTTTAAATAAATGCATATGAAAGTATACACGGTACTTAAACAAAATTACCAATTTTAAAATTTTTGTCTGTCTATCTGTCACTCAGTTTGTTTCGGCTAATATCTAAAACAGCTGGACCGATTTTGATGAAACTTTCACTAGCAGAAAGCCAATTTTATAAGGAACAAAATTGAATCCAATGAAATAGTGAATAATATCTGATTCAAATAGGGAAGATATAAATTATATTAATATAATCTTTTTAAAAAATAATATATTTACTGGGTAATTTTTTTACTGGATATGATAGAACAAAACCGAAACTATAAGCAAAAGCGAAAAATAATTTAAGTCACAGAGCCGATTTTGATTAAAACTAAAACTGCATCATTAGTTTTTTGAAAAATAAGTTATCCTAGCCAGAAACGAACACGTTGATTCTGCAAAAAAATAACATTCTGTAGTATTGCACCATCTGATACCTTCACACATTATAAAGATCAACTTTAGTGAGGTAATACTATACAGTAAACTGCAACAAAAAGAAAAGGCTATTTTTTTTACAAAATTCTATCAAATTCTTACATTAATTAAATCCTTAGTAACGTAATGTTGTAACGCTAATAGCGGGTGAGTACAATAGCCGAGTCCAGTGAAATGTAGATTTTCAACAAATTGATTCATCTTTTTAAGAATTTTTTAAGAAAAGAAGAAAACCTTCCTAGGTAACTGAGTAGATGACGGGGACCAAAACAAACGTGACATTCTATCAACTTTGTATAACTCACATAGAAAAAAAAAGACAAACATAAAAGAAGTTACTGTGAGTAATTCATTTTATATATTTTCGATTGTATTGTTCTCACTCTTCCTCACTTTAGTAGGTGACTAGCATTTTGATGCAATTTATAAAGAAATCGTTCGAAGTAACGCACATTTTTTTCTAAACTTACCGGAACCCATGATTTAACCCACATATTTGATTATGTCTATGTAGAATCGAATACTTAACCTAATTAATGTATAGATTTAATGTTATTTTGTAAAAAAAACCTTTTCCTTGAATTTGCCGCTTACTATTACTTTCCAAAAGTTGATCTTTACAAGTGACACTATTAGGTGGTGCAATAATACTGATTGTATTTTTTTTAATTAGTGGGTTCTATTTCTGCCCAGAAAAATCATGAAAAAAAAATTATGATGCAGTTTTAGATTTTTCAAAATCGGATACGAGACTCCGTTAAGTATCTTTCGCGATTCCTTATAGTTCCGGATTTGGCCTATTAAGTCCAGTAGAAAAAGTCACCCGATTTATAATACAAGAAGAACCCATGTAGGTGGGAACTTACTGTTTTGCAGTCGATATTTTAAAGACTACCACAAAACAACTTTTCTTCAACATTTATAGTGAAAACCGTGGAGGAATACTATATCTGAGTTAGTGTTCGCTTATAAATACAAACAGAAAGTTCCCAGATTCAAAGTAAAAGCTCCTTTCTTGAGCAGCACTGCAGACTATTATAACCTTGCTTTGCAGGAGACATGCCAAGCATTCTGTAATCCACGCGAACGAAGTCGCGGGCACAGCTAGTATTAAATAAATCTATCTGCTTTTGATTCATTATACATTTTATCAAAATAGAAAAGAAATGATGAATATATACGTCTTCAAACAAATTTATTAAGAATAGGTTTGACATCTTTAGACGCCATTTTCTCAAAACGATATCCGTGTGGCTTGACACAGTATTGCTTATCAGCGTCCAGTTGTAATCGCCTTATGATGATACCTAATTATATCGCAGAAATGTACAATTAGTGTTCTAATTCTATAACACATTGACCTTTTAATAATTTCTACAAAACGATATATTCAGTAGATATTTAAATTAATAAATATAATAAAGTTAATATATATGTTAGGTATATATATATGTTATTTCATTATTGCTTATTACTTTATTTCTCCTCACTTTGTTTATTTTTATCTTAAAAATGCTTTTGGTCGTAGTTTTAATTACATATTGAATTGTACTCTTATTATTTATTTTACACATAGTAAATGTTTTACAGGACGTAAATTGAAAGTATATTTGATTGAAATTGGTTTTGACAAACACTTTTAAAACACAATTTCGTTTTTAAAATAACATAGAATAAAAATAAAAATAGATTTATCTATTCTGTCAGATCTACGTTAAGCTATCGCCGGTTTGGAACTCGTCGAGTATTCTTTTTTTATGGATCCCATTTTATGGTACATATTTAATTGTCTCTAAAATAAAATGTACTTTTAATTAAGGCTTATGATAATGATCGTTACTCTTAGTACGGAAATTATTCTAGTCTAAATGATTACTGACTTGCCCTCAGAGGTTGAAGAGAGGTCAGATGGCAGTCGCTCTATATAATATATATATATATATATATATATATATATATATATATATATATATATATATATACACATATACAGCTATTTCGATTTAAATACGAAATTCGGAAGCATATCCTTTAAAAAAAGGGCGAGGAGGAAGAAATGACAAAGTTGCTGCATAATTATTGTTTTGTACTATTAATTCAAATATTGTTACTATATATTATTTCCGTGGATGATGCCTTGATATATATATTTTAAATCCATACCTATATGCTGCGTTTATATTTGCTCTATTAAAAGTTTCAATAAAAAATCATAAAGTAATGACTTTCATTGAAATGATACTTCAAAAGATTTTTATATGGCACCCACATAAACTGCAGCGACCACGCTAGATTTCAATTCACTTAAAATAGTCTTTGAAAAAATCTTTACAAACAGAGAGAAGACACCGATAAATATTACATTTAAAATATAAGAAAATACTAAAATCACTTTGAAATTGACTATTGTTTTTTTCTTTTAATATATAATAATAACATTTTCTCCGAAAATTGTATAAATAATACTAAAATATTAAAAGGATCTACAATAATATTTTCCTGTTAGCGGCTACAAATAAACTTACTCGGAATAGCTGAAAGGAAAACTCTCATTAAATTACAGTTCCACAAAGCCGAACTATACACATAACTGGTGGAAAGAAAAGTTAAGAAGGATGTTAACACTTTCGGATCCAGTTGAGGGGTAGAATTTAGTAGGCGACGCCAAATGGGTCGAACTTCGCACTCAAGCTCGTCGGGCGACGTAATGACCCAAGTTCTCTGTTTTTCTTGTCCCCGCTTGTTTTACAACGATTTACTACTACTTTTGTATTGTTTTCATTATAAATATCAAGATTTGTTAAAATCGTTTAGTCCTAGAAACTTACTTAATATTTATTTAACGACAAAGTAATCATTGTATTACTATCTTTATAATAGAACTATGATGAAGACTGAAGTCATAATATTATAGTAACAGCACAATAAATAGGCTTATTTTTTATTACTATTAATAATTGAAATAAATAAACATTTTAAAATAAAAGTAGCCTAAATTACTTACATCTGTGAGTCAAAATCCCGTCAAAATCGGCTTTGTTCCTGATGGCTAGATAATATCTGCGACAGACAGCCATAATTAAAAAAAAAAAATTAAAATAATTAAAAAAAATAATAATTATTTGTCAATATTTTGTTAAAAGTTAATTGTTAGGCATCACGAGATCTAATATAATTGTCTCCTCATTCTATCATATATAAAAGTTTAAAGCTTTTAATTTATATCGAGTGAGTTAATCCGAACAGATCACGTAATTCAGTGAAACGGAAAACAATAAATTCATCCTCCCCTCTTTAGCGAGGCAATCACACAAACAACGGTAGCAAATGAGAATTTACAATTCTCCGGAGAGAGCCTAATTGATATGTGACGCAAACTCGGTTTTTAACGATAAGTTATACAATTCTCGCCATGAGACGTAATGTAAGTGGGAGTGTCCAGAAAATGGTGCTTTATAGTACATTAATTTGCGATTTGCGATTTAGTTTATAGGTTTTGGATTTTAAAAAATACATAATTAAAATGGTTTCTGTTTCTAATAAAATCACTTGAATATCCAAATATTTATTTTTTTGTTTTTCATCAAAGCTAGCAAAATTGTTGTGACCCAATTAAAAAATATGCAAACTTAAACTATTAAATTTATATATGTATTATTTACTCGTTCAGTGTAATAGATATAGATCTGTTTATTGTATATAAAAAATAAAATAACATATTATTAAACTTAAGCATTGTAAGACATGCTCTTTGTTTTATATTGTGACTTAATAAAACATATCATCCTCTTAATAAAATTATATAACTTCGTTTTATAATATATTTTATTATATAGTCGGCCACGCCATTTTGGAAAATATAGTGAACTTATTCCGCCTTACTATACTGCGGATTGGCGGATATATATGATCATGAATCTCTCCTTATTTTGCATCTATGATGTCTTTTTACCGAACAACACAACACGAAAAATAAACACAAAATATCCAAAAATGAAATGCAACTTTCAAACCTTTCCATCGGAAACGATTGGTTAAAAATGTATTAATTCTACTAGGCCATATCGGCTTACGTATTCCAGGTAATAAAATATTAATGTTATGAATACATACATCGATGAAATGACATGTAGCAAAGCCTGCAAAGTATGTTGACTTCAATTTTATAGCGCGAGGAATACTGAATAGCATCGCAGACGGAGTCGCATAATCCACTAACTATTCATTCATATCTATAGAGTAAACACTCGTGTCATAAAATGCATGGATATTGCTCGGGATTCATATCGTAAAACTGATCTACTGAATTCAAATATATTGAATGTATTTTAAATCCAACGCTATGCCAAATTGCATTTCAGTTACGTCCTGATTATTCAATGTTTTATAATGGAACGATATACACATATGTAATACTAGCTGGTGCTCGCGACGTCGTCTGCGATGTCTGTAACGCCTAAGTCATAGTAGCTTTATGCATACTAGTCTCAACCCGATCGATTTAAAATTGACAAAGTATGTAACAAACGTGTGTATATGAAACAAACTTTCATGCGCTTCAAAATATTATTATAATAATTAAGAGACGTGGAACTAAAGCGCTTTGACCTCAAAATAAAATTGTTACTGAAAATATAATTACATATATTGAACTGATCTTTTAAGTAGTTACTACTTTCTAGTTCCTTGTCAGAGCCAGTAATATTTTAGAAAAAAAAACAAAATATTGATTTGGAAATTGACGATTCGAAAATGCTTGAAAAATATTTTTAATAAGACATAAAAAATAATGGTTTTGAGACATTACTTTTGTATGATTTAGACGAAATTGTTACACAGTCACCATTAGTGTACAAGTATATTACGATATCATCGTTAGCTTTATAGCAAGAGCAGGCTAATTGATAGACATGAATAGTATTGACACTATTTCGTCGTTATTTCCGATGTTTTCATCGTATTTTTTTCATAGAAATTTTTGTATAATACAATATCATCATTGCTTAATTCATAATTTCTTTACTTCAATTTGGTTATTAAAAACCGCGACTTAGTCTCTGTGGAATGTTTTTTGAATAGTCTATTTCTTTGAGAAGTGATGCGTTTTCTATACAAACTTTTACCCCATATTTCACCCTCGTCAAGTTTTATTTTCAGGACAAAAAGTAGTAGCCTAAGTCTTTCTCCAAGTTCCAATCCTATCCTATAGTACCTATATTTATAAAAAAAAAAATAATTAAAATTGATTTAGCAGCTTACGCGTCAAAACGTAACAAAGAGACAGACCGAACCCCTGTCGAATAAACGATTAGTCAGAAAAATAGATAGAGTTATTTTCACATTTATAGTATGATGAAATGAGTTCCTGAATAGACAATGCTGTTAGTTTTTGGTGCAGTAAGTAGAGTTACAGTATTAACAAGTTTATGAATAATTCACCTAAAGACTGTTGAACTAAGTAAAGTATTTATTTATTGACGCTGCAAGTGGTTCTCTGTAGACGTTGTTAGGAGCTTATGCCTCCGGATTCAATGTGATCCTTTTCAGAAACCTGAACCCGCAATCGATACGGTTATCGGTACTTGAGTAAACTTGTAACGTCTTTTAGACGCCGCTGTTAAATATTTTATAGAACTTTCTCCCCAAAAATCAATTCAAGACAAAGAACTTGAAAGAAAGGGTCGCTTATCTACCGACGCCAGCTGCGCTGAGACAACGGTGTGATTTTATTAAAATTATTCATTTTAAATCCCTTTAACAGTATTGTTTCGGCTATATTAAAATTTATGGGTTTTCTAAGAATGATCTTTTTAGCCTATTTTTTGCTGGTTTTGAATATGATAATTGATATTAATAGTGTTTATAATTAATGGTTAAGTCTGTAAATAAATAAAAAAGAAACACTAATGTAATTATGTTATGCATTAGAAAGAGTGTCAATATTTGATTACTGATAAGAAACGTCTCAATGGTAAAAATCTATTCAGCACATTTATTGGAGAGGGGTGAAGATATATTTATTTAAGACATTTTTGCAACCTCATACCATTGTGGTAAGGAACGAGCTATAAATTTGATTGATAGTAGGGCTCAGTGCAACCCAGTCTAGGTTGATATGAGTAATACTCAGACGGCTTTTACAGCTAAACATACTAGGTATAGGTATGCTTTGTATTGTTCGAATATAAAAGGTAAGCCAGTGTAATTACAAGCTAACTATTACATCCCATGACCAGCAACACATCGAGATTATGAGAGACGGCCATTGCCTCATACAATGGCAATATGTAAAGCCCGAGCTAACGATTTTCTATCGAAATATCTATTCGATAATTTTCCAATTCTCGTTTAGTTTTTAATGTAAAAAACTTTATTGAAAAATTAAAACAAAAAGTATTTAAATTACAAAATATGAGTAATATGAGAAAATTATAACTTAAATACAATACATTCTAGCATAAACAAATAATTCTATTTAAAATAAAAAGAAAGAGAAATTAAAAATTACTATATTAAGCCTAAGTAACTATCGATGTCACCGAGAGGCAAGGTGCCCAAAACACTGACAGCATTATTTCTTTGTATAGCCAGACTGATATGCTGGCTACGGTAGCCGACAGCCCTTCGGTCACCTATAATTTCGACGAGGCGGGAGACAGCTCTTTGAAAATTATTACATTAGCTAATGTCTATATTTGTGGAGATTTAAATATCAATGTATATAATGTTTATATGCCTCTAAACCAGACGTTGTCATGTTAGAGAAGGTTTGGACAGTAAACTTGTACTGGTATTTCTTAAACATTGACCAAAAAATAAGAGTGTTATATGTTTGACTTATGTATCTTGTATCCGCGTGTCTGTCTGTGGCATCGTGGCTTCCTAAGGAATGCAGCAATTTTTAAGCGGTTTCATTTGTTTGAAAGCTGATGTAACCAAGATGGTTCTTAAATATAGTTTATGTAGCTCGCTATTCGTCTCTCATCTAGTTGTTGCAAAGATCTGAGCAAGTTCTAATGGCTAATCGACTTGGAATTTACTATAAAATAAATGGTATTTAAATAATCTAGTTGACAAACCTTGGCTTGATTCTGCAGCATCGTTTGAAATATTGTGTTAGGGTTCGTTGATATGGGCTCAAACAATACATTTTCGGTTTTTCTTGTTTTTATTTACAATTTTATATTTCATCAAAAGAAAGGGGTAGCGTCACATTATTCCTTTGCCGCGTCGTCAAAGTGCCCTAAAAACAAATTTAAGATTTTATGACAACGGAGGAAAAATATTAGGAAATGATTATCAAAACACCAAGGTAACCTATACCATACCATACCATACCATACCATACCAGGTACTTGCAATATTTTATTCGATTTAAGAAAATATATTATTTTAATCTTATTTAAATTCAACGCTAACTTTTATTCTAAAATGATTCTTTATTTAAGCTAGCACAGGAACGTTTATTTCAAGTTCGTATTTTATGTAAAGTAGAAACCCGTAGATCTATTTGAATTACAAAGGCATTGTAAAACAAATAATATTGATAGCAGGGAGATAGTGTTAGACTATATTATGAGAGGCGAGGTGAATTCACGCCCTCCCCCTTTGCCACTTACGCACCTACAAAAACACAGAGCTTAGAAAAAGGGCTATAAAAGGGCTACGGACACAAATAGGAAAAAAATAGAATGTACGAGGATAAATCTAGCATTAATGACAACTATTATTAAAGTGTATTGTGTTTATGTTACGGTTTAGGATACAGTAATAACTGGATTAATGTATAATGTTTTGTTATTCATTTACTAATAAAATATTAATAGGACATCTTTAATATTAAGAAAAATTAGGATACTCATGATACTCGAGTTCTCATTTAAGACGTTAACTGAATAAAACAACCCTAAAGATGCGAGTTGTGAGCTTATAAAGAAAGGTTAAGCGAGAAGTCAGAGATGTCGAACATTGCCGCATCCATTATGTTCCTACATTCAAGCGGAAAAGTCATTGGGGAAATTCGTAGGGTGCGTCGCACCGGCGTATTTTCAGTCTCAGTGCCGTTTGCGCTCAGGACGCGAGAGGGCGCCGTAAGCGTCGAACGCGACCACGTGACTTGTTGCTCGTCGCGACGCTGCATATTATGCGATCACATAACGCGACGCGCCTAAGACATGTAGCTTACGCGTCATCCTAACATGCGACATGCATTTTATATTGAAACCCATTTACAAACACGCGAAATTACTTATGGTAGTAACTTTTGCACTGACGATACTCCTTGCCGGACTTTTACTTCGAAATAAAATTAAACAACACACTAATATCAAAACAATTGCCGATTCGAAGTACATTGAATGCGAGCCTATGATAAATGAAACGGCAACGGAACCCGGGAAGACGAGGAGAAAAGAATACCTGTACCGCCTTTTGACAAATACGACCCGTTCGCTCATACAAATGGAAATAAAAGCTAGGAGACTTGAGGAAAATATGCGTAGGATTAAGGAGAAGACTGCAGATTTATTGTGGAAGAATAAGGACAAAGCGCTGTGGCACATACTATTTAAGAATATCAGCAGACATATCTCAATCCGGCACGAGTTTCATCAGTATTCCAGTTTACGACGAATTTTGCAAGATACTAACTCTCATACGCATAAACATAAATCGGGGAGACGGAAAGTGCTAACACGTAAACGTTAAACATGTGATTAAAGGCTAAAATATGTATTATATAATATAAATAGGTGATAAGTATTATGCTACAATTTGTAAGAGACTATAAACTATACATTGACAATAATCATTCGCATACGAGAAGCAGTTTAAAGACTGAATGAAGTTGTGAAGCAGTAAAGTTTCCCAAGCACGTATGTACAATGTGTCTTAGTTTTTCGTTGAATAGTATTTTTGCAGTACGTCTTTGGGTTTACAAGTTCTAACAATAAGACGCTTTTTGAATGTATAATGGTATTTTGTATTTAAGTATTTTAGAGAAGACAGTGACAATTTATTTTGTAGGAAACTGAAATGTCTTAATAAAGGTAGAAAAATACTTTGATTTGCATTATTTTTTCCGTTACAAATACAAAAACCTTCTTAGTGCTTATTTGTTATGACATTACTTAATATTTTGGTTTAGTTTTTAAACATCATCAGTTTGAACGCATAATTAGACAAAGTTAAGCAAGACGTAAACAAACGCCTGTATGAATAAAATAGCAAAAACACAAGTTTGTGCTATGTTTGCGAAGACACGTTGAATAAAAATACCAAAACAACGCTAATTATCCAATTATTATGGAAAATGAAATTTACTCTATAAATACATATACAATATATTCGATATTGAAAATAAAATTTAATTATCTGTTGCTATTTCCCGCCAAGTTATGACCATTGACACTTGTGATGTATTTGTCATCACACTGAGACCGGTTCCGATAATTTAATAAACATATATAATAAAAAAATATTTAACTAGTAAGTGTATATATAAATTATTTCAGATAAATATACAATATGAGAATATATGATTTCTGTATAAAAATAAATAAAATTCTGATCAACTTCTCTATGGTAAGAAATTGACATGAGACAGCAATATTAAAACGGAGTAGTCATAAAAGAGACAGACATAGTTATTGAAAATGAAAATAAAGTGACTTGATGATTTTACGTACTTATATTTTGTGATGTTAGTGTTGACTGCCAACGCACAGGCCCCGGTTGTTGGAGTTTAATAAGCGATTCGAAATAGCTACTTTGCAAAATGTCGTGTTGTGAGTTGATTTTTTTTTCTGTTTTAAGTTTTATTTAATATTAAAATATTCATTGTTGATTACCTAACATTATTTAGTGTGTTCAATAGGCTAAGTATAACAATAAAATGTGATGTTTATAAACTGTAGATGAATATTACTAGTACAGTGCTAGGTAATAAATACAAAATACGTAAACAATAGAATTATCTATTAAATTCACATTTGTTTTGTAATTGTGGTGGCACAATTTATACCTACGGTTTACAATTTCTTATATTTTAAGAAGTATTTAATTTCTCCAATGTTCGCATGTTAGTCTCAAAAAGTAAGAGAAAGTTACTTTCGGCGATTTCATATTTCGAGTAAACTTAATACATGTTCCTAAATAGTATTGAATTCAGGTATTTTTTATTGCTACCTTTACTTATATCACTTAAAGTAATATATTTGTTCAACTTCAGAATAAGTATTTTTGTTATTTCCGTTCTTATCAGTCAACTATTTAGTTTGTTATTGATTATTAAAATAAATGGGCCACTGCGATAATTACACTTAAACTATATTTAAATAGATATTTTATTCCAAATAACTATTTTATTAAAGGAATTGAATTATATAAACAACAAACATTGATTTAAATGGTAATTTACTAAGTGGTATTTCATGTTTTCTCTCACTCGTTCTTAATTAATTGCTTAGTGTACTTCCTTTGCCGGCAGTTTCTTACGCATCTTTCAGAATTTAAGAGGGATAGCGGAAATTGCTCACTAAATATACCAACTATTCTTATGCTAACGATGCTAGTTTTAGAAAGAAATGTACATTTGCGATTATCGATTGGCTATAGTACAGTTTTATTGGCTGTAAGTTGCCCTTCCTCAATAAATGGGATATCCAACGCCAAAAGAATTTTTCTAATCGGATCATTAGTTTTAGATATCACTACATACAAACAAATTTTACCTCTTTATAATATTAGTAAAGATATATATACACATAGACAGATACGTAGTATGTAATATTAATTAAAATTCAAAATGATAATTTATTCGAATAAGCTTTTTTTAAGTACCTTTGAATTGTCGAGTTACAAGTCATTTGTTTTATATCTTTAAACATTAGAAATCATTTTGTGTTTTGTTTTGAATTTTATTTCAAAACAAATGATTTCTCGTTTGATGGTATGTATATTAAGGTTAGGAGGTTATAGGTCAAAAAACATCACACCACGACTCATAGGAGCGGAGTATATCGAAATTTAACGCGGGTGAAACTGGCTTTAACTTTAAGTTAAATCTGAGCCGGAGCCTCCAAAAGTTAGGGTCCCCATAATAGAGATTTTTTTAAATATCTAAATTTGGATGGGTCAGGTCTTCATTAATTGACTTCGGATAAATGTAATTCACTATGGCATGATCAGTAACCGATGAAATAATTTCAACGGTTTCGTAATAGATTTCACATTTTATTACTATCAAGACTGAAAAATTTGAAGGTTGAAGCTCGTTTATTGCACCTGGACCTTCACACCTCCAAATCAGGCCTTGGTCTTCATCACTTTGATAAAGACTCACAACTTTAACCTGTGAGATGATTAAGCTATTATAGCAAAATATTTCAATTTAGTTTTATGCCGATAAGCTGAATGGTATAATATGGTTTATGGTATATGGTATAATAAAATAAAATATTATATTTTTATTTTTAATTTACCTCTGGACTTTAAAAATGTTTTAAGATCAGCAGGCACGATTAACTTAAATAAACTACCAAGCCTTTTATCTTTGTGTACAATTATTTTTCATGTATGTAGCATGTACATACGTCTTTGTTCGTACGAATGTTGGACTAAATTTTTTGTAATATCTTATCTATTTAAAATGAATGAAGGAATATAAAAAAAAATATCATACTTCTACTTCTAAGTATTAAATCTATAGTAATATTATAAAGCTGAAGAGTTTGTTTGTTCGTTTGAATGCGCTAATCTCGGGAAGTACTGGTTCGAATTGAATTTTTTTTTTTATTAAGGGTGGCTATAATGCTATATTACATCACGTTACAGTAACTATAAATTCGAGTGAAACCGCAAGGGACAGCTAGTAAATAATAATAGTACCATCGTGTTGAGTTTTATTAAAACTCATCAAGTAATTTAGTATTTGAATGGCACATAACTTTTTTTTTTCTTCAAAAAATGAATTAATCCTCGGTATAGACGAAATCATCCTATTACTATTTGAATGTCTGTCTTTAAAAAAAACTTTATTTACGGACACGATCTCGCTACTTTTTACGATATGTATTATATTTATATTTGTATTATTATACCTACGTTACATATATTAATAATTATTTCATTACTTTAAATATTTTATTATCGACTGAACTTTGAACCTTGATATCGTTACTGATGATTCTTTCTTTATAATTTTATCAATAACATTTAACAGTTTTAATTATAAATAATAAAAAAACTATCAATATGCAATAAAATTATTCAATAATGTAATAAAAAATCGTAATACGCACGTGTAGCACTGGACAAACTAAAAGACTTAATTTTTTGTGTGTTCCAAAAAACAATCCAGCATAACTGACCAGCTAATGACATTTGAAATTAAAATTCTTGTATGTCTAATTTAGAGTCCTTAAACTTTTAACGATGAGGGATTATTTGACATAATTTTTTCTTGTCATGGATTTACTAGTAATATCCTTGCTACAAATATAGTACAGTAAATGAAACGTTTATACCTCTAACAATAATAAAATTTCAAATAGCCGTTGTTTTTACATTACACACAGACACTTTAATCTTTAATCTAAATTATTTGTATAAACATCAGGTGATTTTAGAGACCATCAGTTACAGTCACGGACTGTCAGTTAAGTTCTGGTTTGGACATTTCTAATGAAACCGTCCACTTGTACAATTCAGCGTTAATGCAAGGTGTCACTTTTAATTGGCCAGCATGCTAGATTGTATTTCGACACTCTTTGGCCAAAGATCCCGTGAATATCAGACCTTCCTCATTTTATAAAAGCTGACAATTTCTCAGAGAATACTCTTAACAAAGGTAGGGACGATGGTCAAGTATGATGTTTGGACCGAGGTAGCTTTGGCAAGTAGGAAAGGTGAGTGAAAGGTAAGTTTATTTTCATAAAATTATAAAGTATATTTTATTCCGAATAGTAATAGAAATCGTGGGATAACACCCCCGACAGACACTCTTAAACATAAATAGATTAAAACTGTTCTGATGTCATAGAATAAAAGCTAGATGTTACTACGGGATTAATAAAATTATTCCGAAGAAAATAAAACAAAATCGCATTTAATAATTTGACGAAAATAAACTTATTTTTCTAACACATTTGCTACCTGATATCTGCCAGTAACAAACTGCATAGTTGGCCATTGTCTCTACCTATGTTGGGAACTTGGGAGTATGCGTAGACAAATTTTCAGCTATTATAAAATAAAGGTCTGGCATTCACGTTAACTAGATCATTTGTTAACATAGAAATAGTTATCGTAATTTATTACAAATGTAAGAAAAGCAATGAATAAAATTTGTATCTGTATCTGTTATAATCTTTCTTTACTTAATATAAGATATTGATTAAATTTTTGCAACGTACTTAGTTTGAATTGAAGTGCTCTCCTTTGTCGTTAAATTCTCAGACCTCAAACAAATTATAAATGAATGGAAAATTCGTGCAAGTTTCGTCTCGAGACACGAGACGGTGAACATCTTTTGAATGTAACCGTTCAAACATTTATTTTACTTGTTTACAAAAATTGCTTTAGAGCAGCTTGCGAGAAGTTATTATAGTGCACCTAGCGAACTAGCGATGTCCTGACATTGTATGTCTCAAATCAGAATACTTCTTGAACGTTTAAGATAGTATTTTGTTCAACTAGATCTTTATTTCACGATTAAAAAAATATAATGAGGTGTAAAAACTAATTATAATAGCGACAGCTTGTTGATATAAAGGAACACGAGAGTTGTATTTTTAACTAGCTGTGTCCCGCGTTAATTTGAGGAAAAATTATATTTATATAATTTTTATCTTCCCTACTTAAATCGGATATTGTTCACTATTTCATTGGTTGCAATTTTGTTTTCGCATATCTCTGTTTTTTATTATTTATTGGAATAAATACAATTTTTAAAATAAGAGTAGCCTAAGTTACTTCTTATAGCAATGTTTATTGCTACCTGTGAGTGCAAGACCCGTCAAAATTGGTTCAGCTACTTCAGAGATTAGCAAACAAACAGACATTGCATTCATATGCATTTACTTAAAAGCTGTTAATTTGAAATTACAATCAGATACTTTAATTTTGTTTATTAATATAGATATAGATGAAAGAAGAGAGTGAAAAAATAGAGATTTACATAATGAATTGTTTAAAAGTGATAAGAAAAATGTAAAGTAATTACTACATCAAACTTAATAATATTATAAATACTGTGATCTACACCAAAATAATAAAGATATAACGAATTTTGTATCTTTGAAGTGACATCTGGAATCACTGCATCTATTTTATAACTTTGCTATAATTTGAAAGGTACATTATACAAGAGGTACCCTATATTACATGTACATATATACGCTTACATTGACAGGTGCGAAAAACATAAAATTTTCAAAGTGTAAAGTTATATACAAAATAAAGAACCTGATATGGTACACAATGGCGCTTAATAAGATTATACCAAACAAAGGAGTAATTTATATGCAAGCATTACCTCACGTGATTACTAAATTGCAAGGGGTGGGTATCCCTCACTGTCGTTTTAACAAATCCAGCGCTTATTTAGCGCTATAAAGCTCGAATCTTCTTACCGAATATTCACATAATTTCTAAAATTATAAACAAATTATAAAATATCATATTTTATCTATTGGAAAAACCTTATTGTTGAATAACGTATTGAAAACAAATATATAAACAATGTTAGTTTGAATTTATTTTATGACTTATATTAAAATCATATCAAGTATCTAATTGAAAAATCATTTAACTAAACGTATTATTTAGTAATAAGTTGTTCTTGGCAATTTAGAATAATTGAGATAAACTGGCAAAATGCGATTAAGATTCAATTTCAAAATCACCAATTGCACTTTACATATTTTTGTGATTTATATATTCTTTGTTTGTGTAGTCTATACACCTATAATTCTGTATCTCATTAAATTAGTTTTCAGAGTTCCAATAAGATTAGTTTAATCATAAAAATCTTATGAACTCAAATTCAGTTACTACGCAGCGCGAAGTCATTAGACCACACGTACCTACACCGTCATATTTTTGATGCAATATTATTAATCTTTTTCCCCCAATGTTTATATAAACCCTCGCTAATGCTTCACAGATATTTCAATGACTATCGACTGTTGTTGAATGTGACAGACCGCTATTTACGCAAAGAAACTCATTTTCAAAATAAATTGAAAATCTTACGATCGTTTTTCTTTATCCGTTACGATGTCAGTATATATCCTGTTCGATTTTATCAGTACAGACTGTAGAATCAACGTATAACATGTTTTTATAAATAAATTAAGACAGAATTATTATATCACTAGATGCCCTTGTGGTCTCACTCGCGTTTATAGTTACTGCTTCGCTTCTATAAGTCGCAACGTGATTTAATATAGCCTTCCTCATTACATAAACTATCTAACACAAAAATATTTTTTCAATTCGAACCAGTATTTCCTGAGATTAGTGCGTTGAAACAAACTAATAAACAAACTCTTCAGCTTTATAATCTTAGTATTTTTGATTGGAATGTGAAATATCAAGTTGAAATTCAGGGAGATGCGAACAAATTACATCAGCAGAATACCGTCAAAATTTGTTGATGTATTTGTGTAGATTTTTCTTAATTAAAAGTCATTATAGATTTATATAAACAAATTTAGAACTATAAACGGCAACAATTCTCGTAAATATAAAATCATAACACTGACGAAATTGTAAGACACTCTTAACATATAATTAACATCGTGTCTCCATATCGTCGCTTATATAGCTACCGCGTAACTTAAATTTTACTAGTTTTCGGGAGATACAAAATTATTTGTTTCTTATACAACAATGTACAAAAGATTAATGGATAATGACTGCATACAAAACTTCCTTTTTTTAATTAAGTCACGCAGTATTGTCATATAACTAAGCGTCTATATACCGAAGTCAGATCGTTTGTAACATATTAATTGACTCTTGCCATTATTATTCAACAGAAACCATTAAAAGCCCTTAGAGAAACGCAAATTCCATTTTAAAACTCCCATAGCACATATTCGCGTAACAATAATAATTTATTATTTTCCGCAGGTAAACTCGGACCAGGGTACGCATCCCCACTCGACGCATTTAGAAACGGCCCTAGGGAAGGGTTACTTTACGTGGTGTGCGTTCAACCAGACCTGAGTAAGGAGGACTACCTCGCAACTGTTGATGTGGACCCTAACTCACCCACATACAGCCAGGTATAAACCATTAATTTAAATTTTATTCTTCGGAGTACTTCTCAAAAACTATCTCTTGCAACATATGGATACACTCTGATAACTGTTAAAGGAGGTGTTTTAGTAGGTTTTTTTTACAATTCTTTCCAAAGAAAATATAATCGATTTCAAACAGGACTCTTGTTGTATCTATAACTTGGCAAACAATATTTTTGTAATTGAAGAGTTATTATTTTAGTCTCTGATGATAAATATCATAAATATGATATTATAAACTAACACCTTCCGTGGAAAATATTTATTAAAACAGTGAAAACCAAACCCAAATTGGATCAATAGCTTTTAAAACACATTCGCGAACATACATACGTATATAAGTGTCGGGTAGAGAACCTACTATTTTTTTTAAAGTTAGTTAAAAATGGACTCAAAATGTGAAAACATTGCATACGGTGATAGTGGCAGCTTTCGACTATTTCCCTCTGTCCAGAACTCTCTCTATCTCTCTGTAACGATGTTTTCGAATTTATTTATGATGAAAATATTCGAATATTAAAATAGTTGCGCTTCTGCAAATAGTTTCAAGTTCGTTATATTTAATAGGGATACAATTTAATAACGCAGTGAAGGATTGTCGAAGTTTTTTTTTTTTAAATTGATTGGAAATAATGCATTTTATGTTTTTTTTGGTATATTTTATTTCATACAGAATCATAAAGAACAAATACTTGAATACTATTGAAATGTTGAGTTTAACGTAAGATGCATAAATATAAATCTTATACAAATGTAGTAATGTACATTTTTTTTCAAAAATAACTATAAAGTAGTTGATACAAATAAGGCCTGTGTTCAAATAATACCTATGATCGAAAAACCCTAATTAAAGACAATGAACTTCAGGGAATTTGTACATATATTCATGACAAGAGTATCAGTCAATATTAAAAACATTTGCAACCTATTCCCACTCTATAAGAGTAACGCGTTTTATACCGGTAGCGGATTAAAGCGGTTTGTCCATTGTTGATATAAGCGTTCATAATTATTGTTTACTAGTGAAACTTACGTTTTTGTACAATACCGAATTCAACCGAAGATGAAATGTCTTCTTGAAAAATTACACGTTAGAAAAGAATTTTTGAATGTTTTATAATTTCGATCGGTTGCTTATATCATAAAACTTTATTAAATATGTAACTATAACAACTAAATAAAGGTCATAAAATTGTTATATATATATATTTAGTAGTTTTTATTTTTTTATGCCTTCAATAGGTAGTCGTGATTTAATAGGCTAAAAACTCTTGCTTGGAATCAACGAATCAGAAATATATAATAATGCTGTTTTTATTTTCTAACATAAGTAGTTTTTGAGACATAAGCGTTTAAAATAAGGTAGGCTTTATTTATATCAAGTACCTTATTAATTTTATTCGGCATGAACTTCAATAGAAAACTTTCATGAAAACCAATATTAATAATGATTGAAGTCAAATTCTTGAAGAAGACTACGAATATTCTTAAATTAAAAACTTATATTTTTAATCATATCTCATTAGACTATAAATTTATACAAAAAGGGTATCTACATCAAGACAATTTAACAATATGAGTCAGTTTGTCGCAAAATCATTCATTTTATTACATCGATAACGTATACGGTTCTCTTCAAATAATTTCCTATAAAAAATAGTAAAGTTCTCTCAATCCGAACAGATATATTCGAGCTTAAGCCGGGAGACCGAGTACTCCTGTTCAGACCTGTCCAAACGTCGATAGAGTAGACAAACATTTGTTCTGAACAATTCGCTGGACCGTACACTGAATGAAAACTCGGTATGGGAACGCTGAATGAAACTTGAACTACAGTTCGTTGCGCCTCGCTGACGAATTTTAGCAAAAAACGTTTTGTTATCCAGATTAAATTATTTGGTTCGTAATATTGGACGAAATACTGTAACAATTTTCACAGACAATTACGAAATATCACCTTCTTAATCTTTGTTTCTTTGCGATATTTTCACTGTATTTCTTTTGAAACGCTAAAATAAGTAATTGGAGGTATTTGAAAAATCGACTACTATTATGTATGTATGTACAGTCATAGTTGCAATAAAAGTATTTTTATAGAATTCAGCAGTCCCTTTTTGTTGCTAAAAAGATGATTTTATTTTTAGTTGTTAATATTGGAACAATACGATACAACTTCATGTGACGAAATCAGAAACCTGATTTTTAGGCTATAGCTGAATATAGCCTTAGCGCAAACGCGTTATGTATATGAACTATTTTTATTATCTATATCTACATATACTTCTATACAAATATTATAAAGAGGTAAAGTTTGCTTGTAATCTTTAATGAGATAATCTCTGAAAATTCTGATATGATTTGAAAAAAAATTCTGTTAGATAATCCATTCATTGAGGAAGGTTGTAGGCTATATTACGCTACGACTTGTAGAAGTGAGGCAATAATCATAAGTACAAGTGAAATCAGGGCAGCTGGTATCTTATAATTGTTTTTTTTTTAGAAAAAATTTATAGTGAATTTTGATACTGTACTAAATGTTTGTAATTCTTGGCTTAACCTTGATTAGAATGAACACATTACTATGTATCAACGAAAAATAATTATCCGTAACAGCTGTTACCTAAAAGATAACGGCAATAATAAAAAAGAAAATGAAAATACGAAGAGCTAAATTAGCTGGGATATTAGCAAATAAAATTGTACGAACGTCCGCTTAGTCCGGAGCGATGTCGCAGCGAGGCAATAACGTTCCGGTAATCCTAGAGGATTTTAGGGCTAGGAAAGTATTATTGTGTATCTCGGCGAACGGACGCGAAAGTAAATTAACAAGCGGAATGCAATATATCTAAGTTTGGAATTCGTTTGTAGAAACGATTAAGTTTCTGTTGGATTTTTTAAATTGTTTTGATTGTTTTTAATCCTTGTAACTTGTGTAGAAACGAGACAATAACAGCAGGCAGAGTTTCACGTGGTATATAAATTATCTACGTTAGTTTCCGATCGTCTTATAAAAAGGAGGAGGTTCTCGATTCGTTTTATCTCAATTCGGATCAAAAGTTTCAGAGATCGCCCTCTACATACAAACTACAAACAAATTTTTCCTCTTTATAATATTAGTAATGTGAGATACAAATAAATCCGTAACAACATGTATTGATTTGGAGTTGGTATGAAGTTCACCGGGTTAGCTAGTTTATAGGCGAGAATTACATTTGTAGGTGTTACTCTCGTAACTAATATAAAAGAACTCTGTAACATAATAACAAATACAACTTAAATAGTTATGGGAGGCATAAATTATTAATTATATATACCTATCATTATTTTTTTCAATACATATCGCGTTAACTCAGATATTAGGTAGGTAGCCGTATCATATAAAATACATAAAAAAAATTGGATTTTTTTTTTTGTATTTTTTTTGAGGTTTTTATACTTATTCTGTTATTTAGAGCAAAATTCATCAAATCGGACATAAAAATCGGTCCCGCCGTCCTTGAGTAATAAGTGTTTTTAATAACCCGACTTTGTTTTCTATATGTAGGTATATAGATTTATAAACAACTTTCTTTTTCTATAATGGTATATTTAAATGTAATAAAAAAAAATTCACTTTCATTTATTTCTATTTATAAACGAGGGATGCAAATAAATCCTCAACAAACAAACCATTTAAAATTATAAAAGAAGTAACGTTATTAATTTCAGTATAAATAGACCCATTTATGTTTAATTATGAGAAACATTCATCACAAAAGAGTTTATGTATCTACCGGATAATAACTTCTAACGGTTGATGTTGGCATCACGTCATTTGAATCATTCAATTATTGAATGTGCCAAATTTAAATTCAATAGGATGACAATGACGAAAGTTGAAAGGCACAGTGTAGATATAGCTTATCATCATTAAAAGAGCACAATATGAACAAGAATTGCATTTCAAATAGCTGCTTTCATTAATTACCAGGTTATTCATCGCACATACACCGGCAGTGTAGGAGACGAGCTTCATCACAGCGGATGGAATGTCTGTTCGAGCTGCCACGACAATCCCGAACTTAAAAGAAATTTCCTTATCCTGCCGGGCTTACATTCCTGCAACGTCTTCGTTATTGACGTTGGCACCGACCCACGCAAGCCAGAGTTGCACAAGGTAATAAAGTTAGATTAAGCACCGTCAAAGCTATTAACGTGAAAAATTGCCTTTAAATCTTGTCGGAATATATAGTTCATATAATATTTTAATTAATGATGAGAATTTCGCGTCTAATCCTATATTTATGTAATTAAAAATTTTAATTTGCGCCTTTGCCATAACTTTAATAATTGTGTTTTTGTTATATGTATTATGCTTAACTTTAAATGTAGGGCACTTTTTAAGCTTATTAGTAGATAAATTGAATTAAGTAGGTTTGTATGACGAAGCTACTTCGAATCAAGCTTCATTTGCAAACTTATGTGTTTTCTTTGTTCCTAGTTCCTACAGACTCAAGTAAAATAGTTTGTTTGAGAATTTGTATTTAAATCATTGTAACGATGTTATTATATTAGATTACTGATAGGTATCATATGATATGAATTATATAGTACATGTATAATAATTAACATACTTCAGCTAGATATTAGGTATAAAATTTTCATCGTAATTCTAAAATTTGTATATGTATTCAATATCGACGAAATCAAAACGGAATTAATTAGTACAGTTATCAATTTAATTATTTCAAACTGCTAAAATAAATTAGTTATTTCGTATATTGCAGTAAATAGATGTGACATTAATATACTAATTATCATATAGGAATAGTTGTGCATGAGTGAATAATATGAATAGGTGGATTAAATACCAATATAATTTTATGTTGGTGACATAAAAAAATATACCTAATTAATTAAACGAAAATTGTGACTGACTGATCTATCAGCGCACAGTTCAAATCCCTGACCGTTAAGACGTAGGCGTCCGCTAAAAAAAGATTTTAGAAAATTCGACTTCTAAAGGTGTGAAACGGGGATTTAAGTTTTAAATGGAGAAATCAAACTTGGCACGAGCGAAGCCACGGCTAAAAGTTATTTATTGTATAGATTCGGTATAATATTAATTTAAGAGGAAAATAAAAGAAAAAAAAAATTACTCGTACTGACGCTTAGATCTTTCGAAAGATGGTGAAAAATAAAATAACGAAGAAAATAATATGAAGTAAGTGAAATATTTTTATGTATTTTACAAACATTTATAAAAGCATAGTATAATAAATGCGTTAAAAATTTCATCAAAATTTAAAAATGCATCTCATTAAATATCATATATCATTAACAATATTGGTTTTCGTTTTAAATTTTCCATTACGTGGAACATATTTTAAATTAATATATTTAAGGTATAACGATATAGATAAAACTTAATGTCAGAAAGCTATTTAGGTTCATAAAAATTCTATCGTGGTAACTTACTAAGTTAAGAACTCGAAGCGTTAGTAACGCGGACATAAGTTGGATCTTGTTTCTCGAAACTCGTAAAACTGAATTTTTATGTCAACGGATCGGATAAACTTTTTTAATTTCATCTCTTTTTTCATACTTTCAATATCACATGCGGCCATTGTTTAATATTGCAAGCCTGTATAAATAACTGGACGCTGAATTTCGTACAATTTTCAATATTAAAAACTAAATTAAAAAACTGATATACGTGATATTAAACTGCTTTTATACGGTATTTTGTTATAAATTTATTTTCATAATAGATTTTCATTAACGTACATATAGGTACGACTTTTTAAATCGAATCCAGAGTACAACATTTAAATATATATAACGAAGGGATATGCTATTACAAGTAGATTTTATTAAAAATCAATTTAGAAATTACCGCATGTGTGCTTAATAAATATGATAAAGAGATAATATTTTCTAAATTCATTTTTAATTTCTTTACGGATAATTAATATTATCAAGGCATAATTTATGTACAGACACGGCACTGTTAACGTTTTATAAGTGAAGGTACGCTCAATTAATTTTGCAAGATGTGCACTACAGCGTCTAATAATGTAAGTTATGCAATAAATGTTAGCAGCACAACCTACATCGCTCAGTCGATCATCGCCCGCCTCAACTATAATTATTATCCACATAGTTATAAAGTGAAATTACGCTACAACTACCTACGCTGAACTCGTCCCGAATCTATCGTCAAACTTTGAACATTCAAAATTGAACCAAACAGTTTTAAACTCGTATTAGCCATTTTACCTATTTTATTTGTCTTATTTTCTATATTTTAACCATATTTATTTAATCGATCTTCATAACATTTTGTAAGCCTCGACCCAAAAAAGAAGTGTTATAAGTCTGACGTGTGTATTTGTCTGTAGCTTCGTAGCTTTATGCCAAGCTGATATAATTGGAATGGACGTTAGCTATAATTTATGAAGGATCAGATCAAATATTTCCAGGTTATAAGCTCTTTTCTCGATGTTGAAAGGATCTCCCAAAATCTAAGATACAAACAAATCCAAAATCGCTTACGTCAATTTTACTATGCTCGATTCACATAACGGGTAAGTTTTACTAAGTTAGTTCGATTAGTACGACTTTCGAAGGGGAATAAAAAGCTTTTACTCAATTTGTGCGAATGCCTCTCTGAATCCTTATCGAATGCTCATGGCCCGAAAATCTCATTACCAGGTAATCGACGGCTCTCAGCTCAGGTCATTCAACTGCACTTTTCTTCATACGACACACTGCTTAGCCAGTGGGGAAATCATGATTTCGAGTATGGGCGATGTAAACGAAAACGGAAAAGGGGATTTTGTGCTCATCGACTCGAAAACTTTGCAAGTGACAGGTAAGTGGATGAGGACTTTCGAACACTTTCATTTGGGGGCATAGATTTATAATATATAGGTATATTTAAAACATGTATATCATTTAAGGCACTTGGACGAAAGGGAAAAAAATTGCCAAGTTTGGTTACGATTTTTGGTACCAGCCTTACCACGATGTAATGGTTGCTTCTGAATGGGGAACTCCAAAGTTCTTTAAGACGTAAGTTTTGTACTATTCGATACATTAATATTTTTTGGGATTACATTTATTTCTTACAACATATTTTTTTATTCGTCAGACGTCGAATACTTATTTAAGTTATGCGCCTAATATAAGGAAAATAATATTCTTCTCATTTTTGAAAACATGTCTCCATTATTTTGTATGTAGAGGTTGCCATGAAGACGACGTTTATAACTCAGAAAGATATGGAACTTCTCTAAATGTTTATAAATGGTCCACCCACGAGCTAGAACAAGTCATAGATTTAGGTAGCGAGGGATGTGCTCCCCTTGAGATCAGATTCCTTCATGATCCCAAATCCGCAGAGGGATTTGTCGGATGCGCTGTCGAGGCTAACGTATACAGGTAAGAGATTTGAATACATTTACTTAGCAAACCAAATTTATTGCATCTTTATTTAGGATAAATTTGTGACCACAAATGGCATTCACATTTTATTGTAGGTTTTATAAATCGGACGATGGCAGTTGGAAAGCCGATAAAGTTATCGATATTCCAGCAAAACGTGCTCTGAAAAACGGGGTCGAAACTAAAATTAATGGTAACAACCCATTTCAGCTTATTAAGGCATGTGCGAGATAAGAAAAATTTGCATGAGCATTTTTTGTTATTGTTTTTAATTTACTAATTAAATAATTTTCTAGCACATTATAAGAACAGACATGACAACTCCATTATCTTGTTTTAGGTTTAATTTCTGATATTATTTTGTCGTTGGATGACAAGTATTTATACTTTTCTTGCTGGTTTCACGGAGAAGTGAGACAGTATGATGTGTCCGACCCAAAGAACCCGAAACTGAAAGGCCTAATTCATTTAGGCGGTGAAATAACGAATTCTGGCCTGAAAATCGTTGAAAACAAAGAGTTGAAGGCAAGAATTTCTCATTTCCTAACACGAACAACTATTAGTTCAAATTAATGCTTCATGACTTCACACAATTACTGTTACGCTTTGTCATTCATTTGGAGGTTTTCTCTTTGTTTTTGAATTAACGCTTCCAATATTGCTTTTTAAACTTTTAAAGAAACGAACATTTTTACTTTCAACTTAAAATAATTGTAGCTTAATGGCAGGTTAATTTAAATAAATAATTTGCTATATAAATGACGCCAGATTTAAATGTTAATTTAGTTGATTAATGTAATTAATTTTTATTTTCATTAAGGAACCCCCTAAGCCCGTAATACACAAGGGAAAACAATTACAAGGAGGTCCTCAAATGCTGCAGTTATCTCTAGACGGAAAACGCCTTTATGTGTCTTCGTCTCTTTATTCACCATGGGACAAACAAATCTACCCACAAATGACACGCGAGGTAATACCATTTATTTTTAACCCTCTACTAAAAGAGAGAGTGTGATGAGTTTGACGTAAGTATTTATGTGTATATTTTTGCTTCCTAACATAACTCGATGCGGCTTATTTTTGTTTGAAAGTTGATGTAATCGGGATGGTATTACCATACTACTGAACAGATTTTGATGAAAATTCTATGAAACGAATTAGAGAGCATACTCTTTTAAACGATAAAAGAATTAACAAAATCGGTTTTCAAATAATCGGTTAACATACATAAAAAATATATTCCCGACGAAATGATAACTTCCTCCAAATACAAGTAATTGTCACCCCTGATTTAGAACAAAAAGTATAAGACAAACTAATTTAAAACGAACACGAGGAAAAAAGTGCATAAAATGTAAGCGCCATCTAGTAGAAAGTATTTGCATATTCAGGGAGGCTGGATGGTCAAGTTGGACGTAGACACTGTTAATGGAGGCATGAAATTGGACCCGGATTTTCTTGTCGACTTCGGTAAGGAACCGAACGGGCCGGTTTTACCGCATGAAATGAGGTAATGAAACTTCTTTTAGTAGTTTTATTCTGTTGGAATCTTTACAACTCGAGACGCTTTGATTTCTTTTTACTCGACTGTTCGATGCAAAAGAGGGTAATGTGTTTATCAGTCTATGTATGTATGTATGTATGTGGGTTTACCTTAGTGGCCCTATTTAGACCAATAATTGACACGTCATTTGATTCGTCATTACGGCGCGAAGGTCATAAAAACCACAAATTTTTTATGATTAAATTGGTCGATTTTGGATGCCAAAATGATAAAAAAAATAAATAAATAAAAACCGACGAACTATGTCAAGTGGGGTATCGTTGAATAGGTCTTTAAAAATCATGTTTAGGTTTGTCATATCGTTTTTCAATCAGGATTACCTTTTAGAATCTATAACGATTTTAAGTTGGTTAGTAACGATTCTCACTTACAGGCTTTAAGATAGACTGATATTGATACGGTACTGCTGACTGCAGATGGTCTTGTTACGCAATCGGGCTTTCGATTTATTATACAAATTTGTACGGAACCCTTGGTGCTTGAGTTCTCGACACTCGCATTTGACCGGTTTTATTTTAATTAATTAAATTTGTTTTGTATGTATTTTTATTATACAAATACATGTGTAAGAATGTTTTTTTTACCTTATGAATTTTAATAACATTTTGTAAAAATTAGGCCTTTTTGTATTTTTATATCATATCTTTTAATACTTATATATTATACTTCCCAAAAGTTAAACCTTATTAGATGGTGTAATATGGGATGAGTTTTTCTTATCAAAATCGGCGGGTTCGATTTCTTGCTAGGAAAATTAATCATTATGAATGAAATATATTTCAGAACAATAGACAGCGATGAAAAAGAATAGAAAGACGCTAAATTGATAATAATTATATTTGAAATATTTTTAAGTTTATTAATATCCATTGCGCATATGATATATCGTCATATACGACGGCTAAAATACAAAAAACTGAAAATATAAACAGACACAGTGTAAAAAGATTTTTTAAACAAGTTTGTTTCTTTGGATTACAATTCTGGCAGTGAGGGCAAAAATGGCCTAAGTAAAATTTTTACAAAAAACATTTTCTTATGTTTTAGTTCTATTTAAAACATGTTGTGATCGTTTTGACATTTGCTATAGTCAGGTTAGAATATTTACATTAGGTCATTATGAATTTAAGTAAAATATATAAAAAGACCCTAAGACCTGAGGTCCTAAGACCTAATAACTAATTAGTTTTTGTAACAAATGTTACTTACGTCGTTCTTGCGCTTGGGGCTCAATTATGTTTGACTTGAGAATACTTCATGGGTACATTTTACTATGATATATACAGTTGCAAGCAGCGCGCGGCAAGCGAGTGTTACAAATGAAATATCATTAGAAAATGTACCTAAATAGTACGACTTTAAGGTTGTTTTTGAATGTTCCTTTTTGCTGTGCGCGAGCAGACTTTTATAAGTACGCGATGACCTTTAGAATCCATACTGACAATTTCATTCATTACCATGTTCTGTATAATAATGATGATCACTTATAAATTCTGATTTCTATTTTACTTATAGATATCCAGGCGGCGACTGCACATCGGATATTTGGTTGGCTGAAAAATAACAACATCAATATTTTGCGTTATAATATTTAATAGATAAGACATTTCTGTGCCAATATTTTTGTATGCTATATCCTATCATATAATATAATAATTATTATAGTATATATAAGTATGTTCTCTGCTGTATACGATAGAAAATATAAATCAAAGTGTAATACGATTTTTTGTACAAAATTATAATTGATTAAGGAATAAATCATTTACTCAAATTGTGTTCTTTCATTCCATCTGCTCTTATTTTAAAATATCAATCAACCATAATGTTGTGAGTGCTACCGGACCCCCGATACAAGGTCACGCGTCCTTAATAGGGGCTGGTGAGTGTGATGCTTTTAGTTATTTATTTATAATCTATATTTGAAACATAATTTGCCATAATGTTTAATATAAATAAACGCATCACACTCAACGGCCCCCATTAAGATCGCGTGACCTTGTGTCGAGGGTCCGGAAACACTCACAACATTAACACAAACACCCAGACCACGACAAACATCCGTATGGCCAAAACAGACGTTTGCCATGAGCGGGGATCGAACCCGCGACGCTTGAGTCAGTTGCAGTGACCACTGCGTCAACGTGTCTGTCATATAATTGTTATTATGTTAAAGACTTTATTTCATGACTGGCTTGCGACTTAGATCACATTAATGTAGATTTCATTTAAATATATAAATAAAATACACCCTATGGTCATCATTAATAATTTATCTTTCAAATGGAACAATATAACATGATTTTTTGAAATAGGTTCGGTTGTTCTGGAATTTTAAAATCGCTTTTTCTGGTTATATCTGTATAGATTGGCAGCGAAGAAAGCTTCATGAAATCTGCAAATATGGATATATCATATGGGTGATGATAAGCAATAATGTGTCAAATCTCAAAAATAATAATTCTTCTAATTCTAATTCTGATTCTGATCATGTGTTAAAGATACTTAATTTAATGTTGGAATATTAAAGTGGGTTCAATATTTTGCAAAATGCAATAATGTAATATATTTGAAAAACATTATTAGATAAAACTTTTTATAATGTCTATCTGCTTTTAATTCATTACACCTTTTATCAAAATAGAGAAGAAAAGATGGATAATGAAAGACTTATATGTCTTCAAACAAAATTGTAAAGAAAAGGTGACATCTTTAAAAGCCATTTTTTCAAAATTAAGTCCCTGTGGCTTCACATAGTATTGCTTATCAGCGTCCATATATCAGCTAATCCACAGTAGAACAGCGTGATGGATTTTGCTACCATCTTTTTTCTTTATGGGAGACAGTCTGCTGTGAAGAAAACAAGGCGAAACTGTGTGTTTCTTTAGAGCTTGTTAAATAAATATTCCAAGTAGTAACAGTCAACCGTAAATAATAGAGCCATTACTTTTATAGCTTAAACTTTCAAGTCTGAGTGTTATTATTTGAAACTGCACAAGATTTATGACAAAGCCCTATGCTGCCGTTATGAACGGAAACGGGTGTCTGCAACAGATTTCAAATTACTTCACGTATTCATATTATATTTTAGAATAATATTTTCATAAAATTATTAATATTAAAAGCAGGTAGGGATGTTGGCGATGTTAGATTTTTGAATCGTCACTTTGAAAATATCTCATGTCAACTCTACGTGAACATACTACGGAATGTTCTACCTAGGAAAACCGATAAGGAATACCGTAGTTCGGTTATACTCGTCGAAAATTGTGTCACTACGTGCTTTGGTATTTATAATAATAAAAATATAAAATCGAAAAAAAAAAACAGACAATCTATAAATGGGACCATTTCAATCAGTCCCAAGACGATATTTCTGGAGTAAGTTGGTGAGGAATTGTGTATCCTGGTGATATTATTGTAATATAAGGAGGCGCTATTAGTAAATGAGTACTGACTGTAATATAAACGCGCGAGCTGGCTGATGGCTCTTTTAAAATAGATGACAATTCGTGGAACGTGCATTCATTATTATAAGAAAGCATTGAGAATATACTATACTACTACAATATAATATATATAATAAATAATAATATAATAAATAAACGTATCACACTCAACGTAAGCCCCCAGTAAGGTCTCATGACCTTGTGTCGGGGGTCCGGAAACAATCACAACACTAACATAAACACCCAGACCACGACAAACATCTGTATGGCCAATACACACGTTTGCCGTGAGCGGGGATCGAACCCGCGTTAGCGCTTTAGTCAGTTGCAGTGACCATTGCGCCAACGTGTCTGTCCAATATTGTTAATTCCAGTAAATAGTTAAATATTAAGATTGATTCAATAGTATTTTTTAGCCATCCTTTCAGTAATATTAGTATAGTAAATTTGGAGTCGATTTAACTGGACATTGCTCAGATCTTTTTAAGAAATAGAAAAGAGCTGATGGTCTTCAAATGTCTATTACAAAATTATAGCTAAGAACCATTTCGATTACATCTGCTTCAAACAAAAAAAAAAACGTATTAAAATCGTTAGAGAGTTACGATACCACAAACTGACACAAAGATTCACACGTCAAACTAATAACACCATTTTTTTGGTCGGGGTTTAAAAAAACCAAATTATTTATTTTCATTATAAGCTTTTTATAGCGTATTTCGCAGATTTGCGTTAAAATTTTTATTGCACACTGGATGTGGGATAGCAGTAAATGTAATTCGCGCCATTACGAAAGAAATAACTCTTGGAAATGTTCACATACAGCGCATAAGACGTTTCCTTGCGTATTTCGCATAACAGCGCCCCATCCGTCCCTCAATATGTTCCCGGCATCTTACGAGTTTCGTAATTTGATTCCACTGAAATATTAACTGAGAGAATTCGCGACGAGAGACAAATGGCGCGGGTAAAGGTGAAGCGAATGTATAAGATACCGCTTCACTAAATGTTACTCATTTATTAAATTCTTGTTGACAACGTTAACGATTATATTATTAAGCATACATGAAGTATCTAAATACAAAAAAGTGAAGAAAAAACTTTATACCCCTTTGTACGAAAATTGTGCAGACGGAGAAATGTGGAATTTGGCTCACTTATAGTTTATATAGAGAAGAAGAGAGAAATTCTATTTTTTTTTTAATGACGCACAAAAAATAAATCAATAATAAAAAACAATTCATACAGTACTATGTATTTGACAATCACACGCATTCTTTTGTTTATTGTTAAAAATCAGTGGTCAAATTGAGAATAGATTATCTGTGGTCAATCTTAAAATCGTGTGAATCTTGAATCGTGAAATGACGACCACTATTATCATATTAAACTGTCATAATAAAAAAAATTAAGATACTATAAATGTTGCATAATTTAATATAATACAAAAACTTATAAAGATATTTAAACTTATTTTATATTCTTTAAGTACCAACACGTGCAACACTCACGTTAAAAAAAAGATTATTTAATTATAAGTGTATTTTGTTACAAGTTAAAATTTTTCTTTATTATGCTCTGTGAACATACAAGAATTCATAATTTATTTCAAGCTAGCTCAGCTTTATAGTTCTTCACATACTTGGACTTGAGAGCTATTGAAATACAATTTGCATATTATACGTTCCACTTTCCCAAAGGATTTGAAACTTTAGCTAAAGTACAAACTAAGGTTTTCGAAACTGAATTTTAAAATACCTGAGTTAAATATTGTAATATTTTATACATTCTAACATAGGATAAATTTTCATATTTTAAAACTAAGAAACAATAAGATTTTATAACAGTCATTCTTGAAGTTTTTTATACTTATTATGGAAAAAAAGTATTATTTTAAGTCTTCTTTGGTATTTTACACATGTAATAAAATACTTAGTGTGTTGTGAATATTAATTATTTCCGATTAAAAGTTAAAGAACTGAATTGTTCTCCTTAAAGTTAAAACAATTTTAATTATACAATTATTTTCAATTTTCCTTCTTTATATTGCCAATTAATTTTACATGTTTTCGTATTAAGTAATTGCCTTACTGAAGATGAATGAACTTAACGAAGTATTATATAAATTAATAAACACCATTAAGCTACACTGCGGGAAACTTTTGAACGGAGAAATTATGTAATAACAAGCAAACAGAATTACAACAAGCTATAAAGGTACGAGCTATAAAGAGTAAAGGAGTTTTAACGTGTTCTAATTTTAACGAAGCAGCCATAGCGAAGTTCTACCATTGCCCATACCATTATCTTTAATTTCAATTTGCAGTTTAGCCGCCGTGCTCGCCCCTATTAAATACTCAACCCATTAGACCGTTATCCGTTCGGTATCGTTGCTGTTTTAGTCAAATGAAGGTTTCATTTATACAAGTGTACGGGGCTATCGGTGTTATCCAACGATTTAGGCAATTGAAAACACATTAAGCCCCCTGTTAAGACATTTACGAGTATCTCGATTTATGGACAATGAAGAAACGTCCCAGTTAGATAAATTTGTTGCTCTGAAAAAGATTTTTAGTCCGATAAATTACAGTACAGTCAAGGAAATTTATTAGAAACACGGTAAAGGTGCGTTCGATTACTGTTAAAAAAGAAATAGTACAAAATAAATGAACGGTACTACTTTTTTCATCTGTAAATATATTGTCTACAAGTTTCGAAGTTAAAACTGTTTTTAAAAGATTTAATAAAACAATTTCTTTTATTATTTAAATTAAAATATTTCATTTTCTTGTAAGAAATACAACGTATTAAAGAAACGTCTTACATTTCCGGAGAACATAAGATTTTATGAATGGAGTTTCATTTCATTGTGAAAATCTGTCATCGCCGTGTTGCAGTGACGACTTTAAAATTCTCTTTGTTGTAGATTATGATAAAGGAGTCACATTAAGATGATCTCGTAAATTGCGTTCTTAATTAGTTTCATAACATAATATAATCATGAAGACTTTGTGACTAATTTATGAATGTATTTAAATATAGACTTTATTTAATACGTAATATGGATTAAAAATAAGTGATTTATTAAAGCATAACAATAAAATGATTGATTCTTATCTTAAAGACCAGTCAAAACCGATATAGAGAAGGCTATTTTTGTAAGGATCAGGGAAAATCTAGCTTCTCATGTACCTTTCAGCGTTAAATAAAATTGTCATAGTTTCTCGAATTAATAATTGAAATGAATAGGCTTAAATTTAATAATTTCATGAAAAAAATTTCAATTTAAGCCCATAAGTTTTTATTACGGCAATTGACGTAATTACGACATTAAAAATATTTTATTAATAAACAGATTATTCTAGAATTGTTCAGGCAATTTTTTATAGCATAGGTACCTAAAGCGTATGTTATTTTTTTTACGTACAGATAGAAAATGTATAAAAATCCGCTACAATTAGTCACGTATTTCCAGACCTGCCTAATCTCGGCTTATATACGCTCAGCCTTTTTGGTAATGCGCACATGAGCTCGAACGTAATACTGGTTTATATAAAAATAAAATATCAGAAATAGAACAATCTAATCCACCTTATTTAATAATGTGACGTGGATATTTTAAATGGTTAAACAACAATTTCATACAAGAAAGTGATTTTTATGTGACTGCCTCATCTTGATGAGGGTAAGTTATTAAGATTCTGAAGAAAATTTCCTTATATAAAAATATACTTAGTTAATACGTGACATAGTGTTCAGAACAATAAAGTTTTATGTGATTTGATACATAACGTGTTTTTATTATATATAACTAAAAATGGATATAATGTATATACACATATGTATAGATTGTCATTGTTGATATGGGAAGTTTTTTACACATTTTTATTTTTTTCAGATGTTTTTGCTAGATTTTTTCTCATCATTATTACGGTTAGGAATGTGCATCTATTTAACCTGTGTAACCTTTTGGCCATTGAATATTTAGACTAGAATAATTTCTCTATCAAAAGTAACGATCATCATCAAGACTTTGAGGCTGGGATCGACAACTTTACGTGCTCTCTGTGGAATAGTTTGTAAACCATAAGGGCTAATACCTAGAGTTAAAATTATAAGTATAATAATAATATGACTACGGGTTAAATATTTGTATAAATACAAACATATTCCATGGTTTGGTTATAATTATAATTCATATTCTTCGTATATGTACATATATAGAAAAAGGTTATTTTTAAAGTTGCGAATATAAATGACGACATATTTTGATATTTTATCTTTAATTTTAAATCTTTATTATAATTGAATAAGTTTTCGTAGTATTAAAAATCAGTATTTTTTTTATTTACACTTTATTTTTGCTTAATATAAATGTAACAACGATATTA
Organism: Hypolimnas misippus; assembly: GCA_037950945.1. NCBI lineage: Eukaryota > Metazoa > Arthropoda > Insecta > Lepidoptera > Nymphalidae > Hypolimnas > Hypolimnas misippus. The sequence continues at coordinate 6,292,291 of JBBEEQ010000025.1, read as the reverse complement.
TGCCGACGATACCCTAATTCCATTAAAGATTATTACTTCAGCTTTACTCGAATTTTTAACAATTTATTTACTTAAGTATGAACGTTTAAGAATGTCTTTGTTAAAATTAATTCTCTTTGAAACGGGTCTATAATTTTCTAAGAAAAGTGTGGATAAAATTGTATGAAATTATTTTATTCCTTTTAACAAGTAGAACATACAGTTATTTATGAATTATAAATATTCTGGTTTCTTTATTTTAGTTATAGCTGGAGTTATATGAAGATATACATTTTTGCTACCCACTTTTGGATATAAAGTCTAGTTTAAGCCGTTCCAAATTGTACTCTAATTCGTCCAGTTGTTGTTGTTGTAGTAACTTGCGACTTATTGTCTATTTTCTCTTTACTTGTTTTTATTTGGTACCAATACCACAAACAAAAATCACGAAATTTCGAATTTTTTTTTCATTATAGTTTTGCATTATAAAAAATTACTTACTTCAATCGTCCAATCGCTAATTTCTATGCGTGGCTAGAAATACAATATTTGTCTCCAAAATAAGACATGTAAAGAAAAATAGACTATACAAACTTTCGCATTTATGTAGTTTTTAAACCATAATAGCGGACAAAGGAGCGGGTAGGTCGCCTAACGTTAAATGATCACCATCGCCTATTAACATTTGTAGAACAAAAAATATTTATGCGTATTAGTATAATCGCATTTATGCGTTTTCAGCTTTTAAAATATATGAGGGATGCCAAGGAATTAAAACGGGGTTTTATACGGCTGACTCACACGCCGTGGGAAATGTATACTAGCTAGCTACTTAACAACGCTTTTCTGTGTAAGTGTCGTTCTTCCCCTGTCAAGCTAGCCCATTTATACGCTGCAGATTACAGCTAAACTCTACTACAATAATATGTAATAAATAATATTATGTTTATATATGGACGCTGATAAGAAATACTGTGTCAAGCCACACGGACTTCATTTTGAGAAAATGGCGCCTAAAGATTATGACCTATTCTTAACAAATATGTTTGAAGAAGTATATATTCTTTATAGAAGTATCTTTTATTTTATTCTTTGATAAAAGCTATAATGAATTTAATTCTAACTGATACATTTAATATTTTATCTTATAAAAAGTTATTTAAATATTTAAGATCATTGTAAAAATTGCAAAAAAATGGAACGCACTTGAAATTTAAACCAATTAATTAAGAAACTTTTTTCCGTACTTATTTCATTTTTATGAGTACAATTTTTTTTAATAATGTTAAATAGGTGATGCAATATCAAAGTACATCAATATCTTCGAATTTGTCTTTTTATAGGTTGACACATTATTGCTTATCATATAATAAATTGACTAATATATACATATATGTATATGGTCATATGTATCTACAATTCTATATATACAGTTACAGGCTTATACGTTGGTCTCACTTTTATTCATACACAAGCGCTGACCCATAGTGACCCCGGAGAACAGTTTTTTTTAGAATTTACGACTCTCATTGCACCAAATGTTTGGACTAACAGCTTCTATCGAAACCATAATTCAAAGACACATATTTTTCTGACGATTTTTATTTGGGTCACTCAGATCTAGCTCCAAGTAACAAATAGAAACAGATGAACCAGCTCGAAGTAAGTGATGTGCAATATTGAAAGGTCTGTATTAGAAAAATGTTCGAACATAGAATGATTATTCTATTCCCACCAATATTTTGCAGTAAAATAGAACCGAAAAATTTATTTCAATAAATATCATCATCATCTATCTAGCATTTTTCCCGGTTATACCAGGGTCTGCTTTCTATTCTAGTCCAGATATTGACGAGTTACTGATTTTTACACAAAGCGACTGCCATCTGACCTCCGCAACCCCTGATGGCAAGCCAGCAACCATTTAGACTAGAATAATTTCCCTACTACGAGTAACGATCATTATCAGGTGATTGTGATAACAACAGGAACAGACAGCAACAGACAGCTTTACGCGCTCTCCGAGACAAGGTGGGGAGAGCCACAAGGACAAACACCCAAACCTAGGAACAAATCGTCGGCGTTAGAGGCACATTCAGCACCACTACACCAGAGCGGTCGTCAATAAATATGTATATACATTTGAATTTTTATAATATTTTGTTATAATAACGAGACATTTAAAAGCTTTAACGAAATTCGCATAATAGCACAAGTACCTTTGAAAAGCATCGAATTCATAAATCTTTTAAAAGCCTATTTACTTTGAAAGAGTCTCAAATCACTTTTCAATTTAAGAACGAAATAACATTCAGTAAATCCGCGACAATAGTTTAAAGTTACACATTAAAATGGTAACAATGCTTGTCTGAAATCTCTTAAGCCTTTTTTGCTTTACCTATTGTATCATTTCGAATAATAGCTTATTTAAAATGTATTTGATATTTACTTGATACTTTGAGATTAATATGTTAGCAGTCGTCTGTGGCTTCGTCTGCGTATATTATGAAATTTAATAGATGCGATTTAGGAAACTGATAAAATACCACCAGAAATTATTTTTATAACATGATATAAGGTTTAGAATACAAATATTTTTACCTATTTTACGCGATTAGATGTGAAATATCGAAAAACATTATCTTAAATGACCCGTATTACTGGAATACGTTGTCAAAATTTCAACTTTTTGGTTCCAGCGGCTAAGGCTGTGCGTTAATCTATCAGTCAGTCAGTGAGAACGAAGCCTTTAATTAAGCGACTTCGAAAAAGGAAGAGGTTCTATATTAGGCTGTATGATTTTTTTTATGTTTGTTCACCGATTTTTTCGCCGATCGTGGACCAATTTTGATTTATTATTTTTATTTAAAAGGTTATAATTTCAAGTTGGTCGCATTGTCATCAGGTCAGGATCTGTCTGATGGCATCTGGGGAAATAGAGAGAACTCTTTATATAATTTAGACGTATTAAGACCAAATTATGTATTTTTGAAATATCTGTGTTATTAATAAACTATGAGTTAGTTTACCGCGCAATCTATTATAAAGCGAAAATTACACTTATAAGATTTGCTCTCGGTCTTTCATAAATATTTATATAAGTTATTTCTCATTGCTTTACACCAAAAAAATTTACCGTCAGTGGCCTTATTTTTAACATTCATACCTTTCGTAGACACTTACGACGTATCTGTTACTAGGTTACAAATTTGTTTTATAACGTTCTCGACAATAAAACTTAATAAGTAAGTACCAGTCCTGCTGCCTGAACAGTTGCTGCTATGTTTATATTTAAAATTTAAATATTATAATGAGGTACCATATACATGATAACACTTTTTAGTAACTTTAAAGTGTTATGGTATTCACAGACAGTAATTGTTTATAGTAAAGTAACAGCCTGTACATGATATCCCACTAATATACAGAATTTCTCCCAGCACATGCAGGTTTCCTCATGATGCTTTCCTTTACCGCCGAGCTCGAGAGGAATTTAAAAACAAATATAGCAGTTGAAAAAATCAGCGGTGCTAGCCAGGGTTTGAATCCGCAATCATCGGTTGTGATCGACGTGTTCTAACCACTAGACTATCTCGGCTCTTCTAACCGCTAGACCATCTCGGCTCAAATTTCTCAATACCTACAAATAAATAAAATTGAAGTGTTTGTTCGTTATATCAAATGAATAGCTTTTTACTGAATGCACATGAGAGTATACATGGTGTTTACATCAAAAACTTAATTTTTAAATGTTTTGTCTGTCTGTTTGTTCCGGCTAGTGTTTGAAGCGGCTGGACCGATTTTAACAGGACTTCCATTCACAAATAGCTAATGTTAAAGGAATTTCAAAAATTTTATTTAATTAATAATTAAAAATATAATAAAAATTGCGAAAACAAAATTGAACCAATGAAATATTGAACATTATCCTATTCAAGCACGGAAGGTAAACATAATACAAATATATTTTTCTCAAATTAACGGGGTCGAAACCGCGGGGAGCAGGTAGTTTTATTTAAAAGCAACGAAATTGTAATGGTTGATAAAAACATACCTAACATATACATATATTAATTCATCTATTACATCAATATTTATTGAAGTTACATGTTATATAAAATGCTATGTTATGTTATATGTTGTAGTAAATGTTTTTTTTCAGTCAATACACTTGATACTTGACTCAACGATAACCTAAAATAAACCCATCAAATAAAAATCATCGAGAACGGAGAGATTCGATATGAACTGCACAATTTGAATTTCAAGAGCTATGCAAAGTGAAGCCGATCTCAGATTAGACTCCGATTTAATTTGCTCGAGTCACGGAGATATTGTATCAATTATACCAGAAAGAGCTTACTGGTTGAATGAAGGGTAATGTTTAAGAGAGTTAAATTTGCTTTAAGTAATAACTATCTCTTATTGTGTCGCCCACGCACTGATTATTCTGTCGCCAAACAAGAATTCTTAAAACTAAATATAATGAATATTATAACTCAACCTTAAAGCGTTATATTCAATTAGCAATATACAATATTGTTAATGCCTGGTCCAGTGCCCTTATTTGAGATTATGATTATTGAGTACCTAATATCAAATATTCGCTAAGAAGATTTATGATTTAGATATTTGACGGGCGACAAAAATTGAGAGAAGACTATAAATTTATTTGTTTGAATTCTGATGTTAATATATATCTTTTTTATATATAATTGTTTTTTCTTTATTTATGTCTGTGTGTACGTCAATAAATGTTTTTTCTTTCTTTCTAATTCTAATCAAAATATATTCGATTATTATATCAAAAAATATTCGCTTGAAAGTCGATTAGTAGTAAATCATTATTTAACTTAGTGTATGATAATAAAAAAACACTTAAACGACATTTCAATTACATTAAAATTCTTCCCTGCGTTCGATTTTATATTTTTAATTAACCATAATAAAAGACTTTGTAAGACGTTCAAAAATGTCCTTGCTAAAGAGCCGAGTGGAAATGAAAATACATAAATACTAAATACACTATCTTTACAAATATTCATCGAAGATTGTTATCTTCTGTTATTTTCATCACAAAAGGATACTACGAACAAAGAGATATGCAAAAGAGCACTCGACAACGCAAATACTTTCGTTAATTGATCATTACTGTGATATCCCTAAAGGAAAAGGAATACATTTGTATTTATTTGATGCCAATAGTTTTCTGTTACGATCGTACGATGCTGACGTTTGCTATTCATTATTTCATGTTACTTAAACAAGCTATTAGAAATGTTTATTTTTAACAGCGTATTGATAAGTAAATTATTGTCAATGTTTGAGAATATTAAACTAAATTATTCTTTCAAATTCTTGTATCCGGCTTTTGAAGTGTCTTTTTGACATTTTATGTGATAGATTGCTTTGAGTAAGAAATTAAGTCTACAATATTTAAATAATTAATTTGTATTTTAACATAACTTAATTGAATAGATTGGGAGCGAATAGATTGTTTAAAGACATTTTTCGATGTTTATAAATAACTAGCTGTGCCCGCGACTTCGTTCGCGTGGATTACATAATGCTTGGCATGTCTCCTGCAAAGCAAGACTGTAGTCTGCGGTGCCTCTCAGGAAAGGAGATTTTTACTTTGGATTTGGGAACTTTTTGGTTGTATTTATAAGCAGACACTAACTCAGATACGGTATTCCTCCACGCTTTTCACTATAAATATTGAAGAAAAGTGTTTTGTGCTAGTCTTTAAAATTTCAACTGTAAAACAATATGTTCTCGCTAAGGTTTTCCTTGTATTATATATGGGTGACTTTTTTAACTGGGCTTGATAGAGCTAAATCCGGAACTATAAGAAATCGCGAAAAATAAATACTTAAAGGAATCTCGTGTCCGATTTTGATAAATCTAAAACTGCATCATAAGTTTTTTTGATTTATGATTCTTCTAGCCAGGAATAGAACCCACTAATTTTGAAAAAAAAAAACACATATGTATTATTGCACCACCTTTAAGTGTATGTATATGTATTATTGCACCACCTTTAAATGTGTTAATAGTGTAACTTTTAAGGATTAACTTTTGGGAAGTAATAGTAAGGGACAAATTGAAGGAAAAGATTTATTTTTTTACAAAATAACATTACTTCTACTTCGGCATTCGAATAGTGCAGACGTGTTACTGATTAATAGCTAAAACTTTAACTTTTCTTTAAGCAACAATAAGCCATAAATCCTAAGCGCGCTATTACTAATATCGAGTGAACAGTTTAATCAATCCGGCCTCGTTATAAGCGCCCCGCTTCACCTCGGGTAAAAGAAATAGTTGCATTTTTCATCCTCTTCACACCTCCGTGCCTGTGCAAGCCACATCTAAACAATAGACCATGGATACGCAGCGGTCGCCACAGAGTACAAAAAAGGTAAATCGACCAGTAGGTCAAAAACAATGCTCACAATCGCAACCGGACTTATCTCGGGATAGTGACGATGATTCGGGAAGTCAAATTACATATCGTAAAAGAAAACAAAGAGAATGTTGTGACATCGTAACCGAAATCAACAACTTCCGTGGGGAGTTAATCTCAATACTCGAGAGCAATTTATCAATGATGCGCGATGATATATCTGCAATGAAATATCAAATTAATGAAATCAAAACATCAACTGGTAAAATGCTAACAGAACAAAAAAATGTAAAATCCAAAATCATAGAACTGAAGAAGAATAACTGCATTGCAGAATCCAAAATATCTGAGCTTGAGGCAAAATTGAGCAAGCTTGAGTGTATTTCGACCAAACCCTGTACCCCAGATGTTTTTGATAACGAGAAAATCATTAATGAACTGCAGGAAAGGGCTAACAGAAATAAGAATATTATAGTCTTTGGTATAAATGAACAAACTAATGCTGATAGTTCTGCACGCCAAGCCATGGATCTGAGTCTTGCTCAAAAAACTTTTCAGAATGTGACAGCTGAAAATCCTAAAATACTTAAAACTATGCGACTGGGCAAATACTCTAAAGGAAAAAATCGACCGCTTAAGGTATGTTTTGAAAATCAACATGAAGTGAAATATATATTACGAAACAAGAATAAATTACCTGATAACGTAAAAATATACTCAGATCAGACTCCTACTCAAAGAACTATAATCAAGGAACTTAGTGAAGAACTCAATCGCCGGAAAGTAAACGGAGAAGAGAACCTAACTATAAAATATATCAAAGGGACACCAAGAATTATACAAAACTTACCAAAAAACTCGAAACATTAAGTTTACAGGACAAGGAAACTATTACACACGAAAATATATCATACCAGTATTGCCACACATATCAAGATCTTATTGTATCGCAGTCTCAATTAAATTTCTTCTATGCTAATGTACGAAGTATCCGTAAAGATGGTAAATTTGATGAAATTAAATGTATAATTCAATCGATTCAATGTCAAATTCACATAATTCTCTTGACCGAAACATGGTTAAGATCCATAGATGACGTTAATTTGTACCAATTACCGAATTACACTCATTACTACAACCTCCGAACAGATTCAAGAGGTGGTGGCGTATCTATATTTGTACACGATAATTTAAAACACAGTTTATTTGAAGAAGTATACGCTGCAGGCGTTAATTACCTCTGGATATATCTTGAGAAATACGCACTGGACATAGGACTTGTTTACAATCCCGGAACAACAAATATATCTGACTTTTTTGAGCTTTACTCAACACAATTGGTTCAAAAGAAACGAGCAATTGTATTCGGTGACTTTAATATAGACTTATTATCCCAAAGTCGTAATAACAAATGCTATAAAAGTATTATAAAAGAATCTGGATACATTTTCATCAACAACATTCATCAAGATTATTGCACACGGGAAACGACACTGTCTAAGACTATTCTTGACCATGTATGCTCAAATCTAAAAGATAAACGCTTTCATATGGCCATTATTGAAAGCCCCATGTCCGATCATAAGCAAATTTCCTTTTCTATAAAAAAATATAAACCACCTACAAAAAAGCGAATAAATTACGAAGCAATTAATTATCAAACACTTAATAGCTATATTAACAATACGAAATTTTGTTCTACAAACTATAGCTATGAAAATTTAGAAAAAATAATACAAGCTGGAATTAACAACAGCAAAGTAACCAAGACAAAAATTATAAATCCTCCTCGACAAGACTGGATATGCAAAGATATCATAACTAGTATTCAAGAAAGAAATGTATTTTGGTTTAAATTAAAGCAAGATCCTAAAAATGAAGAAATTGACAAGCAGTTCAAAATTAAAAGATCGAAAACAGCAGAAAAAATCAGAAGTGCTAAAGAGAAATACTATAAGAAGAAATTTATAAATTATTTAGGAAATACTAAGAAGATGTGGAATTTATTAAATACTTTGTCAAATAATACAATTAAGGCTGACAATACTCCTCCAAAGCTTCAAACTGAATCCGGCCCTATACTTGAAGGTAATGAGATTTGTGAAATATTCAATCACTTCTTCGCTACTATTGGTTCTGTTCTTGCAGAGACTATCTTAGCTAAACAAAATAACAACACTTCAAATCCATCTATCACACAAACACAAATACGCTACTCATCAAAATTGTCCTCTTTCAAACCTTGTGATGCCGCTGAAGTTTCCAAAATTATCCATAATCTTGATGTAAACTGTAGTACTGGGATCGACTATATAACTACTAAAGCTGTAAAGTGCATTGGTAACCTAATAACAGACACTTTAACAAAATGTATAAACTATCACCTTGCTGAAGGCATCTTTCCAGATGCCTTAAAAGTAGCCAAAGTAATTCCTATATACAAATCTGGGTCTAAAAGTGATCCGAACAATTACCGGCCTATATCCGTACTTCCAGTGATTTCAAAAATTTTTGAAAAAATTATATTTAAACGTTTAGATGACTACCTTACATCCATCGACTTTATTTACAAAAGACAATATGGCTTTCGCTCCCAATCTAGCACTCTCTCAGCCACGATTGATATAATAACAAAATTGCATACTAATATCGATAAAAAAAATATTGCCTTGGGGCTATTCATAGACCTCAAAAAAGCTTTCGATACGATAAGCCATTCGATATTGTTAAGTAAACTTCGTAACGTAGGAGTATCAGGAATAGCACACAAAATGTTTGAATCATATTTATCGAACCGTTATCAGATAGTTAAAATTGGGGAGTATCAAAGTAAACCTCACAGTACTGGTAAGTTTGGTGTACCCCAAGGTTCCATATTGGGTCCACTACTGTTCTTAATCTACATAAATTCCATACATAAAAATCCAATACAAGGTCATCTATCTCTATACGCAGACGACACATGTCTATTTTATTTTGGTAGTAATTTAAACGAAATAATAAATCAAGCTCAACAAGATATTAACACACTAGTTCATTGGTTTCAACAAAATTTACTTACGATCAATGCATCTAAAACTAGTTACGTCATTTTTAAACCAAAGAACAAAAACATTCCAGTACACACTCCTCTCGAAATTAATAATCAAAAACTGCAACAATTACAATCTGAAAAATATTTAGGACTTCGATTAGACGATTGTTTGAACTGGAAGGTACAGATTGACCACGTAAGATCAAAGCTCTGTTCTTTAATGGGTAAGCTACGTAACTTCGTTCACTGTGTTCCGCGACAAGTGCGACTGATAATATACAATTCTTTAGTAAAACCACATTTACAATATTTAATTGAAATTTGGGGTTTTGCTCCAAAAAGCAACTTAAAGGACCTACAAATAGCACAAAATAAAATCATTAAAATATTATTTAATTACGATTATTTAACACCTACAGTCAAATTGTATAAGGAGACAAAGCTCATGAATATAAAACAATTACACGCATATGGTACTTGTATATTAATAAGAAAAATCCTGATTAAATCAATTAATTCACAAATCTCATTTACAAAAGTTCATCAGGCTCACACCCGTAGTAGCCGAAGGGGAGACCGTATATTATTACCTCAAGTCCGAACCGCTTTAGGTATGCGCACCGTGATCTTTGCTGGAGTACAAATCTATAATAAATTACCTAAAGAGATAAAAAATGCAAATTCATTCAGAATCTTTAAAATTAAACTAAAAAAACATATACTACATGACAATACATTATTAAAATAAAATAAAATTAAATAGAATAAAAATAAAGTATGAAATAAATAACTGATGATCAAACTGTTTTTGTTACTCTGTGTCTATGAGTTTGCGTTTCTTATCGCTGTTTTGTACACAATTATTGTTGCTTTGAGGGTATGTTTTAATTTCTTGTTTAAAGCAAATTTTTTTGTAAAAAATGTTAAAACAGTGATACATTTATTGTGATTGTCGAAGTTTTAATTTAAAATATGTTTATAAACATAATTTTCTCAAGTAAGTGAAATGTAATTTCTTTTTGAGAAATAAAGTATCTTTAACCATAAATCTATACATTAATTAGAAGTTAATTAATCGATTCTACACAAACAGGATCGAATATGTGTGTTAAATCATGGGTCCCGGTAAGTTAAGAAAAAAGTCTGCATTACTTCAAACGATTTGTTTATAGGTTGCATCAAAATGCTAGTCACCTACTAAAGTAAGGAAGAGTGTAAACAATACAATCGAAAATATATAAAATGAATAACTCGAAGTAACTTCTTTTATGTTTGTCTATATTTTCTATGTGAGCTATACAAAGTTGATATAATGTGACGTTTGTTTTGGTTGGTTTAGATAATTCAATGAATCAATTTATTGAAAACCTACATTTCACTGGACTCGGCTATTGTACTCATCCGCTATTAGCGTCAAAACATCCCGTTTTAACTTTAAAATTTCATTTTTAGGTATGAATGTTTTTTTTTTTTTTGAAAAATTAATTAATGTAGGAATTTGATAGAATTGTGTAAAAAAATTAATCTTTTCTTTTTGTTGCGGTTAACCGTATACTATTACTTCTCCGAAGTTGATCCTTATAATATGTGACAGAATCAGATGGTGCAATAATACAGAATGTTTATTTTTTTCAAAATCAATTAATTCATTTCTGTCTAGGAAAAAATATTTTTCAAAAAACTCATTAGTTTTCACTCATTGCATCATTATGCAGTTTTAGTTTTTATCAAAATCGGCTCTGAGACTCCTTTAGTTATTTTTCGCTATTCCTTATAGTTTCGGATTTGGTCTATCATATCCAGTAAAAAAACACCCAGTAAATGGGTACATATATATTTTAAATTATTATACATATTTATATAATATATACATTCCCTGTTTTAATCAGATATTCTTCACTATTTCATTAGTTTCAATTTTGTTTACACGTAACGCTTTTTTTAATTTATTAATTTAAAATGATCTAAAATAAAAGTAGCCTAAGTTACTCTTTATAACATTGGCTTTCTGCTAGTGAAGGTTTCGTCAAAATCGGTCCAGACGTTTCAGATATTAGCCGGAACAAACTGACGGACAGCTAGAGAGACAAATATTTTAAAAATGGTGTTTTTGATGTAAGTACCTCCTCTTCTTGAATCGGAAATTGTTCACTATTTTATTGATTTCTACAATATTTTGTTTTCGCGTAATTCCCCTTTTCACTAATTCATTACAATATTTTTTTTTTTTGTAAATGTAGCCTAAATTAATCCTTATAATATTAACTAAAGGGGTTGTCCATTAATCACGTAATGTTTTAAAGACCTTTTTAGACTTTTTCATATTTTGTGATTTTTTCTTTGATCCCCTCTCCCTCCTCTACAGCTCCAGCCCCTAATTGCGAGTGAAAGTCCCATCAAATTCGATTTAGCCGTTTCAGAGATTAGTCGTAAGAAACAGACTGACAGATAAAAAAATAAAAAATGGTTTTTTGATGTAAGTACCGTATATATGGACGCTGATAAGCAATACTGTGTCAAGCCACACGGACTTCGTTTTGAGAAAATGGCGACTAAAGATGTCAAACCTTTTCCTAATTATAAACCTATTCTCAATAAATTTGTTTGAAGACGTATATATTCATCTTTTCTTTTCTATTTTGATAAAATGCACAATTAATTAAAAGCAGATAGATTTATTTAATATCTTATCTAATAATAAGTTTTTTAAATATTTGAGATTATTTTAGAAATTGCAAAATATGGAACGCACCTGAAATTCGAAACATTGAGTTAAGAAACTTTTTTCCATACTTATTTAGTTTAGATGCCTTGAAATTTTTTTGAATAATGTTAAATAGGTGACGTAGTATCAAAATACATCAATATCTCAAAATTTGACTTTTTGTGGGTTGACACATTATTGCTTATCAGTTATCAGCATCCATATCCATATGTCTTTGAAGCATTTAGTGAAAAGCACAAAATAATGTTTGACGTGACCCCTTAAATTGACATGTCTTTTTAGAGAGCACAAACGCACAGATAAACTGACAAACAGACAAAAATTCTAACAATTATTGTTTTGGGTTCTATTACGTTGGTAAAGACCCTCAATAATATTATTTTTTCATATATCTTCCATGTACAGACAGCGACCCGTTAGAATTTTATTATATGTATAGATTTTAAAATATCTAAAATAGAAGTAAGCCTAAATCACTCCTTATAACATTTGATGAGAGTGAGAGTACCATCAAAATCGGTTCAGCTGTTTCAGAGATTAGTCGAAACAAACAAATAGACAGACAGACTGAGAGACAAAAAATTAAAAAATGTATTTTTTTATGTAAGTACTGTATATACTTTCATGCATATAGTGAAAAGCACAAAATAATGTTCGACGTGACCCCTTAAATTGACATATATTTTTTAACGGGCACAAACGCAGATACAAATAAATAAACAGATAAGAATTCAAAAAATCATTGTTTTGGGTTCTATTGCGTTGGTAAAGGCCCCCAATAATATTTTTTTTCATATTTCTTCCATGTACAGACAGCGACCCGTTAGAATTTTATTATATGTATAGATAAAAAATAAAAAAAATAGAAGTAAGCCTAACTGCCTAAGTCACTCCTTATAACATTTGATAACTGCTCACAGTTAAAGTAAAAGTACCATCAAAATCGGTTCAGCCGTTTCGGAGATTAATCGGAACAAACAGATAGACAGACAGACCGACAGACAAAAATATAAAAAATGTATTTTTTGATGTAAGTACTGTATATACTTTCATGTATTTAGTGATAGGCACAAAAAAATGTTCAATGTAATTCTTTAAATTGACATAACTTTTTTATTTATGGACCGATTGACATGAAACAATGCCTAAATGTTAAGTGAAGCTTACTACAATATATTAGTGAAAACCGCATCTAAATCGGATAAGCCGTTTCTGAGATTAGCGTGCACAAACGCACAGATAAACAGACAAACAGACAAACAGACAAACAGACAAACAGATAAGAATTTTAAAAATCATTGTTTTGGGTTCTATTGCGTTAATAAAGGCCCCCAAGAAGATTTTTTTTTCATATATCTTCCATGTACAGACAGCGACCCGCTAGAATTTTATTATTAGTATAGAAGATATAGATAATAGGATATCCTTACGCAATAAGGATTTTTTAATTAAATAATTCTTAATTTCAACTTTTAAATTGTAATTTCGACTTTTATAATCTACTGCGGCGTAGCCTAGGTGTAGTTCACTCACTATCCTTCGTATATGGGCTACTTTTTTCGAAGCGTACACTCTGACACCAAATTTCTTGAAGTTGCTAATTTATCTGCGTTTCGTGCGGTCAGTGAGTGAGCCAGAAGTCAACCCCTATTCCTTAATTTATTATAGCTCTTTATCCCATATACCTGTTTAAGCTAGCAACTCCTTTGTGGCTCCTCTGGGACTGCATATGTTAATGAGCGGCGATGATTACATTATATCAGGTGACCTCCTTTGTCTGCAATATTTTTCAAATAAAAATAAAACATACATTTTTGTTTATATTACTTCAAGGAGTTGCTATTTAAATAAAATGGTAGATATAATTTTAATTCCACCAAAAAACACATACTGTGTATGTGTGTATGTACGTCTTACATCGAATTGTGCATCCTACCCTCATTAAGCTGATTTTTTTTGGTCTACGGATTGGTGCAGTCTCTGTATTTTATATTTTTTTACAGTTTTCGTAATAAAAAAAAACGGATTATATGCACTACTAGCTGTGTCATGGTTTCACCGCGTTAATTAGAGAAAAAAAATATTTTTATATGATATTTGCCTTTTCTGCTTGAGTCGGATATTGTTTAATATTCCATTTTTTTTTATTTTTAATTAATTTTAGAGTTAATAAAAAATTTTAAAAATAAAAGTGGCCGAAGTTATGCCTTATAACATTAGCTTTCATTGAGTGAAAGTATTGTCAAAATCGGTCCAGACGTTTCAGAGACTTGCCAGAAACAGACAGATAGACAGACAGACAGACGGATAAAAATTTTGAAAATTATGATTTTGATGTAAGTACGTGCATACTTTCATATGCATTTAGTTAGAAACTGTTAATTTAATATTACAAACAGACACTTTAATTTTATTTATTTGTATAGACTAGTAGGTTTTCATTTACAAACAACATTATATATTTGTTATAACAGTCCTGTATGTATTTGTAGTCTGTAATTATGTAATTCTAATATCCATTGTCCCACGCTTATCTAATATTAAGCCACAGCGTTATCTTAATTAGTAAAACTTCATAGCAAGTAATGTAATAATGCGACAAAGTTTACTAGATTTTATTTATTTATGTTGTTTTTTTAATGACTATAATCATCGTGACATCTTGTTTAGAAGAAACTAATTCGAACGTAAATAAACTATTTTAAACGTAAACTGGAACACCTGTTTATTTGACGTATTTATTATCAGAATTACTCCCTCCCGAGACTAAGAATACATACGTCTTCTTTTCCTTCACTTCATATGACAGTTCTATTAAGTTTTTGTAACATACACATAACAAAAAACATCATAATAAAAGTTATTGTATTGTTATAGATCAAATTATGTATAACAATATTCTATCATTGAATAAATAATATCGTTATAATCATAAAAATATGTATTGAAATACACGAGCCATGTATACTATGCTTACTGCAAACTATACTTTAATAACAAAAGAACAGTTTAAATTAATGTCTCGTGACTTCACACAATTATTGTTCCGCCGTGTCACTCTTTTCATTTCATTTGCCCTCCATTGTCTGTGTAATTATTTTCAGGAGTATTTGTTTTCGTTCCATCGCTTTTCCATACCATGGATTTCAAATCGACTTGATTTTTACATTCCGAATAGGTTTTCAATAATACATTCGATAGTTCTGATGCAATAAAGATAATACGTTCATTTCCAGATTGATCAATTAGTAAAATACTAATAATGAATTAATTACGCGGGAACAATAGCAGCTCATCATATTGAATGCCTATTAATTTATGATCAATGCCTAACCGATAATTACAGCTTTGTCAACAGCTGTAATAGCTGGTCTATAATATCTGATAATATATTGTTACGATATTAACGAGACATTTATGTTAATTTAAAGAAACATACATAAATGTTTCCGGCGCTTTAATTTTGTTTAGAATTCATTAACACAAGTGACAAAACAGGAGCTCGGTGAGGTCCAGTGGAATTAACAACTTTTAAAATCCAATTATTGTCCCAACTTTACTCGGTTACTACAAATTTGCTTTTAAATTTATTCCGTGTACGAAAGGAATTACTGACAAGTTTAATTATTTTTTTAAGTTTAATTATTCATTGACAAATTTCGTACATTGTTTTATGTTCTATAAGAAATCAGTTACTGGCTTTTAAAGTAAAGTTAAGTAACATCCTGTTAATGTCCCACTGCTGGGTAAAGGCCTCTTCTCCTATTAAGAAGAAGGGTTAGAGCTCAATCCACCACACTGCTCCACTGCGGGTTGGCGGATATAAATGTGTCTGAATTTAATGTAAATTATATACAATTGAATATGTAATATACTACTTGTAAAATATGTATTATGACTCCACAATCATTCCATTCCTACTTTTTATCCTTGTTATTCATTAACACAACTCTGTTGTACTTTTCTTGATTGTAACTTTCATATTATTACTAATTAGCTAGTGACCGCGACATCATCTGCGCAGAATTAGTGCTCCAAGTTGCTTTCTTTCTTCTCCAAATCTTATCTATCTCTTATTTTACTTAACGCCGAAAATAAGTATCTCGAAATTGCTACGACATGGGCGCATTGTCGGTGAAAACAGTACATTTTTTTTATAATAAAACGATAATATTACTTATTTTATTTGAAGATTTGATAACCATTTTTTCATCAATTTTATATTCGCAAATGACGACATAATAATATTTTAAAAAATTTCTTAAAGTTCTCTATTTTATTTATTAAAGCTAGAAAATAGTTCAAAACAATTTTAATGTTTGTTTGCATACTAAAATCCTGTCACCAACTTCCGCTCTGTTATTATTTAAAAAAAAACTTATCACATTGTCAACTGCCATTAAAAAATATCAACCAAGACATTACGCAACATATCTAAATTGTGTCCAAAAAATAATTCGAACTATTTGATACAGTGTCAAAGCTAATTTTAAATACCTCTAAGAACTGTTGTTGATATTTATCCTAAAAAAAAAATTGTAAAAATAGCGCCTAGAACCTCTGGGAAGTCTTTATTAAAAAGTATCTTAGTTCAATCTACTGATGATATAAGAGTCCTACGACGATCATGCCGTTTCAGCGCTTTGATTGTACTGGCAGGGAAAAGCGCACATTTACCACTCTGACAAAGCATCTAGAAAATCCGAAGCCGATGGAACGTGCCAAAGTCAGAATGATCGGCGCTTCGAAGGATGACGTGCGGTACTTTTTAACTATGCGGATGGTGACTCTTCCACTTCTCTTTCTCATCTCTTCCTTGAATTTATCTTTTTATATAATGAAATTCGACAACGACCAAACGTGTGAATCCAAGCAGGCGTCATCTTATAGAATGTGAGCTATTGTTCGCTCAACAATCATACTGAAATGGCCAATTTCCTATTTCAAAATTTATGCAGCAGTCTTTTCATTACATTTTAATTTCAATTTATCGTATCACATTAATCATCATAAAATAATTATATATAATTTTTGGTAATTAGTTCTTCTATTATAAGCATTCTAAACAGATATAGGTTTTACGAAATACATCTATGAACACGTAAGAAAAATAACAAAACTATAAGACTAAATAAAAACGTACAAAGTTATACGAGTTTTGTAGCTCTTCAAATGGTGAAGTTAAGCAAGTTTTAGTTTTAAAGGAAAACTCATTCGCATTTAGAAAATTTTCAATAGCGGAAATATCAGGAGTAAATTCACGTAAAAGGTATCTAACTGCGCTCAGGGGGCCAAGAAGGGGCCAAGAAGGAGCCGAGGAAGATAAAACTGGTTATTTATTTTATAGAGCTGCAGTAAATGCGGTATCGAAGTTTACATATTGTTCCAAAGGTCTCGGGAGAGAATTTATCGCCTCGCTTAAACGTTATTGCTTCCATCATGGAAGTCGTTTTTACCTTTTATTATTTTGTTGACGTTATTCACTTTTCTGTAATACGTTTTTTTTAAAATCCTATTTAACAAGATGTTCTATGTTCTCAATTCAGAAATTCAGAATGCAAAACCATGTCAAACATTTAGGTTTTTTTCTAAATCAAAATCAAATGGCTAATTATGTAGAAATAAACTGATAGTTGATTTTTAATTTTGACACTTTAATATGAAAACCAGCGTGATGGGTGCTAATAATGTTAAAATATCGGTATAAAATCGTGCTATATTGTGACTTTTTATTTCTGGAGTGTTATTATGCAGAGCTATCGCTATCTCAACCCGATACAAATTGACTGTTGATTTGTTTCTTTTTAGTACAAAATCAGGCATCGCGTTGCAAGAACGGTAGGTCACCGTAATTAGCCTGCAGAGCTAATGACATCTCGAATTGACATTCTTCTAAATTTAATAATCAATTAGAGCGATTCGATTCAATAGTATTTCAATTTTTTTACGTATTGCTGAATCGTCATAGTCATCACTGTATCAAACTTTTAATCTGTTATTTGCTTGAATAAGTATTTTATGGTAAATAAATTTTCTCATTTAATTCAATAATATATTTATAAGGACTGAAATAGAAAAGTTGCCTGTAGTGACTGATGGTGAACGATCTATAAATTTCATTCATCAATATTTTGTTTATTCGCATAACGACGATATATATGTATAATAAAATACTCAATTAGCAGTTAGGAATTGAAAAAAACATTAAAAGTAATTGATGTTCCAAAATTCCTATCGTTATACACTCGAAGGAAACGTTGACCAAAGATTGCTTTCAAGATAATGGAAGAGCCTTAAAAGGGTCGAAAAGATATTTAAAAGACATTAAGGAGTTGTCATTACCATTAGTGGTGTTAGCAAGAAAAACTTACATTTGCTAATCTAGCGATTCTATCCGATTTAATTCTGATGAGATTTGATTGTTTTGTATGCAATGTGATTTAATCTCACTTCATAGGTTATTATTACCTGTGTAACCGCTATAGATATTTCAAGTATAATCGATAGAAACAAATAAAATTTAAAAGTCTGTTTGTAATTTCAAATTAACAGCTTTTAAATATGTACGGCACTTACATAAAAAAACACAATTTTTAAAATTTTTGTCTGTTTGTCTGTTAGTTCCAGCTAATCTTTCATACGACCGGACCGATTTTGACGGTATTTTTACTAGCACATTGCTTATATTATAAGGAGTAACTCAGGCTACTTTTATTTTAGAAATTTTATTTTCGTAGCTACGAATCGAACCTGATGATTTTGGAAAAAATAAAACATTCTGTATTATTGCACCATCTAATATAAGGATCAACCTTTGGCAAGTAATAGTATACGGTAAACTAAAGAAAAAGGATTTTTTTTTCAAAATCCTATTAATTAACACGAGTAAAATGCTCCTTTCTTGAGAGGCGCCGCAGAATACCTACTGTCTTACTTTGTATGAGTCAAGTCATGTCCACGTGAACAAAGTCGCGGCCTCAATTAATTTTTTATTTGTTGTTGTCTTGGCTTTGTTAAAAAAAAATGGTATTTAGCTAATAAATATTTATGATACAATACAATTTCGTAAGTTCGGTATATATGTATGTATTAAATGTATTAAATTAATCAACTAATCAATTTGTAAGTTTAGCTAAAAATTATACAATCAGTGTAAAATTAATAGTTAATAAAAATAAATTTTAACACATCGTTAGTGATACTATAAATAAAAAACACTGCGTCATGAAAAACGTCTACAAGGCCTTATATTCGTCAATAATTAAATTCAATATTAGGTGAAAAACTGAACCTAATAGCAAAAGCTAGTTACGCGGTATTGCACTATCACCGACAAAATGTAGATATACTCGTATGCCAATTCGCTCGACCCAGTGTGGCAGATAAAAAATCCGTCCGTCTTTAATAAGAGAAGAGAGCATTGCCCTGATGTTGGATGATTTCAAGCTATTATTTTACTTTTTTTTATAGCGGGCAATAAAGTAAATCTTGTAATTAAATAAATATAAAACATTTTATTCACGTAAAAATAATTTTTAATCATCGAACGATTCCCAAGTTGAAATATAATTGAATAAACATTTTATAATCCACCTTTAATTACATGTTGCATATTTTATCTATAATATTAACTAGACATAATTTTAGATATATAAATACATATACATATGTATTTGCTAACATGCAAGAGATTATTACACATATTAGATCTGATTATTTATTATTCAATTCACTCAAAGCAAAACAGAGGGTGGATTTACCCCTAGAGCTCAGGAAGTAAGAAGTTTAGCTTAAGAGTATTTGATACGAGAATTTTTGATACACCTATAAATATTTTTTAAATACCTATTAGTCTCGATGTTTTAATTAAAATATATATTGCTATTAATTCATTTCATATTTTCTAATCTCGTTGTCGTAGAGTTTAATGCGATTTAAACACAAGCATGTTTACTGACCGCTAAATAGAATCCTTTCAATCCATAGACGATGAAATGCAAATCGCTTTCAAAAAAATTGGTACCCACAAGAGGTGAAGCGTTACCTTATACCCGAACTTATTTTATTTTCCTTATAATTTCATGCTTTACGGAACTCAAATTCGATCCTGCAAGGAGTACTGCAGTGACCCTCATGACGGTTCTGTCAAGTGCCAACACGCTGAACTCTTCTCTGTAGATCGTCGTAGGAGACTCATCGATGATCGGCCTTAATATGATGCGTTAATAGTAACCAGCTCATCAGTGTTTTAAAGGATACTTACAAAAATTGCCCATTTACATATTTAAATTCTCTTTAAAAAATGTAATGTTAATATTTTATAATATTAGATTATTAGGTAATTGTCTCCGGAGAGAGGTTGCTAAAATAAAGTACAATTGATGACATTTTTAGAAGTTAATTCAGGGATAACTATCCTTAGTCCACTCAAACGCCCACAAACAGCAATTAATAAAACCCAGCCCACTCAACTACTAATCCTATTTATATTTGTTGTTATTGCAGAAAGATGAAAGAAATATAAGCTTACAAAAATAAACTTCATATTTTTATTGTTCAATTAATTTACGATTGCGTGGATTTGTGGAGTAACAAAGTGGAGGCAGAGTGGCCAAATTACGGACCCTAGGGGTTTGAGTGGGTCCGCCTGAAGTAGCCCTTGACGTTAGCTAACTATATCCAGTTACAAAATTTAATTGTTATTGTGTTTTATTCAGAATACAAGACTTTTTAAAAAAAGGAAAACCGATTTAAAAAGTAAAACACGTTTTCGTTTACTTGAATGATATACATATTTCAGTTATTTTGATTTTAAAACCAGACTACTGAACCGATTTTGATAGGAATTATATGGAAGAATATTATTACCTGGAAATAAACTTGTTCAAATAAAATATAAATAACCAAATCGATAAAGTCGGTTAATAAGAAAAAATAATAAAACTCCTTTTGTTACAGCGCATGTCCCAGTTAAACCTGAAATCTAGTTCTTTAAAATTATTATAAAAAACAGAAGAAACTTATGTTTTACTCATAAAGAGATTTATATCCCTCGGTCAAGCTATATTGGTTATGTGTTTTATTTTATTGCTTGCAAAGTCAAACTTGTACTTTAGTTGGTCAGTTTTCTCTTAGAATGTAAATAAGGCACCCTCGTCAAGATAAGGCGAACACGTAAGGGACCTCTTTCTTGGCTTGAATTTGTTATATTCACTGATTCATTGAAAACACTGCGGTATATGAATTAGGGAACATTTCTAAGGGTATGAAATTATAATTGTATTACATGCTTGTATCTAGCATACAAATAAAAGGCTACGTAACCCAAAATACATATATATATACATAATTAAAGTATGTGTGACATCCACGCAGTACGCACCACCTAATATAGTAAATGTAAAAACATCTAATGTTACACAGAATTTCTCGATATAAAATATAGGTAAGCATTAAGCAAAGATTCTTGAAAGTTTATTCCTTAAAGAGAGAATTACACTTGTAAGTTTTACTCTCATAACTAAAATAACCTTGTAACCTGATAACAGTAACCTAGGCAACCCCTCGCAGCTTACGTACATATATCTGTGAGTGTTCTTAAATATGTCATTGGTAGTAAATTTTTTTAGGTGTATAAGCAATGATTTCTGTAAATCTTATGAAAATCTGTGAGCAAAACACTTTACAAGTACAATTCTCGTCTAAAATGACATAATAACGGATGTGAGTTTGTATAGAATTTCGACATTAATTGGAAACGTAAAAGTTGGTATTTAGGCCAACCCATCCGGGGCACCAGTCCAGTAAGAAATATCTTTTGAATCAAGAATAAAATTACTTTAAAAATAATTTAACATCAAAATAAATGAATAAATCTTACAATATGTTTGTGTAGATACGATCTATTTTAATAAATATACGAAAATTTACAGTTGAAAGATTCCTTAATACCAGTGTACCTTTGTTTGGTTTGACTGTATTAAATTTTCATGAGAAAATGAGTATATAGGTCACTACGTGTATTTTGTTCCGGTCAATTCTCTTTGCTTCAGTTACATTATACTAAAGTTAAGTTTTCTTTTGTAGTGCCTCATTTCGCGAATATTCCATGAATAATTAAAAATATTTGTAATATTTCAACGTCCAAGAATACATACTTTTTATTAAATATGACATTAATCTGATGAAATCGACATTCTTAAATTTCCTTCATAGATGTAATACCGAATATTATTATATTGAATGAACATAACAGTATGGTCGAAGCACACATTCGTAAGCAGAAAAATTTCTGAAGGTAGACAGAAATATTTATAGAAAAGGGTTATTTGTACGGATTTACGAGTATTCGGCACGAATAAACCGGACTTAAGATTGTCGGTAAAAGGACAGCGATGCGTAAATGAAAGAAAAAGGTATAAAGCGTCTGTACAACGTACATATGTATGTACAATTGTACATATATCAAAGTATTTGGGTGTCAATCGATACGACTGACTAGAGTTGAAACTAAATATAAAGTAATATAAACAAATATACTCCCTTTTATTGCAGTACTGCTTATCTTTCTTGTAATAATAATGGTCTAATATCATACGTATTATTTCTATCACAGAATTCGTAAACTTTACATTAATCTTAGCTTATGTACTTCTATATATAGGTAAACGACGGATTGTAATTATGTATTAAATCTTAATTAAGATCTCGCTAAGAGGCAGTAATCGTCTTCATAGCGCTTCTCCCTAACTTAAATAAACCGACTTCAAAAACAAAATATGCAATTTTGTTGCGTGGATGACATACTAATTCCAGCTATTTTAATTTAAAAACTTGCCGACTTTAATAAAATTTCAATGGAACCAACTTGAAAGTATAACTTTTCGATTGAAAATAATAATGATTTTCAAAATCGGCTTAGATATGACGGAATTCTAAAGTAACACACATTACGTTACGAAAAACATACGAAAATCATACGCCACGTATTGAGAACCTTAAAAAATAGCAAATTATATTTTAGACAAAAAATGAGTCAGTTTTGTTAACAGTAAAAGTGTTCTTTGTTTTTTTTTTGTTTTTTCAAGATTTTAAGCCACAAATATAACTCATAATTTTTTTTTATATAGTATAATTTTTATAAAGTCTCGTCTTATATGAAGGACCTTTTGCGCGCGTTTTCGCCTTCGTATTTAAACAAATTCTTCTCACAACGAAACAGTCCATGACGCTAAAAGTGTTGCTTTCTATTAATCAGAGTTAGTAGGTATTTAAGGTTATCTCCTACAGATATACATTATTTATCATTATGACAGAAAAGTTGGCGAAGTGATCACTGCAACTGACTGAAGCGTTAATTGTCGCGGGTTCGTTCCCCGCTCACGGTAAACGTCTGTATTGGTCATACGTTTACGTTACGTTACGTACGTACGTTTATATTGCGTGTATTTCCGGACCCCAGACACAGGATCATGAGACCTTATGGCCTTTGAGTGTAATGCGTTTATGTACCTATTTATTGTTGTTTGAAAATTAATATTAAATATTTTAATAGTTAGTATTAAATAAATAACTATTAAACGCTACAATAACCATATTTTTATATTATGCCAAATTTTAAATAAGTTCTTATAACATCGCACAGAAAACTCACGATCAAGTATGATGTGAAACGGCGTTAGACATTTTTCCTTATCATAGCTATGAATAGGAACGTTCAATACCGCAAAGCAATGGCTATACCTATTCTTTGATGGTGGCAATAGCCTACAACAATCGCTATTGTGTTGCTTTCAAAAGAAAATACCCCTCGATTGCTTTTAAACCCTTACCCTCACCCGACTGTTTACATTCTGTAGCAAAAGGAGCAGTTTCATGATTCTTACCTTTTGATATATTAATCTATTTAAAGCGTAACTGTTTACGACTTTGTAATAAGTCTTCGAAGATTTCTTACTTTATTAGGGTTCCGTACAGGAAGGGTACCGTCGTTAAGCATAAAAAATATACTTTTCAATACAAACTCATTTAGCTTAATGACGAGATACTATTATTAAACCTCCGCTGTCAGGCTGTTCGTCTGTTTGTCTGTCATACTGCATTTTACAAACCGTCATAGGTAAGGGTTTAAATTTTTATAGAATGATTATTTCTTCCAATAAAATAAATAAAAATCGGTCAAATGCAATTCGGACTTCACGAATTTTTATACATTGTTAACGTTTCCTGAAAGTATCTAAAAAGTATATAGTGTTAAATTTTTTACGATGGTACAGAATGCTGAAGCATTTGGCCGTCTTTTATGTTATTACATTTTCAAAATAAAAAAAAATGGCGTCGCTGTGTATTCAATTAGTTTTAATAGAGCGCCTAATGTTCATTAGAGATTCGTTAAGGTTTACGTCCAGCATTAAATGTTTGTGGATCGAAAGACGTAAGAATCGGTTGAAGGATGCAAGATGCATCTCTTAATAGCACTGCGATAATTTGAAATTAAAATTCAAAATATACTTTATTCAAATAGGTTTTTTTAAAGCACTTTCGAATGTTTTTTTTTCAATTACAATAATTCTACTCGTAATCCCATTTCGCAGTGCTTAATATTCTCTTTTATGTTTTGTGATATACAGTTATATTTTTTGTTAAATATATTCGTTAACGTGTTTTTCTTTGACCATAACATCTATCAGTGAATTTTCTCTTCTAGAGTTTGAATTCAAAGAATGACTATTATTAACTACAAAAATATTTCAAGCAACAACTATAAATAAGAAGTTTCAATAGATTTATTGCACAACTTTAAACTCGACTGTTTATATAGAGTGTAAAAATTTATAGTGGAAGAATTGAAAGTATAAAATTGTCCTCATGTACAGTCCTATATTTTTAGGAATAGAAAGTAAGGAAGGAATATTTGAGTGCAGTAAGATTCTGATTCACTCACTCTTTCAGTTCACTTACCCTACGAAAGACTATATTAGCTACTTTATCCGATGAGAGTGAGGTACCTGACAAAAGACAAGCCTCGTACGAGCCAGCCCATACAGCTGTAGTTTGTGAGCTACATCTAAGTTTTACCTCAGTAGAAAGGCTTAGAACTTGCATGTGTGTGTGCTATTTTGTTTCATTAATAGAAACAAAACTATTTAAACGGATTTAAATCGCGTATATCAACTATATTTATCAGCTCGAAGTTTCGAGCACTTTACAGCGTTTGTGGTCAGGGGTAGATCAGTCTTTGGTCTTTATTTCAATGAGAAATAATAGCGAAAATCTAAGACAACGTTAATGAAAATTAATTTGTAATCAAGACTTGTATTCAGTTATTTCGGACTTAAATAATATATAACACAAAAGATACATGTAATTGTAATAAAAACTTTAGTAATTTTAATTAATGAAAGTCAAACTATTACAATAATTCTACTCGTAACTCTTGAAAACGTACATTTAACCCGTAAGATGTTTTGTAGCGTATTTGGAATAGCACCCTCTTCGTCCCTGGATATGTTCTCAGCGTCTTACGAGTTTCGTAATTTGATGACAATGTAACGCTAAATGCGAAAATTTGTTACGTAATAAACAGCAAGAGGGATACAATAACATTTAAATTATGATAAGACGGGAATAATTTAATCCTAACAAATATATGACACACAATATAGTAAAGAACGTGATGACATTTAGGTACTTTCGTTCATATTTAAACTATATACATTCATTTGGAATTACCTAATAAACAAAAAGCAACTATAACAAATAACCTTATCGCAAATGCATATATAGAAACACTGACACATTAAAAACAATGTAATATCCACCATATCAATACAAAGGATAAGAGCGAACTAGTTGCTCTCCTATACTTACTCTTGCTACTCGGCTACGTACAGTTAATAATTCTTTTGTTGGGAGATGCATAAAAAGATTTTAAAACAGGATCCCAGAAAACTTTCAAAATGCTATTTTGATTTTTAATTTTGATGCCAACAATAGGTTGACAATCTGATAATCGATATGACAGCGCTTTAGTATCAAATAAGCAAACAATTATTTTTATTTAGAAGAAAAAAAAATAAGATTAAAACCTTTATAACAAAAGTAAACAGAAGGTTTAATAGATGTATTTACGCTAGCATTTAATATGGCAGTCCATTTATAGTGGGCCGCAAATACTTCATTAAGTGGTATTTGCGAATTCTGATTATAATTGGAATTCGATTAATTCCAAATTCATTATCACGTTACAATTAATGGTAACGCACTTATTGGCGTGTTATTTTTTGCTATGCAGAAAATTTTGTTGCAAAAACGACTACTATAGATGTTGTAATTTTCTTTTGTAATATCTTGAAAAGCCGCTATCATTAAGGCAAGCAACGAACAATTCTTGAGCTATTTTTTGTACGTTGGAAAAGATCATTTATAACTGAATTGCATAATGCACACGAGGGATTAACAGTACCGAAAAAAAAAGTCTCCCGAAAAACAGGGGACTTGGCCTTTTTTTAAGTCCTCTGCGGACTAAAGACTTTAGTCTCTGCAGTCCATTAAACTATTAATTTCCTTGTATATTTAAGCTAATTAAAAAATCAAAATTCATCAATCATACATGCACTGTAATAATTAGTATTTACCACATGGTATGCGTTGGTTAAGAGCTTCTATATCATGCATACCACTGGAGACAACACATTTCGTATAATTGGTTGCACAGTGATAGCGTGCATTAGTAGCAAACTCACCTCGGTAAATAAATAATTATGTCACCCAATATTCGAATCAATTATTCACATACATACCTCGTATCCGTTTCTAGTCTGTCTGTTGGTTTTGCATATCTAATCGGCGTCATCCAGAGTAATGCTGATCAAAGTTCACTCGGAGAAAATCAACTTAAGTTACCATTTGAGTAATTCATATATAATTAATTATGTTACATGTAAAACGCTAGGTGCATGATACTGATATCATAAAACAGCAATTTTTAAAGATAAAAACAATTTAATTTCTATTTCAGTAACATAAAACTGGTTCTATCTAGCTTAATCCAGATCTGACAAGTTAATCGTTTTGAAATAAAGTGATTATTTTGAGCAATCTGACCTCAACTCTGTTCAACCTCTAACATTTAATCGAGTGATTGATTCTGTAATGTAATTAATTATAATCACAAGTTTGTAATAATAAACGGCGGCCTAATACAACATGATGAGCATCTAAGGATAATATTGAGACTGAAACAAATATTTATATGGTCAATATAATATCATTCTGTTTGAGTGCAAGCAGACAAAGCGAAATATAGACGTCACAAATCTAGAGTTATTTTTATCAATTACTGGCTGTCCCTTGTGGTTTCACTTACGTTTATGGTTACTGTTTCACTCCTATGAGTCGTAGAGTGATGTAATACAGCCTATAGCCTTCCCTAATAAATAACCTATCTAACACAAAAATAATTTTTGAATTCGTCCCAGTAGTTCCTGAGATTAGCGCGTTCAAACAAACGAACAAACTTTTCAGCTTTATATTAATAGTATAGACATATTATACTGAAATTAAAATTTCGTAATCAAACAGTATAGATTTAACCTATACGACTTTTACAGAAAATAACAAAGAATATTGAAATTCTAAAATGTTCAGTTTGTATGTCTAAAATGTAACGTAACTCATATTTATCGATTTTTAGCAACTCAAAATAGTACATTGACAGTTAGTATTCAACATACATAATAGATATTCAATTACGTCAAATATGAACAGACAGAATCTCGCATAATCGTTTTATTGATCGCTCAAGAAGTACCCTAAAAAGAGAATCACACTTACAAGTGTTGTTCTCAGACTTTCATAAAGATTTATGTAAGTTATTTTTCATTGCTTTACATCTGAATGAATTTACTATGAATATCTTATTGATATTTACAGTTTTCGTGACGAGTTACGACGTGTCGTGGTTTCAAAGGTGTTTTATATAGCTCTAGAGAGTAAATAGTAATTCTCCTCTTACAGTTAAACAACCTAAATCAAAGTTACATAAAGGTTTCGTAGATACATATAACCAATTAGTATGCATGAAATAATCTTAACAGAGCTCCTTTATCCCATACTTATCTTAATTTCAATTTTCGCATCGGCCGCATCCCGTATCTGTTTAATATTCGACCCATTCCGGCTTCCGGAACACAACTGTGTAGTCGAATGAAGGTTACATTTACATTGTAGACGTGTTCCTATAAAATATACACTATAGTAGGTAGAATTGGCAAGACTCCGGTGAAAGTGGTCGGACGGAATACATACATTTGATATGGTTCCATAGACTTACATATCTTAAAAAAATATGTTTGGAGTACTTCGTTATGTTCTATCCTGTCTATAACAAAGGAAATAAGAGATATTAAATAATTATTTGTTTTGTATCAAGATAATACAAACAAAATAATTATTTTTTGTCCCATGTTACCCCTAGGCCGATTGTATAACATATCTATACAAAAGCATAATACGTTACATAATTTTTCAAACAGCAAGAATTTCCACGTTTTTTTTTAAGGTTGAAATTAATACTTAAATAATCGTTTAGTTCTATAGATTTCAATTCCAAAAATAAGTAAGAGATGAAGAAGACAATAAGTTAAATGTATTTAAATGTCTCTCTATATTTCTTTTTAAGTGTTTACACGTGTGCCGTCAAAAAAAAAGTCTTTTCATCGTAATACACGCCAATTACTAATAATAAAAACTATTTTCATAATTATTTTTAGTTTATGGTAGAATACATAGTAAATAACTCATTCAATTCGTAGCCGAACTCGAGTTACACTTGAAATTTGTGTCTGCTAAGAGATTTTAATAAAATTTTAAACTCGTTTTCAACGAGAACGTTTAATTAAAAATCTGGAAAAACATGAAAATGACGAGCATTTTGAAATAACCGAGGTGGATAAAATTATTTCTTTAGTTTGTTTCCGTAACCGACCGTTAAAAACATGAATGGATAATTTATTTTAATGTTGTATTTATTTATTTAAGCAGTGTCATAGACTTACATTTATTCGACTATTTCAATTCAAAATTACTTATGGCATGAACATTAAAGGGAGAATATTATTAACTGATATATTTTATAAAATACAAGCAAGCAAGCAAGCTTACAAAAGATAATTAAAACTTTCTTGTACTCCAATTTCCTGTATACACGATACATCCATTACATTTTACCGACCTGTATTAGAGGGTGATCTTTACGTTAATTTATTAGTTAATGTTTTTACATCACTTTTTAATTCCATTTAATCAGTATTATAGAAAAATTATAAATTAAGTAAAACATATATATGTATAATACGCGTTCTTCAAACAGACACCTCAAATATCTGTTTACTATTTTACTCTATATATTGACAAGTCAGTAATTTTTACACAATGTGATTGTTATCAGGTCTAAGAAAAAATACTTATATAAATACAAATATTTGCTCCGGGCGGGGAATCGAACCCGCTACCGTCGGCGTTAGACGTATATTCAGTATCATTACTCCAGAGCAGTCTTCAAATAGAATCTTCAAACAATTTTAATAAATAATTAGGTATATAATTAATAAGAACCCATGTGCAATTTTACAGTTATTAAACGGTATAAATTTTAATAGCATAAATTAATTATTGAGTGTAATAATTAAAAATTAATTAAAGAATAACAAACAAGATTCAAGGAAAGTGAATATTTCTATTTCACTCTAAATTCCAATCTTAACCTGCGAAGGTTCAATGTCATTCGGGAGTCGGACACTTGAGAATGCTTATAAAATTATTACAACCCGAGTTCCCTTACAACGTATATAAGAGAAGAGCTCTCGAAAATTCGAGATTAAAATTCCTACCCTTTATTTAGTGGAAAGTCAATATAATGAAACGAAAGCTACGTATCGGAGACTCGTTCACGATTTTCCAGAAAATATATTCAGGGACAATGAAATGACGGCTCGAGTTTTTTTCTCTCCGATTTTTTATTTACCATTCTTTTGAGTGAAATATAAATAACGGTCTTAATATTGAACGGTTCGAGAAAATGGAGCATATATTGAAATAGGTACTCTTTATGGAAATATTTAAATGACGCCTCACCAAAGATTACTCAAGTGATTAGATACAAACATGTATCTATATCTTATTTTAAATTTTATTATAAAAGATATAGGTTCCTTTTTGAAATACAATAGTATACTTGAATATTGAAATACAATAGAGTATTGCCTCATTGTGATGATCCGTCGTGGTACAATACGTTGTCGCACCGTGAAAATCTAAGACGAATGTACATATGTACATCATCAAATTTTTAACGCCACGTCACATCGATTGTGATTTTTTGTTATGAACATCGTAGATTTACACGATACGTTTTTACGACGTCGTATCGTGTAAGCCTCGTCGCAACATGGTTATGTGCTCGTGTTATTAATATTAATAAAAATTATAAAAAAAAAAAAAAAAAAAACAAATAAACGGACTTCACAAACTTATTTATTATAAGTAAACTAAGAAGGAAAAACACCCACCACATTTTATTATTTAGGTATCAAAAAAAGTTTTTATTCATACATAAAGCCCATACAGATACTGACATTAGAATGACCTAAAATGTTAGGATTATAAACTCCTGTGTTTACGTTTCTGCTCAAGATTGGGATATAAATTATTCAAATCACTCACCTTTACCAAAGGGTTGATCATCCCCTTTGGAAGATAGCTTTTTTATTAACAGTGCAGTAAAACCGTTTAAATATTTAAAAATTATTCAAAGAGATTTAGTAATAACATAGAATAACATAATTACATACTCTAAGTACTTTTCTACATTCGCCATTTTTTTTTGTGTTTGAATATTTTAACTTTGAAATGAAATTTATTTACGCTCATTTAATTATAATTTATATTCTCTTTTTGAGCGTTAAGCAAATAAATCTACGATCTTCGCAAAAGTTAAACCTCGATCATGAGATAATATTCAGATATTATCATCTAAAAATGTTTGATATCATAATAATCTTACTATGATATTAAACATTTCTAAATATACCCCCGTTCTAACACGCAAACGTTTCCTAAAAATATTTTTGAATTTCCCTACAGAAACATTTCGAACGTTTTCTAAGATCCTATTGTAAAATCTTATACATCTCGCAATCAAAGAATTATTATTATGTATGGAAGTTTTTTTGTAAAAAAAAGGAATACCTTCAATTTTTAAAGGAATAGTTTCAATTTTTTGTTTATGTGACTATATCTAATATTACCAACCACAGAAAACAGAAGTTCTTTATTTTAACCCAGAAATGTACTAGTACAAATATATTTTAATTGTTATAAATTGACTCAAAAATGTGAATAATGCATTTATTACTCATATTTTAACATGCCATTTATTACTTACGATTATAGTATAGAGTTACACAATTCTGTCGAGTTAGTAAGACACAATATCGTAAATAGTTGACCATGCAAGGTGCAAATAACGCTTCCTTTGGGAATCTGTTGGTTCGAAATACTCCTACCGTAGATAACAGGTGAACTTGACTCGAACGCCAGTTGCAAGCCACGTCTCTTGGTCAATGTTATTTGATGCATCACGAGCCCGTTGAATTTATATTCAGATTGCGAAAGGCAATGCATTCGGCAGTCTCGCAAATTGAATGTGGTAGGAAATAACCTATTCTAGTAATAATTATTTTCCAAATACATTAAACACGAGTGATCACCGCAAAAGCTAAACATGTTACCGATTAATACAATTTAACAGAGCTCCTCAGAGATTTTACTTTATGCTACGCTAAGGTAATAATCAGACAAATAACTTTAATTTATTTATAATCACTTAGACTTTGAGAAATGACGAATATTATATAATTTAGTTTTATTGTGGTAGAGCCTAGCAGTAATCCGTTGACCTCTTACGGAAAATTGACGTAAGGTGTTTAGAAGGTCTACAAGATGTCCTTCTAGGAAACGTTGATTCTTATAAGCTCTTTTAGATATACTTATAGACTTAACATTTGTGAAAAATAATTTTAAAAAAGTTTAGTTCAGTATTTTTACTTTTAAATATCGATTCTGTTAACTCTGGTAAAGTATCCAACAAATGTCTGGTTGACACATTGTATAGTGGATTTATATTTTAAAAAAGAGATCCGGCTCTCTCTCGGAACCGACAACCAAACCTCAAAGCCTATCCGTTCCATTACTTCTTACCTCTCACCTACATTTCTTATTCCCTTTTAACCTGGCAACGCATTTGAAGCTCCTCTGATGCTGCTGACGAACATTTGTTCATGGACGGCGAGCGGTGATCACTTTACATTAGTTGACCCGCCTAATCGTTTGTCAGATACTATAAAAAAAAAATTGTGGTGTGTACCAAACATAAATACATAAGATGATACGAAAAAGTTTTTTATTGCTCTTTCTTGACTATTCTTCTATATTAGGCCAGTATCATAACGTGATATTAGGTTTATCTATATATTAAAACGTGAAGCAAAAATTTTGTACCTCTTTTTGCGCAAACGGGGAGCACGAAATTTCGCACACGTGTGCGAAAGTGTATATAGAGAAAGAGTGAAAATGCATAGATACTCTTTTGTTATTGTAATATTGTTAAAATCTGTAATCAAATTGAGTCACTGCCTTTGAGAATAAACCTTAATGATTATTACATTTATAATTTAAATTAATTATGTTCGAATTTCGGCCACGGGCGACCACTAAAATAAATTATACCCACCCAAACATTGCCTATAACCATAAAATGTATATGTTGAATAATAAAAAGAATACTTTGCTGTCGAGCGGTGGTGACGAGTGGACGCAGCGCGGTCGAAACAGGGGACTAGAGTAATTACCTCTTAAAGAGGGGCTGAATGAAGAAAGTTAGCCCTCGACGATACAACTCCCGTTCGCGGGTGATTTTAAATAGATGCCTCGTAACGTAAAGAAAACATTTTCTACTTCAATTGAATCGATTAAATCAAATCGATATAACTGGTATGAGTATGTCGTCTAAAACTTAGGATTTTGCTTTTGAAGTCGGTTTTTTTTTTAAGTGATTGTTTCACTTAGGTGCAAACATTGTCGCACGGGAGAGGCAGCGGATGCGCATGCGCAAGCGATCTATGAAATATACTTTTTCTTCCTTTTAATTAAATGATCATTTTTTTTCATTTTTATCTTTAATGTGATACAAGCCTTAAACGCTGTTTTTCTCATAATTTAATTTCTTCTTTTTCCCTTTGTAGTTTTATTTGTACATAATACTATTCTGTATTATTACAAACAGTTTCTGTATTTAAAAGGCCCTGAGAATCATATTTACCTTGTTGTAGTTTCATATTTTCATATTTTATATTACCTTTTCCCCGTGGCTTTGCTTTCCTCAACGCACGTGATAACGACGACGACCGTCTAAAAGTATTTTTTTTATTCTTCGGGAACAATATTTTTTTCAATATTATGCGTATATTATTACCCTGACAAATTCATGCAAATTTTGGTGACGATCTATTTAGTAGTTGAGGAGTGTAAGGTTACCAAGCAAACATACTTATATTCGCTTTTATAATATTATTTGGTGTGATTGCTGTAGGCTAAGGCTCAGTAGTTTACAAAGGGGTTGTGTTAAGCTCAGATTACTCAGAATCGTTATGAGATACACGTCTTATCTCAAACATCGAAGTATCGTGAATACCATTTGTAATATATATAATATAATAATAAGATTTATTTTCGAGAGCGATATAAAACAACTCTGTAACCTAGTAACAGATAAGTCGTGACGTAAGCTGTGAATGTCAAAAAAAGGGCTCTTACAGTAAACTCTTTTAGATGAGAAGTAATTCTTGCAATACTTATTTATTTATTTATTTATCTCGTTGAAAGCGAGTTACATTTATAAGTTTTACTCTAAAACTTTCATAAATATTTTAAAAAGTTGCCATTTACACCTAAAATAATTTACTATTAGTGCCATATTTTTAATCTTCTTAGTTTTCGTATCCTAAGTAACTGTTACCAGGTTAAGAAGTTATCCAATATCATTTACGAGAGTAAAACTTAACAGTGTAATTCTCGGTTAAGAGCAAACACCAGCTTTTATACCAGTAGGGATCGGCGACTGCCTCTTCACTTTATTTATTTCTTCGAGATATTAAAATTTTGTCATTTCTTATTGCACCCAATGGAATAGTCCATTCTTTTAAACAAAAAAGAATTAACTAAATCGGACAAGAGTAGTGTTTTTCGGTAAAAAAAATTAAGAGTCACCTCCTTTTTTATAAGGCAGTATTAAAAAAAAAGTATACACTAGTTCACACATGCCGAAAATATGCCCTTTGTATAAAAGCACTGAATTATGCAAGGCACAAAATTGTCATTACTTATTCTTTAGGCACGATGTTACACATATTCTCTGTAATAAAGTTTGTTACACATTACACAGTACATTTTATAGTCGTGGATAGTTATGTTGGCTTTTCAAAGCCGTAAGCTTTCCCAGTAGGTTCCGGCGACGCACCCCACCTTTGTTTTGGTTGGACGTTATTTGAAATTCATGAGAGGGTAAGTAAATAGGACGCAACGTCTTGTTAAATAATTTTGATCTGCTGAATGACCGTTGTCTCTCCATTTTTATGTAATGAAAGTTTATTACAAAGCTAGCGTCTAAATAATGAAAGAAATCATAAAACTAGGTAATGTTCTTACTGGCAACTTAACAATTTATTATTACCTAACTGACCTAGAAGAAGAACAATGTTTTCGGGTGGATATAAGTTTTTATACATTTGTCCATTCTATTGTAACCTCATGTAGACTAAAGGGGTTGACCGATTTTGAAGTGTAAAATGTCTTTTAATCATTGTATTCATCGCCGAAGTGTCACAGAGTATGTGACGTCAGCAAGAAATCAAGATGGCGGATGTAAACTGTCAAAAATAGCAAAGCTTAATAAGCCGTCTTGTGACTGATTTTGAAATGCGAAATATTATTTATTAGGTATTCGTTTTTCTAGTTTTTTTATTACTTAATTTCTGTATATTAAATAAAAATACTTGTATGTTAAATAAAAATAGTTGTTAATGACAAAAGTTTAAGAAATTAAGAATCTGAAATACCTTTTTAACCCCTGCTCCAAAAAGAGGTGTGTTATAAATTTCACTTGTGTATCTGTGTGTCAGTCTGTGGTATCGTAGTTCTCTAACGAATGGACTTTTACATACGGTTTCCTTTTTGTTTTAAAGCTGAAGTAACCGAGATGGTACTTAGCTATAATTTATTAAAATCTGTCTAAACATTTGAAAGTTTTCCCTTTTTTTTCAAGCAGATGAAAAGATTTGAGCAACCTCCACTGATCTCATCGACTCGTAATTAATTATACTGTGAATAATACTTCGACTTGCTGGTAGCCTGCGGCGACCAGTCGCCGCCGCTACAGTTCGCACGGTCCCTGCGCTTGGTTACAGCAGACGAAGGCTGCTCTCTCTCCAAGCCTCCGGATTTACAGAAACACTCTAGGGGTAGAACAGACCAGTACCCGGTAATGTCGGGGTTAGCTGATTCGGTTCTAATTTGTTGATAACAATATGTTATATTTTATAATAATTAAAAAAAAAAAAAACAATTTCTAACGTCACATGGTACCCTATTATATGATATTATATGAATGGCCTAAGCATCAACTAGCCAGTTAATTAAATATTGTAATAGACGGTACGGCTGCATATTATTCAGAAGCTATTTAATCGGCGTCGTATAGTAAGGAGGCTAGGTTGTTAATTGAGCGGCTTATTAAACTAGTTGGCTGCGACATGTATATATCCTTACGATTAGGGTTCCATAACTAAAAAGAAAAAAACCAAGAGCTTTTTCTCAGGAATTCTTGGAGGTATTATTTTAATATTAATAGTTTATGTTGTCTTGTTTTTGTTGAGTTTCGATAATTTCTTTGAAGAATTGATCAAGTAGTAAGTATTGAAGAAGTAATCAATGTATTTCCCACAAGTTGAACTTTTTTAATAATAAAGGATGTTGAATAATAAAGGATGTTCTTTTCAGCAGGTTTGATTCCTTGTTGGGAAAAACCATTTTTCAAAAAACTGCAATTTTAGTTTTTTAAAAATCGGCCCATTGTATGGTCATTTTAGTATTTTTTGTTATTCCTTTGTAGGATTTGGTCTATCACGCCCAATTAAAAAACTCATCCTATACATATAAGAATTGCTTGTTTAAAGGTATTAAATTTAAAATATAAAAAAAGCGTATTCTAAAATAATGATTGCTATCATAATAGAATTATAAATCAAAATACAGTCCATTAAATAAGATGTAAAAGAATTGTTCGAATGTCGCTTTTAACATTAAGAACAGTGTTTCAAGAAAAATAAAATTGCTCATTTAAAAAAATATCATTTCCATACAATGTTCAAAATAACTTTTAATAAAAACATTTCTAATGAAAAAATATGAATCCATTCAGATTAAGAATCGTATAAAATCCAAATAAGCCATAAAGCGGTTTAATAAGCACGCCATTTCGCTGTAAACATCTTATGGGATCAGTGATATTTACTTTACGAGACGGTCGTAAAGGACGTGCTCTGAGTTTTCGGTGCTCTTAACGAGTTTTGTAACAGCTCAATTTGATTTCATAGATAAATTATTTTAAACGACAGCGTTATTTAGTTTTACATTTAGTACATCTAGGTAGACGAGATAGCCTAGTGGTTAGAACACGTCGATCTCAACCGATGATCGCGGGTTAGAACCCCGGCTAGAAACGCACAGCGGTAAAGGAAAACATCGTGAGGAGGCATGTGCCGGGAGAAAATCTGAATCTAAAACCTTCTCCTGAATAGGAGAGAATACCTTTGGATATTTACAGGCTGTTTCTTTCACATGTAGGTAAAGGTACAAAAAAAGAATCGCTTTTTTAACACGTTAAGTAAATTACTCGACGAAAGCTTTTACAAAAAAGAAATTATTTATTTTATTTAAAAAAAAATAAACAGGCGGGACACCTAATATGAAGCGATCATCATTGCCCATGGACACTTACAGCAATAAAGAAGCCACAAATTCGTTGTCAGCTTAAAAAGGACTCAAAGAAGAAAGGAAAAAAGAAATTTGGAAATCAATTTGATAGGGTGTTAGGCTTCCGGCTCTCTCACTTACCTAACCAAACATAGCTATATTAGCTACCTTACGCGGATATTCCATCAGGGTAAGGTCAAACCGGCTACGGCTTGGCTTTACTTAAGAAAATAATGAATAATATTATTTGATTATTGGAATATTTCTCATGGACTATAGACAGAAGATTGCATTGGTCAATTATGAATTCAATTATGAATATTCTAAGTTGGTAACTGATAAGTTTTAACCTAGACTTGAGACTTAAAAAAGTACCTAAAATTCACTAGATCAAAAAATCTTAGCTTAAGTCAAAAAAAGACGCAACTAATTATCGTCCGATCTCTACTCTCCCTGCTTTATTGAAACTTCTTAAAGGCTTCTACACAGCAGCATTTATCCTCTTCTTCACAATTTCATAATTCCGCAACAACATGAATTTGTTCGTAGTCGGTCCACTACTATTCATCTCTTGGTTTATACCATTAAACAATTTGAAAATTTGTATGCTAATATACAGACAGAAAGTATATATACTGACTTTAGGAAAGCTTTTTCTAGAGTTGTACATAAAATCCTCTTAGAAAAAATTGCCTACAACGGTATTAGAGG
Source organism: Hypolimnas misippus (assembly GCA_037950945.1). Lineage (NCBI taxonomy): Eukaryota > Metazoa > Arthropoda > Insecta > Lepidoptera > Nymphalidae > Hypolimnas > Hypolimnas misippus. The sequence goes on along the minus strand of JBBEEQ010000025.1, from coordinate 6,254,350 downwards.
CAATCTCTAGAGATGGTTTAAATCTTACATTACAAATCAAACTCAGAAAGTTGCTAAGTGTGTGACGATAACCCCTGGCATACCTCAAGGTTCTATTCTTGGCCCACTGCTGTTTATACAATTTATCAATGATAATAACGAATACTTTACCAACTGGAATAATTTATTATATGCTGATGACCTTAAAATATATCGTACTATTATTGACAACTCTAATAATCATGAGATTTAAGAGGATTAAATCCAATTTACACAATATTGTAATAACATAAAAATAACCTGTGTAAGACCAGCGAAAAACGTATAATCGCAAAACAACTCGTTAGCGCAAGTCTGTTTTATCTTTTTGAACATTTATTGTATTTTCAACCGACTTCCTAGAAAGAGAAGATTCTATATTTATCTCTCTGATTTGTTATCTTTGTTTACTGATTTCTCCGCCGATTGTAAGCCAATTTTAATTTTTTATGTTTCAAAGGATATACTTCGAAGTAAATATACTGACTTAGGTATTTTTTTATACTAACAGGTGTATTTTTCCTCAGAAAGCAGCGTTTAGTAAAGTGGAACTGATCATGAAGACCACTAATAGCCACCAGAACTTATTGAGTAGTTCTTAGTAAAAGTGTTACATGGATTGCGGTGCGAGTACTTCAATAATTATATGATTATGTAATTGCTTAGCAATCATCCTAAGCATTTTTTATTAAACTCTATGCATATGAACTCCTCAATATTTAACAACTTCGGGATTAGGAGAAACAACATTTTGTTAGTGGTTTTGTTAATAGTAATTTAGGTAAGTCACGAACTATCCCATACTACTTTTATATTCGTAATTTAAAAATGTAAAATAAATATTAAAAAAAAAAAACGAAACAAAATAAGTACTTCATTTCGTAAAGTATAGTTATCATAGTTTTTAAACTTTATGACTTGTTAACGACCACTTTGAGAAAATGGCGTCTAAGAATGTCAAACCTATTCTTAATTAATTTGTTTAAATTCCCGTCTTTCTATTCTATTTTGATAAGAAATATAATGAATTAAAAACACATTTCTTTTTGACTTTTTGTGGGTTGACTCATTTTTGCTTATCAGCATCCATTATACATATAAATCTTTCTTATGAATCACTCTGTTTATAGATGAATACCACATTAAAACCCGTTAGGTAGTTAAAAGATCTGCGCTTACAAACAGCGGAAAATGACTATGTTTATATACTTGCAGTTGCTCGCGGCTACGCCCGCGTATATTTTAGATTTCAGCTAAATAAATCTACCAGCGAAATTGTGACCGTTTCAGCATTTATTACCCCCTAGCGTCATTTTAAGGGATGATTTTGAAATTCTGGAATACATATATTTAATTATTTTCCCTAAGTAATGTTTGAGCTGAATTTAAGGATAATCGGCCAAAAAAATATATTTTCTCCATACAAACTTTACTACCCCCTTGCACCCCAATGTGCAATAATAGTACCCCGTTTTCTATATTATATTTCATTGCTATCACCCAGAAGTATTTGTATTAAGTTTTAAGTTAATACGACCACGGAATAAGATTTTGCATACAAATGTTTTTACCCCTTTTCACCCTCTTAGGGGTAAATAATCAAAAAACCCTTTTTTAGTGGATGCCTGAAACCTAAAAGCCACATACTACTAAAAGTTCAAGTTCCCAGCCCCAGCGGTTTAGGCTCTGCGTTGATGAATCAGTCAGGACAAGTGATTTTATATAAAAAAAAATAAACGCATCACACTCATATATATACATACATACATAGAGATAAATATGTTAGTATACCATTTTTAATGAAATCAATTGTGCCGAAACAATAGTCCAGTAAATTGGATGTTCTCTTCTGATTTTTTTATATTTTATAATAACTGTGTTATGTTGAAGAGATTTACAATCAGTCGTGATCTGATCCTTATTATAATTAAAATAAAAAAGTGAATAATATTAATTTGTTCAAGGGACGAAAAGAGGAAAATAAATATTACACATATTTGGTTTTTAAAATTTTATTGCCATGATCCAATCTAAAAAGACATTCCTCTCAATAGCCCGGGGTTGTAATGCTATCTATATTTATTAATATAAATAATTACAAGCGTAATGCCACAACTTGGCAAACTGCGTTTTCGTCTCCAATACGTTCACTATAAGTTTTACCATTAAACACGATTTCTGAATAAGAAACCGTCAAATGAACTTTGAAATTAATTTTTTTGAGCATTTCTTGAGTACCCTTTACTGTACACACACCTTGACAAACTTTTGGAGATGGATATGTGTCAATGGGTTTATGGTTTTTCAAGTGTGAATATTTTGGACCGAGATCTGCAACACTTATAGGAACAATTGAACTATTTTTTAGGTCTCTCGCGAGCTCGATTGCATATTTACAGAGATAAATTCCCAATTTATGTCTTCTGTGCTCTCTAAGCGTTCCCAGGAACATCAAATCAAAACTACAATCGACGTCATATCTGCAAATTATGAAAATATTACAATTTTTTTTCTGTTATCATTGTAAAAATAAATCGAAGTCTTATGAAGTAATAAACTTATGTGTGTTAATTAGATAAAAACATTAGATAATGTTAGATACTGTTTTAACCTCACATACATAAAATTGGCCAGATATACCAGATAATATACCAGAATGAAAAATTAAAAAATTAAGTTTATTACTTCATAAGACTTCGACAAATTTTTACATTGACGTTAATGATTAATGCTCCACTTTCGTTAGGTAAGTCGTGATGTTTTATACCCTTTTAACAGGCATTCATAAAAAAAATTACAATCGTAACTGTCGACTGGTTGTTCCCAAGATGCCTTCGACATAGAAAAAGTGGATGATTCCATTAAGCCACCCCAAAGTATTTACCCTAAGGTGTCCGTTGCTGTCCGTTTGGCCACCTCTATCGGAAGAAAATTAATATATGTTTTGCTTTTATCCATACATTAGAGATATTTATGGGTGGCTAAACGGAATCATCCGAATAAGTAGCAATTTATTCTTAGTTTAATAACGTAAATTTAATTTACTGTGGGAATAAAATTGAAATACACTTACATTTCGAGTAAATTGCATCTGTTGTATATATCGGTCATAAATTGTAAAAGGGAGCGCGCGGAAGGGTGTTTACATCGCTCTTTGGTAAATATGTCAATAAATGGTATTTCCGTATCATCCGGTGTTTTTTTAACCTGTCAAAACATTTAGTAATTTGGTATAGTTTTAAGACAAAAAATTAAATATACGCATTCATTTTAATGACACGTGATTATATTTTTTTTTATTAGATAAGCCATATTCTTATATTTAGGCTTAATAATGTTTTGGTATAAATGAAATGGATTATTAAAATTTTATAACATTTTTAATTTTACTTAAAAATGGAATAAACTTCTTTTCAACTTAGAGATTTTTATAGCAAAACTAGCTACCTTTTGCGGTTTTACTCACGTTTATAGTTATTGCTTTGGTTCTACGAGTCGTAGCGTGATGTAATATAGCCTTTAACCTGCCTCAATAATGGACTTACCATCGCAAAAAGAAAATGTTAAATAGCTAAAGTAGTTTCAAAGCCTATTCAATGCAAACAAACAAACAATGAAATCTTTCCTCTTTATAATATTAGAGTAGATAAATTTAAAAAAATGCTTTAAATGCACACGATTTATCGCATTTTATTTTATGAGTTTTTTCTGCTTTCTGGGAAGTAGACATATTAACAAAAATAAATAGAAAGGTAACGCAAATACCCTTATTGTATTTAAAAGAGCAGCTACAACTTCTCCTGTGCTAACCACCACGGCGACCAATGACAAACCGTCTAATGTTGCGTCTGCGCATATTTCGAGTAACTCTTCGATTGCTTCAGGATTCTTATTGACTTCTGAGCCTATTGACATATATTCATCAACAAACAATGTCTCCTTCAACACCTGAAAATAGCACATATGACTATTCAACATAACGTTTTCGTTACTTTGAAAAAAAGGTACTATTTATATTGATAAGCCCAATTCCATCAAATCTTCAAAGGCTTCTTAATTTTATTTAACCATTTTTCCTGCTATTTGTGTTTATCATAAGATTGCCAATATCTTAATTATAAATTTGGCAGAATATTCGGTACTAGCCACTTATGATACTTACTTTCAGCGCGCCAGGAATCGTAGCTGGCGTCAGGGATTCTATCCTATATTTTCCTGTAATAAACGTATACATTTTACTATCAGCCTAATAATATACATACATGAAATTGATTACTGATATATTATGCCAAGGCATGTAGATTACTTTCCTCGTAAACACCAGAGCATGCCAAAAGCACTAGAGGAAACTCCAATGCGTATACGACTTATAAGAAATGGGGAAAGAAAGAGAGTAGAAAGCGAAGAAAACGGGAGTACACACCGATGTAGGTACAGTGGTAAACATCTACGAAATATGTACACTTACGAAAATCATTACCTGCCTTTGCACTAGAACTCTTAGAGTACCATACTGATAGGAATCCCTAAGACAGAATTTCTTAATTTTAAAATTAGTGACATGGTGCTATTTAGTTTCATGACACATTTTGATGAATCAATCGTATAAACTATACTATAAGAGAAAGAGTTTTTTGTAGTCGGAATCACGAGTACTATGTAGTTACACATCATAACAATTAACTTAATCAAGTTAATCCATCAATTATTATTGAATGAAGATTAATTTATTGTAAGTTGACTTTTAGGACCTGATTAAAAAAATATACAAAAAAATATCTAAATAAACAAGCTTTAAGTAAAACAATAATAAATAAAAAAGTTATAAAAATTGTAGGTCGTCGCGGGCCGCTTGGCACATGTGAAACGTCGAAATTATTTTGTACAGATAATATGCATAAAATAATAGTTTACAACAGGAAATAAATATAGCAGAATGAAAAATAAAATATTTAATTGTTTTTTAAAGAAAAATATGACTATTTATTAAATAAACATTTAGATTCATTAAATACATTTTTTCTATTTTAGAACGTTGCGACACATGCCGTGGCGATGCGTCGCCACAACAATCTAACCAACCAATAGTCGGTATGATACGCCGCTACAGATATTTCAAATCAATATGTTGTGGTTCTATTATTTCTATATTAATAATTTCGTCAAGGGTAAACTCAATCGAAACCTTACCTGAATAATAAAACAGAAAAAATTAATGATTTTGAGTCGACCACATATATTCGCAAAATTCGGATTGTCGAGTATTTTGTTAAATTCTAACGGCAATGGCAGTCAAATCGCAGTCGCCATATTGGCCACTCTAACAAAACGTCACTGACAGTGAATGAATGACATCTTGAGTAGTTATTGAACGTTCCGTTTCATACTAGCTCATATACGCCTCGCCACTCAACATGTCATCCATTTTAGAAACAAAGTCCTGTGGCTGTGAAAAACGAAACATTAAGCGAATGAAAAAATTTTATTATTTTGGTCAGTTTTTCATAGGATATACTCTGTGTTATCTATAAAAAATTATATATCTAAAGAGTAAATAATAAATATGTAGAAGAGATGGGTGTCCATAGATAGAACCTATATATGCAAGTGTGCTAAATTTTTTACCAATTTTAATTTTAACAGATTATATTAAGGTACATAGTGGTAAATGCACACATAAACAATATAATCACATAAGAAATTAAAAGACATTTTAAATATGTATGTATAAAAAATCAATATAAAAATCGATATCGATTTGCCGTATGCAGCAAACACTATTGGCTTCTATTAATATAGGTTTTTATTGTCATTGAAATTATTATAATTATGAACAGTTTTGTAAAACTTTAATGTAATTACAAAAGACATTATAAAAGCTTCTATTAAGCATTTTTCAAAAAGTGGCTAAACTCCAATTGACAATTGATGATATGAGATTTCACGTAGATTTAGAGTTTTCTAAATGGGTATTGAAGGTAGGCGGTGGAACAGCTAATAAGGATGATGATGACCGTATTGAACTGCCTGTGCGATGCTTAGTAGACAATTTAATTATATACCATATAATTGGTATGTCCCTTGATAGTAATGATTATTACAGTAGTAAGTATCTTCTGCCCTACCTCCAAAGTAAAGAAAAAGACTGAGTGCTTGAAACAGAGAGAGAACAGATTTATTTAAACACAATCACATTTCACCCGAGCGGAGCCGGGTTTTCATCTTGTATTAATATATTTTGGTTCTATTATCACTTTAGGGATATTATTCTTGATTAGATAATGTTGACGAACAGTGAGGTTTTGTTGTGTAAGATGACGGTTTTTATGATCGATAACGAACTGCCTAAATTAGTAGATCCAGAAACATAAACGCATGCACCTCGTTATACAAAAGCTCTTAACACTTTAACGAATGTCAATAACCGTGACAGACTTCAGCTTTATTGAAGAATCTGGATGCATGAAATTCCATCCAAAAACCTTTGTACACTTTAGATAAAGATAGCTTCTAAGTTTCAGTAGGTCTCCGACTGTAAACACCACTATTATTCGAATACTGATGTCCTTGTAGAAAAGAAATGGATTTCCTTGATTTAAGGACCTCAGCTTTTAAGGACATCTTTAGCAGAGACAAGATTTTTTTATGACAGTGGCTGACGCTACAAACGGAAGATGTCAGCCATACAAAAACAAACAAAAACAAAAACAATCTTAAGTTCAACTGCGACTCTGCAGTTGATCTTCAGGCTGTGCGGAAGCTCTGCTAATCTTTAATTTTGATAACTTATTTTTGTTATAAAAATTAATCGAGAACGTATTTTTGCTGTAAATTTTTTAAATCATTATATTATTCAATTCAATACTTTAGTTCATGGCTTTTAGTTGTGCCAAATCATTAAATTATATTTTTATTTTTGTGTTTGTTATCTTTTTTTAGAGTGCCTAAATCGGATTTCTAACAAAATTATATTTTATTTTTATAATATATCCTAAAACAAAATATATTTACATAAATAATACTAAGTAGAAAGTGACGTATTTTGTATAAAAGAATTTAGACAAAAATAACTCGCGACGAGCTTTTACGTCATATTACGTATAATGTAAAAAATTATCTGTTTTTTTTACTTCAAACTTTATTTTCTGTTTTTAGAAAATGTATTGTAGCAAAAACTTTGTACCCCTTTTTACAGAAATTACGCAGACTTAGGATTATGAAAGTTTGCACATTTATATAGAAAATTAGTGAAGAAAATATATTTTTTTAAAATATGTATAAAAAATACATTAAATCAATTAAAACAACATTGCACATTACACTCTCTTTTGTTTATAGTTAAAATTTGTGGTCAAATTGAGAATAAATTATAGGACAAGTAAATTTTGTTTTATTTTTTTTATGATCGAATTTCAACCAACGGGCGATCACTAGCTTAAATAAAAGCGTGTTTTAAATTTTTTTTTTACTTCTATCAATTAGTTTTTCATGAATAAATGGCGTATAAAAAAATAACTTACCATCCTCTGTAACAAAGTACTTCATATTTAATAGAAAAATAATAAATTTTACTTATTTTAATTTAAAAGTTGCCGATGCGTTGCGGCGTGATTAATAAAACAACGGAGACTGTATTCACACGGCATTGTGGTAAACGTTTTATATAGGATCTAAAGTCGTGCATAAAAACTTTTATCACCTAGAATTATTCAAATAGATGTTATTTGAATAATTCTACTATAAAAAAAATATTTACCAAATTTGTCAAGCATATCAAATACACATTAGCGTTAATATTTAATATCATTAAAAAATGTCCAATTATTACAGCTAAAAAGTTAACATTAACAAACATGTTTTTAATAGCGAAGGTTTTCAACAATTACGACTTAGTAAAATTTAAATTTAAATCTCATGATAGCCAACGAGATCCTATTACTAAGCTTTCGCTGTCCGTCGGTCTGCCTGACTATCTGTGTGTATGTCTATCCGCGGGGTGCGTCTCATGAGACGTAGTGAAATTAAATTCAAATTTAAAATATACATTTTAATGTGCTTTATTAATTAATGATTTTATTACGGAGACCTTAAACTTAGAAGGTAGCAAATGTAATGGTTTGCGGGGCCTTATTATAGATACGAGAGGAAATCGTAAGAATAACTACTTCTTAAAATCATGCCGAGGAGTCTCGAACTCCAAAGTTAAAAATTACTATCATAGCTCTTATATGTAATATAAAAATACTGTCAATATTATTATATTTAACATTATCCTATAGTAATTTGCATTGACATTTTTAACTCTCTTTTTCACAATCAATTATATCGATAAATATCTATCAAAAATATATTCCTAGCATCAATAGTCTCAGTACATTCTATCTTTAAAAGCAAATACCGTGAAATTATAGGGTCTTATACGGATTTATAAATATTATGTATAACTATCAATACCTTTCATAAATATTGGTATCTAAAACATTTATTGCACTACTAAAAGCCAATTGAAAATACATTTACATGTAATAATTTATATTTTCTCATAAACTAATTTAGGTTAGTAACATTTGTTGCTCTGACTAAAAATTAAATGCGAAAATATATCTTTTATTTAAAACAAATAATCAATAAAATTATTATTCTTAAATCCTCTGACAATCCACTCATCAAGACCATTTCAACAAGCCCCAACACTAAACATCTACTGTAAGTTTTCGGGGAGTTGTGTAACGCTGATTCCAGATGATGCATAAACGGAACCTCTATGTTATTTAGTTATCTTTCTCAGTATAGTAAACTTCGCGTCGCTTAGATTAGTAACAGCTGTTTCGATCCTTTCAACAACTAGAAAAGAGCTAATGACCTTGATGCGTCGGAATAGACCTTCATAAATTATAGCTAAGGACCATGTCCGTGACAACAGATTTTAAACAATAAAACCGCATTAAAATTGGTTCATTCGTTAGGAGCTACGGTGCCACAGACAGGCAAACGGATACGTCAAACTTATAACACCCAACTATTTAAGTAGGAGGTTAAATAATGATTAAAGAGAAAATGCTATATTGAGTTGAAAAGGCTAAGTTTCCAGAATTCCTTATCATCTACGAAGAAAAAAATCTTCGACGTCACAAAGCGACCACGGCATCCATTTCTCGATATCGCCAATAACCCTTCAAGAAGGCCTTTTACTTTCAAAGAAAATACTTCAACATTCCTCTCTTCAAACCTTTACGTACTAAAAAAGAAAGACTACTTATGTTATTTAGATTAAAGTTTGGGATATTTAGAAACTAAAAATGAAACTTCGTTGATATCAAAAGATATTCAAAAAAACGGACAACATTGCTCCGTAAGTCATAAATTAAAATTGTAGCTGAATTAATTTTAAATACCAATTATTGTTTTTAAAATCGTTAAACGCCTTTTGTAAGTAGTTTCACTAATTCAGTAATTTTTCTTTGTTTTGGCGTACCCTGAAATCCAGCAATCAAGGCGACCACCTAATTTGCCTATTTATTTCCGGATATAGGATCATGCGAACTGGGGATCTTTGGAGTGTGAAACCTCATTATTATATAGATAATTATAAAGCGTCATTATTATAATATTTTTAGGCATTTATTAGCATAGTTATACATATAATGACGCTAAAAAAAACGTAAAATAAAGATTTAAAAATTATTATTTTTACGATTTTTTCTTCGTATATTCCATCGTGTAAGTATCATCGTTGGATGGGTGGTTTTGAAATATACATTATATGTGAAACAAATATTTTTCCATAAGATCCCTGTATGGGAAAATGGTTGTTTGCGAAATGTTAAGCTTTAAAGTGCTAATATTTATAGCAGTGGAGTATCCTACCCCCGACACACCCGAAAGCGTCGCTTTTGAATTTGTGAGAAAAATTACAGCAATACTGTATAATGATTTTTTTATAAATATAATTTTTTTCCTTTCCTTTTATCTCCGATTCAAAAAATATAATAAATTTGACGTTTGTATCTATGTGCCTGACTGTAGCATCTTAGCTCCAAAACGAATAGACCGATTTCTATGCAAGTTTTTTTTTCATTTTCAGTTACTTGTATAAACGAGATGGTTTTCTTAGCTATAATTCATGAAGATCTGTTCGGACGAAGGTTATAAGCTCTTTTCTAGTTGTAGAAAGGATCCGAGCAACTTCAACTGGTCTAATCTGCAATTTTTACTGGTCTAAATTTACTGTACCGTAAATGATATCAAAATAACATAGCTGTGTAATCTTGGCCTAATACTGCCGCTTGATCTGAACTTAGCCGGATTTGCAACTACTCACCAACTTACAACAGAAGTTTCGTGTTGGGGCTCGTTAAAATGATCTTAATGAGCATATTGACAGAGGTTTATTTTTTAATTTCAATGTTATTAATTTATACACAATAAATTTTCAATTTCTTTATTTTATAATTAGGTCTCTAGGTAGACCCAACACCACCCCATTGCAACCACAGCTTTATAAATTTAGCGTCACGCCATCGCAAATGGACATCGCAAGGCAGTGCTCTATGATAATCTTAGTAAAGGCCGCCACTGCTCGATTAAAAATCAGCTGAGAATCCCGTCACCGTTATCGATGTAATAGATATAGATAGGCTTAGTGTGTCTTAACACCGCGACTACCAAGTAACTTCGTGGAATAGGAGCCTAACGCCTTACACATTCACAATGGAAACCGTCTAATAAGTCTGTCTCTGGACTCCAAGGTTCACAATCATCATAGATATTTAAAAAAAACCACTTGAATATAATGATTCGAAGAGAGTATTTCCTTGCAATACGATAAAAAGTAGGTATAGAAATAAAAAAAAAAAAAATCTAAAACAAGAGTTGTATATTAAAACATACATTTCTCGATAAATAAGATTCCACGCGCGTTCGAATGCCTATACGATAGCGTCTAACTCTTTCACTATCTGAGGATTCATTTTATTTTTGGACTAGGTGTACCTCGCAGTTTCACCTGCGTTAGTTTGAGGAAAAATTATATTTGTATAATGTTTCCGTTCCGTACTTGAATCGGATATTGTTTACTATTTTTTTGTTTATTGATTATAATAATATAATAAATAAAAAAATTAAAATCAAAGGAACCTAAGTTACTCCCTAAACATTAGAGATCTCGGAGTGAATATGTTGTTAAAATCGGTCCAGCCGTTTCAGAGATTAGCTGGAACAGATAATCAGACAAAAAATTAAAAAATCGTAAGTATGATATAAGTACCGTATATACTTTCATATGCATTTACTTAAATACTGTTAATTTTAAATTACAAACACACACTTCAATTTTATTTATTTGTACTGATGCCGAGATAGATATTGTTCTAAAAAAAGTATTAAAAACAGGTACATTCTCTTTACATTTGCAAGTAAATCATAATGTGAACGTGCGGTGATTTTTCTCTTGATAGGAGTGTTTATATATATATTTTTTATAAATCCTCTCCTATTAATGTTTTGTTGTAATGAGAACAGACGCAGGTATCAAATAATATAACATAACAGTAATTTTTGAAGAATTAGTTTATTTCTGTCCAGACACGTTATTAGCGTAACAATTATTATCTGACCTCTAAAGATTTTTTTGTGCGTCAGTTACATGAGATCATAATAGTGATTATACATTGTTAAAAATTTATAATTATTTGCTACTAGCGACAAGCCCCAGCTTCGCACGAGTTCGGAAACAAATGTTGTGTTTGTAGACTGATCTATATCTATACTAATAATAAAATTCTAGAGGGTCGATGTCTGTACATGGAAGATATATGAAAAAAAATCTTACTGGGGGCCTTTACCAACGCAATAGAACCCAAAACAAAGATTTTTAGAATTCTTATCTGTTTGTCTGTTTGTCTGTTTGTCTGTTTGTCTGTTTATCTGTGCGTTTGTGCACGCTAATCTCAGAAACGGCTTATCCGATTTAGATGCGGTTTTCACTAATATATTGTGGTAAGCTTCACTTAACATTTAGGGTTTGTTTCATGTCGATCGGTTCATAAATAAAAAAGTTATGTCAATTTAAGGGTTCACGTCGAACATTATTTTGTACTTTTCACTAAATGCATGAAAGTACATACATATATACAGTACTTATATCAAAAAATACATTTTTAAATTTTTGTCTGTCAGTCTGTCTGCCTATCTGTTTGTTCCGACTAATCTTTAAAACGGCTAAACCAATTTTGATGGTACTTTTACTTGCAGTTAGAAAATGTTATAAGAAGTGACTTAGGCTTACTTCTATTTTAGATATTTTTAATCTATACATATAAAAAAAATTCTAACGGGTCGCTGTCTGTACATAGAAGATATTAAAAAAAAAAAAACAAATTATTTGGGCCTTTACATACGCAATAGAACCCAAAACAATAATTGTTAGAATTTTTGTCCGTTTGTCTGTTTATCAGTGCCTTTGCGCCCACTAATCTCAGAAACGGCTTATCCGATTTAGATGTGGTTTTCATGATTATATTGCAGTAAGGTTCACTTAACATTTGGTGTTTATTTAATTTCAATCGATTCATAAAAAAAAGTTATGTCAAATTAAGGGTTCACGTCGAACATTATTTTGTACTTTTCACTAAATGCATGAAAGTACATACATATATACAGTACTTATATCAAAAAATAAATTTTTAAATTTTTGTGTGTCAGTCTGTCTGCCTATCTGTTTGTTCCGACTAATCTTTAAAACGGCTGAACCAGTTTTGATGGCACTTTTACTTGCTGTTAGCAAATGTTATAAGGAGTGACTTAGGCTTACTTCTATTTTAGATATTTTTAATCTATACATATAAAAAAATTCTAACGGGTCGCTGTCTGTACATAGAAGATATATGAAAAAAACAAATTATTTGTGCCTTTACATACGCAATAGAACCCAAAACAATAATTGTTAGAATTTTTGTCTGTTTGTCTGTTTATCAGTGCGTTTGCGCCCGCTAATCTCAGAAACGGCTTATCCGATTTAGATGTGGTTTTCATGATTATATTGCAGTAAGGTTCACTTAACATTTGGTGTTTATTTAATTTCAATCGATTCGAAAAAAAAAGTTATGTCAATTTAAGGGTTCACGTCGAATAGTATTTTATGCTTTTCACTAAATGCATAAAAGTATATACATTACTTACATCAAAAAATCAATTTTTTAATTTTTTGTCTGTCAGTCTGTTTCTTACGACTAATCTCTGAAACAGCTGAATTAAATTTGATGGGACTTTCACAAGCAATTAGGGAATGTCCATTAATCACGTGAGGTCCAGAAAAGGAGAGGAGATGGAAGAAGAAATTCACGAAATATTACAAAGTCTAAAAAGTTCTTCAAAACATGACGTATTTAATGGCTAATATTATAAGGATTAACTTTAGCTACTTTTTTAATATGTTTATTTTAATGAATAAGAAAAAAGAGAATTACGCGATAACAAAATATGCGAAACCAATAAAATAGTGAACAATTTCCGATTTAAGAAGGGAAGGTATAAAAATAAATAAAATTGATGTCTGTTTGTTATTTTAAATAAATGCATATTAAAGTATACACGGTACTTACAACAAAATTACCTATCTTAAAATTTTTGTCTGTCTTTCTGTCACTCAATTTTTTTCGGCTAATATCTGAAACAGCTGGACCGATTTTGACGAAAGTTTCACTGCTGAAAGCTAATGTAATAAGGAAAAAAATTGAAACCAATAAAAAAGGGAACAACATCTAATTCAAATATGGAAGATATATGTATATTATATAAATATAATAATTTGGAAAATAATATATTTACTGGGTAATTTTTTTACTCATATCCATGATAGACCAAATCCGAAACTATAAACAATAGCGAAAAATAATTAAAGAAGTAACAGAGCCGATTTTAATAAAAACTAAAACTATTTCATTAGTTTTTTGAAAAATAAATTCTCCTAGCCAGAAACGAACACGTTGATTTTGGAAAAAATTAACATTCTGTATGATTGCATCATCTGATACTGTCACATATTATAAGAATCAACTTCAGAGAGGTATTATTATATAGTTAACTGCAACAAAAAGAGAGGGCAAATTTTTTACAAAATTCTATCAAATTCATACATTAATTAAATCTTTTGTAATTCTTCAAAAAAACGATCATACCTAAAAGTGAAATTTTTAAATTATAACGGGATGTTGTAACACTAATAGCGGGTGAGTACAATAGCCGAGTCCAGTGAAATGTAGATTTTCAATAAATTGATTCATCTTTTTAGGAATTATCTAAACCTACTTAGGTAACGGAGTAGGTGACGAGGACCAAAACAAACGTCACATTCTATCTACTTTGTATAGCTCACATAGAAAAAATAGACAAACATAAAAGAAGTTACTGTGAGTTATTCATTTTATATATTTTTGATATTCTTTACACTCTTCCTTACTTTAGTAGGTGACTAGCATTTTGATGCAAATAAACGAATCGTTCGAAGTTATGCAGACTTTTTTTCTAAACTTACCGGGAGCCGTGATTAAACCCACATATTTGATATGTGTATTTAATATATATAAAATCGATTACTTAACTTCTAATTCATGTATAGATTTAATGTTATTTTGTTAAAAAATAAATCTTTTCCTAAAACTTTCCAAAAGTTGATTCTTACAAGTGACACTATTAGGTAGGTGGTGCAATAATACAGAATGTATTTTTTTTTAATTAGTGGGTTAACTTTCAGGTCAGGAGAATCATGAAATTAAAAAAATTATGATGCAGTTTTAGATTTCTTAAAATCGGACACGAGACTCCTTTAAGTATTTTTCGCGATTCCTTAAAGTTCCGGATTTGGCCTATCAAGCCCAGTTAAAAAAAGTCACCCGATATATAATACAAGAAGAACCTCGGTGGAAATTTACTATTTTGCAGTCAAAATTTTAAAGACTAGCACAAAACAACTTTTCTTCAACATTTATAGCGAAAACCGTGGAGGAATACCATATCTGAGTTAGTGTCTGCTTATAAAAACAACCAGAAAGTTCCCAGATCCAAAGTAAAAAGCTTCTTTCTGGAGCAGCACCGCAGACTATTATAACCTTGATTTGCAGGAGACATACCAAGCATTCTGTAATCCACGCGAACGAAGTCGCGGGCACAGCTAGTTCATAATAATATAATCATGATTTGAGTATACTGCAAGATATCAATACTCTATACAAATAAATAAAATTGAAGTAGGTATCTGTTTGAGATATTAAATTAACCGCAATGAATGCATATAACACGGTACTTACATCGACAACACAATTTTTAAGCTTGTTGACTGTCAATCTGTCTGTCTGTCTGTTTCGGCTAATCTCTGAAACGTCTGGACCGATTTTAACAAAACTTTTACTAAGAGATAGCTAATGTTACTTAGGCTCCTTTTATTTTCATTATTTTATTTATTTTAATTAATACATAAAAAATAGTAAAAAATATCCGATTCAAGTATGGAACGCAATCATTATATAAATATAATTTTTTATCAAATTAGCGCAGGTGAGACTGCGGGGCACAGCTAGTCTTTATATGTGTACAATGTTCACAGCAGTGCGGGCACTGTCTATGTAAAGAACGTACAGTCCGATGACTGCTCTGCTACTACATTTTAAATCTTTGATTTATCTTAGATATTAATTTGAATTATATGCTGTATAGGGCAATTTTTATCTGCATTAAGTACACAATGTATGTAACGTATTTAATTTGATAAGGTATTAAAACATTATTGTTCAAAATACCGTCGTACGTAATACATAATAAAATTATTTTTTTGCACTATGTAAAAGATAATAATGGTTAGTGGGATATCCTTAGGGAATAGACATACTGTTGAGAATGGTTTGTAGATCTCTTGAAGATATACAATTCCGTATATTTTGGTCCATCTCCTAAGTATTAGCCCGCGTTTGCAATGTAAGCGCACAAAAATATGTTTTTACCTAACTATGGTGAAGCCAATAGGAAGGATACTGATTTAAGCAGCCTGTGGATCTGTGTATGTCTGTGTGTTTCACTCTAATTTAATTTTAATGTGTGTCCATAGATTAGTAGTAATGGCCCGGGGGACATAGCTATCTTTATTACCAAAATATTATATGACGGAATTTATTTACATAGTCGGGTTATATTTTTTAACTTTCTGTCTTTTTTACGTTTACATCACTTTACAAATGTTAGATATACTCGGCGTTTCTTTAGTATCATATGCATATATTTTAATATATATAACTCAAAGGCTGACCGACATAGTGATCTATCAACGCACAGCCCAAACCACTGGACGGATCGGGCTGAAATTTAGCATGCAGGTAGATATTATGACGTAGGCATCCTTTAAGAAAGTATTTTGATTAATTCTACCCCCAAGGAGATAAAATAGGGGATGAAAGTTTGTATGAAACTTTGTCAATTTTAAACCGATCAGGCTAATACTTTGCATGCATAAAGCTACTATGACGTAAGCATCACAGACATCGTAGAGGAAGTCGCGAGCGCCAGTTAGTTATATATATAAACCTTCCTTTTGATTCACTCTTATTTTATTTAAAAAAAAACGCATTAAACCCCGTTTCACAGTTTAAAAGATCTAAGCGTACAGACGACGTGAAGCGACTTTGTTTTATACTATGTTGGATATGTTATATACTTTTTTGCAGCAAAAATTAAAGTAAAGTAATTGTGCCGAAACAATAGGTCATTAATTTGAATATTAATATTTAATTTAGATGAATTAAGAATTTAGAAAAAAAAGATATTGTAATAATTATTTTGATATAATTAAAATTATATTATTTTTACATGTATAGATATATAACGGGTGTTCTTAAAGTAAGTGACTAACTTGTAGACGGTTTAAGTCATAACGGGCCATTATTGTCATTAGTCTTTTTCATCATCTTACTTTGTCAACTCACACTTTTAAAAAATTTATTACATAGAACCTGCAGCTATTCTCATAAAATGACGCATATAATGTATACTATAAAAACTTAAAAAAAAACCAACTTCGCAGATGACGCATGTAAACTAAAAAGATATACATATTTGTCGTTGTCAACGTCGACTTATTTATTTTTTAAGTTTTTTTACACTTTAAGGTTGCGAGTATAGTAATGCAAAAAAACACAGACAGACAGTTTGTGATTGTTGTGACAACAACGTGTAACGTAATGTAAACGTAATGTCAACTGTTTATCATCATTTACAAAATATTGCTTTTCCCGAAGTAGGGCTGTTAATTATTGAGGAGTTCTCTTAGTGTTGCACCTACAGCTCCACTTTACAGTATGCATTGTGACGTGTATAAATTGCTTAGCAATCATAATAAAGTAATCGAATCGCAACCCGTGAAATACTTGTTGTTGAGTGGTTCTGATGACCATCTGTGGTCTTCATCATCAGTTTCACTTGACCAAATATGGCGCTCCGAGATAAAATATATAATAAACGAGTTACTATCAAAAATACCTACATTGGTACAGCCTATGATATTTGAAGCGTTCTCTCGATTTCTCCAGAATCCCAGCAGCAGAACCTGACTTGGTGACAATGGGATCAATTCGGAATGTACCCTTTAAAAAAATTAAATTTAAAAATCGGGTTACTATCTGTCACTACCAATCATATATCAATAAATCGGTAAACAAACATAAAAATAATATAAAAATGTATGTAATGTATACTCGTATGTGTAGGTTACACATACGAGTATACAGTCGAACATAGAACCTTCTCCTTTTTCGAAGACGATTGAAATGGTAAAATATTACATTAAATTGCTGAAAAAAAGCTAATTTTCTTTGATAAGAATTTCAAATTTTTATGTTATTTTTTTTTGTTATTATAACTTGCTTTTTGTTATTATAACTATATTTTGCTGGAGCTAGACCAGCTAGCTAGCTGATTGACTACTTAACATAATTGGGATTATACAAGAATCAGTAATAGTCTGGCCCTCGTTATAACTTTTAAAAAAACCTGTACACGTAATGTCTGCAATTTTTTTTTTACATTTTTTTGTCATGATTATAAAAACAATCTGCCAACGTTTTATGACGTAATAAGCTCATATTTACAAGTGATGTAATATAAAATTTTATACCGCTGTAATTAGTTAAAACATTACCTCATACCTTTTTACCGTTTGATTTTAATGATACTACAACATTAGGTCAAGGTTACCCAATTAGGTTTTTTTTACTATCACAGTATAGTAAATTCAAGTCAAGATTAGAACAGTAGAAATTAGTCAGATTCTTTCAACAACTAGAAAAAATGTAATGATCTTGAAACGCACAGAACAGAACTTCATAAATTATAACTAAGATCTATTCGATTATATCAGATTATAAACTAAAAAAACCGCATCAAAATTGGTCCATTCGTTACGGAGCTAAGAAGCCACAGACTGGCACAGATACAGACGTCATATTTATAACACTCTTCTTTTGGTAGGAAGTTAAAAAATAGATTCATTGACGTTAATGAATAATGCTTCTGTTAGGTATATTGTGGTATTCTATACTCTATAACAATCCGGCTGGTTGTTCTCAAGGTCAATGACTGATGAAATTCTCAAGAGAATAATACCTTCTATGTAAAAATGTAATAGTACTTCAACTTTTATTTTAGTTTAACAATGTAAATTTATTTTATCGTGGTAATAAAATTTATTGTGTATTCTCATCTACTTACCGTTGAAATAAGGTGATCCTTCCGTCTACATCGGCCATAAATTGTGAAAGGGAGCTCGCTGACGGGTGTGTACATCGCTCTTTGATGAATATATCAATGAATGGTATTTCCGATTCGTCCGATGTTTTAACCTGTTATAACATGATCAATTTGGTGTCGTTTTAAAATAATAATTAATTTAAAGACACGCTTTAATTTTATTGACATGCAATTAAAATAAATTTTAATAATTAATTTTTGATTAGGCCATATTCTTGTATTTAGAATTTATTACGTCTTGGTGTAAGTATAATTAATTATAAAACATAGTTATCATATATAATCTTATTCAGTTAACTTAAAAATGTGCTTGTTGGGGGGAGGGGAGGGGGGGGCAATCTTGTTTTGAGTTTTTCGTCTTTTTGGGAGTAAACCAATATACCTTTATTTTATTTAAAATAGCAGATACAACTTCTCCTGTATCAGCAACCACGGCGACCAATGTCACACCGTCTAGTACTACGTCTGCGCATAATTCGAGTAACTCTTCGATTGTTTTATGATTTTTATTGATTTCTGAGCCAATTGACACATTTTCATCTATGAATAATGCTTCTTTCATGCCCTGAAAATATGTCTTTTATCTAATTTTCTATGTTGTATGTCCCTTAATATAAAAATGATTCGTTGAATGTGTTGCTAAGCGCAAATCTCGAGAACATCTGAACCAATTTCGTTATTGTTTTTTATAGTATTCCTTGAAATTTTTAAAATTGCCTGAAAAACTCTAAAAACAACACTATTCAATATTCCCATCCGAAAAATTCGTAATAATAATTAAAAGAATCATCATCATCTACCTAGCATTTTCCCCGTTATACCAGGGTCTTACTAATCTAGATCTCAATATTTGGATATTGACGAGTTTCTGATTTTTCTACAGATCGATTGTCATCTGACCTATGCAACCCCTGGGGCCAAGCCAGTAACCATTGAGACTAGAAGTACAAATATAAATATCTCAGCCCCGAGCGGGATCGAACCTTCAACCGTCGGCGTTAGAGGTACATGCAGCACCACTACATCAGAGCGTTCGTCAAAAGAATGTTAAATGTTTTATAGTTTTTATTTTTTTAACATAATGTAATTGTTGTCTTATTAACTTTCTTTTTTATTTTATTTCTATCTTACTAGCTGACCCGGTGTCCCGAGTAGCAGATTAAGTACTAAAAAATAAAAATAAAGAATCGACTGTTAGGCGGTACGAAGTTCGCCGGGGCAGCTAGTACGTAATATTTTTATTTAAAAAAACTAAAATTCTGTACATATTATATTTATTTTACTTCTGCTCAGTATATAACTATATTTTCTTCTTAACATTATCGATAATTTTAAGAAAAAGATTCTATTTATGTTGATATTCAACGACAAAATCTCAACTCAAAAGTGTCGAGATAATAAATGCTCGAACAGCTTTTTTTGTACTATATAAATAGTTTTTCGTGTCTCAATATCGCAAAGTAATATGACATAAGACATGGCACATGAAAATAACTAAATTATACTAATCGAGAGGTGTCGTTATCGGTTAATTTTTTAATCTTTCTAATTGCGTAAGCTGCGGACCTGAGTATCCATAAAAGTGATGCAAATGAGGCTTCTACTAAAGTCTTGAATGTAGTGTTATCTTCAGGAATATTGTACCATCTATATAGCTAGTAGGGGAGACCGGGGCAAGATAGGATACTTAAGAAAAAAAACGTCATAACATGAAAATCAATACGTTTATTAAACATCTCTTAGAACCAAGGAATACTAACAGTTTTAATATAAGTAAATATTATCTTTTATGGTGCTACGTAACATATTTTTGGCACATTAATCGACTAAATGACACATGTCAACAATCCCATTTTGCCCCTTGATCGGGGCAAAACGGGAAATGCTCTGGGGCATAATGGGTATACATTTTAATTAGGTTGGCAATGATCACATATATGTGCCTCATCATCCTCATCGTCTACACCTGCACATGAATTATGGGCCCAGCTATGGCACACGCCACAAACAACCCATCCTTCAGTGGACTGTGAATATAAGTACCCACAATATATGCAAGGACATTTTCGTCATTTTCAGATAAATTATTATCCGTGTCACTTTTGTTCGTGCGTCGTCGTTTGGTTTTATTATTTTTTCCCGTCTTCTTTTTTTCAGGTTTTTCCTTTTCAATCTTTTTATTCTTAGGTTTCTCTTTCTCATTCGTAACTAATTGCCCTCTTTCTGCAGAGGACAAGCAGCCAACCTGTTTTTGACCCTTCAGAGACAATACCTTTGACTGACTTTTTGGCACAGTACTAACGGCGGTTTCATCGACGTTAAAAATCCTATCAGCGGTAAGGCCATGTTCTTCAACAACTTTTTCCAATAGTGTGATAAATTCATTTACTGCCACTTTGTTAAAAGCCATAGCCCTTGCAGCAGAAGTTGGCTCTGGTCGTTTAAAAGAAAGTTCCGGGTGCCTTTTTATAAATCCACTGAGTCAGTCTTCTCCAGCCATTCAAGTCTCCACGTTGAATGGATTCTTAATATGTTTTTTTTCAGCTAACTGGAAAGCTAAAATCCGAAGCTCTTTGCCAGTTATTCCAAAAAGGCGCGCTTCCATTGATTTAATGCCCTGAGATAATTCTTCTTCTTGTTCTTTAGTAAAAACTGTTTTGTAACGTCCTAATTTATTTTCCCCATAGTCATTATCTGAATCAGTATCGGCATCTTCAGCACATCGAGCCTTCCGTACTCGTCGTTCTAAGGTCGATTTAGGCACGTTATATGTAGATGAGGCTCGAAGAAATCTCATTTTCTCAGAAATCACGGCTCTAACAGCTCTTCTCATATTGTCTTTTTCTCATCTTCCACGATCCGTTTTACGTTTATAATTTCGTACCATTGTAGCTGCAAACAATAAACAAAGTGAATAAATAAGTGTTCAGAAAATTCTAAAAATTCATATGGATACTATGAACGGAATACTATCCCATTATGCCCCGACCATTTTGCCCCAACAGAAATATTTTGAAAATGTAATAGTCATTCTAACCTACATATTTATTAAACGAAAAATCGATCGAAATTCGTTAGTTATACCCTACTACAACAAGTATACATAAACAGGTTCCATTAACACTGATACATACCTTCTTGCACATCGATTTAAAACAGAAAACTTCGTAAAAATCCTCTAAAAACCAGTTTTTTTCTTACTGCGCAGTCGTAACATGCAGCGACACGTACGCACCGCTCGACTCGCGTGACGCGACTATTCATCGCGCGAATGCCATCGTTTTAGGCTCAGTTGCATTCATGAGTCACGCACACAAGCACATTTCCCGTCCTACCCCGAGCTTCATCTTGCCCCGGTCTCCCCTACCATTATAATTTTTATAATGGTACTAGCTATGCCTTGCGGTTCCCCCGCGATAATTTGAGGAAAAAATATATTTATTATATAATTTATTTATAATGTTTACCTTGATGTTTACCCTACTTGAAACGGACTATTTCATTAGTTTTAATTTTGGTTTCGCGTAATGCTCTTCTTTATTTATTAATTAAAATAAATAAAAATGTTAAAATAAAAGTAGAATAAGTTACTGCTTATAACATTAGCAATTAATTCGGTCTAGCCATTTAGTCGGACCAAAATTAAAAAAAAATGCGTCTTTGTTGTAAGTACCGTGTATACTTTCATATGCATTTAGTTAAAAGTTGTTCATTTGAAATTACAAATAGACAGTTCAATTTTATTTATTCGTATAGATAGAACGTCTGATTACTTTGTTCATACATCTTCTATACTTATAATAAATCTGTAGAGAGGTCAATTCTGTACATGAAGTATATTTTCAAAATAACTATCAGGGGGTGATTAGTGATCGATACTGATGCCAAAAATGCAAAATTAATAAAATTTTTGTCTGTCTGTCTGTCTGTCTGTCTGTCTGTCTGTGTGTATGTTCCTTATAGAAACAAAAACTACTCGACAGATTTTAACGAAACTTAGTACAATTATTCTTTATACTCCTGGGCAGGTTATAGTATACTTTTCATCACGTTATAATCCATAGAAGCAGAGTAGTTAAGGGAAACTTTGGGAAAACGGGAGACGTTACTCCAATTTTTAAGCTTCCGTCGCGTATGCAGGCTTAATGGTTAAAGTTACATAGAAATCATGTACAACAGAAATATTCTACATAAAATTTTCTAAAAAATATCTCGCAACAGCATATGTCTATCTTTTATGATTGACTCACAATAACACGTGTAACTCCTGATAGGTTAGCAGATCGGAGCATTCTGATTATATTTGTTTACTCTTACGTTTATAAGACTCTCACTCATCCCTAATTAAAAAAGTTAACATTATTACCTATTCAATAAAAAAATCATAGAAATCAAGTATTGTGGATTGACATATTATATTTCCCTATTAAATTACAATAGTTAATCTGACTGTCACATCAAAACCACTGAACCCTGAGGAAGGAAATACGCTACTTTTTTCGAAAAACGACGAAAACGCGGACGAAGTCGCAGGCAAAAGCTAGTAATCAAATAATAATATTGACACGAGATACGAGTATAAAAAAATTCTTAAAATTTTAAACTCTCATGCTCATAATCAGTTCTATAAATAAATATCTGTCAACAGTCACATAAAATATATATTACTAGTAGCTATAATAGCTTCAGTACATTCAACCTTGAAATGCAAATACCGTGAAATTAAATAGCTTTTATGGATTTACAAATATTTACAAATATAGAGTCATTAGTTCCTATCATAAAGATTAGTGTATTGTAATCTAAAACATTAATTACATAATTAACACCAATTGAAAATGCCTTTGCATACTTGTAATCATCTGGGTACACGGCAGTGCACCGCCAAGTCGAGCAAAAACCTTTAGATTTTCTCTTAAACTATTTAAGTTACATTTGTTGTTGCACTAAATTTATAATAATAAAAAAATGAGAATTGTGAATGTTGCAAACTAAAAAATTAATAATAAAAATTATTAATAATAAAATTGAAAATTTTGCAAAACTCCCGCCAATCTAAGTAGATTATAGATCTGTGACCATTTAAACGAGCCCCAACACGATACCTGCTGATTCCAAGTGATATTGCAGCATCACGCCAAGGATACACAATATACGAGTATTATTATGATATCATTCACATTATAGTAAATTTTGAGTCCATAAGGCCAGTAAAAATTGCTCAGCTACTTTCAATAACTAAAAAAGAGTCTTCAAACCACTGAACAGAACTTTGAAATTTATAGGTGAGTACCATCTCCGTTACATACAGACTTCAAACAAAAAATATCACAATTCAGATTCAAAAAAGAATTCTTATAATCTTGGAAGAAAATAACTGTCACTAAGCGACCACGGCACCTATATATGGCCAATAACACTTCAAAAATGCCTTTTACTTTCAAAGAAAATACTCCAATATTGCTTTCAAACCGTTACGTACTAAGATAGAAAGGAAAATTTTTATTTAAAAATATTTTTTTAAAGTAAAAAATAACTACTTCGTAAGTTTTAAAAATATATCCGAAGTAATTTTTAAATACAAAATTGTCTTTTGATTATTAGAACGCCGCTCTTTTGTAAAATGATTTCACTAATTCAGATATATTTGGGACCGTGCCTAAAGACTTATCAACGCTTTATAATAATCAGACAATTTGTATAGGAACGTACAAAACCAAAAGAAATATTTGTTTTTTCACCCCCGACGAAGCAAAATGGGGGATATAAGTTTGACGTGTGCATCTGCGTATCTGTGTAACTGTCTGTGATATCGTAGCTTCCTAGCGAATAGACCAAAGATGCGGTTGTTTCGTTTGAAAGCTAATGTAATCAAGTTGGTTCTTAGTCATAAGTCATGATTTGTGAAGATTTGTTTAGACTTTAAAGGTTATCGGCCTTTTTTAGGCGTTGAAAGGATCAAAGCATCTTTTAGTTGCCTAATCGACTCAAAATTTAGTATGAAACATATTAAGATAAAATAGCGTTAAATATATTGACTTGACTTGATACTGCAGTATCATCTGCAATCAGCAGGATTCACAACTCTTTATCAATTTACAGTGAAAGCATCGTATCGCAGCTGGTAGAAATAGTCTCAATAAATATGTATATTGTCGAGATTTAATAAAAGTTTAAATTTTTTATTATTTATGTAAATAAAAAAATTACGAATGAAAAAAGAAATTCCGATTATTTCAAGTTTTGTGGAAAATAAAAATAAAAGGTTTATTGAACAATATGGTATCACACGAAATTAAATATTCAACGAAGAAATATTATTTCGGACAAAAAATGATAAAATACAATTCTGTATAGTAAAAGATACTTTCATATTCTACCGTCATGATTATTATTATAATAGAAATACAAATCACAATAAGATGTAACAAATGTTCTTACGTCACTCGTACAAGTGAGAATTTTTTTTTAAGAATAAGAAAATTGTTCAATTTAATGCAAAATTTGTCAAGTGACATTTGAAATAAATTTTAATAAAAATATTTTTAATGAAAAAATGTGAATCCATTCAGATTGAGAACCGTATCTAATCCAAATAAGCCATACAGAGGTTTAATAGACACGGCATTTCCCTGTAAACTTATTACGGTAGCTTGTTGACTACGGCTTATATTGGCTGACTCGGCTGTTGCTGATTCTCACGGAAGATCGGCGTGAAGTAGGTTGTGTTTCTTACAGTAAGTTAGAGAGCCTAACCCGGTAGAGGTATTCCCTTTCTTATGTCCTATTCCATTCATCCTTTATCCCTGGACTATTTTTTTTTTTAATTTTAGAGAGTAGTAGACAATATTTATTGTTTGCTATTTAGTTAACTTGTTTTATTTTTGAAGTCGGTTTATTTGTTTTTTAAGTTGTAATTAAGCTAGCAACACATTTGTGGCTTTTGGTACTTCCAATGTACATGGGCGGCGGCGGTCACATAACATTAGGTGTCCCGTCTGTCCGTTTGTTATTTTTCATAAAAAAAACTACAAAACATTAAGTAACTGTAAGTGCATTCTGAGTGCATCTTAAAAGTTTCACATCCAAAAAACAAAGATGACAAGACAAAATATTAAACATACAATTTACAAAGGCAGACTTATTCCGAGATGTGAGATGAAGTTATTCGAGATAATTAAAATAAATACGCACAATAATTTGTTCTTCTTGAATACCCGAATGTTTATCAATAATTAGACGCTGATAACCAAGAAAGAGTTTTTCTTAATAAATTTGTTTGAAGAGTTATACATATATCCATGTTTCCTTTTTTATTTTGATAAAAGGTATAATGAATTAAAGGCAGATCGGTATAATAAAAAGTTTTATCTAATAATATGTTTTTCAAATATTTGAGATTATTGTATAAATTAGAAAAATATGTAATGCACTTGAAATTCGAAACGTGATATTATGAAACTTTTTTTCGTATTTAGTTTAGATGACTTGAGTTTTTTTTTTTAATAATGTCAAATAGGAGATGCATTATCAAAATACATCAATATCTCTCGAATTTAACTTTAGGTGGGTTTACGCATCATTGCTTATCAGCATTAGATTAACAAAATGTAACCGTTTTAATGTAACATTTTATAAAACAATAAATGAGTATAACATGATGGTCCTCAAATAGTATTTTTCGGTCACATAGAAAGGAAAGAAAGGGCAAAGAAATCTGAAGTATCCTTGAAAAACTTTTTACAATACGAGAGCTCGTTAATTGATCATTACTTCGATAATCCTTGCTGTAATCGATTTGCAATCCGAATGGCATAGCTTTGCGTTAAAGTTTCACAGGGTTCAATAACCTTGCTTAGTTATTAAATTTGTAAGTATTTTAAGCGTTAAATAAACAATTAACTCGAAGAACAAAAGAAATTAACGGACAAATTTTTAATTTAAAATTTTAATTATATAACGAAACGTTCTTCAAGTTTCTGGCGTTTTATTGTATTTTTAGATACCGGGAAATGCATTGTTTTGATGAAAATGGTTTAAATAAATTTTAATAATAATAACAAAAGAATCTTTTCAAAGATTTCCCCTGCGTGAAATAAATCTAAATAAACTACCCATATATAGTAAATCAAACTGATTATGTTGTTACAATATATAATTGTGTATAATGTACAGTACAGTAGTATATGAGATTATTATAGAAATCATACAATGTTAAACACCGTTAAAAAATCCTAACGATTGGTATTTGTTGTTAAAATGTTTCTAACGGTACTTTTTAAAACTAAATTAAAATACATTAAAGTATATTTAACTTTTTTAAACTACATTTAACTGCATTAAAAAAATGTCTAAAAACATCTTTTTATTTAACAAGGCCGTTTCTTTAGAAGTTATTTGAATGGGTGTCAGAAAATCAGGTAAAATTTCACGTAGATATTTTTGCTGGTCATCTATAGGATAGAAGACACACTTATGGGTAGATATATTTCAACTAAATATTTAAAGTAATCTTTTGTACGAACTTTATTCTGATCACGTTTTTAATAAATAAATAAATAAAATAAATAAACGCATCACACTCAACGGCCCCCATTAAGATCTTGTGACCTTGTGTCGGGGGTCCGGAAACATACACAACACTAACACAAACACCCAGACCACGACAAACATCCGTATGGCCAATACAGACATTTGCCGTGAGCGGGGATCGAACCCGCGACCGTTAGCGCTACAGTCAGTTGCAGTGACCACTGCGCCAACGCGTCTGTCAAAATAGTTACTAGTTAATAGTTACTTTATGTTCAAGACGATGCTTAAAAAATGATAAAAGGCTACTATTATGTCAAAATTTAATATTATAAAAATGTTGGCTGTATTTCAAGAATTGGATTTTAGAACAAAAATAATAATCCAATAAATCGATAACATGATAACTCAAAATTTTTACGAGAATTCTTATAAAGACTCACACTTATGAAAAACTCCTTAAAGCTGTAGTAATGGAGTAGCCATTTGTTATTGAATACGATTCCAATTAATTTGATTATATAATTATTTCTTAATTGTGCCGAAATAATTGTGCAACAAACTGAATGTTATACATCATTTTTATAAAGCTGAAATTTTAGAGTTTATTGCTCTCAAGAGCACTATGTATTATTTAATATTAAATTAAGGGATGAAAAGGGTTAGAAAATTGTTTACACTTATTTTTGTTAGATATTTTATTTCATTAATCCTATCCAGAAGCACATTCGGCTTATTATAAGCCCCGAGTTACAATATTTTTACTATTTATCATTAAAAAAAAATCATTACAAACGTAATGCCATTACTTGGCAAACTGCACTTTCATCTCCAATGCGTTCAGTATAAGTTTTACCATTATACACGAAATCTGAATGAGATACCGTCAAATGCACTTTAAAATTTAATTTTTTGAGAATTTCTTGAGAACCTTTAACCGTACACATGCCGTGACAAATTTTTGGATACGCGTCGATGGGTTTATGGTTTTTCAAATGAAAGTATTTTGGACCGAGATCTGTAACACTTATAGGAACAATTGAGCCAATTTTAACTTTTCTCGCGACTTCTACTGAATATTTGCAGAGTAGCGTTCCCAGTTTTTGTCTTCTGTGCTTCTTGAGTGTTGCTAAAAACATCAAGTCAAAACTACAATCGACGTCATATCTGCAAATTGTGAAATTATTATAAAGTATTTTTTTTTCTTTTACCGTTATCATAATGAAAATAATCCATTTAAGTTTTATGAAGCAATAAGCTTATACTAATAAGACATGCAATATAAAATTTAATAGTGATGTGATTGTTCACACAAACGAAGTTTAAACATTAGATCATAAATTACTGTTTGATTTTATTATAAAAACTTTGTATTTTCAAATAATATTTACAACAAAGTGGATATACATTACAAGTAAGAGTAAATTCTAAGGAAGAGCATGTATTGTAACAGTGTTCTATAGTAATATAAAAATAGATTAAAATACACTTATTTCGCCTTTAGTTTTGGTACTTGTCCGGTTCATTGATATTAATGATTAATTTTCTGCTTTCGTTAATGATATCATGATATTAACTCTTCATCTTTATTATTTGTCAGAAACATACTTTTAATTTATTATATTAACAAAATTTAATACACTTACAATTCAAATAAGTTGCACCTTTCGTCTACATCAGCCATAAATCGTAAAAGGGAGCGTGTTGAAGGGTGTGCACATCGCTCTTTGGTGAATATATCAATAAATGGTATTTCCGATTCATCCGAAGTTTTTACCTGTTAAAACATGTTCAATTTGGTTTAGATTTAGATAACAATTTATACACGCACGCAATACACGCATTCACTTGATTAAAACAAATTTTTATAATATATTTTTGATAAGCCACGTTCTTGTATTTAGTATTTATTATGTCTTGGTATAGGTGAAATGAATTATTAAACATAGTTTAAATTTTATAATCTTTTTAATTTTACTTGTAAACGTGACTAACTTCTATCGAACGTAGAAATTGTCGGTCTTTAATATAAAATACATTATTTTAAACAATTGTTTTAAACGCACGTGATATGCCAGTATTCGTTGAGGAATAGAGTTTTGAGTATTTCCTCCTTTTAAAAAAAATCTACAAGACCAAAATGAAAATTAGGGTAGCGCTAATTTATACCTTTATTTTATTAAAAAGAGCAGCTGCAACTTCTCCTGTATCAGCAACCACGGCGTCTAATGCTGCGTCTGCGCATAATTCGAGTAACTCTTCGATTGCTTCAGGATTCTTACTGACTTCTGAGCCTATTGACACATTTTCATCGACGAACAATGCCTCCTTCATTACCTGAAAATAGCAAGTATGTCTAATTTTTACCGACTACGGCAAAGCCAAAGAGATTTTTCAGAATTTTTGAAAAATAAATTTTACCAATGTTGTACTTATTACTTCTACAAATCTAGACTCATATGGTCAATTTTAATAACCATGATTTTTTAATTTTTTGTAATTTTTTTTTAAATAGAAAATTTAGAACGGATTTAAAGTATATTGTTTTTTCAGAATTTTGAAGATTTCTATTTGTCATAAGTACTCAACGACCTCAAAGGCTACTTAATTTTAATATACCGTTAAACCTCCTACTATTTCTATTCATAGTGTTCTGTTTTATAACAACATCTAAACCTTAACAAAATCAAAATTAATCAAAATTATGATAAAATTTAGCAGATTATATGGCCATAATACTCACTTTTAGTGCGCCAGGAATCGTAGCGGCCGTCAGGGATTCTATTCTATACTTGCCTGAAATTCACAAACACATGTAACTATATTACTATATAGCAATTATATGTCTAATAATATTACATAAGAGGTATAACTAACGCGTTTAAGACGAAAAGAGTAGAAGGTAAAGAAACAGACGGTAGTGTTAAGCATCTGGCTCTCTCTCTCTTCGTTCGAAAGGTTTTACTTGAAAAACATTAGCCGAATTTGTACTTGTTTGTATACTTGAAGTGCAATATTAACATTTATTCCTCACGACTGAAAAATATAGTTATTCTTAAATTCAAAATCCGTGACATAGTGTCTTTCAATTTTCTCTACATCTCATTGTTTCAGTTTCTATCTATTGACTCACCTTAATATATGTAGCCTACAACGCGTTTGTGTTTATTTTGGTGCTGCAATGTTCAAAGGCTGCTATGATAATTTACATCAGATAAGCCGCCTGCTTGTTCGCCCGATATATTTATTAAAATCTATTTTGTAGTTTTGAAGCGATAGGTGAATAAGCTGACTGACGCAAAAAGCTCCATTTTTAGGGTTCCGTAGTAAAAAACGGAACCCTTATAGTTTCGCCATGTCCGTCTGTCTGTCTGTCCGCGGCTTTGCTCCGAAACCCTTAATACCAGAAAGCTGTAATTCGGTATGAGTATACATATGAATTACGCCGAGAAAGTCGTACAATAAAATCTTAAAAATATTTTTTTTCAGGGTATCTTCCCTATGTGTTAAGAGAGACCAAAAATTTTTTTTCTCATTTATCCCATGTTGTGGGGTATCGTTAGATAGGTCTTTTAAAAATGTTATAGGTGTGGGAAAACCATTTTTCCGAACGACGAACTGTTTCCGAAATATTAAGCTTTGAAGTGTCAATTTTTCTTAGAGTCAAGTGTCCCCCCCCTCTACCCACTAAACTGCTGCGTCTAAAGATATGAAAAAATTCACGATAGTGGTACGTATAATGAATTTAAAAGGAAAATTATCACGGCTATGTGGGTTCTTATGGTTATCGAGTTATAGATGATCTAAGTAAAAATAAATATCACTTACTTATAATCACTTTTTAAAGCATCACATTATCTAAATATTAATAATTTTAAATTAATATATGAATTTAAATGAATAAATAAATAAATATTTAATAAGCTTAAATTTAAATTAAATATAAAATAAGGTATAAAACAATGTCTCAATAAAACATGTCGCGAGTGATTCTGAATCGCGCTTATGAAGTTTTCAACCAAATCTCCATAGGTTTCATAGGCGCTAATCAGAAAGGAAAATTATCGGCGCTAAGTACATTTTACAAGTGTTAGAATAATAAATAATCGACGAACATATAAAGTTCAAAACCGTTAGTATAATTCACATTCAAACATTCATTTTACATTAAAAATATTTTAGTCTCGAAATATAAAGAGAAATTAAAAATAATTTTATAATAATAAAAGGTTTAAAATTGTAAGTACGTATATTGTATAAACTGACTTAAAAAAGGAAATTCCCAGTTCGTCGTAAACTTTTTTACGAAAATAGGTACTCGAAGATTGCTTGACCGATCTTGACAATTCT
Organism: Hypolimnas misippus; assembly: GCA_037950945.1. Taxonomy (NCBI): domain Eukaryota; kingdom Metazoa; phylum Arthropoda; class Insecta; order Lepidoptera; family Nymphalidae; genus Hypolimnas; species Hypolimnas misippus. The sequence goes on along the minus strand of JBBEEQ010000025.1, from coordinate 6,222,664 downwards.
GACAACTACGGAACCCTACATTGTGCGTGGCCCGACACGCACTTGGCTGATTTTTATTTTTAATAAAATTTAAAATATAATGTAACATACTATTATGCCTTGAATAAATTATTTTACTTACGTCTATTATATATTGAATAATATAATGTTAAAAAAATATTTAATTATTTAATAAATGACACATAAAATCTTACCATCGTCTGTGACAAAGTGCTTCATGTTTTATAATTATATTTTTAAGCGTTGAAGATGTGTCGCGATCAATTAAATAAATGAGACTGAGTTCACATGACATCGTTATAAGTTTTTGTGCAGGGCACTTTATGCGTATCATTCACTGTATGTTTGCACTGCATAAAGCGTACACCGCTAATACCTTTGTAAATACTCACCGAACTTATCAAGCAAAGCGAATAGACTTTAGAGTTATTATCTAATACTGTACCTGGTTAGATTTATTGTGGCAGGAACCCTCGTGGGCGGCTCCAGGACACCATACCTAAGTGTCCTTAAAATCCGATCCATGGTTTACGATAAAATAGAAACGATTAAATAGATACAAATAAAGTAACTAAATAAAAAGGCCAAAAAAAAAATTTTTCTACAACATTTTGAAGACGGTGCCAAGTAAAACATTTGAAGTCGGTGGCAAGTAAAACCTAGGATACAAGACATCCCTTTTTAAATCGAATGTGTTATGATTTTGTGTAATAATTATTACGAGTGACAGGTACTAGATATTTTCTGGTGTTTCTGGACTTCACTCCGTATACGATTTTTTGACTACAACAAACATCCGTATGGCCAATACAGACATTTGCTGTGAGCGGGGATCGAACCCGCGACCGTTAGCGCTTCAATTGCAGTAACCACAGCGCCAACGTGTCCTTATCCTGTTTTTTTTTTCATCTTTTTACTTCAAGATTTTTTTTCTATATTCAAACTAAATTACCCCATTACACATCTGTAGGGGTTAATATTAATATGTTTTGTGTTTTATATTTCGTTATTAGCATCAAGTAATAAATGTATTTAGTAAATTGGGCGTCAGACCAACGTTTTTGCATACAAACGCTTTTAAATCTTTGCACAATAATTCATCCCTTTGTCGTTATATAAATACTTTATCAAATTTCAACCAATTAGATCTACCAGCGAAATGGTTTCCGTTACATACTTGAATACCTCTTAATGTCTATATAAGGGATGATTTTAAAATCGACGCTTAATACCATGGATGGCATCTACTGTCAAAATTTCAAGTTTGTAACCGCAGCAGTTTAGACTATACGTTGGTGAAGTAGTCAATCACTCAGACAGGACAAGTCTTCTTCTTCGTGTCGATGGCAAATTTATTTTTATACTGTTTGGGCCCAGTACTTAGCCATGTTTACAGCTTTATCTGTGGCTGCCCAGAGGTCTTTTATTGTGCAGGCGTCCGTACACAATGGGCACTAGTAGGTGGGACATGGTTTGGGGATCAGTACCGCAATCGCACCGCGTGTCATTGTCGCTACTGTATCCCCACAGGATAAGTGATAATATATGTATAGACAGGCGTTTCAAGAGAAAATATACTAACATATTTTTACATGTTTTTTTTTCAAGAAGCATCTCCAATTGGAAGGCTAGAAATGAGTAGTTAGTTATTTAGTAAGAATACCATTATAAAATTTAAACATGATTATAATAATAATTCACTGGGCATAACGACGTTTTAAATATATTTGTATAGTAAAAACTGTTTATTTGTGTGAGATGCAAAATATCGATGTAGGTATTTATTGTACAATCCAATTTTAATATGACTTTGTATTTGTTTAAAAAAATGTCAAAAGGTATGTTCCCTTACAGTTCAAGTACAAGATTTGTTAAGCGACGTCAAAAAAGTTTCTTTTTTGTTCACGATTATCTCAAGAACTACTGATGGAAGGAATTTTCACTATATAATATGCATTTTTCAAGAAAGGAAGATAAACAAATTAACCTTTTCATCGAGGAGGGCGTACTAGTTATTTTTATGCATTCATACAATAAGGATAAAAGGTCTTGCTGGAAATAGCCCAAAAAATGAAATGATATCACTCTAAATCCATTATGGCGAACTACTAAAGACGGCAGACTAAGTTTTTTACTTTTCCTATAATATAGGTGTCAAATGAAAGGGCTTGCTGATAATAGTTTGAATAATAACGTGACGTCACTTTAAATCGAATATGGCGTAATTCTAAACTTGGCGCACTAAGTTTTTTTTCCTTTCCTACAATATGGGTATCAGATGAAAGGACTTGCTAAGAATTCGAATGCCAGCTTAAAATTAAATGAGTTGGGAACCGTAAACTCCCTTTCTCGAATCCGTCTAAAAATTTGGTGTAGGTGCTTTTTGGAGTCCTCGACAATTTACTTTAATTTATTAAATCTATAATAACATTATAAAGAGGTACAATTTGGTTGTTTATATGTAATGTAATCTCCGAAACTACTGATCTGAATTTAGAATACCTTTTTGCATTAGATAGCCCGTTTATTGAGGAAAGTTATAGATTATACTAGCTGTGCCTGCGACTTCGTTCGCGTGGATTACAGAAAGCAAGGTTATAATAGTCTGCGGTGCTGCTCAAGAAAGAAGCTTTTTACTTTGGATTTGGAAACTTTCTGGTTGTATTTATAAGCAGACACTAACTCAGATACGGTATTCCTCCACAATAACAGATAAACAGACAGACTGATGGACAAAAATTTAAAAAACCTATTTTTTTATGTAAGTACTATATATACTTTCATACATTTAGTGATAAGCACAAAAAATGTTCAACATGATTCCTTAAATAGACATAACTGTTTTATTTATGTACCGATTGACATGAAACAAAGCCTAAATGTTAAGTGAAGCTTACTACAATATATTAGCGAAAACCGCATCTAAATCGGATAAGCCGTTTCTGAGATTAGCGTGTACAAACGCACAGATAAACAGACAAACAGATAAGAATTCTAAAAATCATTGTTTTGGGTTCTATTGCATTGGTAAAGGCCTTTAATATTTTTTTTTCATACATCTCCCATGTACAGCCAGCGACCCGTTAGAATTTTATTATTAGTATAGATTACATCACGCTATGACACATAGAAGCGAAACAGTAACCATAAACGCGAGTGAAGCCGCGACGGGAAAGCTAACTAGTCTACACTAACATTATAATGAGGAAAGAATTGTATTTTTGTATGTTTGTAATGAATAAACTCAAAAACTACTACACCGATTTCAAAAATTCTTTAACCATTAAAAGGCTAAATTCACGCTGAGTAGAAAAGAAACATAGCCTGTATTTAATGCTACAAAAATATAAAAATAATACAACAGTAAAAGCCAATTAAAGTTAAAAGATTTTAAGAACTTTGTCCACCCATGCGAAACCGGGTCGGGTCGCTATTATATTATAAACAAATAAATATTTTCAATTGTTATATCCGTGCTTGGGCTGAAATAAAATAACAGTCGAGAGAGGGAGTACATGTATACATATATATAGTTTTATATTTTTATTATATTATTTTCATTATATGGTCCATTGAAGTATGAAATAACGTATTTGATAACAAATACGAGTATGAAGTAAAGTTAAGCGACACGGCAACGACTTTTCACACTGGATTTAATACACAAATAGAAATATTTCCTTTATAATATACTTTTTATAAGAATGAACGAGTATAGTGAGGCATGGAAAAAAATACGTAATTAAATAATAATAAACATTTTAAGATGTAAATAGTTTAGTATATATTTCCTTTAGCTAATTTTGATTTACTTTATGTTAAAACTCAAGCAAATAAATGAAAATATAAAATATGTATTAAATTAATAAAGGTTTTAATATAGTCGATTTTTTAAATATAAGATATTTTATGAATAGTTAGTATATAAAATATTAGACTACTAAATAAAAATAATATATTTTTCTATGTTAACAAATAATAATAAAATATATTCTCGTTTTTAAATTAACAAACAGATTTGGTTAGAAAAATTACATAAACTTTTTTAAAGCTAATTTCCCTAATTTAAGCTAGGAATTTAATTAATTACTTTTATACGCATCAATGAGTAGAGTGACAACAATCGAAGATTAATGGATAACCGCCGTGAGACAACCCGGGCAAGTCAATACACAGTCCAAATCAATTAACAGAACCAATTTACCCCAAGTTACCCAAATGCAATTAAATCCTTCGATATCTAGCCATCTCTTGTACCGGGATTTGAGAAATCAAATCAAAATCCAAATACAAATAAAGTTTCACCTTTAATATTGACCTAATTTATACTACAAATAGTTACTAAATAACACACATTTAATAAAAAAATAATATCATAAAAATATCGATCATATTGCATTCATATTAAAATATATTTGATGTTTCTTTATTACTTGTAATTGAATTCATTTTAAATCATTCAAAATCCTTTCAGACGAGAAACATTATAGTATTGCTTTAAACGCTTTGTCAGACTGTAATTTTCACTTTACTGGCTGCAGGTTTTAATTTACAAGTCGCTACAAAGATAATGCCGCAACTTGGCAAAATGCAGCTTCATTTCCAATACGCTCAGAATAAGTTTTCCCATTAAATTCGAATTCTGTAAAAGGTACTGTTAAGTGCACTGTAAAATTTAGGAGTTTTCCGATTTTTTGGGTAATATCATTTGTCCATATAGCTTGACAAATTTTCGGGTATGTGTCAAGGGGTTTACGATTTTTCAAATGTGAGAATTTCGGACCGAGATCTTCAACAGTCATAGGGGCGATTGGACCATCTTTTATTTTTCTCGCTACTGCTATTGAGTATTTGCAGAGCAGTGTACCCAAGTTTTGTCTTCTGTGTTCTCGCAATGTTGCTAAAAACATTAATTCGAAACTACAATCAACGTTGTATCTGAAAATTAATAGGAAAACGAATTAAAATTATGTTATTATATACATTTTGTAACAATATAACTAATAGTTTTTCGTTATATTTTTTATTTTAAAAAATATAAATTAGAACTAACTTAGAGCTGCAGATTCCCATTACTATTATAAATGAAAGTTCATGAGAATAGATGCATGTGCATGTTAGTTCGTCTTTCACGCAACAAGTACTGAACAGACTTTGATGAAACTGTACAGTATAGTATAGCTTTTACATTAAAATAAGACACCGGCTACTTTTTATTAATATACCACGCCGGCGAGACTATAAAATACGTTATGTATGTACGTTGGATTAAATATATGAAATCAACGTTTCATACATTTAATACTGCAGGTCGCAAGACTCTGAGTTAATGTATCTTAAATCATAGTATATAATTATAATCAATTGATACTTTTCATCAAAAAAGCTTTTATATATTTCACCACGACACCATAATTTATTTCTAATATAAACACTTTTTATAAAATTAGAACATTTTCTTTACCTACATTTAAACCATTAACATTTATAGATGTATTTTTAATTTTTAATGACATAAAGAGTGTAGTTTGTGTCTACGTATTGAATATGTATTGAATAAATTGAATTTATTGTAGTGACAAAGGATTAATAGACTCACTTTTCGAATAAATTGCACCTTCCGTCAACGTCGGCCATAAATTGTATAAGCGAGCGCGATGAAGCCTGTGTACATCGCTCGGCGGCGAAAATTTCAAAGAATGGTTTTTCTGACGCATCCGACGTTTTTACCTGTTAAAAACGTATTAAAATTTTTGTCGCTTAAATGTTCGAATTTTTTTAATACAGTGCAGCGTACATTTTAACAGTTTAAAAATGATTAATTTTTCCTATATCAGATGACTGCGATATAATGAGATAATTTTGGTCCAAATTATTATGGATGATACTAGGATCGTTTAAAACGATAAATAATTCTGCGTACAAAAGATTAATTTTTAAAACGATTTGTTTGTATGATAAAATCCCAATAAATTTTTACAAAGTTCACTTCATAAATTTAAAGTTTATGTTAAAATTTAATTTTTAATAGCAAAACCTAAAGAAAAATATATTCTGTAAAAGATTATACAGAATGATTTTGATCAGTAAAACGCTAATTACGGACTGAGGGAAAATTTACAATAATTAAAATATTTTTTTTATATATTTTAACATTATGTAGTAGATACCCAGTGTTAATACAATAAATAAGATGATCTGCTTAAAACTGTACTGTGTGTAACTGTGTGTTATACACGATTGTTTCGTTTTGCTCAACAACCTGTATTTTGTTAATAATAGCAGCCACAACTTCTCCTGTGTTTACATCCACGGCAACCAATGTTACTCCATCTAAGGTTGCATCAGCACTTAGTTCCAGAAGTTCCTCAGCTGCTGCAGGATTTTTATTAACTTCTGCACCAATTGACACCGCTTCGTCTTGACAAAACGATTGCTTTATTACCTGAAAATAAAAGGCCCGAAGACAATTAGTAAACTAGATGTTCTTGGATAAATTATTTAAAGGAAAGTTTGAATGCTTATCTTCACTGAAGAATCTTACTTACAATATTCCATTTAAGATACTCCGAATATAATATAATAAAATATGATAAAATAATATGATCTTTTTCATCAAGAACCACGAAAAGCAATTAGCAACTTAGACCAAAACTTGTGTATTGTAATAATATATACATATGATCTGTGTAAATTATACAGACAATATATTTTTCTAATAAGTTGCAAAAATGAAAACGTAGTATAACCGATCACAAATTATTAGACCATCTAATGGTCACATCCGTAACTAAGCTATATTTTTTTCTTCGTTTAATTAAATTTTACAGTTTTACTTAATGGTTTTATTTTTAGTATTTATAATACAATTTTCTTTTCAGATATTATTAATTACCTTAATTTTAATACGAATGATTTCATATTTTAATTTATTTTAAGTTGGTTGCATTGTCATTTTTGTCTTTACTGAAATTTTGTAAAATGCCGTTAGTAGATTTTAGTTTCGTGGTGTGCGGGTGTGGTGTGTATGTAACACGTAAGCGCCAATATTGAAAACTTAATTTAAAATAATTACTGACTCAATCATTACTAAATTACAAAATTTATATTAAAGATTGTATTGTCCAAGCGTGGACCGTTATAAAAGATGGAGATCAAGAATATGGCCAAACCCATACATAAACATTTTGGAGACTAGTTAAATAATAACTCATTGGACTGACGTTATGTAACTTGACCAATTCTTTTATTAAAAATTTAAAATTGTGATTATATTTAAATTGATGTGCATTTTATCTAATTTGATACAGTTTGATTAGTAGAAGAAGAAAATTTCGGTCCACTTGACCCAACTCTTATTAGACTACCCTTAAAACATTTATTTTAAAAATTGATTTACCATAATAGTTATTTTTTTATTTATTATAGGGACTATATTATATACTATGTATTGTTACTTGTTAGGTGCCAGTTTTTTTATAATATTAATTTTTTGATTTATTAAGTTTATTTTGTGGTTCTATAATCATATATATGTCACTAATAAGGATCAATTTCAGTGAAATAATAACCTATAGTAAACTAAAGGAAAAGCCTCATTTTTACTACATGCAACAAAATTCTTACAATCAGATAAATTAAACAGTAACTAATCAATTGTTAGACTAATATCTAAAAACAAAAGTGAAAACTTTAGCATCAACAAAAAAAAAATCATAATATAAGAATTTATTCTTAAAAAAATAAAATTAAGTTTCAGGCAACCAAAGCAGTGGTTTATTTTTTAACTAATCTGAACTAGTCTCCAAAAAGTGGTGAAGTATGGTTTTGTACTTGATCCCCATCGTTTACAACAGACCCCGCTTGGACTATTACTTTTTGCCGTTAACCATTTAACGATACTTACTTTCATTGCGCCGGGAAAAGTAGCGGGTGTCAGAGATTCTATTCTGTATCTCCCTGAAATATACAAATAATATATGATTTACAAATAAAATAATGAATAAGATTTGTTTTAAACTTTTAAAATAATCGTATTTGAAATAGTGGTTATCTGTGGTATCAACTGGTCCTCTGTCTTTTAGGGCCAAAACAAATTCACACGATGATGACGTCGTAGTAACGTGCCACAGTGCGACGCCACGCCGTAACGCAAAACGTCATGTGTCGTGAAAATACACGATGTGTATCGTATAAGATCACCACAGGATGTCGCATCGTGATACAATGCACGGCATGGTGTTATGTTTTGACCCTCAACAAAGTTTAGCTAATGGCGCGCTTGGTGTATATAGTTTGGTTAAATATGTATTCTACTTACTAATAAAAAGTACAAAACATTGATTTATGATATAAAAATTTATTTTATTTATATATATGTTATTAAAAATAGACCAAGATAATACTTAATTAATCTTACTTCTCATTACTGTATAATTGCGAAAGATTGTGAAGATTTATGGATGTTTGTTCCTTGTTTATCTGAACTTTTCTATATATGGCATGTGTTACATACTTTACCAGTGTTACCAGAATCGATATTTAAAAGTAAAAAAAACCGATTTTTTAAAATAAATGATGCCTTTACGTCGTATTGATATACGAGTAAACAAGATCCGAAGTTTAAATTAGGAAGTTATTTTTGGTTAAAATTTGAAAAATATATCGATTTCGCTAACGATGGTAAAATGTCCAACGTATGACTAGTTGACACTCTATAGAAACATACAATGCCGCGGGCAGACTCTAACAGCGCTATGTAATTAGATTGAGTACATACTTGTGTACTCAATAGAGTATCTTTAGAAGAATAATTGATTCCGTAATTAGTTACAATTTAGACGACGCCTTTACAGGATATATACAAGCATTTAAAAAGACTGCTTTCAAACCTAGACTTAAAGGAGTTCGGAACAATACTGTATTGTCTCGTAAAGTAAAATCTTAAACTGCGCCATTAAATTATTTAATTTCTTACAAACTAGCCTAATTGAGTAGTTTGTCTATAATTATTTTAATAGATATTTACATTCCGAATTCTTGGTTATTTATATTTCTTCTTTAATAATTCAAAAGTGCTCGTGATGACTATTTGAATGAAGTAAGTATACAGAATGATTCATTCAGATGGGTCCATAGGAAAGAATCTAAAACTATGAGAACTACAGTTTATTGAAAGGAACTATGTCACCGATTTTGAAGTTAAGAACAATTGCATTGAAAGATTTGCAGAAAAACTCAACTCTCTGGAATCAAACTCTCATTTTTTTTTTAGAAATAAAAAAATAGGGAAGAATTTTTAGGGTTAAATGTCTGAGAATAAGGTGGTTTATAGGCTGTATACAATCCCACGACGATTCATAGGAACCGGAGTGTAACCAATGACTTCAAAAAAAAAAAAAAACTGGTGGTAGCTAATAATTAATTTTTTGTTTGTTTTGACAATTCATAAGTGGTTTAAAAAGCCTACTTGCATATAAGTATATTTGATTTTGAAATATCTTAATTTAATACAGGAGACAAATTTAAACCATAAGGCATATCTAGTATTTTATAAACAAAATAATTACACAAAGTAATATCTGTATATAAAATGCTTAGTCCTGACTGACGACCGTATTGATAAGAAATGATTTTGAAATCCTTTGATACAAATATTTATTTATTCACCATAAGGAATATGCATGTATGCAAAGTTTAAAGTTAATTGGCTAAAGAAAGATTTTTTATAACAAACTTACTACCATAGCACCCCAATGAGTAACGACAATATTAAATTTTATATTTCACATTTCATTACTACCGTCTAAAAGTATTTGTACTAAATTTTAAGTAAATATGACTACGTAATATCTTTTTACATAAAATAATTTAAAAATAACGAATTTTCCAAAAAATCGTTCTTTTCGGAGACCTACATATAAGAAACACGTCTCCCAAATTTCAAGTCTCTACGATCAGTGATTTAGGTTGAAAATTGATCCGTAAGTCAGTGAGTCAGGATAAAACATTTTATATATAGAGATAATAAACCGGTATTATCTATAAATAGTAGCCGCGACAATGTTGTCCTCTCGATAATGCATTCGTTCAAAGTAATTAAGCTTCACGGGTTCAAGTAAATAGTGTTGATAATTATTTCTAGTTATGATTGTAATTTTTGTATAATAGATCCATGATATTATATTTTAACTATAGATATGTTGCTTTCGTTCATACATGACGATTGACGTTAAAAATATGTATGCATTTCCAAATTTCACTTGCTCGTTACTTGTCTGTTGGGCCGAAGATACTCTCGCCTATCATACTTAGTTTCTAGCTGGTTGCTAAGCAACGTCGTCCAAGCTTATAACACATCTATAGTTATATAATGTGGTATAATAAATAAATAAATAGTAATTAAAAATAAAGCGTTTTAATCTTATCGATGTATGAATAGATTGATATATTGTTGTGCTCATTTTTTTCAAGACAGAATTTAAAAAATAAATGCGCATTAATATATCACAAACAGACAAATAATTTAAAAAAATGTTTAAGTGTTCACTTTAAAAATGTTTTAAATTAGAGCAGAAAAAAAGTATATATAACTATTAATTGTAAAGATGTGTTTATCTGCACTGAATCGATTATCATTAAATAACTTAAATTAATTAAAATCATTATTGAAAGTTTTAGTTTTTTTTTTTCAGAAATTCTAAAATAACATTAATTTAAACCATAAACAATCCAGACTGATTGACCGAATTAAAGCACGATTAATCTTTCTAATCATCAAAAGTTCAAAGACCTTAGTTCTGTTAATCGATAACAGCAAAATTGCAATAGAAACTTTATCAGATAATCAAAATAATTTACAATATACAGATATAATAACAATAAAATAAAACATACCGTTATCTGTCAAATGCCATTCCATTTTTTTTAATTAAGTCAAAATCAATTCAGATAAAGGCTTAAGAAAAAATGTCACTATACATGCGCTTGCACCGCAAGGCGACAGACTAAAGACTGACGTTTATGATTGTCATTCCTTGGCGTATTCATACTGTATAATCGAAACAGTTAGTTCGTATTGGAAATTGCATGCGCAACATCTACTGATACCTTACTTACAAAGTACGTTGTGACTTTTGTGCACTAAAGTATAATAAAAAAAATATATTTATGTTATTAGTGCATGATTTTGTCATCCAAAATATCTTCCATTTTTAGAAAACTTAGCATATAGTCGTTGCCTAGCTACTAGTCCTGTTGTCAAAGCTGGAAGTAGACAGAGATTTTTAACGTCAAATAGTACGTACGTAACATATCCATATTTATGAAATACCATTCGTAATCTCTGTATAAAAAATGTCTTTACTGAAAGATGGATCAACGGATAGCTTAAACCGCTTATCATAGGGACTAAAATTTGAGGACGTGTTTCATATACATGGTTTAGGCCTCCGGTAAGTAGAGATTTTTGAAAATTCATCCTCTAAAAGGATGAAGAGCGGTAAAGACTTCTGTATTTACAATCTTATTCGGTGATCGTATTTACTTAAAACTTGGAACACGTACTTCTTAATATTAATTGTAAAACACAAAACGTATCAATATCATCCCTTATTGAGATGCAATAGGGTGGTAAAGTTCGTATGGAGAAAAAATATTTCTTCAACCGATTAACTTTAAGCTTAACATAAATAATTATATTTGAAAATAGAATATAAAAAATCATCCCTTATTATATATATATAGGCGGTGTTAAAGTTGGAAAGAGGAAAAATTTATTAATATCTATGTATTTCATTGATCATTTGTCATCATATTTCTATAACAACTTAAGGATGCCCCTATACGTCCAGTTCGGCTTAAGCATTTTCCTGCTCCCTGGCTTACTTCGGAAATAAAAAAGTTACAGCGAAAGAAGAATATTGCAAAAGCAAAGTATAAGCAAGATAGTTCCGATGTAAATAAAGATAAATATAAATATATTCGGAATCGCTGCAACAGGTTGTGTAGGGATAAACAACGACGCCACATTCATAAATCTATCCTCGAAGAAGAAGATTCTGGTAGAGTATGGAAATTTCTTAAATCACTTGGAGTTGGGAAAGCACGTTCGAATCGTAATTCCAGTAATATTGATTTAAATCAGCTTAATCAGCACTTTTCCTCTTCTTGCGCCATTGATGACGCTACAAAATTAACAACTAAAAATCAAATTCTAGCTTTACCCACTTCTGATGATCCTGCCTTCATTTTTAGTCAAATCACTGACAGTGATGTTGAGAGAAGCATTGTTGAAGTCAACTCCGATGCTATTGGTATTGACGGTATTAGTCGTAAAATGATCATTCCTATCATTGACATTCTAATTCCTATAATTAAGTCCATGTTCAATTATTCCATTTCTTCTGGTTTTTTTCCCTCTTCCTGGAAAGATGCACAAGTTATTCCTATTCCTAAAAAAGCAAATCCCACCAGTTTTTCGGATTACCGTCCCATCTCCATACTCCCTTTTCTATCAAAAGTTTTCGAACGTATTGTGCATCGACAATTGAGCCTTTTTCTATCCAGACAGAATCTTTTTAATCCTTTTCAATCTGGTTTCCGAACAGGTCATAGTACGACTACTGCTTTAATCAAAATTACTGACGACATTCGTCTCGGTATGGATAATCAATGTCTAACAGTGATGACCTTACTTGATTTTAGCAATGCATTTAACGATGTTGACTATGAGCTTTTATTAGCTATTTTAGGTTCTCTTAACATATCTCCTGAAGTGGTTGACTGGTTTCAAAGTTATCTCTGTGGTCGCCAGCAACGGATTCGTATTGATGATTCTTTTTCCAACTGGTGCACGATCAAGGCTGGTGTACCACAAGGTGGCGTGTTGTCTCCTCTCCTTTTTTCAATTTTCATTAGTTCTATTACTTTCCGGTTATCTTCTCTCTACCACCTGTATGCTGATGATCTCCAAGTGTATGTACAGTCAAAATTAATTGATTTGCCTAAAGCCATTGATGCATTAAATAGAGATCTTAAATCAATAGTACAATGGAGTCAATCACATGGACTTAAAGTAAATCCGATAAAATCTAAGGCAATTATAATAGGCAGTCAGAAATTAGTAACGCGCATTAATTGGTCTAATTTGCCTAATATCATTATTGATGGAACAATTGTGCAATATAGTGACACTGTATTAAATCTTGGAGTCACTTTTGATAAATTTCTTTCTTGGGCTCCTCAAGTGAGCGAGGTGAGCAGGAAGGTGTTTGCGTCAGTCGGATCTCTTCGTAGGCTGCAGAATTTCCTACCAATACCAACTAAAATTGCACTTGCACAATCTCTCCTTTTACCGATTCTCGATTATGCTGACACTTGTTATATCAATCTAAGTGAGGAATTGCTTAATAAACTTGAGCGCATTCAAAATCTTTGTATACGGTTCATATTTGGACTTCGCAAATATGACCACGTTTCCGAATTTCGCGAAAAGCTCAAGTGGCCCCCAATCCGCCTTCGTAGGAATACTCACATTCTTTTTCTTTTATTTAACGTACTTTTCAATCCATCCTTTCCTTCATATCTAAAAGAGCGCTTTGAGTTTATCGGTGATACTCATTGTCGCTCTCTTCGCTCTAACGATAACCTAACCTTAATTATTCCACCCCACAGTACTTCCTTTTACTCTAAATCCTTTTCCGTCGAAGCTGTTCGTCTTTGGAACTCCGTGCCTGTTGAAATTAGGCGAGCACAATCGCTAGTAACATTTAAACGATTAGTGAAAGCGCATTTCTTTCCTCCTTAAACTATCTTTGACCTTATCGATCCTATTTACAATGCCTCTATTCCTATACATTTTTTTTTTCCTGATGTCTTCTGGCTTACATATGTATTTATTATATTAGTATAAACGTGTATATATTATGTATGTATAGGTTTATATTTTAAGTACTTGTATCTATTTATTTATTTAAAATATATATTATTATTAGAATATTCTTTGTAGTTACTGTTGTACGTACACCCAATACCCATTATTCACTGGTCATGATTTCCTTCGCAACATGGTTGCCTGGTAGAGATCGCTGCTCAGCGATAAGGCCGCCAATTGTACATGTAATACTGTATAATATTATATTATTATTTGTATCCTTGGTGTACAATAAAGTATACTTTCTTTCTTTCTTTCTTTCAGGATCAATGAAAGAAAAGGCTTTAAACTGGGCACAGGGGGTTAAAACGTCTGTATGCAAAATCTTATTCCGTGGGCGTATTTACTTAAAACTTAGTACAAATACTTCTAGATGCTAATAATGAAATTTAAAACAAAAATCTCATCAATAACAATATCATCCCTTATTGAGGTACAATGGGGTAGTTAAATTTGTATGGAGAAAAAGCATTACATTATCAGATTAACCCTAATTTTTGCATAAATATTTCTTAGGATAAACAACTAAATACTTGTTTAACAGAATTTCCAAATCATCCCTATTTGAGGTGCTAGATAATATTAACATTCGGAAGGAAGGAAATTCTATATCAATAAAAATAAAAACTTTTTTAATCAACCGATCTGAAAGTATTCATTTTCAAACAAAAAAAAACCTCCTTTTTGAAGTTGGCAAATGAGCACATTTAAAACCTCGGCGTCGAAATAGTTTATAAGTCATAATGGTAGAAAAAGTCACCGGTAAAAGAGGTGACGGTAGAAAAGTTACGGTTTCGTAACATTAGAGAGTGGATTGGAATCACAAGAACCGTCCATCTGTTCCGCCTCGTAAAAATTCTAGTTACGTCTGTCTGTTTGTTATGTTAGCTAGTACAAGCTACAGACTGTAGTTTACGTCAAGCAAGTTGTAGATAACACTAACAGCTTGAAGCGGAGAGACAACCAGCAGCTAAAAATTTGCCAATAGCTGACGATTTTTTATGATTTTAAGTGAAAATTGATATGAGTGAGAAAGGTGTAACTTCTGAGATGACGGCTGATAGACGAGAGTGGAAGAGAAGGACATGTTGTGCCGACCCCACATAAAGTGGGAACACGGCAGGAAGAAGAAGATGTATAGAGATCAATTAAACCTTTAGAAAATACGAAAATGAAAACTCGTTAATTCGTCTATATATATAATTTTATAGAGCGTAATCGAATTCTGTTGTCAAGCAATTAATTAATATCGCATTAAGATTAGCGTCTGATAAAAAAATACTACCACCTAATCACTTAATGTTGACAAAAAAAAACAATGAATGCAAACAGCATCGAGATTATATTGTAAACTTAGAACAACAATATCATAATTTTTTCTCAAAAAAGATAAGATTTTGTCTCATTTAAACGCATAGAGCGTTTTAAATGAGAGAAAAAGTTAACTTTTTCGAGTTTATAAATGCATATATTTATACTAGTCTACGTGGGACTGTTGTAAAGAGCGGTGGTCTGGAATATGGTCTAGTAAATATATAAGCGCCTTTGAAGACTAGTTAAAAATAAACTAACGGTGTGGCGCTCTGTAAATAGATCAATTTATTAAATTAAATTATTGCAATTATTTTTTTATTATTTTTGTTAAATTAATGTAATTCATGGTCTTGTACCTCTTAGAAAATAAGGTCGAAAAGTTTTTTTTGAGGGAATAGATTGCTGTTTGTATTTTGTTTATATACAAATTTCATAAAAAAAGATTGTTTTTTATATTTCAAACATATATGTAAGTGATTATTATAATGTGCATTATATTTTAACTTAGAAAGGAAATATTAAAAAAAAACATTTCATAAAAATCGTCAGTTTTTCCATTATCAGCAAAACAATGTTTAATAAAATTTTATATAGCATTTGAATGTTACAAAGTGTGTCAATTGTACTTTATATTTCTGTATAATGAGTTTTTTTAACTGGACGTGGTAGGCTAAATCTAAAACTATACCTAAGTAATAGCGTAAAATACCTGAGGCCCCTTTTGATGAAAACTAAAACTGCATCATTAGTCTTGAAAAATTAATTTTTCTAGCCAGGAATCAAACTCGTTAATTGAAAAAAAACTCATCCCTATATTATTGCATCATTTGATAGTGTTGGTTATAAGAATCAACTTTTGGGAAGTAGTATACAAAAAACTAAAGTAAAAGGTTTATTTTTACCAAATCTTATTAAATTCAGGGGTTTCACGCGTCTTGTCCTGGTTGTCAAATTTTAGAGATGGCAACTGAAGCATTATATCGTTTAATTAATGTATGAATTTAATAAAATTTGGTAAAAATAAACCTTTTACTTTAGTTTTCTGTATACCACTAGGTACTTCTCAAAAGTTGATTCTTATAACTAACACTATCAAATGATGCAATAATATAGGGATGAGTTTTTTTTTCAATTAACGAGTTTGATTCCTGGCTAGAAAAATTAATTTTTTAAGACTAATGATGCAGTTTTAGTTTTCATCAAAAGCGGCCTCAGGTATTTTTCGCTATTACTTAGATATAGTTTTAGATTTAACCTAACACGCTCAGTTAAAAAAAAACTCATTATACAGAATAATAAAGTACAATTGGCACACTTTGTAACATTTAAATGCTATATAAAATTTTATTAAACATTGTTTTGCTGATAATGGAAAAACTGACATAGTGAACAATGTAATATTTTTATGAAATGTTTTTTTTAAATATTTCCTTTCTAAGTTTTCACACTAACAGACTATTATGTACTATACCATAATTTTATTTTAAAATACATATGTAAGTACATTTTTTGTTATAGCAATAAATATGATTATAAAAAAATATAGAAATAAATGCGATTAATCTAAATACAAAATATAATACACATATCGTTGTCTTAGATTTTCGCGATTATTATTCATTGAAATAAAACTATTTTAAACGGATTTAAATCGCGTATATTAATTATTTTTATCATCCCGACGTTTCGAGCACTTTGCAGCGTTCGTGGATACGCGATTTAAATCCGTTTAAAATAGTTTTATTTCAATGTATAATACACATTATAATAATCACTTTTATGTTTGAAATTGAAAAAATATATTTTTATATGGAATTTGTATATAAACAAAACACACACAGCAAACTATTCTTTCAAAATAAACTTTTCGACCTTATATTGTAAAGACCTTAAATTATCACATAAATTTATTAAAAAAAAAATAATCACAATAATTTAATTTAAAAAATTGATCAAGTTACAGAACGCCATACCGGTAGTTTATTTTTAACTACTTCAAAAGCGCTTAGATATTTATTAGACCTTATTCCGGACCACCGCTCTTTACAACGGTCCCACATAAACTAGCATAAATATATGTATTTATAAACTCGAAAAAGATAACTTTTTGTCTCATTTTAAAACGCTCTATGCGTTTAAAATGAGACAAAATCTTATCTTTTTCGAGAAAAAATTATAATATTGTTGTTCTAAGTTTGCAATATAATCTCCACGCTGTTTGCATTCATTGTTTTTTTTTTTTGTCAACATTAAGTGATTTGGTGGTAGTATTTTTTTATCAGACGCTAATCTTAATGCGATATTAATTAATTGCTTGACAACAGAATTCGATTACGCTATATAAAATTATATATATAGACGAATTAACGAGTTTTCATTTTCGTGTTTTCTAAGTTCTAATTGATCACTATACATCTTCTTCTTCTTCTTCCTGCCGTGTTCCTACTTTATGTGAGGTCGGCACAACATGTCCTTCTCTTCCACTCTCGTCTATCAGCCGTCATCTCAGAAGTTACACCTTTCGTACTCATATCAATTTTCACATAAAATCATAAAAAACCGTCAGCTGTAGGCAAATTTTTAGCTGCTGGTTTTCTCTCCGTTTCAAACGATTCCCACCTGTTAGTGTTATCTACAACTTGCTTGATGTAAACTACAGTCTGTAGCTTTTACTAGCTAACATAACAAACAGACAGACATAACTAGAATTTTTACGAGGCGGAACAGATGGACGGTTCTTGTGATTCCAATCCACTCTCTATTGCTACGAAACCGTAACTTTTCTACCGTCACCTCTTTTACTGGTGATTTTTCTACCATTATAACTTATTAACTATTTCGAGGCCGAGGTCTTAAATGTGCTCATTTGCCAACTTCAAAAAAGGAGGTTTTATTGGTTTGAAAATGAATACTTTCAGATCGGTTAATTAAAAAAAAATATTTTTATTAATATAGGATTTCCTACCTTAATATAAAACTTCATAATTTTTTTCCTCATTTATGTTTATTAGAATTTCTAAAGAGCTAATAGTTGTCTTCCATAAATCTTTGGTTTTATAACGCTAATTTATTTATTTATATCAACAATAAAATTATTCATACCTTTGACTACTATTTACACCATACATTGTGATACATAAACAAGAAAACTTAAAGTTAACACAAAAAATTTAAAGTAATAAAGAAGAACATTTAAATAAAAACTTAAACACGAAAATGAAATAACTAATTTCGTGAATTATGTCTGTATTTGCAAGATTACATTGTAAACGCAATTGTATTTAACAAATAAGCAGCCATAAAAAACATCGTTTAACATGACTTGTATGCAGTAAAATATTTATTTAAACACAAAGTAATGCATATGCAATTGTGCATTGATTCTCATCCTAAGCTACCAAGTCAATTTAAATCATCAACACCAATTGCTCGTTATACTGCAATCAGCAATTGAAGCAACACAGATTTACATGAACGATAAAATTGCAGGAAGTCAATACTTTTCTTATCATCCCTTCCTAACTATACAGGATATGTTTGAAATGATTTTCCTCTTTTCGACCGACTTCAAAAATGTAGACAACTTAACTACTGAACAGGTTTTGTTTTCAAATTAAAATAAGTAAAATAAGTATGTATGTCATTCAAATGAACGAAATTGCGTATTTTGGGTTTAAAGTCGGTTCCCTCTTTTTACCCGACTGCGTGACGTAAGGGAGAGTAATGTGTTTATCTTATAAATATGTGGGTATTTACCTTTGTGGCACTATTTAGATCAAACGCGTAAGCCTATTTTGATAATGACATGTCGTTTGATTCGTCATAACATAAATTAAAATCGACTAACTGTATCAAGTGGGATGTTGTTGAGTATTTAAAATTCATTTTAGATTACTTATATCATTTCTCTATCAGAAGTCCCGTTTACAGTCTAAATATAACGATTTAAAGTGGGTTAGTAACGATCTTCACATATGGATACTGATAAGCAATTATGTGTCAACCCACAAAAAGTCAAATTCAGAGTTATTAATGGATTTTGATACTGCATCACCTATTTCACATTATTAAAAAAAAATTTAAGTCATATAAACTAAATAAGGTCGGTAAAAAGTACCTTATTTGAATGTTTCAAATTTCAAGTGCGTTCCATATTTTGCAATTTATACAATAATCTCAAATATTTGATAAATTTTTTATAAGATTACACATTAAATATATCAATCTGCTTTTATTTCAGTTTGCCTTTTATCGAAATAGAAAAGAAAAGATGGATATATACTTCTTCAAACAAATTGATCAAGAATAGTTCTGACATATTTAGACGCCATTTTCTCAAAATTAAGTCCGTGTGGCTTGACACAGTATTGCTTATCAGCGTCCATATAGGCTTTTAGACAGAACTGCTGGTCTGGTTACGCAGTCGGATATTTGATCTTATAAATTAATTACTTGTTCAAAAAGTCTTGTGTATAATTAAAAACTAACAATCTATGACTTTTTAACAGAGTTTTTACTTTATTCTTATTTTAATACGAGAAAATGAAAACAAATTACGTAAAACACAGTGAACTTATTAATAAAACTCTGTTTTCATTTAAGAGCTTTGTTTTTCATTTTTATGCAATATTCATGCAAATAAGTTAATAAAGAGAAGATCGGTATTCGATACTATGTAAATTCGATGAATATAAAATTCTTCATTATTGTTAGAAACAAAACAATGCCCCTACTATGGAATTTCGTTCAAAATTGAAATACACTCTGTAGATAAATAAATTGATATATCCTTGGTGTATCATTGCAAACTAGATAAACAGGATATGCCGTAGGAACTGCATTCAATAAAGTATTATCATTTACTGGTCACGTGGAATGCACGTGACATTATTGAGAAAATTTGTCAAATTAGCATGACTACAATGACAACATGACACTAATCAACAATTGAATTAACTTCACTTATATAGCCGAGATATTAACCTTTGGTGGTGAATCATCGTCTAACATCGCTAAGTTTTCAAGTCCAAAAAATTGCATTTTAATTCGTATTGTGCCCAGTGGTGAAAGAAAACATCGCGTGGAAGGCTGTACGTGTCAGGAGAAATTCTTAAAGATACAGGTTCTCTATATTTTTCAATATATGCCAATCCACATTTTAGAAGCACGGCAGATTTGGCAACCCTTAGCCATATAGCCTTATCCTTAATAGGGGAGGAGGCATTTGACAAGCAGTGAAACATTTTTGATTAACTACAAGGTGACAAAATCACCTGCCAATGCGAGTAATAAGTTGTCCTATCTTTAAAAATAGAACAAAGTAGTCACAAAAGTATACAGATACAAATTATTTACTTAGCGACTTACGTTATATTCCTTGCAATTTTACTTGCGCTAAGTTGAGGTACTTAGCAGATTACCTGATATTTACGGTTATTGTTTTGTTTGCACGAGTAGCAGAGTGTTGCAAGATATGCTGAGTCCTCACGAAAATGATCTTCTTCTTTCTTCTTCATTTTGTTTTGTGGCTTTCAGTTATGCCAATTGTGCACATATTATTTCGCCAATGTCACGTGGAGACGAAAATGATTTTGATCATTCAAAACGCAAAATTCGGTATGTGGACTTGATCTTTGATAGCAATTTAATGTCGCTATCGATGTAGTGATTTAATTGCTCCCAAGAAATATCGCTGTCAGCCAGTAATAAATATAATATAATTAATATTAATATTTATGAATCTCGAATATATTCTCACGAGGGAGCTAAATACATGTGTTATACATATATACATAGTACTGAATATACTCTAAATCCGTGAGTGTGATATAACATTGCTTGTTGTAAATCCTCAGAATGAGTTGTAAATAGGATCCTCATTGCAAATCTCTCGGTAAAGTGCTAATTCCTGGGAGCCAAGCTTCGGTTTAACGCTCTAAATTGTATTATTGTCAGCTGCTGCCCGCGGTTAAGTCGCATTGTCTCTTAATAGCCCCCAAATTCAACTTCATTTCATTAAATGAAGATACCCAACTGAAAGCTGAAATCTGAAAGGATTTTAATATAGTCTGCCGAGTCAAATTGTAAAATCTTATCTTTAATATTAATATTAAATAGCGGTTAAATTGGTTGTTAGCTTTTTATAGACACAAACTATACTATTTTATAATGAAACATAGCTAAATATGGAAAAGAGTTTCTAATAAAAATAAACCCCACCCTAACAAAGAACAAATAATAAAAACTCCTCAGTGGACAGTAAATGATTAGTGCTGTTGTAAAACTCATAAGAGCACACACTTGTACCAAGTCAGACGATTCAATTAAAGTCGATTATATTTTTAAGTTAAATATAATTATAATTAAATGTACGGTTGGACTCTGATAATCAATAATGTGTTAACCCACAAAAAGTCAAATTCTGAGATATCGATGTATTTTGATACAGCATCACCTTTTTAACATTATTCAAAAAAATGTAAGGTCATATAAACTAAAAAAGTACGGAAAAAGTTTCCTAATTAATTGTTTCGATTTTCAAGTGCGTTCCATATTTTACAATTTATACAATATTCTTATATATTTGAAAAACATTTTATTAGGTAATATATTAAATATATCAATCTGCTTTTTATTCATTATACATTTTATCAAAAAATAAAAGAAAAGGTGGATATATACTTCTTCAAACATATATGTTAAGAAAATGTTTGACATATTTAGACGCCATTTTCTCAAAATGAAGTCCGTGTGGCTTGACACAGTACTGCATATCAGCGTCCAGTTATAAGAGAGATAAAAAAGACAAGATTAATTAAAATAATTGGATTACATTTAACATATCAGCATAAACCTTTATCAGTTTATATTTTACCTTTACGCCTTAATTAACCCCTTACCTACTTATCCTTTATACCGACGGGAATAATACCGCGTATTACTGCGCACTTTGTGAATTAATATTAATGATACAGAAAAAAAACTTAAATAACTCCTTGGCAAGCAAAATTAAGCTAAATCCTATATATGTTCAACAGTATATGCCTATATACAATAATCGTTCATTATTATTTTCATTAAATCCCGACTAAAAAAGAGGGGTGTTAGTTTTAACGTAAGTATTTATGTATCTGTGGTGTGTCTATCTATAGCACCGTAGCTCTCTAAGGAATAAACCAATTTTTAATAAACCAAATGTAATCGCCATGGTTCTTAGCATTTCTTCATCATCTATAACACATTTCTAATATATTTGGATCTACCTCTTTTCCCGCACCTAACTTCATGAGCTACACAAATTCGTCTTAAAATGGGCTAATAAGAAATGCTTCTAGTAGTCTGTCTCACACAATGAATTATTGCTTTCTGTATCTGTTATGTCAGTGTACATAGACCAGAGACAAGATAGATCAATGAGTTCAATGTAAAACGTCGATCTTATACTATAGTCGCGGGTTCAAATTCGGGCTAAAACTACCGAGTTTTAAATGGCGAATGTGTTTAAATGCATCTCTCGGAGATAACTGCACGTGTGTTGAGTAATTCTGAGCTATAAAAGGATTGAGCTCCACATTTTTTTATTTCTTTTTGTCTTGACAAAAAGAAGTATTTGTTCGGGAATGGAACATTACAGACTGTTATTATTCTACTGAAGCATTATAAGCTTCAAAAGTAGTTCAAAACTCGAGGCGATAGTTGAACCAGATTTTCTGCAAGCGATAAAAGTAACATTGTTAAACTTTGCTTCGTCACTAGTAAACTACTTAAAATATAAACTTTGTATATTATAAGGAAGTCCGATCATTGTAACATGATAAATATTGTGTTTTTAAATATATATTAATATATTTAGTGTAATAGTAAAATATAGTAAAATGTGGAATCAAACACATTACTTAATTATATTTAAAAAAAAAACTATGAAAACTGGTTTTAAATATTTTTATTAGACAGCCACTGTATTTTATTGAAGAACAAATTGTTATGATATTCAAGCCTCATTTGATTAGTCGCTCCTCTCACTTAAGAACGAAACTGATATTGGAATATTTATCATCAAAATTGTCATTATTTTGTGTGTTCTTGTCGACCTACCTCAACCAATTAACTTGTGCATGCATTTGGACTTACCTATCAATTAATTATTTGTCATTTCAAAGACAATTTGTCTTATATGATACTCTCACAAGAGCGTACATTTTTTTAAAAGTGTAAATACTCTTTTCATATAAAATTATAAGCGACTTATTTACTACTAATTTTTTCACCCTTAGAGAAATTGCGCTCGAATTTAAATTGGACCAATCTTGAAACTGATTTTATTAATACTTTGGATTTAATCTCAATTAAAAAAATAGTATTATTAAAATCAGTTCACAATAAGCGAAGACACCGCGTATCATACAAGAGTAAGTCAGTCAATATAGTATTTCTTATTTTTTTGAAATCAGTTAGAAAATATATCGATTTAATAACATTAAACATACTAACACATTTGCGCATATATAAACTACCTGTACGTTACATAACCGTATCAGTTAATATGGCAACATTTAAACTGTAATTCGATTTAAAATATCGAGTCTAGCGAGCTTCACCTCAAAGCAATCAGGAAGCTAACGGCGCGGCGTCAACAGGATTTTATCCCTATTTCTGAAAGTACTATTGGGATCACAAAGTATTTTCCCTGTGTGGAAAAAAGAGTTTCCTATTTTAAAAGATGGATTTTTTTTATATTTTTATATGCTTATTCTGGGTCCCCACTGCAGGACTGTATGGCTACGTCATAGTTGGTGAATGTGACCATATGCAGCAATAAAATGCCAAATCAATCAAAATTAATGTCACATCCATTAACTTTAGTGTCGCTATCGAGTCACCGCTGATTAAGTTGCTGCCATAAAGATCCAGCATTGTATTATAAAATATGTGTCAAGTATATATCCTGAAATGAATACATCAACATGTTAATGATAGCGATAACCTACATTAATATTATTAAGAGGAAAGATTTGATTTTTCATTTGTTTACATTGAATAAGCTCCGATATTACTAGATCGATTTATTAATTATTTTTGTTTTGGATGTTGTTTACTAAGGAAGGTTATTTTACATCACGATACGGCTTATAGCGAAGCAATAACCCTAAACGCAAGTGAAACCACGAGATGCAACTAGTTTATCATAATTAAGCCTCGGGTTAGCATGAAGTCTTAATAATTCAGAACTTCTTAATTATGAATTACTTTTTCGAAATTGCATAAACTCAGCCTTATGCTAAACTTTAAATGAGTACCAATATATGAAAGAACATGCAAGTAAATTAAGAAATTTAAAGCTTTCATTTGACAATCAGCCTAAAGATATTGACGTCATGATTAAATATAATATCAAAGTGTAAAAATATTCATGTATTTTGTAAAATTTTCAAAGTAAACAAACGATGAAGTAACAAGGAGGGAGCGTGTTTAGAATTTGTGATTCCTCTCGCTTACCTAATAAATTAGATTACAAGTCTCCGTGACGAGCTCCGAGCCTTGTGTTTCGAAATTGGATTTTTTTTAATTGAACGTAATAAAAAACTAATTAGTTCTATTTTATTTCAATAGATATTTTGAATCTAATTTGTAATAAAAATATACATATTTTTAAATACATACTGTCATACTACAATAAATTTAAACAGACGTTAAACGCATGTTTAAAAAAATTCATACTACAAATCCGCGTCTAAAGATAGTTTTGAGTTAAACATGCTTTATATATCGATTAACATACGTTTAAGTGAGTTTAATACATCTTTAGAACCTATTTTAGCTGTCAAATGTAACGTATAACATTTTATCAATAAGTTTTTTATGAGTTTATTCGCTGTTAAGCAATTTATATAATACTTTAAGCGATGTTTAATTTTTAAACACGCGTTCAACATGGTTTTAAACGCATCTTTCGTAGGACAGATATTGTGTTAAATACCAGGCCTTAAAATACCGTTAAAATGGTAACGTTATAATTACCTGGCGGGCTCACCGGTATTCGTGAAATAACGATATGAAATATAACGTTATTTTGAAGACTTTTAATGTTAAATGTCCCAGTGCTCAATAAAACTATTTTTTATTATGAAAGACAAGGACACAAAACATTATCTGCTGTATTACGAATTGGCGCATAGGACTGAATGTATACAATAATAAAGTCGTTACTTTGTGAAACGAGTACTTATAATAATTTCCTGAACGTAATTTAATTGCCGATACTTATTCCGATTTTAGCAGTAAGACCACCTCTTCTTTATGGATCTGAGTGATGGGCGTTGAAGAAATGGAATGAATGAGCAAAAAAAAGATGAACATTTTGCACTGGTCGGGAGGAGTCACCCGAATGGTCAACGCGTTTATGTGATAAACTCTAGGAAAAGCGTTTGCGCTGGTATAGTCACGTGATGAGGCGGGATAATGACCATATGACCAAACACGTTTTAAATATGGCCGAAGGAAAAAGGGGACTCGGATGACTTGGATGCGAATCATAGAAGATCTGAAACGAATAAACACAACAACTGAGTCAGTTCACAACAGAGTGCTGTGGCGCAGAATACTAGAAGGAATGAACCCAAATAAATATTAAATAGTCAGGAAAGAAGACCTATTCCCATTTAACAAACAAAATACTACATTCTGACAGTTTATTTTTTATTTGTGTACTAAAATTGGTCTAAGAAAAGAAAATAAAGAAATCAACTGTCAAAATGTATCGTTGTTATCGTTAAGATATTGTAATATCATATAGTAAAATATTCAGTATATTAATTTCGAGTCCATTTGGCTACAAGAAGTTGCTCAGATCCTCTCAACAACAAGACTAGTGATGATAAAAGTAATCGTGAGTTTAATAAATCTTTTCTCATATACCCACCCAACCATAGATAAACTATTAAATCCACTAGCTCATTATTAGAATGTTTGTCTAACAATAATGAGCGCGCACGTTGGGTCTAAAATCTCTGACAATGCCATCAAACTATGCACTAAATTTAATAAAATTGATTTAAATTAAAAATTTAAAAAATGACAATTTATTAATTGAGACCATTTCAACGAGCATCAACACGATACCCCTGCTGTAAATTGATGAGGAGGTATGTATATTGCCCGGTAGCTGCAGCAGACCAAGAATTCCATAATTTCGCTTAGTTATATTGCATGCATAGGTGTATAAAATTTTAGGTCACTCATGTTTGAAAATAAATCAAATACTTATTGTGCATCTTAGCACTGCAGCTACGAATAAAAGAGCTCATAATCTTCAAATGGCTAAACCGATTTTGGTAAAACATGTCTACGAACCATTGCTAGAAAACCCTCTTTCAAATAAAAAAAACCGCATCCAAATCGGTTCACCCGTTCAGGAGTTACGGTGCCACAGACACACAGCTGTCATACTTATAACACGATCGTCGTCGGTCGCATCGAAAGTTAAAAAAACAGGAAGGATATTATTTTATTTTATAAAATAACTGGTCAAGTGCGAGTAGGACTCGCGCACCGAGGGTTCCGTACAAACTTATAGAAATCTATATAAGACTAACCCATCTACGCCATTTGTGGTCTTCATCATCAGTTCCAACATAAGTTACTATCAAAAATACCTAAATCGGTATACGCTTGCCTATAATATTTGAGGAGTTCCCTCAATTTCTCCAGGATCCCATCATCTGATCCTGACCTGAAGACAATGGGACCACCTTGGAAGTATACCTTTTCAAACAAAAAAAAAAAAATTGAAAATCGGTACCCAAATGGCGGCGTAATCGGCTAACAAACATAAAAAAAATTAAATACAAGGTCGAATTGAAAACACTCCTTTTTAGAAGTCGCTTAAATATAATCAAATATTATGTAAATATGGATCACGTCCCAAAAACTATTTTAAAACTACTTAGGAGCACTTAAACTTAAAACACGATCATAAATGCAATCCATGGAAACATAAAATTTTATTTTAAGTACTAATACACCTTATACTTTCAAAAAAAAAATTTATAGCGCGATTCAGGATACACCTAGCGCCATCTCTTGACAATTTCAATGAACTAACTTGTTGACTTTGGCATTAACAACATAATTATATTATATTTTATTCTCGTTTTATTTTTATTTATATTCTACTACACTCCACTACCCATGCACTACGTTCGTAAAATATTTAGATTTACATTATCAATTAAAATATCGAAATATATATTAGTGTTGCCAAGACGAAAATAATTAGTCCTTAATTCGAACAAAACTAATTGTTTATTTATAAATAACTAATTATATTACTAATAACCAGAAGACTTATATGTGTAGATAAATAAGTAAATTAAATAACTCGATCTGTTTGAATTTAATTTTAAAATTTTCGTACCAAGTCAATACGAGTACTTAAATCAAATCGCGTGAAGCTCTTATATTGAATGTTAACTACGTAATGACGTTATAAATCGACGATAAAACTTTTAAATGAAAAGTTTATTTTATTATTTTTAGCGCGTTTAAATAATAATTAAAATAATAAAAAAATATTAATCGAGCAGAATTATATCACAGTTAATGTCATAATGTTGTAATAGATGGCATTAGCTGTACGCTGCATCGCGCTATCATTTTGTTAGCTGCGATTTATAGATTGCATTGCGTTGTTTATAAAGATTTGCTGCTTTTTAATGTTTTCGTATTGATACAAATTTCTTCTCAGTGTTTGTAAAATTGTTTTTTTGACCATGGTCAACTTCTATGTTAATTTGTTACAAGTACATATAATTTTAATTCTAAGATTAATATATTATCCGCTTGATCAATTTACAACTTGATACATTTACGCGTTCCTGAGAAAAAGGTTGAAAGACAGACGTACAGACTGACAGACACACGAACAGAAATTTACAGTTTTCGGATTTTTTCCTTTATGTATACTAAAGGACCTTGCTTCTGGCCAAATTTCATAATGCTTGGTCAATGGGAAGTACCCTATAGGTTTTGATTCCCTTGCGAAAACGTTAAAAACGCTATCATACTTAAAATATGTGATATAAATGACCGTATCTTTTGATTGCGTTAACTTAGAAGTTTGATTTTTTCACAGCTCTTAGTAATTACAACTCTGAGTACTTGGCGTTGATAAAAATTTTTTACCTTCACGCGTTTCTGAGAAAAAGGTTGAAAGACAAACTTACAAACAGACAAACATACATACAAAAATTTACAGTTTTCAGATTTTTTCCTTTATTTGTACCATAAGATCTTACTTCTTGCCAAATTTCATCGTGCTAGGTCAATGGGAAGTACCCTATAGGTTTTGATTCCCTTGCGAAAACGCTAAAATGTTCAAAATATACGACATATTTTCCATTATCTTTTGATTGCGTTGACTTAGAACTTTAATATTTTCACGGCCGCATGTCATCGTAGACTTGAGTATATGATATTAATTTCAACATGATACGTCTATGCATTTTTGAGAAAAAAGGGTTGACATCCCGACAGACAGACAGACAGACAGACAGACAGACAGACAGACAGACAGACAGACAGACAGACAGACAGACGGACAACAAAGTGATCCTATAAGGGTTCCGTTTTTCCTTTTAAGGTACGGAACCCTAAAAAAGTAATATTACTAATAAATCAGATGTAATGCAGATAGATGATGTAACATAACCCAGATTCACATGAAGTTTTTTATTCATAACATACACCAAATGTGAAATTGAAAGAAAGTGATTGAAAGGATACATCTAAATCAATTACTGGAATCAATTCGATTCCTTCAGTCTGGCAAAACGAATTCCATTGAAGTATTCCAAAGCTTTTCAGTTCCATTGGCATTCGATTTGAATGAGGAATCGAATATTTCACTTTGTTTATACCTTGTGATAGCATCGATAAAAATGTTTCGTATAAATCACATCATGAATGTACGATGTTCATAAATTCGTTAATATATTTTTATTATATACTAGTAGTTTCTCACGGTTTTTCCCGTGTATATTTTGGAATAAAAGCTTGTAAAAATGTACATACAGCCCATCATGGAACCTCCTCCTTTTTCGAAATCGGTTCAAAAATAGTTAATAAGTCGTTCAGAATTAGATAAATATTGTATAATTAATACAAAAATTCAATTGAAATCTATCTATAATGAACAGATAAATAAGAAATTATTGAGTTATTATGAAGCACGAGAATCATATTGTTTATTCAATGTGTTGATTTTTAGCTTTCTATTAAGCAAATTAAATATGTTTTATACAAAATGATGAGCACCATATTCAGCGTGTATGAATATGATAATACAAACAGAATGGAAAGTCATAAAAATTCTCTTCACTTGCTAAGAAAGCGAATTTCAAGAATGACTCACGACTAATATTGTTATTTTCGTTCAAATAAATATGGCTTACTTATTTTAGTTAACATGCAAATCATTTTACACCATTAATATATTTGCTCTGGACCAAAATTTAGGCTAAAAGAGGTCTACCATCTAAAATTTATTACATCTAAAATTCAGAGGTGGCTTACATATCGTTTAATCAGGACGTTCACCTAGGTCACAGGATGTTACAGTTTCTATCCTACGCGGTTTCGTATAGAGTTGATTTCTGTATCAGCCAACGTATGTCCAAACACCGATCTAACCGTCGTGTCGTAAAATTTTATGCAAATAACCTGCAATTTATTCTGTTTATTTACCCAATTACTCTCGAAGGCATTCCGAATCCAGTCGTTATTACCACACTTTAAAGTTTACTTTAGATAATTCGTTCTGAAAAAATCGTGTTATAATAAAAAAAATACCGTGTCAAAGAGTCTCGAGGTGATTCTGTACACTTTTTGTATTTTCAATTTCCCTTTGCCTGCCGCGTTAGACACTTTTCCTTAATAGCCCTTCTAACAGGAATTTATTATAAGCGCTTAATATTCAAATTGGATATTATAATAATCTCTTTTTCTTTCCTATAATACAATAAACAGATCACAATTAACTTATAATATTGACTTTTTTATTGATTACTTTAAAAGTAAAACAATTAGATTGAATATACAATTTCAGTATTCTTATAAAATAAATAATTTCTGTTACGATTGCGATATTTTGATATTAGACAAAAACTATTTTTAAATAAAAAACATTAATAAGGAAATAATTTTTTTAATCAGTTAATTACCAAATGATTTTATAAATATTTTAACTTACCAACACCAACATAATAATATATAATTTTATCATTAGAACAAATAATTTCCATAACAATATTTATATAAAATCTCTATTTATTGTTTCCGACACAATCAGCTTTTACAAATGCGCGTGCAATCGACAATACGTACGATAAAAGTTAATAATAGAGTGACCGCGCATATTTCATAGAATTTAAACGGCAATTACCATTGTGGCTACCCTTTATGGACATAAACGGACAGAACGGAACGCGTTTCCATTTCCGTCTAACGTTTCTCCGGAGAATTTTAGTTGGGGTGGCCATCTGTAGTCTTCATCATCAGTTCCACTTCACCAAATATAAGCTTCTCAAGAGGACATGTACGAGGTACTCTCAAAAATACCTAAATCGGTTTAAGTATGCCTATAATATTTAAAGAGTTCCCTCGATTTTCTAAGGATCCCATCAACAGACCCTGCGTTCAACTTGGAAGTATACTCTTTGGAACAAAAAAAATTACATCACTCCACAATTATGAAAAAAAAATCATAGAGCCGAACGTAGAAATTCCTCTTATTGCGAAATGGGTTAAAAAGACATTTAAGCAGTTACGCTTCTTTAAGCCTGAAATATATTATTACGAGTTACTCCATTTACATTCATGACTTATTGCTAACAGGTTGCACATATATAATTGCCTGTAAATATCTCACTGCTGGCTAAGGCCTCGTTTTCTATTAAGAAGAAGGTAAACAGCTTATTCCACCACACCACTTCACAGCGTGTCCAAGCATGAAATTAATTTAAATAGAAAAGCACTTGAAAACTCAGCAGTCACTACATCATCTCGGCTCACATATTATCTATTTAATACGCAAAGCAAAAACTGTGTACCTCTTTTTACGAAAACTACGCAAACGGAAGAGTATAAATTTAGCACAATTATAGTTTAGATAGGAATACTAATATTAAAAAAAATAAATGTTTAAAAAATACATTGGATCAATAAAAAAAACACATTACACACACTATATATTTCACACACAGGTATATGTTACTCTTTTGTTTATTGTTAAAGTCTGTAGTCAAATTAAAAAAAGATTATGGTAAATCTTGAATTCGGTTGAAATTTAATGAACTACTATCGAATTTCGATTGATAGGCGACCACTATTTTAGATAATTAGAAGCATTCAAAAAATATTGACAGCAAATGTCATAAATGACTACTAATTATATCAAACATTCACATTCGATAATGTACAAATACTGTATATCAGGTTCAGAGGACGACTCTTTAAATAATGGATACCTATTTCCGGGGGGCATTAATTCCAAATGGGAACGTGACGTATGCGTCTCGCCACTTCGATCCTGGAATGTAATGCGAAACCAAATTGTCAAGCAAAGACTGCTGTGGGTCTTTGTTACGCGATAGGGTTAACTAATTGGCTTAAGTTTTGTATACATCATGATAATTACACGTCGTATAATATTGGGTACTAAGTCTGAAATGAGAAATCGTTTATAACTTAGATTCACTTTTGAAGGTCAGATTATTGGGATCTGGGTGTGGTATTAATGGTTATTTCGCTTGATAATGGATTACTTTTACGTTTAATTTGAAGCAAGAGATTTTTTTAAGTCGTATAAAACTATCGCTATTAAAACGTGGTACATTTTGATAATTTATTCCTGATTTTTATGTTATAACGCCTCGTTTAAGTGTCAACAGATGGCATGTTATGGCATAGAGAGTTGAAACTGTGATTAAACGTACAAAATTGTCTTTAACGTTTTAAAGTAATCTCTTCGCACCCCTTAAAATCGATACGTCTGTTAGAGCTCTTACAAATTATCAAACAGGGATATAAAAGATCCCAACCAATTTTTCTCTTCATTACCGCAACATATGTTTCCCCTTTACGATTCAAAGCGTCCCCTTATTTCAAGCAAAAAACACCTCTTAGCTCTGATAAAGTCCCCAACTTCTGTATTTAAAATGAATTTCGGATATTGAACCTCATTGCCAAGAACATATGATTGATTTTTGGAAACTTAACTTGTGGTTCATAAGACGTTTTAATAAAAATGAATACTCGAGACAGTAGGCAGCGGTCTAGGAATTAATGTGGCATGTCTAAAACCTAGCACGCACTTGCAGATGTTTTCTCTTTGTTTATCAGACATGTCTGGGGCATGGGCTTTGTATTTTCAAATGAAAAGGGACATTAATCGAGATTTATCTGGAATGGTAATGTCACAATGACTTAAATGAACATAGGTCCAGTTAGTTTATGTCAAATGTAAGCACGTAATAACCATTGTACGTTCTATGTATCTATTTAATGTAACGTTTCGTTTAAGTTAAATGATAAAATAATAAAGGACTAAGTTTTAAAACAAGGATATATTGACTACTTTTATTATTAAATTTAATTTTTTAGATACAACAAAAAATTATAATTTAATCGAGTAAAATTAAAATACATGGAAAACAAAAAATGATTATTATGTCTGATTGCACAAACCATCAATTTTACTTAAGATTAGCCGAAGAGATGAATGGAGCGAAAAATGACGAATGATAACGTTTATGAGGGCGAATTCGGATCAGGTAAGCGACTTCATGACACGTAATACATCATCCTTATATCACATGAATAATGGCGAAATGACGGTAAAATTCGGTGATCGCGCCCAATCGAGAAATGCTGTTCATTCGTTATACTGAGCGCTATTTATTGCTAGAATCAGTAGGTTAATTACTTTTAACTATCGCTACCACAAAATGCTATATTCTGAGATTTGAGTTTTGACTTTTGTATTACAACGTCTGCGAAATCAAAACGATTTTGATGGTTAACGTGGAAATGTACAATGTTTTAACGACAGTTTATCATAATTCGCCACCAGTTTTCTTCGTATTACGAATAAGTATCTAAGTTTTAGATCTTCTTGTTATACTCGTATGCTATTTTAATCCCCTGACCAAAAAAGCGGGTGTGCGTTGTAAGTTTTATGTGCATCTGCGTCTGTCCGTGGCATCGTAGTTTGCAAGCGATAGGCCGATTTTGTTGCTATTTTTTGAGATCATGATTCTGAGACGGTTCTTAGCTATAATTTATGAAAATCCATTTAGAAGTGTGGGTCAGCTCTTATTGTTGTTAAAAGAATCTGAAGAACTTCTACTGGGGTGATCGAACCGAAAATTACTACTAAATTTATACTGTCACTTGAATGATACCTTTTAAAACTTTTAATATTAGTTAAGTATTATATGAACATGATAATTACGTAACATTGTATACAAGATAAAATTGAAAATTAAAAATACCACAAACAATCAATTTATTAAGACCATTTCAACGAAGCCCAACTACGATATACGATAACGATACTTCTGCTGTAAGTTGGTAGAGAATTATATATTTTGTTGATTCCAGCTGTTACTGCAGCATCAAGTCAAGTTTACGCAAATAGTTTAGACGTAGTAAAAGCGTCGATTTGACCTGTAGAAATTGCTCACATCCTTTCAACAACCATGAGAGTTCAAACATCTGATTAGATCTTCATAAATTATAGCTAAGACCCATCTCTATTATACCAAACTTTAAACAAAAACAAAATTGGTACCTGATAGACAGACACGCAGATATAAGCATCAAACTTATAACACTCCTCAATTTTAGTCCGGAGTTAATAACTCAAGACGAATCCTTCTAAAATAAAGATAAAAAGGTTTCTCAAGCCATCCTCAGCCTCGGTCTTAACATTTTCCTGTTATTTACAAGAAACTGCTTTTAGTGGTGTTTTGATAAATAATTTGTATTTTTCCTGTTTCAAACGTTCTTTAATAGTAAGATATACAATTATTACATAAAGTAGCATTACCTTATATTTATTGACCAAAATATAATTAATTGGCTAAATACCGTATGCAGCTTTTGAAAAATTATTTTTGTTATTTGGACATGTTCATTTAAAAAAAATGTGAGATATATTTTTTTTATTACTAAAGAGAAATGATATACTCGATTTAGCTGGAAAGGAATGAGATATCGGATTCGGTTGGTCTTTTTATTAATAAATGTTTTATGTTAGTGTTCTACTAACTAGAAGAACACATAGTTACTTACCAATAAACATTTTACACTCGATGTTTAATAATTTGTATGTAAAATAATATTAGTATTTTAAGCATTGCTTACCTAAGTGATTAAAAAATAAAAATTTAAAGAAACCTCCGACGATTTTTTCAATGAGACCATTCCGACGATACCTCTTCTATAAGTTAGGAAGGAGTTGTGTATCCTACTGATTCCAGATAGAGCTACAGCATCAGGTCAAGGTTATTTGTATATTTAGATTCAATTAGACTACTAGGAATCGCTCAGACTCGGATATTCATGGATTATAACTAGGAACCAACTGGATTACACAAAACCACCGCACAATAATTAGTCCATTCGTGAGGGTGAGGATGGTTCGCGATGCCACAGATAACCAAATACACACGTCATATTTATAACATCCCACTTTTTGTACCAAGGGTTAATAAAATAAATGAAATTCAATATTTCAAAAACAGTCTTTATTTATCGTTCTATTACATCTTTCAAATGTTTCAACGCTTCGTCTAGTGCCATGTAAACATCTTGTGTATTTGGTGGTCGCAGCTCCAGAGACACCGTCGGACTTCTGTCCGGCAACTTGTGAAGGAAGCTCTGGGTGAGGGGACAGAAGACATCAGGGTTCATGGACTCAATCTTCGATTTTCCAGTGAGGTAGCTCATTGGTACCCCAATCAGGAGAACAGCCACGGCGCCAGCAAACGGGCAATATGTGAATGATATCCGGAAGAGAGACTGAAGAGGTTTTGTTGGTAATTGTCTGCTAAAAAACAAAGTCATCTTCAAAATTGTAACGATATTGGTTCATGATTTATATGAACAAGTTTTAATAAAATTGTTTAAGAGCCAAAACTTTTATTTATTTTTTTTTTTTAATTAAAAAAGAAGAACTGTAGTCCACTGATTGCAGCTCGTACCCGGACAGGTTCGACCTGGGTAATATTTCAAACAGAAGATCAGCAAGAAGTAGCTAATATAGCATATATTACCAAATAAATAAATAAATAGCTGCATTTCGTACGGTGAGTGAGGATGCCGTAAGCCTAACCCAATCACATATTCCTTTCCTTCGTATTTCCTTTTATCTATGTTTCATTTTCAGCTGGAAATACATTTGTGGCTCCACTGGTGCTGCAAATGTCCATGGTTAGCGATGATCACTTACCAAGTCTCCCATTTGTCGTTTACTAGCGATTTTATATGCAAAAAAATTAAATCATTGAACAATTCCTGATTCATGTATAGTTTTCAACAAATTGTCTAGTACAAATATTTTTACATTATTTTAATATTAATTTTTTGGTACGATTTCATTTTTATATTCGGTAACTTTTACAACTCCAGTCAAAGAATAGTTAGCTCGAGTCATCCGACGAGTAAAAGAGACTAGAAAAACTCATAAAACTACGCGAATCGGGTAATAGTAATATGGGAAAAGTTTTAATAAGGGGGAAATAAAACTTAGCTTCAAGTCGATATCACCGAAGTTGGCAAACTAAGATTAAAACTTCTACTGGGATCTTTAACGCGTCGCGGTCGTTATATTAGTAATCAGTTTATTTAGTTTTCTAAGTTTTTTTTTTTTAACTTTCTGATGCGCGAAGAATTTAAATGTGAGCTCCTAATGGGTAACCGTTTATGAGGTTTTTAAACTTTATCTACAAAGGTCCTTTTTCGTGTCTTCTTTTAGTACTTAGTTGTGATACATTTTAATTGTATATTGTTTTAAGCTTGATATTAATAAAATAACTGAGTTTAATAATGATAGCAAAAAATAATTTCAATACGTAATATAACTATAATTAAAGTGAAAAACAATGCTTGATTATTTAGATGTAGGCATCTATTCAAATTTTATTACGCTTAAATAAACCAGACTCATTGAAACACAAACACCAATTAGTGCAACAAAATTACACGCTACGAGTAATCTATTGTCGGTAAATTATACTCACGCAGCGTTCGGTATTACTGTTGTCACGTTCACCAAAATATGTGTGAAGTTTGCTTTACCGCATCCCGTGGTGACTAACGGTTTACCCTGGAAGGTCAATGCCCCCGTAGCTAAAGCATTCTCAGCCCCTATAAGCAACCAGCCACAGAGTACCAAACTTAAGAGGCAACCGCTCAATGCGCCCTGAAAATGTTAAGGTTTTACTTACTCTGTGTATTCGAGTTTTCGTTTAGCTATTGAATTTGATTGATAGCTGTCGATATCATATAATATTGACGATTGATTGAGTATCTTGAACGAAATATCTTTAAATAAGCTGTCATGTCCAATACCAGTTGTTTCAAGGAATATATATTTTTAAGTTAATTATTATTTTTTGGTTTACAAAGATTTTCGTTACCTTAACAGTTAAAAATAGACAACTAAATTATATCCATATTAATTTGATATAATATTAACGAAATAATTGGAATATAAAATATTTATTACATTGAAAATTGTTGCAGTACAGCGCCATCTGTATTTATAATCCGTTATTACGTTGTGGTAAAACACATGTGGTATAACCGTTTAGGTTACATATATAGTTCTATCACTTTTTAATAGATGGCAATGGTAACATAGCATTAAAGTCTTGTAAATAAAAACATTTATTTTTTTAATAAAATAGGTATACTACAACAATTAAATATACTTGTTAATTTAATATATTAATATAGGCAATTGAAACATATAATATTATAGATTTACTTTTTCTTACAGAACAATTGGCTCGTGAGAAGACTATGCCCAGAGTAAAAAGGCCAAGAAGAGTCCCCGCTGTGACACCCGTAACTCCAGAGGCCACGTGTTGGAGGCGGTCTAATTCCCGAGCTAGCCAC
Organism: Hypolimnas misippus; assembly: GCA_037950945.1. Classification (NCBI taxonomy): domain Eukaryota; kingdom Metazoa; phylum Arthropoda; class Insecta; order Lepidoptera; family Nymphalidae; genus Hypolimnas; species Hypolimnas misippus. Next base: position 6,185,241 of record JBBEEQ010000025.1, on the reverse strand, counting down.
ACTACACAAGCACAGTATAGACCGACCATAATGCACAGAAACTAGAAATAATAGGGTTAGGTATATCTACATACGCCATAAGTTGTATCATAGAGAAATTTTTGAGTAGATTGTTAAATTACTAGACAACTAATTATATATTTTTATTTGGTTTAAAAATATAATAACATTAATAACTAAAAGAGTATAAATTATACATTTTTGCACAACATATACCTTTGAGTGTTCATACGTATATTTTTAAGTTAAATTATTTAAAAAATATCTTGAACGATTATTTATGGTAAAAAGAGAATAAACAACATCACGAAGAAACTGTAGCAATATGAAAACTTCGCATTGTGTGTATTTATAGTATTATTTTATCATAAGTTGGTAAATATAATAAGTATTATTATTTTTTGTGTTAAAATCCAAAAAAATAATAAAATGTCACCTTCATAATTTTGCAGCAAGCTGGTTCATTTGTACTCTGAGGCATCCACGGTCTTATAAATTCTTCAAACACTACCCCTGATATTGAATTTATGATAGACGCAATACAGCTGTAACAATATTATTATCTCGCTAAACAAACCTACAGAGAGTCATTAAACTATAATTCCATTTACGTACCCTGTGGTTGCGCTGAAGATAGATATTATAAAGATACCGCATATTCCAGGGAACATTGTCGAGAGATTGTTGAGGAAATGAGGTACCAACTGAAAAGTAAAAGATTTTGGTTTAAATATTATTAGTTGTTAAAATGACGTCGGTTATAATGTACCTTATATGATTTGTAATAGAGATGTTCATTTTTATTTTAGTGTTTTTCTGTTCTTTAACCGATTTTCATAAAAAGGAGGTTTTCAATTTGTCGAAGACTTTTTTATGTATATTCACCGATTACTTGAAAACTGGATCGATTTGCTTGCCTTGCTTAGAATTTTTTATTAAAATTGATTCAGTTTTTGGCTTCAAAATCAAAACAACTGAAATAAGTGTCTCATTTAACTAAACGAATTACGAATTTTGATGTTAAATCTGTTACCGTTTTTTTGAAAAGTTCTGAAGTTTTCTTTTACTTAAGTACGAATGGATTGTAATCTTTTCCATTTCAAGCACGTGTAAGTTAAACATCATTGTAACAATGATTTTGAAAAATAATGATCGAAACAATGTTGCGAAACGATGTTATCTTTGTAAACTGAGTTGTTCTGTTTTGTTGTCAGTATTTACACAGGCTTACAGTAAAAACAACAAATTTCAACACTTTCAGCATATTCAATGAATTACCTATTTAACTTGTTAATGCATTTACATATATGGACGCTGATATGCAATACTGTGTCAAGCCACATGAAGTTCATTTTGAGAAAATGGCGTCTAAAGATGTCAAACCTATTCTTAATAAGTTTGTTTGAATAAGTATTTATCCATATTGTCTTTTCTTCTTTGATTAAAGCTGTAATGAATTAAAAGTAGGTTGATATATTTAATATATTGTCTAATAAAAAGTTTTTAAAAATATAACATTATTTTATAAATTACAAAATAAGGAACGACCTGGAATTTCGAAACAATTAATTAAGAAACTTTTTTCCATACTTATTTAGTTTATATGACTTTATTTTTTATTGAATAATGTTAAATAGGTGATGCCGCATCAAAATACACCAATATCTCGGAATTTCACTTTTTGTGAGTTGACACATTATTGCATATCAGCATCCATATATGAACCACTGTTCGGTGCAGTAGTCACTGTAGTCACTATAACTGGCTATATTGATAACGGGTGTGGGTTCGATCCAAAATATTTGGATAAGATATATTTAATAGTACAGTCATTTGGAAGTTTTACTACTTCTACTACGACTTAGGATGTGCTAACGATTGTAATAGTACATTGACCAGCATTAAGTCTACTAGTGATACCACAAAGAAAAAAAAGCGTCACTCTTTTGTATCACATAGTAGCGTGGAAATGAGTTTTCTTGTAAAAAACGCGTGTTAAGTCGACTTTGCAATGGTAGTACACTAAAACTATCAACTTAAAAAAAAGGTTTTGGCATACACTACAAAAAAAATTCTTCGGTCTAATTTATGAGATTTTTTTTATTAAATAATGAGTACAAAAGGAGATATTGTCAAATAACTGTTTTATACCCCTATTTTCCAAGATGGTAATGCGTCCGGTAGAAACGAGGTGGCAAAGTAGAAATGAAAGAACTTGTCAAAATTAGTAAAGCTACTAATTTTCAAAACCCCCTTAAATCTTTCCAACCCCTATTGTAGAAGGATAATTGTAAAAATCATTAAACGAGTATTTAGAAACACTTTCGTATTATCTATTTCATATAACACGAGAACAGGCCCGCGCCGTCCATACGTGCAAAGTCGTGCAACGCACGACGGCGCCGAGTCAGAAAGGCGACGGGCCTATAATTAAAATTTTCAAATTTTTAATATTTACATTGGATTTCGTATTAAAAACTTTTAAGAAAAAGACTTGTTGATTGGACTAAACCATTTATTACTAATATCGCCACTACAAAAAAGGCGCATATAAGACAGTTGCACGACGGCACCGATTAGGCTTAGCGCGGGCCTGCACGAGAAAAATCAGTAACTCATTAATTACGTACTATATGTTTGAAACTAATTTCAATAGGTAGAATAAAAAAGACTAAAGTCTTCAGTTACCTGTTCATGCTTTTTTATCTGTCCAGTAAGTAATGGGTCACAGCCAGCAAACCATGCATATATGACTAATCCCAGGAAACAAGATAACATCTTCATAAGTATTATACCCACACAAGATATCGCCAAACATATTCTGGCTTTGTTGATTGTGGGGACGGCTAATAGCTTTTGTACAGAGGACTGGCTGAGGGCTATCTTCCAGAGCCAGTTCGTGCTAAGAGCTAGAGTTACTACGAAGAAAGACGTGTGGTGAGCTAGTTCAGGATCTGGGCTGAAATAAAATAAACATTTTTGGTGAAAGAATTCGTGTAATGAAGACGGTTTTTAACTGTAACCAACACGTACACAGGATAAACAAAAATACCTATCATAATTATAATTACGTTGATATGTTCAATTTAACTAAGTTAATAAGACATTTTGTAAGACTAAACGTAATTAAGAAAAAACAAAATTAAAAAAGTGAGTATTTATATGGATCAGGAAAAGTAATATAAGTTTTATTTTTAGAAAACTCCTACTACTACTGTACTTTCTCTTCTATTAATTTATTTAAATACTATTTTACTTACTCATAGAAAACTAATCTACTTCCATTGTTGGAAATCTCCCACATTCTCTTGAAGCCCATCGGCAGTAGGGCCAGGCCACTGGGTAAAGCAGTGCCAGCCAGTGCCAGAAAAGTGGTCACTATGCCAATACTGATTATAGCTCTCAGGCCTCCCACTGCAATGAGCGTTGAACAAGCCACGCATATTACTGCAGTAATGCGACTAGCTAAAGGATTTGTAACTGAAAATAAATCATATATTTAAAATATAAAATCGATAATAAGTTTAAAATAATAATAATATTTATTAATATGCTTACAAAAAGGATTAGGTATAGTGTCATTACCACATATTATCATACCTGAGTTTTTGAATTATTGGATAATTTAAAAATTATATAACTTACTTTTTCTTAAGGCTTAATTGTATTTGATAGAACAATAATTAATACATTATTGTTGTAGATGAAATATAACGACTAATGTATTATTTACTTGGTGCCAATAAAGATTATTATTATACTACAATTAAACATAAATATAATTTATAAATATGTGCAATTATGTTATATCTTTACAATTATTATACTTACTTAGTTAACAATTACAGAACTACTAAGTTTTTTTCTTATCATTACTTATTTATCACATTTATTTGCTAATTATAATTACTAGAGAAAACAACTTGCGTTGTAGGGGAGAGGTGCCATGAATGGGACAAAATTCTTTAAGTGCAGATATTGGGAACGTATGAAACATAAATTAAAAGCTTTAATTTACGTAAATATACCTATTTATCTTTAGAAAAACAAATGAAAAACCACTTTTACTTCTATCATTTCAGCATGATAATCAAATGAAAAAATCTGTCGTTTTGTCCCATTCAAAACTACCCAATTTTGAATAGGACATAGTTATTCATGAAAGGGACATGTAAAGTTAAATCAAATTCTCACTGTTAAATACAGATATATTATAAAATATTAATTAAATTATACACCTACATACCTTAACATATGTATATATTATAAAACTAGCTTCCGCCCGCGACTTCGTCCGCGTGGAATAGTTACTTTGGGTTAACGCTGACTTTAACTTGTCACTTAGTTAATGTATAGGTGAGTAATTACTTTGCACATTGTGCGCAGTACTCGATCATTATTTTGCTGAGATTTTAAAATTACAATATTTCCTAAGATACTCATTTAAATCGAATGATGTAAAGAATATTTTTGTTTTAAATTAAATACTTGTCATGAATAATGTATAAGGATTAATATCATATTTTTAAAAACACCTTGGCAAATAATGCATTATTATAGAACAAATTTGGATAGCAAAAAAGGTTATAGTGGCTAACCTTAAAAGATAGATATATGCAGTTGCGAACTTTTTTTTAGAACTTTTAAAGGGGAACAATTCTGTCATACATGATTTTTGCGTAACTTTAACCGTTTACGCAGCGCACGTAGCGTAAACTCTCTCAATAAGAAAATATCCCCCGATTTTGAAACATTTTTCATTGGTGCTCCGCTCCTTTTGGTTTTAGCGTGATAATATATAGCCTATAGCCTTCCTCGATAAATGGGCTATCTAACACTTAAAGAATTTTTCAAATCGGACCAGTAGTTCCAGAGATTAGCGCGTTCAAGCAAACACTCAAACAAACAAACTCTTCAGCTTTATATATTAGTATAGATTATGTAATACACGAATCAGAAAAAACCTTAAATAAATTACTTTTGTCAACCAAAATATTCAACAAAGGCTTGCCATTTTATTACGTTTGGCAACTAATTGACAGTTAGGTCAATGTTCTCTATATGTTAATGTTGTCAGATTGTAAAAATCAAAAATCTAATACTGCATTCTAATCGGGACTAATTCCATTTGTCCCTTTCATGCCACCTCTCCCCTATATAGTCAACAACACAGCATAAATTTAACATTAACGGTAAAAACGTATTTAAATATTTCTATCAGGAACTTTTATTCGTTCGATACATGACTTACATGTCAGATAATTATTCCAAACTTTATCAGGAAACGGTGAAACAGGCCCTTATTCTTATGAGTAATATGAAACAACTCTATAACCTGGTAGCAGTGATCTAGGTGGTCTTACGAAAACTATTATGTAGTATGTCAAAAAAAGGCACTAACAGTAAATTCTATCTGATGTAAAGCAAGGACAAATAACTTATATAAATATTTATGAAAGTCAGAGAAAAAATAATTAATTGTAATTCTCGCCTTATCGCTTATGTAAAAAATCAAATATCTTACCCAGTCGGAAAGCTAGCAGAGGCACGTATGGTACAATTGGCAGCAACATCAGCTTACTAACAACGAACAAGACGGCGGCAACCGTTCGCGTGTGTGTAGAGAACCTTATTTCTAAGTATTCGAAACTTGATGATAGTTGAAGCCTGTGAAAAACTGAAAATAGCACAGAAACTTTAATATTTATTATTGCAAATATATGTTTTAAATGTAACGATTCTCGAATTAAAGAGTTATGCTAGAACTAGTCGAAGTAGACTTAGACAAAATCTATAAATGTAAATCAAAATGGATATTTCCTTAAAATCTTTATACAAGTAAGTAGAGATTCAAATTATCAATGTGGTTCTAGTAAAAAAAATAAACAATATTTAGATATTGATTAATTACACCATTTAATGAGAGTTCGACTAAATTAGGAAATAAGTAAAATATTAAACAAAAACCGTCATACTACAAAAGACGCATTAAAACCATGTTGAACGAGTGTCTAGCTAAACAGTGTTTAAACATTAAACATTGCTTAAAATGTTATTTAAATTGCTTAACAGCGAGTAATTTTAGTTACATAAAAAAAACTTATTAATAAAATGTTTGACGTTACATTTGACAGCTAAAATAGGTTTTAGACATCTTTTAAACGCATATTAATCTATATCTAAAGCATGTTTAACTCAAAACTGTCCTTAGACGCGGATTTGTAGTACGAATGTTTTTAAACACGCGTTTAACATCTGTTTAAATCTTTTGTAGTAAGGCAGAAAGTGTCTATAAAACCGTTTAAAAAGATTTTTTTTTTTGTTATGTGAAAATCTATAAATAGAGATCTTAATTCATTGTGATAAATAACACAAATATCTGTTTATAAAAATCACATGTGAAATAATAATAATTATTCAATAAATAGAAATGAAACATTAACAAAACATTTACCAGGTAAATAAATTACAGCTGTTAAGAAAGTCACAAAGATAAGCGACAGAGCCGAAGCCCAATATTGCGTTCCTCTTAAATAAATTTCTACTGGTACACCCAGCAGCGTTATGCTGGTTAAATGACTGAAACAGAACAAGTACGTTTATAGAAAATTATGCCAAAAAATGTCATATTTGGATGCTCATACACAATACTATGTCAAGCCACACAGACTTTATTTTGAAAATGATGTTTAATGATGTTAAACCTATATCTTTTCTTTTCTATTTTGCTAAAAGATACAATGACTTAAAAGCAGATTGATATAATTAAAAGTTTTATCTCATAACTAACTAAGGCACCAATATCTCCGAATTTGACTTTTTGTGGGTTGACACGTTATTGCTTGTGTGTACGCGATATCGGCGTTAACCATAATGGGTCAGTAGACAGCTTACATTAAACATATAATAAATTTACAAAAAGTTCTAGCCACATAAAGTTTTTTGTAAGTTTAAAAATAGATGAAATTCTGAATGTTTTTCCGTATTGGCGTTTATTTGTTTTGTCTTTAAGACAGTTCACTCTTCATCTCTTTGTTAACTTAGATAATAAGCACTCAATTGTTTCAATTGAGAATTTTCCACTCGAAACATTTTAACTTAAAGTAATTACACGAAGACCCATCTAGCAGACGGTATAATTCAATTTCTGTTTTTACTCCAATAATCCAATGTTCCAATAATGCCTGTAGTCTTTGTTATCTTCATATTATGCGTCCATTTACTGTATCACAACGTTATTTTCACTTAATCTATAGTTCTTTGATAATATTGTCAAAAAATTGTTTTGAGGTGCCATTTTTCGGCGCCTCCGAAAATAAATATGGTGGAAAAGTATTCATTTGGAAAGAGAACATCAAAATGTACACAATCACTAATTTAGTAATAGTTGTAAACTACATGAGCACGAAATGAATTTGTTAATTTTTACACACATCATACAGACTAAGCTAGGCTTACCAATTGTCCAAGGTGACGTAAAAAAAATAACATCAATCTATTATTGGACCATTTTAATGAACCCCAAAAGAATCAGATCATCAACTATATAAGTGCTAAAGACGAACTGAATAGAGGTTTGAATACATTTGATTTAATTAGAACCGCCTCGATCACATCAGCTTTTTAACATAAAAAATCATATTATCCATTTGTTTAGTAGCTACGATGCCACCGTCATACTCAAAATCACATGTTAAACTACCGCCTCTTAGCTCTTTTTGATTCAGGAATTAAAACATACATAAATACGACTAACGTGTTATTATTAGATGTTAACATGTTTGATTTAAAAAACAAAGATGAATATTTTCTTTAAGTTTACTTCAATAACACCTAAATAATTTTATAATAACAGTAAAATATATTTAACGCTGATTAAAATAATCTATCGATCAACAACATGAGTCACAATCGTTCGTTTATTTTAGAAAGTAAATACATAATTGAGAAAATATCTAGTATTGCCACGTAATTTTGTTCTTCATTGAATTTCGGAAGGGTATTCCTGGTTCTTACTCTGATCCTATCACTTGTAGTAAACATGCTATAATACAGCCTATAATTTTTTTTTTACCAGGCGGGTGATTATGTCACCTAAGTCACAAACCGCAAGACCACCCCCTTTCGTAACGTTTTTAGTAAACGGCCTTTTTAACGCAAAAATATTTAAATCGACTTTGCAGTTCCTGAGGTTGGCGCGTTAAAAATAACACACACAATCAAAATGATCGACTTTGTAAAATTATTACTAAATATAATCATTTTAATTCTGTTTAAAAAAATAATTGGTATAACTTACCTTGCAGTTAAAGCCAGCGATACAGATATGATAGACATATTTTTGCCACCAAAAAGAAATCCAGACACGGTGTTATATTTATTATTTACAAATAAAAAGTACAAAATAATTCCGATCACAACACCCAAAATGATACCGAACAAACAATATTCAGCCACATTAAAATATATTGGAGAAACAGAAATAGTTGAATTCCTCATTTTTATTTATAAAACAATGAGAATATCGTAATATTATATATAATACAACGCGCCGTAACGAACGCTGTGTTGCAAATAACTTCATATCGGTTTTAAATCAACAACAATAAAGTGATATAACATAGATAAAAGTTAAATAAATGCGGATTTCTTCCCCAATCTTTTTGTAAATAACGCGAAGAGGATTCACATCTCATTAGACAAACAATACATTGACTTTAACGATAGACATGATAAACGTGTGCGTACTTTAAATCTTTGAGTAAAGATTGTATCAGACGCGTACTATTCCTTATTGGGTAGGTTTACCATCAATAAGTACAGGAATACATGAATACGAGAAAAATAAAGGATATTTTTTAGCATAACTGGATCTAATTAAAGTTAAAATAAAAAATGTACCAAGTGAATAAATTATTATGTATATGATTTCATGTTATCTAATAACTGTATATGGATGCTAAAATTACATACTTAGCTAACATTCTCATTTTTCGAATCACTTAAAATAGACAACAGTTTTAAAAATTTACTATTAGATTGAAACCTTATGTCAACGTAATACATGTTTATGATTTTGAACAACTTAAATAAACTGAAATGCTTTTAGAACTTGTAAAATAAATTCCAAAAGTAAATGGTTGGTAACATTATCATTTTGTAGAGTCACTTCTTATTATAGTATATTGGAATAAAGAATATAAATATTTTTTTTTTACAATACTAGCACGTAAAATTATTATATTTAATTGACAATAATTTTGAAAAGAAATTACGAAAAGTATGCCATCTGTTTGCTTTAACTATGAACTAATTAAATAACATAACTAACTCAACCATTGCCATCTATTGCATCATGTAAAAACTAAGTTATCACACAAGCAACCCAAAACTAAAATGCAAATAAATATGCTACCGTAATACCTTAGTTGGACGCTAGATGGCACTTTTAACATTAATATTGTTAACATTAAATATTTTGTTTTTAAATAAAAAATTAAAATGTACTTTTGTGTAATAAAAATATACCAATATTTATACTAGTTTTAAATCAACTAAACTAGTTATATTTATTAGCATATTATGGATCATAATATAATACAATTACAAATTATTGTATCTAGCTTAGGTATTTTATATACATAGATTTATTGCGCCTCTGCGTATAGAACTTATGTGGGATTTGACATATAATATTGCTGTTTTACGCATGTTCGATGAGAGAAGGGGTTGTAATATTATGGATGTCGGCTCGCTCTTACCGACATTAGAATATTATACCCGCACCTGTTCTAAGCGACCCCTGTGAATTCACTTTTTTAGCCGTATGTTGTTCTCTATGGAAAACCAGAAAACAAACATTAAAAATCATATTAGCTAACAAGGAGCGTTTTTTAATTACGTATTTACTTTCCTATGTATTATACTAATATTTCCTTTGTATATAATATTATTTTTCGACAAAATAAATAAATATAAATCTTTTCTAGCATTATTTATTTTTTTCTATAAAGCTTTTTGGATCTAATAGCGTGAAAAATTCACACCGCGTACAGTCAACCACGTATAGTCTTATGTAGAAACGACAGCTATATTTATGTCACAAAACTTAAGGGCTATTATTCAACCAACTGTACCATTACAACGCCCGAACATACATTCCTATACACAAATCATCTAATACACAATATCAAAAATATTTCTTGTTCAAAATACAGAGTACAGAACCACCCGACAAACGGAAGATTCACGAAGGAGGAGGCGGGAGAGCTCAGTTGAGAAAATGTAAGAGAGAGAGGGTTTATTACATAACGTACAAGAGCGACAGGGACAGCGATATAGAGAAATTAAATTATATTTCCCAATGGTGTCAGCCAGTTATTAAGTGGCCAGACGCCATTTTGAATTATTATGTTTTTTATTTCTTTTCCCAGGTTTCCCTTTTGTACGCGGGATTCCTTTTATTTGTAATAGTTGCGGGACCGAATTGCAAATGGATTTCGCAGTGTTAGTGCTGTAAATCAAGCGAATCCTTTATATAGCGCTTTGAAAGTCATTTTGTTACAATGTGACCAATTTTTCGATAGTTTCCTAATACTGTTATAGATTGTATCGCAATCCTAAATTATATGTACAAATAATGATAACGATGTTTAATTATGATTGAGTAGGTTACAGTTCTTACATTGTTTATTGCATATATGATTAATTAATTGCTGATAAGCGAAACTGTATCAAGCAACACGGACTTCATTTTGAGAAAATAGTGTCTAATCTGTTCTTATTATTAAATCAAAATATGGAACACATTTCAATAATCGAAATATTAAATTAGAAACATTTTTTCGTACTTATTTAGTTTATACGATTTTAAGACTTTTTGAATAAATAATGTTAAAAAACATGACGCAATATGTATTGTATTGTACATCAGTATCTCCAAATTTGACTTTTTGTGGGTTGACACATTATTGTTTATTATCTATATGTACTTATAATTTGTAATTTACTTTTTATTTAATTATTCCATATTTGCTGTTTATCTTGGGCAGTGATGTCAGTTTGTTAATTTCCACACAGTCAGTATGTATATAAACAAATGATATAGGCTTATTATACTTTAATAGCTCCATAAGGTTATATATAATTGTTAAACAAGTGTAAATAATGTAACATATACACAGTTTATATTTTTAAGATATTTTAAAGAACGAAATGTTTTTGACTACTAATTTAAAGTAAAGGAACAAGAACTACTAATAAAAATTATGCATAGCATTTTGATTCTTGCAGATGTTTTTGGAAAATTGTTCGAGAGCTGGCAACTCCTATTTATTTTTAAACTAGTCGCACATTTGTGACTTTTCTAGTGCTGCAAATGTCCATGGGCAAAGGTGATCACTTAACATCTGGTGGTACACCTTCTCATTTGCCTCATACATACTAAATCCTCATCTCTTAAAAAAATTAAAGTTTAACGACTTTAAAATATAAATTTAAATTTTATTTAACAACAAAATGAATATAATTAAAACACGAAAAGTTGTTACATTTTTTCAATAAATTTAATCCCACAAAGGGTTTCACATATTCATCCCTCACTGTGGACGGAATGAGGGCCCTTTCTTTGCATTTTTGCGACGCCGGGGGTGAAAGAAAATTATAAAAGAACGAAATGCCTTCAAGGGATTAGGGGACAGGCGTCTTGACCATCCGGATGATTGCTCGCTCTCAAAAGGTTATTGGATAGTGTAATTATAATCCTATCGACGTTTGTGCAGAAAATTGTATAGATTTTTTTTAAACATTGTCTATTGTTAAACGTTTTTAATTTTGTTTTAAAAAAGGTAGCTTTGCATCTAAAAGACTAATTTGTAAATTAAACATTTAAAACCACTTAAAGGCGACTTGAATAAAGTAGATAGAACCTACATATATATTTAATTAGAAAAATTGAAATTTGAAACACTTTTAAGGTAATAAGAATTTTAAGAAGTAAATAATACATCATATATCGCTGATAATGATCGTTACGCTTAGTAGAGGAATTATTCTAGTCTAAATGGTTATTGCGTTGCCCTCAGGGGTTGCGGAATTCACATGGTAAACTAGCATGTAAAAAAAAAACAGAAAATCTCTCAAATTGACAAACTAGAACATCAACTGAACAAATAAAATTATTTTCCACGTGATATTGGCGAAATAACATGTGTTAATGTGTCTAATTGGCGTAACTAAAAAAATTGTTTTGCATAAAATTGAATTAAAAATAATAATTAAACATTACAAAAAATAAGTATTACTTTCAAGATCAGTAAATTATAATGCCACATTCGATTTTTATAGCAACAATTACTATCGAGGCCAGATTCTCTCGAAGGGATACTTGGACCTCTGACAATGACAATTTAATCAGACGTATAGGGTTGAAGCTTAAAATAATCTCGGGAACAGCAACTGCCCCGGGCGTATGATAAACTGGCTATAACCGGGTATAACCAGAAATGAATTGGTTACTTTTGGCGTATTTGGGGTGACACTTAAGCGATATCTTCTCAATTCATTCATTTTTAAATTGCCTTATTAGGTAATACCTTTTAAGCGACTTAGAATAGGAGCAGCTTCTTAATTCGTAGTCTTTTTTAAATGTTTCTTACTTTATAATCTCGTTATTTCTTAACCGATTTTGAAAATAGTTGCTTTCAATTCGGCAATTTGGATTCGAAATCGATGTGACTGGTATATTTTTTTAATTTTATTTATTAAACTTTATTGCACACATAAAAACAAAAGAAAGAGAGAAAAATAAGAAGGAAATACATATACACAGAGAGCATGCAAAGGCGGTCTTATTGCTGTAAGCATGCATCTCTTGCATGCATCTCTTGAATACAACCTTGTGGTTAGAGGAATTAATTTATTGAGTGCGGGGATGTGCAAAATAAATAAGAATACTTATTTATTAAACTCAAACTCAAACTCAAAATATACTTTATTCAAATGGGCTTTTAAAGCACTTTCGAATCAAGTTACATGTCATATTTTCATTTTAGATTTTTATAAAGCTACCACCGGGACGGAATGTAGCTTCTACCGAGAAGAACCGGCAAGAAACTCGATAGTAACTTTTTTAAAATCATTTTTCCATAATGTATTTTTATTACATTTTAATTATGTTATCCGGATAGAAAATCAACGCTTATCAAATCCACATCCACGTCCAGTATATATGTAGTCTATTAATAATAGACTACATACGGACGCTGATAAGCAATACTGTGTCAAGCCACACGGATTTCATTCATTCATCTATCATCAATTTCATCTATCTTTCCTTTTCTATTTTGATAAAAGGTGTAATGAATTAAAAGCAGATTGATTGATGTTTAATGTATTATTTGATTAAAAGTTTTTAAAATATATGGGATTATTGTATAAATTGCAAAATATGGAACGCACATGAAATTCGAAACATTAAATTAAGATACTTTTATTCATACTAATTTAGTTTATATGACTTGATTTTTTATGTATAAAAATATATTAATTAATTAATAATTGATTTTTTCAAGGTCTTTTTTTAAGGTGTTATATACACCTTTAATAAAGTTTTTTTTTTTAAATTAGTCGTCTCTTATTACCGTGTCGCTCGCACGCTTTCAGCGTCGAATTCAAATGGAAAAATGGCGCACCTCACGACACCAGAATATATAAGGTCTGTGATTCTCAACCTCTTTGTAATTTTAACTCATCTTTTCAATTCTATACTATTTATTATATGTTACTAACCAAATTTGGATCCTGTGTATTAGCCTTCGTATTATGAACAAAATATAGGCTAGAAATATGTTAGCCCGGTTATTAAATATTTTTGGAAATTTTTAAAAAAGAAGTTATTTAAATTTCAAAAATAGTGATCACGTATTGTTAGATATAAAAAATAGAGAAAACATTGCATAGAATTATGATCGACAGGCGGGTAATTCAATCTGTTATTATTCTTAGTTATTATAATAATCCTGAAAACTGTCACACAATCCGTTATTACAAACGGTATTTTTGTAATATAATTTCTGTCGTTTTCGAACGAAATAATGTCTAGAATTTTTAGAATTTTTCATATTTTAATTACGATTGCATTCAAGTAGGCTGTTGGTTTTATAAAACATTTAATAGCTAATATAATTCACTAAATAAAAAATATCGAGCAAGTTCAAAATATCTGAAAGCAACGTACTAAGCAAATTTTTAATATTTAGAGCGTTTTATACTTACTAGAAACTATATATGAGAAGGTATTGATATATTATTATATTATATTAGGAATATTTAATAATTTATGTCAAAATCAATTTTTTAACTTATCGTGCAAGTACAATACACCGCTCGTACCTAACTAGTTAGGTAAAAGTAGAGCTTAAAATGATAACTTAATTAGTTACGTAATCATTTCATCGTTATTTTGTATTGTTTTTAATGAAGACGTTAATTTTGATACAGTACTAAGGGACTTTTCATACTGACAAAAAAACACCTGTGAGAAAAATATATATTCATTCGAATATTATAATTTTGTTTGTTTGAGAGCCGCTGAAGTAATCGTATTCTAGTTTGTATGGGAAGTGCGTTTCAGGATAGATGTGTTGGTTTTGCGACGCCTCCACCGAACGCTGATAAATAGGCCTTCCAAATATTTTGTTCGTATTGCTAAATAAATTGAATTTGATACTACTTACGCATTGGTAGTGTAATATTAAAATTGAGTTACATCAACAAAAAAATATTTAATTATTTTTCAATGCAAGAAGTTTTTAAACATGACAGAAATAACTTTCATGAATTTCTAGTTAAAAAGATAGAAGTCTTAGAAACATAACTTATAGTTATAAAGGACATTATAAACTTAGTGCTGGTCCCGTCTGGTTATAATCGTGTCAATATAAAAAGCTTAATATATATATGTAGGTATTTTAACCTTTACTTTTAACTTAAACATACAAGTAACTTAAACTTACAACTCTTATAATTTAAGGCCTTTTAATTAGTCACTTTTAAATTAACCTTTTTTAGAATACTTGCTATAATTACCATCAATAAGCAATAAAATAATTTGATCTGCTACAAAAACTAGTTAAATCTACATTAGACAACAAACAAAATAATATTATGTACTTACATATATTGAAAATTTCTTTTATATAAAACAGTGTCAATGAAACTAAGAGTTGCTTCGCTAACACAGCATTACCCGTTCCACCTTTTAGTGTCAAAAGTGTGAGAAGAATATGGGTAAACAAATCCTCCAATTTCCATCACATTTATTCGAGGCGTGACGTCATCCCCCCTCGGGGGGGTGCCCTAGGAACGTGTAATTTCTTAGTAGATAGTGTGAACGACACGCCCTATTGACTTCGATTCGGTATATTGATAGCGTTTTGTTAGCATTATTGGCAATCTATCTTAAAAATACATTACAATTTTTATGACTATCCTCAATGTATCGAGAGCAAATATTTTTATATCTGAAGGTATGTTTAAATGTGTATCTTAAAAATCTTTATCTCTATAATGGTTTATTTATATTATTGTACTTTTAAATAAGTAAGATAGCGTTAAATCAAACTACGTGTCGGTAATTGATACTTAATAGTCAAAGTCAAGCATACTTAATCATAAATTCTTTAAAAACTATAAAAAAAGTATTTTATAAACTATTTAATTAAATGTTTTATTCAATTTTGACAAAACTTCTTTCGCAATGAAAAATAAATATGAACAATCACGCAATGGCATTAAACTGATCAGATAGAGCAGATTGATTAGCTGAATTTTGTATCGGTGTCTACTCTAACTTGCAACAGAACTTGCTCGTCAAAACAATATAACAAGGCATTAATACAAAGTTTTCTTTCATGAATATTCTGTTTACTCGTCCCATTCATTTTCGATTCCCGACCCGAACCCAATATCCTGTAGCCGTCTATTTATTTAACATATCATATCAGCATTAGCCTGATATATAGGATTTGATCCTTCTGGGCTGCCCCTGTGTGATTTATGCCTACATTATCAAGCGAGAGGTAGTGTCGACCGTCACGAGAATGTGATTTATAAAACAGGAATTATGATGGAATGTTGTATAAATATTACCTATGTTAATGTTGTGTGTGCTGTGTTTGCTTAATGATTTGTCTGTTTGGCGATAATAATTTTATTACTGAACACTCATTGAAGTTAGATTGTAATGGAATTTAGCGTAGTAATTAGTAAACAGCAGAATAGATGCACTATAACTTATATTAAAATTTTCGCCACTCAAGAGCATCTAATTAGCTCGTCGCGCTGAGACCTTTAAGATCATATCCCAATTCAAACATTATTTTTCTAAGAACTAACATGTAACAATGAAATAAAAGATTTTTAACCAATTATCATTCTAAAACATGCACTTCAAATAATCCTCACACATCTACATATTATCATATTCCATCATAAATATCACAACAAAATATCCATATCTCATATGAGGATCTAGCGAATTTTCTAATCGCGTCCACGAGGAATAGGGAAACATAATATTTCACTAGAGCCCCCGGCGGGGGGAGGGGGTGGTGGCGGAGATGAGTTTTTTACGCATTATTGCCACATATCTGAAAATCGAAGAACACTATATTCTAATAAATTTCACACGAGATTAGTGTGACATTTATCTTTGCGTTCGAATCTTTAAATTGGCGTTGAAATATTAATTACGTGTAATGTTTGGTTGAAAATAATACTTAGTTAAATTTTATGGTTAAAAAATTTAAAGTAGAGAAGATTATTAAAAATAAAATAGACAAATATATTTTAAAATATATTTTAAAAAACAATTAATTATTTTTACGGTTCTAAACAACATAAGCTTTCAATTATTTATTTATATAATTATAAAATAACATACATATTTATGATAATCATTACAGAATTACCATTATTGTACATTAAACAATATAATATGATAGAAAAAAGTATGTAAACATTCTAGGTTTAACGGTTACTTAAGTAAATTTAATTTTCAATAAAAATAATTTAAGTAAATAACAACAACGAGTCTCGAGTCTATGAATTCTTACAGTTGTCTGAAACTTGAAGTGCTTACAAACAAATTGAAAATAGTCCGGGAGATAGCTGCGTTTCTAATACTCAACATCATTTCTGGAGCACGAGCCGTTGATCGAACGAAAACATTGTTGTGTGCTCCACTTTACCAGCTGTGGAATATTCTAGAACCGTTTAAAATATCAAGAATGTGTTTTAAGAACTGAACAGCTCTATGATGTCGATATTCTTTATATTACATTTAGAAATTTAAGCCTTTAAAATGTAATATGGATAAAGTACTTTTTTTTTCATAAACAGCTATATTACACTGATTTGTTTAATTCATCCAAGTCAACTTTTCACCAAGTGCTCTGTTAGACAAATTTTAATGCCAATTTGAATAAAATAACACCTATCAAAAATAAAACAAAAAATCTGTTCAAACTTTCTCCACACTCCAAATACACGTGACCAGATCACACAACATTTACAATATTTACGAAAATTTATCACCAAATAGAGCAAAGAAATCACCGCTCATACTTACGATAAGCTACAGTCCATATTAAATAAGATTTTCATTAATCTACAGCACGCGTCGTCGATTACGACTAGATCGTACTTATCAATCGTTTCGACTCGTACAAAAGATAAAAATGCCTACACAAATATAAGCAAGTCATTAACAGGGCATGTAATCACAACAAATGACGGTAACCCATCACGTGGCGAGTGTTAATTCATCCGTTAACAAGCTCGCTTAGGTATGCAAAGCCGTGTCCAAACCTCTAAGCTATTAGTCTTTGACGTTGGATAAAAATGTATGGAGGCGGATTTTTAGATTGTGAACTGAAATCCTCTTCCATTTTTTGAAGTTATTAAAAAATAGTGACGGCTTCTTTTATTTAAAAACTATTTAAGGATTGATTGAGGTAAAGTTAAGATGAGACATTATTTATATTTATACTTCATTATTTATATGAACATTTATATAATTAGCTAGAAAATAAAATTAAACTTGAATAATTAATGTAATGTTCTTGCAATTTTATTTCGTTAAACCGATTTTCTCTACAAATTTGTTATTAGCGGATACGATATGATTACAATGTATGTAATAACTCTATCAGTATGTTTAATTTTAACATAAGTCAGTCAGTCATGGTTTCTCTGTATACATGCATTTCTAAAAAAAAATACATCCAAATTGTGCTCTTTTGGTATCTACTATTGTTTAAATTCATAACGTGACGGTGGTGGAAACCTTCAAACGTCTAAACAGATCGTCATGAATTATAGCTAAAATCAATCCCGATTATATTAGCTTTCGAACAAAAAAAAATCAAAATGGGTTCATTACATATGATACCAGATAAACGCGTCAAATTATAACACCGTTCTTACTAGTGGGGGATTAAAAAGAAAACCTAAGGATAAACTACAACAATCGTTATACTGAGTATAACGACAGTTATTACAATTCAAACTAAAACTTTAATTTACTAAACGGGTTGCGGGTTCGAACCCCGCTCGGGGCAGATATTTATAGTTGTATAAATATTTGTTCCTAGTTCTGGGTGTTTGTCCTTGTGGGTGTCTCGGAGAGCACGTAAAGCTGTCGGTCCCGGTTGTTATTACAATCACCTGATAATGATCGTTACTCGTAGTGGGGAAATTATTCTAGTTTAAATGGTTACTTGCTTGCCCTCAGGGGTTGCGGAGGTTAGATGGCAGTCGCTCTGTGTAAAAATCAGTAACTCGTCAATATCTGGACTAGAATAGAAAGCAGACCCTGGTATAACCGGGAAAAATGCTAGGTAGATGATGATGATGAATATCTATGTATATTAAAAAGATTGTCTGTCGCCTTTCGTTTCACCATAATTTTGTCAGTATTAAGGATACTTATTCTAATATATGTATATAGAAACTTATTAAAGTGTTAAATTAATAAAAAATAAATTTATATTAATTTTAAATATCGAATAGTAATTTCTAGGTTATGCAAAAGTCACTGCCACACTAGTCGAGCTCAGGCCCTGTGGGGCATTAGGGGGCGCCCAGTGTCCACTCGACGTTGATGTATCATGTCGGATCAAGCGCGTCTGTCCGCTACCTAATCTCCATACATTATTGCCGTGGATATTGTTCAAATAAATGATGCTTGGACTTAAGTTCCGGATAGGGTTTTTGGTATTACTTTTGCTATGAGCATGTGCGATATACAGTTTTTTGTTATAGTTGATGACAAAGGCATAAATTGTAAGGCTTTGATTTTAATTAAAAATCAAATACAGAAAAAAAGTTTTAAATTAATTAAGGTTATTAATTTATGATATGTAAATGGTATCGGTAAGTTATTTCATTAATTAAGAAAATTATTTGTAGTTAGCCGTTAAGGTTACTTACTAATGTTTTATTTTATTACAATCTTTTCTAATCTGTTGAATATACAAAAAATAATATCTAAGTAATTAAAAAAAGAGATAATTTCAAAATTAAATTCACAAGAAAGCCAAACACCTACACAATTTCATATACTTACTTTGGTAACATAAGTAATTTATAAAACCAAACCGATTTTGATAAAACTTCGATTCAACCAATCTGAAATCGAATGCTTTCACATGATTTTATATATTAATGCATTGGTTAATAAATGATACAGTTCTATGGTACGAAATATTAAAAAAATATACACAAATCGAGAACTCTTTTTCGAAGTCAGTTGTAAATCCTTAATTAAATACCACACCAGAATTTCAACACAATTTAAACCTCAAACTTAAAACAATTCAACACATATATCTTTTAGGTATGTACTATTGTACTTATATATTACATAGAAGGTAAGTAGGCTCGTATACGAAGATAACGAGGCAAATATTTTCTCTAGTTACATCTACATCATGTTACTTCAGCGGTTAACAAACGAGTAACCCCTTCGCTCCCTACCCCTTCGCCTTCGTATATAAGGTAAGACTGAGTCATTTACTACGACCGGCTCAGTTTGAGATGTGTTTCATTGTATAAGGTGACTATAATGATTTTTTTCTTTTTTACCTAATAGGCAGAGATGCTAATAAATAGTGTATTATTTTTAAATGGTTATTTTTGTCGGTATTAAATATAATTAATTTTTAATACGCCATTTTGTTGGTCATTTTTACTGTTATTAAGTAAATTAAGTAAATATCTTAAAAAGAAATAATTTTAATAAAGAAGTACTATTTCAATGATTACTTCACTAATTGTTTACGACGCGAAGTCTTCGCACGAGACATCTATTAAAAATTTTATGGGACACACATCCCACAATATAGATATATTTAAAGTATTAATCATAAATGTTACTCAAGCTTTTAGACTTAAGGATTAATTAAATTTTAACTACTTAATTTGTCTAATTGAAATTATTTTTTTATACTCTGTTTGCAGAAACTATTAAATAAAACAAAATGAATTAAATATGACATATATAAATACGTTGAGTAAGTTCACAACTTGCATAAAAAAAACACATCCCTGTAACAACTTGTCAATAAAACACAGGAAATAAAATAGCAATAAAAGGCAAATCACATTAAAACAGAACGAATTTTAAACTACTCGCATGCTTTGTGGTTACGCTTAACGATAACTGAAATTCTACATTAATTTTAATTCAAATGTATTTTGAATCCCAGGCTTTGTCTCGTTTTAGAACAAATAGCTTTCTAGAACACTAATGAAAAGAAAAAAAAATGCTTTGTTTATTAAACGGCTATTAAAACACTTAGAATCGCCACTTTATAGTCCAGTCATTTAGTAATTTCACGTAGAAAGTTTTCCGGGAGTTTTAAAAATACTACTACTTATTTTATATCCAATTTTTTCCTTTGCCACCTAGTTTATTAGTCGGTGGAACTGCCATATTGAAAAAATGGTGCCTAAAAAGTGTTCTGATAATATTTTCATTCATACCCATTTTACGACAAACATAGTCATTTAATAAATTAAACTAGACCAAATACCTATAATTAATGTTGTTTGCATTAAACTGAGTGAAAAATATAAAACCTTCTTTTTGTAAAATAAATAGTTTTAGTGTACCTTCTAGCGCTTTGCAGCGCTGTACCGAGTTAACCCGTATATGAGCTGTATTTATGCTCTACCACCGTAGATATACATAGATTTACATATGCATATGCGCCCTTTAAAATCTACTTGTATCTAATCAATCATAATTTATGACAAAATAGTTATAATAATAAAACAAAAATAATAAAAGTTTTAAATTCTAATTTTTGATAACAAGAACTTAATTGAATCAAGTATCAAATCGTTTCACCCGCGCTAACAGTCTGAGTGTCGAAGATAAGGGCAAGCGGGCGAACTATTAACAAGTACGTTTTGTGAATATAAACTCAGAGCCCGCAAAGAGCGGCCATTTAATGAATATTTGATCTCTTGCAACTGGTCGCATCGTAGGACACATTCGAATCAATTGTATCCTTGTATAGCGAGCGAGGCGGAATATTAATAAGATATTGAGAGCGCCTTTAACTAGAACAATCTATAGTCAGGGGGCCTAATTCCATTTGTCGGGTTAAACCGTCTACTCGCATTTACGGACGCTACAGTATAGTATATGCAACAGTTATATATTGCAGTTGAAAAATATTAAAGATGTACCTATACCTACAGTAGCGTCCGTAATTGAAGTAGTCGAGTAGACGATTTGACCCAACACACGAAATTAGGCTTTCTGACTATATGTATATACATAAAAATGATATGCGCTTCGTTGATAAGCACTTGGGAACTGCTGGACCAATTTGGCTAATTTTTGCTTTTCCGAATGTTAAAATTCAGAAGAAACTGATCATCCTCATTGCTGTACCATAATGAGTTCTGTATTAATTTAAGATTATATCCCCTAAGTTAAAACAATATCTGTAAAGGCAGCTAGTCGTTAATGAATATAAAGCAATTTGAAAGATAAGATTTTTTTGTATATAATACTTTCAATTAAGTGTTTAACGAGCAATGTACCAATTGCTTTCTCTGATTACAAATGTCTCTAACGAGATTCGCGTAATATAATATTTATTATGAATATTTCATCAAAGGACTTCGAACATAAAACTGCCAATTTATAACGAAATTATATAAAATAAAACTCATTACGCGAAACGTTATTCAAAGAGCGACCTGAATTGCGTCTAATCCAATATTTGTTCAAGAACGCTGAGTAAAAAAAAAATGCCCCAATTAGCGTGACCGGGTTCTAAGAGAAAAACAAAATTGCTACGTAAAAAGTCGTAACTCAATTACGCCGATGAACCACTGTCGCAATAAGGCGTTCGTTAGCTCGCGTCTGAGTTGGAGCATGCGCCGTGACCCGAGGTCGATAATGAGAGCGACTTCTCGCTCTGGAGCCTCAACATCACACATCCTTACAGTTTAACGTTTACGTATTTACATACGCCCCCACATATGCATATGCGCCCTTTAACTGTGACGTATGTGTAACTTGTAGAGTAGACGTAGTGCAGAGAAGAATTTGCAAATGGATGTTCGAATTTTGAAAGACTCGTTTTGCATAGTAGCTAAGAATGTTTTTCCAATACAATTTTACAAGTTGTTGAAATAAAGTGTCTAGTTATATAACATAATGTATGGTTAATAATTCTCATATGGATGTCGATTTCATTTTGGAAATGTATTTTATATTATTATAACATGGATTCCCACATTAACTATAAAGAAGTGTTCTGTATCACATTATTTTTATTAATTATAAGTACCGCCACTTACCAAATGTAATAACTGATTTTTAAATTAAATTAAATTTACATATTGAATTGCTTACAAATATTTACTTGTAATTTCTTGTAAACGTATTACGGTTACTGTCTGTTATCTCTTATCCATTCTTCTTAATCAATCCTTAATCAAAGCCCACTTTACACTAACGAAATCTTGTAGTCTCTATGAAACCATTACTCTGTCCAAACAAGACGCACACAATCGCAGATTCGCGTATCTATTTTATATTCACACAACAGTATGTATCTGTAGTGAGGTCTCGGAATTTGTTTAATGGCGTTCTTACATTGACATTAGTTTGTCGAAAGAAATTTATGTGACTTGGATGTGTAGTTGAATAAGGGGTTAAGTTTATGGAACACCATTGTTGTAGTTTTGGAAGCTTATCTCTGCGATTTCGTTTAAGATTCAGCGGGATTTGAATATGCATGAGATTTATTGCTTTCTTAGATATTTAGTTATTGTCGTGAAGTTAAACGTTTAATTTAATTTCGCTTAAACTTCAAAGAGCCATTTTTATTTTTAATTTAAATATAATTTTATGTTGCAATAATTTGTTTTGATGACAACTTAAAGTCTTTATGTGTTAAGTACAAAAATATAATGTAAATAATAAAAATCAAAATGTCAGTTTATTATACTTTTAGATATACTTACATTTTAAATTAAGAACACTTTCTAATTATTTCTACAAGGTATTCAATTAATCTCATAACTACAATAATACCTACTACCCAATAATCTAGAAAGTTCCACAGAGCCATAACTCTCGCCGGTCGCACGTCGCAATATAATTAAAATCACGACTGTCCCGCGGTCCACTCGCCCTGGAAGAAAGTGCCCCCATCCTCCCCGTGGAGGGAGGGGGAGGGAGGTCCACATTAATATTCCCCACTTTTATCTCTATATGCAAACCGGCAGAACTCCTCATTGTGGTCGCTCTGATTCTTCAGAACTTTTCCTTCGTTGAATGATTGTGCTGTTTCAATGTGCGGAATGAAAAAGTTTTTGTTGAACCGAACTATATTTCTCAGATGAAATATTATGTTTTTAATGTTGGTACATAGATAATTGCTTAATACTTTCGAATTTTATGATAGAGTATTGGAATTCCAATACCGTCTTCTTTTATGATTATATTTTTACATCTGATAAAAAGATAATTTCTAATTGTGTTGTCTGTTTCCAAGAAATAAATAAGGGGCCGTTTTACATAAAAATACATAAATCTCGCAGCAATAAAGTTTATGTAGAGCAGATAATAAAATTCAGTAGCCCGTAAATATTAATTCACTTCCAACGCCCATTCCTACTAATTACGTTACCACGGTCCTCGAATGAGATCAATTTAACCGAGAGTTTCATGTAATTAAAACGAATTTTCTTTTAAAACACCAAAGAGACGCCGCTAAATACTAAATCCTATTGGTCATCTCGAATGAAGGAAGAGCTCGGCGTTCTAATTACAAATAATCAAGCCTTCTGATTGGTGGTTCGCGTTCCCCCCGTCTGTTTGTTCTCAGCTGTGGGCGTGGCCTATCTCGCTCGCTCTTTTAATTAGTGCAAGGAGTAAATTGCTCGTGAGAGAGAGCACCGGTACTAGTTTTACTGAGCGCCATCTCTTATTGGATGGCGGAACTACTGGGGGGTAAGGAGGGATAGTGCTACGTAGTTAATATAAGGAAAACACGTACGAGCTTTGTAAGGGAAATGGCTCGGTTGACATTTCTATAGTTGATAGCCTCGGTAACCTAATCTGCTTGTACGGAACCCGGGATGGTAATGGGGACGGTTTTGTTTTGTATATTATGTTTATAGGTGCTACATATGTATATAGCTTTATTTAATATTTTATATAACGTACCCATACTCATTTAAAACATTTCAGTTTTTATTATTTTTATATATACAAGTACCGAGTCTTGAACAGAACAATGAAATATCTCAAATATTATCTTTACAAATCTTAAAAACCATCCCTTTATCATCGTACAACCTTTTCATTCTGATATTAATTATCAAAGTTGCTTAAGGCTCACGTAAATTTGATTTTACTTAGAAATAGTTAAAATAAATTTTCTTGAATTTTCAATTAAAAAACAACATTAGATAAACAAACGTAATACAAATCGCCTTAAAGTATCATCGACGCTTTTTTATAGCACCATTTTCCCCCACCTCCCCCCACGCATTTCCAAGCCATTTAATATTAATGTGCATTTTCGTGGAGATTCCTACAAAGCCGTCTGCGATACAGGGGGTGGAATGGGGAGATTTGGACAAGTGGTTTAAATTTTAATTGTACTGGCTTTAATGCTGTCGGTTTTATAGTTCTTGTATTAGTCTTAGAATGCTCATAAATTCTATATTTTTAGGTATAAAAACTATATATATTTTTTTATCAGGGTTAATTAAAAAAATATTATGACAAAAAAACTTATATATTAAAAAAATAATTACTAAAAATAAACTTACCTAACTAATTGCAGTGAGGTTAAATCAAATAAAAAAAAACAATTTGTATTGACAAATTTATCAAAATACTTCTGACATCACCGAAAATCGATATTTTATAAATCGATTGTGGAAATCGAAAAACGATTGTATCGATTACGTTTTCCTATAAGTAGGTACACCTTCACTCTACACGTATCAAAACACATCACCAAAAATCGATAATCCTAAATCGATTCATGAAATCGACAATCGATTCTATCGATTATGTTTTCTTATATAACTTCACTATCCAGACACCCAAGATTTATATCCCGTAGTTAAAACTACGATGCTTCCAAACAATTTCCAATAGATAAAACACGAACAGATTCCAAATACATTAGGCAGTGACGCCCGCTGGGGGTGAAAGGGTGAAACTATTAAAAATTCCGCAAAGTACACGTGGTTTATATTTGGGTATCTCGTGAGTTGAGTGCGAGACACGTTTATTAGAAATTTCGTAGCTCCTATTCGTCGGATATGAAGGCTTTAGTGCTACCTGAGCTGAGGTTTATTTTATGTTAAACAAGCTTAAGTTTGTGGTCTTGTCTGCGAATATATATACGTACCTGCCTATTTGGTTATAAAACTAGTTATTCGTCTCGAATTCTTATAGATTAAATTTGTAGGTCCAAAAAACCATCATTAGTTGGTCCTTTAATTATAGCCTTAAGTAGTCAGTATCAGGGTGTTAGTTTTTAGTTTTAGGTTTGAAGATTAAGTGATGAGTAACTGAGTCGATGAGTATTTCCTTTATATTAACAGATATTTTTTTAACTTTGTATTTTAATGGATTTGTTTTAATTTTATAAGTGACAGTGATAAAAACCCCGAAGAAAAAAATTTTTACAGTGAAACACTTAAATATATTTTCATCATTCCTAATAATCTTTTCTTTATAATTTAGTTAAGTTACTTTCCTATTTCGAAGTTTTTCAAGATCTCACCGATTATTACTTTGTTGGTAGAGAAATAGGCATTATAATATTAGCTGTCTGCGAGTGAAAATCCCGTCAAAATCAGTCCAGCCGTTTTAAAGATTTGCCGGAACAAACAGAAAGACAAAGAAATATAATTTTTCGTGCAAGTACCGTATGTACTTCTATATCCATTTATTGAAAAGCTGTACATTTGAAATTACGAATAGACACTTCAATTTTATTTATTTGTCACAGATAAATAATAACTTGAGAAGCATGTATCTAATTCTATCAAGATTTTAAACAATACCCTTAATAAGAAAAGGAATAAATGCTTTGTCTGCGGTGCGGTGCTATATGGATACCAGCTGTAAGCCGAGGGTGACAACAGGATGGCGAGTGGTAGCACCTATTTTACAAATGGCCTACGATTTATGCGCCACCTCCGTGATTATTCGCCGTTCCACTATAAATTACTTGTGCTGGAGCAGAGGATTTTGTTTTCGGATTTATAAGC
Organism: Hypolimnas misippus; assembly: GCA_037950945.1. Classification (NCBI taxonomy): domain Eukaryota; kingdom Metazoa; phylum Arthropoda; class Insecta; order Lepidoptera; family Nymphalidae; genus Hypolimnas; species Hypolimnas misippus. The sequence continues at coordinate 6,158,415 of JBBEEQ010000025.1, read as the reverse complement.
TGATTTCAAGATTCGTTTCTGGTTTATAGAGTTATTTTTGTTCTGGTGAAGTGTAAAAGATATTTAGTAATAGAAATTTTAATAAATTCAAATTTAATTATTTTCTTTTTTGTGATTTTTCATTAGATTTTTGTTGACTTTATAAAATAAATTAAATTACAATTAGGCAGAATGTGTTATTTCATGTGTATATTTTAAGGTAATTTTTCGATTGCCATTTTGATAAAAGATAAAATGTTTTGATAGAAAGTATCTAAACTAGAAAAAGGAACTCCTTAAGTGACGACACCAAATTACTCGAGAATGATAAGTTAAGTAATATTAAGAGTAAGTACACATTTTGATAAGGACCAATGCTTCGACTGAAGTAACTTTTTTTATTAAAAAAAAGATTATAATTACATACAAAAACTTAATTAATATATAAAGTCATACTTCTTTCTTAAATTTAAATAACTGGTCAAGTGCGAGTAGGACTCGCGCACCGAGGGTTCCGTACAAACTTGTAGAAATCTATTTAAGACCAACCCACCTACGCTCCGAAAGTATAACTATGTAAATGGTGTTCTAACTTATAGCCAAAGTGCACATTTGCTAAAAAAATTTGTCATCAAAGGGCACACCAACGGATGCGACGTCTCAGCCCTCCATAAACTCAAACCATTTGTAGCCGCTTTAGCCGTGTCGGCTAGAAATAATAGGTATATAAATAAAAACTTTTTTAAAAAAACAAACCGACTTCGACACCGAAACAAGTGAACTAAAAAGTAAAAAATAAATATTTTTTACCACATTTTGAAGTCGGTGCCAGATAAAACATTCGAAGTCGGCGTCATGTAAATCCTCTTACGTGTTATTTACTGGCACCAGAAGTTTCATAGTAAGATTAAGTGATTTACCTAAGTTACAATAGCCTACTGCTAACTGTTCATTACCGTCAACAATATATATCTTTTCCCGATGCAGGGCTGTTAATTATTGAGGAGTTCTCCTGGTGTTGCATCATTAGCACCATATGCATTGTGACGAGCGTAAGTTGTTTAGCAATTTTATCGAAATAATCGAATCGCAAGCCGTAAAATACTTGTTATTGAGTAGTTTTGGTGGCCATCTGTGGTCTTCATCATCAGTTCTATTTCACTAAAAGTGATTTACTGAAGGTGAATACATAAGTTACTATTAAAAAAACCTAAATCGGTATAGGTGTGCCTTTAATATTTGAGGAGTTCCCACAATTTCTCCAGGATTCTATCAGGATCCAGGATCAGACATTGACCTAACGACAATGGGACCACCTTGGAAGTATACCCTTTCAAATAAAAAAAAAGTTTTGAAAATCGGTCCACAAATGGCAGAGTAGTCGGCGAACAAACATAAAAAATAAATAAATACACGGTCGATTGAGAACACTCCTTTTTTTAAGTCGCTTAAAAATAATCAATTATTATATACATAATTATATTATATTTTTGTCTCGTTTTATTTTTATTTATATTCTACTACACTCCACTTCCACTGCACTACGTTCGTAAAATATTTAGATTTACATTATCAATCAAAATATATATTAGTGTTGCCAAGACGAAAATAAGTAGTCCTTAATTCGAATAAAACTAATTGTTTAGTTATAAATAACTAATTATATTATTAATAACCAGAAGACTCACAAGTGTAGATAAAGAAGTAAATTAATTAACTCGATCTGATTGAATTTAATTATAATATTTTCGAACTAAGTTTTAAAATTTTAAATTTTATTAATCGAGCAGAATATTATCATAGGTAATGTCATGATATTGTCCAGAGATGGCGCTGGCTGTACGCTGAATCGCGCTATCATTTTGTTAGCTGCGACATATAGATTGCATTGCGTTGTTTATAAAGGTTTGCTGCCCCAATGTTTTCGTTTTCATACAAATTTCTCCTCATTGATTGTAAAATTGTTTTTTTGACCGTGGTCAACTTCTATGTTAATTTGTTTTAAGTACATAAAATTTTAATTCTAAGATTAAATTATTTACCGCTTAATACGCTCTATTCATGTAAGATCTCACACACAAGTTTGGTTTATTTTCCAAAAATAATGGATACGTATTGATTATTAATTAATTGGATACGTATTGATTTATAATTTAGGTTTTGTTAACAGCTTCGAGTGAATGCAGCTCTGAATATTTGATATAATTAACAACTTAATACATTTACGCGTTCCTGAGAAAAAGGTTGAAAGACAGATTTATAGACTGACCGACAGATAAACAGAAATTTACAGTTTTCGGATTTTTTCCATTATTAATACTATAAGACCTTGCTCCTGGCCAAATTTCATGATGCTAGATCAATGGGAAGTACCCTGTAGGTTTTGATTCCCTAGTGAAAACGTTAAAAACGCTAAAATACATAAATAATGCGACATAAATGACCGTATCATTTGATTGTGTTAACTTAGAAGTTTGATTTTTTCACAGTTCTTAGTAATTATAGCTCTGAATTCTTGACATTGATAAAAATTTGTTACCTTCACGCGTTCCTGAGAAAAAGGTAGAAAGACAAACTTACAAACATACATACAGAAATTTACAGTTTTCAGATTTTTTCCTTTATTTGTACCATAAGATCTTACTTCTTGCCAAATTTCATCTTGCTAGGTCAATGGGAAGTACCCTATAGGTTTTGATTCCCTTGCGAAAACGCAAAAATGGTCAAAATATTCGACATATTTGCCATTATCTTTTGATTGCGTTGACTAAGAACTTTAAGTTTTTCACAGCCGCATGTCATCGTAGACTTGAGTATATGATATTAATTTCAACATGATACGTCCATGCATTTCTGAGAAAAAAGGGTTGACATCCCGACAGACAGACAGACAGACAGACAGACAGACAGACAGACAGACAGACAGACGGACAACAAAGTGATCCTATAAGGGTTCCGTTTTTCCTTTTAAGGTACGGAACCCTAAAAATATAAAACTGCTAATAGCAGATGGTTTCTACACCTAGTTCTGGCAATAAAGAGCCATAATAATAGAAATACTTAGGAACACAAAAGCAATTAATTAAAATAAAAGGCCATTAGTAACGATAACATCGCGTAGTTTATAAAGGCGTCACACAAGACCGCCCTCACAATTTATATGGCAATGTGTTAAAAGAGGTAATCGAGCAAATTTGTTTATTTATGTTAATTAAGGGATGTCTGCTTCAATGAATCGATTTAATGGTCGATGTGGTGATGATTAAAAAAATAATTTAAGACAATATAAATACAAATGTTTAGTACAGGTAAAATTTGTTTGTCAGTTTGTATGTAGGGAGTTCTCTTTGAAACTATTGATCCAATTTGAAGAATTATTTTTCAGTTGAATAACCCGTTTTTTGAGGAAGGTTATAGGCTATATAACATCATGGTACGACTTAAAGGAGCGAAATAGTAAAGACGAAGAAACCGCGAGTGGCATCTAGCCATTTATAAAGTTCATATTATTATTGTTATTAAAATAGGCAAACAACCACGGGTCATGAGAAGTGATCATTGTCGGCCATGAATATTTGCGGCACTAATGCAGTGCCAGCTTAAGAAGTAATAAATAATGAAGAGGAATAGGGAGTAAGAGAAGGGACGGGTCAGGCTCTGGCTCTCTCTATCACTGAAACAAACTCAGCTATATTAGCTATTTTATGTCGAGTTCTTATAAATTAATTTCGCAACCCATATACGAGCTGTAGTCAATTGCTACAGCTAGGCTATACTACAGTATAAAACATAAAATATTAACCTTTCCACTGCAAGGCAAAAGCATCTGACACTTATTGATTATAGACACTGACTGATTCTGTTCCGTATTATGTTTTCTTTCACTGTTGATAATGAGAAATTATTGTATAGAAATAAATAATTAATTAAAAAAAAAAACAAATACCCGACTGCGTAACCAAAACCATCAGTAGTACAGTATCAATGTCAGTTCTGCCTAAAAGTCTAGACAAAGGTAAGTGAGAATCGTTAATAACCAATTTTAAATCCTAAACGGTAATTCTGATTGAAAAACGAAACGATATGAACCTAAAAAATATTTTTAAGAACATATTTAACGATACTCCAGTTGACATAGTCCGTCGATTTTAATATTTTCTTTTCCACATTATGGCGCCTGAAAGCGGGCATTTTGATTTTTCTGAATTTTTATGCTTTTTATAACGTATAATTTATCAAAAATGACCCACGCGTTTGGCCCACATACATACATAATACCACATACATACATAGGTTGGAAAACACATTACCCTCCTTTGCATTGCGCAGTTGAGTAAAAACTAAAAATAAAGATTCTCTCATACAATACAAGTTCATAGATTCTTTTAAACAGACGGATAAATGAGTCACCTGATGGTTAAAGTTGACTGATGCATGGCCAAGTGAAGATTTATTCGATAAGAACTTGACATTGTAAATGCTCTCAACTATACCTATATGTTAAAATATTGTCTTGCATTTTCCATTACACTGAATCTCTTCAATAGTTCTAAGCACTCAATATGGAATTTGAATGCTATGTGTACACTGAAAACAACGTCAAAGAATTTTTAAATTTTTTATAGTTTGTCTTTTTACAAATTATATTTTTGATAAATTTGATTTGTTAAATTAATGAGATGTTACACCATTATACACAAAAGCTGAATCTTATTGATTTATACTTGCCATCGAAAGACAATATTTATAAGAATTATATTTTAAAGCATCAAACTGTTGATATCCCACAGCTGAGCAAAATTCTCTTCTAATAAGAAAAAATATGGAGCTCTATTTGTCACGCTGTATCATTACTTCTAAATTTGTGTCAAAATTAGTTTCGAACACCACTGCTTTCATAATTGAAAATAACATTTTAAAAACAAATATAATGATTATAAACTTTGTGATGCTAGTCCGAATTGAACTCAAGGCCATTGTTTAAGATACACCCATTCTACCGATTGGGTCTTCATCAAAGAACTCGGCCATTATCATCACCGAAAATAAAAATGTAAATATTTAATTATAAAACATTTTCCAGTGAAATAGACATTAATATTGCTCGTATCTATCGTATATACGTCTTATGGTAAGAAGTTGGTATTATTATTTGGACGCTGATAAGCAATACTGTGTCAAGCCACATGCACTTCATTTCGAGAAAATGGCGTCTAAAGATATCAAACCTATTCTTAACAAATATGTTTGAAGAAGTATATGTCTATCTTTTCTATTTTTGATAAAAAATATAATGAATTAAAAGCGTATTTATATATTTAATATATTATCTAATAGAAAGTTTTTCAAATATTTAAGATTATTATATAAATTGCAAAATACGGAACGCACTTGGAAATCGAAACTACTAATTAGAAAACTTTTTTTTCGTACTTATTTACTTGATATGACTTTAAATTTTTTCAATAATGTTAAATATGTGATGCAGTACCAAAATACATTAATATCTCCGAATATTAGTTTTTGTGGGTTGACACATTATTGCTTATCAGCATCCATTTATATTACAAAAAAGCTCGGCCTCGGGTAATGAATTAATGTATACAATGACATCAAAATTAATTCCACAGATATTTATCTAGTAGATATTGTAAACTAAACGGCCATTTTGCGGCAATTAACTCGGCATACTAATGAGATGCACCCCGGTAATTGAAACTATCAGCTGTGTAATTTTATTCGCTTTGAATTAAATGCTACATGAATCCGAACTATTTAAATGTGATGATGGTTATATCCGGCGTTTAGTTTTAGTCATAAATTAATTCGTATATAGTTAATTGTATCTGAATAGAATAGAAGAGATAGTCATTTTAGTTGATTCGAAAATGCTAATATTAGGAGTTTTGGGTGCAATAGATAGATTTTAGAATCAGTTATAGGCCATAAAATCGTGATATTTTTATAGAAAGAATTAAGAAATATTATAACATATCATTAATGTATCGTTGTTTTAAATAACGTAATAAAGCAAAGAAAAATTTTAGTTTTACAAGCAAATTTGTAACGACATGCCATTGAAAACTAAATTGATTGAATTCAATGGCTTCTGTTTGAAATATTAAGTAAAGAATTGGATAAAATCATAATTTTTGTAAATGAATGTTAACAATGCTATCGAAAATCTAAAACAAAATTATTCTGGATATGTCTTTCACAGGAACAGAAGTAATTATTTTGTCCATAATATATACCATAATAGCCTATGACCATCTAGACTAAAATATCTTTCAAATAGTACCAGTAATTTAAAAAAAATTAGGACAAAAGTATAAATTATTATATTGGTATAGATATCCTTCCTTAATTAACAGATTTATGTCAAGAATAAAGGCATTGATATTCAATTATATCAGTATGTAAAGCAATGACAAACACTTTATGTAAATGTTTATGAAAGTCAAAGAACAAAACTTATAAGTGAAATTTTCGCCTAAGACAGCGAAAAGTGCGTTACGCAATGAAAGCCTTCATAGGTATTGATACAAAAGAGTAATTTTATTAAGATGCAAGAAAGTTTTAAGAAAATACTTGGGCTATTCCATCTTTGAAATTTCTTATATCGATAAAAATACCTTATAAATATACCATAATACCTAATTAAATGTTAAAAATCCTGTTCACAGAATAGACCCATCTAGACACTAAAGAATCAACATTGACGAAACGTTGTATCTTTTTTAAAATAAAGGATTAATAGCTGACAAGAAGGCCCGTTTCGCATAAATATCTCATTAGGCCAAGATTTATTGTTTAAACAGTCACGATACGAAAAAAAAAAACTTCGAAAGCGAACGGTTTGATAATTATTTGTCAACATGCGATTGTCTATTTGGAGCTCCGAGTTGGTTAATTTTGATTTTTTTATTCGCCGTAATATATCATTTCGTTAATGACACCTAAATGAAGAGCCATCACGAACGATGCCGGATTCTCTGAGAAAGTCGTAAAAGCGAAATAAAATTACGCCAAGCTTCTGATTTAGCTGTTTCGTGGGAGAGTATTGTGTTTTTGAATGTGTATGGTTCTGTACTATCTTAAGAGATCCGAGAATATTATATTATCTCTTTATTTATTTTTTTATATATACTCAAGGAATTGTTTTGGTAGGTAAAGAGATTTATAATGTGAATCTACGTGTATACAATTTTATACGTGTTTAAAGTAAATAACAAAAGCGCAGCGAACATAGTGGACACAAAATGTAAACGTGAATTTAATAATAATAAAAAAATCCTCAAGAAGGCATAATTATTGGTATACCACGTATTCTGTTCTTAAATCAAATCATCGTAAATAATTCTGTATTTTAATTTTATGACAATTCAACATGTAACATATGTTACAGTCATTACAAATTAAAAAAAAATAACCCAGTTGATAAATTTGACAAATTAAATTGAAAAAGAAATACACTCATAATATTAACTTAGTATTCGTTGGGTCAATATTAAAATGATATTAAATTCGACTCCAGTGCCCACGGAATAAGGCAGCTGTCCGGTTCACGTGACGACTAATAAAAAACATATTAAAATTTCGTTTCGAGATTAAACAGATAAGAGCATACTTCGTACAGGAAAGGTGACATTCGGTGAACATTAAAGTCCAAAGCCATCGCTAAACGTTCCAATAATTTATCGACGGCTTAACCCCGCTTCATTTGCTTTAAACAAATTGTTAATTTTTTGATAACTATCATCCGGCACAGATGGTCGGATCCATGACAAATTTCACACACACGATCTTGACGTTTCGGATCGACGGTGTAAAGCTCATTTTACTTCAATATGATTTTAAAATTTTAAGGTGTTTTTTTACTCAAGTAGTAATTGTGGATGGTAGGCATGGCATGTGCCGCGGTTATGGGACAGGTTGACCACATGTGGCGCAATCTGTTGGGTATTTTATCGAATTTTTGAAATTATAATTTGACGGGTTAATCGCTTCTTCGGGATTAATTTGATAACTTACGATTTCGACACTCACACAGAATAAACAACGGATTACCGAGTGTTATGTGTGTTTAAAAGTTGTTGATATATTGTTTTGATAGTTATGGGCCGGGACGCTCGTCCCTAACTGAAATGCGACATTTATTCACACGAGCCATTACCGAGCGCCGCGGAAAGTGCCATTAACATAAAGGAAGAAAATAGAAACTACTTTCAAACTCAATATCACAATCTTTTGTGTAGCAAATCTACTCTTAAAGCCCTCGGTTGGCGGCCATCCGTTAACACATTGATTATACATCAAGGAAAATAAAAAGGAAATAACGCTTGGAAAAAGCCGCCCGTAACGCAACGATTTCAATCAGACAAAACGTTTCGCGTTTTTATGGCGGCGCGGCATCGCGACTATCTCGCTCCGAAACAGATTATTTCTCATTTGATTTATGGCCGCAGAATCTTCCAACGATATTATGTTTTGGTCATCCGTTCGATTCCTATTTGAATGCTGAGCGCCGAATGGGGTGGTATGAGACGGGGGTGGCACTCGTACTATATTAATCTCAAATCCATTTGTTGTAATCTGCATTCGATATTGGAGGCTTAAATCTTCGAGGTAAGGTTGAGTTTTCTTTTATTGCGAGAAGAGTTAGGACGCTTCAGAGATCGCCGACCGATAGAGGTGAGAGATGAAACAGTAGCATCGTATTCATTTCGCGGATGTATAGCTCCGTCCCTCTCGCACGCCCTGCGGGAGATTGCGGCCCTAGTATGTATCAGATTTGGGTTTTATCGTTTTATTGCTTATTCTTTTTAGATTTTCAGCGGCGAAGGCATATCATTTTGTTTTTAATGCGACGCATAAATAACGGCGCAACGGGCCACTGACTGTAATGGTACATTTAAGGAATTATGCGGAAGTGTGCACTATTTGTTACGATGTAATAAGACGTGGAAAATTTTCAAATTTCGAAACAACGATCGCTTAATTAAGTGCGTGGGCGTCGTGCCAACGTTCTAAAGTCGGTAAATATAATTTCCGCGATGGAAAAATATCTTCCCGTCATAACCACGAAAAAGTTTAAGTCTGTAATTCCAATAAAGTTTCGACGCTTAATTTTACCGAAACTTTTTAAGGAATTGCCGCTCAATTTCTCAAAAGTGATTTTAAAGAGCGGAGGGGTGATTTACTTGAGTAAGTATTTTGCTGCGAAATATTTTGTCGTCGGTTTGCCGCATCTGGCGGAGGTCCAGTCGCCTGATGACAGCTTATGAATATTTTTGGCAAAATTCGCCGCTTTTCCATTGAAAGGATGTTTCCTATTTAACTTTTTGCTTCAAATTATACTTTTATATTTTTCACATATCGGATATTAAGCCAAACTTTGGATATGTCGTCTTATTGATCTTTCGTTCGTATAAGGTTCCTACAGATAAAAATCGAACATATTAAAATTTAAACAAAATAAAAACGAAACAAATCCATAAAAAAGTAAACATTTAGTTCATTTAATAATCCAGACAAGATAACATAACCTTTGCAATTTTATTAAAACAATAAAATCTAGTTCCGTCTACTTGATAATAGATGTCGCTATGTAGGCTCCGTTGCCGCCAAAACGCAGCCGAGCCTGCGTCGCTCGCCGCATGGGGCGCCACGATCGCCCATTGTTCCTTACCAAGCATCAGTCTAACTTCGATAACGCATAAATTCAACGGCTTCGAATCTTTGTTTTATCTCTATAACGTATGGACACTGCGAAGTGAGTCCGTATGATACCTCGGTGGTTGTTTTGCCTTTATTAATGAAATATGTCGCTACAGACCCGCGGTTTATTTTATTATTTTAGTTACCATTTGTTATCACGACTTTATCTGCCGTAGAAGAGGGATGCATCGAAAAATAAATTATGAAGGTATTGTTCGAGTCATTTCGAAAGGAACAATAGGAAGGAATAAGTTTAGCTTGTGGTAATAAATTTTGTATTAACAAGACTCGACACTAAACTTGGACCGTTTTCAAATTAAATATTCCAATGCCCTGTAATGAAAACTTTAATATCGGTATTAATTTTCAAGGTGATATTAATCCTGGTATATTAGGGTAACTGCAAACATCTTCGCAATCATTTCCTTCAGTCAGTGCGAGGGGAGAGGGCTAATTAACCATCGAAAATTTTCTTTTATATTATTCATCGAAATTTTCTACAAGAAATAGGTATAAAAACATGTTGAAAATTAATATGGCCTTGCTTTTTATTGAAATAATATTAGGTTTGATCTTTCTTTCAATTTCTTTAAAATAACTAAAAAAAATATGCGGGTATCATTTTTTTTGTAATTTCAATGGAAACTAAATTTTATTTTGCCTTATAAATTTTACAATATAACTACAAAATCCTGGATATAGTTTATAAGCGCACGTTGTATTACAAGTATTGTAAGTCAACCCTTCCCGGTCGCCGCGGTCCAGGGGACCGGCTGTGCCAAATCTAAATGAACGTAATAATTGTCACTGCCCATCCCGAATGGCCTTTGGGCGTGATTATATTTGACTTTGTCTGTAAGGATAATATGGAATGACAAATGGCGAATTTACTCAATTTCTATTTACTTTAATTCATTTAAGGGATATCTCGATCATGAAAATTTTTATCTATTAGTAGTCATATCATTAAAACACTGACGCAAGTATTTAATTCGTTATCGTTCTTTTAATAGAATTACAATAATTAAATTCATAATTACCAACATAAATACTAAATTATACCAATATGAAATTCAAATCACAAAACATCCCGCTGCAATTTCCAACGTTCAAATAAATCCTAATGAGATATGAAAATGGCAGCGAACAATCCTTAATTAACATTCAAAAATATTAAAACACGTCCACAGAATCTGTTCCCCGTCCAACACTAACAACCGAGGGTGACATAATCGTAGAAACAAATCTCGCTACTGGTACTGCATGTAAATGATGATGATTAATTTGTTCTCCAAATGACAAGAAGGGTTAAAAGGCAAGGGGTAATCCAGGCACTTGTTCGGAGAATTTCGGGTATGCGGACCCCGTCGAATTTGCACTGTTAAATTTCTACTGCCGTTTCGTACCATTTGATTGCCTTTGTACCGAGTTTGATGGAGGAGATATTTCCGTTTGAGAGTTGTATTAATTACGTTTCGGGAGGAGCTCGTGCTGGAATTTTGAGGGCCTTATCTTTGACGGGTACAATGGACCGGCATGTGTCTAATTGTAACTAATTTCGGATTGAGCATTCGTAGAGTTGAAACTTTTTATTTAGACTAGCTGCTTCTTCCGCGTTCATTTAAGGAAATCATATATAATGTAGGTAAACCTTCCCTTCTTGATTCGCATATTATTCACTATTTCGTTGGTTTTAATTTTGTTTTCGCGTAACCTTATCTTTTATTTGTTATTTAAAAACATGTATAATTTTTAAAATAAAGCTCGGGTACCTTAATTTAATAAAAAATTATTTGTTTTATATAAATGACTAAATCTACTTTTCTTATATTTGTTCTTTGATTATTTGTAAGGGTAATTACCTACTACTATTACAATAAATAATTTACAATTTTAAAAATAATTTAATAATAGAGAGTCACACTATTCTGGTAATGTATGGAATACGTGGTGATAAGCAATACTGTGTCAAGCCTCACGGACTTCATTTCGAGAAAATGGTAACTAAACATGTCAAACATATTCCTAATAAATTTTTTTATAGAACCATTTTTTCTTTTCTATTTTGATAAAAGGTATAATAATATATGAGAATATTGTATATACAAAATATGGAACACACTTTAATATTTGAAACATTAAATTAAGAAATTGTTTTCTCTATTTATTTGGTTTAGATGACTTAAAAAAAAATTGAATAATGTTAAATACGTGACGAATTATCAGAATACATCAATATCTCGGAATTTGACTTTTTGTGGGTTGACATATTATTGCTTATCAGCATCCATATGTACATAGTAAATGTATATGTTGTGTTTATATTGCATATTTTATGAGATATACAATTATAATTAGTACCCAAAAAAAACCTTTGCACGCGAAGCAATGAGTAGAATCTAGTTTGTTACAACTGTTTCTCTAACTCCTGTTAACGAACTCGTTTCACCTAAAAGTACAAAAGGTACTTTTTATTCTTCTGAAGTACCAATTGATTTAATACCATACAAAATTTTGTTTACATAGAAAATATATTCTTAATAGATTCTGACACCCGAGCTAAGCGAAACCGTAAGCAATCCCTTAACATCGATCGTCCCAAGTCAACGGTTCGCGACATTTGCAATATTCTTAAAAACATTCGGGTCGGGATATCGTACGAGTGACAGCTACTATAATATTGGATTCTTTAAGTAGGTATAGCGATACACAGGTGTACGCCGCGTTATGCAAGAGGAAAACTCAGGGGATATAAATCTCTTGAAAATTATGCTGTAGTAGAATTCCATTAAAATATTATTGGGTAGACGTATTCTTTCGTATGGAGCGAGTTCAATTTCAAAGACTATCGCTATTAAAATAACATATGCAAACTTTTGCTTGCGATAAAATAACACGCAAATTATATAATACATATATGGACGATGATAAGCAATAATGTGTCAACCCACAAAAAGTTAAATTCGGAGATACTGATGTATTTTGATACTGCATCACCTATTTAACATTATTAAAAAATTAAGGTCATATAAACTAAAAAAAATACGGAAAAAGTTTTCTAAGTAATTGTTTCGAATTTCAAGTGCGTTCCATATTTTGCAATACAATAATCTTAAATATTTTATCAAAAAATAAAAGAAAAGATGATAATATACTTCTTCTCACATGTTAAGAAAAGGTTTGACATCTTTAGACGCCATTTTCTCAAAATGAAGTGCGTGTGGCTTGACACAGTATTGCATATCAGCGTCCATATAGAAATTACCATATAGAATAATGCACTATTCAAATGGTATCTTAATTTTACAAACTTCGATTCCGATGTTAACTTCGTATTTTTAACATTCGTTGTTACTTTATTATAAAAGTATATATTATTAAAGTAAACGGTATAGATTGTGATAATTAAAGGCGAAAAAAAAAACGATTCAAATTATTAAAATGTTTTATATTTTATTAACAGTAGTTTTCAACATTTGCTCTGCAGTTCGTGACTACTTCTTTATCGTGGTTTGGTATTTTCATTTTGTGCTTTCCCTACAGCTGATTAATATGAGATATAATTTAAGAATTTCGCAATAATAATCCCAGTTGTTAATTGTGTGGTTTTCTCTCGTGGATTCACCTATACGTGTGGTCAGTACTCAATTCTTATGTGTCGTGATGTCATATGGCCTTATAAAATAGGCTATTTAACACATTTTTTTTCAAATCGAACAGGTAGATTCTGAGACTGTTTAAAAAACCTCTTCAACTTTATATATAATATTAATAAAGACACGCTTGCTAGAAATTAAAAAACAAAAACATTGTTAATCCTATCGCTACTAAATTCCAAAGGAACACTACTAGACTAATGCCTAGCCTAAAAAATACAACAAAATCTTTGCAGTCAATAGGGAATACATAATCTATTTTTATATACTTGTCTTATTGAGCAAACAAAAATGGCGTATTTGGACGCTGATAAGCAATACTGTGTCAAGCCACACGAACTTCATTTTGAGAAAATGGCGTCTAAAGATGTCAATCCTATTCTTAATAAACTTACTTGAATAAGTATTTATCCATATTTTCTTTTCTTTTTTGATAAAATGTATCATGAATTAAAAGCAGGTTGATATATTTAATATATTATCTAATAAAAAGTTTTTAAATATGTAAGATTATTGTATAAATTACAAAATAAGGAACGACCTGGAAATTCGAACCAATTAATTAAGAAAATTTTTTCCGTACTTATTTAGTTTATATGACTTTATTTTTTATTGAATAATGTTAAATTTTTAGAATACACCAATGTATCCGAATTTCACTTTTTGTAAGTTGACACATTATTGCTTATGAGCATCTATTTCTAATCGCACATAGGAGTTAGAGATCAGAAATTGTCGACTGAATGATTGAACTGAATCATTTGTTATAATGAAAAAATATCGTGATAAATAATATTTGAAAATTCGTGATTATCGTTCTGGGTTACCAAATAGGACGAGTAAAGAAAAACAGACTATAGATGCACACATCGATTTATACATACAGATTCAACGAGTTTTCTAAAAACTGACTGCTTTGTTTCAATTTTATGACGTATTTAGACATGTAAGTTATGTAGACAATATTGTGTGCAATGAAGGCGCGGCTGCTAGTGTAGTACATAACGAGGTAGGTACATCAAGCCGGTACCTCTAACCCCTGAATCGTTAGCGATAATAGAGTCACTTTATTGTAGGCACTTGTTCGTACAGATGTTAATAATTTAGATGTTTATTTAGAAGGTATATCAGCGTTTAAGACATGTTGTAAATATTTCCATTATTCGCTTTTGGTTGAATAAATTAAGATTAAGTAAAAGTATATACATTTCGTATACATATTTAAAACTTAAAATATAAATATTTCTATTTAGTTTTCGGGACCGTTTTTTTTTTATTTAAGTTATTTGGATTATCTTAAGTAGTTTATAAATACGTTTTGGTGTTATGATAAATTAAAATATTATTAATATTCTTTTTTATGTAGAATCGTATATAATGTTAATCCATAATATACATACATATATGCATTACATTAAAATACAAATATTTAACATTAGGGAAAATACCGTAACATTACATCTTTGTTAGTAATCTATACTAATATTATTAAGAAGTAAATTTGTTTGTGAGTTTATATAAACTACTAATCCCATCAAAAAAATATTAACATGAAAGATTATAGTCAATATTATATCGCGCTACGACTCACAAAAGTGAAGCAGTAACGATTAACACGAGCGAAACCGCGAGTGGTGAGTTAGTAAATAATAAGTAAGAAAAATAAATGTATGGAAATTTTATCTATAACTATTACACATTTTGTTCACGTGGCAATTGAGCAGAGCACTCAGCTGATGTTTCGAATAAGTTCTATACGTGTATGTCTAAAGGGCAAACCCTCAGATGAAGGGAAGACACGTCTGTGTTAGATGAACGTTTCAAGATTATAAAATTACTTAGAAACATAGTTGGATGAGCACACACGCAATTAAGCCCTTATGCATATATAAATAATCCGAAACGTCACATTTTATTTAGATCTTTAATATACCTATTAACAAATTTAAATAAGACGTTGGAAAATAAAGAACATAGTTAAGAACAACAAACGAAACGCACAATTCCGCGGGGAAAGGTTTTGTAGTTTTTTCATTATGAATAGGCTGAATTGTAAATTTTTATTGAATACAATTTATATCTAACGTAAATATGATAAAAATGTCTGCCAGAAATAATGCTACTTTATATACGAAAAAACTATGCCAAGTTTACGAAATTCTTACTACAATGCAATTCCCGATGAGTGGACAACTAGCCTTACATGATAAAAAAAAAACAAATGACCAGTTCGTTAAAACTAGTGCACGTGCGATGAGGAGCACGAACTTATTACATTTGATAAACATCTCTTTAATTTTACGTGTAAACCTTTGTTAAGTCTCATACGACCTCTTTAATATTAGCGGCACGCCCGCTACCGGTGGTGATATTTTTTGTTCCAACCTACGTTTAATTGTTACGACTCCGCTATCGTGGACGTAATCTATGACTTCATGGGAACTCGTGTTCCGCCATTCCACCTTGTCGGCAATTTGGCCGAAAAGCGACAATTCGTGTTTTCTTAGTAATGAACGAGATAATAGCGTGATTGTGTGACGAGGACCGTTTTCGAGTTATGACCCTTTTTAATGTTGCTTTTGTAGTTTGTTAATATCTCGTTTTTACATTACACCGTGCCTCTTTATAGGCTATTTGTTGCATGTGTAACGTATAACACATAATTTTCTCACAAAACATCAAATCAGATAGGAGATTTAGTAACTATGTTTTATAATGTTATATTTTTCTGTGTGCTCTTAGAATAATAAATCGCTTATTACGATTGTACTGTATACAGTTGTGGATAACTAAAATGACGATAACCTAATATTTTAACAATAATAAGACGTATTATGTTATTCATTATCCGTCAAATAAATTATTTTCAAAACGTTTCAAATCATATATAAACACAAAACAAATTAAATAGCCGAAAACCTTGTTATAATATAAAACAATAAAATTTTAGATATCCAATATTTGTTAGTAAATGAGAAAGCTATTTATTTATAAAATACACCGTCACAATACCAAGAGGTATAAACTTGCATAGTACTAACAATTCGCGTTGCTGTAATGAATCGGCATCAGTCGTATTCATATTCATTAGGGCGAAGGGCTCGCTTGATTGCACAAAGAGCGCACTAATTCGCCCGTGACTCTGCCCGTGTCTAATATTTAGATGTACAAGTTATAAGTACTGACTAGTGAGCTATTGTGAATTTTGGATTGCAATGGAGAATGAATTATGAAATTCATTGTTGCTTTGTGCATAGTGGTGCGTTGAGCAATGATAATATGAGAATAATTAGTTAATTGTAATGTATTTAAGTATAGGTATTTGAATGACGTTTTAGATAAGTTATTCATATCACTATTGTGTTGAAGGCTATAAAAATTGGAGGCTTAAAGTCATATTTCGACTCCGCAAAGTCAATGTTACCTTCTTGGGCCAAGGTATTCGTTTTTATAATAAAACTCCGTAGAAAGTGTTACAGTTTACAAAAAAGAAATTTAAAGTACATATTAAAAATTCTTAGTAGCTAAAGCATATTATTCTGTTCAAGATTATATGGATGATAAACATGCTTGATTTAGTATAAGCTGGATTCACACAGGGTATTTAATATATTTGTAACTCATAAATGTATATACCCATCGTAAAACTTTTAAAAAGAGTAACTATCGAGTTTCTTGCCGGTTCTTCTCGGTAGAATCTACATTCCGAACCGGTGGTAAATTAATTAATTAATTAGTGCTCAGTTTTCTTTTGTTTCTGTATTGACGATTCAAAAGTGCTTGTAAAAGCCTACTTGAATAAAGCATATTTTGATTTTGATTTTGATTTGTATTATTATTTTTTTTTTTATTTTAAACGACTTACATTAAGATTGGTCCCATAGAATTGTAAAAAAAAGTGGACAGAGTATGTGATCTAATCGATTCGTTTTATTTTATACCTATACTAGGTACACGTCCAGCCTATACTAGGTATAAAATAAAATTACTTATTTGATTTACAGATTTTCAAATAGCTAACTAACTTTAGAAGTTGAAATAAAACTATTTTAAACGGATTTAAATCGCGTATATCAATTATTTTTATCACGGGTCACGGGTAGACTCACCACGAACCACCACGAACGCTGCAAAGTGCTCGAAACGTCGGAATGATAAAATTAATTAATATACGCGATTTAAATCCGTTTAAAATAGTTTTATTTCAATGAATAATAATCGCGAAAATCTAAGATAACGATAACTTTAGAAGTATTTAAATTATTATTTTTGTTTTGTTTTTATGATTTGGACATCGAAAGGCGGTATAATTATATATTATCTGTGACTAGCCCTGTCACAGATAATATAGAACATAACGGATAATGCAAATCCACACAATGGTATCGAATCAATAGCGCGCGTTACGGACGGTTCGGCTTAATTATTGAATTAGCATTTAAATGATATCGGGAACCACTCATTTGTAACTAATACAAATGGCATGAATAATATTAGAGCGGTACGCGACGTGCCGCCTCGCTGACGCGAATATTAAGTGCTTTTGTTCTGAAAGGGTGTGTAGCGATAGTATGCTACTGCCCTTATATATGTCGGTGCCTGAAATTTACCATTTTGTCTTTTTAATTGTGTTTTACCATAAATTATAGTTTACATGAAATTATTTATATGTTAAAAATTATATGAATCATATAAATAATTTCATGTATTATGTATATAAATTCTATTATTTCATGTCACTGAAACAATTTAATTTATTTTGCGATTGTTTTTTTAAATCTGAAATTGGAATTTTCATCAGGATTATAAAATATGGTACATCTTATTTCTGATTATGAGTTTTATTTAAAATGAAATTATATTACATTAAAATGCCAAAAACATATAAAGAAACGGTTTTTGGTGTCTACATTAATAATAATGTCGAAAATAATTTTCCTTATAATTACGTTATAATAAAAAAATAAATCGATATAATCACTTAACATCAGCAACATTATTATACGCACAGATTAAATTAAAACGATTTAACAAGGACAATACAATCGCACAAACAATCACTAAACAAACAAAAAAGTAAATTTATATGATAGCTTCATAATTTTATACAAACGAAACGCAGTGAGGGGTTTTAATTTACATGGAAATAAATTGTTTAAACGTAAACTGTTTTGTATTCTTACGGAACGTTAATATTAAGCTACCGTCGTGAGAAAGTACATACGTGTAAATGATTACAAATCATCTACAAATATGTCTTACCATCTAAACGATTTCCAGAAGTCATGAGGCATTCCATAAATTCGTGTTTATGTATTCTCTTTGATGTGTACCATAATTTTTTTGTGTTAAAACGTTTTTCTTTTACTTTTGACAACCTTGTGATTTCGTTTTGAAATTGATTTTTGTTTTGTCTAAGACAGAAAAGTTAAAATTGCTTTTGAGTTGTGTCTCTTTAATATTATTTTTTTTTATATAGAACTTTTTTGAATTTTCAGTAAATAGCTATTATTATTTTAAATGATTACTAAAACTTTATTACTATAAATTTTTTATAGTAAAATTTTATTGTTTTCATCTTGGAATCTTAATACGTAACATAATGTTAAATATATATTAGATAAATTAAGAAACAAACAACACAAGCATCATCATAAATTGTTATTAAAATTATGCAAAAAATATACGTCTTGACTTATTTATGTGACAATTAATCATAAAAAAAATCACTTCCGCGAAGTAATATCTATTCTTTGAAATTAAAAGAGAGTCACAAGAATATTTTTAAAACGAAGACAAACGAATAATCGTATAAATCCTACACCTACATTTCGTAGTTACAAATAAACGGCCGTAGTACGTCACGAGGCATTAAAATCAGCATTTCGGCTCCGCGACTCATTAATTCTCTTATTTATTGGTTGATGCACGAAACGACATCGCGTTACAGGAAACATATCTACGAGTACGTTAATTTATTGATTAATATATGACTGAAAATCAAAAATTTTGTGTTAATTCATTTATTAGCTGTTCCATACAAAATGTATGAGACAATGTGTTCTGCTATTCGGGTAGGAGATAAAGCTAATATTAAAGATCATAAAACCCAATTCAGCCTTCTTGAGTTCCAAATTGTGTCTAACTTTGTTTTATATACCTATAGAAAGAGTAGCTGACACTCGAGACTTTCTACATGACGTTCTATTATTTGACATAATAATGGAATTATAATTTATATATTACTTAACCTATGTATATGTACCTAATCTATGTATAAGTGTTTGATGATATTGTCATTAAAAATGGTTCCCAATGATCTCTGGCTGCCTTCTAAAAAATTGAAATAGTCGCACCTGATATTTTTAGTAGTTTTCGCGTATCGCAATTTAATTTTTTAATTTTTTAATTCTTTGAAGATTTTTAAGGCGTTTTTACACTTAAAATTTGGTTATTACTTCAGTAATTTCAAATATGAATAATTTTAATGTAATTATTTTTATTTTTCTTAATTTTTGTGATGATAATTTTATAAGCGATATTAACATAATATAAGATATTATATACTTTGTCAATTCGCTAAGAATAGTCGTATCCTAATTTTTAATATTACTAGCAGCGTCTCGCGGTTTTACTCGCGTTTATGGTTACTACTTCTGTTTTTCCAACGCAAAAGGTTTTTTAAATCGGACCAGTACTGTACTGATTTAGGCTATATTACATCACGTTACAGCTTACATAAGCGAAGCGGTAACTATAAACGTGAGTAGAACGGCGAGGAGTAACTAGTAGTTTATAAAAAGTTAAGATTATTTGAATGGTTTACGAGCGAAAACGTATCGAACGGACAGACATATTTATTTTCTCATACATAATACTAGTGTGAATTATTCAACAAATTGTTCCGTTAAATTAAGTAAAAAAAATTTTCAAAAAAAATTTAACAGCCTATAAACAAGGAATGAAATAATTTAACAACTCAATAACCGCACGGTTCTAAATTACCAATTAAATGTTTAAATTTAGCAATAAAGGGTTTACTTCAAAGATAAAAGATCCAACACACGGTACCTTCACGCATTACAACTTTGTATGAAGTTGAGCGATACCGCGGAACGCTCCTTGATTAAAACCAGGAACCCTTTGTTCTATGCTCGGTTAAATTAAAATAGCGAAAAGTCGTTAATTTTATTATTAAATACATCGAAATCAGCGTTTTATATATTATAATAAAAATGAATAAATTTTATTGCTAATCGCGGTTGTATAATTTTAAAATACTAAATTTTAATTTAAGATTTGCGATAAAATTATTTTTTTATCTACATATAGTATATAAACTGGATAAAGATATTATTATATTCTATAATATATATTATCTTATTAATAGATATTCTTTAGAGAATTGTTATGTACCTAGACCATAAATTTAGTGTTTTGAATAAGGTAGGTAAATAATTAATACCTACATAAATATAGGTATTAAGAATTTGAAAATGTATTTTTTCTCGCTTTTTTAGTTGTTTTTTTCCTTTGTATGTTTGTTTCAAAATTGTTTTTTGTTTATAACTATTGTTTTGTTTTCGTTATTATTTTTTATGTAAATAAAGAAATTTCGTTATTAATAGTAATTAATTTATAAAATAATAATAAATATAATGATTGATTTCTTCTTATTATAATTTTGTGTTTTTTTTTATTATAACCAATATTATTTTATCGTTTTTAAAATATTTATTTACCATTTACATTTATGAATGTAGTTTTTCTCCTTAATGAAACCATTTTTTTTTTCAAAAATTAATTAATTTAATAATAACCTAATTCATTGTTGAACTATTTGCTAGTAGATAAAAGCAAAATCAAAATGAACAAAATATATTTTTTAATTTTAAATACTTAAATGATTTAAAAATGGTAAAACATCTCAGTCTTTGCTTGTTAAAGTTATATCCACTCGATGACAGATGGCGCTGCACGTCCATTAAACTACTTACACCGAACATGACATCATAATCTTAGCAACATTACCTACAACAATTACTTAAGCATACCATAATAATTCCCGTGCGAAAAAGGCCTGCAGCTATATTTTTAATGCATTCTTGGAGACAGAGGCGAGGCGTGGGTCGCATCACAATTAGGTACGAGCGAATGTATGTTTTTGAAACTTGAGAAATTATTATTTTTTGCGCGTTACTCTTAAAATTAAAAGTTGAATTTATTTTTATATTAATGTTCCTTAGCGTTTTTGTGGTTTATAAATGTAAGGTTATTAAATTTATTCGTAAAAATATTGTTGCTTAGGCTTAAGAATTTATTGATGTCGTAATAAGACCTGTTACATTTCTCAATTAGATCTCAATTGTTCTTATTTACCACAACGAAATCAACCACTTTTATGAACAAATATATTATTATACTCTTTAAATGTTATTATTATAATAATACAAAAGTAAAGGCGTATTGAAATTATAAATATTCTACAAATAAATTTTACATTAGATATCAACTTAGTTTTGAAAAATATAACTCTCGGCAAATAATATTAAAAGAACTTAAAACGTGAAAATATGAACTTTATAAGAAAAGTATCTTATATTAATACAATAAAGAGCAAATATCTATATTTATATGCCTTTCAACCATGTCTTCACTTGAATAGATTTTAAGTGATAACTATTTACCTAGTTCATTATATAATTTAAATGCTTTTTAATTTCTTTACAATTAACTAGTTTTTGCGCGTGGTTTCACTTCATTTTATTGTAGATTTTTTTGAATACGCCGTTATACATAAGATATAGCTTTTACTTCCCACCAACAAAATTCGCAAATTCGACCTCTCCTTTTTATATTACGAGTACATTTTAAATCATTAATGTGTGTTATAACGCATTAGGATCGTTCTAAAATAATTCGTAGAAACTTATGCTCATATTGAGATTACGAGATAGGAAGATTCCGCGCACCCGTTGCGAGTTGAACGCGAAATGCATATTTGATTGAGATTAACTTTATACGATTTGAAGATAATATTATTAGGTATGTAGTTTAAAAAATGTTATTTCATTAAGTACGGGTAATTGTAAATATTACAATGATATAAAGATGATTTATGAAAATTTGAATTTAAAAGGACTCAACAAGATGATCAATTTTATTTATTAATAAGTAACCTCCAAAAAGGTCTCACTATTGGGCAAATAACATAGAGATGCGAAGTAGAGCTTAACCACTACGATACACCACTGTGGATATATAAAGTCTTCTTAGGTAATACTATTATAAATAGTCTTTAAAACCATAATACGTAGAGGTTTTTTACGATGCCTACCTTCACTGTTGAGTACAAAATATAAAATTTGAGCATCATTTTGCATTTGAAAACTCAGTGATCCTGCCCTGGAATAAGTCCGAAATAAGCTGTAAAGATCCGTGTTTTCTATCCATTACATTACATGAGTTCCCGTATGTAGATCCTTAATTATCATCTTATATGAAATTTTAATCATATCTAAAATGAAATTTGGACAAGAGAGCATATAGTGTCATTCTTATAAGTGAATCTTTTTCAATCAGTTACAAACATCGTAAATGAGCTCAGGAAAGAATATTAAAAAACTATTCAAAATTTTTCTTAGATTAAGAACTAGTTTTTCTTCATTATTTCATTTGCAGTTTCGATCAAGGCGGTTTAAAGACTATATTCGTCCAGACGAATGTGGGAATTCGAACCGTTAATAATAAATTTCACTTCTTTGCAACATAAGTTATGTAGATTTAAAAAAGATTAAACAAACATAAAGCAAGAGTAACACACGTATTGTTTACCGTTTCTTAAATGTGAAGAGGAAATGATAATGCCGCGTTGCTTCTTTCAAACCACGTATCAGTTTAATGAATGAGCGTGGCGTTGCGTAGGCACAGGCCCTGCCTTAATAAAATTGTCATAAAAACTCGAGATAAATAAAAAATAAAAATGTGAGACATCGTTCAGCTCAAAAAGGGAAAATTTGAGAGTCAACGTACGGTATTGTTAGGAGTTAGGTTGAGGAAGAATGAATGGAAAGGAGTGAAGTGGGCGTTGTATATCGTACATTTTTATAGTCACCTTTGAAAAAAATTAAAAAATCGAAATAAGTTCATTGAGACGATATTTTTCATTACCTAAACGGTGTTCGAAATTTATTTAAAGTAAACTTTACGAACGTTAAATAAACTAATATCTTTGTATAATCAATATAGATTGCTCTAAAATGATCGTCGTAAATTACGCCAGTATCACTCGAAACTAGTTATTTAACGTACAAAGTATAAAATTATATAAATAACAAATGTTACGGACACTGTGATTGGATAGTTTTTTTTTTATTTGTAATAAATAAATTCCAGTTCTAAATACCACATTTAAAATAGTATTAAAACTTACTCGTATTTTTAAATATATAACATTACATTTAAATAGTTTATCCGTAAAGACATATGACCTTTTACAATATTGACGATATAAGACTGATCGAAATAATGCTGTGAAAATATGGTTAATCAGAACGTAGAAAAAACTGAGTATATTTCATTGAAATGGAATAGAAATATACTCTTGTACCCTTTTATCCTAAGGAATAAAAAAGTTGCAAGGAGATAGCCAAAATATTTATCGAAGTCAGTGCTAAAGACATCATGTGCGTTTCTTAATAAATGTTTTATTAAAAATGTACCTATTTTTTAAATTCGCTCTTTTCTTTTAATATCTAATATTTAATTGAAGTTACATGTATGATAGCTGTAAGTTTATAGTATATAGAAAAAATACATTTAGTACATAGATATACATACATTTATTTTTATATTTTTAATTTTGTAACTAAACATGCCTCGAGGTTTCTCTTACGTATTATTACGTAGATGATTGATAAAAGTTTATGTTTAATGCTTCGCTCTGCATCAAGTTGTAGCATGATGGTTTACAGCCTTTTTTAAACAGGCTATCTAAAAAGATAGCAAATCGGGCTTGTAGTTTCAAAAATCTTGGACTAATCCGTGCATTTAACAAATAAGCAAATTAAATTTTAATTTTTACATATTAAAGTTAGTAATATTCTGTCTGTCTGTGGAATAACCATTAGTAGTACTTTTTTAGTATAAGTAGTTGGTAAACGAGTAAGTCAATCAGATGATATTGAGTGATCACCGCCGCTCATGGATAACAAGATAGGCTACAAGGAATTGCGGATGGAGTAAGGCTTCCGGCTCTCTCACTCACCGTAAAAAACGCAGCTATATTAGTCACGCCGATCTTCTGTGAGAGTGAGATACTGCCCCGGTCGAGCCAGCCCGTATACGAATTGGTCTACAGCTAGGCTCTATCTTTTTTCTTTTCTTTTTTTCGAATGTCTAATGCTGTTGGCAGATCGGCCCTGACAGCGTCACCGGTGGGAGGGCTGAGTACTTGGACTGGGCCGTAAAAATGAGTAATCCGTTGGGGCTTAGAGTCGACGTCCGTCCTAAGAGTGTCTAGGCTATACTATAATTAAATTAACAATATAATACCTTACATATCTATAAAATAATTAGTTTCCCGTCTCTATTTTATTTTAACATTAATCTTTAACTGCTTAACCAGAACCAATGTTGTCTGCTGATTTTATTGGTAACCATTACAAAGCAATTGGACCTCTAAACTAAATTACAGAAACTCAATAATGGAGTGTACAAGCAATAATCTTTGGAATCACAAATCAAGTTGTAAGCTGAACGCTTTCACGAGCACTGTAGGCGGGTACCTAGTCGCTTCCAGCCATTATCCGAGACTTACGGTCGTGTCGATTCGCGCACTGTGTATCTGATTTTGGCTTGAAACTAGGATTTAATGAAGACAATAGTTATAAGGAAAAATATATTTTATCCGTTAACTTAGAGTCTTGTCGATACGCGGATTGTTTGTCCGACTTTGGCTTGATATTAGGACTTAATGAAGAAAATAATATTAGTGAAAAAAATACTAAATTTGTTCTATTTAATAAACTATTGCTCCTTTATTGTTTGATGAATGCTTATCTCATAGCGACAGCGCTTAAACAGCTTTTTCTTTTTCGTCTTCATCGTGTGTTTATCTCTAGTTGTTTTCAAAAGATATAGCCTACAACTTATTTTACACATTCTGATCTAGAAACAGTAGTTGTCAAGTCGTATTTCAAATTAAAAAATATCCTTTTCAATGATCCGATTATTAATACATTTATAAAATTAAAAAAGTTAAGTAATTTGTCGTTTTGTGTGGTGTTCAAATCATTTATATAAAATTATACGTGTAGAAAAATAGATGGGTGTGTACCCTCCGGATTCTAAAACAGCTGAATCAGTTTCGAATCAATTTTGGTTAAATTTCAAATCTAATAACTTTATCATAACTTTATTATATAATGCTCTGCTATTACAATTAAGGACACTTGTCCTTAATTGTAAAAGCAAAACATTATTTCACTATATAGGAAAAACATAGATACAAATAAATTTGTACTTTTATGATTAATACGTTTAATTCGTTAACCGCGTAAGCCGTGTGTATCACATGTTACGAATAGCTTCGAACTGTCAAAATAGCTAAAATATACGCCGTTTTATTAACGCCGGACACAACAATTGCGCTGGTGTGGGATTCCTTACTCTTCTAGTTTATGGGACATTGAGGTACGTGGGCTTGACGCTCGGTGGT
Source organism: Hypolimnas misippus (assembly GCA_037950945.1). Classification (NCBI taxonomy): domain Eukaryota; kingdom Metazoa; phylum Arthropoda; class Insecta; order Lepidoptera; family Nymphalidae; genus Hypolimnas; species Hypolimnas misippus. The sequence goes on along the minus strand of JBBEEQ010000025.1, from coordinate 6,132,342 downwards.
CCATGGAACTAATTATTCTTTGCTTATAGCTCTTCTTTATTAGATGCGGACTCTCAGTTGGATTGTAAGCCTTCTACTTAGTAACATTACAAGTTCAGTGTGAGTTTGTTTGTTTATTACTGTTTCACACCTCAACTGCTAAACCGATCATCATGGAATTTTACATAGAGAGCAGGAATAGGTACAGCGAAGGACTCAATGTTCATCTAGAAAAACTCTGTTCTGACTGTTTCAGTGAGACACAAAAATAACTTTTAAGATAAGTTTAGATTAATACGAATGTAACAAGTATAACACATGCCTTCATACAGAGATACTCGATGTATTGACCTACTGACTGTACTGTGTATAGTGTCATAGTCTATCCTTACTATTAGACGATGATTCGGTATAAAAAGTATGCCTACTGACATAACCTGAATTAATTTACTAAACCACTTCGAACGAAGCTGTAGACCAAAGCAAGTAAGTAATTCTGAATATATAAAAGGCATCTGTAACTGGCTGAGTGATCTATCAACACACAGCTTAACCCTTAAATGCATCATGTATTGAAAATGAAACGCTTATTTCAAAGCTTATTGGCATCTAAACATGTTATTAAATGACTTATTTGGGTGTATGTTTATATTTTAGATCACCTGTAATTACAATTTTTTTTTGTTATTATTTTCAAATAAATCTACTAGTAAAAAAAAATCATGCATTTAAGGGTTAAACTACTGAACATATTTCTCTGATATTTGGCACGTAAATAGTTATTATGATAAAGGCATCCGCTAAGAAAGGATTTTCCAAAATTTGTACTCTAAGACGAAGAAATTGGCTCCAAAGTTTGTATGAAGAAATTCAATACTCAACGCAAGCGAAGCTACGAGGAAAAGCTTGTCGTCAATAAGAATGTCAATGGACACTTTTAAAAGCAAAAGTATGTTAGAAATTTAATTGAGGTCGAAAAAATATACAATTAAAGATTGTATTAATGATAAAATGATTTCTTATATTATTTTGTTTATAAAGAATGATTGAATGTTTTATATGTTAAAATCAACTTGTTACTATTTTAATAGTAATGTCACTTTTTATGTTTTCACTCGTATAATTACACTTAAGAAACCATAATTTAATTATTTATGTTAATGTTTTGCTTAGGATAGATAAAGATTGATAGATGAAAACTTTATTTACACAGAATTATAAGAAATATGTTTTAGTTAAGTTCATTGTAAGCTTCATATACATTTTCTTTACTTAATTCCTTCATGATCTTAAAATATCAAAAACACATACATATATACTAATTAAAGCGGAAATATTAAATATTAATAGGAAATATTAAATTTGTTTGTTTGTTTGTTTTGCGTTAAATATGCTTCGAAACTACAAAATTGAATTAAAAACTGCTTTCGCGTTGGTTATTAAATCTATAATAATATTAAAAAAGAGTTAAAATTTGTTTACAAGACTGTATGTAGGGACACTCTCTGAAACTACTGATTCAATTAAAAAAAAACATTTTTGCATTATATAGCCTGTTAATAGAGAAAGATTATAGGCTATATAACATCACTCTACGACTCAAAGGAGCGAATCAGTAGCCATAAATACGTATGAAACCGCGAGAGCTAATTTAGAACAAAATTCAATGATATAAAACTATTTGAAGCGGATTTAAATCGCGTTTATTAACTTTTTTATCATCCCGACGTTTCAAGCAGTTTGCAGCGTTCGTGGTCACGGGTAGACAAAAACGAACGCTGAAAAATCCGTTCAAAATAGTTTTATTTCAATCAGTAATAATCACGAAAATCTGAGACAACGATAAACAAAATTCAACTTCAATAACGTAACATTTTCTACAACTACAAATACAAACAAGAACAATCACTCGACAGATTAATCATGACACAGATACAACAAATTGTCGACGATAGCATCCATCAACCGAACGGAATAGATCGTTTTAATTATTCCAATTATTATCGAGAGGGTCCAATTAGAATCGGTGGCTACCAATTATCGGCGGTGGCGACCGGCGGGCATCCTTGGCTAGTCATTAGCCTGCCAATAGATTATTGATTGGTGCTGATTGTCCGTCTGAAATACGTATGTAGCAGGTCATTTGCATGAATCTCTGACGCTTTTAATGGGCAATCTAGACTAATTGTACAGAGTAGTGACAACATTAAATAATTATTTGTAATAAAATTAATGCGATATTTTTCGGATGTGTGTTGTTATGTTTGTTCTTCATTCTGTAATGCCTCGATGGATTATGATGAAATTCGAAATGGAGATAGTTTACATCCTGGATTACCACATTGGCTACATTTTTGTCCTATTGATGTAATCACAAAGCTCAACTAGTTGATCAAAGTAGACGAATATATATATATATATATATATTCGCTGCGTATTGTTTCACGTGCTATGTACATACCTCATATGCTATTATATCAAATTTATGTACAAATAGATAAAGAAATTTCTGTGCATTGTCCACATTAATTAAAATACTGACATTAGTATTTAAGGACGTCGATATTAATTTTTGACTCGATTATTTTTTTTTTGTCTTCAATATATTTTTAATATAGAGGGAAATACGTACTTTCAGTTTTATCAAATAATTAATGTTACAAACATATAATTGTATCATTTTTAACCAAACCAAAATAGGAAAAGGTTCTCAATTCATATCTACAAACCATAAAATATATGAGAAGTATGATAACTGTCATGCAAGTTAAAATTTGTATCGTATCAAACTAGAAAAAAAGAAGGACAACATTGTAGAGTAACGCAATTAGCAAGAATTTCATATATAGCAGTACAAAAAGTGCAATCAGGTCACGTTAACTCGGCATACCGAAATTAATTATCTCGAACGTGCTAACCGATAGCTCTGTGAAAGTTCAGTACTCTGTACAATTAGTGACAACGTTCAAATTGTCCGTACGGTTGTCATGCTATCTCTGAGTGCTTCAAATTGTGGATAATTGATCGCCAATAAGTATGCACGTGACTTTAAATAATATAGTGTATTGGTGTCATACGGTGTGATAATAATTATGAATTAAAACTGTTCTATTAATGTCGATTTCAATAAGAATGTTCCATGAACTTTGAGCATATCTCGATCAGTTATTAAGCGTGGAAACCTCATAATATCAGAATATAAATTAAAATTACTAGCAAATTATGTTCCATTTTTTAATATGTTCAGGCCAGGGTTTAACTTATCTAATACAATTCTAAATTTTAATTTGTTAATGAATAATTAAGTGATTCTTAAAATCAATTTTTACAGTGTCTTCTGTGTTAGCTTTATACCTGTAGGCTAATTATATAGATATAGTTTTTTGATAACGATAATTTTACATAATCAGACCCTAATGTCATTGACCTGATTGTCATTGAACTACTAAAGACTTCTGACAATTGGTTTAACTCATTAATACATATTATAGTATATACTTTTAAACAAAAAAAAAAAAGAATTAATCAAATCGGTCCGGTTTTCGAATAATCGATCCGTATACATAAAAAAGTCCTCGGTAAATTGAGAACTTCCTTTTTTTTTTTAAAGTTAGTTAAGAATTGAATTTAATTGAATTGTAGTTATGTTATTGTAGCAGGGAACTAGCTTAATAAGCCGATTAATAAACAATCTAGCCTCATTAATTATATGTCCATTAAATAATATATATTAAGAATAAAACTTTTTACAAATATAAGCGATGTTGTCTAATCAATACGTTAATCGTAATTTAGTTAAACGAACTTTAGTAATATCTTTAGAAGGTTAATACCACCTTAAGTAATGGCTTGGGCTCATTACATTATTTTACGCGGAAAAAATACTAATGGGTAAAAATGTCCGGTTTTTGGACGCCCCATCAATTTAGATTAGTACGGTAATAGCCTGCATACTTAAAGCCACCCCCTAAGATAGCTTAATGTATGGAAAAGTTAACGTATAAGAAAATTTCGAGCCTATTATGAGTTGCCGTGACGATCTTTTGTAGGCGAACCGCGGGATCTTGATATTTGTGGGTATATGATATAATCGTTAATAAATGTCTTATTTTTTAATGTTAACCGTTAAATATTGTTACTGTGTTGATTTCCATTTTCGAAATCCATCATTTTTAACTTATTATAAAAATCTATTGAATGATTTTATCACCTTATTATATTAAATTTATTTATGTTATTTCTGCTTACTTAAAACACAGATAGATTATAATTATTAATCAAATTAATTATATTGTCCTGATATATCGCAATATATTTCGTATTCAGATTCATTCGATCAAAGAATGTCAATAATTAAGTTTTGTATGGGTTTAATTGTGAAAATTTATTTGAATTTGAAAAAAAATTCTTTCTGTTTCATAATTTTGAAAATATTTAAGTCATTATCTATCTAGCATTTTACCCGATTATTCCTGGGTCTGTTTATTATTCTAGTCCACATATTGACAAGTGATTTTTACACAGAACAATTGCTATCTGACCTCCGCAACCCCTGAGGCCAGTAACTATTTAGACTAGAATAAACTTCCTACTAAGAGCAACGATCATTATCCGGTGATTGTGATAACGACTGTGATCAACACCTTTACTTTACTGGGATCAACAAATATTTATACAAATATAAATATCTGCCCCGAGCCGGGATCAAACCCGCAACCGTAGGCGTTAGAGGTATATTTAGTAGTAAAATATTTAAGTCATATTATTATTTTTTTTTAAATTTTAAAAATCAAAGCACAAGTTCACGTTGTTAGCACAAGTATCACGTTGATCTTATCCAGCTATTCATATGTATGAAGGTAGGTATTATAGAAAAGTTAATTTCTGTAAGTTGGATCATAACTGAGGTTAATAAATTAGTGAAGTCCCGTGGCCCCTGTTACTTAGTTTTCTTTAACAGTACTTTAAAATAAGTGCTTAGATTACTTGGTCTAGTATATCACTAGCCTATTTCTACAGTTTTTCTTGTATAAAATTGCTAAAATAAAATTTTGTTTATTGACATAATGAATGATGAATTAAAAAGTAATTATAGATATTATATTAATCACCAAACAATAATATGGCACCCGTCTTCTATTGGAAGGTTAATTATTAAAACAAAATACCTACGAAATAATTAATGAGTACTTGAGTGAAAATAAAATTAGTTAAAAACGCCCATTGTTTCCTAAAATATATGCTAAGTCATTTAAGAATTAGAAGCTTTACTATTTCATTTAATGAGCTGCTAAATATTTCGACTGTTAGGATAAGTCGGCATAAATATATTTATTTGCATAATATATAGATTAATTAATAATTACCTTTCTATTCTGTCCCAGAGGTGGTAAAACGAAAACGCGGAAGTTTTCCAAAAATTTAACTATTATAGAAATGTATATAGGGTTTTTACCTGCGGAAAGTAAAGAATCTTTTCAAAACTATTAGGCAAATATTAATGTAAAGTCTTCATTAAATAAACAAACATTGAATTTAAATTCAGTAGTTTTTATTTTCGATAAAAATATAATATAACTATTCGAGTAATATCAAAAGCATCAGTCCAATCCAAAGTTGGACTAAGTAAGTCTGAAACCAAAATGTTTTGTTACTGTTTTCCTACTAAAATAAAAAAAAAACTGAAGACTAATACGATATAATCATTCAGTGTAGGATAGAACGTGTAAACAGAACCTCTTACAATGAATATAAAAATAAGAAAAATATTTCGCGTGCTCCAAAATCATTACGCTGTTGTCATAAGGGTTAATAGGTCCTAGAATCATACGATATGATAATAAAACGACCTTTAAGTCTTTAAATTGTCATTATGTACGTGCAGCCGATTTCATGACTACAGCCTAATCAATGTCGTATTAAGAATTATTCCCCAAGTCGTTTGTGAATACCTAAGCAGCGTCATTATGGCTATTTTGTAATTGCTACTGTTTATGGCAATTTTTTTCTTAACTCGTTAAACGGTTGTTTGTTCAGCGTTTTAACAATGATTGCTTCTATCTTCTCGGTTAATTTGACGTAATCTGAAATTATTTCTCGAGGTTGTAGAAAAATGGCTTGGTGATTTGTTTTGTTAGTCCTTTGCGTTGGGGATAGTATACAGACTAATAAATCGTCGATTAATATACTTCTCATTCCAAGAATTTTACTAGCAATAAAACCTATCAGGATCTACTTATTCTAGTCCAGAAAATCAGGTTACACAGAGCGACTGCTATCTAAACTCCGCAATCCTCCTAGACGAATGGTAAATGTATATGGTAGAATAATATCATTATTAAGAGCAACAAATATTATCAGGTTAATATGATAACAATAAAGGTCAATAGCATAACGAGATCACCATAATGTTGAGACTTACAAGGACAAACACCAGGGTAAAAAGTCTGGACTTACGAACAAATACTTTTCTTTCTAGTTAAATATACAGTGCTACTACACTAAATTTGTTGTTAACCAACCATTGTTTATTATATAAATGTGTCGATTTTCTGCTTTATAATTTGTAGTCTATGACCTAATTTTGTTACACTTATATACTGTCTAAGGTCTAACAGCTGTTAATTAATTTCAATCAATAAAAACAATGTCACAAATAGTATCGTGAAATATATACAGCTGAAATTGGTTGCGTTAGCGTTGTCACGAAGTTTGTTGGCTATAGTTATAAAAATAGTCGTATAAATTTCAAGTAATCTACATCTGCACTAATATTATAAGGAGGAAAGATTTGTATTTTTGTAATGTATAAACTCAAAACCACCTGGGTCGATTAAAAAAATTCTTTCATCATTAATAAGCTACATTCACGCTGAGTAACATAGGCTATTTAATGCTAGCAAAAATAGTCCTTACTAAAATATAAAAATACATAAATAACATAAATATACAACAAAACATAAGTGAAAGTTAAAAAGATTTCAAGAACGGGTGGACCCGTGCAAAGCCAGGACGGGCCGTAAGTAAGGCCGTAGTAATGTTATAAAAAGAACGAAATTTTTACGTCATAAAAAAATTTATTGTTCATATTTAGACTTTTCGTTAGACTTATCGTCGAATTAAAAACTTTTTAAACTTGTCAAATCAACGTCACTTTACTTGGAATTGTTAAAAATTGCATGAATTCGTAATATTCAGCTAGAAGGCAAATTTTTCAGAATCGCAGTTGCTTAAGACTGTATTAACGTATTGTATTAAATTTTTCGTCATTGCTGGCTTTTCGCCCCACGATACATTTACTATGTTGGAAATCATAGCCAGGACGACTTTTAAATTTGATAATAAATTAAGAAGCAGATATAAATAGAGTTATACACATATCGATATGTTTTTAACTGACCTACATATTTCTTTTACCGAAAATCTACTAAATCTGAATAGAAATGACATACACGGATTAAATATTTTTTTATCATTAAATTACAAGTCAGTGACAGCTTTATGTGAAACTGATAGATTTGTAAATTATTGAAATATCCTTAATTAAGAGCTTTGAAATTACAGAAAAAAATACTTAATATATATATCTGTTATGTTATTTATTTGACAAAACTTTAACTTTAACTGATAGGCAATAGCATAAATCAGATAATTCATTCCCTAATGAATATTCATATGGAAGCCTATCAGTTTTGAAGACATATCGAAAATTATCCTTAGATGCTGCCAATGACTACCTTATAACTCACATTCTATTACTTAATAAAATTATAATAGAAAAGTAACTTTTTGTTAAAACTACATTAAATAAACCTCATTACAACAATCATTAAAACTTGACTGTAACTGCTGAATCGTAAGATTATATAATCGTATTAAATGAAAGGGACCCCAGACGGAATTTTTATTGTTTATAGCAGTCAACTTTTAATTTGACTGTGTTTTGGATGCGTGATACAAAGTCGTTATTTTTATTACTACTTTCGTATTTAGTAGGGTTTTGCCGTGTCTTAATAGTAATGTCTATTGGATAAAAGCGTAGGAGTCACGTGTGGCGCGCAATGTTAACCGGTTGAATTATTTTTTGCTATGTCTTGCTATAAAAAGTGGTACTTTTGAATTTTAGTGCTATTGGAACTATACATGTTCTCGTGTCTCGTGTTTCTAGTGTCTTGTAGGTTTACAAGAATCTTCGAGTTCTTGCATACAATTAAAAATATATTGACGTTGACGGATGTATGTGAGATTTTATGATGTCTAATATCTGTCTTCTAAAAACGGATTCCCATAAACGGAACGGAATTTTTCGAAGATTTTTCTTGAGATTAGTTTGTTAGAGCTAAAAAATATAATCTTCAGTATTGCAATTGTAATATTAAATATATGTATTTATTAACAACTTGATGACTGACCCAGGAAAACCTCGTACTATCTACAATGGCCAAGTTCGATTTTTTTTGTTTTTCGACGTTTTTTTGGCGTTTCTAAATAATCCTAGCATTTTTTTGTGAGATAAACGCATCTTTTGATAAATAGTTTATTATTTAGGTAAGATAAATTCTATTTGTTTCATACTCATTTATTATAAATATATCGTATAGTGTAGATTATGTAGTACTTTATAAAAAATTTGCCATAATTTTCAATAATTGACCAAATTTTTTATTATAATCCACCAATCCAATCCAATCCAAAATATTCATCTCAATAATGTTTTGACATAAAAATAAAAACATATACAAAACCATACAGCACAGCACTGGTAGCTGTCGCTCACAATGGCTCACGTTAAAAAGCAGGCAATTTCATTGTGTGCTAAAGAATTATGACGTATGTGAAATCGGCATTTGCGAATCGTTTAACTTATGCCGAGGAAATTGCAAACAATTTTGCATAATAGCCTTCCAAGCTTTCATATCGCTATTCGGTTATAACGAAGCGTGGCTAAGACTGTCTCTACAGTGTGTAGAAATTACGCTATACATGTATGAGATTATGTATTTGCCATTTTATAGTTCATTCATTCGTTCACTGTAATTATCTTTACTATTCATTTTATTATGAAGAATTTCTTTTGTTGCATTGTTGCAAGTGGTAATCAATGGTATTTTATAAATAAAAAATATGTTAATTCGACATTATATGTTTGTTAAAAATCTCTTTATTTTTGAGCCTTCTTGGCTCAAAAATACTCTCACCTGTCAGTACTCTGTTAAGTGGTTGCTAGGTAGCGTTGTTGAAAGCGATCAGCATTATGGGTGCTAAAATTATGAATGTATAAACATTTTTTTAAATTAGTATAGCAAAAGAATTTGACTAAACTTTTCTGGTTATTTAAACAATAGACATGAGAGCTAATTACTCCTATGTAAAACTGTTGATATTCAATGCCACTTTATGTTAATTCAAATAGGCGTTCTAGAATAACTAGAAATTTACCGTCGGAATATAGAATCTTTTAATAGCGAATTGCCAACAATTAGGCCTTCGTTTTAAAATAATTTTGATACTCGAAATGACAAAAATAAAAGATGTAAGGAATTAAGAAAATATTGGACGGTCAATCGAGAACTTTCTGTAAGGACAAGGAACATCGATTTTCATAATAAAATTTGTTTCATTTGCGATTAAATGTCCGTGACCTACTAGAAATGCTATGAATAATTTAAAGTAATTACTGTTTTCTAGTTCCATGCGAACGCTAAGTTTCAAATTAAATTCAATATATTCAAAGTAAACGTTTGCAGTTCGATTTTAATAATATAACAGTTGGTTCTCTTTCGAGTGCAAGGAAAATTGTTGTGTAAATGCAGTAGATTTCGTATTCAAATGATAATTCGATGTATCCGATAAATTTCTAATATCGATACTTTAAATGTGTTTACTAGAATATTACTATTAAATACTTGGTTTACTATTCGATTCTATTTGTCTCGATTTCCATTAAAAATTCGAAATAATTTTAATGTTAAAACAGGGCCCTATTGCATATGGTCATTATAATTTTTTAGATTCTATACACATTCTTTTTTCTGAGTATTAATTATAGACCTAATCATTACTATGTTACAAATTATATTTTACTTAGGACAAACTTGCAAAGATAATGACGTAACTCATAAATTTTCTCGATTATATGTTTAATATTCTCGATTTTAATTAAACCCAACTCATTTCGAAAATCGAATCAAAAATTCTTAATATTATTCTGATGACATTAGTCTTGCCGATTTATATTCGATTAATTAATCACATTTATATTTACATTAGTTTCGAATTCCAATTTTGAATAATGCACAGATTACGTAAAAATATTAATCAAAGAATGACGTAACGGTTTATTGATTTTGAATATAACTTATTCGAAAACACGCGTCGGTCGATTTGTAAACATTGATTATGTACTTAATTGATATGTTAATTTTTCGACGATCATCGGAATTTACATAATTGTTTATTTTGATTTTAAACAAAAATGTTGAGAACATTAACACACTTAGACTCGAGTAATGCAAATAAAATAAACCATTACATGTAAAGCTCCAACGGTGCCGTCTGTACGTAACGCTTTTGAATTAATTAGTTGTTACTTTAATATCGATACTGGAACCGTAGACGCTAATTAAAAAAATCTGTCTGTAGATTGTTTTGTGAATAAACGATTTAAAAAAAAAATTAGCAAAATATCCAATCTATAATAATATTCTAAAGAGGATTTTTTTTTTAAGTTTGCATTTATGGGATTTACTGATCCGATTTTAAAATGTTTGAGGAGGAGGTACTATTTCATAAAATGTAGAATGAAATTTGGTAAAACATACAGAATAAGTAACATAAAATCGTACCTTTATGTAAGAGTAAATGCAAATGAAGTCGCGGACATACAATTGTATCAAAATGATGTCAATCATTTTTACATAACATAATGAGGATTGACGAATGAGGATATAGTGTTTGCCAATACTTTGTTAACTTTTATTTGCTATTAAATCACCATTTAGTACATTCCAAGTATTTTTATACTTTAATTTATTTGGAATTTTTTCCTTAAATTGCTAAAATTAGAATTTGATTTAATTATTAACTTTCGTTGAAATTAATGGCTTCTATTATGTTTGTATGTAATAGCGTTAAGTTTTATAGACGACTAGCTAGCCCTTCACGGTTTTACTCTCGTCTACAGTTACTACTTTTCTTCTATGTGTCGTAGCGTGACGTGATATAGTCTATTAGCTTCCTCAATAAACGGCAATTCAACACAAAAATAATTTTTCAAATCGGATTAGTATTTTCAAAGATTTCTATCTACATACAATCTTACAAATAAACACTTCATAATATACTAATATTAAGTAAATTCTACATTAAAGCGAGCGAAGCCCCGAGCCAAAGCAGGTCTATTAGTATAGACCTGCTTTGGCTCGGGGCTAACAACAATAACAATACCCAAATGCACATAAAATATAACTTATGACCATCTAGAATAACGGACCATATAAAAAGTACCTACCATCATTTTAGTAGAGGTTTTTGGATCCGGAATTTACTTCGCACTAAATTCGTTTTCTCTCTATCATTACAGATAAACATTTTAGTTTCTGAATAAAAAAATGCAAAACATATTTTTCTTAATCGCAATCGCAGTTCTAAGTCGCATTCAGGTAAAAAAAAACTCTAAAATAACATTATAGTTAGTCTTTAAATTAAAAAAAAAAATGCTATCATGTTTCCCATTTCAATTTGAAACTCGAAAGGTTTCCATATTCAAATTGTATATACGTTCGAAAATGAAATCAAATATCGCGATGACTACTTAAAAATAGAACGCCGGTGCAGGAAATCAAATCGTAACAGTATACGCCGGTGCTGAAATGTCATTCTGAACGACACACGAGGCGGGAGACGTGACAGGGGATACACGTAAATTAAATATAATGCGCATACAAAATAAAACCTATATTAACAATGAGATAAAATTATATGGTAGCTACTGTTTTAGGGTTTCAATATATAAAGTAACATGCCTACTTCATTTTAAAAATAACATACACTTATTTTATATATTGCGTTTAGTGTCATTTTTGTTAGGTCTGACTCTATAATTAATGAATTAATCTAAAATTTATAACCACAACAGGTATCGATTTTGAAACTATATTTTGAAATTTAGATTGTTTGTGAATTTAAACGTAATTATTTTTTTTATTTTCTTTGCCCAAAAAAAAATTGGGCTTAATGTTTATCAGCAATCTCCTACAATTAATAAACGAACAAAAAAAGAAAAAAAAACTCAATACAATATATTACATCACCGAGATCCACTTCACATGTGATCAAATTCGACCTTTGGTATTACCGCGGCGATTCGCATCGAAATATGAATGGTAAATTGGCTGGCACCACCCCAGCCCGCTCCCGAACGCTTAAGAAAATTCCATGAATGCAAAATAAGCCACTAACAACCGAATGTATTGTCTTCGTTCGTGTTTGCTTGATTAGAACTTACTGTAGATTGTATGAGCCACTTTTGTCGTGTTGTTTATGACGCATGAAAATGTCAACCAAATATGTAATATGTTTTTTGTAGGTTTGCTATTTGTTATCGTAGGTCGTGATGACTTTATTAAGATAATTTAATTCAATTTTATTACGATATACAGTGTGTTAAAATGGTGTGAAAAAATAAATTAGGTACTTATAAAATTTTTGTGCTATTATATAATGTTTATCGAATATTTTATAAGGAGACATGTTCTTAAAATATTTACACTACTGTTTAGTAAGCGAACATGTTATACTGCTCTTCATTGAATTTTCTAACATATATTGCATGGTTTAGAAATTGATGAAGTGCTTAACTTAATTGCAATCATAAATTCCATAGAAGGTCAAAAGAGGCGTTGTCGTAATTTGTCCATTTATATGCATTTAATTACATAAAAATCGTGTCACGATGAACAAAATTTACAAGTATTGGAGTTTAAGGAAAATTATGTTCTGTATCTATAGAATATCGCTTGTAAATATTAAAGACACTTTTTGACAAGATCTATGGAATATGAATGTCACGCAATTCATAACCATAGAATGTCGTAAAACCATTAAACATAAAAACTTATCAAACAATAATAATAATTGGTCCGAAAATAAAAACGCTCGACAAGAGATACTCGAAAGTATATAGGCGGAACGCGACCGCGTGGCGAAACTGACTAACTTTTAAAACGTTATATGGACGGCAATAAAACGTTCGTTCCCGTACAAGCACAATACTTGCAGAAATATTTTTGAATACGGAATTAGGTTTGCCAAAAGCGCGGGGAGCAGATAAGGCAGAAAAAAAAACAAATTTGTAACGGGTAAAGTTTTTGGAGGCCGAATGTCTCCCTCGGGTGCTGAATCTTCGTCGGCGTGGCTCGTAAAACGCGGGACGTGGGCAAGCGGGCAAATTTGTCCTGAGAGCGACCTATGACGTTTTGATGGAACGCTCCCCGACCGATTCCCGTACCCTAGATTCATATTCATAACTGTAGCTCGCTGTTACCAATCTTAAATGACGACTCCAACATTTTTTTAAATCTAGGATTTTTCACAGCATAACTTTAATCACGCGACGCGCATTCGAGCCAGATTGGCTCGTTAAAAATGTCGTTAAAAGTAAAACTCCATTCCGAGCGACTCGAAGAAATAACAGAGCACGAATGTCCCTTGCATGATGCTCGCCTCTTCAAAAGAATGGCACCCGTGTCTAAGCTATCTTGTAGGAATTTTAAATTGGACGAATCGCTCAAATGTAAATGGTTTTCCTTTATACCCCATCCTCTCGGGCAGGCCACCCCCGTCTATTGCGCGCCTAGAGGCGACTGGCATACCAACACACACGCACACATGTTAGAAGCCTACGTCGCAAATCACCAATGGAGTAAGATCCCTTTGCTTACATATGTCATCCGTGAGCTCTCCTCGTTTGCATAGAAACGCGGGAGGTTTAAAGGTGCAAGGTACGTTGGTATCGTTACGCTAACGTACACATATGTACGTCCCACACATGCTCGCTTCTCATCTCGAACATACTACTAGGAGTAATGCGAGTGTGAATACGTAAATACGCGTCGAGATCGCGAGTTCAAAAACGCGAAAAGCAATATGTCTTCATAGCGGTGCAGGAAATCTTTTTCGGGGACTCTAACAAAGGAATGCGAGTTACTATCGGGAAGGGAAATCTCGTGTTCTTGATGCGTTATCAAGCTCTTGGTTAGACACCTTGTATTATTTATATATTCTTTCATACGTCTTCCTATTGAGCAAGGAGTTACACTGATATTACATACGCATATTTTTTGGGTATCCCTTACTATAATTCTTACAATTTTATTAGAACCCAATATTTATTTTCTTACGAAGTAAGTTGTAAGCCTTACTGTAGTTAAGGAATTCAGACAAAGAAATAACAGCTTACATTGTTTGAGCATGTTGCGTCAAGTTTAAACGCTATTTCCTAATGATACTAACGTGACCAGTAAAGTCGTAAAGGTTTAATGTGTAGGAGAGGCTGATTAATTAGAGTAACTATCGTTTTATCGAAACCCGCCCAGCTTGATAGCACTCTGATAGCAATAGGGTTTGGCGGATTACTTCACTAAATTACCTAATTTTCCTCATTAGTAGAGAAAATTATATTAGGGTAATTATATATGATTAAAAGTTATGACAATTTTATATTTTTAATTAAAATGTACAATTTTTTTGAATATTCTAAAATGTATATGCGTTTTAATAAATATAAATTAACTTTTATTTCTTTTTTATATTTACAATTATTTAAAGACATGTTTTTTACAATAGCAAACAATAAAGTTTTAAAATATTTAAATTATTATTTTAGCTATTCAACGCTAGATGGCGCTAGACGATCGCTTATACTCTACTCTGTATTCTATCGAAACAATACTTATACAGTAAGAATTTATATTTAGTAAGATAAAAACATTTTCATACTTTTCTCGTTAAATAACTTTATTTCCTCGACGCTGAGAAACTTTTCAGTTTTAATGAATGAAGTCTTCTGCCAATACTTTTTCCAATTTATAAGTTAAGCGTCTGCTCATAACTTTTATAATATTAATTCACTCGAGAAGTAAGAGAAAATGAAATTATACTTTAACAACTAAGTATCGATGAAGCGATTTTTCTTATGGAAATGCACAAGAAAAATAAAGTAATTAGTTATGTAATTTTTACATAATTAACACCAACTTCATGAAGAAAATATGGGCTTAAGATAAATACTACAAACGAATTACATAAAAAAAAACCTAAAATAATAAAATTAAAATACATTTCTTTAAGTGTTAACTAAATAACCCGCTTTTTACCAATTCATTATTTTTAAGAATTAATAAATTTATTTATTTGTGCCCGTTCAAAATTTATTTGTCATAAACTTTGTATCCTATCTTTAATAAGTATATAATTTAGAACGTGACTTATTAAGTGAGCACATTGCTCTCAAATATTTTATGATTTATATTTATTTTATTTTACTTTAAATATGTTCTGAATGAATGTAATGAGAAAGTTGAACTTTGAGAAGCAATAAGCTACCACATTAAAAAAAAATTATGTATACAAATACCGTCAATTAAAATTTTACTTGACACACCTACTCAAAATTCTATTAATATCTCATTTAATTAACCTTTAGCATGGAAAAACTATCCAAAGTTAACTTACTGAAACTGTTCACTAGATACGAATCCAATTTTATAGTAACTTGAAATTAAATTTTATTTATATTGTATACACAAATAATAGTCATGTGTTATTAACATTGTTTTCTGCATTCATTTTTTATTTCTTTCCTACTTTAAAAAATCAAACCTTTTCCCACTAAGGCGAGAATTACATTTGTAAGTTTAACTTAATAATTGACATAAAACAACTCTAACCTCAACCTAACAGTTACCTAGATAACCTTACGAAAGCTGTTTCTGTCAAAAATAAGGGCTATGACGGTAAATTTATTCAGATATAAAGCAATGACAAATAATTGAAATAAATATTTATATCAATCTTAGAGCAAAATTTTGAAGGAGCTGTCCATTAATCACGTGATGTTTCAGCAACTTTTTAGACTCCCTCTCTCCCTGGTGATATGTAGTGAGATTTCTATGCTTAATACACGACATCTTAATAACCCTTTGTTATAATTATTTTTTCCCCATTTGGGTCACGTGATTAATGGATAGCCTCTTAGTGTAATTCTCGCCTAATAAAACTTTAAGTCATCAGCTTCAATAGTTAGTAAAAACAATGCATCGACGCTTAGTTCCCGTAACGACCTGAGCACCGAGGAAGTGGTGAAAGGACATTAATTTAATTTTATGGTTTTGTGTTTGTCACATCGCGAACTTGCCGTTGATTTGTGGTGCTCTCGTAACTAGGGATGATATAATACAGTAATGCTTATAATAATTGTTCGTATTATATATTTCATCTTTGTATTTTTTTTGTTTAGTCTGATAAGATCTAGTTATTTGGGTTATACTGTATGCTAAATATTATTATACGATATGTGCTCAAAATTTGAGTGTTAGTAAAATTGTGAGTAAATGTAATTTATATTTGATTGTGTCAATATTGCGTCTCTTTATTTTAACTTTTGCTCGTGGCTCCGCTCACGTTAATATAGATTTTGTTTTAAAAAACATATATATATATATATATATATATATATATATATATATATATATATATATATATATACATAAAATATACCGTATGACCATCTATAGTAGAATAATATATTTTTCAAACGGTTAAATAATTTTTTAAATAGTTTCAGTGGTTTCTGAATTAAAAACACAGTTTACCGTTTTCTATAGTGTTTATCGTAATATATTTTTCTCCATATTAACAAAAATATCTGGTAACATATTTTATATAAGTAGACAACACTGTTTTTTATGTTAATAATTTAATTCATGTATTCTATATTTTAATTAAAACTTTACTATATAAATATCTAGTTTGGTGAGGCAAATTTTCAACGAATAAAATACAGAGTGACATAATAATTCTCCACTAATGTTTACTTCACTCCAGAACAGTACAATGAAGTCAACTCCAAGCTAGAGAGTAATATACACCGTAATATATATTTATTTATCTTTAAAAAAGTTTTTATTTAAAAATTAAGTTTAAAATATTAAATACTAAAATGATTGTTACAATTAAAACTTATTACTAAATTATATACATATAATTTATTACAAAATATTGTACGCCACATCCAAGCCACAGCTTCTGGATAAAGTTCTCAAAATACTGGCGGTATTACCCCAATGGCCAAACTGATCTATTAATCGAGGTAGCTGCCAGCTCTTGGATCCCCAGTTGACTCTTAAGGTCTCTTTGAGAGGTCTATATGTAATATACAGATATACGATCAACTTCATAGACGTGTAAGAATTATTGAATATTAATCTGAACCTCAGAGAGCTATCGTGATCGCGGGCACTGAATCACCTCCCATACCGACCGTTTCAAACAACTCAGACCTTAGCATCTCCTTCACACCTCTTGTTTCTTCCTACACCCATTTATCACCATTTGAATAAATTCAATATGTACATTGAATTGCGTGTAATTAATGGTTTTATTCGTTTAGCACTTAAAACGCTTTAAGGGCGACGTGTCCAAACATCTGCCGTCCTGTTCTTTTAAATGGAAATGAAAGAGACAAAACATACCACCAGAACACCCGCTGGCTTAGATCATTAATATTGATTTGTGGTCAATCAGAGTTGGAGGATTTCACTTTTAATATTTTTTTTTCAAGTCTCTTCGTTTGGAATGGTTTTAAGGAGGCTTCATCTTTATTAGGGTCTATGATACTTTTTCGTACAATGACATCTCTTATAATATTTTATGTCCAGTATTTACGTAAGGTCTGAATTGTGGTGTTATGATCCAAATTTTATTATAATGTTCAAAATACGATTCGTTTATGATATTTTTTTCATTCACTAAAAATATCGTATTTTTAATATTAGCTTTTATTATTCAGTTATACATTTCCTTGTATTAAAGGTATTAAAACTTTTAGTGAATGCTAAAAAATATACGTATTTAAAATATAATTACTTAACTTATTTTATTTTTGGTTGTTTTGTGTTTTCTTGTCAAAGAAGTAATTGTTTTTCTACACTGAAATATATTGAAGCCAAATTTTAAATATTTTTTATTGTAATTTAATGAATTAGGATAATATAGAACGCTAAATATGGTATTATTTCATTCGAATATAGCCCTAAAGAACAGTCTAAATAATTATACAAAAACAATGTATCTAAAAATTTTATCGGCAAGGTATTTATATGGCAATAGATATTGACATATAAAGTCCGCCATTTTGATTTTTGTTAAGAATTTTATGCATCCAGTGTTATTCGCGGGAAAACAAATCTATCGACGTATCATTTATTAAAATCGGTTGTGACGTTGAGAGCTAAATAGACATAGAAATAGACAAACATACATATATACGCACGTACATACATACAGCTCAAACATACAACCCTCCAAAAGATTCACTTTTATCGTAAAAACACAAATAACATGTGAACTAAAGTTCTATGAAATGAACCAAACTATGAAAACGAATTCAAGGAATGCATCTCGATGTACACAAAGCCTAATGATGTCCGGACAGAATAAAAGCACAGTCACACGTCGATGAGCAATGGCCCCCGTCCGAGGGTCATTAAGAATGCAGTGTCTTATCTAACTTGGAATAATTAATGAAAGTGAGGATGGAATTGCGTCTTGCTGTGAAGATGTTGTGCATTCGCGGGATATTGGCCCGAGATTAATTTCCTTCGAGGTTTATTTAAAAGTTTCAATAATATTTGTCGGTTTTTTATGATATAAAAATAAATTTGAAAAAGTGACTGCGTGTCAATTGTAGAATTGAGTCTATCAATTAAAAATGACAGGAAGGAAGATCAAAAAAAATTTTTTTCACAAATTTTTGTCAAACGTATAACGTAAAATGTCAGATCTTTTGCGTATTTTGTTTTGGTTTTACTATTACTTATATTTTTGATGAAAATAGCGAGAAAATGTAAGACACCGGATGTTATGTTATCACCATTGTCCACGGACATTTAGAGCATCAGAAGAACCACGGAGCGTATACAGATTCAAATATTATTCCTTATTGATGAGGAGGAGTGGAAAAAAACGAAAGGGATAGGAGAAGGAGCCGAGATTCCGGTTCTGTCACAAATATATCAAGGTTACGTGACCAGTAAAACTCATTCACTTAGTCTGCCTTTAGTCTTAAAAAAAAACATACAAATTCATACAATAATATAAATTAACCAATTTGAACAAAACTGAACAAACGCACTACACTTCGTTCGATTCAATGCTGTTTATAAGATTTAAAACCATAGTAAGCTATGGGGTGCAAACTATTATTTGAAGATGAATAATGACGCGAAATCAATGCACTTATGATTGTGCAGATTCCTTTGACCTTAACTTCGAATGCCCTTTGAGTTTGCTTTCTATTGATTGATTAATTGTATTATATGATTGCATATTTGCATTATCATAATATATGATTATATGTTTCTTAATGTTTGCTTATCGAAACTATTATCTAAGCAGGATTTGTTTGCATTGTAGTCCGTAAATGTCCAACTGCTGGGCAAAGGCCTATTTTCCATTGAGGAGAAGGTTAAGAGTGTCATCCTCGCGCTGTTTTACTGCAGGTTGGCGGATAAACACGTGTTAAACTTTTTCTTTCGACAAGCAGGTCTCTTCGCGATATTCACCCGTTCGTGCTTCACCATCAAGCACAAGATGTTTCTAGACACAAATATAGCACTTGAAAATTTATCGGTTCTAGCTAGGAGTTGAGCCCGCGATCATCATTTGAAATCGATGTATTGGGCCATCTCGGCACCTAGATTTTATTGTGACTTTGTTATTATAAATATCAACTTACTTGAGAATCATAACAGCTTTTTAAAGCATACTCCGAACCGGTGGTAGCTTTTCATTAATTTAAATTTTTTATAATATATAATAGTTGTTTTGACGGTTCAAAAGTGCTTGCAAAAGCCTAATTAAATAAAGTATACTTTGATTAACCATTATTAGGGTTAAATCAAAATCATATACAAAGTAGTTTTATTCAAAATTAGAAAACAACAGAAAGGTGTTCTTAAATTATTATTAAATACTAAATTGATATCTGTCCGTCCGTACGTTTGTCTATCCATGTGATAGTTGTATCTCATGAATTACGTAAAAACGTACAATTGTGAGTCGAAACGGTTCCTTTACTTCTACGGAACCCTTCGTATGCGACTCCAACTTGACCATTTTATTTTCTTATTGCTATAGTTTTCTCACGCGTGATATCACTCACGTTAAACTTATGGCTAATCCGTCTAACAATACCAATCTATTAATGATCGCTTGCCATCAGGTAGTCCAATTGTCTGTCCTCTTCAGAAAAAATATCCCTTCTGGGAAGTGAAGGTTGAAGCAGGCATCACGATAAGCAACTTTAAAGAACAGCAGAGCTAAATGCATGCGATCAAAGTCACAAAAAATATCCGATTATACCATTATGGTTCATTCTAGTTGACCTGCAAAACTAGACTAAAATTACAAAGAAGGAAAATTTGTTTGTAGGTAATGTGTGAAACTAGTGATCTGATTTAAATAATTCTTTTTTGCATTTGATAACCCGTTTATGAAGGAAGATTATAGGCTTTATTATATCATGCTACGACTCATAGGAACGAAGTAGTGAGCATAAACGCGAGATAAATCGCGAAGAGCAGCTAGCTACTAATAAAGTCCATATTAAGAATTGGATGCTGATAAGCAATAATGAGTCAACCCACAAAAAGTCAAATTCAGAGATATTGATGTATTTTGATTATGCGTTACCTATTGAGGATTATTAAAAATTCAAATTGTGTAAACTACATAAGTATGGAAAAAGTTTCTTAATTTAACGCTCAGAGTTGCAAGTGCGTTCCATATTTTGCAATATATACAGTTATCTCATATATTTTTAAAAACTTACTTTTAGATAAAACTTTTCGTTACACCAATTTGCTTCAATTCGTTATACCTTTTACCAAAAAAGCAAAGGTGGATATATACGTTTTCAAACATTAAGAATAGGTTTTACATCTTTAGACGCCATTTTTTCAAAATGAAGTATATGTGGCTTGACAGAATATTGCTTATCAGCGTCTAATTCAAATAGCTAAGATATCTTAGTGGATAGCATACCATAGGTTTAAATATCGATACCTATTCTTCACACCCTGCTAAGTACTAGTGAAGTTTTCAAGAGAATCTGTGTTTACAGTTTGTCTCGTATTCGCGTCTTGAAGAAATCCTGAGGAAAATCTGTATGTGCAGGATGAAACTTTAAAATGGTTTTATAAGCTTAAAATATTTATAGATTTATTAAAAAGAAAAGCGACTGTCTACCAGTAGGATATTTACGCGCTTTGCAATTGATACCAATTATCGAACTATAAATATATTTATTACTAACAATGTTGTTTTAGCCGAGAATTATCAACACTAATAACTTTTGTCTCAGACTTTTATAAATTTTTGTTTGTCTTTGATTTACATTCGAAATAATTTAGTGTTAGTGCCATTATTTTTCTTTACCAGGTTACAGAGTTGTTTTATGTCAATAACAAGAGTAAAACTTACGAATGTAGTTTTCTTCTCACAAATAGCATCTACAATTCTACATACACAACCCGCCTGCCCTGCCCCAAGTGCCCTAACAAACCAATCAGCATTATTTTTTAAAAGAAAACAAAAATAAAAGAAAAGTACATTTTCGTTATAAATGTATCTCTATTCATAAAATCAAAATCTGTTCGCCTCGTACTGTTCATTTCTTAATAGCGACCATTCGTTCAATGTTTGTTTATTATCGTCTTATTAGTAGCTGAACGAAGAACAGATGATTTAAATTAATCTTTATTCAGCGACTGATCATGTCAATATGTTCATAATTTCTTGATAGAGAATTATTATACTTGACAATTTATACTGCGATTTATTTGTGTATGTCTTAATTCGTTTTTCTTACTTGTAATGTAAACATTTACATTCATCAATTTCTTTTAAATAACAACAAAGTTGTGTGGAAAAAAATGAACAGAACAATTAGTATTGATAAAACATAAAAGAATAACATTAAAAATGAAAAAAATGATACCCACATTTTATCAAGCAATGTGATATTATAAAGCATTTTTGATAAAGCAAATTAATTTTCGTTACTCATTTATATCATTTCAAAATCTCAAGGTCTGCCAAATACGCAATACAAAGTCCCTTATTATTCGACTAAGTATATTTTAAATATATCAAGATATCCTTAGTCGGTTTTGATAAATACCGTGACTCTATCTAAGATGAGCCGCGGAACAACCGGTCCGACCCGAATTAATCATTACATTTTGTTTGACCGCGGTTGACAGCGAAAATTAATTAAAATTCCATGTAAAAAACAAAACAAGACCAATCAGGTGTCTCCGAGAGTACGCCTACTTCGTTTTGTTTTGCGTACCGTCAAAGATTAAAAAGGGAAACAATTTATTTTATTATTGTTATAAAATCTCATTTAATACTTTTCCGCGAGGAACATTTTGGTTGTAAATAAAATATAAAAAGTTATGTTCTTCGCGCAGATAATTAGATAAATTTTAAATATAATGTATTAATATGACTAATTATATCTCAAATAATAGCGTACTTCAAGCGTTGGTTCTTATGTCCTTTTCGTATTACGCTTCAAATTATTTTCATATATTAAGGAGTGTATAAAACTCCAGTTCTGGTGGTTACTATCAACTCTTGATCAAATATAAATGGAGATAAGTAGTATCTTTAATAGAAAAATTCGATTTTTAATTAGCGAAGATACAAAAAATACATTAAGAAAATTAAAAATCTTCCCTTTTTGGAAATTGAAAATTGAAAAAAGAAACGATAGTTAGTAAGTAACCATCTCTGAGGCACTCTCAATTTTAAACAAGAAACGATTTTTCTATTTGCCTAACATAATCTATGTCGAATTATCTACAACACGTTCGGTAGCCGAGCGTTCGCTCTTCCGTTAGTAATTTGACAGTTCGGATGACAGATTACGATTGCACCAAGACCACCATGGAAATACTCGTTCGTTGTCAACCGATACATTTTTGTTTATGAGACAACGTTATCGCTTAATTGGAGCTTCTGTGCGTCGAGATGTGGGTCTGCCTACGCGTGTGTGATATTATATTGAAGTATCGTGACATCGTATAATAAGTTTTCGGATGTGAACGGATCTTTTTGGTATCGATGAAGAAATTAAAACCGTTTTAATGAATTCAAATTGTCGTGTTGTAATTGTCGATATATCGTACGGTTTTTAGAAAGTATTAAGGTTTCTTGTAACAATATTTGTAAAATATAAAGGTGGTTAAATGTGTAGTAACATACAATTCCGCTAATTAATGTGTGATTCATGTTCTGAGTCATGTTATAATAAATTGTTAGGTAAGAAATGTTTAATCAACAAAACGACGTAAAACACTTTCTAATCATTCTCAGAATTCGAAAGAAATCGGTATATCGATATGTATCGTGAATGCCAAACCACAGTCGTGTGTATGAATCATTAACGGTCGTAACAACAAGTCGTTAAGATATAAACTAGAATGCAAAATTTAAAAATCAAAATTATTTCTGTCTATGCGAAGCGGGCGGTCCATTTCGTCAAATACAATAAAATAGTTATCTAATTTCACAATACATTTCTCGTAAACGTCTGATATTTAAATATAAATCGAAAGAGCGGAACACAATGGTGTAATCGATAATTGAATTCAGCATTGATGAACTTTACACCGGCCGACCTCCTAGACGTGACAGATTAGAATGGAATCCATGGGAGGTATCATCCAGAGCTGACATTACCTACTAATTAAAAAATAGTGAAAGCGTAAAAATCTTTACATTAAATTCAAAGTTGAATTAAGACTATCAATATATGTTGTGGCTTTAAGTTTATTGAACAATTTTCTTTAATACTTCAATTCAGTACTTTTTATGACGTGAATGACAGTTGAACTATTGACGTCCTTTAATCCTGTACTTATAAGACAGACAGACAGACAGCAGTCTCGCTAAAATTATTTTTCTTGCTAGACTTATGATTAATGGACATAAATTTTAACATCTTTTACTTAATTGTTTTTTGATGCATTGATATATGAATTTAAGAATACGTTCAGTTTTAAAATCTAGAATACACACCAGAGCAAATAATTGATGATATTTAAATAACGCCAGTCTGTTATTTAAAATATAAATAAATAGTTGTAACAACTCAACAGATATCTCATTATAAGCCAGATTAGGCAAGTCACTGTCTGTCGTCATACTTAATGCCAATTAAAAGATTGGGGATTGTGAATCTTTGTTTGTGACTGACTAATGCGGACCGCTATGACAAGCCTTTACCGTGTACTTCTCATACCTTTTTTTGTTAGTGTCGGAAGACAAAAAATTGCCCGAAGTCAGTTATATTTAAATATTTAGTGTGCACAATGATGCTAGTTCCGCTTTGTTAATATGCGGTAACTGATATTAAATTGTTATGATTTGATGTTACTTTTTTTTCAATAAGTCTATATTTAAATTCATTTTCAGAATATTGTTCGTTTTGTATTCACTTACCTAATTAGCAATATTAACATAATTTTTAAACAAATTATCTATTGTTAATAAATAAGATTTAATGGTTTACTTAAAAGTTTATCTTTAAGTAAGTACTTTTATAACAAAATATTTAGCCTTAAATTAAACCCAACATAATTATTTTTACATATTGCGCTAATCACAAAGGTAGCCTATCTAACGATTATTAACGCGGTGTACACACTATTAACCTTTAAGAGATCACGGCGTTATAAGTCAAAGATGGCAGGAGTGTACGTCACGGCGTACCGAAACAGGATTAATTAATATAAACACATACAATGGAACGAAATACAATATCGTCGACACGACCCATGGTATTAAACAGAACTTCGAGTAACACGGATAGGGAATAACTTAGAAATATTCGATGGATAAAGGCATATGACGTGTGTACAGTCCTTAAAGATTACGTCCAAACTTTTTTTTTTATAAACCATGTAATGATATACAATGACATTACAAATAAAGCCAGGAAAATAAGTAGAAAAAAGTCGAATTAAGGAAAAATCTAATTTCTTTCGTTCTTTAATTAAAAAATAGGAATTAACAAATTAATTAATAATTTGAATATCGAATGCATTTTGGTTCATATTAAAAAAAAGTTATATTAACAAAATCCTGAAACGAATTTAATAACCTTTCTTATTTTCCAACAAGGTGGGATAGAATTATTTTGTTATTCAAACATTTATTATTTTTATTAGTTCACTTCCTTGTCAAAGCAGTGATGGAAAATTAACTGGCATTAGTTTTATATTGTATGCCTTACAGTGAACGCGCTAATTCTATGTACTGCTATCGCCTAAAAATGTTGTTCCTGATTTCGCAATAATATCTTCGCAATAAAAACATTTTTTTAACGACATAAATGATTATTTATTATTTTGGAATGCCGTAAATTTCCCTAATATAAATAAATAAATAAATTTAAATTTCGAATATAATTTAATTACGAACAGCACTGTACTAAGCTTGAGACACACAGTTTGCGGTATTGGAAATGACGCCAATTAATAAGTCGTGATCTTATGAAGTGATTTCTGATTCTTAGAACATTCTAGACGTATTATTGCTTTGTATTTACCTATTAATTTGCATATGTGCGCATTTATAATTATTGAATAATAAATGGCTATTTTTACACTGATGTGTCATTGTTGTCGCTAATGATAGAGAAATATTAAATCATCATTTAACCCGACTTTGATATAGGTGAAGTGTTTAATATTCACTTTATATCACAAAGATGTTAGAATTGATATATTGTGAGTCACAAAAAAAACTTTTAATCTCATAAATTTTTAGACCATGACATTTCACGATGTGAAATACTATTTGGACGTGTATTGTTTTTTACTTTTGAATACGTTTTAGCTTCATTCTGCCTAAATTAAAGTTTGTATATAATAAGGTAATTTAAAATGAAATCGAAGTTTAAAATATTACTAATTATATCGCATGCTACTTTTTATATCTAACAAATTAATTGAAAATAATCATCGATATGTGCATAGGATCACCTTTCCCATATAGATTAAAAAAAAAGCTGAGAAATGAGTAGGCTGGTCACCTGATGTTAAGTGATCATCGCCTTCCATCAACATTAGCAGCACCAGAGCAGGCATAAATACATTGCCAACTTCAAAAATAATAGGAGAAAGGGGTGGGGGGAGCGGAAATAAATGAAGGTAAAGGGTTAGGTTTCCAGATCTCTCTGTCAGTACGAGACGTAACTATACATACACTTTATGCCAATTTTCATTGAGATTTATTACAGGTTCTTAAATTATACATTCAACTTTGAAGTAAGTGCTCGTAAGCAAGTCGTATGGAATTATGAATAATGTATAAGTATTTTGAGAATTATCGAGTATGATGTATTGACCATAATGTGTAAACAAATCACACCGTGGCGAGCGACCGTAATTACAGAAATTAGGGTTAAGTAACGATTAGGAGCTTCCTTTGTTCTCCACTTCCACGGAATGCGGGATATGATGCATTAACGCGCTTGCGCATCTTAAGTAACTCTGGGACCGGTGACAGTGACGGTAACTCGGTAACACTAGTATTTATAGTACAGGTGAAAATGGTATGAAATTGTTCTTAATAATTGTTAGTTGGTTTTTCTTGTATTATATAATATTATTAGCACTTAGTCATGTAAATATGTATATTTGAATCCCATACCTCATGCAATAATTATATATAATTTTTAATAAATGTTTTTAGCTTATTTTTTGTTCTAGACTTTGCTCGCGTTCATTTGTTTCTTATGCCGAATGACCATCTAGAGTAACTTTCCTAGAAACAGTACAATAGGTACTTACCTTTTCTTAACTTATTGTTTTTTTCTTTACCCCAAACACCATGTTTGCACAATTTTTTGATAATCATTTCATGAGAAAATGAGGCGTGAAAGCATAATAAACAAACAGGTTTTTATTCGTATTTAATATGATTGAAATCCTAAATTTCAAACAATTTAACATTGTGTAAGAATGTTTACTTTTCAATTAAATATTATCATTTTTATTTGTAATAAAAATATGCTTCGAATTTTAAAATAACGAAAAATTAATTTACATTTTTCAAATTTGTTCAACTAATTAAATTCTAATCCAATATTTAGCAATGATTAAAATAATATAATAATTAATGATATAAGATTGAGTAGGTATAAATAAACTTCGATCCCCATTTGACACTCAATAAAAAACTAATTTATATCACTGTGCATTGTTAAAAATTCCCAAGTCATATTTCAAATTGTTAATAATGAGCTTGGTACCTGACGGTTCGAGATCGCGCTAAGACTTCGATCTAAAGAGGCTGCATTTGCATAAAATCATTAGTAAGCACAATGGTGTGCGGGCAGGGACACGGGGCGAGTGGCACCTTACAATATCACCTGTAAACATTTCTTTTGCCCTTGCGAGAATTTGTAAAATGCTCACCATTGCTGCTTAGTTTACAAATGATATAGAAACAGTGAGGAGAAACGGCAATGGATAAGAAACAATCGATAAAAACGCATCTATGCACGCAGCGAGAATATCATGGAAGAGTCTGCGAGCCGCCTCTCGAATATGATTTATCATCGTTCATTAGGCGAGTTTGTCCGCAACGACAACAGATGGAGCTGATAGCACTTGGCAGGGTGGCCCTCTTGTTATTATTTTTATTACCAGTTTTCAAAGAATAATACTCGAGGAATGCATCCTTTAATGAACTTCCCTTTTTGGCCCAACATGATGGATAGAAATTAATGTAGCTTTCCATTGTTGATTGGTGACATCTTCGAGTATACGTTTGAATTGTGTCGACAAAGAACGTCGCATTATGCGAAGGCAGTTCCTGGAAAGGTTTGAGATTTTATTGTTGTTATTATACACGCCGTATACTATGATTAATACACAATGAAAATAATTCGAAACTGGAATAAATCTCTCTAAAGGACAACCCTGTTGTTGTACTAGTAATAAACATTTCCACAGTCATTCTCCAAGCGAGCACTAAATCCGCTTACCACTTAAATCTCTGCGTATGCACAGGACAAACACTGACAATTCTTAAAACTGCATCTTTAACGCCGTCGTTGGTCGTGTTTGGAACGTAATTAAAGGCCCGTCGTGAATTTGCATTCGTTTCTGAGAGCTCGTAGCGCAAATCAAAAAAAGGCTCATGTTAATTAGCATATTGAATTTTGAAATGTGACGGTTGGCGTGTGGAGCTTCATACCCCACAGCGGTGGCCCGATGTAAAGATTTTTATGAGGTCTAATACATGGATACGAACCTTACCTGTAACACCTGTTCTCTTAATAAAATAATAATTTGATTAATTATTTAAATTTATCCTACATTTCCGCTACGAATATGTGTATAACTTTTGTTTTACTTTTGGTACTTTTAAATACATCCGTTGCCAAACAAACAGTCAATTTTTTTTTTGAGAAATGTCAAAGGTACTTATTATCGGTAAAATAATTAAGAAAGATAAATTTGCGTATTTATTTTCTGGTAGGACTGTCATTAGCAAGTCACATCCACACTATCCCAAACATCGAATCCGATCGTGATTGCTTCAGTTTTGTGTCTCCGTTTTAATTAATTTGGATCACGAAGTCGCCACTTTGGGCGTCACGACACGATGCTACACGACGACTGACTGACACACTTCAAAATGTCACAAAATAGGCTTCGAGGTTATTGAATGTCTCTTGTTTCGGAACATTGTCTTAACAGGTTGTTTAATTCAAATGCTATGTACATGTTTTAATGTAACGATTTTTTCCACTTGGCATTTAGTTTTTGTTAAAAGTTGAATGCCGAACTTTAACAATGAATTTTGCTGTTATTAGTAAAATACGATGATGAGGTAGGAAACTGAAAAATTTGTATGAGTTGTTTATTTATTGAGATCTACTTAATTTAAATTAAAATAATAAATTACCTTATTTAATGTAAATAAAATAATATTTTACGAACTAACATGATCGATGCTTAAGGAAAACGTGACAGGGAAATTTGCATATTCATGGAAAATTCTTTGTACATTTTAATTATTACCTACGTGTTTTAGTTAACCGTAATTGCTGAGTTTAATTTTCCTCAGAACACTGCTAAGACTATTATTCATTTACGATATTTAATTGGACAGGGTTAAGGAAAATTTATCTTGGTCCTATAAATCTGTACTGATATTATAAAGCTGAAGAGTTTGTTTGTTTGAACGCGCTAATCTCAGGAACTACTGGTTCGATTTGGAAAATTATTTTTGTGTTTGATAGTTTATTTATTGAGGAAGGCTATAGGCTATACTACATCACACTACGACTCATAGGAGCGAAGCAGTAACCATAAACCCGACTAAAACCGCAAAGGACAGCTAGTTATTTGGACGCTGATAAGCAATAACGTGTCAAGCCATACGGACTTCATTTTGAGAAAATGCCGTCTAAAGAAGTTAAATCTATTCTTAATAAATATGTTTGAAGATATATACATCTTTTCTATTGTTTTTTTAATAATTTTTTTTTTTTTGATAAAGGTTATAATGATTTAAAAGCAAATTGATATATTTAATATATTATCTAATGAAAAGTTTTTCAAATATTTGAGATTATTGTAAAAATTGCAAAATATGGAATGCACTAGAAAACAATTAATTAAGAAACTTTTTTCTGTACTTATTCAGTTTATACCTATGGCTTTAATTTTTTTTAATAGTGTTCAATAGGTTATGCTGCATCAAAATACATCAATATCTTCGAATTTGTTTGATTTTTGTGGGTTGACACATTATCGCTTATCAGCATCTATTTATAAGTTTGTTTATATTATGTTTAAATTTAATATTTATATAATTAGCTTTGTCTAAATGTACTCCCACACAATCTGGCTTTAGTATGTGATGTCGTAATTTTCCAATTAGTTGCTCATTTATGTCAAGCGTGCATTGTAAATCTATTCATTGGACGTGAACAATTGCCTCATTGTACTCACCGCTCGTGCTTTAGTTTTGGACGTTCACTATGACATTAGAATTACGAGTACAGTTCATCAGTTTTCACTTTAATCGAAATACCATCGAGAATATTAAGGGTTTTGTTACACGCCACGAATAATAATTATATAACCAAATTGTTTCGCATTTTATTTACAACAGAAAAAACATATTTAAGGTGTTCATTTACTTGAACTATTATGTAATTTCCAATAGCTTCGAACAAAATAGATCCAAATCTTGATACAGGATAATGTTGTAAACAATAAGAGTTTATTATGCTTAAATTCACTAGTATCAATCGATTCAATCACAAATCGGTTAGCATAGTACACACCCATCAAACTAACGTGGCCACACAATGGGCCACATGCCATAACATCACTAAACAATTTCAAAATCAGATCTTATGCATAACGAATGGAGTTGATAAATAGTTTGAATTAACCGATTTAATGCGGGTCACCCACAACACGGTGACTTGCCTGAATTTCTTCTCGTAATGATAATTGAACTGGCAAACACCCAGTCGGTGCTATCTCTTCGATCTATTGAGCGCCGACGTCGGAAACTATGACTTGCGCTATTGTATATATGATTGTTTTTTTATATATTTTATTTCTTGTCTTCCGACACAATCTTTATCGTTCTGATTAGCTCGGAGCTTTACCGCTGTGAATTGTTTTAAATCATAGGCTTGTAGAATTTAATTTAGAAATATTATATTGCGTATTGTTGACCTAAATGAATTATTATCGCTTTGTTGTTTGTTTTATGATTTAACCATTACGATTATATAGTAGTTATTCTCAATAAAGATTGAAAGTTGTGCAATATTTTTTTTAAATAGACCTATCTACATAAAGTCAGTTAATCAGTTGCTGAATAGGTTAAAAGACATGGTCACAGAAAATACTTGAATGCGAGTAGAACAGAAAAGAGTTAAGGAAAAGAAGGTTTATTACCCAGCCATCGTTACGAAATGTGAATAATGATCACGTACTATTAAAATTTATCAAATGCTTCTCTATTTTTTTTTTTGTTTTTTCCTTGACACAAAACACATGACATATTACACAAGAATAAATTAAAAGTTTCATACTTAACGACCCCATTAGGATCTCGTGATCCTGTGTCGGGAACATACACAGAATACATAACCCAGATCACGACAATCATTAAATAATAAATAAATGCATCACACTCAACGGCCTCTATTAAGATCGCGTGAACTTGTGTCGGGGGTCCGGAACTTTCACAAAACAAACAGAAACACCCAGACCACGACAAACATCCGTATGGCTATTACAGACATTTGTCGTGAGCGGGGATCGAACCCGCGACCGTAACCGCTTGAGTCAGTTGCAGTGACCACTGCGCCAATGATAATCATTATCAAAAAATCATTAATGGCCCATACAAATGTGTGCCATGAGCAGGTACTGAAAACGCGACCGTTAGAGCTTTGCAATGACCACTGCGCCAAACACTCGTCTTTAATTAAAAAAATTATACGAAACAATTCAAAATAAAAAGCTAGCTGTAAAAAGTTAATTAGATATATAAAACAATGAAAATATATTTCAATATAGATTGAAAGCGATGACTTGACACCCCGATCTTAAGATCCAGCGAACAGTATAGCCTCTTCAGTTAGTGGCAATCTATTATGACCCTTATTACGAAAGCATAAGGAACATCTCGAAGCTCTAAAGGTATCAATTCTCGCATTTTATAGATGCTCGTATGCGTTGGAATTAGTTTGAAACATATTAATATGTATTAGTGTCAGTTTTTTTACATTATTGGTTATTGGTTCTTGTTCATTGTTAGGATATGTAAATTATTTTGAAATAAATTTGTTTATCCACGATACGTTTTCGGATAAGATCTTCAAGTTATCTGACCTGGTTTATATTATGAGATGTCTCGAGAGTGTTAAAGGATTTAGAATTAGGTTGTTATTAAATTTATTACTTAAATGATTTAATTTACATATTTAATTAAAGTTGTCTAATCTTTATCGTATCTGTTTATCTTATACAAGCAATTAGAGTGGTAAATATATACTTAAGTATTTTATCCATTACGATTCCATCTCCGTTTTCGGTACTTCTAAATATATATAACTCAAAGGTGACTGACTGACTGACTGACTGACATAGTGATCTATCAACGCATAGCCTAAACCACTGAATGGATCGGGCTAAAATTTGGCATGCAGGGAGATGTTATGACGTAGGCGGATGCCCGAGAAAGGATTTTAATTAATTTTATCCATAAGGGGAAAAATGTATAAAACTTTATCAATTTTAAACCGATCGGACTGAGACTTTGTATGCGTAAAGCTACTATAACGTAGGCATCACAGACATCGCAGACGAAGTCGCGAGCACCAGCTAGTCTTACATAAGTTGACATTTAAGACCTGCGCAGACGATATATTACTCAAAGTGTATTTTATAACGTAAAGGAGGAACCAAAATTATCACCTTCAAAAGTCTACCGAGAAACGGTTTTATTTGTGTCAGACGAAAGTCTCGCAGACAAAGTCCCTCAGACAGTGTTACAGGTCATTATGATTACCTTTACGTTGCTATGAGTTATATTAAGAAATTTATATCTATACTTCTAAACTAAGATTTATTGTTATAAAATTAATATTTATAGCTTAATAGACACGTTTAAACTAACAAATACTTCAGCTTTATACATCTATATAATATACACAAATAAATGAATCCCTATTTCCCTAGTTCACATCATAACTTTAGAAAGACTTTATCGATTTTTAAATCTCTTTTTTTTATTTGTAGAAGGTTCTTATGGCAAAAAAATAAGAAAATTAGATAATTGAAAAAAAAAAATTAATGACAAAAAATACTTTTCTAGTCGAACCTTAGCTTTCTTTTAACAGCTGCATGGATTAATTATTTTAATATTATTTATTTAAATTAGAATTGAACATTCATACTTAAGACAGCATAACATATTTCTGGCCACTACTTTACCATAAACATGAGCTACTTCTAATTCTTCCTTCAAATAATAAAACTGTGTTTTGATATTATGACTGACATAAACGTTATATGGAAAATAAATAGATACTTATATTTTAAGATTATAAATATAATCATAATCCACTAAAAATCGAAATCTGCAATTATTAAGCTCGTAACGATATAGAATTTAATGTTACGACGTGTTGTGTAGGAAAAAAATATTGTGGTCGATCGTTAAAATGCCGAAACACAACTCCAACAATGAGAGATATTTATTGGACGATTTTATTGGCTGCTTGAGGAATTAAACGTGCACATACATCACGGTGACTGATGGACGGTACGTAGTTAAGCATTAGACGTTTCAATAAGAATCAGAAATATTATCGTGTACGAAAACACTGGCGACATCTACTTCATTATTTATTGAGGGGAAATCAATTTTGATACTGTGATTAAATATTCGTATTGTTACTTGCTGTTGCGTCAAGGTTAAGGCCCTTGCAGACGATGAACAATTCTCGAGGTACTTTTTTGATCGTCGAAGTATATCGCTTAGAACTAAATCGTAAAGGGCAGAGGAGGGACGAATTGTAACGCGTACAAAAAGTCTCTAATTAGCGCGAGCCTTTAGGTGGAATATTACAATTATGATGTGTATACATAAGTTGATATAATATGGTATATTTAAATTTTTATAACTTAATAATATTGTTGAGGCATTCTTTTAAAGACAGTACCTACCTAAAGTTAGATAGCTCACAGCGCTAAGTAAACATTACAGAAAATCACTTCATTCTTGAGTCTTCCTTAAACGTACTTTCCAGATACTAATAAGTATAATTTTTATATGTAATCTCGTAACAAATATGATGTAAATAACATCTACAATCTACATATAAAATCCTTTATTAAAAGTCTATTTATTTGAAAAAGTAAATATTAAAAAAAATAACAATAAATTTAAATAGAATTTAAAACACTTATAAAGTACAGTACGATATTTTATTACTCAAAGGATATACCACACTGCGATGACAAAGGAAAGGTCATTACCCGTTCTCATACAAGTGTCAAGAATGCGGACCCGAGGTTGAAATCGATTGTTTTAATTGATGCAAAATGTGCGCAGAAATGTCAATGTATTTTCGAGTTGAGGGATCGAGATATCAACTCGATGTTCAAAATAATTAATGTAAACAACACTTATAAAATGTTATTACTGTACTTATTTTTGTCCTTTAAAACGTTTTAGATGTTATATTCATTAAGATAATGAACCGTATAACACTTACGACAAAAAATTCAATCGAATTTCGATTTTTAAATTTTAAAACATTTTACATTTAGATTTCAATTTCTCAAATTAAATTATCGGTTTCCAAAAG
The DNA here is from genome assembly GCA_037950945.1 of Hypolimnas misippus. Taxonomy (NCBI): domain Eukaryota; kingdom Metazoa; phylum Arthropoda; class Insecta; order Lepidoptera; family Nymphalidae; genus Hypolimnas; species Hypolimnas misippus. Next base: position 6,097,655 of record JBBEEQ010000025.1, on the reverse strand, counting down.
CAACCTAATCCTATTTAGCATAAATAATCTATTAATAATTAATTGAACACTCTACAAATAAGCGTTAAAAATTTATAATGTCTTATACATTTGTATATTTACTTATTAATAACTCCGGTGTGGGCCAACGTGTTTCGAAATCCATTTACGTACAATAAAGTGTCTTAATTGGTTTACCTCTTACCTTTCGTAAAGTTTTCTCACTATATGTCCGCATTAAAATAAACATTTAATGCCACGTTCCGATAAAATTTAAATTTCACCTTACAACAAAAAATACGTTTCGAAATAAAAATAACACGTCCACTTTTAATAAGAGCCGTTTAAGTGTTGTTAATAAAACAAATTGTTGTCGCACTGCAGGCAACAAATAAAAATAACATTGTTGAGGCACTTGTTACAACTTGCTTAGCTTAGGAAATTGTTAGCGACGCCTACGATTCGACTTTATAGTCGTTTCCAAAGAGCTAGCAGGGACTATGAATGAACAATATTTCTTCTAAATCATTAATATATTCAATACACTTTTACTAGAAAAAAGTAAAGCATATAAGACGCAACATATTATGTAAATGATTACTTTTTATCGTGTGTTAACATTTTTAAAGATGAATACACGATTGTAACGTAAGTTTTATTTATAAAATGTATGAACTTGTGTCATAATTATCATGCGTTCGGTTAAAAAAAAATTTCATAAAAATATTGGTGTGAAGTAAAAGTGATACGAATAAGAAAAGAAAATTCCATTCTGTTAGATTTTTAATACAGCCTCCCTATCTGGAGAAACGCATAAGCTGTCCTCACTTATCCGAGTCACACCCCGAATGCACTTAATGTACAAAATATTGTAATGTTATTATTATTCCGTGTGATAACCCCGTGGCTCTTCAGAGGAATAAAATAATTTCAATGGTTCCTTCGAGATTATCTTCGAAGTGGGTCCGATTGTCGACTCGCTGAGATAAATTAAGCTATACGAATTTGGAAATGAATGTGTGTAATATGATAAGTTTTAGACAGGCTTTAATTTTTAAACGTTTAATTTATATAAAATACAAATATATTACACGAATATTTATATTACAATTATATTACACGAACGCGTTTTTCGAATATATTTTTTCTCTATGTAGACAAATTAATTTAACTGTTAAGTGCGTTCAAAAATCTGCGTCCTAAGAGGTAATTGTCGAAAACTATCGCTTTCAATATATGCGACGTATTGACAATTGGATGCTGATAAGCAATAATGTGTCAACCCACAAAAAGCCAAATTTGGAGATATTGATCTATTTTGATACCGCATCAACTATTCAACATTATTAAAAAAAAATCAAGTAATATAAACTAAATAAGTACGGAAATAAGTGTCTTAATAATTGTTTCGTATTTCAAGTGCGTTCCATAATTTCCAATTTATAGAATAATCTGAAATATTTGAAAAACTTTTTATCCGATAATATATTAAATATATCAATCTACTTTTAATTCGTTATACTTTTTAAACAAAAAGAAAAGCAAAGATGGATTTAAACTTCTTTAAACAAATTAAGTAAGAATAGGTTTGATATCTTTAGACGCCATTTTCTCAAAATGAAGTCCGTGTGGGTTGACACATTATTGCTTATCAGCGTCCAATTATAGTCTAGTTTTCTTTACTTGTCTTAATTTACAAACAAATATGGCGTATTTCTAACCACACATACATAGGTGTTAGAGATGAGAAATTATCGCTGGAATAGTTGAACTGAATCATTTATTACAACAAAAAGGCAGTGTATTGATTACATGATATACGATAATCACATGACTAATCATGTCTTCAATGATTTCCATATTCAAACAAAAAAAAAAAAAAAAAATAATCAAGCACAGGTCTTTATAGTTAATAGGTATAGAAAAGTAACAGTCCAGCTTGTTAACTATAATGACAAAAAAATATCGTCAAAACAAAACTTAACCGCTCGCTGGGTCGCGTAAAATATTACAAATTAAAAGCATAAATGCTATCAAAATTAAATAATGCTAAACTGTACACATTATCGACAAATAAACGCTGAAACCTTATATTTTCATTACAATTTTATGTTAATCATAATTAGATATTACTAAACTGGCTTATTTTATGCCCGATTTCAAGTGTTTAAGACTCAAGCTGGTTGCAAATACGATAATTACTTTAATTACTAATGTATTCCTAGTGACTTCGGATTACTTTGCATACAATGTTAGAATTTACCACTAAGACCACACGCATTTCTATATATCCTGCTAGTATCTGTTGAATACTTAGTGGATAATATTTCTTAGTAATTTTAGTAGTTTAATTTCATCTTCTATATATCGATAAAATTATGGTACAATTTGAAAGGTACATTGTTCGAGATGGTCATAGGTTATGTTTTAGTTATATACATATGCGTCTTATTTTAATACGAAATTCACATGAACTATAGGCGCGCAAAAGCTAGTCTGTAATCTATACAAATAAATATAATTAAAGTGTCTATTTGCAATTTTAAATTAACAGCCTTTTTGGTCGGACTGTCTGTTTGTCTGTTTGTTCCGGCTAATCTCTGAAATGGTTGGACTGATTTGCACGGGACTTCCACACACATAGCTAATATTATAAGGAGTAAGTTACTACTTAAATCTTAAATTTTTTTATTAATTTTAGGGATTACGAAAACAAAATTGACACCAATGAAATAACAATATCTGATTCTCAAGTTGGGAAGGTTGTCACCTCAGATTAACGCAGGTAAAACCGCGGAGCATAATTAGTTCTATATAAAAGTAATTTTTTATGTTTCAAATGAACATGAATTTTATATCTATCATTTTTTGCTACAGTTAAGATTGTTTTTAATACTTCGAATTTAATACAATTAAAATATTTTTTGCTTATATCAATTCTATAAAAACAGAAGTTGTAATAAGAATTCCTAAGCAATATTGTTATAATGCTATTACCCTGTCAAATGCAAATATTACTGTTTATTAGGTTTTATAATAAATATTTATCCACACAAAGGTACTTAAAATAAAAATAATAATAAACATGTTTTATAAGCACTATATATCTAGAATCAGCTCGTGTTGAGATATCAAAACGTAAAATCCAACTAAACTAAGTGTAGGTAGACCCAATAAAATCCTTAAGCCATTTAAATCTTTCTAAACGACAGGGTTATAGTTTAATTTTACTGCAGAAAGCATTTCCATCACAATTGGAAGTGACTTCTTGTCATTTATTTTAAAGTGTTGGGCTTCGTCCGTGCCGTGCGTTATCATAAATCTTTTTTAAGATCGAGTCATAAAGGAAGATAAGGTCGCACCCAATCGGCTAAAGATTGCCCTTTACCGAATTCCCGACGATGCTGACGAATTGTCAGACGATATGCAATGACGAGTTACTGATGTAGATACGACATATCATTTAATGTGATGAGATGGTAATGATAATTACAATAAAAATTAAAACATTTAACATATTTTATAAAATATCTTTTAATAATTAGAGTTAAAAAAAGGAAAACGACTTTAAAATCAAAAAACGATTTAAAAGGAAAAAAAATCTATGGGACCAATTTTTAAATCGGCTAGAAGTGTACGGATTTATGAGTAAACAAAAATTAAAAAAAAAATGCTACTAATTATGTACCTCATCCTTTTTTAAATTCGGTTAATATATTAATATTCAAGGGAGACTGGACTGACCTAATCTATGAGTTTGGATAAAATGTTTTTACAATAAATTTAGCTCATTAGGAAATTAAAAAAAGATAATAATTGAAAGCGGGCATAAGTAAATAAACGAAAATAATATAAAATATTATAATGATATATAAAATAAACGTAATAAATGTTAATATTTATTTATGGTAATGATTATAGGAAAAAGGTTCATCTAACGGTTTCCGAGTAATGCCTGCAGAGGCAAGTATGCAAAGGAGGACATTTCCGGAAATCCATATACTATATTGTAAATTCAAAAAGTAATGTTTTAAAATAATATATTTTAAATAATGCGTACATGTCAAATAGCTTTTTGAGTGTTTTTGATATTCCCCATTGTTTCAGATTTAGCCTTCCACACCCACTTAAAAATTGCCCATATAAATAAGTAACATATTTTTTAATGCCAGGTCTATGCTCCTATCATCTAGGAGAAACATGATTGAGTGCTACGTTTTGTGATCTTCGTAAATTGATTATGTGTCTGGGATTCAAATATTTCGAGTTTAGCACAGATCACGTTGAATGATCAATTAAATTGATCGACGTTTCGCATCGAATAATCGACGAATAAAAAGAATCGACTAAGTGATCTTCATTATTTGTTGAATCCACATTGTTAACGATTTATTTTTTATATCCTTTTAATGCGATCCGAGTTACGATTTATTTATTTTTCTCTGTTCTGATTGTGCGTCGTGATATTATTTGAACGTTGTATTATGATAAAGCGAATTAAAATTCAATGAAAATAAAGGTCCTTTTTAAAGCCCTTAGTAATATTGCGTATGATTAATTATATATCAGAAAATAAAAATCATTTCTAAATTTATTTATACCCAAGATGCTTATTCATCTTGACTGGTACATGATGTTAGACTTTCTATTATTATGTCATATTTAATTGAAATTACAAGATAAAAAAATTAGCCAAGTGCGTGTCGGGCCACGCACAATGTAGGGTTCCGTAGTTGTCAGAATTGTCAAGATCGGTCAAGCAATCTTCGAGTACCTATTTTCGTAAAAAAGTTTACGACGAACTGGGAATTTCCTTTTTTAAGTCAGTTTATACAATATACGTACTTACAATTTTAAACTTTTTATTATTATAAAATTTATATTTTATTTTAATTTAAACTTATTAAATATTTATTTATTTATTCATTTAAATTCATATATTAATTTAAAATTATTAATATTTACATAATGTGATGTTTTAAAAAGTGAAATATTTATTTTTACTTAGATCATCTATAACTCGATAACCATAAGAACCCACATAGCCGTGATAATTTTCCTTTTAAATTCATTATATGTACCACTATCGTGTTTTTTCATATTTTTAAACGCAGCAGTTTAGTGGGTAGAGGGGGGGGACACTTGACTCTAAGAAAAATTGACACTTCAAAGCTTAATATTTCGGAAACAGTTCGTCGTTTGGAAAATGGTTTTCCTACACCTATAACATTTTTAAAAGGCCTATCTAACGATACCCCACAACATGGGATAAATGAGAAAAAAAAATTTTGGTCTCTCTTAACACATAGGGAAGACACCCTGAAAAAAAATATTTTTAAGATTTTTATGTATTTATATGTATACTCATACCGAAAAACAGCTTTCTGGTATTAAGGGTTTCGGAGCAAAGCCGCGGACAGACAGACAGACAGACAGACAGACAGACAGACGGACATGGCGAAACTATAAGGGTTCCGTTTTTTACTACGGAACCCTAAAAAATGGTAACCAATTTCAAAGCAAAATACGCGGAATTTATTTGAACGAAAATATTGAACCGATTTTGATGAAAATTCTATGAGACTACTTTGTACATATACCCCTTCAAACTAAAACACGAATATATAATCGGTGAACATACATACATAAAAAATAAAAAATAAATAAATAAAAGACCCCGACGAATTGCGAACCTTCTCTATTTTAGGAAGTAGATTAAAAATACATTTTTTTTTAAAATATTTAATATAATTATATATTAGTGGAAAAATATGTAACGATGGAGCAATCCATATTGAGGAAACTAATTTCTAATATTCTATTGCCATAAAAATCAGAACACTGCCATTACCTGTTAGACAACTACATATAATACAAAATTATTAAATTATCCGTTAATATTAAAATGCCCGTATGTACTAGTGAGTCACTTCAATTACAAAAGTCCATTAACAATGCATACGCAAACGAAAATGAAAATCAATGTTTAACGACACATTAAATTTGACTCCGTTGTGTTGGTATCACAAAGGACCTAATTGAAGAGAAAAAAATTTAAATGATATACGCTTGTTTGTTTGATTGATGTATCGACAGGTCGAATCGGCCATTTAACAGGCGTTAGACAAAATATCTGTCGGTATGTGAAAGACGTCGGGGTGTCTCACTAGCTTGCGTTTGGTTTGTCCGGACATTGGCATACATTGTTGTTCTATACGGTCCCCAAACTTTGCGATATAAATTATTGTTTTGTATTGAAATTAAATTTTTTATTGATTTAATTTGTTGAGAGAATATAAATTGTTATTTTTTTTTATGAATAAGGATTTTTTTTTTGTATATGGAATTGAAATAATAACCTTATGCAGAATAAATAGAATATTTAACGATACGATAACAATCGATTTTTATTTTAATTGTTTCAATAATTTAAGAAATTTAATAACCATCATTTGAACAGGACTTCTGATATTGTCCACGTGACCGTTAGTGTTAAATTATGTAGATTATTGAATATATTAGACAGAGAAAAACTTATGATTTTACAAATCGTGATATGAAACTTCATAAGAATAAAATATACATATGAAAATTATTTAAAACAGTTCTCCGACAAATACACGACATGTTTAGTCAATCTTGTTTGTAACTGTTGATCTTTACTATCAACTTTTTTCCTTTTAAATAATTATAATTTTAATTTTATACAAATAAACATTTGTCATTTTGTTGAGAACCACTGGCAGAACAAATACATTGTCGTGCGTGTGTGCGTGTGATCACAATCAGGTTATTTCACTGGTAATTATGATCGGGCGAGAGTCGACCCGGGGTCAGCCGGCCCGAGTGGCACACGTGACTCTAAAATACATGGATCCCCAACATATTTACAAGGTTACTTATTGTTGATTTTATAAAGCATATGTATAATATTAGTATCTATTATTCTGAACAGAAGTTTAATAACGTTAAACTATCGCTATCACAAATACTATATTCTTACAATTGTTTTCTGATAGTACTAAAACGACTTCTTTAACTGTCAAAATGTTGCATATTTCGATAGAAATTATTTTTTATAATTAGCCCCTTAGCCTTAAAATGTATGACGTATTTGTTTGGATAGTTAGTTAGATAGTTTTTTGTTAAGTATTAAATTGTAATTGTTTTACAAATATTTTTAGTGGCTGAAGTAATTGTAGATAAACAAAATATTGCTGTCAAAATCAATATTTCTCCTTTAAAACGTTTTAAAATCTAATTTTCAATTTTGTTACAAATAGCATAAATAAAGCGTCATACAGCAAAGATTTCATGAATACATTCAAACATTCCTATTTAATCCTCCATTGATGAGATAAAATGCAAATTAAAGTATTTAAAAACTTAAATAGAAGTAGATTAGAGTCATCCAGATAAAAATCGTGATTTTATCAAATTCTTACTCAACTCTACTTAATTACTATTTAATCTTCAAATTATATCCGCTTTGCACCTACATATAAAGCGATTATATAAATCTGGGCACAGCTTCGTGGGTGGCGCTGCGGGTCAAATGAATTCATAGATAAAAAAACCTCGATTGAGTGACGTCACGTTGACGTTGTGTAAATGACATGTAGCACCGTTCAAGGTACTTCAATGCATCTATTGAATCTACAATGGTTTTGTGTTTTATTTAAACAAAATTTTTGATTGGTAAATAAATGCTTGTAGAAATTATTGATGGCTGAGGATCGGAAGGTGGGGTGCAGTCTGGGAGAAACCTATGTGGTCTAGGAAAGGTAAATAAATCAATAGGAATTATTTGATTAATTAAATATTTGATTAAATTTTTATTTAAATAACATTACAATAAAAATGTTAATGTACTGATAATACCATAATTATATTGGAAGTAATATATACGGTTGTTTACACATAAATAGTTAACAATAAATATGGATTTATTTTAAGAGTTTCCATCCGTAGAGGATTTCCGGGATAAATCGTAATTTTTAATTTTTATAAACTTTTAATATATCCGCGCGATTTTTTTTATCTATTATTTTTTAAATACAATATCTAATTATGATTTATTGACAAAAAAAGGAAAAATACGTTTTGAGTTTTGAATATTTTTGAGTTTATTTTATATTTATTATTTTTTGTCCCAATTTTATGCAGTGAACATGGAAGCCCCAATTAATTAATGATAATTTAATTAAAAATACATTGAAGATTTAGAATTCATCCAATCTAATAGTCACCAGTTTCATAAATTTTCTTCATTTTTATATGTTTTATCTTATAATGTCTAATTAGTGGAAACGATAAGTTTTTATTTGATAGGCCTTTCCCATGTCGTTCGTCGTGTGTTGACGTTTATAATGGTCCCTCTTAACTTCGTATTCATTATTAAACGATTATTTAGCATTTTAAATACTTCCCTATACCATTTTTCTCCACACATAAGCTATATTAATTAAACTTACTAATTATTCATGATATGACTATTTAATCGACTTATTACAAAACATATTGACAGCGTGCGGTACGTTGTCAATATGTTTTGTTTTTTCAAGTCAAGTGTGATAAATAAAATAAAGGCCTTAAGATGAATCGGATATATTTTAAATTGTTTGTTTATTTGTTTATAACATGAATGAAACAGAATAAAAACAAGTCAAGTGCGAGTCGAATTCGCACACGAAGTGTTCCGTGCCATCGTATAAAATATATGTATGTACGTTTTAAATATTTTTGTAAAAGAAACAAGAAAGGCGTTATAATAATATGTGAAAAATTGTAAATTTTGGTTCACACTTAACGAATTCTAATATTTATTATCATAGCTGCAGAAATACATTAGATACAGTCCGCTGACAGACAAACGACTTATTAATAAAATCCCGCTAAAATAAAAATCTTAAAATATTTTGAAGACATAGATATAATTCTAAAACAATTTACGCAACAGTGCGAAATATTTTAAGAAAATAAAGTAAAAATGTAAAGATAGGCAGTAACGCCATTGTTATGCGGACAGCCCACGTGCCAAACTACGCTGCTCCCGCGCAGTATATCAGACCACTGAGTCGACAGTATTTTGCACTTCGCGCTTACCAGGGACGGACTCACATTGTCTTTAAATATTCCGCATTTTACAGAACAACTATATAAGTATGTGTTACATTTTTCTACTTTCATAAACAGTGTGTCAAAATTCTTACTATGTATGTAATTTCTTAAGTTAGATGATTTTTCTATGGGGTAATATTAAAATACGGGTTCATATGGTTCATAACCGTAAGTAGCAAAATAAAATCATAATATTTTAAAGTAAGTATACTAAATATTTTGTTATATGTTCACTATATTTATTTCAGAATAAAAAACTAAATACTTACGAATTGAAAAATATAAAAGTGTCATCACCTATAAAAATATATTCAAAATAAATACTCTCTACATAACCAGTCAATGGTTCTACATAAACTAGTCAGTCAGTTCAGAATTCAAATGTTAATAATAATTTTTATACTAATATTTATGAAGAGGTATAATTTGTATGTAGAGAGTAAACTCAGTACCAATGATCCAATATTATTATTATTTGAAAAATATTTGCACTGGTAGAAAGCTACATTATTCCTAAGTAAGTAGTAGTACTATAAATCATATTTATATCATGCATAATATATAACCAACCCAATACAATTTGTGATCCGTGCAAATCTGAAGCGGGTCGCTAATTTTTATATTTTAGTGATAAAATAATAAATAAATTGTTATATCAAATCCAGCCCTGTCCGAATGTAACACCAAGGCGAAGACTTACTAGCAGCGGCTAGCCGTGTTCAGCCCGGCCCACACTGGATACAGTGATCTATTTATTCCGAACCAGCATCTTATGTCCGATTGACAGTCTATTTTAGATTATAGCCTTTTATATTTCTATTTTTATATCAGGTTTATAAGCATATGTGTTTCTTGAAAGATATCCTTGTAGGATTTTTTATTTAAACAATAGATGGCGTCGCGGTTTTGTTTGCGTTATTTTGATACTTGACTAAAATTGTCACATTGATTGACGTTTATAATTTAAGGTATTTTGCATACGTGGACACGTTTTGTTACCACTTGTCTATGCAAGTCAATTAATCTTGATTATAAGAAAATAATATGTTCACTGGTGTCTTTTATCCGACCCACGAAATTAGTGTCTTCATTTGCGACGCGCCTAAAAAGTCAGATTGATTGTTTAATATAATCGGTTTATTGTAATGGAACTTAACGTGACGATTCTGATGATATATTCTTTGATATTTTACAATAAATGGTTTATACAATGCAGAACAAAAATCGGACACCTAATTCCTGAGATTGGGTGAAAATCGAAGAGCGCATTTTAACAAAAAAACACACTCTTAGTCAGTACCTTTACACTATAAATAAATATGGAATAAAATGTTTTATTAATATACTTTAAATAAAATTATGTAATCAAAAATATATCAAAAATATTTATGATAAAATCAAATTGGAATTTTACACTTAAAACCACAAAGGTTCAAATCCGGTTTGGATGTCATAGCTATAGCTTAAGCCACTATCTATTAAGTAATCGTGGTTTTAAATACTATGGTAAATAAGTGTCATTTCCAACAAACTTTCAATTGTTCTCTGGAATTAAACTTATATATATCGATACATTTAACTCTTATAACATAAAACGAAACTCAAAAACCTTTAAAAACCATGCTCTTATATAGTTCTGGTTTTTTAAACTTATAAGATAATATTACATGCATTATCTTGAAAGTAAAATAAAATATCGAACGGCTTTATTTGTAAAATTATACCCACATAGACTAGGACATGATTTTAAAGAATAATATTTGCGCCTTCAAAAAACTTGATACGTTTTATTGCTGCTTATTTTACTTCTAAATGGAAAAGACTCGCTTTTTATTGTGAGGGCCGTGACATAGTTATTAAAAAAATAATAATATAAACAATCAGATATCAATGTCTTTGGTACGTATACTTTAAGAGCATAAAGTCGATCGGAATATACTCGTAACAATAAAAATTTTATGCCGCGGACATGGTCTCAATATCCCCCAAAGTATTATTTAAAAAAAGAGGATTATTATTTAATCCTAAGTGAAGTGTCGTCTTCATTTTATCAAGCTTCAAGTGTCGATATATTGTTATAACGGCCTTGTCAGGGCACTAAAGAGTGCAGGCCCGATTGCCACGAGGATGTACTCCCTTGTTAACGACTCCACGGCCAAATAAATTTGTAACCAAATTAGTCCCGAGCGATAAAATTTATTCGAAATCCACTAAGAAGAGTAAAAATAACACATTCTCTGTCGGATTAAATAAGAGATACGAGCGAGATACGGACCCCGAACGCCTCTTCCGCCCGTTTTTAACACTTCCAATTAATAAAATTGATTTTGTTTTTTAATTAAGCCCGTAACGAAGACCGTGGCTTGTTTAAGGTCCGATCAGGTATACCTCTTAAGAGAAGATTTATTTTATTGCTCAAAGCACAGCATCGAGATCTCTGAGTCGGATCGCGTGCACGATGGCTAAAACACCGATGGATTACGGTTTATAGCGCCATCGAGGCATAAAATTTGTGTTTAAACAAATACGAGCGTGAAATTATTGTATAGGTATCGAAGTTACACATGAACACGTACGGCTTACAAAATATATTTCAATAACAAAAGCTTAAGCGTAATTTATCTTACGTGTACAAATGTAAAATATTAGATACACGATGTAGACCTTTCGTATAACGAATATCATTTAATCACGGAAAGAGCTTCAGTCGACAAAAAACGACTCGTTCCAAATAGCTTTACTCACAATTCACATGCAGTGGATGTTCCATAACAAAAGTCTGATTCGAAAATAAATGCAAAAGTCTACTACATTTACAAGCGTTTAAAACCTGGCAATTTCTGACAAAAATTCCAGTCATATTACTGCTAATTATGGTGCCGACATGTACAGTCTACGACGCATCGCGTTTATTATTAAAAGTCGCTCTTACGCCTTTATACATAGGGATTATTTTAAAATTGAAATATCACTCCTTATGGACGTTCGTACTGAAGCACGCATGAACGCATATTTACTGGTAAAATGTATGAACGAATCCTTACAGCATTTTACACATTTGCATATGAATGTGTAATTAAACAAGGTCTATGCGGGTTCAAATATACAATTTGATTTGAGATTTTGAACTCTAATGCAGTTCATAGACATTTTTAAAGCAAATACGTATCTTATATGTATCGATGATGCGATTAATTAAATTAATAAAACTGTCTCTTTTAATTATCAAGAATTAATTTGAGTTTTAGTTAAACCACATGAATATGAAAATTAGCTTCTTAATACGTGTTTATAGTTTTATCTCACAGTGATAACGTGAAACGATTTATTTAAGACAGATAGTATAATTAATTAATTATGTTTATCGATATTGACTTAGAAACATTTGGACTCATAAAAATAAATAAAAAGAGTGCAATCAGAGAAAAAGGTACAATTTCAGTTAACATTGTAAATAACCACGATTGTAACAAAGAATAAACACTTCAGCTCAATATGGCATGCGATAATACGGTCAAAGAGAACTCAAAACAAAAGTCAGAGACCCTTGAGGGAACAATTAGCCGAATCACAGTAATTACGGCGCACATTGTAAGCGATACCATCATTGAACTTTTTTTTCTCAAAGCAATGAAACAAAGGCAACCCTTTGGCACGTGGCTCTCAATATGTTACACAGTGTAGGGTACTCGTATGTTTTATGCAAATTTTTATGTTAGAGATTATCGGTTTAGTGTTTGTTATATATGTCATTTTTGCTAAACTTATGTACTTGATTTATTTATGACAATTAATTTACATGTATCTTATTTAATAATACATAGTTATATGAAGCTGGTTTAAAAAGAAAACAGATTAGAAATAAAACAGAACATAATTTTAGTTTTAAATAGAAACATTTTAGCTAGGAATATAGTAAAATAAATAATTAGTTAATATTTGGAAGGAAAACGTTTCGGTTATAGTATTCGTTCAAATTGCGTTGACGACGCGTTCGTATATTATGTACTCCTACATACATTTGTGGCGTAATAGAATTTGTTATTAAATACGCGAGCACAATGCGCATTATGAGCTTAAATCCAATAATTATGACTGCAGAATAATTATCACTTTAATCTGCGAGGGTACGATTGAACAGATGTGCCGCCGCGCACCGGGCCACTCGAGCGGCCACTGTATCGTAAATAATTGTTTTTTTTTTACTCTTTTCACTAGCAAAGCCCCATTCAGCGCTTTGTAATTAGCCATTGGCGCTGACGTTGATTCTCTCTGAGTAATTATTATGCGAACCAGTCGGATTTCAGACTCGAAATATGGAGAGCACTCGAAAAATTGTTTCTAGATACGCTTGACTGGTGAGTGCCATATTCTTTGATTTGTGTCGTCCGCGATAAGTTCGTTGTTAACTGGTCAATGAATATTGTCGTTGTTTATTTTTACCTATTATACTACTGATGTTTCTAATCTTCTGTAGAAAGTATTATATTATTTTATTAATGAGATAATTTCGCTTGATAATTTAAATTATTAAAGAAATTTAAATTGTAAAAATGCTTGAACAGTATTTACAAATACCGTTACCCATGTAGGAATGTTAAAACATTTCTAGGTAAAAAACAAAACACTAGAATGAAATATACTAGGTTATTAAATTTTTTTTGTGATATAGTTGACCATAATATTTTACGTATTTAACAAATGTTAAACATTATTAGTGTCATAATTTTAATGTACATTCAAATGTATTCAATTTCCCAACTTTACACTGAGTATACTACTATTGATGCATGCAATAGATAACAGATTCAAATAGTAGATCCACCAAACTATATGCGAAGTTCATTAGCAGTCTGTGGCGATACATGAAAGTTCATAAAGCAACCCAACTGCCAATTAACCCTTCACAAATTGTTCCGTCGCATATTTAAATATTTTGACCCCCGGCAAAAGAGTATAATCCACGTTGTTCAACATTCATATTTATTACATCGCGCGTGTAAGCGGCTGTAATAGAATAAAGGCATTGTAACAGGAGGGCCGATTTAACCCTTTCATTGCTGCTAAGAGAAAGGACTGCTAATGGTCTTATTTCGCCTAATGATGCCCTCGGAACGAGGGTTGTTACTGTTGCGAGATGAAGTGATAAGTCAGTTTATGAATTTCTCTCATCTGTTGTTAGGGGAAATTATTGTATTGGTGGTATCGTTAGTACTATACAGTATATAAAGTCTGTATTAAAATGCTAGTCAGCGTCTAAAGTGACCTAGCCGCAGGGCTATTACGCGAAGCTATTGCTACTAAAACGCGATACATTTCTTCGTTTTAGTAAAAAATTATATAATAACCGTCATAATGTAGCGTTATGTAATACCGATAGCTCACCATAGTTAACTTTCTGGTCGACGAGGATCACAACCAGTAAAATTAACTTACCTTTTGGAGATAATGTTTGTTTTCGCTCCCTAAGGAGATGACCAGCATTTAGAGGCATCCTATATTTGTACTGATATTATACAGAGTTAAAAGTTTGTTTGTAACTTTGTATAGACACTGTAACCTCTGAAACTACTGATACGATTAAAAAAAAAGAACTTTTCTGCGTTAGATAGCCCGTTTATTGAGGAAGGTCATAAGCTATCATATCTCGCTGTGACTCATAGGAATGAAGCAGTAACCATATAAACCAGTGTTCAATATTTGTGATTTACCTTGATTTGACTAATTTAGCTAATATACACAATATTAATAATAATCTCTAATCACCGTGCCTCGTTTGTTCAGCTGGCGGATTTGAATAATGATTTTTTTGTATTTTTTACGTAGAAAAAAGTAATTGCATTACATTATCGCCCCTAACCTAATAACAAACAAGCATCCCTTTGTTTGGCGTCTGAAAAAAATGCTTAAGGGCTGAAGTATGATAATGATCATTTTTTCTCCTTACCCGCTTGATTGCGTATAAATGATGATCGAGACAAAAAATATTATAGGGATTAATCTCGCATCCCAATCAATGGCTATGCAAATAAGAAGCAGATGCGGATGTGCCTTATCGTAATGATTTCATTTCAACCTGTTGTTTAAATAAAACACAATATTAATATTGTAAATAATAAAAAAAAAAAAAACATTAAAACTAATTTCATAAAAATACCAAGATGGCGCAAGATGTTTAGAAATTGAGATCGATCAACAGTTATCTTTTCGTCTTTAAAAAATTAAACAGGGATAAATTGAAAACTGATATAACTCTTATTAATAAATGATTAATACTCAAATTATATTAAAATTTACCGATACGCTTGCCAAAAAAAACTAAACATGGAACTGATCGTTACCAAACTTGCCAGGATCGCTCGTCGGGCTAAGCTGAAGATTGTCTATAAATTTCATCAAGAACGCTAAAGTTGCTTTGGAATCCATAGGAACATAGATTTACACGTTGTTTTAATATATGAGTACTATTTTCTAAAATGAAACATCTACGTTAAAACAATCCGTCTCTATCGATTCGATTCTAATCGAATCAATCTGATAAAACGATATATCAATACTGAATATTCTATTCGATATTCTATTTTTAAAAAAGCATCGAAAAAAAAGGCTTGGGAGTTTTAATTGTACGTTGTCAGTATTTATTACCTCCAGTTTAACGGTCATCGCTTGACATCTCTATTATATTATCGATAGTAATTAATTTTAAAGAAAACCGGCTTTGTTGGTTTAATCTATGATATACAAGTGTTGGTGCAACTACATTCTTTATTATTCACATTTTTTAAATTACGATTATGAGTTTTATAAAACAATATTTATCGATCTCATATCGTGGTGATATGTTTATTATCGTAATGGCCTTATAAGTATTCTGATTTTAATAATCAAAATGTTTATAATAATCTTGCATTTCTGTTGCTTATTTTGTTCTTGCGTTTTGTAATTGTTCACGCTATTCGCTATTTATAATAAGATAATGTTTTTACTTTCCACTATTTTAAAAAACATGCTTTTGATTTAATTTTTAATAAATATATCAGTATTATATAACAGACTAGTAGCTTCTTCTGGCTTTGCACAGGTGAACAGATTACTTGAAATCTTTTTAAATTTCATTTATGTTTCATTTTTCCAGCATTAAATATGGCCTATTAATGTAGCTTTTTAATGGTGGAAGAATTTTTGAAATCGGCCTAGTCGTTTTTGAGTTTTTACATTACAAAGATACAAAATACAAACCTTTCTTCTTTATAATATGAGTGCAGATAAATATGTACGTTAGGTACATATATTAAGTTTTTTATGGTACTAAAAAAAACTATACTTGAATATGCAAAAATACATTATAACCGGATTAAGTCAAATTAATGAGTCAAAAAAAAAGAAACATCGAACTCATTTATTCGTATTCGAAAATTAAAAATACTAAATGGATATAGATTTTACAGCATAACGGACACACATTACTAATTGTATTTGTTGTACCATAACGACGACAATTAATTTTAGCCATCGAACAAATAAATCTCTTTTTAACGCCAATTTATTTATTATTTTAGGGTTCCGTACCAAAAGGGTTTCAACAGGACCCTTACTACTACTAAGCTTATCCGTCCATCCGTCTGTCCGAGCTTTTAAGGACTGTATGTTTTCAATTGTAATAAGTATCCGGTTGAAATTTTCATCACATTTTCTATGAATGACAAACAAAGAAATAAGTTGTTCTGTCCAAAACACGTACACACTTCGCGACACACACAGACACAGAGCCATGATGCCAAACACAGATATATAGATAGATACACATGTCAAATTTATATAGGGGTGTCCCTCCATTTTATGTCGGGTTTAAAAAATCATAACACCGCACCAATATGCAACGTCGCGTCATGATTTTTTACGATGCACCGTGCATGTCATAGATTTTCACGACGTGTCATCGTAACGTTTTACGACGTCGACCGTACCATGAAGCGACGTCGCAACGCATGTATGTGTTTTGGCCGTAAGTTAAGTATCAATGGTACTGAATCATTTATAAACGAATGTGGCTCACGTTGTGCTGTTTTTTTTTAATTAAAAAATAATTAACAGCTGCGAGCGCTAATCAATCGTAACCTTAAAAAACGACTGATTAATTTTACTAGTTAAATTCAAGTTTCGTATTTAGTAATAAATTAAGCCTGTTTAATAGCTAGTAAATCACTTTCCGTTGTCTAACTGCGTGTTAGATTACACTCAGCTACGTTATTTATTGTTAAGTATCTTGTTGACTTTACTACGTAACAGATTAGGTTACAATTTGTGTGAAAACATTGTAAGTGGTAAAAAATATTTAACAAAAAAACCCGATTTTTTATTGATTGAATGTTGCTAGTCGTTTTGTATTATGTAAATGTTTTTGTTACACCATTAGCTTGTTTTTAATTACATTCACATTTTTCCACTTTTACATTACATTTAAAATTAAATGATTATACAATTTAATTATAGTAAATACCGACATCATAAAAATTATATAATTAGAGACAATAATAAATCGATTTCTACATAATCGAAAATAACTACTTTTTCCATTTCAATTCTATTCCATTGAAATAGGAGTTATGGTCAAATACTATTCTATCAACGTTTTGTGTAATGTGTAAGTAAACGGCCATTTACAATTCACTTCGATACTAAGAGTGCGCGACGTCGTGTCATCTCATCGAAAATCTATGACGTACATCGGAAAGACACGGGACGTGTCACCGTAATGAGATGATAAGATTTTTTATATAAAAGCAAAGTAAAAAGATCACGTTGCAGTGTAACGTTGCATGTAAAATGATATTTAAATACATTGTTGTTTAAAGTAATCAAATTACAAGAATAACTTCTTGACTTGTCTAATTAAATTTAGTTATACCTATCAGGTTCGGATATAATTTATGCAATCCGTTCAATAAATTTAATTTACCTGAAGTTTTTATTTATTTTCCGTGTATTGTGTAGCGTTGCGCAGGCGCACAGCAGGACGTCGATAGCTGATCCAAGACCATTGTATTCGTACACTACTTCAAATTTTAACATTATTTAGCTTTAAAAATTAAAATTATATAAAAAATATAATTCTTACAACTAACTTAGCTGGTAACATTAATTTTTATGTCAATATTATTTTTGAATATTTTTAAATTAATTAATTTGTGAACATGGGATATCGATTGAAATCTTATTATATACATATGAGAGTATAACATAAAAATGGTTATTTTGAATCATTTTAATAAAGTATTCCTTTTAAAATATATATAATAAATAAATCATCTTTTATTTATTCATAGCTTATTCAATCGAAATCAATTAAATCTATCGATCACTTAACTTTTAAAGAAAAATTAGAGACATGTACCTGCAACATAGAAATAAATTCGTACATAGCTCAAATTAATTGACATAATTCCATATTTCCATTAGAAGCAGTAGATAAATTTTTCAAAAATTTTGTCTATCCTGCTATGAACTTATCAAAAAGATTTTAGGCAATAGATGTTGGTGTCTACACATAACTGTTTGATATTGGTAAATAAAACAGAGTCTAGGGAATACTCCTAACTGTACCTAATCTTCGAAGTCGTGGGCATAAGCTCCTAACATCAATATTAAGGATCTCAATCGTTATAATCACAATCAAAAGCACCAGTTAAAAAACTCACCAACAACAATGGCATTCCAGCGTTCGATTAATGATGTTCAAGTAGAGCCCCATGACACTCCTACACCTACTTAGTTGACATTATGTAAATATGGCCCCACTTTACATTGTTGTACTCATTATGCTGTGGAAGATTCGTTAGGTGAAGAAACACATGTTGTTTTATCGTATCGAGAGGACGGTGGGGTAGCGAGAAAGTCTTACGTATAGAATAAACAATAGTAGACTTCGATAATGAAATGAAATGCTTAGCAGGACGAGTATGATGGAAAATTTTGTTTTATTAATTCTTTACTAATATTATAAAGAGGTAAAATTTGTTTATAGATTTGTATAATGGGGTCTCTGAAAGTACTGATATGATTTAAAAAAATATTTTTACGTTAGATAGCTTGTTTTTTGAGAAACATTATAGGCTATGTTACATCCAATACGACTTACACGAGCGCAGCAGTAACCGTAAACACGAGTAAAACCGCAAGGGGCATCTAGTATGTTTTAATGCGTTATTGGTAATGATTGAAATGTACTTTTAATTGAATCAAATAACTGCGAAAATGAACTTATATTCCCCATTTGACTATCATATGAGTTTGAATTTCCAAAATCAGTTATGTGTGCTTGTCCAAGTTATATAAGGAAATCTTGTGAAAATTATTTGTCATTTTTTTGATTTAGGTAGTGCGTTGTTAGTCATGGTTTTATGTACTTAATAAATATCATTTTATAAAAAGAATAAACATCTGACAACTTAAATAAATATAAAATAAAATTAAACAAATAAATAACACAAAACTATTCAGCAACCTCGCCATAGAAAAAGATACATCTTAGCTCACACAATGAGATGATTACAATCCGTTATATCGAGCTATTCCATACAATATGCCTTATAAAAAAATAACAACGAGATGGGCATTTATTCGTGGGCGAGAGAAAACAATTGACGTTCCCTCCTGCTCTAATTTTAAAGATACACTCAAAAGAGATAAGCATCTGTAGAATGATTTGATTAATTCGAACGAGCCTTTATACAGAGCATAGGTAGGGTTAAGTATTTTTATCGCTGACGCGTGTCGATATTAATCTATGTTTGCTAGCGTGTTATTAATCATTGATAATGTATTTTTAATGAGTGATTTTTACTGAAATTTTAAATTTATAATATTCAAATGAGCCAATCGTTAAAATTAAACTAAGCCGTCGTTCATTGGAAAGTAAGCAAATTATTTTAATCGTAACAGCTGCTCTGTTTGGCTTTATTCACGTGGAAATTATAATATAGGTATTTTCTACGAACTTTTAGAAAAAATACGTAAATTCGTAAAGATTAATTGAAGACGTTTAATATTTCTTTTAGTATTGTATAGGCAAACACAAACGGCCACATTACAAAAGACGCAATAAAACCACGTTCAACACGTGTCTAGCTAAACAGTCTTTAAACAACTACTTTTAAATTTGACAACTAATATAGGCTTTAGACGTACGTTAAGCTACGTCTAAAGCACTCAAAACTGTCCTTAGCCACGGATTCGTAGTATGGGTTTTTTTAAACACGCGTTAAATATATATTTAAATATTTCGTAATAAGGCAGACACTGTTCTATAATATAGGTATTAGGTATTCGGTGTTACGTTTTCTGTCATATTAATATTATATTACATTGAACGAGAGTTAATCATGTTTAGCTCATGAGTTTATTGAAATGTTCTGTTATAATTTATCAATAATTTTCAATAATTTAAATGGTTGTACCTGAAAATATATAATGATGGTAAAAATAAAAGTTTTTTGGTAATGAGCCGGAAGGGGAGGGGGGGGGGTGTCTAGCAATTACCCCTTTTGCCCCCCGCCCTGGATCTGCGCTTGTACTGTACTGATACTGATCTTTATATCACTAATAAAACACAAAATTTATGGAACAATGCTTAATTAAACATCGCAGGAATTAAGCAGAGGAACTTAGAGCATCATCGAAGTTCATTATAAAACTTGAAGACAGCCTCTAAATTTCCTCGCAGGAGTATTATAAAGGCGATCTGTTTTCTGCGCCGATTCACTCGTTCCGTATCAATTATGGTAATTCCGCGTTTAATTTCCTGGGCGAGATTAACTATACCCCCCTTTGTAATAAATTTGATTTATCGGACCAAGTTTTAAAATCTCAATCCCCAAACTTTATTAATGGTTCTTTATATTTTTGTAGGGCTTTAACAGAATCTATTACTCGATCGGGTTCGTAAGAGATTGCGAAAGATTTCTCATTTTCCTCATAGATGGAAATTGTTAGATACATTATTGCTTACGGATAAAATATACAGTGCCTGTACTGTTTTATCTTTACTATCAATTTTATGATACAAAGCGGAAAGTGTTCGGTTGTTTATATGTATGTTATCGTCGATCTTCAAAAAGTATTGATGTGTGGGGGAATTTTGTATTACTTACAATTATTTTTTAGTTTGCTAAGATTTTTAATTGAGTAAGGCTAATTACGTATATATGGAGCCGGTAAATAAGATATTCTCATTAATGTAAATAAATAAGAATATCAGGTTATTTGTTTTTTTTTAAACATAAAGCAACACGAATAGCGCAACGCTTTCACGTAGTATCTACTCAACTGATCTTAATTAAATTTTCCATCCTTATTCAGGGGTACAGAATAGGACTTAGGTAACCTTTTATCCCGAGAAAAGTACTAGTCCTTACAAATATAAGGATAACTTTGAGATTATTGGCATAACAAAAAGCTGCATTAACGCGAACAAAGCCAGGAGCTAAATGTAGTAACATTATAAATAAATTTTAATTTAACAGATCTATTGAAAATGTAACAAAATTGAGACGGGGAATATGGATATAAAATACTGTTAATAAATTTTTAATTTTCATTTTTCTATATGAAATTTCCTATGAGGTTATATATGAAATCGCTTGCTTAATTATTAATTAGCTTGTGATATGTATTATCTGTGGCATACGAAAAATAACTTTGAACTCCAATATTATTTTTGCATAGCCAGATGACCAATACAGTACTTCTCCTTTTAATTTCTTCTTGCTTATATATGTACATCCATAATAATGTAGACTAATCATATAGTAGTAACGATTGTTTAATTTAGTTTTAATAATATAAAAAATAACAAAAATTAAATTTTATATTCATATGAAATAATCAAAAAATATGTTATGTTTTTTATAAAAATTTAATTGTTTTCATATTTTAAAATATCATGAATTCTAATAATTAAGAGTTCATTAACTTTAACATTATGTAAATTAATCTTACAATAATTAAAAACTTAACATATAATCTCGCATTAGTATAAATTGATAGATACATTACAAAATAATTGATATAAATTAACATTAAGATAACATTAACTTAAATATACTAATTAATTAATTGACGTAAGTGTTAATTGGCGTATTTAATAAAATTATAGCGGTTTCACAAAAAAATGACTAGAAAGACAGACGCTATAACAATATGTAATTAGACGCTGATAAGTAATACTATGTCAAACCACACGGAGTTCATTTTTAAGAAAATGGAGTCTTAAGACGTCAAATCTATTTTTAATAAATTTGTTTAAAGACGTATGTATATATCCATATTTTCTTTTCTATTTTTATGATTGGTGCAATTATTTAAAAGCAGAGTGGTCGATGAAAATTTTAATTTAAAAATAAGTTTTTCAAGTGTATGTAATTATTGTATATTGCAAAATATGGAACACATAATATTTGAAACATTTTATTATGAAACTTTTCTCTATAGGTACTTATTTCCGTTTAAATAATTTTATTTTTTTTAATGTTAAATACGTAAGGCGTTATCAGAATACATCAATATCTTCGAATTGGACTTCGTGTGAAAATCCGACTGGCACTTGACCGGTTTTTATTATTTATTGTTATAATGGTTATACACTTTGGGTATGGAACTTTAACAATGTTTAAAAAAAAATAAAAGACACTGGCCAGTTCTAAAAACAACCTCATAACAGTGATTAGTGATTACTAGAGCGTAAGTAGCACTTTCACGTCTTTAATTTACAAAATGCACGTCTTGATTTTCAAACAATAACGAAAAAAACATATTACACTAAGAGTAAGTTTCTTTTTAACTCGTTAGTTCCGTACATTTTAAATTTTTTAAAGTACATTCAAAATTTCATTTCTTTTTACAAATCGTATTCATTTATTATGACATATAACGTCAACTTAATAGCAAATGTTTATAGCTTAATTTTATATATAACTTTTATTTTAATTATATGTCAATTACTATTAATTTTGTCCGCGTTTTTTGCTATTGTTTAGATCCTGTAAATCGTAGTGCGATATTTAATAGTCTATATTATCTTCTTCAATAAGCGAAACACATGGTCGGTCTTAAAGGATGCTTGAGTACAGCTACGGGCCGCCATAAGAGATATAACTTTACAATAGATATTTTTAAAACAAAAAAAAAAAAACTTAAATGTCATCTTTCTCATTTCAAATATCATGTTCAAAAAGTCCTGATTAGAAGTTTTCTTTTACAACCAATAAAATGTCGTTCATTTATTTCAGAAAAAATTTTGGGGCTACTCCTATACTACCCCAGGGCTTCTACTCTAAATCGAGTATGTCGCAGTATTTAACGCAGAAACAGTTTTAAATCTTGAGATTGGCGCATTTAAACAAACAGACAAACTCCTGGGCTTTACATCTTAATGTAATAAAAATACTAAGTTTATGATATGAATAAAGTTTTATTTTAATTTAAAAAAGTTGTAGTTTTGAGAGTTTTTTAATATCCACTAAGCAATCCTAAAACTCTATACAAAAAGTTCGTTCTAGAAAGCAACCTGCATGCAAGCCGGGTCGAATTAAACGCCACCAAACAATTGAATTACCTGAATTTTCTCGTCGACTCTTCGAGAACAAAAGCGTTATTAAATACGTAATTATTCACATTTACTTGGCGTGCAAGGTTTTAATTCAAATTCGAGGGAACGATCAATTTAATTCTAGCCGAACTAATTGTTGGCGTGGGTCGAGTAATTCTGTTTACTGCTTTTTAAATGACCCCACCCACTCGGCTATCATTACTTTTTATTGTAATCACCGGTTCTTAAGAAGAGGTGTGGTTACTTAGTAAAGAACAAATATTTAAATCAGAGATAAATCGCTCTATTAGAAGAAAGTAATGATTTAATAACCTGTGAAGTGTCTCGTGTGTTGATGCTTTTAGCGTTTTTCTATAATTTTGTAATTCATTATTTAAATGAAATCTTATATGGTAAGTCATATTATAAATCTATGAAATAATATAAAATGTTACGAGTATTATTATTATTAATTAAAAAATTCGTTATGAAAATACTAGGTTCTTTGAATATAACTTACGTTAAACATCTTAGCCCTTTCACTGTATCATGTATATTGTGACTGTTTCGTGAGCATGGAAGTTAAAAATTATAAGGTAAATACGCGTAGTGTATGACGGGTATAATTTTGTATTAACGTACAAACCGATTATTCACAATCATGATTAAAGCAATAGTCATTCTTGAATTCCGAAAACAAAATAATTCACTTAACGATTTTTTAAATTTGACCCCTAATTTGTTTGCAAAGCGCGTCCACCAACTAGGAGCAATGTCTTTTATGGCCAAATAATGCTCTTATAGTGAGTCATAATAGCAGGGAAAAATTTCTTAACCTGACCAGAATATAGATTCACAAGGAAAAGGAATGTAACTTTATTTAAACATCTGTTTTTAGAATCATTATATGAATTATAATTGCGAGCTCATTTTTTAATAATACCTACCCCTAGTACGTGGTGTACTATTTTTTTTTAATTAATATAGACTATAGGAAAATGTTTCGTCGCATATTTTGGCGTGGTCGAACATTTATCATTTCTAGCCTATATAATTCAAATGGAACACTTACGTATGCTATAACCTCATGTTTTTAGCATTCAGAATGCCGAACACTTTGGACGACGTTGCCTAGCAACCCGTTATCCACTAAGTATGATAGGCGAGAGTATCTGTCGGTCGACAAGTCAATTGACGAACTTGTGAAAGTAGGAAATGAGTACAGATTTTTAATATTAATCTAATTTATCTATAAAATATCATTGGTTATGGGCGGTGCCAGTACATAACACGTAAAAGGTTTTACTTGACGCCGACTTCGAATGTTTTACTTGGCAGCGACTACAAAATGTTGTAGCAAAATATTTATTTTTTTACTTTTAGTTTATTTGTATTAAATTCGTTTTTACGTTTATGTTTTCGTAAAAAGTTTTATTTATGGATTCCAGTAGGATCGCAATTGTATTGCAATACAGTCTAAGGGCAAAGCTTACGTTATAAACATCATTATTATGAGAACTCATTCATAACGTAACATGGCGGTCGTGTTAGCTGATATTTAGTGAAGCCTTCGCTCGTTAATATTACAACAATTTTAATGGCCAAAAATCGAAATCAAATCAGTGAGTTTCAGATAAAATAGACACAGTTTTTTATTGAAATTTAATGTTATAATAAACGCCAATGCGTGTTTGTGTTAAGTAGTCTTTGCTAAGTAAGTAATAAAAGAACTATCTTTATTACTTTACTATATGATAAATAAACCTTTTTATAAAGTACAAGCTTTTTTCCACGGCTCCGCTTGCGTAAATGCACAATTTGTTAACCGTCTAATTTTTTTCTGGTAATTTAAAACAGTAAAATGACATATATCGCAATCAGATGAACGATATGGCAAGAGGTGAGACGAAAAACCGTTTAACAACAAACACTATATATATGCAGTGTAACATCGCTGTTCGATAGCTCATTAGAGATTAAGTATTTTAATTAAACATTAAATAAACAGAAAAACTTTATATTCATAACTCATTTTTACAACAATAATACATATTACGCAATAAAAAAATCAATACATTTTTTTCACGTTCTAAATTTGAAACAAGAAGAAAAAAACAATTACGGCCAGTAATACAACGAAATTGATTACATATTTCAGAAATCCTATTTAAATATATAGCGATATAATAAATATGGAATAATAATAAAAATATATAAATTGATCTTAACAATCGCTCTAGTGATAGTTCGTTATTAAGAATTTTGATAAAAATTTACTTTCTCAGTGAGAACGGTATTCAAATAATCAACTTCTATAATAATGTTTTTTACAATATCTTAAGTCTAAATCATTTAAAAGTGAAAGCAAATTTATTACAGTAAACTTTAAAAGAAGTTTTTTTGTCTGTCCACTAAAGTTCGGCATCTACGAGCTATCACGTCTAGGCTGACGATAAGTATGTTGTATGTAAATACATAATACTAATATATTAAATGAGGAAATTGTATACGTATATACGTATTTTTAAATAGTCCAGAAGTGAATAATAATAGGACATTAAATTCATAGTCCACGTCTTTATATTCCGACTTTTTTAAAATACAATGCCATGTATTCTTTTTTGAAATCAACATCAGTCCCATTAACAAATTGTATTTTTTGATAAAAAGTAAAGATTCTGTAGGTACTCTCGTGGTTCGAGAATATTAATTTAAATATGCTAAATGAACTGAATATGATACTAATAATGTTCTTATGACAGTTAAATTTTTATGGCCTATAAAATATATGATTAGAAATGTTCACCATAAATTCTTTAAATCCCACCTTAACTCAATTTATAATGTGAAGCTGGCGTGTTATGACAACATAAATTATGGTATTAATATGAATATATTGTTTTAATTGTTATGTTGAACTTTATCTTGGGGTTGATATAAATTTAGTCGATTTATATAATATTTACGTGTTGTGTCATTTTATTCAAAACATTGTTTGAAGTATGGGACAAACATTACTAAACTGTAATGTGCTGTTTAAATTAATAAATTTATTATTTACTTCATTTTAATTCAGTAAAAATAAAAATTAAGGATTACCTATAGATATAATTATGTAATATATTTTAGCTTCCAGCTTGACCCTTGCTTATTTTGGATCATTAAATGTTGAAACTGTTTACTTATTAAGAATTGTGTATGTAAAAATATTGGTAAAATTACTATGAATTCATTAATCTATATATAAATAAAAAATTGCGTCGTTTTTTAATGTCGTGTTGTTGTCAAAACAACGCTTGTATGAACGAATGTGTTGAAAAAAATGTAGAGCAAAGTAATCATTTGAGTTAAAAATGTACATACAAAAAGTCTTAATTAATTATATAAAAAGTTCAACCATACGAAGTCGCGGCGTTACGTAATAAAATTGATCAATGTTTGTTGATACATACAAACACATACAATACATGTAGAACAATTACGATTATCATCCTACAAGAGTGCATCTCCAGCGGCGCAGCAGTCAAAGCGGACAGATCAGTGTACGAGCCACGAAGTCGACCCAAAGCAGCAATTATCGCTTGAACTCGTAATTAGCATGCAGATATTACGCCGCACCGCGGCACGGCCTGTCCTAATTGCGAAGCGATTACATGTAATCGTTCAATGTGTATCTTCAAGCGGAAAGCGCTTGTTTTGTAAACTAACGAGTAATTTAGCGGTGTTGTATGATGGGAACTTTCAAGATATATTTTGACCTATGTTTATAATAAGGCGAAAATTAGACTTGTAATTTTTCCTTTAAGATTTATACAATAGATTTGAGGAAGAAATTCTGACACCTGTATATCCGCCAACCCGTAGTGGAGAAGTGTGGTGGATTAAGCTCTAAAACCTTCTCCTTAATAGGAGAGGAGGCCTTTACCCAGCTGTGGGTCATAAATATAGCTTTCGTAAGCTTTCCTAGGTAACTGTTACCAGGTTACGGATTTGTTTTATATCAATTACGAGAGTAAAAATTACAAGAGTAATTTCTGCCTAATATTAGTGCTTATTGAGCAATTACATTCGTTTAAAATTTCGTTGAATTGAGTAATTTTTTTTAATATATCCTTTCGAAAAGTCATTGATAAAAATGTAAACACTTAAAGTATAAAAGTCTTTTTACTTTAGCTTTAAGCGCTACCGTATTGTAATCTGCATTGAAGGGTGTGGGAAACTTAACGGAGCCCAGCATCACGAAGACTTAATTAATCAACTTAACCTCTGTAACGAATTACACAATTAAAACAATTATATAAAATGGTATTCACGAAAACAAGTATTTATAACATTTTCTTAAATCAAAGTAGATACAAAATAGGTAAGAGAAAAGTATGAGATCTTTTTAATATAAAATTAAAATTAAAGAAAAACCTGAATTGAGACATAGTTGGTGAGGAGTCGCGTATCCAGATTATTCTGATTTCATATAATATTGCAGCATAAGGTCAAGGTTACGCACTCTGTTATTTTAATATCATTCATGTTATAAGAAATATCGAGTCGATTAGATAACTAGGAGTTGCACAGATCCTTTTAACAACTACAACAGAGCATATAGATAACTTTCAAACGTCTGAACAGATTTTCATAAACATTCATTCAAAAAAAAATCGGATCAAAATAGGTCCAGTCTTTAAGAAGCTATGTAGCACAGTCAGATACCGAGATACCCAGATACACAGAAACAAAGATATGACATGTGTCTTACTGATAATCTCTCTTTTTGGCGGGAATATTTAAAAAGTTATAAGCCATATTTTATATCACGCCATTATCAGGCACGAAATATGTATTACTGTACCTAAGTGGGCACGTTGGCGCTGTGGTCACTGCAACTGACTGAAGCGCTAACGGTCGCGGGTTCGAACCCCGCTCACGGCAACTGTATTGGCCATACGGATGTTTGTCGTGGTCTGGGTGTTTGTGTTAGTGTTGTGTGTGTTTTCGGACCCCCGACACAAGACCAAGTGGTCTTAATGGGGGCCGTTGAGTGTGATGCGTTTATTATTTTTTATTATTATTTTAAGTGTTGTATAGTAACTATACATATGTAAATATCCCACTGCTCGACAAAAATCTCGTATTAAGAAGAATATTAAAAGCTTAATCAGCCACGCTGTTCGTTTTCGTTAGCAAATATACATGTAACAGAATTTTTTGACACATACTGGTTTCTTAAGATTGTTTCGCTGACCGCCGACGATATGAATTTAAACATAAAGGTACTTGAAAACTCAGCGTTACTAACCAGAGTTTGAACGCGCTATCATCGGTTGAGATCGACGTCTTATAATCACTAGGCCATCTTATTTCACATCCTCTATATTCACTGACATCTGACATCAAACAAAAATAATTTAAATATAGCCTAATTCAATACGTGTTTAAAAAACACCATCCTAACAACGTAACCGTTAATCCATTCGGGTCATAATTATTATATTCGTTTGTTCCCTGCTTTGCTGCGACTTGAATGCGTAATAAGCGAGGCTTTCCGAGTATCGGGTTAGACCTTATCGAGCGTGCCATCTGACTATTATATTACCAAAATACCACTTTAAATGCAGACCGCTGTAATCCTATAATTAACTTAAATGTAGATGGTAAGTTACATGAACAATAGTGTGCGGTGAATGCATTTTCGACTGAAAATTTCTTAGGGAACTCCCTTCGAATTATAGCATCGTGATTTATTGATATTGCGAACGACAGATGTTTGTACACAAGGTGTTTAGTGCAATTTTAATAAAGCTGTCTGTTTCATTCGGTGAGTGATGGCGGTACATCGCTGGGTTTACTGATGATCCTGTGTACGCCTTTCTAGTTCGCTCAGAGGTGTGTTTCGTAGTGAGTGCATAGTTTTCTTATGAGCTATATTTATAAACTACTAGCTGCTCGCTCTATTTTGGTACAGGTGATTAAGTATTAATAATGGCTTACTAACTTTTTTGTGTGGATATTTTTAGAATAAAAATGGATGTTTTTCTTACGACTTTTCAAACATTTTCTTTCATACAAACCTCATTTTGACAGTTACAAATGTAACGAAAAAAGGCGTTCCGAGGTGATGCACTTACACACATTCGTTTTTACACACATTTGAAAGTTAATTTTTATTTATATAAGTAGATTAGACGTACATATTTTTGTTCTTTATTTTAATTTTTAACCATTCCCTACCCTAACCAAAATGTGTTTGCTCGTGATGGTTCCATCGTTATAATAACAAATTATTTAAATATTATGTGACAAATTAAACTTAAAAACGAAAAATGTATGTATTTAAAATTGTACACTACAAAACATCTTTTTAAAACGTCGTATAAAACACTTGCACATTATTCCATGTACAAGATTGTGTTACAGTTTTAATATATTTATACATATGTAGTGCCTGTAAGTATGACAATTATGGAATAGTAAGGCACCGCTAATGCGCCGTGTTCGCAGTATTTTATATTAGCATACATATATCGGACACCCACATCGCAATATCGCCTGGTAGCCGGATCAAAGTGTAATTAAATCGTCAATACACGAACGCTATATGAACGGCGTTTCAATGTTCACAAAGATATCGAAATGGTGAAGTGTTTGAATTTATTAAAATAAGATATATATACATATATACATATATATGTTTTAGACATTAATATTAGGATTAACAACTGCTTCGTTTTCTAGACCATGAGGGCGTTTATGTATGTACATAGCTACTTTATGTATCATCGGCCTATACCTTATGTTTGCCTCCGTTAAGTCAAAAGCGTGCTATGGTGAAATAGGTATTTAGTAAGAGCATTTATTGTAGGCTATCGAACTTGCTGGCTAGCCAGATTATCCATTAAATAATCTTCGCCTCGTTCCTCCACCATAATAAGGTTAAACATACCAAAGGATCTCTTACACAATCTACCTTGGCACGTCGATGTTCACTCTGAAGGCGCCCCAAAAACTAAACTCGTCGTTGATCAATGGCGTCTATTTTTTAAAAAAAAAGCTAGCAAACGAGTTCTGGTCATCTGATCGGAAGTTATCATCCATGAATATTTGAAACATGGCAAGAACCACACATAATTTGCCGGCTAAAAAGTAATAATGTATGAAGAAAAAAAGAGAATATAAGTGACGGGATTGGGCAAGAAAGGTAGGCTTCAGACTTTATTACCCAACGGATGAAACATATTCATATTAGGCAATTTACACTAATTTTCGGGAAAAATGTGGTACTACCCCGATCAACCCAGCCCATGTACGAGCTATAGTCAGAAGGCTACAGCTAGGCTAGCTCACTTGCACTATTTTTCTTTTGGAGAAATCAAAAATTACTAGTTGAAGTTGCGACCACAAATTTATTACCAAATAGATGCAATATATCAAGAACTTCGTCACTAAATATGAATACTTAATCGTAAATCACAATCATATAAACTGGCTTGGATTCAGTTGAATTATTGATTTTATAATTTTTTTGAATAAAATAATTGTAATTAAGCTAAGGCGCTTCTAGCTGACGCTACGTCTGCGACGCGCTATGTAGCTCAGCGGTTTTGCCAAAGCGGACCGCGGTGAAACTACTAATGAATGGTGTAAGCCTTCCAAGTAACGGTCGGTGATGCGCATAATATCGAGCTATGAATTATTGATATCGACTAACGAATGTGATAAAACACTTGTCTCAAACCTTATAAGGATGTATTTAATCTTTCACCGCTTGCGATTTGCGATTTTGGCAATAATCCACGTTGCTGGTGCCAATTCCTTGTTCTTATGGCACGTTTAAAGATCGTTGTGCTAATCCACGGAACGATTTAATCGTAAAGCTTCACTGTCTAAGGCGAGAATTACACTTGTAAGTTTTGCTATCAGACTTTCATAAAGATTTACATAAGTTGTTCATCATTGCTTGAATTTACTGTCAGTAACATATTCATTGCCACTCACAGCTTACGTGCCTAGGTAACTGTTACCAAGCTGCAGAGTTGTTTTATATCTGTCAGGAGAGTATATCTTACAAGTGTAATTCCTGCCTAATTTTTTATAATAAATATATGGGCAGACGAGATCCTGTTGTCAATTTTCTCGACGCCATTCTGCTTATTTGACCTTCGTCATCTAATACTACTCAAAATTTATTCATTTAAATATTAACGAATTTTATAGCAATTAATATTAAGCAACGCAAACAAATGTGTAAATTATTTAAAATGACATTTTCTATACATTTCGATTATGTCGAATACGTAAATTTTTATAAGTGTTTATGAGGAAACGAATTTTAATTACATGTTATAAATAATGTCAACGAGTCTTAAAGTATACTAAATGGCGCTATAAAGTGTCGAATTTTTAATTTTAAGACGTTTTTATTCGTTAAACACTTTTAATTTTATCCACTTAACGGAATTAATGTTTAAAAAAAGATTATATTAATTTTAATATGGTCTAAAATATTGCTAATTGCATTTTCATTAATATAATAGGATTTATTTTAATAAGTGTAATCTAATAGGTTCAATTTGTGTGATCGAAGACAGACGCTCTAAAGGCAATATTTTATAATATTTAAGGGCAAAATCCTCGCGCAGACGAGGGATTTTTGTCCATAATTAAATTAAAAATTATTGTAT
This sequence comes from Hypolimnas misippus, assembly GCA_037950945.1. NCBI lineage: Eukaryota > Metazoa > Arthropoda > Insecta > Lepidoptera > Nymphalidae > Hypolimnas > Hypolimnas misippus. The sequence continues at coordinate 6,065,297 of JBBEEQ010000025.1, read as the reverse complement.
TATTAAATATTCGGAAATTTTTATGGAAATCGCACACCGGGACGAAGTATTTTTAAGCCACAAAAAAGAGAGTTTTACGAATGTATCTGTGTGTTTTTGTGGTATCGTAGCTAACGAATAAACGAATTTTAAGATTTTTTTGGCTTAAAAGCTGATGTAATCGGGCATCATTGAAAGGATCTGTGCAACTTCTATTGGGCTAAATGATTTGAAATTTACTATATTAAAATAACATAGGTATTATGCAGCATTGACCTGATGCTGCAGAATCATCTGAAATCATTAGGATACTCAACTCCTCACCAACTTACAGCAAAAGTATCGCGTTGGGGCTCGTTGAAATGGCCTCTATGAATAGATAATCGGGGGCTTCGTAAAATTTGCAATATTAGTAATTAAAGTTAAACTAACTGTTTGTTTCTTTTGAATAATAAATAAATTAGTATTTCTATTTCGAGGAGGAAACAAGTATCCCGAAGTTGTTCTTCGTTTGTTTAAGTCAATAAAGTATCAAAATAAGTTGTTTTTTAAAATTTCACTATCGCATTAATTTCAAGTCATCGTGTACATCGAATAAACGAGAAAAAGATTAAATCAACGATTGTGTACCAATCTCGTCAGACACCTCCGCATAACCAAGGAAACGACCGTAAAAAAAAATCTAGAATTACTTCATAATTTCGGCCAAGACACTAAAAATTATAAGATCCTGTGATATTTCATACTAGATTTTATATAGTAATGTTTAACAAAGCGGGATGTGTTATAACGAGTTGGTACGTGAAATAGTCGTGGTAGCGATTAGACAAAGGCTTTTGACGGCGTACACTCGTTTTGGAGACAATCATTATGAGAAAATCTAACAAATGACTAAAACAAAGTAATAAAGACATTCATAGATATATACCGTACTTATGAACGACACTCACGTTTAAGATCGGTATCTGAGATAGAAGAAAAGTACCGCTCCGTTGTAAGTCGCCGCGGGGACCCGCTGTTATTAACAAGCGAATCTCCAAAACTGACGACTTCTTGCGTATCAACTACGAACGCTATATGCAAATTCTAAATCATAAAGATTTCCGTCTTTTTATTTCATTCTGGAACTATTAAGCACAATACTTACAAGACATATGTTATGTTCTTACTAAAATTGTAAACGTGAAATTGTCTGCCTGTTTGTTACCTTTTCACACCAAACCGTTGAATCAAATTTAATTAATTTTGGTATATAAATAAATTGAACCTTGGAGAAAGATATAGGGTACATTTAGTCGCAATGATAAAATTCAAGGTGATGAAATGTTAATGAATATGAATGTTTGTATGGAGAATATAATTTTTCAAAGGAATAACCAATTCAAAGTAATTTTACGCAGAATTCGCGTGAACCAACTAATGGAACATAATAATGGAAGCATAATATATTCAATAAATTATGCTTCCATTATTAAAACAGAATTACAATTTTAAATTCGCATGCACGTATCTAAACGTTAACGTATACGTCAAATTAAAGTTTAATTTCAAAAATCGCGCATCACATACAAAACTATTTAGATAACCATATATGGTTGTGTTTAGAATTAAAGAAATAAACATTATAACTGTTGAGTGTTTTTGCCTTCGGTGTGGCTTTATAGGCCATATACGGACTGTAAATAGCTATGGAGCGCATATTTGGCACCGTGTACCTCTTTAAGTGTACCGCTAAGCACATGTATTACCTTCTTGTCCATGACTCGAATAGCAACACGATTTTATGTGTTACATGTTCTGATATGTCAATTTTCTTTGACCAGTAATTAAAAGCCCGTGAAACGTGAGGTGGCTTCGAGCATTTAGGGTTCAGTATCAATGGCACTTAAGTCACGCGCGTCCATGTTTATTATTTGTTTGAATACCCTCTGTAATAACACATATTCTATAAATATTTCTAAAGTATATTATTATTGTTGTTATTGATTAGGTTATACAGGATGTCAGCTGGGCATGTGTTAGACATTTCACGAGCATTACCAGAATCGATATTTAAAAGTAAAAAATGTTTTTTTTAAGTATTTTCCATAAATTATGTTTATATTGTACGAGCCTACCAGATCCAACTTTGCAATAAAAAAAAATTTTTTTAATTAAGAAAATTAAATTCTAACCGTAGTAAAATGTTCAATCTAATGAATATATGACAGACAGGTTGGCGCAATGGTCACTGTAACTGACTTAAACACTAACAGTCGTGGTTTTCATCTCTGCTCACAACAAACCCTGTATTGGCCATACGGATGTTTGCCGTGGTCTAGGAGTTTGTGCTTGTGTTGTGTGTGTTCCAGGACCCCCATACGGGATCATAAGTTCCTAATAGCGGTCATTGATTGTGATGTGTTTATATATTTATTAAATTATTTAAAGATACAGGTCCTTTAATTGTCGGAAAGACAGACGGACGGCCGGGCGTGACGTAGGGTTAGTAACAATATATCAACTAGTAGGCTTAAAGTCCCGTTGGCATTTAGTTACGGAACCATAAAATTCCTGTAACAGGTTTTCCAATTAGCCGACGGTCGTCCGCCATGTTAGAATTTTGATGACGTCATACCTTTTACAGGGATGGGCGTACTTTAAGTTAAAATACTTAGTGTAACATTATATTTATGAACCGTATATGTATATCGCGATGCGCTTTTTATACAGATAAGAACATGTAGTAGCTCTTACGTTCACATGACTTGAATAATAAGGATGTGTGTATATTATGTACCTAATTATATGAGTATATTATTATGAAACCATTTTAAAAAGTTCCTTCATGTTAATGTTTACGAAGAATTTTTAGGTCTAGTTTTTATTTTCACAAGAAACGGTTTGTTTGGATTTGGAAAAAGAGGATAAAAAAAATCACTTTCGGAATTAAAAACTGTTTTAATTAAGCAAAGATAAACTAAGGCATATTTTATTAAAATTTATCTCGCCATTTTAGAGTCACATAGACGTAAATTAATAGATAATAATTTGACGAGGAACGAGGACTATTATCCGCGAAGGGCTTACATCCCATAACTTTTCGCAAAATAAAATTTCGACATATTTCGACTTTAAAAAAAGAAGAAGGTTCTCAATTCATCGGGAACTCACACTTATAAAGCCACATTTGTAAAACACGTAAAATACTTTACTTGGCACCGACTTCGAGATGCTTTAGGAAATATTTTTTGGTTTTACCTATTAAATTCGGTTTTAAAGACGGTTTATTATTTATGTAAAAATTTTAGATCCTCGTGTCTGTTACTTGATTCAATTGTAAATAATTTAATTCGACCGACAAAAAAGTACCCCGAGAATTGTTCTTCGTCTGCGCAGGCCTTATTTTCTATTTTATTGACAACGTTATATTTAACACCATATAATTAATTGTCTAGTCTCATCTCTTTATATGAATTTGTATAATAATTATGTATATTTTTTATGTATGTTTTGAGTGTGTCTATTAAGGATATCCTTAATAACCTAATACAGTATTCCTTAATCAAACACGTATTAACGAGAAGCGTTCGAGCTGTTTCTAGATCGCGACCGAGAAATCTTGATCGTAGCGTTATATCGTCCACTCCCGCGCATTCGAAATGCGATTCGCATTGTTCGCAGGGCATTCGCGCTATCGAATCAATGAACGATTGCTATTCGACGTATGCCTCTGTATAATTATAAAATATGCCGCGTCCCATACACCGGTGACAGATGGCTCGACAGACTCATTATATACAGGACACAATTTATACGACACCTAAGTCATTGTTTTTCACAACATTTGCTAAATTCTTCGTTTCGCATTCGGTGAATGTGTAATTGTGAATTCCGGGCGCGATTTTATTATTTTGTTTGCGATGTCACGCTCGTTACTCGGAAAGGATATTTCGTATTACTCATTTATTTATTGTAAAATAATGTAATAATCTGTTAAAATCTAACCGAGTTCGATGAACCCTTAAGTATTTAATGCATGTATGCCGATCGCGAACAAAGGTTTTTTCTTTATTTTTAAAGCACCCGTGTATGAATTTCGAATTGATCTCGTTTTATGACTGCAATAAAATAAATACATGTGGCGCATTGCAAAATATTTTTTAACCCTTTTGGCTTTAAAAACGCGTAATATTATTGTCACTATCTTATTCGTCGATGTCGTAAAGCGCTTGCTATTGATTTTACTTAACTTAAATATTTATCGTCGCATTTAAATTTTCCTAATCCTTACGTTATTTGAAATATAAATATTCGCCTATATTCGATATCAATTTGTAAGTAAGGTAAGCTTTCTTAAACTCCCTTAATAGTATTACGAACGAGAAGTCTTTTAAATGGCGTTAAAATTATTATTTATGTAAATAAAAATGCAAACAGTGAACGAATAATAATAAATGCTCCTCATTCGCGTAATTATCGTTTTTTTTTCACCTGAGTAATTCTCATAAGACGCAATATTAATTTGAGACATACACTCCTATAAAAGAATCGAAAAATTAACTTATGTACGTGTGGTTGGTTATCTTTCTTTACCCATAAAAATTAATGTAATTTCTTGTTACAAAAAGAAAGCAAGCTAACACAAGCCTGCTAGTCTTATAATCAGTGCAAGAATAATAGATGTACCTATTGATAAAACGGATTTCACACAGCATAGTTAGACTATGTATCTTAGCTTAACTGTTGTTAAAATTACATAAATTCGTTGAAAATTGAATCGGAAACCTACTTCAAATACAAAATAAATATTATTATTTTACGTTTTTTTACGAAATAATAAGACTATATTACTTAAATGTTTTATTTTTATATTTTAAAGCAACCTTTTTTCTTCATAATAGAGCCTTATTTACAGAGAACGTACGCTCTTAAGTACGCAGTAAATCTTAAACATATATAATAGTTACCCGTAAATTTATTCAGCATAAATAATATTCAGTGTTGGCAGTAAACCAACGGCTCTAAAGAAAAGAAAGAATATCGCAGATAATGAGCCGAGAGACATGCAAATGTACGCACTGCCTACATTAATTTATCACATTATCTATGAGAGATCGATAAACTTGAAACTCATAAAAGTATCCCTTTAAATTGCTATTAAAATTTCTGAAGAAATCTTTATAACCAGTGGGTACCTTTTACGTTACTTTTTTATTACATTAAATTCATTTCCTAATGTCCAGAAGGAAAGCCAATATGTGTAGGTATGGTCAGCTATTTTAATGTGAAGTTGAAATCACATGTATAAGAATTTATCTACTATTTGATGTTATCTATATTCTTATTATAAGGGGGTAAAATTTGTTTGCAAGTTTGTATGTAGGCGGCAGTCTCTAAAACTATTGATCTGGTTTGAAAAATTATTTTTGCATTGGATAGCTCATCTATTGAATAATGTAGGTATAGGCTATATCACATCACGCTACGACTCATAGTCGTGATGCAGTATCCGTAAACGCCAGTAAAACCGCGAAAGGAAGCTAGTCTATGTATAATGAAGAGAGAGCGAATTTTGTTTATACAAAATAAACTCCGTTACCACTGGTCCTATTTTAAAAATTATAGTATTATTGGAAAAGTACTTTATTCTAGACAATCATAGGCTATATTATATGTATATACGCAAGCGAAGTCGTAAAAAAGGAGGTATTATTATAATATTCCCAAATACAAAACCGACATCACGTGAAAATTTGTCAAAATAATTTCAGGTGTGATCAAATTGTAAATATGTGTTAAAATTTAACGCGAATACTATGTATTATTTATACTTCACAAGAGGAAGTAATTAAATATGAAAAGTTAAAACAATTTACATGAAAAACTTGAAACATCAATCACTAGTGACTACCAAGTTTAAGCCGAGCTTTACTTAGCAAGTTGTACATTATTAATCTAAGTAACTCGTTTTCAGAATAACATTATGAGTGAGTCATACATTCGTAAGCATGCAGTAGTTGACTCATGATTTGTAATTTGCATCTGTACTTTTGAATAATATTTGTCCTAAGACTATATGCCTAGTAGCTAGAAGAAAAAAAAATCAATGTATGAATAATTTAAGCAGTTACCTTTTTTTGTAGGCAAAATGTTAACAATATGTTTACTTATAAAGTAGAGTAACAGCCTGTAAATCTCCTACTGCTGATCAAAGTCCTCTCCAATTAAGGAGAAGGTTTAGAGTTTAGAGTTTAATCCACCAAGCTGCTCTTCTGCGGGTTGGCGGATATACGGCGTATATTGGTCAGAATAATTCCCACACATGCAGGTCTCCTCACGATGTTTTCCTTTATCGCCGAGCACGTGACGAATTAAAAAATAAATTAGCACTTGAAAACTCAGCGGTGCTAACCGAGTCTTGAATCCGCGATCATCGGTTAGGATCGACGTGTTCTAACCACTAGACCATCTCGGTTCTTACACATATGATATTCACTAGTGATATAATTTTCATAACCGGCTGCAAGTATGGCCGAATTTTGATGCGATCATCTCATTTAGTTAGATAATCATAGGGATTTATATGAAAGTTCGATATTCAGAAACGTGCAATTCATCTAATTTAAAAAAAAAAAAAAGATTTTCGGTTACACATAGAATTGTGTTTAGATTAATTATTTAATCATTACTTATTAAATTTGAATTTATTATTTTGTCTCAGTATAAATAAAAGCATACACGAATATTATAAGCCTCGGTATTCGCAGTGCTATGAGCTAATAATAAGCCGCTAATCGTAATAGAAATTTAATCACGCTCTCGCGATAAACATGCAATATTACTGTCGTAACTTATGAATGTAAATTCTTATGAATATAAATATTTTCCATGCATTAACTCCCACAGCAAGGGCGTTTATATAACATTCTGCATCCAACCTGGACAGTTAGCCATACGACAAATACCATTTCGCGCATCCGGCTCTGCGCTTACGCATTCAAAACGCAGCTAACTTTTGTGACAAGAAAGCACATAACCTCATTAGAAACCTAACACAAATTGAGTGCTCACTTTATCTAATAATTTTATTATACATATTCAAAAGGGCTCCGTCGGTAATGGTCGAAATGACCCGCATTCGGCTTTTAATCGTCCAATTAACATTTGAAGTCACGTTTTGGAGAGACAATAGCCATCTTCGTGGGGGCAGCGTTGGCTGGCACATTGGCAGCGCGAGATCCACATATTAATGTTTATTTGTTAGCGGTAAAACACGTACGTATATTGAAATGACGTAACCTAAGAAATATTTGCAAGTTGCTTCATACTATCTACGAGATGATGACTTTCTCCGAAAATATATCAAATTTTATGCGTCATATATATCGAATTTATGAATAATTTTATTATAACGTTATTGTCTTAATATTATACATAATACATTTAAAATGGAATCGTAGGTGTGTAATTGTTTCTTCGTATTCACGAGACAATTATTAATTATTCTAGATTGTTGAGTATTGTACTGTTCAATATGAATATTAATTTCGAATTTCGTAAATTCCAGCATTAACTAGACACGATAAACGCACTCTTAATAAGGCTTTAGCAATGAAAGTATATTATACAAAATCTATAAGGAAAAACGTCATATATTGTGAAACTATACACTGTAAATTGGTAACGGAAAAACATTTGTCCCATATTTCTTTATTACTATATTTATTCTACACACACGTTAAGAACAAGAATTCGCGTTTTTACTCGTTTGTTTTAAGAATGCAAATGTTTTTTAATAGATTCGCACATTTGTTTAAGAGGTTAATAAGGTTATAATGTTAAAAAGGTTAATAATATGAAAATATTTATTGAAATTTATTACAAAAATAGTGTGATGACATAATGCACACTCGTAGCAATGTGACGCTTTGCATAAATATTTGTACTAGAATATTTTTGTTAAACACACTATATAAAATCATTTTCCAGTAAATAATTTCCATTTCCTAGACGCAGATGCCGATATTATTAATAGGAAAACCGACTTTACAATGGACCAATATCATTAGTATTTGTATGTACCTTATTAGTTCGGAAAATATACATAATAGTGCTTTAGCAGGCTTTCATTCTATTCATACATATTTTTTATTTAAAATTTGATGTGTACAATAGGATAATACGACATAACAAAAGTGTTAAGCAATAATAAATGATAAGGCAGCAAGAAATTAAGCGCATAGATTGATACGAGGCAGTTCTGACAGACAAGAGCTTAAACTAGATTAAACTACTGAGTCTCGGGTCTATCAGAAGTAAATCTATTGTCGTTGTTAAGTGTCAACAGTAGTATTAATCCGACAGGCCGTGTAATTAATCATTTATACAAAGATCGTGATCCACATACCGCAATATTAAAAGCCAGTGCGTAATACAAATGAACACCAGTGAATTATTTATTCTCGTTCATTTCATACGATTTATTTACCGTTCGAGAACTTTTAGATCAATGACAGGTAGACATTGCGACACATCCTGATTCATTAGTAGTTCCCAATTGTATTGTTCTCGGAATATCAAGACCGTTGTTTACAGCGGTGGCCTATTCAAATCGGTCGGTTAACGACACTTCGGAATAATTAATAAGGTATTGGCGATCACAATCCGGGGCGTTATGAGTGGCGCTTTCTAATCTCTTTAATAAGATCTAGGTTCTGCTGGAACTGTTGAATTTGAATGTTAATGGGTATTGTTTGTCGGTATTTGGGCGAGGCAAGGGTTTGATGATTCAAGTTTTGCTCTGGTGTGGTCTGTTATGTAATATTGGCTCTAATTTTTTTTATAATTATAGTAAAAATATGAATGTTATATTTCAAAAATTCCGGAACTAGCTATCTTATTAGATTATTATTAACTCTTTCACTAAAAATCGTATAAATTGCATGATTGTGATACTCACGTTAAAATCATTTACACGTAGGTATGTATCATTTACTTACAGATTTTTAGTAAAATATTTCTTTACATGTTATAGAAATGTGTCTTTCTATTATGAAATATGTTTTGTAACCCAAATGGATTTTTGTATTTCTATAATAAAATGACAACCTTTCAAAACTAACTGTGTGTGTAATAAAATCGACTCCAACACAACGAGCGTTACATTTGCATAACAATAACGAGAACAAAAACGTCGCGTAATTTATTATTTGAATACCGGAACTTAACATTTTAAAATATATTAGTTATAATTAATTCGAAATACCTTTATAATGTTTGGAAAATTCGATAGGAAACGAGTCGAAATAGCAACGATGACACCTGAGCGTGGGCCGCTGATAATTTATATAATACTAAATATGAATCAGAATGCTTGAACATATTACTTATGCTAATCACATAAATTTATACACATAATAAAATAACATCAAAACCCAATCCGTACATTAAAAAAATCTCCAAATTATTTTAATTATGTAAATACAGAAGCTTAAATGTCCATTCAACTAGCTATAGGGGTTTTGTGTGCAGTAAATAGAATATTTTATAGGAATGACTAGTTTCTGTGATCTTTTAGTTAGATACAATTTATAGTTACCAGTTTTTAACTGCAATTACAGTTTTTGAATTTTTTATATATCTTTATGTATCTTATATTAAAATGTTTGTTCAAATTATTATTCTCAATATTTATTCAAAAGTAATACCTAACGATTATTACATAATTTAAGTTTAGTTAAGTCGAAATTTTTATTATTCAAATGTGTTATTTGTTTACCTTTTAAACCATTATGAAAACTAAACTAAAACGCTTAAAATTGTCAAAAAGTGCATTCTCCCCAATTTTGTCACAATTTTTAACAAGATTTTTGTTTTTTTTTTTTCATTTTACAAAACACTTCAAACTTAAGCGTAGTAATGCGATGTTATCTATCAACGAAGCCTTATTTCCATCTATCATCATAGTCGGAACAGCCACGAATAGTTTAATTTAAATTACAAAACGTTTAATAAAACGTGGCCGACCCAATTTTCGCCGGTGAGGGCGACGGCGCGACTTCGTACAAAGTAATGAATGCAGGATTACATCGAAAGATTCGATCATTGTTGTAATTCATCTTGATTTATTGTTGCGTGAGTGGAATGTCGTGAAATTGGGGGTACCACTGTTGATATTACGTTGCTGTGAGCCGTTCGAACGTATTGCTGATTCCATTACTCAAAATGATCTTAACACCCGATATAAAATCATGTTTTTAATGTTATTTTTAGTAGAAGAGGTTCTTGTTACGTTTTGGTTCTCGAATTGAGTTACAGTTTATTATACATTACACTGCACAAGCGGAAATAATCTATTCTAAGAAGGAAGAGGACCTAATGAGAATGTTAGTTAACTAATCTAATTAATAAAGATTATTTCATAGATAAAATGTAGTCTATATTTACTTTTTGATTTTTTTCTAATTTTCAAATGTTTTGTGTATGCATTGCGCGATATCTTTACCGATTAAAAACTAAATTTAAAGATTTTTTTCTGTTGAAAAGATTTGCTTGAAGGCGATTTCTATATATAAAAAGACGCATCACTCTAGTAGACCCCCAATACGATGTCAAGATCCTGTATCGGGAAACATAAACCTCAGAATTATGACAAACATTTGTATGGACTATGGCGCCTGCCGTAAGCGGGGATAAAACCTGCGACCACTAGTACTTCAGTCAGTTTACTTGATCACTGCGCCAACCTATCTGTTTTTTGTTCTATTTAAACTTCCTATAGCTGCGTAATGGTCTGTGAAAATGAAAATACACTGTGCAAAAAAATGTGTGTTTTCATATAGACTACATTCCAAAGTTACTAAAAATACTTATAGATCTTCCTAAAAAAAAATAGTTTGAATCGGTTTCACACTTTCGGACTGTCACACCGCATGCGGATATAGATGTTATAGAAATTTACAGTACAGAAGGATTAAGTTAGATCATGATGCCATGAATGCCATTAGTGTTATGCTTTAGTTTCCTAAGATTACGGCTTCGTATTATTATGCCTGTTTACGGTGCGCTACCCATCTGACTTTTAAATTTTTGTCGTATCATCCCGTTATAACCTAAGAGGTAACGTTATATTTTGATCAGTGCTATTGAATCGAGTACATTAAAAAAATAAAGTATTTATAAAAAAAAAAAAAATTGGATAGGTGGAAACCATATACATATGTATATCATCATAAATGTCATCAAAGTTAAGATAGCTATAAATCAATCAACATTACAAGGAAGAGGGTACAAAATCATCAAAAATGTTTTATTTTCTCATTATGCATGAATATTTCTATTGAAATTTTTAGCTTTGATTTCAATAAACAAAATACAATGCTATCTCCTAGACTATAATTACTTATGTGAGATGGGTAGCGCAACGTAAACGGGCATAATTATACGGGGCCGTAATCTTAGGACACCAAAGCGTTACAAATTTAAAGTTCTCAACGATCGACAACAAATCAGTCGCGGTTATTGCAATCGTGATCATTTTTATTTCGATTAATGTATACCTATATTGAAGTCGGTTTTAAATAAAACTATTATGAAATCAATACTTAAGTAGATTAAAGAAAACTACAGAGAAATTTAAACCTTAGAATATTTTATGACTTATTGCAAACAGCATTTTAAGGTTTTCAGAAGAACTTCTCCCGGGAAGCGTTTATAGCTAGGTAGTTCCTGTTAAACTGAAATAAAAAAAATCGCATATAATGTTACAAGTTAAGCAAAGTGTCTTTTTATAAATTATACTCGAGTAACGTAACTAAATTATAACATTATTCAATTAAATTATTCATTTATATACATATATTTTCTGATTTCAATAAATATACCAAATTGTAACGTTCTTTGTTCGAATCACGCAAAAGAAAAGAATAAAACAATAATTTTGGATTAATTTATTATATTTTGAGCTCTTTAATAAACCTCGTACTATTAGTTAAACGTTACCGTTCCAAGTCATATTCCTAGATGAGTGATTAAATGGCTGAATAAAATTCAGCCCGCTATTTGAACGGTGCCGTATAGCTGAGAAAACATATTTTCACAATCATTTATTATGGAAAAGGAGTACATTAGAGAGAGTACCTAAGGACGCGTTTTATTTGTCATGATATCGCTAGTAGAGTTATTTCACATCAATGCAATATCACAATATTGAGTGCATCCACCTTCGTTCCATTTTTCTTAATCGACAAAGTGTTGCCGATTTCAAAGAACGTTCTCGAGAAAATGTACAGACTTTTGGCAGTTCATTTTCAGGCGAATAGATTCGTCTATTTGGGAGTTATTCAATTAATAACCTCTAATTTGAAACCTAATAGCTTTCAAAATATCATTGTTTTTGCTATTATTAAAATACTCCAGATTTCTGTCTTCAAACCACTAAATCTTTTTTTTTAAAGTTCCTCCCATCTCAAATTTATCTCATTTTGACAGAAGGCTATGGGAAATTCAAAAATAAATTGTATATAACTATTGATTTTACAAAAACCAAATTATGACTATCAACATAGGAAATGTTCTTCAATTTAATTTATTGCGCAGCCATTTTTACTGTAAAATAAGCAATATGGTTACGCGACTGATAAAGATACGAGGTAGTAAAGGAGAGATTTGAAAAGATAATATCAAAACCTGTAAAATAACCAATCTTCAAAACTCCTGGAAAACTTTCCAAATAAAACTACCAAATACAGTGTACACATGCATTCCTATTTTTAATTGTATTTAGTCAACAAGCGAAACAAACACAACCGAATACGAAAACTGAAAACATTTGCATGTGTATAATTTGTGTAAGTACGTCTGTTTGTTGTATAAACAATATAACCGAACACGATATGTGATAGTGATTATCCTGCAAACTATTTTATTCATATCGTTGACTAGAATTCTTCTTGAACAGCAGTAACACATAGTTTTTATTGGTGACAAAACCATCAGCGAAACGTACAGCACGTTACTCGCATACTGAATACATTTTTAATTGTTACCAGTATCCGGTTGAATAATGAACAATCATTGATATTCTAGCAACCCAAGGGACGATAGTAAAACTGAGCATAAAATTCCTTTTACAGCTTTTCTGTACTTAAGAATCTATTAGATATGTCACTTCTGAAATAATTACGAGCGCAGTGTCTCGAATTAGATATTCTGTTTCTATACAAACACGCGGTGACCTGTCTATTATTTATTAACATTAAATTAAAGAAAGTTGTGAAATAAGTTATAAAAACTGATTCGATTAAATCTAAGAGCCGTACCGAATTAATCCGCAGTTAAGAAAATTGGATGAGTATATAACAAGATACGAAGCTCTTTCGTCATAAAGTAGATTCTAAAGTCATTACTTCTCTGATTTCCCTTTCATACCGCACTTGGATCGCATGGCATTTAATTGATCCGGACTTACTTATTACACTCACTCTGAATGAAATAAGAGAATTGTTTACCATCCATTGCGTTATTACAATGATGTAACTGTAGGTTTTGTTCTCATTAGAGAGCAATGGTGGTATAATTCGTACGAGAAATCGTTTTGAATGCATGTTGATGTTATTCAAAGAACATTATGGGTAGAGATATCTCGTTTACTTTAATTTATTTTCCTCGGGGAGGTGTCTAATGACCTGCTGCGTGTGGCCTGACATTCTTATCGAGCAGAGGTGCTTTGATAATATTTTTTGAATATTAATGTCAATATTATATCGACAATGAATATCGTTTTATGCATATGAATGTTCTTGAGGGTTGTGTGTCTTGTGTATTATAGGCAGTCTAAATCTCAAAAATTAACGAAAAAAATAATACTTTTATAGATTTATAGATATAACAATATTTCTATTGATTTAATTTTAATAATTAATTAAAAGGATACTTAGTAATATTAACGGAGACAATTTTATTGTGTTTTAATATATCATGTGTCTTTTATATATGCATCTAGTGATGGACTACTTTTATGAATCCATAGAACACATGTCTCAATAACATATATTTTCTGACACTTTTTTATTTAACAGCGCTGCTACTTCAAGGTGATAAATCATAAAATTAATATTATATAAATAACCTTAAAAATATTTAAAATTTTTACACAAAGATCTGAACGATAAACCCATAATAAAATAAATTGTTAAGATTCATTTCGTCCGATAACAATCTTGGACAATTTGATGAGTCACTTAGCATAAATTAATTACTTGCATAAGCGCTAATAAAATATTTATAAATGTTTGCTTTTTTATTTAAATATATTATTTATTACTTTAAAATGATATAACTCGTCTATTTTTGTATTTTTATTTTAAAATTCCGTTTGTATTTGTGTTTTTCGATTCAAGCCAATTTTTGACTCCATTTGATGAGGCGAACAACACATTTAAAAAATATTTACATTGATCAAGTCATATTTCAGCACTAAATATAAATTTAAATACTGTTACATATTTAAGTTAACAATTTGATAGTTAATAACACGAAATTCTAAGAAATATTTGTATCTTTGTAGAAGCTAAAATTTATATAATTGCTTATATTCACATGCGACAAAACAGTCTTAAGTCTGTAGTTACCACGACATGTATCCAATATGTCGTGGTTACTACAGACTTGAGAAACATCACTTTACGTTAGTGCTTGTAATAAGCGTAATAAATTTTTAAGTTTTTTTTTTTTTATCTATAACTATCTTCTACTTAATGACCTGGTAACTTCGTACCACCTTAAAATTACCATTTCGGTTTTTTCATCTCTTCCTGTAAGCTTTTCCTAATTTATTTATATTAAACTACCCCAATATTAAGACGATTAAAACATCTAAAAAATATTCATAATTTCAATTATTTGTGAGACAAATGCACGGCAATTAATTTTTACTTTCGTATGTAGATATTAGTTAAAATATCAATTAATAATAAGCAAGTTTAGTGACAATATATTACAATTAAATTCTATTATTGACCATGATAACAGATAGAATTTCAACGAATTTAAAAATACTTTCCACAAAAAAATCTAATAATTATTTACAGTCTTTTGTCTGCGCTGACACGTATTGAGTAAAGGCAATAAAAAAATTAAAAATAAAACCTGCGTGTCCCATCCGAGGTGTAAAATAAACAGTCCGAGCCGCCATTAAGAGCCG
Source organism: Hypolimnas misippus (assembly GCA_037950945.1). Taxonomy (NCBI): domain Eukaryota; kingdom Metazoa; phylum Arthropoda; class Insecta; order Lepidoptera; family Nymphalidae; genus Hypolimnas; species Hypolimnas misippus. Next base: position 6,050,134 of record JBBEEQ010000025.1, on the reverse strand, counting down.
GTCCTTCGGTTGTATTAATTTGTATTTAAGTGTATTGAACAAGATAAAGTAAATATATGAGTACGGCGCAGTACGACGCGCTCGGGTCACGGTGGTATTACGTGTCCGTTTTTTATTGCTATGCCATTGCTATTCGTATTGAACATATTTGATTTACGTTTTTGGTTGTATATATTTCTTTTAATTTAATTAGTCTGGATGTTATTTGGTAAATTTATTTTTAATTGAATGTCGAATTTATGTAATGTTACCATATACTGCTAGAATAGTACCGTTTGTAAACAGAAGTGTTTTTACGGTTACAAAATATTACATTTTAGGCGAGAATTACACTTTTACTCACAGACTTTTAGAAGATTTACATAAAATATTTATCGTTGCTTTTACACCTGAAAGAATAGTCAGTGACATGTTTATCTAAATTCAATACAGCTTATGTATGGTTGCCTAGGTAACGGTTACTAGGTTACAAGAATAAAACTTACTAGTGTAAATCCTGCCATATAAGGAATGCAATCAATTTGTGCTTTTATAGAATTTCAGTAACTTTATGGTAATTAGTATTTTTAATTTATACTTAGTAATTTAACAGTAGAACAAGTTTGTAGTTAAGAATGAGTTATTTTATAAAATTGATGATTTAATTTTATCGTTAATAAATGTTAAAATAACTACACGATTTATTAACAATATAATGACGCCAGTATAATTGTAACGTATTATTATTTTTAGTCGTAAAATTTGTTGTTAGTAGCTACTTTTGTATATAGATATTTGATATTATAACAATAATATAAATATTACTTCAAAAGTTAAATGTGGATAAAACCTGTCCCCTAGTGTTAATTTATCGCTCATAAAATTATAAATTAATACAAACTTTTTAGAATTATTAAATAATATTAAAGGAAAAGTTCATATTACTATACATAAATGAAACGATCTTAGTATATTATCTCTTCACCGCAAAAAAATTAATCACATTTTTTTTTCACATTTTACAAACAACTATTTCTTTGCCAAAAACTGTAATTGACACTAATTTATTGACCCGGTGATTTGTAACGCTACTCTAAATTAAAAATTATGGTTCCGTAAATAGATTTCATGGATTTCATTCTATTTCGAAAGCGGTATTTAAGGTTCATTAAATATACACTGAGATAGAGCTAAGCTGTAGCCCACTGAAGACTACTACTAGCTACTATACGGACTGGCTTGAACGGGGCATTACCTCACTCTCACGGAAGTTGCATTTCGTAAGGTGAGTGAGAGAGTCGGAAGCCCCGTCCTTTCCTATCCTTACTTCCTATTCCTTTACATTCCTTATTCCTTCTTTAGCTGGCAACGCATTTATGGCTCATCTGGTATTGCAAATTTATATGTGATCACTTAACATCAAGTGTTCTGCTTGTTTGCTAGCAGTTTTTTTTAGTAAAAAAACAAACAATAATTTTAAAAAAAGTTGTTAAAGATTGATTGAAGTTTTACAGTGTGATACAGACAGAGTTCTAGTGTGACTGTGCCAACTGTATACTGTACCGTTTGCATTTTAAGATGTAGTATAAACAAAACACAGCGTTATCTATGGCGAAATGGTTGGCCCTATACTTTTCTCTCTCCTTTACTCTCACTTAACCCTCAATATAATCGAATATATGTAATATAAGGACAAATGATGTTTCGATTACTGTTATCCAAGGGTTTTTCCACATTTCTTTGTATACATCTATCGTTACGGTAAACGCGACAATTTGTCTTTAAAAGCTTAGTGAAAAAAATCTCAGAAGGAAATCGTGTCAAATTATACAAATCATTCTAATCACAAATTAAAGTTTATTTAACATTCAACATATTTTATAATCGTCTTTTAAATCATATTCCCTTCCGCCATATTGTTTTTTTTTAATCCGGGAAAATATAATACTATGGCCAGCATTCCAAACCGCTGTTACATTAGTGTACTGATAATGATTGTTTCTTAGCAAATATTTCGATGCCGCATAACTAAGTATAATATTTTATTTAATAAAAATATTTAATCCATAATTATTTTCAATACACCTATGTATATTGATTTCATTATTTAATTTTCATGTTTTCATTATTTTGTGTACATGAAAAATGTTAATCTAAACGTATTCAATGTTTACGGTCGAATTAATTCATTTTATTAAGAAATTTATCAGAACGCAATAGCTTAAGAACCAAATGCATGATAAACAGATATTTACTAGCTTGAGTTTTATCGACGAAAAGTTTCGAATTCTTATCTCACAATTAACTATAATGTAGGTATCTCAAATAGCGTAACATATTTCGGTTTAAAGATCTTTAGTATAATTTTCTCACAAGAATAAAATTCACTTAGAAGAAAAAATGAATGAGAGTACATATTAATTTTTACGTTTTGGTGAGAGTAGCAGAAACATAGGGTAAAACAAAAACGATTCATACATAGCAAAAAAACAAACATCACATAGTGAGCGTAACTGCAAGCGCTATTTATATTTTAACTGTGTGTTTAGTATATGTAGGTATTTATCCAAATTATTAAAACGTTTTTTTAATAACATAATATGCAATGTTTAAGTATTGACTTAAAATGCCACATTTAATTAAAAAATGTACCATAAGTTGAAAATATTTATGAAATAATAAATTAGACAAGAATTAGAGTAAAATACTCTAATTCTTGTTGTGTTTACCTTTGTCTTTTCAATGCACAACATTTTAGGCTATTTTAAATCAAAGTCAAAAGACATTTAGGCAACATGTGTTATTGTTTAAATAATATTTGATTCGTTGTTTTTATGAAAATTGCTAGCAAAGGAGCAGGGGGAACACTTGATGTTAATGATCACCGACATCCGTGGACATTTGCACCATCAAAGGAACGAAATGCGTAACTAGCTTAAAAAGGACTATGGGATGAAACGAAAGGTTTGAGGGTTGGCTTTAGGTTTGATACTAATCCATCGAATACACAATCTAAACCGCTGGTAGATTTAATATATCTCAAAGGTGACTGACTAACATAGTGATCTATCAACGCACAGCCAAAACCACTGGACAGATCGGGCTGAAATTTGGCATGCAGGTAGATGATATGACGAAGGCATCCGTTAAGAAAGAATTTTTAGTAATTTTGCCCCCAAGGAGATGAAATAGGGGATGAAAGTATGAATCTTTGTCAATTTTAAACCGATTGAGCTAAGACTTTGCATGCATAAAGCTACTATGACGTAGGTATCAGACATCGCAAACGAACTCGCGAGCACTAGCTAGTATTTTATAAAATAACGATGTAAAAGTTACAACCTATTTGAATAAAGTGGATTTATTTGATTGACAAAAAATATTTTGGCGTCTGTATTGATCGCGTCATAGACGATTAGTCTTTTAAAAAATATTTTATACACAGACATCGCTTCGTTACAGTTTTATTATTGTCTTGAAAGCATTTAGTTGTTGTAAATCAATGTGGCGCTTTCCACTCATTTTAATAGAAATACGTAAATAAAAATGTTAACATATTTATGAACTGTAATTTAGTGACTATTTTATTATAATAAATTTTCACATTGACGAATCATAGTCCTTGTAACTGTCAAATGTAACAAAGATATTTTAAGTTTAAAATGATAGGTTAAATTTATATTTAATAGAACGTCTAAATTGAGTATTTATATGTATAGCGCATTTTGGAATGAAGATTATTTTTAAGTATGATATATATAGAAATAAAGAAGGACAATAATAAAAAACGTTGATTGACATCGTGAAATTATATCACATCTGTAATACGAGATTCTTTCTAAGAACCTACCCACGTGAATTTCGCTTTGACGCTATAAGTATGCAAAACGCAAAATTTTCAACGCTTCCCCCCACCAACCTTTTCCTGTATCCTATTTCCCTTCATTCTTCCATTTTAAGTTCGCAACGCGTTTGTTACTCCTTTGATGCTGAAAATTTTCATATTCGGCAATGATAATCTTACTCGCTATTTTTATTTAAAGAATATGTCATTTTACTTTACCATAACACTATTCTGTAATCGATACAAATACAGTTATGCAAAGTAACCCCAAAGGTTTTACATATATTATACTACTAATACTGAGACGAAAATTACGCATAAAAGTTGCTCTTAGACTTACATAAAGATTTTCATAAGTTGTTTTTTATTGCTTTACATTTAAAGAATTCATTTATGTATGTATGTATGTCACATATTTCGTGACTACTGATGACGTATCTGTTACTAGGTTACATAATTATTTTATATCGCTTACGAGAGTAAAACTTACGAATATAATTCAGTTCAGTTGAAAGAATTTATTGTCAATGCCTAATTTTTGACATACACGGCTTCCATAACTACTGACGACGTATCTAACTAGGTTACAACGTTGCCTAATGTACAGTTACAAGAGTAAAAGTTACAAGTGTAGTTCTCGCCTTAATAATACTAATTCCTAAATATGTTGCATCTCCAACAGTCACGTGTCTCAGTGGAATATAAAAATGAAATAATAACTGTCTCTAAAAACTGTCAAATAAATGATTATAAATAAAAATTATCATATTTGGTTCATATTAAAATTAAAATCAACAAACATGTTTACGACAATCTATGCAGCCAAAAATCATATTTATAACGACAACGAATTAGTATAAGTCAGTGGTTCTCAATTTATTGTCACGGATAACCGTTTTGTAAAGCCTATTATGCGTGAAAAAAAAAATTAACAACTTTATTATAAGAATATTACCAAAATGTTTTTAATTGACTACTGTATGAAAATAAAGTAAGACACAATTAAAAAATAATAGTAAAAAAGTTTGCTACTTCTACTTTGAATCTCATGATGTAGACATCAATATTATTACATACAATAAAATACCAAATTTTAGTTTAAAAAAGATTAAGAACCACTGGTATAAGTTATAATATAAAAATCCAAACGAGTTAAAATTAACGTCGTCTTATTTGAGAAGAGAGAAATTAAAACACTTTATACATTTTTATGTGGCATTTATGAGGATCGTAAAATTGAGCTTGTACCCTTTTAACATTACAGGACCAACGTTCGATTTTAATATATTTAGACAAAAAATTTACATTTTTATCACAGCAATATATGTAAGAGATATCGGACATCTTTTATCGGCGTTAATTTATTATTATTTTTTAACTGTAAAGCCTGATCATATATTGAGACTTTATATTTTGTTTGAGGAAACCATTTACTCTTAAAATACTAACAAGAAACGAAGTTTTGTTATTAAACTGTAATAATAAAAAGGTATTAAACGGTGCATTAGTAATGTTATAATTTAACTAGATTAGAAATATGTATTGCATTTGTATTTTATAGCAGATTAAGATATTATTTCGTTACGATTCGTTGTTGTTATTTAAAAAATAATACAAAATCTCTTTATAAAAACATACTTTCTAAATAATTGTTAATGAATATTTACCAACGTTTAATATTAAATCAAAATAAAATCATACATTAAACTAGATATCTAAAAAAAATACGATGAAATTTTAAATTCGTTCGATAGTTTTATAAACATATTTACAATAAAAAAACAATCATCAGAATAGGCACGCAACATTTTATTTCTACGGAACAACAAAACATAATCGTAAATTAAACAAACGATACTCGTCAACCTGTTCGAATAACAACGATCTCTCGTTCGGAAATCTGGAACACATCCCCATAATTAGGACTCGAGATTCCGAACGATCTTTCGTATCGATTAAGTTTGAATAAACAATTCTGTTTAAACAAGTAATATTATAAATCAAATACACGCCGTTGGCGTCTCGGGAGAGAAGTCATTTATCAGAGGGACGCGAGCGCACGCCAAGACTCCATTGTATCGAACATTAACGATGCCTTAATTGTTATTTTATCAGAATCCCAATATGGCCGATACGGGATTATAATTAGTCTGTGAAGGCCGATACACAGTCGGATACCCCTACAAAGATAAATAGCCCCACGTTGCATACAACTACAAACACATTAATTATTGTGATGGCCAGTGATATAGATATTTCGTAATCTTTCCGTCTGTAGAACACGTAAAATTTCAACTGATATCGATAAGAAATTTATAGTAAATGACATTATTATAATGTATACAACCTATAAATAAGCCCGTGTTCCGAAATGTTTAGTACTTTTGTGGGTGTTATTAAAAGAGACACATGAGTATTTTATTTGTACACCTAGCATTTTTTTCGGTTATACCAGGATCTGCTTATTACTCTACTACAAGTCCAGTTACTGGTAAGTTACTGATTTTTACCCAGAACGATTGCCACCTGTCTCCGCAATTCCTGAGGGCAAGCCAGTAACTATTTAGACTAGAATAATCTCCCTACTAGGAATCATGATCATTATCACGTAATTGTGATAACAACAGGCACCGACAGCTTTACATGTTCGCCAAGGCTCGATGGAGAGATGTCAAACACCCAAACCTAGGAATAAATATTTACATAAATACAAATATTTGCCCCGGGATCGAACCCGCAACCGTCCACGTTGAATGTACATTCAGTACCACTACACCGGAGCGGTTGTATATGTCTAGCAGTATTGTTTATTAAAAAACGCATTTTATATTTTTTACGAAACCAATTACGACTTAAATGGATCAAAGCCGTAAAATAACGCAATATAATATTCATTTCAGAAGTTCTACTAATTAATGGCCATCTAGATCTCAGCGTGAATACTTCTAATTTTGAATATTTAGTTTTACAGACTCAGAAGAATATGTTATCAGAAATGGTAGCAAAAATATTTTTAATACAAGAATCTATATTGGTTATAACTTATCAATTGGACAGACATAATTTTTCCGGCGACATAAAATTATCAAAAAGCTACAGCTCCATCTTCGCCATAATGTGAGCTTCGACGAGTACTTATAATAGAATCAATGGTCGCTTAATCGCACAGGTGTTACCACACCTAATTTCTAATTGACTAGCTGTTCCTTACGGTTTCACTCGCATTTATGGTTACTGCTTCGCTCCTATTAGTCGTACTGTAATTTAATATAGGCTATAGCCTTCCTCAATAAATAAACTGAATTTATGAATTCGAACCAGTAGTTCCTGAGATTAACGCGTTCAATCAAACAAACAAACTCTTCAGCTTGATAACATTAGTACGTATAGATTTAGCGATTTAGATACTTCTGTCGCATACATCAAGATGAACTATTTTATTGCAATGTCTGCTGTAATTCGATACTTTCCCTTAAAAGAAGAAAAAGTCTTTACTCACCAATAGGCATATTTTTTTAATCTATATAATATAGTGTACTGTTATAGTACTTTCATCTTTATAGTATCACAATTATAACCATTCGTGACAAAAGGTAAAATTTGGAACAAAACTGCTATTAAGCGCCTACGAAATATTTCTGTCGCATTGTTCCTTAACACATATCACTACTTTCGTCTGTCTGTTCTGAGGTGTTAGATGTCGTCTTGCGTCGTCCGCACAATAAAGATAAAGAATGCCCGTTAACTCCTCCGCCAGAGTAAACAGATGGCGCGCAGTCAATGATCGTCCGAACATCTCCCGAGACCGGAGAATTCCAAATCAACCTTTTGTTTAATTACGTATTCATGTAAATTAGTATAGATTCCGAATTTTCGATTACGGTTAATATTTCAATTTGACTCGGGATCAAGTAAAGAATCTGAGGTTAAAAAAAGCTGTTTGATTAATTCGTTACAGGCTATCCAAATTAAATTAGATTTATGCAAATCGACGATCTTAATGGCAGCCACACACGATAAAACGATTTTAGGAGAAACAAAATCCGATGGCGTTATTAGTGTACGATTAGTAATTCGAGATGTGACTGAGTTTTAAGGTCTATAATAAAAAAAAAAAAAAACATTCGATGTAAGATTACATTTACTGCCGTACGTGTCTTGTAGATGTTAAATATTTCAAGTTAAATCACGTGGCTTGTTCACTCGGATTACTTGAGTCTTAAGGTGTTTGATTTTACTAAGATAGAAATCGGAGGTGTGAAGAATTATGGTAGTAGTGGTAAAAGAAATGTCAAAAATTAATAAACGACGTCTCCTCTTTAAATCAAAACATTTTTTCTTCTGTTAAAACTTGTTACTTAATTAGAATAATATTTATATCCTTAAATACGTGACAATATGACAATACACGTAAGTTATGTCTTCATTATCAAGTTTTTATTACGTTTCTCGAAAGCTGAACACGACATAAATAAAATATCAATATTAAAATGTACTGTTAGCTATTTAAATAACTTCTCTGTTTTTCTATTATGGAAATTAAAGGATTAAGAACAAACATAACATTTTATTATATGCCGTAGTGAAGTCTGCGACAAATAATAAAAACGTTACAGTTACGTTTAAATTATACGAATGGTCTTAAAACGTATTAATGTCAAAACTACGGATGTCAAACAAGTCATCAATATCAGATGAGGTGAATTTATAGCGCTCGCAACACCGAATGTGGAGCGATATATAGCTCTTATGATGCTAATTTTATCGACTCATGTACTGGAATCCAATGTATAGATAACGGGGAACGAGGTGTGACATTAATATGAATATAATTAAAGGCGATTAATTCTGGTCAGTTGTTAGCGCGGCATTCGCTGTACCGACGTCGAATTCTATGCTCGAATTAGACATGAATACTAATGAAACATAAGTGCGTTGAAATGGTCAATTAATGATGTTGGCAGAAGGTTAGTGCTCGGGCGAGCGAACGGCGACAGGCTGTTTAATCAAACCGTGAACTTTCATTATTTATCATTGATTTCTTTTTCTTCGTCACACGGCGGGTGCAACGAGTCGCGATCGTCAGGTCGACGTTATTGCGCTCACGCGTCGACGGCTCGTCGGTTATAAGCGATTTAAGCGTGTAAAAGTTATGTCGAACTGTTTAGTTATACGACCCGTCGTTATTTGTACATAAACATTTAATGAGCTTAAAATACTACGTAATCATTTTATTTGTAAGGCGAGAATAACCTATTGCACTATTTACAATGGATTCAAGAATAGTCAAAATGGGTAGGAGTTTTATTTTTGGTTGCAGTTTATTACATTGTATTCAATATCCTTTACTTTTTAAGTTATCTTAAATGTTAAGCGATAATTTCACTTGCAAGTTATGCTCACTGACTTTTATATTCGCATTAACTATTTTTTCATTAATTTAATACTTGAAAGAATTTATTGTCTGTGACATATTGACACTCATAGCGTTACAGAGTTATTTAATATAAGTAACAAGAATAAAACTTATAAGTGTAATTCTATTTCATTCTTTTAAGTATTTTTTGTAACAAAGATAAAAAATGCATACTTCGCCTGGTTGAATTTTAAAATTAATGATTTCAAATAATTTAAATAGCAAAATTTTAAAAAAATTAAGAAAAATTGAATGAGCTTTCGAAAATCGAATTCCACAAGAGAGCCACGTCTCACTAAGCCGTTTGAATCAAAACAATCATATAAATACCGAACGTTAATTATTCGGTTGCGTTCAGAAACAGTCGTACGGCGTAAATCAGACGATGTTCTATTTCAAGCCACGACTCAATCTCGAACCGAGTTAATTAGAAAGAATTGCTTTTATTTTGCGTTTTCACACTTCACCCGTCGAGACGTGACGCAGGCGCATGTGAGATCGAAAGAACCTCGTGATGTATTGCGATTAAGAATTTTTATAGGGACATTGAAATAAAAGAAGAAATAAACCTGCAATTAAAGCCGTCCGAATGGATTCTCATCGTGGTTTATATCGACGGAATTAAACTTTTTTTTTCATATCTTTATGAAAAATGTGACATAATCGTTGACTTTTTTGTTTATTAAATATTATCAAAACGACAGTTTTAATATTAATTTTTTCTTAAAAGAATAGTCCGTTCCGTTCGGGAACCGAGGCCGTCGTTAACGTTTAAATGATAAATGCTCTTGAAAAATGTAACGATTGCTAAATGCGACACGAAATGAGGACGTACGGCCTCTCTAATCTTATTTACGAGATCTTCGCCTTAATACACGTTAATAGCCGGGGAAAAGGCATGTTCGTTTGATGTTGATTACGCACATTCATTTGTATTATCTATTTTTGAAATGGAATAATGCTTAAATATTTTGTTATTTTAATCAGGTGTCGGCGTGTGACGTTGAAAATTTTGTAGAGTCGGATTAATGAATGCGCATGCGTCACGACTCGTTAAATTATGTAAAATAGTGTACAATTTTCCTTAGCTTTAAAACAGACATATTTTGATCCATACGCTGGATACAACCCGTTTCAAAATTAATACAAAACTAAAATATTACTAGGATTCTGTTATGGCAACGCTTTGGCAATGGAACGAATGGTTTATGACTCTTTCCGTCATTTGAATGAGCAAAGGTGACTACATAATGACGTGATCATTTTATTCTAGCTACTCAGTATCATTAGATTACAAAAAAAAGAATATGTTTCTATATATTCGTGGTTTTTACATGACTTTGTTACAGCTTTCTTGTGTGAAAATAACAAAATCAATCGTCATTTAAACGTCATTATTTGACTCTTCTAAGATAATCTGTCCGAAAATACATACATCACCAACATATAGACAAAGAGACGAATGACCTAGTCTATACAAAAACGTGTCACGCGGATCAAACCCGTGAATGTAATGGTCAAAGTCAATCGCAAAATATAATTAAACATATGTTTATTAGTGCGGATTATGTCATTGAAAAGGTACATTCTTGTTATATTATGTTATAATTTTAATAAGCTATATTAAATAAAGTAAACGTGATCTATCTATACCTAAAGTTTTAATAAGATGTTAATGTGAAGTCAATATTTTTTTTTACAAATGACAACATGAATCGGCTCATTAAGCCCATGCTATTTTTATTTTCAATTTCTTTTTTATTCAAAGTACAATCATTTTAAGTGACAAACTTAGAACTACTTTAGAATCTAACTTATGATCTCTAAGGACGTGGATGGATTCACTACAGACCATTTTGTTTTTGTTAATTATAAATATATTTTTTTCTTTGAATGCTCTTAACATTAATTAACGCTTATTGGTACATTATTGGGGAAAGTCAAAGCCCATACAGCGATGGCCAATTAAGCGCATTGGTTCAATGAGAGAATTACAGCTTCAATCTGTTCCGGGCGACAATTGCGGACACAATGCTGTGGTTTTAAATGGATGTAACAATTAATTCATACAATTAGACTGACGCCCGCATTTCGAAAGTGTCGTAGAGCGACGCTTGGATTGATTTTAATATATTTTATTTCTCTCACTTGTACCTAACACGGTTGGAATAATATTTTATTAAATATTACCATTTTAAACTTTAATATATTGTCCACAAATGCTTTATTAATTTTCTATCATAATTAACGATGTCGTAATGTTTCAGACGTAAAATATATCTTATATCAGATAAAATTTAATCGTGTTTCGAAATGATTAATTTATACATTTTTTTTAATAAATATGAATGGAATAATAAATCTAAAAATGTATTATACAATTGTTAATAATTACTTTTTGTACAATTTTAATACATACGCGATCTAAGAGTTTCTTACATCTATGGCGCATCGAGAAACTACGGACAGTATTTAACACATTACATCGAACGCTATTGTCACGATTAAAACTTTAATTGACCCTCACTAAATCACAATTTACTGTCTTTCTCGCGTTCATAATTTACTTTTATATCGGTTATGTTTAATGTCCCTTACTTTACGAGCTAAACGTACATCAATATTTTGGTGACACTGTCAAGAGTGAACATCTCATAAAAATGATTTAAAACAGTTCAGTGCATTTATGATAATTTCTTTAATTGGTTTTTCTTATAAATCTACTGGCTTATCCCGCGATTATGCTTACGTCAAAAATTTTGTACTCTACTTCATCATATGTCCCTCTTCAATATATATTCTATCTCAATTCGAAATTCATCAAATTGGTTCAGCAGTTTAGGCGTCAAAACGTTAAACGCCGATAAACATAGTGACTTTTGCATTTATAATATTACTAATATGGATAGTACAAATTTTGTGTATTATTAATTAAAAGAGCGCATTAATCTCAGGTACTGCTAGTCCGATTATTTTTTATTACCTAAATCTTATTTGACAATTATACTTATACATTTTGCTCTTTTACATAAAAATTCACATAAGTTGTTTGTTATTTACATCGGAAAGAATTTTTTGTCAGTCCTTTAATTTTTTTAAAACAACGGCTTTCGAAAGATAACCTAGGTAACTGTTACTAGGTTACATAGTTGTTTTATATCAATTACGAGAGTAAAACTTACAAATGCGATTCTCGCATTATATTGAAAAAGTCGTAAGTGACATAACATCTACTGTTTTTCTCGCCTGTCGGAGGAAAACAGTACTACATTAATTTTATACGTAATGTTTAGTCTTTTTGAAATGTCATGAAGTGACAAGAAATATTTCATTTTACGAGTGATAGACCACTGAAAATCTGCAGCTTATCTTATTTATCAGGTATGTATCACTTATTACTAAATAACTTACTATTTGCTAAACAAAATCAGAATACTAAGTACTAGCTTTTGCCTGCGACTAAGTTTGTATTATAAACTCAAACTCAAACTCAAAATATACTTTATTCAAATAGGCCTTTGCAAGCTCTTTCGAATCGTCAATTTACAAATTTGTGATGTCAGTTCTTTGTGAAGCTACCACCGGCTCGGAGTGTGGACTCTACTAAGAAGAGCCGGCGAGAAACTCAGTAGTTGTTACTCTTTTAAAAATATTTTTGTACAATACTGTTTGATACAATTAGCTACAGTTATCCTGCGAGAATATCAACGCCCTATTATTCCACGCGGTTTTATCATTAATGTAGTCATATACTGAATAGTATGCTTTTTCTATTAATGATTTTTTTATGTAAACTTTAAATTTAAGAAGTGGCAAATTTAATATTGTTTCCGGGATTTTATTATAGAAGCGTATACTTTGTCCCATAAAAGACATATTAACTTTGCGCAGTCTGAAAGTAGGAGTTCTTAGCTTATCTTTACTTCGTGTGTGTATGCAATGTTTGTCACTGTTTCTTTCAAAAGTATTAATATTTTGGTGGATGTACAAAATATTGCTGTAAATATATTGAGATGGAACTGTAAGTATGCCTATCTTTTTAAAAACATTTCTAAGGGACTCCCTAGCTCCGAGATTATAAATAGCTCGAACGGCTCTTTTTTGAATAATAAAGATGTTTTCAATGTCAGCGGCGTTACCCCAAAGTAAAATACCGTAAGACATGATGCTATGAAAATAGCTAAAATATACTAGTCGAGCCGTATCAATGTCAGTTAATTGTCTAACTTTTCTGACCGCGTATACTGCGGAGCTAAGTCTTCCCGCAAGGGATGCCAAATGAGTTTTCCACTGAAGCCCAGAATCCAATGCTATTCCCAGGAATACGGTGTTGTCAATAATTTTAATAGTTTCATTATTTAATAGAAGATTAAAATTTTGTTTGTTTACATTCGGCAACGAAAATTCTATGCACTTGGTTTTTTTGGCATTTAATGCTAAGTTATTGGTAGTAAACCAATTTTGAACAAGGAATAATGCATTGTTTACATCGTCATAATTATGCTTCTTCCTGTCAACTTTAAAAATTAATGAAGTATCATCAGCAAACAATACAATATCACAAATGCCATTCACGTAAAAAGGAAGGTCATTAATGTATATTAAGAATAGAAAAGGACCCAAGATTGACCCCTGTGGAACACCCATCTGTAATGTAGATCCCGAGGATCCTTTACCGTTAACAATCACCTGTTGAACTCTTCCACTCAGGTATGAAGCAATTAATTTCAAAGCCTCATCTTTCACACCATAATGATTAAGCTTTCTTAAAAGCGTTTCATGTATAACACAATCAAATGCTTTAGATAAGTCACAAAAAACGCCAATAGCATTTTGCGACTTTTCCCAAGCACTATAAATATGCTTGAGTAGAGCGATCCCCGCATCTGTTGTGGAACGACCTTTGGTAAAACCATATTGTTCACTGTGGAAAATATGGTTTGCGTTAAAATACGCGAGAAGTTGATTTAAAACTTTGATTTTCCATAAATGTTTCCTTTTTATTTTATTTTCACCACAAAAAAGCCTACGATCAAGCTTTTAAATAGGTTTAATAGTTTAGAGGTAAAATACAAGAAAACAAACAAATGGACGGATTCACCAATTTTCTGAATCGTGTCTATGAAATTCCATAATATACACAAACAAAGCTGCAAGCACCTGTGGCTTATAAAACCGTGATAACTAGGTAGGTAGCATGTAAAAGAACTTATACCCACCAGTTGATATATTTAGGCAGCTATACAAATTAATGTCACCGTCAGATTTGGCGATGCAAGAATTGTCGTAATTAATGACTTCGACCCGGCGTCGCTCGGTCTAATTAGGTTAATTAGAGCCATCGGTTTTATTAGCGAATGCTCTAATTAACTCTACCAATTATAGCTGGTAAGGACGTCTAATAAGAATCACAAACATTGAATGTTTTGTTTTTAATTGATATGAAATTCATAATGAGTTAAGGTACTTCAAATGTATGTGTTTCACAATACTCTGTTTGAAGATTTCTTAAATTAACGATAAACAATATTTTATAGGTATCAGAAAGTATAAATTACAAAATATTTTTTATATAAACACAATCATAATCTTCCCAGTATTTTCCCGGTTTCTTACAAGAGTCTGTTTATAGTTACTTGTCGATATTTTGAAGTGTAACTGATTTTACATAGAACGTTTCCAATCTGACCTCCGCAACCCTCACGCAAGCTCTAACCGTTTAGACTACAATAATTTCCATACTAAGAGTAACGATCATTATCAGGTGAATGTGCTAACAACCCAGACCGACAGCTTTACGCGACCGAGACTCTCAAGGACAAACAATCAGACCTAGGAACAAATATTTATATATGGAGGTAAAATCATATACCCTGAGTGGGATTCGAACTTGCAACCGTCGCTGTTATAATTATCACGACACCAAAACGGTGCTTATAATTACATGTCACAAAAATCGCTTACTTATAGGATATGGATCTTTATTATTATGATTCAGAATCTAGAAATTATTTTGTCAATATGGCGATTGTCTTAATCATGACTTTTAAATTTTTAATATTAACTAAAATATTTATGAAAACTTCTTCAAACAATTTATTTATTAATTTTAAGTCATTTATATTTCTTAAAATCTGTAAAGAAAATGATTAAAATATATGTGTTTTTTTTAAAGTCACCTTTCATTGAATTATTTCTCTGAAAAACAAATAAATCATAATTTAATACCATCTCTAGATACCATCTCTGTTTAATTATTAGTGTAATATGGTTCTAATATAGATTATTTTAGGGTTCCTTATTTGTAATTGAAATCCCTGTCATCTAATTGTGTTGCATTAAATTTATTCAGTTATATGCTTCAAATTTATTTTAAGTTTTATATTTTGACAGAAATTTTAATTTTAGATTTGTAAATAATAACTAAGTATGAATAACACTTGAAGTTATGTGCTTAAATAAAATTGCGACGTTTAGAATGTTGAATAGTAAATCGTTTTTAGGTTATAAGTACTGGTAGTCGTAGTAGTAGTACTTAAAACCTAAAAACGATAAACGATGAATTAAGTAACAGCCTGTAAATGTCCCACTGCTGGGCGAGAGCCTCCTCTCCTATTAAGGAGAAAGTTTAGAGCGTAACCCACCACGCATCTCCACTGCGAGTTGGCAGATATATATGTGCAAGAATTTCTCCCAGCACATGCTGGTTTCCTCACGATGTTTTCCTTTACCGTCGAGCTCGATTTGAATTTAAACACAAATTTAGCACATGAAAATTTACCGGTGCTAGCCGGGGTCTGAACCCGCGATCATCGATTGAGAACGTCGTGAACTAACCACTGGGCCATCTCGGCTCTCTCTGTTATGCGAGATAAATATATCACACGAAAAATATTCATAGTGGATTCAAGAATTATCAAAATGTACCGTCATTTCAAATTAGAAAACTGAATTGTGTATCTATGTATTGCTTGATAAACAATTAATACGGAACCCTACTACATTAACGGCTTGATACAAATTTGCCACAGATATTAATTAACAATTCTGAAATGGTATCGACAGGTCACGTCAACGTTAAAAAATACATTGTTTAGAAATACGTCAATACTATTGATTTATGTTCAATGTAATCGTAAAGCCCACTCCGAATTGTAGTGTTCTATTACATCTATTGAATCTATGAGACACAGAACAAGATATTAGAAATGACATCGATTCATTTGGGTATGTAACAAATATTTTTATTAAAGAAAATAGGATGAAATTAGGATGACATTTTCGATGTTAGCTTATTTGTATGTCCTAATTACATATTTCCTACTCATAATTTGCTTGACACTATTTACAGTTATATCTACAATACTTGTAATCTTCTAAAAGGTTGTCTGACAAGAATGACGACAAAAAGAAAAGTTGAACATCGCGTGAACTATAAATTAACACAGTTTAATTAGACTAACAGACGCATCTCATACGGTACTCAGTTTTACGTTCTCGTGTTATCGCTTTAAAATTTAAAGTTATGAACAGAGATAATATAAAATTTGATGGTAACTTATAAAGACATAAACAATTAAGTAGCATTTGGTACTATGATCGCACGTCTTAATTTTACTTCAACAGAATTATTGCAGAATATAACCGTAATTGCAACTTGTCCCATATTTTTATATTTTTAGTACAAAATAACGCCTTAAACTATCACATTTGACAGCAATAATGCTCGGCAATCACTCCACTGATTGCCAATGATCGCATGTCACTCCCGTTGCTGTCTCTGTTCTGAGGTGACACGCTAATAAATCAACATTCTATGTCAACACCTTCAATTAAACACCAAGGTCGGATTGGAATAAAACGGCCAATATCGCGGAGTATTCTTATACTAAGTGGAATCCGAAATAGATTGTATCTCATTATAACTTTCCGCGTCCCGATAAAAAATAAGAATGGAGTCATCCGTTACGACTGCGTGAAACTGGCTGGACCGTTTCATATTATATATATATATATTTTTTTTATAAATTAATTCATGTTATTTACAAAGAGATTATTATTATATTAAAGATATTTAAATTTTTTTTTGTTTATGTTGGGTATAGTGTAATTATATTACATCGACCAGACCAGAGTGGTCTACATTTCTTCATACAGCAAATAAAAATCATGTAAATAATTTTGTTTTTTTTTTTTTAAAGTACTCTTAATGTTTCCTTTTGTTTATGTGAAATTGTAATAATTCAGCATTTATTACATTTAATCTTATTTAAATCAAACGTATTGTCTCAACGGTATTCCTAAAATCATTCAAATAAAAAATTAGAAAAAGAATGGTACAATTTCCACAAAATGTCACAAGAACGACACAACTGAACATTGACAACGAGGCTTATATCAGTAACACAAACTTTGCGTGTATCGAGACGCGAGACGCCAATACCGATCAGAAGCCGGCGCCCGCGCACGCCTCGACGCCGCCCGCCCAAGTAACGATTATACTTACGATACACGTGCGATAATCACTCGAAAACGATATCACTTTTAAATTAGTGTTTTTGTAAAAAGTGCTCTGTGTAGTGTCTCATGTCGAGTGTAAACTCGTTGCTTACACGGCGACGAGTGTTTGAGCTGTCAATAAGTGATCTTGCGAGAGCGAGGCTTTGTACTGAATTTAATAGCAGAACGAGAATCCCGTGGACCATTCAGGTAGGTGTTTTGTTTAAACGTTACGCTTAGTGAAAGTTGTGAGAAAATGTACTTAAATTTGTTGCTTACTATGACGTAAATTTTTTTTGTCATGTAATTTGGCTTAAGGTGCGTACGTTATGTAATGTAAACAGCTTATTTAATTTATAAATAAAATGTTTTTTCGTCAAAAGTATTTATTTGGTAAACAAGGATGAATTACGCTTTATTAGTGCGCCAAAAACGTAAGAATGCAAGTCAAAACATATACTTAATGTTTCTAAGTATATTTTTTGCTATTTAATTATTGCTATTTTTTAAATGATACAAAATATAACACTGAGTTAATTTGATAATTTAATTAAGTAAGTTTCAATAACCCCAGATAATTACTTAAAGTAGACATACCTGGAAATATTAAAAAAATTGCTAAATACATGATATTTAAGTTAGAGATGTTTGTTTACAAAAAAGTCAAAGGTGACCCTTCCGAGAAGATCTAACATGGCGTCTGTCGAGTGATAACAAGGGAACAAAAACGCTAACATCAACATACTGGCATTATCTTTTTAAGTCCATTTCTCACTTCCAATTTTCCCAGAAGTGCGGTAATGAGATTCTACACGCCGCGCCGCTCGCTCCAAGTCTCGATGGACAAATAAGTTTGTATGCTGAGCGCAGTCCGGTAGCCGCTCTCTGTTTGCTGTCGACCTGTTAATTAATAACTCGCCGAGCAGTGTATACACAGCCTTATTACCGGTAAAATCTCACAAGTCACGAGTCTAAACTGACCTAAACCAGTTCTCAGTTTTGACTCTTGATTTCTAATCACACGGTAATGGTTTGTATAGATGCTGCTAACGAAGCCCGCTATGCGCTTAGTTTGTTCCGACCATACCTTAATTTATTCTGGAAAATTACTTAGTCATTAACACGAGCGCATTGCGACAGAAAATCCACACTTAAAACCTATTAGTAGCATTAATTTGAATACAAAATTCATAGCTACCTCCGATACAATGTTATTTGTCACTACCCTGCCCATTTAGCCTCGCACCCGCGCTCTATAATTACAACCCGGGAAAAAATGAAACTTGAAGAAACGCGATGGTAACTAATGGCCTGAAACTAAATTTTAATTAATGTCGTGTTATACGGAATGGAAGTGATTACAGAAATAACACGACAAGTCGGTGTGACGCGAGCCTTACGCCGGCCCTCAATACGGCAATTTACGATATAGTAATTATACATACGCGTTTAGGCGCCTTCGACCGAGTTTACAGGCGTAATTTTGGAAATTAAAAACAGTAAGCTTCAATCGCGTTGTAATATCTAAATGATGGATTAACCTCGCGTTTTGATGTGGATCGATTTATTTGGCCGGCAGCCAGTAATTATTCTTTATCGTCTATACGTGTGGGGAACACAATTAGTTATTGATCAGACTACAATTAAGTCCAATCGATTTTGTTTGTTGAAGTTGAAGAAAATTGTTTTAGTTCGATGTTTAATCGCCGCTGTTTTATCCTGCTAATGGATTTTCAATCAATTTATTGATATTGAATAATGTAGAACACGTATTAGATTCATGTAAGTATTAATTGTTACATTTTGTTCTAGTTACATTTCAAATCATAGTTGATAATTGATTACTCATTTCTTATACTCGACGAAGAGATGGCTTACGTAAAGCGAGATACTTGCAAGTTTTGCTCTCAGAATTTCATAAAGATTTACATGCATTGTTTGCCTTTGTTCTTACACCTGAAAGAAGTTTTGTCAGTGCCTTATTTTAGACTCTCACAGATTTCGTAATCTAGATTACCTACGTAACTATTACCAGATTACAAATGTGTTTTATGCAAATTACGAGAGTAAAACTTGTAAGTGTAATTCTCACCTACTTAGTAGCGTAACACTACCTTGTCCATAATATTATTAACTCGATGACTTATTCAAAGAGTAAAATTCTTAAAGTACCAGGAAATCAGATTCGAACAGAAGAGTAAACGCCACTAAAAGTCAAGTGAGGCGTTGTTAAAGTCAAACAGCTATAGCGGAGCACGGCGGAGTAATTGGCGCGGAGGGCCCGCGGCATCAGCAACACCTCTACGTATCAAACCGTTTTAATAATGAGCCAGCTTGAGATCGTGAAACAATAAATTGCGAACCTTGGAGGCTTCGTGCCCGAGACAGCTATCTGAGGCGAGCATTATGCATCTCGACTATCGTAAAGCGGCTATCATCTCTAAGATTGATAGGAGAATAGCCCCTCGGCTACGCGGGTTTCGGATAGCATTGTGAAAGCGTGCCCTGTTATGCAATAGCATTAAAAATTCGCGCGGACCGCTGTTTATACAAACCATGGATTATTCATGCTGCCGATGTGATAAATTTACATATTAACCCGGAACGCTGAGTGCATTTCGGGCGCTATTTTTCAGCTTTTGACCGGTATTTTTCGCTTATTTTTCATGTATTACAGGGCATTTTGTAAATATCAAATTAGTTCGAATCTTATAAACCATTTATGTTCTTTTACGATATCTAAATGAGCACGTGAAAGTATAACTTAATTAAAGATTCATAATTTTAACGAAACTTAACCTGCAGTTAGTTAACTAGAGTCAAACGAAAGATCTTTATCGAGGATATTAGCTATTTTCCAGAGTTCAAATAGTATTTTTAATACTATTCGTGCTCAATTCGTTACTGAAAACGTCGTGACTTTAAGAATTGTATACATCCATCTGTACACACACATATTTGATGATATTCGTAGCTAGGCAAGGTTGAATTTCCAAAAACTAATTGTTAAAAGATGAAGAGTTATTACGTTATCTGTATAACATTAAGGTTTACTTATTCCAGGAATAGATAACCTGGCATTATAAATTGATTATTTTTTTATATGTAAGGAGAATGCTATTTATGTTATTAGTTTAAATAAAATTAATAACATAAATAGCAATCAATGACCTTCCCATAATATCACGTTAGCCAAAATATTTCAGAAAATAAACAAAATTCCATTAAACAATACACGAAGCATAAAGTTAAGCTCTGTTGTGAACTCATTAACAGCCGAACTACGTTCCTTATCGCTCGATCGTCTCGAATTAGCTCCAACTCCCAACTTTTCCTTAATTAAGAAAGTATGATTAACAAAGAGCAATCACGAAAACAAAACTGTTATCATTCGGGGGAGAGAGTACATTGATCATTGGGGAACAAAGAAAGAGAGGCGAAATTAATAAATTATCACCGGTGGACGAAGATCAGAGACGAACAACTAATTGGAAATGGCATCTGTGTTTTATGTTTGAAGTAATAATGTAATTCGATTTTATTTTCAACCGATATCAAAAAAGAGGAGGTAACCAATTCGTACCGTATTTTTTATGTTTGTTTCCTCAAAACTCTGTCCTTTTTTAATCGATTATTTCATTTTTGTTCAACAAGGTATACTTTCACATTGGTCCTAAACAGTTTTTATCAAAATCGGTTCAGTAATTTGGATTTTAAGTTAAAAAACCTGGAATTCATACAAAATTAAGTATTTGGCTTTTGAAGTCGATTAATTTTTTTAAGTTTTGAGAAAATAATATGAAAGAGTTAATAAATTTGTCGAAATACTTTGCAAATACAATTAATTTTAGATATTGTAGAATTACCTTAATCTAGATAGACTCCTGACAATGAGTCTATGCTGGTTGCATTATCCAGAAATAAAAATGGTATTGAACACGCCAAGTTTACTTTCTGTATTCACATCTTTATAAATCTAAGCATTTTAATAAAAATCATTGTATAAAATATTTGACACTGTTCTTAGTAAGCAAATCTGTACATATAAAAGAAGAAGGTCACTCACTCACTCATCACGAAATTACAGAAACGTACAAGTGCTAGGAGTTTCAAATTTTACAAGAGAGTTTTTTTTAGGACGTAGGTGCCTACTAAGAAGGAATTTTGCAAAATTTGGCACCTAAGGGGGTAACACGTGGGTTGAAAGTTTATATGAAAGTTTAAAAATGTGTTCACATAATTAAGGAATGCATAATGATATCAGATAGCACATCCACGGTGTGTCAGCACGACTCTCGCATGCCATTTCTAATCGCGGGCGTGAGAGATGAAAGGAGTAGAAGCATGCGAGTTCATGCCTCCGCTAATGAATTGCACGATGTCAGTCTTGTCGGAAGTGTGAATGATAAACTGTATGTTGTTTTAGGTAAACAAAAGATGCATTAATTATTTAGTATGTTACTTGATTAATTGTTTTATTGATTTTATTGGAACGATACTTTTTTTATCGGAATTTTTTACTATAATGTTTAGTTTAATTTCACTTTCTGACTTTTGTTAAAAGTATGTGAATAATTTTAAGTCAATGCCAATGATTATTAAAAAAAACATTGTCTCATAATAGAAAATTTTAATCAAATCAGAGACTGCACATCGAGCTTGTAAGCTCCATGAGCCAACAAAATCTAATAGATTTATAACCCGCTGTTTCACAAATTTCAATATTATTTTTACTTTTGATTAGGCATATCTGTATGTGCTATATTCGTTACGTTTAAAAAAACAACCAAAACTGATGACTCAGTACACACATTAATTAGACAAAATAACAAATGAGCAAAATAAACGCTCGCATCAGATTGTGTGCTAAGTTCTTGTTCCTAATTTATAATGAATCGTACACCGAGCCCGCCTTGTCGGAAATATGTATGACGAACGGGTAGCGATTCATTCTGATGAACGATACATGCAGAGCGGGAGGCTGATTTCACATTAAGCGATTTTTTTTTTGACATTGATTAAATATTG
The DNA here is from genome assembly GCA_037950945.1 of Hypolimnas misippus. Classification (NCBI taxonomy): domain Eukaryota; kingdom Metazoa; phylum Arthropoda; class Insecta; order Lepidoptera; family Nymphalidae; genus Hypolimnas; species Hypolimnas misippus. The sequence goes on along the minus strand of JBBEEQ010000025.1, from coordinate 6,027,368 downwards.
CATAAGATATTTATTAGGGAGTATTTACTAATTTAAAGAGATAGAGATTTTTTATATAATAAGTAAGTTGCGCAACCATTAAATTTATTTTAAATATTATTGTACCATTTCAAAAATACATTATTCTACCAATTTTGTGCTATATTTTTTATATAAAAATATCTGAGAAACGAGGAGACGGGACACCAGATGTTAAATGATCAGCGCCGCCTATGGCCGTTTACAGCATCAGAGAGGCCACAAATATGTTGGCAATGTAAAAAGCTATAAGGGATGAAGAGGAATAGGAAGTAAATGAAGGAATTGTAACGGTTCTCTCACTCAACGTAAATAACGCAGTCATTTGTAGTACTTCATGACGATCTATGAGAATGAGCTATTGCCCCATTGAGTCAGTCCATATACGAGCTAGTCAGGGTTTATATATGTTCTTAGATATTATGTATTTCAGCTGTCTTTGTTTTAACGAATTATTACTATTGAAGTTTCATTTAAATGTCTTTGTTAATTCATGTAATAGCTGTAACAAATTTTCTAAGTCATACATACGCAATGAATATCAACATAATTAACTTGATAAGCAGGTTACCATTATAACAAAAGTATAACTTTTATAACTACTAGCTAAGAACGTGAATATAAACCATGTTGTTTATAACGAAAGAAATATGTACATTAATTAAGATTCGATCAATTCATGTAGTTACAAAAAAATTCATTTATTATTTCTAACAAACAAACATATTCCATTGTAATTATTAACACGGAACATAATGACCCTTGTACTCATAAAGGTAAGTGCCTTCATAGCGTTACTAAGTCTCATTAGTCATTAGTGGACGAAATTGTTCAAAGTGTGACGGAATCAGATAATTCTCTGGCCGAAAACGGATTAAAGCGTGGCTAATGACACGTTATGATTTGAAAAACAGTGGTATTAAATTATATTACTCGTACAAGTAAAGCCTACATGAGGAGTTAAGAGAACAGCATATAGCAAGAATTAAGAAGTAATGACAATATCGCTGGTTTGCACGAATATCGTAGTAATTCAAAATTCTAACAAATAGAACTAAGTATGTCATTTATGTTAAATCTTTGATGTTTTATCATGAAAAGAGTTGCGATGCTGAATTTCCTTTAAATCAATAAAGTTATAACATCAAGGGATCGTTTAGTCGCAGCAATACATTAATAAAGAAATTTAAAAACCCCATTCCCTAAATATCATCATTTTTAATTGCATCGATATTCTTGAAAAGCAGCAATATATAAATATATAGGTGGCTATGTAATGTCTGCGGTAATAAGGAATCTGTAAATTCTTTTTTGGTAATTAGATACATTCACCTCGCGATCTGTAATGAAAAAATAAATATTGTAAATAAACTTGATACATAAATTTATTTTCTAATCTATGATAGTATAAATAAATAAGTGTCTTACCAGCAAAAAAAAAGACCTTTGGACTTGTTATTTCTGAAAAGTTCCCAAAAGTATACAAAGTACAGGATTATGGTAGACACCTTATATCCACATTTTTAAAGTGGATAAATATGATTATATCGTATGAAATGAAATGAATTAATTATAGACATTTACAGTCCGAACCTGTCCTAAGTTATTGTAAGGATACATTACATTAATAGGATAACAATAGTCTAATGTTGAGTGTCTAATTTTGCTATAATATTATAGTTTATATTATATAATATGTTTTTCTTTAAATAAAAGATGATGCATATACTTAGCATATTTTATTTAGTTTTATGCATTTTCAATGATATGCCAGTTGGCATATGTTGTGTAGGAAAATATTTATATAATCGTCATAATATTATTTCTTTATTATTATTAATATTATTTCGGCGATTAGAGATCTTTTGAATTCACAGACGATGCAAGTGATTCTATTCATGATTCCATTTCATAGACTGCAAAATTAATTTTATTATGAAGATATTAAACGCATAAAAGTGTCAAACATAAACAGTAAGTTCATTATACAGCTATTGAAATTTATGATTAAGCCGTCATTGAGTATTCATACTTTAATATTATAAATGATAAAGTAACTCTGTCTGTTTGTTTTCCTATTCATTATGAGCTCAAATTGCTAAACCAATTTTGATGAATTTTGTCACATATATAAATTGAACCTGGAGAAGGACTTTTTGTCGTGAATAAAATTTTAAGCTGATAAAATAGGAATGAACGCTAGAATGCAGATGCAGTTGCAAGTACCATATTGTTCGTTATAAAGAGCTCCTGGGACGAGATAAGGTAGAACAGAGCAAGAAATTATTTTGAATTCCTTAAGTTCCGTTCAGTATAAAGAGTTCTCAGGACTAAACTAGTTACAAAAGAGAAAAAAAGGCTCGCGAACGAAATTTTTAACATGCTAAATACCCCAAACAGTATGAGGAGTTACCAGGATTAGAATTTTAGAAAAGTCGCGAAAGTCCACGCTAGCAAAATTCTGAACTCGTTATTTACTGCGTTTAATATGAAGAGGTCCCAAGATTAAAGAATTTAGACGAGCCTAGAAGTTCTTGCACAATCCTGAACTCGTTCAATACCGCGTTCAGCACGAGGAGTTTCCAAGAGTAGAAAATTTAGAAAAACCCAAAAACCACATGCGCACAAAATTCTGAACTAGTTAAGAATCGCGTTCGATATACACATATCTTAAGATTTGAGAATTTATATAAGAAAATTCCAAATGAACAAAATTTTGCACGTGTAAATAAATAAAATATTATAAATAAACTTATAGCAGGTCTATAATTAATAAGTGTATATTAACACTGTCTTCACATAATTTTCATAATTCATGTCACGTCGTTTCCGATTTTATCATTGTTGACTTTGAACAAGCAATTAGAATAAACGGTGCCTTATTCAGCTGTAGAACATTTACTTGTACATTTATATTATTATGTTTTACAAATACATATTACATATTATCACATATTATTTTGTTATAATTTACAAAATGTATTTTGGTTAATTATATGTCGATTTTAATTAATTCTTTTATGTTATCAATGATTACATTTACATGAATATTTTGTTACTGATTCACACATAAAATAATTTACCTTTAATAATAAATAATAATAAATAATAAATAAATAACGCATCACACTCAACGGCCCCCATTAAGATCTCATGACCTTGTGTCGGGGGTCCGGAAACACTCACAACACTAACACAAACACCCAGACCACGATAAACATCTGTATAGAAAATACACACGTTTGCCGTGAGCGGGGATCGAACCCGCGACCGTTAGCGCTTTAGTCAGTTGCACTAACCATTGCGCCAACGCGTCTGTCAAATAATGTTTAATGCATTATTTTTAACACTCAGAGCTTTCGTAAGGTTACCTGGGTAACTGTCACCATGTTACAGTATTTAATATCAACGAGGTAACATTACAAATGTAATTCTTATGTAATAAGTGAATTTTATTACCTAAAACTATTGAAATTATTATAATTACAATACAACAGCATTTACATTTATACAGAAACACGTTAATTATCTACTCTAATTCACCCAATACGTGATAAGTTAATGTTTTTTTAATATAATCATAGACAAACAAACATATCGCATAAATCACTAGCTGGCCCGCGACTTCGTCTGCGAAAAATTGAAATAAATAAACTTTCAAAAAAAAAATAGCTTAAGTTACGCGTTATTAGCTATCTGTTAGTGAAAGTGCCATCATAATCGGTCCAAACGGAAGAAATAGATGGACAGGCAGACAGACAATTTTTTTTTAATTGTGTGTTTGATGTAATACTTTCATATTCAAGTTGTTAATTTGAAATTAACAGACAATTTATTCAATTTTAATTATTTGTATAGACATCTATATCAATACTAATCTCACCCACAATTAAAATAGTTTTCATACACACCATGACCAACTTTTTATTTATGTATGTATAAAACGACAATTTATAGCTACATCAGTTAATAATTTTCAGTATGTTTTACTTACAATTAAATAAAAGGCGAGATATATTTATTAGTTATCTACTGACATAAAACTCCGTGGCCTAGTAATGTGTCCTAAGAGTTACGGAAGCTAAAGTATGTGTTTGTCAAAAATAACGCACTGACAGAAATAATTTCAGGTGTAAAGCAGTGAGAAACAATTTATGTAAATAATTATGAAAGTCTGAAAGCAAAACTTGTAAGTGTGTTTCTCGCCTTATACTTTCAATACAATATTCTTGAAAAATAAATAGGTCAATAATATGATTTAAAAGCTTGACGTGACACTTAGTAGTACACACAGACACTTTCTTTGTAGATTAAAAAATAAGTTAAATAACTTGATCTGCTTGATTTTAATTTTTTATACTAATGAAATACAAGTATTCAAATCGCGCGTCAAGCTTTTATCTCATATAAATTGTGTAATGACGTTATAAATTGATAATAAAACATTTGAGAGAAAATATTGTTTTATTCTTTTAAGCGCGTCTAAGTAAAAGCTTGTTTTTAATTTTTTTTTGCTTTAATTTATTTCATTTAAAATTAAACATTAATCACGTTGCGACGTCTCGACGTGTTTTCTTAACGAAGACACGAAGACACGACGTTAAACGTTCAGACGTTTTACTCTGCACCTTGTTGTGAATCTGAAAAAAAGTTAGTATTATTGCTAATATCAAATCATTAAGCATTAGGACTAAATGGTTCAGTAAGACTAAGTGGTTTTGAGTGAACAATATTTGTTCCGTAACTGTAACTTGACCCCTCTAAAGTACGAATAGCAGCCACTAAAAAAGGTCAAGTTATAAAAGTTATTAAACCGTTTCACATAAGTGCACTTTCAACATCTAAAACATTGTAGCCTCGTCAGCTCCGAAGTAAAATTTATTAAATTTCATATTAGGAAAATGATTTTTTTTTTTTAATATTCATACTGATATACAGGTAGCTCCCAAAAATATAAATAAATTTAATTGAAAACAACTATATATGTATATATATTATAAATATGACTACATAAAATTAATAAAATGTATACATTAAAATAAGCAAAGTCAGAGCTGAGTACGAGTAGTAAAAATAATTCCACTATAATTTCTTTCCATCCCGACGCACACAAACGCAGAGTCGTGTGAGTAAAAATGCGATTACGTCCACGGAACCGCGAGATATTTAATCTAATAATGGACGGCCTGATTGCTTTTCTTGTGCTTACTTTTATATTTATAATTCATATTTAATGATCGACACTAATGGCGCTGGATTAAACCATAACATCCAGTTCACGTTGACCCCTGATTTTTTTGTAAATTAACTCATTTCTAAAGCGTCGGTACGATTTGATATGTCATCATAATTTGGTAAGGTTACACGTTAATTTCAGATTTAAGCATTTTCGTGTTGGTGTTACGAAACGATCATTGTGTTTTGTTTACCATTGTTAAGTGTGTGGCGTTATTTTGTAAAGTGGTGCTGACTGGCTATTCATTTCATTGTTTTAAAAGTAATATTTTTGACTTTCCCCGATATTAACCTGAGCATATCTATAGGCATAAAATAATATGAGTGGAATTTAACGTTAATGTCAAAGTGTTTTATCATTCAAAATCGTGCTGTCTATATTTTTTTACGCTAATAAAAAAATGCAAAAGAGAAATTATACATTCGTTTGATAATAAATAGTATCGGTCCTTTTAGTTTCAGTTTTATTTGTATAATTCAGTGATATCTATTAATGAATATAATCATAAACAACAAAATTGTGAATAAACAATACCAAGTAACAATTTGTATTATATATATGTAATATGAAACATAAAACTCGTAATTTACGATGATGAAAATCACTGAAATTAACTGTATATATTTTTAAATGCTGTAAACAAAGTCGTTTCAACCATTTATTTGTTGAAATAACACTATTTATTAATTTTTATACACGCTTACGTATCGCATAATAGCGGCTAAGAATATTATTATAACCGCAATCAAAATTTATCGTATGATTCGGTCGGATATATTTCATAAACAATCTTAATTCTGTCATCGGTCAGGTGGCCGTTATAAAACAGCTGTAAAAATTTTAGTGTAGAGTCGAAAAATAATCCACAGATCGCAATTAAAAACATAAAACACTCTTAAAATAAACCTGGAACGAAATATCATACGGCAGAAGAGTAATAACATTAAAACTTATACAGTGGGGCAGATGTGCCAATATTCTATTATTACTGGCTTTTCAACGCGAACGGCGCAAGCATTCCTGACTATTTCTACATCCCTAAGATGAATCATTAAATAATAAAATCCAAAGCATACTTAATGCGCCACAACACACGTACGATTTTATTCATAACAACAGCGCACTCACACGTCGGCACTCGCTAATCAGTACCAGATCCCTCGCGTTACTTCTCAATCGGACGCATTGCACACCGACGTACGAAGCAACACCAATACATCAATGGATGATCTAATTGCGAACACGTAAACACACGTCAATGTGTTTGTTACGTTTGTAACAATGTGCGTGATTCCGACCAGCTTATTAGAAGTACTTTAAATAAAAATACATCCCAATTAGAAACAGTATGAATTCGAATTTGGATCTGTTTCGATTTGACACACGGCACACTATAAATAAGGGGACTCGCACATCGTACCGACCGTTCCGTTGCAGACGTGGAAATCGTCCGGCGATATATTTGAATGCTAGAACTTATTAGCCACAAATGTCATATCGTTTGATGCATCAACTTCTACTTTGTTAATGTTAGCCGCGTCAAGATTATTTACAGGCGTAAATTAGGTTCACGTGCGTTTTAATGCATCCCGCAAGTGTTAGTGTTCTAGTTCGATAATCTTCGGCTGGCGCATGGATCAGTCGGAGATGATTCATGCCTAATGTTCCATTCTATTGTTAGATTGCATATGGCACGCTGAAATTATGCAATGTCCAGTGCTTTGTTAGCCATAATGCGAGCGGTCGATAATTACATTCGCGGTCTGTATCACTTCGCTGATCGTATTGTTACATTTACTATGGACTAGATATTTTTAATACGAGCAATATATTTAGTGTCTATTCGTTATGAAATACCAGGGCAGAACAGTAAAAATCACTAGCAATATAATGCCACGATCCACTTATAGATGCTATTTCAGCGCAACACATTAAATTTGATCGATCAGAGCTATATTTTTCCTGTTTACCAAATATTTAAGTAACGGCCATAAGTCAGACAGTAAAATAATTCAAATGTGAAATTTCATGAACGCTCATAATGAACTTGGCAGGCGACCAAAAAACGTCTTATTTTCGATGTGGAATCTGGACCAATTTTTATTGCAACGCTTTGGAAAAAAACGATACGACCCTCTCATTGACTTAGACGATCATTGATATAGACAAAAACCTTTCTAGGTGATACTCTATGAGTTATACAGTAACATACAGAATTTTGTAATCACAACGTTCTCTACCACTAATGCGATAACAACATTAGATGTACTCCTGCCTACTTGCTACATAACTGATTGTAATGTTTACGTCTCAGTAAAAACAAAGAATTTTTATCATCTCGTTTAAAAGCGGTATTTAAGTCTTCCCCATCTTCACTAATGCAGATAAAGTTTGTACTCAGATAGCAATAGCCGCATTTACTATCAAGAATAATGTAACGTAATATTCTAAGCAAATTTATTCGCCACTAAATTTACTTGGTAATCTTCCGCACAGCCTATTAAATATACAATGTTTATTTCTTCATCGGCCGGTTTGTTATTTATTACGAATACCGAAAATTTTATTTCTAACCATTTCATAATAATAGATACTTTAAACGGCCCCCAATAATTTTATATCGCATGGCGTTTGGCTAAATTTTCAGTTTAATGGCATTCCTTCGCAATATCGCGTCAGTGTATTACAATAAAAACGCCCGAATCTCCTCACCTATGCTTTCGAATACTCATAAGATTTATTCCTGTGACTTGATTCAGTTTTATTGCTTTTTCGTTCATCTGTACTCATTTATAGACTAAGATATTCTTTTTTACGATTCGAAGCGCTCTGTTTATTTTCGTTTTTAATTACTTCTTGCGTAGGCAGTTAGAAATGACAAAAAGCGTTTGACCTAGAATAATTTTTAAGATGTTATTATGAAATCTATTTTAATTTGCTCCGCAGCAATAGCGCCGGTGGGTATGATAGAACGAGTCGTCGAAAACGGCGCCAAAATTAATCCGCATTAAGCCGACGTGAACGTTAATCATCAAAATTAATATCGTGTTAAAAGATAAGTGATTTCGGATACATCTCAACTATATTATTATAACTGTTTGTGCCATCACTAACGAAAATAAGCCCGAGTTTAATCTCAGTTTTTGAAAACAAACATTAATACATATTGAGATAACGGTTACTTGAATTCAGCCGCGTCATCAGAGAGCTAAATGAGTATTAAACCTGTTCAAAATGAATTACTGCATTGAATTTGCGAAGCATTAATGCGAGAATGCAAGCCGCCATCATCATTAATGAATGCATCTTCATCCTGCACGATCCAATCAAATCTCGCCTGACTCACAGAATCGATGCGTTCGCGTTCGCGCGTAACGACCGTCGGATGCGCCGAAGTGTTCCAGAGAGATTGTAAATATTTCTCTGTTTCAGAACACGACCAAAATAGAATAGAACGCGTGTTTCTAAATCCCCTTTGAAGATTACACACGCCGGCATTAGCTCTGGCAAATTACCCTCTAACAAAGATTGTATTAATTACGCGCTCTCGATAGCCCAATGTAAATACTATTTAAATTTAGAATTCGGCGAGTGGCCGAGCGTGCGCGCAGCTTTTCGACGCCTTATATCTGTCATTTTTATTTGGGATCTATCAAGTATTTGTTATCGCAATGCTGTATTAATCGTTACTGACATCATTCGAATGTTAAGTGTTAACCAGATACAAATGATTAGTGTTATTCATATTAAAGAAATTATTCAGAACTATAAACAAAAAATATTTTATATATTCAACGGATGTCTAATTTTTAATTTTTGCGTACGATATTTTTCTCGTCGTACGAAAATTAGAACGAATAAAAAAATTATAAAAACGTATCCTTAAATAGACGCTGTGAAGCAAAATTTTGGAAATTAAGGAATGAAAATTACATATTATTAGGAACTTCAACACTCGACGTAACAAAAGATAAAGAGGTCGAATTAAGGAGTCGTTCATTATGTTACATTTTGCTTAATACTTACATTATTTGGACTTGGGGTGGGTTATCTGGTTCCATGATCTTGCGATCGGCAGCGTTGATTGTTTCGTTCTGGTACCTGCAGGATGTTTTATTATAAATATATGATTCGCCCGCGGCTTCAACTGCTTCACTCGTTTACAATGTAATTATGATTCTCTTATATGAGATCTGAAAATTGTTGATATAATTATTCGACTATAAAAGAGTTTAGTTTAGAGTTGTAGGATGTCTAACATATTGTAGTGAACGTTTATATTTCTTAATTAAAGTTTAAGTTACATTTTATATGCGACATGAGTGAAGAATAATATGTGAATGTTTTAGTAAAAATAATAACAATCAGCACTATAACAAAGAGCTAACGTTTAGATGAATCACATATTATATGCATTTTTACGTGTACAATTTGTTTACATTTATGTTTTCGCACAGCTGATAAATATTCTCTAAATTTAAGTTTATAAATAAGTGTATATCTTTTATTTGTCCAATTTCATTCAACGAAGTAAAAAAATGTTTACATGTGTAATATAATAACACTTATGAATTTAGACTGAAATATTTATTTTTAAAAACTAATGCATTAAAGCTCAGACGACATTATTATAAGTTCAGGAAGCAAAACACATACATATAAATTCTTTTTTTTTGTTTAAAATAGCTGATAAACGAGCAAGCGATACACCTAATGTTAAGTGAACCTAATGTTAAGAAAGAACAAATGCGTTGCCAGCTTAAAAAAGGAATACAGTACAGAAGGGAATAAGAAGTAAGAAAGATAATGAGGGAGCGGTTAGGCTTCTGCTACATTAGCTACTTCGCGTCGATCATCTGTAGGAGTGAGGTACTGACCTGGTTGAATGAGTTCGTATACGAGCTGTAGTCAGTAAACTACAAGCTCCGGATCCAAGTCTCAAAAAAGGTTGTGGTCACTGGCATCGGAAAATCGGCCAAGTGCGAGTCGACGTATGCACTCGCTCATATGAATCACTCTACACGTAAATATGTGTCTGTTTGCACATCTTTTTATGGCTATAAACTATTCAACCGTTTATGATAAAATTCATGACAAAACTGGATCACGCATGATTTATTTTTTTTATCAAAGCAAGTGACAAGTCTTTAAGGGTTGAAGGCATGCCCATCATGCCCACAACGATGTTTCCGCGCTTTGACTCTACCTCAATAGTACATACATGTAAACTCTCTCTCTCTCTTCCGAGCTATATATCCCACATGGTGGTGGGGTCAGTTTTCCTCGTTTTAGCTCTCCACTTCGCTCTATCCTTAACATCGTCGTCGGACAGCTGGCACATCTTCATGTCCTTCAACACCACATCTTTCCACCTTGTTTTGGGTTTGCCTCTGGATCTACGACCAGAGATGGTCCAGATAAAGTTGTAGTGCTAAATTCCCTGCGTAGTCGGGGGGCTTCCTTTTCACGTGCCCATACCATCTCAGCCTACTCTCCTGCATCTTGTCGGCAATGTCGCGTACGCCCATACTTCCTCGCACGTACTCGTTGCGGATCTTATCAAGCCTAGTAACGCCGCACATACATGTAAACAAGCATAGTAAATAAATAACCAACTTATACCACGTCATTACTAATATCCCAATTTGAAGATTTTAATCTCAACACAAATTTTGACTTTCACTTAATTCGATTCTAATACAAAACACTACCATATAGCTTCATTACCGCAACAAACTCCACAAAAATCCAGATCATTTCAATCGGACGCACTGATAACCCGAAATTACGATACAAAACCCGGTATTAACCACACAAAAAGCAATAAAACGGCGTGAAATGCTACGAGAGCATTAATTCGATTATCAGATCGAGGTGCGAAGCGAGTTTCGATGTTTATCTAGGTATAAAGAGGCGCCGTATAAGAAATTATTTTACAACTGTAAAATAATAAAAACTCTCATTAGCAGTCATTAAGACCCCGCCTCCGCGATAGAGGGTTAGATATCGACATGGTGATGTTTATTTTTCTTAATGACGGGGTACGTTGTCTATTTATCGTTTGACGTTCAAATGTGTTTCATTTTGAGTGCAATAAAAGAGGTTATGAAAAAAGTAAACGTGACGTGACAGGCTGTTATTTGTTCGCGCTGTAAACGCGCGTGTTTTGACGTGTTCGATGTTTGAATTTTCAGAATTTTGACCAATGTTGCAATACAATATCTGGACGCTGATTAGCAATAATGTGTCAACCCACAAAAAGTCAAATTCGGAAATATTGATGTATTCTGATGTTTCGTTACATGTTTAACATCATTCAAAAACATTTCAAGTCATTTAAACAAAATAAGTACTGAAAAAAGTGTCTTAATTTAACGATTAGACTATTGAAGTGTGTTACATTTTTTGAGATATTCAAGAATATCATATATCTGAAAACTTTTTAGTAGATAAAATTTTTTATTATACTAATCTGCAATAAATTAATGCACCTCTTATCAAAATAATAAAGAAAAATGGATATATACGTCTTTAAACCAATTTATTAAGAATACGTATGTTATTTTTAGACGCCATTTTCTTAAAATGGAGTCCTTGTGGCTTGACACGGTATTGCATATCATCGTCCATCTATGAATTGATTTCTGTGTATGATTTTTTTTTATATTATTATTTCTTATTGTATTCTTAACACTATAATGCAGTCATATATTTTTAATAATAAAAATATGACAGATGCGACATTTTAAATCGCATATTACATAAACATTTAATAACAATTACAGTTAATAATGTTTAAGTAAAAAAAATACAAACAAATTTTAATACATATTATTATATAAATTATGTACTTAACTTTTTTCTCATTACAAAAGACTAACAAATATAATAACAAAACCATCGAAAAAAAATGGTTTCTTGTTACCAAATGTTCTTATTTATAATAAAAATCATATTATTATCCATAACAAAGGAAGTCATTCGCGTCGTTTCAAAACCGCAGATAATAACTCTAATTAAAATTACAATACAATTAAAACCACAACAAAATAACTCCTATCTCCTGGTAACTGGTATCTCTTTTATATTCTAACAATACGAGGCACTAGTAATTGGAGATTAATTCGATCCTTGTTATAATGGCTTTGGTTTTTTTATTAAAAGTATAAAAAATGAATTTTTTGTTCAATTTTAATATACCTCAATTTGGGAGGACAACTATTACGTTTTTACGTTTATATTAAAATTTATTTATTTCCATATATTACAAAATGTATACGTACGTAGTTTTATTGCAATCTTTGAATGTAATTTTTACTAAGTTTAAAATCGGTGACATGGTTCTTATTAACAAATTTCAGCTCTCATAGTTTCAGATTCCTCTACTGACCCCTCATCACGAATCATCCTATCCTCGTATCTAAAATTGAAATCGATTTTAATGCACATTTACATAATTTGACGTCAGGTTGGCGCAGTCGTCACTGCAACTGACTTAATCGCTAACGCTCACGGGTTCGATCCGTGCTCACGGCGACTGTATTAATACGACCGTTTTTCGTGGTCTAGGTGTTTATGTATGTGTTTCCGGACGCCTGACTCAGGATCATGAGATCCTAATGGGGCCGTTGAGTGTGAAGCGCTTAATATTTATTAGGATTTAAGCTATGCCTCAAAAAGCAAAGACGTATTATTTAAAAAATAATAATAATAGTAACAAAATATGACAAAAGTTTAAGAATATATTCAAGAATAATAATAAAATAGTTATACGTGCAAAATTCCACACCTTCGTGAATATTGTTTGTATACAGGCTGTATATTTTGCAGTCACACAATTTGCCGGAGGGCAAGAACTTGCAGAATCAAGTGGAACGCTTAACATTGATAAATTTGCTGGAAGCGTTACTTGATTAAAAAAACACTGTTGTGATTTTAAAACTGTTTATTACATTCACAATTTGTGCAAGCCTAGTTATGTTTTATTTTCATAACCTTTGGCTTATTAGTTAATGTCACGCCAGTTACACAGATATTCGAATTATAACGTTCGAATTCCAAGTTTATAGTTAACAGAAAAACGTTTAGCTGTAAGAACCACCATTTTTGTCTATTTTTAAACCGACACACAGAGAGACCGATCGTAATATTCACGTTAAGTTGTTATCCTTTTACAAACAAACAACTTAACATAAGTGATTACCAAGTGTACCACGCGCAGTGTAGGATTCCGAAGTTATTCATTCATCTTATATTGGAATTTTACTATTTATACATTTATATTTATAAGTAGCTGCCTATTGCGGTTTCACTCGTGTTTATTGTCACTGCTTCATTCTTAGGAGCCGTAACGTGATGATATATAGCCTATCACCTTCCTCAATAAACAAGCTATCTTATGCAAAAAAAATTCAAATCGAATCAATCGAATTAATTTCAGAGATTACCCCCTATATACAAATTCAGAAACATACAAACAAACAAACATACAACAAACTTTACCTCTTAATAATATTCGTATAGATTTCTTGCAATACAATCTGCACGCGACCAAACTACACATAATTCCATAATTTTAGTAAAAATGTTTTCTTTTCACTTCTTCCATTGTCTCTATATCTATGACACTTAACCCTTACAATACACACTTAAAGCTACAATTAGCCGTTTTGTATACGACGTAAGGCCTCAATTAAACCTTGCTTACTTATGTGGGCGTTAATATAGACCTCGTTACTCATACCAGCTGATTTCTTTAACTGTTAAAATGACAACATTTAGTTAAAAAATACAGTGGTGTATTTACAACTAAAACTGAAATGAATAAATCAAATCATAGCTTACAACAATAATAATGCATATTTTAAATACATTTTGTATGCATCTACAATTATTACAAACATATTTTGATATCTGATATGAAACAATTTTATAAATAAATCCTTTAAAGGTGATATATACAATTTAAACATAAACATAATTTGGTAGATGTCATACAAACATAACATTATCTGGTAGATGTCATACAAAGTGGTTAATTAAAAAATAAAAGTGTTTAATAAAAAAATTATATTCAATATCAAAACTTAAATTTACACTTCTTGATAACTAAATTTATACCATCTGTTAAATAATTACTATAAATATTCTAAATCATCGATTCCATAACGTATAGAAAAACCTGGCCCTTATCATCCACTCCATCTTTCCGATGAACGGTAAAAGCTGTCGAGCATAAAAACATTCTTAATTAAATACAATAAAATGCAAAGTAGACAATAAAGCAAACAAATTATAAAGGCATTATCAAATCGTTTACAACATTAAAATTCTATTGTAATATATCAAGAAACTCGCCTTCCCCTTTCTCTAGCAATCTTGACAAGTTTAACACTCACCTAATAATATTTATCACAAAAAAAATAAAGTCCCTATTCCGTTGAAATTAAGGTAGAATTTTAGTGTTATTTTTCGTTTATCAATAGTAATTATGAGTTGGTTTAGTATAATTGGCGTTAACTGTCTGTTATGATATAATGAAACATAAGTAGATAGCATCCGTGCGCGTTTTATTGTACATGCAATTAGTAGGTATTGTATGTAAGGTGGGCCATCATTTCACGGACCGGGTTATTCGTACAAAAGTGCAATTAAGATAATGACGGAATTCTTGTAATTACAGCCAATCGAAACGTGAAATAATTATTTGTGTGAACAATAAATGTGCGCTTTGTTTGATCATTTGCTTTGTGTTGTATGAAAATGTCGGTTTTTAATATTTTTAAATGTATGAGTTGGTTAAATGTAATCTCTTTCAATTGTTTTATGTTAAAGTTGATATAAGTAATGTGTTTCTTTTACGTTAGTTTGTTTAAGAAAAGTCTATCTATTACTAAAAAAATGTATATTGTTTGTTGTTTTTTTTTTCAATTAAATGCAATACATATTATGTAATGCTAGGTAATTCTTAATTCTTTTGCACCCGTATACTTTCTTCGTAATGTAAATTGAATAATATCATAAATTTATTTGTTAACTATCACCATTAAAAAAGTATTTACTTTTACCCACGACTTGATTTCTCCATAATAATTTTCTTAATCCTGTTTCAAAGATCAGTTCTGAGCTGACGTAACTACCTGCTAAATTTCAGCTTCAGAGTTTTCGAGATTTCTTATTTAGTCAATGAGTTTAATACTTTTACGTTACAATCCTCAAACACAATTAAGCTCTTAATTGACAAGTAGTTATACCTTAATACTAATGCGTAGTTCATACGTCTTTATTAAAAATAAAAATATAAGTTTAAATTAATCAAAAGCCAGTCATGGAACACGTGCTAACAAAACACGAAGCTAAACAAAAGTAATTAAGTCCTTTGATTGAACATACAAGGTCAGCGCACGTGTGATTTTAAAGACCTCTGTTTGGATTCGAATTTGAATACATTTGTACATTTCAATGTGATATTATAAATCTTCCGGACTTAATTTTACTACTAAGACTAATATTTAGTCTTTAAAATCAGTAAAACGTGAGACAGATTACGTACTGATGTTCCGTATTCGGTATTACAGAGAACTGTCTAACACTTTATGACCTAAAAGCGTACATGTTACAGCGTCATGCTTTGATTTTCTGTGATTGCGGTACGTGAAAATATGACCTCAATATTATGGGCATTTCGAAAACTCTTTGACTTTATGGCGTCAAAATCCGCTTTTTAGGATCGTGTCACACTATTTCCATAGTAAAAGTTAGAGTGACGTCACTTGAAGACAAAGCGATCGCTAAATGGCATGTCTTTTAGGTAGAGCCAAGCTCACAGAATCATACCATCACAGCAAGGAGCTGAGAGTGAGATTCTTTAGTTATTGAACCCTAATTTTCGACTAAATTCTTCTTAAAATAACATTCGAAATACAAAATTTCAGTTGTCGATGACTTTTTTTTTAAGATTGATTCAGTATCAAAAATTAATACCATTATTTATGTCCGTGTAACCATTTTAGCAAAGTTATCTAAAACATTATATAATAATGAGTAACATATCTCGTTCGAAAATCAATAACTCGTTTTTTGCCATATAAAAATTCCAATATAGATTAATTGCATACCATTCTAATAGATATTATAATTAATTTATATCCCGGGAAATAGGCAATAAAATAATTTCGTATATTCAAATATAAGTAATTAATCATGACGGTGATGACAACCCGTGTGAGATGCACTTTCACTGACTTCAATTAAGTATAACTTCCTTCACACAATCACGTGAGTGATAATTGTGTGACAATAATGGATACTTTAAAGAATAACCTATATCAAAAGTAAAACACGTCATTTCGGTAACTTGGATGATATACTTATTCCAGTTATTTTAATTTTAAAACCACCGAAACGATTTTGGTGAAAATTCTATAGAACTTATCTAAAAGTATACCCTTTTATATATTTTAAACTATTTATACTATTCATATTTAATATAACGGATTTAATCGCGTATATATCTTATAGACAAAAAAAAATAACAAATTCGTTGATATTTTTGAATCATCGGTGATCATAAATAAAAAAAGTCAACGGCAGAACGAGAACCTCTTCTTTTTTTTAAGCCAGTTAAAAAAATAATATCGACTTTTCTAGTTCGCCGAAAGGTTTTCCGTTCTCACAAATTATCCATTCATTATTATTTTGTGTTAATTCTCTTGTGAATTTTTTGACAATTTCTTGCTTTGACCCGAAAACTCTTAAAAGATAATTATCGTAATTCAATTTTCAATAGCTAGCATATAATGATAATGACTTGATTCGGTAAAGTAGTACATAGTGTGCGTCTATTCAAATTACTTTAACTCTCATTTTAAATTGGATGCTGATAAGCAATAATGTGTTAACCCACAGAAAGTTAAATTCGGACATATTACTGCATTTTGCTAAGGCGTCATCTATTTAATATTATTCAAATAGTTTTAAGTCATATTAGCTTAATAAGTACGGAAAAAAGTTTCTTAAGTTTAATGTTTCGAATTTCAATTGCGTCAGTATTTTGCAATTTATATAATAATCTCAAAAAAAATATCTTATTATTAGACAAAACTTTTAATTATATGAATCTGAATTTAATTCATTATATCTTTTGACAAAATAGCAAAAAAACGATGAATATGTACGTTTTCAAACAAATTTATTAAGAATAGGTTTGACATCTTAAAGGCCTTATTTCAAAAAGAAGTTCGTGTGGCTTGAGTATTGCTAATCAGCGTTTAATTATCTTTTAAATATGAATATAATAACACGCAAATAATTTTTATGAAATGTATACTAATATAATAAAGAGAGAGCGAATTTTGTATGTGAAAAATAAAGTCTGGAGCCACTAAACCTATTTTAAAATTATAGTTCCATTTGAAAGGTTCATTATTCTTGATGATGATGGTAATTTTAAAAACAAAATCCTCATTGACTCGAAACGGAAACAAAAACTTGCGGTGTATAAATAACGTTAATTTTTATAATAATTTATACAACTAGTTAACCAATTTGTTCTACCAACAAATGTTCCGTATTACATCAATGTTATAAATATTTTAAGATCTTCAAACACAATAAATCCGGTCTTTAAAACTTGCGTCGTTCATAATAGCAGTATCTAGGTAATGAGAATAAAACGAAATTATATCATAAACAAGTTCAAAACTGTGTCAAATATGCACTGTCTTAATATAATCAAATAATAAAATTAAAGCGAGGCCGTTTGTACGAAACTCTAATAAAAATAATACCGATAAATAGTAGAGATACTATTATTAATAAATTCAAAAATACGATTTTTTTATTGTTTTATATTTACGTGTGTCTATGCGTATTTTACATGGAATTCACTGGATGGATGGTAATAAAAAATATAAAAGTATAATATATACATACATAAATATAATATTTTTAAATAATAAACTAGAGCCAAGATGACACAGTGGACATAACACATGTATACCGTACGTATCTACGTACGTACCCTTTAGTCGATGGTTCAAGTCAAAGTTTGTTACTTAGTGGTCAGCCACTAAGTAACAAAAGAGATAAGATTTAACTTTACACATGATATCATCTTCATCATTATAAAACCACAGAGCTCCTGGTCTGTAAGAAGGTGCAGGTTCATATCCCGCTTTGTCACAATTTTTGATTTGATATTCAAAGATTAATATTATTTAACACGAAACAATAAATAAACGAAAATCCAATAAGAGTTCAAATGTTTGATCAAGCTTGACGATGACGGAAAATATTATGAGGAACCCGCCGTCTTCGTCAATCCTCGGTGCCGCGATTTCAAATCGTAAATCGAAGAAGCGTCGCGGGCGCAACCTTTTTTGATATAATATTTCTTCAATTTACTAGTGGAATATAAGTAGTCAGTCAAGCACAGCTACTGGCATTTATTATAACCGCAGCGTTCTTTTGTTATTTTGACACAGGAAGTTATTAAAGCAATTAACTGGGGCACGGCTCCGCCATTATCATCTCCACGAGTGACGTGTTAATGTCAGACGAATAGTGACGTGACGACATCGATATCATTAAATTATTCGTTTTGTTTTATAGCCTAAAAAATATTAACTGATACATTAGTGATGTTTTATGTTAGTATTTTGTTTTAGATGTTTAAAAGGTAAGTTTTTTGTCCATGTTTAGATCGCATCTAGATAAATCAAACAATGTATACGTTTTGAGAATTTATATTATCATAAATATCGGATTATTTATGAGTTATATATCTGTGTATATCATTGTCGTTATCAAAGTAAATATGTACCTAAATGTAAATGTAATTGTGATTTACAAAAACCACTGAACATTTTAACTAATGAAATGAGCATAAAGTAATTTACACGTAAGTTAACACATTATACGTTTTTTTCGTGATAGTCGAAATTATATACTTATATTGTACTAAGATTGTGTTTATATTTTAATAAATAAAATGGAATGAAAACCAGGATTTAACAACTTATCAATCTGTAATCGGACAATTTCATCAGAATAAAGCATCTACAATAACTTAAATAGTCGGCGAAAACAAAAATCTTACTTGGAGGAGCAAAATTGGTACAAATGTACCAATCGATAATTAAAAATTCTATTTTGTCATAATTAATATAATAATTGCTTAAAGAAATTTCATACAATTATTCATTATCAAGACAATGAAACTCAAAGTGAAATGGATGCGGATTCTATTTTACTGTAACAAAACGTTTAGATTAATAAAATTAGACGCAATCAAACCAACACTTTATCCAGAAAAACAAAAAACAATAATTCATGAACGTCTCTATGAAAGTAATGCTGATTCACGATCTAGACAGACAATCTATTAAAAAATCAATTACAAAATTGTTTTGACGTTACGATTCACGCTTTCACATCACTAGTTGATCTCAAATTATATCAGTTCTTTAATTTTCAATCGGAGTGACCGAACGAAAGCTACTGTTCGATCACAATGCACTCTCTCATACACTATGGACATAATTGATAGTCATACAGCCTTAACAATAGTGAAATCATCAACTTCCGTTAATCGAAATTGAACTCTATTTATATACGATTTAAGTTCACATTTGAATAGTCAGTACTTGGAGAGGTATTCAAAAAGCAACAACCAGAGTTTGCGTGGCTCCCGTACTTACACCGGACTAATTTCTTAGAGGTTATTATTGTTTCTCATGATTAAATTTCTTTTTTTTTTACGCTGACAATAGACGCACGTAGTATTACCGTCGAATTTTTTGTTTGAACCGACGAATTTAAAAGTTGATTTCATTACTAGACAATGAAATTTTATTAGTACTCGAAATGGTTAGGAAGAAAAGTTAGTTCCGCTGTTTTAGTTATTTATATCAAACTTTGAGATTGCATTTGATATTTTCAATATGATTGTATAAATTCAAAATACGTTACGTTAAGCATAAAATCTCCTAAATCATTTAGTTCTAATAATAATTAAATTTATAACATAATAAATATATATTTTTAATATTTTAATTCCTTTATCACTTACTAGCTACCCTTAGCTAGCTTTTATAATTATTGCTTCACTAATATTAGTCATAGCGTTATGTAATGAAGCCTATAACCTTTCTAAATCCTCAAACTATCCAACGCAAAAGAATATTTCAATTCAGATAAATAGTTTCAGAGATTACCCGCTACGTACAAACTTACAACAAATTTTACCTATAATATTAGTATAGATAAAGGAATAAGTTTTTGTTTATTAGTTTTCGTTTTCCGGGTGCACTCAAAAACTACTAATCTAATTAAAATTTAATTAACACTTTTAGATGACTAATAGCCTTCAAATTGCGTTAAGCTTTATTTAAAGATTTACTAATAGAAACATTTTTTTATATATTTATAATTCGTAATTTAAAAACAGTCGTAGAATTAGAAAAATATATATCAACAATAGTACATGTACCTACGTAGGTACATATGTATCCGTAATTTTTTTATATAAATACCTGGCAAACGAGCAGGCGGATGACCTGATATTTCTATGTACACCGCCCTTGGACATTAGTAGCACCAGAGGAGTCACAAATGCGATGACAGCTTAGAAATGATAAGGAATAAAAGGAAACGGAAAGTATGGAAAAGATTGACAAACACGTTGGCGCGGTGGTCACTGTAACAGACTGAAGCGCTAACGGTCGCGGGTTCGTCCCCACTCACGGCAAACGCCTGTATCGGGCATACGGTTTGTCGTGGTCTGGGTGTTTGTGTTAGTGTAGTGTGTTTCCGGACCCCCGACACAAGGCCATAAGATATTAATGGGGCCCGTTGAGTGTGATGCGTTTATTTATTTATTTAATGTACCAGGGAGTTAGGTTTTCAGATCTCTTACGCACCGTAGGAAATTCAATTATATTAGCAACATCACGCCGATCATCTGTGAGAGTGGGGTACTGCCCCGGTCGAGTTAGCCCGTATACGCACTGTACTCAGTGAGATAATTAATAGGTATATTAATCATTTTACGTGCTTAATAAATACAAAAGTAGTAATCCTCACGAAAATAATAACGGTTTTAGCGATATTGAAATGCGTGAAAAAATAAAAGACATTCCTTCTAAATGATTCTAAAAAAGTTACGCATGACTGGCAGAAAGGTTGATCCTTGAGTACTTTGCTGTAATTCTTAACGTGTGTTTTTAAAAAAATTTTGTCGTGCAATGCCTAAAGTTTTGATACATTACATCACAGTTACATGGAAATAAATATCTCTTTACACGTCACAAATGAAACCCGAACATACGACGTCAGTGGAAAGTTCAATGACCTCTCGTTCACTGACGGTTAAATTCTTAAAAATAATCTCGAAGAATAACAATTACAACCATCAATACAATGTTAGAGACCGATCAAAACAAGTGTCGGTCACGCAGCCTTATTTCGGAGTAATTTTTTCAACGCACTCTCCGTTGCTACATTAATTTCAACGTCTTTTTACTCGGTTTTTATCCCGACATAATTAAAGGAGTCTCGGTTAGGTGTAAAAACTGGTGAGGTAATGACATTTTAATTGTCTGAGTGATTACTGGTCGCCGTTTCGTACACTCGGCCTAACATCCTTCGATAGTCCGAGCGCCTTATTACGATGGGTATAAAGACGTAAATGATCGCGTATTATTACGTTTGTGTGGTCGTCCGTGCTGTCGCATTCATCCTGTTATTACGAATAATTGCATTACGCTTCGTTACGGAGGAAAAAAAGCAAGTAGATTTAATTGACACGTTACTCTCTTTGTTCACGCCTAGCACGTGTTGGTTCACACGCCGTGCAATATTTCGAAATATTTCCATACAGAAACACACGCCTCGCTCGTAACAATGTTAATAAATCTGTTTGATATCGAGTGACAATGATAACGGTGGTTCTAACATAATTCCGTAACGCGAAGGTTATGTTTTGTTAATAAGATTTTTATGATTGGAAAGTTATGATTTTATTTCGATATATGTAATATTTTCGTAAAGGTGATTTTTCACTAATGTAAGTAGTTGCCAAAAATAGATTATTTTAAAATATTGTCTTCTTGTATCTCGGAGCCAAAGCATTCAATTAAGTAATCGATGTTATTAATAAATATATTTTAATTACATAGAACCATTTTTGCTCCAATATACATATCGAGCAAGATTCTTCCCGCATCTGTGTAGAAATTTCCATCCCCTATGTCAACCTCTTGAAGTTTTATTTTCGCGATATCAAGTCAATATCTATGTATGTCTTTAAAAAAATCATCACATTTGATTAAGCGGTTCAGGCATGAAAACGTTACATTAACCGATAGACAAAGCTACTTTCATTAATAAAATTAAGTATGGATAATTTTCAACTCTCAATAAGTACAATTATCTGTTAAAAGAGTACTGACTCTACTTTTCCTACACAACGTTTTGTTGCACCGACATCATTTTTGTATTACGTTACACAATGAGAATTTTTTATATCGTTGCACCTTCATTACGTTATAATACGTATAGTGTCATAATACGCTAAAAATGATAGGGTTTCGTGTAATAGTGCAAGTGTCACCCTTTAACGACATCTGTCTCAAGCTAACGAGCGGGTCGGTGGGAAACAAAGTTACTCGCTTCGACACTTGGGTGTGATAGCCCGATTAGGATACTATTTTACGTTACAATGTTTTTTTATATATGAAATATCCGGTTTTTAATCGACTTCCAATGAAATAAAGGAAGGAATGAAGGAGGTTCTCAATTTGACGGGTTTTTTTTGTATGAACTGATTACCCAAATTTGTTTTAAACAGTATTTTCCCATTGGTCTCGTAGATTTTTCATTAAAATCGATTAAGTAGTTTGGTTTTAAAATTATTATAATGCGAAAAAGTTTTACGCATTTTGTTTGATTTTGAAGTCAGGCAGGGAGAAGGTTGTTGGAATTATTACATAAACGATTCGTTTTTGATTGCGGCGTCGCTCACGTTAATATATTTAGTAAAGTAAATAGATATGCAGTATATTTATATTAGAATAATCAATTTTGATCACCGGATAAATGTTACGTTGTTTACTATGTTAGGTACTCTGGCTTTTCAATGCCAGTGTTTTGGACACCTTGTCGCAATTTAATGACATTGACTGTTACTTAAGTTGTGTATAGTAATTTCAATTGTTTATTTTGTTTTTTTTTTTTTATAATTTATTTGAATGTTATATATTTTGTAATATTGATAATTAAGTATGTTATTAAATAAATAATATAGTATTGATGTGCATTTGTTTTTATGCATAATTATATAGAAGTACTTAAATAATACTATTTTTTACGGAATATACTATATATGTAGACAAATAATAGTTAAATAAATGATGCAACATGATCATTGTTAACACGGCTTAAGTAACACATTCTCCCTCCTCAGATGGTCGTCTCATGAATGTTTGTTGCCAAATCATTTATCGGCTGTACACAAACGACAAAAGGCACCGTTTACATAAGTAATTAGTCGATGTTGGAGGGCAGATCGCTACGAATGACTTCACTCAATGTTTATCTACGTGCTACGAGACTACGGCGTAGCGACTTGGTGTATTAAGATTCCTTACATCATCTTAAGTGCACGTGTGTATTCCGTGTACGTGTATATTTATCATATTTTATTTAACAAAAAATATATAATATACACGTTAAGTAAAACTAGTCAAGTACGTAAAAATATGATATATAAAAAAAAAATTAAGCATCACGATTTCATTTAACATTTGTTTTCTCATTTAAATCATTGCCTTGAGTTAAATTTTAAATGTTTTTTTCGTGAGTGAAAGCGAAAATCAGTTAATTTAATAAAAATCTATATCTTCAAGTAACGATGTACTCGTATATATTATTATAAATTCATTGATTGGGATTATATAAAATAATAAATTAATTTACCTTCGATTATAAATACAACACAAACCACAATCGAATTCCCAACATGAGGCGTATGTGCAAACAACTCGTACAAGAGACGTTAACCGAGAAAAACAAATTACACCAACCCGAGCTAATCTACTAACTTTTTATATATTTTCCTCGACTCGCGGCTATTAATACGAAACAGTGTTTAATATCTGACATCTGTTACAAAAACTTTTATTATAAGACTAATCCATTGCACACATATTATACGCACACAGGCGAAAGTTATTTTTCCGGCGTAAAACGAGCTCACTCACACATAAGTGCCGGCACTTAGTTTAGGAGCCTCGTTGAAGTGCAACGGTAAGTAGCTGTTAAACTTAACTTATACATTTTAAATACAATTAAAATTACGTGGATGGATAGCCCTTAGTGATATTAGTTTTATAATAAATAAATATGATTGTCAAAAATTCAAACGTTATGTTAATTTGTTAACGTGTTCTAACCAAGTCCTAAAAATAGTAAGGTTAAATTGTTATTCTTAAAAGGTAATCAATTATATAGGTTCTCTAGACTAGAGATTACTAATAGTATTTTAAAACTATAAAACCTAACCTATACGCAATGTATAAATTTATATCTTTACTTTCCAGATTATGTATTGCCTTATAATTATATTGAAAATAAAATATTTTATTTTCTTAATTCTTTCTACTTTTATTTAATTCTAGCTATAAATCTTTTTTAACAAATATTAATAGATTAAATATTTTACTACCTAAATAAATTACATTTAATTTATACATAGAAACGAAAAATACTTGATTTTGTTTTTTTTTTTTATTTTAAAAATAAAGAAAAAATATAATTGCTAAAATATTTTCGTGACATATACATACCACACCGCTTACCTACCGCCCGTCGGCGCCCACTCTCATCTGCTAGTTCTTAATTAAGTTAGCTTATGTAACGAAAGATGGTCTCATTTAGATAACACCGTAACTTTCAGTCTGCAACTCGAAGTTGGGCTACTTAGCGCGTTCTTAATGCCTCTAAACTTGCTACCGAATCTAATTAGAACTTGCCTCGGCTTATGACGCAGATGGTTACCATTGCGACAATAAAGTTTTAATTGAATTTTGAATTTATGTATGAAAGGAACAACAATCTTATTTTATATATGGTTGCTGATAAGCAATAATGTGTCAACCCACAAAATGTCGAATTTGGAGATATTAATGTATTCCAATAATGCGTCACGTCATTATTCAAAAAATGTTATCTAAACTTACTAAGTACGGGAAAAAGTTTCTTAATTGAAAGTTTCGAATATTGAAGTGAGCTCAATATTTTGCAATATGCAATAAACTAATATATTTAAAAAACTTAGTATTGGATAAAACTTTTTAGTGTGCCAATTTGCTTTTAATTAATCGTACCTTTTATCAAATTAAAAAAAGAAGATGGATATTTACGTCTTCAAAAAAATTTGTAAAGGATAGGTTTGACATCTTTAGACACCATTTTCTCAAAATGAAGTCCGTGTGGCTTGACACAGTATTTATCAGTTTCCATATATGATAGACTAGCGACCCCGCGGTTCTACTCGCGCTTAACATAGAAGTTCGTATGAAAACTTCTAACCCCCATTTTACCCCGTTAGGTGTCGAATTTTGCAAAATTCCGTCATTGTGAGCATCGAACTAAAAAGAACCCTCATGCAAAATTTTAAACTCCGTTAAATTCGTGATGAGTGATTGAGTGAACTTTCGATTTATATATATGAATATCATATGTAATTTGCTTGTTTTTTTATTGCAAATGCAATATTGATTCGTTTACTGTGTAATAATAATTAATATAATTTCAAACACATTGATATAATATTTGTGAAAATTTCGTTTTGATTTCTTTATATCTAATAAAATCTCGTCTTAATTTGTAAGTAAAGTTTTAAAACATAGTTATAATTTTAATTATGTAATATTTCTAAGACGTTATAATATATGACACTTCAAAATAAAGTTTACTCATTGATAAATTTTTGAGCTGTAAAATGAATGTTATAAACGAAATATAAATGTAACCTTTTTATTTTTTTGTTTTAAAGATTATATTAAAAATTATTTTTAAAATGGTTTCATATTAAATAATATTCATGCTTAGTCTATTCTTCTTTACTAGTGTTTATTTGGTTACAAAACCCCAAACGAAAATCACGATTTTTTTAACAATTTTGTTTCATTATAATTTTTCATTATAAAAAACGATTCAGTTCGATCATTCAGTCGATAATTTTTTATCTAACTCTTATGTGACAAGTGAAGAAAAATAGACAATACGTAAAATATAACGTACATATGTATATACAGGAGTATTTTAAATTTAATCGATAGAATATTTTTTGTTTTTATAATTTATACATTCAATAGTTATGTGAGAAACTATACATGTTTCTAATTCTTTACTATTTCACCTGTCTAAAAATAACGAATACTGATATGATGCTGTGTCTGTTTAATAAATACTTCCGCTGCGGGTCAGCGATGAATTGTCCGCGTCTACTGAATGTAAGTCAAGGTTAAGAAGTTTCTTATACTTTGCTTGTTAGTTAATAACATCTTACCGAGTAACACAATACCAGTATTAAGGCAGAAACTTTGTTTGTGGTTCATCGTAGTAGAAAAATAAAAATTAAAAAAAAAAATATGTACTTACCGACTGCAAAAATATACTTAACGTAAATAAAGTAGAAATCAAAAAATAAATATTTTCTACAAAATGTTGAAGTAATCGAGTCGCAATCCTTGTTATTGATTTAGAATCGATTTACAATCGAATCGGTTAACAAACATAAAAAAACACCTGCAGTCGAATATAGAACCTTCGAATTTTTAAATGAAAATATAATTAAATATAATTTTAATTGTGACAGCCTGTTAATGTCCCACAGCTAGACAAAGATCTTCTCTCCTATTAAGAAGACGAGTTGATGATATTATTTACATACGTGATATACTTTATGATGGATAATGGATATACAAATACACGTGCTAGAATTTCTCCAGACAAGGTACCTGCCGAAGTCTCGATTTCCTTAACCGCCGTGACGTCTTTGATATATTTCCCAGTAGGTACATATGATTAGTCTTATAAGACATCTTGCATCCACCTTGTAATCAGATGGTAACTTTCCTTAATTTAAATAAAATTATGAATAATTGTTTTTTGTTCGTTTTAACGATTTAAAAGTGTTCGTCAAAGCCTACTTGAATAAAGTGGATAGTAACTATTTTATATTTTCATTGTGATAGTCATCTTGAAAACGTCCCAAAATCGAATATGACTGAGTGATAAGGCGTACCAATCAAGAAGTTTCCATCAATTACAAGATTAATACCGATTCTAATCGAGTTTTCTCTCATTAAGTACCACGGTTACCGAGCCCTCTTTATTATAGTGGAATAATACGGCGGGGTAATATCGTGGCATAGTTACTTAATCAATTCCTTTGTTGGTCGATTCGACCCCCGTGGGTGGGGTTGATTAAGAAGAATATTGCTTGATTACGCCCTTGAAGTATAAAAGTATGACGTACGGAGATGTTGACGTTAAGAGCTGTTTACTAGAAGTGTCTAATTGATGTGGATCGACTTCTCGAGAACTTGGAAAGACGTGGATTTTTTTTTTTTTGTTTAAGTAAAGTAAAATCGATATGACTTCTTTGTAATTATTTAATGCTTATATAGATACCGTTGTGTGAGTTAGAGTTTTTAGTGTTTTATCATTTTAATTTAAGAATTTTTGTTGCGTGAATTATAATAGCGTTTTGACATATCGTAAGTATTATTGTTCTTTTACAATTTCAAAACATATAAGCTATTATATAAAGTACATTGGATCTGAAATTTTAGGTCGATACGAAAAAGGCAAAGAAAAATCCTTTACATAACATGAACATCAACACACTAAATATTTAATAATACAAAAAAAAAACTATTGCAACGAATATACAAAATATGTATCTGTCAAAAGTCATACAATAATTATTAATCTATAATAAAATAACATGCCATAAAAAAAATTTCTTTCCACAAAAACCTGTACATGCTCAAATAAGAGTCATATCCATTCAATCTTATCCACTTGCATTGTCTCAGTCATACGCAATATTTATCATAGTGAGGTGACATCGCGCTAGTGTGCGTCTAATGAATGTCTGGCATCGATGAATGTCTCGATGGAACTTATCCGAGAACTAATATCGGCGATTTAGACACAATTACAGAACGAATATCCGATTACAATGCGACGTACGTAATTGTGTATATTACTTTGCACTCGTTTGGAACTGTGCTAATAATAAGACAGTTTGTTGACTATATTGTTTTTCGATATTATACTGTCAAATAAAATATATCAGGTATTTATATATCATTATTACTAGATCATCGAGTTTGTTACTTTTTTTCACCAGTAAGTTTAAGTTCCCACTAAATAAGTACACAAGTCCCTGTTTTATATTACGTATCGCAACTTACATACGTAACATACATTATCGTGTAAACACATAAAATATGTGTATACACGATGGATCGAATACAAAACTTTTTTGAAGTCGGTTAAAAAATCTATATTCGCTTTGGCATAACATCAAACTTAATTTAAAATGTAACAGGAATTTTATCAAAATCAAAATAAACATAATTTTATTCCAATTTGAAATTGAATTTCTCTTTTAAAACGAGAAACTAATGAATCTACCTCTTAAAAATTAAAAAAAAAATATAATCATAATCTCAAAACGGAACTACAGAAAGTGATCTAATTAAAAATGGTAATAGCAATAGGAGTAGTTTCCAATAATTCACAAAACGAAAGTATCCTTCACATACATTCAATTACTAAAACGAAGTGAACCCGTTAATGAATAGCCTAGAAAATGACATCGCACTCAACACAAAAGGTCCGCTAAACGTACGCAAGCAAAGATTACACGGCCCTTTGTATAAGGCCTTATCTCACTGGCGGGAAATCTCACTAACGACGGCCACTCATCTCAAAACGACACAATGGCCAGACGAATTGAAACTCTGGTTAGACAAAGCCAATCGTGGGGAAGCGGTCAAAAGGTTCGTGTAAATCCGACCTAATGATAGGGACCGATAATTTGGTGAATATGATCGGATAATGCGTAATGGAAGTCTAGATTGATTTAGGATTAACGGGTAAGATACTATTTTTTTTTTTCAAAGCGGTGGTTTAGTGGTTAACACGTCGATCTCAACCAAGGGCGGATCCAGCTTCGCCGCCAGGAGGGGTCACCTAGTTGTGGTCAAGTCACAAGAAATAATAATTTAAGTTTGATAATAATCGATACAGGTAAAAAGTTATCACTTCCTATACTTCGATGGGTACGTTTTTATGGATTGGAGAAGTGCTAGTCCGGTTAAACGTTCTTCAATTATACAAATTATATTTAATTAATTAAATATTAAAGGTACTTACATAAAATCTATATTGTGACAAAAACTATAAAAATCATGTTAATCATCGTCATGTTTAGCAATTATAATTAATTCTTTACCCAGGTGTTGGACCCAGCCCATGGAGGGATCATGACCCCCATGACCCTCGCTCTGATCTCAACAGATGATCACGCGTTCAAACCCCGGCTAGCACCGCTGAGTTTTTAGCTAAATTTGTGTTTATTCATCTCGAGTCGGCGGTGAAGGAAAACACCGTGAGGAAATCTGCATATACCGGGAGAAATTGAGACACATGTATATCCGCGAACCTGTAGCGGAGCAGCGAGTTGGATTGAGCTTCCCGACACCATTTCAGACTGTTACGTTACTTTTTACCGCTAAACGTTATTTCTTATAGCTAATTAACTTTGATCGCAGTTTTGCTTGTGATGGCTGGACGACGGTGGCTCGTGGTGGCTTAGGTGGTCTGAGATTGGTTGGAGAGTTGCTTTCTTTTATTCCTTTTTTAAATTTCGCTCGTTAAATCTACTATCGATTATCTATCTAGTATAAAACTGTCGATCTGTTATTAAACTATCGATTATCATAACTTATTAAAAATGAATTAAAATTGAAATCGGTTCACATTCAACGTCATCGAGTAATTTTTTTTTTAAATCGGTTAAGAGCGTTGTCTTTGATGAATAATACTAACTTATAGCAAGAGCTTGTCTCTTTTTTACCTACTTAAATCAACCGCATAGATAAATATTTAGTTAATAAGAAAGACTTAATCGTTTTTCAATTTCATCCACAGTTTTTTGTGTTGGTTTTTTTTTATACAAATCAAATATTCCATTTTATTCTGTACTTAAATTGTGTTGTCATTTGCTTCATAAATATAATTGTCATAAAACGAAACACAATATTTATATCACTAAAATTTAAACATATTCAGTTTGTTTTTCTTTATTTACGATTATATGTGTAAGACATTACATAAATTATAATTTAAGAACTATGAAATAGAGCGAACAAGGTGATCGAGATACTAAAATACAGAGCAGTGACGTAACAATATGAACGTTTTTCCGTGGGAGTAAATGACTAAATCACATCTTAAATTCCTCATCCGAAGATTGATTAATCACCAGTTTAAAATAAAGATACTTTATTAAATTCATCATATCGCTATACATTGAAAAATAGTATCAAAAGCAATACAATCATAAATAGGCTGTATCGCCAATGTATTATAATCGATTACAATAGTCAATTTTAAAAGTATAACTTTTTATAAGTCTATAAACCAGCACAATACGAGTGGCCTCGGCGAGGTTTATAATTAAAGTGTTATTAGCGAAATTAAAATAATCGTCATTACACGAGGTGGGCGACCGAAATCCGTGGAAGGCCACAGCGGTCCACTAATGAGAAATAAATTGTCGCCGAGCAATCCACAGTAATTAGTGCAGAGTTTACTCATTTGAAGCAAGCGTGACACTGCCGAGGTTTATTTAAATATTTGTTAAGGTACGTTTCTTTTGACGTTGCAATATTTTTCATATAATTAAGAATGCCTCTAATCATCGACCGTGGGAAGCGGATTGCCCGCGACTTTCTAAGTTACAGTCATTAAGGTTCGATTGTAAAATAGTTTTTTAATTAAGTTTGTACAGTAAACTTGTACTATTTTTTTTTCTCAGAAGAAAATTGTTTTATTATGTTTAATTCAAATGCCGTTGTTAAATGTTTTTAGATGTATTTCTGATAATGGCATACAAAGAACAAGACTACATTTTTATAAAATACTAGGCTTCGTCCGCGGCTTTGCTGGCGTGGTATATTAACTCCAAGTAGCCTATCAGTATAAAATCTATATTTGTGTAAATTTTTATAAAAAAATGTAAATTACTTTTTACGTGAAAGAGCAACAAACATCTGCACACCCAAACATTAAACCAATAATCCATCCCCTTGCATCCATAACAGTAGTAACAGCCATACAAGTATTACAAATATTTAAATGCTACAACTACAAAAACACTGTCAAACAAAACGTGCATAAAAAATGACAATTATAGAACATATTTTATATAAAACAAAAGCTACGGAACCCTAGAAAAATGTTATTATAAAAAAAAATTACAGTGAATTTTATGCACGATAATAACAGATGGAAACAAAGCTTAAGCGGCATAGTTATTAAAATGTTTAATTACAGGAACGGTAAGCGGACGTAATCACCGAGTGTGCGCTACAGTTTTATCTAAAACATAGTCATTACGGAATGAAATTACACATAAGTGCTGTACGATTACAACTTTAATTAACCGCCAAAAATATTAAATGATGTATTGTGAAGGTCGATTTGATCATTTGTTTTATTGAAAGCTGTTGTGTTTTAAGTATAACCTCTGAACGTTTGAATGGCAATTAATAATATGATAGATGTAGTGATTATAGATGTGTAAAGAGCATTTTGCTAAACCTTTATATTGTCTATGTGTGTGTTTTTTGTGTGGAAATTTCCATACTTTAATAATTTTCGTACTCCCGATTCCATTCTTTCCCAGAAGTTGATTCTTATTTGCGATACTATTAGATGGTGCAATAATATAGAGTTTTTTAATTAACTGAATCGACTCCTGGCTGGGAAAAATATTTTTCAAAAAAAAAAACAAATTTTACAGTTTTAATTTTTATCAAAATCGACCCCAATACTCCTTAGATTGTTTTTCGATGTTTCATATATACTCAGATTTGGTAATCCATGCTCATTTATACTTCCCAATGATTAAAAAAAATCAATAACCTATCAATATCTGGACTAGAATAATAAGCAGACTCTATTATAAACGGGAAAATGCTAGGAAAAAGAGTATTTATGTAAACAAAAATTAACCAATTCAAAAACGCAGAGATGCTTGACCAGCAACCTGCGATCATTAATTAAAACACACGTCCTAACCACCACTCCGTCATTATAACACAATATATAAACTTATTTTAAACATAACCCGTCACCGGTCATTTAGCAAGTAACAAAGGCGTTTGATAGAATTAATTGCACGCAATCATATTTTGTTGCGAAAATGATACATTTTCTCATTCAAACATCATGCTGTGACGTTTGAACAATACGTTGAATCAGAGATGTAATTATAGTGCAGCTGTTTACAATGTGAATAATTACCGCTGTTGCCCCCGTGACTGAAATCGCTCAGTTAATGCCCATTCAAAATGGAACGGATGACAAAAAATTGCTGAATCGTAAACTAGTTTTGATTCTGTTGTATAACGATAGTTATTCATTTATTTATTATTACTAGCTGTTGCTCAGCTTCTCTCGTGATATAGGTTTTGTTTTAAAATAATACGCAGGTACCTATATAGTTATATAAACTATAATCTATTACCATCTAGAATAGCGTACTTTTTAATTGGTGAAAATTTTTAACATCGGTTCTGTGGTTCCGGAATTCACTTCGTAAATACATAATTTGCTTTCTCTTTATTGTATAGAAGATAAAGACTTAGCGGTTGAAAATGATAGCTCAACTATTATGTGTACTTGTACTTTACTGTAACAGCCGGTAAATGTCCCATTGCCGAGCAAAATACTTGTCTATTAAGGAGAAGAATAAGAGCTTAATCCACCACGCTGATCCAAAACGCATTCGTGGATATACATACATATATGTGCTGAAATTTTTCCCGATACGAGCATGTTTCCTCCATCAATGTTTTCCTTCACCGTCGTGCACGAGATGAATTAAAATATTATGTGATATTTTTATAAAAGTATAAGTAAGGTCAGACCGCAATTATAATCTTTAGGAATGCGGCAACTTTTTGCAAAATGATAAAGATAATTATATAATTATAGTTATTGTATGTCATGCTAATTAACTATATAATTTAAATAATTACACCTTTTTTGGCATATTAAATATATTATACGTCATTACGATACATTCATACTCCTCATATAAAATATTACATCCTGAATATTTCCATCATAATTTAACTATTAAATCCGAAGCCCAGAACCGAACCGACACATTTATCACATAATCCGATAAAGATAGAACAGAAAAGTTAGCATTCCTCCGAGATAACCCTCGCACCGTCTATATTTTAGTAGACACGTCGTGTCGATGACACCGCATTGTGAAATATCGACCACTGTGCGAGGTGCAAACAACTCACTAGGAACGCCTACAGGCTACTATCTCGACAAAAAAGAAAAGTGAGTCCGCGCAACACACTGGGACGCAATATAGCACAATTTTTATCTTGCAGATTTATACCGACCTGTGCACACCGGCGTAGTGCAAGCTGCAGCGGTGCGCGTGTGCGCGGAGGCTGTGTGTGTGGCGAGATGCGAGCGCGAAAGTTTTGCATATGTGTAATGTTTCGAGATATACAGGTGACAGAGGCGATACGCGATAGGCGGGGCCAAGGGAGGGGTGAGACCTATCGGAAAGAGATGGCGGACTCGCTATGATAATGATGTTATAGCTTTCTTGATGTTCGCTCTTCTTTAGTTTTATTATTTCTCGATCTACTTATAAGGCGATATAAATGTTAAGTGTGAGCGCTTATAAAATACGTTTATTGTCTCGTTATAGCTTCGAGACGGGAGGAATGGCGAGAAGTGAAGATTATGGATTTAATTTTTGATACTGTAAAATGTCTTGTTGCACCAAGCGCGACTACGATAAGATAACGATGATTAAACTCCTTAATATGCGACATTTATAAACAGAACCACTTTGAGGCTCTGTAGAATCGTGTATTTATTAATAATTTATACATGTTTTGATTATTTCTTACGTAGATTTGCTTCTAATGTTAACGTTTCAATAAAATTTACTCCCACTATTAACACTTCTTAGCATTCATATGTTTTCATATAAAACTCGACTTTATTTACAATACAAAAGTCAAAATAGACACTTCATATATATTGTTTACCTTTCTGTTCAAGTCTTACTAAATTTTAACCAAATCTATACTGAGTTTCATTAACATAGATAACAGATCAGCTTAATATTTAGGATAACTTAAAAAAAAGTACGTTGTAAGTTTTTAAGTTACTGTTTATTACAATGTATTGAATAATAACTAATAGTTAATATATTTCTGTTAAGGACATGTGACATGACATGTTTAATTATTTTTGACTTATAAGATAGGCATGTAGTGAGCCGAAATGGCCTAGATGTTAGAACACGTCGATCTCAACTGATGATCGCGGGTTCGAACCCGCTAGCACCGCTGGTTTTTCAAGTGCTAATTTTGTGTTTAAATTCATCTCGAGCTCGGCGGTGAAGGAAAACATCGTGAGGAAACCTACATGTGTCGAGAAAAATTCTGACACATGTATATCCGCCAACCCGCAGTGGAGCGGCATGGTGGATTAAGCTCTAAACCTTCTCCTTAATAGGAGAGGAGGCCTTTTCCCAGCAGTGGGACATTTACAGGCTGTTACTTTACTACTATTACTTATGTAGTGTAAGGAGGCGCGATTAGTAAGCGAGTACTGGCTGTAATATAAACGCGCGAGCTGGCTTTAAAATAGATGACAATTCGAGGAACGGATATTCATTATTATAAGAAAGCATTAAGAACATGTTATACTACTACAATATTGTGACTTCCAGTAAATAATTAAATGTTAAGATTGTTTGAATAGTATTTTTCAGCCATCATTTCAGTAACTATATCAAAATAATCCAGGAATAGTCAGAAAAGGTATACCCATTTTGACTACCTCTGAATTAATTTCATTTTCCATTCGAAGAAACCTTTTTTTATTACAGTCCTTCCTTATCAACATATAATTATAATTTTCATTGTTAAAACCATGTAAGTCAATATTAACCACTAAATACAAAATACGAAAACCATAGCCGGGTTTAATTAAACCGCCTCACCTCAAGCTATCACACAGAGAGATGTAAAGCCAATTTTAATTATGAAGATCCGTTGGATATCACCGCACGACCGAACCAACGCGTTAAGTTACCGCAGGCTAAATGAGTCGCAATACAGAAAACACGTGTACACGCGGACGCAATTACACCTTACAAGTGTGAAAGACAATTTGTATTTAGACATATTCGATGTAACACGTCAATTTAAGTTTTTTTTTTTTTTTTGTAATAATTTTGATTCATTTTGATTCATTAATTCATCATGTTCGAAAGTACAAAAATATGATTACAAATTATTTAAAAAACTGTCATAGTAAAATAATAGATTATTTTATTGCAAATATTAATCTATTTTCGGGTAATTCATGAAAAAAATCTAATTTATACCATTTTTATTATGTATTAATTATCTAATTAATTGGACGCAATTATACCTTGAAATTGTGGAAAACGAACTGTATTTACACATCAATGATATATGTTCATACATATGTTTTTTTTATTATTATTATTATACGAAATATTCTTTATTATATTCTATAGACACTTAGTAAATATAGTTAATGTTATAATAAATAAAGAACAAAAAATATTAATGTAAAGCTCTATGATAATACCCGTCTAAATACTTAATAAAAATTTTCTAGAACACTGTGGTACTTCCCCAGTCGAAGATTTTTGTAGACGAAGAGACGATCAAATTTTTGAAAAACAATATTTGATACTAAGAAAACATAACTACCAAAAGCCATTACATTGTAAGACACTTGATATTATTTAAACTCTGCAGTAACGCAATGCCGCGATCGCTCCTTATTCAGAAAGGAGCAAAAAAAATTTGTATTCTATCTTTGATATTAATTAATGCTATACGTTCCAAAAAACTGTATTTAATATTAATAGGTAAGTTCCATCCACATAAGAAAATAATAACCATACTTAACGCTTTCAGAGCATTAGACAAAGAATAAACAATTATTTATATTTATTTTTTGAGTATATCAACAATGTACCAAAAACATTATAAAACTAAATATTCTTTAAATCCTTATGTAAAAAGTACAAGAGAGACGCTATAACCCCATATAACAATGTATTAAGTCCAACTTGCATTTGGCCGGTTTTTATCATTTTTTTATTATAACAGCAATAGAAATCGATCTCTGTAAAAATTTCCAACTTTCTACTAATTATATTAACGCTCGCGGGTTTGATCCCGCACACGACAAATGTATTGGCCATACGGATGTTTGTAGTCGTCTAGGTATTTGTGTTTGTGTTGTGTGTGTTTCCGGACTCCCGACGCTGGGTTATAAGACCCTAATGGGTCCGTTAAGAGTCATGCGTTTATTTATTGCATATTTTATTTTTCTCGTTTCAGACACCATCACATGAGGCCGAGTGTACCTCAGTATTATAATATTACCCTTTGTGTCGGAAACCCTCATTAATGAACGCGTCCGCGTTGACGTGACGCGTTTTGTACTTTTTGTATGATATCTTAAAATTTATACTGACTTGCAAGGAACAATCAACTTTGTAATTATTACGATTCATCATGCTCAAAGGTAAAAAAGAATGATTGCAAATATTAAAAACTGTCACGTAGTCGATTATTTTATTGCAAATATTAATTGGGTATTTAATTATCGGGTATTTACCGAAATAAAAAAATATATATAATATTATTTTTTTCATAATGTATTATTCAATTCTAATTAGGTACTGCATATTAATTTTAATTATTTGTACATTTAATACCATCATATATATTTTAATTACGTTACTAAATTATAAAATAATTCGTTTATTTTTAGTTAACACTTAATTTCTGATTTCCAAATTATATATAAATATTTACATTTTTCAATTATTTCGTGCTCAACGATTAAAGAAACATCGTAAGGAAACTTATACGTGTCTGAGCTACATATTCGTTAACTTCGTCAGTGACAACCTAGTAACTAAAGACGCAGAATGTTTTTGAAAAGGTCTCCGATCAGTCGTAATATATCAATAACCAATAATAATTTGGTTCTTACTCAAATTAATTATACAATTTACTTACGACAAAACTTAAAAAAAAGAAACCAATGAACAGAATACATAATTTCGGTTTTTCGTGAAAATTAGTCGTGGAATCGAATGAAAATTCTATGGGACCTATAGGCTAGACACATAGACACTTCTTCGGGTAACCTAGAAATAGCATAAACACTTAAAAATAAGTTAATGAATATTATCCTTTCTTTTTAATCATAAAGAAGCAGCAACCTTATATAAGTGCACCAATTCCACGAACGTAACCACAGGAAAGTTAATATATTTATGTATCTTTACCCCATTGTTTTCGTCAAAGAATATTTTTCTTGTAAATGATACACTTTTTAAAGCAGTAAAGATACTGTATCTGGGCCACCTGGGACGGCCATCAATTTTACACTTTTAATGTCACTCTTAAAACTTACTTTGTAATACGGCTTACAAAGAAGACGCTGTAGATGACAAAATTTAGATACCATTGATTAAAATTTATATTAAAGAAAACAACTAAACAGACATGAAACATTGAATTACATACACATTTTACTGATTGCTACATATATTTTTTGGTTAAGGGTTTTTCTACTTTAAAACTGGGAAAAATCAAATATACATTAAGTAGTGAACGCTAAATTACAAATACATTTTCTTATTAATGACTAAATTAAAATGTTGTTTCTGAAAAAAAGCTACTGTTAGCAATCTATATTCTAATTAATAGAGATATTAATTTTAAAACTAAATTAATATATTCCTTCAATTATAAATTAAGTAAAAAGTTAAGGTAATTAACCAAATTGGGCGTTAGAAGTCTATAGATATTATCTTAACCATTTTAATTGGCTCATATAAACTGTTTAATAATAAAAACGACAAAAATATCACAGCGTTTTTTGTTTTATAATAATAACTATTTTAATATTATAATAATCTAACAAATTGTACATCCGTTATAGCAGCCATGTGATACAATTTTTGTTTAAAATAATTCATCCGTATATTTGCAGAAGTCTTGTTAAAATCGCTC
Source organism: Hypolimnas misippus (assembly GCA_037950945.1). Lineage (NCBI taxonomy): Eukaryota > Metazoa > Arthropoda > Insecta > Lepidoptera > Nymphalidae > Hypolimnas > Hypolimnas misippus. The sequence goes on along the minus strand of JBBEEQ010000025.1, from coordinate 5,988,689 downwards.
TGCCCTGAAACAAAAAAAAAACATATTATAATACAAGCAGATCCTAATAAATAAACAATCAAATCACTGTTACAAAGAAAACATATTTTATCAAATTTAAAGTGAATAAAAATGTCTAGTACGAAATTATTCCTTTGAGCGGTGCACCGTGTTAATTTGGACTGATCTCCAGGAATTGTGGTCGGTTTTGCGGGCATTGTTTTACAGCTGCGGTAATTTAATAATTCCGCAGCGACGCTACAGCTTGATGATAGCTCGACGCTGAGTGCTGTTGGTTAGTGAAACTAGCTCAACTAGCGCTATTAAAATGTTGTATTGTTGTATCCATTTCGGAATAACATCGTGTTTATGAATGAAATAAATTTTATGTTTATGTGTGAGTGAGACGATTTCAACCTGATAATTGAATCAATACTATTGCATCATTCGAATCGATTCAAATCGCGGAGGAACTGATTTTATTTTCTTAAAACATCACCTGTATAACATGGTATAATATTCTAAGTTGTAACCTTAAATATTATGCTGGATAGTTTTTCTTATAATTTTGCTTTGATTGAAGTTGTGAAATAATACATTTATTATAAAACTAGTCAGGCATGGAGACTGTCGATAGATCTTCAGACTATGAAATAGTTGTGAAATAATGAATATTAAAATCTTTGGTCCTCCACGTTTGCGGTCCCCTTAACATTATCGTGATGGTGACGCAAATCCATAAGATTTTCCCCTACTGAAAATCGCTCAAAGCGTCTAAAGAAGATTCACTTAAAAATCATTTCCTTTATTCATTATACTTATTATTCTAACAGTAATCCGCTGATTCTCAATGAGATGCTTAACTGACGTGGACAGAACAGCAAATGTATGCGCAAACAAACCTCTGAAACCTCCATATATTTAACCCATCGAGACAATGTCAACGTGAAAATATTTTTTAGCGAGCAGTCATCGTGATCCCGAACAATACGCGAACGTTTCCAACGACTGGACATTGTTATATTGTTTCTTTAACTTATTTTTTAAAAGGGAATGTTTAAGACCGGCCACCCCAGTGGCCCGCGCATCCCAACATTTCGACACTAAAACTTTGATTTACGACTTTCGCCCGACGATTGCGTACTAAAACAGCACTTACGTCACTTTCAATTTTAAAGGTAGCCAGCTTTAGACCCACGCGTAATAAAAATGAATACGCGACTTCATAAAACTAAATGGTATTTATAGTATATGAATGTCGTTATTCTATATTTTATAATAAAAAGCTATCAGTACATACGCAGTTAGATATAATTCTGTTCTTATAAACATCTCAACTTACCAAAGCATGTCGAACACAACATCAACTAAAGCAATTCGTCGACACAAGGTGTCCTTAACCTATCCACCAGAGATGTGCGATGCAACTGAGCACCAACCGATTTCATCCTTCGCTTCAACTTGTATGTGAAAAACTTAGCTTCGTTGAACCGATTTCCAACGGAGCTAAGCTAAGCTTTGTAAATTAAGTGATTCTATTAGTGGGTTTGACACACACTTAGCATTTCACATTTCTGATGGAAAGACCGCCATAGACTACCAAGCATGCTAGATTGTAAATGTATGTAATGTATTTCGAATATCAATATACAAAATTTACTATATAATAAAGACAGTAGAAGTGTTATTTTTTTTTTTTTTCAAATAAAGTTTAAAAAAAATTGTTGCTAGAACATAACGTATAGTCTAATTTTCTTTAATTGTCTTATTTGGCAGACAATTATTGTGTATTTCTAGTCACACATAAGAGTTTGATAATAAATTGTCGATTTAATGATTGAACTGAATCATTTTTTATAATGTAAAATTATAATGAAACAAATAAGGACAAGAAGAGAAATATAGACTATATAGGAAAATTCAACCACATCGAGAGTTTAAATAAAACATTAACTGTTATAATATTTTTGTTCATACATATTTACAAAAAAAAAAAAAACTTATTTTTACAATTACAGTGCCATGTAACCGTCAGCCATTGACGCGAAGCTCTTTAACCGCTCCGTAATAAAACCTACGTCGCGATTGTCCGTGTTACGCAGTAAAAAGTTCCATTCTTACGGGCTAATATATTATTCATATTCTAATATGACTTTTACTTTACTTCAGTGAGCTATAAACATTATAGTCACGATTAGACGAATAAATATTATTTATCTTTCATATTAATATCGATAACTGACAAAATATTAAAATTTACAATTCTTTATATCCACTCGATGTATCTGTATCTAGTCGCTTTAAAAAATTCGTAATAAATCTTCATAGTATTATATATTTTACGATCTCAAAATAAACCTTTAATACGTTAACTTTTCAAAGTTTATTTTTTACATATTTTAGAATTAAAAATACCTATGTAATAAAAAACTTTTTTTTATTATTTTCCATAGATTAATAATTACGAAATAATATTTATTTATTGCTGTTGGTATATAATTACTCATGTAAGGATTACCTTTAATGTAAGGTTTACCTTTAAGCGAGATTCCTAACACTAAAAATATCTCGATTAATTTAGATATTTTCAAAACAAACATTAGTAGCATCATATAAGAAGTTTCGCAAAATTGTCTTTTCTTTTTTCGATTACACAGTTTATATTTACAATATACATACATACACAAAATACACATGATTACATACGGATAAGTTAACAACCTTTTTTTTTTAATGTGACCAGAAAGTTTTTCCTCAACTTTTTTAATATTAGATTCCCTTCGAAAACGTCTCACAAAAATATGAGCGCCTATTTACATTTCTAACTTAAAAAATTGCAAACAATACAAACAAACTTTCATTCCCTAAACACCAGCTTAAAAAGGAGGGAGGCGTATAGGAAGTAAGGAAATTGAGAATTAGCTCTTTTATATTAGCTATTACACGCTGATCTTCTGCGAGGGTGTGGTACTGCCCTCCTCGAACCAGTTCGTGTACGAGCTGAAGTCAGTGAGCTACAATTGAGCTCTACTTCTGAAATTGCATTAATGCGAAATACGCAATTTTATAAGGCGAGAATTTCACCTCTAAATTTTGCTCTCAGATTTTCATAACGATTTACATAAGTTACTTCTCATTATATCTTACTTTAAACTTGTAAGAATTTACTGTCAGTGCCTTATTTTTGTCATTCACATCCTTCGTAACTACTTACGACGTATCTGTTACTAGGTTACAGAGTTGTTTTATGACACTCTCGAAAGTAAAACTTCCAAATGTAATTCTCGTCTTAGAGTTGTTTTATATCGCTCTCGAGAGTCAAAACTTACAAATGTGATTCTCGCCTAAGAGTCAGTAGCTACTAAGTACTCTCGTACAAAACAAAACGAGCTCGAATCAAAGAATCGGCCCTCCGGATAAGTCCGCGTCAGACGTGAATCTCATTGTCTCCTTTGTGATGGTCAGCGAGGAATGAGCATTTCATTATAATATTAAAGGGCTATACGATACCGACTTCCGTGGAACGACATATGGCAAACATTCTATTTAATTTTCGTACTTACGTAACTGGTCGAGTGGACAGCCATTATGAAGTAACTACAGGGTGCATTGTTGAGTGGAATTATTCGATTTCCTTTTGCGTTAAGTAAATACAAGTTATATTGTAAGGGTAACCTTATTAAAATAACTCTGTGCTATAATCATTTTACGTATGAAATTCTATTGTATGTTTTTATGTTATGGTAGAGTATATTATTGTTTGATTTCGCTCTTAAATTGAGAAATTAATGTGTGTCCACGCTAAAAAAAAAAAGGGTTTACGAATCAAACAGAAAATATTTGACAGTTACATTTTTTCTCTTTACTTAACTATGACTTGTAACACTTACGCATATATTATGTACAGCCACCATATTCTCCATACATAACTTTGGTATTCTAAAAAATACTTAAAAAACTTAAGAAAACAAACCTCTCGATAAATGTCAGAAATATCCTTTAAGCACGAACTCTTTAATATTTAATTACGTCCATCATTTGTTTGATCTGCCAATAAAACACATACATTCACTCATTCATTAGTTCGTTCACATGCGATCATAAACAAAAGATCCTTTATTCGGTTAAGACAGGTTAAATGGCCGGTAGTACTTAGATCTGAATGTTGGGCGGGATCGGTGTTGTCGGTACAAAACGGAACGAATAATTAAATGGGCTAACTTATAATTACCAAGTATAATGCTTCATACAAGTTTTTGTTCGAACGATTCAATCAAAATTTTACTTGAAGTATGGAAATTTAAATCTTAGTCGTAATTTCAAATGGAGTTGGACCTTTGTTTGTTTTTCTGTGATATCATTTCATTAACAATGTCATATCAAATTAAGTATTTATATTTTCGTCAAATACGAGTAAAACTCTACACGTACATAATATGTGCTTATATCAAATAGAAATATAAAAAAATTGCAATTTTATATTAAAACATAAATAATTTTAAGATAACAATTACAAATGTAATACATCATCTGTATACTTTCACAATGCACTTTCATATAATTATATCTTTTTTTTTAATATAAATTCCTGGCATAAAGTATCGTACAATTTCATTCGCCAGCAGAGCCGCGATTTATCAGCGAGTGTTTACTCATATCTGTATCGAGACGAGATGAGGCGAAGTGAGATTTATGATTCAGAAAAATCTCTTAATGGACCCGCGGCCCGCGCATGCTCGTCCGAGATAAATGTGCAATTTCAACTTTGAGAATGCGACCCAAGTTTTGACTTAACATGATGCATGTATTTGTGTAACCATTATTGTTTTGTTATCCTCGTTACCAGTATTCATGACCAATTTCGTGTCGATATACGTCATTTTAAATAAAAAAAATTAATTTACTAGTTTTAATACTTATAAAAGATATAATGTATTTGATTTTGTGATGATTATTACTGTATAAGATATTGCCAACAAAATACAATAAAAAGGAAAAAAATAAAACATAGCATCGGATTTTAATTATTGTACTTTGTATGAAATAATGTTCGCGAGACAATGCGAGTGGACATTAACGTCTGGGCATATTGGGAGACTTAAGTGCTCCACAGTGCGACCATAAACTATGCTCATCGCTGTTTCAGGCAAAACATTGGTGGACTATAATTTTTCCACATTCATACAATAAGGGCCGCAGTCAATGAGTCTAGCCTCCTACTTCTACAAGTAAACTTTATACGCACACCGACGCACGCCCCACTCGCTTAAGCCTGAAGAGATCGCGTGCAGAAAGCTCACACACGCACACATCGCCGCATGGCCGGCGCCCTAAGCTGTGGTCAGTACTAACGCAAACTGTGTGACGGACACACGAAAAACGAGCTGAAAACGGAACGCAAAACGGACAAAATCAAAAGAGGATTATTCCGGAACGCATCATAACGTCCCGGTATGACAGGCGTCACCCGAACGCGTATGTAAATGTGACTGCGCCTGTGTTAGTTCTTTATGATCATCTGTCAAAACTCGGTACATGTGACGTTTCGTATCTGAAATGTAAACAAAAGTTCACAGTTACAGTTCGAAATTTATTTAGACATTATTTACGACGTGCGATGCGGGAATTACGTGAGTTATGAACTTGAATATGTAAAATTAATTGCACCGCAAAGTGTCGCAAAGGAAGACTGTTTGTTTGGATTATTTTGAATGAGTAAGTAATGTGCTGTTGCTTCGCTTAGAACGTATTAACTTATGAGAGATATTTCTCATAAACATCGTTGTGAATGGTTGAAATTATTGTTTAAAACGTGCATAAAGTTTATTGCACGACTTGCAGATATACATTGTAAGAAATGAGTCATACATAAAAATTAAGTATATTCATGATTTCAGGTAGCGACTTTTCTACTACTCTTAGAAGCCACTTAAAAACACACTAAATACATATATTTATAAATAATAACAACTAAACCAGTTGCTTATCTTATTTTTTTAATTTCGTCAAAGATAATTTATTATTGAAAAAAAAAATGTTAGATTAACTGTAAATATAGATGGGTGTAATCAGTAATTCTTCATTTGCGGCCAATGTGGTAATCCTATAGTCACGCCGCTAATCCTTGGGGGTGACGTCCGGTTACACCAAAGTGCCTCGCAGGGTTGACACTCTGTAATACGTTTATCTTCCTTTAGGTTTCACACCTAATGCATATTGCAGACGCTATATTACACGATTCGTTTATCTTTTTTGTATCGATTTTATAAAGAGAAGATACATAAAGTGTACGTATATGCACTTTCACGATAACTATTGTAGACTTAATACAATTGTAAAAAAGACGGTTTTTTTTAGTTAGGGGTAAATATTCTATTTTGCCAAATTTATTATTTATTAAGTAAACATAGCATATTTACATCCATTTGCATATTGTATATTTACACTTATATTTATACTTATAGTTATATCTATATTATTATCGTATTCTCATTTATTTATATATTAGTCTGTTTTTTCTATGTGAAGATAATAAAGCGACAGATAATATTTAACAAATTAAGACAACACACAAAAATAACGAGTAGGAAAACTTCAACGTTCAACCCTAGCCGTTCATATGTATACAAATATTTGAATGTACAGACGAAGTACACACACGAACACAAGTTGACACCCTGGCCGGTTATAATTGCATTCCGCTAAAATATCATTCCTTATGCGCTATTAATTTAAAAGTAAACCTACACATTAATACTTCACGTCGCAAGTGAACCAATTTTAAGATAAATGAAATTTTTGCAATTCAAATCGAAAGACTTTGTTGCAACTTTTATCCGTACTAATATTTAGTACGGACTTTGTTTGGGTGTTTAAGAGAACTTATGTCCAGGAACTACATGTGATTTTTTAGATAGGTTGTTAATTGAGGAAGGTTGTAGGCTATATAATTAATATTGACATTTAAAAAGTTCGTCAGGTATATCATAATAACCTTAATTTGACTCGTACGAAGGTAGACTAATCAAGCAACAATTTTAACCCATATAATTATAATAATTAATTTAATCGTACAATTGTATTAACTTAATATGTACACTAGAGTTAGATTATCTATTAAGGTACGTTTTCCTTTATTAACAAGAGAGATAAAGAGCACGTGTTATTACGCTCATTAACAAACCTAAGGGTTTTATTAGAACAAAAACCATCCACGAAGACAATATAAGCAGCTCCTTAAGTGGTTCGCAGACGGCGGACGGCGTTTTCTTAATTTCTTAACCGCTATGCTCGCGCGGCGGGGAGGAATTAAGGAAACATTCTACTGATACTGTAGTATGTTGATGTTGGTAGTTATCTTTATGAAAAAAGTATTGACTATAGAGTTTTTATACCGCTATCAAAATAGTAACTTTTCTTTATTTTCTTTACATTTTTATCTATTTCAATGTATTGCAACTTTGGTTTTCTTTTGTAATGCTGTTTATTTTTCACTTTAATTTTAAATCTGAAAAATAAATAATAAATAAAGACTTTTTAATCTTCTATTTTTTTTTAAATGGCGACATTATGAAGTTTTGAGAAATATAACATATTCTATAAGTAACGAAGTATTCTATAAGTAAGAACGTATTATTTTTTTTTATAAACACGCTGTCTAAATATGTAGCTTATTCTACCTTTTTAATAAAAAATAATTACGATTTCACAGTTTCTGATGGATAACATAAAACAAGAGGTCTAATTATGTAAAGGGTGGATATAAAAACATGCCACATATTGACAGTTAATAACGCCTCCTGCATTTTAGTACAAAAATTAGAGTATAAATTAGGCCTCTTACTTCTCTTAATTAGTAAAAAAACAATTAATATCTAAATGATTAATACTTAAAATTTTTAATCAACAAAGTGGTCATAGATATTATCTTTGAAAACTAATATAATATATTCCATAGCGCTATTTTCCCGAAGGAAAACTCCTTAAGCGTAGACGTCTTAGCGTCCAGCCACGAAAGCAATAAAGAGCACAAGCTTCCACGTTCATTAATTAACCCCCAACAGCCCCATCCCTTTCGCACTTAGGGTAACTATTTGTAAATGAGCAAGCCTCTCGCTTCCACCAGCTTTGCGCAAAAATTAACTACTACATGTTCCGCTTTCGTGCTCTCACACATCGTCCATGCGATGCATATGCACATGATCTCACACGCGTAAAGGTCCCAACTTTATTCGCCGTTTAGGGAAATTGATGTTAATTGCATTCATAATAAGATATGTTTTTCGCTGTGATAATTTATTTGATATTTACACACTATGCGGCGTCGGTCACGTGTGGTTAGTTTCCTATCCTCGTGCAATAAATCTTGTAGTCCTCGTAATTACAATGTTCTTGTTTGTTGTATGTTTTCATTAGAGAGACACTTTCTTATCCATAACAATATACTGTGTGCATGTTGAACTATGCTTTGTTGTAGAAGGGACTATTTAAAACCATCGTACTGATACATTATAAATAAACTAAACTTAAATAAAATATATTATTTTTAATATGTTTAATAAAAAATTAAGGTTTTTTTAATATTACTCTGTCCATTTGCCAACACAATAGACTAATCTTAAAAAATAAAATATTATTAAAGAAAATAGCATTTAAAAAGTTAGCATTCCTTATGGGTAATAACTTTAACTTAGTTCTCTTGTTTCTAAGACAGTCTAAATATGAAGCTTAATAAAAAATAAAACAATTTCTTAAATAGTTATTTTAATTATATAACTGATCTATTGTTTATTTTATAATTTATTATTAATCTACATTTATGAAAATAACATTTAAATAGACCACCATATCTAAAAGGCTGTGTTAAAAACATTTATACTAAAATTTTAAAAGGTTTCTACTATAGTTTGTACTATACTGTACAATGCAATACAGTACAGTCACAACACAGCTTGGAAATATCCCACAGCTGGGCAAGGGCCACCTCTCCTATTAAAGAGAAGGTGAAGAGCTTAATCCACCACGCCGCTCCATTGGGGGGTGGTGGATATACATGCATCAGAATTTATCCCGGCATATGCAGGTTTTGTTACGATATTCTCTTTCACCGCACGAGATTAATTAAATTACGAATTTAGCGCTTGAAAACTCAGCGGTGCTAGCCGGCGTTTGAACTCGCGATCATCGGTTGAGGTCTAAGTACTATGCCATCTCGGCTTACATACTTCGTACATTATAATAATTATGTAAGGTATATAATTTTGCTATTATGAATGATGACAAAACTCTACAGGTGATTTGATTTGATTCGCACTTTTAAAGGATCCACATCCAAAAGACATAGAACCCTATTACTAAGCCTCGACTGTCCATCCATCTGTCTGTCTGTATCCCATAAACAGTATACTGTGACTACCTATAGGTAGAAAGTTGAATTTTTTTGCGCTATAACAAAAAAAATAATATATATATATATATATATATATATATATATATATATATATATATATATATATATGTATATATATATATAAACAGATAGCGAATTTCAAAATTATCACTATGCAACTTATTTCAATATTGTTATTATATTATTTACAAAAGTGTTTAAAAAACATTGTTGAGTCTAACTATGTAAATAATTATGGTACAGAATACTTCGTGTACAAATCTGACTCGCACTTGACCGTTTTTATACAGACTACGTCACATAAAATGCCTCATTGTATTAAAAGATTTAAACTTTAAATTATTAACTCAAATTCAGTAGATTAAACATTATTGATATTTTTATTATAAAAAAAAAAACTTTTATTTTTTGACCAAATAATAAAAGTAATTATAATTGACTAAGAGCCTACAAGGTCCACAGTTAGGCAAAGGTCTACAGTTAAGAAGATAAACTCAACTTTATGCAACATGTCTACACATGTATCATTTTCACGTGATTCTCTTCTTTGTAGAACACAAAAAGAAATTTCAAACAAACAAATCAGACAATTGAAAAACATATTTTACCAGAGGCCTCAGGTTAATATAAACATATTTACTTGTATCTATAAATTTTTATGCATAGGAAATTTTTTTAAATAATTTTTTGTTGGTTAATATTGGCATTATTATTGTTTCTAAGTCGAATGCTACACACACCTACATTTTTCTCGATATCTTTCAAGACTTCGAAATGAACACGTGACCTGTTAATCATTTAGCCTTCGTTCTTCACTTCATTATTCTACATAAAGTTTTACTTTAAGAATAAAACGCAACCCGAATAGCACTCTATGTGGATAACGTACTTACGTCACAATCAATCACGCGAGCGCCGTCATTACGGTCACATCTAAGCCCATTCATGCTCTCCACGCGAATTGTCTCCCGAACTTATCACACCGAGCCCTCCGCGGCGACGGCGAGAAATTTGTTTTCATCCTTTTCCCTGCGCCGCGCATTCTAATTCGTCTACATCGATAATTTATGAATTTTAAATAGATTACTTTTATTAGTTACGTTGAACTCGATACTCGTGCGCGTTCAAAGGGTTCAGCTCTCGAATACATTAAAAAAAATAAGTAGATTTAAATTTGGAATTCAATGTCAAAGCCGTCGGCTCGGTGCGCCGTCCCTGTCGCTCAGGCTGGGCGTCGGCGCGCGCCTGGGCGGGCGGTATGCAAATGCTATCAGCGGTGGTGAGGGCTGAGTCTGTGTGGGTGCCTTGTACCATTGGCCGCACTAGAACGGCTAACTTCGCCACCAGTTACGGTTGTTTTTCGTTCCACTTCTAATTAACTTCCGTATATTCTTGAAGTAACTTTTCTCATCTCGCTCCCTTAGTTTTTGCACAGTTCGTTATCGTTAACGGCGAGTTATTATGTGAAATACTTTCGCGTGTGATATGCAAAAATGCGCTCTAGAAATTATTCGCGTGCGCCGAGTGTTTATTTTGGAACGCAAGCGTGACGGGTTTCGTTTTAATATATGTAAATACGCCTATTTCAGCGCTATCAACGTATTAAGCGCGAAGCTGACGTCAGTTCTTAGTGTCACAATGTTTACAAGTGATTTCTGAATGCGATGGCTTTAACTTAACGAACGCCATAATCGTGGCTCGTGTTGCTAACTTTGCTAAAATGTTACTTTTATTGCTTAAAGAGTGAGATTTTACGAGCTTTAAAAATAAATTACTCGGCTCGGACGGTTTAAATCGTAATTTCCAAGAGTTCGCGGGTGAATATTTTATCCCCGATTAGTGTTCAGCGAAGGTAAATAAATCGCTTCAATTACGTTATTGTGTAATCTCATCGAAAATATTGCCGACGTTCAGAAATTAACTGCATCAAATATATCACAATTAACATTATTTACAAATTTCCGAACACGATTAAAAAAATTAATAAGCAAAATGAAAATGAATGAAATAAAATATTAAAAGTTTTTATATGAGTATTAAAACGAACGATTAAAATATTCGCCGCCTGTTTTATTGCAAGCGAAGTTCTAATTTGACGGGCATAAAAAAGAACGTCGGAAGGGCACACATGCACACACGCGACGTGCGAAAATGCAAATTCATATTCCAAAGGAATTAATCCCTCATTTTATTGCAACATCAAACACCTTTAATTGTTCCTCTGACTGACGTCGAGGGTCCGCTGCGAGTCGAATTTCGGGTGTGGTCAGCACAAAATTTAACATTGACAGTTGGCAATATATTTTTATAGTTTTTCCCGATGTGTTGTTTTTATTGTTGTCCAATTTATATACCCTCAGACGAACCGAACTGCAGATTAGAAAGTTTATGCGCGAATGACCGACGAGATATCGTAAATTAAGTTCGCGGGTTAGCTGCGTGATGCGAGTTTTTAAGGGTTATTTTAATTATACCGCGAGTGAGTCATCAAAGCAACGCATAAATCTTGATTGTGATGTTGAGCAAAACGGAGTGGGAACGCGCGGGATGGTGTTCAGTTTGTGTGCCGTTCATTAATAATTGATGAAAACGATGTTGTACCGCAGGGTTCATTTTGAGTTTTAACGAAATTATACCTGAGGAAGTTCAAACAAAACACGCCATTAACACGTTATTATTAACATGCGTTAAGATTTTACTTATTTTACTATTAGGAAAAATATATTAAAATAAAACTTTTTTTATTAATTAAATTATTTGGTTAATGGTTTTTTTAGCTATTTTTATTGATATGTAATTCACTGTCAACATTTACTTTTTATATAATGTAATGGACTATATTCTATGGCGCTATAGGAATTATATTGTTAATAGAATCGATGGTACTCCACTTAGAAGTGTATCTTCACAATCTAGTAACAGTTATGGAACAGTTAGAACCAGTTTAAGAGCGATTTACAGGCAGAAAACATTACTGTTTGTTTACTTTTAAGATCATTCTTAGAATTTAAATAAGGAAACGATTGATGAATAAAAATTATGTTTATAAATAATGTATGAATAAAAGTTACTAATTTAACTTATCGTTTTAAAACGCAATGCTATTTAAATAATACTTTCATAATTTTTTCAATGTTTATAATAGATATTGGTAATTATGTACACAACAAAACTCAAATTCTACATAATAGTTTATAATAATCATTTTAAAGTAGAAAATATTCACATAAAAAAAAACATTCATAATTTAAGCAACTCTATTGTTTTAAAATTCAGTTAATAAAATACAAAATGGTAAACGTAAAATCCTTTTACTTAAATACGAAGTTAAAAAGGTAATCGTGATCAGGCGACACGGCGGATTCATATATAAAATTTATCGATAAATCGCTTAGGCCAGTATAGTTCGATGAATAAAATAATAAAAAACGCGAAAGACGGCAGGCGACGAAAAATATTCGCAGCGGAATGCATTTTTGCATGCACAATGCCCTTTTGTTTAGAGAAAGTATTTCACATTGTAGCCCCGTGAGTGATTTATTTTTATATGATTTATAAGTCCTTACACTGTCGTGCCTTCATTGGAAACTTATTGGAATCCCTCAGATTCTTTATCACTTTTAAAAATTTTGTTTTCTGATAACATTTCTGATTAAAATGTTACGTAATTTTTTTAATATTTACTGATAATAAGATCAGCTTATTTTACACTTTTTAATAATATAATAAATTTACAAAAATATAATGTATGTTATATGTTTTTTTGTAAATGATTTACGTCATTTTAATCAACACAATGTAATTAAAAATATATAACATTGTTACTCAATTACAAATTAATGACTTACTTAATTTGTATTATCACAATAGACAATCAAAAGTTACCATTGAATGGACGACGGACGTAACATTAAATTTTTTTGGATATAGGTAATTTTGTAAAGATAATATTGATATAGTGTTTATGGACAAAAGTGTATGACAAAGCGAGGAACAGTAACGCATGGCTAACTTAGGATGGGCAAACGCTGTCTTTTATCAAGTAAGTCTTTACACACACACACAGACTTGATGTTATAATAACTAACAATCATGTTATAATACAGTTATTATTCTTTATTTTTAATGCTTATCCATACATAGATAGAACAATATTAATATTTAAATTTGAATAAATTTTGCATTTTTTGTTTTGAATTATTTTTGTTAGTTATGAATCGTCATTTCATCATAGTAATCGACATATACTTTTAATTTGATTACACAAATAATATAACTAGAATAAGCAAACGCCACAACGCAAAACAGAATGTTTTATTATGAAATTTATTACACTATATGCAAGTACGAAAGAAACAACAATATGTTCCAAAAACATAGTGTTTCTAAAATGTTAAAAGAAATTTTTTAACCGTTCATTATCATGATTTATATAATTATTACATATATGTACATATTAATAGCTACTTGCCTTGGTTTTACACAGGTGTATTTCCTTTTTATTAAGATTTTTTAACCTAAACTTTTTCACTTATCTGTACCATTTTTCTGACATATTCACAAATCTTGTCCTAACAGTTATAAACAAAAAAAAAATAGTCCAATTGGTACATCCGTTCTAAAGTCTATGCTTAAATATTCGTTAATCAATATTTATTTACATATATACATATACCAAATATTTAAATAAATAATTATGTACTTTTTTTATTATTTTTAAGATATTCAATGTAAATATAAGCTTAGACATAGTATCACAATTTCACTTACAATCTTATAAGACTTTGAAAAAAGAAAAAAAAATATTGTCAATTTATAAACAAATAACAATGAAATTGATGCGGCAGTTTTAGTTTAACTTAATCAATTTTAAAGTCTCGACTAAACCCAGGGGTGATTGGTAGTTAGGGAAAAATTAAAAAGTTAGTCCGGATTCACTTAGACTATTGGATCGGATGCACGCGATGCCTGATTTTATTTCTCAAATGCTTATTGGCAGAAAGTTACATTACTCAGCCTATTACTGCTATTGTTGTGTTATTTCTTAATAATAAAATATAGAAGTAAGCAAAGAGAATTTGACTTAAATAAATGAGAGTGAAATATTGTAACATGAAGTATAAAAGACATATATCATTAATATTTTTTAATATACAGATAAAAAATAAAAAAACGTTAAATAAAATCAAAAAAGTTTATTGAACATTTAAATTTAAAAAAAATACAGATGAAGTAACCGAATTATTTCTGTATTAATAACTTGTCTTGTCATCTTAAATTCTTGACTTGAATACATCAAACATTGTTGAAATGTTTACTGAATTAAATAGCTTAAAAACCCCAACCATACATCAACTTCATTAAAATATATCGATAACAGATATGAAACGCTAATTAGCAATAATATTATAAATCGATTTTGGCACCCAGAATGCCGGTCACTTTGGACGACAATCCAACCAACGAGCGACTGAGTACCGCGTGGCTGAATATCTTTGATGATACTAAGAATTCAATTTACAAGCTTGTCAAAGTTGAAAATGAGTACAGATTCTGAATGTAGCCAATCTATAGTAATGAATTATATATTTTAAACTTTCATATATAATATAAAGGGTCTTATCGCGATAACTAATGGTAGTAATACCTTTTTATTGCCCGACGTTTCGACGAAGTTGCATTCGTCGTAGTCACGAGCTGACTAGTGTACCGTGCGCTCTCCGGCGCAAGTGCGCGAGTTTTCATCGCTATTATTAATAGTTATATTAAATATGTATAGTAATAAAGCATTGATTTAGAAGGTATAAAATATACCGAGTGCTAACATGGCTTGTTACTCAATAACCGATGGTTATAGAGTAAACAAATAATTAGATGCGACACTAATTATTATTCATAAATCGAACAGACATAATAATCGCTCGCGCCATCTTGCTAGCGGCGGTGGCCAAATGTTTCCGCTTTAATTTCTCCGGTAATTTCGAGTTTCCTGCCTCGGCCAATCCGTCCCGTCAGTCGACCGTAATTATATTATTTCGGCAATAAATTATCGACTTTTGAATACAGTAGGTCGAAGATGCCCTTAATTTTGGTTAGGTACAATAGTGCCGCTTTTAGTTGTATTCTAGTTTTTTAATAATTATAATGTACGAAGAAAGTCTTTTTTTTCTTTTTTAATTTTATTTTGATTACTTTTTACAATAATAAAATTAAATAACATTACTGCATGCATTAACTGAACGCTGATAAGGAATACAATGTCAAGCCTCACGGTCTTTATTTTGAGAAAATGGTATAATAAATTCGTTTGAAGCAATATATATATATATATATATATATATATATATATATATATATATATATATATATATATATATATATATATATATATATATATATATATATATATATATATATATATATATATATATATATATATATATATATATATATATATATATATATATCTTTTCTTTTCTATTTTGATAATAAGTAGGTGCAATGAATTAAAACATATGGGTACAATTAAAAGTTTAGTCTAATAATAAGTTTTTGTACACATATGATATTATTATATAAATTGCAAAATATGGAACGCAATTGTAATTCGAAACATTAAATGAAGAACCTTTTTCCGTACTTATATAGTTTAGATTTCTTAATTATTTTTCGAACAATGTAAATAGGTGGCGTATAATCATAATTCATCTCCGAATTTCACTTTTTGTGTGTTGACACATTATTACTTATATCCAACTAATAATGCACATTTAAAAAACATAATAATTATTTTATTTAATAAATTAATATACCTTACTTAAAATGTTTTTCTATTTCTAATTATAAATAAATCCTTCAGTCGAACAGCGTCTAGAGCCGTCCGTACACGCGCTAAAATCGATACTGAGCGATAGTTTGATTCGATTAATTCGGTTCGAAATTAACGCGATGGGTAAGCAACGGGTATCGACACGGACGCCGTTGCCATGACGACGCGCCCCATACTTACAACTCACTAATTACGCCACACTGATTGCTTTTCACTTTTTTTTTGCCCCACGAGAATCTGACGCCACCCTCTCCTTCATAGTGTTTGGCGGTATCGATTAAAACATGTGTCGGGTGTTTTAGTAGTATTTATCTATTAAATAATAATAAAATATATAAACTGTAAACATATTTTTTCTTTTTTTTTTTCTTAGCAATTAATTTCTATTTTTAACTCGCGACCCAAAAATGATGTTATAAGTTTGACATGTATATCTGTGTGTTTGTCTGTGGCATCGTAGCTCGACGAATGGACTAATTTTGATACGTTTTATTTTGTTTGAAAACTGATATATTTAGGATGGATTTTAGCTATGATTTAAGAAGATCTATTCAGACGTTTCAAGGTTATCAGCTCTTCCCTAGTCGTTAAAAGGATTTGACCAAGTTCGACAGATCTAATCTTCTTGAAATTTTCGATACTGTAAGTGACGTTAACATAACATAGTTACGTAACCTTGACCTTATACTGCAGCAACTCATCTCATCTGCACTCAGCTGGATACGTAACTTCTTATCAATTTACAGCAAAAGTATTCTGTTAGGGATATGTGGAATGGTAGGTACCTAGATTGGCGTTTTTTTTTTTAATTTTATGTTATTTAGAATTTGATTACATAGACGTTGTTTAAATTAACTGAAAATTAAATAAATATCGAAGGCGAATACTTCTTAGGATCAAAATTAGTTTTTTTTCGCTTAAGCGTAAAGTTATTACTTACTCTTAAATTATGTTCGGTTATACATTTAAAAATAGTCTTGTAATAAACTTTTCGTTATAAGAAAAAACGAAATTATAAATACATTTACTTTATTTATAAATAATCATATTTAATTTATAAATATACGAAAATATGTATGTATATGTATGTGATTGTACATTTTACGTCATATTATTTTCTCCTTCATATAATTTTATTAATACTACTTAATTTATCGTTAAAATTTTTACCAGCGCGGTGATGTTGCATTCCAATTTTGATGACGTCACGCCGATCGATTGAAGGAAACGAGTCATTACACTGTTTTTATTCGTTACACTGATTAATCAAGTGATTAATTATAGTTTGTATTGGGCCGTTTTTGTTGAATTTCAACCGCCCATTTCTATTATAAAAGCTACGGTGAAAAAATACAGACAAAAAATATTAATAATCTAAAACGCTGTTTCCTTTTTTTGTACGTTTCAATTAATACTATTAAAAACGATTAAAATAGTATTTTGATAACGTATTCTATATCGATTATTGTTCTTATTCGATTATTTTCGAACATGGAACGAATAGAATCGATTTGTAACTGGCCGTTTCGCGAATGAGGTTGACCATTGATCAGATAGCGCAGCCCTGACCTTGCCCAAGCCAATCACACACGCGCCCTACGCACGCGAGGTGCACACTATGCGAAAACGATACGTTCATGACGTAATACGTCACTAGCGATAATTTTATTTCTATCGATAAATACATATATATCCCGTCCCGACATTTTTTATTTATTATTTGTTAATTTTGTCGCGTAAAAAGTATCAAAATTTAAATAGATTTCGTAAATTATGTAATAAGTGATTATTATGATAAAATAAAAGAATATTGATATTATATTTAATTTTTAATATCAATCTTAAAATCTCAATAATAAAATTTGCTAAACTATTCATTTATATTATTTTGGATTTGACATTTTCATATTCATAAATATTACCAATTTTAGTATTATTTTTCTCACAATTATTTGAAAAACTAATGGATGTAGAATTTATATTCTCATTAATAAATAGATTAACGATAATAAAACTTCGATTTTAGCAATAAAATTAGCATTTTATGTATTGTAATTTTTAATTTATCGTGTGATAATAAAATTATATTAAAAGATGGTACGTATATTTTAATTAATGTAAATAAAATAATTTACTGTCTCATCTAAATGTATTCATATTCCTTGATAACGTTACATAATCACACATAAATTCAAACTTAAAATGGTTTGTGATAAAGAAAACAAAATTATAACTTACACGAATTTTTTTCAAAGTTAAACAACCAAAGAACGAATTCGCTTAGTGTAAATCAACTCGGCGACAAAACCACAATGCCCCTTTGCAAAAGTTTCCTTACTAACCCACTAAATAAATTCCACTACAGTAATGAGGCTCTAACGACGTTCGCGACTCAAAATCCACTCGTCACGACCAAGTTTCGCACTAATCTACCTTTTCACAAACATTTCGCTCAAATTCGAAGAAGTTAAGTCACCCTTAATAAAATCTCCCGGACCGATTAACATTTCAGAAATCACAACAGCCGAGAGACACGCGATCGACTCCCTCACGAAACAAAGAAAATAACTAAATCCCTTTAATATTCATAATATTCTGTCTATTATTGATTTCATTTTTTTTTTCTATACTTTTATGCGGGTTATCACTAGTACATGTGTGTGAAATTAAAGCGTCGCTACAACATCGTGCCATTGTGTGGGTGTATGCATTCGCAACACACATAATTAGTGAAAAGGGGGTCGATATTATTAATGAGGGGGGGAAGACGGGGTGGGGATTGTTATCTAGTCGAGCTTTTGTGTTCTTTTCTATAGATCAGCCGTCTATTGATTGTTTAGTCGATACGTTGGTCGCCGGTCTTTAATTATAGGGGCTAACAGGCTAACTGCCGCGAACACCTCGCTTGACACACTAATGGCGTCTATAAAGGGACGGTTATAATTTTCTATAATTATTCATTTGAACACGGCAAAGTTTCGATAGTTACGAGTCGTATTAAGTTTTAATTTACCGCCGTGTTTGTTATTACGAACGTACTATTAAACTATTCGACATTTTATCGATGTCTGTTATCTTTTTTTTATTGATACTCATTTGTTGTACACGGGTTATTATTTTTCTAATGATACTAACTTTGTTCTATTTTGGAAAAGGTTAAATGTTAAACTCACGTATAATTTTTTTATTCTATATCGAATATCTAACAGTCTAAGAATAAAATATGTATTTGGTATATATATAATGCCTGAGCTGAACTGTTTTATATTAAAAGGAGTGTAGGAAAGAGTACTTAGTCGTAATAATTAATGATAATGAATATTTAATTTATGGTACACAAATTTCTAATAAGGTTCAAATAGAGGCGTCTAAATCCAATATACCATAAACTTTTAAAAATGTTCAGAGACTGCAATCTGTGACAAAACAGTCGCCAGGACAGACACGTCCGAATTCAAACAAGACGCAATGTTTCGTACAAAACAGACATGTGAAGAGACCGCTGGTACTTCACTGATTAATAAGATGGGGTTGCGAGCAAGGGGTACCCGCCACCCCACGCTTGCTCCCTCGCGCCTTACCCACAAAACAAAAAAATGTGACTCATCAACCCACACTGAGAAACAACAACTCACACTATCGCCGTCAAACGCATAACGCATTACGTACCTTTCTGATATTCAAATTATCAACCTTAATATAACGGGAAAAGGTTCTAATTTCAATATCACTGAAACGAGCGAGACGTTCTTAAGCAAAGTTAGGTCTCTTATAATCGTTCATTATCGCACACAGGCAAAGATTATTCACGTATTGTCCAGCACGCATACACGTATGCGTTAATTATATCGGAAAGTAGTGGGTTGGGGTTACTTGATTTGATTAATTCCAGCTAGAAGAAACGGTTTCGCTAGATACGAATGTGCCATCAAATTAAGATATTCTTATATGAAATTATTAAATAACCCTATTAGAATTTTCGAGAAAGGAACAAAACTTGAGTAGTATAAAAGATTAAAAACCCGACCAAAAAAGAATTACAAAAATAATACAAGTATCCTTTTAGGCTATCGAGAAATATTCACGGTGAATAACTTGCCATTGGTGAAAGAAGATTTGAAATCAGATAAATATTATTGGGCGGTGTTTGTCGAGAAATTCCCGTTTCAATCTAAATTTCGGGAAATAAAACGCACATTGACATAAGTGTCATTCCTACAACTAAGACGAATTCAGTGACATCTTATATGGTTGTCCGTCAAACGACTTAGGCTGTAAACCATGCTAAAGAATTAGATATACACACTAACATACATATAGAGTCTCGAAAAACATCGTTCTCATTCGTTGTGTAAAAAATACTTATTATCCTTAGAGAGACCCATAAGTGCAACAAATTATATCAGCTGAATTAAGCATCTTTATTGAGTACTAAGTTGCAGGGAGAATTCGAAATTAAGCAATCCAGAACAGTAATTTCCATAAACTAAGGAAACTATTTCTATTTTTTACCTTTAAGGAAATCCATAAGTATAATTTCTACTAAATTAAGCATCCTTATTAATTATCCTCAAGGAACCTTTACTTTAAATTCATATCCGATGTCTAAAATAAATCTTTGTTACGATTAAACGCTAAGTTGCAGGAATGATTCCAAATGAAGCAATCAAAAAGAGCAATTCCCCCAAAATAAGGAAAGTATTTGTAGTATTCGGTCATCGGAAGTCGTTCGCGATTCTTGGCAAAACGCTCGAAGGTACACGACCGATTCTATTCTGATACAAGCTTTACGCTAAACCTTTATATCAACATTCCAACATTCATCCTTTCCATTATCTGTTTGGATTTCTATGATTAGTATAAATGTTAATTTTCTTTTTTTAATTATGTAATATTTGATATTTTGCTAGATTTATTAAGCACTAGTTGGACTTTGCGACTTTATCCCCTTCTATCACGTAGACTTTCTATTTCCCCCCCCCCCCCCCCCCCCTTATATTTTTTGCGACTAAAAGTATTATATATCTATCTCCAAGCTTCAATCTTTATTTAGATACTTACACCAAAATTCATGAAAATTTATTTCGCGATATAGCTATGAAAACAAAACATAATATTAGAATGGGTAAGACATTTATAATTTTTAACCGGTTTTCAATAAGTAGGAGGTTTTCAATGTTAACAAATTTTGAGTTTTTTTTATTCTTAAATAATTCAAAGGTATCATTGTACCAATATTGTTTTATCAAAATCGGTTATAATTTTTAAATCAAATTAAGTTTAATTAGTACAACATTTAAACAAACGAATTTGTGTATTTTGCTCATGAAATCTATTTTTTAAGTCTTAATTATAACGTCTAGTTTTCTAAATTTTGCCTTTTCCACGAATCCAAACTAAAAAATTTACATGCTACTAATATTTAGAAACAAAACTTTATTCATTAAAGTGATATAGAAATATGGTCTTTGTGTTATATTACTTGTATAATAATCTAAACGACAAAATAAAGTAGATATTAAGTTATCATTATTTCTATGATTTGTCTATAAAAGTAATATTCGGTACATAACTTATAATAGTTTTGAAAATAGCCATTTTCATGTAGCGAAGCAATGAAATGGATACTATCTACGAGATTCAGAGCCTAGTCTTCGTAGCTTTGCGTGTTTAATATTGCTTGAAAATAATAAAAAAAAACATCGGAAAATTTTTATTATTGACTGAGCCCGACCCGATACGGTACACTGACAAATTGCCGTGCTTAAAAAATAAAATTTCACTTTTTGTCTTGAATTTAGACCGAGTCGCGGCGCACTCGCGATAAATACGTTTTTTTAATTGCATGTCAGCGGATACCGTTTAAATAGTGTCGACGTGTCAGGCGATTTGTAACAGAAAGTTCGCTTTTAGTTTTGCCAAAAATTTCAACAATAAATTTACCAAATTTAGTCAGCCCTATCGTAAATTGTTTTAAGCGATGCTATTTTAAATTGCAAATCTTTATTAATGTTCGTCTTTATTGTGCAAATAGATGAAGTCGACTTTAACGATTATCATAAAGTAAGAAACGAATAATGGAATCGATAAAAACATCACCATGCGACTCACCCCAACACCTTTTCTTAATGTAAACCACATTCAGAGAAGCGTTATCTGCATATGCAAAAATATTAGCCTCGTGCTGGACTTATGCAAATGTCATGCAATACATGACACGTACTTGCTTTAAATAAAGTATGAATTTGTGGCCCGTGCCGTTACGGGGACGTCTAATGTATGGTAATGCGGTATCTTAGATGATAGTCAATTTTACGAGAAGGCAATATGCTAATTCGCACGTGGACTCTTCTTATGCAAAGTAACGTAGGCCTTTGCCCTTCAATTTTGTGATAGAATATAAATCTATTGAAACACACAATCGTGTTATTAAATTATGTAAGGTACTGAGCGGAATGGTACCGCTTTTAGCTTTACATAAAGTACAATTAGACAGTACGGTTTTCGTAATTGATTATCTTATTTATCTGTATAAACGTCACGTTGATTTTATAATAACTTTTACTAATATAAAATGTGGACGCGATATTGAGGATATTAAAAATATTACCTTTGCAAAATTCCTCATCCATACGTTATTTGAAATATTTAATCCCAGACGATACATGCGACGTTAGAGAACGTGTGGTGTGATGAAGTCCCACCTGTCCCCACAATTGTCACACCCCGTACCTACACGATCGCGTCGATATTCTCGAATTTCATATGTGTATCTCTAATTTCAATAATACCCTCCGCTACCTGCCATCTCATCTACATGTCAATGTTCGCGTCTCTGAAATTTCTTTTCTCTCGCTAAAGTATGCAACGCCCGTGCTCCATATCATTACTATTGGAATTTCACTAAAATTGGATCACCCCTTACGCTGTCATACCCTTTGGTAATAGTAACGGTTTCTTTTCATAACGAACTTTTTGTAATGCGATATTCGCGTTGTTTCCGCTAAGGGCCGGATTTGTTACCGTCGATCAGCGACGTCGCTTTGACGATTGAGTTACTGGGTATTAGCGGGCGGTAGGTGTTAGCGTCGAGGAAATCGCAAATCCAGAACATGTTAGTCATAAATTGAACTGAAATATATTTCGACGTCACGTGAAGCATGAGTTTATGGGCGCGGGTATCACAAAGTAATCTCCAGATGCAATAATTCGTAACAATTATATGATAAGTATCATCACGTTTACCCTTCTTCCCACACGAACTGCGCGTTCAATAGTCATTTCGATACATCTCCTCTATTATCATGAGCTTCCTCTTAACCCTTCGATCTGTCTACAATGAGACGCCTTAAATTTATGCACGTAGGCAACAATAGTGCCATCGGTTGCATAATTTGATTACGGAACTTTTGTCGGCTAAGGGCAGGTATCGGATCGTAAAATTAAATTTAGACCTATCGTTGGTTAATTTTCGGAATATCCCAACCTCTCGATATCGGAGGGGCCCGACCGTGTATCATTCCCGACAATAGCGTTCGATCAATTATTATTTCTGGCGCACCTTTGATGAAATTTTTAGTTGTTACGATAACGGTCGCCTCATTGTCGCGCGACGTACGCACAATGTCTTTTCGCTCGCATTTGCATATATCAGTTATTGATTGAAAAAATATTCAAATGCCCTTTTAAAATCTTTCGATACTTCCGTTACGGTTCTCGTAATTTGGATATGACAATAGAAGTTTCGGTTGCTAAATAATGATCCGACTAAATTAGCATTGTACAGAAAATATTTTAATATCTATCAGTTACCAACGCCGTAACAAAGTTTAGCTTCATCGTAGACAATACTGAGTCATTGTGACACCAGCGTACAGTCGGGCACAAAACTATACCCGCATCATAGAACTGAAACCTAATTGTGGCGACATGTTCGTTGAAAACATTGCATGAAAACACGTCAGTTTCCAACGGCGCCCGCGATATTTCTGAATGCCTTTTGTTCTTGGCTGTACAATGATGTCGCGATATGAGACAGATGCAGTAAGCATCTAACATAGACATAATTTATACCGAAATATATATTTTGTGACTAATTAATACGCTAAGAAAATATAAAATAGCTTTTTATTGTACTTTTTGGATACTTATATGCAATAATTTGTCAAGGCAGAAAAAGTCAAATTTGGTGATATTGAAATGTTGTAATAATGCGTCAAGTATTTCACATTAAAAAAAAATTAAAGTAATTTTTAAGTCTACACTAAATAAGTGTGGAAATAAGTTTATTTATTAGCGTTTCGCATATTGAAGTATGTTCTATATTTTCTAATATGTAATAATCTCATACCTAGATTTAAAAAAAACTTAAAACTCTTTTGTATACCAACCTGCTTTTAATTCATAATACTTTTCATCAAAATAGAAAAGAAAAGATGAATACATACTTCTTCAAAAAAAATGATTAAGAATAAATTTGACGTGAACAAAATGAAGTCAGTGTGGCTTGACATAGTGTTACTTATCACCGTCCACTTATACATACAAAAATCCGTTCATAGAAAGAACAAATTATGCGCACGTGCCTTGCGCGTAACGACTCGTGCTAAAGCTAGCACAGTCTATTCCCACATACATTATCATATGAAGAAGAACTTATATCTTAAGGCCCTAAGTACTTTGCATGTATTAAAAGAGACGCGTGCGGCCATCAACCAATTTACATGTTATTGTCAAGCGTGATATGTAAATTGTAACGTTACAAATACGTTACGTTGAATGGAACGTAACACGTTGGCAACAGATTATTTTAATAATTTACAATTTTCTATTATGTATAGGAATAATATTTTATGTTGTATGATTTTATGGATTAATTATATACCATATAATAATGTAAAAACAATTTTCAATTGACTTCATATAAATGAGGAGATTCTTTATTCATAGTGTGTTTTTTTAAGACTTTGTTTTCTCAAAACTGTCTATTATAACTTACTAATTAGTTTTTAGTTATATACAAATTTTATTAAAATCTATTTAGTAATTTTATTTATAAATCAAAATATCTTGAATAAGTAAATATATCATAAAAGTAAACGAAATTGCGAATTAAATCTTAATTTTAAAGTTGGTTTTTTTAGTTACTTATAATTAAAAGTAGAAATTAATATAAAATTGTGTATAATGCATATCCCATACAATCATATAATTATACATAATTACGTAATTCAAGGTAATTACTAAATAATTTCAAGTAATTACTTTTTAATTACACTAACGTTTCGTAGAGATCTCTACTGACGTTGGCACTACGTCAACGGAACATATGTATGTATTATATTATAATCACATTACGATATGCTACACTGAGGTAAGTCATAAAATTGTTTTAGCATTTATTATATTATTGGTAATTTTTCTATTCGGTAACTGAGGTTACGGTAACAAATTCCTAGTTATAAAAAATGAAAAGTTCTTCCGAGTTATTCAGACAATTTTTTGTATAAATTCATTAGTTTATTTTATTGGGAAAGGGGCTTATGTAAAAGGAAATTTTCAATGAAAATGAGATGGTTAGGTACCTAATGTTTAGGTATAACTAGTTGCTTAAAGTATAGCTTGAAATTCACTTTTTTTATTTTTTTACATTTTGTTTGAACGTATACCCGAGCATGATAAACATAAATAAATTGCTAATATTATTATCAAATTATATAGCTACCTTTGTAATATATCATTAATTTTGTAAATCTGTTCTCTGATTTTCTATATAAAAAAAAACCAACCCCATCCTAACCAACCTCTTTGGAGATATCAAAATTCAATAAATTTGCATATTAGAAAATATGGTAATGATTTCTTAGAGGATAACATTATATGGCATGTCACGTGACGAACAGACTCGTGCGGATTAATGTATGTAAAATCATCCGCTATTCACAATATGCAATTGACATCATTATTGTTATTTAAACTGTTGTACGATTTGCAATGGGAATGAATTTATATTATAACATTGTAAAACTCTAGATCATTTGTTTGTTTTAACGCGCTTATAAAGTTATCGATACTACAAATTTGCTTTACAATATAGATTGTTACGTACATACTATTTGACGTTAAAATTCTGTACATATTTTCAACTTTTTAAAGTTCAATTGACTTGTTGGCCTAAAGGTGCTCTCGCCCGTATTACTCAGTCGCTATCTGGTTGCTAAGCAACGTCGTCCAAAGTGACCGACATTGTGTGTGCCAAAACGCTTGAGCTTATAAAATATGTGAATATTATAAATGCGAAAGTAACTCTGTCTGATCTTCTGTTCGTTACGTAGCTCGCCTAAACCGCTAAATCAATTTTGTTTTATTTTTTGATATAGAGAATAATTGGATAGTAAAAATGAAATGCCAAGGGTGTGAAATAGTGGAAGAAAGTTTCTACGTAGAAGTCACAGGGATTTACCACTAAACTAAAAAATAAATAATTTATCAAACTGATAGCAAACACCGTAACACAAGTTTTTAACAAATAACAAGGGAATTAACAAAAAAAAAAGAAAATAAAACACAACCAATAATTGTCATTATTTATCCTTAAACAACGCTTTATAATCACGAAAGTTCATCTACACGCTATAAAAAAAATATTATGTAAATAAACATTATGGAAATAACGAAATTGCAATTATAAAATTTTCGCTTTACAAGTCTCGACCTAAGTAGAGTTTACGGTCGTAAAAATTTCCCATTCCAAGACTTTTCACAGAACCTAATTAAATGAGGGAACAAAGTATCGTGCAAAATGCAAACTGAATTAGCCCTGGATATTGAATAATTAAACTTTGATTTAGCGTTTAAATATTTAATTGCTATTATTAATTCGGTTAGTAATAGTAATTATTTTGGTTTTGTTTTACTAGTGCATTACGTCAATGACATCCTTTGATGGAACTTAGGAAATGATTCTTGCATCTATTTCCAAGAATTTCATAAAGTTAATTTACTACAATAAAAAATTATATAAATTTTCTTCTTTGTTTCCTTGAAAGATAATTCGCTCCATTTCAGTGGAACGAATTATCTTTCAAGGTGACCTACTCATGAATGTGTCAGAATTTCTCCTCTAGTATACATATTACATTTGTTACTTCATCGATAGAACACTTAAGAAAGATAAAAAAATCATTTGTAAATACTGACTCTACATCGGAAACCATCAACAATTTTCAACATACGAAAACTATTCTTATCAAACAACAGAAATAACTAAAGATTTTGACTAAATAAACGTTACGTAATAATTTTAAACTATTATTTTTCCTTTTACTTCATATTCATCGCTATACTGATATAATCTTCAAAATGCTGTATCAAAACATTGATGCAATCTGTATCAAGGAAGACACTTCATACCAACAAACAAAAATTGAAAAAGAATAAATATAGATTACATAACATTCTCAAACAGCCGTTGAAAGATACGCAAACAACAACACTAATCCTGTTGTCTAAATAATATTTAGTGTTCACTTTTATAGTCTGCAACGTGTCGCAATATAATCATAACTAACACATGCAAGTGTAAATGAGGACTGAAACCCTATCGTTGCAGCGACGCACTAAGGCTTCGCAAATTACCTAGTCCAGTAATTAAATACACTATAATTACTTAATGCAATCAACCTTAGATCCAACATTATGACGTCGGCTTTAGAATCCCGCAATGTATAAAAATAATTACGCAATTCTGAAGGTTCTTTTAGTTAAATATGAAAGATGACTTAAAACAGATTAAAATGTTGTTGCCATAATAAAGTTATAGATTGAGAATACACATTTTTTGATAAATGTTAAAAAATCGTTTGAAATAAATCTGTCAAAACGCATATTCAGAATAATAACAAAAGGCATTAAAATATATGACAATTTATCGTCGCATTTACCGCCGTTTTATATTAAAAGATAATTTTTAATAAAAAAAATTTGCCAATAAATAAGACTAACTGTGTATTCCAAATTCTTTGGCGTATTGTATACAATGTAAAGAAAAAACTAATCTAAAAGTGAGAGACCACGTCTAATCATGTTACGTTTTAAAAGAATTTGATTTCATATCAATATACATAACCTTAATTATACTATCCAGTCTTTACAATAATTTCCGTGTTCG
The DNA here is from genome assembly GCA_037950945.1 of Hypolimnas misippus. Classification (NCBI taxonomy): domain Eukaryota; kingdom Metazoa; phylum Arthropoda; class Insecta; order Lepidoptera; family Nymphalidae; genus Hypolimnas; species Hypolimnas misippus. Next base: position 5,960,303 of record JBBEEQ010000025.1, on the reverse strand, counting down.
GATCATTCATCAAGTATTTAACGACAAACATAAATAAATAACCGTACGTAATGATATCCGGTGTAACTGTACGATTCGATTCGTATTCGAATATATCATTCGTTTATAGTTAATTAACAATCGAAGACACCTACTATTGATCGATATTATAATAGTTCGCCCGGGTCCGGCGTCGGCGGTTCAAAATGTCCGGTTACGTCCGGCTGTCCAACCCATGTCCGTCATCGCGTCTATTGTATATTACGTACCTATAATAATTGTCGCGGCATTGAGTTATTGGATAATAGATGATTTTTTTTACAATTTTGGTTGTCGTATGATTTATTATATTATAAAACGGAATATTTGCGAAATTTGTAAGTTCATTTGTCTTCTTATACGAAGCATACTGGTTTGTAGTGTTTAATTTATTAAACAACAAGAACGAATTCTAAGTTTAAATGAAAAGCTCTCTGTAGTACAATTATCAACAAAAGGAACTAACTTCAAACGCAAAATATATAATATTGTTTTCTTGAATGACATACTTATTCAAGTCATTTTGACTTTAAAAATTATTAAGCCGATTTTGATAAAATTTCTATGGGGCCAAAGATTAACCAAATCGGTAAAGTCGTCTTCGAATAACCGGGGAATTTCCATGAAAAAAAGTCCCAGACGAAGTAAGAAGGCCTATAAATATAGGAGTAAAATTCTAAATTGTACCTACAATTTTAACATATACTTCAACTAAATAGTAAACGAAAATAACAATAACTAAATATAGGAAATTGTGATCTTGAAAGCTTGCCATTATGTTATTTATTATGAACCGAGGCAGGCCGACACTGCTGTTTAAGCGCTGCCAGCTCAATATAAACCCGGCGTAAATCTTTGCGTAGGAGTGTGTACAAGTTCTTCTATACAGAACTAGAAAACTATACACATTATATACACATTTTACGACCGATCAATTCTTTTATTTATATTTATAATTGATATCATTTAAATTTATGTTAATTTAATATGTTTTTATAGTGATATATCATTGTATATTGAGACAAATTCCAATATATTGTATGCATAACAATAGATTGTTTAATATTGTTTCTATGCAGACATTATGTAAATGCTATATAAATATTTATTATCCTAGCTTAATGTAATTTATATAATATAACAAAATGTCATAGGGAATCCTTATCTATTTTATACACGCTATTAAACGGAAATTCCGTAAAAAAGAGGAATTACGTAATTGTTTTCTTTAATACCTAATTTATATCCATCTATAAAAAAAATCCAAATCGAGATGCAATAATTTAAAAAAGTCTGTGTGAAACGAGTTAGCCGTGTTAATAATTTAATTTTCATTTCGTATAATTTTGTGGTAACCAACATTTTTTTTTATATTAAATTCTAAATAAACGGCTGGACTCTCAATTATAAGACTTCGAAATTCATAAAAGTGACATTTTGAATTTGATCTCTCTAATACTAAGCGTGCGATATGTACTTTTACTAATAATAAAGAAATTATCGTACATTTTTTTTTAAGTTATATAAAAGTAAAGTAAAATCACATTTGATTGTCCTTTTCTTCCTTAGAATCACAAAGTATTTTTATATCAATTAACCTCATTTTTCTTTTCATTTCGAAGCCGCGGCCTAACGTCCTGGTCCATACCTATGTCTATGTATATAACACTACATGTGACTTGTGACATGTTGAGAAAAATTTACATAAGTTATATATATTCTTCCTTGCTTCACATCTGAAAAAATTTACTGTCAGTGCCCTATTTTCGACAGTCTTACAGCTTTTGTAAGGCCACATAGATAGCTATTACCAGGTTACAGAGTTATTTTAGACGAGAATTACACTAATAAGTTTTGCTCTCAGACTTTCATAAAAATTTACATAAGATATTTCTCATTGCTTTACATCGAGAGAAGAGGTTTCATAACTACTTACGATGTATTTGTTACTAGACATAGTTGCTTTATTTCGCTCTCGAAAGTATAACTTACAAAGGTACTTCTTGTCTAACACTAAAGAAAGTTATACCTATACACATTTTTATATGTAAAAATATAAAAATATCACAAACATCAATCTATATAATATAACGCAAAGTTCTAGTTGCTTTTAGACACCACTAAATATAATACACAAAAAACACATTACGTCAACTGACAATAGTTCTATAATATATGCACCGAATTTTAACAATAATATAATCTAAATTCGCCTACGATTTGAATAATAGTCATATCAATAAAGGGCCAGTCAGTACAGGTAGGGCGCTATCTCCCATCTTGACCACTTCACGCGTTTCTGACGCGATACGACCCACTGATATATTAAAACACGTGTTTTTATAATCACCATTTTATCTATGTAATTTAAGTACTCCGTAATTTTGATAGATCGCCCCGAAATGACTGTTTTGTCAACTTTTACGACGCCCGTTCCTGTTTTTTTGTGTTATGAATTAATTTAGTGACTTGTTACCATAAAATATAAAGATAATGATAGTTTTAAATAGAGTATTACTATAATTTTAACATTCTTAGAAGCATTTAAGCGCCGAGTTCATAACATTAATCAGTATTTGTTTCACTATAGGATATTCCGCATATTTTTCTAAGCTGGAAAATATTGCATATCGTCATCTCTGCATAGAGCTAATTACAACCCAATCACATGAAAGTTTATAATTGCAAGAACTGTAGTTATATATACTTTTTATCGGAACTTTACCTATCATCGCTTTAATGAAAGAATGCCATTTTGAAAATTTTGGAAATAAAAGTTTTTAATTAAATCGAACATGCCTCAAAGTATGGTAAAAGGATTTTTTGATACTTTCAAACGAAAGTTACGACATATCATAAAAATTTAAGAAAATCATAACCATTTTCAGGTTTTATTATTGTTGTATAATTTTAATTGGTTTAAATAAAAACACCATCTTAACGCTCATATAATACTTCACCATTGATATATAAATTAACTGTATATAATGTTTACACAATAGAGCAAAGATACTTTTAATGCTCATATTATATGTATACATAATACTATTCCCTTTGAATAATATAAATCTTCTATTTAATCGACGATATCTAAATAATCAAAAATTATTTTAGCTAAATTCTAAAATGAGAAATACGTCATATATTTCAGTTTTTTTTTTCTAATAATGTATTTATAGATTTTTATTGTATTTGAAACTAAATAGAGGCTGTCTCATAAACTAAATAATATTCGACAATGGCGTTCGAACAGTCAAATAAAGTACTGTATACGAGCTGCTAATGTCTTATTTATGGGTCCTTGTATGTCGAACACACAGTTTTCACATGCTTATACTCCCTACTACCTGGGATGCAGCAGATCTGCGGTGCTTTATAGATCGGGTAGAGTTAGGAATGTTTAAGAAGTGACGTAGAGTATTTTTTTTAATTATAAATTTGCCGCGCGGCGACCTCTAATCTACCTAACTAAAACACGCATAGAACATATATGAGGATTTTTAACCCGATTCATTTTTTATACAATTTTTCCAATTTTTTTTAACCAAATATGTATATGCATCCTTCCTGAAATAATGCACATACATATATTCGACAATTGATTTCAATTTATATAAATTAGAAATTTAAAAAATCTTCCAAATATATCAGAAATGTATATATTATTTAAGCTTGATTAGACATTTTTATGAATAATAATCACTAAAACAACTGTCTGATTGTTTTTTATTAAATGCAGTTGTACGGATACACTATAAATAAACTTCTAAAATGTATGTAAAAAATTTAAACGTAAACTATAATACACCGACTAATATTACCATATTTAATAAAATAACATTACATATCACATCCATAAAAAAATTATTTTATATTTAGCGTTATTGTAATTAAAAGTCCTATCTGATAAATTCACATATCTATGGCGGCCGTGTGATTTTTTACGGTTTCCACGCGAGTAGTTTGTATCAGTATGATTTTAATACGCATTTAGACAGCCATTTAACCCGTACAACTATCGATACCTTATGGGCTATATAAGACGTCAGAAATGGTTATTTTATGGTTACACAGGGGTGCCTTCGCGTCATAACATTTTGCTCCTTGATACGTCTTAAATCCGTGAAATGATAAGGTTGACTTATCAACTGTGTTTGGATTTTTATGTATGCTGTCGAATCTATTTGGATTGTACTTGTTTTAAAACACATATTTGTACTATGTTTTGTTTTCTTATTATTATGTCGATATTAATATATTTGTCAATGTTATTATGAATGTTATTTAATTAATAAAAAAAAAACACATTATGTGTTATTGATGTTTTTATTCGATTAATAAATGTTAGAAAAGTTTTTGTAATTAAAACATACCTCGTTTTTTTATAAATTAAGTTTTAATCAAATATTATATATATATTCGATATCTTTTCTTTCGTTATCTATTTGTTGGACCGCCTGGAAAAATTCAAAATTAAACAGAACAAAATGTATAAGCTTTTATCGTTTTATCCACATCGCTTATTTATCGTTAGTATATAAAATATATTCAGCACTCCACTGAATGCGTGTCGGAATCTTAAAGGTGCAGTGCTATAAAAGGAGTATTGACGAAATTTCCAGAACTTTCCACGAACTCTACCAGGTGTAAAACGAACCCATGGGCAGGATATTTGAATAAGGTGAGTGAAACCAGAGTGTCCAAGAATGTATTATATGGCAAGCCAGACGGAAGAAGAAACTGAGGCAGGCCGAAAATAAGGAGACTAGAGGGAGTTGAACAAGACCTGAAAACACTGGATGTGACTAAGACTAACGTAACTAGAGAAAAAAAACTAGAAAAAGATAGAAATGGAAAAATATTCTCGACCAGACCAAAGTCCAAACGCGACTGTAGCGCCTTAGATAATGATATATAATGTAAAATATGTATTCAATTATACTGTTAATATTTAAAAATCATTTTTTCTTAAATTTGTAAATAAAACTTTTTATCGAAATATCCAGCCATCTTAAAACACAATTCATTTTTATAACCGATGTTAAAATTGAATTACAAAACAAACATCATTAATCAACATAAAAGTTACGAAGTTAACCAAATTGTAATTTTTCAAGGAGAAATATTTACTTTACAAACGTATACAGTGAAGGAATTATTGTGTGGGGATTAAAACTCTACAACAGGGGCCTAAGGAAATAATATAAATATATCAGTTTACAATACGAAAGCAAAGTTTGGGTCTCTTTGTGGTACCAATCAATAGCGACTTCTGATTTCTCCCAGCCCTTCTCAAACTTCATCGTAAATTAGATATTATTTTTTTTCAAGCTTAAATAAAAAAATAAATAATTCTAAAGACAGAAGAAAATTATTATAAGAATATTAAATACCTTTGTATGTACGTCTCAAATTTTTAGTAGCATTTCGATACTTGACAGATTGTTAAGTTTAGTTAGGTTAACTCCACTGGTACGAATCCTAACGTTTTGTAGCTTTCCTCGGAAAGCAGGCTATATAATGCATGAAAATGTTTAAATAAAAATCTAAAAAAAATCTATAAATATTTCAATCAACCAAATGAATTACAAAAATAATATCTAGCAAAGATAAAATGCTTTTACATCTTATATTTTTTGATACTTTGAGAACCACAACGATGGCATATATTGACGATCACCCAACATAATCCTCGCAAAATCTTTACGCTTAGTGAGCGCCGTTCAAAACACTTTCAGTTTATTAAACCGTCTTGTACGAAGACGACAAAAATTATACCAAAAAATAAACGCAAAGAAAAATTTACCTTAGTGGCTTTATTCATACGAACTATTATCACATAAATAGATATCATCTTGTACCACAGTACTGTATTGTTATTAATCCGTTACATTATTAAACCTTCCTTAACGGTAAACCTCGGTAAATATTTAAACATTTGTATTTAATATTAAAAAAAACGTATTGATAGAGATGAGATGAATTTTTAAGTTTTTGGACCCATGTATGCTTGTAGGTGCCTAAATGAATGAATTGAAAGACATTTTAAGAATATTTCTACTATATATTTTAATCTAATTATATAAATAATTAATTGTCCAATTTATGTAAGCACATCACTACACACCTGCTGCACATATTTGGCTAAGGCTTTTTTTCCGTTTATAATTGTCGGGACAAGGTTTTGTATATATAAGTCGTAAGTTAAAAAATTACATAGTCGTACGTAGTGTAAAGGAAAATTTTGGTCTAATTTTCTTAATTAGTACCAAGTCTGGGCGTGCAGCAAAATAAATATCCTGTATGTTGCCTTGTTTTCTGGATACAGATATCTGATAATCATTTTAAAAAAAAGAAGCCTATATCCAACAATCTATAATAATATAATAAAGCTGAAGAGTTTGTTTGAACGCGTTAACCTCAGGAACTACTGGTTCGAATTAAAAATTACATTTTGTGTTAGATAATGTATTTATTGAGGAACGCTGACGGCTATATTACATCACGCTACGACTCATAGGAGCGAAGCATTAACCATAAAAGTGAGTGAATCCACAAGGGATAGCTAGTATACTATATAATTGACTGACTGTGGTAAAGTTGTACTTGGTGACGTGTGTGAATAAAACTATAGACTTTTATATCGATAATATTATTTTATAATTAAATCACCCCTTTTCATATTACTCTAATAAACCTGCGTGAAAGTTCTCAAGGACCGTGAAAGTTAACGAAAACATCTAAGGGCGCGACACATTGCAGCCGATAATTAAGGCGTATTCAAACTTCGATCGGAAACTATAAATAATAGAAATCCGGATCGGACCGGATCTCCTTTGTGTGCAATTATTATAAGTTCCTTGTGTACAACCCTTACCAATCGATCAGATTGGTTTAATAACATGGTTTAGATTTTTCACCTCCTATCCTGTCACAGGTGTGTACCAGATCTTATATTATATTAAAATCTTTTTTTTGACATAATATACTTATGTTAAATTGGCAGTGCACTTTTTTAACTGCAGGTACATCATTTCAATAAAATTAAAAATTTAAATAAATTATGTTTATTAATTTTTATGTCTTTAGTGTTAGTTATGTTCCCATCCTATTTTAACGAAATCGATCAGATAATACTTTTATATTTAAGTAATACATATGCCCGAAACGTAAAAAGTTTTTAGTATTTTGTTGAGTCCCGTAACATTGAATATTGTTCAAAATAAAGCATCTATAGTGTTGAATGTATAACGGTTTATATAGAGTTTAAAACCGTTTTATTAAAAAAAAATGACACAAAAGAAAAAATAATCGACCTTAAAATTTCGCAACAAAAAACTGTTACAATTAGACAGTTTTTGTTCATTGCTTTGAATTAAAGAAAAAAATCTTTTAGTGACAAAAATAAGGAACACAATGAGTGACATGTCAGGTTAGGGTGTATTTTTTTTCGTCCCCACGAAAGTGTTGGGTGTCAATCGTGATTGCAATTTTTGACGAAGGGCATTGTTATTTTTTACGACACAAAGCTGTATCGTCTTGCATAAATTAACAAATGGTATTAGAGCTACATGAATATTCCCATGTCTATTATTAACTGCCCATCTTGATCGATTGTATTGATGCACGAAATCGCATTGAATAGGAATCAAACTCATGACTTTTATTGCTATGTGGATAAATACTATTTTGGCTCATCTGTCCTTACATACTGTATTACACCTGCATGGAAATGTTTTCTTTTAATTTATATATTATTTTCTTTCGTTTTGAAAGTATACAATTGCTGTGTATAAAGTGTGTACTATTATTTTTGTACAATTCTCTGTGAATAATAAAATGACGTATATTTCTAGAAAATTCCTTCAACAAAATCAGTAAGCCTGGTTCCATTTCTTTCTACAGGTTGCAAGGACAAGAAATTATCAAACAATTAAAAATATTTGTAATGAATTTTGCTTGAACCTTTTTGTATAAAATTCCTATAATGTAAAACCCGATATAAAATAGATAAACAGCTTTTTTAACATAACCCATAGATTTATTAATTTTTGCATCAAAACTTAGAAAAACTTAGGATAACAAACCAGGACTCTCTTGATATTTCATGATCTGGGACTTTTAATAGACTAAGTTAAAAATGTGGGGCAAGATAAATAAGACCGTTTAAAAAATTCTACATACGTCTTCTTTCCATTTATACGGTGACGAAAAGTTCTAAATAGAGGATCTTTGGCTGTATTTTTTAGGCGATTGACCATTTTGATTCTGCTTCTAGATTTTGTTTATTTGAGGTCGAAAATTTTTCTTCATTTAAGTGGTGAAAAAAAAAATTGGCCAAATGACCGCCACCAAGATGGATAGACGGGCCCGATATATATCATTTTTCATCACTCTTGCCGAATCTTCTGGCGATAGATTTTCGTTTACGGATATTCTCTTTAAGGACTTAAAAGTCTGCAGTTACTTAGACTCTTTTTGACATAGACTCGTGAAATCAAAAACCCCACAAAAGAAAGTCTGGACTGGTAGAATCTGGTGAATATGACGGACAGTGTAAATTGCTAAAGAGAGAATTAAGAAAATATTATGCTTCACAAATGTGGTTTTACATTTGTGAAGTAAACAGATACAAACAAAGAGTTAATTTTTTCATTTGTCGCCGTTTGTAAAAATATAGCATCTTACAATAGCCTGATGACTTTTGGGCCACCTTGTAGAACTGCCGTGAAACTTTATTTTATTATTATACAATAATACTAAAATGGTTAATGTCGTAATTAGTGTTCGTATTTCGGTAGTGTAAATGATGCATATATAGGTTTACAAATATGTTTACGACATTACAAAGCTTAGAATAGAAATTCTCGTTAGTCGGTATAGGAAAGCCTTCTACCATAACATGTATGTAAATATATAAATCCTAAATCACTATGTTTATTGATGAAAACCGCATTTGAATTCGTTACGTAGTTTAAAAGATTTAAGCGTACAAGCGGCGAGAAGCGACTTTATTTTATATAATGTAAAGATATATAATATCGTATAATACAGCTCAAATGTAATGGAACACATTGGTGACCATATATAATGAAAAACTATCGCCTAATCAACTTAGCGTTAATAAGTTAATACTGCTATTCGTTGTAACTATACTCTTTTGATATTTCTATCAAGAATTAAGGCACGATCAAAACCGAAAATAATACCAATATTATACGGAACGAAATACGGACAATGTTGCCAATATTTATTGCTCCCCATAGTCTAAGTGGACAAATTTATGACGCCCCGTACATAATAAATCATTTTCCACGGCGACGTTTTAAATACATTTTTATAAGCGAGCGAAATGTACACCCGGCGACAGAAACGTTTATTCCGAATCAATAAAGTCTATGTTACTTCGACATTTAAGTAGAGTAATGCGTCGACTGTACGAGAGTTCAAAATTTATAAGTAATTCGCGAATAAATCTTCTTAAGGAAGGGGATTTTTTTTTCCTATCTCCGTACTATACAATGTAAGACGCTATTAACGTCGTGTTCCGATAATTGTCACACATATTTTAAAATATCCCTTAAACGAGCCTCTTTTGTGTCTGTGTGAAACAGGGTTTCTTTTATTTTTGTAATAATAAAATTGAGATATTTTTTGTTATTTTGTAAAATTAAAAGTATCGTCTTTGAGGAAGTTTTCAATGTTGATTTCTTTGTTACAGAAGGTGAGTGAGTACAATGCTGCTTATTAAGATAATGTAGTCTCCTGTGAACTGTATGGGTAAGTATACGTCATAAATAAAACGTAAGCAATCTCTTTATTACTCTCATATATGTATTATATCGTATGATGTTAATCTTCAATTTACAATACGTACATATATCATATTTTGTATATTCTAATCGTTAAAATTTTAAAATGCTCATTTAGTCTTAAATATTAAGTTTTATTTTTCATAAAATTTTATAATAATCTTACGAACGCTATAATAAGTACTTATTACTTTATAAATTTACATAATTACACGAAAACACGTACTTTATATTACAAGTACTTTTTTATTCAGAAATTCAAATTAGCTTGTACAAGCACGTTTAATTCGAAGTTTTACAAATGTATCAAGCCAGTTCTACATGTCGCATATTTTATCACATAATATATCAAAATTTTACCAAATCGTCTTCTATGATTCACTTTTAATTTACATTTATAAAATCAAAATTTTAATTTAATAAGATTATAAATTGTCACATCACAACTGGTATTGAATTCATCTGTAACGAGCAGGAAGCATTTCTTTGTTTTACACCATCGGCCCCGTGACATATAAACACACACTGACGTCCAATCGACCGTGCTCAGAACATCCGCGGTATTGTTATTTAAAACAATCGGACCTGCGCAACCGAAATAGACATTACATATGTACCCTTCCTACCTGACTAGGCATTTCGACACAATATCGATAAAACATAAAAAAAATGTCGATGTCAAAGGTTCAATAGACTAAGCAACTAGCAACTCATTAACCGATAGAAACGGTCACAGAATTTGCTTCTAAATAATAGACAATTTCAGTTAACAACCGAGCTAGTTGCAACAATAAACTGTGTACAGTATTAACTAAATTAGACGTCGGTGGTACAACGCCTGTTTAATTCGTAACAACGACATCGGCAAGCGCAGACGAGCGAAGCGGAAAGCCGAAGAACCGCCCCGCCTCACTTCCCTGCGAAATCGTCTCTATTTACGCAATCACGGTGCGTAATGACGATCGTTAGTACTACGCTTGTACTGTAATTGACATTATTTTACAATTCATTTTTTTCTTCCTGCATAATGAAATCGCGCGAAATCGTGCCCACCCGCCTGTGTACCGATTTCCTATGGAAATTTAACGCAACGCGCGTCTGTTACTCCGATTGTTGCTTTATTCTTGTCTATGTTAGAAAATATCTTTGTTCATATTTGATCAATGCCATCATGATAAGAAGTATTTAATAATTTTTTACACTTATATAACAATTTTTATATAAGTATGTTATTAGTAAGCCAAGTTTGCCTAGTGGTTAGAACACGTCGATCGCACACAATGATCGCGGGTTCAAACATCAGCTAGCACCGTTTTCGAGATTGTGTCTAAATTTGTGTTTAAGTTCATCTCAAGGTCGGCAGAGAAAGAAAACATCCTTCATGTGCCGAGAGAAATTCTAACACTTGCATATCCTAATCCGCTAACCCGCATTGAAGCAGCGTGGTGGATTAAGCTCTAAAAACCTTCTCCTTAATAGGAAACATTTACTCAGAGATGTGACATTTACAAACTGTTACTACTACCACTTCATTATATTTATATAACAGTTTGTATTTCTGTCAATCATTCCTTAAAATATTTTCGGCCGTCAAAAGTATTGGATAATTTTGAATAGAATAGGCCGATGAAAACGTTTACGCGATCGAATACAACACTAGACAAAAGCCGCGAGAAAAAAATCTAAAAACTTTCGTTAATTTAAGGAATTCCAATAAGGATTCGAAAGAATACAGACAAAAGGCGTCTCGTAATATCCACTACAATCTATCACCTACGAGGAGCAGTTAGCTCTCTCTACATATAATTTAAAGCCATTAAAGACATCTGCAGACCCCAATGAGCTCCGCTTACTTGGGATGCGTAACGTCCCTTTGGTGCCCTTTTTTGTGTTACGTGCGGGGGTGACTTTTTCGAGCAAGGGGTGAATGTGTGGGGTGGTATGTTTATGACTCCGATGTTCTTGACTCATATACCTCGTTTTATGAAAAACTCTGCGTTGAATTGCCTTTTTGAGTCATTATTTCCTCGGTAGAGTATGATGTTCCGAGATCTTGAAATAGGTCAAAGATTTTTCTCGTGTTAAATACTGATATCTGGTACATACTTTTGAATATTCGAGAAAATTCTAAATAAACAAATTTGGATGATTGCATTAGTTTCTTTTTTGTTTATCATTTTCCTCAAATTGTTTCACATATTGGAGTTTATATTTCTTTAAGTAGAGAGACTAAGAGAATGATAAGAGGTCTTCCGTCTATGAATACTAAAAAAGTTTCTGTAACAACAAAATCAAGCTGTTAGAGATCGAAAATTGCCTTAGTTTAATTATCATGATCATGATCATGACATGATCTTTAGTAGCACCAAATCATATGGTATCAAATTTTCTAGATGACTGTGCCAAAATAATATAAAATCGACAATAGTCTAACCACTTCCATTTATGACATTTGAGGTGGCATATAAATAATCCTTCAAGCAAAAATACAAATAAAAATAAGTACACGATTAGAACAAGACTTAAAAAACATCAAATTCTCCACAATCTAGGGTAATGTAATCGTTGAACGTAGATAAAAGTCCCTGACGAAATAAGAACCGAAGGAGGTTCTTTTTGAAGTCAGTTTAAAAGAAAAACCAACTTTAGTTGCAAAATGCCTCATTTTGTTTATTTGAGTGATATACTTATTCCTGTTATTTTGATTTTAAAATCAAACTCTAAATCGAAATTAATGAAAATTCTATGGGATCTATCTGGAGAAATATTCTTTTAAACAAAAAAAAAATCCAATCCAAGCCGTTTTCGAGTAACAGATGAACATTTATAAATTAAAAAATATAAATCCCCGACGAATGGAGACGCTACTCATTTCTTGGAAGTCGGTTAAAAATGGAAATGCGTAAGAACCGTGGCGGATAGTGTTTAATCACATTGGACCCTGATTAAGGCGACCCTCGGCTATAAAAACATTATCGTTCGATCCCTCCGTAAAAAACATAAAGAACAAATACAATGGCCGATCTGATGCATCAGATATTGGCAGTTAGTAGCATCCATGCGTCTTCGCTGATTAGATCAGATAGTAACGCCAATATGGATACATCCTTATAAATATTCCGTGGCGAATTTGAAGTAAATGATTAATTTCATTTCCGCAATATAGTAAAACTAAATTTCTGCGACTTCATCTGAATATAATAATTATTTTGGGAAGCCTATTTCTTTGTAAAAAATGGGTTCTTGATATATACATTAATCCCATTTCAAGTTATATTTTAGCGACAAAAGTACTTAGGTCCTTCTACAAGTTCCAATTTTAATCCAAAATTCATCAAATTGGTTAAGTCCTTAGGCGTGAAGACATAACAAACAGACTGACACACAGACCGAGTTGCTTTCACATTTATTAATTTAGTATGGGTATTTGTCTTAAAAACTAGATGTGGAAAAGATAATGTTCTATTTTAATATATTAGAAAACTCTTGGTAAATACCACTAGAAGCGTTTTCTGATTAAATCTGAAATGTCCTGATAATAAAATTCAAACCTTCTAGTTGAAACACCTGTTCTAGAAACATCAATTTTTTTTTATTCAAAATAAGAAATAAACAATTCAAGTTAAATAAATCGATTAATTTGTAATACTCCACAACAAGCTAATAAAGTGAAATCGACAAAACTTTCATTAACTTTACTTTAAATAAAGTTATCGCAGCATTGGATCACTATAAAATAATTGAAGAAAATTCTCATCATATGTTCAAACATAATGGCAGTTTTCAATTGTGAAGTCGTTAGCCTTCATAAATAGGTTACTTAGCCTTTATGGCTTCAGTTTATCTGAAGTTAATAGCTCTCATGTTGCGAAAATGTCAATTAATATTTTAACGATATACATGTAGTTCGAATATATTATTTTTAACGTCGCACATAATTTATACTTTTTGTGAACTTATCTGCAGCTGCAACATCATCTATATTAACAATCATATCCATAAATTGATGTTGATAAGCAATAATGTGTCAAACCGATGTATTCTGATAATGCGTTACATAATAATTAGTACTGTTCAAAAATGTTTAAAATCATATAAACAAAATAAGTACGAAACAAACTTTCTTAATTTAGCGTTTCGAATATTGAAGTTTATTCTATATTTTGAAATATACAATAATCTTATATTTTGATTAAATCGAACTGCTTTTTATTAATTATACCTTTTATCAAAATGAAAAAGAAAAGTGGGATATATATGTACTTCTTTGAACAAAATTAATTAAGAATAGGTTTAACGTCTTTAGACGACATTTACTCAAAATGACATCCGTGTGACTTAACATAGTATTGCTTATCAACGGCCAACTAAAATACATTTTAATGTACCTATACTAAAATTCATTGGACAAATTAGTATAAAATATAATATAATTTATAAACAAAAACAAAAAAAATATTGGACAATACATTGATTAATGCGAAGCAATTTACATTTACCGAACAACCTGCGACGTAGAATACAGAGGTTTATATTTTAAGCCTACAACACATTTCTTCATTGAATTTTACCTTCAATTACAAAGATGGCCAGCATGAATAGCCTCGGGGGTGAAATCTCAAAGCGTCGAGAAAAACAGTCGGGCACATTTCTGACGATATGCTTAATGCACCCCCACACAAATTATCGATTAGACGCTTTTTTATGCAAGAGGGAGTGCGTGGGGAACGCTCCAGGGGCGAGTGGCTGAAACAAAAAACACGAAGAGTGAAATAAAAAGTTTAAACAAGTAATGCAATGGCCCCCAAGACGTAGGAAAATCAATAGTCGATGCCGCCGATGCAAATCTTCCGCAGATGCAGTGAGATTTGAATTTCAATTCGGTTGATTTGAGACGATGTATTGTTTGCCGCTATCTTATATTTATTTCGCATTAAAATTCCGGATACCTATTCAAATTAAGCTAAAATACAGTTTCTATTTCTTCTTAAATGGAATTTTAAATTGAAACAACTTGAAACAATATAAGGTATACTTATAATGATCAATAATTACTGAGTGTCTCATCTTTTATGTCAATTAGCAATTATATGTACGGACCCAATATATATATCAAAATTTTCAGACTCTAAATCTCTGATTAAAAATTTGCATTCGTAGACTATGTAGCATCGACACCATCAATCAACAAATGTGCTTTCTCTAGGTACCTAAGCAGGCACACTCGGCCCAATTAAAGCGCCCCCGGGCTCAGATGTGCACTCTTCTTGATCGCTCGAGCGTCATCTTTAAATTTCCGTCGTTAAGATTTAATTTTTATCAAGGCCCGCCCGAGGAGAGGCGAGGGGCAACCTGTCGCGCCAAATATTTTCCTCCGTAGTTTTTTTCCTTCGATGGCACTTACTCCTCCCCTCGTACGCATTTTTTTATCATTAAAACTCCGAGGGTCGCCGAACCCGCGTTGCCAACTCGCGCTGTCATAACAAAACACAATCATACAACCGCGCTCCAGATATTGCAACATCGTGTTAATTTTTCATGCCAACTCGAATTTATTCCAACCTTCAGTTCTACTTTATCGCAATTAAATGTATTATTTTTAAAATATTATTACGTATTTTATTCTAATACTTTGTTAGTTTCTAAATCGATTCCTCATTACGTTTTTATTACGCTACCAAGCTCAATCTTAAAAAAAAAGTAAATCTTTAGCGTAAAAAATATGTCTATGAAAATTCATGTGATAGAGATTACCTTCGCTTCGTACATCACGCACTCGTTATACGTAGTCAAACTTTAGCAAGGTCAAGTGAAGAAAACATTCGAGGCGGTAGATCGTAGTCTAGCTCGCACGTTTCGTCGGTAAGCTCTCGAATTTGCTCCGCTTGGAGCCACTTATCACTCCCCCGGTCCATCGAGCCCGGCCACTAATTGCGTCCGTTAATTAGGAAACGTCATGAGTGTTTACCGAGAGAGCTAAGTGTGAAGTTCGGCCCCCGCTAATGCTGGCGTGAAATTACTTCCGACCAAGTTGAAACTTTTTGAGAAAATCAACTTGGCGGGATTAATTAGCTGATGGGTGGGATTAGACGCTGCGTCTGCGGTCTAATAAGATTATGGGAGTTTTGTTTCTTGCGAGTTTCCAACTTTACTTACCTTAATTCGGCTGGCGCCTGTTTAATACGTACGGCTGTTGATAACAAACAAAAAAATCGGTCTTTATTCTCTTGTAAAGTAATTTCGCAAATATATAAGAATCAATTCTATTAACTAAACATTTTTAACCATTAAATTTATTAAACTTTCTAATAATAATTAGAGGGTTTTATTAATTGTCGTACATTAAAAGTGCGAGCACACGGATCGCCTTAATAAGGAACACAAATAAAGACGCCACGGCGAAGGAAATGGATCGTGGAGGTGTGTCGTGGTAATTAACACGTAGCGGCTTAATTACAGCCCGTATCGAGGCCGAGTGTAATGTGTCATCGTGGCACACTTTATTGACTCGTGCCCTTAAATTGACGTCGCTTTATTGGAGGATTCATTAAATCTATTGAGTTATTCGATTTCATTTATCACGTCTAATATAGATTTGTGGATCAAAAATATCCAACTAAAGAAAGTAAAATGAAATAACCTCGGTTATGAGAGTGAATTTCCATCTTAATTACGCATTCATCGGTGTCCATCGAGACTGACAGAAAAACAGCGCTCATAGTCTTGTCTTATTAACATTCCACCCCCGTGCCTTTTCCGATGAGTAATTGCTTTCTTAATTCGCGTCATCCATCCTCAAAATAGGGCAATTTTTCATTCGGCTACACAAGACTTATATGGACGTAATGGCTACGAAAAAAACTTCCTATACATATTTTTACTTATAATTTCCAAAGACTTATAAAAGTTATGTTTCTTGTACGTTTAATTGCTAAAGAAATTCGCTGTGTATTTTGCAGCAGTTTCGGTGTCGCGTAAAAACTGAAGTAAATTTTACAACTCATAATAATGGTTGTAAGGTTAGTGAGACGCGGGCTTTAACAACGTGAAATCGTTAGTCGTTGTTTGCGGACCGATGGCTTTCTTTCCCTTCCTAGGCCTTAATTTATTCCCCAAAAATATAAAAGGATTCTGGGGAGACGGCGAACGTCGTTAGCGATATTGTAATTTTATTATTTGTGTTTTTTTCGAATACTTTTAATCACTGGGGCTCAATTCAATGGGCGGGAGGGGAGCAAATCAGATTTCAATTTCAATTAGCGAACGTTCTAGAATGATCCAAATCAAGAGAATAAGTATTGATGAGTTTGGTGGTTAATATAAATGAGTTATTTGAGTACGATGCTCAATCACGTCTTCCGTTTGACGAACATTTTGGTAATTTCAGAGAACGGTGCCGATAATTCCTTTACAACCCAATATAAGACGATATTTTTTTTAATTTCTCTATTTGTATTTCATAAATTAAGCGCTTAAAAACCTAGAAAAGATTTGAATTTTTCGTTCATGAAACATACTTTCATCTCTGAGAAATCTCGAACATGCAACTATTTAATTTTTTTTAAACGATACGTCGTCACACTCGATAATTAACAACGATAGCACGAGGACTTTAAATAATTAATTAGCAAAGCCATTGTACAATCACTTTGACTGTCATGTGCGACGTTTAAAACTGAAGTAATTACTGAACTGAAGCAACTGAAAGGTTAGAAATAATTGGATAATAGCCGGTTATGCGCTTAAGTGACGTGTAGTTGAGCTTGCGATGTGTCGTTTGTGATAAAAAAATTATTTTTGGGTTGACATTCATTTTATTAAACCACGAGCATACGCAAATTGACGTTATCAAAATTATAACAGAGCTATATCTGTACATAGAATTGTTTTTGACTGGATTCATCAAAATACCTTATTTCTATTATGGTTCCAAAACGATTTTTTTCTGTTATATGTTTAATTAGATTTTTCAGTTCCACACTCGGCTTATAGTTCATAAATTGAGAAATATGTAAAGCATTTTTTAATCTGGAACATGTGTCTCCAGAAGAAAATCACAGAATACTATTTCTATGTATATCGAAATTCCACGAAAAATGCTAAATCATTTTATATAGTGTGTATGTCTGATGCAATTATAAAAAAAAGATAAAAATGTATGTTAATTCAAAGCTACAATCCCGAGAACATTTATTTTATGGCGTCCTTTAAAATAAGCAATTATCGACATTGACAAAACGATTCAATTAAAATGTTCAAGTTTTAAAATTAAAATAATCACAAACGATTTAAAAATTCCGCATAAACAAATTACAAATCGTCTTAAAAATGTTTAACGAAATTCAATTTGTCCAAATCGTCGACACGAACCAATTAGAGTACCGGACGTCAAGGAAGCCGCAATTAAAAGGAATTCTCGAATATCTTCCGACTTAATGACTTCTTTGCTTGTTAATTCCTTGTCGCGAAGGAAAAAACCGAGTCGGATTAATTCCAAGTGCGAGTCGATTGTTTGCATAAGCCGACGCTGGGGAAGCATCACCTCTTCGCCACCGGCTTAAAAAAATAATTAAAATTCGTAATCACTCTTGACTCGCCCCACGGGGGAGCGACGTCTTCCGTCGTCTTTGCGGAATGGAATCGTGATTTGAGAAACTTCAACCGTTCGTTGTTACATTACAAAAATGACTTTATTACGAGCTACGAGTCACATCGCGACAGTCTCGTAGGAATGTTTATAGACGCCTTAAAAATTTTACATGCACGCTATTTCGGAAGTTTGGCCTCTTCGTTACGGTTACCCGCAAAATATGAAAGCTCATCCTCGCATGTTCGCCGGTAGTTTTCTGCCCTCTTAACAACATATTTGGGCATATTTCGATTACCATAAAGCGCTCGATGTGATGTATAGTACGTGCATTTATTGTTTTGGCATGGAATGGCATGAAGTTCATACGTGTACGGTTATTATAATACATCTTTTATCGGCGAGACTTTAAATTTATTGTATTTTGTTCGCAGTCACGACAACCGTAGGCAGTAGATGGATGCGATATAATACTTTCATACGATATAGATTTGTTTTTTTTTCATTCTGCGCTTGTTTTATGTTTAAATAGATATCTTATTATAACTGATTTATAATTATGTGCGTTTTGATCTAACTATCGAGATTATTATCAATATCCTTAACGACGTCTACAGTCTTTACACGCAAGGCACCATCATATGATTTAAAATAGCCACTAAATAAGTTAATTAATTAAAAGTAATGAGATAATTTAAAGTCAGGGCTCTGTATTTCAGCGGTTACTTTAGAATTTTCGACTGAACGCTGCATGTAGAGCGACTCAATAGAATGTAAAATAGCCAACAATGGGCAGACATTTCCTTGCTTCATTCAAAAGAATTCGGGCTTATCACGGTCTTAAATTAATAAGCATTCAAGTTGAGCCAAGTAAAAATGAATAAAGCTCGTAACACCGAACAATGGCGTAATAAGGATGGTGCATTTTGTCCCTGAGAGCTCGCTTGCAAAACAACAATAATTCTTCTCCCCGTGAAAAGATTTTCAGCGTTATTCCACTTGAAATTATTATTATTTTTTTCTTGTCGTCGTCTTGCCATTGTCTCGGCGAGGTAAGTAATGAAAGAAATTGGGGGTTCTTAGCTCGGACGGAGGGACGGCAAGATTTGCGTGGCCGCCGTCTAATGCCGAGTAATGAGACAGCTTTAAGATATCCCGCTCCGCGGTCGGATTTATTAGATTCAACCAAACGGAATTAGCCATCTCGCAAATATGAATATTTTATAAATTGTTAAATTTTAATTCTCATCTGTTCTTACATTTTTTAAATAGTATTTCGTGTTTAAACTAGATACCGCATCTTTTATAGTACTTTATCAAATAATTTATAATGGACAAGTAACACGTGGTTTTAATGTAGTTTGTATAGAAACTTTTTAATCAAATTTTTCCCAGCATTAAAAACATTAAGTGTTATTGCGAATAAATATTATAATCAATCAAATCATTTTTCAACCGACTTCAAAAAGAAGGAGGTTCTCAATTACCCTATGTCATTTTTTCCTCGTAACCGATTTTTTTTAATTTTTTTAAATTGTTGGTTTTTAAATCAAAATAGCTGAAACTACTTTGTCTGAAAAACGAAATCACATTTACTTAAATCTTAGTTCTTAACGTAAAAAAACAAACATCTACAAGAAATAAAACTATAATAAAAACATTCAAGTACAAAACGTGAGCTTTATATATCGATTCGATTTTTATCTGTCTATCCATCACGTAAATCGCAATAATCCGACTAGTAGAGCGTCCCAAGTCAAATATTGCCATTGTATACGTATTTACATAGAAGGAAAGCGGTTTTCCTTACTCCTATTTCTTGACCCGACTGCCATACAGCATTTTTAATCTCGTTGCCCGAACACGTGGCTTACCCTCTGTGTTTACCTTCTGAAATAGTTTAACGGGAACAATTTGCATATACTTATGCGCGGTCCGTCCTCGCTTGTTAGCTATGCCCTTTTTTATTTTGCGGAGCCGAAAGCTAAATTTTAGGCAAACGTAAGAAATAACAATGATTTTTTTATTCTATTTAGTAACCTGTATCTAAACGATTTTCATACACATATGACATTCTCACATTGACTTGTCCGTACTAATGCCATAGTATATTATGTGTATTCATTTGTTATTTGTAAAGAATATATCATTATAAATATACGCTTCACGCACAACCACCTGTGTTGGTGGTTCCAAAAACACACAGAACACAAACACAAATACAAAGACAGCGACAAACATCCATATCAATACAGACGTTTGCCGTGAGCGGGGATCGAATCCGCGACCATTAGTGCTTCAGTTAGTTGTATTAACCACTACGCCAATCTCTCATCTATATTTATTTCTGGAGAAACGATAAATAATAACAACAGAGGTGAATTAAAAATATAAACAATCTAATATCAACAAATTTATGAACCAAAAGGAATTATTGCTGTCCACTTACAATCAAAGTAACTAAGAAAAAAAAAGTTTAATCATATATGTATATCGATAAAAAATATGGAACTGGTCGCAATCCTATGTAAACACAAGTGTTCCACAAAGATATGGGCAGGTTAGAGACGTGGGTCTAATCGATATCCTTATAATGATTGCCGGAGGAACTCGCATACGAAATAAGGAGGGAGCTTGACGTCGGAGGTGTCCGGGGGGCGGAGGGAGAGATATGAGACGATTTAGATTTTTTTCCCTCTTTTATTCTTTCGTTTTTTTGGGGGAGCCCCCTCGAAAAGGGTGAGGAATTTAAGACGGTGCGATCGATTTTTCGCGTATGCATTGGTATTCTCGTAATGTCTTATTTGAGATTAGAATTATACTTTTATGTGCGGCCTTCGTCGGTCAGCTTGGTACGTTTAGGCAAATACGGCTCACTCGCGTATTAGAATAATGTACTGGTTATTTTTGCAAATACGTAATGCTGATTATTGTTTCTTGTTCTATTCGTAAATAGACTGACTTGCCAATGCTTTGTTCGATATGAAAATGATACGTTTTGCCAAAATATTTTGCTGAACGGTTGTGAATATTCATGAACACTTTCTTTGTAAGAAACGATATTAACCGTTGCTACAAACGCTTATTATTAACCTATTTGTAAGAAATACTATACTATATCGTTAACCATTTTAGTTAATTAATAGATTTTTTTTCTTAAGCATGTAAATAAAGTAATCGATAGGCTTATGAAATTAAACCCAAAATGTTTATGATTAAGTTAGATTCAAAAGATGTAGTATCTGTATCGCAGCGAGGCGGTTCGCTGTCATTATTAAGTTAAAAAAATGAAACAATATTTTCGTTCATTAATAGATTACCGGCGAGCGAGAACAAAAGGCAAGGCGCGAGCCGCGAAGGGGCTAAAAGCCTTTCGGCCCACAAAAAAGTCTCAATTAAAAACCTGACGGAAGCTTTTAGAAGGTAATCCTTCAAATTGTTTCCAACGCCCCCTCATTAGCACCGAAAGTGTTAAAAAATAAACTTTTTAATCTTTATTACTCGACGACTGCGTTAAACGACTTAAATTATTATAGGACAAGCGGTATCTCATTTTTTATTCTTTAACCCTTCCTGATATAATTTATCGGTGGCTGGTATTTTCTTTGAAATTCTTTAAGTCCATGTTTTATTCTGTCGGCTGTTGTAATTGGGGGTGGTCTTTGACGGGATTCATCATTAATATTCTTTGTTATTGAAGTCTTTATTTGCAACGCAGTTAACGACGATTATTATATTAATCCTTTATTTAAAATGTTTAGGAATTCTTCAAATTAATACGTAATTAAGTTTATTCTTGGTAACTTCTCGAGTGTCACGTTACCATATATGTCTCAGCGTTAAATTCTCCGAATAACATTGTTTCCTCAATCGTATCACAAACAACTAATCCAGTAACTAATCTGAAGTGAACAAACTTCGTTAATTACGCGAATAAATCCAAACAATTCGCGGGCGAACTCCGTCGCAAACAAAACGAACGAATTAAAAAGAAAAAAAAAGCGTCGACAGATGGAGAGAAAAAAAATACATTTCCTTGACAAGTTTTATTTACCGCAAACATTGTTACAAAAACGAGCGGACGGGGCTGGTGATGAAAAAGTTTTACGTCATTAAATTCCTTAATTAATTCAAATGAAACCGCGAGGAAAACATTCGAATTCCCCGCTTCCCTTTTGTCTTGCGAAATAAAAGAAAACTAAGGACGAACGCGAACTGTAGACTAAACATAAACCTTAAAACCAATTAACAACTTGATGCCAGGTTGACGCAGTGATCACTGCGACTGATTGACGCTCTAACGGACGCGGATTCGAACCCCGCTCACGGTAAACGGCTGTATTGCCATGCGGTTGTTTGTCGTGGTCTAGGTGTTTTTGTTTGTGTTGTGTGTGTTTCCCGATAAAAAATCACGAGACCCTAATGGGGGCCGTTGACTGTGATAAAAAAAAAATTCTTAAATATTATACTTAATTTCTCCTTATGGATAAAACTGAAACGTGTGATGTTAAAAGATTAGTCTACTTAGTTTTAGCCAGAATTTTGAAATGAGTTCAGTTTACAAGAGAAGTTAATGAAAATTCATTTGAACTATTCCTATTTATTATTGGATAACTTATATAAAAGTGAATTATTTTAATACATTGCTTTGAATTATTTAATTATATTATTTATTTATGTAAAGTTATACAAAATCATTATAGGACGCTATCTATGTCATTAATTATTAAAAATCTCGATTTTAAGGAAGTTGTAAATAATATGTCGCCTGTCTTGACTTTGGTGAGTCGGTGCCCTAAGACTTTTTTACAAAAAATCTGCAAAATGGAAATGAATCGTTTAATAAACTCGCCGGTGTCGACTAGAATTAATTAATACTCCGACTTGTCTTGCAAGTTTTTTGCCCCTCACATTCGATATCATTGCTCAAGGGTCGGCAAGGGGAGTGGCTGTACTTTATAATGGTGTAATAATTAAGACAAAAGCCCTCTTCTCGCAGATAATTTGTCTAATTATTCATTTCTGTTTAACATCGACATTTAATGATACAATAATTTGTAATCTTTTACGAAGGTTTTATTAAACGTTTTCAATTAAAATGTATTTGTTTCTTTTTGCAACGAATCGTGTTTAAACTTTAACAACGCATACGTCCCGTAACGTGGAGACAACATTTTTATTTGTCAATAAAATTACCGAGGTAACTGCGCGCACGCCACACTTTTAGAGTGCCTTAAATTGGTTTATCTACCGCTCGTATAAGGAATTTCATGGCTGTTGAAGGTTGTTTAGTTTCTTAATTAGTGTCTCAACGTGTATCGTTCTAAAACTTACAATACGGTCGCCGAGATTAGTTCGACGCTAGTTAAAGTAATGTCGCGTTAGAAGTTTTTACGGCTATTCATTTTTTACGATACCATTATACATATAAACGACGGTGTAAATCCTGAAAATAAAAAAGGTAAAGTTATAATATAGTAACATCTGCCGCGAGGAACATAATCTTAGCGCCTACGCCGCATTGCGCGAGCTTGCTTACATCACGACGGAGCGTGAAGGAATTAAAAAATTCCGCACACAAAATTATCTTCGCATAAACGCCATGTACGAGGCTCGATCTGATAATGTGGCCCATTAATTTGAACAAAGTTCGCGTCGACACACCGCCGTTCGCCTTATAAAGGTGAGACGACAAAATTTATAAGTTCGATTACTTTAATCTCGGTTAACTTATGCGAGTACAATTTCAAAGCTGACAAAAGAAATGCACGCAATAAATCGTGACTCTCTTATCTTTTAAATATGCCTGTATTGTTTGTAAGGGGGGTGTCGTATAATCTAAACTAACACAGGGTAATTAATTTAATGAGGCATGTGCCAGACACGCGAAGTTTTTCATTCTCGGCTGTTTGTTCCGGCGGGTGTCTTCGTGTTTTCACTATTTTCGGACATGTACGTTCTGTAAACTAAACGTTTCTTAAGCCCTCGATGTTTACATGAAACCATCTCTATTTAACACGTTTTTTAAACAACAAACACTCATTTGTTCGCTGAAAAATACGACGAAGAGCTTATACTTAATCAATTCAACACTAATGAGGGCAATACGAATCGCGCTTCTTAATCCCTCGCTGGCAGGCCAGGCGTAATAAATAAAGGCATAAGAGCACGAGCCATATTTCTCGATTAAGTGCGAAAGTGCACATTCGATCGTGGCAGTACACGAAAGAAACCGTTCAGAGATGTTGTCAACATTTCATCGTGCGATGGCAATGGCATTGAGTCGTGTCGGTGCTTACATAACGAGCGATCTATCACGCGTGTTATTTTGTGTGCGTGTACGCAAACATTCGTTCGGCTTCATTTTGTGCATTGCGCAGTGGTAGGCGAGTCATTACAGCGCGGATTGGTCACGCAAATCAGATCCTGCTGTCCGCGCAATTATAATCAGTACGTTACGGAACTCGTAATTCTAAAGTAATCAAAGGTTTAGTCATCTGTTTGCAAACGCAGATGAAACAAGCCGATGAAATTACATACTGTCGATGAATGTATTATTTAGAGAAAGCTGCGTCGTAACATCCTCGTACATACTTTCTTACAACCTAATTACTATAACCTTTATTTCTACGTTCTACGATAACTTTTATCTGTCATTGCTATGACAATCATTAGAAAAGTTCTACGCACAATCACATAGTGTATGCTACTTATAAATAAGATCAAAATCTTAAAAATATGTTCATTGTTGACACTCCATCTCCATAATCCATAAGAAAGCTTCTTACCATAAATAATACGTGTAGTGCTAACTATAATAGCGATGTGCGTAGGCGCAGCCCGGGATCGACAGGCCGATCCTGATTGTAAATCAGCTGCTATTCCACTAGAACTAGCACTGGAATGACGCTTTGAATGTATAAATATTATAATTCATATAACTGTATAAGAACATACATTAAATTATCTGTATAAAAACATTTGATCCGCATTTCATTGTTTTATCATTTAAATTTAAATTTTACCAAAATAACATTTCGTGACAATAGATATTGATTTTGTTAAAGAAAAACCCATAATATATTAAAAAATCAACGTAATAATTTATCCCATAACAAATTAATAAATAAAGCGATTAAGCCATATATGAAGAATACTAAAATAAATAACGATATTCGTATATAGAGTTATAATATAGTCGATAGCGTTGAATTTGCTTAAAAATTGCATTAAAATAGTTCGAATGCTCACGTAACCTGACTGATGCTGCGACACGACCGGCCCGTGTCCGCATAAACAGCTCTGATTAATGCTTTGTGTACTCTCCTTAATGTTTCCTATAATGTTTTACGAGACAAACGAATGAATTTGTTTCACTGGTAACTATTACTTTTATTTGATTGGTAATAGCACACCTCAATATTGTGTGAAGATTATTTTGTCATATTTTATAGCGTTATGTAATTCATTGTTACTTTATTTAGATTTGGTCTTTGGGTGTCGATGCGAAGGTTTTTTATAAAACGTAATATCTTTAAAAAAAATTATAACTAAAATGAAATTTTACAATTTTTGGTCATTCAAAAGAATACTTAAAAATTTATAAAATATTTTACAGATATTAACAAAAAAGATGGCGCCACATTTAGCTTTTAAAATTGTTTGCGGGTTGGCGCAAAATAAACAGGTAACGCAAAAAATAGGGTCTTCCGGTGCGAAAACAGTAAAAGCCAACAATTACCGATAGATAGGTGGAAGTTGTTTCATATTTTACTAAGCACATCAATCCATTACAAATTCCTAAATTACGGCACCGAAATATACAAATACAAAAATCTATAAGAATACTGACAAAGTGAGATCGAATTTATGTATGTGCGAATTAAATCTCTCCTGAATCACTGAATCTATATATTTTGTTGGCCTAGTGGTTAGAACACGTCGATTTCATCCGATGATCGCGGGTTCAAACCCTGGCTAGCACCACTGATTTTTCAAGTGCTAAATTTGTATTTAAATTCATCTCGAGCTCGGCGTTGAAGGAAAACATCGTGAGGAAACCTGCATGTGCCGGGAGAAATTCTGACACATGTATATCCGCCAACAAACAGTGGAGCAGCGTGGTGGATTAAGCTCTAATCCTTCTCCTTAATAGGAGAGGAGGCCTTTGCCCAGCAGTGGGATATTAACAGGCTGTTACATTACATTACATATATTTTAAAATAATTTATATTATGGGACCATTTGAAAGGTACAATATTCTAGATGGTCATAGGTTGTATTATTTTAAAACAAAATCTACATTAACGCGAGCGAATTCGACAGTAAAAGTTAGTTTAGAATAAAAATTAAAAATGGTTTTCGTAATAATTGAAAATAATTGAGTGTCCAATCTGAGGAAACAAATAAAAATCTCTGTAATAAAAATGTGTCAAATATTGCTCTTACATCTGTTAATAAAGTGATCTCATCTCATAACCGTGATTGGTAATAACCATCTTTACTTAGCATTATAATACCGGAGGGCGTTGAACTCGCCTACTTATTACCATAAGAGAAGGAACATTTATTTAACAATAAACCTAATTTTATATACTGAATGAGAAAAGGACACATATTTTATTTTTTATATCTCGTGTAAGAATCCAGGTCGCGAGGGTCCGTTCTGGTTGACAGTTAGCTTGGGTCAACTTCGCTTAACCTGCAATACTAAGAGAAAAGAAAATTTTTTTTTTTTTTTATTAATCGAACTCAAATCCAATTGTGTAGGGCGGTAATAATTTCCAATTTCAATGTTTCCTATGTAAGTATTTTTTTAGATATTTTGATTACATAACTTAATGATAATAAATCAAACACAAAAATATTAACCTTTTGTTGGATGATTAGTTCGACTTTTAATTAGAAAAAAAATCATAAAATAAATACTAACCATTACTAAATTAAATAGATCACATAGTATTACCCATTACATACATATGTAATTGATTAACGGCTTATATTTGTACTATAGCCGTTTATATAAAAATTGAATCACACTGAAAGAGAAACCACCCGACGCTACAAACGCGACAGATTATACCAGCAAAAAAAATCAAGCAAATACATTCTGTACCTAAGCGCAATGTAAATGACCACAGATAACCATATATACAAGGGGCGTGGGTGGTTAATAGAGAAATTACCTCACTATAAAATAAACATTTAGCTCTATATCTGCGAATTGATAGCGCGCTCCACGTGCGAACATGTCGGTCGTGTTGATTGTAATTTGTAGTGCGCGAGCGCATGTCCACGGGCTAGTCTGCGATGAATATATTTTATCGACGACAAAAATGTATTTATAGTACAATGTTGAGTCGATATTTTACTATTGACTAGACACGCTGAAACAATGAACTGATTCAGAGCTAATATTGTATGCAAAATCGTGTTTAAAATAAGTTTGTTTATAAAAACTTCTTAAAAGTTACATATTCATTTATTGTATAAACACACAAATTTTTATTAATAATTAATATATTATTTCTATAATTATAGTAAATCAGAAATATTATTATTAAGAAAATATTATATGGATTATTATTATAAATATAATTGAAAACCGTCCAAAAAATAAACCTCGGTGTTCTATTTCAGAATAACTCCAGAGAACTTAATCTGTTGGGATTTGTGATGTTATGTAGCACTATTTCAACTCGTTGTTAGGTTAATGTAACAACACGCTATGAGACAGTTTTATAAACATTAATAATGGATATAGTATAACCTATAAAATAAATAGAAGTAATTGTTTGTGTTTTATATTAAAATATATAATAGCATAAAAACTATGTTTATATAAAATAATCGTTATTAGTATTATTTCTTGTTAATATTGCTAATAAAAAATTTAAAATTAAAAGTTACTGAACAAAACCATCGATCAGAATATAATTAAAAATTCAACAAATTAAATTAAATAATAGAATAAATCATAGTTGAATTAATTCTAAACACAAATTTTGAATTTGTGTCTCTTTTTTTAAAGACGGGAATATAACTCGACGATATATTTTTATACCTAATCTATAAAACTTACTCCGCTAGAATGTTTCTTACACGTAAACAAAATAATAAGCTAAGTCACAAAAGGCCGTTCTACTTATAATGTGTCTGGTTACAGAATATCAGGGCTTTGTCTCCGTTCTAGATGGTAATTTATAACTTAAGGCTGTTTCTCGGGATTAGTTCGTCACTGGATGGGTTTATGCAGGCATGCTGGGAATCTCAACTTATTTAATTTTAATATATTAATATTTTTCATGTTGTAATAGGAATTTACTTTTTATTAACTAATAGCAGCTCTGTTTTACTGGGAAAAGTAACGTTTTTAAATTGAATTAGGATTTAAACTCAATTTATATCATATTATCAGGACTGATCCATTGGCTTTTACACAGTGCATACAAAAATATGTTATATATATGTTGACATATAAACGATGTTTTTGTATTATATTATGTATTAAGTTTTACCTATATAATATTAATATTAAAATTATCAATTTATACGCGGTATAAGCGTGGGGAATTAAGTTCTTAATCTTTTCCTTAATAAGAGAGAGGATATTTGCCCAGCAGTGGGACATTTACAAGCTGTTAAAGTTACAGTAACGTCTCGCTAGTCGTAAAATCTTCATATTATTTTCGAAAACGGTTTACATTAACAACAATATCTTTACGTATCGATGGTCCCGCACAATAATAATCCTGTATAATGGGTACCTGTAACGAATACTTTTAAGCATTTTCGATCGACTTATAAACTACTAAAAATTGTTTAACAATTAATAAACTAAGGTCTTACTCAATAACCATGTCTCCCGGATCCGCTAACACACAACACACCCAAACGAAGACAAACCTGTACTGCCTCCACAAATATTTGTCACAAACGGAAATCGAATTGCAATCATTAGCACAAAAACCAGTTGTAACTCTGTGCCAATCGATCGTCAATTAATTCTTTCACTTCCAAAATGAATTAAGATATATAACAGATATGTCAATTATAATTTAAATGATAAGTAAATACATCATAACTAAGAATACGTCAATATTTCCTAACCTTGAATTGTAACTACTTAAGCCTGAAACATATTATTGGGCGTAAGTTACAGTCGCGAATGGACGCTTAATAATTTCACAATGTGCCGAACGTTCTTTACGGACGTTTCGCTTTCAGTTAGATCGCTCATGTTAAAGGATCACAACTTATTTTCAACTAAATATGGCGAACATTCCCTAGTCAGTCACAACTGTAAGTCACATCCGACAGTATGTTTGAGGCTTTAATCCGTCAACAAACGTTACAAACCAACAATGTAAACAACCAGTGGCCTTACAGCTTGAACAAATCGTCTTCATATATCACGGTAAAGACTGCCTTTTATGATGTCTTAACAGTTGAGACAGCGTCTTGTAGACTTATTTACTAGTCGTTTAAAACTAGGAATACAACGTTAATGGGAATGTTATATCGCTTTTTACGGTTATTACGATTCTATAGATTTTTTAAAATTAGTATTGAAAAAGTAGTAAATAAATATATAATGTTTATATTCAAAGAACAACGTGACGGAATGAGTTCTAAATACTCGTACTTCTCCTTAATAGAAGATGCCTAACTGTATTTATTTCCTGCAAAACAATTAAATGTTAATTAATTCAAATTCTATTCCAAAATTTTAATTTTTGTTTTTACATTAGTAAACGGATATAAATTCTTAGCACAACAGTACGCTTGATGTAAAAACTAAAGGATGTGTTATATAAAACCCGTCTTCATATTTGTGTCAAGACGAATAGAGGCAATAAAGTGCTGGGCTACCACATCATTTTATCGATAATGGCGGATCACGCCTACATACGAATTAATTAACACGTGCGTGACGTTTTCAAGGAACAAGTTCTCGATATCGATGTCAACGGTCCGGTGAAATGGAACGGAACTATAAAGACAACATCGACATTTTTATGACACTGGATTAATCTTCAATGAGTCATTCTATCTGTCCCGGCGTTATGTATAGGTGTGGCGCAGCACTAAAGTACGGATATTTTTGGACTAAGTGCAGAGATGAATGAAACGAGTTTACAGTTACAATCGTGTAAAAGAAATCGACGGACATAAGGTTTTACAGTAAAATTTTACGATCGGCTTAAAATGACATCATTTAACATCAAATAATTTTGTGCATGCATCGAAAATATTGGTGCACTTGCCGATTAACATAATCAAGGGATTGTCATACTTATTTGTAAGTTATACGGATTATTTTTGCGTAAAAAAAGCACAGATACTGGTCGCTTTCTTTCGCTTTATGTGAGCTATAAACCGAAAACGAGATTATCGCGATTGAAAATGGAACCTGATCCCCTTCATTAAACAGGTAAGTGTGCCAGATATTTCGAAAATCCTGACGTGAAACAAAATTTCAATTAAAATATCAAAATTCGTTCACGGTTATTAGCTTATCCTTCCAATAAGTCTCAGAACTCTAAAACAAAAGTAATTAATTACAAAAATCTATCTAAGTTCTATGCATACTTTTAAATTACAGTAAATCAAGCCATGAAAAATTGTAACATACGTATAAAAATACTCATCGTATTTCATAGGAATGACAATCAAATTAAAAGATAGAAACTTCAATAATAGTAACTATCGAGCTTCATATTTTGATGTTGTAAAGACCACTAAAAGTTATGAATGAACCGAGTTGACCACGAGTCAGTGCCACACACGCACACGAACGCGACCTGTGTGCGCGTGTTGATTTTTTGTGAATGGTCTTCGATATCCGGTCCTACAGTATCGGCTACAGGTTTTCTTATCACCTCTCGGGTACTGTCTAAACACGAGATATAAAAATGGTGTTTTATTACTTTTTACAACACTCTCGGACCATGAATATCGATGAGACGAGACGAATAATAGGGCCTTTGAGGACGAAATATAAGCGTAGGTGTCAATGAGTGTCCCGTACGTTTATCTGAGCTTCAATTTAAGGAATGAAATTTAAATTTTTATATAACAAAAAAAAATGTTCGAGTTCGTTTTTTGGATGTATGTTAATTCCGTTTTTATCCGAGCCCGTATAACGTATTCAAGCGGCGCTGCCGGTCGGCGAAAACGGAATACTCGAATATTTTGAATTACTTTTACTAGTGTAAAGTGAATCGGAATGAAGATTTGCGAAGATTCCTGGTATTGTTGAATGTTTATTTATAATGTTTATAATAAGTATTTTGTCATTATTTTTTTATTATTGATAGTATTTTTAAAATACCCTTACCAATTCATTTTAAATATTTTTATTATTACGTTAAGTATATAAAATATTTTGTGATAAATTTGAATGCCTCTATCACTCTATAAGAACTAAAGAAAAGTGTTTTATAAATTGTTTATAATTTAGCAAATTTTCTCATTTAATATTCATCAGAAAAACATAAACGGGAATTTGAGAAAGTAATTTATAACTTCTTACTGGACTCGGCAGAATCTATATTCCGATCATATGGTATCTTTTTTATTTATTATTTCTTTTGATGATTCAAAATTTCTTGTGAAAGCCTACTTGAATAAAATATATTCTGATATTGAATTAAGAATTCGTTAGGAGAAAGTAAGACGCGAATAGGGATCTGTCTGTTAAACTGTTCGTATTTCAACAAACGTCGCTTCAGTTTTTCTGTATTTGAAACATCATATTTTTTCCATATCCCAAACTATAGACTAACAATGTCGAACGAAACCGCATCACAAAAAAACCGAGGCGTCAAAACGCAAACATCCAACAATCATTCGCGATACCGTTTTAGTGAAATAATAAATTTAACTTTAGCACCAAGAACAGACAGCAAATCGAAACAAAAAGCTGCCACCCTTGCCAAACGGAGCCCGGACCGGAGTTAGAGCAAAACAGGGACTTGCCTTATCAAAATTTAAATTTGGGAAAAAAGCGAGGGCCATCTCATTTCAATAACCGTTATTCGATCCCCCCTCGGGCCCCTGTCGCCGGAGTGCCCGAACTATGGGTGATTGATGGCGGCCCAGAAACAATGGCCACTCGGAGCCTAACCAAAACGCGAATCCTAATAAACGCTTTGTTTTATTTCTGATCGAATAACGAGACGTAAATAAATATCAACATCGCCTCAGACTCCGGATTAAACGCAGCTGCTGGATTAGGAATCGGTATAAACTCGAGACTACGAGTAAAAACCGAATGATGTAGGTGGCTCTTACTGTACTTCATTTTTAAACGTCACCCTTTTTTAACTCGCTTTAACGAAATCGACTACAGATCTATACATGTTATAAAACAGTAACGGGACTGCGAAATAGTATTGTTATATTTGAATTTCTGAATACATTTTTTTTATTTATTATAAATTTATACTTTATTATTCTGTACAGCCCCAAAATTCATTATATTTACACTACGTCGTTGTAAGGAGAGAATTACACTTATAAGTTTTGCTCTGAGACTTTTATAAGGGTTTAGGTACATAAGTTGTTTGTCATTGTTTTACACCTGAAGGAATTTACTATCAGTGCCTTTATTTATGACGGAAACAGTTTTCTAAAGGTTATAGGTAACTGTTACCAGGTTACAGAGTTGTTTTATGTTAATTACGAGAGCAAAACTAATAAATGTATGTATCACCTAAAACCTTATAGAGCAATTTTTACCGGAAATTATAAAAATTTTTAGCGATCTCTTCAAACCGAATACAATTGGACGCTGATAAGCAATAATGTGTCAAGCCACACAGACTTTATTTTAAGAAAGTGGCGTCTAAAGGTGTCAAACCTATTCTTAACCAATTTGTTTGAAGACGTAAACATCCGTCTTCTCTTTTCTATTTTGATAAAAGATATAATTAATTAAAATCGGATTGGCATAATAAAAAGTTTCATCTAATAATAAGTTTTTCAAATATATAATATTACTGCATATTTTAAAATATGAAATACACTTCAATATTCGAAACATTAAATTAAGAAACATTTTTCCGTACGTACTTAGTTTAGATGACTTTGATTTGTTTTAAGAATGTTAAATGTGTGGCGTACTATTAGAATACATTAATATCTCAAAATTGGACTTCTTGTGGGTTAACACATTAATGTTTATCCAATTATACTTATATGTACAATACGTACAATATTGTTATTTGATAACTGTTAACCAAAAAGATAGAGTTCAATCTTAATAGCTTAACTTAACAAGGTGTCTATTTGGCATGTGTAGGATATTTTACCAGCATAAGCAGAATCGATATTTAAAAAAAAAAAACTGAATTATTTTTTTTTTTTATAAATGGCAATGCTACACGAGGCTATAAGATCTAACGTTTCCTCAAAAAACCTTGTATATTTCTATATTTGTTTGAAATCAATTACGTTATAATGTAATACATATAAACAATTCGAATTACACCCCACATACATTATTCATTATCCACATATTATAAACCTATCCATTAAGCCTATACAGATAGCACGTTTCGTTCACGCTAAACACATTCTGTTATTAAATCTAGCAGCCTTATAATATTCTTAGAATGTGTCATCAGCTTTCAAAAGGTATGTAAACGCATCACTTACAGTACCAATTACAGCCATTTTCCTGTTCAATTGCTATTAAGCGGTGAAAAAAAACGACTGGTGTATCATTTCATGCGTGTAATTTTGCGTCTTACTGTTATTATTCTTGCGCATCGATGTAGAGTAAGTCTCGATGTAACCTACGATGATTGTACTGAATGTCTAGGAAGTAAAACTTTTTAACGTCGGAAAATTATAAATCATGTAATTAAATTTGTTTTTTTACTAATATTAGAATGAGTATATGAGAAATTTTGTTGTTTCTAATCATTTGTAATTAAAATTGTCGTTAAAACCGGCTTAGCGTTTCACGATTAAGATATTCTTCGAATGCGTAAAATAAATATTATTATTATCCAAGTCAAGAATGCATCAATAATCCCCAAGAATTAGTCACATATAAACAGTGTTATGTTACAGTACTAACTAAATAATTAATAACTAAATCACAAAATTATAAGTGGTATATTTATGTAAAATTGAAAAACCTGTAACGAGTTTTATTTTTGATGTAAATAATTTGTTATAAAATTTATAGTATTGGAATTTCCCATAAAACTAACAAAACTTGCCTTAATGCATATTATAAAACAATTAACCACTTAACATCTAAAGTAAAATCATTAATTCAAATGTCTTCATTTGAATTTAAATGGTTCTTTTCATCTCAAATGAATTTACAGATTTTTCTAAAGTCCATATAAATTAACAATAACATTTTATTATAATTAGTAAATGACAATATATTATAAAATAGCACGAATAGTCCGGCGCACCTCTTAATGGATAGCATAGGTCAAACTCAAACGATTTGCTAAAAAACTGGTTGTCTACTCGAAATCAATATTTAAAGGAATTCCGTACTTAAATTAATATTTTAAGGTAATTTAGAAAGTGGCAGAACGCTTTAAGTTTTAGCATTACAATGTGTTGAATACATAACAAGAATATATTAGTGAAAGTAAGCCTGTGTCTATGACGAACACATAATCAAAATATTCACATGTTACATAGTGACAATCATCAAGTCAATATAACGTACATATATATGTATATATATATAATGATATTTTCAATTGAATTCAAAAAGTTATTTTATTGTCTGTTTCCACAGAAATCCAATTTTTTTTTTTAATTTAAAAGCTTATAACTTTTAAATCAGTGTCATACGATTATATAATAGTTTTTAAATCGAAATCATTGGTAACAGTGTATTGTCCGCGTGAACGAAATTGCGTATTTCGCTTTTGAATTCGGTTGGTTTTTTTAACGTCTTAAATATATAACTCTTGTATATAAATATTTAATGAATTTTGGCACGGTACATGTCTTACACTTTTGGAAGACCACGCAATAGTCTTTACCTAGCAGCCTGGGCACAGATTTTGAACATCACTTATCACTTGATGACTTGACGCATGAACATAACACATCTATACTTATAATATATCATTGTTTGTACATTATTAATTACCTATCATGTAAATTATTATTAAGAATATATATAACTAAATTCGTAACTAATTTTTACAATTGAAGTACAATTATTTTTGTCGCATCAACAATGTATACGGTAAATTTTCGACGAAATACTTTTTTATAGTATGATTTTAGTGTCATCTTGAAATTAAGACGTACACACATATATTTGTGCATTTATCGTGAGCACTCAAGTTATATTTGTCGATGTATTTACTTTACTTTTTAGATTTCCTATGCGAAAAATTTTGCATTCTTCTCTTGCATTATACAGCAATTATTCTAATCAAAATATTTATTTAATTAATTTCTATCTACGTTAATTTCATCTCGTACATAATTGCACATCTTTTTAAAATAAAAATAATCAACAATGAAATTTTATTTGTACTAAAGATAAACATGTCACGTAAATAGCGAGCATTTTATCGTCAGAATTATTTATAATCCACAATAATATAAATTCTATCAAATATATTATTGACGTTTCTTAATAATTATTGACGTTTGATATTTGCTATAATTGGCAATAAAACTGAGAATTTTTAATATCGATAGATATAGAATTTTCATCGTCTTACCTAATGAAGAAAATGATTAACATGATAATACAATAATGAATGGGCCTGTCGACGATTAAAAATATATTAAACGGTTATAGTTCTTATTGTTTGAAGAATAAAGGATAAAACTTTGTTCTGAATTCAAATATGTTGTCGACCGTATTAATGATGAGCGTAAGGCAATTAAAATTTTTATGTTAATTTCTTGACAATTTTCGTCAGACTCAGTGTGAGACCGGTTTAACATGATTTTTTATTATAACATCTATAATTAATTAATCAAGACAATGTATCGTTGATGCCTTCCATCTTTATACTTCATTAAGAGAGATAACATTTTTATGTGAATACCAAAATTATATTTTAGATAAAAACAAGGGTCAAATGACAAACGAGTGAAATAATCAAACTATATTTCTTGTTTCATTATCATAAGTTACACTATTTGACAGGACATTATTTTATATAAAAAAATCCTTAACAAAACACAAAGAAACTAATAAAAAGCCAGTTAATATAACAATGAATTGATAATTTTTAACTTAGTCAACGGCACTGGCTAGAAAAACTTAATGCTCAGCGATCTTAAATCGCAAACAGATATAATATCTCTTTAAGCATATAAAATAATAAAAAGAAAACCAAAAAAACATTACTGTTTCAAGCACCAGAAACTTTGAATCATGATTCATCCAATAGATTTTTACAAAGTAGAAAATAACAACACGAAATTAATAAGTATAAAATTTTCCGCAACCAACATCAATCTTACCAACATAAGCCAAACAAAACAGCCATAAAAGTGTTCTAATTATTTAAGCGTACGTTATGATAGTAAATTACATCTAATCAACGTTAATCATTGTATCTCAAATTGAGGCTCGCGGTTATTACGGTAATAACCCGGGTGGAGCTTACAAACAAACAAAAATTATGTAGGTAATTAAAGAAAGGGGTTCCATTTGATAATGGGCCGATAATTTCGTTCTGAGAGCAATTTTCTACTATTATAAGCGTAAGTGTTTGATTACGTTTAGATGCGGAACGTGATAGATTGCCATAATTTTAATACAATTACGCGCTAACCGACATAATTAAAAATAAATTATCTGTATTACCGAAAACGATCTCTCTGATTTCACGTGCAGAGGAAGTCGTTGTTTTCGTATTTAGAGTTTATTACAGTCACAGTTTCAAAATTACTTTTTCTATTTTAAATTAAATTTCAATATTTATTTTCAATTATAAATTAATGTGTCTTTGCATTTAAGCCGCAGTCATCTTTCGAAACTCTTTGCATTTTTGTACCGAACGCAACCTATATTGTATATCGTATTAGTTTTTACACACGCGGGAAATACGATAATCATCTGATTCATGCTATCCTTGAAGATCGATAATTCAATGAGTGTAAATAAATTTGCCTATAACATAAGTAATACATGTTATCAAAAAAACGTCCATACTATGGTTGTAATGGTAAGACTAAGTTTCTACTGGTAATATAAGTGTGTATGTACCTACAAATATTTCTTATGTATGCTGCGATAAACGGTTTAACACTGTAGCAAATACAGTAATACTGTTTTTTATTTTCTATTTAGTAAATGTTATGAATCACTACAACCATTATTCTTTAGAAGCTTTTGTTATCTTCAATAAAAACAACAATCATAGTCAAACAAAAAAAAAATACAAAAAAAAACATTAATCATTAAAAAAAGCGAACAAAAATTTTCACTCCATAATTCAATAGCCTTCTGGAAAAGCTGAAGATGTAAATACAATTAATTCATTATATCATCAAGCAATTAGACCACGGGCGGTGGCGCTCGAACAAAGGATCGGAACTGTTTGAAAATTTCATTCGGCCTCAATTAGGTCGTTTCAAAATTGAATTTTCTGACAATTATACCCGGTTATCCGGATACGGGACGGTTCACAGCCTCCGGACAGGGACGGGTGACGTAGAGCGAGAGAGAGAAACGCAACAGGTGGCCTTTCGAGCAATTAAAAGCGGGTTTTAATTAGTAGGGGAAGTTGATTATTAGCGAATCTCGCCGAGTTTAGCGCTTTTCAGTGGAATGTAAACCACTTTGGAACTGGGGAGCGGTGTTGTTCTACGACATTTCGGGGTCGGATTTTGACTCCGCTTAGTGACAATTAAGATGTTAATTCAGAACAACGAGTGTATAGTTGTATTTAATTAATCTGTGAACTTTTTTTATTAACAAACATAAAAAACCTTTTTGATTCTTATTAAAAATGACTATAGTTTCACGAAAGTATTTCTTTTTTGATCATTAATTGCCTATCGACAATTTCAGAAATGCGACATAAAGATATTGATATAAAAATACCATATAATATGTAAAAATAAAAAGTGATCTTGATTATACGAATAATATCTATGGAAGTGTAATATACTTCACATAATAATATTTTCCTATAAATCGTCAGGAAAGCCTCACAAAAAGATTTGGAGATCCTTGCGAGAATATATAAAAACGAGCCCGCGCGTAGATTATGACATCCTTCCCTAAATACCGGCACTCTACGTCTGAATGCTTATTCGATACTTAGCTTTTCTTGAAATGTCTGCATTTCCTTATCAAAGGCCTCCGGGGAGAGGGAGTTTTTAAAGGAAGGGGGTGGGGTGGCCGCGGCCGTGTGTGCGTGCGCGTGTGTGACTACTCATCTATATGTGTTAATGCGTTTTCTTTTTACCAATTTTTGGGGTGACAACGAAATAAAATATGAAAACGGGACTTTAAAATAATAATAATAAAAGTATTTATTTGACGCGATTATAAACTGTAACGCATTGATTAAATTATTCGATAAGTAATACGATGAAATTTATATTATTATTGTTGATAGATTTGTTGTTGATGTTGACGTTAATGAAAATTCAACGCATTTCATGAAGGTCCTGAATGTGACTTCGCTTACGTCAAATTCGTGCTTCATAAATATATTAAATAAAAAATAACCCATGTCCGTTTCGACATCCCAAAGTATGCATTTAAAAACATAGCTTCACATATTTTAATTTAGTTTAATTCCATATTACAATTTATTACAATTTATCTTGTCTTGTTGACTCAAAGATACTCTAAGCTGTTGTACTCGGTCGCTAGCTGATTGCTTGGCAAAATCATCCGAACTGGTCGGCATTCTGGATGACAGCATCCATTACTGTATATCTAAAGTCATATAATATCATCGATCTCACTATATAAAATAAATATCAAAATTATACATACAAAATAAGATATTTCGTGGTCACCCTAACAGAAGTCTTCGCCTCACACGATCGAAGCTTGCATATTATTTGGTCCCGCACACCCCCAAACGTACATGTACATGTACATATTGTACATGTGTGCGTCAATCGCTATTCACGATTTTCGCATCGATGGTGTTAGTATTGATTTCGTATTGTCGTTAGCTTGCGACATGTAAAAGAAAAGGGGTCTTAGGAAGCCTACACACACTTACAACAATACCAAATAATTAAAACTTAACTTTTAATGTTCCCATAAATTACTTTTTTTTTAAATATATCCTCACTTAAAAATATAAACTGTAATACATAAGCGTAACCATACCTACTTTTTATATTCACTATCATTACGTAATTAGGAATTCGACGTGTAAGACAATTAAATAAAAAATGTCATCTTATACTATACTTTTAATACATGCTGAATTATTTAAAATATTTATAGAACCAGTGTGTAGTTCCCCTTAAAAGAAAAAGGGTCTCAAACACGAGCGCCATTAGAAAAATGTCGCGATAAGGATGTTCAATCATTTCGCTACCAATAAGGGGCGCTATCGATTTTGCGAAAATGTCACCCAAACGATATCGAATATCGCAAATGCGAACGCCACCCTTCTACACTATTTTTAAATTATATTTTTACTAGATTAACATACGTATGTGACACGCATATAAAACTCCCTAAGAATAATAATTTTCGCGTCAAAGTTCTTAGTAACATAAGAATACATACAATATTAGGAAATTTAAAGGATTTCATATTTTAATGAGATATCATTTCTGTTTCAGGTACTTTCTACAAAGTTATTCAAAGTTAGTAACAACAATTGAAGGTAGTTTCGGTAACAACGCTAAGAAACCGCAGAGCGTAGACAACCATAACAATAACTGTAATAATGTTACGGTTCTCTCATAAAAATAACGTATAAAAGCAACTCGTCTACCCGCTAAGAGATGGCAGCACATGCTCGCTCAATGGACATGGTTCGTATCTCCGTTTCACACACGCTAGACATATGGGCGAGGGTTTTCTTAAGTTTTCCTTTTGTAAGCGTGGGTGGTTCATTACTAGACAGTTTCGCGATTATCGTATAGGGGGCGGTAGTAGTTGCAAAAGTTTGTATACAGTTATGGTTTTGTTTTCAATCAGCTGTTTTTAAATGTGTTTATTATTACGAATCATCTTTTATAATGTTAGGATATAATATTTGTATGTAGGAAGTAACAATTAGTAATTTTATTTTTTAACAAAGTTTACTAAAATTTACTAAAATTGATTAGCCTAAGTATATTCTAATTGGTTAAACTAAATATTTTGGAAGGATTTAAAAATTTCCATTTATGACCGTATTATTTTAATGAAATTAAAATGAAAGAAGCAATATTTTTTTTAGTTATTTTTAGAACAGTACTAAATTACCGTCGACCATATGGCTACCAACGACACTTTACATTTATGTACATACATTAAACGTTAGGGCCTATAAGCATTATCTATTAAAACAGAAAAGGTCTTTGAATGAATTGTTAACAATCCTGTACTTCTAAACATCTTACTACACATCACATAGTATTCTACCGTACCGTGAATGTACGTCGGTGTTTAGAGCGTAAAGTCACGGTTACATCACTCGGTACAGTTTACGATACGCCAAGGTCAGGGGTTGGTTGGGTCAACGGCCGCCCGCATCGCTTTGTTGAATAGGCAGGTCAGCTCGCGAGCGCGCGAATATTTTCAAATTTCAATTTTCGAATGTGACGTTTCCGAACGGTTCGGAAATTGGATGCTAAATGAGATAGAATTAATTCATTGATGCAGACTAAAAATGTATCATTATTTTACGTTATTTACGTCTGTTATTGAATTCGATTCGTGATAAAAAAAAAAGTTAAATGTATAAAAATAATAATAACAAGAAGTATAATGTTAATTAATTTATTGAAAATTGTTTAAATACCCGTTATGGGATTTTGGGTAAAAAATAACAAGATATAATAAAAAGTTTCATTTTATCCGTATTCGATCAACACATTTCACATTTTAAAAATTAAACCCATTTATTTTCTCGCCTACATAAAAAATATGGCGCGTGTGCTACCTTAGTGTGTCAGTCCGTGATAAATAACCTAGACTTGTAAATAAATACATGTCATATCTAGATCTTGAAAACTATACAGTAATTAATACGTTCCCTTTACTGATAAATTATATATGATGTGACTACATTTATTAAGTTGAAACATTAATTCGTTATTACGTAGTTGCATGCTTTGGCTGAGTGACATGATACCGTATACAGTTTATGTAAGGAAAGAAATATAAAAAATCGATACTTACCAATATTACAAATTAAAAAAGACAACTTGTAAGAGATAATTTTTTAAGTAATGCTACATTACCTACTAATATTATGATTATATTATTCACTTTTATCAGCTTTATATTATTTGAGTAAGGAAATTTATACATGCAGTCATACATGTATATTATTAATTAGTGTGTGTATATCTAGGTACGATGTTCGATTTTTATTAAGGTATATATAAACTGAAGTAGACCTTCTTTCTAAATTTGTTTTAGTGTGTAGATAGATTACACCTACTAAAGGCTATTTTAATTAACCGATACAAGAGTGAATTGTAAGTATAAAAATACTAAAAACCATTTGAAGGTTAAATATTGGTCTAATGCCCCCAAAAAATAAGTTGAGTCCCATTACGATCTCATGATCATGATCTGTGTGAAGGGTCTGGAAACACTCGCAACACAAACACATACACCTAGCCCACGACAAACATCTGTATGGCCAAAACAG
Source organism: Hypolimnas misippus (assembly GCA_037950945.1). Lineage (NCBI taxonomy): Eukaryota > Metazoa > Arthropoda > Insecta > Lepidoptera > Nymphalidae > Hypolimnas > Hypolimnas misippus. The sequence continues at coordinate 5,918,082 of JBBEEQ010000025.1, read as the reverse complement.
ACTTACCGCTAGCGGGGATCGAACCCGCGAGCGTTAACACTTCAATCAGTTAGTGACTACCGCGCCACCATGTCCGTCAAATATGTAGAGTCTAAACTTTTTTAGACCAATTGAAAACTAAAGCGAAGGAAAGTTAGGTTATTAAGGTTTCATTAGGTTTCATTTAGGTTCATTAGGTTTCGCCTAATGATTTTTTGTTGAATCTGAATGCTTTGATTTAAAATAGATATGAGTCTTGTATAATGTTCATTCACGTTATAGTTATTAGTATAATGTGATAGTTCACAATACACCAATGCGCATGATATGTTATGTTCCGCAAGAAGGGTAAGCATGTGTAATTATGTAGGGACGTAACAACTTAGCTCCAATGACATAGCGTGGAAAATAGACTGCTTTTAACAAACTCCCTTCTTTAAGTAAATATTTTCTTAAACAAATGTTTTGAAGCAGCAATAAGTATGGGAAAAGAAACTAAAATGCTGAATTTTTTATCGTTATCACTCACTAATAAGCGTTTCATTTTGGTATTTTAATATAAGAAATTTATTATATATGTTTTAAACCTTCATTCTGATTGTAAATAAAGCATTTACAGTAAACATTTTAAAATGGAGGTAGGTCGTATGGTGTATGAACACTACTTCTTACAGTTTTTTTAACTCCCAATTTCCATCGCCTTCAAACGGGGATCACTTATTTTTTGACGTTTATAGTTTCTTCCCGAATCCTATAAGTAATAGCGTGATGTTATATAGCTTTTGATGTTACTCAAAAAACGCGCTATTAAATGCAAAAATAATTTTAGTGATCGGACTAACAGTCTTGAAGATTAAAATTTAAAAAAAAAAAAACAAATTTCGGCTTAAAAATATTAAGCTACACCTATAGATACGTAGATACAGACAAGATAAACAAATACTTTCTAATATATATTATTCTATAGAAACCGAGATGACTTGGTTATTAAACACGACAATCTCAATCAGTGATTGCGTGTTCAAGCCCCGGTTAACACTGCTGAGTTTTTAAGTGAATATTTGAATTCATATTATTGCTATGTTGTAAGGGAAACATCGCGATATATCTTAAAATATTCTGATTCATGTATGCCACTTCTCAATCTTCTATTGAATAGGAGAGAAGTCCTGCAATGTGACATTGACAGACCGTTACAAAGAAATTATTATCCTGTCGCTTCTACGTATAAAAATAATGTATATTTATTTACTTAAAAGAATTTTATTATAGTACTTAAATATTAACGGTTATATATCATCGGTTTAGTTAACCAAATTAAGCGATAACTTAGCTCATATATGAAGGATAAGTATCTTACTTACTTCGCATACCAAGTTGCGGTATTTTCCTAGTAAGGTCACTTTTGTTTAACCAATAAAATTGTTCTATATAGCAGGTGCGATGCAGCCTTCTAGAATATTAAGTGGGAAGATTACACGAACAGCTTTTGTAGGAAACTAAAAAAAACACATTAAAATTAAAATAAATTAATTTAACCCTTAATAGCCTAGAGTTTCAATTTTGATACCAATCTTTTAAACCAAATGTTCACATTACTATTAGTTTTAGCCTAGGTATATCTAATTTATTTATGGCCTTAATGCCTGAAGTATCAAAATTGATACCTGTAATTTTTCTAAATAAATATGTAAAATTAATATTGTGATTATTTAACTATTTTTCTTTCATCTAAACCTTCAAGCAAACAGTAGTATTTAAAAATCAAACACTTTCGTAAATCAGGCTATTAAGGGTTAATCACTATAATGTATATTACACTTGACACGTTTTGTCAAATAACATTAAAATTTAATTTTTTATTACAAATAATTGGAGTAATAAAGCATTTTTTTTTTATAATTATTACGTACTTGAGCTAAAATTGCCGTATTAAATTACAGAATTCATTAAATATGGTGTTAATAATGTAATTATTAAAATTAAATTTCATAGCTATGGATCGTAATGTCCTCGTATTTCTATTTCCTAAAGCTATTAAATCTGTAGGTACTTCGTTATATAATTGTTATTTTATACTCAATAAAGTATATCGTAAAACTATAATTATTTTTATTCGAGCGCCATGCAAAAGCTACTACACTAATTTCTATAGAACTTTTTGTTCTAAACAATTTATGATTAGACCTAAACGCTGGTATATATTTTGTCTCTCTCTGACAATAGAGAACAGCGATGTGGCAACGAACGAAGTACATTACAAAAAAGGCACGCGAAAGAAACCGCAAACAGAATCTAGTAAAAAAAATTAATTGTTTAATTATTTTTAGTTAATCTATATTTCAAACTAAAAATATATGTGGCTACATATATTGGAATCTCTTGAACTCTTCAGCGCGACAAAACAAAATATAATTGACAAATACGGGAGCCTATTTAAACAATGATATTTTCTAACAGGTGGCGTTAGTGGTCTAGTTTTTGCGCGTGCGCAGTGGGTGGGCCGGCCCGAGTTTATTTATTTATTTATTGCCACCGCTTCGCACTTGATATAATATGCGTTTTTTTTATCATATGCTAATACATGACGTTTATTTATGCATTGTGTAATTTTACAGTAGAACGAGCTCTCTCGAAAAACGTGTCGAGTTTCATGTTTTTAGCGTTGCGATGGTTTATTTATTTTTCATGGAAATTCGTATGGTCGTGAGTTTTGTTAATAAGTTTTTACGAAACTATCATCTGCCCATATATACTTATTTAAAGTGCATAAAACCCAAAAAAAATCTACTCATAGAAAACTTTATTAAATAATAAAGTAATCTCCTATTTTTTTTAGTATCGTCGTTTGCAGCTTTGTATACTTTGTAAGTGTATGTTTAAAGTCACTTAGATCCCGTTTTTTTAAGTTTGACCGCTATGTGTGTTTGTTTGTGAGTTTGCGGCACCGTACTTCTTAAAGTGGTGAACCGATTTGGATCGGTTTGTTTTTTAATTCGAAAGAGGGTTTTCAAGCGATGGTTCTTAGAAATTTTTTACCAAAATCGGTCCAGCCTCAATAAATAAATTATCGAGGGGGGGGGGGGGGGATTTAAAATTTTCAATGTTAGTCAATTATTAATAATAATAGAATTATGTAATTTCTGTATAATGCGTACAATAGTTTCCAATATCTATCTTTAACAATATAAATGTCCACCACGAATAATCTTTAAGACATATTGCATTTATACAAGAGGCATACTCATACCATTATATTATCTGTACGTATATATCATATAATGTTCTGTATGACTCTATCATACCTGTAGGTTTAGGTATATGCTATAACATCGGAAAGTTATTTTATCGTTTGTAAATTTTATTTTAAAAGTAAACTTGAAATAAAATATTTGTATTACTATAAATAGCTTCTATTTTTATTCATGTAACAAAAAAAGTCAACTTATACAATTCGCTATTTATAATTCATATAAATTATAAATACACTTAAATCATATTTAAAAAAAAACGTTGTAAATTACACATTTAAACTTTAATAATAAGGTATTTATGGAAATAAAATAAATTTAATTTTTTTAATATAACGTTTATCTTAATATCGTTGTATGAAAGTAATTTTTTTTATTTAAAAAAATTTACATAAATCTCAATTTTCGACTTTTAATATTAATAGTGTAAGGAGGCGCGATTATTAAACGAGTATTGGCTGTAACTTAGACGCGAGCTGGCTGATGACACTTTTTAAAAAATAGATGACAATTCGAGAACCGGCATTCAATATTATATAAGAAAGCGCTGTATGGAACACACTAGTTTTATGCTGTGATTTTACAGAAAATCAATAAATATTTAGATTGTTAAATATTATTTTTAAGCTGTCCTTACAATAGATATAATAAGTTTTAAAAAATAACAAAAATATTACTGATGATTTATGCTCTTACACCATTAAGCATTGAAATGCTGTATAGGATTGCCATTAAGAATAACAACACTATTAAAAGTTAATTCACATATTAGATTTATATAAAATATTTTAGAAATTAAATTACTTAAATATTACCCTGTTCCCGCAACTTCCACTCAAAATCAAAATATGTAAATAACATTTCTATAACGATTTTTTCTCTATCATTAACTGGCAGCCTCTAGCAGTTTCACTCGCGTTACTGCTTCGCTAGTATTAGTGCTATCGTGATATAATATAGCCTATAACTTTCCTCAATAAATAGGCTATACAACATAAAATTAATTTTTCAAATCGAATCAGTAATTTCAGAGATTACCCCCTACGTACAAACTTACAAACAAATTTAACCTCTTTATATTATTAATGGATATAGAAATAGTAGTAGGTTATAGTAGAAGTAGTTAAATAAAGTAAGTTAAATATTGGACTTTTATCCAACTGATAATTTAAAAGATATATTTTAAATAGGTATAGACAAATGTTAATTTTGTTTTTAAAATATTTTTACCGTTAAATACAATAAAAGGTAAGTACTTGAACCATAACAAAAAAAACCTATTCTACGCTCCTAAGCTTTTTATATTCCATCACGGGTGATAGACATTTATGCGTTAAATAGGAACATGCAAACAAACTTTATCATTTAGGGATTATATTTAGATATAATACCTGAAATAATGTCGCGTACCGTAATAATATTTATAATACAAAGATTTTAAGTCAATAATTACTTAAATAAAATTATGTCTATGAGAATTAGTTTATTTTGAACAAACTTCATACTAGTATCACTCGTAACTTCACACGCGTCAATTAAATTTCTCCAAGCAAATTTTGAATCATCCCATTCCAGGATGAATTTTCAAAACTTCTTTCGTAGTCGAAAATTACACTAACAATTTTTGCTCTCAAACTTACATAAGTTATTTCTCATTGCCTTACACCAGAATGAATTCACAGTCAGTGCCTTATTTTTCAAAATCATAGCCTTCGTAACTACTTCGTACTTACGACGTATCTATTCCTAGGTTACAAAGTTTCTTTATATCAGTTACGAGAGCAACTTATAAATTTAATTCTCGTGTTACCGAATGTCTATATAAAAATATCTGTATGCTAAACAACTCAATTTTTTTAGTGATTTGGGCTAGGTAGGTATAGGTTGATAGTCGAACAGCCAATATTGTAGTAAATTAAAACTTCTAATTAAGGGCTTTATGACATAGGTACAGGTATTTTACATGTTAAGCGAATAATTATGGATAAATATCTAATTACTTATCCAATAATTTTTGGTTAACAATTTAATATTATCTATAACATTAAAAAAATTGTGGATATGAATGATAGAAGAAAAAAAAGACATTGCTGTCTCGACGAAATTTGGATTTTTCTTAAGTGTCTTGAGGAGGGCTGGTGACTGTAGTCTAGAATTCCTTTCTTTAAATCTTACCGTGGAGTTTTTTATCTGTTATTACTTTAAATAAATAAATGTACTCTTTAATTAAGAAATCGCTTATAAAGGATTATTTATATCACTTATATACCTAATATTATTTTATTCGTTACTTGTTACTATAGCTAAGTATTTTATTCTTATCTATATTGAAGTAAATTATTCTTTTTCATCCCCGAAACAAAAATAGGGGTGGTATAAGTGAAATGTGTGAATCTGTGTATCAGTTATGACTTCGTAGCTAACGAATGGACCAATTATAATGTGTTTTTTTTTTCGAAATTTACTATGCTGTAAATTTTATTATAAATAATAATAAATAAACGCATCACACTCAATGGACCACATTAAGATCTCATGATCTTGTGTCGGGGGGAAACACTCACAACACGAACACAAACACTCAGACCACGACAAACATCCGTATGGCCAATACAGACGTTTGCCTCGAGCGGGAATCGAACACGCGACTGTTAACGCTTCAGTCAGTTCAAGTGACTACTGCAGCAGGATGCACAACTTCTTACTTATTTACAACAGAAGTTGTTGTTCGTTGAAATGGTTTCAATGAATTGCAAATTTTTTTTTTTCAATTTTATATCATTTAAACATTTTATGCATACCTACTTAATAGCTAAAGTAATATTAGGTATAAGTGATTATTTTTGGATTGGATATCCCGTTTATTGAAGAAGTTTTGCCTATATTATTATAGGAGCGAAGCAGTAAATATAAACGGAAATAAAGCCGAGAGAGGCAGGTAGTGTAACTACCTAAAATAATTTGATAAATTAGAATTCTACATATGTATAAGAGGCATTTTTCACCTCGTTAACGTTTTCATCCTTAGCATATTTTTCCGTTTATAATTTTAGCAATGATAGAGACAAAAAAAATCTTAATTTTATCAAAGTCTATCCTCATCCAGATTTAAATCGCCCCCTCCCCCAAACGGAAATCCTGAAACACGCAACAAATCAGTTGTATTTTTAAGTAATGTAATAATATAATTTAAAAAAAAAAACGATTTAGAACGTGAATAGAGTTTCTAAGTTTCTTAACTCTATCTTAATTGTTAACTGTTATTAAATATATTTCTTATCTATCTTATTAAATGAGCTTATTATTATTATTTTTCATTATAGATTTATTTTTGATTTATTTAATTAGTGATTATTTTTTATAAAGAAATCCTATTGGAATCTAATCGTTGTTATTTTCTCGCTTGAATGAGTTTAGCGATAACGAAATTGGTTGAATGTGTTATCAGCTAACTAGGAAACTATATAAATAAGTAGTCAAGATATGCGGATTATTCCGGTTCGAACCGGTTTTAGAAATGTAAAACAATAAAAAAATAAAATTATTTAATATCCTTTCAATAAGTGTCATAAAATTCTTGGAGATATTTACATTAACTTTTATTGGGATGCTGTTGTTATTAGTTGAGAATTATTTACATAAACCTATAAGCAGTAGGTAAATAATACATAGTAAATAAAACTTTGTATGACACTTTTATGAACATATTAATTTAATACCCATTGTACTATTGTTATGATTTATCTCGAAAATGTATCCGTGTACTAATTTGTTATACAACATCAATTATAAATGCCATGTCATATTTTTTGTCCAATTAAAAAGATACGTTGACAAGCGTCTTGAACTTAGCGAACCGAAAATAAATCTCGAATCGCGGAATCCGAGTAAAAACCATTGTGCACAGATCGCCCGCAATTACCGTGCGTAATTAACGCCGAGGCGTGGCCGCGTTAATGAGGAACGCTCAGAGGCGGCGGCGGACGTAATCAACATTAAAGATTGGCGGGAGATGCGCCTCTCCCTCCCCCTCCCCCGCGCCCGCACCCCCGCGCTCCCCTCATTACTTATACAAAATACTTAAGACGCGCGTCGTCCCGCTCTCCGCGCGCTAATAGCTCGCGCCCACTCTATCGCCGTCCTGCTTCGCCCGCTAAGCGTAATTAAGCTCGCCTCGCCTCGCGCGGCCCCGCCCCCTGAGAGGCGCGGGGGGAGCGGAACGAGCGGGGGGCCGCGGCGACCGGCCGCGCAGTGTGCCGGCGACCGTTGACAGTGCAGTGTCGCGCGTGTTCGCCCAACAATCGGAACGATACAAGCTGCAAGCGACACCCTCAGTTCCTCATTAACAGTTCAGTGTTATCGTGCCCGAGTTCTCTGTGTTTTGACTGACCACCAAGTGTTGTTTGAGTTTACATTCGAATATTGGACAAGTGCTAATAGTGACTGCGCGTGATATGCCGCAAATACGTGCTTAGCGGCGTTCTGCGGGCGATGCTCACAGGTTATTATTTACGTTTTACGATTTCGATGGGACTTGCACTTCACGAGAAACTTATTTTAAGAGTCGCGAATTGATCTCTTTTATTCGTTCTTAATTTTAAATCGAGTTCGAAGTCGTGTTCTATTAAACGACTTTGTTTATCTCTACTTATTAGAAAACTTTCGACCGATAAAAACTTTTTCCATTAAGTTATTTTTAAAATTTGTTTATAATTTAATCAATGGACCTCTTATTAAATATATTCTATACAGTTTACCTATTTGAAAAATAAAATTTACATAATGTTAACTACACATGTTAAGACTTATCATATACCGTAAACTTATTTGAAAGCTACTTCATAGTTTTGTTGTTTCTGTTAACATATTTGACAATGGTCTAGTTGGAAATAATTCAAGTTAGAAACTAGACTACATTTATGTAGAGATAATTGTCTTGAATAAAACTCTATTAAAAATGTCCTTTACTCTATTTCAATTTCTTTGAAAAAGTTAAAAAACCAAAACGATTCTTATTCAAAAAGTTCATGTATTTAGTAAAGTAAACAGTTTTCTTTGTTTTTATCTCATGTGAATGTTTGGCGTCAATATCTAATGGCCGTCGCAACATTTTTAAAAATTTTAAATTTCGTCAGGAATTCAAATAGAAACGTTTAAAAATCGAATAAGTTCAAAAACGTTAGCACTTAAATAAGTTTTATAACTTATTTCAATTGAAAATTAAAAAAAAAATAGGCATAAAATTGTTAAAACTAGTTAACTGAGTTATAAATATTAATTCGTAAAAGGATGGAATAGCAGTCGTTAAGATGAAATAAACAATAATTTATAGAGCAGATGCACATGTTTGTGTACATGTAATATACATGTAAGAAATACATATAAGAGAACTGATCTTTATTTAACAAAATCAATATATATAAGAAAAATATATCGGAATTCGCTTCGTATGTCTTAAAAATCTTGTTAATATTATGATTAATGTTTGACCAAAAAAAAATTTCAAAGTTGCTTTCGTTTATCAACAAGAGTTTAACAACAATATTAGAAAATAATGAAAATTGTGTATGTATTATTATGTCTCAATTTGTTTGTTTGTTTTTTAATGGAAACCAAAGACTATGTTTGAGCATAACCATAATGATAGGCGACAGTCAAACATGACATAACATAAACTCTATGAAACGTTAAATAATTTCTAAATATAGCAATATGTCTATTTTTAAAAAACTCCAAAAATTTTCGCAAACAAGATCGCAAAAATTCTTCTTTTAAAAATATTTCTGTCAAGAATGCAAAAAATTTAATAAACGTCATTTCAAATTCCTTTTAAGAATTCTCATTGGAATTTTATTGGTGATACACGCTGCGTATAATTATAATGCATCGGAAATAATATTCATGTTTAATGTATAAAAAGTTAAATGTTGCCAGTATATTTCTTCTATTTCATTAAAAAAAATATTATTGTTATTAAAATAATTCCATATTCGATCTTTTTCGATAAAACATGAATATTAAAAAATATCATTGCTAATATCACTGAAAGATACTTATAGTTGTTTATTTACATAGGTATTATTTTTAATCTATATTTACATTTTTAATGTATATAAGTACTTACTGTACATTTAGTAGTTCTATACGATGTATAGAAGTCATTTTTAAATTGACACGACAAAAATACTAGTACGAAAAACGTTATTAGGTAAGAAATAGATATCCTTATATGGATAGAGTACTGGGCAGAAGGGGTTCGGACTCGAGCCTTGTCCTCACAACTTTTGACATGATATTTATATTAAAAATACTTTTAAATAAGTAACTTAAGTAGCTAGTCTTTTCTGTATGTATAAGGTAAGATATGTTTATCTCTCATGTAAGATTAATGGTAAATCTATTTTGACTATTTTTGGTAGGTAGAGTATATTGGAATCTTTTATATAATAGATAAAAGAGTGTCATAGATTGTTTTGTTAAAAAAAATTTAATTTATAAAACTAAAAACAAGATTTATTAACGCAATCATTTTAAAACTTAATAAAACTTATACATTTAATTTAGTAATATAACCAAATCAGAAATGCTCGCTCGTCACATGAATTGCAAATAGTACGTATGCAAAATATTCTATTATAATTATCTATATAGAAATCTAAATAATTTAAAAAATCACTATAAAAATTAAACTTATCTTAAAATCTAATTAAAATTAAAAATCTAATTAAAACAATGGTAATATTTCGAATTTCGAATATTAAGACAAACAGCGCGCGCGCCGCATTCCCTCGCAACGGGGCGGCCATCTTGCGAGATCGTTCCGATCCCGATATCCCAGACGATATTCGGGACAGATATAGTCATTAATCATAACGACCTCAGATCGATATCAGTGATCAAACAATATTTAATTTATTACAGAGCACTCGTATAATTGATAAAGGTGCGTAGGCGCATGCGGTGCGAATAACATAACAATGGCGCCACCGTCGGTATGGAAATCGATTTAGTTTGCATATTGTTTTGTTACGAATAGAGATCACTTTGAATATTATAAACATCGAATTGTTACGAATAAAAGAGATCGACGCATTACGTGATGTTTTAAATATATTATGTCAAGTGGGAGTCCCGTTTCTGATTGTATTTTAATGTTGAACTTGTCTACACTGTGGATATGTTTGTAGCAACTTTTGTTTATTTTGTATTATTATAACGTAATTCTTTACAAAATCGTGCCTACAAAGGATCTGTTATTACTATAGATATGTAGATATATTATTAACTCATGAATTTTAGCACTAAAATGTATTCCATTTTTGGAAGGCCAGCCAAAAAGATATTTCCCAAATACCTATAAAAAGTCTAGATATTAAAGTTGGAAATGGGAACAGATTTTTGACTTCAAATAGTATGATCATAACACAAATAGTCATCGGTCAAATATCATTGGAACATCCACATAACCATTATCTTTTGTGTACTATTCATAATGTTTTGGGCTTTCTTTTTAAGTAAATAAAAAAAATCTTGTGCAAAATAGTGAATTTTAAGATTTTAAAGTACAATTAATGATGATGATACACTTTGTTTCATACTCGTATGATCATTGAGTCATCTAGTTATCTATTGATAATTTTGAGAGTTTCATCAATTTGATAATCTTTGAACATAATTCATCATCATGTACGATATATACCAAGGTATATTGTGAAACTATGTATGTAAATAGTTAAAACATACGTATTCGATGAAATACGGTAGTTAACTTTATTTCACGAAAAACTCTTATATAAAAATCTAAGATCATCTCAACGGAAAAATATATAATATTTGATCAGGTCATCGTTTTAGTTTTAAGTTTAATTTTCTTCGTTGTGTGGTGTCAATTTTTCTATTATTTAATAGAGATATATAATTTTATGTTATTCATTATAACTCATCGAATAATTTTTAATACATAAAAATATCATCATATACATTAACAGTTTAAATAATTTCTATCCTCCACGTGACACTTCACCGCGACGCCTACCGCCATCTGTCGGGCGGTAGTGGAACTAACTTTATCGGCCTGGGAAATGCGCCGCAGACACTTCACAGATAAGGGTCATCGTGACGGCTCGTTGAGATGGACCGAAGATAGGGAGATAACACTTTTTAGTATATATTTGTCTTCGAGAGTACATACTTAGATAAAAAAAATTAAAATTCATTATTTAATTTCGGTACGGTATTGAATCAATATAAAAAGTTTTTTGATTAGATCCACTTATAAATACCAGCTTTAGAAGTTTGATTGGATTCAAAAGTAGGTATATATTTATTAGTAATGGAGTTTTTTTTAAGTATATATAGTAAGCACCTATATACATATTTATTTAACTTATAAAGTCTGTACCATAATAAAACGCCTTTTTCGATAATGTAAATTTTAATATTTATAATCTATTGAATCTTTGACAAGCAATAGATCATCACGTTTGATAAAATTTGCAGTTTCCACTCCTAACCATAAATTCAGCATAAATAGGCTATTTAAATTGTCGGCCCGATAATACCTTCAAGTCACCGACCTGAGGACGTCGGCATTTCGCCTAGATACATAGTATTACACGCACCCACAATAGCGCTCGCAGATTCAACAGATCTCGGTACAAACCTCTGAAACTTGTAAGCATAATGCTCTACAAGTTTACATAACATAACAGGATGAGGTCGGATCTGAGGTCGATCGTACAACATAACTAAAAACGTCGATCGTACAACTGACTGAACGGTCCGTGAATGGATTCCGAATTCGAATTCATGATGTAAACATGTAACCGAAAACCGTTGGCGCGTGTGACCCGTTAACATTTAAAAAAACGATCGTTCTATTACCGTTGGTGCGTTTTCCAAATTTAAAACGCGAGATCATAAATTTTCGTTCCACAACGGTCGCGATCGGTACGCAAATGTCAACAAACATGGCTGTCGAACGAATCGATTATCGAAATTTCGACGCCGCATTCTGACGGCGACTGTTACGGATTTTTCTATTACGTATATTATTTTGTAAATAGTATAAAACATTTAATAAATAACATGAAACGAATTGACATCATTTAATATTAAAAAGACGTTACTAAGCACTCATATTATTTGAGGACATTTATTGAAATCAATTGTCGAGCTATAACAAAATTTGTAAGGAGATAATAATTCTAACGGTTCTTACGACGAAACGTCCAATTTATTATTTATATTGTGCAGAGCAACGGTTGTGTATTCAAGTGATTACGGTGTCCACTTTCTGGTTCCATTTTCTCGTTTAGCGCAATTTATCTGTGGCCGGTGACATCAATAAATTTTTCGTTTTCGTACGTGCTTATATGGGTATGATAATTTGTTTCCGGTGTATGCGGCGCGTGCGCATGCCACGACAAACTATTACATTCATGGCGTTAGCACGATTTGCATTTGAAATATTTCGTATGGCTCGCGCCTAGGACTCACAATGGCGGAGAGGCGTCTCGACAGTTAATGCCCTGTGCCATATCAAATTTCGTGGTTTATTTTTCAGACTCGTGCCTCGGGTAGAAGGTTTCTTTTGTAGGAATGTGTGATAATGGGGCACATTTCGTGACACACGTGTCCGTAGAATGGAGGCTCACGGTATGGAATCGTTCGACAGGGGCTTTGTGAGTGATGATTATGTGCCCCACTTAACTGTTTACGAATAATAAATTTCTTTATCTATTTACAACTAAGTACATTAGCGTGTAGGACTTTATTTATAACATTTTCGTATTCAATGAATCATGTGTAAATAAATATTTGTTGTCGATTACATCAGTGTATTTGCTATTTCGAAAATGAAAAAATATTTAATTAAACGAATCATCGGTGTATTTTAATCGTGACGAATTTCGCGCCTAAATAGAGACAAAGCTTGACTACAAATATAACAAGCATATTCCTTAGCTAATTATACGTTTATGAAATAACAAAACATTGCTTATTAAATCATCTTTATTGAAATTTGTCTATCGAAGTTTTGTTCAAACTAATTATATAGGTATATAACTATATAGTCATAAATCCATGAGCTTATAAATATGTATAAGCTCATGGATTTTGACATCCAGAATGCTGACCATAACTAGGGACTGAGTATGACACGCGAGAATATCCTTGGTTTAGGTATAGATTTTAACATCAAATCGTATGAACGTAACATAATTCCATATTTATAAAACATGATTGGTTAAAAAATTCAACGAGCAGGTGAAATTCGCTAATTAACCGAAATTAATCTGACAGCATTTCTCGATGTGACGTAAAGGTAGAGATGCTTTTGTTTTATTGAATAATTGCCGCGAGGTGTTTCGGACGAGACGGACTGGTTCCTCCAAGGCCAGCCGTCGAACTTGCCGACCGATGCCACTATTCCGAGACGATCGATTTCAACTCGAACTCTCGATTGGCGAAAATTACACCGATCGCATATCGACTACAAGTAACATCCTTATTCTGGAATAACAGGGTACGTTTTCATCGCTGATCCGACCGACGTCATCGATGAAATAAAAAATACGAGATCAATCAAAATACTAAAAGTAAAAGTAAGACGAACGAGACGAGATCGTAAATTTAAAATTATCCCGAACTATTACCAATTTATCGGCTAGCTCGGTTTAGGTGGCGTAAAATAAATTTATGAATCCGAAACGGCTACACGTATCTTAAATAATAACAGTTTGGTTATTGAAATCGCCCGGGGCGAATCGGAATGGCGTGCGGGCCGCTCAGCTTCTCATTTCGAGTTGACATCGCGCTAACTTTGACGCCTCTGTGCGATTATTTGTGTTTTGATCTTTGCTTTCGCGCTCGAGTTAGTTATTTTGATTGTTTTTACAGAATAGGGCATGTTTTTTATATTGTACACGCATTTGTGTTGAATAAAACTAAATACGATTACTATTAAAATTTTAAAATAGCGTTCAAATTTCGGTATTTAAAATATAAATATCCAATATTATTATAGTATTTAAGAATATAATTTGTGGATAATGTTAATTGATTATTTTAAATAGTAGCGATTTTAATATACGAAAAATAATTATTCATTAAAATAAAATTTATGATTACATTTTGTTATTGCGAATCTTACGAATGTAAAAGATTTATTAAAACACAATATAAATATTTATTATTTGAGAAAATTACATTATTAATTGATTAAATCAATTTAAATAATGTAAATAAAGTGTTTAAATACTAAAAAAATGATGAAGTAGGTATCTGATTACATTTATAGATTTTATGTCAAAATTTACTTAAAAATACACTGCAAGGCGGGAATTATACGTGTAAGTTTTAGTGTCGTTAGCTTGCAAACTGGCAACAGTTACCTAGGTAACCAGGCGTAAGCTGTGAGAGTCAATAAATAACTCACTAACAGTAAATTCTTTCACGTGTAAAGGATTTTGTAAACTTTGTGATTATCTGTGAGCGAAACCTACTAGTGTAATTCTCGCCTAATTTCATTTTATATAAAAAAACTCTTCAACATAAAAATAGAAAAAAGCCAAATTATACGCACATAAATTCGTAAATTTTAATAATAGATAAGATCCATAATCCCTACTATATTGCTGTTATCAGCTGATAAATATCGGTATATTTGTTATTATGAGTAATGTAAAGTACTAATTGCCTTTTAATCCGATTTAATCGTTTACTTTTTACTTCAAATGTTTTAATGTCATAACAAATATTAATATCACAATATTATTGAATCTTACAAGAAATTAATCTAAACGTAAATTAAATAGTCTATATATGCGTTAAGAAATTAGAACTTCCGTCTTTTAAAATTGAGGTAAGCATGAACAATAAAATTACTTTTCTAATTCTTTTTTTATTAAAAAAAAAGTAACGGAGTCATACATCTCGACTCGCCAATGATTTTATCGGTATCAATAACAAAAAACCGAAACCGATACATATTTATTTTCGTTCGCCATGTTTTTAATATCAGAAGCAAACCCTGATATTACCGAAATTGTCGTAATGGGTGCGATGTATAAAACAAATACATATTTTACATAAAAAGGCCGAGCAGATTACCCAAGTGGTCACATTGTCAAGGCACTTCACTGCTGTAATAGCGCGGTTATCTCCCAATAATTAGTGATAGTCGATAACTTCCAAAAACGTTATCTACAATATTTGCTATTAAATAATCGATACGCTATGTTGATACTCGATAAGCGGTCATTGCTTGTGACGATTATTACTAAAACTATGGGAGTATACACGTTTATTTATGTTACGTATTGTTTTATGTAAAAGTAATCATGATTCACTTTTGTTTATATTTAACTTTTTTAAATACAAAACGTTTTTTTCATATACATACTCTATTTTTCTATACTGGTCTTATTTAGCAGACAAATATCGCGTATTTCGAGCCACACATAAGAGTTAGAAAAAATTATCGATTGAATGATTGAACTGAATTATTTTTTAAAATGTAAAATTCGTGATTTTCCTTTGGAGTATTGTTACCATATAAGGACGAGTAAAGAAAAATAGACTATACAAACATATGAATGTTCGAACGATGATATTCAGTCCGTGAATCGTAATATTCGTTACAGCTATAATACAGATACAAATAAACAAAAATAACTTCCACATTTATCCGTACATATTAGTAACAATATTTAATTTCATTTGAACGTGTGCTACTTGTATATTGACTATCGATATACGTTATAAATTCTCTTAATTTAAAGTATTGCGAGCGTTAATAATGTCAAAAACGCATCGACGAAAATAGATTTTGCTATTTTTTCATTCAAACAAGCATCTGTTACAGCTCTATTATAGGTAGTAGGGGGCAAAAACTCGAAATTAGCGGCTCAATTTCATTGTTTATGTTAATACTGTCCTTATAAGCCATCTCGAAACGGGTCTGAAGACAGTACGCAATGAATTTTCCGAACCGCATTGTGTGCGTAAATGTGTCTCTCGATTGCGCGCGAATAATTTTATTATGCATGCGAAGTGTCAGTTTAATTAAGTTTCGTTAGCAGATGCGGTCGAGTTTTTAAAGGCCCGTTGTAAATAGCTCATTGTAACACGATAGCTATGAAGTAGCTTTATTAGCTCTAACACGTATTAAAAGTGTTGAAAAATTGACATATGTAAATTTGATCTAAACGAATAATATAAATTTATTAAGTCTATTTGTTTCGTAATTAATATAAGCTGACGTCACCGATATACAGCCGTAATAAATGCAGATGGTGGGTTATAATATTTTATAACACAATTAATTCATAAAATAAATAACTAATCAGCTTAATTTGCGACACGTATCTTATATCGTTCGGAATTTTCGCTTTTTTTTATTGATAATTAATATTGGTGGCAATTAATAGTTAAGGCCTATAATTACACCTAATTGTAAATAACGTTGGATTAGCGCTCGCTTCGGCGTTTTTAGTAGTCGTTATCTTTATCTTAGTTTATGGTTTAATTACACGTTAATATTGGGGCTCGTTATATCGTATCGGTGCGAGTACGGACTGTGGAGGTGTAAAATTGAATACGGTTCTATATTTTAAACTAATAAACGCCAGCCGTGAAACTGATCGTTTCGTCGTTCCGCTGCTAAACGAGCGCTTCGTGAAATTATCGACAGAATTATGTTAAACGATCTTCGTTACGATTTGCGCGAAACAAATTTTAAACAATTGCTTTTTTTATTTTATTGGTATCTATTTACAACCGTTTAAACTCGAAGCATCATAGCTCGTAGCCACGGTCAATTTACATCTTTCGTAAAAACGCACGGTCCTTTCCACTTGCCTTTTATGGCGCAAAATCCCAAAATAAATGCAAGAAATGTTGCACATGTCCTCTGAGCGCCGAGAGGTAATCCCGCGTACGACGATTACCCTCGCGGCTGCCATTGTTCAGGGTTGGCGAAGGTATAAAAATTACCTTAAGACAATAGCACCCCGGGGCTGAAACTGCCGCGAAATATATTCACATGATAATTATTTTCGAAATTGCACGCCTCAAACGCTCCTTGGCTCGAACAGGTGTGGTTTTAATAGCCATTAAAATGTCCGTATCTTTTTAATACCAACATACTAACGATTTCGGTCCGGCACAGCCAATATTTGAACGGATTGCATTAAAATTTTTCGACGTTCTCATTCACTTCTATATTGCGTTCTGAATTAAGTATCGTATACTTGCCAAAATGTATGTTGATTCGACTGTTAACGTTACGATAATGTAGATCTTACAACTTAGCTTAATTTAATTTGTATCGAAGCGTGGAAAAATCATTTTAAAACACTTTAGTTCGGAGTTTATATAATTGCGATATGTTTCGATAAAAACAACTTTTGTAATAACAACAATTTAAAATATAAACAACCAACAATCAATGTATCATTCTTAACAATATTATTGATAAGTCTTATACTGATCATGGCAGAAAAGCTTTACGATTTTAGCACTGGACAAATATATAAAAAAAAATAGATATCATGTTCCAAACATCTTTTAATTTCGAATGTCATTTCAAATTTGGTACAATGTAAGTTTTTTTTTTAACCAAACCTGTATCTTGTCCCATAGCAAAGAATACTTAAAGCGTGTTCGTTAAGCGGATTTTAATAACATTTTCGGTCGCAGGCACGTAATTACTGTTTATATCATCAACACTCGCCCCAACACAATTAAGTTAGTTTTTTGAGAATGCGCGACAATCACGTTTTGATTACAGTCTCAAGAAACGTGGACACAGCTACGATTTCTCTCCGTTGTAATATGTGCATTTTAATTAATAACACATTTGTAAATTATTCAACCTTAAAAATTACAAATCTTTAATCAATACACTATAATATTCTTTGTTACATACAAAAATATATTTACACCAATTTGATTAAGCATAAAATTTTAATGCACAAAATAAAAGCTCTTTTTATTTTAAATGACTGACTCAGTCGAGAGTCATCACCATAAAAATTAATAATGAAATTAAAACTCGATACGTCCATGGTATAACAACGTGTAACAACACCGAGTCTTTATTTACTAATGCTCGTTTGTACAACAATTTTGTTTTCCGTCACATTTAGCCGTTACGTAATTGGTGTTGAAAAAACATAATTTCGTGTCCCACGAAAACGTCCACATGGAGATCGTATCGTGTGAACTCAACTTTATATTAATAGTGTATGATCGCCTTTGTTATGAAACGACATTTACTTTTCATGAAGTTTCCCACTGATGCTCGCTGGTAAACAAACAAGTCGAAACATTGAAAGAATACAGGGGATTTAATGTATGTAGTCATTCTTGTAACCTTTATTAGATATATCTGATACTATGAAACATTAAATGAAAATTAAACGAATTACGACCTTATTCTTTCAATGATAAGGTACAGATAAGGAAAGTATCGTATCAGTGTAAGCCGCTTAATTAATATGATATCCCAATCAAAAGATTAATTAGTGGTGTCCCTGCACGCTTAGCCGCTATCAATCTAATAATAATTAATATCGATATAAACAAATTGAATTTAAAACTAGTTTTCGATTCTAAAGTGGATCCGAGACGTCAGTGATTACTCTATGTAGATTTATAGAGATTATAATCTCACTAATGATGAACATATTCGCATATATCGATTTGTAGTGAAAATAAATTAGCGTAAACTTTTAATTAAACTGCCATTCGAAGCGAGGTCGGAGAAGGTAATATTGTTCGCCATAGCCGAGCTAACGAATATAATAAGGATAAGCATCGAAAATATTTATATATGTATATTCATATTTTATCGATACTTATTAAAGGCCGGCTACCACTCGCGTCGTGAGGTGAGAACGATGGCGCCCCCTGCTGGGAGCGTTCAGAGCGAGACGGGAACAAACCGAAAGGAATTCAAAATGAAGTTATGGCCCTACGTTATATTTTTACATCGTTTTGTTCTTTATTACACTATTGTACATATATTGTGTATATAAAAGTCACATTTATTTTTTTAAAGGCTCGAGTATATCAAAAGTCGATGTCATATTTTTACCAGGCAGCATTAATTACAGTAGCGAAGCGGTCGTGTGAATCTGACGCCGGCAAACAAGTTGGCCACTACGCCATTAGCTCGCGAGTTGTTCAAATATCGAGTCAATGTTTGCAGTCGCCGTGTAAATATCGACAACAGAGTTTGCGTTACGCATCACTAGCGCGTGTTTGTCGATGCTCGCGTGGTACACGGGAGCAGGCGTAAAGGGTTGCCCACTCGAAGAAATCATGACGATAAATATCCTCGTTTACCTTGTTACGTTAACAAATATTGTCGAGTGCGAGTTCATTTGAGTAAGCTCTCGCGATGCGTTGACTTTTCTGCAGTAGCTAGATTACACTTCATTAACAGGAATCACGATGTCACCTATCATTTTAATGTTCCCGTTCGAGTTGATTACGTCTGAAATAAAAAATGTTTCATACTCTTGATTTATTTCGCACACTATCTTGCAATCGAAACAACTATAAACTAAATTTTATGTTACAGATTATTTTATTTCGCAACATGAAAATATAATTTCACATCGAATGTATAAATTGATTTTCTTTGATTCGAATCAAATTTATAAAACTTCAAGTACTCGCTGTAAATAATTCATGAGTCGCTGTTATTGTTTCCAAAAGTAAACGTTATGTTTTATGCAGCGGTTGAGATAAAAATTTGTATTAAGTATTATGTCACTTGTCTAATAGATTTAATATTTAAATGGGAATCGTGTTTGGCTTTAATGCGTTTAATCAATCATAAGCCACGATTAATTACTTAGATACGTCCGTCGCTTCGATTGTTAGCCGAGTATTTGAGTAGTGTATATAAATAACGAGGTCTATTGTCCAGTTCTAAGTAATCAAAAGTTCAAGGTTTTGTAATAAGATGTTTATTAATTAGTTATGTTGAAATAACCGGCTGTTTAACTCGAACGAAATTACCATTGTGAAGATAACAAAGACGTGACACGAATATTTTCTGTTACAACATTTGAATCTTGTCACGGATTCTTAATTTATTTCGATTATGTTAATGACAGAGATTATATAAATTTTCATTTTATACGAAGGTGTGGCGATCACAGTAAACTTATTACAGAGCTTTAACTTTAAAAACGATTTCTATTTTTAAATTTAACTTATGCGTGTATTCTTATAACTTAGCTTACATTATTACATAAATGAAATTTCATGGACCCATAGAAATAGTAGTTGATTCTTAAATGTGAACATTATCGAAAACTATTAAGCAACACAATTTTATTTTTAATTAAATCTTACAAGTTGTCAAATAAGTATAAATAATTTGAAAACAGATTTTCTTAATTAAAAATCTTAAGCAGACAAATCAAACATTAATAATAAGTGAAGCAGCTGCAATCTCGTAAGAAATTAATTAAAAGACGCTTCGATTGAAATCACTACGAGCGCATCAGAATGTGCCATGTAAGTGTGTGGCGCAGACATTAGACAAGTTCCTAGTCTATGTTAAAGGTTTTTTTTTCGACAAACATTGATTTCACGTTATTATTGTTCGAGGCGTAACCTTTAGACAAATCTTGTGCCCATTATAACTTACTGCAAAAACGTTTAAATGAAAGTTGTAAGATTATTATCTTGATGTTGACAAATTGCAACGAACAAACGTATACCTTAAACAAGTTTAATACCACCATTAAGACCAGTCAGTGTTCACTGTTCACGCTATCAAGACATCTTTACATAGTCGTATCGTTGTATTTCGTTACTTGTCTGGTGTTTACGTCCTCCTAACGGTGTGAGACTACCGGTTTTACACCATGGATTTCTCATTACTACGTTACCATCTCATTTGTCGAAACCATTGATTCCCCGTCATACTTGTGCTTTGATGGTTATTTTAATTTGTAATGCAGGATAAATCGTTTGGAGCTTAATTGATTTTTTTTTAATTTTTTTTCCTATTAATATTGAATACTTACA
Source organism: Hypolimnas misippus (assembly GCA_037950945.1). NCBI lineage: Eukaryota > Metazoa > Arthropoda > Insecta > Lepidoptera > Nymphalidae > Hypolimnas > Hypolimnas misippus. The sequence goes on along the minus strand of JBBEEQ010000025.1, from coordinate 5,896,798 downwards.
ACATTTTCATGGATTATTCTATTAAATAAAATGAATAGCATGACTTAGAATCGGTATTGTAGCATCAAAATGGGCATATTATTTAGCATTATTAACTTTAAGAAAAGAAAAAATATTCTACAGAAATGGTCCTAAAAAAAGTTTAGAAAAATCGGTTATCTTCGCAAAGTAATATAATACATATGTCATATTTTCTATGTTTGGCATGTCTATATTAACAGTCGCTACATTGTCGTGTGCGGTGAGGAATCTCACAATAGACCGTTTCATCAGTCCGTGTTCTGACGTCATCGAAGACTTAGTTCTTATCGGCAAGGAAAACGAGTGTCGATACTGTTTGAAGTTTCGTATTTCCACTTAAGTCCTTTAAAAACCTACAAACGTGTTTGTAAATTTAGCTCCGAGCATCGTTCATTCATGCTACGTACTATTTCATTGACAAAGTTGTACTCATAGTTCGTCAAGGTTAGGCAGCACGCATAATATCGGTAGCAACATAGAACAAGGACCGAAGAAGCGACACTCCGTTCATAGTCTACAATCTTTTTATCTTTAGATATATTAGAAGAAGCAACTTTGTAAAATGCAACATAACATAGAGTTATTTTCGCTTATGTGTGGTATAAAAATATACTTTATTTCGTTTACTGTAAGGTATAATTTGCAATACGTTTCGGTTACTGAGCTATGCACATTGGTAGTATTCAGTATGAGTCAATGTAGGTCGCTATAGATTATCAGACGTCGTTGGTGGTTCTTGCTACCGGTTTTACGCCCAAACCGTCGCCGTATTATCAAAACACGAGACTCCCGTGTCAAAACACTTAAAGATCAAACAAAATAAATGCAAACAAATTAACTTACAGCCATTTCATGGTTTGATAAAATGGTAAATTTTATTAGTTCACAGTGTTTAATATTCATTATTTATTTGTGATTTGAAAACAATATTTAAACATTTTGGCTGTAGATACATAAGGTTTTTGTAACGAAAAATTAATTGAGTTAATTTTAGATTTGCGATATTAAGTAAAATATATATATTGCACAACTTTTTAATAGTTTTTAAGCAAAAGAACATGTATGTGAATAGGCAATCCACGTGTGCTCTGAATAATTATGTTCCATACTTTCGAGATATTGTTGACGACACGATTCAATTAAGAAAACTATTGCCGTAGCAACATACAATTATCTCTTAAAATGTATAATATATAAGGTTATAATAAATGGAAATCTCAATGGTGAGGTTTGTCATATTTTATTTTGATTTACAATAAAATATAATTCTAATCGACACATAGTAATAAATCAGTACATATATCACGTACTCAGTACATTGAATTGATTATGAAAGACAATGAAATGGTCACTTAGAATGACATAATTGTTCCATCGACTTATATAGCATTTGAATTATAATAAAAAATACAATAAATGATTTATAGAAGGTTAGATATGTATCGTACCGTGGTCGATCTATTTTTAAAACGTTTTTATTTATTGGAACATTCGAACGAAATTACAAAATAAACTGCTATTTATTATGTAGATGCGGATTTAAAATCCGGTAGCTATGGTACCGCGGCGATCATCAATTCAAACATTTAAATTCGTCCGACGGAAATATCACGCAGAGATAAATTATTTACGATCTTAAAAACACTTAGAAATATCAAAATCCATTTCCATTCATAAGTCCGAACGAAACACGGACTCTTTATAACTCGCGAGCGTTGCTCATAAAACCAGTTTAGATTTTGATAATTTTATTAACGATCGAATGCACGGCGCGGGCGCGCCGAGCCAGGGACCCCTGAAGTCTCATATATTACGGCATTAACACAAATTATACAAGTTTAAAGCCACAACATAGAACGCGTGGGTGTCTTAATGTTAAAACGTGTCGTCCGTAATTATTACGAGCCGAGGAACTTTAATGTCTTCGAAATATCGCCTTCTTTATTACAATAGAATCCTCACTAGACTGGATATATTGGATCTATTATTGTATCACAACACATTTGTTTAATGTCGATAATATACGACTCCTCGGAATGCGATCTGAAGCATTTTATTATTCGTTCTAGTTTGAGAATAAATAATGCGACGATACGCACCAGAGCTTTACTGCGCTCGGTAATTATTGTTGTCCATTCACTTTACATCATTACGTGTCTCCTACGTCTTCTTTTATGTGTACCCATATTTGTAACACTGTCGCTGGGACTCTATGTAGCGTAAATAATTTCTTTAACCGTCCCCACATTCATTAAGTGCACATTGTCTCGAAGAGATTTTAATAGCGCTACCTTCGAAATAACGACCCGTGTGTAATAACGTAAATTAATTCTATTTTGATGTTACAATGCATCGAACGGTGAACAAAGTCTCGCTAATTATAAACATGACATTACGACCTTGGTAATGATGTGCTAAAACGTACATCACAATTAGGTAAACACAATACGTACCTAGCACCATTAGTATCCACTTACATAACAACAATATCAACTAGTAATCCGCTAATCATCAGTCGCTTTGATCTTTAGAAATGTTAATTCTTCAAATGCTTAGCTCAAACACACGGTACACTGAGGCTGTTTATTGCTACACAGCGAATCAATTGAACAAACTGCTTTCGGGCACTAATAGGAAGAAAACGATCCATTCGTTGCGTCAGAAGGCAGATTAATTAAACTTCTTACGACCGACTATACGTTATTCCATTTAAGTCTCGGCGGAGTAAAGTACTTTAATTAGTAGTTTTCCATTTATCGGACACCTGGTAAAAGCTATTTGACTTATTAGCTGACTGACGTCTATCGTGACGTTATTCTCAAGCGAAAAGAAACCTTATGTCGTACTAATTCAGTACAAATTTGCGGAGCACTTCTAATTTGCTTGCTCGTTTTTATTATTAAGACAAGTACAGTTTTCAGAGCGATCCCATTGGTTGGCGTAATGTTAACGCGACAATCACGAGTTTAGCATTTTCATATAGTTATAGTCATAATTTGATAGTTTTACGTGGTTGTCAATTGTAAGTTAAATAGTCTTAGTACTCATATATCGAAGTTTCTAAGAACCACCATGTTAGGATAATTTAGAAAATTAATCACCAGATTTTTTTTTTATTTTGTCGATACGTCACAATGTAACAGTTTATGAAAGTCAAATAAAACTATGCCCATTCAAACGTCCCGTTCCGTCTATTGAATTCTTTGAATATTTTGTTCAACAATCGAGATGGATCATCCTTCATTTCTGACGTGACGATGCATTTCGGTACATTGTCATCTATTAGTTCCTTGTGTATCGTCAAATTCAAATACAATCGGTTGATTCGATTACGTTCGTTCATTCAAAATGTATGATGCCCAAATAAAAAAAGTTATTAAATTATATTATATTTCCTTTTTTGCTGTTAATGCACTTTTGAAAAAATGTAAACAAAGAATTTATAAAATTTCAAATATGATTTTATAAGCATATCATGTAAGTCATTCTAAACTTGTATAAATAATGCAAATAATATATTATACAAAGTCACATTTCTCATAGAAATAACCCGCAGAAGGAATGGAGAATTCCTCTTTACGAAACATATTTGTGAACGGTGACAAAACATTCACGCAGGCCGCTATCTAGTCACAGTTTTGGTGTCAGTCTAATGTTGATAATTACATTTTGGAGAAAAGGCACGGTTTCACTTAATAAGTGTTACACGAAGCATTGACTTTTTCGTCGCGACAACGACAATTAGCATTAGAATGTGTTAATATAACGAATTTCAATTATCGGTACAGTTCAAACCAAATAATGTGATGTTTGTTTTTGTTCCTCTTTAGAAACCCGGTAAGAATTACTTAGTTTTGGACACAAATTATGAAATGTTAAAAAAATGTCTTCTCGTGAATTAAATTGACTAACTAGACTAATCCTAATCCTAATCAATACCGAAGAAGAGTAGAAATTGTCTAGTTATAGTTTTAAAGAATATAGACTAGAAAGTTAGTTAAAAATAAACAAATCCTTCGTCACGACACTCAGAGTGGTCATTTGGTCAACGTTAAGCGCACCTATTGAAAATTTAATGTACGCGGTAACGGTAAAACTAATTACGCGTTAGTGTCAAATCAAGACGCTCACGACTATAAGCCGAAGATAAAAAGCGTAAGAATTCGTGATTCAAACAAATTAAACATCGAGACGAAAGAAAACAAATACTAAATCATGACTTATGTTATTATGAATAAAGAAGGGCTAAACTTAACGTATTAGATACTTTAACGATAGACGAGTAACTAGATTTAGAGATGACCACGGATCTATAGCTTAGATCAGGACTTGCTAAACTTTAAACATAACAAAACACTAACCTAAAAATGAATATGAAATCCCATATCAAAGATAGTTTAGTTTTAATATGAAAAATTAAATTGATAAATTATTTTATAAATTGTTTAATGGTTTGGTGCTAATTTTGACAATTATATGCTTGTATCTGTTTTTGGATAACGTTGACAACTTTGTCAAATAAATTCGAAAATTAATTGGAACGTTAAAATCATGGTTCAATAATTTTTTATCGAATAAAAATGCCGAATTTACAATCGAAAACTGTCTTACGCTATTGGACTTGTCATTTAAATTTATCATTTAAAAGTCAACAGAAATATTCGTAACTAATAAATAAATGTTATTAAAATCTAAATTATTTTATTCAATAAAGATAATAGATTTATTTGTTCATAAAAATCCTTTATAAATTTTTATATTTCATGTAAAATTTAAATTTTATCGATGCCTTTTATCAGGTGCAGGTTTTATTTGACTTACATAAAAATCAAGTTACATTTGAAAATAAATGCCATTTGTGACTTTCAGAGCATAAAACCTTATACGTATGCATTGTAAAGAGAGCGTAAGGAACCATAAATATTTCTTTATCTTATGTCCGGAACACCAAAAATGTGGGACGATTTCATTTCGGCATTACGAAGTACAACGTGACTCCGTAGGGCTGGCAACCTTGCATAGGTATCGGTTATGGCGACAAAAACAGATCTCATTTAGTTTCACCGGTATCAACAAAACGTGAAAGCTAATTTCATACTGCATTTTTCTTTTGATACGCCTTCGCAAGTAGTTTGCCCATTCTTGTGTATTTTTCACTTCGATAGTGCTATTTGTAGTCTTTTTTTTATTACTAAATGATTTTTCTATTAATTTATATTTAATTCGTGGCTGTTTATTGTGAAGTTCTTTGTGCTTTAGATAACATGGTTAAAAAACAAAAACATAATACTAATGATTCTTTGCTCTCAATTTTAATTGAATCGATTTAATTTAATTTTTTTGTTTGTTCCTTTACTTATTTCGATGTAGTATGACGAATACAGCAGATGTTACATTCAATAATCGAGGCATTATGAAATATCCCAATTAGTTCCAAATGCAGTAAAAGTACACACATGTGACATTATCACTATTTTGTCTTATTGTTGTGCGAAAATATGAACCCACACAATTTGGGGAATTTGTTATAATCCGCGCCGTTGCTATTGTTATGCATCGTTGAATTAGCGGGGATGATAAAACTGAGGGGTGAAAATTTGATCGAAACGGATGGAATGTTGCTGTTAACGTTACCTCGAAAACTGATCGATCTTGAATATACACAATGGAGTTTTAGCATTATCGGAAGGGAATTTCACATTCGTGAAGTCTGCTCGCATCGATGTAGTCATTAAGAGGTGCTTTGAATAAATTAAGGTGCGGTATAGTACAGGTGGATGATGCTTTAGGCTAAGAGTGGGATGGGAGTCGCTCAGACCGCGGCGTGGTTCCGAAGATCGGGCGAGTTATTAATAATCCGCATTCACGAGCCGCACGAGCGCGGCGAGCGACCGGCTTGCGACGACATTCCATCGCATTGTCCCGGCCCGCTTCGCCCGCGACACTTTTCTCTATTCACACCAATATATCACAGTCCGCTTCAATGTAGGCATTATTTACCTCTAACGACGATCTCGTCGCGCTACATCGATTAATTAGTGTAACACTATAGATAAGATAGTGGGGAAAGCGATCGCTTTCAATTTCCTCTCGAGGGGCACTCGGCGTAAAGTACGCGTTAAGTGCGGACAATCGGAGATAAAACGTGCGAGACAAGACTTGCCCTTAATCCGGTGATCGAAGATTGCGAGAAAACGTTTTGTCGTGGGGTGGCACGGTCCAGTCGGTCGCATTGTTTGCGAGCTAGCTTCTAATTTGATTGCCACAGACGGACGCGCGCATTAACGTGGGCGAGCAGTCGATACATGGATGTCTAATTAAACCTATGAGATGCTAATACGATATATTTACTTTATGACAGGTTCAATTTTTTATTAGGATTATTGATACAGCCTTGATATCCATAATATTAATATTATTACATATCATTGAAATTTCTTAATGATTACGGAACAAAAGTTTTATTATGTGTTTTTTTTTCTTAAATGAATAGTATTTAACATCATATATTAAACAATACTCTGAAAGTTCAACAACATTCAATTATAATGTCGTAAGAAAATTCTAAATAACTTTCATGCGAACCAATTTTTACTAATTCATACAAAATAGTAAACCTTATTAAAGAGCTTGATAGATCGTCACCACACGCGATGAGAACTCGCCCAGACGCAATGTCGCACTCGGTACGATGCGAGAGTCTAAATTGATTGTAATTTGAATGTGTTTTGAACAACTGTGATTGGAGTCAGAAACGTCTTCTGACTTTCATTAGACATTTACGTGGTCATTCCTCTTTGACCTCGCGATGAGAGAGGATGTCGTCAACTGACTTATTTTGCAAACAATATTATTACCGGCTTCATAAGGTATATTAGCGAGAATCGCCCAAGGCGGATTACTTATCTATACCATCGGCCTGATTAATATGCTTATTAAATTATGTCGATGGCAAAAACCGAGGCCGGCCAACCTGTAGCTTTAGGGAGTAATTAACGAAATGAGCCTTATCCAGAGATTTAATCACCGACTTTAATTATAACTTCGGTGCACAGGCGTTCATGAAACGACGCCGGTAAAGTTTAATGTGACACTAATACTTACAATGTGAAGGCAATTTATTAAGTTAGTTAAAAAGGAAATACTGTTTCATTATTAATACTAATTTATTCTAGCATGTACTGTAGGATACAATGGATTTAACAAAATAGATAGACCATTTGAACTACAGAATAGTGCTGTGTAATGAAAACAAAACAATCTATTGAAGTCAAATACTATTGTAGGGACTGAATGGTGATTGGAATTAGGGTCAAATCTTATTGATTAGCGAACAAAAATTTGTGAACAAACAGCATGGGAGAGTCTGGGATCGGTCGCAACTGTATTAACCGACTTTGCATATCAATACCCATTTTAATATCGACACGCATCATTACATTTAATTACATTTCCTGAATGTACGTATTGTAACACTCATTTCGCCTATACCTTTGGGCTTGTATTAATCAAGTAATATTTAGAACCATTAAACATTTATCATGTAACTAACATGTCAATTAATTTAACTGGAAAATAATTGACGTAAAAACGTAATCAAATAACGGTTCTAAGTCTACCATATATGAATCACACTGTTTAAATATTGACATGCGTATACCAAAAGTAGTAACTTGTGTTTTTTTGCACCAATCGTACCGAACATAATTCGCGTTTAAAAGTAATTATCAAACGTACATAATTCTATCATTACTAATTTTACCTTTATAATGATTAGTGAATCGACTTAGAATACATAACATGTCGAGATGATGTTGAATGACAAGAAAATTATCTTGGCCCAGTTTCATATCCTCGTGCTTTTAATCACCCTCTGTCTGACCATAATGTTTCACTAGGTCGGAATCAGTTACCTCATATGGCCTATGATTAAGACCCAATTATATTAATTATCGAAATCATTACGGGTATACGTCATATTTTGCAATATCACGTCAAATGAAATCCCCCTGTATATAAACTAAATCCATGTTTCAGCTGTGCACTTTTGTCCCCAGTATAAATTTACCACCAACCGACATAGGAATCTGTTCAAAAGTGTTAAATCGGTTAATATAATGATGATGGATGCCGTCCCGACCAAACAGCCCACAGCGGGGGTGTTTTACCCCACTATACAAATAAAATATTTTTATTATTAACTAGTCTACTGTCCTTCTCTCACCCACAAAAGCAGCCAATCAAGCGCTCCCTGTCGCACAATTTAATCGAAATCATATTTCTGTTTTGTCATTATGGTATCACGTTAAGAGTTCCTCTCCTTTGTCCCGGATCGCTGGTTTCTTGTTACCGATGCAGCTTTAGTTTTTGTTTTCTTTTTTGATAAATCAGACTTGTTCACACTCATCGGAAATATGAAGCTTTCGAATAATCGACTAACGTTTGATTAAATCCAGCAAAAAACCGCACGACGACATTGCCATCTGTTGCCAAGTAGTCGAATAAACATACTTTTTCTTGTTTAAACTAACCTATGAATGAAACGCTACCAAAAAAAGGTGCAACCGTGACGGGTTCGAGCAATATTGTTTAAAATCTAAGACAGTCGCATATGATTTCCTTTCATCATCACGGCTCTACCTGTGGGGGTTCACAAAAAACACGGCAGGTAGCCCATTTGTTTGTTATTAATTCTCGCGTCGAATCTCGTTTTTTCCTCGGTCGCCTGCTTTAATTCTGTAAGAATATTAATTATAATTATAAACGGGGCTCGTCGCGTTCGTTATAAGGTGCTGGAGCCTTAAGTTTTGGTCCTAAATTTAAATCTGATCATTTATCATGCGACACTGTCGGTTATCTGTTTCGTTTTTTTTTTAATATTATTTATAATTTTATACTCGGGAGTGGGTGCCTGATGAATTACAACCTAAGGCTATGTTTACAATGATATTAAATTATATATTTTTTTTCAATTCACAATTGAGGAAAACAGCTTAGATAATTTTTAAGTGGCATACATATATCAATATGAATTACATATATCTTTTTTATTTTATCCGAGATATTTTATAAAGACACGTTTGTGGAATGGTAGAGTCCTAATGATTATATAATATAATCCTTATACTATAAACATTTACAAATATAATGAGCTTCAGGACATGACATTAGGAAGCAAAATGAATAAGATGTCACGGTACGTGCGCAAGCGCCGTTGACACGTCACCAAGTGAATTATCAGAATACGCCCGCGCACGCTTTCTGAACACAGTAAAGACAAAAAAATAATACTTAGCAACTGTATAGTAGGCTAGCGTATAAACTAAATTAATATATAGTACATAATTATGCAACTACTTTGTATGTATATTGAACGCACATCGTATGCTCGAAACACTTAACCCTTACGCAAAACTAAGCGCTCTGGCTAAGCGAAAGCATAACGACTTGCTTTATTACCTTTGTTTCTAACTCCTAACTTCAAGTGACTTAAAATTAATACAATTTATGTACTATCGAGTTTCTTGTTGATTTTTCTCGTTAGAATATAAATTGCGAACCCGTGGTAGCTATTCCTTAATTTTAATTTTTTTTTGTTTGTTTGAGTGCTACTAAAAGTATATTTTGATTTGATTTTGGTTATTGGTCTTCGTCGCTTTACGTTTTATTTAAGGCTAAATGCTATTTTTGAAGGATTTGGATATTAATGTGTATAACGTGTAGGTCATTATCATAAGTATATATATCATGTACCACATCAAATTGTATGTTTGTGTTTCCAGTATACGACCAAACTTAAAAAGAATATTTAATAAAAAAAAAAAAACTAAAAATATGTTAATTATTTCAAATAACAGATGCATCTATTTGGTTATTTAAATATAAAATATATATTTATTTATATTTTTTTATATCTAGGTCATAGTCTTGCAACACTATCGCCTATCGATGTAATTCATACATTACAACTTTTTGCATGGTGGTGCCACGATAGCGCCCACATCAACTTGCACAACCTCGATATGTAAATCAATTAAATTATTTTATTATTTACTATTTACGCATCCACAAGTATAAACAATTCCTTACCTTGACAAAAACTTCAAAATCTCTAGAACTATGACCTTACCTTAGTTTTATAATCACGATGCTCAAAATCGTGATCGTGACAAATTGAAACCGAAGACCTATCTATACCCTTGACTTTAAATTTAAACAATAATCTTATTTAGTTCGATGTCGATCTTAGTATCACGTCGCAAACTAGATTAATGTTACACGGAACCGTTAGTTATTTTGCATATTACAGACCACATATGTACAATTGTACATATATACCTACATATCTATTCAAGTTGAAATGATTTATATTTAAATGATTGAATTTATTATTTTGTATAATTCTGAAACGAATATAATATTAAATTTTATGAGATGATATCAACAGGATCTTTACAACATACTAAGAAAAGGACATAACAATAAAATAGAATAATTCATATGAAACCAACTAAAACATAAACGTCAAAATTATACTGTACGTAAAAAAAATACATTCGTGAGTAAATAGATGAAAAAAATGGCGGATGAAGCTCGACGTTACTTCTCAAATTGAATATTAGATTGAAATTACGTACTCGGGTGGCACTCTTCCCCACCTTTGTTACGCGAATGATATATAAAGCGCGCGCGCATACAAACATAGCAATAAGAATTTTAAATTAGCATTCTTTTTGTGTTCCACGCCACCCTTACTTCACCCTCGCCCCGCCGTCTTAATAATATGGAGAAATTGAGTTGTTATACACCCTTTTCGGAGGAGGCGCGGGTGCAGCGGCACACCTCGAAGAGAAGCCTTTTTGTAATTGAATTTAGATATTCTCTCCCCGTATATAACGACAGAGAGGTGGGACGCTAGTTCCGCGAATAGAATACATACTTTAAAGGATACGAATATCTTGATATGACAGTGTTTACTATTTCATTTTAATTCATAATTCCATATTCAAATAGAAAATGAAATTAATTATATGATTTATATGTTCTATTAAAAACGTAAAATATCATAGAAACCAGCTGAATAGGAACAGAGGATAATTTGATCGAATTGATTTTGAATGTCCTAATGTAACTGCTGTAACAATGCTTCATCTAAATAGATTCTATTAATTTGATCAGCCTTCCGAGAAGCAACGATAGCATGATACTGCTATGTAATTACAGAAGGCTATTAACATCGTCCGTGTACAAACATGGCGGCTGATTGTGGGTTTCATTTTAATTGCGCACACGCATCCCGATAGCAAGTTAGAGCTCTCATTGATTTTAACCTACAATATTGTTGAAATCGTGGGAATTTTAATTGCTATCGATTTTCGATGCCCGTACGATGAAAGAAGGCAGATAATGTTGGAGATAAGCCCATTCCCATCAAGCTTATGTCAATATCAATCCATACTATAACTGACGTTTAAAATTATGGCAAATATTTCAATTTAAAGACCAATAATATTGCAAACAAATACTATTTTTTATAATTCGCACAAGTTTTATCTCATTGAGCATATCGCTTTGCATTACCCTTTATGAGTATTTATTTGTCAAGTTAGGAAATTTGAGATAATTACAGAAAATTATAACAATCATTTAAATTATCATTAATGACACATCCTATGCAACGGGCCGGCGTCACGCTCAACGAGAAATAAGTTTAAAAGTAATTCGAGGTCTCCCAAATTATAGATGTTCAGAGCGGCGGATGTCGCCGCGGCTTCAGCGGCGCCGGCGCAATCAAAAACCGCACGTCATTGTTTTTTGTGTAACAGCCCCGGGCGCCTTAGAATCCGATCCGACCCCGGCCGCTAATTAATTATTTCACATGTATCGATCATTAATTACGTACGACGCTCCGACCGATACCGTCCACCCGTTATCTTTTAATGACGCCCGGCAATTTGTCGGCCGTAATTATCTTACAAATCAGACGAACAAAAACCGAATATAATGATTTAAAATTTTAACACGATCGAGGCATTATCCGGCATAACCATTAATAGCAGAAAGCATCGAGATCGAATCAATCTTAATCTTGTACAGAAACGTAATCCAGATTTATTTATGACGGAGCTGCGCGTGTGCTATTATGCTCGTCTGCGGCAATTTGCCTCGGAAATTGTCTTAATCGGCCGCTCAAGGGACTATTTATGTATAATTATTTCCAAATTCGACGCTCCGTTTGATGCCTTTCCGCTCTCTTTGAGGTGGTTCGACAAAAAAGTCATCTGTGGTAACAATTAAGCCTCGAAAAAATAGAAATAAGTATCGAAGGGTCCGCAATAATTACAGACGCAAATTGAAGGTTCCTAAGAGCATATCGGTCGAGTGGCGCCTGCCAGGTTACCTGCAGATTCACGCGACGACCATCAAAAACAAATTTTCATTGTTCAGACAAATTAATGCTCCCAAATTGTGTTGATTTGGTAATCAGTCATTAGAAAGAACTACTTGATATTTCCTTTACTTTAAAATGTTAAGCTAAATTAAAACAAAAAAATAAAATGATAACTAATTGCGCTATCTAAAGCATCTATGTATACGTGTCAACTCTGACATCCTCTATCAATGTATAGATTAAGAAAAAAATTGAAATGAACTCAAATCTAAAGTGTTTACAGATTGTAACCGCTGTAAAGCTAACAAAAAAACTTCATAATGATAAACCTATTAGTATTATTATAATTATTATGTTTAAATATAAATATTCGTCTACATATTTTTCTTATATATATGTTTTAATTCCAATTACATGAACAACAAATTAATGGGAAAGTTAAATTAGAGATTGCTAATCGTCGTCTAATTATTCGTCTTAGGTGCGCTTTGTAATTACTAACATACTCAAGTTCATTTGTGATTTCTGCTATGTCACTGTTACGAGTAAAATGACTCCCATTTTAATTACAGCTTTCTCCAACATTCTATTTAAATCTTAGCAAATAACATGTACTTACCTACATCTAATGAACGGGTAATAGTAACGTAATTCTCTTGGATTACATTTTCCTGTTTAAATTAATCTTTGCATTCCATTTTAAATATTAGATACTATACTGTTTCGAGATGAATATTTTTTATTAAAACTATTTTTAAAGCCTCTCTAGCTATAGTAGTATGTAACACATCTATGTAAAAAACCCAACGATTCTTTTCCACCACCTTGAATTGATAACTGAACGAGATATTGGCTTGAAATGTGTATATGCTTACATCTTTTCTATTTTTGCAACAGCTGATGACCAAAACGAGAAAACTCATTTGCAACTGTTTGGTTCTAAACATTATTGTGTATTTATTTATTGTGTATCTTACTACTATTTTATTCTGTGGACGAAAATATTAAAGACATTTGTGTTAACCAAGATTATCTGGCGTAGACGAGTCATTCTCTTCAAAATACACTCCACTGCAATGAGATTAATCTTAAACAGGAAACATTGGTTATGATGTTATTTTTCGCGCAAATGTATCGTTTTTCGTCATCATTAATCGAGGCATACTGATTCTGTAAGTTAAATTCAGGCTTATTATCATAAACGGTCCTCTTATTTAGACCCTGATGATGCTTAAACCTTACCGTGTAGTAGCCGTCCATACCTCAGCTTTCCCACGTGTAACAGGACTATTACACACAACATTATAGCCGATCTCTTGCTATTTATGTAATAACTAAATCGTTTGCTCTGAATCCCTTTAATTTTATTTTCCGTAAAGTTATTTTTTAATTTTCAGTTTATTGCTTGACAACACCAGTTATTCCCAGCTATAGGATTTAGTTGTTCATTATTTAATGTACTTTTACGATCTTTTCGTGAAGAAAGCAGGTTGAGGATAATTATTTAGCAGTGTTCTGCGGTTTCGTGCAAGAGACTGGCGACTTAATGAGGGCCTGCATAATAACCGGCGATTATTAATATGGACGTAGTTTACCGTATGTCTTGTTAAAACGCTTAGCTTTCTTATAGGTGTGTACTAGCATACTAATACAGTGTTTTTTAAATACGTAATTAAAGTTAAAAAATACTTTTTGATTATTTTAATGTATTAGATGATGGTATTTTGGGAGCATTAGATAATGGTATTGTAGGACCTATTATGCTTATTCTAATCCAGCTTTGGTTCCCAGTTTATAACATTACCAATGAGTTAAATTACATTTGACTTATAAGAATTGATACCACGTCAATGTACATATTCGAATACAAAAAATATTTAGGAGATATTTTGTAAGTTAATTAGGCTTGCTCAAAAAATATTTTAATACTTTTATCTAGAAGTATTCTAAATAAATAAACGATTCGGATTAACGTTTGAATAAACAGTTAATAATCGTAATTGAACATCGACAAAACGATATTCGTTATTTCCTATCAATAACATTGTGGGAGCCTCATTAATGAATTGAAAAGCGCACATCTTCATTATGACGGACTTGATAACTATTGTAGGAGACTAATCCGATGCGGGCGCTTTGTGTGCGCGTACGCAGGGCGCGCGTGTGTTGATTAACTTGGAACTGCAAGGCACACATAGAAAAACTACGTTAGTATATCATTTGCACACACGTTTCTAGTACAATTTCTCACGCTCCCACACACGTAATGAACATAAAATTAGCACTTATATGTATACGTACCTATGTATTTGAACTGATTTACGTATGACTATTTATCAGAACATATCCATTGCACGTATATCATACGTAGATGTGGATTAACTAAAGTAATTAACACTATATTATATTTTTACTAAGAGAGTCCTTACATTGCTGCATTTTATTTACTGTTCCGGCTAACTCATACGTTTGATAAATTGATATTATAACTCATGTTTATTTTAATAAATAGTAACAATAAACTTAAGCGTATAACTTTTCTAAACAGATTCTATTTACAATAAAAAAACCAACCATCTTATTCCAATTGGACTGTCACAATAAGATTATTTTATCATCTATAAGAATATTTATAGAAAAAAGAAGAACCATTACAAATCATTCACCCCCATCCTTAAATATAAAAACACGTTAAGACTGAGAAATGATCTATAAAATGCAATTTCTGAGTAAAACCACGTCACTATCGTTATTAAAGTCTTTCTACAGTATTATTTATCGACACATATATAATCTCTAATTCTTCATTAGAAGTTAATATTATTTCCCTTATTTAAATTATAATAAACGCATTCCTGAAATTAATGATACGAGTTATTTTCAATAAATTTAATCGCACAAGGAGTTTCCTTTATAGAAAATAACTGTCGTTGGAATCAATATTGACATTGTTATCAAATTTTTATGTAATATAATTTATCATTTAATCATTTTTAAGGGCCGCGTTCGACCGTTGGTAATGCAAACAAGTAGGTAAATAGGCGTGGCACTGTCTGTGAATCAAAGAATCACTCAAGGTCAGACTAATTGTTGGAAAATATATATATATAACCAAATTTGCATAGTTTATCTATAATGTGAACATCCGTTCTAATGTAAATAATATTTAGTGTTAACGTTAATGTACCCATACTCATTATCGGTCGCACATCCTGCAGTTATTCACTCATTAGTCAGAGTGATTAGCAAATTGCGAAATATTACTTAGTCAGCTCTTCGTGTGAAATTAATTTTAATCTCGCGGCATTAATTGACATATTAATGTCTGCTTTATATATAATATATATAAATTCAGTGTCCATGTGTTCATGAAATATTTTTTAGGCTAATTTTGAGACATTGTCATTAGGTATATATTAATATATTGCATCCAAAAATAAAATATAGAAAGTTATAGCGAAGTAACCACATTGAAATTGAACTAACATAAGTAGTAGGTATCACGTGTTATTAAAATTACTAACTTCATATTTAAATGAATCATTTAAAAATAAGATCATGGCTATACCTAATGTTCAAATCTTAGTTAGATATGAAGGTGTAGGCTCACTTATAGTTATATGTGTATTTGATAACGCTTCAGATAACAGAGATGACGGCTTAATCTCGTTTTTTAACAAATTTTTATTCTAGATTACGTTCTATTTATCGATTTCGTTATATCTACTATTTACATTCCTAATGTTAATAGCTTTAAGGAATAAATTCGTAAGAATGTCTGATTCATAATCGTGAAATCTATATTTGTCGAGTTCCTATAATATTGGTTGCTTAATTGTAAAAACGTCGATTTTGACAGCGTGGACAAGCTGTCATTCGGATAAATTGATCACAGTTGTTTGCGCAAATGCCAGTTTGATAAGCGATTATTATCAAATATTTTAATTTGAACAACGACACATCACATTTTATTAGTTTTCATTCGGGGAAACGAACGTTTAATCGTAGTGCTGGATTATTATTTTCTAATGTTAGCTTATAAAATATTTTGCGTGTAAAAATAATTCCTACTTTTCAATTTAACTTATTCGTTAACATTTTTAAATTATAAAACAGGAAAACTAAAAGTAACTAGGTATACGTATAAAAGATCGTCTCCACCTATTTCCGCTTACAACGTAGCCTCTATACAAATGTATTCAATAGTCACCTTCAGCTTAAACTGGTGCGTGAGAAAATAGTTAAGTTAGGTTTACAAATTAAATTACAATTTAATTAAAAAAATATGTAAAACATTTAATATAAGAATGTGTGATTCAATAATAATTTCTGTTTACAGGAGAGCATGTGATGCCGGCCTTTGACGCCCGGCGCCATGCCCACGCCGCTGCAGCCCGGCGGCCCCGCTAGCGGCCCGCCTCCGGAGCGCAAGCGGCGCCGCAAGCGCGACGATCCACAGAGTTCAGCCGCGCTCGAACCTGACGAAGACGACGGCGACATGAGCCCAGAGGAAGAGCCGCGAAACGCTCCCGCGGCCCCGGCGGCGCCAACTCCAGCGCCTTCCTCTGCGCCAGCACCCACCTCACCCCCTGCCGCTCCAGACGCCGTTGACCTCACCTCGCGTCGTGATTCTCCACCGCTTTCTTCCGATGTTGAACACTTCGATGGCAAGATCGTCTACAATCCTGACGGATCTGCGTATATTATCGAAGATCCAGAAATTTCCGAAGGTGAAACGAGTCTTTCTGACTTACCCAAAATAGAACCCGGATGTATCGTCGATAGCCGGGACAGCAACGTAGTAGAAAGGCAGCTTGAGTTTCCACAAATAGCGAGTGCATTCTACGTATCAAGAAATCCTTCTTTATACGGCGCTTTGTATGGAAGATTAGCGGCCGAGCGAGCGCGGGCGAGGTCCGATGCACCTGTGATGCATAGTTATCGTGTGTTTAGTTTTCGTGGAGGAAAAGACGCTCCTAGACCACCGTCTCCTGTACCGGAGTGTCCTATTAGCGTACCAGTGAAACCGATACTTATGTGTTTTATTTGTAAATTGAGTTTTGGATATGCTAAGTCTTTTGTAGCGCATGCCCAATCAGACCACAGTCTATCACTTCTCGACTCTGAGAGAGACGCCTTATCAAGGGAAAATGCATCGGCAATTATTCAGTGTGTTGGTAAAGATAAGGAACCCCTAGTCTCATTCTTAGAACCTGTCGGAGCAGCGGCGCCACCTCGTGCCTCTGTTTCAGGCAGCCCTGCAAATATATCTGGATTATCGAGTCCTTCAATAGAGAAACGACAAGATACATTAACTCCAGAAAGAGACAATGAATTAATGATGCCCAATGGGTCTTGTGATGAGAGAAGGCCGAGTCCACCTGCGTGGAGACCGCCGCGATCCATGGCTGAATCTTTAATTCCTCAACATTCCATGATCTCCGTGGCACATCCTCATACAATAAATGCCTCAGTCCAACCTCGAGCTAGTCCGAATTCTTCCCCACCGTTCCAAACAGCGCCCCCAGCCTTTCTTTCTGGCACAACAATAGGAGTGTGCCCAGATCATCTCGGAGGAAGACCATCTGGTGCCGACTGTCCGAAATGCGAGCTTATTTTAAATTCAGGAAGACTAGGTGGCCCTTTGGCTGGAATGCACAGCAGAAACTCTTGCAAAACCTTAAAATGTCCAAAATGCAACTGGCATTACAAGTATCAAGAGACATTAGAAATACACATGAAAGAGAAACACCCAGAAGCTGAAACAAGTTGTATTTATTGTATTGCCGGTCAACCTCATCCACGGTTAGCGCGAGGAGAAACCTACACGTGTGGATACAAACCTTACAGATGCGAAGTTTGCAATTATTCGACAACAACAAAAGGCAATTTGAGTATACATATGCAATCTGATAAGCATCTAAATAATATGCAAGAGTTACAGAACGGTGGTAATCCTGGTGAAAGTAATTTACCACCAGCTCAACATACACCACCAGGAGCACATAAACCTCCTCTACCACATCACTCTCCTTTAGGTCAAAAACCAAAACCAACATTTCGTTGTGACGTTTGTAATTATGAAACAAATGTTGCACGCAACTTAAGAATACATATGACATCTGAAAAGCATACTCATAATATGCTTGTACTTCAACAAAACGTGAAGCATATGCAGACTTTATCGGCCTTACACCATAGACAACAAAGTCAGCAGCAACTCGAAAGTTTATTACACTTCCACGGCGGTGATGCTCCACCTCCTAACCCAGAAGCTGCCTTAGCTGACATGGCATACAACCAAGCATTAATGATTCAACTTATGACTGGAGGCCCCGGACCATCACCACCCGAATTAGGTGCCCACTTAGATGTTGGATTAAACCCCGAAGCAATGGAACCACCACCAGAACCAGCTGATCCTGAACCTGAAAGAACCTTCCACTGCTGTATATGTAATTGCTTTTCAACTGATTCTTTGGAAGCCTTAGGTCACCACTTAGCACAAGATCGCACAAAGATTAGAGAACAGGAAATATTGGCATTAGTAGCCGGTCATTATGTTTGTAAATTATGCACATATAAAACTAACTTAAAAGCAAACTTTCAGTTACATTGCAAAACAGACAAACATCTCCAGAGGTTACAGCATGTCAATCATGTAAAGGAAGGTGGTCCAAGAAACGAATGGAAATTGAAATTTTGCGGTGGTGTTGGAACCGGTGGTGCAGGAGTAGGTGGTGTACAAGTGAGATGTTGTGCGTGCGACTATTACACGAACTCAGCACATAAATTGCAACTTCATGCTGCTGGTGCTCGTCACGAAGCGGCGACACTTCTATTAAGGCATCTAAGGGAATGCGCTTCTAGGATACCACGTGAACGTCCACGTGTTTATCGCTGTGCATTGTGTGGTTTCGGTGCTCCACATCGCTTGCCACTATTGCAACATGTACGTTCCGTTAAACACTTGCAAATGGAACAAATACACCAGCTTCAACGTCGATCAGAAGGCAAAGATCCCACCCCTGATGTAGCGGAACTCTTCCAGGTTATCCCTCAGCCTCCTGAACTACCTAGCCCGTACGATCAACAAGAAAATGGTAAGATCATTAGAATTTAATTATTGTTTCTTCATAGTTCGACCAACCTTTCATATTTAATTCCCAAAATAATTTACACTAATCTTATGCTTATTGAGTTCGCTCGTTGTCTCCTTTCATGTTTATCAGAGTGGTAATAAGGAAATTGCTACTCGTATTTGCACTAATGCTTTTCCAAGCGTGACTGTCCTATTGTTATTATTATTGTGAATTAACTTCCTCAAGTCATTGTCTCTTTAAATAACAAGTTTTAATGATGTCTAGGATAGGAACAGAACATTACTGTTAAAAAATTGTGTCTACACCAAAAGATGTATAAAAACGTGCGGAACGCAATTAGATGCGCGTGCGCTACTCATCTATAAAATTCTTTTCTCTATTGACTGCTACTGAAAACTTTAAAGGATAATAAATAACGCTTTATTGTATTGCTTTTGTGATAAACATATTTCACAACTTTTATTCTACAAGGCGTGAAAATCCCATTAAAATTAATTCAACTTAAACTATTATTGCTGGTCGTATCGATAAAGTAATACTGAACCAACTTATGAATGTGATTTCGAAACGTCACTATCGGTTTCCAATTTAATACGATTCGTTCCTTAATCAATTTTTGTACTGCACTTTTTTACGAACAGCGACTTTTGTGGATTACTGGAATAAAAGCCTATTTTTTTTCTAAAGTATTTTATTAAACAATATAATAAATTTACACAATGTTTTCGGTTCACTTTTTTTGACCGCTTCATCAATGTCACATAAGTATTTAAACGTGACAGTCGCTTCGTATCCGATTCGAAAGGCAATCTCCATTTTAAGCGATGAACATTTAGCGAGGAATTCGTAATCACAATAATGAGATAATTACACACGGACCAAAATTTAATTTAAAGCGCGCAACATTAGAACAGGTTTCTTTAATAACGTACGCCTTACACGGTGTCGCCACAGTCGAAGTCGTCATTGGTCGGAGGCGGCTCCGCCCCGCGAGCGAAGGAGACGGATAGAAGATTTGAATTGAGAACGCGAATTTTCCATAAGTACCGCACGCGGGACAATGACTCGCATTACGTATGTGGCCGTTGCGCATTAAGGATGATTGCCCCCTTGTGATGAGGCTGCTACATCATCTTGCAATGTCGCCGGCCGCATCGCCCGTAGTATGTTTATGGCCACGGTGAAATACGATAAACTCCGAATGAAATGTGCAAACTAAAGAAATCATTTTGTCTGTATGTTTACTTATTAATAATATCCAACGCATAATTTCAATTAACGTATAGTTGTCACTGAATATATCAATTAGTAAAGTACCTAATAGATACATTTTAGGATACAATAAAATATTGCTTTATACACTAAATTAATTTATATTAGGTACCTATTATCATATCCCATTTACATAAAATGTTTTTCGCAATTCAATTATTTAACTTAATTGTTCTGTTTCTTAAGATTGTTAGATAAGCTTTAAAACTAAAACACAAATCAGATAATTGGACTGTAATAATAGGTATTTAAATTATTCTATTACACTAATTAAAACTATTTATTATTTTGTATTATAAATGTTATAAAGTGGAGTTACTAGGATATTCGTTAAAGAAAATTAAATAAAAATTTAAACACAATTAAAGTAGATACTTAATGATCATTTTCTCACACTTTATTACAAAACTCGCTGCTTTGTTCTACGTTACAAAAATAACACCTCATTTAAATATACATACGCAACTGATATTAGTACATAAACCGAGACTCGAGGACTATAAAATATTCAAAAATTTCTTATTGTATTCCTGACGCCACATTGTAAAAATCCTGACCCAAATCTCGCAAAACAAAACTCACTGCACAATACTTACTTTACGACGCTATAACGATGTGGTGTTTCCTTAGAAAAGACCCTTTGTCCATTGACAAAAAGCGTCAGAGATGGCATTTATGCAGACATAGTCCCTTTACCTGGCCATTGTTCTATGTTCCTACCAGACTTCGGGACGGCGATTCGACATTATAAATAATTACGCTTACTGGTCACTCCAGTCCTCGATTAGGGTCAGTTGTGTTTTGATTATTATTATATTCCCGATTTACTTATCCGAGCTCCCCTTCATTAGATGTAACGGTTTTAACTGCTTAAAACTATGAAACAGGTTCCCAAACAGGGGACAGACTGGTTTCAGCTGCGTCCGACTGTGAGATAATTTCAAGTTTTAATTAAGTGAAAAAATTAAATCGCTTACTTATGCACATTTATTATGTCTCAAGAAATATACATTTATTTATGTCCGATTGAATACAGATCAATATCTTAATTACAAATGCAGCAGCAAAACGTATTTAATAATAAGCTGATAACAATTATAAATATTTTTAATTTGTCTTACGATCTTGGACTAATTTTTAATTTTAAGATAGAGTATTATATAGCGGCCAGTTCTTCAGTGATACACATATTTGTGACGTTACGTTAACGAATCTTGTGTATTTCTCGCATCGGTCGTTTCTTTTACCTTCCTTATTTGAGCGTAAACAATGCGGGCCAGCTTCTTTCACACGCTGCGGCGGACATATCCCTGGTCAAATAATAATTGCACACACACATCCCTTAAATACATATTCACGTCTCGCTCGCACTCATCGTCACGTATGTCGATCATCTGAACGCATTTGATCCGATGCGAAACGAAATATTCGAAACCTTTTGTAATAATGAACAATGATTGTTTGCCCGTCCTGTATCTTCCTTTGTGTGCAAAATTACAATATTCTTGTTACGTTAGTGTTAATACATCGTGGATGTGTGCGTACGGGATGGATAGAGCGATACCTTTGTCTTGTCGGGACGTTGCAAACAAAACGAGTCCTACTAATAATATAAAGGAGAAGAATTTTATTTTTAACTTCAATTCAGAAAAGTAACAAACGCTTACATCGAACAATAGTCAGTTTCATTTATAGAAATAATCTTTTTTGTAGATAAATCTCACGTAAACGTAGGTAGATATTGAACGTAATATATGTGCACAGTTAACTGATCACTATCCATTCTATTTGCGAATTTTGTAAAGAGAGGTTTGTCGAACGTTTTGTGTCTTTTATTTATTTTAAATTAAGATTAAAACATATGAGTTATACTTTACTTTGTCAACAGATAATAAGGAGCCCATCGATCAAAAGCCAGAGTTAACACAAGAACAAAAAATGATGCGATTTTTAGAGCAACATCAACAACAACAGCAGCAACAACAACAACAACAACAACAACAACTTCAGCAACAACAACAACAACAACAACAACAGCCCGTTCAACAATCTCAACAAATTTGCAATGACAAAGATGAAGATCAAGACACCCCGGGGCAACATACCTGTCCATACTGCAACTTTAGCTGTGGAAGTGAAAGCAGATTAAACGCACATGTTAACTCAGTTCATGGTGACACAGTGAGGCATTTTATCTGTCCATTATGTCAAGATGCCTTTAAAGAGAGGCCGGCCCTCGAAAGACATGTTATGCAAATTCATTCAGTTAACTCAGAAGGATTACAACGACTTCTCCTTTTAGTTGACCAAAGTCATTGGCTTAACGGCGGAAGTCAACAACAAAGAGATGAATCAAGACAGGGAGAGGAAAATGAGAGAGAAATTTCATCTCCTCGTTCAGAAGGCAGCGTGGATGGCGAAACAGAACGTTGTTCGACGTGCAACCGCACATTCCGTAACGTCGATGAACTATGCCAGCATCAAAATGAATCCGGTCATTTGGAATTAAAACAAACACCACAAGGGCCGGGTTACGTTTGTTGGAAAAAAGGATGTAACAGATATTTTGATTCCGCGCATGCTTTACAAAACCATTTTAGAGAGGCACATGCTCGTAATTCTATTGCAAATATGTCAGTGTCAGAAAAACATGTATATAAATACCGCTGCAATCAGTGTAGCTTAGCATTTAAAACAATAGAAAAATTACAATTACATTCTCAATATCACGTCATACGCGATGCTACTAAATGTGTTTTGTGTGGGAGGAGTTTTAGATCGGTTTTGGCTCTTCAAAAACATGTTGAGACTTCGCATCAGGAGCTATCGGAGGATGAACTAAACGCTTTTAAACGTAGCCTTGCTTCCAACCCTTTGTTACATCCTGGACATGGCGTGGCGCTAGACGCTGCCACCGCGGATTTATTGCGAAAAGAAGCTCTACGAACGCCTGAAGATGAACTAGGTGAAATGGAAGATAGAGATTCAAGTGCCACTGCAGCTGATGAATCTGGTCATAATGACGCTGAAAACTCTGACGATTCAATAATTTACAAAGACCAACAATTTCTCGAAGACTACTTAAACTCCCAAGCCATGGCGGAGGATTCGTATAATGATCCAAATAGAAAGTATAAATGTCACCGATGCAAAGTAGCTTTTACGCGACAGTCATATTTGACGGCCCACAATAAAACTCTTTTACATAGAAAAGGTGAAAAACTTACTTATCCTATGGAAAAATATTTAGATCCTAACAGGCCGTTTAAATGTGACGTATGCAAGGAATCGTTTACACAAAAGAATATCTTACTTGTTCATTATAATAGTGTAAGTCATTTGCACAAATTAAAAAGAGCTATGCAAGAACAACAAAACAATAATAATCCTCCTGTTTCACCCAGTGCCGGGACCGCGCCTTCGAATTTAACTCTCACACCTAAAAGTACGTCTAGCGAGGAGGATGATCGTAAACGATACAAGTGTAACATATGCAAAGTTGCATATACCCAAGGAAGTACACTGGATATTCATATGAGATCGGTTTTACATCAAACAAGGGCGGGAAAACTGCAGGAACTGGCTGCCGCAGGCCACGTGGACTTGACACGGCCTTTAGTAGAGCAACCGGACAGAAACGACCCCGCTAAAATTTTACAAGACGTATTGTCGCCGAAAAATACATCCCCTTCGTCTACAAGTAGCGGGGGCCCGCGCTCCTCACCCCCCGCGCGCCCAGGTAGCCCGCGATCCCCTCGCGCAGGTAGCGCCTCGTGCGAGCGCTGCCACGCGTCATTCCCTACTGGGGAGCTACTCGACGCACATCGCGCAATTTCATGCCCGTTTGGCGATGCGCGGGCGCATTCGCCTCTTGGTGACGCAGAGGCTGCGGCTCTAGACGAGATGGTAGCTAAGGGCAACCCGCCCAAACGAAACTCACAAATGTATAAGCAACTACTCGAGACATTCGGATTCGACCTCGTAATGCAGTATAATGAAAATCAGCGGCGAAAATTGCAAGAAGAACGCGAGATGGCACGAGTGCCGAGCCCGCCACCGCCGCCACCTGAAGAAAAGCCCCCTGACGGTGAAACGAAATCGACGTGTCAGCATTGTAACAAGGAGTTTTCTAGTGTGTTTGTTTTAAAGACTCATTGTGAAGAAGTGCATAAGGATAAAGTACCACTCGAATTCCTGGAGCAATTTGCGGAACAGTTTAAATCGGAATATGAAAGGAAATCTGGTGCTCCCAATTCGCCGCGAGCCGCGTCTCCCGCGCCTCAGGGTGAAAGGTCGCCGTCACCTCGGGGTGACAACAGCGGAAGCTTCAACGAGAACGCGAATGGCGCGGGCGAGGCTCAGGCTGGTGCCCTGCTAGCGGCCCAGGTTCAAGAGATGCAAGCAGCTCTGAACATGCTGCAACTACAGCAGCAACTGGGTCAACTACACCCGATGATGGCTCAGATGCTGTCACTAGGTCTTCCATTGGGGCTTAACATGGGTGCTCTTGCTGCCATGAACTTGCAGCCTCCTCTAGTGTCACTCATGTTGCCTCCTCCACCTTTCGACGCAATGCCTTTCACGCATGATGCCCAACTCAAACAGCAGCAGCTCATACAGCAACAACAGCAGGTGAGAGAATATACGTTTATTTTGTAAATTAATCGAATGCTACACTTGTGTGTTCAAATTATCTGTTTTACTCGAACTGATTAATTGCTACATTTTCTGCCGGACATATCTAATAGTTATTATGTTAATTTACAACAAACAAGAATCATTCAAAGCAATAACGTTGAAATTTAGTGGATTTATTTATAAAGTATCTATCTTAATGCTAATATAATAATAATAGTCTTTTTTATGTAACAACAAAACACACATACTCTGTTTTTTTCCAAAGTTATACGAAGCAATTTTTAATTATACAATCTAACTCTATTTAGTAAAAAAAATTTAAAACAATAAAAAAAAAATTATAAGTATATAAAATGAGCAGATCGCTTGTTCCAATAATATGTAATGAATGTAAAACAAGAAATTTCAATCTCACATTTCGTTATTGTTTTAGTTTTCTGGACAATTTTTTTTGTTTTTTTTTAGCCCGACTACGGCGAAGTCAAAAAGTAGGGTTTTGGCAGTCTATGTACATATGTGTTTTTTATTTGTTCCACCTAAACTACTGAACCGAATTTAATAAATGAGATGTCAATAGATTTAATAATGGTCCGAGTGACATATAAATTTTATATGACGCAATTCATTTACGTTGTCGGATTATAGATTTATGAAACTTTATGCCTTGTTTTGTTTTATGTAAAAGTAAAGAAAATATGGTCTTTTGAATCAAACCATTTGAATTTCACAATCAAAATAAAACTAAATTTAATGTTTGAACGTAGTATTTTTGAAACATCGAAAATTAAACTTACAGAAATGTTATAATTCATTACACTAAATTAAATATTAAAGTTGGTAGGTTTTATCGAATACTACAAAGCATTAAATGTAAAAAACAACACGGAAATTGGCTAACGACTGAACTAGACATTCTCACACGTTTCATATATTTTAATAACAGAGGTGATATGTTATGATATAGTTAAATAGTTTCATATTCTGCATCTGTTCCTAAACAAGAAACATAAGCATATTCGTTATATAAAATACCGTAAATCAAACTTTATAGCTATCCATTTTTATTTAATTATTTTTTATTTTTATAAATTAAATATTTTTTATTCTTAACGTTTTGTACGTTTACATTTCAAGATGACTAATAATTAGCAAGAAATTTTAATATATTTCCATTGAAGAAAATTCGTTATCATAATGATTAATTTTCACTAAATATACATAAATGTTTGATTAATTTATAATGATTACATTGATGTGTCACGTGTAATGTATGACGGTAATTTATCGATAATAATTATAGTAAAATGATTTACTGTTACAACAGAAACTGTTCTAAGAATAAAATAAATTAAGCTATAGTTCTCGCAATTCTATTATTTTTTACATTTTCGATCTCTTAAATAATGAAATGAATATCAACATAAAGAAATAAACAAATAAAAAAATATAAATTATAACTTTTAGTTTAATTTTTAATGAAAAATTCAAATAGATTTTTAAGTAATATTGATTGGTTTTAACCGAGTATAGGTAGTTAGCAATAAATAATCGATGATAATTTTAATAAATTTTATAGTTTTAGAAAAATTATACGAATATTCATATCATATACTAATGGTTCTCTTACTTTGTTTTAACATAACAATAATTTACGTTAACATTTAATGTGTTTCACGCACTAAACCGTTATCTCGACTTCAAGTATGTGTGTTAGGTTCACAAACAAGAAACGGCGTTCGATTATTTCTGCTGTGTAAATCCGATCGTAAGGCAAGAAGGATATCGACAGTATTGTAAGATAAGCGTTAGTTATCTATTTGTTCAAACCAACAGAGCATTCATTGTTACCCTTCTGAGGGGCGAAGTATTATTATTTCACAAAGAATTCGTTTATTATTCATAGTTACTTGTAATCAGTAAGCTCATATTAAACGCTTGTTTCTTACTTTATATGTATGTACGAGTATATTACCGTTATATTTACATTTATTTTCATTATTTTATATTATATTACAATGTAGTAAAAGCGAATTCTATTATTAACAAAATTGTTTTGTTTACAGGCTAATGCTGCAGCTGGTCAAAAACGTGCTCGCACTCGTATCACAGACGAGCAGTTGAAAATTTTACGTTCGCATTTTGACATCAATAATTCACCAAGTGATGAAGCGATTGCGAAAATGGCTAAACAATCTGGGCTAGCCACTAAAGTCATCAAACATTGGTTCCGCAATACGCTTTTCAAAGAGCGCCAGCGTAACAAGGACTCGCCCTATAACTTTAATAATCCTCCATCTACGACTCTGAACCTAGAAGAGTACGAAAAAACCGGCGAGGCCAAAGTAACGACTTTGGATTCTTCAGCTAGTTCTGATGAAGGCAAACCTCCGCCTGAAAAAAAAGCAAAAACTGAAGACATGTCTTTAATGAACCAGCAGGAAGTGAAATCGGAACCAAATGATGAGCCATCAATGGAAGAGAAATATAACTCCTACGACGATCGTCATCAAGAAGACAGAACCTTTAGCTTTCAACAAATGCCATCTCAAAGTCCAGCACTAAATAGTTCTGATAATTTGCAGAATTTATCAAGACCGCAAACACCTACCCATATATCATTGAATTCTTTAATTCAGTCTCAACTGGACTCAATACCTGCGACGAGTATACCGCAGCCTCCTCATCCGTCGATGTTACCACCAAAATTAAATCCGAATTTCACGTCCCCAAACTCCGCGCCCCCGAACGTCCTACCTTTGACCCCAAATCGCAGCCTCAGTCCTGGCAGAGGACCGGCCGATTTCGGACTTTCCGGGGGCAACTCGAACGGATCCAACAGCTCGGGGTCTTCTGGCAAACGCGCCAACAGAACTAGATTCACTGATTATCAAATAAAAGTTTTACAAGAGTTTTTTGAAAACAACGCATACCCAAAAGATGATGATTTGGAGTACCTGTCAAAATTATTAGGACTCAGCCCAAGAGTAATAGTAGTTTGGTTTCAAAATGCGCGTCAAAAAGCCAGAAAAGTTTATGAAAACCAGCCAGCCGCTGATCCACCAGCGGGCTCAATGGATGATGCCAATCGATTTCAAAGAACACCCGGCCTTAATTACCAATGTAAAAAGTGCCAACTAGTTTTCCAGAGATATTACGAATTGATAAGACATCAAAAAACTCATTGTTTTAAGGAAGAGGATGCGAAACGATCAGCGCAGGCTCAGGCGGCTGCTGCTCAAGTCGCTGCTACTCTTAGTAGTGAAGACTCAAACTCTAGTACCGTTGAACACCACGTTCCGCATGTGCCAGTATCACCGGCACCTCCTCGAACTCCTACGCCTGCGGCCCCAAACTACCCAGTTTCTCCAGCTCCTCCAGCTCCACATACACCCGTCACACCGCTTACACATCAGCCAAGGGAGGAGAAAGATGGTAATTTTCAATGTGATAAATGCAATCTAGTCTTCCCACGATTCGATTTATGGCGGGAACATCAACTTATTCACATAATGAATCCGAACTTATTTCCTACATATCCACCAGATTCCCCTTTTGGGATCTTACAACAACATGCTCAACTACAACAACTAAATGCCTCCCTTACAAATGACGAATCACGCCATCCTTTGGTGGCAGCCCTTAATCAACAAGTAGCCAAAAGAAAATTTGATGAATTTGAAGAGGCAGACACTGGTGAACAACCGAAAGATAAACGACTTCGAACTACTATTTTACCAGAACAATTGGACTACCTCTATCAGAAGTACCAAATAGAATCAAATCCCTCACGAAAGATGCTAGAAAATATTGCTCGTGAAGTAGGATTAAAAAAAAGAGTGGTTCAAGTTTGGTTTCAAAATACGCGGGCGCGGGAAAGGAAAGGACAATTTCGAGCTCATGCTCAAGTCATAAATAAACGTTGTCCTTTTTGCCCAGCTCTTTTTAAAGTAAAAAGTGCACTTGAGAGTCATTTAAGTACTAAACACGCAGATCAATGCGCCCGAGGAGAAATCAATGTTGATGCTCTACCAGACGAAGAATTGAGTACAGAATCGACACCAAGTTTTGGCTCACAACAAAGTGATAGGCAGCAAAATTTTTCCCAAGCGGGGGCTCCCATGTTGCCCCCTATTTTCCCGCCTTTTCACTCAGACATGGAGAAATTTATCAAACAGTACAGTGAAGAATCAATGAAACGATATGTAAGTGAACTTCAAGCACATGCAGCCGCCCAGCAGAACGGTAATGCTGGCAATGAGCCTTCTGAAAGACGTACCGAACATGGAAAATCAGAAATACCATTAGATCTCAGTAAGCCTGTAGATTTGTCACGGCCAGGATCAGACGCTGATGAACGTTCAGATACAGCTTCTGAAACAATGGAGTTCTACGAAGAAGACGAACCGACTTCACCTTTACCGGGTCAACAACATACACCTAGACCCCCCGGTAAACGCTTTCGCACCCAGATGTCTTCTATACAGGTGAAGATCATGAAGTCGTTATTTGGTGACTATAAAACGCCAACGATGGCTGAGTGTGAAGCACTTGGGCGAGAAATCGGATTACCAAAACGCGTGGTTCAAGTATGGTTCCAAAATGCACGGGCCAAAGAGAAGAAAGCGCGTCTTGCTGCTGGTCTATCAGAAGTGTCCGACGCGCAGCCACCGGAGGATTGCCGAGTGTGTGATTTCAAATACAGTCATAAATACTCCGTTCAAGACCATGTATTCACGCGCGGTCACATTTCCGCCGTGCGTGCGCGACTGGAGAGCAGCGCTGGTGCCGGAGACGATAGCACACTTGCGCTGATGCAGATGGCAGCGCGGCTGGAGGGCGGTCTTGGAAGCGAGTTGCACAACGCGTTTCTGCGACCACAACTCGCCGGCAATGGTGAGTGCACTACTTGACCGCGGTCCCAGTCGTCTAGTGCTTACGAGCACTACGCGACTTTGGACTTCCTAATGTAGAACCTCGCAGCGGCGAGCTTCGCTCACTCGAAGAATTTTGTTGTTATTTTCCGTAATTATAGACAGTTACAGTATCAAAGTTTAGAGCGAAGCTCACATAGTGCCGTGACGGTCGTTGGTCTATTTTCCTACTAGTGAGTCCTTTTGTAAATAGTTTTTAGATGTTACGCGATATCGTTACGCAATTTCTAAGTGATGTTGATACTTCAATGGTGATGATTAGTGTAACTTTTTAAGTCGGTTTTATTTTTGTCATTGAGTAAATGTGCGCTAGATAGGTTGTTCGGATGTAATGCTCATTGCTCTGTAATAACGACACGTACGTAACTGATTCAATCTCAGAAATTATTTCGTAATTCAAATAATTATCGGGTACTATTCGAATCGTGGCGATACCGTGACCAAAGTGGCATAAACATTTCATGAGACTAAATTTGTCGTGTCATCTTGGTAGTTATATTTGAGCTTTGTTTCATAGTTTAGCGGCGAGAGTGATAGACCGCGAGTCTCATCGCGAGAGGTAAGAGGCGTGCCGGTCGACGGGCCGGTGGGCCGGTGGGCGTCCCTCTCTAAGCCGCCGCTATTTAAATGCAAACGAACACAACAATGGTAGGAGTTAGGACGCGTGAAGGACGTCGTATATCTAATGAGACCGATCTGGCGCACATACATTTCTCTCCACATGAATAATCAATTATTTAAATGACGCCAATCAAAAGACTTTCTCGGAAATTCAGCGTAAATATCAATTGTTTCTTTTATTTTCGCTGCGTTGTTAAATCATTATTCGTCGCATTGAAAACCAACATCACATAGCTATCGGCATAACGTACTAGTAATCTGTTGCATAATATTATTCTTCCTAGTTGTTCATATTTAAAACTCCTATTAGGTTTTAGAGACTTGTCGATTGTTGTAGGAATGTAATGAAAACCAAATTATATATTATAGAGAATTTAAAACATTTAGTTATTATGTAAAGTCAAAGCGAAGCCTGAAGTCTTTAATACTATTTAAATAAGGTGCCTTGTAGGATCCAAGTGTTTGTAAATTATTGCCCAGAGCTCCACTGTAAATATTTAATTGACCATGTAAAAGTATACTATTAGAGTTTAATGTTAGGTCGCTGTAAAATTTGTCTCGAAGCGCTGTTCGCAATGCGTGCTGCGATTAGAATTATGCAGTATAGATAGATAGATTTAAATAAATATATTGTTCGTTTCATAGAGGCATCTTAAAAACTTGTGATATAACTATATCTAATTAGTATACCACATATTTTCTGCAAGGGGAACAAAAATAAATGCAGACATAACATAGAAAGTTTGTCGTATTTAACATAATAATGAATACATCGGTGACTTGTGGGGTCGCCGGCTGCAGTTTTTGATATTCTAACGAATTTACATAAGAGTGGTTGAAAATTGGGGAGTCGGGCGATATGCAAATATTTTCTTCAAATTTAAATGTGCTATAGGTAGGTACATAGAGAACTCGTGCGCAGCCTTCCGCGCACAACAAATCGGCGCACGCGCCGCGGGTGTTGGCTTTGAGTTTCTATTTATTATGTGAAAACCTACCTCCCGTCTTACGTGCCAAGATACTTTCCTATTATGCTTTCAAATGCAAATAATGCACTTTGAAATCGTCCATATATTTTGAATATTTGATACGCAAAACATTCTTTACAGGTCTTATTATTTGCATATCGCTTTTTGTTATGATTTTCTTTGCTTTTTGTTATGTTTGTATTTATTTTTGTTCTTAAGTTTTATTTTATTATTTTTTTGTTTCGTTTAGATTATAATATGTACCTCGGTATGTCAGGCAGCTGATTACCTTGATATTGAATTTTGCCTCCAATACGACTTCCAATAACTTTATTTTAATTTGTATTATTTAAGTTTACCTAATTATATGCGATCTGCATTTACTGTTATTGAAATGATATTTTTCGAAATAATTTTTAAAAGTGAAGTCCAGTGCCAGCCAGTGAAATATATCCTTGGTGTATTCGGACGGTAGCTATCGTCTTAACTGGTATAAAGATGAAAAAATCTTGTAAACTGAATAGTATTATTATAATTATTATCTACAGTTATTATATTTGCCGAATTCGTTGAAATAAATGCAATATTTATATTATTGATTTATGTTTTTTTTTTCTTTTTTGTTTCCTTGGTTCCTTTATCCTATGTTTGTATTATTATTTTTTTTATAAATATGAAAAAATATACGAAACAGAGAATATATATTGTTTCTTGTTTGTTGACGATCTCCAGCTAAGATTAAGAAAAAGAAGTAAGGCAGGTGAGCATTGAAAATTTATGAATTGAATGCGATCTCGAGTTTACGCATTTCAAGCTAAAGTGTACCTGTAATTTAAAACAAAAGGGCTGAGGGATACTCTTAAAATGTAAAATACAAAGCTTAAGACAAAGGAAGGTTTAAAGACATATCCTCCACAGTGGGTGGTGCTGTCATTTAAGATGCTTTTTTAATTTATTTATACTTATAAGTAAACAGATTGCTAGTTAATATTGTTCTGAATATGATTCGTTGTTAGCAGAACTTGGCAAATAAAATGCTAGGCCAAGATTTTATCAATATGAAACAACGATCGTGACGGCACATTAAAATAACGCTGCTTATTAAGATAAATCTATAATTTATTTGATGTGTCTCAATATATAGTGTTTTAATTAAGATACTGGGATCTTTTACCAAAACACCGGTAAAAAGTATCACAATTAGTTAACTTAATGCTGAAATATACTTTGCTCTCAATTTAAAATCGAATCACATATCAATAAGTACATAAGTACTAACAGTCATCGATACTCAAGCGCCAGAACATCACAGTCTACAAAAAAGACAAACTCCGTGCCGGCACTGCAGCTGAACGTAGTCGCAACGCAATAAGTTTGTAAACGATATCACTAGCTATCATTGAAAATGCCCTTACTAACAAAACGCATATTTTTTTTATATCACCCACACAATATTCGTGATTACAAAAAATATTAAATTACACAACCAACAAAGAAATAAAGCTAATGTTGGAAAAAATCTCCCGTTACCGAACCAACTAATTATTTCATTGTATAACACAATAATATGGACGTGCTTGCTAGAAAACAACTCTTTTTGTTAAACGACAAAAGATTTTTTCCACATTCCGAAACGATATCATGGCGATATTGACGTACCTATATCATTGAAAAACCTGATCAAGTATTGTGAATGAGTTTTTTTTTAACTCCGTCGAAATTGATCTCTGAAGTCTTAGCATTATTTTAACAAATCCTTTCTAAATATCAGTGCTGATACTAAGTGGCATATTATTTATTGTAAATTAATACTTTTATAACTTGTATCTAAACCAAAATTGATATATAAGATTATTTTCTAATGGTAGAAGACTTGTTAAAAAAGTGAACCGACTACAAAAACAAATACGGAATTTCTTCTTAATTTTGTTTACTTAGATGACATACTGACTCCAGTTATTTTAATTTTAAAACCAAACTACTAAAGTGATGACGAAAATTGTATTAAACCAATAGATTACACTATTTCAATAAAAAAATAAGTAATCAAATCGTTTTTGAGTAATCGGGGAACATCCACAAAAATGGCCACTGCCGAATTGAGAACCTCCTCCTTTTTTAGAATTCGGTTAATTCAAATAGTAATGATGTATCCATCTATATTTCGAACCGAATTTTTAATATGAAAGTTTGTGATGGAAAGTGGAAAATTGTATGTTTGTTACTGTTTCGAACCGTAACGGCTCAAAGGATATCAGTGATATTAAAAATATATATTGCAGATGTCTTATATTTTTTTATCTCGGGTAAAATCAAGTTAGCAATATTTATGAACACTGCAATTTTGGTTTACCATTATGAAAAATTCAAATTGAACTTCGTTAGAGTTGGTGCCAAGTCCATCTATTTTTCCTAACTGTCCGATTTCGATTAATAAAATAACTAGTCGCCTTTAGGAATAAAAATATATAGGTAAACCTAAGAATAGTAACAAATGTTGTATTTTGAAAACCAATTTTATATCTTTCAAAAAGACATGTATACATGTAGAGAAATATGAACGTGAAGAAATTTATTTTGCATTTTTAATAATTCGAAAATGAATCTCATAGTGACCTTTATGTTTCTTCTCTCATACACACTTTATAACAAGCAAAATACAAATCAAAAGCTAAGCGCAGCCCGCGTCAAAAGCTTAATAATTGATGAGTCAACAAGCCAACAGTAAGTATTTAACGAAGATACTCCAATGTAACCAGTAGTTAACGAAGTTATCACCGTGGGACATGCGTTCGATTGTTACGACGTGTAATTTACATTCCACTCTAAGTTCGCACATTCTATTTAAAGTTTAGTGGCGCGGCGAGTGAGCTGCAAATTTAGCTAAATTGTAATAATGCGAGGGCAAGCTTGAGGCAGGAGGGGCCGACCGGAGTCACGTCGGGTCCCAGCCCATTACCCGTTCCAAACCGTATCGACAAATAACGCCAATTATTGGATCGCTCTACAATCTTTTTACAATTTCTTCTTCGTCCGTTATTATATTTCTATTAAGCCTTTTTTGTAATCAAACTACTAATGATTCGATTCCATTTCCTAGGCGGACGTGCCGTCCCCGCGATGTTAATGACACTATGTAATTAGATCCGGATGGTTTGAGGGCGTTGACTTACCGCGGTGCTCATCTGCTAGATAATGGCGAAGTGTCAATTTTACTAAAAATATGGTAATTTACAACGAGTGCCTTTAACGGTTAGCGATAAATAACGCGCACACAATGAAAAACGAAACGACGTTTGGGAATTTTATCTTATGCGTGTTTTATACGTGTTAATTGTTTAAATTAATAAATCTTAGAAATAACGATATTAATAGGCAACAATACCTTAAAATATGTATATATTAATTGGACGTGCTGTAGTAGAAATAAATTATAATTTCGGCATGCCTGTCTGTCTATCGCATCTTTGTTATTTTTTTAATATACCTCTATTTAATTATAAATAGAGGATCCTATAAACGTTTAATACTGATTTATATATAAATTATCACTAAACTGATGAAATTATTTTGTATTCAAACCGATGATCAAAAAATATAGAGCTTCAAAAGCTTTGCGATTAATTTGTCTATACTTACCATGACTTTCTAAAAAGTAAATATAAGAAAGGCATTGAAATTATATGAAAAAAATGAAATAAAAAATGATGAATAAAAATTCGAAATATCCGAAATTAACAGTCAAGTAATTTGTCTCAAAAAGACTCCCAGATGAAATCTACCATTCGTTTAAAGGGATCGTGTAAATTATTTATTCAACTATAACCACAATTTACACAACATGTACAACTGTTCATCTACACTTTTCCAACTGAATTTGAAAAACACTGTATAGAAAAAAAAAACAAAAAAAAAATTAAACACGATTAATGCTACGTTATTATACATGCAATAGATAATTGCACAGCTTCCCAAACCAACTGCTTGTTAGCCAAATCTCTATTTTATATAAAGCTTAAGTGTTCGTTTTTTTTGAATGTGCTAATCAGAACTACAGACTTGATTTGAATAATTATCTTTGTATAAAATTGCCTATTTATATATAAAGCCTATTATATATAAGGCTAAGAAACATTACACTGCGCGAAGCGAAGCAGTAGCCATAAGACCATGGAGCAAGAAAAGAATTAATATAAGTAAAGCAGACTGAAATAACTAGTCAATGATAAATACCAATTCGTAGTTCAATCACCGCCACGGAGGGAGGCAGATAAAACGAAAAAAAAAACTAAACGCGGTCATGTTTCAATTTGCCAAATTGATTTGTGGTGCGAACTACGTTTCACGCGCATTGATGATTCCAACGATACTGA
Organism: Hypolimnas misippus; assembly: GCA_037950945.1. Lineage (NCBI taxonomy): Eukaryota > Metazoa > Arthropoda > Insecta > Lepidoptera > Nymphalidae > Hypolimnas > Hypolimnas misippus. Next base: position 5,860,480 of record JBBEEQ010000025.1, on the reverse strand, counting down.
TTTACAAATTGGAATAAAACGTTTAACTTAAATAGCCATATCTTTCGTAAAATTAAAGACGAAAAATGTTTTAAATGACAATTTTTTTATCAGCAGCAACTTTCTACGAAAGTATATCATTCATTTTATTATAACTAATAACTGTTCCGTTGAAGAATAAAAAATAACTGAGCCGTTTTAGAAAGCGCTACGAGTGCGTGAAACTTTACGGAATAGCGTTGAAATTAGAAAATTAACTCAAACCCAGACCTCATTGTTAACATTCTTTCAAACAAACAAATTAATATCAAAACCGCTTGATTTATTTTATTACACGCTAAAGTAATTGCATTAAAACCTTCAAAGTTAGAGAACACTCATTACCGACCGTACTTCCGCATAAACGCTCATTTATTTGCTAAATAACAGGTTGACAAAGCAACAGGCTGGGCTAGACACCTAGTTATTACTAAGGGTGAATTCACGTGTTAGGCAAGGCTGTCTTTGATTTGCCTTACTAAAAATATATTTGTACTATACGATTGGTCATTTTTATTGTTTGATAAATCAACAGATTGAGCTAGACATCTAGTTATTACTAAGGACGAATTCACGTGCTAAGCAAGACTGTCTTGATTTGTCGTACTCAAATGATTGTATTACAATACTCAATTTGTATATGAATTGTCTTTTTTATGGGCATGCAAGTGCTTAGCAAGAGCGTCTTTGATTTGTCTTGCCAAAATTTTATTTTTATATGTGTTTTCTTTTGTTTATCCTTAAAAGTAAATCAATTTGCTTTACACCAAACAAACACAGCTAATTTTGCATTCATAATTTTAGTATGGATTATCTAAAATACACCAAATTCATGGTATTGTGACTCCATTTTTTTATATCTCGTGTCGCATGCTGCAATCGTCTTGTCTATTCACGCCTTAAAACTTTTCTAAACAGAAGAACGTCTCATTACAGAGTATTAAAGTCGTGATTATTATTTTAATCGTTTGGCTAACAAAGAGAAATAGTTGTGGAGATTAGCGGTAATTATATGTACAATCATCAAAAGCACACAAAACACACCTATAAGCTATAATAGACCTTATCGCTAGGGTTTAAGGTATAAAATAAACTTCAATTTAAAATATTTCGCCCAGTGTACTACTTCGTGACGTGGATTTTCTAGGAGGATCTCATAAACGATCCAGGTTTGTCTTAAAAAAGATATTCTACTTGGCAACTCAAGTACCTCTAGTTCGCTACATAAAGTACGTAATGCGCTGGGTCTAAGCCCTGCTTAAATTACTTTAAGTACGTCTAGGATATATTATACCTACCTATAGTAGCTACAATTGAAATTCATATTGAAATTATTTGAAAATTATTGTTTAGTTTTTATCTATTTTTAACAAAAAACAATATTTTTGAAAATTAAATAAAAAATTAACTGTTTCTAAAACAATTTCTTACTTCAGTAGCCGCATGAATATACAAGATTATTTTATCTTGTTTGTATTTTTATTATTTTTCTTTTCAATTAAGCAAATTCATCTTTCTATATTCTTTAAGCATTAAATATATACATTTCGAAGCTTTCTATTACATCGAAATTGTTCAAGATAGTTAAATTTTACAAAAAACAAAAGTTTTCATTTAAATAATTTTTGGATTTTAATTATAATAATATTAACCTCTTTTATTTATTTGGCAACGGTTAACAAAAATTTTTCAAGCGTACGTGTATTATAAATTACTTTGGCTCATATCCCATTGATAAGCCTCGTCTCGCCTTGAGTAGATACCTACAAAGATTTACGAAACATAACAATCGAATATTTTCTTCAAAACAATTTTTCACTTCATCACGATTTCTTTACTTTACAATACCTTTATAAAAATAGATACTAATCTATAATTAACAATTGAAATAACTCAATTATTTCCAAAAACAATAGCATAAGCATAAAATATATATATAAATATAATATATATAAATAAAGCATATAAATCAATAACTAATTTCAAATTTAAAAGCGCATAGATATTCAAATTGAAAGGCATAAAAAAATACATGTACATAACATCGTAAAAACTTTAAAAATAAATAAAAAGAGAACATACAAATTAGAAAATCGGTAACAAAGTGGCACAATTCTCCGCGAACGAGCGAGCGGTTAACGCAAACCGACGAGCCCCGCCCGCGATATTTTCATTACCACCATAAATACCACGCAATCTTCGACTACCATTGAGGTTGCAACTTAATTACGTTTCATGGTATCCAACGCGTCCCAACAATAAAACGCTTGACGTGACATTAACGCCCTGAGTACGCATTGTTCTCGAAAAATCATTTCGATTTACACACGATCTCGTCAACACAACGCATTTCTGAGGGTTATTTAAATTCCGGCAATATTAGGTGTTTAAGCGCAATCTTTGAACCGTTAAGGCTTTCATTATTTTATACGTATAAAGTCTAAAACTATAAACTATTGTATTCGACTAAGGCACGTTAAGAAGATCATAAGACAATGACACACGTTAAAGATTATTTGTAATATTGAGAGTATTGGTTGGTACAGAAGGTTGCGCTTTCGATTCCCGTTCGTGGCAGATATACGTATTTGTACAAATATTAATTATAATAGTTCTCTTAGTAGGGAGATTATTTGAGTCTAAATGGTTACTGGCTTGCTCGAGGGGTTGCGGATGTCAGATGGCGATTGTTTTGTGTAAAAATCAGTAACTTGCCAACATCTGCACTTAAATAATAAAAACCGTGGTATAACTGGGATAAATGTTAGGTAGTTGATAATAAATTGCGAAGACAATTATTCAGAGTAGGTACCTGCTTATTTACTCAATCAAAGTTCACAAATATTAAATAAAAAATAAACAATTATATCAAAGGTCATTCAATATGAATTATTAGAAAGCAACACTGTATCTTTAGATATTTACACCACAACCATAAATACAACGCAATTTACCAACAAAAAAATCATTGCCACAATATTCAGCCGAATCGCCATTGCAACTAAATTACGTCCGAGAGTATTTAATTGCTCCTTAAATGGTTTACGTGACTCCAATGCGTTAATACGTTAAGTACACATTGTTCACGAAAAAATATTACCGATTTAAACTTAAGACACGGTCAATGTGAAGCTTTTAAAAGAACTTTTAAAATTTTCTTAAAAATTCACTTAACCGGTTTTAAAAAATACCATCGGAAACTGGTAAGGAATAAAAGAATGTTACGTCTGAATTGGTTAAATACATCTGTAATATCATCTTTTAAAAGCTAATTTTGATGAGAGAATACAAACCGTAAATGAACAAATAATACACGATATTACACGATATTACTCATTTTATGTCAAGTAGGTAAACCATGTTATCGTGTATTATACTTTTACCTCGATAAATAGATATATGTATATAAAAAATACTGCATACACACATTTAACCTACGAATAAACAGTAAAAAGTAAACATTTTCAGAAATATAAAGTGCACAAAGGGAGTGTTATTGCTATAAGCAATCTCTATCTATATTGTCTGACCACCTTTAAAAAATGAAACCAAAATTAATTATTATATAAAAAATTTACTCGTGCGAAAATTGCAAAGACTTGAAAACTTACGAAAATTTTTGGTCATTTTGGTGTTCGTGTATAAAAGTTTTTTGTAAGAATTTATCAAATCCAGCAAGCCATTGTCGAATAAATAATCGGTGAACATAGATAAAAACTAAATGAGAACCTTCTTCTTTTTTGGAATCCGGTTAATATTAAGAGTGGAATAACTTTATTACTAAATAAGTCTCACTACAAAAAAATATTTATTTTTATTTAAAATACCATACGATTCAAAGAAAGCGTGCGTTGATTTATGTTCAGTAGGTGGATAAATATACATAAAAATAATTCATTCCGCATTTTCACGGGTATATTATTTGTAATGACTCAATTTCAAACTCAAATTCAATTTGGACAGTGAGAACAGATTAGCCGATGATATTCCGTGAAATAAAATTAGACACAGAATAAATTGAAATGTCGTTATTCGACATCTTATTACCAGTACATAAATAATATTATATAACTATATTATTAAGTCGCGGATTTTGGTACCTGGAATGCTGTCCGTTTTGGACGACGTCGCCTAGCAACCAGCTAGCGACAGAGTATGACGGGCGAGAGCAATGAGAGTCCAACAGGACAATTGACAAGCTTGTCATAGTTGGCAATGAGTACATTTTTTTAACAGGAAAGATTTATAACGAAATATATCTATTATTATAATTTAATACTGTTTTTAGCACATAACTTTTGATACCCAAAATGTCTTCCACTTTTGGAAGACCGGGAAAATAGCCGTTTCCTAGTATACTAAATGTTTATATACCAAATGATTAAACTAGTGGACAAATTTGGAACTGAGAACAGATTTTGAACATTAAATAATGTAAACATAAAAAACTATATAACTTACCCACACTTACTTACCTACACGTTATTTGGGGTTTTAATTTTTTTATTTTTGATTTTTTTTCGTATTAATTTTAAATCAGGCGTTCACACTACATAACTTTTTTGCTCAAAGATAAGTGATTTAATTTTTTTTGAGTAAAGTGCACTTTTGACCTTCAGACGATGTAAAGGAAAGTTCACAAAAAATGGTATAAACTCATACTCTTAAATACAAAATTTCACAACTCTATGGCTAATTGTTTTCTTTGCGAGATACAAGTAAAAAGGGATAAGAATGTGGGGATGATTAAAATGGATATATTTTTTTTTAATTCTGTAAAATATTTTATATTATTTACCTCGTATAAGATAATATAATTATATAAAGGTATACGTATGACAAATAAGTAACGCTACAATTTAGACGGTTAGTTACGAATTGACCGTTATTACCTAGTTTATAAAAGATCAATAGACACATCATAAGGTGTTTAATTTTATCATCACACAGATATTTTTAAGAAACGATTCTTGTGAAATTTTGTTTTTAATCGATTTGGTATAACAGATATAAACATTCTTAAGTAACTTAGCTGATAATATATATATGAAAATCTAAAATTACCTCATAATCAAGCACCAGTGATGACATTCTAGAAGGTTTACACCTTTCAAGTAATCGAACACTAGTAATAAAGAATAGGCAACTTTAAATCGAAGTGTAGGTATTAGGTATATTATATAAGCGACCCTCGAGTTTTGATATCATACACATAATATAATAATGAATAACGATCACCAGGAGCCGCCATGACGGCAATATGGCCGCCACACTTTGATAGTCAGATCGGTGATTTGCAGCTGCATTATAATCGATTCTGTGTGTACTTTATATTCCTTGGATATTAAATGAGCTACAAAATCATCACAAATTACCTTAAGATTTGACTGTGAGATATATTTATGACGTGTCGGCGCGAGCGAAATGTTATTTTTGATTAATTCATAGTGGAATATTTTAGGTTGTGCTGGTGGAACGTTCTTGTTATTGAAAATTCACGAGTTAACTATGTTGTCTCCGAAATAGAACGACGTGAATGTTTTAAGTGTTGGTACTTCACTGTTTACTCTGTTACTATCTACCTACTATTCATTCTTCGTTGTCATTACCGTTAAGAAGCCTCTGTATCTTACATTTGACTCAACAATTTTAACTACAGTGAATATTAAAAGTATGAAAACAATTTCTTTAATTTTCTTCCATAACATTAAATTGTACTAAGACTTTTTGCTTACATATTAGTCTGATAGAAAAAAAGAAAGTCAAAATATTCCAATTACAAAATTCAAACCGATAAATCTAAAACAAAGTTTAACGTTTCTTTAATGTAGCCGTTGAAATCACTCGTACACTAATAAGAGCGGGAATCAGTGCGGTGTGCGGGCTTAAAATGTAGCATCGTTATTTATTAGTACAATATTTACTTTAGTCGAAAATTATTACACATTAACATTTGTGTTACTTATAAATCACAATTGATTGGCCGTATTCATGTTTAAATATGCGTCTGGTAGATAATAACGATAACATTAATCAATGGATATTTGAAAACACCATTTATCCCACAGAACATTTCTCGTGAATGATTCGACGAATATTCTATAAAACAAACATTTTTTCTTATAATTATAGTAAAACAATATGCATAGAGGTTAAAATTTTGTGAATTTTATTATAAAAAATGTTTTAAAGAAAACACTCTATTTATTTCATCATTATCAAGTAATAATACTGACTCACTTTTCCTCCAGAGAAATAGTGTTACGATTCATCAATCATATGCATATAATAGTATACCTATATTATAAATCGGTAAATAATCTTTAATGAATCCAGAATGAATAATAATAAGATATAAGATTCATAGTGTCGTCTCAATTCTCCACCTCTTGTAATAATATATCGCCATATACTCTCAATTCACATCAACAGCGAGGTAACTTTCCAAATCACGTGACCATCATTACCATTAACAATAAAATCATCTATTTACAAAATAATACATTTTATACTTTAGTTTTATCGAACACGGGGTTTTAATCTCATGTGATATTTTAGCGGCCCATCCTAGCAAGGGGCCCGCATATCCGCCTGTCCTAATTGAGCCCATCGCGCTAAATAGTCGAGTGAGATTGCGCCGGGACGGATTGTTATCTGATTGAACGGTTTCAGAGCGATGCAATAAGGAAGTCCTGTGTAGTTCTTCGTTGAGGATATTGAGAATTAGGCATATTGTTTCTTTATTGATTTCGTGTTAATAAGTTAATTGTTTACACGATTTAATGTTTATGTGACAGTATAGCTATGAAATAATTTGCAATGACATAAGTCTTGAACAAGACAAAATTTAAAATTTTAAAAAATACGACAATCTATATATCATTGAGACTAATTTAACGAGCTCCAAGACGATACTTCTGCTAGAAATTGGTGAGGAGTTGTGCATTTTGCTGTTTCCGAGGATACTGCAGCATCAGTTTAAGGTTACATAACTATTAATAACATTGAAGTCACAATATTTACGACTTCCGAATCGATCAGACCAGTACAAATTGCTCAGATCTCTTCAACAACTATAAATGAGCTGATAACTGAACAGATCTTCATAAGTTATACCTAAATTGTCTCGATTAAATCAACTTTTATACGAAAAAACTGCATTCAAGTTTGTCCATTCATTAGGGAGGTACGATGCCACAGACCGACACACAGATATACACAACAAATTATAGCACCCCTTTATTTAGGCCCGGAGATTTCTTATGGTAGACTTAAACAAAACTAAATCAACCATTTAATGATTAAAGATAGATTTTCTTTATTTATTTTCTATCTTTAATAAAAAGAAAATCCAATCATTAATTATCCTGTGTAATAAATAGGTTTTGCTCAACAAAGTCCTCTCGTAATAACGAAAATAAGAAAAAAAAATATGAGACACTTTTGCCTGTGCAATATTAAAATTATATTATTAACAAAAAGAAATGCCAAGACGCGTCATGAATTGAATACATTTTTACACGAATAAACACATCCTGTGAGAAATTATCATCCATTTGACATCTCCACAAACGAACGTCACAACTGAAGTTAATCTTTGCCAACTCTCCCATTATAAAAAAAAAAAAACATATTGGAGACGCAATATCGGGCTTGATTTTAAGGGCTCTTCACACAATACCCTGGCCTCATTATGAGGGTCCTTTGTCCTAAGAACCAGTTCTTTTATTTCGTTTTTTTTATTTTACTAAAGCAACGGGACTTTCAATAAGTGTATCAAATCAAAATGTCCCCTACGAGCTTCTTTATTCATGACCTCTTTAAACTCGCTCGCCCTGAATGGTTACTTAACTTACTTTTAATTAAACAGGATTGTCTTTTATTAAGTATTATTATAATACAAGAGATTTAATACGAATGATTTATCGTTAAAGTATCAGATTCAAGGGAATTTAACTAATCAAAATAATTTGACAAAAGCTACAGTCGAATAGTTTTATACAGTCGAATAATAACTTTCAAAATATGACTGACTTCAAAATTTGAGTGAAACGAATTAGCTAAGTTAGTAATTAAAATTTACTTTGATACAATTTTGTGGTCCGTAATATATGATTAAAAAAACTATTCTACCATTTAGTGATATTAAAATAAAAACAAATTTGGCTAAATTGTGATTATTTTATTCGACCACTTTGATACTAAGCCTGCTAATATATGCGTATAAAAACTTATTATATATTACAGTATATATTTACATTGCAGGTACTATAGTATGTGGATAATCATAAATACATCGATTTTTAACTCAGTTTTATTTTGATGAACTCTGATAGATGCTTATCTACATTAGATTCTTTACGATAGAATATTATCAACACAGAGACTATAATCCTTTCGTCTAAAAATATGCTTCGCGTATTGGATATTTCTTAGGAATTTCATTAGATCTACAACTCTTGCTTACGATGTCATGTTATATTTAAAAGTAACTAAATTAAATAACAGCCTTCGTAGCAAGAGCTCTTACGCTGAATCTTTATGATTATGTAAAAATATTTACTTAAATGTATACTTAATTAATAGTTAATATAATCCAAATTTTAAGTGAAGCTTCAAAATCCAAAAAGTCGCTCTTTTTCTCTTTCTTAAAGGTTCATAATTCATCGAACCCTTTGTTTGTATGTTTTGTTATTGGGTTATTTTTTTAATGTTTGAAAAGGTATTGGTCCCATAAAATTTTCATCAAAATCGGTTCAGGAGTTTGGTTTAAAGACCTCTCAAAGACATTGGGAGTCGTCTGGGGACCCAAGAGCTGGCTACGTCTGTCAAAGGGTCAGTTTGGGCATTCAATGGGGTAATGCTGCCAGTATTTTTAGAACTTTACCTAATTGTAGTGGCTTGAATAAGGAACACAATTTTTGAAACAAATTATGCATTTTATCTTGTTAACTACTTATTTCAAATAATTCTAATTTTTATATAACTTGTACGTGCAATATATATTTGTAAAACTCTAGTTTTCTTTATTTGATTCTCTAACAATTTAAGTGACTAATGTAGTAATGTAGACAAAGTTGCTAATAAATATATGTTTTAAACAAATAGTCATTTAAAATCAAATACTAAATTCTTGTACAGTAGCCAACTTTTACTACAGTAGAACAGTGTCAATCTCTTTGGCTTGAAGCCGGTAATACAAAGAAGTGTAACTGTTAATTCTTTACGATCAACGACTTATGTTTACAAGAAATTATGTTTATTTAAAATTTTCAAAAACCTATTAAGTTTTTAAATTAAGAACGGTTTTACTATACAATTATCTTCAGAATATTAAAATTTTATTTCATCAACTGAATTAAAATAAGAGAAGGTTATCAATTCGTAATTTAATTTTTTAATGTGAGTTACGTCGGAACTTCGGCATTTCTTACCCGATTATGATTTTTTTTTCGAAAGCGTATATATTATTAGTCCCATACAATTTATATCAAAGTCGGTTCAGAGGTTTGGCTTTAAATAAAAATAATTGAAATTGTATGTCATCAAAGCAAACAAAATTGTATATGCTGAATTTCGTACAGGAGAAATATTTAATTTGTAATCATAAACTGTGTTGTATTGACAATATCTTAAAAGTAACTATCGAGTTTCTTGCCGGTTCTTCTCGGTAGAATCTGCGTTCCGAACCGGTGCTAGCTTCATTATTGATGTTTTTTTTTTTTGTTTTTTTATGTATGACGATTCAAAAGTGCTCGTGGGAGCCTACTTGAATAAAGTATTTTTTGATTTTGATTTTATATTTTTTCTATTTAGCCAGAAACTAATATTTACTATTTATTTCATATGGGTAAAATTCATCAAAAGTTACCCAACCTTCATACAACAACAGTCGCTAATGACAATACAAAAACGTCTTATTGTCCACCATAATAGAACATTTGATAAAATTCCTGTATTCGGAGCTATCATTACAAGACCGCGTGAACAGAACGAAGCAATTGCGATTAATTGCACGTTTAACAAGTTTCACTTCGAACGGATACTACAAACAGACAAAAGCTAAGACCACGGTCTAATGCAAGTCAGCGTCGCGTGATTCCCCCATCACTTTATTGTTTACACAGGCTTTATTCACTTAATGAGGCCTCTAATGGGGCCTTCGTGACGCTGTAATTAATACTCCTCCACCGCGATACCTCGAGTACTTTCACACATTTGCATTTACCGATACATTGCGTTTTCCATATCCATACATCTATAATAAGGTTCGGGCGCGGTGCAATGGATGTCACGTTATGCATTTCAATCAGCAGACGTAACAGTGAATGCGATATTACATTCATACGCCACGAAAGCTTAGCGTTCCATTTATCAATCCGATCACGCGAATATGAACAACGATGCATTCGAATACCGTTTAATTAGATTCTAAATTGCTATGAATCATTTGATTTGTGCTTTCTCGTTTCGATGTACGCCGTACCATTCTCTAACATACAGACTATTCAAAATGTTTCTAAAGAAACGTTGGAACTTAGAGGCCCGTATAAATATACGTAAAAAAGAATTAAAAAAAGTTTAGTTGACTTTTTTTTACTTTTAAATATCGATTCTGCTATCGCCGATAAAATGAACACATGTATCGTTGATACTGTGTATATTGTTGGCAGTGACGTTTATCCCATAGACGCACATTAGCACTTACGCTATAACGAATATTATTCTCCCTTTTGCATACCCTATTCACAAACATCGTTGACAGCAATGGAACCTACTTATATAATAAATTATACCTATGTTCCATACGCCTTAGTTAATAGCCGTTGCGTAAGGTAAACGTTTAATTGCTGTGTCTTTATCGCAATTACACGCATCCGTGCTTCGAGGGCGGCCGCGTGATAAGATTTCACTTCTGACCCGAAACAGAAACCTAAAACTAAATTAACTAAACGCTAAAACACTCGGCCTCTAATGGCGAACGCGTCTCGGGAACGATTTTTTTTCACAACTAACACCTGTAAAATATGCTATTGACACGTTCGCATTGTTACACGAAATGAAAACCTTGAACGTAAAAAATCCTCAGTCAACAATAACAATGGTTGCGAATTTGTCATTACCGGCGAACGTGACTGTAACCCAAACAGCGGTCGAGTGCCGTGCATACTCCGTTTATATTAATATCACCCTGATTTTTTACTGTTTTTGATTTTTTTTTTGGTTTTTTTTTTTTGTGATTCGACGTGACGTCCTCGTATTTTTTCATGAAGTCGATAAATAATAATCAGGTGTCATTTCGCGGAGCCTTCAAGCGAATATACGTGGATTAGCATAGGACCTTGTGATTCATTCGCTGCAGAGCGGAGCTGCGTAAACAGCGAACTGATGAAACTTTCATAATCATCCACGTGTAATGCTTGATAGAAAAACTTTTACCAACGTAAATAATTGGATAATCTATTTTCAAATGATCTATTATAAACTTTTTCTATTCTTTATAATTTATTAGATCGTCTTCACTTTTGTTTCGTTTTATTTCTTGTATAGAATCTTTCGTTGGTTTGTACGTTACGATTAATTTATAAATCGATTGGACTGTTTTTGATGGAAATTTCCTTTATTGTAAATTTTAATATTAACATTTATTAAAATATTTGTATAAGGTATTTAAAATTAACTAACGGTCATTGAAAGCATACTTCACTGCTAAATATAAATTCAATATTTTACTTCCAAAATATTTATGTAATGTATTCATTTATACTTATGTTTCTCTTTTTTGTTTCATGTACCCTCCTATGACGTCCATTTTAGTATAAGGTACATACTATTGTTTTATTAAAGCACCCTTTTAATGACACCTAAACGTTAAGTAAAATATATTATCTTAGCATAGTATAAAATATATACTTCCCGTCGTCTGTACGCTTAGATCTTTTAAACCACGCAATTATTTTTTTTACGGTTTTCACCAATAAACAGAGTGATTCAAGGGTAAGGTTCATATGTATAATACATGCATATTACAGTAGATAAACGCCGAAAATTTCAAAGATCTGTAAAATGATGTCGTAAAGAACTACACTGCACCCGTACGGAGCCGCGGCGTTACTATGTTATAAAATTAACATAGCTCACTGAAAGCGTGTAAAAATAACCGTAAATCGATATATTTTTTACAAACTAAATAATAATAAATTTCGATTCATGATTATGCAAATAATAAGACTGGAAAAACATGAAACACCTAAACCTGGACACTAATTTTGGATTATAGTCAATATCACAAATTGTAATATACTTTGATTAATGCGTTGAATAAAGACAAATTCTTTTGGAAAAAATAGGTAATTTGCACAAGGATTGATACCATTTATAACGCTATTCATATAAAAAAAAATCATGTTAATTTTTGTGGAAAAACAAAGCCTTTAGACAGCTAACTAGGAAGTTTATAAATGTGATATGTTTTAATATTAAACGAAAATTCCGCAGTTTCATCTAAAAACTAAAACTTAGACTGCAATCGATAAATTGTCAAGTCATGCTATTAAACAAAATTGTCCACTCGAGCGTATTACCATAATATATAATGTGATATCCATCGTGCTTCTAGATGGAATTATCATCAATCAATTATTCAATCGATTGAATTTTTAGTAGATGTGTATAAATAATGGCTGTTGTGATGTTTTGTAGAACTTTTATTGTCCTTCAAATTTTTTTATCGTCATAATAATATGTTAAATCGTTCGCTCATTTTAAATCGAGTGTAGATTTAAGGATGTGTTATTTTTCAGCAGTTTAGTTTATGAATCTATGCATAGTTATACGCGTCTCTAATAAGGAAAAAAATCGTTTATTCCTTACAGACAAGTACGAGTAGAGAAGTAAACGTGAATATACAAATATTCAATTTAATATAAAGCATTTAGCGCATATCCTACATTCGCACACAGCGCAGTCGGCTAGCATTCCGCAGCCTGATTATTTGATGAGTGAGTGACCACCTGTTAAACGCGTGTGTTTCTAAGAACGTCGAACAATTTTATTTCACATGCTAAATACACATCGCCGCCACAACTTTGATGTCATTTAGCGAAAACAATGGAAAGATCCGCGCACTCAGTTGCATGCTAATTCGGACATTTTATTTAAATTAACTTATTCTTATTATAAACGTGACACTCGAGTCCAAATGATAAAATGTATAAATCTATTTTTACGCCTAAATGAGTCACGTGAGAGTCGACGGCGCGAGAGACACCAGCCATCGATTCATCATCAGGCCGATGATGAATTAAAAGTCATTTACCTTCCGACCGATTTGCGAGTCGTTTTCCTTATTGTCCCCTCACGGCACTTAGATGATTTCTGTACCGTTATAAAGATGCAGAAGTCACTATGGTTGGTCACGCACATGTAACACTAGCGTCCGTTATGCGCGCCTTAATTCTCGATTTGCATCAGTACCTTATGAGCTTTCCTGGCAGTTTTCGCCATCATAAAGTGATCAAATAAGTGATCAAACGCAATAAATCAGTAGCTGTGGGACTTTCCCCAGCTGTCGTTACGATTCGCCGCGCTGCCTTATGCTGCATATTTTCTGACATTTTGCCAGCTTTTTGTTCTATGTTCTTATGCGTATATATAATGATGGGCTGTTAAGTTCCCGTAGAGTACTTTAGTGGCGCTAAGGAATGCTTAATGGGACGGTGCATACATTTGTTTATGATATTGTTTACATGCTGCGAGAAACTCACCACGATAACTATGCTTACACAACTAAAAAAATATATTATGAACCTTAAAATAATGATATTTTTCGTAAGGAATTGCTCTTAATTTCTTGTCTTACTAATTTTGCACGTGTATGCTATTTCGCCTGATGTTGAATGATTCATTATTTATTGAAATATCTAAAGTGGTAACAAAATAAATTACCAAATTAAACAATAAAAATATAATACGAATATATTAGTTCGCGAAAAATATTGTAAGAAATATGTTAATATTCACAACGTTCACATCGATGGTACATTAGCGAATAAATAAAGTCGAGAGACGGAATATTTAATTAGATCTAACGCGACAAAGTGGATACCATGTTGAAATCTTGATAATATTGCGATTGTAAAAATGTAGGTAGTTTATATAAGCTCGGGGATCATTGGTATGCGTGTTACGAACACACGAACAAAAGACGTTATAGCATCCTGTTCCCGCGACACCACTTCAACTCTTATTATTATACTAATGACAAAAATTTATAGGTCCTTAAATTTGCCGTGCTGCAAATATTAAAACCTTTTTTGTGTAAAAGAAATGTATAACCGAAAATGTTTACAGACAGTCGCCTTGTTGCTCGCGTTTGAGAAAACAAGTTTGCGTAATCTCAAAATCAAAATATATTTTATTTAAGTAGGCTTTGTAAAGCACTTTTGAATAGTCAACACAAACGAAAAGTACTTAAATTATGGAAATCCTACCACCGGTTCTGAATGTAGATTCTACCGAAAGGAACCGGCAAGAAACTCGATAGGTACTCTTTAAAACTTGCGTTAATAAGTACATACATTACAAATTACAAATGTGTATATTAAACTGTATGAAATCCACGTATACTAAATCCATGCATTATTATCATCTATATAATCTTTTACAGAATAATATGCTTTAGCTATTAAAGACTTTTTAATATACGATTTAAACTTCTTTATTGAATACTGCAAAATTGATAGTTTGTTATAAAAACAGACACCTTGCCCCAGAAAGGAAACATTTACTGTACGAAGTCGAAAGCTTGGTGTATGTATATATTAGTGTCTTTCAATAACATTTGTATAAGACCATACTGTCTTGTTATACTTAATAAATGCGAAAGTTTGTGAATATGAATGGACGTGTGGACAGATATTCGTTGCTCTTTCACGGAAAAACTACTGAACTAATTTTGATGAAACTTCACAAAAATGTAATTAGTAAGTCAGTTACCATTCATTAGAGCTTTGCGGATAAAAACTTGTAAATAATTTACAATTACATCATTGAACGCTGATAAGCAATACTATGTCAAGCCACACCGACTTCATTTTGTGAAAATAGCGTCTAAAGATGTCACACCCATTCTCAACAAATTATTTTTTTATATTCATCTTTTATTTTCTATACTGATAAATGGTATAATTAATTAAAAGCAGAAATATAATAAAATATTTTATCTAATATTAAGTTTTTCAGATATATAAGATTATTAAATATCACAAAAATTGTAACACACTTTAAATAATCCAAGAATTAAGAAACTTTTTCCGTACTTCCGTGAGTTGAATTTTTGAATAAATACGTGATGCATTATGAAAAAAACCATCAATATCTCCGAATTTGACTTTACGTGGGTTGACACATTATTGCTTATCAACATCCATATACAAAATCAGACTCTACGTTTGAATAATGTACCTACATGTTTTATTAAAATTTAACTACGAAATTAAATTCAGTAATTTAAAAATTCGTTGAATACGACCCAGGACGATTATAAATTCTATATACTTTATTGAAATGAAGTACACATAATTATAATAACATCTAAAAAGCAGTCGTAACGACTGAACCAAGAATGTGTTTTCCGAATAAGTGGCAATCAAAAATTTTATTATCCAATACTCTCCCAAAATTATTCGAGGCTATAAATGACAATGTTTGTATAAATAGCAATACCTTATTACTAGTACTTACTTTAAATACTAAATTGATAATAAATTTGTCCAAAAACGACTAAAACGTTTAAAAACACGTCTTAAAGCTTTAATTAGATCAAAATTAAAACTGTTCTTAATCTTTACTAAAGACTTTTTTAATATACAATTTAAATTTATGTATTGAAAACAAAGCAAAAAAAATCTGTAGTATTTTGTTAAAACGGACTCGTTGCCCCAAAAGGAAACATTTACTTACTAATGAGTTTATTATATCGATACCTCCCACGTAAGTTGTTGTAATCCCAAAATTACAAATTTACAGTAGAGCACTTTTAATCCGTTTTAGTTTGAAAGTTACAACAAAATACGCCTTTTTTCAGGCGTATTTTGTTGTAACTTTCCTTGAAAAAAAAAAGATTTTTGGTATTTTTTCTCTTTGAATGCATTAAGCAATGCAAATTCGTGTAGTATTCAGTAAAAACGCTAACGGAAATTTTGTGGCTTACAATAACTTACGTGGGAGGTATCGATATACATATTATCACCTACCTGCCCTCGGGATTAACTCACGCCAATTTTTCATATAGGATTAGTTTCAGAGATTACAAACAAATGAATTTTATTTCTTCATAATATTAGTATAGATAGCAATTAATAGAATTTTACGTTTGTGTTTAATATGGAATAGTGCCCTCATAAACGTGTTTACCTTTATGAAAAAATAACATTGCGCGTAACTAAACATGGAATTTTAAAATGGAATTCCATTAATTAGAAAAGTACACGTATATGAAGCAAATTATTATTGTTTTATACATTTTTTACATAAATGTACTATTTCTCACCGAGATCACCTGTCATACAGGTGTTTTCATTACTACTGGGAGGTCTTAAAACTCGATTACAAGAATGTTATTAATTATGTACGAATTCGTACTAATATTGTGATGTGAAAATAGCGCTGTCTATATGTTTGTTTGTTATGTTTTGATACCTAAACTTAAACCGCTGATTTTTATAGGTGTTTTGGTTAAGAGAACTGGGCATTAAAGGAGGATATAGGCTGTTTTTTAACGAAGCAATAAAACGTACAGGGGATGAAAATTCAATGCATAAATCGTGGGAACTATTTTTAATTCAAATTGTATTCTTATCTCATTACAAAATACGCCTTTTTTCAGGCGTATTTTGTTGTAACTTTCCTTGAAAAAAAAAAGATTTTTGGTATTTTTTCTCTTTGAATGCATTAAGCAATGCAAATTCGTGTAGTATTCAGTAAAAACGCTAACGGAAATTTTGTGGCTTACAATAACTTACGTGGGAGGTATCGATATACATATTATCACCTACCTGCCCTCGGGATTAACTCACGCCAATTTTTCATATAGGATTAGTTTCAGAGATTACAAACGTATAAACAAATAAATTTCACGTCTTCATAATATTAGTAAAGAAATAAAGGTATAAATGAGATAAGAATACAATTTGAATTAAAAATAGTTCCCACGATTTATGCATTGAATTTTCATCCCCTGTACGTTTTATTGCTTCGTTAAAAAACAGCCTATATCCTCCTTTAATGCCCAGTTCTCTTAACCAAAACACCTATAAAAATCAGCGGTTTAAGTTTAGGTATCAAAACATAACAAACAAACATATAGACAGCGCTATTTTCACATCACAATATTAGTACGAATTCGTACATAATTAATAACATTCTTGTAATCGAGTTTTAAGACCTCCCAGTAGTAATGAAAACACCTGTATGACAGGTGATCTCGGTGAGAAATAGTACATTTATGTAAAAAATGTATAAAACAATAATAATTTGCTTCATATACGTGTACTTTTCTAATTAATGGAATTCCATTTTAAAATTCCATGTTTAGTTACGCGCAATGTTATTTTTTCATAAAGGTAAACACGTTTATGAGGGCACTATTCCATATTAAACACAAACGTAAAATTCTATTAATTGCTATCTATACTAATATTATGAAGAAATAAAATTCATTTGTTGGTTTAAATATTTGTGAGTATATCTGAAACTACTAATCCGATTTGAAAAATACTTTGCGTTGGATAAGTCGTTTATTGAGGAAGGTTTATTAGTTTAGGAGGAGTTAGTTTGGTTTAGGAGTTTATTACATCACGCTACGATTAATAATAATGAAGCACTAATCATAAACGCGAGTAAAGCTGTGAGGTGCAGCTAGAGGTTATACGAATACTCGCCATCTTGAAAATATACATATAAAATAAAATAAAATATTTAGATCATATGTCTATCTGAATAAAATTTATCAAAATTGTTTCGAAAGGGTTTAAGCATAAACACTTAGACAAGCAGACAGGTAGATAAATTTAGCACTGAGAGACACGATGACGCGATGCTTATATACGATGACAGACACGATGCTTTTGTCAAACAAACACAGAATTCCATAATACTATTAATTTCGTAGTACTGTAATTTTTTTTTCAATTATTGAGTTACGCTTAGACGTTACGTTTTTTTTAAAGACTTAAATGAGAAGTAACAAACGCTCCAATAATTTCAGTATTCTTCATGCAGACCCGATTTAATGGATCGGCTGTATACAGTAGTGATGTGCCGGGTTGTTAAATCTGTATATCCGTGGATACGGATCCGAATACGGATATTTGGTGTCAAGATCTTAACTTTCTTACTTAAAAACTTACTATAAACTTACTCTGTTTCTCGAAATGATAGTTAAAGCCATTTGACACTACATGATATGGAAAACATGTTACGATTTGCGTTGCACGGATCTTTCTTTTGTTCTGTTGATAATTAAGTATGACACTAGGCATAGGTATATATAAAATTTCATCTTTTTACTGAAAATTAATAAGATAAAAGATCCGCCAAAACAAAACAGATACGGATCTTCCTTCTCCCTCGAATATCGATACGGATATCCGGCACATCACTAGTATATAGATTATAGCGAGCGGTCAAACTAAGCCCAAGCATGCAACATATTAGCGATGTATTTCATATCAACGTCCTCGTCGTGGTCTCAGAATCTGCATTAAAAGCGTTGCGGCCGCTCCACTGCGCGTATTTTTATGCAAATATCATACGATCCAAGATTGAATGTCCATCACTCGTCGGCTCGGATTGTTTTCGCCTAATTTGAATGTCTAATATATGCAACACATTACAGTTTTCTCTCATACTTACATCTATTTACTTATGTATCTATGGTACATAAGTTTAATATTGCATCATTTACAAAACAATTTTGTAATAAATTCAGACTGGGCGGTCTTCGGATACAATTTATTCGTTTACATTTTAGATTCGATTACGAATGCTACCACAGATTACTACATACGATGTTGCTTATTACATAATACGAACTTTTTCGAGAATATTAATTTATCTACGATATAAATGAGATACATTATTAACTATCGAAATTATTTAATAATCGTAAGACCCTGAAGTTATTTTTAATATTTATTATAAGAATGTAAGTCTTAAAATCTATTAATAGCGAAAGTTTTGTATTGAATGAATACATACTAAGCTCTGATTTCAAGATTTATTCCTTTTAGTGGTGTCACGTTACGCAACAAACAATTTATTTCCTATGTGTGCTCGAGCCAGTGTTATTGAAAGAACTGTTTCCTTAAAAATTCCCGTTGTATAATCAACGCTTTCCTCGCGTATTTTTATTGATTCCACAGAACGGGCTTCCTCCCACCGCCTCCAAGGAAGCTGGGCAGGGAGCTGCCTCCTACCGCGCATTCATAATCGTATCGACACACACGACACATCTAACACCCAAAAAACTACCTTAATTTTAACACCGTATAGCCCAATTTCGTAACGCAGAAAACCGTCTAAAAGAATGGAAAGGAATCGTGCGTTACCAGCCACGAGACATTAAGCGTCATATAAATTACATTAGCATATAAATAAAGTATTTTTGTTGTCGCTCTGCCCGTAGCACCGCTCGGCTCTTTTACGACGTCGGGCAGGGTTAACCCGGGTTATTTTTGTTCTTTTTAGATAAATCCACGGTCTTAACGACCATACACAAGTACATGTTATCGATATACATTTATTGCTTATTCGAACTCATAAATAATTCTAAAGGAAACATGAAATTAATTTCATTGTGGAGACGGATTCCTACCTATTTCGCTACGTCGATGTATAAATGCATAAAAGTATTATGCAGCTAAATGAATACAATTTCAGAATATTTTTAAAACACATTTCCCTAACAAATGGGCAGGTTATTTGAATTTTTATATTTTTATTAGAATAACTCAATTCTCAGTCGTAAGCGTCAATTGTTATTCTATAGAATTAGTTTATGATTTCCCTAAACGAAAAAAGCTGCAATGACAAAATTATTGTTCCATTAATGTATTTTTTTAATATGCTACACTTATTTCTCGATATTAATAGATAAATTGACCTTATATTAGATTTCATAGGGCACTAGCTATCATTTATAACTAAGTCAAATTCATGTTTATATACATTATATGTCTTAAACTGAACTTTAACCGCAAAATAACGTTAATTAAAATACATTTGTACTATAATATTTTATACAGATATTAAAAGAAAAAACGATCAAAAAAGTTATAATAAACTTCATAAAATATAATTAAATTTAGTTCTATACAAAAGTTACAAGTTTATAAAGAGTAATCCTGAATATCATTACATTTTTCAAATAAACCGAGATTGATTTCGTATAGCTACTTATCGTTAGGTTTGCCAATAATCTATTACTTTTAAAGGCTTCTACATCGCATTACGTATCCCAGTAATAATATTCCGTAAGAAATAATACGCATTTCTTTTAAGAATCAAATTGCCAATTCAACTATAACATAATGTGTAACCAGCCCTTCGCGAAATATATTCCCTTAGGTATGACGTTCGATCATTGACATTTTTTTCATTTCCCTCCGTTTTTCCTTATTACATAGGTATATAAGGACATTAAGCATGTTAAACGAGCTTAACGTTCTGAATACTAAGATTGCTTGGCGATCTATACATTCCATACGACTAAAATCGTGTTTTTTGTTGAGTTACTCGTTCAAAGACAAGCAATAACAATACAAAATATAAGTAATTACATTATATCATCAAAATATAAATAAATATTTTCTTAGCCGATGATATTTTGAGCTCATTTTATTGATAATAGTGAAGATTTTTTTCATATCAATTTAAACATTATTTATTAATTACACAAAATTAAAAAAAAAATAAACGAAATTAATAGTATGAATTAATTACCCATATGAATGAATAATTACGAGGACAATTATGTTGAAACCAACTGACACCTGATTTCTGAATATTGACAATTAAGAAAGCGAGGATTATAGTTTGTGTAGGCGATAGTTTTGCGTACGTAATTGGTTCCATTTCCTTCTTTAGGCTTTACAAACGAATCGAACTAGTCAAAATTAAATATTTGTAATCGGAAAACACCAATACATATCTTCTAATTTAGTAATATCGTCAGTTAATTATAATAAATCAAATTTAAAGAAAAAAATATATCATTTAAAATGATATATTATTGATTCAATTAAAATGTATGCAGTAATCTCGCTATCCTATAAAGCTGCTTACTTTGACTTAGCGGTGTACTAAACTGAATTAAAATTATATGAAATACCATTTCCATTTACGAATATTGACAAAATTGGCCCCATTTTGCCTCAGATTTTACAAGAGTACGTCTTAAGAAAAATTATAACCCTGATACGTTTCTGCGAGATCGAAATCTCTTTTGTAGCATAATTTGGGTTCGGGCGCGACATGTAGATAAATGAAGGTCGCGTATATCGGTCGCCCCCACCCTTACACACTTGATTGAAGGAAAAATGGGTTCCGATAGCTATTAAGTGTTGGATGTGTTGTATTACAATATATGACTCGAATGAGTTTTATTTTCTTTTAGATATGGATGCTGATAAGCAATACTTTGTCGAGCCACGCGGACCTCATTTTGAGAAAATGGCGTCTAAAGATTTCAAGCGTACTCTTAACAAATTTGTTTGAAGACGTATATATCCATCTTCTTTTTTCTATTTTGATAAAACGTATAGTGAATTAAAAGCAGATTAGTAAATAAAAAGTTTTATCTCATAAAAAGTTTTTCAAACTATTGCACATTGTAAAATATTTAGCACCCTTTAAAACACGAAATATTAAATTAAAAAACATTTTTCCGTACTTATTTATTTTAGATGACTTTAAAAGTTTTTGAATAATGTAAAATACATGACGCATTATGGGAATACATCAATATCTCCGAATTCAATTTGTGGGTTGACACATTATTGCTTATCAGCGTCCATATATTAAGAGCCTACATTCGTTATACAGTAAGTACATATAATAGTTATACAATAAAGAATCAGTTGTTTAAAATACTAGAGACAATTACAATCTACTTGATGTATTATTTTATATCTTGAGATAAACTTTGAGAAGATATGAATGAACCTCTGTAAAAGTAATTTGATTGATTATATTCGCAATGATTTCATTATATTCGTCAATTTTACATGAACAAAAAGAGAAAAAAGAAAAATTTTACTTGTCTTTTCCAATAGCTTTTTATTGCAATAAACAAACAAATCAAAAAATCTTTTCCAAATATCCGATAAAAATGAAATATTCAAACGTCTCTTGAAGTCTTCATTAGGCACACAAAGACATTGAATAGGCGAAAAAATTGCCTAGACGAGAACAAATCAAAAATATATGCACCCTTCCGTTACGTGACGTGTTTTTGAAGATCCCATTTACGTGTACCTTCCACCTCGCGTGCCACGATTTTTTATTTAAATCATACTATTTAGATATGTTGCAGGGAATTTTTCTTTTCGTATGACAACATGCCCTGAAGGACGATTTTTGTTTCGGCTGACGCGTGAATTGAATACATTGTTGGAAAAAACTTGAAAAAAGATATAAGTATACAGAGATGTTTTCTTAAATATTTCATACTAATTTTAAACGCATTGATAACCGTATTTTTTGGTTTATTTCGATTTAAAGCCATACAATCGTTATAGCTATTAAAGAAAAAAAATATTTAGCTGTTATTATCTATGAACCATCAGAGTGTTAGAGAACACTCTCTTAAAGTATTAACCTCGATCGACTGTTCTCGCCTTCAAAACCAAATAATAAACGATCTATATTAATATAATAATTAGAAATCAAATGTGCGAAGTTAACTCCGGAACCACTGAACCTATTATGGTACCATTTGAAAGGTTCATTATTATAAATGGTCATAAGCTATATTATATATCAGTATAGCTTAAAACCCAATCTACATCAACACGAGCAAAGGCGCGAGCAAAAGCTAGTTATTATAGAAAGACTGAAGTATATACGCCGCTAACTCTACAAAAAAAATAGAGCAAAAGCATGTTTTGCCATAGATTATATATCTACAATCAATATTTATAATGTTACTCGCTTACTTTTTTTCTTCTTATTGCAGTAAATTAATATTAATGTTCATTAAACATGTCTTTAACTTAATCTTACTGAATCTCTAAATTATTCCATTTAATTCAAACGGAGGTCGGTATATAAGGAAGCTCGCAGAGACGCGACAAAGGTTCAAAAATCCCATCCCCAACCTATTTCGCTTATAAGCCTCTTATCTACGATTTCAACGCCATTACATTTGAATGTTATGTCGTACATTTTGCGTCTTTATTATTGCACTTTCTTCATACAATTTATTCTTTTTGTTTACATTCAAATGCTCGAATTGTTTGGTTTAACATGAGAACCCTATATACCTACTTAGGAAAGTATACATTACAAGTGTTTAATTGTTGAATTTTGAGTTCTTATCACAATCATCCTGGTCAGTAACTAATTTATTACTAATTAACCATTTAAAGCTATCAAATTCTTAAATACATAAAAGAACAGCCCCTTTTCGCACGTACAATGCGATAGATATATTTGGCATGTACCTAAACTGTACCAAATCACACCCCATACAATCGCAAGCCTATCAGCGCCTTCCTAATGAAGGCTAGGCGTCGATGAGCCCTTGTTTCTTCTGTAATTAAAACGCAGCACGCATGCGCCAGCCACGCCTACACAGCCTCCGCACCCCCTCGCCCCCCGCCCTTTAATTACTGCCAAGACATTACCTCCGTATATAACCTTCGCTTTAAGGGAAATAGAATTACCCTACTTTCCGATCCGGATATATGTAGCTATTCCGTTTTCGAAGCAAGAGAATGTGTAAATTTATTTAATATTGTAACAACCGAAATTATTCCGTCGAAATGTAATCGTTACTAATCATTATTATTACGAGTTTTTTTTCATATATACAGTGTCATATTTCGTAAACGAAATGATACGAAAAGAATGTAAATATTCAGGAACCGAGTCATTTAGGTCAACTGTGGGTTGCTCAAAAATGGAATAAACATGTGAAGCAACGGGTAGGAGCTGTATAGCGACGGAGGAAACACTCATTTGTTACCGGAGCGGTAGCTATGCGGCGCACGTCCGTAGCTTTCTCATTTTTCACTACATTGGTCTTAGGCGTGAATTATTGTTTGGTGCTCTTCGGTCTCCTTTAAACGTCGGGGAGACGTTTGTTTTACAATTTCCTCTGCGTCTCGTTTGATACAACGTAGCACACAGCACGTTATTACCATTATTCTTTGTGGTATTTTGCAGAGTCTCGTTATCTCGGTTGCAATAACTCGCTCTCTATGCTTTATCAGAATAGTTGTCTGATATATGTTGAAAGTTTAAATGTCTCATAAATGGTTATTAAGTCAATATGGACTGGCAATATTCAATAACGGTAACCAGCATTGTTCAACGTTCGCCAGTAACGACCATACTAAAAAATATAAAACCTAATATTATATGACCAACATTGAAAACCTACCGATAAAATTAACATCGCCCGCCTATATAAATAAATTAAACACTTTAAAATAGATCAGCCTCGAATGGTAACAATATACATTAGTAAATAGCGAAGATATAAATTCTGTAGTAATATAATAAATAAAAATGAGAAAAAGGCTAAAATTACCACATTAATATTTAAAACGGGCCATTATGTTTCGCTATATCCTAATACGAGGCGAACCTACTAACGTATTCACGCCGAACGAGAACGGCTCCACCAACAAAGAGGCTGAGCGCTTAACTGTCCAAACTCAATCTAAATTTCATTTTACGCCTCAAGTATCACGTACGGGCATATAGAATAGACTACCGTCCTTCGTAAGAACGTTCGCTGTCAAATTTTAATTTCTCTCTCAAATATTTACCGAAGGAAAAAGGATTCCCCGGCGGGCCGCGCTCTAATAAGTTTTCCATAAGCGTAGGGGGACCGGGGGTGGAAGGACACGGGGGAAGGGGTCGAGAAGGCTCTTATTGTGTTTGCCGAAGCCAGCGCATCCGAGCGCATACCTAACAAGATGAATATGTACTCAGCCACCCCTTTCGGACCGCCCTCGTACCGTCTGAAATACTGCACTGAAATTGCATTTTCGAATACTAATTCCGCCGTTCTGTTACGTATGTCATTCTCGGTCATGTTCCTTTTGTTGTATTTGTGTTTAAGATTATATTCAAACTTCGACATCTAGAACCTTTATTGTTGTTGTTTATACGTTTTGTATTACATATTTCATTAAACGTTTTGAATTATACAAAAATGGAACTAAAGTTATATTTTTTACAAGGTACTTTTCTCTTTAATTTTTTTTACATTTTTTTTTTTTGTGAATTGCTTTGTTAATAATGGTTAAATCTTGCAAGCTTCCTCTAATCGTGTGAAATTGAAATTTTAATGTTAGTATTAGAAATATTTTCAAATTCTAAATCAAATAAAGATTTTCAAAACTCTTTAAACATAACAGAATCTTTATTTAAAACAAAGTTTTCATAAACTACATACATCTGTTAGGGTTATGTTATTACTTTTTGTATAACTCGTAAGTACCTACTAGGTCTCAAATGACCAACGTGGTGAAATTGTAGACGTCTCACTAAACTAATCTACTTTTACAAGACATTGGCTTACTACGAAACAGAATATATTGTTGTTGTTTTATAAGATTTATTTTTACAGAATAATCTTTTTACAGAATAATAAAAATGTAAACAAATGTACTTGTAAATTGTAAACAGTAATCGAAGTATGTCGTTTAGTTTTTGCTTGTGATTTTAAAAAGTCCAATATTTGACACTCAAAAAGTATAATAGGTTTTTATTCTCCTTTGTATCCAATGTAGTTAGGTATAATATTCTCATTTACAATATCAGTTTTTACAGAAACTTTCTCGATTTACAACCAAATTTCAAAACGATACAACAGTTTCGACTTCCAAATCGATGTCGAAAATCAGACACATTTTGCGCTTTATTTATTTTTTTTCAAAAGTGCCATAAACATTCAGTGTAAGTAAAATTCTATAGGCTCCGTCAGATTTATTTCCTTATTCCTTAAACAATACGAAATACAAAAGTCCGTGGAGGCTCACGTCCTCATGCGATTGTCGCCACCAAATCGGTCCAATATAGCTTTTTCCTTTCGATTATTTCAACCAGTTCTTAATGTTTTTATTTAACGCTGAGTATTGAGTGGTGTCTGCTTTCGCCGCTCGTCCTAATTTATGGCGCTGCTTCGCGATCGCCGCGGTTTTTGTCCGCATCCAGACCGCCCGAATGAAAGGGGGCAGAGGACTGCGGACCGTCTAAAAACTTGCGTCGTGTACCATCCATTGAACGTCTGGAATCTTTCACCAATTTTTGATCATACTCAACATTTTATGGACAACGAACTGCTTCATTTATTGCCTGTTTGTGGGATTACTGTGGTACAAAAAGGCGATTGTGAAGCGAGGACTGCGCGAGCCGTGAGCGAGTTTTTGCTTGCGTATCGCTTTAATTACCCCGTGGGTGCAGGAACGCGTCGCGGAGATATTTCGGTATGTGCCTCTGTTCACACAAAACCCGGTCCAAAAAGGTCCGATGTTTAAGAACTTAATTACTTAGATTTCTTGGTCTTCTGCAATTTACTGTTACTTTGTTTAGAGAGAGGACAAACCAAATAAGTCATTTGAGGTTTTTGGTATTTCATGCATTTCACATTTGAGAAAATTCTAGCGTATTTTATCTATAAATTCAGCTGACTTTTTATTTCATCAGTAAAACAAAGATAGATTTAAAAATTGTAAAATCTTTGATTTTTGAAACAAGAGTACAAAATAGAAACGAGAACTAGTTGGATTAAAACAAATTCACGTTCAATCTTAGATTGGTACGGAAAGGTGTGGATGTCTACATACAGTGACATCGTCCAAGCGAAACCTCCCCTCAACGAGGCCTCAGAAAACATACATTTTTAACGTCCTCTCCCGACGGAGGGTGAGAAGGGGGAGAATTACAAAAGAAAACAGCCTTAATTTCCAATGTCATCTCCGTTCCACCTAATCCTCTTATCGTTTTATATTTTTGGCCTTTGAAAATTCATTTATTTTCGTTTGTTTAAGGAAAACGTCCTCAGAGTTTAGGCATTTCGCAACCTGTTTTATTGATTTGGTACGAACGAACTGCTTTTTAGTGATCCTCAACGACACGGCAAAAACTAAACCTAAATGAAATCTGACGTTTTCGCCGTTGGAGCGGAATGTCTGATCATTTCTACTATATCTTGGCCGCAATAGAGCGTTATCTAAATCATCTCACGTCATATATTTGTCGTTCTATTGGTAATAAACAAACCTTTAAGAATATGGGAAATCTATAAAATATCACCGATACAATCTTAATAGACAACTTAGCTGTGTGGAAATGTAACACTTAGGACTACAAATTCTAATATGTATCTACAATCGTACATTGTATTCAAGCAATAGTCGAATGTTTCGCTCTTTATCTGAAAACAATGTGCGACCCGACGTTACATCGTAGCCAATTATTCTTCACTAAAAGCATCTGATATATAAATATGAAGTAACAACACATAAATTATACGTAATTCATAATGTGTAGGCCGCGTATTTGTCACATCTGAAACATATAAAATAAATAAAAAACAAATAATAATATTAATTGTATTCTATGTCAAAACAATTAATAGCAATTATTACAAGTCATAAAAACATTTCTACACGAAGCTAATAAACAATTCAGAAATAAAACCACATAGGACCTACAGGACAAATCCCGATACTTACACATTCCGGTCGACCATTCTTTTCCATCTTATTGGTCGATGCAGATCCGAGCAGACAATAGCACGTCAGTGCGGGATGTCGCATTAATCAGCTGTAGTGCAACCATAATTCAATCAATATATAGGCACCGCGGTCACAGGCTGTATGTATGGAATGACCAATGTAGGAGATGCGATAGCCGTGATGGATACGCGGGGTTTGACGATTCTTCGTCATCAGGCGTATGTGGAATAAGATGAAGATAAGATTAAGATTGTTGCTTCGACTTCCGCTAAAAGCTTCTATCTCCTTAACTAGAATAAAAGTTTCTAATACTTATAATAATACGTTATTTTAAATATTCAATCCAAATTAAATACTACTACAAAATACAAAACTATGTCGGTATCCAATTTAGACTATGTAAGCTTATTCACTCACACCACGACACGCTTTATTGCTATACCCAATACTTGAACCGAAACAAACATAAATTCATCTTAATGAGATTGTAAACTTAAAGGCATATCTTAAACAATTTATGTCCGACATGACACAGGCTTTAAGTGTTTATCCCCTAGTTCCAGTACCGCATCCATCTCGGTAGTTATCGGGCATCAGGGCCGGGAGCGGGGCGAGTTTCATATTTTACATAGAATACGCACTGCCAATACGAGAGAGTCCACTTCCAATCATTCAGCTCGATATCTATTTGAGCATTTGCAAATAGGACCAATGATAACATTTCCGTTTGACGACTGATTGACAAAGACCGAATGAACCGATGAACGACGTTCGACGAACGATCGTCATTTGAATTTCTAATTACGTCGTATCTCCGAAAATTGGATTCATTCGTGACGTAACATCATAAGGCGAAACGGTAAACAAAAAGTAAAATATCTCATAATTTATTACGTCGAGTCTGTTCCGAGAATTAACGATATTAGACGTCATTAATTGGACTAAACCAATAAAGACGACATCCTGAGACACGTGTAGAGACTTTTTATAAGTAAAAAATGAAATGGTGGCCGCGGCAACGTATTCTAAATATTTCTTTGGGCAGCCGATGCTGGGTTTTTAATTGTTGTTTTTGTTCGAATTCCGTTTTTTGTGATTGATTCAGCATGCAGTTGTCATTGTGTTCGTTCAAGTTTTGATCACGTTTTTTTCTCGGAGCGTCCAATTGTTTGTATGTTTTGAAGAACATAGCCGGACTCGTTTTTTGTCTCGGACTTATGGTAATGCAATATGCTTAATGAGTGATGAATTTAAAATTTAAATTATGAGTTTTATCATATTGTTTTACTTAACTATAAATAAGAGGGTATATTCTTGTCTGACTGTTTATTTGTTGTGTTTATGGAATTATAAAAACGTACAAGACAAAGGTTAATTGGATACATAGAGAGACATAAATAAATAAAACTAATAGCAATTACTGCGAAAAACTTCTTTGAGCGTTTGGAAATACTTTTTATGAATTAATATTCTAAATGCTCAAATCTTTATGATTATTTACTGTTAATGGGACTAATGTACACGTGACTTGCTGAGTTGCCTAGCAACATACTATTTATGTCAAAAGAGGGAACATTGCGATATATGAATTATTCCAAGAATTAGAAAATAAAGACGTGGACTGTTAAACTAATGTCTTATTATTATTATCTTCAGAACTCATTTAAGATGCGTACATATTTTAAATAAATCGTATTAACTTATATATCACGGCAACGGGAATCGAAGTCGGGACATCGCCAGTCATCGGCCGAACATTCATCACATCGACGCGGCTGCACCCTAGCATTAATACGGCCTTTCATAATATTCATTAAATGGTAAAGCTTCACGATACGTGATCTAAAGCAAAGGCGAAGGTGCATTAGCGAAATGTACTTTTAACCAAATTGACTTTATGGATGTTACGCTATAGACAATTTTACAAATAATATAAAAACGCTAGGCCCCTACTGTTTCTTGTTTGGATTTATCGAGTTATACACTTTGAATCAAATTAAATTACTTAATGACAGGAGGAATATAACATTCTTGCTTATGTGATACATGCTACAAATTAAAAATATTTTAAACATTACTTTTGGATTGAGGTTTTAGCACTCTTATTCGCTGTCAGTTTTCGTACATCTTTACTTTGTCAATCAGCTATGACGCAGTAATAAGAGTATTCGTTAAAATTAGGAACGTTTTATTACCGTTTCGAGTGAGCTAATAAAATTACTACAGCTGCCTACACTTCAAGGAGCCATACACTTAGAGGCCTGTTAAAATAGACATTTTTTACGACTAATCGAACGCAACAAAATAATCATTTTGGATATTTGCACGGGACGAGATCTGGGCCAATTTAAAAGAGTAACCACCAGAACAAAACATAAAGCGGTTTACGACTGCCCCCGTTGATTTATTCCTCATTTATAATTTGATGTTTCGGTACATCAGAGGATTTAATAACTTCAGATAGAGATCGCTTAGACCGACGTAAAACTGTTCGCGTCTTGTGTAACAATCATAAAATACACATTAAGACGCATTAAGAATAAACTTTAGCGCTCGCAGAGCCCGAATCTTTCACTCTTAATCTAGTTATTTTAAAACGCACATTCGACGCTTTATTGGCTGACGTCATAACTGCTTTTATTGCTATAAGTCGTTATTACGCCTACATTATTTTATTATGCCTATTTTGAAATTCTCAGTACAAAAACAAGATAAAACATTTAGTATCTAATCAATGTTTTTGAGATGAAATACTTTATCCGATAACGTATTATTGCGACTTTACGATGCGTTGTGAGAATGAGAGTTAATTTATCAAAGGAATACCACATTTGTTTATGTACGATAGGTGAAAGCGACATATGACAGCCGTTGAAGGACACGAATGAAAACCTCATTGCGTATATCAACATCACACCTACAGCGAAGGTAAACATTTAATTAACATCGTAAAGTACCAAGACGCGGCAATCTCCCAACACTTATCAAACGTCCATAATAATTTGAGACGCGTTGTTATGGCGAGGTGCAAAAGTGCCTGACCTGACATCACGCCTGTGACCCTCGCGGTGTAGCCGTCCCGCTCGCTCGCGTCCGCCGCTCTCGCTCGCACATCACGCCCCCACTTTTCATAATCATCTTCTTAAAGTCACATGTTTTCGTGACGTCTTTAAATTAATGAACTCTAAATCATTGGAGGTAAATACGAATTTGGATCGAATTACACGGCCGGTCGGAGTAAATGTCTTCGACAATCACCGTGCTCTATTGTAACGACGTTTTCTTCGGCTTTATAAAACAATCTTTTATTTTCACCTACGAATGTAATCGGTGCTCGTGGAATTTCTTCTTTATTCTTATCGGGTGGTCGTTTCGGTGACCTGTACAAAGGTTGTTCGGTGCCTCAGCAGCGTGTCAACGATGTGTACTGACGGACGATGTCTCGTGATTTGATTGTAGACTCTTTTGAAGGAACAGTTACTACAACTACTTAAAAAATAATGATTCAGAACATTCATAAAATGTTTACTAGCAAAACTAATTGAGATATTTGTTGAAATAAAATTTATTTATCACGACTTTTAAGAGTTACTTTCTAAGTCATAAAGAACATTAACCAGACATTTACGGCGCAAATATTTGCCTCGTGCAGTAAAAGAAAATTTAAAAAATCAACAGCCCACAGCACAATCAATCAAAACGACTGGTCTACAATAATATTCTTATTAATGTTTTTATTGCATGCAATTTGTCATCTATTCCGCTTCAGTTTTTGCAGAGCTATATTATCTCATTTTAATTGCATTCGGCGACATAAAGATTGGCGTACACTTCACGCGACAACCAAAACTCGTTTGAGAAAGTGTGACGTTCGTTATTAAAAATAAATGAAAAAATCTACAATGAAACAGTATTGTTAAAAAATATTTCAATTATTTTTAGATAAATATTATGTAAGTTAATCGTGATTGAGACGTTAATTAAAACATAATTAAAACTAAAATGAAAATTGTTTATAGCAATGTATATCATTATTTAACTTATATTATGAATACATGGTTAATGAATATTGAAATAATTAATATGTATGTTAGTTACTTGTATTCGTATTGGGTCAATTTATTTATTTAGAATAATAACATTTACCTTAAATTCTGAAACGTATGTTTATGTTCAATGAAATTAATTAAATTTCTTTATGCTATTTGCGAAAATCATTCGCAAAAATCTCAATACTTAAAAAAATAATATAGGCATGTGCGTTTTAATTTTTCAAATATTAATGAGTGGCCCTGTAATGTAAGACGATCATAGTGTGCGCCGAGCTTAATGTTGAATCAAGAATGCGTCTATAATTTGTAATGAAGCAGAATCGTGAGATGCTTCTCTACGCTCCGCCTCTTAATCGGTTTGCCTTGTTATACCGTTCCCATGCTCATATCTCCTGACTCCCGGAATTTTAGGTTACAAAACTTATTAACATCTCTTTACTATGTAGAACTCGGACTATCTAATACAAAGAGGTTTTTTTTTTATTTTTATTTTTTTAATTCTTAACCAGCTTGGAAAAAAAAGTAGGTATTTATAGACGAGTAAAACTCACGAACCATACAGAAATGACTCGCAAATAAATGTAATCGTGTACCTAAAAATGTTTCATGACCGCAAGAGCGAGGTTCAAAAAAGTACTTGTCCCCTGTGTCCCTCCCCTAAACCCCTTTTATACAACGCCTGGTGATAACACTTACACTCAAACTTCTACAAAAATATTCCTTCCAATACCCCTCCACTGTAATTAAATTATTAAAGTACAGTAAATAATTATCGTGAAGTTATTCGACGGCTCAGTAGAAAGTTAGCTAACAATTAGCCTTAAATCAGAACTATCGAGCGAGCGTGATCAATTAGTACAGCAGCACACGAACAATTTAACCTATTTACGTTAGTGTTCCTGTTTAATCTACATAAACATATATATAGAACTGTACATAATGATTTTATAACGGGATATTTTCTGTGAGCATATAAAATCCTTTATTGGTTTACTTAGTGAGGCAGGAACGAACCGTGTAAGTCGAATTCGCGTGTGTGAATTTAATAGATATATATCTATACTATTATAAAAGATGTAACATTTGTTTGTAACTTGGTTTAATGAGGAAAGTTAGGCTATATTACATCACGCTACGACTTATAGCAGCGAGAGGGTAACCATAAACGCATGTGGGGTAGCTAGTGAAAGCTATGTTCTAAAAATGTTAAGAATAATGACGAATTTAGTTCTAGACAATACAATAAATAATATTATGATGTATTTAATAAATATAAAGATTTCGAAAGTTCAATATATCAAACTCTTTTCATATATGTATACTTACATATTTATACATCTGGGTAACTCAAAAATAATAAGAACCCGAACCGTTTTACATGTGAATGTTATAGTTTGATCCCTAATGATACTTCGTTTAAATGTTATTTCAAGACAAATCGTTTAATATTTTACCCGCGCAAACCCGGTCTTAATGGCTAGTTTATATAAACAAAACACGACTCATAAGAATAACTAGCATTGTTTAAAAGTCTCGTGTCTTTAAACGAAGCGTGGCCATATCGAAACAGTCACGAATAAGAACTTAGGAAGAAATTAAACAAGATTGACGTTTAGAAATTTAGCTTACACATTTTAAGAATCTATCCGAATAGTTTTGATATTTGTTAATAAAATTTATATGTATGTTATAAGTTTGGTTATATCTACTATGGCGCTATTTTTGAAAATTGAATAAATTTAAACATTGAGTACAGAATTATTTATCTTTATTCAAAAATAATTTATCGACGATTCATTGATATAATATATAACAATTTAAAACAATCTTCATTATTTAAAGGATATTAAAACAAATAAATATCTAATCAAAAACAATAACAATGAAAAATATTAGGTGAGATATATAGAATATAGTAGTATTGAATTTATTTTAATTTATTATTTCTTTTAAAAAATACTGTATATTTTTATATACGATTAAATGGCGGTCTTATTATACAATAGTATATTTCTTACAACACTGAACAGTAATAAAAAAATCTCAAATATAATCAACGAAATTGTTGCAAAAAAGCTACTGCATAGCTAAACCAATAAATCATCAAACTAAATTCCAAACAACAAACTAACATCAAGAAAAAAACAATTCCTAGTCAAACCTAAAACCAATATGATAGCACATTAATCCGCGCGGAAAGCTTGCACTGGAATGTATTAAAAAAGTCCGAGAATGCCCTCGACGTGTCCATCGGTACATACCAGCGACTAATCGTGTCTAATAGAGATTGCCAACCAGTAACGTATTGTAGGCATTCTGTAGGATAAGCGGCCATTATCGTTGTATTCTTAGACTAGATGGTAGTGCTTATATTATTATATTACGCTTGTTTTTATCCGCTACTTCGGTCGCGTTGATTTAAAATCTGAGCGTATATTTTTGTTTCTGTATAAATATAACATTTTCAAAGTGATACGTGATATATAAACGAATTTGGGTTCTCTTTTATAATAAACTAGCGATCTTCTTCGGCTTTCCACGTAAAGCAGTGCAATGTAGTAGGTGCAATGTAGTTTTTTAAGACATCGTACGAATACGAATCGTTGAAATTCTCGGCACTTCTCTATTATTAAATGCTTAGGCACAATCGTACATTTATTCGTATTCCCTGGAGTGGTCTGTTCTGTTCCTTGCATTAACACGTTCAGACAACGCTTTATTATATAATATTGATTAGGATTTACTTTAGCCAAATCTAAATTATCGACTAAGTAATTGGAATTAATTTCAAATTTAGACAATAATTAACTGTAAAAGACTATTTAAACATCTTAATAATTTATCGATTCATACATTTACAGACATACAAACTTCACTGACAAATATAATACAGTATCCTACGCAGAAACTGATTGGTGCGAGAAATAATTTTAATTTCCAAAAAAAACTTTGTTACGATTTCCGTATATGTACTTACTATAGTTAATATTTCACATCGCTAATTTTATTTTCTTTTTGCAGGTAAGTACCAACGAATCTAATTTGGCGTTGTTCGTAAGTAAATAAGACAGAGATTAATAGTATGATATGACATACAACATAGAATTACCAAAAGGACCTACATAAAAAAATATTACTACAATTTAAATTTGCGTAAGTAAGTAAAAACAATTGCTGTCGAATCTTCAAAAACTAACTTTCTAAAAAGGTATCTTGTATCTAGTACAAACTATTCTTTCCAACAAATTAAATAAGATTATTTTATATTTATTTTCGTTGCTAATTATTCAATTCTAAATAATATTAACGTTACTAAATACATAAATACGACAACCAATTACAATACTTTAATGTCTACTTAACAACAAAAAACCAATAGAAATAGAAAAAGCTAGCTAATTTTATCGAACAAGCATTTATCGCTATCACAAAATATAATATATTTTGGTTAATTCAACACAAAATTTCGTCAATTTGTTTCACGTTTTGATAGCAATATTACTTTACCATTAACCCACTGATAATCATGATATCGATAATTGTAATAGCTTTCATTATTTTAAAACAAACACGATTTTCTAAAAGCTTTTTAAATCTTCAGTTCATCATTATATACATACCTACGTTTATTTTCGAAATCGCCACACCGCAGTGGCAACAATATTGCGCGAGCGCATCAACACGGCCATTAGGTGTCAGGCATCAGGCGCATTGTTCTGGAAGCAGGTCTCCTGAGTTAGTGCCCATAACAGATATAAATGTTAATTATATAGCATATTCTGTGGTGCGAGAGTACTTCGCCTGGCGTTATTTATGGCACGCGGTTGACCAATGGCGTCGACACTTTGTATAATATTTTTTATATAAAATTGTCAGAAATATAGATAGAACTTACCTGTACTAAAATCATTAATCATTAAATTGCGAGCACCGAAATCGATATATGATATGCTTATATTATAACGAATAAGTATCTCCATACTTTTTCACTTAAATAAAAATATATAATATATATATTAAAAATAGCATAATATAAAATTTGAAATTTAAAAAATAATAATATATTCATTGAGATTATTTAAACGTTAACACACACAGAACACGGTACTTCTGCTGTAACTATTTACGTGAGGAATTGTATACCCTGATGATTCCTGATGCAGCATCAGGTCAAGATTACGCAAATTAACGCATGTTGTTTTAATATAAATTATTATATTAAAACAACATGCGTTACATTATATTAATAATACCTATTTCGTGGTCTGATACCACTAGAAAATGTTCAAATTTTTTGAACAACTACAAAATCTGAACAGATCTTCAAATTGTATAAACAATAAATATCTAAATTACATCAGCCTTCTAAAAAGACGCATAAAAATCAGTCTATTCATTAGGAAGCTACGACGCCACAGGCAAACACACAAATATACATATACACCGATACACACGTCAAACTGTAACAAAATATGGGGGATATTTTGGTCGAGGGTTAACTATATTTCGAAGCAAGTAAAAATCTCTATTTAATTTTTCCTTTTAAAAAACATTGAAGTTAAACGCGAGCCATAAAAAAGTGTTTTGGTATAAATAAGTAGACAGTGGAAAACGCGTTTCCAAGTGAAGAATTGTCATTATTTGGGATATAATTTCGAGAGGCGAACGTCAGTCGATGAAAAACCACACACGACTTTTACGGCGACAGCGAGTATGCTTTATGTGCCCGCGCCAGTCTGCGGATCATTCCATTTACATTAAAAACTACAATTAGCCAACGCACGCATTGCAATATTGTTGCAAAAATATTTTTACACGTGCCACAGCTGATTAGTACTCACCATAAAAGGTACAAATGAACCTTGGTATGTACTAGTACCTATACTTTACGTTTGTAAAACATAATTATCGTTTAATATATTCAATTTTTTTTGATAAAAAACATGTGTTACAATTAAATGTATAGCAACACTTATTTTGTAATATTTGACTTTTTAATATTCTAAAAGTAAACTAATTTACATAAATTCAAATTCAAAATATACTTTATTCAAGTAGGCTTTAAAGAACTTTTGCATCGTCAATTTACAACTTAGTATTTTAAATATAAAGTTACCACCGGTTCGGAATGTAGATTTAAACATTCAGCATAATGTGTTTGAGTTACTGGACTACATTAATTTTAACAGTGTCAATTAAACGAGGCCTCGCAGGGACAATAAAACAAGCTGTCCGTTTGGGGCTAACAATGCACCGAGCTAGTACTGACGCATAAAAACTCTTGCGACGTAAAATATTAATAGAAATGCACGTGTGTTCATTGTCAATAAATTACCCAAGTGACAGAGCAATAAAAAAGTATATTTCTTGCGGAGTGAATGGGAGGCTGCGAGGAGGCTTCGATGTGAGGTAGCCAATAAAAGTGGCTGGCGGTCGGTCGTAAACTTCCGCCGTAGACTGCGTGGCGAGACGCGGTGCAAGGCCGCGGCATCCTCTCCACTAAAATAATACTTAGACATAGACCCCGACGAGAAGGACTCTTTACCCGCCCGCACGTTCATAACTCGAATAAAAATAAAGGTCACACGATCTATTCGCAACGGCGACGACGCGGCACAATAACAATCATTAATTCATTTCGGAACCGACTAGAGCTACTTCGCAATTCATTTCTCGACGCTATCGTCGCTATACCGCAATATACCTACCTACTAGAATCATCCGCGTAACATCACTGCGTCTGACGCTTAATTCGGTCCCTAACGTAATACAATAAGAGGCATGAATGTTGCATGAGTCACGTGGAGCGCTTCGAGAGGTTTTTTCCAGAGCCAAGTGCAACGCCGAAAGGTCAGGGGACTTAAATTAAATTAGACTATATAAATAATTTGTAGAAGAACTCGACAGTGGATGGACGGTTTGACGTACGGGAGAGATATGATCGGTGACCCGCCGCACAGCCTCACCTCCTAATCTCCACGATTCATCTCATAATACCTCGTCTTGTTTCGTTAGCGAACAAAAAACATGTAATGCTTTTAATTAGATTAAATTGATTTATACTGTATCGATCGGCCGTTAAGATAATTTCGGATGGCGAAGGTAATTAATCTCTGCAAATAATGACCGTAACGAACATTCGATAGTCTATTGTTGAAAGATTCTCGGGATAATGACGGCTGTTTTATCTTTAAATGAGATTTTCATTTACATATGCACGGAACTCAATACTTTTACACCTATTAACTTTCTATTGCCAGGTATGAATTCTTCCATAGTCTTTGTTGTTAGTCGCCGCGTAGTTCGAAATTTGCAGTGCCCAAGATAATTAACAATCATTTGTTAAGCAAACCATACACAGCGGTTTAATACTTTGTCGATACCGACAAAGTGAACACTTGCCGTGTTTATTTAGGGGATATGAATTTTTGTTTTTCGATTTTTCGACTTGATAAATTATAAAAATATTGAAGACAGATTTTTCATTAAAAAAAGATAGGTATTTTTTTACAATATATCGACATGTCTGTATTCTATATGTTCAGATCTGCTCGATGAATCGCGTAAAAAACTTGAAAGCGAACTTAGTAAAAATTTAGATAAAGAAATATAAACCATAAAAAAAAACAATACCACCCAGTTTTATTGACAAAGTTTCTCATGTATTTGACGAAACAATAACACACGTCCGAACCCTCGATCGTGATCCATAAAGCGCGAACTTAGCTAATGAAAACCGAAAAAAATACAAGTACACCTTTGCAAATTATAAATTCGCCCAGACGTATCTTCGCTTTCGAATTCCATCTCTTATACCGATAAAAATAAAGCATATATTGTTAGCGAGATAATTTAATGAGGTGTTGAATATAAATTGGTGCTGTGCGCCTACCTGCGTGCGCTTTGAGCTCATTGTCTACCTAGCTTCGCTGAATGCAAACTGAGCAGCCGGCGATGCGTCGAATTTAGGGTTGCCGATCGTTCATTTCGAATACCAAGCATACCTTTAAAATATTCTTCACAGTCTCACCGTTACGTTCGCCATTTTTAACAAAAACTGATTCAATTTAATAAAATTTTGTAGTCTTAATTGTAATTATTAAAAATCTCAATAGATTATCTCAATATTTTCCGATTTTATCATTTTAATAAATATGACAAAATAAAATTGCGATCAAGACTTACATGATATATTACTCAAATATCAGTTCTTACAGTGTCAATATTGTAATTAAAAACACGCACAGCGCACCCCTATTTAGGTTCATATGTTTCTAACAAAAGATTTCATAATTATTATTTTTCATCTGGTACATTTTTGTCACAGTTATCAATCAACGCAAGGGCCGGTACTTCCTCTCTTTCTACACTGTGCCTTTTTATATCTACTTATCTTTTTTCTTCGCCAAACAGTATAATTATTGGAACACCTGGGCGCAAGAGAATGTCGCACAAAGAGACAAGTAATGACGATCCGAATCTAAGATCGGGGATATTTCGTTACCGAGAAAGCCTTTTGCTTCATTAATTATGAAACACAATACTCTTTACAATTTTCGAAAAATTATATTCGTTGAATGCTGTCATATTATTTGATAAATTACGAACGGTTTTTGTTGGGGCTTCTGTTTAACTTTAAAAAACAACTTTTGAGCTCGCATTAGTTTCGCTTTCCATGTTTTAGTGTGTTGGCTACTGTTTTGGTTCTTAGAATTGTCTATTGATAGTTCGCGTCTCGCGAATTACGTGCCTGGTGTGAAATTAAGATTTCTTGGAGCCAAATGTTAGATAGAAGAAATAGAAGATTGTCTATCTAAACACTTACATGGAAAAGAACAATGGTAGACATCACTAAATTATTAATTATTGCGAAACATTTACAGGCTGTTACGGTTACAGTTAGCTTGGTTTGTTTTTCTTATTATTAATAATTATTATTTTACTTTAAAACTACTTACATATGTAAAAAAATGAAAGCAAATCATATGAAGGAACTTTTTTTTTGATAGAACAAAATGCATTACAAAGAATAAAATATTATCACTTGGTTTTAAAATGCCACGTCATCATAAAGTTAGCGCGTCTTGGTTAGTAAAATTAAAACAAATTAAAAAATTAAACATTTTCAATGAGTCCTTTTAGAGATGTACTTCTTACGACAGTTTTATGCTAAAAAAATTATAATTATAATAAAATTCATAGCGTTGTCCTCGTCGAAACGCTAGAGAAGACAGCGAACCCTAGCTTTAATCCAGAAGTGTGGATACAATAAAATGTTCATAATTCACATACTTACAGTGAATATAGTGGTGTGTATAAGGCAATAAGATGACGAGTTGCGCGCTGGCACGTCGTTAATGAAGAAATATTGCAGGCTTTTGATAATTCTCGCGATAACTGCGCCCGCGCTGAGGCCGCGCCGCGCATGCGCCGTGAGCTCGCCAATATTAATTATACGACGTAAACTTACTAAAAACTGTTCCGTAAGGTGCAGCCTTTATCTGATTGTACCTTTTGAATGAGTAAGAAAAGATACTCATTTTTTACGCTTTCTATACTGCGCCTGGCATTTTCTTTGTGAATTCGTGTGACTTCTTTTATTTTAATGTATGAAAAATAATCATAATCCCACTCGATCTTCCATTGTGCAATTAAAGTTAGAAAAATATATACATTTTAGATTGTCTTTCTTAAAATGATACTAACAGAAAGATACGCATAAAAGTTACGAAAGAGATAAGACAAGAAAATAATACTAAATGTGTGAACACATCTTGTAAAGAAAATTTTCTGCAAACATGAAAACGTTTTGAACATTAACTTAAATTAATATAAAATTTATCCTCGAAAGGATTCTGCGGAGACTATTATAAGTGATGAAATTTTCGGCGTAATAAATTGAAACTATATCGACGGTCAGCAAATCCCGAATGTGTTTGTTTAGGGCGAGGCCACCCTAAAATATTTATTTTATCTTGGTTTGCCGAAGTCGCGTCAATAGTTTCTTTCAATTTTTACCCAGCGTTAAAAGATAGGATATTATAATTTATAAGACCATCGGTCGCCATGTTTACACGTTATGGGAGATATGTAAAACAAACATCTTCAGAGTAAACGTTATCTAAACCAAATAGTTTCGCGGAATTAAAATTCATTTTAGTTATTGATTTTGTATCTTTACGATGTCTTCCAATATCCGGTTATTTCGTGTGGACGTCACTTCGGTCAAGCGTTTATCTCTTCGTTCAAATTTTATAAATGAAATTAAATGCATTTCAAACATTTACGCGAAAGCAATGTCCAAAACGTAAGACTAAAAGATACTTTTGTATGCGAAAATTATACTTATAAGTTTTACTCTAGTAATTGATATAAAACAACTCCGTAAACTGTTAACAGTTATCTAGGTAAACGTACGTGAGTGTCAAAAATA
The DNA here is from genome assembly GCA_037950945.1 of Hypolimnas misippus. Classification (NCBI taxonomy): domain Eukaryota; kingdom Metazoa; phylum Arthropoda; class Insecta; order Lepidoptera; family Nymphalidae; genus Hypolimnas; species Hypolimnas misippus. The sequence continues at coordinate 5,819,003 of JBBEEQ010000025.1, read as the reverse complement.
AGGCTAAAATTATTTTAGGTGGGAAAGCAATTATAAACAATTTATGTAAATATTTATGAAAATCTATGAACAAAATCACGAGCTTCATTCTCGCCTAACACGTGCTGATTATAAAACTTTTCATTGTTAAAGAAAAATAATTTAAATAATACACATATGTAAATGAAATACATATTTACAAGAGAAGCTAAGCCCAACGTCTGCACTATTCTAAGAAATTACATCTATATACCTATGTGCAAAATAAAATTATTTCTCTTACGTAATTGAATAGGAACTTTATATCTAGTACATTAAATATGAAATACAATAGCGTTGTAAAATAACAAAACGCAATAATAACTTTGTCACCATTCTATGCACAGGAATCGCTACCTGAACACATTGTCTTCCCAATATTGTGCTGCAAGGAACGTAATCCCTTAACAAACGCCATCTTTTATTTTAAAGCCGTGACGTAAACCGACTTTTGTTTTTGGATTAGTTTCGAATGTTTTTTGTTGTGGAACAATAAACAAAGGATCTGTGGCTCTACGGTGCTTGATGCCCTGAACTACCTAGCTGTTTTAGAGTGGTTATAAATCTTGAAGATGATAACAGTTACCACAAACATGGGCACGTGGACGAGATCCATGCTACAGATAAGATATTCGATGTTTTCAAGAAATATAAAATGGATACAGATATTTGTTTGTAATGGCAAATATTTGATGCATACGGCTACAATTTAAATAAGATCGTCATTTATTTTGTTACTTATTTCATATTCGAGACAAAAGTCTTTAGCGTGTATTTCGAAATGGATTTAATCTTTAAATCGTAGATGCGATAGATTACAGTTGTGGTAAAAAATGTTAATAGTAGGAATTCGCAAGCATTATTTTATCGCGCACAACGAGGGACGTTTTGTCATCGGCGTCGATTTTACACTACGATGCGCAGGAGCACGCAGCTGTATATATTAATAAATGGCTTGCCTTTTAATCCCCCATTCAAAGAATTTACTGTTTATTGTGTTTTCAACGCCCAAGAATAGTTTAATTTTGTAAGGTTCTGCTTTAAAGAAAGATTTATAATTTTCTTTAATTTTAATATTACATTTATCACATGGAAATACTAATTTTAAAATTAGCGATTAAAGTTAAAATTAGAATTAATTATTATATGTTTTCACGCCAAAACCGCAGAACTAATTATTATAATTTTTGGTATGAAAATGATACATTGGAGAAAACTTAGATATAAAATGTTAAGGGTGATATAGGGGATGAATATTTCTACGCAGACGAATTAGAGGAAACGAACCAATGCATAATAGAAATCAAAACATCCATGCATACATCCATCCATGTTGCATCCGCGTGGTATGTTCATAGTCATAAATGAAATCGATATTTGTAAATTTTATCCTAATAATAGTTTCTTATATTTCTGTCTGTCCGTCTGTTTGTTTGTTACGTTTTCACGACTAAGCCGCTAAACTAATTTTGACACACATTGATATATTTAGATATAGATTGCACCTTGGTGAATGACATGGACGAAAATTTGGCGCGAAAATAAAATCTGAAGAATAGATACAGAGAAATTATCATTTCTATAAATAGTCTATTCAAAATAATTATTCGACGCCAACAAAAACCCAAGAATAAAATCGTACTAAATAATTTAATATTGAAAACACAAAGACAATTCTATAAAGCATTTGAGAAATACCTGCAATGCAAATCACAAGTCATGCCTTTGACCGCTAGTAATTAATGGTTAGCTCGATTCTTGAATACCTAATATTTTTTAAGAAAAAAAAATTCGTATCGTCCATTGATAGAATTCATTGTCCATGCCCACCCCATCGCCCCACCTGTAGTGAATGGGCCGGGGCTTACAATGAAAAATGTATTTTTTTTGTCTATACTTCTTTTGTCAGTGGCAACACTATATTTCACGTGGAACAATTATCATTGTCTTTGCCACCTCGAAGAGTGCGGTTACGTAGCTCAAAGAGTCTTTTGTATTTTCTCGAGATTTTTATAACGCTTTTGTTTTTCAAATTGATTGCCGGAAAGAAATTGCACAAATTAGGTTCATATTTTTTATTAAAAGTTATATTTGAACTTAATTAACGATCCATATATTTTTTATAACAATTATATAATTCCATATTGCTAACTTTCTTTTTAGGTATGTAAATATTTAACTTATTTAATAAAAAATATAATTAAAAATAAGGAAGGGTGCACATTAAATACACTACAAGAATCTTTTATAGATTATATTAAAAATAGTAAATAACTAGGACCTTTAATACCCTAAAAGGGTTTCATTTTGACAAAAATATCTCTAATCTGAAAACATGTAATTAAAAAAAATGAATTTTTAAAATCCGATATTAAATGACGGAGTTACGAAGTCACAGAAAGAACATACTCGAGGAATTCAAAACCTTCTACTTTTTTGAAGTCACTTGAAAATTTAATGCATCCAGGAAATAAACATAGTTGTTTTTTAGTGTTTAATTATATATAATAGGTACTTTTATCTACATACGGGTATATGTAACGAATTCAGTATTAATATTATTTAATGGAACTAGGCACGAAAATGGTCGCGAAATAAATGATCCTTCTTACAACATTATTATAATACGATGATGATGAAAAATTTTAAACTTTTCATGAACCTACGACCTTTGTGTGTTCATCCATTCTGATGCTCTATAATAGGTATTATTATTTAAGAACTACAATTGTAATTCTACATTATTCTGAAAGTGAAAACTAAAACTAAAAGTTAAACTTTAACCTACTCACACTTTTACCTTTTACTGTAAAGAAATTATTCGCTTTATTAGAAATATATACGATTATTATAAGATTTTACAATTATTAATATCGCCATTATATTCCAAACTGGTGAATTTATTTCATCCAATAAAAGAGTTACAAATTGATTTATAGGAATTATTGAAAATAATATACAATCATTACAGTGATAAAGGAAAGCGGGATTTAGACTCGATTTAATTTCGGCTAAAATTTATGACTACCAATAAATAAAGCGAGCTGAATGAACTCGCGCCATTGTCGCCATTTTTTTAAAACCATTAAAAAGTTCTGTATCGATGACAAAAATCTATCGAAACCGTCAAACCTATATCCGTCTCTTTCTTTCCTACGCAAACCAATAATGAATACGATAAATAAAAATAGATTTATGCGACTAAAAAAAATATTAAAAAAAAAATATTAACACGCGTAACAAATTTCTTTAAATAAGCAAATAAATTGCGTTTCGATAAATGTGCTATTGTTAGCAGTGGGTAATGTTGATTTATATGAATATTCATATAGATTTTAATTTTTACAACAATAACTTATTCCTATTTATTATATGTTTTAAATTGAATTCATTGAATTGATATAAAATGGCATGACATTAACGAGTGTGTTGGCTGCACGTGCACGTTAATAGAAGTATTTATTTATTTCCATCAAGGAACCGTTACGTAGAATTTAACACGTTATCTTTAATAAGATTGCGATTTTCTTTAATTTTTTATGTTATTAATTTAATTATTTAAAAACTTTCCACCTCAATATTTACTGCAACATTTGCTACAGACGAATCTTATTAGAATTTTAAAATTACATTTTTGTTTTTACAAAAAAATCCATATCGCCCAAGTAAAACTTATCACATAACTTTTTCATACAAATTTTACGATTTTCGTATTCAAGATCACTTGAATATCCAATAAAAATGCTGCTGTACACACACATCTACTTTAAAGTCAAAGCGAATTGAATCTTATCACATTACCATAAGGTCCTTCGAGATGCGCGCAGTCGCTACGAGACGGTCGGATGCGCGCTGCACTGCGTGTCGTGTCTAGGAACGATTCGTCGCTAAACAAACAAGCTTTTTAAATGCTACCTAACTTGTCTTTTTTATATCGCCATTTGAATATTTCCATCGTTTCGTAAGGTTCGTGACACGACACGGCACGGGCATCACGTGAGAGATATTTATAAAGAAAAGCGGTGTATCGGCAATATAGCATTATTTCCAATTTAATGATTGCTAATACCAAATCGGCCCTGGCGGCACGTCAGCCGATCGTCGTTTATTATCGTTTCGTATCGCCCAATTGTTTGATTGATAGTTACCTCTAGGAACTATTTGGTAAATTACACTTTTTAACCGCCTACTAACTTAATCACCAAAATAATTACTGAATATACTTGTTAAATGAAAATTTTAAATATATTTAGATAACATTTCGTGCTAAACATCAATGACATGCAAATTTTTATACAGTGCTAAATTGTAACACTTAAAAAAGAACAATAAACCACCCCTTAGCTATAAACAAGTAGCTGAAATGTTTAACCACAAACGCTAAATAAAGCCGTATCGCTCGCCATAAACAGCAAGAAAAAACGCTCGAAAAAACTTCATCAACAAAAGTGTCAACGAAAAAAAATCCCCGCGATCACATGCAAATGTCACCGCGCGACTCCGCTCATTACCGCGCTATAAAACCATAACAACAGTCATTACGCGCACAATTAAAAAAAAACTTCACAGTAACACTGGGCGAGTGTGACGAAAACCGCTTACGGTGCTCCCACATAGTTTGTTTTCAACATAAAAAATACTTAAAAAAAACGAGGGCGCCTCCGTCTTATGCAAAAAACTTCTTACGTATTCACCCCTCGTGAATTTCTATTTTTAATGAACGCTCGTCGTTTTTTTTTAATACTCGACGCAGTTGTTTTGACGGATTGCAATCTAGCCACTAATTGCTTTTCCTCCTCGGGGTGAGCATTTTACCTCGCGAAATTACATTTTATTAATTGAATAATATTAATGATACTTCCTCCGGGCGATCAATCTTTAATGACGTTTTTATTCGTCGTCGGAGGAGTGACGCGACTCCGCTCTCCTCGGCTCTAGAGCACTCGAGTTGATTTTTTTTTTCTAACGACCGCGATCGATGTTAATTACGTATCTAATGGCTCCCGTGATACACTTCCATTAATAATACGTCGGACGACATCGTCCGCTCTTCCAAGATTTAATAACTACACATCGCGTACGAGATTAATAGTGCATCTGTGCCGTGCGTTATTATAAAAATATGGGTGTACCGTTGCCCCATTACTCCGCGTTTCTATTACACCGTACCTAATCTTACCGCAGCTTTCCAATAGCTTTAAAAGACATATTACATGAACGATTTCGTTTCAAATCCGAACTTAACCTCGAAATGCACATAATTACAATAATAAAAAGGTTTAGTTATTACAAAAGCAGACAAGCGAAACAAAGTACCTCATTATAATACAGTACTTCACGCGAATGAATTTAATCCAAAAATTTACGACAGCTGCCGCGTGGAAACCGAGCGCGAAATGTCAAAAAGTTTATCTATGTCGAGCTAACTAAACAAACCTTGATTCACTTCCGAACGAATAAAATGCGGCCATTGTTCTCGGTCGTTATTATAACTTCGTTTTATTTAACCATTTCATTTATTATTATCATAACGATTTTTTTCGCGATGGATCCGCGTCGGTATAATTTCTTTTGTTCCGCACGCTGACATTGTTTCTTTTTGTGTTTTTTTCGCGATGTATGTGCGTGTGATTTATTCTCCCTTTAAAAACAACACCCGTGCGAGTTACGATTAGCTCGGGAACCTAATATCTAATTACTATGTGCGGGCACGTACGGACATAACTCGCATGTTTCCTCCTCCCGATGTGGTTTATGGAATTGGATCCTCATATTTCGGCAGTTTTTCGTTGTTTATACGTAGTTTCTTAGTGACTTACGCTTAACGTAATATGATCTTAAGTTTAGATGGGTACACTATATAAAAAAGATCGAGTTCGTTGTCTATGCAAATTAAGTAATGTTTTTATATGCAGGCTCGTCTCCCCAGGGACGATAGCTAATGTTGGTAATTCCAAATTCAATCATCTCAAACAAAGGAGGTCTCGCGCAGCTAAATGGCGTTTTTTAATCGGATATTATAATTAATGTTCCTTTTGTCGCGTGCTGACGTGCCCCGCGCGAACAATGGGATTTCTAATAGAAGGAGATATAAATATTTTTTTTCTCAGAAACAAGAAGCTACCTGACGATAAAACACAGACGACGGGATCGTTCGAACTGCATTAAAATATATTCATCAGACGTTTGAATAATATTAACGGAATATCTCTCTAAAGATTACTGAATGGATTTAGTCGATATTACACACGTGACAAAAATAGACCAAACACGCCATATTACTCCTCAACCCATTAAGACTCCCAACGCAAAACTTTGGACACGTAAATTTTTTATCAAGCGAACTAACCCCTGTCCGTAGTCCGAACCCTTCTTATCCTAATAGTTAGAATGTATAATACGTAGTCAGTATTTTTTTTACTTGTGGGTACAAAGAGTAAGCAATAAAAAACTGCATTATATCACAGTACCCTCCCTTCGTTATGTGTCGCGAGGGTCTGCGGATGTGTGCGTGACGTTTTTTTTTTATTCGAAACTACTCTCTAATGCGTAGATAAGCCTAACCATACATTAAAAAAACAGTGACATGTAATTTAAAAATGTTTATGTCAAATTTCTTTTTCAACAAACCTCGTTAATAAACCCTTAAATATATTTAATCCCACAGTGTATAAAAAATATTCTAATAAGAAACATTAATATAAAAAATTATTTACTACCTAAACGTATATAACTACCATAACTACCATATCATAGATACATTAAAACTATACCTTATATTATTAAACCGGTGGTATAAAAACTCACCCGTCTTAATAATCCTCTTAATAATTCTTATTAAGACGAGTGAGTTTTTACACTACAAGTTTATTAATATAAGGTATGTTCCTACATTATTTAATATGAATCGTGAAGATCATTAACGCGGATGGCACGAGTTATGGTGATATTTTTCTCAAAGCAATTAAACGAGTACCCATAGTCCTATAAATTACGCTTTGTGTCCCATGTATTGATTCATGCCCTTTTTACAGAAGCCATAAAAATAACGACTGCCTCTCAATTATTATAATCATAAATCGAAAGGGGATATCGTTTATTGATTTTCCTTTTAATCATTTTAATCCATTTGAAATCTCGTTTTTAATATTTCTGCTTAGTATCCAATAACCGCTTTGTACTGTAATAACATATTCCAAATAGGGTTTATAGTTTATAGCTTACATAAACTTGTAGAAAATTCTAAACGTGAAATAAACGTGACTCGATACAAATATAAAGTGATATCGGTCTTACAGAAATGAGTTTTAATATAAAAATTAAGCAGGTGCCTATAAAATATAACCCATAAACAATATAATATTAAATTCCAGTAAAACAAATAGACATTAAGTCCGAGACCGTACCGTATCGCCATTCCACGCCATAAAAATAATCAAATATATTCGTTCCATCTCATTTGGCGGCGTCTTAAACGATTTCTCTCGTCCGGCCTTTATTACCGAAAACATAACTTCTCATTTTCTTTTTTATCCCCTACTCGCTGCGCCTCCCGGGTATAAACCTACGCAGGGGTTGCCTACTGCATATTTTTATGTATCCTCGAGGATTTCGCCTCATCTCAGCAACCCTTAGTATATAATGATGTCGTTCGCTACTTAAAAACTTCTTTAAAAAGTTTCGTACGCTCGCTCGGAGGTAACGAGCATAATCGGGGAAATTAGCTTTAAAATCGACTCGAATGTTTTTTAAATTTACTCGTCGTTCTTATTTTGTTTACAATAAAGACGACTTTCACTCGACGTACAATCGTCATATCGATATGACAGATACATGAACGTAATAACACATTGTTTCATTTACGCGAAAAACCGTACATAAAGTGTTTTATCAGTGGGAGCTCACATATTGCAAGGGGACGGGATTTTTTCCTCGCCTAATGCGGTTAATTTCCTTTTTCCTCTTTATTTATAGTAATCCCTTTATAAGGTGATTACAGAGATGTGTTTTGTGGACGTAAAAGAGCGCAGCGTGGGGTCTTACATACAGCATATTTTACAAGGATTTTTATGCGATGAAAAACAATATACAAACAAGTATAGATATCGTAGAGAAGTTCTTATTTTTTTTTTATTATTATAATTTTTTTCATTTAACATCACAAAAACATATGATTTGTAATCTATTATTATCTGTACATTAAAAATGCAACACTAATTGCAAAATTGACTTGTTAATTCCTTAAGAATTCCTTAAGATTTTAAACGTACTTGTGGTCGCCTAGTGGTTAGAATTCCACCGTAGTTCGTAAAATTTTCAAACGATTTCAAGATCGACCACAGATAATCTATTTTCATTTGATAAAAGACTTTAACAATAAACAAAAGTATAAATTGATTTGTGTCCAATACTCGGTAGTGTGGCTTACGGATAATTAATAAAAAAATATTAGCATTATGTATATAAACTCTAGGTGTGTGAAATTTCATATTCTTGTGTCCGCACAATTTTCGTAGAAAGGTATACAAAGTTTTTGTTTCACGTATATCTACATATAATATATGGATAACAACTAAAATTACACCTAAAGTCATTGTGTGTTGTGTAAATATAAGAATGTATTAAGAGGTAATTTTAAAGTCTATGTAAATGTCGAAGCCACACGGCCGAATCCGAATGCAGGATAAACGAGGGACAAAACATCGCAGCTACATAATATGTCCTTGAACTACAGCGATTCATATTAATGATATGTTAGTTAGATCTGAGCGTCAGTGCTGAAAAACGGTTTAGGTTTTGAGGATAAAACTTCGAAGGCTCTGCGCGTTTCTACAAGATGTTGAAATATAGAAGATATTATATATGATAGTAGTTGTATACGAGTATCAAACATTTCCATCCATTTTGTCTAGTTTCAACTTAATCCTAATCCTATGAATAAATAAAAGTTAAATTCATAATATTTTATTAAACTTTTAACCGATTATATTTATTATTCTTGTTTCTAAAATGTAGAGTCAACGACAAATTCACCTTTCAATTTTAATAAAAGATTAATATTTCAATAGCCACAAAATCTACATTTTTCTACGAAATAACTTTCTTTAACGTATTGTAACATTTTTTAACATTTAAGTAACAATAGCTGAAAACGTATTGAGGTTAATAAAAACCGCAATATTATACTACGTATCTATATATCTGGTAGCACGGAACGTTTCTCTTTATTCTGTTAGGGTCCCGTTGGATGACATTGAGGCGAGAACCTTGACCCAATGTTTGCAACATTTCATTGAATTTTGAGTGTTTTTCCCGTGCCCGCTCTCGCGCCCGTCACTTGGACAGCGCGACAGATATTCAAATCTTTATAGATGTTTTATTTTTCAGATGTATCTTTGGTCGGTTTGAAATATACTCCCTTAATACTGCGTTATAATTATTAATTAGGCCATTTTGATCATCATTTTTCTCTGACTAACCTGTACGAAACACAGTTGTATTACTTTACACAAATCTTCGATGAGAGTGTGATACCCCGGTTGAGCTAGCGTACACGAGCTTTCGTCAGTAGGCTACAACTAACTTAAGCACTGAGCAAAGCTAGGCTCCACCTTAATTATCATGTAGTCTTACTAAGTGTACAATATTAATAAACACTTTTCATATTTAATATAACGGGTCTTATCGCGATAACTAATGGTAGTAATACCTAATTATTGCCCGACGTTTCGACGAAGTTACATTCGTCGTCAAGAGTCAGCTCGTTACCACAATTATATTAAATATGAATAGTATAAATCGCGAAAGCTTAAAATATATAATTAATAAACACATATTGTTTTTAAGTTTGTAACTCTTATATATTTTACAGCTAGGATCTATCTCGATACGGTATATTATATTATATAGAGTAAATATTTGTTTTAAGTTACTCGACGAAATATAAACCTAATCTCAAATAAGAAGATTTCTATATTTGCCCCTCGTAAGAAAATAAAAGAACCGCTATAGGCACGTAGCGGTATTTTACTAGAGTGCCTTCACCCTCTGCATATAATTGCATGTTTTTGTCTAAAAATATTTCGCCTCAAGCTCTGATTTACGCATCCAAGGTGTGCAATAATAAAGCCGCCTTAGAAAATATTATCAGCAGTTCCTCTGTCACGCGATTGTATGTCTTAACGCTTTACAATTAGATTCACATTGCATTGGCCGTGAGAAGGGACACGTCGTATTTACAGAAAACCGTTGAGCAAAGAAACTGTTTGGGGAGTTTCAGCACTCGAGACCCTCGTTTTTTTCGGCAATTTTTCCTGCACCTCTTTAATTATATAGAAATGGTTTGCTCCACGACGCCTTTGATCTAAGTGAAATTTAAAATACAGCTAAAAGGAATTTATCTTCTTTTGTTGCATTATTCTAATCAGAAAGTGCAGACTATATTCCAATTTGAATAAGAATTTACTCGTTTTCTTATCAGATTGTATTTCAAGAATATGCGAATAACTGTACAAAAAATACGTCATATTCTTAACTTCCAAGATTTACTCTACTTTATAATCTGTAACAATTATATTAAAGCAAATCTTTGTTATTTTAAAAATAATACAACGACGATTCAAAAAATATATTTCAAAACAAAAATAAAAAAGCCTCAGGCTTAAGATAAATTCTTGTTTTCTACAATAATAATAAGATTTAGGCGCCTCATTCTTGCGGTGACTTTGTTTAGCACAATCGTTATTAAAACATACCCATCTCCCCTCCTAAGAAAGTTGACTCATAATAAAGGCCGGTATAATTTTTTCCTTTTAAAACTTTTTGATTAGATGAAACGGGGGGGGTAGGGGTGTATCGAAGGGCGCTCGCTGCGATGCTCCAATATCGGCTATTCTAATCGTTGTATTCTTTTACAATTCAAAGAAGCGCCTTGTTTGTACGTATTTGCTTAAAACTCTATACCGAGAAGTGAAGTCCTATCTAATTAATCCCGTTTGAAGTACGAAAATCGATAATCGCAACCCTCTAGTTAAAAAGCCCTCTTATCGATTAAAATTGAAAACATCGACAGTTGAATTTGACATGCTTTTATTGCGAGTTGTCGCTCGCAAAACCTATTTGTATCGATTGGTTTTAATTTATTTTATTTGCACAGCGGGGCTTACTTACACCTCAGTTAAGTGACACATTCCCTTTGATCAGAATAAATAAACAGTGTAAAAAATAAACGATATATGTAGACTCGGATAAAACTTAATAAACACTAGTTTAAACACATGTCAATTTACATTCGTTTATTTTTTTTCGAAATTTGATACTTAGTATAAAATTCGTCCAATCATTTAATGATATTAATTATCCTTGGTAAAATTTTAAATAGGGAGATATAATGAAAATAAAAAAGAAGTCCATCCTTTGTTTCCTGTTTTGATAAAAGGTTTAATGATTAAAAGCAAATAGGTATAGTAAAAACTTTAATCAGAAATACGTTTTTCTAATATATGAGATTATTTTATACTTCACAATATGTAACACAAGTCAATATTCGAAACATTAAATTAAAGAATGTTTTTTGCGTACTTATTTAATTTATATGACTTTAATTTTTTTAATAATGTTAAGTACGTGGCGCATTATCAGAATACATCAATATCTCCGAATTTGACTTTTTGTGGGTTGACACATTATTGCTTATCAGCAACCATTTTATAACAATAAGACAACACTTCGCTTGAAAACCTAACAAACGTCTCAAACAAACTTTGCAAGGGATTTTTTTTTTTGTTAAAAACATAATAACTCCCCGAAATATAAAATGTCACGGGCGTAACGTCATTTAGGGTTGTCCCCTTTTTTTCAATTTAAACCATTTGACAAGGCGAGCGTCGATCGCAGTGGCCTTTCCGATGGCATACAATACAAGTTTTCAATAAGATTGGTTACACTACACTAAGCAGCACAATCAATCAAAATTGCATCGGTTGATCGGCTCCGGCGCACAGCCCTACCCAGTATCCACGCGGCTACGTGCGCGGGAAAATTATAGCATTATTATATTTTGTTACTATAATCGCATTTCACATTAATAACTTCGAATCCAAAAGCGTGTTCATGATAAAGAACGAGAAATCAATCAAAATAATACTCTATTTTCAATACAAGTTAGAAAGCCATGTAATCTATTAAATTAATTATGATAACATGTTTCTTAACAATTAACAAGCTATCTCGGGTTAAATGGCGTATGAAATGTTAACAAAAAGGCGAAGACGTTTACACGGTAAACGCTATAATAGGCGCTTTTTAATAACAGCCTTCGTATAATTGGTTCACCAATTAGAATTACAATCCTCTGTCAGTTTTCATTTTAATCTCTGTCTCTCATTGTTTCAAAAAGACTGCGTAATTATTATAAACGACGTTGATATTTTGATTAATAATAATTTATGATTTTTATTTATATTGAAACGTAAAATTCAATAAACAGTTTATTTTATATATAATGTAATGTGAATTTGTTTGAATATGAAATCAATTTTAATAATTTGTTACAGTTAAGAATAAACAATCATTCGTAATGTGACATTCTTATTATAATTGAGTTGAAATGCGATCAGAGCAAATTATATTATAACATTATTTTTTTTACGGAATTATATATTTTAGCATAGTAATATTTTTAAACGAACAAAATAGACATAAAAATAGAAAAACACAGCAAAGTGTAATTATAATAATGATATTACAATTATTTGTATTGATATGTTATAAGCACATAAATTTTGGCAAACCCAAATATTTTGGATGGCGTTGCCTAGCAACCAGCTAGCGACTGGCGAAAGTATCTTTGGGCCAACGAGACAATTGACGAGTTTATCAAAGTTGGGAAAGGGGTACAGATTTTTTACGTCAAAATAGTATGATCATATCATATATAAAATATCGTTGTTATAAAATGTATATGCCTCTAGTTGTAAAGTGGGGTTACACAGTAAACTATAATTACGTGAAACTTGGTAAAATTAAAAAAGAACAATAACTAAGGCAAAGGGCCGCTTAAAAGACAAACGAAGAAACGTTCCGGAACACGCGGAGGGCGGGTCCCATGCATTAATAATTTACTAATTTGTGGGATCCACGGCACGGAATTATAACTTACAATTATATTAATATTAATAACGCTTCTGTGTGACGTTGAATATTGTGAAGTTTTTATTATGATTTTGATTTTTTTTTCAGTTTTATTTTCCAATAGCGGTTTGTGGGTTCGTAGGAACTATACACATTAAGTTAATAATTGTAATGAATATTTATAGCGATTTTCTTTGCTATTTCGAAATAATTGTCTTTTCCTGAAATTCATATTTATATATCTTCTATTATACTAAATGACTAAAAACACGATTTATTATTTTTATCTGTCTTTTTCACATTTCAAGTGTTTCAAACGTTTATGTAAACAAATAAGAAGACCCTTGCAATAACACAATAAAATAAAATTAATTTTTATGGTTATTTCAAGTATAGGTTACGGTTAGTAGTAATAATACTTAGCAATTCTGTTAAAAATACAAATTTAAAACATACAATTTAAGACATAAAATATCATTCTAAAATATAAACACAGAGAAACAAGAAGTCAATTTCACAATACTAAATTTTCACTTAAAAAGTGCTGTACTAATGGGGTACGAAAAGCCCCCATTCAAAGCCACGAAAACAATCCCAGCAATAACCGCTAAGCGCTTTAATGCCTTAATTACCAACACTGACCTACCTCCACTTTCCCACGAGTTTTCCTCTCTCCTAATTGCACAGCCCTAACGAAGCCTCGGTTAACCCTGCGAACATGCAAATTAACCCTTTCACTGCCGCCTGTTTACAAAGCCTTATTGAATTAAAGCGAACCGCAACTTCGACTTAATAATGCAAGGGTTGAGGGATGATATCTTGTTTGTAAGAAGATTCCGAGCTTTTAATTAATGACTCAACCCTTCTGGCGCTCTGTCATTAGGTGGCGTTCATAATTATGGATGGCGTTGGGGTAGCAGGTCAGTGTTAATCGCTGTTTATTAATTTTAACGAGCGGTTATTTATGATGGGAAAAATAATTGAATTAAAAACTTTAAGACAGAAATTTTAGCAGTTTCATAGTTATTTATACTTAAATTAACTAATATACATCATCGGATATAAATATAACCTGACTTGTCGACAACTGTATCATTGTAATTATATAACAAAAAAATTAATAAAGCTTAATACTTCGCGCTACTAAAGAAGGTAGAAATGAATACAATTCAAAGTTCCTCATTTAAAACCATAAAGTCTCAATATAAAAACTCGACAAAAGTAAAGTATTAAATCAAAAGAAAAACAAGCGAAGCGTCCCGCAGGCGTCGGTTGGAAAACCTCTAAAATTCAAAGGAAAATCAGAGTGAAGCTAAATGAGCGAGTGTCCGCCCCGACTCAGTTAATTGCTTAATCGCCTCGTAGGCGGGCCGCTTAATTGGCCACTGACCGACCGCTTAAATCCGACAATTCTCGACAACTTCCGACGAGTTCCGACAAGTTTAAGCGTCGGTAATTACAAGGCGAGATGTTTAATTACGCTCCGTCGGGCACTTGGACGACCAGGAATTAATTAGAAGTTTAAAGTCGAGGGAAAGCGAGGGTTGAATAAGACAGTGGAAAAAATGCTTTCAAAGAAATGGAACTGAGTTTTTTATACAGAATTGTAGATATTTGATTTGTGTTTACCTATTTGTAAACACATTTTAACGCTAGACTTATATAAAAAATCTATTAATTTTCGATTTACAACCGCATAACACATACAGTTAATATCTATCAATTTAAAATTACGCAAATTAAACCATACCAAAAATAAAATAACAAAATATATTGTATTATTTCAATGTAAACGAATAAAAAATTAAAAAGTACCTAATCCCTAATTATACTCGCTGGCAAAATATGACTATAATAATATTAATAAGTGATTAATTTTATTTCGTACCTGCTCCCCTCTACTTCAGAACCTTATAGACTTTAAAATGCTTAGACTAGACTATAACATGCTTAATTATTTCATATTTGGATGCTGATAAGCAATAATGTGTCAACCCTCAAAAAGTCAAACTCAGTCATCTATTTAACATTATTTAAAACAATACAGTTATCTAAACTAAAAAGTATATAAGAAAGTGTCTTAATTTAATGCTTTGAATTTCAGGTGCATTCCATATTTTGCAATTTATATAATAATCTCCAATATTTAAAAAACTTATTGTTAGGTAACATATTAAACATATCCTTCTGCTCTTAATTTATTATATTTTTTATTAAAATAGAAAACTAAACATGGATATATACGTCTTCAAACAAATTGATTAAAAATACGTTTGATATCTTTAGACACCATTTTCTCAAAAAGGAGCCCGTGTTGCTTGACACAGTATTGCTTATCAGCGTCTATTTTTTTTATTTAATATAGCCTTATATGAAAGATTGAATTTTGAGTCTGCGTCTTGATGAACATTACAAGAAATTGTTCAAACAACAGATTTCCTAATATTCAGGCTTTTCACATTAATCACGAAACCACGATGGCGTTAACAATGAAAGCAAATAGAATTAAAGGAAAAAAACCCGGAAGCGAACAAGTCTCGATTACAAATTACACAGGCCGGTGTCAGTCCGGCGACTGTGCTGATTTAAGGAGATGAGAAAAAATCTAATTACAATAAGACTTTCTGTAGCTGCTCTTTAATTGAGAACTTTTAGCACGCCACCGCCACCCTCCACTCCAGTTTGCGTTCCCCCTAGCCGAGTTCCGGCGTCGATTACATTTTTTTAAACATTTTTTAATTCCGTTCGAGGTTTTAATTTTCTTTTCACTCGCCTTTCTTTTATGCGGCACGTTTTTTCTTTCCGTTCGCCGAGAGATATTTCTCACCGCCATTATACGGGCCGTAATGAGATTTTCTTTCATTATGTTTAATCTCCCGATTAATTCAAATGTTTAATCTCTTTTCACCTCGCTTCTTTATGGCCGGTACGCAACCGTAACGAAATAGCGAAAAGGGCGTCGCGACGGACAGCGCAGTTTCGTTCCGTTTAAATATAATTAAGAAACGTGACCATTAAAGGAGTAGATAGACTAAAGTGCTCGTCGAGCTCGCCGGGGAGGCGGGGAAATCGTCCGATTTGGTTTTCAATAATTTAATTCAAAACGAATTCAAAACGCCGGACGGGCCGAGATAGGTAGCGGGACGTGTTCGGAACGCCAATAGCTGGTCTAGGAGTCGGCAAATTGAAAACACCTCCGGCGAGGCTGTAAACACGTCACGTGATTTAGGTTTTAATCAAGTAGGGACGCGCCGCCCGCCGTAATTGTGACAAATCCTCTGTTTGTCCGAGAGGAGAAAACTTTTAACTCGACGGCGGAACGGCCGTAACGGCTCCTCGCACGTGCCCGCCGAGGGAGGCGGTTTTTTGTCGACACATGTGCTCCCTTCCGCTGGAGCTCCGACTCGAGCCTTGATTAATTTTTAATATTTTTTCTTCCAGTTCACGTACACAATTTTCACTTTTCCGCTTAGATAGCCCTTTCTTCGATCGAGTAGAGATCGCGTCACGTACATATGTATTGACTTATAATTTAGAGGAGTCATGTAGTTAGCTATGTAAAGTTTTTATGTGATTACTGCTAATGTAAGTCAATTGTTAGCTAAACGCTTATGTCGCCCGCGCTACACCTACATAACTCATTAGTGAATTAGCAAGACTGGCAATTGTGTCAGTAATAAACTCATAGAATGTTGAACTTGGTAGAAGTGTCGTTTCACTTGAAATATTTAAAATAACAATCTTAGAAAATATGTTCATATTTTTAAATAAAAATTTTAAAATGGAATTTATATTATTTCTTTGAATATTGGTTTAATTACTTACTTTAGTACGTATATCTTTTACAAATTAAATCTATAGTTTTATAGAACACGACTTCAAGTGTCGTATCTGTGCGAATTAATGTTGTTTGCAGCGTAACAGTAATCTGTCGCAATTATCGCGTGGCGCATATCCCGATTAGACGTCGCGACGGCAATTAGGTCGGCGGACATACGCGTTAACCTGCAATGAGGATACGCCTAAACACTGCTTCATTGCTTCAAAACGACCGCTCTTCTATTACTCTCGCATTAATAACTTCAAGGATCTAACCGAAACATGACCATCGGCGATGAACTGCGCTCCCCTGTTATAAATCACTGGCTCTTTGTAAATTCACCTTCGCGACCCACCCTCGGAGTTCAAAGAGTGCGCCGGCAGGGCAATGTCCAAATTATAAATTCGCATTAGAACGGACGCGCACGGTTCGTTTACCATTTCATTTTGGTTCAATATCGCCACTCTACTTTGTTCCACACACACCCCTGCCCACCCTCCCCGCCCGCGCCTTAAGACGCCGGGAAATATCTGCGTTTTAAGCTATATTTCTTTCATCCCTCATTTTTGCAGTTCGTAGCAATCTGAAATCCAACACGTCCCCCGTAGGGTCCCCCCTCCTCCGGGTGGCACCCCCAAGTATTCTTGTACCCGGATAAAAAAGCGATATCTATTTATAAAATGTACGCAAGCGTGTACGTACCGCGTATGAACGTGGATTAGCGTATGTGTGAACGTGGCTGTGTGCGTGTCCAGCTCATTTGCAAACCGTCTCCTGAGATAACGTCCTCTAGCCGGTTATCCCGCTCATATGTGCCTTCCTCCACACATGATTACTAAGTATGTGAAAGTTAGACTTTTCACTGGTATAAAGTAGATTGTTATAGAAGATGCACGATACAATTTTGTTTTACTTTATGAAATGCCTTATTATAAAATTTTGCGAGTTAGCTAGATGTGGTCCAATATATTAATTATAGTTTTGAATATAGCAATTAAACTTTAATGACAATTGTAAGAAGCGACTCCGAGTAGGCGAGTGCGGGGAGGCTGCGGCGCTGTCGGCCCGCGCTCACGTATGAACGTAATTATAAAAATTGAAGGCAACTTGAGCTCGGCTCTCCCTCGCTCCCGCGGCGTCGTGCATTTTTTCGTACATATTAAACTCCCCGCTCCCCGCGCCGCTTCGTCCCGCGACTCCTCTTTTTAATCGATTTTTCCGACACAAGGGGTGAGCGCTCTGGGGTGAATGTAATTTTTTATGCGTTTTTTTCCATCGGAGGAAACCGTCGCCGGAGGTGCCATTACGCCACGGCTTGTTGAGAATATTTTAATTATAAGGCATTAGCGCGTTTTATGATAGCACTCCCGCCCGAGTTTATAAATGATCGAGAGCTAAAGTAATTAAATATTTGAATGCGGTGAGATTTCCGCGGGGAGTCGGAAGGAAGCGAGATAATGGACGTTTCGAGCCACTCGCGCGGTGCCGTGATGGATATAAAATTCGATCAAATTATTGCTTAATGGTCGTTCAAATTACTATGGGGAGTGGACTGAAGAATGACTTGTATTTTACTTGTATATTTCATATTTTTGGTAAATATTTCAATCGCTATTTCTTTTACATTATTGTATTACAAGACAAACTATTTATTTCCAAGTATCTTTTAAAAGTAATGTAGCTTTGAAATACAAAAACAAAAATACGTAATCGTCTATTTCAAAACATTTAAAAAATTATAATAAAACCTATCCATATAAATATAAAACTTATACTCACAAAAACTTAAAACAAAAATATCACAATCTATTTTACAAGATAATTTCAAAGAACATTATCAAATTGGAATCAGGAAAGCGCACTAAAAACTAATCGTTTATTTGAACCCCTCGACTGATTGATGGCTGAGAAAGCTCTAGCGTGATTTTATATTTGTATAGAAACGAAAATTGTATAAATATACTTTAATAATGTTTGAAATTTTTCTTATTAATCAATGTGTTTAAAGTAAACTGAAAATGTTTTGCTAAAAAAACGTTAATCGAGCTTTAAAAAAACTGTAACTGTAGTCTGAAACTGTTTCGCTGTTGGTCAGTAGCCTTCTATCTTATTAAGGAGAAAGTTAAGAACTTAATCCACCACGTTGCTCCACTGCGGGTTGGCGGATATACATGTGTCAGTATATCCCTCGACACAAGTTCCCTTACGATGTTTTCCTTCACCGCCGAATGCGAGATAAAAAACACTTTAGCACTTGAAACCGAGGTTGGAATTGAAATCGACGTCTTGTATCTAAGGAATCTCGGAAAACGTTATCATAATAAACTAGTATACACGTGTAAAAATAATTATTCGACGGATAAGAATTATTATTGCCGTTTAGTACGGAAGCAATTGAAATAAAAAAAAAAACATGAAACTTTCAATCGTGATGACGTGGGTTTAAATTGTTGGCCGCTTGGAATCCGGTGCTACATAAATTTAACAAAAGTGAAGTTCCTCGTACTATTATTACTATATTTTGTTAGTGTAATGTGCTCCCAGCATTATAATAACGGAAAATATAATATTAACACTGTGAAGGTAGGCGAAGAAAACTCGCGAACTCGCCGCCGCCTCAGTACAGTCAGCTCATAATCACGGCAGATGCAACTTTATCGAAACGTCGGGCAATAAAAAGTAAATTACAATTAATTATCACAATAAGACACGTTATTTATAATACGGAACCCGAAAGCTTAAAATATATAAATACACGTGTAAAATCAACACATTATATGGCTTTGGCTATCCTTGACGAATAAACTATACAAGAACCGTCCTCATTCAGCACATCGTTCCACAATACCGCGTAAACCTTTACGAGCGTGAGCGTTTTTAATTCCATTAGCCTAAAGCGGATCTAAGTATTTACACGGATACTACTGCAAATGACTGACACCTATGGTTTCGCAATGTTCACTCTTGCTTGAACAGAGACTAAGGAAAACATACTCGTGACACTTATAATATTGTTATGGATGATTTGAAGGCATAACAGATGTACCACCTGCTAATGTTTTTTTACATAAAATATTGTCGAGAATGTTTACATTAATTACAAGTGATTAGCGTTATTCGTTAAGTAGTTATATTCTGCAACTCAACTATTCGCATCTTGAAGCTTTAGCTTTTGCGGCTTCATTCGAGTTCATGTAGATTTTGTTTTAAGATAATACGCATTGATACATTATATACTGACTATGACCATCTCAAATAACGTTCCTCTCAAATGGTAATATAATTTTTTAAATATGTTCAATGGTTCCGCAATTTGTTTCACATATACAAAATTCGCTTTCTTTATTATATTAGTTAAAAAATGGCGGACATATTTCTCATCATGTGTATGATGACAATCTATAAACATTTGTAATATATGATTTCAAATATAGAACGTTTCCTGTATCTCTAATTTCTACAGCTTAACAAAATCATGTAAGTAGACATGCCTCGCAGTTTCACATACATTAAATTTCGGTACTTACCCGAGTGATTGACGTTTATATACTACTCAATTTCCATAGGCCGAAGCCTGATGTTTTATAGCCTAGATGATCTCTGTGACTTGGACACTCTTCATGTTTCATCTTCATGACAAAAAGTAGCCTATTTTCTTATCCAAGGGCCATTTATTTTACCATTAACAAAAATTCATCATAATGATCCCCCGGCTTAAACGTAACGAACGGATAGTTACTTCTTCATTTATAATATTAGTATGGATAACGTCCTTTAATAGACGAAATGTATAAAGCAAAACAATTTTTTTTTATATTGTTAATGTCCTATATTCGACCAAGATTAGCGTTGAAACAAGCAAACAAGACACTTTATATATTATTTTATACATTGTAAGCTGTGTAGATTAGTAATATCTAGTCCAAGCCTGGGACCAGTGTAATGGCATTACTTGTTAATGTAAGTAGCATTAACATACTACCCTCAAACAGTGTAATTACAGTATTTCCTCCCGTACACACGCAATGTAATACAATTTACTACTTTACAGCTCATCATTTGTTTTTAATTTTAACACAAGGTTATAATACTATAATTCTCATCGTTAAATTAAGCGTAAGTAAATTATCTAAATGAAAGACATAATCTAAGGCCTTACCATTTATTCTTCTGTTAAGAAAAAGTTGAAAAATTCAAATCAACCTGTTTGTTCCGTCGCCAATTTAAGTGACAAGTACATTTCTTAGAATGTCTCACACACGTCGGATATGCAAATGGTTCAATCATATTATTTTTCATTTGAAACCAAAACAAAATTGAGCACTTGAAAAATTCAAAAAGCTATAAATACTTTTTTCGGAAAACAAAATTCTAGCACTCTCTATTTATTTTCTGAACATATTTAGTATTGCGAGACCACTGAACGTATAAACTAAAACCGAATAAATGCTTTTCTTATTCGTTTACTCTAATTGCTTGGACTTGTGAGACACTGATGAGACAGTGAGTTCCTCTGTCCTTAGAAAAGGTTGTCCTTACTTTTTATTGAAAATCCAACCTTAATCCTTGTTTATTACGAGCCAAAGGGACCTTTAGAAGAAGACTCAGTATTACCGATAATGTTCAGTAAGATTGATTTGATGATAGAATGGACGTATGGTTAACAGTGTGTTTATGTGAATATTAATCAATATCATCATTTTAAACCATTTTTAAACCATTTGCAATAATATATACTTTATTACATCTTAAATGTCTCTGTATCTAATACTATATACTTTTTTGTCCTATGTTTCAATAATTGTAATGAAAATTTGTTATATTTTTAATTGGTCATTAATTAAACTCTCCTTAGCAAAACCAAGAGAAAAACTAGCAAGTAAATATCTCGTTATCCTCCGAAACTTTTTTATACGATCATAAAATAAGTAGATTAAGTAGGTATATTAATGGAAATGCCGTAACATTTATCGTATTTATATCAAAACATTAAGTTGATATATCGAGGGGAAAACAACACACAAACTCGGTGACACTCGTGACCCTGACAGTAAGTTAGTGAGGTCAGCTCGGTCTCAGCACTTGTTTGGCGATCCACTTTAATTACCATCCATCAGACAGACTGAGCTATCGCTACATCGCGAATGCGTAGACGTACGGAATACGAACGGACGGGACGTAATTGATGTCGCTAATATAAGCGTCGTTGACGACAGGAGATGTAGCCAGACACTTGTATGTAAATGGTGTATGCTATTTAAAAAAAATATATGTATTATTATTTTAAAAAATGAAATTTCTAACAATATTATTATAATGATATTATATATAAACAATAACTAGTTTTAATCAAATTCGAACAAAAAAAGAATTGCCTTTTTATTAAAATAAGTTATTCGGCTATAATTAAAAGAAACATGAAAAGTTGATTGCCTTTAAGCCGCCACAGTCAGGCATTGTGATCTATTCTAAGAAAATTGTATGAATGCTGAAAGCTTTAAGAATCGAAACTCCGCATAATGCGTGGCGTCCTCTAGTCCAATAATAGCATCCTTAATGAGATGTAAATGAGCGAAGAAGTAGCCGACTCCGTTCGCGTTATAATAACGCGTAACGACCTACAAGTCCGGATTAAGAAGCCCTTTGACTTAAACCTAGGCTTCGAGTGAAATCGCCCACCTACTGTTCTCATGCACTTTACATATTCAGTCCTACGCTAGTATACATAAAGCTGATTTTGCATTATCATTTGCTGATTATTAAGTGCTATGTGGCGGCTAGCAGCACAATAGTGTGGATATTTTGAAACTAATTGGCAGAGAGGGTTGCGAATTAACGTCACGGCCACGGCGTGTCGTGGTAACCGGCTTTGTGCCTCCCGAGCCTGATAAATAGTTGAGTTTACTTTCAATTATAAATTAAATTTACTTTTCTGAATATTAAATGTTTTGCACTGTTTGTTCTAGGACTTATTAGCTAACACTCTTAATCTGCGAATCGATTCGATCGCTCCGCTGAGCCTCATGCAAATCTATTCAATAGACGTCAAACCCGCCCCGTTAGCGTTCATTTAGAATCCTTTTGGACATGTCGGATTCATTATCGTGAACATTGTTAAGCGCAATGTATGAACAATCTCAATAGGTAAGGTCTCATTACGGCAAACACGATCGTTCAATCAGGCGAGCGATTGTTAGCAGAGATCGAAAGCTACGCTCCGTTTCGCACAACATTATTCAAACAGATTCCTGTGCACTATTAAATTGACTGGAATCGTGGAAAAGGAAATAAACAACGTAAATATAACTACGCTATTATTTACGCTACAAGTAATAACGTTACATACGCTCAATTTAAATGAAAATAAATAATTAAATGTTTTCCATTTGACAACACCGATGACTGTATAAAATTTTACATATTTTATTAAAAAAAATTACTACCTAAATAAGTTCGACTTAATTAAAAAATCAATGACTAAATTAATAATAACAATAATGGAAAATAGAAATTTATTTCATTTAATACTATCGCGTCCTGGTTGACCGGTGCAGGTTCCAATCTATTGATTATACAAGATATATATTATGCATTCGTGAATATAAGGCGCATAAACCAGAGTCCGAATCAATTACAGAGGCGGGTAGGGCTCGTTAGAAACGCATCACGCATCTGCGATCGGCCGCAGTGAGGTAAACAGAATATATCTGGTGTTAAGGCACGGAAAACAATGGAACAGCCAAATTAGGACTTGGTAGTTGGAAGAAGCCTGATTGATGCGTCTTTGTATTATCTTTTTGGCTCCGTGATACATGCCAATGTGTTTGTGATGATAATTTAAGTACTTTATGAAGTAGTTCCTGACTTACAAGTACATGTTATGAACGTAATGAGAACGTTCGTTTCGTAAAAAATATGATTAAAATTTAATTAAGTAAAACTCGCTGTACTGGTGGTAAAATTTTATTATTACGTCCCTGTTAAAATATATATGTATATATGCGTAATATATATTAAGACTTGAATTCGACAGAGATGCAACGCTTCTAGTTTATAAAATCAAAATAAATTTCTGTTGAAACTGGATTGAAAATTTAACAAATAAACCTCACTCCTAAATTAGATACAAGATACCTATGTATTTTAAATAATGACGTGCTGCTCAATAAAAAACAAACTAAATATGTATAATCCTTAGTAGTTCAAATTCTAACGCTATATTTTCATTGTTGCAGGTGGAAACCCAAACTCAATGCAACCGCAACCTCAACCGCAAGGGTTGATCGTGGAGACGGGGAACGGTGCGAGCGTGCTGCAACTACCGGCCACAACCCTGGAGCAGATCCGACACATTGCGGCCGATCCCGGTGCCTCCACCCTTCGCCTGCCGCCGCCCGCCACCGAGCTCCCTCCTGGTGCCCGCGAGTCTGATTTCGATCTCTGCTATGTTTGCAAGCATTGCAAAGTCGCATTCCCATCGGCTGCACCTCTACAAACTCATCAAGCACGCTCTTGCTACGCCGGTCGAGAGGCAGTGCGCGGCGTCATACGAGTGGTTCAACCCGCGCTTGAGTGCAGAGCGTGTCCCGGTGAACGATTCCGTTCCGCAGCAGACTTCCGCCGACACGCAGACACAGAATCTCACCTTCGCCACACCGCACCGCCGCTGCCGCCGCCCGTGCCGGAGCCGCTCAGCCACGAAATGGAGGACGTCGTCAATCAGATAACGCTACTGGCGGCGCGTGCCGCGCAAGATGCTTCGCCCAAAGATCCCAACGTCACCTTCTGCGCGCCGGGGTCGCGTTTCCCGCAGCCGGGCGAACTCCCTCTCGCCAGCGCTGGACATTAATCCTAACTAAGAAATGTATAGTTACTACTACTAGTAGAGCCCCTCGCTCTCACCGTTGTTCAACAACGCAACAGTTCACTATTAGCTCTTAATGCTTCTTTTCGTTGATAAATGTCGTCGCAGAAGCGACACTCTCTTAGTTATACGTTTAAAGCTTGTAGTCGTATAAGTTTAGGTTAATAGGGAGCCGGCCGGCGTTGCGAGTTTTTGTACGCAACGCAACGCAGAGGGCGCGCACGCACGAGGCGTGCGGCGCGCGGCCGGCCCCCGCGTCGCCGCCGCGTACTGGGAGGCGGCGGCGGCGGCCCGCTCGGCCGCGTTTCGGCGCCGCACTTCATATCATACGTTAGACAGGTTTTATTATATACGTTTATCGTTGCGGCCGCACGCAGGCCGCGGCCGGGCCGGGTGATTCGATTCTTTACCATCTCCTCCCAGGTAAACAAGTTCCTATCTTTATGGCATATAATATTATCGATATTGATAATTACGATTTAATTATTGTTTAAAGCTATGTAATACATACATATAATCGTTCTAATTTTAGGCATAGATACGTTCTCGTAAGAAGTTCCTGATGCATCGTAAATGTATGAAGATATATATACGTATATGATTTTTTTAAACGTGAGGCGAAATTAGGTACGTACGTATGTTAGGCAGTAGTGCGGTCGTCCTCTCGCGCGGGTCTCACGTTCGAAGAGAACGCGTTCCTACGAATCCGAATCAAACGCGACCCTCCGCACGAACCGAGCGGCGTAACTTTTGACGAAGAGCGACGAGTACGAGCGTACGCAGAGCTGCGGTACGGAGGCGAGGGCGCGAGCGCTCGCACACTCGAGAGCCGCCCGTGGAGACGCGACGACACCGCGTAGGCTTATTGGTAACGGTTAATTATAATAATTATTATCGTAGCAAACTTTTCCAAAACGAACGAACTCGAAACTCGGGCTGCGCGCCAGCGCTCAGCCTACCTCGCAAAAAAGTGAGTTTATTTTGGAACTAAGTGTGATTCTTGAATTTTTATTGATATTGTAATGATTATTAGTAGTGGCGTAAGTGAGTCGAAAGCAATGGAGGTACATGCGGCGGCAGCGCGGCGTGCGCCCGACGCCCTGCGTTCGCCTCACTCGCATGTATATTCATCTCTTTTCCGTGTGCGTGAAGTCCCTTATATTTTCGATGGCACAGATCACGTTATTATAAATATTTTACATATTTACATTTTATCTAGTGGAGTGTAATACAATATTTTATCTACGAGCGAAACCTACTACAACATTGAGTTTGTTCTTTTGTAAAGTGCAATGTTTTATTCCACCGGTAGCCGGCGGTCCTTGTTATTTGTGTGTGCAGGGGCGCTGCCTGCGCGCGATGCGTCCACTCGCCGTCGTTTGACAATCTTCCAGACATCTGGTGATGCGCTGTTGTTTGACAGACTATCTATTAAATTGTTGCATGAAACGATACTGTGTAAAATAAATAAACCTTGCAAATTAGATATTATTATGACCGAATATTATATTATTATATAGCGAAACACAGCGCAGATGTCATAAAATGAAATATATAAGAAAAATTGACAAAAGATGTTTATAAAATATAAAATACGTATACGAAGTTAAAGTTCTCCAAGGTAGTGACGCACGCGGCGCGCGCACGCAGGGCCTCCGACGCGACGGCGCGCGTTTTACTACATTATTTTGTTTACTGCGTTAATAAGATTATAATGTAATATTTATTAAGGAAATCCCCTATTGTTTGTTGAGGCGTTCGCAAACTCCACCGCGTGACGTTCGTCTGTCGGACGGTAGCGTTAGAGAAGATATTTATTTTATCGGTTTGTATCGGGAGTACAGTACGAGTGAGTTTGAGTTAGCGTAGGTGGACAAGTCGGTAGTGCGATGTTGTGTCTCCGCGGACGACAGCCCGCGGAATGAATCATGGTTCCTATGTATATTTCAATATTATCGCATCTAGAGTTTCACTATACTTTCCGAATACAAATTTTAATATTTAAGATTAATTCGGATTAGTCTGTTGTATCTGCTACTAGAGGTGCCGCCACGGCCATGTTGTTTGTTTAGTTATACAGGCTGTTTTAATTTGTTTCTATATTTTTGTAAGGAATATTCTGCACTTTTATATTATCTATTGAAATTTTGTTATATTAAAAAAAGATTTATGTAACGCAACCTTCATCATCCTCTAGGTGTAAATGGTTAAAAATATAAGTTTACGATTGTAAAAGGTAGCACTCGCGTCTATCATAGTTCCTATACTGTATTGTAATACGAAATTATTTTGAAAATTCTTTCATAGTGAAATATACCGTTCCTATATTGTAATCTGTAACAAAATTTTATGTAACTGAAATAGACCATGTGATGTTAAATGCAATTTACGTGTTTATTCGATGCCTGTTTATTTGTGGTAAGTCAATTTACTAGTTATGTTTGTTTATCGAGTAGTTACGTCCGTGCAGCCGCGCGCGTAGACACCTACGCGTGAGCTACGCGCCTACGACGCATGCCACCCGTAGCCGACAACAGATTACGAATACATTGTCAAGTGTAAATGGTAAAAATAAACTCAAAGTTAGTTTATCAGAAACTGGAGTTTTATTTTTGTTACACCATATGAATAAAAGTAAAAAGTAATGTAACAACATTGAAAAATAATTATAAAATATTTTACAATATTATTATATATTTTACAATACAATATTAATATTAAACAGTAAATTGAATTTTAATTTAAATAATTTATATAAAAAATCTTTTTTTATTTACAAATATTATGTAATGAAATGAAATACAATTTATCATATTTTAATCCTTCTATTACTAATCTTCGACAGAATATTGAAAAATAATTTTATGAAGTAGTTTCACTAATTAACTAACAAAATTGCACTTATTACTTTTGTGTTAACATATAATTCCTTAATTATCTTTAAAACTTTTTCCTCGTAGAAAATTACAAATGCACATTTAAAATTGAATCGCACAATTACCTACATAACATCATAAATTAAAAATTTTAAACCTCCTACCTTAAAAAAAACTAAATAGTAAACAACTAGCTAAGAAAGTTTCGATAAAGTCGCCTTTCAAACAAAAAAAATAAATCAACATCTGTTCAACAGTTTAGGAGCCACTGACAGTGACACAGACAGAGAGATTAAAAATTATAGTTCATATTTAAAGGAAAAATTTATTAATATGAAAATTTTAAAAAATATTCTATAAGGACATTAACACAAAACATCAGTTCCTTTCGTCTTTATTATATTGTATATATACATTTTATACGATGAAAAAATAAACATACAAATTTTAAAAGAATATTACTTGCGAAATACAAAACATTGTCTATACTATGTTAAAATATATGATTGATTATTATATTTTTAATTTCCAATAAATCTTATCAAAGAATTCACATAATATAAATGACATCATATTAGTCTAAGATGAAACATGGTATAATACTTTTGTAACAATAAGTAATTACTACTTGCAAAAAAGGTATATATATCTAAAATAATAAAACATATTTATTGATATAACTAGCGCCCCGCTCCGGCTTCGCACGGGTACATACATACACACACACGCAGGCACGCACGCACGCACGCACGCACACACACATACATCCTTCTTTTTTGCGTCGGGTTTCAAAACAAAGTAAAATTATAAAGGAAGTTTGAATTTTTTTTAATGATTTTTTTTTATTCATAGTTTTTATTAATGTACTCGCGGCACTTTATTTTATTACATTACATTGACTGCCCCCGTACCCCAGTGACGATTGGGTTACATTATTAGAGTTTTAGTAAGGATCCCTAATTTTTTAAAAAATATAATATAGCCTATGTTACTCGGGGATAATGTAGCTTTCCAAAGGTGAAAGAATTTTTGAAATCGGTCAAATAGTTTCGGAGCCTATTCATTACAAACAAACAAATCTTTCCTCTTTATAATATTAGTATAGATGTGCCTTATTGCTCTTCTACTCTCAGTATATCCCAAGGGTGGGCTAGTAGAAAATGCTTTGGGAAATTAAGCCCACTTTTATACGTCAGTTATACATATAAATATATAAATCAATCAATCGATACGATTTAATTTCTTTAAGCAATTTTTTATCTAACACACAATAAAATCACAAAGAATTTAAATGAGTTTCTCGTAAAAGTTGGAAAATGTAATGCTAGATGCCTTTTTTGGTATACAATATTAAGTAGATAAAATAGAGTCAAACCAACATAATGGTGGTGAAAGAGACAAATAGTCACGGGTTCGATTCCCAATCTTTAAATTTTATTATTATTTTGTTCAATATTTCTTTGATCGTACGTATTGACCACGTTAACGTATTGACCTTAAAAAAACTATATTAACAGCTATATTAATTGTAACGATAAAAATAAAAACGAATTATTATCCTTCTTTAAAGATATATTTCATTGACCATACACAATTAGTGCAACATATTACATATGTGCCTTTGCTTTTAATTGGTAAAGATAATAAGTCGTGTATTTTTACACACCAATAAATAATAAACTTTTCAACTTTTTTAAATTAGTTTTAAATAAATGATAAAGCTCTTAACAATACATGCGATAGCTCATTGAATTCGAATGATGATGATTGATTCGAATGACGTGGAGAAAAATATATTTCAATGATTTCACAGCAAATAAAAAATATCTCAAAATTATATGGTTTATATAATGCCATAACAAATAAATTTAAAATATTTATTTGTTATGGCATTATATAAACCATATAATTTTTAAGAAAACAAAGATAAGTCACAATTATAAAATAACTACTTTATTTTTGTTAAAAAAAATATAATTAAAATTAAAAAAAACTAAAAACAAAAAAATTTATACTTTCTGAAAACAAATACTTATAGTAAATCTTGGAATTGCGCTATAGAATCTTTTAAGGTTAATTTTGTCAAAAAATAATAATAATAAATACACGAAATGACACAGAAACTATTTTAACTATCATTATTTTTTGTTCGATATTCAAACAATATTTCAACAGTAAATAAAAATAAACAATATTTCAACAGATTTTAATTCGTTTAGAAGTAAATATACACCAAATTCCACATAAGCCTACACATGTCTAGCCTAAAAATGTCTTTCGATGTGAAGAAATGTTCGTTTAAAATTACTAACAATCAATAACTATGAAGTAGCTTA
The DNA here is from genome assembly GCA_037950945.1 of Hypolimnas misippus. Taxonomy (NCBI): domain Eukaryota; kingdom Metazoa; phylum Arthropoda; class Insecta; order Lepidoptera; family Nymphalidae; genus Hypolimnas; species Hypolimnas misippus. The sequence goes on along the minus strand of JBBEEQ010000025.1, from coordinate 5,788,958 downwards.
CCAGTGACAAGTTTTAGGCTAAGCGAATGCTGAGACACAGGCAACACAGCAGCACCGTGCAGATCAAATTTCGTAAAGTATGAACACGTAAAAGTCGAATTCTGAGATGTTTATGTATTCTAAAAATGAAATCACGTATACTAAATAAATACGGAAAAAAGTTTCTTAATTGAGTGTTTCAAATATTGAAGTGTACTCAATATTTTGCAATATGCAATTATCTAATATATTTGAAAAACATATTATTAGATAAAACTTTTAATGTATTCTTATAAGCGTCCATAAGATATATGTAGATATGTTCGTACTATATAATTATTATAAGTGTTTTCTGTAAATACGTAATTTACGTCTTCATAAAGTCAGTTTATCGATTTTGAGGCTTGGCATTCGCATCTATAATAAAATCCCGCTAACAGTTTTACATTTACTACTAAATGAGCTTAAAGGATATATTAAGAAATCTTTTGATATGATTTTGATAACAAAGAGTCGTGGATCTTTTTTTTTTTTTACTATTGCGGTACTGATCTATAGTGTGGTGCATTTCAGCGCTTACTTTTACAATCATTTTCAGTTCATAAAGCTCTAATGCACACAGGAATTCGTTTTAGTGGGAGGGGAGTTCGAAGTCCTAGATTTTGCTTAGAGGGGGAGACTGAACTAAGTAAAATCTTGGTTGAGGATGGAATTTGTCAAGTTATGTATACAAAACCTTAGAAGACAATGAATGAATGACAAAATTTGAAAAATTGCATTTGCGTTGCAAAACGTATACTCGCCTACGAGTTTTATTTGGTAATAAACTAATATACTTATCATTTTAGCCGTAGGAAGTCCACTGCTGGATACAGGCCTTCCCCAAAGACTTCCAAAGGACCGGTTCGAAGCGGCCTGCATCCGGCGTCTTCCGGCGACCTTAACATGTATAATATACTTTCATTCTTAATTTGATTACCTAGGCACCCTTACGTAAGTTGTGGCTGTCAAAACTAAGGCACTGATAGTAAATTATTTTAGATGTAACGCAATTACATATAACTTCTGTAAATCTTTATAAAAGTCTGAGAGCAAATCTTCAAAGTGTATTTCCTACTTATAGATTCTTAGATTTTCGCAATGACTACAGATTGAAATAAAGCTATTATGAACGGATTTAAATCGCGTATAGGTACTAATTATTTTGATCATCCTGACATTTCAAATATTTTACAGTAATATGGATTAGATCAACTTTTAAATAAAAAAAACGTATTAAAATTTATTACAAAAAATAAATTATTTGCTGTTTATAGATTGACATTAATAATGCAACCTCCACCCTATACGCACCATAATCATGTAAACTTGTGAAATATATTTTCTTAAAAAAAAATTAACCTTAACTGTTCCAATACATAGCAAATTTTAAACTTACTCCCAAAACTAATATTTACCTAACATTATTTTGACTAAAAATTGCACATCAAAGCGAACGCTATTACGATTGAGTGTAAAATTATCCATTCGTGAAACAACGTCAACATCAAAAACCTTCCAGAATGCTCTAATCAGGCTCTGTTTGAATAAAAAGTACAAGTCTTAAGACTCCCGCACACGTAAGACAGTAAGTACGATTCGAAGTATCAATGCTATAATACATATTATATAAGAACTCTATATGGCGCAATACTCAAACCAATATATAATGTTGTATTGTAGTTTCTATGCATAAATTGCCATATTTATTTTGTTAAAAAGTATATCGTTAATTCAAAATTAACAAGCGTCATATTGCAAGTGATAGAAGTGCTTTATTTCAAAAAATTAAACAGAAATACTAAAATCTTCTCATCAAAATAATTCATTATAATAAAGATTGTGATGTGAAATAATTCATTACGTGCTTTATATAAACTGTAAAAAAGAATTTTATAATAATGACCTAAAGATTCAAACAATAATTTTTTTTATATATTTCAAGACAATTTTGTCTATAGTTTGCACAAGCAATCACCCGTTCGATTGGAGGAACTGTCACACGGACGGATGCAAAGGGGATCTCACTAAGTTATTGATTATATCGGAATAAGTCGCGGGGGTCGCCCCACACCCGTCGGGGGTTGAGATCGGCCGCATTATTTTACATACATGAGACATACTTGCAGAAAAGATTTACCGAAGTGTGGACGTGGGATTGTGTTTCGAATGCAGTTTGAAAGATATTGAAGAGAAATAAAATATTTATACGCGCATAAGTTTCAGAAGTATATTTTTAAGGTTTAATTTAATTCTCTTATATATTATAGATACATGAAGCGATCTATTCAGAATAATAATGTACCTAGACGGTAAATGAAAATCGTAAATGTTTATAAAAGTACAATTTTATACATTTTAAATATCTTAAGTTTAATAGTCACAAATAAGTTTTATAGACCTAGGATATTAATTTTAAACAGTTTTTTTTTTTTCATTTAAAGATAGCTATAGTATTTTTTAAGTAGCACTATTTAAGCCGTCTGGAAGAAATCGTAACAAAGAACAATCAAATACGTAAATTGAAATGGTAGGCTATTGAACACATATGAGAGGGCGGGCCGGGTGAGGGACAACCCTTCACGCGTTCACGCCGAATCCTTAACGCGCGATTTAAAAAAGAAAATCGACGGGAACAAGCAGGATTTGGTGATTTAGGGTACAGACAGACGAGGAGTTACGCCCGTGCTTCTATGCACATACAGAGTGAAGAAAGCGAGAGAAAGAGATTTGAAAGGATTTTTTCATTAATTTGTAAATTAAAAAATCTTTTGCTTCCAACTGCGGCTATTTGATAAAAATGAATTATATTTATTTAATATTATTTTTAGTAACTTGTTGAATGACACTTGCAGCTAAATTAAAATAACAACAAAATACTTTTCAAAATCAAGTGTTATATTAAGGAAAACGTGTTTTCTTTAATACAAGTTACAGGACGTTTCTTTTATGTTAACAAAATAGATTTTAACTTTTAATTACAAACTTTTCATGTTTACTGGACAAAAACAATATAAAATAATAAGAAAGAACTGAATATTTAAAACAGTGGCGAATGGTCAGTATGTTTTATTTCGCAGGTAAGCTGAAATGCTCCATGCAGTTCCATCCTAATGCAGAATAACCCGAACCGCGGCTCTGAACCGATAACTCCCGTTATAACGATGGGGAGAGAATTTTAATGTGCCACCATTTTGGCGCAATGCTCAAATTTTACGACCGCCGAGTCATTATGAGGGAAATTATTGGCGCTCTGATTGCTTTAGCTGTGATAAAAATTCTCAAGTCGGCAATAAGGTAAAACTAATTCCGTGTTGGATTGAAATGACCCCTACCTAATGGGACTTTTCATAGAGCAATGTATATCAATGTGGGAAAAATTAAAAATCAGTCCCTATTCATAGCCATCTCTGATGCTTCGTTTTCAATGAATTCTAACGAGAATACGTTTGAGGATGTGTAACGTATTGCATTTACTATTTTTTATCATTTTCTGGTATCAATGAATAGAGAATAGGCTTCAAAGAAAGAAAAAAAAGTTTTAAAGGAAAAACGTAGTTTATATTTTCAGTATAAATAAAAACGTAATAGTGTTAGTTTAAGTTCTCTTAAAATTCACATAAATGGTAACACTTAAGTGATAAAAAATATACATCTAATCTATAAATATTACACAAGAAATTATAATATGCGAATATAAGATTGTTTTGTTTTCATCATGTTTATTATGAAATTTTGCATGTAAAATGTCAAGCAAACCTTTAAAAAATAAATTAAAAAACACAACGAATTCATTGAGACCATATTAACGAGCCTCAACAAAAGACTCGTACTGTAACTTGGTGAAGAGTTATGTGTCCTGCTGATTTCAGATGACACTGTAGCATCAAATCACAATTACGCAATGTTATTTTAATATCACCAAAGTCACAGTATGATAAATTTCGAATCGATCAGACAAATAGAGGTTGCTCACGTCCTTTCAACGAGTAGAAAAGAGCTGGTGCCCTTTCAACGTCTGAACAGATCATCATTAATTATACACTATCTCAATTAACAAAAATAAAACCGCATCAAAAACAGACACTCTGATACAAATATCATACTTATAAAGCCCCTGTATTTAGATCAGGGGTTTGAAAACAAATAGGATATTATCCAAAAAATCCTGTTCCTGGAGGATTGAAAAATAACTTCGATCGACCTGCACTACAGAACCTTCATTAACGTGAGCGAACCCGCGGGCAAAGGTTAGTACCATATATGTAAATAGGTAGAGCAATGTGGTGTATTAAGCTCTACAAAACGCTAGAAGAGACATTTGACCAGCACTGAGACGTTGGCGCAGTGGTCACTGCAACTGACTGAAGTCGCGGATTCATATTCGTGAGCCATACGAATGTTTGTCGCGGTCAGGGTGTTTGTGTGTTTCTGGACCTTCGACACAAGGTCATGAAATCTTCATGGGGACCGTTGAGTGAGATGCGTTTATTTATTTATCGTTTACTGAGACTTTAACAAGACCTTGCTTGCTTTATTTTAAATTGCATAAAATTACCACATATACATATTCAAAAATATTCTAGAAACCAAGCATGTAGAATCTAGATACTCAAATTATTATCAAGAACTAAGTACTTTATAAACTCTCGCGATAACAATACCGCTCGCTAAGATATATTACTATTCAACTTACTTAAAACTCAAAGTCCATCAAAAGTTTTGAACAAAGCTTAAAAGTTAAAAGAAAATATCCAAGTCAGGTGGAGTCTGGTGAATAGACAAAGTTTGTCGTGATTAATGAGGGCTGCTGTTTATTCTGAGCATTCTCAATGAGGATTTACTGGTCAGAGGTAGCTTAGACTGCTCACTGTCAAAACGTTATACTTTAGCAAGATTTCTTTATTAACTGTTAAAATTTATCAAACATATCGTTAATTAGGTTAAACTCTCGCTATCACAAAATACTACATTCTGACAGCTGATTTTTTTTTGCTTTTACTAAAACGCGTTTTTGATTTGTCTGTCAAAATGTGGCATGTTTCGATAGCTATAGTTTTTCATAATTAACCCCGTGATAATTGATATCTTATAATCACACACCATTTTAATTGAGAAATTGCTAAATACGACATACGACTTGAATTTCCGACTTGACTTTCAAGCCAATGGTAGTTCTTGAAACGATTAAGCTATCATTAACTAAGGCTTATTTAGAAATAGAACCGACTTCCAAAGCAAAATATACATTTTTGTTCTTTTGATTTATAAAGTAAATTACTAGATTTTGATGAAAATTCTACGGCCCATTCTGAAAGTATATTCTTTCAAATAAAAAGGGTTTTTTTTTTAATTGTTTATAAAATAACGAAGCTCTGAAGTAAACAAAAATAAAAATATACGCTACGAATTAAGAACCTCCTATTTTTTAAAAGACAATTGATAAAATTTCTACTACATAACTACGTGTTCTTTTAAAATTATTTTAAACTTTTTTTTAGTCAACTTATATTAGAAGTGTATGAATTGTGTTTATAAATTTAAGTGGACGATAACGTATACTATATTTGTATCTATCCAATTCAGATATAATCGATAATTGAAACAACTTATTCTGTCGCGGCTTATAGAAAGTATGATTAACAATCACAGAACAGGTATTTGTACAAATGATATAAAACTAAAAATCATATTATTCACAATGAGTTCCGAACTCATAAATTATAATATAAAAATATTTGTTTACGTTGTTAAAATCCACGTTAAACGAGCGAGTCTTCTAATTGATATCTTTGGGTGATAGCATTTTTGTTCACTGTAAGTTCAGAAAGGCACCCTCGGTACCGAAAGGGGTTGTGCATTTGTGTAGTTGTACAAATTGAGCGGTGTTTATCTCGACCCGGCCCCTGTACAGTCGTATTTATCTCCAACCCTTGATACGATTGACTTTCAAGATTGTTTCATTTATATTTCTCGTAGTTTGCTATCGTTAAACTAAATTATCATTTTTATTGTCTGAGCCATATAAAAAAATGTTTATTTATAATATATTTCACAATACTCCTTTTGAATCCATCGAAAAAATAAAGATGCAGAGTACATAAAATACCAAATTTGAACATTCTGCGGGTGTATTTTCATGTGAGATGCGTACAACACACTGGTACATACATATACATATATAAGGTGGTGCAAATGTTATGTCATAGTTTGAATTGGCTGCTATTTTGTTATAAATGTAAAAAAGAGCTCTGTTTTCATGAAAAAATTATTTAAAAGTGCACTATTCTACACTATATTATTACATTAGTTGGAAAAAATTATATCGCTCAAATGGCCACCGGAATTGATGCATAAATGCCCTCGTAGTACGGAATTTTGAATTGTTGCTCGAAAAACACCTGACTCCAAATTAGCGATTTCTTCTTCAATGTTAGCTTTCAAGTCTTGCAAGGTCCATGGCTTATTCACAATTTATTTACTATATATCTACATAATTAATGCCAAAAAACACTAACATTTGGCACCATCGGCCAAAATTGTTTCCAATTCAAACCCTATACCTACGTACAGATGAACCATCGAAACGAGTCAAAAATGCGAACATTAAAATATACAAGCCTTTTTTATACATAAGAAATTAGAACAATTGTATTTAAAATAATGAATATGAAAAAAAATGGAATATTATTACAATTTTATCATAAAATAAATTGTCAAAAGTCAAGCACCATGTAATTTCCTGTTATTAACGATACGGATACGAAAATATATCTGTTAAAAATATTCTTTGTCTTTGTAGTATAGTATTGCAAAATAAGTCCATTGAATACTACATTGTTATGATAATTCCATTAGCCTTTCGCCAGTGATATTTACACCTAAAGGGCATATTTATAGGTGTGAAAAATACACTCGTAAAAGCATATTTCAGATATGGCGCTGCCATCAAATATCAAACGATTTGTATTAAAATTGAAAGTGAAATTTAAAACCTAGATTTGCCACGCGGTTTCACACATGTTATATTTCAGTGGTCCACTTTGGGTGCTTGGGACCACAAGTGGTCCGCGGACCACCAGTTAAGAACTATGATATGCTGGAAAAATTGTTAATATCATATTATTTTATATATAATTGAATGATTTCAAAACGATTGTTAAATATAATTTTGTCTATAGAAAATATTATATGAATCATGTATTTTAAGTAATTTATATATAATATAGAATATTTTACCTCTATTTATAATGACATGAAATTATTTCCACGGGAACTCTTTTTAATTATATTTTCCTTACCTATGAAATTATTTCAACCGTTTCCAAGAATAGTTAAAGCAAATAAAAAAATTAAAACGTTATTCACACGCCCAAAAAAAAAAATTAAAATAACAGACAGACAATTTGTTAATATGTAAACACTAGATTATGACAACTAAATATTTGAGAGGTAACAGAACCTAATAGCGAGCAGAAACAATAAGACCAAGCAGTGTTAAGCGCTTTGTATATCGCATTAATAACAAAATGAGACACGCTGTCGGATAACAATACACAAATGAAGCACTATCTATCGCACCGGTCGTAGACTGTGAACGGGCTTGTACGGATTTATGGCTATAATTCCGCAAAAGAAAACGGCTGGGTGTTATCGAGTTCGTATTGACACTTTAATGCTATTGTTTGATTTAGAGGTCTCATTACGAGCGCGGGAAGAATGGCGATCGTGAGGTGCGAACCCGACCCAACAGAGTCGCTCTTGATAATTCTATTCATAATTTCTTATAACAATCCTTTCAACATCATCCAGTCGGATGTGTCGTTAGATTGTAGTAATACTTCACCATCTGCAATTACCGCGTTAAATGTTACGATCTGAACTTCAATAAACTTAATATAGGTACTTAAATATGGCTAATTTACATGTAGTATACTACGAGCGTCTGTAAATATAGACTGCTTTTAAAATAAACTCATAAATGATATTAGTAATGTATGCAATTATAAGTTTTATATGAATATTGTAAATGTCATTTAATAGTACTTACTAAATAGCGTATTAAATTTATTTAACTGTTGTCAACGACTTTTTAGTTTTATTTCGATTACAAGCTTAACTTATATCGATTCTGAGATCTAAAAACAGAAACTCAGCGAGCTCTTCTCCGTAATAATAACAGAAAATTTTACGCTTCGGGACAATGCGATATAAAATTATCTGTTAGATCCAATAATCGCATGGAAGAGTCGGGACTTAATGCCGGCCAATCATTAGCTACAAGGAATAACGGAGCCGTCGGCCACTATGGCCCATTAACGTTGCGGGAGTACCGGCGATGCCCCGTGACCAAACGTCAATGCAACCTCAGTGTGTTTGCAGCATTCTCGGATGGCACCCCGAGGCGGAGTGATGCTGCACCAGACAAAGGAATGACTTCATTGTGAATTTAAACAGAAAAACTTTATTGCATTTCTTCGAATTCACGTTAAATGTTTGTCTTGATATACGCGCAAAATAATATTAATTTTCATAAACGATGCACGTGTAAAAGTTTTTGTTGCGCATTTAGTCAAACACGAGTAAGTCGCTTCTTAGTGTAAATATTTATAAATTCTCGTAATTATTTTATCGGCGTCGAGTAAAGAGGACGCGGCGAGCACTATCATTAGCACGGGGAAGCGATCAGTTATTTGCGGGCGAACTGAGCCGTGTTGGTTTACAGCACAACCCCCGAAGGAGATGCATTCCAACGGCTCACGAACTCACGACTGCACAACAATAATTACCCGTGGGTGTACGCCATTATACTTCGCGAGCGATTATTATCAATCGTTGCGCGGCTAGCGAACGGTCACCGCTTAGAACCTGATGCAACGGGGATAAATTATCGTAATGCTATAACTAGGGATGCAAAACAGGTTGGACAATTAGGTATAAATCAAAATCAGGCAGCCAGGCTGTTTGGGTCCTCTGTTCTCTGCGAGAGCCTGCGGTCCAACGTCCCTGAACGCGTTGCTCTAATATGGACGTGGGTACCGGTATTGTGCGCGGTACTGCCGCGAGGCGCCATTCCTCACCCTAACTTTACCAGGATGGTGCTAATTTTCTATCATTGCGGTCACGTCGAACTTTATAGACCTTAAGATTTTGAAATTGAGGTGTCAGTGCATCGTATTTATTACCATTGCATCGCAAGCACTAGACCACTTCGGAACAAAACAACAGCGTTCATAAAATCACTAATCATAGCTGGAGGCTACGCTTAACATTATCTTCTTTCATAATAATTTACTTTATATATTGTCTAAAACGATTTTGTGTTTTATAGTACATTCGAATCTTACTAAAAATGATTTCATAAAGTCAAATGTCGTATAATATCTTACATTCTCGTAAATTTACATTGCATTACAAATAAAATTAATATTATGTCAATTATATACTATTTAATAAACAAACTATAAATAAACTTATTGTACATAGTAATTATATACATATGTAAATAATAAATGAAATTTAGTGGTCAAAGATTACTATGAGAGAATTTGCAACACACATAAAGCTTCGCCCACAAACAAGAAACATTAAAATAAAGTGTAGAATAGAATTGATAGATCGAAGAGGATATTTCCTACGCTTGATCTGCACTCGTCTGGAGTAGCGGGATTTCAAACGGAACAATCAAAAGGCTTGCATATCCGTCACAATGGCAGCGTGTTGTTTAGTTATTATCTTAGAGCTAGGGCCAACAAAATCGGTGCTCCGTACCTCCAAATGCCTTTAGGAGTTTGTAAATTGTTCCGAGTTCACGCTCCGCTCATTACCGCCGCTGGTAATGTGTTCCGTCATCGAGATTAACTCTCCTCTAATGGAGGCAACTCTTATTTATTTCTACGGCGTCACTATTACAATTGTACCTAATTGAGGTTTGTCCGCTTTTAGTAAAATGGCCAATTTCGTTCTAATGCTGTTTGCTCGGTTAGCTGCTCAATAAGATACTGCCTCGTTGTGACTTGTGTTTACTTGAAATTCTTATAAGTGAATAACATAATTATAATTCAATAACATTATAAAACATAATTTAATTATTATACTCGTAGCACACGCATTGTGTTATTCAATATGTAAATTAAAATTTGGAAAATTATTATATTGACCATCTGGTTCGCGTAATGAATAAATAGGCTTTTTTTCTGATTTTTTCTTTTTTTTTTTGCTTTTTTTTCATCATCATAAAGCTGAAAAATAATTATTTGAATCCAATAGCCAAAGAAAAACTTGTTGCAGTTTTTTATTGTAATTTATTTTCATTCGATTTTCTTCACATCTGCAATAATTAGCCTGCTATTAACCATACATTAACTTTTCTTATTAAGAAGTTAATAACAATAAACAAATTTCACGTGGCTGTATTTCCGCAAAAAACATAAGATAGTAATATTTTCTTATATTAACATTAAAATATTCCTACATAATTGTTATAACATTGTTCAATGATTAGTGAATAGATCGCGGACTAATTGTTGGGTACTGATCGATCAAAGGGCGCAGAGTGCGCCGGCGCAGCGTCCGAAGCGCCGATGGCGACCCACTGTTCCACCTGAGAACGGTAGGGTTGTAAACATTTATTTAATAAATCGTGCTGTTATTGAATTTAGAATAATTACTTTACAATTTGTTTTCTCGTGTAATTTAAACTTAATGTTATAATTAATTCATTAAAATATCTTAATACATATAGGATTATAAGTATAATATTTTGTGTCCGATATATTTATTTAATATGTTTAAATTAATAAAAGCTTTTCGATTAAAATCCCATGACTGGCATTCACATTAACACTATAATGTTTTATATAAGACAGCCCTGAAACTCGGCAAAAATTTCTAAGATAATGAACCGTAATACAAAACGCGATATAAACTTTATACCCGCCCGAGGCTGTATTAACTTGTTAGTTAGAACCTACAATATAAGGCTTTGCTGGAGAAATTTCCTTCTCTCATATTCCCAAAGATGCAAAAAATATTATGACTAACCTAATTCTATGTTATCTTCATTTGTTTATAGATTTTCTTAAACGACTTTAGTAACCTCGTATGTGTGCGTGCGTATAAGACTATAATTTCAATGATATTTATTTCGCTAATTGGAATAATAATGAATGTAATGAACATGAAACATTGTAACGATTAAGATATAAAATAAAAAGCAATATACGTAATTTCGTTTACTTATATGATATACTTACTATAGTTATTTTTTTATACCAAACTACTAAACCAGTTTTGATAAAAATCTATGGGATCAATCTAAAAGTATACCCTTTCAAATAAAAAAGAATTTTCAATATCGGTTAAAAAATAACGAAGTTCTGAGATAACAACAAACATTTAAGAAAAAACTGATTAAATGCGAGTCGCAATCGCACTCGAAGGGTTCCGTATAAGATATAACGCTGTGTAATTTGTTTACCGGACTGCTGCGAAAACAAAAAATGTTTGCCCTTGTTGTAATTTAAATATTTGCTTTTAGATGTCGCTATAGATTAAAGTATAAATATGTATACATTTTCACGTACAGCTTGCACTTGACTGGTTTTTATTATTTGTGGCTATTGAAATACACATTCTTTAAAAAATTCTTGAGTGAGTTTTATTATGTATTATGAGATACAGTCCTCTGGCAGACGGATGGACAGACGGTGAGCGTAGTCTTAGTAATAGGGTCCCGTCACAAATTGGATACGGAACCCTAAAAACATATACCATGAATTGAGAAACTACTCCTTTTATAAGTCGGTTAATAAATGATAAAGTGAAACTTCTGTTAATTTAATTATCGCGTCCAAACTGTTCACGAAGCAAGTCGCAGTCTTAAGTACTTATAGGTGTGCCAAACGAATACTAATTAATGTCTTTATACTTATCGCTAATCTTTTGTCATACCTTAGTAAGCTTGCTCATTTGAAATCAAAAACAAAAAAAATAATGCTAGTACACTTAAACAATTTTAACTCTTAACATATCGAATCGAATGGACGAATATACATGTCTCAAAATTTATATCGATACTTACAAGTTTCCTTATCATATTTTCTTACATCGTTAGTAAATTGTATAAAGAAAAGTTTATTATTAGAAAAGCTGAATACGTGCTAAAATTTAAACGAATACAATTTTCAGTTAATATCCGCTTGTCTTAATCACTGAGCAAACTCGATTCATTATTGAAATAAGCTAGGATTAAATCAAATAACTTTCAAAGGATTTATGTATCTGTTCGAACTCCAGCCAATTGCTTTTAATTGACCGAAATAGCATGCAAATTGTCTTTCAATTATGAATCTTACTAATAATGATGGATTCAATTGACAATCAGGCCAAATCTATTTTGACAACTACTAAATTGTGCCGATTGTATAATTGCCGAAGATACTGCGCAGTCCACTCAGAGCTGGCATCGTTGCTATCAGAAAATTATTATCTAAATAACATGTACAGAGTTTTAAAAAACATGAACTATTAAAGAATATTTTTAGTATATAATTTTTAATAAACGGAAAAGTTTAGATATAGACTTTTAATTAATAATTATAGTAAAACAGATCTAATTATAAAAAAAATATATATATACGCATACAAGCTTTATTATGTTCATTTTCGTCATTAAAAATTTTTTATCATTATTTTGTGTATTTTTTGTAACTTATTCTTAAATAAATGATTTCTTTTAATTATTAAATATCATTCATTTTTTACATATACAAATTTTTAAAAGATATGAGCGTTTGCTAAAATTATTGACAATATCGTGAACTCAGTCATTTTAATAAAGTGCAAAACATTTATAGAACAAATACATACTTTTTAGGAAATTATAATAAAATATAATTATCCCATATCTATATGGCACCAAAGATCGTACAATAACATCTCAACATCGCATAATATTATTAAGTAATACCCCTGTAATATGTCACACTCTAATATCTGATTGACTGTAACTAAACGAGCTCTGATAAGCCTTCGATACACCAAAAGGAACAAAACACCTGATTGAGGATCAAATTACAGAGCTAACTGCTCCGGACCTCTCGAGGAATTCATAAATATCTCTTAACGTGTTTAACCCCAAATCACTGTAAATTATTATTGGAAGTTTACATTATTAAAATAATGAAAATGATCGCTCGCGGCCGCCATGCGTGCCTGGTTGCGAACATAAAAACCACTTGGGGCGATTAAAAATAAACAATAATTGGGGCGGCCATTCACGCATGTAGACTCATTAAAACAATTAAATCTTGATTGAACAGAAATTATAGCTGTCGATTCTTAAACATAATGCGATGGTGCGCTCCTCCGAATCAGCCCCGAAAAAGATTAACGTTGCTTTTAATAAGAAACAATTATTTACGTATGTGTGTCTTCATCCCACGCTCAAGTAGTCCGCTTAATTTTGGGCTACGCGTAATTATCAAAAATTATACGCGACGGTTTTTTTTCGGTTATCATTTCGATTTTTTGTTACGTCAGCTAATCATGAATAATAATGGGCTGGTTCTTAATTTTAGTGTATGTACATGACTATAATGTTCATATTTTATATCTATGTAAATACAACATGATCTAAACTAAAGCGTATAGACTCATACAAAACACACCAACACACTATATAATTTGTTTTAATTGTTGTCAATTGCTCGACTAAAACATTAGTTATTTAACCACAAGTCTTTATTTAGAAAAACTTGATTCGTAACTGACTTCCAAAAATGAGAATATTATCAATTCGTCGGGGACTTTTTTATGCGTGTTCCCCGATTACTTGACAACGGCTTTACCAATTTTGTTAATTATATGTTTTATTTGCTTTTATGCTGTCCTAAGTGTCCCGTAGAATTATCATTCTGTATCAAATCAGTTCAGTAGCTTGATTTTAAAATCAGAGTAACTGCTAAGTATCCAAGTAAACGAAACTGCATACTTAGTCAAAAATATTGTACTAAGAGGATATCTCTCTTGAATCTAGTCTAAAAGTTAAATATCGACTAATATTGTTACTCTGTATTTGTGGTTATATGCATGTGAACTAGGAAGGAAGCATTCGTTTCTTATGAAACCAAAAACTTTATTTAATTTGGTTAATCACGTTATAAACTAATTACCATTTTCTAATGAAAAATTGATAAAGTTTCCGAGATAAGTGTATAAGTTCATGAACTAATTCTAACAAAACTTGTGTAATTTTATCAGTAATCTTTTCTTTACACCTAAAAAAATTTCACTGAAAAACTGTTAGTGTCTTATTTTTGACAGGCTCAGCTTTCGTAAGGCTACCAGGTTACAGAGTTGTATTATATCACTTTCAAAAAAAACTCTGAATATAATTCTCGCCTTATTTGTGTATTAGTAATAAACATTTCAAAACAAAATCCTAGTAACAGTCATTAAATGAATCTTTTTAAGTACTTTTTTTCTCACTACTATTATTATTCACGAATGTATATCCTTGTATTTTTATTTAAGTAGATTTAAATGTAATTATAAAAAAAAATATGTACAATCCGATCACAATTTAATTATATATTTGTCGTTAGATAATTACAGATTTGGATGCTGCGAGATGGTACAAAATCACCTATATATTATTATGGAAATCAGGTAATTATTTTAATTATAGCTGGACTCTTAAATTGGATCATCAAGAACGATCGACAAGATTATAAGGAAAGATTATACATAATTGTTGTTTAATTTTTAGCAGTCGAGTCTCGAAAATATTTTAAACATATAATACACGAGTATTTTTTCAGTTCCAAATTAATTATTTAGCTATGGGTATCTAAATATTTAAAGAAATAACGGTCATAATATTTTTATTCATATCAAATAATTTAAAAAGTATATTATTAAATTAAAACTAAATAAAGCCGAAAATTTTGATACGAACTATATAAAAAATTTAATAACTTTACAGTGGAATACTTGAAAATAATATCTATAAAAATTCTCACAGTTGAAAAGAAAACAAACAAATTGTTTTGTAGAAAGAGCTAATCTCAGAAATTATAACTCCATTCAAAAAATATATTTGCATTAAAAAACCTATTTATTGTGAATATTATAAGTTAACTAGAAAATTTTCGATGTTATGATTTACAGTAACACATCAACTCAAAAGAACCAAGCAACGTAAAAGAATAAATCTTAAAAGCCAACTCAAATTGCTAATGAGATAAAAAAAAACATTTTAGCTGAATAACCATGATCTTAATTGCAATACACATATTTTAATAATACTTTGTAAATAGTGAGTGGCTAAGGAAATGGAATATCATTTTATACGAAACGAACCAACCGCTAAGCCACTGCAGAAGCAACATCATTACGATCTCCATACATATTTACATCTTATGATATTTTTAATTCAATTTTCCCCGCGAAAGTTCGGAACCTACTCCGTTGAGTGTCGAAAGCTATCCAATTTGCGTAATACTGCCAAAATATCTCATTTCTACGCTCACTGCCAACGTACGATGCCGAAAGCCCTATCCAACATAATCTTCTCTGTAAAAAAACATCTTTTAGAATAGCGATAAAGTCGCAATTTCGATGGATCGGCTAATACGTAAGCCGTTTGCGAATAAATCTCAAATGGAGTTTTGGCAATTCCATAATGCGAAAGTGGTCTGTTCAAGCTTTTGACTCTATGAAAAAAACGCGATACTCGGTAAACGATAGAAAAAAGGGGGAGTATTTATATTTTTCATAGAGTTTTTATTTACGGTTCGATAAATATGCGTAAAGCGATATTTAGAGCATCGGCACTTTGCCGATTAGTACAGTAATGGGAACTCGGCTTTGCAGGAATTACGCGCTTTGTAGCTCTGCGGCAACCCTTTCGGCTTTGAGGCTTGAAATTATTTCAGGAGCTTGATATAAGTGAATTAATATCGTTGTGATTACTCTTAGAATAGCTGCTGCCTTTGAGATCGTATCTTTGAATACAAAATTGTATGGACCTACTAAAAATATCTTAATCAATTTCTTCATTCAATTGTTAACTTGTAATTGATTATGATTAATAGATATCCATAAATTATTATTTAAATTTCATAATACTAACACAATTTATGAAATAATTTGTATTTTTGCAAAAAAACAATAACAAAAATAAATTAAGAATCATATTATAAAAAGTTATATTAACAACCAGTTGACATCGCCACTTCCAAAATATAACATTTACCCAAAAATTACGTAACATCAAAAAACACGTCTGCTGAATACAACAAGGTTACATAAAGGGTTACAAATCAGTTAAGATACCTTCTCCCTTAGACCAACATCGCTCAGCATGCACCTCACGCACCTCACTAATAAAGCGATGAATGAATTGCGGCTATAATAAACAACTACACCGTGTTAGGGTACGCAACTGCAATATTAATTACCTACCTTCATTATTTCTCTATGATTAAATCAATGTAATAAAAAAACTTAATAGAGACATACGGAAGCACAACATTGCTTCCTTTTTAAACGACATCTTGATTTAAAACACAAATTGTCGACATTGACATGTCAGTTATCAATTTTACTATTTAACGAACTGTCAAAGAGTAATCATGATTTAAATATTCATCGTTATTAAGTGTCTGATTAAAGAAAATGTCGTGTTAAAATATTTCTTAAATAGATTTAACTATGTGTACATCTAGATTTGTAAACGTGTATCTTTTTTTGGAGACTCATAAAATAAATAAATAAATTACTCATTTGAGCTAAATCTTTTTTTTGTA
The DNA here is from genome assembly GCA_037950945.1 of Hypolimnas misippus. Lineage (NCBI taxonomy): Eukaryota > Metazoa > Arthropoda > Insecta > Lepidoptera > Nymphalidae > Hypolimnas > Hypolimnas misippus. The sequence goes on along the minus strand of JBBEEQ010000025.1, from coordinate 5,772,129 downwards.
TCAAACAAATAGGAAATCGAAACAATATTGTAACAAGAAATCATATTAATTTCCTTGCACTAAAAATATTTGGAATAGAACATTATAATTAAATCCAGCATTTTAGTAAGAAACATCAGGATTTTTTTCAGTTTAGTCATTGTAAATAGAAACACCATATGTCCAGGGTTAATTCCGCCCCACACTCGCTATGAACGATGACCCCTTTATTACTTATTAAGCAGCTTCTACCGGCTTGCCCTCGCACCGCGTTATTTATGTCGTCTAATAATAATTTGTATTAAATCACGGACGCTTCCCGCTGGACAAACGGGATTTGTTAGCTTTTGTTGTCGAACCTTCCCGCCTTGCGGAAAACGTCCTCAGACTAAAAAAATACAGACACAAAAGAGATGTCTTTCCCCGTGTGATATTTTTGGTTCATTCCAATTTTATTGCAGTGTGTATCGCATTACCAGACTTCGAATAATATCGTGTTTGTCTCGTATAAAACAACAGGTGATTAAATATCAAAAGTTTTTTTTTTCTGCTCGCTAAATAATGTTGTGCCAAATTTTGATAGTTGCTTAAAAAATCGACTAAGAAACGTAAAGTAATGGTGACAAACAATATTGAGTAATTTTATAAAAAAAAAAACGCACGGAAACAATATCTGTAATATTAACAGCGAAATAAATAATTCTAATCTTTAAAAGGTTTACCTCATGTTCTTTGTAAATAAATTAACTAAGTCTCAAGATTATTCAGTAAACTTTTTCAAAAATCACATGACACTTTTAAAATTTAACTGTCATAATGGAATGACGGTTGCAGAAATAATAGCGCTCAAATGACGAATTTCCCATTATTAAGTCACGGTAACGTGCCAACCTTATAGCTGTGTTCGTCTTCAATCAAAAACATTGTAAAAATTGCAATAAAATTAAGGTTTAGAGCTTAATTTGATTTTAAATTGCCTTTTGCTCTTCTGCACGTTACCATACAATCGAATTTAAACGAAATAAATTCTCTTATCTTTCACAATTCTTAAATTATTTTTCGTTTTAATTACTGTAAAAATTTTTTCGACCGCGATAGAATTCGAGATGAATGCCAAAAAATTATTATCTCTCGGAGTAATTAAAGGAAATTGGATGGGTGTTAAATTATTTAATGTTGGCTCGATAAACAAGTTCGGAACACCCTAAAAAATAATCCACAACGCTCGGTCAACGAACGGTACAAGACATGACACGGCGAAGTGTAAATCTCATGCCCTTATCTGTTCCCAATTCGCATACATTACGCGTTGAAGACTCTGCGGGCGACAACATTTGCATTTTAAGCACCGGTCGGTAATTATTAGTGCCTTTAATTATTTGCCCGGTCAGGGCGATGATGCGTGAGGAATGAGCCGCAATTTGTTTTTGTAATCTAAATTGCGGGGAAAAGAAATTATGCGTTCAGATTGCACTTTATGCGAGTTTATTGATGGGCTAAAATTGGTTACGATTAGTTCATTTTATTTAAATTTGTATAGAAATATACCTCTGTAACACTCTGTTATTAAAAATGTAATTATAATTAGAGAAAATACCTCATTCTCGAGTTCATAAATATTTATTGAGTATCAACATAAAATGTTTTGCAAAAACATAATTCAAGCAATGCTTGTACAACTTTCAGCACCTCGCCGCGCAGGCGTCAATTTAATTTTTAATTATGGAACTGCCTAACGAACACCTCCGGCACTTCAGATAGAAAAGACTTATAAAATGAAATATATTTTTAATTTGAGCCTTATGTTAATAGACATTGTGACTAATTCCCTCTGATTTAAATGAAGTACAGGCTTTTAAAAAGAGCTCGAATTAGCATCTTGAACTACCAAGCCTGTCGGCGGTCATCGAGCTTCAACTTTTGTAATGAGGTATGACTCCTATCCATAGCGTTTAACGTTCTTTTTTTTATAGTTTGCTTGTGTTCACGTTTTGTGAGGTTTGAAATAGTACACATTAAACATGCTGTGATTTCCTTCGATACATTTTACATCAACGTCATTATTCGTAATAAATAGTAAATAATGATTATTAATTAATTATCATCAGTTTTTTTTAAATATTTATATATAATAACAAAAATATGTAATGTTCATAAACTCATGTTTAACTCCGATATTCTTTTCGTACAAATATAACGACTGTGCCTGACTGAAGATTATATTACGAGCTGTAATCCACCATTCAACGCAAGGTCCGCATCATTACAAATACGAACATCATCGAACACAGTACGTAAATGAAAACTCGCCTCATCACGTTCAAAATTGAAATCCTTCGTTCCCTCGCTAATGTCGGCCGCACTCGTACTATGCTTTTGTCTTATTGTATTATTGCCCGAGCTACGATTATACGAATTATATTTAATTCGGATCCATCTCTATAGTAATGCTTACCGTTTATGCTGCTCTAGTAAATTATATGAAAAACCAATTAGCTTCCAAACCGAATCATTGTTATGAAACCCAAATAATTATTGGCCATTGTGTGGCTTGCTAAAATTAGTTCCATCTTAAACGCAACGCAACAATGTATACAACTCAGTGCGTGCTAATTACACATAATGATACTGTTAAGAGCTCGGAGTTGATACGTTTGTAGTGAACGATACGCACGAAAATATATTCGATGATAACAGATCGAGTTATGGATATAGTGCCAACTCGGACATAAATTAACTCAAAGAAAGTCGACCATTAACGGCAATAAATGCGGTTACACAATACGACAGATGTCTGGCTGAGGGATTTTTATTAGAAACGTGATGACTGTATTCGTGCCGAAATCAGAGAAGATCCAGAACATTGCGGCCGATGTACGTGATCCCCACGACACCTTCCGGCCGGTGTGAAAAATTATTATTTTTTGATCACTCCATAACCCAATCTGTAACGTGTAATTGCCCGTTTAGCGGTTTTAACTCCGACGAAAAGATAATTTCTCGGTTTCTTCCCACCCTTTGTGACGGTTAAACCGATTTCCTGCCGCGCTACGTGAAAATTTAACCGGCTTAATCCCCTATCGAGCTTTTAATGACATTTTCTCGGAACGTACACCACAACAAAACAACGAACATGACCGAAGATGGTTAGCCGCAAATCATAGAAAGATTTGCTGCATTGATAAAAATAAACGACGGACGAGATTACGAAATCAATATGAAATTGCATTTCCTAATGTCAATTGTTAGTTACAGAGTGCAATAAAGTTCCAATAATCATGATATGAAATAATTCCTGGGCGATGTGGCCGTGCTGCATGTGGCTCTTTCTTCTCGGAGCGAGTAGGTATCTCGCTCTCTGTCGTAGCCCGAGGATCGCACGGGGTATGATGAACTCGGTAATGATCCAATCAGAAGTGAAGTGCATCAAGTCTCGCCGCTGTGAGAATGCGGTTGAGGGTGCAAAAACTACGAGCACGGATTTAAATTAAACTGACCACTTGCTTTTGTTTTAAAACACCTTATCGTGAACTTCAACAATAGGAGTAATTATAACCGAGACGGGTATTTTAAAATATCTCGCTTGGTATCTGTGCTTTACTCAGTTTGATACATTTTTATTCTTATGAAGAGTATGCACAATTCCTTCTGTGAAAATTAATAATGCTGTGTATTATAAACAACAAAATTCGAATAATAATAATCCAGTAACAAAATTGTCTCTATGTTCGTATAGCACTCAATCACTAAGTGTGCGCTTTTAAAATAATTTTTGGAATTAAAAAATAAGTAATGGTCTCAAAACACTGGCTGTTACGTTTCTCCGATGGCTTGTAATTATTTTAAATGTCCCGCGTGCGCCGGCGCAGGCGCGCTTCAGGCAATCCGCGCGTGATCGAGAACCCATATTGAACTTGCACAAAATTAGCTATTGTTTTGATTTTTATTTTAATTGTATTCGGATTAAAATTGTTTCAATAACAACTTACTTTACAAATGATTTATATGTTTTATTTTCGGTTTCATATTTTACTTTTAGCTTTTTTAAATACAATGAAGACAAACGAGCAATTTAAAAATTAATATTTAAAGTAAGTCTTTGCTTGTCCATAGTATGCAGACTACGAAATTTTAAATAAATTACAAACAGATACAAGTTTAAGTAAATGAAAGAGCAATATCGTTTTTCTCTGTCATTTACTATTTCGTAGGTAGTTATTATTTCATTTAGAAGTAAAACTACTGACGTGTTTAATTAGTTTCAGTTATATTGAATGTATTTTTTTTTGTTTATTAAAGAATACATAATCTTCAATTTCCGTGAATATAAAATGCCTGTAAATCCTATTTTATTTTTAATTTCACACCGATTCGTAGACACTGGTAATGCAGACGCTTTACTAATGTACCAACATGCATTAAATCTAGTCTTGCTTTATTGTACGCAAGTTTTACCATTTACAGAATATAGACTCCACATTGTAGAGACATTACCAACGCACTGTCAACCAAGGGGGTTAGTTTTTCATTGAATGTAGAGTCTAGATCCAAAATATATTACCAATGATATCTATCAATAAAGGGATCTAGTCTGCTTTATCTCTTACGCAAGTAACTACTATGTACCATTAAAATAATGTAGACTATACATTGTAAAGACATACCAAACGCACTGCCAACCATGGAATCTAGTCAAATATTTCCTTTGAGTATGTGTTTAAAGTGGTTCATCTTCTGTTCTGGGACAACAATGCAGCGATTTTTGTTTAACAATAACTAGAATCTAGGTTACGGTACCTAATACCTGCCAACTCCAAAAACCACATCTTTTGCTAGTGTGGTAGACCCTAGCTGTAGCTGACTACGGGGTCAGTACTACACTCTTTCAGAAAATTGACTAAACGCCATAAAAACAATATACGTAGCTATATTGTTTTTACGGTGAGTGAAAGAGTGGAAAGTCTAAATACCCTTTCCATCTTCCTATCACGTTACTTCCTATCCCCATTATTTCCATATTATTATTCCTTTTAAACAGGCAACGTATTTTTGGGCTCCTCTGGTGCTGTAAATGTTCATCGGTGGCGATAATCACTTAATATCAGACGACCTGCTTAAAATAATAATGACGACTAACAATGCCCATGCATCAGAAACTGGATTTTATTAAAGGTATATCCGAATTAAAAATATGTATGCTTTCTTATTTTTGGGAAAAAAGAGATATGGAATAGTGATAATAGTATCCCAATACTAACAAATATTTGAGCAATTTTAGATTTAAATTTTCCCGCAAATTTTTCGTAAAACTAAAATCTAATTTCTCGTGAAAACTAATGTACCTTTATTTAATGGTAGATCATTGCATTGTTTGTTTGTCAGGTAATATAACTAATGTATGAAAATTTTCTGACAAAATCCATAACAGACTCGAAATTATAGTACCACTCCAGAAGTTTCATCAATAATCAAATTAGCAGTAATTAAGAAATTAAAGAAAATTAAGCATTTTGTATTACTTATAATCAATTTCGGGGTTGTAATGTAATTAATATACCTAATGAAGACCTAGTCAACATATGGCTTGTTCAAAAACATGGTCCAATCTTTTCCATTGCAGAATAAAAATATTTTCACATCAACGTAGATCGTAAACCGCTGGGGCTACAAACTAAAAATTTTGGTCCTTGATGCCTTTTGTGTTGTAAGCATCCTCTAAGAAAATATTTTTGGTAATTTCACCTCTAGGGGGGTTGTAGTAAGAGATGAAAAATTTGTCACTTTTAAAATAAGAAACATGAAATTTCATATACCTGAGAATGTTATGAACTTTATATAATCCGTGCAAAGCCGGGCGGGTCACTAGTATTTGCATAAAAAATACTCGTCTAACATGCTCTAAATTAGAAATCGCAACTAAATGCCTTATCATAAAAAAATCGCCTATGTGTATAGTAACAAATAAGTAATACGCTTTACTCCTTATCTGCCTATACTTACTGTTTTATCTAGCTAAATCTTTATCGTTTTTCATATATCATATAATATCACACGTTTTCCCTCAATCAAACTGGTTGCAAGTATCACTTTATTGCGGCTCACTTCAAACCAGTGCTAAATTACAAAAACATAACCTATATCCAGTACTTTTGTTTCCATTCAGTGATAAATTAAAGTTATAACAATGGCTTCTAATTTTCATCAGCTAAAAGTTCCAGAAGTACAAGAAGATGTAAGTACACTTGATATGTTATTAATATTTTTTTATTATAATTCAATTTTTTAAGATACATCGATAACAAATTTAAATCAACTTTCGAATATTTTGTCTTATTTAATTATTTTTTAGTTATTACCCTATTTACTAGATTATTGAAATTTGTTTTTTATTTAAATAAATACATTGATTTACATAAAACAATTAAAAACAATTTTTATTAGCTTAAGTACTACAAGCATTTATTTAGTATTTATGTAAAGGATTTTACTAATACATGAACTAGCATTTAACAATTAATCAAATTTATAAATATAATATTAAATTTTATTTTCATTTTACTGTAATACTTGATATAAATTCTAATTGTTATGAGTTACAAAAAAATAAATTAGGTAACGATATTTTCTGATGAATTACAATAGATTAGGTTGCCATGTAAGTTAAAATAATGTAGACGTAATGGCATGTTTTTAACGCGCCAGTCTAAAGTTACACGTTTAGCAAATAAAAATTGCAAGTTTACCTACTAATGCAGTTTAAACCGGTAAGTAAAAAATTAATAAATAGAATATATAAGGGATATTCCAATGGCTAGTTAAATAAATATTGTGGCGGTAAAAACTAATTGTTTAAGTAATAGTGACTAATTATATTACTAATAACCAGAATACTTATATGTGTAGATAAAGAAGTAGATACATTAAAGAACACGAGAATTAAATTCAAACACAGAAAAATTTTCGAATAAGTTAATACGAGTACTTAAATCAATTCGCGTGAATCTTTTATATAATATAAAATAGAAACATATTATAAGAAACAAAATTGACACAGAAAAAAAATACAATAAAAATATTCAAAGAAGAATAAAAATAAATATTAAGGTTAAAATTAACGAAATGGGCAGTTTTGAAATCGGAATTAGGTAACATAAAATGTCGATAACTAACATAAAAACCTATTTTTACTAACGACTAACACTGGAACGTCACCAACGCTTCGGGGTATACAGATTCTCCTCGTTTAGCGTAACGAAACACAGCCATCGCGCCGAGGCTGGTCACCAGCAAGCAGAGGCTACGGAGACGTGCGGATAATGTTCCCGGATTTACAAAAAAACTTTAGGGGTATACAGCGGGTGCATATTAGTATCAGGTAGAGTTGAGGTACGTCTGATATTACTTTAATTGAATCAAAGAACTAAAGGATTTTTCAACCTTGAATCGAATTTTTCATCTTCATACTTTAATTAATAATTTGTTATTAATTTGACCAACCATATATTAAATTAACAACCGCTTCATTTATTTCACTGCCGCTGTAAAATTAAATAATTGTCCAATTTTCAACTAATTTTAGCTCTAGTTTTACCACCTAATTGATAAGCAGATTACGAAAAAATTATATCGATAATAGATTCCTTTTTTAACCGACTTCCAAAAAAAAGGAGGAGGTTCTCAATTCGTCGGGGACTTTTTTTAGCTGAACAGAGTAGTTTAGCTTTAATAATTATTATTTATTTAACATCCGTAAATATATTTATTACCAAAACAGTTTTTGTTTAACTCTTAAATACAAATCTAATGTTTCGCAAAGTCGTAACAAATATGCCTAAAAAAATTACTTTTTTCTGCAAATTATGTTTTTACAAACAGTAATTTAAGTAAGTACATAAGTAATTAGGTTTTTAATGAAAAATAAATATATTTAAGTATTTGTTTATAAACAAAAAAATGTAGGTAGCTATACCTAGTTAACAATATCAAGTAGTTAAATATCTCATAAGAAGAGTTACAATGAAAAAAAAAGATATTAAAAATAGTCAACACTCCGTTTCTTACAGCATTCGTTTTTGTATCTACAAGAAGTGGTCAAGCACATCGGTAAGACAGTGAACGGTCGGTCACGGCCAAGGCCGAACCGGGGTTTAGATTTAATCGATCTTTTATCGATAGATATATCCACAAAATAATTTACCTCTTACCGAACAATACACCGGGAAGTTGTTACAATTTAAATGCTTCATTTATGCTAGTGCTTTCATATTGTTCAATGTATCAACTAAGCAAAGGTAGATAAACGGTTTAACAAATAATAACTACTTACGGACGCCGCGGACAAGTTTGTGAAAGCAAAATGATGAATACCGTTTTACGTGAGATTGTTGCGAGGGCATCGGTTGAATCCAAACAACGCACGGTTTGTACTTGCTTATTTTATTCATTGATTATGTGGTATTAAGAATTAATACTTACTAACAAATATTTTGTTTGCTTTTTGCGCACTAAGTCTTAAGAAATTATTCGAAAAATAAAAGATATTTAACTTACCTACGTACATTGTATAATTAAATCATGATCATAAAACAACATTAAATCGTATATTTCATTTATGTAACAAAACCCATATTATATATACAAGCGTATTAATTTACTAAAAGATAACGATAAGAAACGTTTCACGCATACACAAAAGGTACGTTTTAATTTCAGTTGACTTGTTACGTGTACTTACACGTATTTAGACTTCTAATTCTTTATTTAAATAAAATAAATTATTCAAAAATGAGATCGTAAAGACTAAAACAAAACAAAACACTCTTAATCCTTTAACATTCCCCACAAACGGTGAATCTTTGAAAACAAAATAGACTTGACATTGACGTTCCTGACAGACTGAGACTGACAGATCATAATAAATCCTTTCCTTTCAAGTTTATAGATATTTTTTGCACAAACGCCTGGTTTTTACTTTTAATCTTATTATACAAGTTGATAATTTTATAAGAAATAGAAGAGGTAAAAGATTAAGTGATAAAATTTCATAAAAGAACGTTACGTTGAGGTTATAGTGCAAAGGTACTTTATTTAATTTATCATACAAACAATAAATGTTATTTATTTTTCGATTTATCGCATATTTTACTTTAGTGTCTCGTGTATATTTATTACAAAATTGTTATTCTTGCTCAAAACTTGATTTTTACTCTTATTGCACAAAGGAGTATCAAATACAACAAATCTGCCTCAGACATGAATGTCATGATATAAACGAACTTCAAACAAAAATAACTCCAATTAATCACCTAGAGAATGAAGAAATGGCAAATAATTCAGGATTAAATGGTTTATATCGACCAAGAAGTGCATTAGCTCGGGCTTTATATGAGAAACAACGCAATGATCGGCACCTTCAGGAATTTGATCAGAATGAGGTAAGAAAACAAATTATAACTAAATACTACAGGCTATCGTTTTTAATTTACATTTGTCTAGATGTTTTAAAAAATTAAGCACTATATAAAGTGTGTGTGTTAATACAAATCTATATTTTGTTTTTAAATTATGGTTGTAAATTTAAAAAACACTAATTTACACATAAAACTTGTAAATTGTTGACATGAGTAATGTTACAGTACTTTTCAAAATAGACTCGTATAAGATAATAGAATATAAGAATTTACAATAACATAATGACTTTAACAAAAAGTATGGATCTTTGAAACTATATTAATAGCAGAAAAAAATAATTTTCACATCTACTACTATCATAATAATTTCACATTAACAAAGTTAAAAATTGATAAACTAATGAACATTATTGTTCTCCATTAAACTAGAATTACAACGATGAACATGATTTATACTAAAGGTAACAAAATTTTAAGGTGCGAACCTTTTATTTGTATAAATGTTTTAAATTAACTTAAGTTTTTAGGTATTTTTGCCTTTTACATAACTATTACATTCTATTTATGCTTAATAATTACATACATCTAGATGTATTGATAAAAATACTTTCTTCGATACGTCATTTACTTACCCTTTAATCTGACAATTAATTTGAGAGAAAAGCATTACTTATTTAAAAGAAATACAGATTTTATTACAATAATTATATTTTTGAACCATTAATTGGGAGAAAATATTACATATTGATTAAATGACATTATTAACACCCAATCAAATTTTTTTTTTTATAAAAATAGCAGGCAAATTAGTTATGATTGCAACTGATGCAAAAAAATCATCATGGCCTATGAACATTCACAATGCCAGAGAAAAGATGGGGAGGTGGATTAGACTTCGGGCTCTCTCACTCGCCACCACCACCTATACTGATTACTTAACGCTGATTTATGACATTAGTAGAGTAATAGTTCCCATTATTAACCTTACATTAACTGTAGATAGTGTACTTCATTTAGTCAATGTGGTGAAAATTTAAATTCTGAATTAAATTTATAATATTAGCAATTAACTTAAGTATGATAATGATGTTCCAAATACATTAAATATAGGAATTATAATAAGTTAAAATTTTTTGTAACATTCTTTATTTAGTAGTAATATATTGTGTATTATATTCACACAATTCACAACAAGGGCAGTGGCAATCGTAAAACATCTACAGTAAGCTATAATGAGTTGTTTTCTTTAACTTATATATATGTTTATGTATTTACACTGGACACATTATATAATGCCTTAATAATTTAAATAATGGTAAAAAGTAATGTACATTTTTGAAAAAGTCTTGTCAAGATCATTGATAAAATTGAATTTTTTTTTTACTCCTTTTACAAATTACATTGAAATTGATTTTATTGTTAAGTGTATCAAGGTTTTCAGATTCAATTAAGAAATTGTATTCAATTAATAAAAAAAATAGTGACTATCAATATTGACCAAATAAAAAAATAGTCATATTTTGGGACATTTTCTACATTAATTTACAAGATAAATTTAAAGTCTTATGTAGTGAACTAAAAAAATTGGCTTAAATTATTAAATTGCTTTATAGTTTTCATTCATTAATAAGGTAAAATAAGTAAATCTTTGCATACATACATTATTCATCGCATTGTTGATTCAAAAGTGCTTTTAAAAGCCTACTTGAATAAAATATATTTTGATTTGATTTGATTTTGATTGGAATATAAGTTATTCAGTCCCACGTGCCTTTTTTAACAATAGTTTGCTCAACCTTATGATATGTAAGATTGCACTGATATAAAATTTTACTGTTAGATCTTGAGTCAATAATGCCACCCTAGATAAGTAAACGATTCAATTCAATTTTTGGTTTGTGGCTTTTAGTTGTGCATAAGTAAACGAAAAAAAAATTCTTAGGCTTTTGCCATTGTTGCTTATAAAATAAAGTAAGAACGAAACAGTTAAGACGATCTTAAATTAATTAAACTCGCGTCTATAATCTCGACGCTTTGAACATTTTTTTAATGATTATTGTCATATGCCAACTGAGATATTTGACTGTCAAAAAATTTTAAAATATTTTCACTTCCGTCCTACCTTGAATATTCCTGATATTAAGTAATAATTGTCACTGCTTCTTTATGTTGGCTACAGCTCTATCATAATACGATTTTCCGATTACACGTTATTAATCCCGAAAAGACTATAGAAGTTCGGTTCCTTTTTTTAAACGACTTCTAAAAAGGAGGTACTCAATTTGTCGTGACTTTTTTATACATTATTTTATGATTTCGTTCATCAATCGACTTCAAAAAAGATGGCGGCCCTTAATTTCTATAACTGATTAATCTCAGAACTCCGCCATTTCTATAATCGATTTTCAAAATCCTTTTTTGTTACTTTCAGATTGTTTACGTAGAATCTTTATCAACATCGATCCAGTGGTTTACTTTTTAAAACAAAATAACTGATTGTTTTTTTTTTTGTTTGAAATTAATATACTCTCCCATTGGTCCCACAGAATTTTCATCGAAATTGGTTCAGTAGTTTAGTTTTAAAATAACTGGAATAAGTTTGTTATTACTTATTTTGTTTTAAAGTTGGAATTCTCTTTTTTTTAAGTCTTGTTTTCATTTCAATAGCCTCGTGTGACATTTTACACATGCGTCTTTGCACATGAGTTTTGCTTAGCAAGATTTTTTTATTTAATTTAGCCTATTTTAGAAGTCCATAACATAAAATAAGCACTTGAGTTGCTTGTAATTTAAGGATGAACGGAAAAGCAGCTATAAGCGAGTATATATTTTTAGGAACATGCCTTTACATATTGTATTTTTATTTTATGTTCTCAAGCTGTTTGTATCTTTTAAGGGTGTGTTTAATAAATAAGTAAGTAGATATTATTATTTTTAAATATTTTTAACTAAAACTTGTTCATAAACCGCATGCTTTCGAGACACGTGTGTTTGACATATTTTATGTGTATGTTCCTTAACCTTAGGCGAAAATTACACTTCTAACTTTTGCTCTCAGACTTTCATAAAGATTTACATAAGTTATTGCCGACGAGGCGCAGGCAGTTTGTTTCACCGGTAGCTAACTATGAATGGTGGTGACTCTCACACTCAACAAGCAAAGTCCGTATAAATGCATGTACGTACATATTTATGTCGCATAGTTCGAAAAGAATTGACCGAAGAAACCAACAATCGTAAAATCAAATGTACACTTTTGTTTTTTTTTTAATTACATACCTGCGTAACCTTTACCTGATACCGCAGCATCTCCTGTAATCAGCAAGATACACACTCCATACTAACTTACAGTAAAAGTAACCGACAATCTATTCATTCCGACCTATTGAAATGGTCTCAATGAATAGATTGATTGTTTGTTTTTTTTATTTACTCACAACAGTGAACTTCATACTGCTTTATAATCATTAAGTAAATGTTGTGTTAAATTATTATTCATCATTTCATGCTAAATGTATGAGAAAAATCATTTTTTATAACTTTTTTTTTTCGTAAAATTTTTCGATTTGTTAATAAGCATTCTGCTATACGGGACGTAATCAACTTTTTTGAGTCATAATTGGTGTAAGTAACACGACTTTGTTTTATGTACAAATGACATCAATCAATCATGCATCAAAAATAAATAAATAAATAAACAATTTAACGCCAACCGATCTTCTTGCTGGTGTATGTGTCCTTCTCTGCTTATTTGCTCACCTGGGGGCCCGGCGGTGCCCCGCCAAGTCAAGCAAAAAAGCGAAATCCTTTTCTCAAAACAGTTCCAGCCATTTTCGGCCACATATTACTTCGTTGTGGTTCGTGGACAACTAGAAGCCTAAAATTTCCGTAGCCGAGCAATCACGATATATTTCAAATGTCAATTATTTTGAACCAGCAACTTAAGAAATATAACTAGTTCAAAGTTTTTTAATTTTTTCACTCATGTACTCACTGACTGACTGACTGACCATTAAAACTCTAAGGCACCTTTAGAAAACATAAAGGCTTTATATTTAGCATAAAGATTTTGAATATCGATATGGTTACTTTAAGACGTCGTTAGGTTAGTTAATTACTAAATAAATTAGGACAGAAGGTCTCTTTAGCAGGGACTATATAAATTAGTCGACTTGGTATTACATGGATCTCACAACTTTTTACGGTAAAAGAACTGACGAGATTTTTTTACAAGTTATGTTTTTGATTTAATTAATTTATGTATTTTTTATTTCAAAATAAAGGTGATTATAAGGCATAGCCTCCACGCGTTTCGCTAAGGCATATTATATGTTGTAATTACACAAATAATGATTAATTTTATAATGAACACTAGCAAAATTTTAAGTCCACACAATAATTCATCACAGTTTCAACTTCAATGTAAATAAAAAAAAACTTATAGGATCTTACGTATAAAACGTTATGTTACGTTACTGTTGATATGTCTTAAAGTATTTTTTAAACAATACAATTGACAAAATAACATTTTAATACATTAATTTTCCTTAATTCAACCGACCCCTTTTTGAGTTTGTCGCCTACTCGATGGAGGAAAACACTTTCCCTAACAACTATCATACAGGCGAACTTCCATCTGTAGCGTAGATACATGCAATCGGGACTCACGTGTGCTTCGGTAACGAGGATATATTTGCGTATGAAAAACACGAAATACCTCTGAATTGTGGAGGGAATAAGACATTCAACCCGCTCCCCTGCCCCCTCCACGAGGCCCCCGCGACCCTTTTAACTTTCATCTCTGTCGAGTGCTCGGTCCACATACTTTTGTTCTATTTGATCAATGTTATTAAAATGTCGCGGGCTTGCGGGATTACAAACATCTGACTATCGTATAAGCCGCTTCATAATAATGGGTGGCCGATATTATGACTTCTTCGCGACATTGTTTCGACTTGAACATATACGAGTACATATTTTACATAAAGTTCGAGATCGATAAAGCGATCAGCATTCGCTTATAAAATAGGGATCTCTAAAGATTATTATTTATGGTAGAGTAAGTTTTCGTTGCAATTATTGTAAATGTCAACTACATTTATAAATTTTTCAAGATATTATACTTACTTTTAATTTAGTTATTTAAAACGTGAGTTATACGTACCATAAACTTAAAAGTTGTACATAACATTGTTTTATTTTACACTAAAGTGTAAAATAACACAATGTTATGTACAACTTTAGTAAATTCAAGTATTATACCTATTTTGATTAATGGTTGAATATAACGTAGCGATTTTAAACTACACGCCACTCCATAAATCAAATCACTTCAAATCTCAGATTCAATATTTTCCTCAAGTGCACGTCGCGTACGCACAAAGTCAGCCGCATCATGCAATCTTCGCCATCAGCCGTAATCACTGCTATCCATTCTGTTAAAACCACCCGGGGATAAATTAGTTAAGTAGACGTTTCCGTTAATCGTCGGTCGGTCGGTGCCGGGCGACCGTTCTAAATGGTTTAATTTATACTTATGAACGAGGACGTTTTCGGTGTCACGCGAGGATGGGGTGATTGTGTTGTGATTGCTCGCGCTTCCTATGAAGGCATCCTTTACGAAATGATTCGTCCTCGCTGCCAGCCTATTAGACTCACTGCGCTCACCAGTTCAGCTTTCACGGTTCATAATGATATCGCTGATATCGCTGCTAATAAAAATGTTTTATGCAACATATTTTAAAATTCAAAAGAGGAACGCCTAAGGAGCATCTTGTGACTATCTAGTTATTTAATTTCTTGGTATTAATTTACATTCCATCTCTTTATAAAACCTTAGTTGGTTGCTACGACTTCATCTGCGTAGATTATAAAGTTTCATCCTTTACCTCATCCCCTTCAAGTTTTATTTTTGTGTCATAAAATGTTTGTCTTTGTCCGAGGTCCACTATATACTAAATTCATTAAAAGAAGTGTAGGTGTGAAAACGAAACAAATAGAGACAGTTCCTTTCTCATTTTTAATATTACTAGGGAAGTATATATGTAGATTTCTGGTGATTTTAAAAAATATTGAATAAATAACTACAAGTGTAAGAACTACTAATTTATATATACCGTACATATTATCTGTAACGTAAATTATTATTTTATATTAAACTATTATGTACAATTAACATAATATTAATAAACAACAAATACTTACTTTACTTTATTACCAAATAATCTGCTTATCTGTATAAAATTTTTTAACATCAATTAATATAAGAAATTATGTAATACCTAATTAATTTCGTAAAAAAGAGAGAAAAAAAAAACAAGATTTAAATCGGTTGAAAAACATAGCATTATATTTATTATCAATAAACAATCACGTTTCTATGGTCATATTCTTTATAAACATACCTAATACATATGTAGCAATACACATCGTGTGTACAAGAGGCGCGATGTCCGCACACAACTAAGACACCTGAGTCGCACTGGGCGCATCGCTCACTGCAATCTGTACATTATTTCTCCATTGTTCGCGTAACGAGCCCCCTCCCCCCACGGAACCTCCCGGCGTCCCCCCTCCCCCTATTCCCACACCCCACCCCGAGGCGGTGGGACCTCTCGCGCCTTTCTTTTATCATTCCTCTCTTTATTTCCGAATGCAAATAATCCTCCACACGTGTGAGAACCGAAACCATTGTTCTCGCTTCCACCCCCACGGGGGACCTTGGTGACGCAATCTTTTTCTTCAGCATTTACATAAATGTACACTATCTAAGAACTTATTACGTTACACATATAACATGTTCCTCTTGTAAGTAATATTAATTTTGATGTCAGATTTAGCAACACCGTCGTTTTGTGTCGGTTATATTTTTTTCTTTTATTTCATAATTTTCAACGCTATTGTTACCATGACAATTTTTGAAATATCAGAATCAAAGTTTCTCGTTGCAATACTCAAAGTGAAACTCGTTAAGATAACGTGGAAGTTATCAAAGTTTTATGATTGTCGTGTGATAGTTGTAGGTAGGTATTGAGTTTTAGTTGAACTGATTTTATTAAAACTAACTGAGTTTTAAAGTTGTACTATATTTTCTATACAATATCAACTATGATTTTATATATTACTTTTAAATCTAAAAACCAAATATTAAATAACGTATTGAAGTTTACACGAACGAAGTTTGTTGTTCAAAAGTAAGGCTTAACTAAAAAAAAAACCTTTTAAAAATCTTAAAAGTAACATGTCTAACATAATGAGTATATAGAAAACAAAGCAATGTGAATAATATTAATGTAATCAGTTACACAATTACTACACTGTTTCACGTATTATTAAAACATCGCCGTCGGATTAACCAGGGTCGTGTCAAAGTTCATCGCGAGTGGAGGACAAACAGCTCGTTAAGCATCAGACGGAAGGGTGGAGCGCCTTGATTCACAAGAAAAACGCTAAGTGGGAAATCAATACGTATTAGGCGCGATATCAGTCCGGCCACCCGTCACTCTATGATGGATGAACGCAACCAAACTTTCCTCGCCGTGTCTAATAATGACAATATACAAATTGACGTCCGCTGACGCTTCCGAAACGCGATAGCGCACTGTCGCCACTCACATTATGTTAAACAAACATAGAAAAAACTGATCGCTATCAATTTTCATAATAGAAATCTCAATTACGTTTATGTTTTTTGCGTCGCTCATCTATCATACCGCGTCCTAAACTATCGGTTCGATCCAATCGTCGCCGCCTCGAATAGCAGTGCCGCCTTCGTGACGTCCCCGGATACTATATTGGAAGAGATCGACAGGCGGGAGTCAGTCGCACCTCTACATATTGAAAGCTATTCGGAATTTGCAAATAAATACATGCATTCGATGCCGAACCTGCCTCGCCTAGCGCATCACTACTAGTTTTAAAATTGAATTCGCATTTGGTGTCTATCTCTTGAAAGCTATGGTTTTCGTTTACCAATATTGGGAACGGTGGCTACACTTTAAATTTAATATAAATAAAACGTGCTATGGGCAATACTGTATTTAATATTCAGTACAAAAGTTATCTTACATGAACATTAAATTTATAAAAAAACTTAAGTCAATCAAATATGGTATTGGCGACATTCGATAACATTTGTCCTAGACTTCGTAAAGCGCCTATCATCAAAACTTTTTTTAATCTTCAAACTTTTCACGGTTACCAGAAGCCTTGCCAAGTTACTATTTGCTTCTTAACAAAATTAACGTATACTTGCCAAAACATCACTTACCTTATAGTCTTACATGAGATTAAGCCGGAGTAGTTGAAAGCGTGGAGTGTGGGGGGTGTATTTATGTCACCTCGGGGACGCCAGCTCTCGCCCCTCCCAATTATACCGCAGTAAAAGTCATAAAAAGACACCCGAAGTTTTTACACGAACCTAGAAGAGGCTCACGAAATTAAGAGGGGCGGCGAAATGTGAGATGAGCATGAATTTTTTATAAGACCAGATGATGGTAGCCCGTTTATGATGTCTTACGGCGGATAATGCCCGCGTTGCACGCGCCGCGTTCGCCTCGCTGAATCATTGATGGACCCTTTATTGCTACCACAAACAATGTCAAATAATTAATTACCTGCCTTCGAAGCAACGTTAATAACAGCACGGTCTCTCGCGTCTGGACTCAATCAAATGCCAAGGTTTTTTTTCATTTGACTGCGGTTGTATAATTATTTTTTAATTACTCTTTACCATGTAAGGTCTTGAAATCATTAATAAATATCTATCGTTATTATTTTCAATGACAGCGAGTAATTTTAAGATTGCATATTAATGCCGATATTTCATATTATTTGAATTAAATTTTAACGAAATAGAATAAGTTTTTAAAAACATTGAGTTCTTTTTATCTATACAAATATTAAAAATCTAACAAATTATTGCAATTTAATTGACTGTACCTATATTCAAATTAATTTATATAATAATATATTATATATAATTAATGTATAGAACATTTTAGATATATAAAGAATCTGTAACGTTTTATACATTTTTTATCGTAGTAAAATATTATACAATAAATAAAATTTACATATGTTGGTAATAAAATTCACAAGCAATGTGCCATTTAAAAGAAAGTATAACCTTGATGTCATAAATGCAGTTTTTATTAAAAGCACTTTTGTTCCAGTCGAAAACGACCTGAGACCTGGTTAACTCTGCAGAGTTTTTTTGCACGTCTATAAGAAACAATACATTCTCACGTTTAATTTCTTATGGGCCTCAATTGATATTTTTACGAGTGTGTTTATTACGTTCTCAATATGCGAAATGTCGACTTTGGTTTTTAAAACCTCAGATTTATCACTTAACTGATTTATACGTAGCGCCCTTCATTATCGGATTTAGTTCATTTGTTATAAATGGAGAAATGATTCCTGCAGTAGGAACATTTTATTTTGTGTTTGATGTTATCAAATATATTTTACGGTTGAAGTTTAGAAATATTGCTAGAATTCCGTATTTCCTAAAATAAAATAAGAGACCTATTTGTACTAATATAACAGAATACTGATTATGAACTTGATTGGCTTTTTTTTTTCTAAATATGCGGCGTGACACATATATTTTGGCAAAAATTACATTGATTTGGAAAATATACTTAAAAAGTAGAGTGTACAGGGTTTTATCGAAATAGTTGTTCTGATGTAATGAAAGTAACTCACTACATAGAATAATTTATTCTAATTTCGAAAAAGGTTCCGTTGAAGCGCAAGATATTCAATGTTTAATTCATAGAGAAAACAGTTATTTTAACGCATCCCTTTTTAATATGAGGTGTAGCAATGTTTAGAAAACAAATCTATATTAAACATGTATTATTAAAATTATAATGAACTCACGGCTTCGCAAGATATTCCATTTGTATAATTTAATTAGATTATTGTTTCATATTCATAGTGATGAATCTTTTTTTAAGAAGTTTAATATTTGAACTTTTCAGTACGTAATTTTGCATTAAATAAACCTAATAAGTATCTTCGAAGAGAACGAGTTCATTTTAAGTGTAGTAAAATTTAAAGTGAGTCAATAGACTCGGTAAGTAATGTTTACAGTAACCGCGGCTGTCGTGTAGTCACATCGTAAAGTTTCAATGGAAGTGAGGTGTCACGCTCGGTGCGGTTGCCCCCGTTGCGATGGAGTAGAGAGGCTAGTGTAGCCCAGCGGTGCGTGCGTGCGTGCCTAGTCGACCTCCGGTCGCAGCTAATATGATTATGACAGTGCTACGTGCCAACCCGGCTCCGGGAATCCTCGCACAAATATTCATTAATCTTTCACGGTCCGACGTCCGCCGCGATGGAGATTTAATCAGATTAAGGATCATCTTTTTGCGGGAAAAGTCATGCCCCTTTGTTGCTACTCGGCCTTCGCTCGCACTTTTGTGAATTTATGACAGACGATGTTTGTTCTGAATGTGAATAACGTCGAAAAAAGCGGTCTTTTTACGTGCTGCTGTTTAAGCTCCTAACGAGAATATACTTATAGAAAACGCAATGTACCATCGTACGCAGGGTACGCATCTGTGCTCGTAGACGGCGCCAAGACGACTGCTGGTGCCCGTGAACCGCGCGACCTCGCCACGCAGTCTGCCACATGCGGAATTTCCCATCGGAGCACGCATTGAAAACGTCAAAATGTCTAATTAATATCTTCTTCAAAAAGTAATAAATTCTTCTAGATTTATTTAGTTTTAACTAAATTAAAAAATATACATATTTAAAAATATATATATTCAATAAATACAATTAGTGACTTTCATGGAATTTCGAATTCTAGCCATTCAATAATTTCACGTTTTGAAAAAAATGTTAACACTTAAAGGGCTCTTCGTCCAGCCTTGTTGATTCATAGATAGCAGGCGAAAAGCCAAATAAAAAGTAGAATTAAGCGCGGCGAAACGCGCGTAAAATTATTTTACCATTGTATGCAAATCGACGCCGCTGTGATTATTTTATTTCCTAAGAGTCCCAGAATATAAATCTTGTTTAAAAAACGAAACCAGTCTGCAGTTTAGTTGATACGTATGTGTTTAAAATGAGATTCTACACATTCGCTGGAAACAAAACCATACTTAGTTATAATGCCGCAAGAATGATTTTGTTTTTAATTAAAATTTAAAACCAATCGATTAAACTAATTCTGACATAGACGACCGCATATATATCTCATTTCTCTTTTTTTACTAATAGTACATTTAAAACATAGAATTTGAAAAGTTGATTTGTGGTCGTAGGCAACAACAGCCCTTCAAAGTTTTTGGAAACAATTACATCAAGTCTACGTTTTCCTAGATACAATTAAATTTTTACACCCAAAGCTTAAAGACCTTAGGCAAATTGATATCCTTACTTTTGACTCAGATAAAAGAGACTTTTTTTGTAAAAGGCATAACTCATTTATTATAAGGAAACGCCTCATTCCCCGCGGCGCGGTGTCTAATGAAACTTGGCGAGCAAAAACGTAGCCTCGACGGGAATGTGTCGCCACCGCGTTCTGGGACGTGTACAGGCTATAAAAATACCGTCGGACGAGGCCGCCTCTACCGTCTCCATTTCTTTTTAAATCAATTCAATCAACCACCGTCCGATTGGCTCTTGACGCCCAAATATTGTGATGTTAGAAATTCTAACCGTGAAGATCATAAAAATGGATTTCAAATATGGAATCACACAATTTGAAATCACAACACTAACAACCAATTGTTTATTATCGATGATGTTTATTTAAGACCTGTGTGAGTCTAATTTGATGGTAGTTTAAAATGAAAACTAGAATCTTTAAAACGAAATCTTAATAAACAAAAGCTTAAAGAGATAAAATGAATGTTTTTCTCTTAATTTTTTTTATTGAAAAACGAACTTAATTATTTTATAGCTTTAAAATACAAAAATAATTATTGACTCTAAATTTAAAGTTATGGTTATAAAACTAGATATAATTACATTCGCATTTTTTTGCTTTTAATCACGTGTTAGGTAGCAGCAAAAAGATGAGCCAGCAGCTCGATGTCTTGCAAAGTTAAAACAATTTTATTGTTATTTTAATTCGTGGCGGAGTCTACGGAGATTCAAAGCCGCCGCTTTTTGTCACTGCTGTTAATTTCAGCGGACAATGGGGCGAGCGGTCGCCCGCGTCCGCACAATCAGCTTGGCGTGAGCTCGCTTAATTGCTCTCTTTACCGCTCAATAATTTCCATTCCAATATCTCCATAAGTGTTTTGCTTATTTTCTGTATTCAAATGGCTTTATATACCACGTCAGTTGTTTGATTTTGATTGCGAATCTAAACTTAAAAAAAAAACAGACTTTAATTTTTTTAAAGTACCTAATATTGATTAAACTATTTTTCTATTGTTAGTTGCGACTTCCTTTTTTGTATATTAAATACGATAACTAAATAGCTTTCCATGAAATTATAAGGCTAATGGTATTAGCATTCACAGTCATCATAGTTATAAAACCTAATTCACTTTTAACTAAACGTTTTGAAATAAAGCTATGGAGATAAAAAGTGAAATCAATTCGGCCACAAACCTGACCTATAGTTAACCTGAAGTTAATTTAACATTCGGCCTGGGTGGTAAGCAGCCACGATATTGTCTCGAGACATAACGGCTGATTTTACGATCAAATCGGCTCAGTTGGAGCTTAATGTAAAACCAGTTTAAATACACTCGTAAATCTTTCGAGCGCGTGCCCACGCGCAAATCACATTGCATCTCATAGGTGCTCACGCTGCACACCCCGAACACTTCCACGTGTCAAATTTTACAACATCAATATCCGCTTACACCGAGACTAACTTCAATGTTTAAAGTGTTGACATAATTCAATATCGAATCCACAATTTCAAAATACTGATTAGATTTTACAACAGAGTTCCGTAACGGCCACCTAGAGTTACATAAACAAAAACAATGGATTCAATTATTCTAAATGTTAATTCTATTGGGCAAGAACGAGTGATCTTTGATTAAAATTGCTATTGTCGGGATGCATTCCCATGGCCTGGCGTGCGGAAATAATAGTGAAAATGAATCTGAATGCCTTCGTGGCTCGAGGTCACGTGAGCCCATAAATCCCGTCCCCCGATAGAACAATTAAAAGACGAGTTCAAAACAATTACGCAACGGTGGCCCTCGGGCTGCTCGTGATACCATAGAATAAGATACGCAAATACTTAATCTTGGCTATTCTTAAACAGTATATTTAATTAGTTATTATCATATTTTATAATTGTACCCCAATTTATTTAAGATTTATATTTCCCCTTGCCAGTTAATATTTAACAAGGTGTGTTTCGCAGGTTGTCCCGCGTTAAATTTCGATACTTGCCAACGGGCAAGACACAAACGGTGGTTAATGATTACAATTCCTGTGTTAATGATTTTAAATAGGCTCCTCAATAAACTGGCTATCATTTTTTTTTAATTCGGCCAATAAATTCCCAAGATTAGCACGTTCAAACAAACAAAATTTTTAATTTTATATTTAAGTATAGACATATTGAAGTAAAGACGACTTAATTTATAAAACAATATTTGACCACATTACTAAACTTTATAAAATGAGATAAAGTTAGCACAGATACTTCTTTTGTTCTTTGACCATATCCAGATGCGTCTATGGATACATAAATCGATTATGATCTATAGAATGCAGATAACACAGTTTATCTCCTAGTAGCTTTGTCTAGTGTTAATCGAAATCAATTGTTTTAAAGCTATAAGTCATTTTAATCTTTAATTGAGACTCACAGACGTTCATATTTCCTCAAGGCTATTACAATACTTTATTTATGAGCTGGTCATACCGCCGCTGTAGATCTGCAGTCTAGATTCAATGTGCGAAATGTGAAGTGAGTGTAAAATGTAAGTGTAAATTTACATCATGTAATTAAACGCTACAACTTCTTCTTCAACTTCTTATTATGTGTATTATTTTACTAAAGATAAAAGAAAAAGATAATTTTCATTAAAATCGATATGTTACTCTTCGTTAATTCGTATGAATATTTTAAAAATAATAAAATACCTCTATTTTCCACATCTTCATACATACATGTAAAATCTGATTTACAAGAAATTATACCTAAATTTCCTCAGCTCATGCTGAACGTCCAGGCAATCTGCATCACGGCTGATCCCATTTTAATGGAGCGCCCGGCAAACAAGCTCCCGAGCCGCTTACGGCAAATCCACCGAGATCCTATGCGCCACTTAGCTCCGACTATCTTTTATAGCATCTACTACCTAAATAAATGGTTATAAGTATTTTAACTTAAATTATAATATGGCTAACGTTACTTTTACCCGAAACGATATTATTGATGTCTCCCGTTTCACCATTTACATTTTATTATGCTACGTGTGTATAGCTATTGTTAACGTAACGGGTATATAAAGTATATACCAAATAAAAATAATGACAAAAACCACTAACTATCGCATAAGTAATGTATTGAGCTACGAACAAAGAACGAATAGTTCTTGACAGAGTCATTAGTTGCTAATATGCGACACATTAAATTATACCGCTGCATTGACGGCTATTCATCGGACATTAGCTTGGAAGCCGCCACTCGCAATACGTCGGCTACACTTGCCTGTGAATTGCCGCTCGTCACCATTTATTTCACACACTTAAATGGGAATTAATCTGGCATTGTGCAGGTTGGACGCATTCAACGTTAATATTTCGCTCCGTATTGACAATATGCTCACAGGTCTTTGATTCATTAGCCGAGAGGCGAACGACCGGCGGATAAAAGATCTGCATCCCTCCATTCGTTCCATCGATGCACCTCCGTTGACCTGAGCGCTAACGAGTCAACGCAGGATAATGATCGCTTTCAAGTCATATGACAGCTTAAGTTGAATCGTAGAATATGCACAAAGACACAATTAAAACCTTTTTTCCTGACTGACCCGTTGACCAGAATGAGAAAATCGGTAACCCACATAAACTACTTAAAATAAACAAAAGTCATTCGGCCTCGATAGCTCGAATTGAATAAATCATTCTCGATTTGTCTTCCTTAACAGGTAGATTTTTAAAATACATATATTTTTATTCATGCAAACCTAGCTTTACACGAGCAGAAATTGAATCCTAAACATGGGTCTCATAAATAATCGAGCCAGGCGCCTGTAAGACTACATATTGCTCAAAAACAACAACGCGGAAGTCATTCTAAGTTACAGTTATCTTGCTAGCTATATCTAGACTTTTCAGCACGTGTTTGATCTTTGAATTTTAATGTGAGTGCATGCTATTTTCGTTTATAAATATAATAATATAAAAGACCAACTTGTTTTTAATAATGCTTTACAAATGTAAATAATTATTAACAGTTTTAGATGAATTAATTTAAGATTATTCATACAACAAATTGAAGAAGTAATCTAATTTACATCGCTTTTCGAGGTCTTACACAATTTTAGAATAATAATGACATTTTTTTATGTTTTCTTTCAATGTAAATCAAAATATCAGACAGTCGTATGGCTGAGGTCACGTAGGCCTGTATTAATATGACCGTATCAATTTACATCCTCTAGTTACATAAAAAATCGAAAACAGAAAATTAGATCACCGTTCAACGAATAATCTGAAAACAGAATATTATTATCAATGACTGCGGCATTCAAAATTTTCCACGATTTGTATTCTGTCTGGAGAATTCGCCTCGTCGGATCCCGTAGTTCCGATGCAGGTTATTTTAAATGTAAAGACGGCGCATTGCATAATCACCAACGTGATTCGCCATCAGTATTCCTTAATAAATATTTATTTGTCTCGACTTTTTTATAAGGTACTTTGTGTTTTACGGCATAAGTTTTTTGACCAATTAGATATTGGTCGTCACTAGAAAGCAATAATTTACGAAATTCAAGCGTTCGTATCACTGAAATAGTTATTTAAATATAAAAAGCTCTAATTATTAGTACGTACTATTATTTCTATAATAATATAGTCATAAGCCTAATATGACATGCTCTTAAGTTGCATATTGACTAAGAACAAGAAGCCAGCCGGTAACGAATCTGTTTTGTTTTGTAGTCGCATATAATAGTTCGAGTACTCATCATGAATGTGTGTTATCAATTTTTTCCGCCGCGCTGCCGACTTCGATTTTAATATAAAGACAGATCGGGCATTAATTAAGTTGGGCTGATGAGTTCGCGGCGTCCCGCTCGCTCACCGCCCGCCGTCATTACGGGTACATGTAGAGGCGAGAAGTTTTTTTAATTCGTTATTATTCTGTGGCGTAAAGAAATGTTAATTCGAGGCAGCGTGAAATTAACAGCCGCCGCATTGCCCTTTGTAGGGCCGCGGCGGCTGACTTAAACACACAACGGGTGACGAGCTACACGGTTCTTTCATACTACACTCTCTTATTTGCACTCCATTACTCTTTTTATATACTTTCATTAAAATCTGAGCCGGTGAGTTGTTAAACATCAATTTACGATTACGCTCCCGAGATCCGCGCGTTACATTAATAACGTCTTTACTAATTTACCGAGGTAATCAAGACTCATCTTTGAGTATTAGATAATTTTTTGCTCGTTCCTGTATCCATATAAAAACCTCTGTAGGTGATCATGAATGGATCTTTTATGCAACGACTGATAGTTCGACTTCTTTTACGCCAATTACTAAATCAACACTATAACAACTATTGAAATGTGAAATTAGTTTTAGAGATTATTATATAAAATATTGTTAACGAATTTGATTTAATTCGATATAAATATAACGTAGATAATCTAGCTTGTTTTGTTTCAGTGGTACCGCGTCGACAAGAGTCGACTAAGTGAAGATTTGCAGCAGAAGTTCGTTCAGTTGGAGCCTGATGATGAGACGAAAGAGTTCCTGTCTAACTCTATTGATAAGTCCTCCTGGGTGTGGACGCAGATCTGGTACTTACTGGCGAAGGCGGTCCTGAAACACTTCTGGACGATCACAGACATCAATGGGTGCGTATTCAATTGAATTTACATAAATATATAATAATTTTAAAAAATCGCTTAAAGCAAACAAGATAAAGCTTTTCGCGTAACTGTTGTCCCAAATAAAAACATTAACCTTGGTAGTTAATGAATCACTTCTTACACAAACGATGAATTGCCATTTGAATCACGACAATGAAACATTATTAAGTGCGTCCAGATTCGTCCAATTACGCCAATTACAATCTCCTGGTAGGCATAAGTACATGTGAGTATATTATTTCCTCATCCATTGTGTCGTATCTGCACAAATTAACTAATTCGAGTCGCCACTAGTTACGTGCTTGCCGCTAGAACGTATATTTATCGATAAAACTATCGCCATAAAATAAAGTGTTTTCGTGCTATTCGACCGTATCGCTTGTTTGTGTCTGATTAATCTTCTATCGTTGCAAACAAAGTAAATGAAAGCGTTTATAACCTTTCAGGCCAACTATACCATTATTTTCTGTTGTTATTTTTACATCGTTATAAGAAATAATAACGTAGACGATGATGAATCTTAAAATATAATTTAGAAAAAGGTTATTGTCCTCATGTTTATCAAACTAATGATAGAGTCAGACATAACTTTAATATTTATGGATTAGTGTTCGCAATTTTGACTACTAGTTTTCTTTAGTCGATGCTCACGAATCGTATCGATTTAATTTAATATATAAATCTTCTCAATATTCACCCTGACACATTTACAATTAAAATTACAAATATGAACGTAATTACATACACAAAAATAAAAAAAGTATTCTGCATCTAATTGCTTCGTTTTGTCCATTGAAAAAATATCATTTAATTTGTAAAACTATTTATCGACATCGATAACCCGCGCCCGGACGACGCACTGGCCGCGTCCGGAGCGCGCTCTGTGAACGTGCACTGAAAACGATCGCGGCTCCGGGTGTCTATAGCCGGGCACTAATAAATAATTTAAATAAATTGACGGACGAGATTTACTCATTGGCTGTTTCCGTCTCTCAATTACGCTTTATTTATCACTTACTACTTGTCGACCAAAGCCCCGCCGCTACCGCGCAATCGCTCTGCACATTGCTTAGGTGTCGCTAATTTTATTGGTGCTGCATACTCTTCAATGTTTCCAATTCGCGGCTAATTCGATATTATTACATTATAAACAAACGCGAAACAAGTTATTTTAAAGAAAAAAACAGATTTTTCAAACGTAGTAAGGGGTTAAAACCTAAATGTTATAATGTATATTGACTATTGTATTTAATAAAACGTTGAAAGTAGGTAAATGACTTTACATTACATATTTGTTACCATACTAACCCGTATTGGTATAACAACTCGTTAACGACGCTTCGTTAACTACATAGATTTAACTGTTGTATAACCATGAAAATTTGGAAATGTCAAATCTTGTCCATGACAATAGTAATATTTATAAAAGTGTAGCGCATACACAATATGTTTTGCTTTATTTCACATCGACAATGATCTTTGTATTCATAATAATGCCCATTACCTAATCAACCACATCAAAGACTCCATATTATTCAGTCTATGTATGTAAGTATTTGTTTAATTAATTAAGGGGTAAATGTTCCGAATTCTCATCAGACTACCCGTACAAACCATTCATTCAGGAAGCAGTTGTGACGTCAGAATAGCTCCCCTTAAGCAAAATATCCGGGATATTAATCATTGCACCATAGTTAGGATAAATGACTCAATGAACGCTCGCTTCGAACACTATTGCCTTATCCGGTGTAAATGTCTAAATTAATTTATTATCTATTATTTAAAATAAAACTTTGATTTCTATACTGTTCGCTGTGATTTACAAAATAAGCGTTGTCTTGAAACATCTTTATCGTTTTAACTGGGAAATAAAACTTTAAGTATAAACCCACGAGTTTGTAACTGAAGACATGTATTTTACTCAAAAATTTGGCTATCGTTAATGAAACCGTTGTTATTTGAATTTATATTTTTTACAATGATTTCATTTAAGAGGGACTTATCGTCCACCGTTGAGGAGTTCTGCTATCCAGCTCAGCTGGTCATCATCGAATCTTAATCAAATTCAAACGATAGTCTCATTTATTTTTGAATATGTCATGCCCTCTGCGTATGAGGAGAAAAAGAATCATTACAATCGGTTAACAGTCGGCTGAGATGTCTTGTAATTCAAAATTCAGCCGAATCAAGTCACCATTCCTTTGAAATCAATAAAGTAAATGAAATTATAAATCTTGTAATTTACAAAAAACTCGAGGTTCGCGTTTTATTCTAACACATTAAAAAACAACGCATTTCAATCAGCGCGTCGACGAGACGGACTTATTGACATGGCCAATAAACTGCCAAAATCAATTGGCTTCACTTCGACAGGCGCGTTGTTGTCGCACGGAGCGACAGCCGTCGATGCGAACTCGAAACATTTGGGCTCACAACGCCAGATATCAGTCATGTTAACAAAGGGATTTTTCAAAATATTTCTCAAGCACTGCTTTTATATGAGTTTATAAAGATTTAACAAAAAAGCCGACTAAGTGTGACTGGTGCAATGAATTTTTCGTTCTCAGGAAAAAGTTTACTTTTTAATGGAAGAAAAACAAATAAACAAATTCAAATATTTGACTACATTCCCATTTTGCGTTATCCTAATCATAACAAATAAAGATAGACCTATCTATCATTACAATTAATTTTAAATAAATGTGGATAATAGTTAGTAACTAAAGTAATCAAGTACATATTAGACACACACACAACTATACGTATGGACATACACGCGGACAGATGGTCAGATCAAACGCCGCCTACATTTTTTTCGATTACTTAAAATACTTCAGAAACGAAAACCGCAGAAAATATTTTATCTTTTAAAAATAATATGAAAGTATCGGTCATTTACAAATCATTAGATATTTCATGTTGGGTGTGCACTATGCACCTAGTAAATTTTAATTGTAATACGTTCCAATTAAACTTTCATATTTACTTAAAGTTTAAAATCCTTATAACGATTCCTTTAACCGTTTATTGTAAATCGTAAAGCGTTTTTATCACTTAAATCTGTTATAAATCGTAAACTCTAGACACAAGATTAACCGAACTTGCTATAAAAGTAAGTAACAGCTCATAAATGTCCCACAGCTGGACAAGAGCCTCTTCTCCCGTTAATGACATATATATGACGTTAATTCCACCGCAGATTAGCGAAAACGCGCTATAAAAATGTGTCATCCATTAAACAGCCATAGAATTAAATCTGACAAACAATATAGTATGAATATAAAATACACAGATTTTTACGAAGAAAGAGCTTACAATAACACTTTCAACGTTGGCTATATGACTCGGCAGTCACAATACCTAATATCGGTAAGTTCGATGACAGTGATCGGGTGCCAATTCGCTGGCTCATTCGCGTTTTATGAGCACTCAATCAACTACAGAAATTACCTGTGTTGAGTCGGCGACTTCAACTTCATCAACAAAAGATTGTAAGGCTGACTGACTAATTGGAACTTGAATATAACAGACGCGGTTATGAGTTCTTAGAATTCTCTAAGAAGAGAAAATATAATGCCATCGCTGATTGATGTCGATAGTTTATTAATTTGATTGCAAAGTAAAGGGAAATCTTAATTGTGATTATGCATATTTTTCTTAAAATAAGGCAATGGACCATAGCACGATTTGATTCAAAATATACTTTAAGTAGGCTGTCACGAGCATTTTTGAAACGTTATCGACGACTCAAAAAAAAAAGCCTTTGCATTAATAAGGAAGCTACCAACGGATGAGAATGTAGATTCTACCGCGAATAAGCAGCCAGAAACTCTATAGATACTCTTTTAAATTTGATCAATTGTTTTCAATAACGAAATTTTTATTCTACGATACATTGACTAGGACTTAGGTATTGTAGAATTGTCGCACTGTGCGCAGATGCGCGGATTTATTTCCAGAATGGAAGACTACGCGCTGACGTAGTTATCGCAATTTCGAAGTTAATTAAAATAAAAAAGAAGCGAGAATACATTACATTACAATATGGATACTTAATCTCACAAGTCACCATTTGTAACATATTGAAAACTTCATGAGAAATCAACCTAGTTTTTAGAATGCATAAAAGTAAAAAATGATTCATATCCCTTTGAAATTTAATAAATATGAGTCACGTCTCTTCCGTGTCAAGATCATTAAGATTGCGGTAAGGGTATGTATAATTAATAAGCAAAAATATTAAAGGTCTCGCATTAATAAAATGCTGTTTGGACATTTTAATTACTTTGACCTTTTTATATTGCGCTAAAACTGCTCATAAAGGCATTTAACTGCGTTTTACTCGGCGTTGAAATTGCGATTTCGAAAATCTTTAATTACGGTTTTAAATGATTATTACGCTTTTAGTTTTTTAATTTACGTCCGCAGATATTTCTGTTAATGTTTACTTTACATGTATTATCGATGGACTAGTTGAAGGTGTTTAATAAATCGTCGCATTGTGTTTATTTATTGTGGGTAGTAAACTACCGTGTGGTCGTCGGACGAGGCGGTCTCCACTTTTCAAGCGGGCGAGCGATCATTCGATAGTGTACCATTAGCGCGAAGACTCGCGCCGGCGTCCAATTGTGAGCTTAGATATCGCATACAAATGTCGATCGCCTCCGAGCCCGCGCCCTTTGCTCATCTGCATTGAATCCCATTGTTGCCTCTATTATTCGATATGTGCGTAATCGTTAATTTATAAATCGCATTCCGCCAGATTTCATCTCGCTCCTTTTTGACCAGCTGACAATCTCTATAGATCGATCCTATAATATCAGCTCCTTACATCGCAACATAGCAATTAAGAAAATAATTCGACTTAAACGTCGATAGTAAATTGTACCGATAATAAACTAGGCTCAAAAATGTCTAAATTATCATTATAGGTACTTAATCTACCTACGCTGAAACTACTGGGGATACCCTTGAAACTTGTAGTTTTTTTTTATATTGTTCTAGAAATGGAATATAGAACACACCTATCACAAATCGAATTATTGTAATATGTGGCCTCGGATATGAATATATTTATTTAAATTACATGCGTATGTATAACGTATCGTTTTGTATAATGTGAGCACTTATAAATCAATGAAACGATTGAGTCAAGATGGTATTCATTTACTTCGGATCTTTTAACTTTTAAAATTCCAAAATTATGGCGATCTTTGATTGTGGTCCGCGGGCACCAGTAGGTAATTATCGGCAACAAGAAGGCGACGCGCGACGAGCGTAATAAGGGCTGATAGAGCGTGCCGGGCGCGGGAGCGGGCGCGGGCGCGTCGCCGTAAAAAGCGCAAAGAATACACCTCGATATGATCGCACAAAGGCCGCTCCTGAATCCCAGCTCAATGCTAATTTCCACTATCGCGCTCGCCCTCATTCATTTTCAATCGAAGCCAGCCTCCGCTTACTTCTATTTTTTCAAAATCACATTAAAGAATCGAATATGGTAGTTGTTTTTTTTTTTTGCTCGACCGGTGCGTGCGACGCGATTTATTTATTTGCGAGGTTTTTTAAAGCGACATTCCGACTCGCTGTATACTTGTGTCTACCCGCAATTGGCATTTCGGGCTAAGCGCGAGCTATACAAAGTCGCCGGTTTTAACGGTTGTTTTTAACGCTCGGACCCTCTCGCGCAAGAAACGGAGGATACAAATAAATTATTAATCGTTTGTCCTGTCTCTTATAAATTAAAATCTGTCCTTTTTTTGGCCGAGCGAGCCCTGCCTGGGAATTTTTTGGTCGTGTTGAGCTAAGCCGACTATCTCTGAATTTATTAAAAGCTTAAGCGTGAAGTCAGTAATTAAACCTCTGTTGGAAGTTAATTCACGAGCCTGATTTGTCCATTTGTAAATTTACAACCTTGTCAGCTTATTTTTACCCATATTCGTACTTAATTTTAATTACTTTTAAATTACTCATAACATGAAACTAAACACTTTTATACGAAAAATTACTTCTATTACCAAACAAAACGAAAAAGAGTAAAATAAAAGAATACTAAACATAAACTTCGACACTTAAGGCAATATGTAAATTTTAATATTTTCAAAGCACGAAAAGATAAAAAAATTGGCGAAAATTATCTAATTACGTGTGTGCGAAGAAAAATCGCAGGTTGCTTTCGTAACCGTCTGGAAAATTACCGGCATAAATCACCCGAGCGGGGATGGGCTGATTTTCCATGCGCCATCTTTACGTTGGTATTATTTTGATTTATTTCACTACGTAATGAAAGCTAACGGCCTGTTTTCAAATAACGAAATCCAGTGATGTTTTCATTACAGCGGTATTGTATCAATTTATTATTAAGCTGGGTTTAGTTCGGAAATAGTTGATTTTAATATATTTGGAAATTAAATTTTAGTTATAGGTTATAGATAAATTATTTCCGAGTATCGATGATACTAATTACTTATATGTTAAGGTCATACATTTAGATTATTAACGATTTAAGACATAAATTCCATTAACTTCACCCAAACTAATAGACTAAAATAAAATCTCAATAAAAAATAAAATTAAAAAAGCTATAAAATTTTCTTACATTCTTACGTCTAAGACGAAAACTACACTTGTTAATTCTAATCTTGTAATTGATAAGACATCCCTGTAACCTGGTAATAGTTACCTGGTAATTAATATAAACTTACGAAAGCTATGAGTATTAAGTTAGTTTTAGTAAAGTACTGACAGTAAGTATATATTTTAAACTTTCGCGATTTATATTAGTCATATTTAATATAAAGGATCTTATCGCGATAACTAATGGTAGTAATACCTTTGTATTGCCCGACGTTTCGACGAAGTTGCATTCGTCGTGGTCACGAGCTGACACTAAGAGTCTCTAAGAGAGTCAATAAGACCCGTTATATTAAGTATGAATACTGACAGTAAATTGTTTCAGATGTAAATCAATGATATACAACTTCTGTAAATTTTTATGAAAATCTGTGAGCAAAACTTATAAGTGTAATTCTCGCCTAATGGAGACTTACGCCACAAATTAGTTGCTACAGAATAAGCGCGTGTGAAAAATATAATGGTCGTTGCGGCTCGCGCCATGCTCCTAAGGCCCCCATAGTCTCAATACAATATCGTTAACACCATGCACCGCAATCGTCTGCGGTATAATTATGTCCGTAACAACTCAAGCCCTATCTCTGTTACGAGATGCCTTAAAGTCTTCCTTCAATAGCTTTTTGAACCCTCTTACCTGCAATCATCGCCTCTATATTGCTGTTTATTGATGAAATAATGCTTGTTTGAGAATCTTGGATGTTATTATAGTAATATAAAATTGGAAATTACAAAAAAAAATCCCTACAATATATTCATTTAGACCATTTCGAACTAAAGATGGGAAATTTTCCTCAGGGTTTAGATGAAATTGATATAATATAATATTTAAAATTAAAAAAAAAATCCTTGACAATCTTTTTATGAAGACCATTTCAACGAGCTCTAAGAGGATGCTGCAACTATAAATTGGCGAAGAATTTTGTGTCTAGCTGATTCCAGGTAATGCCGCAACATTAGCTCAAGTTTACGCAACTATGTTATTTTAATGTCATTCGTTCTTGTAATATAGTGAATTTTCTGTCGATTAGACCAGTAAAAGTTCTCAGATCCTTTCAACTGCTAGAAAAGAGCTGATAAGCTCAACGTCTGAATACGAGTCTGAAACGTCTTTATGAAGATCTATCATAAAATACAGCAAAAAATCATATCGATTACATCAATTTTCAAATAAAAAAAATATCAAAATTGGTCCGTTAGTTAAGGACCTACAATGCCACAGACAGATACACATTCAGATAAACACTTCAAACTTATAACAACCCTACTTTATAGTCGGCGGTTAATGATCATATAAACATCGTATTAAAAAAAAAACTCGTAATACTAAATTATCATAGATAGAATATTAAAGTTATTTTGAGGTTATTAAATGCTTTAACTAGAGAAGACAAACAGACCATCTGACGATAAATATAATACAATGCTTACTCAAACAACCTACATACATTGTAAGCTATATTTATCAGACTAATTGACTATGCTCTTTAAAACCTATAGTTATTGTTGTAAAAACATTAAAAAAAAACATTAAATTATTAACATAATTATGCAGTATCAACGGACATTATTAATACAGAAGGAATTCTTTATGAATTTATATAATGTTAAACTCAGTATGAGTTGTTGAAAAAAAACTTTGATACTCCGAAAATTATTGGTAGTTTAATTTTAAGAATTACTTCTACTACTTACTATTTTAATTTGATAAATAAATTATTGAATTACATAAAATAAATTAAAATACTCAATGAAAAACAAATTAAAACTTATATTACGTTTATAAAGAAAGAAAGACATTTTTTAATGGTATTTTAACCCCCGACCAAAAAATACCCCTAGGTATTATAAATTTAAAGTGTGTACTGTGTATCTTTGAATTGAAACTTCTCGTTGGACCGTTTTTTTTATTCAGCCTGTTCCTAATTAAATGGAGCACGAATATAATAAAGAGAGCCGGTCATCAATGCTCGATATCTTAAAGCATTTTTACAATCGGGACAATCGATTGTCTCGTCCCGAACTTGCAAATGACATATTGAAATAATATTCTATTATCATCCATTTTTGCATTTGGCACATCACGTAATAAATAATAGCCTTATTTAATTCGTACGTTCGGTAACCACTGCTTTCGACATGTTTTTGTTTTTCGAGACGTTACACTTTGACAGTACAGCGAAGCGAATTATAATTACTATCGGTGATTTCGATAGAAATGTAATTGTATTTTATTAAAAGAAAACATAATACTAACTTGTTTACTATTTAAGAAAATATACTTATAAGGACAGTCATGTCGCATTGGTAGATCTAGTTGATTAGAAATTTTATACAATACGAAGGGATCAATTTAGTAACGTTATATTTGAAATATTTATATTTTTAAGCCGATTTCAATTAAAGTCCTTTTTTTGTATTTGACACTTATGTATGTTTGTCCGCATTTTTCTTCAAAACTATTGATCCGATTTAAATGAGATTCCGCTATTTAAGTGCATATGTTTAAATCAATGTTTATGTATATAATAAATTAGTATCTGATGAATATATTCGGAGATAAACAAAGAAACTCTTTAATACCTAATGGCAAATGACCCGCGAATGCTGCAATCTCTGTATGTCTATGTATACAACAACAGTTTTGTTTGAAGTCGTTTATACTTTTCTACGAAAACAATTATGTCTAAATGTAATCAGTAGTTTTTACGTTAAAATAATCAAATAAATTTAATTACAGTTTTTTTAATTATCAATATCGAATCATATTTACTGCAGATTTTTGGATCTTACTGCAGATGTCTGAATTATAGGAACCGTGATAATAAAATTAATTAATGTTTACTAAAACACAAACAAAAAAGATGTAAATTAATTATCAACTCGATTAATATTTCGTGTCCAAGGACGAGTATAACGGTATACGACTATACGCCAATAAGACGATCGCGACGCAGGCTCACAAGAATTAACTAATGAAATATTTTAACGCGATAAAATTTGAGTCCGGACATTCAGAACATAAGAACGCTAAAACTTTTAACGGCGGTCCGAACATTTCTTAATTAGAGTGTTTTTATTGAACAGCAAATTCGGTTAACTTCAACAAAGGGCTCCCTCAAATAAAAATAAAGCTGTGATTCGTGACGAATCGAGAAGGTGTTTCGCCTGATCCCTCGTAACCCTTTTTTTTGACCGCTCCGACTAATCTAGTGATGGCCTCTCCAGTTTTTAATTAAAGATAATGTAACATAGCTATACACAACATAGCTACTACGTTGCAGGGTTGTCAACGTTTACTCGTTACAATATTTTATATCATTTAATTATTCTAAATATCTGATGATTTCTTTACAAAAGTTGTCTTATGTAACGCGTTATACATCCATTCATTCATCCATTTATCACATCACAATACTTAAACAAGTTTTTATGAACACGATCCGTATCCCACTACCAAAATAATTCACAATATAATAGAAACTTGATAATCATATTTTTTGTTTAAACATTTCTTAAGTATAAATTATCAATTAATTTAAACTTAATATTCATACCATTAATTTTTATGCTGCTATAAAATAAATATATTTTACAATATTTTAATTAAAATAACTAAGCTTTTAACATATTAATCTGAGTTCCGCGGTAATTTAAATTCAAAAATGTTAATATTAGAATATTAATTATAATATTAACCCTATAAATTTCCAGTTGTCGTCAGTTTTTGTAGATAATTTACATGTAAAACACTGGAAAAGACATCGTACTTATACATGTAATAATAGGGGTTGCTAAAAAATAATGTTGCCAACCCTATTCAGTTTTTAATATCAGTGGTAATTAGTAGGAAGCTCATTCGAACTCTGAATAGAAGCAACTAAGTCGGTAGCACCACGTCGGATAATAAATAATCAGTTAAGGTTACAATACACCGTCCGCGTTAACTTAATTTAATTTTACGAACACAAAATTTCATTTTGAAAAGTTTCCACGCGTTAACTAATTATCTTATAGGAATCGAGATTCAAACCATCATCTAAATCAACATTTATCTTTATAAAACTTGATGAGGATGAATATTACATTTCAATTAGTGGTAATAAATTCTTAATCAGCGCTCCGAAAGCAAATTTTTAGTTGTATCTCAATCTGACATCTCTAATAACGCACTAAAAGCGGGACAAGTGTAGGCGCCGATACGCCGAGATTCGATCTTTGATTGTCGTTCGTTCGATGCCCAAAAAAAGTAACATTAAGATCTTCGTAATAGTCGACTTGATTACCATCTATGTTGAGTGGATGACGATTATTTCCGAGTCGGCTTCTTGATCTGAGAGAAATAAAATGCGTACGCGCACGCGTCGCCACCGGGTTACGCTGTCGTTAAGAAATTACCGAGCGCGCTGTCGACGTCGCCGATTTTATCGATGGAATTTATCGTCGATACTTAAGCGACTCGCGCACGGCCCTATGCTCTTCACGCAATGTGATTAGAAAAAAACGAATCGATGCATTGATTACATTATATAAAGTGCTATAGATAAGTAGATTACATTGCTAGATGTTTTATACACTTAATAAATCAAATATAAGCCCTGGATTATTGAGTGGAGTAAGAAAAAAATAAAGTCGAGATGTAGAATCTATACACGTAGTGTTAGATGTAAAAACATGTAAAAAGAATTTATTTTAAGGTAATATATAGTAAATATAATATTAAGATTAATATTTGTTTAGTCTTCAGGACCTAAGTTAAAGTTAACTCATATTTTCAAATAGGTACGTTTGTATATATTGAATAAAACAAATGTATAGAAACATTACAATGTTTAATATTTATCATTTTAACGACTTTTAGGCACTTCGATTAACATCGGATCGCCAACAAAACAATGACATATCAGAATGTCTCTGAATAGAATGCTTAGTTGCACAATGGCATGAGTGATTTCACCCGTTTCATTAGTCTAGAATGGTCAGCGGTCGCCGCGGTGTGCGCAGTAGTAACGAGTGTATAATTATTATCAGCGGCGCCGGTAGCCGAAAGGCCGACTCATCGTAATTTGATGGCGTCGACCGCCCCACCCGCCCCACAAAAAACTAATTAACAAAGATGGACTCGGCTGCCTACTGCTCTCACTGCAACGCCGCGGTGCCCGCTCGATGCAGTCGAGAGGTAAATTAAAAACAAGTGTATTTTATGCACGTTTCGGTTATACTTTTAGCTCTAAGCGAGTTAATTGAATAGGCTATTTTATATACGTTGAAAATAAAGGTATACTAAGTGACCAGCGCGAATAGTTCGAATTGTTAATAGCCCTATCTATTTACTTTATGATTAATTGTGAGATATTTATTTTATGGGAAAAATGGTTATCACAAAATCGTATCAAATATTAATTTCGACGAAGAAGATAGGCAAATATTTCTTACCGAAAATAAAACTGAGAAATAATACATATAACTCAATATACCTACGAGTAGTGACTTAACATAAACTTTACCCTAAAAGATCAATAATCAGCTAAAGGCTAAGAAGAATTTATTCACTGATTCTAATTTTAATTCTTTCGCTAGCATATAGTAACGTCAGTCAGCTCGCAATCTATAAACAAGCGTTCGTCTGTCTGTCGAGTCGTCCGCGCAAGTCAGTGACGGATAGACCGCTTGATGGATCACAGCCAAGCACAGTGAATGTACCCGAGTAAACAGTGCGAAGGCAATAGTTTCACGAGATGTATGTTGCAACATTGCAAAGAAACATGTATGAGTGCATACAATACAGCGAGATTGCTTTATTTGTTTGTATTAAAATTAATTATTGAGATTAGGATACAATAATTAGCCGATGTATTTTGATTTCTTCATCTTTAATTCGGAGCTATTTAATGAATTCACAATCCCATCATAAACTATGTAAGACGATTATCATAAATAAATGAACAAGTTTTCATAAGTCGTGGTTTTATTTTTATTAATTTAAATTTTATTCGATTCGCAGATTTCGTTTATATTTTCAACCTATGTCAAAAAGGAATAGGTTCCTAATTTTGCTTTTGAAGTCGGTTGCTATTTTAAAAATAAGTCTTAATTTATAAACAATGTCGTCTAAAGCAGTGTAAGTAAAGGGCGTGAATAATTAGTTTTCGGCGGTCAGGACACGGTTACCGACCGAGAACAGTTCGCGAAACCCGAAGACGGCCGCGACGCGTCAACAAGCCGGAGTTAATCCTTTTCATACTCGTTTACAGCTCGCGCCTCCTGCCTTAATATCGCTATTGTTCACCAAACTTGTATTAAAATTTTATTATAAGCTTCACCTTTAGGTACCTTAATAAACGACCAATATATTTTTATAAACTTTTGAATCGTTCGTCGAATTATGGAGGTAATATTCTGCGGTATATTTGTTTGAATAAAAAATATTTTGATGGGGAATTCTATCAGGAACAATGCAATGGATGGTATGGAATCTAAATTAATTAGCTATTCCTATATTCAAAAACTAACGGCGCCGCAATCGGATGCTTCATTAACGCAGAGACACGGCGACCCAAAGAAATGTTGCGTCAAAACCGTTTTCTGAGAAGCGTAGCGCTACCGGAGCCAAAAGGGCATTAATAAATACAAAAGGGTTATAAAAACTGTGACAGAATTAAGAGCGGACGCGTTAAAAATGGAGGTGTGCGAGCGACGGCGACGCGAACAAGTGAAACATAATGCGCGAAACAAAGCAGCCGGAGCGAATGCTTTAAATCATTTTTAATTATGTTATGGCGCGGCCGCTGCGGTACTGCGGCTTGGGTTACACGCTCTTGCGAGCTGCTCGCGCGCCATCGTTCGCCCACCAACATGTCCTTTTTTTTTTTTTTTTTTTTTTTGTTTCCGATGGGGAATGCATTTACGCATACCCGCGAGTCCGGGGGGACTCCGCGGGTTATGTGGGACTCGGCAGAAAAGGCCCATACCCACTAAACCCCACCGGCGCTCCGTCTTCGCCTGACTGACAGGAGGCTGGGAATCCGGTTTGCATCCAGCCCCCCGTCGGCGACCGCCCGCCCTATGGCAGACCCCTCACACCCCCTCCGAACGGGGGGGGCGGGCACTGTGATGGCCGGAGCGCACGACCATCACCAGTCGTGGCAGGTGTGCGTTGTGACGCGGGCGGCGGCGCCCCCGCGCCGCCTGCCCGCCGCACACCCCCAGGGGCAGGTGAAGGCGGACGCTGTGTGCGCCGCCTTCCGCCCCTTTTTCTTCTGCGGAGCTGTGGCGCGAGGGGATCGTTCTCGCGCTCACGCTCCGCCGCCTCCTTCTGTGACATTACGTCTTCACAAAAGGAGGCGACGGCAGCCCACGACTCCTCGCTCCCCAGCATGGCAACGATCACACCGGGGAGCGAGAGGTCGCTTCCGATGGCAGCCACCAGCTCACGGCGGCGCTCGGCCCACGATGGACACACCTCCAGGGTGTGCTCTGCCGAGTCCATCGCGGCCCCACACTGATGGCACGACGGGGTCTCCTCCCTCCCGATCCGGTGCAGGTACGACCCGAAGCAGCCGTGCCCGGACAGCACCTGGACCAGACGGAAGGAGAGGGAGCCGTGCGACCGATCGAGCCAATCTCTGAGCACGGGCCCGATCGCGTCCAGGGTCCTTCGGCCGAACGTGGCGGAGGCGAGGTCCGCCGTCCAATGCTGGACGACCGCGACCCTCGCCTCCCGACGAACGGCCTCCCGCTTTGCCCCGTCGAGGCACCGGCCGAGCGCTCGCTGCTCCGCTGTCCACTCGTAGACTCTGGCGAGCACCCACGCCTCGAGCTCCCAAGGAGGAGTGCCCGCCAGAGTGCACGCCGCCGCGAGGCTTACCGTGCGGTAAGCTCTCGCCACCCGCTGGGCAATGGCCCTTTGGGCCCTTCGGAGGGCTGCCGCATTCTCCCTCCTATGGAGCGCGTCTGCCCATATCGGAGCCCCGTAAAGGGCCATGCTTTTCAATATGCCGGCATATAGTCGCCGGCATCGATCCCCGGGTCCCTCGAGGTTTGGCAGGAGCCAGGAGAGGGCTCCCGCGGTCTGCAACAGGCGCGTCGACAGCCCACTGAAGTGAGGGCCGAAGCGCCACCTGTTGTCGAGGATCAGGCCCAGGTATTTCATGTGGGCCTGCACCACAATGGGGACGCCCGCCACGTGTATGTGGGCGTCCGGCGGCTGGCGTTGCCGAGGTCCGTGAAAGAAGACGGCCTCGGTCTTGGGCAACGCCACCGTCAACCCTAGGCGGGAGATCCTGTCCGCCACCAAGGATCCTCCCGCCGAGGCCAGGCTGGCCGACTCCTCGAAGTTTCTCCCCCGGGCAGTCAGAAGGGTGTCATCTGCATAACAGATGACCGACGTGCCTCGGGGGAGGCGTCCTCTCAGGAGCCAGTCGAACCCGATGTTCCACAGAATCGGTCCTAGGACGGAACCCTGTGGCACACCGGACTCGACGCCATACCGCCGTAGGCGGCCCGTCTTGTCGACGACGAGGACGGAACGGTCCTTGAGGTAGTCGGCCACGAGGCCCCGCAAATATGGGGGCACTCCGTGGAAACGGAGGGCCTCCAGGATGGTGGGGTGGGGAACAGAGTTGAAAGCGTTGGCTATGTCAAAAGACACAGCCACAAGCCCGTC
This sequence comes from Hypolimnas misippus, assembly GCA_037950945.1. Classification (NCBI taxonomy): domain Eukaryota; kingdom Metazoa; phylum Arthropoda; class Insecta; order Lepidoptera; family Nymphalidae; genus Hypolimnas; species Hypolimnas misippus. The sequence continues at coordinate 5,730,409 of JBBEEQ010000025.1, read as the reverse complement.
CCCCGCCTCCATCGCCTCTCTCACCTGCCCTCTCAGACGGGACAGGGCGTCGACCGTCGAACGCTCAGCCCGAAAGCCGAACTGAGCGTCCGACAGGTCTGGGCCAATCCCCCGGAGATGCCTCTTGAGGCGGGCGGCGAGTATCCTCTCGAACATCTTACCGACCTCATCAAGCAAGACGATGGGTCGGTATGCCGAGGGGGAGTCCACCGGCCGCCCTTCCTTCCGTAGGAGGCACAATTGGCCCTCCTTCCACGGTTTCGGGAACCTCTCGGACGCCAGACACGCTCCGAAAAGGTCCCGGAACCTGGCTCCCATCTGCGAGGCTGCGATGGCCACCACCTTTGCGGGGACGCCGTCCGGTCCTGGGGCCGTCTTCTTTCTGCGGAGGCAGAGGACCGCTTCTTCCAGCTCTTCCTCCGTAACTGGGGGGACCTCCTCCACCGTCGGAGCCGTACCGCGCGGGGGGCTCATTGCCGGAGGGGTGAAACTGTCCCGGGGGGGGAACAAGGACTGTACCACCCCGTCCAGCAGAGTCGGCTCGAGGGTCTCGGCAACTGGGGGACCATACGGCCGCAGCTTGTTCCGCGCCGCCTTGTACGGCCTCCCGAAAGGATCGTTGTCGAGATCCTCCAACATCTCCGACCTCGCGCGATCTGGAGCGGCGGCGAGTTTCGCCTTGAAGACGGACTTCGCCTCTACGTATGATGCGTAGAGGCGGTCTTCGTTGGCGAGATCGCGAGGGCGCCGCCGCCGGCTCCTGGTGTACTTTCTCCTGGCCGCCACGCAGGCGGCCCGGAGAGTCGCCAACTCCTCGGACCACCAGTACACGGCTCGTCGAGGGGGCGGACGGTGGGACCGAGGCATGCTGGAATTGCACACCTCGGTCAATGAGTCCCTCAGCTGGGCCGCCGCGGCATCGACGCCACGGATGTCGACAGGCGGCGTGAGCCAATCCTGGACGAAGGCCGCCTCTCCTGCGGCCTCCTGGTCCAAGCGGGTGAGCGCCCATCGCGGGAAAGGTGATTGGCCCCCAGTACGAGCCCCACGGGAGCCCTGGATGGAGACGTCGAACCGCACATATCGGTGGTCCGAGAGAGTCTCCACCAGCTCCACCCGCCAGTCCACAACGTGGGTCGCCAGAGAAGGAGCGGCAAAGGCGAGGTCCACGATCGAGCCCCCCTCCCGCCGAACGCAGGTGTGCACTGTCCCTCTATTCAGAAGGGACAGGCCCGACGCCACCGACCACGACTCCACCTCGCGGCCCCTCGCGTCAGTGGATGGGTTACCCCAGACCACTGACTTGGCGTTGAAGTCGCCCACCACCAGGACCCGGCGTTGCGCCGCTCTGCCGGCTACCATAGCGAGGACTCCGAGAAAACTCTCAAAGTCCACGAGGGGACGGTTGGGGGAGAAATACACCCCAATGAGTGCTATGTCCCCCCACGCGGCGGCCACATATCCCGGCCCCTTCTCTATTAGCGAGATGGGAGGGGAGTCTGTGGAAGACCGCGCAACCAACGCCACCGAGCTGTCCTCGTCTCCCAGCCAGTTGCGTGGGACTGAGTAAGGCTCGGCGACAACCGCCACGTCAACCAACCACTCGGCAAAGGTTTGGACCAGCAAGTCCTGGGCCACCTTGCAGTGGTTGGTATTCGCCTGGAGAATGCGATGGAGCCTGGTCATCATGTGATCATCGCACTCTCTCCCTCGGTAGCCGGCGCTGGACCTGGGGTCGCAGTGACGGCGGCAGCGGCAGGTCGAGTTGGCACCTGCGCTTGTCCCTTCCTTGGGGGAGGATTACATTTTTTCCCCCCCATTACGTGGCCGGCTGGTCGGCCACTGGCAGTGCACACCGCGCAGCGCGGCGTGGCAGCACTGCACTCTGGCGCCTTGTGCCCCGCTTCCCCGCAGCGGCAGCAGAGCTCTGACCTGTCGACTCGGGATGGGCACAGAGCTCTGGTGTGTCCTATTCCGAAGCACCTGAAGCAACGGAAAGGTCGGTCCTCAAGTGCTCGGACCACGGCCACACCAAACCCTACCGGGAGCCGCCTCTTGGCCAGTACGGCCTTTGCCGCGACAATCGGGCATTCCAGCCTAATAGCCCCCAGACCACCGCGGCCAGGCTTGATCGCTCCGCCCTGTATTGCCGCAACGTCGCAGCCACCCGCAGAGGCTACCGCAGCCAACACCTCCTCTTTTGTGACCGAGTCGTCCAAGTCGGTCAACTCCAACGTCACGGTCTTTGTTGGCCTGGCAATCTTGGCCACGTCCGCTATGACCTCCTGCAACTTGTTTGCGAAGAGGTCGGCATTGGCGCCGCCCTGGGCCCCCGGAAACTCGAAGAGTCGAGCTCCAGTTTGGGTTCGGCGGCACTTTACTAAACCCATGCCCAGTGCGGCCGGGTTAGCATTCGTACGAGCCCGTTTCAGGACAGACTCGTACGTTTCGCCCTTCTCCTTAGCGTCCGTAGTGAGCGTCACTACGACGGCCGCGGTTTTGGGAGGGATAAGTTTCCTCCTGTTCGGCTTAGGGGCTGTTTTCTCCCCCTTGCCCGTTCCTTTAGACGAGCCGGAAGGAACATTGGCGGAGGCAGCGGGCAGCACTGGCTTTTTGGCGCCTCTCTTCTTCTTCTTCTTCCTCCCAACCACCTCAGTCCACTCGTTGGACGGAGTGCTGGCGGGAAGGAAGGCATCTTCCGTCTGGGACGAGGGTGCAGCTACTTCGGTCGTATCCGGTCGACCCACAGTCTTTTTCCCCTTTCCTTTGCCCTTCGCGGGTTTAGGGGCCGGGGGAGGAGGAGGAGCCATCACGTCCGGGGGAGCGGCAGGGGCTGAAACAGTCCTGTCCGCTGCCAGCGGCGGCCTGACACGCTTTTCAGGCAGGAGCCTGTCCTCAATACCTGCGATGCAGGCCCGCGTGAATGCCCTCTCCTCCATCATAATCCTGCGGATGGTTTCCTCAAGACTGGAGGAGGAGAGCTCTACCGCCATTGCCGAAGGCGGGGCCTGGGCAGGCCGTCCCACAGCTTCAGCGAGTTTCCTGTGGAGATCGCTGACCTCCTTCGTTAGGCAGTCCACCCTCTTTTGGAGCTGCCTTACCTCTTCGGTCGTTGTGCGGTGCACCAACTCCCCGATTATGCCACGAAGGCTGGCAGCTCGGCATTTCAGGGCCTTTTGGAAGGTCCCCTTTAGATTTGAGGACTTGGAGGCTACCCTGGCAATCTCCTCTTGGTCCTCTTCGGCCATCTTCTCCAGTTCCGCTAAGGAGTGATCCGTGTACGAGACATTTGACGAACCATAGTCCGCCTTGGCTCGGCGCACGCGTGCCTGGGCCTCCTTAGCGGCAACCTCCTCTTCCAACTCCTGTTGGATTCGTGCCCTGTTCGCCACGTTTAGGTAGCTTGGGGCGTCCAGCAGACCCGCCTCATGGGTGATGGTAGGGTTTAAAGCCTTGGTCCTCTTTTTCGGGTTACTCTTGGCTGAATCCGAGGAACACGCCGAACTCTGCCTCAAGTAAGCCCGCTTTTTCGCCTGACGATCAGCCTGCTCCGCCGCAAAGGCGTCAGTGTCGGATCCCGACATGTCCGCATCCCTGCTGGCCAGGCTCGCCGCAGATGGTGGACGGCTATCCTCCAACGCCAAAGCGTTTTCGGGGGTGGCCCTGAGAAGGGCCGTTTTGGGTTGGCCCTGAGAAGGGCCTTTTGGTTGGCCCTGAGAAGGGCCTTTGGGTTGGCCCTGAGAAGGGCCTTTTGGTTGGCCCTGAGAAGGGCCTTTTGGTTGGCCCTGAGAAGGGCCTTTTGGGAGGAAACGCCCGGAGGCGTCCCGCAAGGGTTTCGACATTGTCAAAAACAGACAAAACAGACCGGGTGGTACCCGCTCGACCTCAACCTGGGGACCAGGGAGAGAGCTGGGCAACCGCGAAGATAGTATTCCTGCAAGTCGTATACTATCGCACAGCGCACTTTAGCCACCCGTCTCTGCCACTGCGTTACCGTGGACAGAGCGGGGCCCAGGGGACACGACGAGGACGTATGCACTGTGGGGGGTCCCCCGCCCACCAACATGTCCTGCGTCAACTTCGACGTATCCACTCTTGAGTACTTCACATGTGTGAGGACACATTATAACACCACTATACTAAGACACGCAAAACATTCGATTTCTTACATTAAAATTTACGAATTCTAATCCTTACGATTTGGTTATGCTCGCTATCCGAAAAAGGTTTTATGTCAAATTAAAATTGATCCGATAATTTATTTGATTATAGAATGTTATACGTGATGAACATTTTTTATTAAGATTTCGTAGAATTTCGCCCGTAGCGGTTAACGGCTGTTTTTAGCTCACGACTTTACAGAACGTTTAATGAAGTCATTGCAAATCATGATCCCAAATCATTTCAAAAAATTAAATCAGTGCCTTTTTTTTAACAATTTTCTTTGCCTTTCCTCAAAACGATTTCAATAAATTCCGAGACGTATCAAAGTGCCAACCTTAACAAACAAAAACAAATTTCGTGATAGAAGTCACTGTTGGTATAATTGAATGTTTCGAAAGGCGAGTGATGCTGTGCAGCATAAAGCGGGTATTATTTAAGAGTACGTAATACCGTCGGGTAGCGGGTAGTCATTGTTGCAGTGTTATTTCACGCCGGCTTAGCGGACGCTGATCCAAGTACTTTGCCGAGTTATAGTATAAGTTTCTTGTTTGCTAGTAATCACTTTGAATAGTCCGACGGTTATCGTGTTTAACTGTTAAGCTGTTGCAGCGTGTTATATTTATAAATTGATGTTTTATTGGATTTACGAAATATCAATGCTCTTATTAGTAAATTAGTAGCTTTTAAATTCTCGTTGGATTATAATAATTTATATCCAAATGTTTTCTTTAAAACTAAATAATTTCTTTATCGTCAAAAAAAGTTTCATTCCAATAACAAAACACAAATAACGTTTTATATAAGATGCAATTATTAAATGTTATACGCTATGGCAAACGATTTTTTACATTGATTTTATTTTAATTTGTTGTGTAGTCTGTGTCAATAAACGTTTTTTTTTTTCTTTCTTTCTTTCAAAAATGTAATCGTTACCTAAAGTTGGTCCAGCGTACGCGATGGGCCGGCGTGTCGCAATAAACGCAATGCGCCCGCGTCGCGACTCCAACGATCCGTGAAATTTACGACGACGCTGACTCCGCGCTACCAATCCTTAATTATTTCTGGCTTTAATTGTTCGCTGAATGTCTTTGTTCCCTGGTCAATACCAATTTAAGTAATCAATTTATTTATCGCTTTTTTTAAATATTTTAAGAGTTGGACAATTGGCTAGCAACGAGCTGTTGTAGAGAACATGCCAATATATTATTACATCTGAACTCTTTAAAATAGGCATAAAATAGCTACCAAACAAGCAGGCGGGTCAGGTGGTGTTAATTAATCTATACCACAGCGTGTAGACATTTGCAGCGTTAGACTGATCAGAAAAATACGTTGCTAGCTTAAAAAGGAATAAGGGAATGAAATAGGAAGTAAGGAAAAATGGAGAGATGGGCTTCCGGCTCCCTTATTATATACTTAACAAACGAAACAGCTATATTGAAAGGAAATAAGGGATGAAAAGGATTGGAAAGTGGGAAAGGGAATGGAAGAGGAAGTTAGGCTTTCCAGATAGCTCCAGATGTTTCGTGTAAAGTTTTACTCAACGTTAGTTTGTTAAGTCAGTATCAACCTTAATTAAATTGCATGACACATTAGTGTGTTATGTTTTACATTGAACTAGCTGGCCCTCGCGGTTTTACTCACGTTTATGGTTACTACTTCGCTCCTAAAAGACGTAGCGTGATCTTATATAATTTTACTCAATAAATGGGCTATCCAACTCAAAAAGATTTATTTCAAATCAGATCAGTAGTTTTAAAGATTACTTCCTATATACAAACTTACACATAAATTTCGCCTGTTTATAATATTAATCTAGATTAACATTTGGACTTTAACGCTTAAATAGCACGATTCAGGAGCGATATATAAATGACTAAATGTAGAATTGTTTTTCGTTTTTAACAAATTACATAGTTAGTGCCGAACTGCCTTGCCTGAATTCTTTTTCGTAAACATTCAATTTACCAGTCGCTTATATCGGGGGCTTGAAACGGCACATCAATTTCCAACTTTAAAACAACCAGGATTTATTTTGTAAATAATGTGTTAATTTTATTTCCTGGAGTAGTTTAACGTTTTTACAATTTATTTTAACATTCATCGATATGTTTTGGTATAACCAAGCTGTAGATCCTATCTACGCTCGTATACGTGCTTTTTAGACCGGGGCAGTATCACACTCACACAGAAAATCGGCGTGAAATAACTATTACTTATTTCTATAAGCTGCGATACGTGCGGTAAATGAGAGCTAACTCTCCTCCCTATTTCTGCCTTTACTTCTTACCTCAATTCGCCCATTATTCCTTTTTTTGACCTTGCAACTCATTTGTTATCTACTACTATCGTCCGACGGTTCACATCAGATGACCCGCTTGCCCGTTTTCCCTCTATTTTTATATAATAAAAACTACAAGGTTCAGATTTAATGATTTGATTCAATTACTAAAATACTTGTCTCAATAAGAAAGTAGTTCGTGTATGGAATGTCAGCGAAATGGTAACTGGTCGTTAGCTAATTTGCCAGAGCGATATCGTACGGCGACAGATTGCAGTCGAGCTTGCACTCGGAATGCATGACCGATCGTTGCGAGGCGCAGGAAAAAGCGCTCGGCCGACGGTGAATGAAGCGATTAACGCTGAATGGTGGACCGGCACGCGGAACCGAGCGCGCGTCACGACGCGCGACGCTCCGCCACGCCGCGCTTTGTCTCAGCGCGCTTGACCCGTGCCCCGGGCAAAAACCTCACTAAAAACTAATAACGAATCGTAAAAACCCACCGGACCACATTTAATTGTATAAAAAATGGGATCGGGACACGTTTTTATCGATAAAAATAACGTTGACAAATTCTTTTTAAAGAACTTCTTGCGCTCTGACTAGCTGATTATTTTTCTGATGAAGTCTGTAAGTGTCATTTTCAAACTATGTAATTATAAAGTGTGATTTTGGGTTTTTGTTGTAGATTTTTGTTCTATTTTACCACAAAATATTCGTCAATTTTAATAGCAAAAAGCGTACAAATTGCTAAATTAGTAGCAAACATTGTAACCGCTATCAATATACCATACATTTTATAAATTGAATTTTAATATTAATTCGACTTTATTCTACTAAGTTAAAATCAAAAGACATTCTTCTTATAAATTTATAATTAACCTATTTTAATGAAGTATATTCAATATAAATTTAAAATACATATAATTAATTGAAGTTAATATAAAGTATTTAAAAAAAGACTTTTAAGTTAGTTTGATTTAATAACAATTATTTAATATAAACTGGCTTAAAAGCTTTCCTAAAAATACATCACATTTATTCGGTGCTAATTATACTAAAAACCTGCGCACACGCAGCACCTCGTTTACCTTATTAAGGGGAGCCGCACGCCGGCCGCGTCACTCAACGTCAGTCCGCTCTGCGCGGGCGCATAAACACCTCCTTAGCTCCCCGTTTTAGGGTCTCGCGGAATTGTTTCCATAAACTTGTTTGGTTTATTCATGCACGGAACGCCGGCCAAGGCTTTTTCGCTCATATACCGTTATACGTCGCATAATCAATCAAATATTTATTGTTTGCTTGACTTCATAAACACTAAATATACCATTTATATAACGGCTTAAACTAATGTAGGTATGACATGTGATGGTTTTATGCGGTCTTTATCGCTGTGGACAAATATTAAGTGAGAAAAATAAGACTAGCCTTGAGTTGGCCGTTGGAATGAACAGCAATGGGACTAAAATTAAATAGATATCTGTGTTTATTTTCTATATGAATAAAAATAATCCCTTTTCTTTCTTTCTCCTTAATAGGAAGAGAAGTCGCCTGGCTGGCAGTGAGACATTGACTTCCCGTTACTGTACTGTACAGGAGATGATGAAATTTTATTAAAAAAAAATCGAAAATACTTAAGCAATCATAATATTTTATTGTTTAACATTCGATATTTTTTCTGGTTTTAAATTTTATTTTGTAATAATCTCTTTTCCACCATGTCTATTTTTCTCATGTGTTTGTAAGTGTATGCATCATTTACTTGTTTTAACAACATAATTAATACGTTGGTATTTTTGTTATCAATACATACAATACAATAGTCACATTACAAAACACCGAAGACAATAGACATTGTTTCTATGTAAACTAGGTAAGGGAAAATCGACCAATAGGCGACGCTGAAACATTTACGTAGAGGAGTAATTAAAAATTCAAATTAGAGAGTCTTCCCCTCGACGCGCGGTTGGTGATTACGCGGCGTTAATTACGCGCGACCAATTAAAATGCGGGGCGACAGAGCGGCACGGGAAGCAACCAATGGGAGCCGTCGACTGAAACGAGGCGTGGTAATTAAGACGAAAGGGTTGATTTTCCGGGCGTTCGTACTGTGAGGGCGTTGATTAATCGCTCCCTTCTAGGTGCTGGTACACTCCGTCCACGTCTATGTAATCCACGTTCCTCAGGAAGGTCTAATGGCTGTTAATTGTTATAACAACGGCTTTTATTCATTTTTAAAACAATTATGTATACTATATACCTATTATAGTGCTTAAGAAATATAGTTTTCATAAGCCGAGAATTACAGTTATAAGTTTTGCTCTCAGGATAAGTTATTTCTACTTACATTGAATTGCACTTTACACTTGAAAGAATTACTGACAGTGCCTTATTTTTGACATTCGCTTTCGTATATGACTATGTACCTATCTGGTACTACATGTTACAGGCATATCGCTCTCGAGAGTAAAACTGAAAAATGAAATTCTCGAAATAGACGAGAATTTTATTTGTATATGGTATAATCTCTACCAACAATTCTTTAACCTAGAAACAGGCTTGTAGGGTTCGTCACAACCTAATGTAGGTACAAAAAATGCACCGAACGCCGGCGTCATGTTCAGGGCGGGAAATTCTGCGAACTCTTCAAACTCAAAACAATTTCCATAACACACGTTTTCAAAATTTCGCTGACAGCAATGTTTTGAATTGGAAGGATTTTCGCAGTTACAATATAATTGCAAGTGTCTAATGTTTAACATTCTTAGTTTTTGCCAGATAATAAGGGTTAGGGGTGGCTTATAAGGCTTTACACGCGGGCGCATATATGCTTAGCAGCGGGTCTATCCATCTAGGTGGCCTTACGAAAACCGTGAGTCTATCAACAATAAGGCACAGACAGTAAATTCTTTAAAAAAAAAAAACTTATCTAATTCTTATCTAAATCTGAGAGCTTATAAGTGTAAATCTCGCCTAAGGTTTATAAAGATAAAAAATTAGCTGATCAAAACAATCCTATGTAATAATATAATATAAAAATTTCTTAATATAAAGGTAAGCGACTGCATTGTTAAAAAAGTTGTTAAGTTCTGTTAATACACTTTACGCGATGAAAAATCGCCTATCCAAAACCGTTTTCAGACCCTTCAAAGAAACAATAAGGCAGCTTTATTTGCATGCAGCTATTCATTGGAACGTAAAACAGATGTAGGTAGAGGGAATTGAGTTCGAGCTAGGGAAACCACACTTTCTAATCCACGACGACAAATTCTAGTGCTCATAAAACGACATCATCTTGCAGAAATCCTAGCTCAAAGCATACAAGTAGTAACTAAAGTTGGAAAGTGATCTTTATAACCGATCAAATGTATTCAATAAAGCTGCAAACACGAAAAATCCTTAAATATCCCTTAAGTAAAGATATTTATGCCAACCCTAGTTTAAGCGAGAATTTCGCGCCGCTCCGCGTTGTAAATGGCCTCCACGCACCTCACTACGCCTCTAAATGCGCCACTATTTGACTAAACGAGAGTTTTTATTCACCTTCCAGACGCTCACGATTCAATTCGTGTTCCCCGAAACATTAAACGAATAGAGGGCTTATTAAATGGTATACGGAATTGAAAGGTTCCAAGAATGTATTGGTTTACTAAATGAAACTTAAAGAAGTCGCGCGATTAATATGATGATAAAAACCGAGACGTGCCCTAATGGAACGTATGCCCATGTTTCGTAAGTTACGGTACGTCGTACTTAGATACGAGTTCTCAATATTGGAGATATTTAGGTTTTTATACGTTTTAGCATTACATCAATATTGCTTAAATACTAATTATAAGTAGAAGGCTCACAATGCAATAAGCAACTTAAACGTAAAAACAGTCGCTGCATTATGATTTCATTGGAAAAGGAACAACAACATCACAGCCGAGTCTAACGTGTTATTAAGAGAGCCGATGAAGTGTAAATGATCCGCGAGCCGAAGTCGACCCAGCCTCCCCCCTCCCTGCCCCCACACCCGCCCGTCACCGCCAGAAGAAAAATGCTAACACGCCCCCGCGAAAACTATTAGTTATTTTGGCACCCCTGCATCCCGCGCCGACGATTATACTAGACCGTTTGTTTTTACCCGGTTACGTAAGCTATCAACTTTACCTCAAATATAGTTTTACAATGCAAATGTAACTGTGCATCAGATATTTCTTTACCAAAAAATATTCATTTCTTAGTTTTTAAATTTTTGTCCGTTTATAATATACCTAAGTTCGACAGATTGTAGGAAAATGTAATAAACATGTTAATCCTTTGAACTAGAATATTATGTCAGAACGTCGCTTTATTCGAAGAAAAGGAATTATTGAATACGATAAAATGTTTCGGTTTTTAGATTTCGTCAAAAGCATCACTTTGGTCTTTCTTGAATCAATTTTGAATGGCTTTAGCGTGACTTATGTATGCATCTACTTAAGTATTTACATATGCATTTCATATAACTAGAATGAATAAATACAAAAACGTCTACGGGCTGTTATAATGTCTAAGTGTACTACTAACTTCTTTTGATAAACCTACAAAAAATCAGTATCCATATTTGATTTTTTCAATAAGTTGAGTCGGAGACTGTTACACGTTATAGTTAACACTACCACATAGACATGTTCCTAAAAATCTCTATCAAAGTTATGTTTACGTAAAAAACTCTTTATAAAATCGTTTATGCTGTTCATAACAAATCGACAAAATATGTAACCTTACCAATAAAATCTGGCTTCAGAGTAGCGTTGATGAAATTCAAGGCATGATAAAGAATATGGCCCATAAAACTTTCATTGCTGTTAACTTATTTATGAAGTTGACTACATATTTAATACTTGCTTCAATCATAAACATGAGTTACATACAAAAGCAATCTTTGATGACGAGATTTGTATTAACACGTTATATTACATAGGTACTTTTTATCCACCATCCCGCAGAGAACAGCGTGGTGGATAAACTCTAACCTTTCTTCTCAATAGGAGAGTAAGCCTTTGTCCAGTAGTGACACATTTACAGGATGTTACAGTTAAAGTTCAAACTGTTCTGGATTTGTCGCCGAAATAAGGATATAATGATATTTATCATTGAATACTGTTACATTATGTTAAGAACTTTATATTTTTCCTTATAAAAGGTTCTAAAGATAAGACAAGCCGTAAAGAAAAGCCACAGTAAAGCGAAATGAACTTTCCGTAGATTAAAAGCCCCAACAGAGTATTTTTTAAACTTTGCTTTATTTTAACAGCATTAACTTGAAAATATGAGAAAAATTTACAAAATTTCGTCTCTATATACAATATTAGCGATTCAAGAAAACGTATAGCACCTAGCTAACTTAGAGGTTATAGCGCATATATTTGTCACAGTATGTGTGAATGTCGCTCGATCATCCACAGAGGACACGCGGCACAAACAGGCCCTCCCATCTGTCATCGGTGCTACCGACACTGCCTTGTTAATTGACCTTTGTTCTCGTCCGTACCTACTGTTTATGTGATATAAACATTTCTAATTTATTAACATTTCTTATGAACACCGAATATAGAACAATATGTTGTAGGTACCTATTTTAAATCATTACCTTTTTCAATTAAGTGTTATTCATTATTATTATTCAAGTAATTAATATTATTGTTCTATTGTTAAGTCTACTTAAGGGGTGGATATTCGAAGAAGTAAACGGATTGAAATTCAGTAAACGAGCTGCGGGTCTGATCCGCTCCCGTTGCACCAAATGGGATCTAATGGGGAATGTAACTAAAAATACAAAGCAGTACAATACATAACGGGTACACAAAGGACCAACACGAGCACACGATACTCGGACAGTTTGTACGTACACGAGTAGACAAAGCACACAAACACGTGAGGTCATCTCCCCTCATTAGGTGGTTAGTTTTCCGGGCGTGTCCGCGGAGTCTGCGGACGTGCGGGGGTGTGGGGGTGCGAGGGGGGCAGGGTGAACTGCCGGGAAGTTACTTAATTAATCCCCGCGCGGCCGCCATTGGCCGGCGCTGGGCGGCAGATCTTCGCCCACGCGTTAATTGGGCGGCCTGCCGCGTGGATTAGACCAGCGCTTTCGATTAATGAGAATTCCTCGCCTCTCTATCTACATACATAGCCGAAGAGAATCACTTGGTTATTTTCTACCTATTGTTTTAATACCTACGCAGTAATTTAGACTATCTTATGATGATATTACATTTATATGTATAGTGAGATGTATAGTTAGATTTTTTGCACTCTAATAACTTTGTTGTCAGATAGACTTGATGTATCCACCAACAGTAGTTATTGGCTATTTTAAATTCATACATTCGTAGCGTAATTTAACTATGCTGCGTAATTTTATTTATGCTGAATAAGCTAAGATAGTTATTATACTTTCTGTATATTTTAAAAGTAGTGCACGTATGTACCTACCGAGCTAACCTCTCGGAGAATTAATAAATATTGTAGTAGGAGAGGAGTTGGCTGAAAACTAATATCGCTCTCTTCGCGTCAAGTGAACGTATAAAGCTCAGATTTAGCGAGAGCCGAGGGCTGAGCAGGCGTGAAACGCCCAGGTAAAGTGCCTACTTACAACGCGATATACGAGGAAACGTAAATTATAATATTGTGTGTGTCGGAGCTAACCCTCTCGCGCCGCGTCGCCTGCCGCCGGCCGTGTGTGCGCCGCGCGCCCGCTGAAAGAAAAGCAATTTCCTCGGGCGGCACGGGGAGGCCGGGGGATCGAGGTCTCGCGCGAATATAATTTTGTTCATTTTTTCATTCGGGCGAGTTAATTCGGCTTCGCGGCGTAGTCGGCTATTGATTAGGGCGCGTCTTACGTTTTTAATTTGTTTGCGCGCGCAGCCACGATGCACCCGACGAGATGAGTTCCCGTCCCCCCGGCCGCCCGCCGCCCCCCACCTCCATCTAATGAAGCCTCCGCTAACTACGCGCACTGTAATAATCACGATCCTTTTCACAATCACGCTTTGACGTCAAATGTTTTCTGCTAGCCGGCTAACTAACAAAGCGCGCCTCCTTGAGGAAAAACATTACGTTTTCCCTTTGGTAAACAAAATCAGACAGCGAGTAAAAATACATCGTAATTGATGGCAACGTTTTGTAAATAAAAAAAATGTATATCACAACCAAATTTATTATGATTGGGTCGGTTGAAAAACGTTTATAAAATTCAACGTCTTACTAAAGTATGAAAATCAATGGATAAATAGCTATTTTTGAGTTCTTAAATATCTTAACTATAATTTAACGACAAAAGCATGAAGCATGGACCATAATTGGTCATGTACCCACATCTTCGCCCCCAGCCCCCCATCCTGCCTCCCGCCCCCTAAGCCCGTGAAACAGCACCGCCTGTATGTGACACATTAGTAAATGAGACGACATTCGTTACGCGGAGCGAGCCCGACTGTTCTCTCATTGGAAGCCTTCTGAACTAAATTGATCGTGAATCGGTTTGTCTCATTTCGAAATTTATATGTCAATTAATTTCAATTCAGATACAATATTATTATGTTAACTTAAATTTTTTAGATATATTCGTCATATAAAATATGTTAGTTTGAAACTTTTATTCTAAGCGCACCTATTTCTTTCATTACCCTGACAACATGAAAATTAGTATATTTAAGATTTGTTAACTATAGCAATAATTCTATTAATAATATCTGTGTTATATTCCGTCAATGGGTCGTAGCGCCGTCAGTGGCGCGGTGGTATGAAAGCGACTCAATAAATCGAAACAGCGTCGCCTCCGCTCGGCCATTAAGTCTCGATAGCGGGTACTCTTCGGAGCTTACTTTGTTTTATTACTTTCATTTTATTATTTTAATTTGTGTGTGAGTGCGCTATTTGCGTGTGCGCAGTTTGTCGCGTGCCCCGCCCACCGCTCGGCGGCCAATGGCGCGCGGGCCGCTAACGAGCTCGCCCGCGCCCGCGCACGCTCCGCTCGCAGCGCCCGCCGCGGACATCGCGACAATGCTCATTGTTTCAAACGATTCTCATTTTGTTTTAGTCAACTCCATCTCATCGCCGGGCACCGGCCGCACCTCCCACCGAGCGATAATTTCAATGTCGCCACGTATATTGTGATATTGACTGAGATTTAACTTTGAAATGTTTTAGCTTCGCAGGCGCGTTTCGTCAGAGCTACTCAATAAGCAATAAACTATACGCCTCCGAGAATTTATTTTAAAGTCTGACTGGGATGCGCCTTTACGCCTTTTAAAGGTTATTGTGTTTCCGAAACGCAAAAACTTATTGCTTGCCGTCATCTTTGAAAGTTGCTTTCTTGCACTTGTTGTATAATGTAAAAAAAACAAACACACCAATAGAATATTATCAACTATGAACCAAAAATGAAAAACCTCCTTAGTACAAATACCTACCTACTTAGGTGAGTGAAGTGGGTAAATCTTCTACTAAAGAAATTAAAAGTCTATTTTAAAAGAATACTCTTAAGTTACTTACTTTTACCTGCAATTGTAAAATAGGTCGCTACACAAAGCACTAGTCGCCGGGGTTCTCGAGTAACTATCATAATTCATGATTCCCTTGTTACAAGGAGCGCTGGATACTTTATTCTGCAGGTTCCCATTTATTTTGTTCCTATTAAACTCGTTACCGGTGGCAACTGTTGGAAAAAAAAGCTACAATTGAGAAAATTCCGTTCCGAAAATTCATTTTTATACCTTCATTCTAGAATAATCACCGCCTAATAAAATTTAGCAACGAACTAAAATACTGGCGGATTAGACGTAAACCTTATCATTCTGGAGCTAAAACTAAACACCTATAAGAACAATATATTAAGAGTGTATTTCAAAAATCTAATAGGTACCTAAATCTATAGTAATATGTTATAACGTTAAAAATGTTAAAAAAATACTAAATATTTTTTTTTTAATATTAAATTTATGAATTAAGTTTTTGATGAACAAATTTTATGGTAAAGTGTGCTTTTAATGATTGATAAAATTACAAAAGTTTTGGTGTAGCTGAACATAGAGTGACTATTTGTATCTCATTTCGTATCTGTTTAAATTATCTGACTTGATATTTCAGATTGCAAACATAAACACAGTATAAGTTTATTTTTTCCTATTATATAAAGGAAAAACTTTCAGCGAGCAACAAATTGCATCATCCTTTGCATCTCTCCTTAATCTCCGATCGCCGCAATAATATTAAAGAGGAAACTAAGCAATTGATAGTAGAAATGGGCGGCGAAATAGAAAAATATCGTCGGCCGCGCTCGTGGCGCGGTAAAATATTCAATCGGGGCAATTCGGGTCCGCGTATAAATTCGGCCCCACCATTATTTGTAGCGCGTCCTCGCGACCGAAAATCGGTTCGTACATTGATAGTCGTCATTTTTCTCGTCGCTATCGTTAATATTTTACGGGTGCGTGTCGACGGTTTATGGGCCCACTCTTAACACTAAAACGTTTTAGCCCTGCTCTCATTGTTTATAACATTTTACTATCCACTTTTTTATAGTTTATTGCGACTCGAGTGCCGTTCGGGGTTATGACACGTAACTGTTTGTGTGACAGTTCGATAATATGCCGTCGAATTTGATTTTTATTGGGCCTCGCAGTGACTCAAATGCTAATAACGGCTCGAACTGACTTCATCGTTGCATGTATAAATGAACCGGATAGATCTTATCTACACACCCTCAAGACTACGAGAATTATTCGGCGTATATACCATAAAGATCTCAAGCTTCTTTAACTGAAGTACTACATTACATTTATGAAAATGATTGTATATAAGAAAGCAATAAAATCTTATATAAACATTTCTATTAGCGTGTAATTTGTATTTACTGAACCTTACTTCTAACTAAGATAAACATGGAACTGCTTGGTACCTATCTGTAATTATCCATCCGAGTTGGCGAGCTGTGGAAAAGAATTGCTCTCCTTTGTGTGTGTGGGGAGGGTGGGGGTGGGGGAGGGTAGGCTCACATGGGACGCGCTCTAATGAGGTGCCTGAAAGCGACAATGTCTTTGAGCAAAGCAAACGTGTAGGTATCTACATACAAGGGGTGGAGTTCCTCCTATCTCAACTTACGCCGCTTCATAGACGCGCCGACTTGTAGGTACCTATGTGTATAATATTTTTCACTTATATGATATTGGTAATTAAATGCTTAGCTAAATTATCACTTGCCTTTAGTTGAAGTTATCACATTATAATAAATTGTTCTAAAATAATAAAATAGTTCAGTATGGCGCTGTCGTGCCTGGAATTCTAAGAGAAATGTTTATATATTAACTGTTGCTCTTTTAATAATTAGTGATTTCATTACATTGTTGTCGCTATTAATTATACTGATGTTTAAGTCTTCTAAGAAAAGTTTTTTTCAAAATATATATGATTTAATGATGGAGAGCGACAAAATAAATATTTCATTCCTTGGTGACTTATGAAGTAAGCGTAAGTACTTCCTAAGTCATGTAAATATAACGGCTAATAGTGAAAACATATGTAGATGATGTCTGCAATAAGAGTTTGAGAGCTAATGCTCGCATGCACCACGCCGTAGCGGGCGCGCACGGGCCGGGCGGCGGCCGCTGCAGCGCCGGGCGAGGGCCGAGCGCCTTCCGGATCCGGGGCCGTTTTAATTTCCCGCGCGAGGCGGAGGCGGGCGGCGCGTTAAGTTTAAACACCCGGAGATGAGTCGCGCACGTACTAATATCATGCACGGCCCGGGCCGTCGCCATAGCGACGCACGCTCAAATGACGTGTGTGGCGCGGCGGCGGTGTGAGGCCGGGGGTAATATGATTTGAACGGCCCCGGGCGCGACACCCCGCCCGCTTGTTTGCTCTCCGATGCAATCGCGATACGAGCCGCCGCCCCCTCGCCCCGCGCACACATCTCTCACCTCCGTCTTCGATAACCGCATCGGATTCCTTGTTGCAAGCCACCGCATTCTATTGAAATAGATACTCGATACCCGCCTAGCCACCTACTGCTCTACTCGCTTTACCTACACGTCACCCTTTCTCACAATTTTCGACTTTACTCCGAAGATCATCTTTTCCACTTTCAATACATTGCTACTGTTTATATTTTTCAGCCGAGATGACAGTATTTCAAGTTTTTATAAATCGTTTGAAATTGGTAAGGAATACCGAACCCAGCCGTTAAAACGTAGTAGCTACCCAATACCAATATTAACAACATATCATTCCTAACACATCATCATATAATAAACTTTTTGAAAATCTCATACTACGCTCTAAGCTTTCGAATTAGGAATTAGATTATCTGCTAAATATAATATCTTAAATCAGGCGTGACTTAGTACGTGACAGACGATTTAATAGTGCGACACTTCCTGTTGCTAGCGTGTATCTCACGTCATCGGCGAAGTCGTGCGGTACAATAGAGTAATAAACACAGCATTTCTTCAGCATACAATAGGTACCTACATAGGTTATGCGTGTTGGCTTCTAATATGAGTATCCCATATTCAATATTTGATAAAGGTGTCCTAACATTAGTAGGTAGACGACACTTTGTCACAAATATAAATAAAAAATACTTTATTGAAAACCGACTGTCACGTATCTAGGTCAACAAATACAATAAAAGTAATAGAAGATGTTGTAAAATAGATATTTTAAAAACTGAAAATGAAGTAAAACTAATGGTCACTTTGACTTAGCCGTGTGCACCTCGCGCCGGAGTAATTGCGGAGCGGACGCCAGGGGCCGCTAATGCCGCGCGTGATATATGGTACAGCGTCTAATAACAGAGCTCGGGCCTCGTGCCGATTATCCCTTTTCTCGACAAAGACGATTGGTATCGATCGCTGCGACGCTCGCTCTCAGCTAATGAGTGCAGGATTTACTAGTCATTATCCACTTTCGCCGCTGGCCCGGGGCGCGATGAAGACGTCGCGGTGCGCGAGGGGCCGAGGCCGCGGGCGTACAATTTGCCGCGCTCGATCGCTGGACGCCAAACACCGTTGCCCGTAGCGCGCTTTGTGTTTTATCCTCGGTAATTGCAAACCCAACGCGAATCGCCTTCGACCGCCACACAACTGATGGTGGAGGGTAATTGCGCTATTGTCCTACACATCCGTGGCACCCGGACCGCTAACTTTTTTGCCTCCTAAATAAGTAGCCTCCGCTCAACTTCAACATTACAAATAAATTAGCTGTATTTAATTGTATTATAATTCAAAAAGTTTAACTGTAAAAGTCACTCTAAAGATACATATTTCGTTTCTTCCCTTTTCTATTTCGTTCTGTTTTGTTAAAAAACTGTAAAACATCGACAATACATTTTCTCGTGAAATTTAAATTACATTTTTAATGATAAACTTGCATTGTAATTAGTAACCTACTTAAATCTTTTTAAAGTTGGCTGGGTCGTGGTTCGATGTTCGTGCTGTCCGCTGCGCAAGCGCACTCACTGTTGAGTGCGGCAAAACGCGGTATCAACAGCACGGGCGCGCTCGTGGACGTCGGCGCAGGGGACGGGGAAGTGAGTCGTCGGTTTGCGCACCTCTATACGAACAAATACGCCACGGAGATATCGGGCAGCATGCGGAAGGCACTCGCCAGCAAAGGATACACGTTAGTGATATTATGTTTATTTATACTTTTAGATTAATTCGATTATTTACATTTCTTCTGCTATTTGCAAAAATGTATTTAAAAAGTAATTATATATTTGTGCATTGAAATTAATATTTCTTACAATTGATTCAATTTAATAATTTTACTTCTCCATAGCTATATGATTTGTAGCCTTAGTTAAAGAATAAATGAAGTCTACAATAAAAATTAAACACACAATTATACCTTTTTCGTTGAGTTTTCCTCGTTTTGTTGTTACAAAAAAAACGATATTCGATTACACTAACATAATAAAGCGTTTGCTTGTTTGAAACCTTTGAACTCAATTTTAATGTCCGAAATTGTCAGTACGATTAAAAAAAATTTGTATTAGACAACCTGTTTAAGATGAAAGCAGCTTCAAATCTTAAAGATAATTATACATACTAATACAACCAAAGAGACATACATACAACCATACTTTCAACAGGTTACTGGACACAGAGGATTGGTGGCGCGAGCAACGTTTCGATTGCGTGTGTATGTTGAACTTACTTGACCGCTGTAACAAGCCTCGAAGCATGTTGCGTCAAGCCAAGGCTGCAATCGCTCCCGATGGAGTCTTACTACTCGCCCTTGTGCTGCCCTACAAGCCCTATGTTGAAGGTAAAACAATTTTTATGATGATGTTGTCCTATTATTCCATCGTGGAACTCTCTTAAGAGCTGCAGTTTTCCATACCTCCTGTCTTTAGCTATTGCCGTGACATGATCTCTCGACAGCCCCACCCTTTTAAAATCTGCTTCTTTGGATCTCCTCCAGGTATTAATTAGTCAAGTTATTTTAAGACACATTGAACGCTTTAAGAGCTTTTCCTTATACGCCGAGAGTTGGTGGTTTGCTTCCCACAAGTCTTCGTTTATTTTTTTTATGTTGCCAGAAAATTCTCTGCATTTTATGACTTTAAAACACTTGTTGAGGAAAACCTGAATTTTTTGGATTAGCGATTTACTTGTCTCCCGCGCTTCACTCCTATACAGAGGGATTGACTAAAGAGTTAAACAGAGAGTTCTTAATATTAAAATATTTTTGTAATGTTAACAAATCACCACAGACCATGCATATTTGCAGCACCAAAGTTACAAATGCAAGATGCGAAAAGAGAAAGGGTGTAGACTTCTGCTCTCATTCGTTATACACAACTCACTCATAACGCAGCCGTACTAAATACTTTACATCGATTTTCTGTGAGGGTGTGTTACTAGCTTAAGTCAGTGTACAGCGAGACTATCACATTCAGACTACGATACGATAAAAAGAAAATGGTAGATATTTTCTTAGCCCTTTTAAAAAATCTATATAGGAAGAGATAAAACACCATCCAATCAATCTATTTCAGCACTACTTTTCTTTATTTTCAGTGACCACTGACCATAAGCCTGAAGAACGTTTGCCAATACAAGGAGTTAACTTCGAGGAGCAAGCTGCCGCGTTCATAAAGTTCATGAAAGAGGAGATAGGATTCGAAGCAGTGGCTTGGTCTCGCGCTCCATATCTATGTGAAGGAGACTTCGCCCAAGCCTACTACTGGCTAGACGACTCCATATACGTGTTCACTCCTATAAGGGAATAGATAAAACAGAAAAATAATGAAATGTTTATGACAGACGACGTGATTGATGAATAAAATAAGATATCTCTTAAACAAAGTGAATTTAATAATGTTCATGTGACCGGTCAGGAGATGAAATCTTCTCACGACGATATACATCATATATCTGAAGTCAAGTACGAAAATTGCTAGTTCAATGAAATACGTAAAATATTAAAAAAAAAAAACTAAATTTTGTATCCATTAAGTAAGAATTCATACTGCATCAGGTTGATATGAATCAAAATTTTTATAGAAGTTGAAAATGAAAGCTATTGAAAATTAAAATTGCTTTATTGTATTTTTGTAACTGCGAAAATCTTTTTGTCTATTCCTGGTACGAAATCTTGAAAAATAAAAATTATTTTTTTTTTCAATTAACTTAATATTAAGATTTAATAATGAAATATTTATAAGCGCAAATTCCAAAAAAAATGTCAAAAATGAACGTTTCCTACCATTCGGACAACAAAAACATTCCAATTGTAAGAAAATAAATTTTACAGAATAAAAATTTAATATTATATAAGTATGTGTATAAGTTAATTAGTAATTGTTAAAATAAGCGCAAGATTTTTCCTACCTCATTAAAACCGTTTTAGCGACGGAATTACCGAGTGTTAAAACATCGCTAGAAATGGAGTGAAATTTTATAATTTATACAATATGTGAATTTTTGGTGATATTAAACGAATTTTCCAACGATACCATCGCATGTTCGCTGAAACATCGAATGAGTCGTGTCCGTTCACTTTTATAACGAAGTGAAGTTATGGCTGTACCTTTTTTAAATTTACATGATGTAGCTTTTTTAAATTAATAATTCTGTATACTTATATTGTTAGTGTCAAAAGTTTAGATAAACGTATGAATGTTTATGGCTAGCGTCGATGTTGAAAAGCAGTATTTGAATTGAAAATCATTATATTAAAATCACTGATTATGCGATTATTTCTAGACATTTTAAATGCTTTTCAGCATCGATTTTTAATATTATCGTAACCATTCCTTGTCTTGGTATTTTAATCAATGATTTTTAAATTTTAGAATTTTCCTCTACGAACTTCAATTTATTACTTTTTTAAATCTTTATAAACTGTCATGTAGAGATCTCTTTAAACTAAGTTTAATAGTGGAATTGCTTGTCGAGTTAACTGAAAATGTTTTTCATGATGTTTTTAATTTTAGATATTTTTATAGCACTGTATATTTTTTTCTTAAAAGATAATTTCATAATCGTTCTTAATATATATAAAAGTGTTTGTCGATTCGTCATTTTATCTATGTTATATTTAATATACTTTTATGTGTATTTGTAATTAAAATCTTTGAAATATTCTTTGTTTATTTTTGTCAATCCTCTCAGTTTTTAATTTATAGTTATTTATTTTATACTTAATTGCACAATAGCAAGTAATATAATAAAAAAAAACAGCGAACGTGGTATGTGCCTCCAGCAAACTTCAGACCCACTAAAATTATTTTAAAAATCTTGGTACAATTTGAAAGTTACATTATTTTAGATGGCTATACTTTATGTATGCGTATTATTTTAAAACAAGATCTACATTAACGTGAGTGAGGCCGTGACCAAAAGCCAGTAAAAGATCAAAGATCAAAGATCAAAGATCCTCGTGAGAATATTCTCTAAAACTAAACTTAGGATGTATAAGAAAAGTGTAGGTGATTCAATATTTCATATTTTCTGTAAATAAATTAGTAGTCGTAGAATATGTAATTACTATCTGAACAGACAGTAACTACTTACAAAAGGCAAATATTTGTTATATTTAAACAACACTTATTCATACCTATTCAAATTTATTAATCTCAAATACAATTCTATTTAAAGTTTAGTTATAAGGCAAAATGCATATTCGAATTTATTATTTAAGTTGCCTAACGATTCATGCAACTTTAAAGCTTTTTATCCTTTGAAAATACCCGACCGGATGTCGGACTCAGACAAATATTGGTTTTATAGGAGGTAATATTGAAATAAAAATATGCTGTTTCTGCATCACTTTATTAAGTCTAATGCTTTTTATCGATCCATTTATTGTTACATTTTTACAGATAAACAATATCGGCAAATAGTAAATTACATGGCAAGGCCAATCTTACACCTCTTAAATTTTACGGATACAATACAAATAAGTTTGTTTAAATACCGAGAAAAATATACATATTAATTACGAAGTAAACTACGAAGCCACGACAATTTTTTTATTATCACAGGGTCCAGTTGCCAGATTACAAAATGCAAAATCACTTTTCCCTAAATAAAATACGATAAGTGGTAAATATCAATAAAATTAACGTGTATAAAACTTAGTTATTAACGAAAATAATAGTCCATTTCAACAGAATGAGTGATCAAGATAAGATAAATCTGAAATTGTCGCTACACCATACGATTTAATAATATCCGAAACTGCCCTAAAATAAGGCTTCCTATTATTTACTATTTTAAAATGTTCAGTAATTATAGTCAAGTAAATATTGGATACTCTACAAAATCTATTGAAATGGTTTTATAAATCAATCAGATTATAATTTGTCGAAGCAAAGATATATTCGAATTAAAACTAATAAACTTTTCCAGGAGGTACACGGCTCAGTCGCACACTTAATCTACATATTATGTAATAGAAGACAGGTTAATACACTAGTATTCTTTTGAGATTATTTAATTACGGACTTATTATATTGTTACAAGGTCACAAAGAAAACAACAAAATGCTACATACAATTCGTTATTATATTTAATATTCTTCGAATACTAGAGAAAATGCAAATTATTATTTTCATAATAAAAATTGTGTCGGAGCATCTTTCTCTTTAATATAGAGATACAATTATGATAAACAAAAAAAAAGAAATGATTTCGAGGTGATGCTGAATTGAGATCAAAACGTTCAAATTTCTCCTCAAACAGTGGCTTCTGCACGCATGATATGTTTACTGTTTATATTTATTTATAATAAATTACTAATTCCGATAGGTACTTTTTGCCAATAAGACCAAATTTTTAAGAATATGATATCAATTTTTGACTAGAAAGCTTAATTCTAATACAGAGAGAGATTCATCCGGTCGTTATAATACTTCGAGGACATGGTGTTACACGAACTTAATACTAGACGCATTGTACAAGTATCAGAAGAAATGTAATAGCCTCGTTCAATATTTGGATGAGGCAGCCACGAGTCAACAACTAAGCGTTCCTTACTGCCTTAGCATTTAATTACTCAATATATATAAAATCTTAAAACTTATAAAAAGCTGTTTCTTATTGTAAGTAGATTAAATGTGATGCTTTCGAGAGTTCAGATTACATTAACCGGTAGCTCTTATACAAGTACAACCTCATACGCCTATATAATAAATACCGATGGCACTCCGAAGGTTCGTACCTCGATTTCATTTTTTCATGATTATGAAACAATTTTGTAATATTTTGTATGAAAATACAGCTTTAGTCTTGTTTTATTTTAGCTTCATGAATAATATAAATCACACACAGTCACACCAAAAAACATCAACTGTTAAAATCGCTGTATAGAAAATATTCAAAGTACCTAAATTTTTTCTTTTTTTAAATATATGCATGAATAATATACCAAATGATTTCTATACTAATTTCTGTGGTTGTTATATTGTATAAACTTAGAAATTAGTCGATAAAATTAAAAATGTTGCTATGAAATCGGGATACGTATCTCCGAATGTTAACCAATCAAAGTATGTATGTTACGCTTTATAATTTAGAATTAAAGTACTAAGATATATGTATAATTTAATGTAGGCTTTGCCTAATTATTGCACTAACGAACTTTAAGTGATGTCTATGAAAAATATTGAACAAAAATATTTTTTTGTAAATATATGAACTCAAAAAAATGATAATAAAAATTTAAAGCTTTAAAAAAACATAACCCATGGATACAATTACACAATTATGTCAATAAATGTTTATATATAAATCAAATAACACATAATAACATGGAGCACTGAGTCGAGAAAGGAAACCAATACAAATTATAATATAAAAAATACATTTAAGTTTAATAAACTAATGAAAAACTCAACTCTGGACAAGTACCTATTCTGTACAAGACAGTACAACCTCCCTACGGATATATCAACTCTACTTACACTCAGTATCTATAGCTTAATGTGAAAAACTTGCAGTCTTCGAAACGATACTATCCTCTCTATCACTTTACAAGACAAGACATGGCCAATAACTTATATTCCGCGATAATTTATTCTATTCACATCTTACTAAAACCAAATGGATAAAGCCAATTCTCGTAACTTAACTGGGCAATATTATCTTACAAAAAAAAATAGTCAAATTTTAGCATCTTATCAATTTAGATTTCAGCCGCAAACCCATAGCAACGCACGGACAAACTACGCACGTGAAATGAGTTTTAAAATAAAATTAAGGTAACCTAGAATACAATTTCTTTTATCGAAACGTATTAAGGCAATTGTTAAACTTTAATCAGTTTTGAAAATGAAAAATTCTGAAAAAATTTCATACTGTCTCAATAATATCTTTGTCTTCTAGGTTAATCTAGAGCATATAGCTTGAGTCATCATTCACAGACGAACAATCACGCTGTACGCTGCTGTAAATTGGCGGCTGTCAGCCCATATTAGAAATTCTTAATTTACATAATACTTTCTTTAGATCCATGTCAAGATTCCTTTCTACCTACAACCTATTACACTTCTATCACAGTGTAAATAATGCACTTACAACAGTAAACCGAGACTACAAATAGCGATTAGCGAGAATCACTAAACTATTTTACGGCCAAAACACACAACCACGATGCGATAATCGAATCGACATGTCGTGGTACGATGACATGATTTTTCATTTAAAATCAAACAAAAAAACTATGAAGCTATACTTTCTTTAATAGTCTTATTTAGCAGACACATGAAATAGAAATTATCAATCAAATGATTTCACTGAATCATTTTTATAATAAACAGCAATATTCGAAACTTCGTGATTCTCGTCCCGGGTTACCACAATAAGTCAAGTAAAGAAATATAGACTAAACGTTGCACCGTGCTATATCACGATGCCTATAGATTTTCGACGCTACGTCGTAACGTTTCACGACGTTGTGACTAGGGATTTCCATCCGTAAAACCAGATACGGTTATTGATACTGAGAAGAGGTATTCGCAGAAAATCACTACGATATTATACGTCTCCAAATGGAACTAATTTCCGCAAATGAGAATTAAGTCACGTGTGGTTAAAACGTTTACCGGATCCGGTTTTTCGGATTGCAATCCCCAGTTGTAAACGATGTCGGACCCGGTTATGTGTTTTGGCCTTTACAGATTCAAAAAATCTTACAATAATTCTTATAACATCAAAAGCAATAAAGTAGCATACGAAAAGTACGTAACATAAAATAAAAAAAAGTCAGATAAAAGAAAAGTTTCATCTAGAAACACCAACAAGAATAAAGCAATCAATAATAGTACTTAAATCTAACAAACGTACATTTTTTATTAAAATACAATTTTGTGCTTAAAAATGCATTAAACTATAAAATAATATTTGACGATAGCAACACTGCCTGCGTGTAGATACAACGGTTTAACGTCAATCAAAATAAAAAATATAAAATATGGAAATAAAGCAAACTTTTGAATTAAATACTTTCATAAAAACAATAACTGACATTGTTATTTTAAAAGGGTTTCTGCGTCACTTGGTTTATTGCACAATCAAAATGATTTGAGTCGTTTTAAAAGACTCAAAAATCAGCCGAATCTTAGATTTCTAATTGTCGATAAAAAAGATGAATTTTCCGACCAGTGTAGATCCCGATGTAAGAATAAAGATGTAAAATACAAATTGGAAGGTTAGTTGCCGCTTACAATCTTACGATTTTCAAGCTCCTCCATATTGTTTGAACTGAAAGCAAATTTTCTTCTTATTAAAACAGCTATGATATCAAATTTAACTTTTAAAATTATATTCGAAATATTCTTTGGAACTGTGTAATTGTTAATTGACAAATTAAACTTATCATTTATATATTTTAATATATAAATTGGCTGACAAACGAGAAGACAGGACATCTTATGTTAAGTGATCACCACCGTCCATAGATATTTGCAGCACCAGACGAGCCACAAATGCCAGCTTAAAAAGGAATAAGGAATGAAAGGGAACAGGAAGTAAGGGAAGGTATGGAGGAAGAGGTAAAGACTTCCGGCTCACTCACTCACCGGACGAAATGCTGCTATATAAGCTACTTACATTTGAGAATGAGGTACAACCGCAGTTGAACCAGCACGAATACGAGCTTTTATCAATAGTCTACAGCTAAGCTCATCACCTCAGTCATCATATATTCTATGACCTAGTTAATAAAAAATCTGTAGATAATTAATAATACAATATTTTTAATATGTGTTTCTTACCGTAGTTTATCGTCATTCTTCCACGATGTTACTTGAATGTGCGGCGGAGGCAGATAGCTTCGTAAGGATTGAACCAACTGAATTGTGTCCAGCAGAACTAAAAAATAATAATACCAGCTTTAGCATTACCATTCATATCCAGTGTACAGTTAAATTACAACAAAATTATCAATACCAAAAACTCTCTCTTCAAACATTATTTTATTTATTAACCAATATTGCTGTATTTCGTGAGGTAAGTGATAAAACCAGAAGCCTACCCCCTTCTTCCGTTTCTTTCTTAATTCCTATTCCCTTTCATCCCTTATTTCTTTTTAAGCTGTGCAACGCGTTTATGGCTCTTCACACGCTGCAAATGTCCTTGGGCAGCAGCGATCACTTAAAATCAGGTGGCCAGTTGTTTTTATAATAAAACAAGAAAAAGTAGAAAACTAAAACCCAACTACCATAAGGCTATAGAAATATCACAACTATGTAAAGATATCAAACACAGTATATTTATATATTTTTTTTATTGAGTACTTTATGCGCCCTAGGAGGCGCCACATTACATTTTGATAAGTCAAGCCTATAACTGTAAACATGTTGATTACCTATCAATTTAGGAGTTATGAGGGAACAGATGAACATATATACATAGGCTGTCAAAATCACAATCCTCCTTTAGTATTGCTATAGTCGGATAAAAGTGGCCAGTAAACAAGGAGGCGAGACACCTGCTGTTAAGTGATCACCCATTCATTTGCAGCACCAGAGATAACACAAACGGTTAGTAGTTGAGGAGCTATGAGGGTACAAAGAGATGAGCAAACATACATAGCCGGTCTCAATCATAACCCTCCTTTAGCATTGTCATTAATAAGAATTGTACTTTGAACAAAACAAATTGAAAATAATCATCATGGGCATCTTCGAGGTCATTGATGTCGTATTTATAATAAAAAACCCTCCTTTGACTTTGCTGTGTAAAAAAATAGATATACTCTTACTCTTCTGCAGCTGCTCGCTCTGCTTGCCGTACGGCTTGCACATGGCGGGGCGCACGCAGGGCCGCATGCGCTGCAGGTTGCGCGCCAGCTCCGCGAACGCGCGCACCACGCGCTCCTGCCCGCCCGCGCCCGCGCCCGCCGCGCGCTCGTGCGCGCCCGCCGCGCCCGCCGCGCCCTGCCCGCCGCCCGACAGCGACTCCAAGCTCTCGAGGTTCGCCCTGCAACACCACCACGACTCTTGTGTCCGTGCCGATTCGAGCCGACGAATCGGCAGTGACTAGTGACGCCGGATCGTTAAATATGTATACGTCGATTCTCGTATGTGTTAAGCGTTTGTGCACGTTCACACAGAAGGTCTATATTTACAGAATCGTTTTTAACGAATCCATTGCTACTAACATTTACAGTTACGTTACACAAACACATACAAGGTACAATAAAAATAAAATGTCGTGTTGTGTTTAACTAGATCTGGAATAATATCATGTACATGAACTCTTTCATACAACTATACCTCATTTTACGTAAGTGTGTTGGTCCAAATTACACTGCTCAGAAGATAAAATTATTGTCTTTGATTTTAAGTTTATAATATCATATGCATGCAGTGTTTTAAGTCTTATTAACTCGACTGTACCATATAATATTTTACCTCAAGAAATCAGTAAGCTTGTGTTCATCAGAGTAGTGGTGCTTGGACTTGGTCTCAATACTGGAGTGAGAGCTGCTGGATCTCTGTTGGTGAGAGTACTTGTCAATAGAGGACTGGTGTCCCAGAGACCTATTCTGCTGCAACAACATCTGTTGAGATAACTTCTCAGCACGTCGCTCTGATTTTTCACCTGCTAAATTTGCTAAAAAATTTGATTATATAAATAAACATTGTAACCATAATAATAATTGAAATGAATAAAATAATATATGCAATGAAGGTCATAACTTTTTTTTTATTACAATTACAAGTGACAAGTGTAAAAATTGTCAAAAAGGAAATATTTCACAAAATCACTTATTGTTAAATAAATATTACCAAAAAAATATAGGACATTATGTAATGTAGTTTGATTTTTACACAGTAACTCACAAAGTGCGGCGATGTGTGGGGCAATAGGCAGCTGGTAGTCCTGGGGTAATGCTGCACCTCTCAATAGTCGCTCTACTGCTGCGCTATCAGGAAGAGCTGTACTACCTGCCTCTGAGGAAGTAAAAAACTTATATTCAATTTAATTTTTAAAAATAAGTATTTTCATTTTAATATTATATTCTAGTAGAAATAAAATGAACATATTTTGTATGTAAGATTATGATTATTTTAATGTCATGTAAGACATGACACTTGTATTATTTTATTAGCGTAACATTACACCAAATTGAACATTATAATTTTAGTTTATTATAAAGCAATAGAAGTAACATCCTTGCCTGGGATATAGGTGGGTTGTTGTGACAAATGTTGCTGGATAGATTTTTGTGTCATTTCCAATTGATTTTTATAGTACCGACAGGCTGGATTTGGGCAGTTTTGAACGACTTCGACAATAAACTCCTTTTCCATGCCAAATTGATCACGCCCAATCGTGTATGACTCTACAACCTGGAATAAAATGTTAGTATCAATGAAGTACAAATATCTCCATTAAGCAATCTATTTGTACCTATTATTTAATTGGAATGGAATCAGATAGGTAAGCTGGCTACGACATTTATATTTGAACTGTATCAATATTACTTATATGTTACCCCCTTCCAAGTATTATTTTAACTTATTATTAATGTTATTAAATGAACAGTTTTTAACATGTTTGTATTATAATCTCAGGATCCTACCAGACTAGACAAAAATTGTTGTTACGTTAGACAAAGCCTTTATGAAGATATATATACATATTTGCTTTTTAAAACTAGTTTGAAGTTAGGTACTGGTAACAGTTTTAAACGTTTCTATGTACTCACTGCTCGGACAGTAGCTTCCAATCCCAAGTGCAATCCATGTGGACCATTCATATGTTTCAACATAACAGCATTTGCAAAATGTTCATAAGGAAGGATTATTTTTCCATTTTCACGGTAAATCAGTCTACCTTGAGCATCTAAGCCCACTCTTGAAGCCATCATTCTATCAATAAAAAGTTTGGGGTTATAAGAATATAAACTTTAGATCAAAAACTTATTGGACAAAGTTCTATACAAATTTAGTCCATTATAAGTAAACTATTGTAACAAAATATTAAAAAATTTATATAATAAAAATTTTACTAACAAGTAATAATAAAATTATTTTTTATATCAAAAAAAAATCTGAGATAGACTTACTGTAAGTAGGCAGCACTAGGAAGCATTGATGATTCCTTTAAGTCACTAAAGCACTGCAGTAGCTCAATACTGGGACTCCAGCCCTTATTTTGCAAGTATAACTGAAGCAGCATGTACAATTTCTCTGTAACGTATCCTTCGGCACTGTGTGGAGCGGCTGCGCTGGAGCTGCTTGACGCGCCGCTAGCATTTCCTGTGCTTTTCGCTAGAACACTTTTCATTGTCTCCGCCAAATCCATCTTGTAGATGTCTAAATAAGTCCTCTTTTGGGAATCCTATATTAGTACAATAGTAAACGAAATAGCATGTTAATAATCGATAGTAGCAGACATTTGCAGAACTCCAAGCACACAGTAATAAAAGTAAACTTACACTCACCAGAATGAAAGTATGTCTTTATCAATAAATGTGAAACACGATTTATACAGACAGTATTAAAAAAACTACATTCATAAGAAGTTTTGTGATAAAAATACGAATAAATTATTGGAATAATGGAAGCTTCTTTCTTTTTGACACTGTCAACATCGTTGTGTTTATGGATTATCTGTGTTTTTGCACAGCACTATATTAAAATATAGATAACTAATAGATATCGGTGCATATCATACAAACAAAGACAAAACAACTATTAAAGGGACCGATAATTACCTGATCTCTTTTAGCGAAAGAAATAAGAAAATATTAATAAAAATAAATATAAGTTAATGGTATATTATATCATTATTATATAAAAGTAAAAATGAATTTGCCACGAACTTTTTTTTTTTCTTATAGTATGGCGTGCATCCGTGCTACTTATGCGCAAAATATTCTGCCAATGTCACGTATGTTGGAGGAAGAAACGAAGGAGTCCAAACAGTTATAAAAAATGTTGAAAGTACCACGAACTTTTTTCAGTGGCACAACTAAAAGTCATTAACCAAAGAATTGAATTGAACTTTTATCAGTGAAGTAGAAATAAACGTCAATGTCATTTTTTATTTGACAATACCGATCATACGTTGAATTTAGAGGTTATGAAGTTATTATTGTAAAATCTTAGGAAACATTAAATAAGTGAAATAAAAAAATGGATGAAATTATTGTAGGGACGTATGAAGGGTTTTTGCTTGGATATTCACTACGAACAGAGGATAATGTAAGGAACTAATTTTTTCTCAAAATAAAATAATCGAATACAAGCATGCTTGTTATTAGGTAAATGTTACTTAAGTTTGATGAAAATTATTTCAGGTTACGAAATTAAAACAAACTTTTGCAACTCACTCCCATACAGCATCAGTGCGTTGTTTATCAATTGCTGGAAAATTTTTAGCTTCGGGTGGAACAGACGACAAAGTGGTCGTAATCGATTTGAAAACGCGAAAGGAGCACACAGTGCTTATGAATCATGACGGCACTGTAAATACTGTTGCTTTTACTCATGGAGGCACTCATCTACTGACGGGTAGTGACGATGGATGTATTATTGTCACAAGAACTGGTAATTGGCAAACTGAAAAAATTTGGAAAAAAGCACATGGTGGTTAGTGTCCTCTTCATACATTACTTTACTGATGTGTTTGTGGAAATTCAGGGATCTTTTAAACGGTAACAGTAGTATGAGGTCTGATCTCTTTGGTCTGATTTGTTGGAATTCAAAACTTTATTCTACCAAAAAAAAAAAACATTTTAAAATTCGATTTTAATTCAAATTAATAATATTTGCAGGTCAACCAGTTACTGCAATTGCCGTGCACCCATCAGACAAGCTAGCTTTAAGTATTGGAGGCGATAAGACTCTACGAACTTGGAATCTTGTAAAAGGTCGTCCAGCATTTACGATAAATCTTGGAAGCAAAGGAGTAAACTTGCCCACTGAAATAAAATTTTCACCAGGTGGTGATAGGTTCTCACTTATATCTTTACAGAATATTGATGTGTGGACAATTAGCAAAGCAGGATTAGAAAAACGCTTGACATGCAATTCTAAGCCTAGTACAGTACAATGGACTGACGATGATAGATTATTTGTTGGTCTAGATAATGGAAATATAATAAAATTCACAGTATCAGAAACACAAGCAAAAACATTTCAAGCACACAAGCAAAGAGTAAAGTGCATGCATTATGAAAATGATATGTTATATTCTGCATCTAGTACAGGCGAATTAAAAACATGGTCAATTGATGAGAATAATGTATTGCAAGAATTATGCTCTGCAAATGCTGCTTGTAGGGTCACTTGTATAGCATTAAACAGACTAAGTCATTTAATTAAGAAAGAAGAATCTGATGAGGAGAAAGAGGAACAACAAGAGTCAGATAATGTTGAGAGTGATATTTCTGATACTGACGTGAAATTACAAAAGTCCTCTATCAAAAGAAAGCCTGGAGCTTTTGTAACAATTAGCTATGATGATAAAGACGCTGATGACAATGAGACACCTCCAGCAAAGAAAACGAAAAGAAGGAAGAGAAATAAGAAGAAAAATAAAAATGCTGAATAATTAATTGATTTCTTTTTATTTATTTTTTTTCATCATGTCATTTAATATAATTAAATATAAAATAAAAATTGTCATAAGGTCCCTCAAAAACCTGTTTAAATTAAAAACCTTGTGTAAATTACAAAGTGCAAGTCAGTTTTTTTTAAATATATTTTGAAGCCAATTGAGTGTGCCACATCTGGTTATCTCCTCTATGTGGTTTATATGAATTATAAAAATGTCAATACATTAAATAGATAAATACTATGTATAATTAAACTCTAAATAAGATAATCTATAAAATTTAATATAATGTGCTCTTAGAAAGACAAAGCCTTTTGCTAGACCTTGATACAATTGGGGGAATTTACTAAAGTCTGTAAGTTTATCTCCAACTATTGTTTCAAATAGTCAAGCATTAAAAATACTTAGGACAAACTTGCTCTACTATGAAAAGAAAAAACTGACGTCAACTGGCCCTATTCAATTATTAAAGACTCATATTCTCGACAACACAAGTATAAACAAAAGAGTAAGCAGGATTTATAGTTCTGTCATATGTATAATTTGATATTTAGTCCCTTTTTTATTAATTTGTGTAGGAGATAATAAAAAACAATGTGATATAGACTTTGGTTTCTTTATTTATTTATAAATAAAATTCTTTCTTCTGAACACACCCAAATACATAAACAATAAATTGTAAGGTTATAATAAATTAATTTGGTCCCAAAATAAATATTAAAATAATTTAAATGAAAGTAAATTAAAAAAATCAACAAAGATAAAAAAGTACTCATCAATTTTGGCAATCGTTAATGGAGTCCTACTTATATTAATTGTTAAATCTTAATCGAAATAAATAATCTAAATGTATGATATATATTCAGTCATACGAACACAACGAACATGCTATTAGTCTCCAGTCAGTTCGCTTCGAGACTATATTTACATGGTAAATGTAGCTACAGAACCAAACACACCTAAGGATACACAGACTGATTAACACTTAGAAAATCCTAGCGATGTCGCCTAAGAAAACTATAAAGCTCGTCTAAACCATTTAACACACACTGAAATAACTATATTGAGAGAAAGTTATTGGAATGTAAAATACATAGTTTAGATTGTTACAACAGGAACTGGGGTGTAGGCAGCTCGTCTAATAAATACTGTAGTTACATTTGTTGAGAAACATGTGGATGTACTCTTACATCATGAGATCACACAATGATGAATGCTCGACACTAATACGCTAATACATGGGTGATACATATGAATAATTATTCACCTAAGTACATTTTGTGCAGTATAATTTATAAATAAATGCCGTTACCAAAATCAACTTGTAAATTTTGAATATTGACTTAAGACAACTATCGCAATGTAATCATTTTATTAATACATAGATCCTAAATTATTACACTTCAAAGTTACAATTTATCCTAAAAATTGAAAAATTTCGGAGAAAAAATGTTATAGTAGTAGTTCATAAGTCCGAACAGCTTACAAATTGATCTTATGACTAGATTGAGCCAGTATTTTCAGACAATCCATCAACTCGCATTAAACTCAGAATTATAGACGTTTAATATAAAATGTAGGAACAACGAAGAATTTTAGCAATGAAAATATATTACTTGTATTTATTTCACTTTGGTAGTATTTATTCTATCGTCAATTGGATCGATCTATTTCATAATTTTTAATTATATTTAATCTACTTTCGATCAATACGATTCGATTCTTCGTTCGAAGCTATCGTCTACTATCGTCTCTACTCTAAAAGCTACGTCAGATGGCACTCTATGCTATCAGGCAGCTTTATCCACAAATGTACTGAGTAAAATTCAGTCGCATTATTTATAATGAACAAAAAATAGTCCAGTATCGCACTCAAATATTTATAGTCCAACGGCTGGCAAATTCGTTACTCGAAATATCAGTATCACCCCAATCGGGGTAACTGACAGTCGACGTATTAAATATATCATACGATACTACATAACGTACACCTAAACTCGTATTGTATAACACTTCGCATTTCACTTCAATACAAAAACACAAAAGAAATTCTATTTATTTCCATAAGTTCACATACCATAATATTTTAAGTATGGCGCTACATACCTAATTTACGATCAGTGGTAAACAGTAATACATTCGATGGGGAGACGGTTCACATAAAAGGGACACGGATGAAAGGAAAAAAAATAGCTGTCATAGGAGCGAGTTAATTACATAAGTAAACGAGGCAAGAAATGCATAAGTAGCGAAAGTCGAAATTTAAAAACCTAAAGACTAGACGACGGACGTGTCCTTTCACGTGAACCGAGGCTCTCTTTGGCGGGCGCGCTTCGGGGACAGGCGTCACCTCCACGAGCGAGCGCATCGCAACGATATCGTCGGGCGATCGCCACGATACGACGATTGTATCGCCAACGTATCGCAACGTCACGCAATGTATGCCGCGTGTACGCAACGACTCGTTTTTTAGTTCAGGCGCGGCGAGTTGTATAAATGGACTGTTGGAACGTCGTGTGTCGTACGTGTGTCGCTTGTTCTGTGACGGATTTACACTTTTGTAGAGTATTAAAAATTTGCCCCCTCCACCGACCCCTTTAATTCGATACCCTAATCTACAATCATATTCAGATAAAACATTTGTCTCGTTTCCGCATAAAAACCAAAGGTTGAAAAAAATGCAAATTGTAAAAAAATATGTAAGTGGTGAAATATACGTTGAATCGTTTAGAAGGCTATATAAATATGTTTTTTTTTTAAGTGAGATTTTTTGTAAGACATAAAAAACGCCCCCAATTTGCTATCCTGTGCTACTCAACAGATAAATCCGCCACTGCGTCGTTATACTCGTTTACAACACTCAACGCATCGCAGCGACCGTATCGCCGCGTGCAGACACGTCCATAGTTTTAGTCTAGTTATAATTTGAATATTGCATAACGATATCACTGCGATACAGTCGGCCGTGGAGCGAGTGGAGACGAGACTACTTCTTGCGGGCCTTCTTCTCCGCCTTCTTAACGGCCTTGAGGTGCTTCTCGTGCTTCGCGCGCAGGTCCTTGAGGCGCCGCTTCATGCGGCGGCGCTCGTCGCCCGGCAGCCCGAGCAGCTTGAGGTCGGAGGAGCTGAGCGCGAGCAGCAGCGCGCCGTCCACGCCACGCGTCGCGAACGCGCCCGCGTAGCGCTCCAACCCCTCGCCCAGCCCCGACACCCACTGCCACACCTGGAAGACGACGATGAGTTTTATTCATTCATTAGCTTAGCAACGGTGCACAATGTAATATGTAATAAGATGCCCCAATTGGACGCTGATAAGCAATACTCTGTCAAACCATGCGGACTTCATTTTAATCAAATAGCGTTTAAAGATGACAAGCCTATTCTTAGTAAATATGTTTGAAAGAGTATCTATACTCTTATCTTTTCTAAATTGATAATAAGTTTTTCAGATATATGAGATTACTGCATATTGCAACATAATAGAAACCCTTCAACATTCGAAACATTAAAAACTTTTTTCCATACTTATATAATTTAGATCACATGAAAACTTTTTGAATAACGTTAAATATGTAACGCATTTTCAGAGTACATCAATATCTTCGAATTTGACTTTTTGTGGGTTGACACATTGCTTATTAGCATCATATACGACCAAACAAAGGTTAGCGCCGCAGTAGCGTACCTGCTGCTTGGTCCACAGGTTGACGGGGTGCGGCGGCGCGGCGAGCGCGGGCGGCGCGGCGGGCGGCGCGTGCGCGGGCGACAGGCTCGCCTCGGACGCGGCGGCCGACAGCGGCTGCCACGGCACCTCGCCGCCGACTACACAAGCCGGAGCTTTCTTCACTACAACCACACCAGCGCGTCACCCAGCGACACGTCGCGTCGCGTCACGTCTATACCTCGTTTCTCATAGGTGTGCTGGTCTGAACTATGCGCAATACGTTACGCAGACTAAATTAGGCACCAGGATAGTCGTTTAGACATTTTTTAATTTTAATTATTAAATATTTTCTATATAATATAATTATATGTGTTAAATAAATGTTTCTAAATAATATTTGAATTTTTGCAGTGCATTTCTATTGAATATGTTTTTCACAAAATATAAAACATTAATACTAAACCAGTGTAGGTAATTGTTCGAAAATTCGTGATTTTCATTACGGGATGTGTTTTTATACAAAATATGCCAAGTAAAGACAAATAGCTTATGTTTTTTAAAGACTAAAATTTTTTAATACGATTATAAAAATTTAAATTTCTATCTGCATTTCAATGCTTTAAGTCTGGTTTACATGACTGTACCAAGTGCGAATTAGGACTCGCCTCATTTTCAGACCAACACACTAACCTGAAACGAGGTATTCCTTCCGACATGTAGCCCGCCATACTGACCGGTGATAATGACCAATCCGAGATACGCTGGCCGATGCGTTGACGTAATAAATCCATATGAATAATACAAATGCAAAAGTCTGTCTGTCTGTCTGTTAGTTACATTTTCACGCATGAACAACTAAATGAATCCTTATAAATTTTGTTTAGGAAAATATTGGACCTTGCAAAAACACGGACAAGATACGACTTTGTGTATCATGAAAATATAACGTAATAAAAATAGAGGATGAATGTTGCTACACAGGAAATGTCGCAGGGATCAATTACTAAACAAGAGTTTGCAACATTTGTGCTTAAATTGGATTGTTATTACGCCGCACACAATATGATGGCAAGATCAATATAGCGCCGATTCACGATGTCATTAGCAGTGACCAATATGCTGGGTTATATTTCAGAAGACACTCCAAGTGATGTTACGCGGCGTGACGTCATACCAGCCCGCAAAGATCGACTAACCCCAACGTGCGATCTTACTACTTTAACTTAACTTAACCATTGTTTTAGATTTATATATTGGTTAAATTCTAATTTACTCTTATGGAAGCTTTTCACTTTTAAAAAAGAACAAATTATAATTTCATAACGAACAGATTGTTAATAACGTAATAAAGCAAAACAGAAGCAGATAGGTTAGTAACAAAATAATGTTAACAGTACTAATGATAGACGTTACACATACATATACCACCAACACCTTACACAATATAGTCTTATAATATATGTTAACGCTTATTTTAACTACTTATTATGTACTTTTATAGCCGTTAAACTAGAATAAAACATTATTTTATAGCGTGATGAAACATGTTGTACTTCTTGTTATAAAATAATATCAAAATATAAAATAATACTCTATATTGCGATTGCAATCAGTCAGACCCAAATAAATGACCCGCATCTATTATTTTATTTATAAATAAAATTCATTATTACCTTACAGGAAAGTACTTCCATCACTAACCCTCTATCGTAGCCTGAATATCGTTAACTATAGAAATTAAAATATTTGATACATTATAAGGAACCTTTTTAATAAACCGAGGTCCGTTCTTATCTTCAACGATTTTTTATTATCCGGCAACACCAATCTCCAATGTGTCAATGTCAACGACAGCCGGTCGTGACTTGGTGTGGTAAATTTTCTAGTCTTTATTTTGACGATTATTCGACAACTAAAAGCCACAAAACAAAATAAAGAAAAGAAGACGATTATTCGAGTAGAGATCTATACTATAAAGAGGTAAAGTCTGTTTGTAAGTTTGTATATTTGTAAGTTTATATGTAGCGATAATCTCTGAAACTACTGATCCGATTTGTAAAATTCTCTTTGTGTTCGATAGCTTGTTTATTGTGGAAGGTTATGGGCTATATTACATCATGCTACGTCTCGAGACTGTAAGTATAAACGCGAGTGGAACCGCAAGCGACAGATAGTAAGATATATTTTAATTTGACGCAACGAGTCGACCGATAGATCGCGACGTCGTAGTAGAGTGTGAGCAGTCACCTCTCGCGTTGGCCTCGCTGACGGCCTGGCGGATCTCGTCCACCAGGTCGTTGGTGAGCTGCACGGCGTCCGGCTGCGGCGAGCTGCCGGCCGCCAGGCGCCGCTCGCGCTCCGCCAGCACCTGCTTCAGCTGCTCGGCCAGCGACGCCGGCGGACCTGCACCCACCACCGTCACTCGCGCCCGGCCGAGACGTTGCGGCGCTCGGAACCGTTTGTTGTTATAATGGTTTTTCTTGTTTTAGTGTAGCTTTTAGTTGGTTTCAATTAGCTGCGCTACGCTGTGGTCTTATTTGGAATTATATAACTGTTTGGTCTTTCTATTTTTGTTAAATAATTTTTAATTATAAAAATTTTTTATTAATCCTAATATTGAAAGTTAGTTTTTATCACAAAACATTTTTCTATCGAGTGCCATATAAGCTTACAGTGACATAATAAAAATTAATCACAAATAACAACATTGAAGTATATAAAAATTATAACACAAACGCGTGTGAAGTGTGGAACAACAATCGGTGAAAGAAGCGCAACATCACACGTATAGACACAAAGCAAGCACAGTGTTGTGTGCGACGTTTGTGCACGTTCACCCGGAAGGTCCGTATTTACAGAGTCATTTTTAACGAATCCGTTTTTGCTAGTAGTTATATTCACATTGTACACAATCGTATGCAAGATACAGTAAAAAAACATATCGTCTTGTGTTTAACTGAATCCGGAATACTATAGTGTACATGAACTCCTTCTTACAACTACATCTCGTTTCACGTATGCGAGTTGGTCTGAACTATATGGATTACGCTGCGCAGAACACAAAATTAGGCTCCAAGACAGTCGTTAAGACATTCCTTTCATTTTAATATTTTATTTGTTAAATGCTACTTTATACTGCTAACAGCAATTTTTAGTACAATTTATGTTGGATTCTGAAATAGTTGCAAACATGAATACTAAACGAGTGTAAGTAGAATCAAATAAAGACATAATAAATTATAAATGTCTTTTAACGGTTAAGCATATTCAATAAGTTTATAAGAGTATCGTATAAATTCAATGTTTTAAGCCCCGTCCACTCGGCTGTACCGCGCGCAAGTCCAGACCCGCCTCGTGTTCAGACCGCCACACATACGCGGCGCGAGGTGTGCGTGTCGTCAATATATCCGTCGCAACGGACCTCCCGCGCTCGCGCCCGGCCCGGTACCTGACAGCGGGTGCAGGCGCGGGTCGCGCGCGTACACCGCGTCGTCCGCCGCGCTGCCCACCGAGCTGCCGCAGCTCTGGCGCTCCCGCTGCGAACACAAGTTCGGCGCTGGTAAGCAACGCGTGTCAACCCACAATAAGTCCAATTCGACGATATTGATGTATTCTGATAATGCTTACGTTAAAGACGTTAACATTATTTAAAGAATTGTTTCAAGATCTTAACTACATAAATACGAAAAACAGTTTCTTAATTTAATGTTTCGAATTTCAAGTGCATTCCAAATATAGAATTGCAAAATATTGCAGTTTATACAATAAACTCATATATTTATAAAACTTATTCTTAGATAAAGCCTCATTACACCAATCTACTTTTAATTAATTATACCTTTTAAAAAAATAGAAAAGAAAAGATGGATTAAAAATTGATTTGACATCTTTAGACTCCATTTTCTCAAAATGAAGTTCGTGTAAGGAAGGAAGCGTTCTCGAAATGTCTCGAACTGTCATGGACGGACGATGGGACCATAACTTGTTAACAAGAAATTGTCAAGGCAACTGATCGCATTGACTACATTTTGCGCCGCATCGCGTTCTTAAGTCACGTGACCTACGTGACATAAGAACACGACAATAGATGTCAACTGTTTGCTGTTTCCGCCGCGGTCGCTTACATTCACCGAGTAAAACAATACTGCGCCCGCGGCTTAGTCAGCGTTCTATGTTGATAAGAAGTAGCCTATGTGTTATTTTGATGCATAGGCTATATAACTGTAAAATTTCATCAACAACTATTTATGTTTATTTATTACAACCAATACCAACTACTTAACGGAAGGGAATTTTTAATAAATATGAAAACAAAAAAAAAATTCACAACACATCACTGTTAGTAGTATTGAGTACATTAGTAAAATATTTCCACAGTGTGTAACTCATGACTTCGATGAATAAAACTAAGATTTGGAAAAAAAATTAAATTGAAAGTTTAAACGAAAATTTATATCTAAGGCGTGAATTAAACTTATAAGTTTTGCTCTCAGACTTTCATAAAGATTTACATAAGTTATATCTCGTTGCAGAATTATTTTCGATGTTCAAAGCTTTCGTAACTACTAACGACGTATCTGTTAGCAGGTTACTGAGTTGCTCTCTATCGTTCTCGGGAGTAAAGCTTACAAGTGCAGTTCTCGCCTAATAAGAACGTCATGTGGTTACTAACAGTGTGGTGGGAGGCGTGCGTGGGCGCTCCCGACGTGGATTCACTCAGCGATTCGTCTGCAGAGTCGTTGTAAGAGTCATCTAAACCGTCGTACTGAAAAACGGTACAGTTTTATTAGTGTTAATCTGTATAAGTATATTTAAGTTAGAATAATTAAACAGAGAGAAATTCGCTTATAACGACAGTCAAATCGGACATT
Organism: Hypolimnas misippus; assembly: GCA_037950945.1. Taxonomy (NCBI): domain Eukaryota; kingdom Metazoa; phylum Arthropoda; class Insecta; order Lepidoptera; family Nymphalidae; genus Hypolimnas; species Hypolimnas misippus. The sequence continues at coordinate 5,688,886 of JBBEEQ010000025.1, read as the reverse complement.
AAGATCGGTTTTGATAATTTGATAAAAAATAGTTATTTATTGATTTTATTTACGCACTTCGGTTTGTGTTTTTAGTAGATACAAAAAATAAGCTGTTTTGATGAAACTGAATTTCAATAATAGTAAAAATTTAATTTAATTACACATTAATAAATGACAGTCTTTCATCTGTCGTTATAAAGGAACTCTATGTTTACAAGCTTGTGATTAAAGATGATTTTGTATTATTTATGATCTTTTTCTAAAATGACGATAGTTATACATATATGTTTTGTTTTAATACGTGAATTACGATGCGATGTTCGAAAGAGCTATGCGTTATCGCAATCTATTAAAAATTGTTTTCTAAATAAGCGTATGAGAATATGGTAAACACCTTCGATATATTAACATGCACTATGATGTCTATAATCAAAAACATATGAGTCACATTTAGTATCAAAACTGACAAAAAAAGTTAACCTGAGAGTAAATAAAAAATGCAATGAAGTTAATGTGATTTTTCTAAAAGTTACAAAATATATATTTTTTAAACAACAATATTTATAACTAGATAAACGTAAATTGTATAAGCTGTGGTCAACGAGCATATATGTAGCTACTATGGTATAATATGATAAGCAAAATAACGATAATACTCTATTGTTTACGTGATGAGTTACGTCTGCCTTTAAATCAGCATGGCGCCCAGCGTTTCGGCGAAGTGAAGCAAAGAAAATATATATTTTTATAACAGTTTAAAACATATACTTAAATTGTTCATGCATATTTCGACAGTAGTATAAATCTGTCGTAAATTAATTACAAACACATAAAAACTCAATCAAACGTAACGTGCGCGTACAGTGGCACGTTGAGATAATCGCCGAATATAGGTGAATAAGCACAAGTATAAACATAAAAACATCTTATCCGTACGTTAGTCGGTTTTAGGTGTAAATAAGAATTATTATTATTCTAAAACTATCGTCCGATTATCTTAGCGTAGAATTACGTAGTTATAATCGTATCCGAGTTAAAGTCATAGCTCACGACTCCGCTCCCACACGGGAAAAAATTACCATTCAAGAACATGATTAAAGTATTTAGGTGCATTTTACAATGACAACATACAATTGCAAATAGCAACGGTATGAGACCAGTATAAATAAGTTATCACTGCAAAACATACCTTTAAACTTACTTACTTTGACCATCTGAAGTGGAGTCGTGTAAGTGAGCTACGATCTCAGCTCGGATAGTTGAAAGCTGATAAGCAATAACGTGTCAACACACACAAGGATCGAATTCGGAGATATTGATGTATTATAATAATACATCACATATATAACATTATTTAAAAAAAATTTCAATTCATTTAAACGAAATAGGTACGGAAAAAATCTTAATTTAATGTTTCTAATACTGAAGTGTGTTCTATATTTTGCAATATTTAATAATCTCATATATTGGAAAATACCTATTATTAGATAAAACTATTTATTATACCAATCTGCTTTTTAATTTATTATAACTTTTTAACAAAATAGAAAAGAAAAAATGGATATATCCATCAAACAAATTTATTAGGAATAGGCTCTAGACACTATTTTCTAAAAATGAAGTCCGTGTAGCTTGACACAGTATTTCTTATCAGCGTCCAGTTACCTGTGCAGCCGTGTAAACGAGGCGTAGCGGTATACGTACAGAGCTCGCGTTGCTGAGCGAGTGCGGCGAGTGCGTGGAGTGCGACAGCGGCGCGTGGTGGCGGTGGCGCGCCAGGTCGGTGCGCGCGCGGTGCGCGGACGTGTCCAGCAGCGCGCCGCGCGGGACGGCCGCGTCCAGCTCGCGGGACGCCCCGCCCTCGCCGCCCGCCGCGCCCGCCGCGCCCGCCGAGCTGGCGGGACTCGCGCCCGGGACGCTCGCCCCGCATCTGTCGGTGATCTCATAGCGTTACCTGTCGCCTCTCCACCAATCGGTTGCGCGTAGGGTTTTGCATTCGAATTAGCTTAATTTAAGGAAACAAGAGTAAACATTCATTGCTTTAGTTGGCTGCTGGCTTGCAGTAGTGACTAGTTGCTTATTCTGTTAGTGGGATTTTTTTAATCATTAAATTTTTCATCCTATATTTGATATATATGTCTACAATACATCAATTTTTAATACAACTAATTCAAATGGAATGGTTCGTTCTAGATTATATAGTTTAGCACCAATGGCCGCTATTAGCTCGTGGTAACCGTATGTTCAACTCCTACGGTTCGAGGATTTAAAAAAACTGCAAAAAATGTGATTTAAATGTTTATATTTACTTTATACACTCATATCTTACAGAAAGTACTTACAAAGTATCCGTTACAATAGCCGGAGCGGGAGCGACAGTGGTAGAAGTAATATGGCTTATAGAGTTCGTTGGCGGTGCCACTGGAGCGGTCGACGTGATGTTGCCAGCAGACACGTTCACGTAAGAGGAAGCGGGCACGTTGGCGTACGATGTGGTTGAGGTAACGTTCGCATAGGAGGTTACGGAGCTGGTTGTAACGCTAGACTGCGGCTTCACCTCGCTGGCCGTGGTTGCCGTTACGTCTCCTATATCTGGCGCTTCACGAGGTTTTTTATCCGACTTATCGACTTTCGCGTACTCATCTTCTATTGGAGATAAATCGGAGAGATCGCTATCCGAACTCCAAGGATCTAAAAACGAAAAATTATTATTTTTTTCAAAATATACGAAAATTTAAATAAAATTTTGGCTCCATCTAGTGCTTACAAATTGTTGTATAATTTTGATCTTGTAGAAGTATTTTTTTACATTGGATGCCTTTTGCGGTTTTATTCGCGTTTATGGTTACTGCTTCGCTCCATTGAGTTGTAGAGTGATGTAATATAGCCTATATCTTATCCCATATTTTCGATAAACGTGCTAAGTAACGTTAAAATATTTTTTAAATCGAATATAATATAACAATAATATAATATATGTACAAATATGAATTACCGTTAATAAGCAGCGGGTCCGGATCCGGCCGGCGCGGGAGAGGCGGCGTCTCACGTCGAGCCGACGGTTCGTGGGGCAGCATTACTGGCAAGCCTGCTTTCTTTTGCGTCTCCTATAAATAATAAGTGACATGGACATATTGAATTTTACGAATTTAAATCGTGCATACTAATTATTTTTATCTGCTTAACCACAGGTGAGCTGGTATTTAAAATATGTTAAATCTATTTCCAAAAAAAAGAAGGTTCTCAATTTCTTGGAAAGTTTTTTATGAATGTTCGCCGATAATTCAAATTGTTGTAATCGGTTTGACTTGATTTGTTTAATTCTTTTTTGTTTAATAGGGTGTATACCCTATGGGAGAGTATTCTCCCATTGGTCCCGTGGATGTCAATCCACGTCAACGTCATGTCAATGTAAGCGAAATTACGTATTTTGCTTTGGAAGTCGGTTCCCTTTTTTATTATTTCAACCATCGATCCAACGGCGAGTAGGCGACGCAGAGCAGCGCGGTGAGCGAGCGAGTGAGTAGAGTGCGACTCACCAGCAGCAGCACCTCGAGGCGCGCGACGCGGTCGTGCAGCGCGGACAGCGCGGCCGCGTACTCGCGGTGCGCGTCCCGCAGCGCGCCGCTCCACCACTCCTCGCGCGCGCGCACCATGGCGCGCGTGCGGCGCCACTCGCGCAGCGCGCGCCGCGCCTGCCGCAGACAATTCTTTAACTTATTTGTTCTCATTCACCCCCTATCCCTTTTTAATCTTTAATATCTCCATTAACGATTTCATCATATAAAAGAAAATATAAATTGACATGAGAGAGCTAACGTTAATTTTGAACATAGATGATGAATTTTTCAAGCATGCGTCGATGGGCAAATTCGAAAGTTTAGAATAAAACGAGGAGACGTTTTTTCAAAGTAAAAAAAATCTCAAAGCCAATTTTGACGAAAACTAATATAGCATCATAGATTTAAAAAATATATATATATTTTCTTTGCAGAGTTTTGATTAGACATTATTGTACCTGTTGATAAGGTCAGCAATAAGAATCAAACATGGGAGATAATACCATACGACAAATAAAAGAAATTATCAGAGATAGTTCAGGCCGCCGCACCTTGTCGTACTTGCGGTGCGCGCGGTGCGCGGTGTCGGCGGCGGCGGCGAGCGCGCGGCGCAGATGGTCGTGCGGCGCGCGCGCGGCGCACCAGTCGCGCACGCGCGCGCTGATCTCCGGGCCGCTGCCGCCGCCCGCCTCCATGCCCACCAGCTGCGAATAATTCGACGTCAATATTTATAAATTATTTATACAGGTTGTCAACTGGACATGTGTTGGACAATTTACCAGCATTAGCAGAATGGATATTTAAAAATAAAAAAACTGAATTATTATTTTTTTAATTGAAAAGATAACATTATTAAATCGAAACGTTGGATCTTGTAGGCTCGTACACTATAGGCATAGGAAAATATTTAAACAAAATTCAATATCTTAGTTTTAAATATCGATTCTGCTGATAAATCAAATGTATCAACGAAATAAGCTAATATCTATGCGAGTGCAGCAGTAACCTCGTTGAGCAGAGCGCGCAGCTCCGTGATGTCGGGGTGGCGCGCGTCGGGCGCGGGCGGGCTGCTCTCCTCCTCCGCCTGCTGGCGCCGCTGGCGCTCGCGATTCGCTCTATCCAAACAAAACATAAATAAAATCAAATAAGCTGAAAAGAGGTAACAGAGGCTCATAGAACCTCACAGTCGAGAGCGATCTAATTTTGTCAGCACACAAAGCTAATATTTATTTTATTTTCAAGTTTATTTTTTATATTTTGTTTAATTAAAACTTTGTTCCATACGTTTTTTTTTTCTTGTTTTTACTTTGCATATTTTTTAGTGTAGTCCATGTGTTTGTTATTAAAAAAAAATTCTTACTTTCTTACTAATGTGACTACTTTGTTCCTAAAACGACAATGGTTTAGGAATGAAAAATCGTTACAAAAATACTGCAAGCATTTTTTTCTGTTTTCTTCAACATAAGCAGTAATTAACCAAAAATAATCAACAATCCAAAGAAAAAATATAAATGAATAATAAATAAGATTTTACACAAACATATGTGCATCAAACAGCGGAAATGTCTTTTTAACGTAATATAAAATATCAACATCTTAAATAATTACCGTCAAACATTATAATATAAAATAATTTGTGCATTTAAAGCTGTTTAAAAAGCATAACAAGTCACAAATCATTATCACCTCTCTTCCCTCTCCTTGTCTGCGGCGAGAGACTGTCGTATGAGATGTGCTACTTCGCTATTCTCGGGATCCTTTTCGCGTCCGATGAGGAACTTCACGGGGCCAGAAGTGTTTCGGAGAACAGATGCTGCGTAAGCTTGTGTTACGCCCACCTGGTCGATAAGAATAAATTTATAAAATACTCGTATATATCTCAGTCTTAACAGCTCAAATATATTTTTCATTGACAAAATAAATCAAAAACACTCTTGACTGCAGACTTTGGATAAAACTACATTTAATATAAATAACAAAAGCAATAAGTTAGTTTAGTGTTTTTTTTATTAATATAAATAACAATTTTGATACGCCAAACATAAGCAAATATTTATTAACCTAACCTTAATTTATTTGCAATAATACCTTCGACTATAATTTCAATCAAAATCCTGCTGACAAAATTATTTATGACTGATTTTCCCAGTTAAAAGTCATCGGTTCAGAATTCTGAGGAAATCGGCATATCTCTATTAAATAAAGAATAAAATCAATCGACAAAAAAGTTAATCCATATAATATACTGACCAGACTCTTTCCATCCACCTCGATGATCTGATCGTTGACCTGTATGCGACCATCGCGTGCAGCCGCCCCGCTCTCTGTGATGGTCTTCACGAAGATACCAAGCTTCTCCAGACCGGCGTCTGCTCCCACTCCCATGCCTGGTAGATAAAAATATATGTTGTTTTAGTATAATTTACATTTTAAAATTGTCCGTAAGCTCTTGCGAGGTAAGCAGATTTACTTCGCTCAAAATCTTGATGATCCTTGATATCGCAAATATCCGTGAAGATACCAGGTTAACATATTTTACTGATGAGATCGTTGTACATGGTCACATCCCGTCGTCGAAACGTAAACCATAAAATTATACGAAACAAAATTTTAAATACTAACAGCTGAGGTAGAAATTAGTTTCACACAGATTTTAAATTCGGTCACCATAATTTGCCAAAATAAAATATATACATGTTATATGCATGTCGGATTACAGAAGGAGCGAACACAACAGGGGCCGGTTTGGCGGTATCCACTGTGCAATTACCAATCATATCACGTACCAATAATAGAGAGACCGAGCCCGTCCGCGCCCTTGATGAGGTCGACGGGGAAGACGTGCATCTTCTCCACGCGCTTCTCCAGCTCGTACTCGGCGGACGCGGCCACGGGGTCGACGTCCTCGTTGCGGCGGTCGTACTCGCGCACCGAGTGCGTCGAGAACACGCGCATCGGATCCGTGCTGCGGGCGTGAAACACTCTCGTCAACAACGATGGCTTTACATCTTATAAATATTACGTTCATGTAAGCAGAATTTGTATGTCAGGGTAAGTTAAGCGCGTGACATTTTGAGTGGACATAATGGATTTATGATTAGGTAGATATCTTCATCAATAGTCAAAGAAAATTTACGTTGCTATGTATAGATTGTGTGAATTTTATAAATGTATATTAATGGGGACGTTTACTACAAGTATCATGAAAAAAGAATGAGTTGGTTAGTTTTGCAAAATATTATTTGCCTTTGTATTTAAGCAGATAAAATTAATAACATTAGATAAATTTGAGTAGATGTTTGCTCGAATTTGCATATTATTCAATTTTATTGCTAAAGAGTAAAATACCTAAGGTGAATACATAAACTGAATACCTGAATTTAACTTTTGTATTTTTCTTAACAAATACCGGTGGGTAGTAGTCGTCGTCCTCATCCTCTTCGATTGGCGGAAGTCCAGCGACCTGATTTCAAAAAATAAAATAAAAATCATGTTACTCGAGTAAAATAAGAGACAAGTTTAATAATGAATAATGAGTTTAAAAACTCATAAAGTCAAATTTTATTCTTTTCAAGAATTTTGAAACAAATCGGGCACAAGGCTAGCAAATTCAAAGTAATTTGTACCACGTACCTCGGTGTAGAAGTGCCCGTCTTCGAAGTAGTGTATACCGTTCTCCTCGGCGAGCTCTCGCAGCGCGCGCGGTGGGTAGTGCTCGAACACGGTGGCCGGCTCGCGCTCGGGCTCGGGCTCGGGCTCGCGCTCGGGCGCCGGCTCGCGCTCGGGCGGCTCGGGAGCATCGCCTCCCGCACCCGCGTCGGCTTCCAGCGACACGAACTCGTAGCTCTCGTCCACTGACTGCATGCTGCGGATACAATAGTACAACCGTTATCATGATTTGGACGTACTGATTTCGATTTAATACTTTGATTGTACATTAACAAGCTTGAACACGTCACTTTTCGGCGTTATTATTTCGTAAGAAATGAGAGTGATATAAATAAAAACTTAAAATTTTAATAATATATATCCGACATTACTTTTATTCAGAAAGGTATTTTTATAAGCATCAAACCAATTGGTGGAGTTTTACTGCCTTTTACAGTGACCAAATATTTAATATTCGAAACTTTATCCCATAATAATCAAATACACCAAATTCATAACGACGTTGCGTGATTATATCAACAATAGATAAAGTAAAATTTAATAAATCATTATCATTACATTACCTCTCGTAGGAGAGCACGGACTGGTAGCTATCGTTGAGCGAGACGCCGTTGTCGTTCGGCAGCGCGTGCGGCGACAGCATCGCCACGATCTCCTGCGCCTGCTCGTCCGACAGCAGAGCTTCTTGCCTACATTGACACTGAGATTAGACACGTGCTCTCTGTCACACATATCGTTATTCGCATCTCTGCCTCACTCTAACTGCACGTGAAGCGGCGTAGACGAGAGGAACAGTCGATGTTTTATTTGTGCACAATAACATAATAATATTTTTTTACTCACGTATATGACATATTTAAAAACTAAAGAAATTAATAATAGCATTACTAATGTAAGCATATCAAGTAACATGTACTATAATAATCATAAATATCAAATTTTGTAATAATATGAAGTAAAGTTACAGAAGAAAGGAAAATTACATACGAATAGATTTCAACATAGCAAGCTTACCTAAGTTTTTTCTCCAGAATACTGCAAATGTGGTCAAGAATGAAGCGTTGTGCGCACAGGCAGCATGCAAATGATAAAATCAAACATTTAGTTACAAGCTCAAAGTAAAATGTATAAATTCTAAAAGCATAGAAAAGTATACTCACGAGTAGGTAGAGATTTGAAAACAAAGAATAAGCGTGCAACAAAAAAATCATAAAATCATATAGAAAAGTGCATAAAAGAATATAGGATATTACATACACATAAAATGTCTAAAGCTATACTTTTATGAATTGTATTCTAAATAATGATGTGCTTTGTAGTACCAGTTGAAACAGAGTTACAAAAACAGCAAATAATTTTCGGCCTTGTAATTATAATAGTATGCATTTATTTTAGTTCGATTCCTTCGTTGATTTCTTTTACCCAATACGGAAATATTTTTCCCTTTCCTGACAAAAAACATTTACATACAGTTGCTGTTGTTACTGCTCAAATTATACTTTTAACCAAACGAATCCAACGAGACTATCATCTCTACGGTGTATAAATACATTTTCTAAATATTTTAAAATTGCAATTCTGCATGCATTGTTTCAAGTTGTCAAACCATCTACTGTAACTTGTATCATTATATACAACAAAAAAATTAAGGTCAGGTACGGACGGTGCATTCGCGAGTACGCATGCTGAACTCGATTTCACGTTCCCAAGAACGCATAGTTTGTAAATGGTCATTTTCAACAACGTATTTATTTTTTGACATATTTAATATGGAGATTATGTCAAAATTCTGCCAGTATTGAGATAAAAAACAGATAGATCATTTATTGTAATAGCCGTTAAGCATCCAAAATGTAAAGCTGTGTATTATTGAAATTATACGGTTTATATCTTCAGATAACATCACTCATACTTTTACTATGGAAATAGATACGGTTTCTAAGCGTATTTAGACACCCATATTGTGGCGCTTTAAATTTGACGGACCGCAATGCTAGAAAACAAAAACATTCACGGAGAGAACATAACATACGTGTACAGCTAGAGTGCGATCGTACCTGGAGCTCAACAGTATCTCGGCCTCGTCGGGCGTCATGCTGTCGGGCTGCTTGTCCTCGTCGCCGCGCGCCTCGCCCGGGCCCTCCTCCGACACGCTCCATTGGCTGGTGGTCGACTTATCGAGCACCTCTATGGAGCCCTGACTCGCCTCGCTTACCACTACGCCGGAGTCCTGTAAGGCGATAAACATCCTTGTAAGTTTTACTCTCATAATTGAAATTCGCAACAAGTAACTTTAGGTAAACTACAAGTTTCAATAAATATGTCATCGACGGTAAATACTTTCTTGTAAAATTAATGGTATACAATGTATATAAATTTTATGTAAATCCATGAGTAAAACTTACAAATCGCTAGTTTGCAAGAATATCGTAGTAACTGAAAATTCTAACAAATAGAACTAAGTATGTCAAAGACCATAACTCTTTGATGTTTTATCATGAAAAGAGTTGCGATGATGAATTTCCTTTAAATCAATAAAGTTATAACATCAAGGGATCGTTTAAATTTTGCAGCTATGCACCAACACATTAATAAAGAAATTTAAAAACCCCATTCCCTAAAATTCATCATTTTTAGTTGCATCGATATTTTTGAAAAGCAGCGACAAAGCGTTAACACAGCTTAACTCTAACATTCTATTTTCGATCCGAAGTAGCATATGGTGATGAAAACATACTTAAGACGGAGCTAGGACCTCAAACTTATTTTTGAAAAAATGTTTATTAGGCCGCTCTTATGCCCATAGCTTCTGATCTAAGTATCGTTTTCACGAGCGCTGGCTACGATGGTCAGCGAACCTCTTTAGCAAATATTGATATCGGGTATACAAATATTTGTTTAAACCTGATTGCGCAAGTGTCTCATTATGACTTAAAGAATTAGACTATCATAATTATATGTTATAATAAGAAATTGATAAGAATATTATTTCCGTACTTCATTTTAAAAGAACTTGTGTGCGTAAATGTGACAGTTTCAACATTTTAGTGCTTTATTTATTTTTACATTAAATATATAGACAACTAAAATAGTTTTAAGAATGGAAAAACAATTATAACTTTCGAAATGTTTAATTTATTTTCGTACCAAATAACACGAGAAAAAAATATATAATAATAAACGTTTAAATTTAAAATATTAAAATTTTTATACTTAATACGTTTTTCTCTAAGTTTGAAACAATTATTGATATATGAATTCATTGTAAATACAATATGTATGCAAGTTTCCTGAAGGGAAACAAGCGCGTCCGCGTTATAACTTTATTAGCCAACCCCGCATTCGATTAAATATAAACTAGCCGTTTTACAGTAAATATTCTACACAAAGCAATAAATTATTAATTGATAAAATGTTGTATAACTTTTGTTGAACATTTAGTATGAATTTAACAGTCACAAATCATGCTTGATTACAGTGATAAAAAACTATGTTATAAGTTATTACTTTAAACGAAAAGGTTCGAAAACAATTTTTTGCATATTTTTACAAGTTAAAATTAAAGAAATATTTTACCAATTTCACTATTTTTAGGGTTCCGTACCTTAAAAGAAAAAACAGAACCCTTATAGGATCACTTTGTTGTCCGTCTGTCTGTCTGTCTGGTGGTCAAGACTTTTTTTTATGGCTTTGTGCGTTAAAGGCCACCCACGTGATCACTTTTTATCCGTAAGCCTTGGTTTTATTACAGGAATTAGCCATTTCTCACATTAGTTCTACTCCAACACGGTCTGACCGATAACTTTATCTTTTACGCTCGTAAATTTATTATACATCTATTGTATTCAGTGCTCCGAACCTAAAATATATATAATATTTAAAATAATCCATCATAGTAACGCAAAATGTAATTTTGTTTTACCGAAGTTTGTTAGTTTAAATTATTGAACTAATTTTAATGAAATTTGGAAAAGATTAGAGACCTTAAAGAAGTAAAACGTAATAGGGGTGAAATTTGAAAATGAAATTAAATTTTTTTTGTGGCGAAAACATTTCACAAATGTATAGGCATATTGCAATATGAATAGCAATTATATTTTATAACTATATACATATTAATACTATTTGACTTTAAAATTCTGTGCCCGTTGCTAACTTTAATAAGCGAACTTTTAATTGGTTGTCTACGACTAAGTGCCGATCTTCAAAACGGTTAAGTAAAATTCGAGTGAAAAAAAAAATAATGCGCTTATAACATATATTTAGTTATAAAATACCTATTGAATAGTCATAACATATTCGATTATTTAACGAAAATAAAATAGCGGGAACCATATTATAGGAACTAGCAACTCACAAGGGCGGATCCGGCGTTGTGGGCACAATGGGCGTTCCCACAATCCTAATGGACTTGTGTCGTCACACATATGTACACAGTAAGAAATATAAAAAATAGTGCTTGATTTAGATCCAGTTTTGGCAATAATTTAATGGTATTTTCAACCCTCAATCCTAAGTATATATTGTAATATAAAAGTTGCATTTTAATAGATAGATACATATTTACGTGTTGAATGATTTTTATGAGCGAGTTCATACCCCGACTTGCTGTTAGCTGATTTTCGGTTGGCTGTGTTTATAACCTTTTTTGATGGTTGGATCCGCCCTTGATCGGCCATAAAGTGTTCAATCACCTGCTGCAGCACGGAGAGCGTGTCGGGGTCGGACCTGGCGCGCTCCGCGTCTCGTATGTCGCTGGTGAGCGGCGGCGGCGGGTCGCGGTAGTCGGCCGGCTTCAGCCGCGCCACCACCTCCGGCGAGGGCTCGTTGAAGCCGCCCTCGTCGGACACGCTCGAAGTTCGCGACCGAACGCGACTCGCCGCTTCCTCCGTCTCCGACGACTTGCGATCTCCGCCCACTGAGGAATACGGTGTAATATACGATTTAAACTATTTCCTTGATAGTTCTGATATTATTGAGAACTGACATGGCCTAGTGGTTAGATAACGTCGATCTTAACCGATGATCGCGGGTTTAAATCCTGACTAGAACCGTTGAGTTTTGAAGTGCTAAAATTTGTGGTTAAATTTATCTCGTGCTCGGCGTTGAAGGGAGACATGTACATATACAGCGTGGTCGATTAGGCTCTAAGCCTTCTCCCGTATAGTAGAGGAGGCCATTACCCAGCAGTGGGACATTTACAGGCTGTTACTTTACTTTAACTGATATTATTTATAAATGCAAATATTGATTTATTTGTTTTGTTACGCTTTCACTCCTCAATTATTTACTGATCATCATGAAATTTCACATACAACTTGTATGTAAAACAGAGATATAGCATAGACCATTTGATCAGAAAAAAAGTACTACATCATTTAAAAGTTATTTTTCTATTTTTACGCAAGCGAAGCTGTGGGAAAAAGCTAGTAATTTATAAATAGTAATAATTACAAGCAATCAGTTTTATAGTGACGAACTTTGCTTGTAGCGTACACCCGTTTAAGCATAAAAGTACTGCATTATGATATTTTCTACTATGATACTACATAACGTGTGTTGTTTAACGAAAACACATACGCACGACATTGTTTTTTTTTTAAATAAAAAATGCCGTAATGTTCTAAAGAATCACTTAAAATCGTATGTAGTAAGTATAATCGATGTAAAAAAAATACTTTAACTAAAAATAAAAATAGGTATAGAAATGAAAAATGTATCTCTTATCAATTACGTTATTGGAACGTTACGAAATATGAGGAAGAAGCCAAGAATGTTAACGCGGGGTAAATTGCGTTAACCTCCTTGGCTTCATCGTCGATTTTATGTATTTAAAAATAAGCACTAAAATGAGGTACATAAATTAATAGGACGATGTACTCGGACATTGGCATGCTAATACATCCAAAGTGGCTTGAATGAGCGTAAAATTAAAATAGGTTAATATAGTTAATTTTATCTTCGGCTCCACCACAGGTGCCCGCCAGAAGCGCTCAGGTATTCACTTCAAATATATAAGAATCGGTTATGAGAACTTCTCACACGCTTATTTTTATTTATTCAAATGAATACAAACGAATCCGTCACTTTCACGTTGTGAGAAAATTGTGACTATTGTAAAAATGTATAAAATGAATATTTTTTAACCAAAAAACCCAGTTCATTTACTAATTAAGTTAAAGTTTAAGTGTTGATTACTATGATGGCTTTATATTCTTGTGACACCTAATATAATTTTACACTAAAATCTTTTAAAATATGTTACGTCAATGAAAATATAATTATGATTATTATATAACTAGCTGTGTCCGCGACTTCGTTCGCGTGGATTACAGAATGCTTGGCATGTCTCCTGCACAGCAAGGCTGTAGTCTGCGGTCCCTTTCAGGAAAGGAGCTTTTTACTTTGGATTTGGAAACTTTCTGGTCGTATTTATACGCAGACACTAACTCAGATACGGAATTCCTCCACGGTTTTCACAATAAATGTTGAAGAAAAGTGTTTTGTGCTAGTCTTTAAAATTTCGATTGTAAAACAGTATGTTCTCGCTGAGGTTCTCCTTGTATTATATATCGGGTGACTTTTTTAACTGGACTTGATAGGCCAAATCCCGAACTATAAGGAATCGCGAAAAATACTTAAAGGAGTCTCGTGTCCGATTTTGATAAATCTAAAACTGCATCATACGTTTTTTGATTTAATGATTCTCCTAGCCAGGAATAGAACCCACTAATTTTGGAATAAAAATACATTCTGTATTATTGCACCACCTTATAGTGTTTCATTTTTAACGACCAACTTTTGGGAAGTAATAGTAAACGACAAATTTAAGGAAAATATTTTTTTTTTTTTACAAAATAACATTAAATCTATACATGAATTAGAAGTTAAGAAATCGATTCTACATATACATGATCAAATATGTGGGTTAAATCATGGGTCCCGGTAAGTTTAGAAAAAAAGTCAGTATTACTTCGAACGATTTGTTTATAGGTTGCATCAAAATGCTAGTCACCTACTAAAGTAAGGAAGATTGTGAACAATACAATCGAAAATAATTATATAAAATGAATAACTCACAGTAACTTCTTTTATGTTTGTCTATTTTTTCTGTGTGAGCTATACAATGTTGATAGAGTGTGACGTTTGTTTTGGTCCCCGTCACCTACTCCGTTACCTAGGTAGGTTTAGATAATTCTCAAAAAGATGAATTAATTTATTGAAAATCTTCATTTCTCTGGACTCGGCTACACTGGATTGTACTCACCCGCCATTAGCGTTACAACATCCCGTTTTAATTTTAAAACTTCACTTTTAGGTATAATCGTTTTTTTTTTTTTTAAATTACTAAAGATTTAATTAATGTATGAATTTGATAGAATTTTGTAAAAAATTAGCTTTTTCTTTTTGTTGCAGTTAACCGTATACTATTACTTCCCCGAAGTTGATGCATATAATATGTGATAGTATCAGATGGTGCAATAATATAGAATGTTTATTTTTTTCAAAATCAACGTGTTCGTTTCTAGCTAGAAAAACTTATTTTTCAAAAAACTAATGATGCAGTTTTAGTTTTTATCTAAATCGACTCTGAGACTCCTTTAATTATTTTTCGCTATTCCTTATAGTTTTGGATTTGGTCTATCATATCCAATAAAAATATCACCCAGTATATCTATTTTTTTTAATTATTATATTTATATAATATATACCTTCCCTGTTTGAATCTTAAAGTTAAATAATTGAAATGTTAAAGTAAAAGTACCATCAAAAAAAATATAGACGGACAGACCGACAAACAAAAAATTAAAAAAATGTATTTTTTTAATGTTAGTACTGTATATACTTTCATGAATTTAGTGAAAAGCGCAAAAAAATGTTCGACGTGATTCCTTAAATTGACATAACTTTTTTATTTATGAACCGATTGACATGAAACAAACACTAAATGTTAAGTGAAGCTTACTACAATATATTAGTGAAAACTACATCTAAATCGGATAAGCCGTTTCTGAGATTAGCGTGCACAAACGCACAGATAAACAGACAAACAGACAAACAGACAAACAGACAAACAGACAAACAGACAAACAGACAAACAGATAAGAATTCTAAAAATTATTGTTTTGGGTTCTATTGCGTTAGTAAAGGACCCCAATAATATTTTTTTCTTATATCTTCCATGTACAGACATCGACCCGCTAGAATTTTATTATTAGTATAGATATATATCTTCCCTATTTGAATCAGATATTATTCACTATTTCATTGGTTTCAATTTTGTTCCTTATAAAATTGGCTTTCTGCTAGTGAAAGTTTCATCAAAATCGGTCCAGTTGTTTCAGATATTAGCCGAAACAAACCGAGTGACAGATAGACAAAAATTTTGAAATTGGTAATTTTGCTGTCAGTACCGTGTATACTTTCATATGCATTTATTTAAAATTACAAACAGACACATCAATTTTATTTATTTGTATAGATGTATACCTTCCCTTCTTAAATCGAAAAATGTTCACTATTATATTGGTTTCTCCAATATTTTGTTATCGTGTAATTCTCTTTTTTTCTTATTGATTAAAATAAATATATTTTTTATAATATAAGTACCCTAATTTAATCTTTATAATATTAGCTATAGGGGCTGCTGTAATGTTTTTAAGAACTTTTTAGACTTTGTGATATTTTGTGATTTTTTTCTTCCATTCCCACTCCCTTCTCTGGGCCTCACGTGATTAATGGACATCCTCTAACTGCGATTGAAAGTCCCATCAAATTTGATTCAGCTGTTTCAGAGATTAGTCGTAAGAAACAGACTGACAGTACTTGATGTAAGTACTTTCATGCATTTAGTGAAAATCACAAAATAATGTTCGACGTGACCCCATAACTTAACATATCTTTTTTAGCGGGCACAAACGCACAGATAAACAGACAAATAGACAAAAATTCTAACAAATTTTGTTTTGGGTTCTATTGCGTATGCCTCCAATATTTTTTTTTTCATATATCTTACATGTACAGACAGCGACCCGTTAGATTTTTTTCATATATATAGATTTAAAAATATCTTAAATAGAAGTAACCCCAAGTCACTCCTTATAACATTTGCTAACTGCTAAAGTAACATCAGAACCGGTTAAGTCGTTTCAGAGATTAGTCGGAACAACCAGATAGACAGACAGACTGACAGACAAAATTTTTAAAAATGTATTTTTTTATGTATGTACTGTATATACTTTCATGTATTTAGTTATAAACACAAAAAAAATGTTCAACGTGATTCCTTAAATTGACATAACTTTTTTATTTATGGACCGATTGACATGAAACAAACCCTAAATGTTAAGTGAAGCTTACTACAATATATTAGTGAAAACCGCATCTAAATCGGATAAGCCGTTTCTGAGATTAGCGTGCACAAACGCACAGATAAACAGACAAACAGACAAACAGACAAACAGACAAACAGATAAGAATTCTAAAAATCTTTGTTTTGGGTTCTATTGCATTGGTAAAGGCCCCCAGTAAGATTTTTTTTCATATATCTTCCATGTACAGACAGCGACCCTCTAGAATTTTATTATTAGTATAGATAATAGTAATAATTACAATACAATTCTACATTAAACACATTCAAATGATGTATACATATATACAAGTAGGAAAATTTTAAAGATTTCGTTTAAACATGAATACATATGTTACGATTTGCGAAACACTATAATAGTTTCGAAAATGATATAGTGAAGCGGAACGCAATCTAACTCATTGAGGCAGCGAATGAAGTTCCACTTTACTAATTAATAAACGTCGACGTTCAGTCGCTTTGTTTGTTGTTAATTCTTCGTTACAGTTACTAAGCCGTGCCAAGCATTGTTTACGGTATATTCTAAACGCTCATATAACTAAGACGGAGTCAAGGCGAACTAACATTTCATGTTTATTTGAGAACGTACGATCTCTACGTTTAAATTACATTATAAAAGGAGATGTTCGTCAGTTATTGAGTCAACTATCCATAACGGGCAATCATCTTAAAGCTAAACGATGTAAACGAGTTAAAAGTCCCACGCAATCCACGCATAATTTAAGAGAAAATGTATAGTTTACAATTTATGTACCTAGCTATATCGTTATCAAATATAGTTTTGATTTTATGAAAAATTCAGTAAATATTTAATACATTTCCAGAAAATATTTTATAAATAAATAAATAAATAATAACGGCTATCATTTGAATTGAAAATTAAATGTCATTTGTAACTATTTTTTAGAACTGAGAAAGAAAATGTAGAGATTCGGTTTCGAAATTAGTAAAAAAAGGAGAATTTTAATTCAATACATTACTTGGAAAAAACTGTCAAGTAATAAGGATTCAGTAAAATGAATGGCACGACGACGTGCCAAGATTGATATAAACATGGCTTAGTACTTTATTCAAAACAAGGTTCATTCATAATACGGCCTATATCGTATTCTATATCAAGTACGGTTTAAAAAATAATAATTTCTGATGATTTTATAAACATACATTTTATATGTCACTTTATATATTCTATTATTTCAATTGTAAAAAATATTCATAAAGTAAAATAGATAATATACCTAGTTAAAATATTTGATTAATGTAATAAATAAAATAGTAATCATTGCAAATTAACATATAAATTAAACAAAACATGACATCTAGGCTTTAATGCATTTTTCGCAGCAAGAATATAAAAGGATGCGTTGTTAATTAATTAACGCTGCTTATTCCTAGAGTCCTGAAACGAAATAAACATCGATAATATCGATTTGTTATGTTTTAGAAGGGAATGTGATAGATCCCCAACTAACCGATACAGCATCCGCAGAGCCGCATGTTGTGCGAGCGCGGGTGTGCGCACGTGACGACTTCATCGCCGCGCCATCGCCCGCCCGAAGATACGGCAGCGCCTTGCACACTCACACTCACTTTTAACTCGAAACGACGTATTTTGTCAACCCGCACTACACCGACAGACGCCAATTCTAACACTTATACATTCTGACGACTTTTAACTTCATAGCATTTTAGAAGGAAGAAAACACGTTCATGTGTGACGAGATTCATTAAGTTATCTGATATATTGTATATGTTGGTAAAAAAGTAAGACAGTTGAGAATAAATCGCATTGCTCGTATTTATGAACATGTCAACATGACTAAAAGCAAGATGCTTATTTTCATTATAATCATACATAACGTAAAAGTAAATATAATATCAATCATTCATTATGTTAAGTGTATAAGTTTTATGAATTCATATTTGAATTTGCAATCTTAAAAATAGAGTAATCTTAAAAAAAAATAAGTAAAACTGTTTTCTTGATTTATTTTTATATACTAAATAATTATCTGGATTTCACGAGTGGAACAAGTTTTATTGACGTTACTGTACGTTTTTTGTTGTAATATAAACCTACAATGTTGCAGTTGATAGCAACAAAACAACGAAATTAGATCAACTGTCTTAACATAAAATTTTAACCTACATATATCGAAAGAGAAATGATAATAAATGATTTATGTTTACTTGACAATATGCTTACTGCACTTGTATTGTTGAAAAGACAACGACCACTTTCACAAGCGTCAATATAAAGTAATTATTCAAAACATACAACACATTATCGTGTTCACCGAACTATGTAATATTGAAATCAAACAATTCGCACATGCCGATATTAACATAAACACGGTCACAGACGTCACATTGGTAGCGAGATTAAAGAGGACAATTGAATGATTAAAACAGTTGTCCCAATTGTAAACGTGAAATAAAGAGGTTAGGGAAGGGCGCGCAGGACGACGTCGCTCGGGTTACTGCGTCGTCGCGGCGGAGGCGGCGGCGCCGGAGCATCTAAATCGGGATCGACTCGCAACTCTCGCAACGACTCAAATACCTTGACTTCCTCAATATTACATTGAACCCGCTGAACACGAGACCGCTAAACGTACGTCAATCGACGCCCACTTTTACCAACTCCTTGAGTTAATTTACGTCCCACAGTCCACATTTGCAACATTAATTTTTTCGCTATTGAGTCGAGTTATTGAGTTTTAAATATAATTTGTGTTTTCTTAATGATAGTAAGAATGATACCGAAAACTTAATTAAATTTCATATTAATTCGCATTTCATATTAATCGCGAATAATAATACCAAACTACGAATTACGATCACAATGTATTATTAAATTTACATTACTTTAAGAAAAGAATCAATATAAAAAATAATGAATCACTCTGCAAAAGTAAAATAATATATGTATTATTAATATAGTCAGTAAATATTATTTGGCATACAAATAATTTAGGAACTCACCTTGTGGTGGTGAAGTCGGCGCTGGAGATGAAGAATACGGGAGGCTATTGACTGGAGAGACTAACGGCGATGCAAGAGGCGACCGGGGCGTTTCTTCAGGTTGAATTACTTGAGTAGGCGATTCAGGTGTCGAAGACCGACGTTTACTTTTTTCATTCCAATCACCACTATAAAGTAACGCCTCATAAACGTCATCTTCTTGAGCCTTTGAAGGCGATCTCAAAACAATATCACATATATCGGGTGTCACTATAACAGAAGTTTCAGTATCGTCAACATCATTTTCTTTAATTATATCATTTAAAAAAGATGGTATACACGAAGGTGATCTCTCTATTTTTTCCTTAGGAGTATCGACGCTATCAGTTTCTATTTCTTCTATCGTTATACCTTCAGGTTCAACAGTTTCACACTTAGAAATAGAAGTATCACTCGGTAACTTTTTTTCATTAGGTATAGGTGGTGGCGGTGATTTTGGGACACGAATCGGTGGCGATGGAGGTAATTTAGGATATTTTGAACTATCGACATCGATATTATCCGGTGTAATAGAAGTTTGGATAGACGATACACTAGATTCACCTGTTTTTGAAAATTGGAAATTATTTTCAGTTCTAGGAATGGATTCATCTATTTTTCCCCTTTCTGATTCCGGCGATATAGAAGTTCTTTCTAGACGTTTCCTTTCAATCAATTCTACTTTTTGAGAAGTGTGGGGTGAACTTGAGGTATCTCGTTTTAATGCGGATGAAATTATGATATCCGATCTTATGGTGGGAGAAATATTATTATTAGATCTAGGCGAAGGTAAAACAGGAGCGATATTTTTTACAGGACTAGGGGATTTCGCTACATGTATACCTCGATTAACTAGACAAGGAAGAGTGCTAGGACGTTCTATATGAGAATCACCGGCACCAGGTGAAAGCGGCGGTGAGTAAACTCGTGACGGAACATGTCTGTCGGCTATTTCTGGTGACTTTCTGTCTTGATAGCCAACAGTCGATTTATAATCCAATCTTTGTTCTTGGTCATATCTAGTCGGTCGTGATTTATTAAAATGAGCAGTCCAGTTTCTCTGCTTTTCAATGAGTTCCTTATTAAACCTTCTATCTGGCTTCTCAGGTTTAGGAAGAACACTGGGTTTAGCCGGTTTCTGTGGCTGTTGGGTAGCGCCGTTAGATAAACGATCACCGTTAACAGCCGGTGCTAAAGTAGAAGTTGGAGTAGCATTGTTACGAGTTGGGCTCACAGAACCTGCAGAGCTTGAACGGGAACGCGACGGTATCACCGGTATGCCTCTTGTTCCAGCAAAACTAGCAGCCGCTGAAGGCGACTTTTCAATACGAAAATTACGATTTTCTTCACCTAATTTTTCAAACAAAGCTCTAGCATTATTAAACCTCGCCAAATGGCTTTCAGTTCGTACCACTGTCACATCACTTCCACGCATATCTTCGTCGTCCCTTGACGGCATTCCTTGAAAAATATTTGCTATTTTAGAAACTTTAGTGCCTTGTGCTCGTTTCTTGCACTCCTCCATACTAGCCCAGTACGGCCGCTTCAATCCAGTCTGGAAAAGGAATTATCCAGTATGAATAAACGAAATATATCTTCATGACACAGTACAAATATGAGAAATAGGCCGCGTTTTCAAATGTTAAACTGATAACATAAGATAAGCGTTAGCGACGCAGGTAGTCGGCGCTTGGTGTTGGCACTAGTGACATCAAGGCGTCTTAGCTGTCTCGTTCGCAACGTAATATAACTGGAGATAGCGATAGCGCTGATAATAACGCCTTACTCATAAAATTACTAAACTGTATTAATACATGTACATAGATCTTTTTAAACGTTTCCATCCGATACCGTATCATATACTATTACCAAAAAATTGAATGTAACTGTTTTACTTGTAATAATAAATACAAAGACCAATAAAATACATTAATATTTATCATAGACATTATTTTACAATTATCGAGAATTCTATATAAGCGATAAGATTTTCTTTGATAAGCTTACAATAAGCAATCAATTATAAATTTAGTACTTTTGTTTCACCGCATCAATAGACTGCATTAAATGTTTTAAACATGAAAAACATTTACGTTCCTTTGTTATCATTATTACGCTGTTTTTTAATTATAAGTAGTGTGTTGTATGTGACAAGTGCTAAGAATAAATGTGAGGTGGCCCAAGTATGTATGGCTGAACTCTCACAAGAGACATGCGGAGATGGTTTTGTTGTCGCACCTAATCAAAGCATATTTGGATGTTGCCCTGGTTGCGTAGAAAAACCTGATGATTATTATGACACAGGAGACCAAGACGAAAATAATAGTAACGGTAATTTTAAACGATATTTTACTATTTCAAAATATAATCTAAATAAATATTATTCAAGACCAATTTATTGTTACGAAATAATTATACGTTAAGCTATTGAAACGACTATAACTCAGCTAAATAAATTAATAAACTTCTTTTGTATTTAGCCGAAACAATTAATTATATATAGAATTAGATGTAACATTATATCTTCCTACTTGGGTAAATAATTCAAGGTTAAAGAATGAATGTTATCGTAAAAACATAATTATCTATAAGAAAAGATCTCATTAATTTGACGTTTTTGAGATTGTTAAAAGATATCATGGTTCTAAAAAGTGGCTATCTGTAGTGATGCGTAAGATGTACCTTGTTTTTTATTATAGGTGCAATTCTTCTTTTTTATTATTATCTTTATAATGTGTAGACATATTAAAAATATGTATTTTAATAATTACATAAATTATATTCTTTTTATTAATGGAATTTAATTAATTCATTATAAAGAAATTTAATTTAATAAGTAAGTAAAAAAATAAGTATTTTATTTAAAGATGTATTTATTAAAACTTTATTTTTTATAGAAATTATTCCGTCTGAAAATTGTCAACCCCCATATACTTGTTTACCGGATGGAAGTTATGCTCCCGTACAATGTAAAGGCGATTTATTTACTGGAAGGTAATGGCTAATTCTATTATGAAGTGTATATACTTGACTAATGTCGATTAAATCTAAAGAAGTAGAGATAAACATAATATTAACACGAGAAAGAAAGATAAACTTACAACACCTTGTTTTCGATTTCACAAAGTAAATGTTTCCTTTCTGGGGCAAGGTATTCGTTTTTATAATAAAATCCCCCAGAAATGTTTGCAGTTTTCAATAAATAGATTTAAATCATATGTTAAAAAGTCACTAATAGCTAAAGCATATTACTGTATACAAGATTACGTTGACGATAAAGATGCGTGGGCTTAGTATATGCTGCATTTCGTACAGGATAAAGAATTAATTTGTAATCATAAACTGTGTTGTATTTACAATATTTTAAAAGAGTAACTATCGAGTTTCTTGCCGGTCCTTCTCGGTAGAAACTGCGTTCCGAACCTGGTAGCTTCATTATTTATGTAATTTTTTTTTGTTATTTTCATGTATGACGATTCAAAAGTGCTCGTAAGAGCCTACTTGAATAAAGTATTTTTTTGATTTTGATTTTGATTTAATATCTTACTAGTATTATAAATGGAAAAGTTTGTAACTCATAGGGTACTTTTTATCAGTACACCACGCAGGCGAAGCCGCGGGCGGAACCTAGTAAGTATATTAATACTTAAAAAATATACATTATAGTATTTTGACAAGTCATCAAACTATAATGCATTAAAGATTTACTGCTAATAAGTACTATTTGTACAATACACAGATGTTTTTGCTATGAAGGAGAAGGTACCAGAATATTTGGACAAATGTGGAGAAGAGATGCCAGCGAAATGACTTGCGGTAAATTTTTGTTACATATATTAAATAAAAAATAATTACCATGGGATTAAATATAGCTTTTATATGATTTTATATATTCTATTATTTATTATTTTATTATATGTTCGAGTAAGATTTTCTATATGAAACTTTCAAATAATTTACATTTTTAATATTAAATACATATTTATTCAATTTTTGTACTAATAACATCAAACTTTAAAATTCACAGTGAATTTAAGTATCCTAAACACAAGTACACCATTTCTTAATTTTTAGAAATTTTGACTTAAATGAGTGCATTGTCATTCTAACGACGTAATAAGTTAATAATTAAAAAAAATAGTTTACAGAGGTTTTTATATGTATTATATTTTGATAGGTTTATTAGCAAAAAGCAAAGTTGTTTGTGTAACGTTTTGGTTTCAGCTTGTAGTCGCAGAAGATATGAATTAGAAAAATCACAGAACAAGTTATCTACACTGCATTGTTCGCCAAATGGAGATTACGAACAGCTGCAGTGTGACGAAGGCATTTGCTGGTGCGCCAATCCGAAAACTGGACAGCCGATAGTTTCGCCGATACCGGAATCAGATATGACTCTACTACCATGTTGTAATTATCCTTTCTCTATTCCTTTCATAACGGATCATTTTTAATAAATTTCCGTAATAATTAACAAATCGGTGATTCCGATTATCCCCTTTAGGGTGGGATCGCGTATCCGTTTATCCAGCCCGGCCAGTGTCTCAATATGAAGGCAACTAAGTCATTACGGATTTAGTCAAGAGATGGTTTTAGCACATTCTATTCTTTTGCTACGCGTTCAAAGCTCTTTAATTATATTTTTTTCGTGTTTTTAGACTTTTACCTTTATTTTAGTAAAAATAATGTATCGATTAGTCCAATAGTTTAGTTTTTATCCCAATTTTAACAGGGACGAACAAGACATGTATTATAAACGAATTTGATTGCATTATTTCTTAAAAGACAATAAATAACACATTGCAAGTTCAAAAAAAAGTTTTGCGCTGTACATGGAAATAAAGCCTTGGAAATAAGGCTGTGTTAAATTTATTTGCCAAATTTCTTTATGGAGATTTTTCATTTTCTAATGCGTAAAGATGAGGCCATCGAGTTTACTTTGGTTAGGCTCATATCAAGTTTATTATCGATTGTGCTTGTGATAGCACAACTCGTAAGATTTTTGATTCGTAAGATTTAGTTAAGACCATTAACAACTCCGTTAAAATTTTGTCTTAATGAACTTCCTTGAGATTGTCACGTAATGACATAGCTTAGACAAAACGGACGCTCAAAATAGAACACTCTTACGTTTAGTGAAACGGCAGTGACATAGGGTGGGACACTGAAAGGTCTGTAAGTTTTATTCATACAATATTTCTTCATATGTATACAAATGTATTTTTTATGGCAAACCTTTTTCACTAGACCACGCGGGCCGTGTCGGCGAATCTTACCTAAGAAGATGCGAAAGTATCGTGTACGCGCTGGCCACCATTCAAAGAGAACAAGAAGAACATGGGACATTTTTCTTAGGTAATCCCATAACCTTCTGTGATTACGATGGCAGTTATGGATCATATCAGATACAAAACGGAATGTAAGATGATTAGATTTTTGTATGATTATAATATAAATTGTTTTTATAACCTCCATGAAATAACTAATTATTTTATTTTCAGTGCCTATTGTTCTGGTCGGGATGGTAAAACTTTAGGCTCCTGGCAAGCCAGTAATACGAATGGAATGAATTGCAGTAAGTATGGCAAACCAACTGAACACTATAAAACTATTTATAAAAACTTTGCCAATGATTTGAGATAGCTAACTAGGTACTGTCAATAACCGATATAAATGTCATGAGACAATAAGCGACTAATATGGTGTTGACGATGTCTATAGGGAAAATCAGATTTTACTTGGTTTACAAAAAAACACTTTAGCATGAGATTCCATTCTGTTCGATATCGTTATAAGTAACCTTTTTTATAATGTATACTGTAGGTTTACTAAAGTACTTCTAACTTATAATTTAAAAATTAAATTCTACGTCATATTAAAAATTGAATAATTGCTTTTTAACACAAAATCGATGTAAATTGGTATATTAAATATGCTAATAAAGCTATACACGCGGAAATGTATGACAGTACCGTTAGCGCACATGCATTGCGAAGCGAACTCTCGGCGACCGGTTTGCGACCGTGACCCTATTCCCGACTTGTCGGACTCCATTCAATCGGTTGACGCTCAGATGGAATGCGGGAGTCGCAATACTGGATCTCTCACCAAAACATAACTGTTCGACGAGTTCGAGGAAAAACAAAGTTCACTTGTTTACATACACGTAGCTGTAGTCATTGATAAGGGACGCGTGATATAAAAATGTAAGATAAGCTTAAATTTTGATAAGAGTGAAAGTAGTCTTTTCAAGAAACGTACGGTAAGGTCGAACAATAACGTGGTAATCGTTGCAACTTCGATCAATATTCAATCCAATTACGTAGTCTTTTTGTATTTTCTTGTATTTAAACGTGCGTCTTTCCTGTGTGTTTACAATTAGAATTATATGTGCTCGTTCATTATTTCTACTGAATATTATTATAATAGAAAAACTTATTGGTTAACACTAAGAAACATCATATTAGCCCAAATAAAATATTAAATTAGTACCAGAATTCAACTTAATTTTAAATACTTTCTAATTAATGGAGCGCGGCAAGCAATTTGATATTAATAAATATAATAAGAACTCTCTCAAAATTACTTGCAAACTTTTATACATATTAGGCTAAAAGTGTAATGTGGGTAAATATAATGCCATGACAGACAGGCATCTGAACATGATGGAATTATAAGAGTTCCTTGTTAACTACGAAACCCTAAAAAATAATTTCAACAAGTAGATATCGGGTGATTACATAGTTTAAAAATCGTAATTCAAACATATTACAGACTTGGTGAGTCTGTTCTGGCTGAGTCTGAGCTTGATTTTGAATGATTTAATAAATATGCTTCTAATGTCACTTATAAGTGTACACGGAACCAACTCGCTAGCGACCTAAACCTCTTGTGTCAACATAATTGCATTATAGATCAGTTATCGTTTTGTTGGAAACGTGTGCGACTTGTTGATAAAATATTTGCCTGTGGATAGGACTCCAATGTTTCGAGGAGGGCAATGAATGATTTTAGCACTAGCACTCAATGGTATTTAATAACTATAGATATAAAATATATATATGACATATCTATAGACAGAAGAACATAATATTTATGCTATTATTTTGATGATAAAAACTATAACCATATCCAGGTTTGACAAGTTTGTCAATTGTCTTGTTGGCCCAAAGATACTCTTGCCTGTCATACTCAGTCACTAGCCAGTTTCTAGACACCGTCCTTCAAAGTTTGGCATTCTCGATGCCAAAATCCATGAGCTTATAATATATCTATATTTATATACTTTTAAAGTTTAATAACTGCTGGTTCCTGATAAAACTAAGAAGAACAGAAAACATTGGTTAGCTGCTAGCTGCTAGAGATTTGTAACTATTTGAATGCATTTACAGCGACACAACACATTGCAAATTGTCACGTCCTTACACTGTATTTAAAGTTTGTTACCGAAGGGCCGTTGACTGAAATCGCTGTTAGGACCCATTATGCAGTTTTAAACTGAATAATACGGAAGGAAAGACCAATTATAGACAATTTTAAAATTGTATGGATTCCTAGTTTGTTATGGATAGATGTAATAAGATAATTTTCATACGGAATATTTTCTTCCTTTAACCTAACAAAATTTTGTTTTATCAGTATAATTTGTTAATAAGTTGTTGAATATTTAATTGTTACAGATTGCGCTCGTGACACCAGTATATATTTCCCTGCAAGAGGTATGACTGTTGCTGCAATCTGTCAAGCGAACGGTAACTATCGACATGATCAAATCGCAGGAAATGTGACATATTGTATCGACTCCGATGGCTATCCTATCGACAATGAAGAAAACTGGCCCAGGGAATGTCGACAAAATGCTTAATAATAAAATAATTGAACTATTATTCAATCATATTCAAAAAATACAAATTGTTCTCTTTAATATACGTAAGATAAATTATTGGTAACAAATAAATTGAATATTGAATACTTATTTGTAATGTCGATACCTACGTTACAAGTGGGAACCCGGTGTATGGCGCAAGCGTCGCGCACCGCGTGTCACCCGACGCCGCGCGGCCGCTCGCTCGCCGCGCGCGCTCGCCCATCTGGAACAAGAGGCTCAGGTTACCAATGCTGCAACCGCACTTCACCTCCTACTCGACCAAGGTCGACTGACCTTTGTTGTGATACTTTCAAAACTAAGATCAGCTCATACCAAGTTCACTAAGAAAATGTCTATCATTTTATTTCTTTCAATTTGCATTGTCAAAAGGGAAACTAATATTAACAGTAGGATCACTGATATAAAGAAATTGTTAAACATTATTATATTTAAATAAAATATTCTACGGACAACAAACAACAATTAAATAATAGATAGATATATACTTTAATAATTAAACTACTTTTGCAATCAATATTCTCGTTATAGAAAATAGCTTAAAAAAACCCCTTTATAGAAACGGGCCATAAGGACAAGTTAGCTGTTATATTTTATAAAGAGGGTGCTCAACGGAGGGTGGACCGGAGAGCAAGGCGGCTTCTTGGCACTTGGGCACGTCACACCCTCTTTTGATAAACCTAGTTCCGGCCTTCTCTTACAATTAGAGACAAGTATTTTATAATGTAAGCACACGACAATAATTATTACTTTTATTTCCAGTTAAACGTTATTGAAAGGTGTATTTATAAATTCGTTCTTATCGACCATTCCAATTTTGTTACGGTTCACGTTAACTAATCAAAATCTAGCAAAACGTTTCTCTTGTATTTCACCTGCGTAGTGTCTAAGATAGGATTGAAAACTCTCTATTGTTTAGAGAGGTGCAATTTTCACAATACGATTACGTACCCAAAGGGTGCCAACGAGACCCTATTACTAAACTTCCGGTGTCTGTCCGTTTGTCTGTCAGCGCGCTGTATCTCATGAATCGTAATAGGTAGAATAAAATTGTCCCAAACTCTATATTTCTATTGTCGCTATTACAATCTATACTTATAATAAATCTGTAGAGAGGTCAATTCTGTACATGAAATATATTTTCAAAATAACTATCAGGGGGTGATTAGTGATCGATACTGATGCCAAAAAAGCAATCAGTAAAATTTTTGTCTGTATGTACATATGATCCTTATAGAAACAAAAAACTACTCGATGGATTTTAACGAAACTTAGTACAATTATTCTTTATACTCCTGGGCAGGTTATAGTATACTTTTTATGACGTTACAATCAATAGGAGCCGAGTAGTGAAGGGAAACTTTGGGAAAACGGGAGACGTTTCTCCAATTTTTAAGTTTCCGTCACGTATGCAGCCTTAATGGTTAAAGTTACATTGAAATCATGTATGACAGATTCTAGATAAAATTTTCTAAAAAATATCCCGCAACAGTATAAGTCTATCTTTTATGGTTGACTCACAAGAACACGTGTAATTCCTGATAGCTTAGCAGTTCGGAGCATTCTGATTATATTTGTTTATTCTTACGTTTATAATACTCTCACTCATCCCTAATTAAAAAAAGTTAACATTATTACCTATTCAATAAAAAAAAAATCATAGAAATCAAGTATTGTGGACTGACATATTATATTTCCCTACCAAAATACGATCTGTCTGTCACATCAAAACCACTGAACCCTGAGGAAGGACATACGCTACTTTTTTACGAAAAACAACGAAAACGCGGACGAAGTCGCAAACAAAAGCTAGTAAAAAATAAGAATCGGTCAAGAGCGAGCCATACTCTAGTTTGTTGTAAAGTTTTCTAATAGTATGTACATAGTGTTATATCTTGTATGTTATATGTTGTTCAGAACAGTTGGTGTGTGAGTCTAAGTCCACTTGGCCAATTACTTATACTGTCCCAAATAAAATATAAGCTATCACTTGATGATATATTTGTTTCATAATCTGTAGCCTTCAATTAAAAATTATTTGTTTCTTTGTCTTTTATCAAAACTCGGAGATATTAGAATGTTTGTATATATAATTTAATTGGGTATATAGTTTCCTAGTGCATGGTATCGCCGCCCAGAGAGCGCCTAGTAGCCTTCCAGATGAGGTCGTCCAACGGTCCAATGTCATAATGCTTATAAGAGGTAGTAATGTTATAATTGTCTTTATTTGGCGAATATGTTTAAGTTTTTAGGTGATTAATTTTTAGAGTTTTATTAGTAAAAGAGGGTCAAGAGGACACCGTTACCAAGTCTATGTCATCTGTATGTGTATTGTAATAGGTATCCAATTGGATTTTTTACAGGATATGTGTTACTATCACAAATATCCTAATACGCAAAAAAAATAAGGGTGACCCCATAAAAAGTATTTTTTCAATATAGTTTAGTAAACTAAAATATAAAAAAATAATAATAGATCAAGCATGTGTGGATGTGAGTGCCACATAAACCTTGAAGCGCAAATCCTATGTTTTATTCTGTTGTATAAGGTATATTTCAGTGAAGTTTTATCAAAATTGTTCTACAGTTGTTTCATGAAATAGTAATAAACATTACTCCATCCATACATCCATCCTTCTTGTTAACGTTTAGGTGCACGACCTCAGTTAATGCATATAGTACTTTAATACATACATTAGTACAATTAGGCCAGGGTAATTTATCTTGGACAGAGGGAAAGAGTATACTTACAATTTCAGTAGACTAATTAATCAATGGCTATTTTTCCACAGGCTATCAAAAATTTTATTAGTAGTAGAATAAGGAGACAAAAAACATCAGTCTTCAAATATATAGTTTTTGAGTTTTCCGAGCATATAGATACATAATTTTATCAAAATTAAATTATTTTTTTCTTTAGCAAATTATAATACTTCTGTTCCTTCATATAAATATATAAAATAAAGAATTAATCATAAGAATACCAATGAAGCAAGATATTTTACTTTTAATTGGTCTTAAACATGACAATGATATATTCATTTAATATTGTTATTAATATAGTGGCAACTACAGTAGCAATAAAATTTAAGAATAGTATATCAATATTACTGGTCTAAAAATCACATGATAACATTAGTAAATTATATCTGGCACATTTGCAATAAGCACAATTGTATGTACATACTAACGATTATTAGTTGATTCATTACCGAACACTTTTTTATTTTAAATGTAGTAAATGAAATATATTGAGTAAGGATTGACAAAAAAAATACTGTCTACAAGAAGGAAGGATAAGAAAGTTAACACAGAAGTACTTAGTATCTAACAAAAAAATTAACAAATTCATTCAAAAGGGTATTATAAAGAGAAAAGATGTTTGTCTTTTATTCTCTCTCTCCAGAATCACTGAACCTACTTTATAAATGATTATATTACTTAGAAGGTACATTATACTAGATGGTTATAGGCTATTATTTTAAATATTCATATTGTATTAAAACCAAATCTACATGATCAGGAGGAGTGAAGCTATGTGAAAAAGCTACAACAATTCAAAATGAGTATTCTGTATTGCTCCAATATTATTATTAATATTTTACACATATCCTTATATATAACAAACAAGATTTTTTATAAACAATAATTACCTAATCAATTTATTTAGAAATCCCTAATTAATAAAGGATTTCTTTCATTGGTATTATCTACATTTGAGGAATTGACTTCTAAAGAATTTTTAAACAAATTATGATATCAGCATTTTTTCAAAATACACATATATAATTAAGCAAATAATTATTTTCCATGGATTAAAAATATATATTTGACCTTATATATAATTAAAAATGAAAAACATTCAAATGTAACAATTAAAATATATTGGAAACAAAAATATTTTTACCTTGAACAAAATTAATACAAAACAAAATTTATAATTTGGAAAGAAAACAAAATAGAGGATATATATGAATAAATATCATTTAATGAAATCAGTTTTTTTTTAAATATTTTATATATGTACTAAGTAATTAATTACAATTATCTAAGAGTAGCTCAATTAACTTAAGTTTTATATGTGATAAAAATTAAAATAATGTATTTAAGTTTCATTTCTTTTGTAGATAATTGCCAAACTTTAAAAAAAAAGAACTTGTGTATGTTATCACTGTATATAACTAATATTTACTCAAATGATAGAATTATACGATTTAGCAATATTTTTGACATAACTTTTTTTAAGGAAAAATAAAAGTAGCTACTTGTAACAAATTGATGTTTTCATTTGTTATAACTATTTACTATTAGAGATAAAATAGAAAAGAAAACCCGATACTGACCTTAAAACAGAGTCACGTTTTCACCAACTTGGTGCAATCCGGTTTGCCACATCAGTGCTAATTTAAACCGCATTTTAAATATAAAACAGGAAACACAATTTGGCACTTATCACATATATTAAAATACTATTCAAATTGCCTTTTTTAATAAATATTCGTACCACCGCACACCCAATAGACCGACACAAACAGCATTCGGAAGCCTATTCCCGACTCACAAAACGTCAATAATCCAGGCCAGTCAAAGCTCGAATACAAAAATTTATAAATATTTTTTACACTTAATATATTATGAAATTTATAAAAAATGAACTACCACAGCGTAGTTTTTTGAATAAATGCCTATAATTTACGTGCCACTCATTCACTACTACAAAATTTAGTCTTTCTCTTTGCTGTGTAAATGGTAATTTTGCAGCTCTTTCCATAGAGATGTATATAACTTCTTTACGTCGTACGAAACATCGACTTTAATATCGATATTCAAAAGTTAGATAGGTATTTAATTCTTGAGGGAGTCTTAAAAAATAATATTTGTATTATCTATTTCGCAAAAGAATATCATGTCATTTCTTAATATGTCATAGTAATATTAATAAAACATACTGTCTATTTTACAAATCAGGAAATAGAGTATTAAATATAAAATATAAATTTTATTAATACATTTTGAAATATATATGCATTTAAAGAAAATAGTATTTTATATATAACGAGGCAATAATCACCTTTGTAATTTTAGTCTCGATAGCGATATGAAACAAGTCTGTAAGAGATACGTCACAACTAATTACGAAAGCTACTGCCAGAAATGAGAAATAAATCACGTAAATCTGAGAGCAAAACTTATACGTGTAATTCTCGCCTTGTAAATTGTATACTTGGTATGTTTACAATTATGAACATTTGACAGTAGAACAAAAGCGTACAATTTATTTGCCTTTACAATTTACACACAAGCCCTGTGCAATTCATAAGCTAAGACTTCAATTTTGTTTGTTATAAAATATAATAATAACATAAATATTATTTTTTAATATGTTTATTACCATATTTTCCAACTGCAGTAAAATATTTTTTTCTTAATATTAGAAGCGAAAGAGAAATCATTGTTGTTTGCAAGAAATCATTTATGGTGTAAGTGATAATTAAACAATTCATGGGTTAATTAGATGGATATAAACAAAAGGTTTTTCTTAATCATGTGATATATGTAGTTTTTTGATTTAATAACTTATCAATTACTTGATATATCGTCTAAAAATCGATTTCTAGTATCGATAACAAAGGAATAGAAAAATCAAAAATCTATTTTCGTTAAAAAAAATTAAATAATTAAACAAAAGGTTTTCAACTACTTAAATAATATAGGGTCAAGAATAAAAATACTTATATATTTTTGAGTATGTAAATTATAATTATAATATTCTATAAAATGGTGCAGCATTTTTTCTGCCTTTTCCATCGTGATTCCATTGAACGTTGCTTATAAACTTTTCGTATCCGTTTTTTATGTGTCTTATTAGTTCTCTTGTTGCTCAGACGTGAATCTTTTGATTGTATTCTGGCACACTCGCAGGGCGAACCCACACGACTGATGGTATCCATTGCACTAGGACATTTATTTTTGCTTTTTATGCATCTTTTATAACATTTATCGGGTTCTAGACAAGGTGGAGGTCGAGGTCGATGTTTGTGAACACTACATGTCGGTTCCGATATGCAAGGCTTAAGACTCTTACTTGAATTAACAGCTGAAAATAGAAAGAAAATGGGTTAAATTTATGTTAAATAGTGTATATATAGTGCAATCAGCTTCAAAGTTACATATATATATACATAAAATTAGTGGGAAAGAAGCAGGCAGAACATCTTACGGCATTAACAGCACCAAGGTTCCACGAATGCATTGCCGGTTTAAATAGAAATGTTGGAAACAAAAAAGGTAAATAGGAAGTACTGAAAGGAATGGGTTGGAAATCAGTTTCACTCTCCTTATGAAACACATTTCACGCCAATTTTCAGCGAGAGTGTAGTACTGCCTCGGTCGAGCCAGCCCGTATACTATACAGCTATACCAAGACGTAGGAGTATTACTAGACCTTACCGATGCGTGAAATGTATATAAACCTTTGGTTTTACATATATATTAAATATATTAATATTTTTTAAATACCAAACACTGGTAAACTTTTTATTTTTAATAGTAAAACCGGTTTATCCTTTACAAAATAAAAATATTTTCCAAAAGAAAGTATACGAAATAGGAGTTTCACTTAATAAATATATCGGATATTTGTGGTGGTATTAGCATTTATTTATGAAGTTTTCACATCAATATATTGTTTTACATCATGAAATTCGTAGCTAAGTTTACAAACTATTTTGATAAATTGTATTAGGAGCGTTTTAAAGAATTTCGCAACATTTCTTTTCTTTTTTCAATCGTCCTCTGTGCCCTTTACCAGTGCAACACTCGGTCTTTGATCTAGGATTCCCTTGCTTCTTGGTGTAATTAGTATAACTTTGACTCCCTGTTAGTCTGTCTTTTTTTCTCATTTTCGCTTCCTTAGACTTTTGCTTGAGAAACTTATCTACAGCTTTTACATTTCTTGGATCGGATGTAGTACTTTTAAACTTGCCACAACTACCACAATTCGTCTTAGACTTAGTGGCCATAATTGAGAGAGCGCTTCGACATGGCCTTATGCCTTTTGAAGTCGTTTTTTTCAAACAACGTTCTGGATTTTGGCATGGTGGCGGTGTGGGATGACATCTTACAGGGGTACATGACGCAGTTGGCGTACAGGGAGGATGTATCGAAGGAGCCATTGGCGTAAATTTTTACTCTGAGGAATACAAAATCACTCATTAGGATCAAATGGAAAGAATAAAGATCTGCCAGCATTAACAATATAATTATTCTGCCACTCACGTAGTTATTTTCATTAAAACAAAATAATACTTACGATCTGTTATACAAGTCACTTTATATTTGAACTTTTTCATATCGCACATTAAATTATTGTAAATACTATAAAAAAAAACGAAATTAGTTAGCGAGCTTATCCGTTATATAAATAACTACAGCAAGTAGGTTTCAGTGCTGATCTATGATCGGTACCACCTACTCAATATTTTGTATTACTGATATGAAAGATAACTGAACTAATATATTCATAAGAGACATGAACCATAAATTACTTGTTTTGTAGCCCAATTACCGCTGCCCTACTTTTAATATGATCATTAAATGATCATTAACCAGATCACAAATATACGTATAAGTTTGCCTATTTTTCCAAGTATTATTTTTAAAAAGTATAACACGAATAACTTGTTTATATAAAACTCAATTATGTTACTATTAGTGATTACATATTTACTAAAAAAATAAATTAACAGCAGGAACTTATAAGCTAGAAAAAATCACGTATATTTTGTACGATAATTTCCTAAACTATTAAAAGTGGGCATTAATTGCGCATTTAATATATTTAAACTATTATTTTTACACATTATACAACTTTGTACAAAAGTTCAACGCCTGTTTTGGTGGTGACAATATGTTTATAATTTAGTTATAAAATGTGAAACTGCAATTGAACTTTTGTATTCTTGAGTGGCAGATATTAAATAGGCTGGCTTTGTCATATAAATCTACAGTCGCTGGCTATTTTGTACAAAGCTGTTGATTGGAACTTTCAACATTTTATAACTAAAACTTACCCATATTATGATAAAATCAAAATGCTAGTAAATCTACTTCATGTTTATTCGTTATTTCTTTATTAGATTTATTGATTTCAGTTTTTTTTATAAATTGACACTTGAATTTTTCATTATTGACAAAAAGATGATCTTCTAATTTCAATACTGACAATTCGTTACTTCTTTTCTGAGGTAAATTAGTCTTATCTAGGTAAAAATTAAAACAGACCTTCTTTCCATATCATGACAGGTTTTAGAACTTCATCAACAAAATAACCTTAATTCTGGTGCTTTTCATATATCCATCCGTTTAAAGTGTAAGGCTATTTGTTACAGTCGACTATTTCCGTAACTACATATATATTATACGATACTTAGTTAGAAATTTTAGTAAGGTTGAAGCTGTTCATATTTAATATAACGGATTTTATCGCGATAACTAATGGTATATTAAATATGAATAGTATAAATCGCAAAAGTTTAAAATATATAGCTGATGCTATTGTTGTGATTGTTGTTGAAGTCGTTCACTGAAATTATAACTTTTTTTGAGTAATCTGCATATTTTATGGCCATATTTTATAGTTATAAATTAAAACTAGGCACTAATCTGTTTTTTTTTATTTCACAATAAATTTTCTTTGATTCGGATATAAAAAGTCAGACTTACATTTGCGGAAATTGTGATAAATTGTTCAAGACTGATAAAAAAAACATCAAAAACCGTCATATGTAGACTTTTTATTATTGTGTACTTTGATTATACTATAAATAAGTTTCAGATTTAGATAATATCTATTAAACACTTTAAATACTCTTCGGGCTGATATTAATGAAAACAGTATCAGTAGATTTTTTAATATCCAATTTACCCAGTAATCGAAGCCGTGAATTTTGTGTAAAAACAGTGTATTATTGTAGTATACGAAAGTGTCGATAATAAGTATTAAATTCTAAAAGGAAGTAACAATACTGTACTATACGGCAAATTTAAGGAACATTGTTACTTTTTACAAAATCGATTTTAAACGAATTGTTTAAAAAAAATAATAACCAATATTAACATTTGAAATTATGACACGATGCTTTAAAATGGTCGCCAGCTTGTAACACTTCTTGATATTTCTAAAGATTTGCACGAACGTTTACGAATCTCATTTTATTATTATAATAATTTCTGAAATTGTTACATTTGTTCTCTATACTCAATGTGAGTACATAATTAAAACAAGTTCGCAATATGGGAATATAATTTATTTAGAGAATTATAATGAAATAAATAAATTCAAACAATTATTTTCTAAGAAATATAGATATATAACTTTAATACAACATTCAATTTATGGTATAGCAGAAGACATTAATTATCATTTCAATGTTACAGTATCATATTTCTTATATCAAATATGATATAACATTTAAAAGGATAGGCGATATTACAACAAAGAAGTAGAAGTAGAACTTTCAGTTAATTATCTTTAACACTGAAATTTAATATTTAAATCAAATAAAATGCTCTACATATATTATAATACTTTAAATAGGTACCAACAAACATTATTGTACAATTTAATTGCTTTTCTGCTTTGGTAACATATTTTAATTCGTATGTGATTTAATACAGCCTTAAAGTTTCTAAAAGCACTCTATTAGCCACCATTAAATAAATTATAGGAATGTATATAGCCAAAAATAAATATTCACGACTGGCAACATTGACAACTTTTGTGTAACATTAAAAGCTTATTTTTTCTGTCTTGAATCAAAATACAGCGTGTGGCGTGGATTGTTCATGTGGTAGTGTGGACAGTGCATTAGTTGTCTTTCTTCGACGTGGACTCCTGATAAGTCGGCGGTTGATCCTAATGGATTAAAAATAACAAATTTTATAATATGTTTATATATATTTTTAAACTTTGCATTAATTTGTAAAGAAGAAAAAGTCTTTAGACATTTATTTTTGTTAATAAAAAATTTAAAAAGTAATTTTTTGACAACTGGAACAGGTAATAACGATAAAACATTTATAAAAATAAAATCTAAAAATTATTCTATAAGCCCTTTCAATATTTGCAAAACTAATGAAATTACATAAATAAATGTAATAGTGCTAAGAATGAAAGAAGTTAATTCAGTTTCTCTTAGTAAATAAAATTTTATTCTAATCATATAAGATATTATTATACTTACATTGTAGGGGGGTGGTACATAAGCCGTTTGAGGCTTATTTGGATCATAGTAAGCACTTTGAGCTGCCTCTGCTGCTTTAGCATCTGAAAATGTTTTTTTAACTACTGCATAATAGTAACTAAGTTCAAATTACTTCATTATCTATTTCAAATTATTAACAATACTTATGTATACTATCAACAAAGTATATGTAACCTTTAATATAGCATTACTATGAATCTAATAAACTCATTCTTAAAAGTCGGCAGTTTATATAAAATTAGGATTGAGCTAAATAAAATTAATTGACAATTTATTCCAAATGTAAACAAATTATATAAATTACAAGGACAAAGTAAATATAAATCACTTTTGTCATTATATTAATGTTTCTCACTCGACAACTCCAGGTTCTATTACTACAATTGTAAGGATGTATGTATTAAGCTTATTAATTAGCATTATATTCACAATTTAGCACTTGCGGTTAATCATTTTAGCACATTTTTTTAAATGCTCAACACTCTATGAAACTTTGTTAGTAAATTAAATTGTTAACAACAGAATACCTTTGTTTAGTAAAGTCGAATCCACTTGATGAGTGGTATGTAATAACCTGTAAAATTGTCAATAATTTTATATAACTCTATTGTGTATTGTATTAAAAAAAAATCTCACCACTTGATGACATGCTGGGTGCACCTGGTACAAAACCGCCGGGATAACCAGGTGGTGGCATGTTAGCATTACCTGGGTAACCCGGAGGCGGCATATTACCCGGGTAACCGTTGCTTTGCGCACCTGTGGGACTTGGACCAGCAGCACCGGAAAATCCTGCCCCGGGTGGATATGTAACACCCATTACCCCTGGATAAGGAGGAGGACTGTTGGATACGAAGACAGAGTTTGGAGACGGTTGATCGGGAAATGCCTGAAAAAAACATTTGTCAGTATCAAATACTATCCATAGAAATGAATATTTATATGCCAATAAGATCTGTGTAAAATGAGAATTGATATGATTAGGAGAGTATTGAAATTTATATATCTTACTGTATATGGGGGCACCCAGCCATAATATCCCTGTGGTGGAGGAGCATATGCTGGAGGAGGAGCTGCATACCAGGGTCCAGAAGGCGGAGTGTAAGGAGGTGGTGGTGCATTTGGAGACATATGCCTTGATGCTGAAATATTGATGTAATGTTTGAAATAGAGATTAATCATTTTATTTTATTATTTTATTTTATTTTAGGATCTCCAACAAAAGATACACACCAAAAAAATAAAAAAAAAGAACAATGATACTTTAACACAATATGCATGCTCCTTCAATAATAGGAGACCACAGCTTGCTCATATAAATAATTAACATTTTATAAATAGAAATGAAGAAACGTAAAATTAATAAATTGCTAACTTTTAATTATGTTATATTATATTATATACATAAGAATATTATATACAATATATACAGCTGTAATATATTAATAAAGTATTTTATTGAGGCAACTCTTATATTCGTTTAATTTTATGGTAAATATATCTAAATCAGCATGTTGCATTGAAAGTATATTGTATTGCCTACAGACTCTTGGCATAGCAGCAAAATACCCCAGATTAGTTTTAGATGTGGGGATGTAAAATAAACGGTATGAAGTTATACGAAGCAAACGAGAAGGAATATAAAAAGAGAAGATATCTTACACTTAGTATTAAAGTGACCAAATAAAAAGATTACATTTTTGGGATATCACATAAAGGTTTTTCATTTGAGACTTCTACTGTTTATTTAAACATTAATCATGTCACAAGATGTTCATAGTTATTTTTATTTTTTAAAATCATAGATGTGAAACATAAAGTTAAGTGAAAGTATAGTAGACATATAGCAGTGTAGCTAATTCGCTTTAAAGATATCTTAAAATTGGTCACTTTACAATATATAAATAAAAAATAAATGAAAAGAAATTCTTATCACCAAACAATATCAGATCAGCACAAATGTAAAGAATTTATAAGAATCTTAATAGTCAATCTCATTAAAAGTAATTACAAATATTTTGTTACTAAATAAATGTAGATCATGATTATTAAAGGGTTACACATTCATTACATATACTTAATCAACAATGTTCTTATATTTTAATCCCTAGAACAGTAATAAATTAGTCTATCTATTTTTGACCTATTTTCCCCCATATGAATATTAATAATTAAACTTATATTTTTGTTACTATTTAACTAATAGTAAAAATAAAACATTTAAATTTAAAATGCACTACAAACACATTCACTGCTGCCGACACACCAGGTGTCAATTTATTATATATTGAACACATGGATGCATTGGTGGCAATAAATGTATTAAAAATCTTTTATACATAAAGAAAATCAGAACATATTTATTATATAATTAGTAATATTAAAATTTACTTATATTGTTTGAAACTAAGACAAATAAAATAAATATGTCAAATGTAATTATGTAAATAATAAATATGTATATAGACTCATTACAAAGAATTTTTCTTATATGCATATAAAACTGGTACTGTAATAATTGTAACATAAATATTGATTTTAGTATTATCTTACCAAGATGTGCTGCTTTAAGCATAGCCTGCCCAAATTCAATTGCTCCTCCAGATTTGAATGTTAACTTAAATTTAACTTCACCAATAAAATTTCCATTTGGTTGTGCTCTTACTTTTCCTTTTATGTAATTTGCACCAAACATGGGTTGTTCCACTGTCACCTACAAATTTTTGTTTTATAATCTGTAGTCTGCGAGAACTGATTGCTTTTTATTACATGACAATACTTACATCTTGCAAAGCTATGAAAGGAAAGCTGAATGACCGAAGACCATCAGAATTATTCTTGGAATTGTAAATCATACGATGAGTGGTAAGATACATTCGACCATTTTTTGTGCCTTTAAATTCGGGTGTCTCATTTCCATAGAATTCCACCGATACATTATCAGAAAATAAAATTATACTGAAAAAAAAATATAGGTAGGAAGAGAATAATTTTTGTATAAAAAACTTTTAAGTGGAAAATGTGTTGCAAAACTTTTCATAATTCATTCATTTCATAAAAAAATATTTTTATATCCGAGTTTCCTACTATAGACGTTTACAACATCCTATGACTCATAGGTGTAAATAAAAATATGTGTATTGATTGCATCAAGTAGACTGTTTGTTATCGTACTTGAATAATTATTAATGACTTACCATTCGCCAGCATGTATCAGAACCCCGTGGTCAGCATGAGCTGTATTTAAGGACATGGTTAAAGAAAAACTGAATATATGTTGTTCTCTAGTTTTCTATCAATCGGTGATAAATGCAAAACTGCGTAAAATCCTGAAAGTCTCGAACTTTACCGATGTCAGATGTGACACTTGATATATAATATAACATACTATGACAATGTCAGGCCGTGCTTAGATGTAACTTTTCAATAAAAATTGTTTGAGAATGTCATAGCACTGGCTCGATTGTTTTGTACTCGACTAATCCAATGGTCAATATCCCGAATATTCTTTATGATAATATTTAATACTATAATAAAATTAATTACGTATGAAATGTATACCTCGTTTCACGTAAGTGTTTCGGTCTAAACTATGCGTATTACGCTGCGAAGAAAACTTATTACTCACCAGAACAGTCGTTTAAACATTCCTAAATTAATAATTATTAAATACTTTATATATAATTATTATATATCTCCAAAAACACACAGCATTGAGATGAAGAAGCAAATCTGTAATCTGGCCTTTTGTGTAGGAATAATCTTAAAATTTACCTTAAATCCTCCTAAAAGTCTCAATTCAGTTACCAGAGGGCGCCTTTCCTTCGAAGAAATGAGGCGCGACAGCGGCGGCCGCTTGTCAATGTCATAGCATTTTGTAATTTGTGCGCGTAGGTAGCAAAAAAGTATTGTTTACAAACTGAAATTATTCTAAACATTGTATTGTGTTATTAATGCACTTAAATGGTTATTTAGTGCACGTTATAATAGCACAGCATTGTTTTTATATAGTAAATGATGTAACCGACACATTGTGAGACAAACAAAGTTGAGCAGGATACCGGTGGACATTTCGTTTCTTGAAGATAAAAATTTTACTCATTAATAATCATCAAAATCAGAATCAAGCTTTTCGTCCCTTTCGAAAGAGTATGAGGTCATAAGTCTTTTCTAGAACATAATTGGACGCTGATAAGCAATACTGTGTCAAGCCACACGGACTTCGTTTTGGGAAAATGGCGTCTAAAGATGTCAAACCTATTCTTAATAAATTAGTTTGAAGACGTATATATTCATCTTTTCTTTTCTATTTTGATAAAATGTATATTGAATCAAAAGCAGATAGATTTGTTTAATATGTTATCTAATAATAAGTTTTTAAATATTTGAGATTATTTTATAAATTGCAAAATATGGAACGCACCTGAAATTCGAAACATTGAGTTACGATACTTTTTCCATATTTATTTAGTTTAGATGACTTGAAATTTTTTTGAATAATGTTAAATAGGTGACGTAGTATCAAAATACATCAATATCTCAAAATTTGACTTTTTGTGGGTTGACACATTATTGCTTATCAGCATCCAATTGTCCTAAAAGAACTCAAGGACGTAAGTACAGACATGTTCAAACTCGTGTCGATCTAAAGGGGAAGTTTCTCATAGGTCGGTTACTAGTACAATTATTGATTAATATCAACACTGGGTTAAAAAATCATTACAGGAAACCATGTCCATTCATATTGAGTATTTTTTTACGGATTTACATCAAAAATAATAATTATCAGACTATGTAGCCACAAATATGGTCTCTAGACATTAGATAGTTTGACTAAAAAAGGGGATAACTTTACCCC
Source organism: Hypolimnas misippus (assembly GCA_037950945.1). NCBI lineage: Eukaryota > Metazoa > Arthropoda > Insecta > Lepidoptera > Nymphalidae > Hypolimnas > Hypolimnas misippus. Next base: position 5,646,297 of record JBBEEQ010000025.1, on the reverse strand, counting down.
GTAAAAACTTTAGTTTGTTTGGAGTGACACTTTGTTATAAAACTCTGTTCAAATATGTGTGTAAAAGTTTTCCCCCTTTTATAAAATAAGGGATTATTAAGTTTCAATATATTGTATTAGTTGGCTCAGTAAATAAAGTTTTGGAACAGAAGTTCTTATTAAAGAATTTTCCTTTTTTTTCATGGGACTATCATTATTGACATATACATTTACTTAAGTGAATAAGTAATACATGTTTAACATTCTGAGTCCAATAAAAGTTGGCATGACTGACAATATTTTAAAATAATTTAATAACAACATGTAAGAATAATTAACCTAGCTTATATAAAACTTAGTTGAAATTAGTACTTCTTTTGAAGTGTGAGATGTATAGGCAATTATTATATTGCCTAAAAGATTCCCAGTAAGTAATAATGTAACTAGCTCATTCAGAATTCCTTACAAACAGGAATTTAATCATCTTCAATCACAATTAATTTATTATTATTATGAAGTAATTATCACAAAGTGAATTATTAACAGAATGGACACATTCAAAGGGGTATAAACCACCTAAAACATGGTAAGGACAAATAAAGAAACTGGTAGCTTAAATTGTAAACTTTCTGTATTTCTAAATTCTGCCAACCCACAGTGAAGCAGTGCTGTGGATTAAGCTCTATACCTTCTCCTTAATAGGAGAGGAGGCCTGTGTCTAACATTTACAGGCCGATGCTTAAAGAAATTTCAAAGTAAACTAAAAGATATCAAGAATTGCTGGTTGTAATAATTATGGCATTCAAATGTTATTCTTTCATGAAGAGAAACAGATACATACTACATTTTACAGTTTTGTTACTTTCATAATTAATTTTCAGCTTATGATGTGTGTTTAAACCTCGGAGGTTTCATACAGTGATTTCACAAGATATATTGAACTAAAATACTAAACACAGTATAAGCTGGCTGGTGATGAAATAGATTATCACCAGGCCTAAATCCATATGGCAAAATAAAGGCACAAACTAAGTACAGTAAGCTATTAACAAGCAAGATACTGTGTCTATCACAGAAGAACAGGTGTGTTTATAAGTGCTTTTAATTCTCTAGTTAACAGACTGGGGGGAGGTGGTTGCCTTGACTCCTGGAATGTGCGATATGCTGAGCGGGGAACAAGTATATCTCTTACTTCAAACTAGTAAGTTAGCTTCATTGCATAATAAGAACTTAATAAGAATTAAGCTTTGAAATTCAAATGGGCCCATTAGGGGTTTCACACGCATCTATAGCTTAGTAGCATAGTGCATTACTGGTGAAGGGGCAGCCTACCACCTAGCCTGTTGGGTCCGTTCCAAGTTAGTCATGACGTTTCGGAAACGCCCATAATCTTGGAACTTCTGGGTTACATAGTACCCAGAGATCTTATTGGTTGTCTAAGTTAGAAACTATACAAATGAGATATTTGGCTTTTAGTATAATTGCCTGTTAGGACCCATCCAAGTTAGTTATGGGGTTACGGAAATGCCCATGAGCTTGGAACTTCTGAATTACATAAATACCTAGAAATCTTAGTGATTGTCAAGATAGGAAACCTATACAGGTGAGATATTCTGCTATTAATAAAAATGACTCTCAGGACCAATCCAAGTTTGTCAGGTGGTTGCAGAAACAACTATGACCTTAAGACTTTTGGATTACATTAATAACAAACAGTGTTGTTGGTTTCGTATAATAGACCTGTACAAGAAAGAGTAGTACCAAGAAGAGCATATACAAGAATAAGAATATAAGTTAGATGAACTCAAAAGTAAATTTTAAATATACTTTAACAGATATGCAAAGTATGTAAGGCATACTGATCAGTGAATCTTTACAAACAAGATCATGCAGAGTCTATTACAAAGTCATCTGATTTTCTTGGAAAAACCAAGAGTTTTAGAAGAGAGATGTCCCCAATAGAACCATGGACAAACATTAAAGTATTTCCAGTTATACTTACATTATCAGTATTTGTCAAGAATATAGACAGTGAATCAAAATTGGTAATCTGATAGATGTATCATGTATACCCATATCATGATCATATCTAAAAAAGACTTACAAATGTGTTCAAATTCTATAAGACCTTAGTAAGTAATCAAAATCAAAAAGGTATGTATATTGATACCACACAAGCTGACAATAACATGAAGCTTCTGTGATTAATATGATGATCTAGCTTAATGGTAGCATATCAATTACCTTGAAAATTTTATGTTATTGCAGATTACCTAAAGAAATCCAGTATTAAATAGCTGTAAATTCCTCGGTTATAGTCAAACGAGTGGAGCTCACTTTTTAACAGGTAAATTGTCAGACTTCTATAATATGTAATTCTGAATTTAAAAAGGTATGTGCAATTTTGCTTAAAGCTTTAAATGCCTTTTATATACAGCATTCGTTTTTAGAGATTTTTGCATAGCACTTATATAGCTTAAAGAAAGCGTATAAAGCTTAAAGAAACTTTATTTAAAGTTTGAAAGTGGGTTCATTCATATATTCAGAACATAATCAAGAGAAGTAATTATGTTTAAGTCAAAGAAGTATACAGTTTTGTAATAAGAGTGCAGTTAAGTAAGAACAAGACTAATAATAAAAAGAGTAAAAGTTTAATGATAAAACATTCAATTTCAATTCAAACAAAAATCTATTCAAAATCGATAAACTAATTTGTTTAACTGTTGTTTTGTGTTACTACATTAGATATCGCATAAGTAACCGTATCAACTTTACACTTGTGTACTATTTTTAATTGTTATACAGCTATTCCTACATTATTATAAAAAAAATAATAATAATTAAAAAAAAAAGAAGAAAGAAAGAAAAATTAAATCATATAAATGGTTCATACGGTTTGACTGGTTAAAATGAACGCCTTGGTAAGGTCATCATTTCGGCAATATTGGAAAAGAAATCTAAAGTTATTGAATATTCTATTATCAATAATATTCGATGCATAACTTCATATATTACCTATTTTTATTCATCTAGACTTCAAAAGCTTGCAGTTTAAGTGAAACCTATATTTCTTTAATTTATGAAAGAAATTTAGTTCAATGAAACAATCCATTAAATTTTTAAATAACACTAATAATTAATATTATCAAGTAAGACAAGAGCTACATAACTTTTTTAATAATATACACATAGGGTAATAATACATGAATATAATTATAATAATATCTGATTGTAATTATTTCTATTATTGAACTACACTTCTAAAATTGCATGAGTAAGAATGTCTAGTCTCCAGTACCAAAGTCAAAGTTGATGCAGCTATAACAAGAATAAATTGGTTGATTGGAAAATCTTGGAAATAACTAGACTTCACTACAATACATTTTTTCATTTATAGATTTTGGTAACAAGAAGTTAGCGTGAGCATTTTTAATATATTATTAATTTTGCAGGAAATCTGTATTTTTCAAAGCAATTTAATTACTATGTCTATATTAGATATCAATTTTATACTTGGGGATTTGAAATAATATTTTTAATGGAAAACATTTCAAGCATTATTTGTTTACAATTGTGTTCTTTTTCTTTGCCCTGAGGTAAGATAAATGACTAAAGTGAGATAATTAAAAAAAGGCATGTTATTTTATTCCTATTATCTATGAGTCAGAATTGTATAAATAAATACTGTATTATTTATTCGCAATTTATCTAACATCTTATATTCACATAGCATTTTCTGTTGTTCTGTAATTCTAGTCACCAGCAGATAACAAACAAGTCTTCATCTCAATGCTGTGTGTTTTTGGAGATATATAAAATGACTGTTTTGCATTACAACAAAACAGATATTATGTGTCGATGAAAACACACAGTATTGGAACAAGGGGCTTGCTGGTGATGAAGACGTTATGATATTGACAAGCGGCCGCCGCTGTCGCGCCTCATTTCTTCGAAGGAAAGGCTCCCTCTGGTAACTGAATTAAGACTTAGGAGGATTTAAGGTAAATTTTAAGATTATTCCTACGCAAAAGGCCAGATTACAGGATTGCTTCTTCATCTTAATGCTGTGTGTTTTTTTCGACACATAATATCTGTTTTGTTGTTATGGCAAACAATCATATTATATCATGTATATGTCAAATTAATGCGTTTTAATCATTAATGACTATCAGTTGTTATTACAATTCATATCATTAATGTTTCTTAAATGGTAAAAACGTTAATACTGAACCAGTGTAATTTTCGAAAAATCGTGATTTTCGTTACGAGATGTTTTTATTTTCCAAATAAGTCATGTAAAAGCTATACTAATAATATAAAGCTGAAGAGTTTTTTTGTTTGTTTGAACGCGCCCATCTCAGAAACTACTGGTTCACAATGGAAAAATTATTTTTGTGTTAGATAGTTTATTTATTGACAAAGGCTATAGGCTATATTACATCACGCTACGACTCATAGGAGTGAAACGGTAACCATAAACATCAGAGAAACCGCAAGGGACAGCTAGTAGATTATAAATGTCTTATAACGGCTGAGAATATTTAATAAGTTTTTAAACTATATCATGTACACTTGATGTTTAAAGTCTTGTTAACTCGGCTTTGCTTGCCTCTTATTCAGACCAACACACTTACGTGAAACGAGGTATAATGAAATGTAACTCTCTCTTTTTGAATTATTACACCGGTTAAGGTACAATTTTCGGCAGCTTCGATGGACATCTAATTTATAAGACAACAGAAACACATCACGTTTTCTTCTCGATTCGAAACTGTTCAAAATGTTATTTAACAAATAATTCAATATATATAATATAAATATCAAATCGCTATTCACTCTATGTAAAAAAATAAAATAAAATAAAATATTATATTATATTTGATCTTCATTATGCCATATTTATTTCTTGTCGTGAATTTTTTTTTTCGCATATTAATTGTACAAAATAATTTTGATATTACACATATGCCAGGTGTCCCGCAACGGCTCACAATATTTTCAGCTTAAAATCAGAGGCAACAAATTTGTATTTCCGATTAGTACTGAGCTCTGTACTGAACCACCTTAATGAATGAATATAATATAGGATATTAGGAAATAATACAATAAAAAAACATTACATATGAATCGCATTACAAGCAGTACAACTCTAAAATTACTTTTAAGAGCAAACTATATATTCTATATATTTTAAATTTTTGCGATTTATACTATTCATATTTAATATAACGGGTCTTATGTGATAACTAATGGTAGTAATACCTTTTTATTGCCCGACGAAATTTCAATGAAGTTTAAGTTTTTCGGTGTACCGCGCGCCCTCCGCCGGCGAGTGCGCGATTTTTCTTCGCCTACCCTAACAATATTAATATTGTCTTTACCGGTATTATAATGCTTGGAGCACACTACACCAACACAATCGGTTCGCGCGAACATTGTTCGAGGTACTTCACTTTTGTTACATTCATATATTACCGGGTTCCAAGCGGCCGACCATTTAATGATCAGAGTCGCATAGCCATAGTCTAAAGCCCTAAGAGCTAAAGTTGTAAGTGTCAATCTGGCATTAGACTAAAGATTTATAAATTTTGTAATCGAAAAAATTCTCGATACCTAATTATGAAAATATGGGGCTTTTCTTAATTCATTCCCATAGACAAGGATATACGGAATATTCATAGAAGTTCGTCGTCTCTAAAGTTGACATCTGAATATGTCAATGTCACGTCTTATTTTTTTCAACGGTATATTAGCGGGAATGTTACATTTGTAAATTTTGTTAGTTTTTTTTTTTTAAATAAATATTGTAATTATTTGTTTATAAAAAGATTAATACGAATCATGGAAGATACAAATGATTTAAGTGGAATTAAAATAAATTCTATTAAACCAATTAATAATGATACAGTACACAGAATATGCTCAGGGCAGGTGAAGTGATTTCCAACTTGTTATTTCTGAAATTGTAAAGGTGAATGCTTTAATATTGAAACAGTTATTGAAAGTACAACAATAACAGGGTTATTTGTTTATGTTAAATTTTTTAAAATATAAAATAATATATAAATCAAATTTACAACATTTGATATTAAAAATATGATATTGTACTCAAACAATCTGTAATAGGTGGTGCTCAGTTTAGCAGTTGCAGTCAAAGAGTTAGTGGAAAATTCTCTTGATGCTAGTGCCACAACTATTGATATAAGACTAAAAAATTATGGTATTGATTTAATTGAAGTCAGTGACAATGGATCAGGTGTAACAGAAGACAATTTTGCTGCTTTAAGTATGTTTTAAGTATAATTTCTCGAGTATATAGTTAAGAGATAAAATTTTATTCAAGTAGTGTTTTTTTATCTTTATAACAAACTATATTTTTAGCACTAAAATATCATACTTCAAAATTGAGTGATTACTCTGATTTGCTTGGAGTATCCAGTTTTGGATTTAGAGGTGAAGCTTTAAGTTCTCTATGTTCATTGGCAGATCTCACAATCACTACTAGACATGAAAGTTGTCAATTTGGTATGTGTTATTCAACTTATACAAATACTAATGTTGTATTTATTTTATTAACTTTTCAATTCGTTTTTCTATATACTTAGTTGTAAAAGTTGCCTGAAAATTTAAATACTTTAAAAAGTAATTTAAAAAAAAAATTGTAATAATTAATATTTTAATAAATAGTAACTTACTTGAGTATTTGGTTTGGTTTGTTTGCATTTAACAATAACTTAAAGTCTTACTTTAAAGTCTTTTTCATTTGTTTTATAAATTAGAACATGTTATTTATGCCTTCTTTACATGAGGGATATATAGAATAAATATAAATTAATAATATTTTAAATAATATTAATTTCAGCTACTAAAATACAGTATGATCACAAAGGAAATATAACAAATAAGACACCATGTTCCCGACAAATTGGAACAACGGTCACATTGTCAAATCTATTTTGCTCTCTACCAGTAAGGAAAAAAGAATTTCACAAAAATGCTAAAAGAGAATTTAATAAAATGACAAATTTATTATATGCATATTGCTTAATATCAGTAGGTGTTAAGTAAGTATTAGTAATTAGTATTTACATTTGTATAATTTTGTAAATAAAGTATTTATAGAACTTTGAAAACTGTATGTTTGTCCTCTATGACTTCCGAAACTGTTGAAGGAATTGTGATATACTTTTTTAGGGTGTATTGGGAACATTAGTGTTCCTAGCCCTAAAATCAATATACTTTAAACTAGACATTAAATAAAAAATTGGTACTTTAATTTTTTTTTATTGGTTTTTTAAGTATTCAAATAAGATGTTTTATCTGCAGGATAACCTGCACTAACCAAGTAAGCACTGCAAACAAAACACTAGTTGTAGCGACACAAGGTTCACTTTCCTATAAGGATAATATTGCCTGTGTATTTGGTATTAAACAATTACAAAATATATTGGAAATTAAAACTGAGTGTGTTTCTAATATAAAAGAAAACATATTCAGAGGTTTATCAGGAGAAGTAAAAGAAAATGGAGAAAGTATTCATATAGAAGATGTTGAAATAGATTTATCAGAAGATTCAAATGATGCACCAAATGATGAACGTATGAATTCACAAGAATTTATATCAAGTACACAGAAGTCACAAGGCTATAAGAATGTTCCTGATCCAGTAGAACTCATAGGATATATATCTTCATGTGCACATGGCAGTGGCCGTTCAAGTACAGACAGGCAATTTTTTTATGTAAATTCAAGGCCTTGTGAACCTACAAAAGTTATCAAACTGGTAAATGATATGTATAGACAATATAATCCCAATCAATATCCTTTTATTTTCCTCAACATTGATGTGGAAAGAGTGTCTGTAGATGTGAATGTCACTCCCGATAAAAGAAAAATTTTTTTAACCAAGGAAAAATCTATTCTAGATTGTCTTAAAGCTTCATTAATAAAACTTTTTGAACATGTCCCCAGAACTTTAAAAGTTGAGTCAACTTCTCTTAGTCAAAAACTTGAACCTGAACTTAAACAACCAAGAATTTTTAATTCTTTCATAAAACAATTTAGTAACCAATCAGACTTGTCTTCAGATAGTAAAGAGTTGACTTCTCCTGGAAAATCTGAATTAAAGAGAAAGTCTTCTATAAATTTAGATAATTTTATATCTATAAAGAAGAGTTACATTGTCAATGAAGAACTCCCAATAGAAACCGATAAAAATGATGAAACTAAATCAGAATCATTACATATAAATGATAATTTAGTAGAAATTAAAAATGATAGTATTGATCAAAACGTTATTACAACGAATGATGAGAATATAAATGAATGTGACACATTAAATATAGAAAGTAGTCCCCAATTTCCCAATGTCTCAATAAAAAATATTTCAGATATTGTTAGCGAGGAATCACATACTATATATTGCAAAACTACAATTAAAACACCAAAATCAAAAATACAAAAAGTGATAACTGATAAAGAAGATCTAGGAAAATATTCAAGAAAAACTGTTAATTTAAAAACATCTCTAGAATATATTAAAAAATTAGCAGACTTGTGTAACAAAAATTGTACAAAATCTAACCCTGATAGGATAAAATTTAGATCTGCCATTAATCCAGTATTTAATAAGAAATGTGAAGAAGAATTAAGTAGAGAAATAACTAAAGAGTCTTTTAAAAAAATGTCTGTAGTGGGTCAATTTAATTTAGGTTTCATAATTACAAAGTTAGAAGATGATCTGTTCATAATAGATCAACATGCTACTGATGAAATTTATAATTTTGAAACTTTACAAAAAACAACTGAACTAACTAGTCAAAAACTTGTAATGTAAGTAAATATTAGTCTAAGTTATCTTATTATTTATATTCAAAATTAGTTAAATATACTATTTTATTCTTCAGCCCTCAACAACTAGAGTTAACTGGTGTCAATGAACAAATTTTAATAGACAATTTAGAGGTTTTTAAAAAGAATGGTTTTACATTTAAAATAGATGAGGATGCTCCGCCAACGAAGAGAGTAAAACTTTTAACAATACCAATGTCTAAGAATTGGATATTTGGCAAGGATGATATTGAAGAGCTTCTGTTTATGTTAAAAGTTAGTAAAACAACAATGTATTCGATTTTTAGTTTATATAGTAGTAATTCCTACTAGCTCAAGCTCAGTTATAACATGTTAAATTTATATTATACATGATACCATCTATGATGCTTCTTTGACTAGATAACAAAAAATGTTGAAGTGTTGTCACAGTAAATTAACTTACATCGCTATCTGTAAGACAATAATGTAACTTATAAATGCATACAGACCTTTGTTTGTTGCAATAGAAATATTCAGCTCAGTCATTTCATCTTAAAATAATTTAAATCATCAAAATTTCATTACAATCGGTTATGTTGCCACGAAGTTTGTCGCCGACAAACATTCACACGACACAATGACACACACATTGAAATGTAAAACAGGATTTTTATATAAAATAAGAAATTTTAATATACTGATTATAATTATATATGATTTAAGGAAAATGAGTCAGAATATTGTAGACCAAGTCGAGTGCGAGCAATGTTTGCATCAAGAGCTTGTAGAAAATCAGTCATGATTGGAACAGCTTTAGGTAAAGCCGACATGCGCCAACTGGTTGATCACATGGCTGAAATTGATAAGCCCTGGGTATGTTTAATTAGTGTTATATTACTTTTTTGAAATCAAATATAAAATTATTATAATAGATATTATTATTTATATATTAAAAAAACAACTTTTTAAAGTTAGATTCATAAGCATTTTATTAGGAATCTCATATGTGGAGAGAATTTTATATGTCTAAACTAAATTACGAAATCATTGATACTATTTTACAAATTATGGTAAATTAGAAATTAAACCATTAGAAAGGAACGTACATTATCCTAGATAGTCATAGGCTATATTTTATGCACACATATGTATTATTTTTGAAGACGCCTTCAGAAACTAGCATAGAATGTAAATAATATTACATATTATTATTGTTTTTAAATCTGTTAAATATATTTATATGTGTTTTTTAACTTATTATACATCTTTTACAGAATTGTCCTCATGGTCGACCTACAATTCGACATCTTGTAAACCTAGCAATGGTTCAAACTAATGAAGAAAAATTATGAGAGTATATAGTATTTATAAAATCATGTAAAAGCTGTTTTGATATTTAAAATAAAACTATTATTTTATCTTTGATAATTTTATTTTATACACTAATAGTTTTAAAAACATTAAAACCTGTATGTGCAGTGGTCACAATGACCCCTGGAATTTGTTTGTGCCAATGAAGTTCTTTGATGTCAGTTTGTCCTTGATGAATAAATAATAATTGTGGAGGCAGGTTCTGAAAATAAAAGTCAACAAAATTATACATATTTATAACTATCTTCCTAAAATACAGTTCTGAAAGCAGTAAAATCTTATTTCTTTATGTATTAAAAATAAATAAATACAAATTAAAACTGAATATTTGATATCTTATCAGAATTAGCTTTTAGACAGATTTATTTTATTGTTCTTTACTTTCACAATTTATATTTAATTAAATCAATATTTACCTTTAATTCTTCATCTACAATTTCTTCATCATCTCTTTCAACTGCCAAATCCCAAAGAGCTACCTGGTTATCCTCGCCAGCAGATGCCAGAACACTAGGTTCTGACCAATGCCATTCAACAGATGTGATTGGGGCAGTATGATGTTTAAAAGTACCCACAGGGGTGTTACTTGGAAATTGTCTTAAATCCCATATATGAAGAAAACCATCATCTCCACCTTAAATAAAATCCATTATGAAAGATGAGATTTAAGTCACTGTATTTTGTACTGCTTACACCTAGTGGTGCAGTTTTGTGTCACTATGGCACCATGAACTTTGCATATAATGCATGAACATGTGTATATAATTGTTAAAATTAATTTTTTTTTCAATGGTTGAGCTAATTCCTACTGTCATCATGGCACTTTTGTGTCAGCACTTTATATAATTTTATGTGTAAGCAGCCTACTTACCACTAGCAATAAATGGCTCTTTGTTGTTCCAAGATATAACATTGATATCATTTTCATGAGCATTTTCAGCTGTCAGCATGCATGCTTTATGTGGTGGTGCTCTAGTGTCCCATATCCTTATGGTCTTGTCCACTGAACATGATGCTAACACATTTCTATAAATAATAATAATTACTTTATTATTAAGTCAAAATTACAAGTACAACATATATGACAAATCAAATAATAAATCTTATTTTAAGTACCTTTCATTAGGTGACCATTGTATGTCTTCAACAGAGCTAGTGTGACCAATTAGTGGACGTTGATCTACAGTCCAAGTACCTCCTTCATTTGGCTTCCATATGTGTATATCCCTTCTACAATCGCCAGTTGCTAGTACCTGAATATCAAATTATTGTTTGAATAGCACTTTCTTTCTTATTGTTGAGATTATAACTTAATAAAGTACTAAATTAGTTACTTACGCCTAGTTCTGTAGGACACCAGTCAATACCAAAGCCTTCTTGTTGATGTCCATTAAAAGAATACAATGGTTTCACAGGGTTATTTACCGTATCAAGATTATATCGTTCTAGCAAAGCAGGCTCATCTACAGCTTGTAGTTGTTGAGTTATGTTCCATATATCCACCCTGCCAAGTTCTGACCAACTTGCTGCCAATACAGAATTTTTAAAATTGGTTGCCTAAAAATATATTTTAATATTATTGATAAGAATATCAGATCTTATTCATTCTTACAAATAGTGAATTAAATGTTTAGTGAGTTTCCAATGTCAGAATAAGAGTTAAAAAATCTACAAGACCAAGTATTTCTTTTTTTAATAATGAGCAGAGAGATAACAGTAGCAAAACATTGATCATTCAAGTTTAAACCTTTTGTAAACATTTTTATATGATTAAGACCAAGAAATAATAATTCATATAAATACCAAAAGATGTAAATATAATATACCCTAATTCTATTGACACATCCTTGATGCTTTATGAATGAAAATGTCATTTGAGGTTTCTTTTCCTCATCTTCTTCTTCATCCTCATCCTCATCATCCTCTGATTCCTCTTCATCTTCAGGTTTTGAAGTGGGATGTAGATTTGACATTTTTACTACCAAAACACTGAAACATAATTTGATTATATAATCTATACCAGTGTTATAAATACAAAGACTTTGAATACATTTAACTCGGAACAACATGTCTCATTAGAAAATGTTTCTGCATAAGGTAGCTTGTTCATTTAAGATATAATTCTTAAACATTACATTACAATTCATAGAAGTGGGAATAACTATATATTTCAATCAATCTTGCAAGTATCAATATTCACACTGGTGTATCAGCTAGATAATATTTTGTAATTAAATTTTATTTTAATGAAATAGTTTGTGAAATAAAAAATGATAAATACTTATTTAAATGAGCACTGGATGCTTGGGTACCGGCAACTAAATATGTAGTCATTGGAAATTCATGTCTATCGTTGCCGAGGTTATCAGTAACAATATCGAAACTGAGACATGGGGCTCCGGTTTGCGCTTGATGTAACATAACGTATGCCGATTGATCGCATATTAAGTGTTCATCCTCCTTTAAAGGCTGATCCGGCAAATAAGTCTTGGGGCGAGAGTCCTCGTCGTTACTTCCCTCTTCATCCTCGTCCATTCCCTCATCTTCACTTTCAGAAGAGCTCTCTTCCATATGGTCTTCTTGTTCATGCGACATATTTATTAAATAAATAAAAATGTTGTGTTAATAATTCGTGTATCAGCAACACGTGCACTCAAAATATCTGAAACTGTCAATGTCAAATTTGTCAATACAACGTGCTGTCAAAATTTTTGTAATGAGTATTCGATTAGTATGTACTTTTTCTCGAATAGCCAATGGAAAATAATTAATAAGACGAATTGACCATTGGAATATCAATGAACTGTCAGGAATATTTTGTAAATTTTAAATTTAAAATCACAATTTATCTCTATCAAATTTATAAACTTGTCTTTCAAATTCATAAGAAATCTTATAGGATTTTTAAGCTCAGAATATTTTATGAATTTCGATAAGACATTAGACATCACGATGAATGTGATATAAACTTCGTATATAAATGTATCGTTTTAAAAATATATATGAAAAACTATTAGGTAATTAGATAAATATTGTGAAGGAATAATCCAATAAATTTTAAATTTAATTCAGGCGAACAATTTTGTTGCGTCACTCGATTAAAAATAACTCGAGTTAATCACTACTATAATGTCAAAATTGATATGAAATGTAAACATACTTTCATCAAATAGACAAATGGTAATTGAGGTTATTAAAATAAATTAAATTTAAAATTGTAACATAATGTTAAAACACAATGTTATAACGGTTCTAGTGTAAGATTTTGTGAGAGTTTACTGTATAACATAACTAATATTTCAAAATTTTTAAATAAAAACTGCACAATGGCATTTCGTTGTTTAAATCTTTTAAAAAATATCAGGTGTAGTAATACAGTATTTAGACATAACTTATTATGCACATCGGTTACTGAGAAAAAAATTAGTGAGATTAAAAAGTACAAGAAACGTGATTGTATAACATTCGTAGACGACCCCGACAGCTTTGGTACTTTAGGCAACCGGATTATTGACGAGAAATTGGACGATGAAGGCGATATTAAGGAGGAACAATTTTTGCAAAATATACCCTTTAAAACTCAAAAATTATCTACCAAGCAATATGCAGATTTAATAAAACAGTATTTGAAATACAAGAGGATAAAAGAAGCAATTGATGTTTTGGAAATCAAAATGCTTAAAGAAGATAAAGTTAAACCAGAAAATTATATTTATAATATACTAATAGGTGCTTGTGCCGAAGTAGGGTTTACAAAGAAAGCATTTAAATTATATAATGATATGAAAAGACGGGCTTTAAAACCAACTGGAGACACATATACTTGTTTATTTGAATCATGTATGAATAGTCCGTTTCCTTCATATGGTTTAAAAATGGCAAGCCATTTAAGAAATCTGATGATTGAAAAGGGCATAGAACCAAATCTAACTATTTATAATGTTATGATCAAGATATTTGGTAGATGTTCCGATTTACCTACAGCTTTTAAAATTGTTGATGAAATGGTCTCTAAAAAAATTAAAATAAGGGTGCATACTTTTAACCATTTACTCCAAGCTTGTATTACAAATAAAGAGACAGGATTGAAACAGGCTCTTATTGTCTGGAGGAAAATGTTGAAAATGAGGGAAAAACCAAATCTTTATTCATTCAATCTTATGCTAAAATGTGTAAAAGATTGTAATGTAGGCACTAAAGAAGATATGCTGGAAGTAATAGGCATCATACAAGAACATAATTTGCTTTTAAATATAAAGCCACAACCATTACAAATTGAAAGTATTGAAACTAAGCCAACAAGCTATGATCACCCAAATAAAGAATTGATTGAAACTGAATCAAAAACTAACTCAGAATTCGATATAACTGATAAAACACTCAGTGATTTACAATTAGAAAATCTTGAAAGTAGTACACATAATGAAAACAAAAACACTAAGACACAACATTCAGAGACTAACAGCTCAGATTTAGCTAATAATAATCCAAATAACATTCATATTGAATTAGTACAAAATCACAAGAATGTAGTTGCTCAAATAGCACAGAGGACTGTACCAAATTTGCTTTCAAAAATAGTACAGATTGATGAAGTCTTAGCATTTCAAGATGCACACACTGTACAAGATAAATTTGCAATGATAGGTGGACAGGATGACTTCTTGAAAGAAATGGATGTTTATTCCGTTACACCAAACATCAAAACTTTTACTCAAATGCTTTTCGTCATAGATGATAGTGTAGAAGCTGAGAACAAATTAATTGAAACTATGAAATCACGCAAAATTAAAGTTGATATAGATTTCTTTAACATGTTAATAAAAAGAAGATGTCTTAGATTAGATTATGACAATGCATTAGTAAGTAAAGTAAAAAATTTTTTTTATAAGTTTATATCTATACAAATAAATAAAATTTAAGTGTCTTTGTGATATTAAATTAACAGTGTTTATAAATGCATATAAAAGCTAACATGGTACTTACATCAAAAACACAATGTTTACAATTTTTGTCTGTCCATCTGTTTGTTCCGGCTAATCTTTGTAATGGCTGGACTGATTTCGATGAGACTTACTCACAGATAGTTATAAGGAGTAACTTAGGCTATTTTGATTTTAAAATTTTTGTTTATTGATAATAAATTAAAAAAAAAATACTCAAAAACAAAAGTAAACCTAATGAAATATTGAACAATATCCAATTCAAGTAGGAAAGGTACACATTGTATAAATATAATTTTTCCTCAAGTTAAAGTTAAATGTGAAACTGCAGGTTACAACTTGTAAGTATCTAAATTTTCTTATTCCTTAGGAGGTGAAAAATATGATAGAAAAGGAAAATAAACGACGGAAAAGACACCCTTATAATAAAAAATATAATTTAAAACTAAATATTATGACCTATGGGGTATTAGCTATGGCTTGTAATACAAAAGAAAAGGCTGAGCAGTTACTGACTGAAATGAAAGAAAATCAATTGAAGTAAGTGTCAACTCATGTAATAAATATAATATTTTGCAAAAATTACTTTTAAAACTCTCAAAAAACAAACACTGTATAAAACTGTAATAGACCACGAAAAAAGATATAAAATATTCATGTTATTTTTTCAAATGTGTTACATTTTATTATTTGCAGAGTAAATATTGAAATTTTGGGTACCCTGTTGAAAAATGGTACTAATCAGGCACAATTTGGTTACATATTATACATTATGAATGTTGTAAAACAAGAAAACTTGAAGGTCAATGATGTTTTTATAAAGCATTTGGAAGCTTTCAATGATAAATGTCTACATATTATAGAAAAGGTAATTATTAATACTACATATATATATGTATGCACATATAATTATGTATAAAAAAAATATAATAATTGAATTACAATATTATGTATTTCAGAATGAGAAACAGCAGAGAGAGAGTCCTATATTCATGGCTGCATTTAAAAGATTTAGTCATTTTTACAAGAATTGGCTGCAGGAAATGAACATAGAAGATGTATTAAAACCAGAGCATCCTTGGAAGCAATTCATGGAACCACATCCAACACCACTACAGAGAGAAAATATTGAAATAACTCAACCTAAAAAGTTTTATAAGAGAAGTCGTAAATTTATTCGTTATAGACCAAGATTGTGAAATTATAAAATAAAACATAGAAGACTTTTTAATATTTTATTTTTATGAAAATGTATTGATACATGTGCATTACAAATTGTTTATATTTTAATATGATGCAATTTCCTGTTCAGTTCTTCGAACTTGAGAAGTTTACGAATAAAGAAGTCACCATAACGATGAGCCACTTTCGTGTCGGCAATGTGTATCATATCATTATCAATGTAGAAGTCCAACTGTAACAAACATAAAAACGTGTCGTAAGAAGCATATTGGAATATACAATAGTTCAATATTTAATTAACACTCTTAAAAAGGAGAGAATGCCACTGCATACCTTTAATATAAAGTAATTTTGTTTGTATGTTTGTATATACGAGGGGTAATCTCTGAAACTACTGATCCGATTTGAAAAATTATTTTAGCATACTAAATTTGCAACAAAACAAAAGAAAGGCCCAAGTAAATCGTAACATGTTTTGAATATTACGACATTCGTCGAGTATCGTTTTAACTATCAAAGCTAAGTTAGTAGTAAGTTTTTAAGTAAGAAAGTTAAGATTTGTATACATGGATACACATATTTAACGATCCGGTATATCAGTACTATAGTGTTAAAAATGAAGCTGTAATCGAAAATAGACTCTGCATTAATTGATTTTAAAAGAGTACCTATCGAGTTTCTTGCCGGCTCTTCCTGGGTAAATCTACATTCCGAACCGGTGGTAATTTTTTCTTAGATATACTACAAGATTAATTAATTCAAAAAGAATAAAATTGACGATTCATAAGCGCTTTATATGGTTACTTGAATAAAGTATATTTGGACACAATACGACGTCAAGCCACACGGACTTCATTTTGAGAAAATGGGTTCTTAAGATGTCAAGCTTAATCTTAATAAATTTTTTGCATAAGTATATATCCACCTTTTCTTTTCTATTTTGATAAAAGGTATAATTAATTAAAAGCACATTGGTATAATCGAGCCCGGGAGCGTTTTTTAGGCGAAGAAGTCCTGTTTAGCCAACCGTCGGGGCGTCACGGTAGCATGCGCATGCGATCCCTTCACGTACAACTAAGACGAGGGCACTGCTGAGGTTTAGTGGGAAGTCTGGCGCACTCGCTTCGGAGCCCCACATATCCTCCCGCCCGGTATTCTCCAGGGTATGAGGCAAGTATGATGCATTCCATAGCGACAAAAAAGAAGTTGCTTATCAACATCCATTTTGAATATAAATACCTCGGATCCGCTCTGGAACTTGCCGTCGAGCCCGCTCGGGCCCTTGGTCCACACGACGTTCTTCATCTTATGCTTGAAGCACAGCAGGTGGATGGCGAGCGCGGCGTGCTCGCGGGCGGCGTCGCGCTCGCCGCCGCGCGCCGCCGACATGAACGCGGCGAGCTTCGCGAGCGGCAGCGTCGTGTACAGCTTGAGGTACGAACGGATCGTCGGCAGCATTTTCTGTTGACGCACCTGTGGAAAATAAAAGGAGTGAACCGACTGCGCAATTTCGTTTGCTCGGATGATCTACCTAATAACTTTAAATGAGCAATTCTTGTATTTATAAAACTCGGAAACGTCTCTAACGATTTTCATTAAATTTAGTATGAGAGTTTGGGGGTTGATAAATCTAGTTAGCTAGTTAAGTTTCATTTTTAGAAAACATAATTAAAAAAAAACTGGAACGTTATAGATTTGGATTTAAAAACCCAAAGTTCTAGATCCTTTTTTGAAGTTGTTTTACTTAAATTAAATAGTTGTATTAATTGACAAAATAGTTGTGTTACTTAACCAATTGTAAATATAAATACGGGTTTGTTAAGCTCGTACGCCTAAATTGGTCAACCGATCGTTGTAAAATTTTGCGTACATTATAAGAGATAGAGAAATAGACCAGTACAGACGAAAGTAGATATTTGGAGGTATAGAGAAAACTTTTAGGGGGTTCTCCGAGATAACAACATCTATATTCACGCCTGCGAAGCTTCGGGCCAAAGGCTCGTATTGTCAGAAAAATTTCCTTTCTAACCTTTTAGAATCTTGTAGGATTTTTTAGAGGTAATAATAACTAAGCTTCATGAGATAGAACTTCTTTTTTGCTTGTTTTCACAGAGTTTTATATTGTGCATTTTCAATTCAAATGATATTCTTGTACATACCTCGTCCATGAAGACCTGGGTTTGATGCTTGACAGCATCTCGGCCATAGTTCGAGCCTGGCTCGATAGGTGGCGGGCAGGGCGACAGGAACTTGGGGCAAGCGAAGGTAAAGCAACTCTCAAATTCTCCAAGATCACCATATTGCATCTTGAACATCTTCTCGTGGTAGTTCTTTTCACGAAGAACCTAAAAAATAAAAACGATTTATTGTTAATATTATTACAATATGTTTTGTTAATTAACTTAGCATTCAAATTTAATTTATTTCTTAGTATAACTAATAGCTATGATTTATGTAATTATATCAATACAAAGAAATTTAAGCAAACAACTGACCTGCTGTATAGATTCATCCACACACTGGGGGTGTAGAACCAAGCAAATCGCAAGAAGGTGGTACATTTGCTCAGTTTGCTTATTGATCTGATCGTTCTGGTATGAACGTGCAGAGAATAGCTGCTTAGTGCGTTGCATGTACAGTAGGGCTGAAGACAGCGTACGGATGGCATCAGCATAGCGACGCATCATCATATAGGCGAAACCCACATAATAGGATGTGGAAATCTGGCATGCTGGTACATGAGAGTATTGAGACTTCTTATGGAGCTCAATATTTTCGAGCACCTATGTTTAACAGAAAACTTAATTATGTTTTATTTGTGTAAAAGTGTACATATTTTTTTAAAGAAAATTTTGAAGCAACAGATTACTGTCATTAGAGGACATTTAGCGATAGTTTATGTTCTTAAATTATTCTACATGGTCTTTATCTAATGGCAATGTGACATTGTCTTTCATCAAGAGGCAATATTTATAAATAAAGTCTATTTTATTCCAAATTACCTTGATAGCTTGGTAGTAGTCTCCAAGCAAAGAATGCAAACGCAGCAAACCTACGAGGGAGAAATAACCAAGCATCTTGTAGAGTGAATGGCGCCCAAATTCACCAGCAACAGAGTCAGGGTCCCCACCAGTGATATATACCTGTACAAAATAAAAAAAGAAATTACTGTCTTTCTTATAAGAATAAATAAATTTAAATCATATAAAACTAGCAGTCATTTGCAACTTTGCCTGCACATGAACAGGAAATATTCTGATTAATTTAACACTTCTAATTATGACTTAACTCTTCATAAATTGTAGTCTATGTATTATTCTGGTGTAAAAATTATAATACTATAAAGTTTAATCAAAATCTGTTCAATTTTTTTCGCAAAAACTTTCCTGTTTATTATACTATAGTAATTGAATTACAGCATAATAAAATTAATTTGACATACTTTGTATATTTAATACTTACATATTTATTATTGTTTTGTATAATAAGATTTATATTATTAATTAAAATGTACTAATATACCTCAAGTTGACGCTTGATGTTTGACTTATCTACCAGGGAGTGTAGCACATTTAGAATGCAAAGAACATTCCATGCCTTATTCTCTGTATTCAGAGCTTCAATCTCAGCTTGACTTAACTTAGAGGTGCGTGACCTACAAGTATTTAAATTATATTAATATACTTATTAACCTGATTAAAGTTTCACTTTCAAATAAAATACCAATTTAATAAAATTAAATACTTTGAATGTGTTCATCATAGTAAGTTCGAAAGCAAGAATTACACTTTTAAATATAATTGTCAATGTTGCCTAATAGGTTGTATCTCTTTTTGTATTGTTAAACAATTTATTAAAAGTTATAGGCTAAATAACAGCATGCTACTGCTACTACTACCCAAAAATGAATAAAATTGTGAGGGATAGGTAATATCAACCCTTTTCTCTAAAGAGGCGACTAAGACTTGTCGCATTATATGAGTTTTGGGACTTAATTTTTTTAATTGAAAGCATAGAATTAATTAAAATAAATAATTACCTGTATTGAGCAAATGATTGAAATTGGTACACAAACTCATCAATGAGCTCCCACAGCCACTGGTCAGGCAGTTCAAGAGGTACCGGCTTCTCGGCAGACAAGATGTAGTTAAACAAGTCACAGTAGTTGTAAAATGACAGGAACCTTTGCTCAGGTTTAGGACCGCCAGGTACGCGAGCGTAAATATCGCGGAAGTAAAGTTCTTTATAGAGAATCATGAAAACCTTAAATAGTAATAATATTGAATATTAAATTGTGTATATATAGACAATTGCCTTCATTATGCCTAGACTATGTTTGGCTGGTATTATAATTTTGTTTAATTATTTAGATTTTAAGATGTAAAACTGACTGACTTAGACTGTAAAAAAGACTTAAAGAAACCATTTTTCATTTAATCCATTAATATGTAATAGTAGTCATTAAGTTTAAATATTCTTACAACTATAAGACCACCAACACATATTTAACATCTTTATGAACATAAATAATGTATGTTCCATTTTAATTTAAAAGTATTTTTAACACATAATATAAATAAATTTTGGCTTTCTGTACTCATCCTATTTATAAATTTAACCATGCAAAATCTCATATTCTTAAAAAACTTAACTGTTTCTTGAACTGAATATATAATGGTATTACTTACATGATCATTGTCTACAACTGGTGCAACCTCTTTCTCATCAGGCCATGGAGTGTTTTCAAAATACTGCTCAGTAAGCTTAGGGAATGTATTTTCATATAAATTTAGAATCTCAAAAGTCATTCCCTCAGTGATCATATTGCGAAAATAAACTAGAAATTTTTTTACCTGCAAAAAAAAAATTAAGTTATCTTATATATGTTTATCACATATCATTTTTTATTTTGTCACTTACCATGTCTGGCATTTGATAATAGGATCTATCATACTCCAAGTCATATTGTGGGTCCCCTGTGTGAGGTTCATAGTCACCATAAGACTCGTACCCACCCTAAAATAATTAACATAAATATACTATATCAATATATTGACGAAGCATTTAAATATTTTTAACTACCCAATGTATTGGTTAATATCCAAAATAACGTAAGGATGAATAATATAATTTTTTAGACAAGTTAAAGCTTAGGTTAGTTTTGTTAAAATATATCAAATTACAGTGCTTAAGCATTTTTAAATGGTTGAATGAACTAACCTCATTATAATCATCACTTGAATACATTTTAAATAAACTTTATAGAAATACACTTAATGTATTTCGTTGGCACAACCCTCATTCGCGTTGTGATTTTTGACGCAAGGAAGATGTCAAAAGTTGTATAATTGTAATGTCGTAGAAAACAGAGTATTAAAATAATATTCTTTGTTGTGGTTCTTTAATTTATTTTAGTCTGATAGTAATATATAAGTAAATAATTTAAGAAGAAATTTAACAAAACTTACAATAAGCTTCAACCTTACAATATGTTAGAACGTGTTTAATAATAATTAAAAAAAAAACATACATACAATTTAAAAAAAATAGCTTTTAACTTAATTGGGATAAAATAATAAGAGATCCTTATTTTTTTACTCTAGATTATCCCTCTTTCTATCCGAACTTTAATCACCTATTTACCAATTGAAATATTTTAAGTCAATAAAGGATACGACATTGACATTTAACAAAAATAATTATTTTGTCATTGTCAGTAGTCGGGTTCTCACGAATATTCACAGATTTTTCTCAAAGTACTAAAAATGCTCGGAAGAAGTACAACTGCGTTATTACTAAAAAACCCATATTTTAATAAGCCTTCCTTAATCTTGAGAAATATCTCAGTTACACCTGCAAAAAATGATATTATCAAAATTCAAAGCACCGAAGACTTTAAGGATAAAGTCATCAATAGCAAAGTTCCAGTTGTTGTCGACTTTTTTGCTACGTGAGTATACAAAGATAATATACAGGCATACTGGCTTATTGTCTGAGCATATAAAATTATTGTAGTATACTATTATGTAAAAATAGTTTTTCAACTGAAATATTGAAAAATATTTCATCAATTATTATCAGTAGATGATATTGAACTTTGAGACCTCTAATAAGTATTGTAATTTTTGGCAAATTCTTTAACTCTATTTATGTATTGTAAAACACAACTTGTCAAATATGAGACACCCTTAACATTACTTTGTATTATTGAGCTTTTATTATTTACGAAAAATAGATAAGTTGTGCATATTCAGTAAATAAGAACTTTGGGTTACATATTGCTTTTTACATTATTTTAATCTAAAAAATATGGTTAAGACAAATATATCTCTGAAAGTAATTATTAAATGTTTAATTTAACCATATTAATGTTATAAATGTAGAAATAACTTTGTCTATTTATTTGCTATCATTATGCACATAAGCTGCTGAAGGAATTTTGATATGGAAATTAATTCGATTTTGGAGAACTTTTTGTCTTAAATATAAAATTTGAAAGAGGTTACAAACAGGAGATGCTGATGAAGTGCCATTAAATATTTATCAAATAAATATTATATTTAAGGTGGTGCAATCCATGTAGACTACTTACACCAAGACTTGAATCAATAATCTCAGAAAACAAAGGTAAAGTGCTTTTGGCAAAAGTAGACATTGATGAGCAAACAGATTTGGCTCTTGATTATGAAGTCAGCTCTGTACCAGTTCTTGTTGCAATCAAGAATGGCAAAGTGCAACAGAGATTGGTGGGTTTGCAAGACACTGACAAATTAAGGAAATGGATTGAGCAGTTTTCCTCTGAAGAATCGGAGGTCAAAGTTAAGGCCTAGCTCATCAAAAGAATTAATTAAATTATCTGTTATTATAAATTATTGTTCTTGTTACTTATAATTATGTAGTTGGAATAAAATTGAGCAAAATTAAAACAGCTGTTTTATTCTTGTAAACATTGTATTAAGCTCCTGGCTCTGTTATAAATATTTTCATCAGGTTTATTCACTTCTGTTGATTCATCATCTACATTATCTTCATTTTCTTCCTTCTGGTGGGATTCCGTCCATTCATCCATCTGCTTTATAATTTGATGAGCATCATCAAGCAGCATCTTTTTAATGTTACCTTGAGCTGACTCAAAGTATTCTAACAAAACCGGCCAGGAGGCATCTGGCACAAGTTGAGTGGAGAATTTATTTTTGTAAAGCCACACCTGTTTAGCCTTCATGAATTTCCAATTTTGTTTGTCATGTTTCCATTGTGATAAGTAATTAAGACATTGAGATTTAAGTTGATCTTTAGCGGCTGCTTGTGCTTCGGCTTGTCTCTGAGCATATTTTTCTTTTTTTATTTGTCGAATTGACTTTTTACCTTTTTTGTTTGATGGTTCGTCTGTAGTTGCTGGTGATTTTTTCTTCTTTTTCTTTGCCTTTTTAGGTTTCTCTGAATCTGAATCATCATCAGGATGAGGTCTCTTTACAGCCTTCTCCTCTGACAATTGCCTAATATCTTCATTATCTTGGAACGACTCATTGATGTTATCACTATTTTCAACATTTTGCTCCGTAGCCTTTTCGGAATCTGTGTTATTGGTTTGATTTTGTTTCTTCTTATTTTTCTTTTTGTTTCCTCCCATGCTTATGAAAAATATTAACTATTAGTTTATTTACAATTGTTGGTATAATGTACTGTTAAAAATAATGCTTTAAAATATTAACGAAAGATGAACAAATCAATAGTAAGTCTAATTTTCATAACTAAGAAACAAAAATAAGACCATGACGTTCATGCCATAACCTCAAAAATATTTTTGACGTTTTATAACCTATTTAAATGGAATGTTTACAAATTTAATTTCACGAACAAAAAACTTATTTCATTTAATAATGAAATGACATAGAAGATCAAATAAAAGTAGAATTATTCATTTTTAAGCATAAAAGTTTGTAATAATTTTTTAAATTGATTTCACAGATTTAGTTTATGGGTTCTATTTTTACTATTTCTCTATTAAAATAGATAATGCGTACAAAAATAATATTAGATTAAACCTAAATATGGGATTTATTTGGGATGTTTGTAAAAAAATACATGCTATTTCTGTAAAGCTCTTAAAAACCATATCGTTTTTATAAAAATTGCTAAGAAAAATATGAAAATATAATTAATTATTACCAACTCTAATTCAGAAATTTTTATAATTTATTAATTATTATTAGTTAAAAGTAAAAATATTACAATTTTTATTTATTATTTTGTAATTTTATATGACATTTTATAGGAAGTTATTAATTGGTCACCCTATATATCGCAATTTTTGGCACGTCACAGCCGCGTCATCATGTCTCCGTGTCTGCTTTTATCGCTTGGGAATTAATTTATTCGACATAATCATACCTTATCGAAACGTTTTTATGTGGACTGTAAAGTAAAGACTGGTCCAAAATTATTTTTTAACATGGAATTATTAAGGCAAGTGTCTAATACGCAGTTTCTGTTTCCTGCGGCAGCTGTAGCAGTTGTTTTAGTATGCGCTGCGCTTGTATTTATATTCGGGTTCCACACGGCGGAACAGCCGCAATTTGATAAGCTACCTCTTGTTGTCGATGACAGGAAATCTTCAAACAAGAAAAGGAAAACGAAGGAGAAGGTGAGTGATAATATTAATCTAATCGACAAAGGTGCCTTATGTGCTCGTTTTATTTTTAACTTTTAACGTATGATTATATTAAAAATATTTTACTAGAGAACTTATGTAAAAAATTTAATTTAAGTTTGATACTTGGATAAATATTTCAAAAATATAAATAAATTTGCGAAGCAGCTGTGTGTATATCTAACTTTCTTTTTGTTTTAGAAATCTTCTCCCAACCGTACATCTAATGAAGATGCTAAGTCGAAAACTGAAAGTACTAAAAAATCACCAGCAAAGGAGAAGAAAGAGGAGAAGGTGAAAGAAGTAGAAAAGCCCAAGCCTAAGGAAAAGATTGAAACTAAGGTTGTTAAAAAGGAGGTGCCGACAGACACTAAGAGGGGTAAGAAGGGAAAGGCTAACACTGAGACGGAGAAACCAGCAGACTTTGATGAGGGAGTGTGGGAAGAAGTCCCGAAGAAAAGTGACAAGAAAAAAGTAAAGCCAGAAGAAAAGGAGAAGAAAGAGAGTCCCTCAAAGAAGAGTAAAAAGAAGGCTAAGGAGGCAGATGTTGAAGCTGCTCAGTCAGTTGATGAGGCAGAGCAGCCTGCTGAAACTATTAAAGTTCTGAGTGCAGAGGGCCCCGGTGTGGACGAGGATGCAGCCAAAGCTTTGCAGGCTCAAGTAGAAGAGCTGCAACGAGTCCTCAAAGAGGTGAAATTGCTTTTGCATTTCTTTTACATACATTGATTTAAGTTTTTATTGATGTCAGTATGGTATAGAACATATTAACCAAAATATATTTGTTACTGCTAGAACAATGGTAAAAGTACATTATAATTTTTCTTTTCTTTTATATAATACAATTTTGTCTTTATGACTTTAAGTAAAAATGCTATATATACTATAATAGCTAGTGTTTAAAAATATTAACAATTTACAAATCAAGAATTGTTCAGAAAGCATGTAAAATTCTAGCATTCTTGATTAAATTTACTAAGTTTTTGGTCAGTATGTTTTAATTTATATTTTATTATTGTTGTTTAGGCAGAACGTCGTGATCAGATTCAGCATGGAACTGTTGAGGAAGATGATGTGCCAGAGAATGAATTAACAGAAGTAAAAGATCTCAGGAGCAACAAGAAAAAAGAGAATAAAGAGAAACAGAATAAG
Organism: Hypolimnas misippus; assembly: GCA_037950945.1. Lineage (NCBI taxonomy): Eukaryota > Metazoa > Arthropoda > Insecta > Lepidoptera > Nymphalidae > Hypolimnas > Hypolimnas misippus. The sequence goes on along the minus strand of JBBEEQ010000025.1, from coordinate 5,620,212 downwards.
AAGAAGGCCAATGAGGTGAGGTTGTAATGATATTAGGTGAGGTTGATGAGGTGATAATGATACAAACTTATTTTATTGTTTCTTTCTAAATGTATTTTACCTCACTAACCCAGAGGGATGGTAATTTTTTCACAGGTTGGTATGTAGGTCTGTTTCATTATGATCTGTCTACTAAACAGTTAGACCAATTTTAAAATGTCAGGTGCTGTTATTAGGAATTTTTAATTTAGTTTTTTAATTGTTTTTAATTAGCCAAGTCTTAGTTTTTATACTTATTTATTACAATAAAAATTTACATGTATAAAACTTCTAAAATTTTTTAGGCTACTACAGTAGCTAAAAATGTGAAACCAGAAGAAAATGAAAATTTGGAATCATCTGAAAAGCAAGAGGATAAGCCAAGTGGCCCAGTGTTTGATGAACTTGGAGGTAAGCGTCAAACTTAAAAGATAATTAGAATTATGTTGTTGGTGCTTTTTTTCTGATTTACATGAGACATATTATAAACAACTAGTTGTTTTATTTAGTTTCATTTGCATAAAATTAAATTCAGTTTAACTTCAGTTACCAGATGGTTTGATGTTTATGGTCAGTGTTTTGAATATTGTTGTGTGATGTTTTATAGCCTATTATCTTTTTTAATAAACAGGCTACCTAATACGAAAAGAAAACTTAGAATTGTACATTTAGTGTGGGAGATTAACCAACTTTTTGACTATATTTTTTTAATAGTAAGTGAAAATAATTCACATGTTACAATTTTCATTGTATTTGCAGATACTTGGACAGATGCTAAGGTATCTAAGAAGAGCAAAAAGAAGCCTCGCAAAGACCAGTGAGGTATCGACAGGGTCCGGCCGGGTGTCTGCTCCAGTGCTAGCTCAATGCCCTTCACATCACCCATAAAACTACAAATCCATTTTTTTTTGTTCATACAAATTATATGACATGATACTTAAAATGTTTTATAGTACTCTTTAGTTTATAAAGAAATACACTATCAAATTAATGTTAATTGAGTGATTATGCGAATGTGACATTTCAATTGTAGTTTTATATGGTGTGAATTTATTTTAAGTTATAATTATGTAACTGTTCTTACACATTCAGATTACTTACGTCCATGTTTTAGTTTCATATTTTATGTTATGACTTGTTTTTTCATAATAATTTAATTATTTGTTTTCACTGAAGCATAATAGAAATTGTTTTTATATGTTTTCAAAGAGTCATTATATTTTTATGAGAGAAATCTTTCGGAATCTGCAATATTTTTGGTGTTACTACTTTAATGTGACTCGATTTAGAAAATTTTCTAAAGGACTCCATGACTTTTCGAGTGAAATATGGTGTAAGAAGTAACAGTTTTTAGATCATTATTAGAATTTAGCATTTATGTAGATAATTATTTTTAACCTTTCAATATAACATTAAAACTCCTGGTGCTTGTAGAGGTAAGTGTCTTGACTCCATTCCACGTATGTATATTTTATTCTTGATTAACCAATATGAAACGAATTTTCCATGTGAATTAAATTCATTACTATTTTGTAATAAGGTACTAACATATAAAATAATATAATTTAAATAAAAGTCTAAAAAATACATTAATTATTGCCAATAAATAGGCCAACATATTATTATATAAACCAGTGTAATACCATTTTTTTCTGTCTAAATTTCGGATTTTCCGTCCACATTCCTCCTGCAGTTTACATTCATGTCCTGAAGTGTTGAAACAATACCTGTAATATCTATTGTTTATTTTTGTAAACTCAATGTAGCTCTTACGATCGGATGTAGCGACACATTGATGATTTTATTGCAGATTCCTGTTTGTATATTAGATGTAAGAATAACGTTAAGCCTTCGGAATAGCAACTTCAATGTAATATCATCTTTACCTGTCTGGAATTTATACTTAATTTATTTCATATCATAATACTTAATGACTTAGTTAAAAAGTCGAAAAATTCACGAGATAAGCATTGAATGTTTTTTTTTGTTAGTTTTCAAAACTATGTATATACTTACATATACTCGTATCGCATGTTTCGATTCAACATTTGTTACTATCAAAGTCATGTATAAATACCTATGTAGTTTTTGTGCAGTCTGTAATGATCTTGGTTCTGTTTTATTTTATACTATAATTTATTGTTTTTTGATTTCTCGTTCTTTATCTTGTGATATCAGCTCGTGTCAGAGGGTAATTCGTAGGAAAACAGTTTGTTGCAATAAGTAATTTAAGTAAGGTTTTTAATATTACAGCAGAATTCCGTTGAGCGCACTCATGGAATTTAACCAATAATTTTTATTGTTAATTAATTATATCGCTATAGGTGAATTTAATGTAGGGAGAGATTTGAAGAGAGGTTATTTTCAGTTGTTTGTGTTTCTTTGAAATTGTGCTCAGTTATTTATTTCTAGACATTTGTACTTAGGGCCTACTTTTACATTAAAATATAAAATCTTTCGTTGATCGTTAGGAACGTTAGATTAAAATATTTTTTCGACTTTGTTTTCGTAGACTAAGTGAATTACGAGTTGCAAGTCCGCGAATCAGTTAAACAGACTTATCATATTATCACACTATCATAGTGTCACGAGAATGTCGTCTATAGGCTCTAAAACGTAATGAATGTGTAATATAAATATTTTTTTAAAATCAATAAAGAGTGATATTAATAAATCTATTGTCTTATTTAACACTTGTTATCGTGCTCACCTGAAACAATTGTATAAAATTGATAATGAATGTTGATTTTATAGAAAGAATTTTTCGAGTTAAGTACAGAGTGAAATCCTTGAAATTCAATATTGTATTGCATTTTTTGCCTTGACATCTATATTGTATTACAATTTTTAATACACGCACATAAATTAGATAAATCAGACGAAAAAAAAAATTCAAATTCTTTAACCCTTTTTCTATTATATTTTTTTCTTATACTTAGTCATTCACTGGTAATAACAAAGAAGCAAATAATTTTTTTTTAATAAAACTTGTTAATGTTTAATATTATCCCAGCTATTGAATCCTGAGATAAAGTTTACACACTAGGGTATCGTATCGTATCAGGAGAAATTAAAATACGTATGGTTTATTGAAGTATTTATTAATTTTAATGATCACAACTGTATCTTAGTATAAAAAATGAGATTCAAAATTACTGTATAAAGGTAATTTATATCTATCGACTAGACTTAATACCATAACTCTTATTTAATTTATGAGTATAAATGCTAAACAATTAACTAATTCGTGCGTGTTTGTGTACGCAGACACTAGGATTAAAAAGTTGTATCTTATTACGTAAACCAAATTAATTTGTGCGGCCAGCTTGTATAATTTTGCATTATAATTTAATACATATATTTTAAAGTAAATGCTTAAAATCTGTTAAAATGTACTAAATTAAGATTGAACAACCAACATCAAGTAATAGAATAAACACCACATACAAAATTTAGCTAAAACTCAAATACTTATAACTAAAAATATAATTGCGATATTTGGGGCTTAATGTATACGTGTATGATAATAACATCAATTTAAAACTTTCTTAAAAATTAAAGGCAGTATATGTAAGTACTTAAAGTTTTTCTTTACAAACTTATGTCGTATAAAAATGATAAGCATTGGTTGTGATATGCGTTTGTGTATAATTAATATTTTTATATGGAAAAAAATATTCACGTTTCAGTAGTAGTATTCACGTAGGAATTTTAGTAAATAGTCGTTACTATATTTAAATTGAAGCCTTCAATTGAAATTTTGGATAATATTTTTACAATGTCGTGTGATTTTATAATATTTTGTATACATGGTATAACTAGTATATATTATAGTGCGATTCGTACGGAAAGTAAGAGATACGTACGTACTTCACGTATATCCTTTCCATTACTTCTTATTCTTCTTTACCCCTTATTCCAATTTAACCTGGTAAGAAACACATTTGCAGATGTTCTTGGGCGGTGGTATTCACTTAACATCAAAAGTGCCCTGCCTGTTTATTTGTCGGGTATTATTATAACAAAAATATTCATGTTGCACCTCCGATCAAATACAGTTATGTCTTGGAAAAATCAAAGTATGTGATGCCTTGATAAAAGTTACTTATACAGAGTTGTTTTGACATTACGTCGAAATTGTATAGTACACTAGCTGTGCCCGCGACTTCGTTCGCGTGGATTACAGAATGCTTGGCATGTCTCCTGCAAAGCAAGGTTATAATAGTCTGCAGTGCTGCTCAAGGAAGGAGTTTTTTTTTTTGAATCTGGGAACTTTCTGGTTGTATTTATAAGCAGACACTAACTCAGATATGGTATTCCTCCACGGTTTTCACTATAAATGTTGAAGAAAAGTTGTTTTGTGGTAGTCTTTAAAATATCGACTGCAAAACAGTAAGTTTGCACCTAGGTTCTCCTTGTATTATATATCGGGTGACTTTTTCTACTGGGCTTAATAGGCCAAATCCGGAACTATAAGGAATCGCGAAAGATACTTGATGGAGTCTCGTGTCCGATTTTGAAAAATCTAAAACTGCATCATATTTTTTTTTATTTTATGATTTTCCTGGCCAGAAATAGAACCCACTAATTAAAAAAAAAATACATTCTGTATTATTGCACCACCTAATAGTGTCACTTGTAAAGATCAACTTTTGGAAAGTAATAGTAAGCGGCAAATTAAAGGAAAAGTGTTTTTTTTTACAAAATAACATTAAATCTATACATTAATTAAATTAAGTATTCGATTCTACATAGACATAATCATATATGTGGGTTAAATCATGGGTTCCGGTAAGTTTAGAAAAAAATGTGCGTTACTTCGAACGATTTCTTTATAAATTGCATCAAAATGCTAGTCACCTACTAAAGTGAGGAAGAGTGTGAACAATACAATCGAAAATATAAAAAATTAATTACTCACAGTAACTTCTTTTATGTTTGTCTTTTTTTTTTCTATGTGAGTTATACAAAGTTGATAGAATGTCACGTTTGTTTTGGTCCCCGTCATCTACTCAGTTACCTAGGTAGGTTTTGATAATTCTTAAAAAGATGAATCAATTTGTTGAAAATCTACATTTCACTGGACTCGGCAATTGTACTCACCCGCTATTAGCGATACAACATCCCTTTGCTAAAGATTTAATTAATGTAAGAATTTGATAGAATTTTGTAAAAAAAGTAGCCTTTACTTTTTGTTGCAGTTTACTGTATAGTATTATCACTAAAGTTGATCTTTATAATGTGTGAAGGTATCAGATGGTGCAATTCTACAGAACGTTATTTTTTTGCAAAATCAACGTGTTCGTTTCTGGCTAGGAAAACTTATTTTTCAAAAAACTAATGATGCAGTTTTAGTTTTAATCAAAATCGGCTCTGTGACTTAAATTATTTTTCGCTTTTGCTTATAGTTTCGGTTTTGTTCTATCATATCCAGTAAAAAAAAATACCCATTAAATATATTATTTTTTAAAATGATTATATTAATATAATATATATCTTCCCTATTTGAATCAGATATTATTCACTATTTCATTGGTTTCAATTTTGTTCCTTATAAAATTGGCTTTCTGCTAGTGAAAGTTTAATCAAAATCGATCCAGCTGTTTCAGATATTAGCCGAAACAAACCGAGTGACAGATAGACAGACAAACATTTTAAAATTGGTAATTTTGTTGTAAGTACAGTGTATACTTTCATATGCATTTATTTAAAATTACAAACAGACACATCAATTTTATTTATTTGTATAGATGTATACCTTCCCTTCTTAAATCGGAAAATGTTCACTATTTTATTGGTTTCTCCAATAGTTTGATATCGTGTAATTCTCTTTTTTACTTATTGATTAAAATAAATATATTTTTAATATAAGTAGCCCAATTTAATCCTTATAATATTAGCTATAAGGGCTGCTGTAATGTTTTTAAGAACTTTTTAGACTTTGTGATATTTTGTGATTGTTTTCTTCCATTCCCACTCCCTTCTCTGGGCCTCACGTGATTAATGGACATCCTCTAACTGCGAGTGAAAGTCCCATCAAATTTGATTCAGCTGTTTCAGAGATTAGTCGTAAGAAACAGACTGTCAGTACTTGATGTAAGTACTTTCATGCATTTAGTGAAAATTACAAAATAATGTTCGACGTGACCCCATAAGTTGACATATCTTTTTTAGCGGACACAAAGGCACAGATAAATAGACAAACAGACAAAAATTCTAACAAATTTTGTTTTGGGTTCTATTGCGTAGGTAAAGGCCTCCAATAATTTTTTTTCATATACCGATCTTACATGTACAGACAGCGACCCGTCAGATTTTTTTTCATATATATAGATTTAAAAATATCTAAAATAGAAGTAACCCCAAGTCACTCCTTATAACATTTGCTAACTGCAAAAAGTACCATCAGAACTGGTTAAGTCGTTTCAGAGATTAGTCGGAACAAAAAGATAGACAAACAGACTGACAGACAAAATTTTTAAAAATGTATTTTTTTATGTAAGTACTGTATATACTTTCATGTATTTAGTTATAAACACAAAAAAAATGTTCATCGTGATTCCTTAAATTGACATAACTTTTTTATTTATGGACCGATTGACATGAAACAAACCCTAAATGTTAAGTGAAGCTTACTATAATATATTAGTGAAAACCGCATCTAAATCGGATAAGCCGTTTCTGAGATTAGCGTGCACAAACGCACAGATAAACAGACAAACAGACAAACAGACAAACAGATAAGAATTCTTAAAATCATAGTTTTGGGTTCTATTGCGTTGGTATAGGCCCCCTATAATATTTTTTTTCATATATCTTCCATGTACAGACAGCGACCCGCTAGAATTTTATTATTAGTATAGATTATGATCATGATGTTGATAGATTATTATTTTTTTTGGCTTTGACCAAAAAAGAGAGTTATGGTTAGTGAGTTGGGCGTGTGTTGCCGTTTATCTGCTTGTCCGTCTGTGGCATCGTAGCTCCCTAATGAATGAATCAATATTGATGCGAATTTGTTCTTTAATAGATGATGTTATCGAGATGAATCTTAGCTAAATTGTATGAAAATCTGTTCAGACGTTTGAAGGTTATCAGCTCTATAATTTGTTGAAAGTATCAATTTCTACTGATGCGTTAAATTGACCTGATACAGCATCATATAGAATCAGTACTCAGAAAAAGTATCCTGTTTGAGTTTTATTTAAATGTTCTCAATAAATAGATAGTCGGTTTTTCTTTAATTTTTGATTTTATCTTGTTAGACTGTAAAATGAGAATGGTGATTTTTCAAGTTATAATTGAATCTGTGAGTGGAAAAAAGTCGATTTGTCGTATTTCGAATTTTTGGCCATTTTAAGCATCGATAAAAGTATTATGTGCATTTTAAGAACTTTAAATCTTAACACTATCGTATTTGAGACTATGAAAGAAATTCACTTGTTTTCACATGGTATGTATTTAATACGTGTAACATGTTTGTATTTTTTAGGCAAAATTTCTTTCGAAATTTTGCGACGACTTTCATCCACTCACGTCTTCTATAAATTGTATTTGATCGGAGTGTTAGAAAATTAATATAGACCATATTTTGTGTATGGAAAATTTGTCCGCCTGGTTAGCTTAGATGTCGGTGTCGCTCCTCGCGCCAGGCTGCGCAACGGGCTTGCGGCAGGCGGGCGCGGCACTCTTGCTGCGCGGCTTGCGGCGCACGCGGCGGCGCACTCGTCGCGGCTTGCTCAGCTGCGCGGGCGGCGCCGGCGCGCGACTGCTCTTCGTTTCTACTTCCAATTTCAACCGCGCAAACATGTCGTAGTTGGTTATGTTGCACATTTTACCTAAAATAATATGTTGTGTTTGCTTTGATGTTGATAAATATACGATGATTTGCCGGATTTTTGTGTTCACATTTCGGAGTCACGCAGCGAGCGGGCTGGGAAACGGATCTTAATTGTAACGCCACAGAGTCTTTAGCCACACAAGCCAATGCCACAGACTATAAAGTAACTTGAAAGTCGATTGATCAGATTGTGATGAAACTTTCGTGGGGTGTTCTGAGACGACGCTTGCTATGGTCCCTGTCCCAAAAACTCTATATACTTTAGGTGACATTTTAACGCTTGTTGGGTATAATACATTACATTACGCAAAATAGGTATAATAGCAGACTTTATTCCATGTCCTCTAACGCCATTTTGTAATTTTTTTAAAACACTTGTTATCGCCGAAATATGTTTTGAACAGTTAAAGTTGAAGATAATTTAAATTATTTTGGTAATTTCCTTATAGTCCTGCACTTTAATCGATTTAATATTTGTATAGTAGAATACTATTACATGAATACGGTAAAATATTAAAAGCAATGCATTACAACCTTAACATAATAACGGAATATTACGCACCATTGCAGTACTCTTCGCCGCACTCGGAGCATGACACGATGCGTGTTTCCGTAACACCCGAGCGGGTCTTAGTTTTGCGAATCATGTTGTTTTTCGCATATTCCCTTTTATCTCTTGCTTTAGTTCTTAATTCAGATTTGCCTAATTCTATTAGCCTAAAAATATATTAATATCTTAGTATTCAATCTATCGAAATAAATGGAGAAAAAAAAAATCAAATCGATTGTATAACACTTGTAATGACAACTGTTTTAAACTCTTGTCATAAAAAGTAAATATAGGATAAATATATTTTTAAGTATCACTAACGAGCCAAGATGGCCTATTGGTTAGAATACGTCGTTCTTTGAGTTGTCACGCGAGTCTCGAGTTCGGCGGCGAAGACAAACATCGTGAAGAAACCTGCATGTGTCGGAAGAAATTCTGACAAATCGCGCTCGCTGCTTCAATGAGGGTTAGCGATATATTGCCAACCTGCAGTGGAGCATGTTGCCAACCTGCAGTGGAGCATGTTGCCAACCGGCATAGTGGATTAAGCTGTAAAACCTCCTTAATAGGAGAGAAGATCTTTGCTCAGCAGGGGGACATTTACAGGCTGGTACCTACTTATCGTGTGAAATCATTATGTTCTTAAAATCCTACCTGTTAAAATACTCTTCATCCAGCTTAGATTTTGGTCTAATGGAAGTAAGCATTCGCCATTCGATGGGGACTGCACACAGTTCATCAAATTTTAATCCTTGCATTTCCACTGGTATTGGATCCATGAACGTGAATTGTTTTTCTTCGTAGCCACGCGTACCCAGTTTTTCATAAGCTCTTATTTCCTTCTTAGGTGTCTTTGTTTTATGGTCTTCGGGTTTATCTTTAATTTTCACATCTTCGGGTTTAACCTTTTAGAACATTCCATAGATTTAATGAAAGTAACAAAATATATTATATTACATATAGTTAGCAAACCTTTTCTGGCCTTGTTTTAAAATCCGGCACTTTGTCTAATACTTCACGATATTCCTCAGGGGTATTTATTACAACTTTAGATAGGTCGAGCATAGGCGCTTCATCTTTTTTTTTGTCAAACAAGTCATCGAGCTTAGACATTTTCTAAATTCATAACGCAACAATAATAACTCGATTTAGTTTCACTTAAGTCGTAACTTCAGACTGAATACTGGCTTCGGTTATTGATTTAACTTTGTTTCGCTTTATACCTTAGTAACTGTTTAATCAATACGCAACTAAAGCAGAATTACTTGATTCGTCTATAAACAAATATTGCACTTCAATTATAAAAATGCGATGTAATTTATAAGAAAACTATGTATTAAAATTTAATATTTTGGTTTTTTAATTTAAATGTTTCGTGTTCTAAATTATGTTCTTGTTCTTCGTCTTTCTCATTGAAATCTTTCTTGAACAAACCTAATTTTTCACTATTTCGTTTAGTGTTGTCTAGATCCCTTAAACTGTACTTGGGATTTCGTTCATTTACGTCGTCTATCCATAGCTTTTTGCTACCGTATTTATCATTGATAAATTTTTGAGATAATGTAAGCCTTTTTGTAGGAGAAAGATTCGGAGACTTTTTTTGCTCGAACCGTTCATCTCCAGTTATTTGCGCTAACGAAGTGAATTCTGGAACTGTATTATTTACAGTATCACCTGTAATAGTTGCGAAATCTTGACTAGATCTCTTATTTCTCCAATATGACTGGCTTAAGGAGTTTCGTTGTTTAATATTATTATCTAAAATTTTTTCGCTTCTAGTCGGAGGACTTGGAGATCGACTATCTTCACTAGACTGCGATACGTATTGTCTTGCTTGTGGTCGGTATTTTTGGCGTATTTTTCTTTTTTGCGTATAAAAAGGGTCTTTTTCACTTTGCTTTTTATATTGTGCTACAGGTTTATTTGCTCCCCATTTAGGCCGACTTTCAATATCTTTTTTGTATCTTTCTTCTGATCTTAAACGGCGATCTTTTTTAGTAATACGGTGGAAATCTTGGGGAGCGTTTTCATCTATTTTTGAATAATTTTTATCAATGTATCGTATTATATCATCTTTTTCTATTCTTTCACATGCTTGTGTTGATACATCAATATCAGTTTGAGTATAAGCGTCTTTGGTCTTAAGTGTACGGTATTTGCTAGGCGTTAGAACTTTTTCTAATTCCTCTAACTCTTGCAAATTGTTAATAGAATTAAGCGACATACTATATACATTTTTATTTTGTGGCAGTAAAACGGCTAGTTGTATATTGTTCGATTGGTTATTGATAAGTTCAGCAGCGTTTGTTATTCCTATTGGCACAATATTAAATTGATTATCAGTCAAGGTAAGAGGTGGCACATTGTGAATGAATAAATTTAAATTACTCGCTGGTAGAGACCGAGGCGAGTTAAAAGCTGTAGTTTGTTGTGAGTTATTTTCCTTATTTTGAGATGATTGTACATTATAGGTTCTATTAGTCTTAGTTGGACTACACGTTTTCGTTGGACTAGGTTGTTCTATATCACAATGTTCAATTTTATTTGTTTCCTTTAAATCAAGCGTTTCATTGAAATTCGTCACTTGCCTATGACAATTGAACTTTTTCTCTTTTTCTTGCTTTGCCTTTTTTTCTGCGTCTTCTAATGCCTTTTTTAAAGCTTCTAATTTACGATGTTCAAAGAGCTGTTTTTCCTTGGCTTTTCTTTTCTCATCTTCTAACCTTAATCGATCTTCTTCTTGTTGTCTCTGAATTCTTAGTTCTTCAATACGCTCTTCTCTTAATTTTCTTTCTCTTTCTTCTTGTCTAAGTTTTTCTCGTTCCTCTAATTGGTTTAATATAGCTGATTGTAGTTCTAAAGCTTTAATGCGTTTTGTTTCTCTTTGTGCTTTAATTTCTGGTTCTATTGGTACGTTTTGTCCTCGAAGGAATGTTCTAGGTAAAAACGTAGACAAATATAAGAATTATAGTCAAATAATTTAGGCCGAGACTAAAATATTAATTGAAAATTTGTTCTTATCTATAATATATATGTGTATAGGTACGTACCTTCCTTCGTCACTACCGTTATAAGAAGATCGGTCACAATCCAATCCAGAATTTGTGGAACTTCCCTGGTCCACGACTAAGACGTCAGATGCGCTGTCTATCATATTAAGCCCTCGTTCTACCCATGATGGAGTGCCTTTCTTCTGATTTTGCATCTAAAAGAAAGTTATCTGGATGTACGATTTAATGTGAATGTAAAAAAAAACATAAAAACAATTTACCTCGGGTTTTCGAAATTAAAGCAGTTGAATAAATTATATATTATTCAGATTTTAAGTGTTTAGTTTTTCCATTAACTTGTATGAATCAGCACTGACATTGAATGAACAATAATAAAAATCAATATGTTTATTTTCTATAATTACCTGAGGTAATCTGGCAGTGGGGGCAGTGGGCTCCCACAGCCGGCCAGTGGCGACCCCCCTGTCTCCCCATCGTGGACGACCCTCGTCTAGGCCGGACGTGCTTCGCGCAGACAGAGCGCCGTCTGTCATAGCTGATCGACCGCTTGAAGGTTGTTTTCTACAAAAAAAAAAGATATTTAAGATTATTTGTGCTAATCAGAAACAAAAATGATTTAACGGATTATTCATAGTTGATTATTCGTTTTACATTCTATTTAAGGTTGAAGATATTTTGTAATTTTAACGAAATACGACATAAACATAAAAAAAACTGTAATTTGTAGAAAAATATCGATAGTTTATGAGGTACTGACAACATACCAAAACGCAAAGCTTCTTATCAAATAATCTCTGTTATTAATGATATTTTTATTATTTTTAGATACCGAATTTTTATATTTCTGACCGCCACGTCCCTTGACAAGCAACACAATAAATCCGAAAAATTATCGGAACAAAAGTTCAGCTGGTAATTGTTACAGTGCAATGACCGGTTATACAGTCTAATCACTTGACCGTCTACGCCCCGTTTTCGGTATTTCTGTTGGTCAAGAAGGGTTGGTCTTAATTCCAAATAGCAATCGAGGTCGAGTTCCAAGAATAGTTTATTAACTGTAGGAAATGAAAAATACTTTAGAAAATTGTGATTGTTTTTTTTTCAAATAAGTAAATTATAATATCCTATATACTCACAACCTAAATATATCTGCAGCAAGTTTTACTTGAAAATTCTACATTAGTCCTGTAGTAAAGCCTAGCCTAGCCTAGCCAATCTACAGCTCATAAACGGGCTGACTCAACTGGGGCAGTACCGCCTTTTCACCGTATGGTGAGTGAGAAAGAGAAGTGTAACGGCTTCTATATTTTTTTCCATATTCCCCTCATCCCTTATTCGCTTTTAAAGTGGGAACACATTTGTGGCTCCTCTGATGCTGAAAATATCCATGGACGGCGGTGTTCACATAAGAAATAAGGTGCGACAACCGCTCGTTTGCTTGTATTTTTAACCCAGGACTAACATTGAAGTGTATAAGTTGTAGGGGGTTAAATTGTAACACGGTTTGACGTGTGTATCTGTGTGTCTGTCTGTGGCATCATAGCTCGCTAACAAATGGACCGATTTTGGTGCGGTTGTTTTTTTTTAAATTTGTTGGTGGATCTTTGCAATAATTTCTGAAGATCTGTTCAGACGTCTGAAGGTTTAGTTTGAAATAATCTGAGAAACTATTGACTAATACGACTGGAAATTCACTAAACTATGAATGATATGAAAATAACAAAGTTACGGAACCATGACCTGATTCTGGAGCATTAACTTGAATCATCAGATACACAGCTCCTCACCAACTAATAGTTGTGGTTATAGTGTTAGGGCTCTTTGAAAAGGTCTCAATTAATCGTCAGGGTTTTTCTTTAAATCTATAATTTTATATAAAAAAAATAGTTATGTTTACCTGTTCTCTCTTTCTTCTTGTTGCCAAGCTACGACGGGGTTATTACCATGGTTGTTGGTAACTTCGTGGAACGTACCACACTGATTTCTGATATTCATATGGTTGACTGTTTCACTACCGTAGCCCGAGGTGTCTCCTTCCCCGTCTTCATCATAGAATGCGAATCTCTTTGCGCTGGAAATGTTTCTATTTAAAACCTCCTTGTGTCTTCTATTATCATCTATTGATTTTTTCAGTTCGATATTATGAATAGGTGGCAGACTCGGACTTCTTTGCCGTTGAATTGGTTCTTGATATTCATATGAGGACTGCTTATGTAGTTCAAGAGAACTAGCAAATTGATTTCGTACTTGCAAACGATTTCTGTACCGTTCGCCCGATCCCCACGGAAGATACAGATGGGACATCTCTTCTGCGAAGAATTTAAATTTTAATAATAAAAAAATCTATATCAATTGAATGGGTCTTTAATAGAGGAGCACCTTGTATGTTGAATGTCGCTTTCGAATAAGCGTGTTATTTTTTAAAGAAAAGTATCCAAGATTTCCCCTCTACGTGGTTACTTAAGGGCTTTATGTTTTGTCGATAAAGCATGTAAGTAGAACAACGGAAGGAATGCATGCCAACAGGCCACCTATTTATGCCAATGTATGTACTTACTCATGGTGGTTGGATCTTATTACTGTGATATCTGTTAATATTTCTATATCCACTTCAATTTCAAAATATGGAATGTTAAAGTTTCTCAAAATATACTTTTTAAATGAAATGCAAATTTCACAAAATAAAGTAAAAATTTTAAACTTATTTTTATGTATAATGTAAAAATATATCTTCGCATTGTTGCTTTAATTAGCGGAATATATTTTAAGATCAACTAGATTGTGGTAGGTATATTTTGTTAGTTGCATTTCGCTACGCTTTCATGCGCAATAAATTCACGAGCGAAATTGTTTTTGTTATATTATTATTTTAACGCAACGTTATTTTTATGTAATAACTTATAGAAATAGATACTTAAGTGTAAGTTACATCTGTCTACTTCAGGTTAAAATCAGACTTTGGCACATATTTAAATATATTTTACGTAAACTTTATATTTTCTTACTAGTAAACAATTTAAAATACACTGTAAAAATTATTTTAGAATTGTTGTTTACGGTAGGACACTTTTAAAGCAATCATTTATATCAAGGTATGGTTTAGTGTAAAATGTTTTTTGGTAAAGTTAATGATTCATAACATTAAATGTTACTAACGTCAAATTATCTATTTGAATTTGTTTTATAAAAAGTTAATATTTAGAGGTGAATGAATTACGTACAGCCTTGAAAGTGTCTTGATGCATTGTTTTGACGACAACTACTGCGCTAACAATACTACTTATTCTAAAAGTCTTATATAATATTTATACAAATTTAATAATAATATTACCAAAAAATGACAATAGTATTTTAATAAAAAGTTTCTCCTAGTACTAAACAGTGTGTTTTGTCTCTAAGTTTATATATAAATATATTAATTATTTAATCCTGATTCCTGAAATATAAACAACATTTTAGACCTCTTGTCACTCATAAGAATTGTACTGTGAAGAAGAAACTGAATTGAAAATAAAAAACTGGTCAAGTGCGAGTAGGACTCGCGCACCGAGGGTTCCGTACAAACTTATAGAAATCTAAATAAGACTAACCCACCGACGCCATTTGTGGTCTTCATCATCAGTTCCATTTGACAGCCGGATGTCATCGTAGACTTGAGTATATGATATTAATTTGAACATGATACGTCCATGCATTTCTGAGAAAAAAGGGTTGACAGCCCGACAGACAGACAGGCAGTTAGACGGACAACAAAGTGATCCTATAAGGGTTCCGTTTCTCCTTTTAAGGTACGGAACCCTAAAAAGACATAGGCATCTATGAGTCCATGGATGTCGTGATTTGTAATAATAAAAAATAACATTTTAGACCTTATTATACCCTTACATTGAATTGTATGCGAAATAATACAGTTCATTTTAGTTTTATAGCTAAAATCTAATTGAGTATTTTCCTATTGGGTAGCAGCGTACTCAATATGTTTCTTTCAATAGTTGAGCAGGTATCCCGGAAGTTACCAATTGTCAATTGTCATTCAAAGTAAACGCCGGGAAGTGACGCAACAATAATTTTTAAGCATTTTAGGAACAACATTGTGAATGACATTTTTTCTACTGCCAAATAAATTTTATTTGTACTTTGTGCATTAATCTTATGAATAAACTTCTTCTCCGATTTGAAATATTATTATTTTTTATGTTATTAATCGAAGAACCCTACATCTAATAGGATAGACTAAGAAGAGTTAATCAGTGACCACGAATGTCAATCTATTTGGCAAGTACCTTAATACCGAATATATGCAGCTACAACCGCGAGGTAAAACTAGTAAAAGTAATGAAATTGAAAGAAAAGTTTTATGCTAGTAATCATAGAGATTTAAATTGAATGGACCAATTTATGAGTTGCTTTCTAATTGCAAAGTATTCTATAAAGAATTGATGCGTGATCGTATAGATATTTATCAGAAATTTCAAATCCAGAGCATGATAGCCATTAAAATAGCTTTTCGATTTCTAAATCAAAAACGATTTGTTGCTTGTTGTATTATATTGCTTAGATAGTTATGACAATCGTTTAGTAGTTAGTTACGGAGATACAATTAAAGATTAGTTATTACAAATAATGTAAATAATAAAAATGTACATATATATCCCTTGATAACGTGGATATAATTCTATAATAATTAGTGAAAATAAATAAATAAATATTGAAATAGCAAGCAAGTTATTTTCAGATTTTTAATATAAAAATTCTAATGAAAAAGTGTATCATTAACTAAGATGTTCGTGAATGCACATAAAAAATTGATTCACACGGTTTTGTAAATTGTATGAAAAATAATAGGTATACGTAGGTACGTACCGACCCAAAACTGTAAACGATTTTTATCAAGCTTTCTTCAACAACGCGGGTTTCGTGCTAGCAAGTTGACTATTACGGCGGCAATGATACATTAATTGACTGGTACTTCTAGACGAAGCCGCGACCGTGAATTGTTGCAAAACAGTGTGAACCAGCGTGCACGCGCGTGCCACAATAACAGAGCACTTGAGCTGCGTAAAAAATACATGCGGTACGCACCTCTTTCCTGTGCCCACTGCTGTTTCTTTTGTTGTACTAGAGACACAGGCTTGCCCACTGACAGCATCGCACTATAATATACATTACACTTTCTAATGCCCCGTATTGCACACGCGTTGCGTTTCCTCCCAATGGTAGCACAGTTACGGTGCACCGGCTAATGAGTGCTCCGGAGTGCTCTTTAAAAGCAGACGCCCGCGCATAGGTGGATGCGCGTTGCGGTTCGCTTCACTCGTGCATTCATTGTTTGCGTATTCTGAATTACTGAATACTCGGATAATGCTACAATAACAAAGTATTTTATATGAACGGCATTCTATTGAGTCGGTCGCTATAATACTGTTCGCACCACCACCCGCTGCGCCTCCCCTAGCCACAGTCACGATGTCTAGACATTTTCAGGCGTTATTATTTCAGCGGTTGACACGCAATGTGGATACTTTAGACGAAAGCCTCGGAAAAGCCCCCGGTCGATATTATTGCCATAGCAACGTTTGTTTTAGGTGCGAGTAAGGAAATGTGCCTTTTTCTCATTTGCATCTAGGCCACGAAAGCGAGACGCAGAAATTGTTAGAATTAATTTAACGTCAGTTGTATAATTTTGAGAAATGAGTGTTAGTTAATTACTAACTTGTTATTCCTTTTAAAAAGTAGACAAATGGTTTAATATATTCATATTATATATTGTTGCTTCTAAAGTTTTTTCTGTTGAATTGAATTTTTGTAAGTCTGATTACAAATTTAAACGAGAACAAAATTACAATTATCCCATAAATATAACTTAAGCGTCGACTAACTTAACAACCTGACACAAAACTGTAACAAGGTTATCGGTATATATCATTCAGAATACCAAATATTATGTAAAAAAATTAACATTTAAGTGAATGTGAACGGAACTACGGACACTCGTCAACGTAGTTAATCCATCCGCTATTATGACATTGTCGGCAGGCGTTTTTGTGTAAACATCGACAGGCCTTTTACAATAAGAATTTTGTACATTTTTTTGAGATGGATAACTTAACTTTTTAAATGTTTGTTTGTTCTTTATTCATTCCAAAACCTTTGATCAATCAAACTGAGAAAAACTAAATACGAGATTTTTACTAAAAATTGAAAAAGACTAGTGACATGTTGAAAAATTAAGTATATTTTATCATGATCGCTGGATTGGCCGTCCACTTGAACATCTGATCGCAACGGACCTGGAGTAAACTTTGATAGGGTGGGTGACATCCGGGTACAGCTAGTAACATAAAAAAGTGCATTTAAGTGATTTCCCTCGTTTTGCTTATTTTTTAACCTCCATGCTGATTCTCCATTGATTTGATTTATTAGTTTTTATGGTTTTTCATATTTGTTATTTTATTTTTACGATATTCCAGGAGAAAAGGAAACACGGGAAGCAAAATAAAACAAATTGTACGAATAATTCCTTATAATTAGCACGTTTACGAGACTAAACTTAAAACGCATATCTAGTTCTAATGTCTTCTAATTTTTTCGAAACTTCGGCAGGCGTTCTCTCCAGGTCTCCGGCTATCGCCTTCTGTTTCGCAGGATCCAATGAGTTGAACTGCTCGCACAGATCCCCATCAATCACATTCTGAAAAAAACAGATGGAATTAATTGATTGTTTTTAAATAGAACATTTTTATTATTCTAATCTCATTATGGACATGATTGATACAAACACATCTCGTCTTATTTAACAGACCTAGTTGTCGAATTGCATAATGCACGAGATGAAAATTGGTGTTATTAGATGTGATATAAATTGGCTGTTTACTAAAAAAAAAATTGATCAACTCTTATTTAGAAATATCTTTGTTTAAATTTTGTTCTAGCTTTTTATATTTTTTTTGTAATAAATGTCGCAAATAAAAAATATAATATTTTCATTCTATAAATAGTTATTTAACTAGTTATTTTATTATATTTAAATAGTTTTGCCATTGGCTTGAATTTGTTTGTGCCGGACGACCGTAAATTTTATTTTTCCAATTTTCAGAAGATATAGTCCTCCCTATGTCCATTTCTATATCCCTGACAAGTGCACGATGATCAGTTAGCAGATTAAATGACAATCTGTGTCCAGTTATAATACATTGAACTCGTAGAGGCAGTGAACGTGTTAAGTGGTCGCGGTGTGGAAGCGTAACAAACAGACAAACATATTCGCATTAGTACGAGTTGTTCGCCCCACACACTACGGCGCAGCGCAGCGCGCGGCCGACTCTCGGGGGCGGCGCGCGAGGGCGCGGCGCGCGCGCGTCCAGCACGGAGCGCACGCGCGCGCTTCTCGCGCGGCTGCTCTACCAACGTCGTAACACAAGAGCTCGATTGGAGCACTTGTTGACTACACCTTGGACTTTTTTCCACAGATAATTGAGTGCCAAGAAGCAATGATGTGTCAAGCCACAAAAAGTCAAATTTGAAGATATGTCACATATTTAACATGTAAATTTTCTAGTCATCTAAAGTAAATAAGCACAGAAAAAAATTCTGAATGTAATGTTTCGAATATTAAAGAGTGATCAATATTTTGCAATATATTCATATATTTGAAAAATTTATAATTAGATAAAAGAAAATATTATATCAATCTTTTTTCAATTTATCAAAATGGAAAAGGTATATATCTCTTCAAACTGAATATTAAGAATAGGTGTTACACAAATTAAGTGTGGCTCAACACGGTATTACTTATCAGCGTCCAATTATAGTAGCCGCGCTTTTAAAAAGTTCTAGGCTCTTTTAAACCTACCTCATAGGAATTGACAGCTAGCTATCAGTTTTATTTTATAACTTTATCTTATAAGTTTTACAACACCAATGTACAGAATATGACTATAGTATGATTGGTTAGAACCGATCGAAGATCCCAACAACGTATTTATCACCGAAACCGAATACGAAAATAATTGTTACTTTAGCATAATAAAAAGGAACCATATAAGAAATTACAAAATGCAATATTTTAAAAATTTGTTACTAACCTTCACTGGATAATAGTAACTTCTAAACGACAAGTGATCACGTCCACAAAGAGGTGGGTTTTCACTTCTCATGTGCATCTCTAAGTGTTGGAAGAAGTCGTGGTCTTCTCTTGAGGTGAAGGGCAGAAATACGCCTAACGACCCACTGACGGTCGCATAAAGTAGCGCTTCCGAACCTCCGGGAATTAACGTAGCCCTTTGAAGGGATGTCACAGTTTCTCCAACATGGAAGTTTACTACGATATCTCCTTTTTGTGACGCTCCATTGAGTAGACCTAGAATAAGACTTTTTCTTTGTACAATATTGAATAGTATTTATGCATTTGAACATTGTTTTTCGTGTGAGTTAAGTTCAGATAAAGAATAAGTTAATCATTAATTTTCATTAGTCTAGCATGTGTGATTTTTATTCATTTCATCATTTCATTACAACAGTAAATATACTAATTATAATATTCATAGTTATATGAAACTGACCTCTATCCCAAAGGGCTTTATTTCCTGTAGGGTCTTCATCCACATCATCTGTGACAGACTGAGGCAAGCGCATCACAGCTATGTTTCCAAACTTATCAGA
Source organism: Hypolimnas misippus (assembly GCA_037950945.1). NCBI lineage: Eukaryota > Metazoa > Arthropoda > Insecta > Lepidoptera > Nymphalidae > Hypolimnas > Hypolimnas misippus. Next base: position 5,600,132 of record JBBEEQ010000025.1, on the reverse strand, counting down.
CATAGCGACTGTATCGTAATCTAGGATGCAGGTATTAGTTATCCATCTGGGATTTGTGTCATCTGCAAATATTATAAGCTGGTTCTCCCTCTTTTTGTACTTTACACAGAATATAGACTCTTGCACGTCTGATACATAAATTCTTTGTCTGATAGTTTTGATATCAGCTATGAGGTTTGGAATGTGTCTGTTTTCGCATTTGCGTAGTAATTTTCTGCGGCCAATGTCGTATAGTCTTAACATGCGACCTACGCCGGCCAATAATTTGCCATTGAATGCAGCCAATGCGCCAGGGTACTCATCTATGGGCGTTTTATGAACGAGTTCCAATTTACCCGTGTTATATACCTAATAATAAAAATAAATAATGTTCATTATTTAGTTTGTTCAATTAAGTTACAGTGCAAGATGAAAATATCAAAGTAGATATTTAATTTCTAACATTTGCTATATTATAACATATATGAACTTTCTGAATTATTTTTTTGTAAAAGCTCTTTTTTACTAAGTAACTCTTAGATTGCCTAAAGGTTACAAATCTGCCCCAACCAATGATCAATGATGTGGGGTTTATAAATCTTAGTTAACTGAACACTACTAAGGTGTTTTTGTTTAATTACATTTCATGCTCTAAATGCTGTAAAGAAAAACGTGAGAAATTCTATCATATAGAATTTCTTTTTACATCAGGCAATCTGCAGTGTCTCATTTGGCAGATTAAGTTCTAAACCTCTGTTTTAACAAGTGTGGCCTTTGTCCAACAGTGGGACATTAACACATGTACTACTGTTCAAGAAATTATCACATGTGTCATCGACGCTGAATATGTTAACGAAGGCAACGATTGTATATTCGAACAGTGTAGCTACCTTGTACACGTGCAGGCTGCCCTCGCTGCAGGTGCGCGGCGACAGCAGCAGGTCCTTGGCCACGCCCACCACGAGGTGCAGCGCGGCGTGCTCCGCGTGCGCCGCCCAGCGCAGCGCGCACAGCGACACGGCCGCCTCGTTCTGCTCCAGCGGCAGCTTCAGTACCGTCTGCTGCGCGCACATGTCCACCACGCGGATCTGCGACGCCCACATGCCTGTGCGACATGTCTTGTTTCAATACAAGTTCACTCAGGTTTATAGGAATGCTTTTAACGGGTCCGCCATTACTGCTCGATGCACAATTAACAGCTCCTACATCTCCGTTATGTGCGTTAAATGATTTTAAGTTGCATACATATACAACACTTTTATATATTAAAAATGAGGTTTTAACATTCGTAAAGATTGACACCTTCATTTTTGTAATAAACATTACTTTAATATTTCCTTTAATTTAAAAACCATTTTATTAAAAGATTTTTATTATTAATTATATTATAAAAAATTTGTTTCCAATGCTTGAATCAAATAGCTTAAAAGTAGCTATCTGGGATTAATGCATGGATTTAATCTGGCCACATCCGATTAGAGTCAGACTGCTTCATAACATATTCTGCTCTTGCCCAGAGAATGTGGCCATTCTAGTAAATAAAGTGACAAACCTGTTCCTGCTTTTGGTGATGAGAAAATATTTTCAGGTAAAACATCAGACAGGAAGGCATCAGCCATTTCATTTGCAAGTTGTTGTTCCTCTGGGCCTCCACCTGCTGCAGCTTCACGCATTTCTTGCGCCATTTGAACTCTTAAAGAAAATTAGAGGTTATCTCACGGTTTTAGAATTAAATACAAATGTTTTTTTTTTATATATTTAAATCAGTACTGCAGGAGTATCAACAGAGGATTCAGGTACTAAGTGTGATGTTTGTCATCATTTAAAGCAAATAATATAGGTAACGATTCAGGAAAAATATAAAAATTATACCTTCTTTGCTTCTTCATTTCTTCAGTGTATGAATTGTGATCAGTTTCCAAGATGATGATTTGGTTATTGTCAGAATTAATAATAAATTTCCTTGGAGTATAATCTAATGATTGGTAAGTTTGATTGAATACAGCACCCAATTTTTCTAATGCCAAAATTCTTAGTGTATTTGAAGAGATTGCTACAATACCCTCCGTACACTGTTCTGAAATAGAATTTAAATATTTATTTACAATAATTCAAATTCTGTAGTCCTCTATATTAATAATAGTAATGCGAAAGTAAGTTCGTAACATTTTCATGCTAACCTAACCAATTTTGATGAATTTCAGTACAGATATAAATTTGATCTTGCAGGATGTTGGGTACTTTTTGTGGCGACAATAAAAGATTAATTTTTTTAGAAAATATGTTTGTCCACAGCATGGTTTTGCCACCTTCAAAGCCTAACCGGCTCCAGTTTGGCTATGGAATATGCCGAGTGCTGCACTCACCAGAGGGGAGCACAGCTTGTTCTACGACGCTGCGGGTTTAATCACTGTATAGTACAGCTACACACCGCCACTATCAAAGCACACCCCCAAGGACACACTTTGATACTACGTCGACTTTAATCATTTAATTCTCTAATATTCCTTATAAAATGAATAAATTGTAACACTGCTTATTATTAATAAACATAAGATTATCTGAGATTTTAGAAAATTTTGTTACCTTAGATTTTGGAATTTTAGAATAAGGTGGCAATAAATACTACTCACCAGAACTAAACCCAGCTGCATATTCTAAACATTCATATGACAATGGTGTGAGATGAAAACGGTTTTGATACTGGTAACCCAGCCATGTTCTTGATGACACAGCTAATACTGCTTCTGCAGACTGTACTCTGACTTTGAATAATTTCACTGGTCGAGATCCAAGGTATCTTAAAATAAAGCAAATATTTTATAACTCTGAACATAATATTATTTTAAAATCGTAATCTTGCTGTTTTATCTCAGATCTGGTTAATAAATCGTCACAGCCTTTCAGATGAAACACGGAGCGAATAGGTTGACATCATTGAAAAATATTAACAAAAATTATTACTGCATGTATAAATTGAACAAAATAATTACCTTGTTCGGGTATCCGCTAAGTCGCCGCTTACAGAATCCAAAGTAGTTCTCAAAAGTACTCCATTACTTAATCCTATATTCAAATGTAAAGCAGACTTTGCACCAGATTCAAATGGTTGGTCAACAATACATAATGATTCTGGACTGGCCGGTAGAGCTTGCATTGAGCGAGGGGCTAAACAATCCTAAAATATATATTCATTTTTATATTTGAAATGTTTGTAAAATTAATATTTAAAATTTACTCTAGTAATATCAGAGAATTTGAGAATAACGCATTTTTGGGTGTTTGTAATCACATTAATTCAGTGGTGTCCTTGTATCATCATATTATAATATCAATTCATAGATACTACTATGTTTGTTAAACAAATATATAAATAAGTTTTAGTACTCACAGCTGGATCTAGTGAAATTATTCTGACAGTGTTGTCAATTAGACCAACAGCTAAAAACCATGCTCTTTGTTCTCCAGTTGCTACAGAGCCCAATGCCATACAAGAAACATCACATGACAATTTCTTCCTTTCTGTGTATTCATTCAATTGCCCGGTCTGTAATTAAAGTTTCTAATTTTAGTATGAAAAATGATATGATTCAATATAGTATATAGAAAGTAATATCTATTCATGGATGATTGTCCATGGCATGGTTTTGCCACCTTCACAGTCTGATTGACTCCAGTTTGGCTATGGAATATGCCAAGTGCCCTCCTCAACCACAATGTGGGAGTCGGATATGATCTACGACGTTGTGGGCTCATCACTGTATAGACAGCTACGCACCACTCTCACAAGACACAGCCCGAAAGCCACGTCTCGCTAACACGTCGGGAAAATAAAGAAAACTTTTAATATTAATTACTTACAGGATCCATCTCAAAGTAGACCAATTCTCCTCCTGTCAATGCAATCACAACTTGTCTTTGATTCACAGCACATTTGACTATGGACTTTTTTCCAGGGGCTTTCCACTCATTGACTCTTTTGTCAGCTCGAATGTGTCGGATACCATCTGGGTAAACTTGTACTAAAGCATCACTGCCCAGTGCATGGCAGCTCAGTGTTGGTGTGGTTCCCAAAAAACCAGAATCAGTCACTTCTTCTACGGTCTCACCAATAGAGAGTACAAGTGTAGCATTTACGAATGATACTATGATGTATGAATCATATTCATCTGCAACCAAAGAGAAAACACTTAATAGAATTTTAATCGATAGGTCTGACTTGAAAATAATATAGTATCTTCGTATGGTGACAGCCTCCAGTGAAGTGAATGGAGTACTGATGCCTACCTGTGCATCACTGAGGACTTCAAATTGTTCATCGCCCGTTAGCAGATTCTGAAAAGAAAAAACCACTGGTGTTTATGTATAACAAACAACCAGGGTTTTATTAGTAACTTGTTGATAAAGAGGAGCATTCATAAGTGGTTATTGTAGCGTCACAGTATATCAGTAACACGGACCAGAAATATAATCATTAAGCTCCCATGCTTGCCAGGGTCATATGTTCTGTGTTTACCCTGCCTTTCATTAAATTGACTAAATAAATTATATGAAAACAATGAATTTTTAGCTGTAAAAACTAGCTTACAAAACATCTACCTAGGTAAATTTTTTTAAACATTATTGAAACTCACCATCTTTATGGCGGCGTACTGTCCATACTGCATTTGGGGACCCTGGCAATTCTGATACTGCCATCTCAGCCACTTCTAAACCATGTCTGAGAGCTCTTAGAGAAGAGCGAGGTCCTCTACCACAGGCCAGATAAACTTGGGGAGTGTCTTCCCCAGTTAAATCAGCTACATGACACGCTGGAATTTAAATATCTATTTATTATTTCTGCTTTATGGTTTTTAAAGATTAAAACAGTTTAAGAATTATATAGTTGTGACATCTCACCTAATATTGGAGATAGAGAATCTAGCTCATCAACAAGCACTAGGTTTCTGAGAGGCCTTGGGGCAAAGAAAAATGTATCACCCTCTTCGAGGGGCATGGCAGAACTGAATTCTGGTTCATCATCTTCATCCCCCAAATGGGCAATTTGATATAAATAACTGTAAGAGAAGTGTTTTTTAGTATTGTTATATTTACAACTATAATGAAATGCATAGTTATTTGTATTAACACTAAGAATATGCATAAATTTTTGTTTATGGGTTCAATAATTTGAAATTATTTAGAAATATTATGTTCATCTCATATCAGTGTGCACTCACCCCATAATAAAGGGAGGACCTTGGTTCAGAGATGTCTAATATTGCATGTGGATCAGTAGTGCAAATGAATAAATTTCATATACACAAGGCTTACATGCATATTTGCCTTTTAAATGTAAACAATAGTAAATTTTTAATACTTACTGGTTGCCAAATTCACAGGCCACAAAAAGGAATCCAGTTTTTAGCACACACATTGCTGTTGCTACAGGGACAGTGTCAAAGTATTTTAGCTTTATCTCTGTAACCATATCTTCATCTGTCTCAATAGTAATTTTGAATATATCGCCCTGTTCAGTTTGTGCCAAGAAAAAGAACATGGACTTTGTTTTGTGTGTAGCTGAGCATACGAAAATCATTCCTCTTTCAGGGTCATCCAAGTCATTACGACGTCTTGGAATAGGGCATCGAATGTCGTGCTGATCACCTAAATTCTTATATGTCAAATAGTTTTCTGAGCAGATCAACACTCCAGATGGTCCATCATTGCCTCCAGGAACAGTTATGAGGAAATTAGCGTGTTCTTCCAATGGTTCAGAGTATTTTCTTACTACGTGATTTAAACCCAAATCTAATTCATAGAATGTCAAAGTTTGTTGAGTTTTTTGGGCTGCTTCACCTGTACATACAATTAATTCTAATTAGTTTTGTTTAGCAATTAAGGTATTATTTTAAAATATTGAACTAATCATAACAAAAAGAGGAGTTTAACATCACTGTCAATCGGAAACACGGACCTCAAATAATCACTCAAAAACCTTAAAAGTGCCAAGTTAATTAGAAATTACAGCCATTCTTACATGTATAAATGGGTTATTACCTCATTTGACATAAAAAATACAAATTATTGCACTAAAATTACCTGAAGGATCTGAATCTGCCTCTTCATAGTCAATTTCCAAACAGGCAAACATGGGGTTTTCAAAGCCAACATCAACTCCGACCATGTGATAAACTAATGTGTTTGATTTGTGAGCTTCCAAGGGGGATGAAATTGTTAATCTGGCTTCAGCATCTCTGTTAAGAATGTACACTAACTTTTGCTTTTCAATAGCACCTAAAACCAAAATTTATAAATAAATATCTGAACAATTTGACGACTATATGATATGAATATATGTTGCACAATATACCATGTGTAATTATGAATATTATTTGATAATTTATCAAAATATGCATTGGATTAGATCAGGGTATGTTAAGAAAATATATTACTAGTAAAAATAAATCCTTACCAATCATGACAGCTCTGCCTTTAGGATCAATAGCCAGATACTGTCCGGGCACTATTCTTCTACATCCTGACTTTCCAAATGTTTCTTGATGAACTTTTTCAAGAATGTTTTTTGCGGGAATGTATTCCAATATAACAATTCGACCAGAATCTGATCCTACAACTATGTAATCTGTAAAAGAAAAATAAAATCATTACAGATTTGTCTATTTCCATATAAATTGAATTAAAAAAAATAGCTCATCATTTAGGTATTAAACTGTTAAGTACGGAAGTAATACAATGTACCATAACAAGATACATCCTAGCGGCTAAAGAGCTGCCAAGAGCGACGTGATGGATTCATCAGTCTATGCATCTAGTTATACCATACACCTTTATCAAAAAGAGATGGAGCAAGACAATGCAATGGAATAATTTTAATCCCCACGTGGGCATATGCTATTAATATACTCTTAAAGGTATTGAGCCACGTGGTTAAGTTACCTTTAGTGCCGCCGGTGAGGCGAAAAGCCATCATCGATCGCACGATGCCAAATATTTCTACTTTCATCAGTGTGTGGACTTTTCCAGTGTTAGGGTCTGGCCGCAGCAGCTCCAGTGTTTTACCACGTGATATTATTATTTCTTGTTGTTTGGTGCCGGAAAAATTGCCATGCACGGCATGTGTGATGGCTGTAGAGCCTTGTAGAGTTAGGTTATACAAATACATTTTGAATCGGTCTTATCCGCCCTGAAACAATGTTAAATCTAATTATAGTTACATCTATATGAACGTGTCTTTTCGTTATATTTAAGAAAATCTTTGTAAGGCTCGTAACTAACGAAAACAGAAGAGTTTGTGCTTTCGAATGGGTGAGCTTAATTATTATTGCACATACACAACGACCACGATAGATACTTACAATCTTTCGTGGAGATACCTAGTAGTGCAAATATTAATGTCGTAGAGATTTGTACAACAAAATACATATAAATTAAACTTACTTGTAAGGAATAAGTACCCGATTGCCGCAATGCGGCCGGATAAATTATTGTTGCGCCGGCCCCAGAAGTATATGACGGCAAAATGGCCGACACCGGTAGATGAGACGCTACTGCACACATTTTAACTCGCGAATGGAAGGATAGCGCCAACTTCAATGACCAATCAAAATAGAGTATATATCAACATGGCGTCGACTTATATAGTAATAGGGTTGCCATATATAGAAAGCATAGAGTATTATAAGTTTATTCAGACATTTAGCTATTCGCCACTAGATGGGTCTGATAATTAATCCTACTATTTGTCAATAGAGGGTTCTGATTGTTTTACTATTTGATAATAGATGAATCTATTTGGAATAATATGCCCAAAAGATGGCAGTAGTAGATGTATAATTTATTATTAATTTTGTTTATTTTTAATATATAGTATAATCAGTTGTAGTAAATTTTATTGCTCTAATAATTGTACTGTTGGATTACTTTTTAAATATTTTTATTTCACACAAAAAATATGACAATTTTATTACATTAATGTCGCCTTAGATTATTTTTTAAATGAATTTGTATATTAGGCTGTCTGTATTTAACGTAATTCGCTACATAATTAACTATCGTTAAAAAACAGTACAAAATTTATAAGAAAATAAATATTTAGCCGATATTAAAATATATTCATACATGAAGTATAAGTGTGATTTATTTGTACTAACAGGTGTTATTACATAATACTAAACATAAAGCCGGAAGGCATCTGAACTTGACGGGTATGACTTTGCATATTGCGTTAGCTGATAATTTTTCATTGTCCAAAATTATGTTAATTTTTATTTTGTTTTGTGTTAATATGAGAATGATTATAAATCAATAAAACTGTTTCATGTACCTATATACCCGCCTGCTTTAAGTATTTTTAGCTTTAAGTTTCAAGTTTTTTCAATGTATTTATAAAAATGTTCATTTTTTTTTTATTTCCATTTTAATACCTACCTTTCTTCAGTGATGAACTCGTAATAGGAATTATGCAACAATAAAACAGAGAAAAATATTACGATACAATATTTAAGCCATTTACGTCTAGGTACGTTAATTAATGATTGTAGGATGAACATACAATTTGATACAAGTAATTAATTGAAAAAATCCCGACTGCGCAACAAGGCCTTAGAAAATCTTTACTAACTAACTTTAAATTAAGATTCTAAACTATAATTCTGATTGAAAAATGAGGTAAGAAACCAAACTAAACACAGTTAGTCGATTTTAATTATTTCTTTTTCACATTATGGCATTAAGAATCGGCCATTTAGACTCTTCTAAATTTTTATACTTTCAATGATATTCGCGTCGTTATGAAGAATCAAACGACGTGTCTTTTATTAAAATCCACCCACGCGTTTGGTCGAAACGCTACAATGGTCTAATGGCCACAAAAGTACAAACATAGATAGACTGATAAACACATTACCCTCCCTTACATAAAAAGAGGATGTTCTCAATTCGTCGGGAACCTCCGATTATTGGAAAACGGCTTGACCGATTTAGTTAATTCCTTTTTCTTTGTTTGAAAAGGTATATTCTCTCATTGGTCCCATAGAACTTTTACTAAAATTGGTTAAGGAGTTTGATTTTAAAATCAAAATAACTGGAATATGTATGTCATTAAATGACGAAATAACGTATTATACTTTTAAGTCGGTTTTCCTTTTAAAATAGTCTTGTAGGCCATTAAGCAAATACTCGTTCTAAATATTGAATATACGCCAAGTAACACTAGCTGTGGATGCTGAGGATAATTATATTTATAAAATGTAAACATTATATAAATAGAATTTTAAAACCTTCCCTGGAAGGTAAACCTTCCCTGCTTGAATCTGACATTATTGAGTATTTCATTGGTTTTGTTTTCGCCTCTCTTTTTTATTAATTAAAATAAATATAAAAAAAAATAAAAGTAGCCTTAATAAGTAGTAGTAGTAGTCTTAATTGTAAGCCTTTGTTACTCCTTATAAAACTTCAACGTTTCAGAGATTAGCCGGTACAAACAGATTGACGGACTGGCAGACAGACATAAATACATATGCAGTTAAAAGCTGTAATTTAAAATTACAAACAGACACTAAATTTTATTTATTTGTATACATTGCATATCATTTTAGATAGTATTTGCGGATTTATATCTTTTACGATTTATTAAGAAATCTTGTATTTCATTCAACTTTTATATTAGTTTTAAGGTTACTGAAACGAGTAATTAAAAATATACGTTGTAACTGTAGTAATATAAAGTGTATATTTATACAATTTATGCTATTTACATATATTTACTATATACGGTTAATACAGTAAAAAAAACAATTACAACGGTTTAAATGTAAAATATATTTAATAAAGTTTATTAATTAAAACATTTATTTGTGAACAAGTTTAAAGTTAAACGCTTTATTACGTCTCTGCAACGACTTTTTATTCCGAGCTGTGTAACCTTGGCATTAACTACAAACACGAACACCTGAAGCATTTTGGTGGGATTTAGCTCCGTATTTGTACGTGTATTGTAAGAGCTGAGTCCATTGTGGCTTGTCTTTTAATTCTATTTTCTGGCCGCGCGGCGGCGAGGCGAGGCATCACAATGTATCCGTTCGCTGCGCGGGCGCACCTGAGTATTTGGACCCATTTCACTTTGAGACGCCGCGTTCTTTATTGGATCATCAGTCAACAAGAAATTGTATATATATTTGGTCACCGTCCAAACGTTGTTTAAATAAAAACATTATTTTTATATTAAAATGTATTCGGTTGTTTGTTTTTAAAATTAGTTTCGTAACGAGTTTTATACGATAAAAATATCTTTAGAGGCTACATTACACCATAAGTCTATCCGTGTATAGAAACTGGATTTATTAATCGTTTTTGTAGTTATTTTGATTGCATTTAAGTTTTTTTTTAATATTAAGTATACATATATAATGAATTTAAGATATTTAAGTATATTTTCTTTTTAATTATACAAATAATCTAGTTATAGCAGCTTTGCAAGCCTATTAGATATTTGCAGTGAATATAAAACGAACATTGAATATGAAAATGCAGAGCCACATAAAGAAACTAGCGCTGGCGAGCCGTTTTATTGTACACGGTGTATACCTGACGCGCATGAATCACGAGCCGGCGACCCTGCACGTGTGCTCGCGTCGAAAACGGGAAAAATCTTTACTACACGGTACTTTTAACCAATAATTGACTATAAAAATATCTTAGTAACGTTTATAGCGTAAATTGTGGAATATTTAAACGTAGATTTGTAGTTTTAAGTTATTTAAAAATGGGATCTGTGTCCGCTTACACATATTATGTTAATTTAAATTTTCTTGTCCCTTTGAGTAGGCTTGAAAGTTTAGAATGCTCCTATCGAGATTTTTTCACACTATATTTTATTAGCATAAGAGGATTAGTACTAAAAGCCATAAACCAAAGAATTGAATTGAATTGAAGAGGATTAGTGAGATTCGTTTAATTTCTTTTTCTAAGAAATATTTAAAGTTACTATAATTAAATATATGTATGTATATTAAAATGAGGCTTACTGTATTCCTTTTTGAAAAGTTAAATGCCTCACAAGGTTGTTTATTTATTTTCTTTAGTTTAAAAACCCTGTCATATCAATTAATCATACAGTCAGATTTTTTGTTATTTGTACTGCTAGTTGATACTCTCAACTTTTTTTGGAATGACGCTACTATTATTATTTTTTTTTATTTCCAGAGGCTATTTTGTCATTTAATTAAGCTTGAAATGAACACTAAACAAATTTAAAGAAAGTAAAGAGCAGTATACCTAACATTCTCGTTAGTTTTTTCATGACCAGTACCGTCAAGAATTGAGTTACGATTTCATTTATATACCTAACAAAATGAACTAAGACTAATGTTTGAACAAGAATGTAAAATATAATGGTCCTAAATGTGAAACGTAGAGTCGGTTTTAGAACATACGGGCTTTTAACGCGTCATCGTATTCTGGACAATTACTTCCATTGTGTAGTGTAGTCTTATTTGAAGTGTTTAAAGCAGTGGTATAATTAAGCGCGGGTGCAATTATCGCAGCTGCGATCTTACTGATTATGCCAATTAGTTCACATCGGGTGGCCCATAGGCAGACCACCGATAAATAATATACCAGCCAGTCTGACCACCGGATCGACATAAGTTATTAATAGATAACATCGACATATGAGCGATAACTATAATTATTGCTAGATTTGGTACATAATATGTTCTATTTTTGAAATTGTGTTACTTTCTTTTAAATGCGTATAGCTGAATTGATGTTTAAATTTTCAAACGAAAGTGAAATATATCAGTTCTATGAAGGTTGATTTAAAAGAAATAACATTAATTTTGGTAGAATCTAGCCTAGGGGTAGTATTATGTCTCCCTCACAAATTAAGTAACTTCTTAGTACTGTGTTTCATATGGAGAATGAGAGAGCCGGAAACTTAGTCCCTCTTCCTTAATCATTTTTAAGCCATCATCACATTTGTGGCGCCTCGTTGCTGTAAATATTCATGCGCGACTGTGATCACTTAACGTCAGGTGAACCGCATGCTCATTTGTCTGCTTTTTATGTATAAAAAAAAACAAATATCAACGTGGCTAGTAAAATCAAATTCATATGTAAAACGTTAATATTAACGTTTTAAAAGGAAACTGATACTAAATATTTTGTGCCTAAAATACTGTGTTACGTTTTCATGGTTCATTTCTTATTTCATTATAATTTCTACGATTTAGATGAGAATATCGTTTAATTAATTATGCGGGTTATCATACGGTAGATGAAATTTAGAGTGCATTATTTTCATTGTAGAGTGCATTATTGCCATATGAATTAATTATTAAAAATTAAGTTAGGTGAACTGAAAACAAATACATATGTTTAAAAATTGCTCGTTTAGAGTTAGAGTTTAGAGTTCAAGCTGTTACTATTTTGTTTTCTAAAAGTGAATGCACGCAAGGTGTGTGTACAAATTATGTCCAGCAATTTCAGTGCTTTTTGCTGTTTACATTGCGAAGTTGGTCACATTATTTCATCGTATGAATATGTCGTGACTAGTGGATTGTGTTGGACGGTGAATGACTGAGTCACATGTTTTCATTCGGCGCGTGGCATTGTCTATAATGTTTAGTTAAGCATTATTTCGTGGTAACTCGCTGTTGTTACATTCGTTGTTTAATCTACTATATATCCTGTTTGATAGACACGATACCTCGCTATATTACTGAGACATAACAAACGATGTTGCCAGCGATTTGGAATTTTTTTACCTTACCTTAAAAACCGTTCCTTGTGGTAATTATTGGTACAATAATATTTTTTTACTATAAATGGATGCTGATAAGCAAAAATGTGTCAATCCACCAAAAGTCAACTTCGGATATATTGTTCTATTTTGATAGTGCATCATCTATTTAATATTATTCAATAAAACATAAAGTCATATGAACTAAATAAGTACGGAAAAAAGATTCTTAATTCATTGTTTAGAATTTTAAGGTCGTGTTCGAATATAAATTTTGTAATTTATACAATAATCTCATATATTTAAAAAACTTGTAATCACATAATATATTAAATATATCAACCTGCTTTTAGTACGTTACTTACTTACTTTTATCAAAAAAGAAAAGAAAATATGGATAAATACTTATTCAAACAAATGTATTAAGAATAGGTTTAATATCTTTAGACGCCATTTTCTCAATATGAAGTCCGTGTGACTTGACACACTATTGCATATCAGCGTCCAAATATATTTCGTTCATATTGTTTGGCGTTAAAAATCTATACCAATTTTCAATTTTGACAAGCTCGTCAAATGACTTGTTGGCCAAAATATTAGTCTATCTTCTGTCCTGTCATAGTCAATTTCAATCGCTAGTTGGTTTCTGGGCAAAGTCGTCCAGTGGTCGGCATTCTGTGTCTTGTGTGTTAATATAGAAAGGGAGTGCATAATATATTTTTTTAATTATGAATGAAAATACATTAAATCAATAAAAAAAATTACACACCATCATGTATTTGACGCACACGCATAATTATATACTCTATTGTTGATTATTGAAGTCTATGGACAAATCACTGGTTATTTTAAACCGGGCGAACACAAGTATATATAGCTATGTATATAAGATCTTTGGTTATCTATGTATTTAAATGACACTGTATTTCGCGTACACGCATCACCAAAAAAGTAATAAACATTGTCAGATGCTTTTTTAAATTAAGATAATGAACATTTTAGGATATATTTCATAACAATGTGTTTACAGGAAGTCTTCTAAATATTAAAAGTATTTTTGATATCGAAGATTGTAGTGTGCCACGATATTGAAATTTCTGGTAGTATTGTATAATTGATAATATAGGACTGAAAAAAAAATTCTCTCAGTACATAATAAAAACTTTCTTCTTTAATTAATTTCAAATGGGGAAATAATTAAAATGTACAGAGGTACTAACAATATAAAGTTGATTATAAAATTAGTTTTGGATAAAATTCACGTCATCGTTTTTATTTTGAACTGTCAGAAGTAATGGAGAAGAAGTTCCGTAAAAATTGTAAAGGCATAGTCTAGTGTAGTGGAATGCAATATTGGCAACCCTAAATCCTAATGTAAACATTCCACCCACACCCCGTGATCGTGTAACTCAATATTTTGCGCTTGATCCACTGTAGGGTTGTCTCGATATTTATTTTTAAGTATTTCTTTATAACGAGAAATAATAAGCATATTTTCTTGTTGCAATACGATAATTATATAGACTTAGAAAATTTTCTAAGTTGCTTATTTGTTACAAAATGAGAGCACAATTACAAAATAATCTTACGTGGTGAATCACTTAACGCCAACCCTAATTTTCCCCTATATACCAGCCCTTCTTTAATAAAACATCTCGATAATGAAAAGTCAGACAGTCATAGAGGGTGGCGTATTAACCCTCAGTCCTGGGACATATTCTGTGCTAGCAAAATTGTCTTTTATGATCCCGAACCGAACCGCTAAAATAAAACGATAGCACGCGTAGCGTTCGCAATAAATATCTTAATGATATGGAATCAGAAAGTATCTTTCTTTCGTAGGTTATAGAGAGTCTTTAGCGCCAAATGGACGTAAAGTATTTTAGACTTTAATAGTTAAAAAGTAAAGCCTAGTTTTAGTATTTCGCGGGAGTCAAAGGGATGCATATTCGCAAGTTCGTTTGACATTCATTGCTTTTTATTCAAGTCGGCACGTGCGTGGCCACCTGTCGTTGATTCTGCACTTGTAACTCCTCCGCCGTTAATAGGCACATGCAAATTTTTAATTGCAGTATTGTGAGGAGAGATCGTGATCTAACTTTGCGTATATGTGTTGTTAAGTTAGGTAAGTCACCTCTTTTATTTTTATAAAGTTGTTTATTACCTTTAAGTAGATTGATTCATTAAAATTTACGTATAAAAGGTTTTAAAATAACATAAGTTCAAATTAAAATTTTGTTCGTTTCGGATCAGATGTAACGTCAAATTAATAATTGCTTTTTTGGTAATTAATTTCTCTGGTGATATTTTTGTTCAGTTGATATTGTTTTAGGTTTCTAAATCACACACTAAAATATTTGCACACATTAATATGAATTAATCGAACTTACGCTTTGTGTATATTAAAGCAAAGAGCTGCCGTGAGTAAGTACATATATGCTTTATAAGTAAAGCGCTATCTGGTCATTACCTATTTCGGAGGATTAGTCTATTAATAGACTCCGCTAGCGTTGCCACTAATGGGTACAAATTAATTCTAAACAAAATAATCGATTCGAGTCGCGTTCGATGCAAATGGCCGGCGCCGGATGCGGACCTCCCAGTGACAATACGATTGCATCGGCGTCAATACGAATTCAAAATGGCGCCTTGCTTTATAGCCTCCCGCCATTGTAACTGAGGTTTTATTTCAACTACTTCCCGTTGGTTACGTGGATCGATTAACATTGGATTATGATAAGAATAATCACCAAACTTTGAATTCGAATCGACGATGTCAAGAATTAGAATGTCTGATACCAACACTTTCATACTTCTGTTTTAACATATTTATATTATTGAATATGTCCTTTTAACGATATTATTTTCTCTGTTTATGAGATGTGTTAAAATTAGCTTAGGGTTCTCCAACAAAGCATAAAAATTGCAAAGACTAGACACCATTAATTGGAGACAATTAAAGCAGTGACGAAAACGTAACAAATACATTGCGAAATTAGAACAGCGTTTTGATCACGCTAAAAATAAGTTCTCATTAGTGTAATATAGATATGTAAGTGCGTCTCATGTGTTTGGACGGAACTCGTTAGTGTTGTCATTGTGGACAATCACGGCCGGGTCCACGACCGACCCGCTAGTTGATTGATAATGATTAACCCTAAAGCAATATCGAGTATAAAAACCAGGTCAGTGATTAGATTAATTGACAAAAACTTTACAGAACCATTGATGAAAGCCATTTGAATCAGTTGAATCCATTGTTATTACGTTTTCTACAGTATCAATTGGTTCAATAGAAAATAAGAATTGAAATACCTAACTTTGATTTTAAAAGAATGAGTTAATCGAGTACACATATGTTGCAGCCAACTAACTTTTTTGTTGTTTAAATAGCCTAGCATATTTACTATACGGCGCCGTTCAACTAGCAACCTGAATGTTATTCAGTCATTTTATCAAACAGCTAGCAAATAGTTTGCATCGACTACGTTTAACTTCTTGCCTAACTTATACCTACATTGTTTAACTACTTGCCTAATCTATTTATTTAAATATAGGTCCTTGATGTTATGTTGGCTAAAATTTACAGCAGGCGGAAGCTGCTCCCTTTCCGCGCCTCCGGAATTACAGAAACACTCTAGAGGTCGAATAAACCAGTATCTGGTTTTTATATTTTAAAATATTTAAATAAATATTTTCTTATGTCAGATATTTCATCTTTTTTTTGTTTTTGTCATTCGGTCATCTTATTGAATGAATGGCCTGATCATCAACTAGCCAGTTCACTAAATATTGTAATAGATGCCAAACATCAATATTGGATAATAAAGAGGCTAAGCTGTTAATTGAATGGCTATTTGAGATAGTTGGCTGCGACGTAAATATAAATTTTTCATGTATTTTTAGCGTTTCGTTTTGATTTAGAGTATTAATTTCTTATTAGTATTTCCTTTGATTTTGGTAGTAAGATGTATTATTATACATATGTAATTTTTGAATAACCGCGATTTAAGTCAGAACATCATATTTTACGAAAGAAGATCTTTTTAAGTTGACCCTGCGTTTGTTAAAAGTTAATCGAATATCCGTAATTGCTTGCAAAGCCAAGCACGTTTCGATGTTATCACGTTAGCAAATTGATCAGATGCTGATCCATTAAGATTGGTCACGAGCTGCTACAATTCACTTAATTGTCTTTCGCCCTGACGTCATCCTCCCGGCTTGTAGTGAAATTAATTGCGATATAGCCCATATTACACTCGTATCTATGGCGTTATGCGACGGCCGACGGGTGACACTGATGTTATTCGACACCTAATAAGAGAAATTGATTTGTTCGATATATGTGTACTGTTACAAGTTAACTTAAAAAAGTTAAATTAAAGCTTGTAAAAACATAATAAATATATGTTCTGTACATCGAATGTAGAAATATTGCTATCTTCTTTTGTGAGCCGTAACATTATTTTATTCGGTCTATATACTTCTTCGGCATATCATCGATTATATTTATAGTTATTTTTCAAGTTATGTTTCTATTCATATTAATAAGGGTTAAATTGATAGGAGTTCGGCGTAGTGACAAATAACATTCTATATAAATGACCATTAATATTAAAATATACAAGATAAAGAAATCCTATCACGACGTAAGCTACAAAGACCCATTAAATCCTCTCCATTCCGTGGCTCACGTACCGTATCAGGAATAGTAAATTAGGAGACAGGCGCACCTGTGTGGCCCAAAGTGAAAAAAAGTGTGGGCGCAACTCGGACTAAACGAATTATTCACCACTACCTGCGACATCCTTTCTGGTGATGACGATATTGAATTATACCTTCGTCTCAGTTCTTATCCATTGCTCGTTTAAGGTGTAGACCACCTAATTCATGTCGAATCAAATCCGTAATGTACATGTTACAAACTAATGTTCGCGTCGAACTGTGATTTATAATAAACGAAATATTAGTCAAGTGGCCCGCCTTCATTCTCAGGTGCATTTTTGTATTGAAGAAACGTGTATGTTTTTTTATTGTGTTTTAAAGCCTTCACAATGTCAAGAAGTTTCCCAAGCTTTGTTAAGAAGTCACCATAGGGTTCCTTTTACGGTATTCGAGTATATTCTACAAAATCTATTTAAATAATAATATTTAATTGTATATAAAATATCATTATTAAAATAAAACAAAAATAAACTTATTATTACAAAGCCAAAAATACAAGATCTATTTATTATATTTATGAAGAATACATTCTATTTACAATCGAAGGCAATAATAAGATCACTAGAATTAATATAACTTTTAGGAATCTTTTCAGTTTTCAAATGATGTAAAATGTTAGATATCTATATATAGATCCCTCATGAATAGTATTAGTTATAAGGTTTTTTAAATATTCTTCCCATACAGAACCACTGTACTGTTTTTATTGTTACTTCTCATCTCGGAATTTTGATTAGTCATTTAAAGTCGTTATAATTTTCTGGGTTATTTTCGAATTTTGAATTAGGGTAAGAATCTTAACAATGACTGATTCATAAAAAGTAAGTTGGCCTATAAGGAAAGCATATACAATATTAAATATAAATAATTTTAGATACTTTTTGCGAATACTTTTAAAACCATTTTTAATTAAGGAAAAGCGTTTTTGAACTTCTTGCTTCTGTATTTAATTTTTAATATTTTATCAAAACGCTATTAAGAATATATAGTTAAGTATCGATTTATTGCCAGACGTATGTACTACATGTGCATTTTTTTATTTACATTTAGATTTAGTCTTGATTTATATCGTCAAATGGAAAGTTATAGGTCATAAATATTAAATAGTTTATTATATTAACTTCAAACAATTCGTTACAATAACAAATAGTCGCTACGTGGTTATAAATAGCGTTTTCTAGTAATTGTTTTTAATTGTGTACGTGTCTGCAATTTGCTTATGATGTCAGCGCGACATATAGTCGCGGTCTAGTGATGGCTGAACAATGCCGCGGGCTGCAGGTTGATAAGGATGCCGGCGCCGCTAAGACGCTCTGATAACCTCTGACCGTAACACGTACCTTACAATTTTTACTTGATTACACATAACGAGTAGTCAACCGACTTCAAAAAATGAGGAGGCTCTCAATTCGTAGTATTCATGTATTGTTTTATGATTGTTTCTTCGTAACGTTATTAAATGAAAATAAATAAAATATGTATGTCATATAGTATTAACGCGTTTTCTTATATTTCATTAGATAAAAGTATAATGCTGCTAACGCTATTGTTGGCGAAAACGAGTTTTATAATTTTACATTTATCAATTGGGAATACTTTAATTTAATCTATATTACTTCTTTCTGTTTTTTTTTTATTGTTATTTAATTTTGGAAGATGTTTTATTAATAATAATGTTAATATAAGAGTCGTGAGAGAAAATCGCGTTATTTATCTTGTAATAGTTTGTGTTCATATACAAGTTTTTTTACTTACTGGTTGTTTATAAAAGGTCCCATTTCATCCTCAAATTTCATCATTTATATTGATAGATGCTGTGCCGTTATTTTAATACAGATATGGATCGATTGATCAAAAAAGAAATTCTTAAGATACCCATATAGCTTTTTTGTTAAAAAATTGGTTTAAGTGATGTATTTGTATTATGAGTAATGGTTAAAAGTTGCAACTCGCAGGTTGATAAGCCGGCGCCATCATGGCGCGGTGTTATGTGACCAACATTACAAATACTTTTATAAATTCCACAGATAAAAAATGACATAACTAGCCGTCAATGATTAATGATTAAAAATTCATGATATTAATAAATATAATGGGACAGCGTTTGAAAAGTATTTTAATCTGTACCTTTGTGTTATATTAGATAACAGACGATTACCAAAGGTACCACTTGTTTAAATAGTATTGTTCCTAAAATGAATTAATTTTGCGTACTTTTGTAATTTTTTTATCTCAATTATTCTAAAACATTAAATAATTTTAATGTATAGTTTATAAAATGTGACGAGAGTAGTATATTTTTCAGTAATTCAGTAATCATTTTTTTTTTATTTTAGGTGTTAGAAGAGCATAGCCTTAGAGCATAATACAATACGTCACTCAAACAAATAAAAAACACGCCTGTTAATTGTGGATTTAATTGAATTATCAGAAATCCTAGACACACTAGGTTATACTTTCTACAACATTTGAAAATAAACAGTTTAAATAGCTACACCACCGCCAGGCTTGTAAATAAAACAGTTTTTTAAACCATTTCTGTAGGTACCGAGTGCACCTGTCCATTTAGCCCTAATATGGGTATAACGATATGTGCAGGCAGTGATTTCTTATGCACCATGACCATATGTATGGGAGCTTGTCGTATTGATACTAGTCGAGGTGCTTGACTTTTCATGTAAGATCCATATTGCGTGGTAATTATCGAACACTTAATTATGGATAATAAAATACGAAATATTCATACCGTTAAAACTGTAATTATGCTATTAATATCGAAGTATGTGCGTCAATTTGTGTTAGCGATAATGTTGGATAATATCTACTTACGTTTTACTGTTCATAAGGATTTTATATTAAAGTAGCAGCGCCCCGCGGGTACATCCGCATTAATTTGAGAGAAAAAAATTATATAATGTATACCTTCGTTACTTGAATCGGATATTGTTCACTATTTCATAGGTTTCAATTTTGGTTTTTTTTATTTATAAAAATAAATATTTAAAAATAAATATAATGCCTAAGTTACTCCTTAAAACATTAGCTATTTAAGGGTGAAAGTCCTGTCAAAATTGGTTCAGCCGTTGCAGACATTAGCTAGAACAAACAGACAGAACAGAAAAAATGGCCAAAAAATTGATAAAATATGTATTTAATACCTTTAATTTGAAACTACTATCATTATTAGTTACTATTACAAATTAGTTATTTTGTGTCTATGTTATTTTCAATAGCAAAATGGTTACACTTATCATTTTAATTTATCCTAACCTCATATATAACCAAAGGAATTTTTATAATAATATGATTTTACATACAACAACTACGCAAAGTTTTGTTAAAATAGTAAGACCGACAATACAAATAGCTATTGATAATGGAAACTAAGTAGAAATAATCCAACAAGAGTCATGTAATAAATAAAATATTGATCATACAAAAATAAAGTTTGTTTGTTTGTCTGATTTGATTGCGATAAAAGTTCTTAGTGTTTGCACTCTTAGATAGGCATAGTACAATTAACTTCTGGAAGGGGGCGCGCGTGTCCTACCGACCAAACAGAAAAATAAATTATAGACGGTCGTCCGGCATAACGCGAGTGAAGCAGCGAGCACAAGCGAGTATGTATATAAAATATAGATTATATATAACACAAGTGATTAAATGTTTATAGAATATATTTATCCTACACACGGACAAACTGAATTATATTTTTACTGTATCAGTGAAGGCGACAAAGATAAGGCGATGTCAACTTTCCTTCCCGAGTTAGATATATAAAAACATTTTCTTATAAGGTATTGCTATAAAACGGGAAGCCGAAATGCAGGAAAGTTAAGCTCGAGCATTGCCTATTGGAAACGGAGAAGTAAATATATTTTTTACACTTTTAGGGTTTCGTAACTGAATACAAAATCAATATAAATTATTTAAGCTTTAAGTGGAATTTTCCTGTAATGTGAAACATGCATTTCATTATTTTAATAATAGTTATTGTAGTGCTCTTTGTCACAGCTGCGGGTATTGTTTTGCATAAAAAAAGTTTTATACAAAGTTTAAACCACTTTTCCGTCTGAGCCTTAAAAACTAAAAATCAAATTGTTTTTTCTTATAAAAATTTCGATTACAGAATCACAAATCTTACCGTCGGCTCACACTTCGCTGAAATATTTATTATACAGTCGGTCACTACTTAAGCCCTTTAAGGTAAGGTTCCAACATAAATATAACTTTCCTGGCAACATTTTTTTTGTTTACATTTAATTTAATTATTTATTTTTAATAAGCTCGTTTAAAGATTTCCATTTTAATTCATACTTGTTACTTATGTATATTGAGGTATGAATGTAAGATTTAAAAAGAATATGCAAAATAAATCGCGTGACGTACCTTATACGTTTTTGTTTGTTTTTTAAAGATTTCCGGATACAAAAACAAGAAGCCAATTAAATTATTGACTTTTTTATGTGGAGAGCCATGGAAGGCTGTGTGAACGCATTTTAATTGATACATATTTATATTATATAACCATTATAATATTTCGAAAATCCAGAAATATAAGATTAAATAGTATATTCCATTGAAATTAAATATGTCAAAATATTATATATGTATTTACTTATGTTTATTTGAATTTTTATTTAAAAAAATCGTAACAAATATTGACGAATAAATTCAAATTGGTAGTTTACTGTTGCCTATCGTTTTCTTTAAAATATTCATAATATTAGTGTAATCAATTCACAAATAAAAGAACCGTCGTGTATAATAAATCTTGATAAAAGATGAAAGTGTTCATCTTGAAAATAGTCACCAGCGGTCACTAATAATATAAAATGTGGACTCATTAAATTCAAATTGAATGCATCGGACATAGCATTTTCTTTATATGGGCACAGAAACGTAAATCAAAGCATAATGCGCATTGTTGAGCGCGAGCTTGCGCCGGCGCCGGCCGCATAAGGGCGTTAACATAATGACTGCTCTTGTAGTCTTGTCATTCGCTTTCTAGTGGAAGGCGCCTCATCGGTTTTGGGTTACAAAGTCTATTTAAGCCGTTATATTAATTTGTTACAATAATGACAAATGGCAAGAAATTATTAGTGGTATCTAGGTCGGTTCTTTTAAGTATTATAAAAAACAAACTCACAAAAATAATATATTTTTTATTTTCAAATAATAGACAAACGTTATTTATTAGTAAGAAATTATTTCTAGTTATATTGAAGATATTTATTTCATTAAAAATAGATTCGTATAACCCGGCTTAAGAGTGGAAGGCAACGTTCGATGACGTCACTCGAGATGCGCGACACCTGCAGAGTCAATGCTCTCCACTCGTGTGGGCTGAGCCCTAACGATAAGAGCGGGTCAGGGCGAGGCGCTGTGATTCGACACTACAGGCACGCAAGGATAATATAAAGACGGACATAGTGCTATATGTAGGTACGTCCAGATGGTTAGGCTAAGGTTATATGACACATTGTAATATGACTAATAAACAATAATTGTTCAACTTAGATAAAAGTTTATATTGTTCTCATGATAAAAATCTAGCGAGTAACTTAAAATATTTGAAGTACTTTATTTTATAATTTAATTTTTAACGGACTTCGAAAAAGGAGGAGGTTTTATTATCGGCTGTATGTATTTTTCTACTACAAAATAAACTTTGAATGATAGTGTCATTATTTATATTAAAAAGACTTCGAAGATTCTTTGTAATTACCTTAAAGTTTACTTTAATAATCTTCTTAATCACCATTACTACGTCACAAGAGCATCATAATATTGTGACATCTAATTTTAATTGGAGACGTCTATTTGATTTTGAAATTTAAAAGGCTTTACATTATCTGAATGGTCATAAAAGGCGTACATTTCTATGTTAAACTGAGTCGATTATCCAACTTATTGTGTAATTATTTCAAATTAACGGTCTCCCGATAATCGTAATGGCAGTCTGCTGTAGGTCTTCGGATGCTTGGGATAACTTTCTTATATCATTATAGCTTAATGCCACATTAACGTCAGATTTTCACGAGAAAAATTTAAAAAATTCGAGACAATGGCCGTGATGTTGTAGCAATAGAGCAAATAAAAATGAAATTCAGAAAATTGAGACGACAAAATGGTGACAAAGGACTTAAGTATTTCCAAAAGTATACAAAATGATTTTATGCTAAATTGAATGTTGTAAACCGGTGTCTAAATAAAGGTGTTTTCATGTAACAATTATAGAACGAGTACAACGTTAAGAATAGTCTCAGTAATGTAACAGTATAGTCGGTTGTCAATTGTCACCGACGGTTTTGCGGCCCATTGTTGGCGAACAAATGCAGGAAATAGTAAAGTTGAAAGTGTCGTTGTTAGAGATTTCGTCGTACAGACAGGTAGGTCGAAACTTGCAGGTGTCATCGCTAGAGAGCGAATGAAGTAGAAAACGAGGTATAAACAATGAGTAGCGCTCATAAATACAACACCGATGCGGTTGGAGGTAAGAAAGACGAGGAAGTTGGTCGTAATGTTTGAAATTTACTTAAGTATGAAAGGTATTAGCACGACTGGCTTTGTACCACGAGAGTCGGTGTTGGCAAAACATCACAATACAATGCATGCTCTTTGCAAGCGATGTGCATGCTATTCATAAATGTTAGTAAAATACAGTTGCGATTCTTGTGAAATGTACCTACAAACAACAAAGTGGTACTTCACGCGTATTAAAATCTTTAGTGAATTTATGGGATGGGAATTTAAAGTATTCATTTGGGTTTTCTGCCGTTATAATATAAGTATCTTAATTTTTGAATATACACATTATTAAAATAAATGTCAATTGTAAAAATATTAAAATGTTTAAAAAATACTTTAGTTAAAAGTATATTCGAATATTTTATTTAATATATAGTATAATTAATTAATGTTGGGCATTAAATAAGTTTAATACCCAACATAAGTTTAAGTATTAAATAAGTCCCAATTGGCTGAAACCCAAATTAAAATAATAATTAAAAAGCAAGTGTACGATTTAAATTATTTATATTTAATTATTATTTGATGAGTAACTTAATGCATAAAGAATTATTAAATATATTAATTGTCATAGAAATAGATATATTCAAATTACGTATTTAATGTAACTAGATTTATGTATTTAGTATAACAAATTTATTTTTTTGAAAAGTCAACCACATGATTATACATAAGATTTCATCAAAACAATTTTGACATAGTTACAGGAAAGATAAGTCTAAAAAAGAAATTACAATTTTTTACAATAATGTACAAAAGACTGTGAATACTTTTATAGCTATTAATCTGGCTATATCATTGTAGAGGTAGGTTACCTCAAAGCCTCCTTGACTTTCCCCTTCAGGCCGAGTGGCGAAACGTTGCGTTGCCATGGTTACCGCTTTCCCTGACACCGCGTATTGGTCGGAAAATTCAAAATGGCGCCGGCTATTGATCGCTAGGGGAGAGGTTTCGGGGGAGTGAGGCGTAGTAAATTGTGCTTACCCTTGTACTGGTATGTTGATGCTAGACGGAGTAGAATACCGTAAACGTTTAGAGGGAAATAACGAAATAAGTAAAATTTTTAATCGCAAAAAATATATCTTTATTTTGTGGGCGGTAGTAGGTACCCCTATTATAACTATATATAGGTATCTAGAATTTGCAAAATATAGGTCATTTACAAAATTTGCAATATGTAAGTCACTTAAACAGATTGTGAAAAGAGAGTTACCTAAGTAATATGAAGAAATATAAATTTGTGGTCTTTTCTTAGTTGTTGTATTTATTCATAAATATGATAAAATTGATTTATTAGGTAGAGTTTTTAATTTAATTGATTTATATATCTATGGTAAAGGCTGTGTTATGTTAGTGCCATTTTATCATTTACATACAAAAAAAATAATATGATTAATTTTATTGGATACTAACAGTTGCTCGCGGCTACGCCCGCGTATATTTTGGAATTTAAGCTAAATAAATCTACCAGTGAAATAGCGACTTTTCCAGGATTTGTTATCCCCTAGCGTCATTTTAAGGGACGATTTTAAAATTCTGGGATACATGTATTTATTTATTCTTCCTAAGTAATGTTTGTGCTGAATTTAAGGATAATCGGTTAAAAGAATACATTTTCTCCATACAAACCTTACTACCCCCTTGCACCCCAATGTGGAATAATAGTGCCCCGTTTTCTATTTTATATTTCATTACTGTCACCCAGAAGTATGTGTATTAAGTTTTAAGTTAATACGACCACGATACAATAAAATTTTGCATACAAACGTTTTACCCCTTTTCACCCTCTCAGGGGTGAATAATCGAAAAACCCTTTCTTAGTGGATGCCTACAACCTAAAAGCCACCTACTGCCATAATTTCAAGTTCGTAGCCCCAGCAGTTTAGGCTCTGCGTTAATGAATCAGTCAGGACAAGTAATTTTGTACATATAGATTATAGGTATTCAGCATAAACGAAGTTACTAATTTTAAACGTTCCAGACTTTTGAAAAATTTGAAGTCGCCTTTTAAATAAATGAATTTAGGTACATGTGAATTGTGATTCAACTTTATGTATGCTTATATATACATAAGTTTATGTATGAAATTCAAAAGTTGCCTTGTGTCTTCTCATGTCAATGGGGAAGTATGTATGTGAATGAAGGCAACTTATCATTAGCGGAAGCATTTTGCTGCGGAAGTATGCTCGATTGTCTTTGTGTTTCCTTTTTTTAGCGAGGGGACATCGGCCGTACTCGGTATATCTGGATGCAGTATATAGAAACTTTCAGATTGTTCTACAAAAATAGTCCAGACGTGACGTACGTTTGTACTCTGTAGTGAAATGCGGAGTATAGTTTTTATGTTAACTGTTTCTTTACTTTGTAGATTTTAAATTCTTTTATATAGTCTCTAATGCGGTATTGTATGCTGGATTTAGATACTGTTTCAAGCCCTGTCTAAACATTTGATCAATAAAAAACTCATGAACTTACAAAAACATGACGTAAGCCGCCGTGGATGCAGGTGATATAACAGAGTCGGTTGCCGTATAAACGGCCGATTTACAGCTTAACGTTTGATGTGGTGTTTTATCTGCTTAGTGGGCGTGTCCGCGATAGTCGAGACAATGATCTATTTTTAAATGCGTAAAGAGGCGGCCACGTGGCGGGCAGCTGCGCGAGCGCACGTGCCGCGTATTTATACTGCGCCGCCCGCCCTGCATCAGGATTCTCGCTACTTATACCTAATAGCAATATACATACTTCGGAGCTATATCTAGTTATAAGAAATGAAGCTTACTTTAACGACTTATATAACATTTTAGATGAAACAGATGTCACGATATTTTCGTGTGTCGGCTTTTTTTTCCTGAAAACAAAGATATGGAGAAAAGACGTGTAACATTATTCTAACAGGAAATAGTCAGAAGATGTATTATACTAGTTAGGTTTATGTATTATTTTTTAGCATATTTAATTAATACATCTTTACAACTAATTATAAAAGAAATAACCATTTATTTAATTGTATTTTAGTAATTAACTATACATATTAATGTGTATTATGTATATGAGAAAAACGAAAGCGTTAGCGAAAGTTGTAAATAGAATTATAGTGTAATTTTTGGTTGTTTTTAGTTGTAGATATTTAAACAAATATTAAAAAATAGGACATCACAATAATACCTTGTTATTTTAGTACAATAAAACTTTTAATGAACTGTCACATTTTAAAAATTAATTAGTTATTCAGCGTAAAAATCGTGGGCGATATGTAGAATGGGTGGCGGAAGACGACAGACGGTGGAGGCCGGACGGCGAAATATGAACACCCTGGAGCATATTAATCTGCTTAATTATAATGAAACTGACGCACACCGCGACGCTGTCTTCTTTGTAACATCCGTCTGAGGGCTGGTGATGATTGGAAATAGTTTAGATGTTAATGTTTAAGTAACAGCCGTGATGGTGCGATTATGTACTTCTCTTTTAAATAATCAATGTTTAGTAAGTGCTGCTTCTATACAATTTTTTCCTTTGAATGATTAAAATAAAGTTGGCTGATCAATTAACGGTATGTCTATGTATAGATGTATTGGACGAATAATTTAATACATTTCAATGCGTCTCGCCTTAGTTATTGTTGGTATTAAGATTTATATATCTCGTTTAAACATCTGACATTTTTTTAACTAGACAGCTAAAAAGCAATACGGCTTAAGCGCAATTTTTCATTGTAATATTTTTTATATATTTAATTGGTTGATATATAAATATTTACAAATGTAGTGGAAAATTTTAACGAATTCTGAAATTTCTTCAATATATTATGAGATAATTAGAATTTATTTGACTCGCGCATTAACCCTGTCGCTTTCCACTCTCGGCGCCAAAGCGAGCGGACAGGTGTGAGCGGCTGCCATGCATTTTCATACAAAACCAACGTTTCACATATAAAAGGCACTTCCTTTCATCCCACAACCTACCGTCGGGAATGCCCATTAATTTGCCAACACAATATTTTTAGTGCGCGGCTCGCGTGTAATATATCGTGCCCACGTGTCCCCGTATGTCGTCCGCCGAACGGCTGCGTCAAATTATTTTCGTTCATGTCACAAGATACAGCGCTCATCTGGACATTTTTCCTTTAAAAATCACACCAGTTGTTGGCTTAATCATGAGGGCATATAGCGCGCTTCCGTTGGAAAACATACGCCTATTTCGGAGAATTTCGTCCTTAATAAAATATCAAATTAATGCAAGCAGTAGTATGGTATGCGTACGGCAGTGATATATGCTACTGAATAGCTATGTCAGATTCAATTAGTAAGAATACGCGTGCTGATTAACTCTAGATTGATAACATATTATTTTTGATGATAACTGTCAGAGTACATGCCATATGAAGTGCCATATGATATGCACGTGCCAAAGGTCGCATACGTAATTATCAATCATGAATAATATTCACCATCAATCTTATATAAGAAGTAGCTATTTGCTTCCTCTCTCATTATTAGGTACAGATAAAGAGACTAACCTATTATTTATTTCATTAGAATTAGTCTTTCTGTTATTTAGGTTTGCAGACAGTTAAAACACCAGCAGTGTGGTCTACGTTAAGATATTACGTAGTAAAGTACGTAAAGTTTTAATTATTTTCCAAAAGATTGCATTTTTTAAAATATTAAAATGAAATTAACGTCAGTGTAAATAATTGCGTTTTAGGTTTATGTTTTTCTCAACTTTAATTTTGTGATAAATTTGCTTTGGTGCTTCGTTACGTATTTTCTCTTGAATATATTCCGTACAGGTAAATAAAAAACAAATAAATGATTGATGACATACTATTAATTATTCACCGATGACGACCGTTCTGGTGTTGTCTAACACCTACGCTTGCGGGTTCGATCCCTTTTCGGGACAGATATTTATATTTGTATAAATATTTGTTCCTAGATCTGGGTGTTTGTCTTTGGAGGCCACCGGGCCTCGGAGAGCACGTAAAGCCATCGGTTTCGGTTGTTATTACAATCACCTGATAATGATCGTTAATCGTAGTAGGGAAATTATTCTAGTCTCAATGGTTATAGGCTTGCCTTCAGAGGTTGCAGAGGTCAGATGGCAATTGCTTTGTGTAAAGATCATCACTAGTCAATATCTGGACTAGAATAGAAATTAGACCCTGGTAAAACCGGGAAAAATGCGAGGTAGATGATGATGTTAATTATTCATAGAAAATGTCTTTTAGATTAATATTAATTATTAATTTCTGTAACCCTTCGTAAAATGTTAAAAAAATTTAGTTGTTTTAAATTTAATTCTTAATATATAGTTCAATCAATATAATTTTTATGGTAAATAATATTAATGTAATTTGCTTTAAGGGTTTTTATTAAAAGCGTCTAGACTGTTATAAATATTTTGTTAAAAACAAACCGACAAAAGTATTGGGCGGCTGTTAAACTCCCAGAGTTTGTGGTGAGCGACACATGAAAAATATCACACCACATTTATTTGTAGCATAAATAACATTTTCACAATAAATAACACTTGGCTACTCCTAACTCGTTGAGGACATTAATAATAATTAACTACAGGAAAACGGTAATATCATATTCAGATATGTGACTGGACGGTAATATAATGGCCGAGGTAAATAAAACAGATATGTTTATATGCTACGATACACGAGGAAACGATTTATTTATGAAGTAACCAATACTGATTTGTTTTTTTATTACAATTGGTCTATTATATTTATAAGGAATAATATTGAAAAGATTCTGTTAAAATAAGTACATAGGTTTATTTTAATCTCGCTTATTGTAATTGTAAAAACAGGTATTCTAAAAGTATGTAGCAAGTACGTCGCAGCTTTAAGACTATTAAGTTTCTTGGACTCCCATACGTGACAGGTCTGGACAATCGTAAGCCAGTCGAATTAGAACATCGATCATATTTGTCAAAGCTTATCGCACCGCTTGATTACATTAGTATCGCGTGTAACTTGGACAGGGATTAGGTTCTGAATAAATTAGGCTTAACTTGCTCTATAGAATGAATAATCGGGCGGTTGTTAATAAAAAATAGTCGACAGTAAATCAGTGCTCGGTTAATGCGATGCGCACTCGCACAGCACGTCAAGTCACACTTCGCCGACAACTGTTGTCTGGTCGTCGCGACAGCTGCGCCTGCGCTCCACTTGTGCTGACCACATGTACTTCTACTCGCTTACCGCCGATTTGAACCCTATCATCACGACATACTTACCACTTACTGGAAGTTATATTCTAATTTTACATAGTCCATAATAGAAGTACGTTCATGAGCCGCTGTGCGATATTTGTCAAGAAAACTGCGTTCTTATGGCTAGACACATTTGACAACTGTAATTGTTTCTGTTTTTATTACTTTATTTGTACTTACATTAATTTTTACATATTTTACAAGTACGGCTGGGCATGATGTGGACTTTATATGATATGATGTTGTTGATGTGATTTTGTGACTTTATGTGACATTAAACGTAATTATTTTAGTTTAGTTGGTAGTGAGATCGATCAATAAATTATGTAGCAAATATGTGTATTGAGAAATGAAGATATTATCTGTCTATGAAACACGGTGTAATATTGAGAATGAAAAGCGGAGTTCTGAAAGGAATGAGTCATTAAGGCGACTACTGTCGGGCGTCGCGCATCGTCATAGCTGACGACGGCGACGCCTGCGTGCGCGCACTGATTTATGTATTACATTCGTAATGTCTTTCATCTATTTGGTTAGTCAGTTTGTATCGTTGAGAGCTTAAACGCGAAAATTTTTTAAATCTTTTTTCCATGATATCGATTTGTAATTGTCTTTAATTTAGCATTTTGAGTAAGTTAGTATCTGTCGTTGGTATTTTTTCTTTTTAATGTAAACAATACTTTAAATATAGAGTCTATTATGATCATGATTCGCAGAAACAGCATCATATTCGTAAGATTACCCGAAGTGGCTCAGCGCGATCCACGCAACATGTACGCGGCTCTGCGCGCGCGCAGCGATAGTTTATTAATCACGCTGATCATAATCTCTTCGGCGTCGGCGCCGCCCTCTGTTTGTATAACTGCGTGGTACAAGTTTAATGTTTTCAATTAAATTAATATAAGGCTTCATTTTGTAATATAGTTTTAATAATTTTTTTATAAAAGGTTTCAATAACGACTAAGATCTATCTACAATTACAGGTTTCGTTTTTTTAATCTTAGTCTTAAAGTTTGACGTTTTTCCACCTCAACAAAATAGACGTTTTTTTTAAATTTGTAAGTAAATCTGCTGCTAAAATTTTGTAGATATATATGTTTTTTTTAATCTATTACTTCAATAAGTTTAAATTAAGTTTCATTTAAAAAGATAGCAAGAGGTTCGAAGAATCTATAGAAATTAATAAAATTATACCGACTATTCGAGTTCGAGTTCGTTTCTTTAGGAAAACTAACCAGACGTCACTTGAGCCAAGCGCGCTGCTGCACGTGCGCGTATTTTCTTAACAAGTCGAATTATTCGCCTCGTTTGCCGACTGCGCTAGAGTATAAACTATATGACGTGTTAAAAAGTTTCCATGTTATTGTTTATAGTAGGAAGTGTATAAGTGGACTAGCCGCGATGAGAGAAGCTTTTAGTTTAGATTATAAATGTTAATGAAATATATGCGTACGCAAATCGTGTGTTGTCAGAATTGGAAACGAGGGAGGTCACTTGAGATTTGTGAACGCGATCGTAATTATTATATATTGAAATTTATGATTAGTAAATATTTTTAAGTTTATTGAAGTTAGTAGAGCTTTGCGTTACTCGTTGTAAATTTGAGCGCATCCGTGTTATAATATATAGTTATCTGCCGAAGGTCGTCGCGTGATGTTTTGTATCTTTAATAAACGCATTATAATAAGTACCAGCAATTTTTATAGCTTTTCAGTTTTCAAGCTTTTATTTATTTATTTATTTATTTATACTTTATTGTACACCACAAGATACAGATTAAAATATGTTACAAAAAAAAATGGATATTATTGTAGAGTACAACGGGCGGCCTTATGGCTAAGTAGCCATTTCTTCCAGACAACCCAATAAAGAGAGAGGTTGAATGGAAGTTGGGTAGGTGGTGCTGAGGCAGTATTATAACTACACTTACATACAAATATCTACATGTAAATACTTATACAATGTACATAAATACAATATATATAGATATATATATATATATATATATATATATATATATCAATATTATAGACTAATAAATAATTATAACTAATCTAATAAATAAACACTATTATAAATCGTCTCTATGCAGATTCAAGATAAAATTTCTTTAGGGAATTTTTGAAAATTGATAATGTTTTAGATTGTTTTATATTTAACGGTAAATTATTCCATAACTTAATTGCCTGAATGGTAAAAGAGTCACTGTAGAATTTAGTTTTATGTGTTGGTATTTTAAGTGTAAGACTCCGGGAAGATCTCACAAGAGAAGGATCGCCTAGAAATTCAAATTTCTCCTTTAAATAAGAAGGAGCCCTAGAATTAAATAACCCACAGTACAGAAGAGACAAAGTATGCATGTTCCGGCGAAAACGAATAGGGAGCCACTTGAGCTTTAAACGAAAAGCAGAAATGTGGTCATATTTGCGAAGGCAGAATATGAAGCGGATGGAGAGATTTTGAAGTCGCTCAAGCCTATTGAGTTGGTCCTCGGTCAGATTAGTATAGCTTGCATCGGCATAATCAAGTATAGGTAGGAGGAGAGAGTTTGCTAACATAATTTTGGTAGGAATTGGTAGAATAGATCGAAGCCGTCGTAGCGAGTTCAGTGAAGCGTAGGTTCTTCTGCTCAGTTCTTTCAAGTGATATGACCAAGATAATGTTTGGTCTAAATACACTCCCAGATTTTTCACAACGGAACAGTAAGGTAAACAAGTACCATTGTACTCAATACACGGTAAATCAGTGTAGTTAACCTTAGAGATCATGCCCGGACTACCAATAATGATGACTTGTGATTTCCCGGGGTTTATAACAAGTCCGTACCATTTACTCCATCCGTGAATTTTCTGTAAGTCGTAATTCATGCCCTCAATCGCAATGTGAAGATTTTCAAGCGTAGTGTGGCGATAAATTTGAATATCATCTGCATACATATGGTAGGACGAAGAAATGTATTGAGAAATGGAATTAATGAAAATAGCGAAGAGCAAGGGAGATAAGACGCCACCTTGAGGTACCCCTGCCTGGACATTACACCATGAGGAAAACGTCTCATTAAGGCGTATGCGTTGTCGACGGCCTTTGAGGTAACTCAGAAACCACTCAATCACTGATGGAGATATGTTAAAGGAACTTAACAGACTCAATAAAATATCGTGATCAACGCAGTTGAATGCGTTGCTAAAATCTAAAAGTGTTAAAATAGTGAGTTGTTTGTTGTCCATGGCTAATCGAATATCGTCAGTAACTTTAATGAGAGCAGACACCGTACTATGACCTGCACGGAAGCCGGATTGTAAAGGATTAAGAAGTGAATGTTGGTTAAGGAAGAGGTTTAATTGGTGGAATACTAACTTTTCAAGGACTTTAGATAGGAACGGTAGGATGGAAATGGGTCGAAAATCACAATAGTTAATTGCATTCGACTTCTTCGGAATTGGGATGATTAAAGCATTTTTCCATGTGTCCGGGAATTTATTACAAGTGATGGAGTAATTGAGGATATGGACTAAGATATGGATAATAAGATCTAGGATGGGCATGATCATGTTACGGCTTATGCAGTCAGTACCAACGGCATTCGAAGACACGGACAGTATGTTCCTTTTAACATCACATTCAGTGAAAGAGGAGAAGGTAAACGGAGGGAAGTTCGAAGTTGGTAACGATGAAAGAAAATTCAGTGTAGAATGTTTATCAAAATTAACAGTTGTAGAAGACGAAGAGAAATGTTTATTCAGGAGTTCGATATCTATATTTATCGGGGTATTACGAGATTTACCAACTCCAAGTTTTTCAAGAAATTTCCAGGTTTTTGCGGTGTCGCCGTTTTCGACAGATCTGTGAGTATAGCGTCGTTGAGCGTCTCTACATGATGTATTACAGTGATTTCGTGCCTTCTTGTATTTATCGCGATTGAGGTCGGAATTATTCATTTTATATTTCAGTTTAGCTCGATTTTTCTTCTCAATGAGTTTCTTTAGATCTTCCGTCAACCACGGTGCAGGGAGATGTTTCATTTTAACAGGTCTTATAGGTGCATGTACATCGTATAACCCTACAAGCAGATTGTTGAAGGTCTCCACCTTCTTATCAATTGAATCAGCAGCTATAACTGCAGACCAATCCAACCGACAAGCATCATCACGTAGACGATTCACATCCATTCCTCCAAAATTACGTAGCAGAAGCGTTCTTGATTTTGCTTTGGGAGGACGTATTTTATAAGAGAGAAAAATTAAATCATGGTAGGAAAATGCATCGGCAGAACACTGACCATGCTTAGAAACTAAATCAGGAGATGAGACCATAATGAGATCAAGGAGGGAGGGTGTACAGCCGGGAGAAAAGTGGGTAGCTATAAGGGGTAAAACATGTAGATTGTAGGATTCCGTAATTGCTAATAGCTTTTTACTATTAGCGTCGCCTTTAAGTAAACATGTATTAAAATCTCCCATTAAAATTGAGTGGCTGTAATTAGGGACAAAATTCTCTAGCAAATTTTCAAAACTAGGATAATAATTAATAAGAGAGGAGGGGTTGTAGAATACACCAAGAAGAATTTTAGAATAGGCAAGACTGACTTCAATAAGCAAATGTTCAGCCGTATCGGGTAGGGGTGGTTGAGCGGACGAACTGATTACATTATAAGGAATATATGAGCGTAAGTAGATCGCAACCCCCCCACCCCTCCTGCCGACACGGTCATTGCGAATTAATTGAAAGCCAGGTAATGAATAGGATGTCGAAGGTAGACATGGTTTCAACCACGATTCGGAAATAAGGATAGCATGAATATTACGGCAGTCAAAAGAAGCAAGCATATCAGGATAATGAGCTTTTCTTAGTAAACGGGCTATGAAACGTACAAATAATTTTTAACCTTTCCGTCATTTACATATAATTAAATATGAGTCTATTACATGAAAAATACTTGATTATGAAATCTTTGACGGTGTATTTGACAAACCTAAAATTCTAAGTCACTTTTTATTATCCCTATAAACAAACGCTATTTAATTATAAAACAGTAACAAGATTTAGCTGACGAAGTATTCTGTGTAGCTTCAAGGGGGAACAGAGATACAAATTGGCGCGCGCATGTCAAGTAATTTAATCAACACCCTCCTTTACGAGCGATATCGTGCGAACATAACGAGGTGTACTCGTAGTAAATATATACTATTACTATTATTGTATTTAATTATTATAGGTAGAACTACTATACAACACAGATTTTACTATACAATATGAACATACTTAATATTTACTATTTAAATGATTAACAGTTATATATTAATGCATGTGAACTTTGTACTTTTTTCACGAAATTGCGCAGACGAAGGAGTATTAAATTTCGTACACTTGTACCGAAGGAGAGAGGAATGCTTTTTTTTTTTTAAGTATGCGTAAAAAATACATTAAACGAGTAAAAAACCTTACACGCACTACAATGTATTTGACATGTATTTTGTTTATTGTTAACATCTGTGGTCAAATTGAAAATAGATTATCTGTGGTAAATCATGAAAACGGTTAAAAATTTATTGAACTACGTTCGAATTTCGACCGCTAGGAGACCACTAGTATTCTTATATAAAACTAGAAGGGAATGAAATATGAGATGAAAGATGGAGAATCTATCATTTCCGAAACATTTAGAATATTTAAAATATTATAGTTATTCTAATAATTATTAAAATAGATATTATACGAATTACTTCCTTGTAATTTACATTACTTTGTTTTTATTAATTAACTAAGAATTGTACTCCCTTAATTAAATTTCGTATTCACGCATTTCACCCAACTGCGCCGTTCCGTTCGGCAGAAAGAAAAGTATCTTCTATTGCACAAGCAGTGCACGTGCGTAGCGACTTTTCATTAGACGAACACTCAATGGAAACCTTTTTATTAAATTGCTTAGAGTAGGGCGGAGTACAGCTGGTCGTTCGTAGACTTGTATGGTCTCCGAGCCACCCGTATGATTTATACCGTTTTCGATTCACGTAAATTAGATTAATTTGATCAATTCTATTCGCCCTTTGGCACTGATTTATTTAATTAGATTTTATTTATTACATGTTTAGATAAATATTCCAATTTGTTTGTTCCATGTGAAGTTTTATACATTAAATTACCTGTTTCAGTAAAATTATTATATTTTATTGTTACTGCTCTACTTCTACTTAGGCAGGTAAATACTTAATTTGCATATGTAGTTTCTGAGATTGTAACGTTTAAAAAGACCAATTCTTCAGAGTCTCTTCTGATATTCGTACATAACATTAATTTCATTAGTTCGTTTCTTTCGTTATCAAAATAATTTATGAAATCGTAAGCGTTTTAATTTTATTCATTCCAACTATGTACAAATCAAATTTAAAAATAGATTTTTGTTAACTGTTATTTTACACTTATATTTTGTAACATAAATAAATGTGTCTACGAGTATTTTGTAATGATATAGAGAAATCAAAGCGCTGTGGGTGACTACTGACTACTGAGTATGTTTGAATTGTTCATTTCTGAGAAGTGAAGCGGTCAGTTTTTTACTCTGAGCACGTTTACTCTATTCTGCCCGGTTTGAGTGCTGAGTGGAAAACTATGTAGCTTGGCGTAAGTATCACTCGGGGCCATGGCGCATGCGCACTGTAATGCCTTAATGATTATACCATATAGGCATACGATGTATTATAAATTATATGTACTTAAATGTATTGCAATACACAGTTCATAACATAATAGTAGAATAGTCTGAAATGATACGAAAACTTTTTTTTCTATAACTTATATTGTCTTCTTGCTGGCAACATTTTTGAAAATTATCCTTTTTTTTGTAAAGAAGAATAAAGAATAAATAATAAAATTAAAAAAAAAAAAACTGATAGTCGAAATAAGCCTCAATTTTATGAAAATTAACTGAAGGTAATAAATGTTTTGAAACAGAACATATATAGAAGTCATTAAGTAAAAGTGAAAACTATATGAATAAAAAAGTAATATATTTCCGAAAGAACATTTAACTCAGATGGCAAGTATTTAACAAATGTTTATTGAAAATTCTTTCTAAATTGGAATAGCCGTAGGACTGGAGGGGAAACCCTTTCACATATTTCGTCCCCGGGGCGTTGCGCGCCACGCCCGGGCCATCAGATATGAACTTTGACTTTGCCCGCGTTATGGTACTATAACTACAACCAATACTAATATTATAAGTAGCTAAAATATTTATTATAGTAGGTAAAGTATTTGTAGGTAATATCGAAATTACTTATCTGATTTGAAAAATTATTTAAAGGTCGGATAGTCCATTTAGTGTGGAAAGTTATAGGCTATATACATCATGCTACGTTTCATAGGAGCGAAATAATAACCATAAGCGCGAGTAAAACCGGGAGGGGCAGCTAGTATATTAGAACTAGTTGGTTCTCGCGATTTCACCTGCATCATACCCTCGTTTATCTTGCATTATCCCCAGTTTCACTTCTTTGAAATTTTATAAACGCGATAAATTTTTTTGCTGCGTTTTTCTTCAAGTTACAATTTGTATCTGTATCATCTAATAACGTAACAAATAAACTGACAGAAAGAGACACAGAATTACTTTCGCATTTACAATATTTGTACGGATTAAAACGCTTCTATCGGTTGGTATCTGAATTGAAACATTAATTTAATAAAAATTATTAACAGATAGAAATTTTATCACATTTATTTGTATTTTTTTTTTAAGTTTCACTGAAAGACAATGCACATATTAAAGCGGTAGTTATAGAAATCATACGTGGCACGTATCAAAGCAGTATAGTCTTATGATAGGTATCTTTAAAAATATTCAAATCGAATTTTTGAGAAACCTTTTCCACTATTATAACTGACACATTAGAACAACACCTCAAGTTATTACTTATAAAAAACGAAGTCTCTGGTGGCTGGTAGTCGCCAATAATTCCAAGAAGAGCAGCATTTAGCCACTTAATTAAAAGACAAGTTCGTAATTAACATGTATTTGGTTATCTATCAATCAGCGTGTAATTACAGATCTAAAATAGGACAGATAATTATTGTCAATCGGATGTCTATAAAAGAGCAAATGGACTAATGAGTTGAAACTTATTCGCTTTTAATAGCGCGATCGAAGATTTCAAGAGAATACCTGTGGTTAATCGCAATTAACGGTAGGATGTGAGGAGCCTTTTATATCCTTCATTAGTACGTGGTAAGAAGGAATGGGGTTGTCATGCAAATCTATATATCATCATATACCTCTATCTAAAACGTGATCGTTAATGTTATGTTTGATAAGACTATCTAAAATTCTATTAAAAGTCTTGTGTTGTGACTGCGTTAGCATCAGTAAATGCATTCATATTAAATGCCAGCACGACGATTTACTAATCGTGGCTTGGCTTTTCACTGGCAAAGTGACTTTTATGCGTAAGTAAAAGTATATGTTATAAATTATATTAAATTGTATTAAATCAAAATGTTTTGTAAAAGTTAAAAAAATGTAAAATAATTAATTTAAATGCAATGTATAAGTTGTTTTAATATTACTGAATTTTATTATCATAAATATTAAGGGAAAGAAAATCAATATGCTTTTCTCACGATATATGCGGCCATTTCCGCGGCACAGGAAATGCGTTCACGTGCCGAACCGGAAGTTGAATTTTCGTTGAGTCACTATGGAAATATGTACATTGTATTATTTACTAGGGTATGTTAAAATAAATATGTAAATAACAGCAACCCTCGTTATAAGCATTTTACAAGCGCAAATTTGAAATTATTAAGTATATTGTGCGCAAAAATGAAATATAATAAAACTGAAATGAACTAAAATATACATTTCAAAAGTATTATGGCGTTATAATTAGTTTATATATTTTTCTCTTTTTTCTTTTCGTGTATGTATGTGTGTGTAGTTACAATCACCCTCCGTTTCCATGTGGCTGGAAGTGATAAGCGTGACCGGTCTCATAGTGAGACCGTATCGCAGTGTGACTAAATATACTGTTAAGTATCTGTGTATGATAATTATGTATAAAATAAGGACATTGGACTTTAGATGGCTGAGGATATTGTGACAGTTAATTACGGTTTATTAACGTAAAAATGAACAAATAGTCAAAATGTTGTATATTTTGGGAACAGTAGTTTTCGATATTTAACCCTTGGTTTCGATTTTTTGTTTAGATTACTAACTGCTCCGTATAATTTTAAATAAAATATTCTCGTTTTGGTGACATTTGAGTCAGAATGAAACTGTCGTAGCGAAAGTCCTATTGAAATTCACTTACGTGTTCCGTGTTTTGTGCATATGCAACGTAAAATCTTATCTTAATAGTTTTAGTTTAATTTTCACAAACTAAATGCATATTAAACTGAGCTTCTCTGGCTTTAATTAATTTTGGCCTCTCGGTCTTTATTTATTTATTTATTATATAGCGCAGTTATTTTATTTTATTTTGTGCACATTTTAAAGATCGCTTTATCATTTCTTTATGAGTGAACGCATTAAGGGTGACACGTTTGATAGCGTCGTGCGCCGCGTCGCCGCGTGACATAAAATAATGTTAACAGCATCTTAACTACGACATTGATGTGATATCCCACTGACTGTTAATCAGATTAATTTGATAGATTCTATAGAGTTAATCAGTAATAACATATTTCCGATTGTTTATCTCCGTGTATAATAAAAACGCAACACGGTCATGTCAATATATTTTAAGAAAGATAGATTGAATAGATTATTTATTAAAAAGCCTAAGATATATTTTTAAGTCTTAACCCTTTTTCTCCTTAAAGCAAGTAGTAATTTTTTAGTTTCATCACAATGTGCGCTAACGCTAACCGAATTATTGTCGCTTCACAGAGCTTCAAAGTATAGTGTAGGAAGTCGAGGACTCGAAGCGACGGTGAGCGTCGGCGACATTACTATATTATCGTTTAAAAGGCTGATGATGAGATTTAGTAATTGACGCGACAAGGATACAACGTTCTTTGAAAATAGAAAAAAAATACGAAGTTGAAATTTTTGTATGATAAGTATCCGAATATCTTGTTTTGAGGTCTAATTTTATTGTACACAAATAGAAGAAAGATCCAAGAATATTCAAAGCAAACAAAAAGTGTATCAGCTGTTAAAAAATACGTAGTAGGGAATAATGGTGAGTTTACACGAGATAGGCGT
Organism: Hypolimnas misippus; assembly: GCA_037950945.1. NCBI lineage: Eukaryota > Metazoa > Arthropoda > Insecta > Lepidoptera > Nymphalidae > Hypolimnas > Hypolimnas misippus. The sequence goes on along the minus strand of JBBEEQ010000025.1, from coordinate 5,559,720 downwards.
TTAGCACATGTCCGTGACGTCCGGAGCCATCTCGCGACGGACAGGCCAATATTTGTCCGTCGACAGGATGTTTGCCTCACGTATAAGGGGCTAAAAGCTACGAAAATATTTAAAATTCAAATCTTCACGTGTAGACTGAGACTAAAAACATTTACATATCGTAAAATTCGACAAATAACCTAAAATTGAATATTTATATACGCATTATATATCAATAAAAATGAAAAATTTAGGTGTTTTTGCGCAATGTATATTTTATATTTGGTTGATAAAATTGATGAGCTAACTTACCTTGTTTAAAATTCACCATTATTTTAAAACATTAATACGGTTTTTTTATCAATTAGACCAATGCCAAACTAATTTAAATCAAGGATAAGTACATACCAACTTTACTCGTGTAAGGTATATTATAGGTAGGTATATTATTCCAAATTGCCATAGGCTATTATTGTCATATACGTATTATTTTAGAACGAAATCTATATTAACGGGAGCGAAGTTGCGAACAAGAGCCGGTTAAAGAATATAGTGACAGCTTGTTTGTGTCCTAATTGTTAAGTCTAAACGACTCTGGTTTACTTAAGGAGAAGCACATAGAGTTTAAACCGATACATCAAACTACTCGCCGCAGGATTGGTAAATACATATCGTTTAAATATTTATCAAGATCCATCAACGGTGATAGGTTTCTTTGCGATGTTTTGCGTCATCGGGGACCACGAAATGAATTCGAAATAACAATTTGGAATTTGAAAACTTAAAGGTTCTACTCTGACCTCGAACACACGACCTATCCACTATACCATCATACTCTTGACGCTTAATAAAACCCTTTAAAACGGTTATCAATCTAATAACGTAATTTTCCTACTATTAACTGGTAACACTCTGGATTGTGCCCACCATACTCTTATCTCTAACACCGCTTATCTCGTCAGCAAAGGGCGCAACAAAAACCGTGACAAGCAGACATTATCGATATTTTTTATGCCATTGATATCGGTGTATAAATAAACTCAGGCTGTGGATGCTGCGGCCGGTTATCGCTGTCGGGCGGAAGGCGCGCTCTTGACCTCAACTGATAAGCTCACATAAATAGTGGAACAGCTGGTAGTTAAGTTAAAAGCGACATATTTTTCGGATAACGATAAATTTACATACATTAACATAACGATACTATTATAAAATTTATTGGTTTCGTTTATGAAGTAATACGCCATAGATATTTATAATTATCTTGATAAAATTATAATTGTCTGTTATTTCAAGCATCACGCAAAAAGTATGGGACTTATATTTACGAAACTTCCTATTTTTAAAAAGTAAAAATTAGATTTAAAAATGTTTGTATTATTTTATAGGTACTATAAAGACAAACAAATTTAAAATACGTATGTAAATGTTGCGTTGAAACAGTATCTTTTTAAATAATATTCCTGTAAATGTTTCCAAAATGAATTTGGTTGAATGAATGAAGTGAACCAATCACTTGTTATCTTAATACTTTTGGAGTATGTTCTTGTACGTTCTTACTAGTAACGATTAAAAAAAGTTCGATATGCAATATCTTATCGGTTAAAGATATTTGGTTCTAGTCGTGTATTTTGACACTTAACAAATAGCGAGATAAAAGATAGCGAAAATTTATTATAGGCGACGAAATGTTTGTGTGGCTTAGAAGTGTTCATACTCATGGGTTTAAACAGTTTTTTTATACGAATACCTTTTGTGATCTAGGGAATGTTTTTTATCTATTTTTTGTTTTTTTTTTTTTTTTCAATATACAAAATTAAAGTTATTAAAAAATAATAATAATGACGTGTGAAAAAAATTGGAAAGTATTTTAGAGGTGTAGAAGTAAAATAATAGGCAATAGTTGATAACGTTAAGTTAATCTTATATTTAAATTTTGCTCATTTCATAAATTATGAATTACTTTTACTAATTATAAGAAGTGTTTCAATTTTCTTAAACGAACATTTTGCGTAAGAAAATTGTAAAAAAATAATATTAAATTGTTATGAAAAAAATGTTTTGAACTATTTAGTTAATTGTTTATTTGTTTTTACAAAATAATAAATAAAATTGAAAATTTGAATATAAAATATTTAAAAATAAAAAAATATATATTGCGACCCTGCCAGGATTCGAACCTGGAATCTTCTGATCCGTAGTCAGACGCGTTATCCGTTGCGCCACAGGGCCGATGACAAGATTGTTGAAAATTTGTAACATTATATTAGTACTCATATTTATTAATGTTTTCGTCCCTTATAAAAATATTTTAAAAAAGCTAGAAATTAATGTCTACATCATTCTATAAATTAAAATTTTGTTGGTATCTTTTTCAAATTGTTTAAGAAAAATAATTTATTTATATTTTATGTTTCCTTAAATACTTATATTTGATAATAAGATTACAATTTTACAAGTAATTTTTATTAAGAACATAATTCTTGTGATCGTGTGCGGGTCGCGTGTGCTCGTTACTGAGCATTATTCCCGCACGCGGCGCCACTGCGCCAAAAGCATTGATTTACGATGAAAAACAATATTTATATTTTTGTTAAACTTGTAACAAGTTATGGCTTTTATATTCAAAAAAATATATGTATAAAGACAGTCATTTGTATGTATGTAGATTGTAGATAGTAGATACTATAATAATTAAGAAGTTGTGATTTCTTATCATTATTATTCTTTTATAATTTCATCAGCTTCATTATAGAATAGGATTTTATAATAAAAGTTCCTTCCCGGTTGTCAACACCGATGAACAAGAGTTCCGTTTTAATAACGTTTTATCTTTATGATTGCTTTTATATTTTCGTGTAAAACTATTTTTCATACTATAAAACATATCAGGGAGGCCATTATGTACCGTATATTTCTGTGACAAGGTTCTCTGGAATATCAACCTGTCGACGGCTGGTCCATCTAACATGTCCGCACTCTCACCACTTGCCTCATAAAAAATACATTTTTATGACTCTCTATTATAAATATAGGATACCTATAAAAATACAAATTTTATATCTTCTATTTTTGAAATTTAAACCACTTTCTTGAAAATACTTAAATTAAAAAACAAGAGCTAGCTCGAGCTTAACAGTTTTAATTTTTTTTTCAAAAAGTATTTGATTGAAAATATAAATAAATTAAAGAAAATGAAAATTTTAACACTTAATAAACTGGGTGGTTGCCTGTCAGCCAAGCAAAATAATGGTTGAATAACACAGTATATAAATTACACTTTTATCTCTCCACATACCTATATGTTTTATGTATTTTCTACACAGATACTTATGACAAATTGTTAGTAGTCTGAAAACGACTTTGCTTTAGATGTCTTAATAAATACCTTTTCATTTCGCTTTTAGAATTTTAAAACAGAGTTCGTTGAGAGAAATATTAAAATCATTTTTAAGCATGATAGATATATTTTAGCCTGGAATAAATCTTGGTCACGGGTGGAATTTTAAAACCACGATTTCAATAAAAATACAAATAATTAAATAATATATATATTAAAATATCAAAACTCATAACGGACATTTTTTAACTATGGAAATATAAAACAGTGTAAAAAGAATATTATCCTCATTGGCATATTTAGGCACTTAAAGAACTCTTCAACACCTACTAATTTATAAAACGCTAAAAGTGTGATAAGAAAGCCATTTCAAGTGGTGATTTGATATAAACATACACCTAAATACACGAAAGAATTTTTAAATTATTAGTATTTATATGTACTTTTTTTAAAATAAATTTTAGCGTTTATTATTAACAACTTTTAGGCAAGACTTACATTTGTAAGCTTTACTTCCGAGAGCGAATAAAACAACTGTAACCTAGTAACAGATACGTTGTAACAATTACGAAAGCTGTAAATATCAAAAATGAGGCATTTTTTTTATAAAGCTATGAGAAATAACTTATATAAATATATTCATAAAGTTTGAGACCTAAACTTATGAGTGCAATTCTCGTCTTAAAAACATTAACTTTTTTTAATATTTATTTAATTTTTGATATTAGAGCCAAAATTGATTTTAAAAATCGTATATCAACATTAATTTTAATGAAGTATACAGATATTTTATACCGACAATAACACATTTGAGAAATAACATATAATTATACACATTTTAGTAGTTAGATAATTAAAAATACTCATTCATTTTTTATTCGATAACATACTAAATAAGAACAAAATTAAATGATGTACAAGTAATTGCAGTATTACAATTAATTAAATAATAAGTTGAAATAGAATAAGCCTCAGTCTTATTACACCATTAAATATTTTCCAATGTTTCAGAACGGATGACGTCACTGATTTCAACTAACACCAAGGTGTGAACTGTGAAGCGCGTGGGTGGACGGCCGTGTGAACTGCAAACACGCAGCTGTAAGAGGGCTAACTAAACTGTGTTCTCATACTTTATGGAATTATTTCATTTCTTCAACATTTTTTTAAGGTGATTTCAATTTTGATTAAGCGTTTGGTGTCGGACTGCGTACCAGAGCAGTGCGAGTGTTGTGTTAAAACATTCGACGTCGGCGCCAAGTAAAACCTTTTACTTGTTATTTACCGGCACCGACTTTAAAATGTTATAGAAAATATTAATTTTTTCAAAGTCGGTTTACTTTTTAAACGTTTTCCTTTTACATGTTTAACGAATATATTAAGTTTTAAGTAAGGCAAGTAGTAAGGGGCAGTTTGTGATTTACCCAAGTTACAATAACCTAATGTAAACTGCTTATTATCATTAACAAAATATTGTTTCCCGATGCAGATTGTTAGTTATTGAAGAATTCTCCTGGTGTTGCTGCATCAGCTCAATTTAGTTATCAGTCAACATCGTCAGTTGCTCCATCAGCTTTTTATTGAGTAGTTCCGGCGGTCATATGTGTTTCTCATAATCAGGTCTACTCAACCAAATGTGACTTTCCGAGAGCAAATACACAAATTAGTATCAAAATTACCTAAGTCGGTAATATTATAGGTACGCGCATAATACATTTTTATAATATTTGAAGAGTTCCTCGATTCTGTCAGGACCCCAGCATCATATCCTGACCTGATGACATTGGGACCAATTTAGAAGTATACCCGTTAAAAAAATTAAGTATCGGTCCACAAGCGGCGGAAAAATCGATGAACAAAAAAAAAATTCAAGAAAAAGTCGGTTAAAAAAATTGAAATTGATCATACATTTAACTAACGATTTTTAGAAAGTAGATTAATAAATTAATTATTCAATCAAAACATTGTAATGTTTAAATATTACTGAGAATACGAGATGAAATTATTTATTTACGGATTCCTGATACCAGTAAAATTTTTATGATATATGTATAATCAGACGTAAACAGTATTTGTGTCCAGTTGCATCCACTTGGCAGATTCCAGGTCAAAAAAGAGTTCCGTGTACTTAACTTGAAACAAAATGTCTACGTTTGCGCAGCGCCATAATACGTTCACAGAGCGATTGTTGCAACATTTGTTGTGATGCATACAAATTTGCTGTATATAATAAAAAAATGTCTCGAGGCTGCATCCGGGGATGGTTATTTTATTACATCGATTGATATTTATAGCTACTACTACACTCCTATGAGTCGTCCTATTAAATATGTTGTCTGAAGATCCTGACAAGAAAAATTCAATTTGGGCAGATAATTCCTGAGATTGGTGATATCAAATCCAGAAACTTACACTTCGATTTTTAATGATCTATACTAATATTATAAAGAGGTAAAATTAGTTTGAAAGTGTGTATGTAGGGGGGTATAGTCTGATCTGGGAGTAAAATACTGGTCCAATTTGAAAAATTCTTTTTGCGTTGGATAGCCTATTCATTGAGGAAGGTTATAGACCATATAACATCGCGCTACAACTCATAAGGAGCAAAGCAGTAATCGTAAACGTGAGAGAAACCGCGAGGAGCATTTATTATAGATTAAGATTATATTTTATTTTATTTGGGAAACAAACAGTGTACAGTGTATTACACATTGAAGTAAACCATCATTAGTACAACACAAACCAATAAAGTTTCCGCCTCAAAATACATCACAATTAAGTGCAGTGCATAAAAGAAAAAGTAAGAATTACGGGTACAAAAAACATTAAATAGGTTAAAAGGGTAATATTAAAATAACAATAATATTTTCAAATTTCTGATAATATCACAAACTCTTTAGAAAAAATGCAAAATTATATTGACGTGTCAACTAATTAAAAACAAAAGGTATAATAAATGTCACAATTAAAAATAATTAACTACTGACAAAAATTTTGAGATTGAAATAAGTAATCAGTTAAATCGTAAAAGTAAAATTTCAAAATTGATAAAATTACGAATTCATAAATTATTTACAATAATTAAATTTAAATATAATTAATATAGAGTTTAAACATAAGCAATGTACAATCTTACACCAGTACATATAGTTATTGTTTGTTGTAAATAAATTATCTGATAAATAATCTAATAGCAATTTCTTAAGTACATTAGCACTTTCAGCAGCAAAAAAAAACAACATGGCTAAATAGTTTATTAGTAAGATTAAAGTCAGTCTGATCAGTAGTAATTTATGAACGTATTTGTTTCACTTTTACCTAATCTTTAAATATTTGTAAGAAGTTGATAATGTGTAAATTGATAAGGCAAGTCATACATTCATTAAAGAATTGAGTAATATCTTAGTTGGTAACAAGCGCGGGTGTCACATATCCGGCGCCAGACAGACGGTACTTCAGGAAACATGAGCGCTCGCAAGAATTTTGCAGACATTGACAGCTATGTGCGAATATGAGAGAATGCTGTGCATTCCGGATGAAATATTTTATATCGGCTGTAGTTTTAATGTTATAATGAAATTTAATTACATAAAAAACAAGGTCTTATATAACACCTTCTGACTGCCATCTTTAGACCCATGAAGAACTAAAATATTATATCAATGAAATACAGCTCAATACAAGGTATTTGTGTTGTGTAGTTTAGAAGGTGTTATGGTCGTTTCATCCAGCTCTATGGTATGTTATTATTGCATTGTCACCAGTTATAGTATAAAATTGTAGCTTAACCATTAAAAAAACTGACATATAATTAAATTGCTATATTTGATACAACTAGCAAGTGAGTTAAAAAAATATAAAAAAAATTGTTGAGCAAAATAAAATATATTTGCATATAATTCATACGAACAATCTAATTAAGTAATGTCCCGTAATGTCGTACACAGAGGCCAGTTGTTGGAACTAATCGACTCGCCTGGTGTCCGATTGTCTCATCGTCCCTAATGCATGCACATGGCATTGCATCAGTTTTTCCGCCCTTTCGATGTTATGAATATTAAACCAGTATAACTTGCACCGTCCTCTTCCTAACCCCAAAAGGTGTAGCCAGAGATCTTTTAGCTATGGTTGTTTGTACGTAGCAGACTGTATAACGCCATATGGAGTATTAGCGAGACACTTGGGACGTACTGTAGTAAGGATTGGTCGGAATGGGAACAACTGTCAACTTTTGCACACAAACCTTGTTTTAGTTGTTTATACTTTTTGAGTATTTTATTATTAGTCTTGTATTCGTTACGAAAATGTAAACCTCACTGTAGAGCTTTTACGACTTTATATTTAAATTAAAAAAAATTTTTAAAAGGTCTTTGACGTAAATTGGTATAATTTACAAAATTACATCTCTTTAACATTTTATCTTCGTTGTAATAACAGCTCTTGAAGTCTAGTCTCATTTACAATTCTAATATAGAAAGTAGTTGTTAGCTTACTATTAATTTCTTCTTTATATAACCAGGTAAATAATTTGAGATTTATCTTAGCTGTTCCTTTATAAAAAAATTGTTTTCTATAAAATAATTTTTGAATCCTTTACCAGTGCTATTATTATGATACATAATAAGAAAAAAAAGCATATTTCGTTGATAAAGACATTAGATTTAAAAGAATACATTCATCTTGTCTAATGTCCCTCCTAATTTAGGTCTCCATACATTCATATCGGCGACTTAATCAAAACGTGCACTTGTCGGGCCCTCTGGGGGAGGGGCCGAATATATTCATTTCGTCCGCAATATTTGTACATTAGAGGTCTCGCCTCGCTACGCTTCCCGTCCCCAACTTGACTCTATAGCCTCACTTCTCTACAAGGGGAAATTCGCATTTACTACGATTTTACGAATCTGATCTCCGTTCGAGTTTTAATAGAGATAATTTTCTTTTATAGATTAATTTATTTTTTTATGTTACAAACGCAATAATTCTTGTATAGTGTAAAACATTGTACAATAATAATAAAGAGTGCTTATGAGTTAATCGATAGATATTTATAGCATATAAATTAATAACAACAAAATATTAATTAGTATTAAAAAAATGTCAATAATGCTAGTTTCAGAATTTTTTATCATATTTTTGTGGTATATGAATGAATAACGAATACAAATAAAAATAATGTAAGTATTCTTCGTACGTTAATTTGAGTTTAAATTTTTTTTAATACAATGTCTGTAAAACAAATACTTAGTTTAAAATAGTATACCTTTATTTTTTAATATCCTAAGAAAATTGTATACAAAAATCGTTTGGAGTTTTCAGTGGTTTTGCGATTTCTTTTACATTAGTAGGGCCAACAGAGTGGAGGGAGAGACGAAGCAAAGTAATGAAACCTTAAATCCCTGGTACGGACTCGTAATCCCATGACGAAAAGTTATTTTGCACAGGGGTGGCAGTTGGCCGGAGCTAATGTGGTTTAGTCTTTCATTTCAGTTGCAAATTGTGTTTTTATTCGCGTTACGTTGTTTTTTTCGGTATAATCCCATTACGAATGTATTTATAGAACCTAATGGAGAGATAAGGAACTTGTTTATTTAATGTAGCTCGGCGGTCTTGCGAATGTTGTATTCTCGGTTTAAATTCGACGATCCCCGCTTTTACTCCGTTTAGTCTGTGTCGCAACCCTGGTAAAAGCATGCAGCGCCGTGGGCGACGCACGTGCAGGCTTAATGAGAGCCTGGTTGGCTGGAACGGCCATCTTCCGACCGATCAATGAGTGGGAAGCTTGTTAGTTTTGTTGTTCTGAGTTATGTTCATGTAATGCCGTTCGTGCAACTATTTTAATATCAAGGTAGACATGAGAAAGACGTTTAGCTTGTAATTTTGTTACACCGCAATGTTGCCTTATATCAAATTTACATGTTATTTTATCGCTCATGAATATAACTCTATGCTTTTGTGGTCATAGTGATTTATTAAATACTGAGCAGTTTTTAATTATTGTTGTGAATAGTCATAATTATTAATTGTATACTTATAATATAAAATGTTGCGATAATATTTTCTACTTAAAGATAAAAATGTAAATATAATAAAAAAAATTTCCGCAGTCGGTAGGATTCGAACCTACGCTCCCAGAGGGAATCTGATTTCTAGTCAGACGCCTTAACCGCTCGGCCACGACTGCTACAAGAATAGTTCTGAAATTGTGAGACTAGTGACACTGTAGTTATAACTCTTAAATGAGTCTAAAAATTTTTATTTGATAAATACAATTATTAATAAAGACTGGAATAAATTCGTTAGTACAAGATATATGTATATACAAAATAATATGCTATTTTTATCTTTAACAGTGTATTTAATGTATGTAATTCGTAAACTCTACCTATTTGAATAATCTCTATGTTAAAGAAAATTTTATAACATTTTTTATCGAAGAATAAACTTATATCGTAATTGATTTATCACTATTATATACTCGTTATACAACAAGAAATGTGAATTCGAATACTCTGTATTGCAAAATGTACTCCTGTAATCAATTTTCTTGGCCTATAAGTGTTTACTTGGCTTAGTCCCACTAATGTTTCAACCGTCGACAATAGCAAAAAGATATGCATATTTTATCAATTTAATAATATATTTATTATATTAAAGCACTCTTTTCATATTACCCTAGCTATGTTTTTTATTATTGGTTATTTATATTGTTCGCTGAATTTGAAAGCATGATCTCAAAATGTGTAATACATTTATTTATTGTATGATCTTGTTTATATTTTGTACAGATTCGATTGAAATAGATTGTATGTATTTATCTCTTTGCTGTCTACACTATGTTAGCGTCATGTCAAATTGCCTACTCGCCGTACACTTTGATTTGTGTTCACGCCGCATAAATAAATGCACTTACTTACAATGTATCTGTTGATTAACTAAAATCGTTTCAGTTAATGAAAATGTCATATGACACTTTGTTTGATTTTATTTGCTATTAATTATTATGAAATACATTTAAGAGTTTTCGTAATTATATTTACAATTAACTTTACAATTCAACATCAACATTTGGTATCGTTACCCGTGACCACGAACGCTGCAAAGTGCTCGAAACGTCGGGATGATAAAAATAATTATACGCGATTTAAATCCGTTTAAAATAGTAGTTTTCATTTCAATCAACATTTGGTGTTTAACTCATATATGTTTTGTTTTAAATAAAAAGTTGCGATATATGTCGTTTAAGATTGTTCAAGTTCTTCTTAATCAAACTAATATTATTAATGTGAAAGTGAGTCAGTGTGTTACTTTTACGCGCTGCAACATTTAAATGGATTTGAATTAAATTTGAAATATCTTATATAATTCTATATACATATATATTTCTTGAATAGGCTTTTATCTTACCACGGATTGTACCTAGTCGTGGTTTATGTTAAAGTTTTTACAAAAATAATATAAGCGTTTAAGCGTTCAATATATACTACAGAATTATATTATTATTGATTCGTTAGATTTCCTAGTTTCTAAATCCCATTGTTATCTAATGCGTGGACGTGATTGTATCAGCTCGATATAAAAGGATGTCAGTTCTCTGGTTGTTAAGCACGTCATGCGGTGCACTATAGCCAGTTAACTAAAAATAGAACATATGCGCCATAGATAACATTGGCTATTCGGTACACAATGCACGAGGTGACTGGGGCGTCACTTCCGCTGCACGCTGAAGATACAGTTCCATATGTGTTGTAATATACATCTACATACATATATGTTTTTTAAACCATTCGAGATTCACTGCTATATTCAGTTTGTTCATATGTTGATATACGTATTGTGTACAATTTTTTTGAAAGGTAAACTAAAACAATGATTTTGTTTAAGATCACATCTTGTCAGATACAAGTATGATAAGTTCAACTTCATCAGGTTACCACAATAACATATTTATAGCTCAATTGGACGTAGTTTAGCAGAAAGGACTCAATCCACACTTTGGTCAAAAATGAGTTATATATACCAAAGAGGTCCTAAAGGTTGGATCTTTCACTCAGCAAAAAAGATACGTGATACTACAACCATAAGTATGATTTTTTTAATGACGCGAACCAACCCACATAAGGACGGGTATTTTCCTTCAAACCACTAAAACACTAGCAGAAACGGCTCAAACCAACATTTTTCCCAATAACTCGGAAATAATTTGGTCCTTCTTACTGCAACTGTTGTATATTTTGTCATTACGTGATTATAATTCAAAATATTCCAAATTCTAAATCATTGGAGCAATACACACCTAAACTTAAAACCTCAATAACTCAGAAATAACATATTGTGGGTTGAGTCCTTACTGCTAAACTACGTCCAATTAATATCGAGTTATGTGTCTATTACTTCTACTTATTAACACGTAAGAGATAAAATTTCACACATGACTTTATGTTATAAGCCTTTATCGACGAGATCTAATAAATAATAAATAAACTAAAATATTCACAATATATCTAATATTTCGTTAATGACATCGGATTATGTTTGTTGATAACAAACGCGTGTTTCATGTTTAATCCAGTTTTTCCTGCATTACATATGTATGTAATGAGATAAAACACATACCAGCCTTTAATCTAATTATAAGTTTTTAAATAAATAGTTTCATCAAAATTGGTTTATTAGGTCTTACCCAAGGATCGAACAAACGAACAATTATAGTTTTTTAAAGGTACACATAGACAGTTAGATGCATTAAGTAGCTGAAAGTGAAAAATATTTAGTGTATGTATGGTAATTTTACGACGCTGCTGTCGGCATAGTAACTACATCACGGTATCTGGTTTTTGTTTAATTGTTTTCGTTGTATACATAATTAAAGTTTTATGAATTAAATAATTAGGTAATGAAGTTAAATCAAGACATTGTTCGGTACAAATTAGTTTATTTATGTTTCGATGTGGTAGTTGCAATAGTTGAATCCCGCAACTTCCTAAAAGGCTAAAAAACAGGACTTTGCTCAAAAGTGGATGATCCGTAAACATTAGTTGCATATATCACAAAACATGTAGATTTCTTCATGATAAGCGACGTAGAAGTAGTAATTTATTAATAGATATTTTGTTACGTATTATTAAGTAATATTTTTTAAAAAGTCACAGTCATGTAGCAGGCAAAGTGTAGCATATTATGTTACCCTTTGTAGTATTGCAGCTTGCCGTAAACCACAACAATGTTCGGTTCGCTTAACTGTAAACACGAACAATACATTACACGTACGATGCTGTTATTGCGAACGAGCTTACATAACACTATGAAGTCCGATAGAAAGCCTTTAAACGCACGAAGGTCGATAATACTTTATAAATATTTGTTTTTCGTTATATTTTTAGGACAAGAATTGAATTAGATATAGCTATATATATATATATATATATATATATATATATATATATATATATATATACATATATAAATCAAAACTGACTGGTTGACATGTTCACTGACTGTTCATTAGAAATATGAAATTTTACACAAACGTTCGTAAGTGTGGAACTAAGAAAGGATTTCAAGAAAAGAAATTCATACCCCAAGGAATAAAGAGAGGGTTGAAAGTTTGTTTGGTATCAAATTTCTAACTCTAAGTAGACGAAGCAGCGGGAAACTGCTAGTTACTTTAATAGATATGATAAGGTTTAAGTTCTCCTACAGGTAAAAATTCTCAAAGAACTTGTCACTGCATTCTTACCCAATTGTTAAAGAGTCAAAGATAAACAGTTTTAACGTGAAAAACAAAGAGATAAATATTCCAATGTTGTTTAAATTACAAGAAAATTTAAAGAATAATGATGTTTCTTTGTTTCCTTTCACATACTCTGTCTCTATAACGGCTCTATATTAGCAAAATAGTTTACGCGTACATTTTATTACTAATATACCTTATGTCTATAATAGAAATGTAAACCTATAAATATAGTTATGAAGATCAACCTAATCATAATTTAGGTATGTTATTCTATAGTAAATACTTAGGGTAGGTGAGCACCCGAGGGAAATATGCTGGCATTGCGCCGCGCTGTTGCCCTTTACACTCTTTGAATATTTAAAAAGTCCGTAACGTTTCACTCCGCCGACCTCTTGCGAGAATATAATAGTAATTCTGGCTCGTAGCTGAACATTTCTTATCGTTATTGAATATTAAACGTTAATTCCGAGGGTGCGTATCGGATATTCGGCGGTAATAAAATAAATAAAATATTTCAATGATGTTTACGCTTTTCTGTGAAATATTTAAGATTTCTTGGTTTCTTTTTAACTTAGATACTTTTACGTGTTATGCCTAAGTTTAACCAAAATTATATGAGTATTTTTATATTTTCGCGATTACTAAACGTTGAAATAAAACTATTTAAATCGAATTGAATCGCTTATATTTTTTAATCCCGGCGTTTTGATCACATCACTGAAGTAGAACCTAGTTGTGGACCACAGACGTCCAGGGCTGGCTCGATGCAAATGGCCATGGATGGTGATCACCACTTAACAACAAGTGTTTCCCCTGCTTGTTTGCTAGCTAACCTTATATATAACCTATAAAAAAACACGTGTAGACTACACGTAATCACGATCGCTGTAAAGTGTTATGAACGCGATTTAAATCCGTTAAAACAGTTTTATTTCAATTTTTTAGATGTATTAATAATTTAGTAGGTAGAAGCAAAGTTCAGTCAAAGCCATTATCGTATGAATAATGGAGAAGAGTACTGTTTCGTGAAAGGTTAACAAGTTCGATACGCCCGAGTGAAATCAATATTCAACTGGTTTAATGGTTCTTACACGCTTTTATTCTTAAGTTAAAACTTATGAGTGTACTTAGAAAAGTTAAGGAAGTATTAAAATTATGAAAAAATCATCCGATTTCAAATAAAATCTTTTATTATCCCTAAAAACAATTTCGCTTTTGTCCCTGAGATGTCTCTGTTACTCTTCCTAGAGCACCTATGTATAGTTTAGTTCTGAAATATACATACATATGTACATGAATACGTAATTATTATGATTAGCAGTATACTTGAGTATTTTGAAGTTGTGAGTTTGTAACGTCGCTTTACATTTGTTGTTCGAGAGAAAAAAACTCTGAGTTAAGACTAACTATGTCAATTTATTACATGTCAATTTATAATTATGTCATATTTAACAATTTTGAACCTGTAACTTTCTGTTACACATAGTTTTTGTGGTGAATTATAGGAATTAATTAAATAATCTAAATTATATTTTTTAAATAACAATTGAAGCATTATCTTTGGTATTCTATTTTTATATTATAAATTTTTAAATACGTTTGCGTAAAGTCAACGTATTAAGATAAGTGAATTATCAATAAAGATTACTGAAGAATTGACTATTTGTTCAACAATTTCCGTTTATCACAGATAATCATTTTATTGGGGCTAATGTTTTGTTTGAGTTCGAGTCAGTCAGTCCGTGCATTTAGTGCGTGTTTAGTGCGTCCACCTGGCAGCGGTCACTGTTATCGTTACGATCTTAAGCTCAAAATTAACGAATTAATCATTATGATATGAATTATGTATCATTAGTTAACACGGACTTTTGTTGATGGATATATTTATGAAAATGCCATTAAATTTGTTATCTTTAACGTGGACTTTGACTAGTCTAAAGATCTTAGATTAAGAGTTATCAAAATGATTAATTCTGCAAAAAGTTTAATTTATAAAGAACTAGCAGTTGCTTGCGGCTTCGCCCGCGTATGTTTTGGAATTTCAGCTAAATAAATCTACCTGCGAAATTGTTCTAGGATTTAATACCCCCTAGCGTTATTATAAGGGACGATTTTGAAATTCTGGGATACATATATTTAGTTATTCTCTCTAAGTAATGTTTGTGCTGAATTTAAGAATAATCCTTTACTCCAGTGTGGAATAATAGTACCCCGTTTTCTATTTTACATTTCATTACTATCACCCAGAAGTGTGTGTATTAAGTTTTAAGTAAATACGACCACGGAATAAGATTTTGCATACCAACGTTTTACCCCTTTTCACCCTCTTAGGGGTGAATAATCAAAAAAAATTGTGGATACGTGCAACCTAAAAGCCACTTACTGCCAAAATTTCAAGTTCGTAACCCCAGCGGTTTAGGCTCGGCGTTGATGAATCAGTCAGGACAAGTGATTTTCTACGTATAGATTACTTGCCAACCCGGCCGCGCATTATTATGGACCAGTTTTAATATGTTGTGAAAAACGATCGTTACTAGATTTGATTTTTGTCCTACCGCCAAAAAAACAATATTCAGTAATCCATACCCATATATATATATATATATGGTTACAATGAATATTCAGTGTATTTGAAATTCAAAATAACATTTACATTTATGTTGTATAATTTAACCTTAACTTTGTAACGACGACACCGTATTTGCATCTAAATATTAAATAGACTTTTGACCTAATCGAAAGATATTCGTATACAAAGTTGCTATTTAAAGCATTTTTATTGATGTCTATTACCTGTATTATCTGTTGCTTTATTAGTTCGAGCTGTCACAAAATATATTATAGCGGTAGAGTCTAGCTGTAGCTCGCTACAAATCCTGCACGGGCTGGCTTGACAAGAACAGTATCACATTCTCACAGAAAATCTGCGTAAGTAGCTAGTACAGCTACGTTTTAAATGGCGAAAGAGATAGCAGAAACCGAACTCTATATCCTTTCCTTCTTTATTCATTTGTTCTTTGCATATGAATTGCCATAAGTGGCTCTGGAGCTATAAATGTGTATAGGCGCTTGTTTTCTTTTTTTTTAAATTCTTTTTACTGCTGAAAAAATATATCTTTGTCAAGAAATTATACCCACTACAATCGACCACGTTGCTTCAGTGTTTCTTGCTAATAAGTAACCAAATATTAATCGGTGTTATAAGTATATATCGAAATGAAATTAGACACATCCTGTATGTTTCTTGTTTTTTACGATGTTTACCTCAACCACTGAGTAAGATAAGAATATTAAATACAGATTAAGTACTCATTTGAACCGTAACATATGGACTTTAGTTAAGAATTATATAATATAAATAGTTGTAGAGAAACCTTGAATTTTAATTCTAAGCAGGCATTGATATATACTTGATATTGTAGTAATATTACAAGTAATTCTAAATGAACATTCATTTTCTTTATTTATAAGGTTTCGGAATGAAATCCTGAATGACGGATTAATTATTATTATTTTTCGGATCTACGCACAGCCTAAACAACCAATTTCAGAGACTTGAAATTTAGAGGAGAAGTATTCCTTATATGATGGCTATTAATAAGAAGGGGTTTTTAAAAAATTAAACCTCTAAAGGGCTGAAAAGAGGTAAACATTTTTGTATGTAAAATCTTATTCCGTGGTCATATTTATTTAGAATTCAGTATAAATACTTCTGAATGCTAATAATGAAATATGAAACACAAAACTTAACAAAATCATTCTCAATTCAGGTACAATAAGGTGGTGAAGTTTGTATGGTGAAAAAGTATTTTTTTCCGATTAATCTTAAACTTAGCATATATATTCTTTATGGTGGATAAATAAATACCTGTGTCAAAATAAAATTAAAAATCATCTATTGTTAAGGTGGCAGAGGATGTTAAATTTCGAAAGGGAAAAAAATGCTTGCTATTTAATTTTAAATTTGTCTTCGTACTTCTAAAATAAGGAAGGGATAAATTAATAAAGAGTTTTTCGATATTGCACCCCTAACATGGGGAAAGTGGTTGAAAACGTTTGTATGCAAAATCTTATTCCGAGGTTATATTTACTTAAAACTTAGTTCAAATATTTTTGGATGCTAATAATAAAATGTAAAACATAAAATTGTCAATTACATCCATTAAGTCCAAGGGGATAGAAAAGATTGTATGGAGAAAAACATTTCTTAATCCGATTAATCTTAAACTTATGTACCTTAAATATTCCTTAAGATGGATGACTAACCTGTATTACAGAATTTTAAAATTATACATTATTGAGGCTCTAGTGGTATAAAGGTTAGTAGTATTAAGGTTCTATTAAGAACAATTATGTCTTTGTGCTGTCTAAAGTAATTTATTATATATTTTTTTCATGTAATGCAAAAATCATCCCTTCTCTACGTGTTCGAAGGCGCGGGTAACAGACACTTTCGGTGGACGAATGGCGGACATTCTAAACAGTCCCATTATATTAAATAAAAATAGGAAAAAAACGTTTTCAATTAATCATAATATAAGCTGTTAAAATTTAAAATTATACGCACGATTTCTAGGTCATTTTTATCAAGACGCTTAATTTTCCAGAATTAAAGTAGATTATAGGTCATGTATATGCCTACATATTTGGATTCTGATAAGCAATAATGTGTCAACCCACGAAAAGTAAAATTCAGAGATATTGATGTATTCTGATAATGTACTACGTATTTAACATTGTTCAATAATTTCTAAAGTCATTTTAACTAAATAAGTATGGAGAAAAAGTTTCTTAATCAAACGCTTAGAATATTGAAGTAAGTTCCATATTTTGGATTATGCGATAATTTCATATATTTGAAAAACTTATTATTAGATAAAAATCTTTATTAGCTTATCTGCTATTAATTAATTATACTTTTTATCAAAATAGAAAAGAAAAAATGGATATTTGCTTCTTCAAACATATGTGTTAAGAATACGTTTGACATCTTTAGACGTCATTTTCTCAAAATAAAGTCCGTGTGGCTTGACACAGTATTGCTTATCAGCGTCCATTTATAAAAAGAAAAAAAATATCATTTCTATGCTATAACTTTAATAAAATATAACTTCAATCATCCAGAATAATTTCTACTAAATTTCTTAAAAACAAAAAAAATATATAATATAAAAAGAAATATATACTTTGAACAGAACCTGCTGAACAAAGAAGTATCTTTGGAAATCGGACAATGGCTGAAAATAATTAGGTGTAAAGCGACTTTTTAAAAAAGTTTAGATCAATGATGATTTTATCAGCTTTCAAAACGCTTCTATCAAATTTCAAACTATACGCGAGCGAAACCGCGAGCAACTGCTACTCTATTTAATATATGCAATATTTTTACTAATAAAAATACAAGTTTTTGCATTTCGATGATTAAAATTTCAGATTTACAACAAATTTTCACGGAAATTGTTTTCTCAGAGTAAGAAATATACAGATATATTTTTCGAATAGCCACTACTTTGTCATGGGTAATACAGCCGCGTTTCTCAGTTACACCTTTTGTTGCAATCAGTTGCGGTAATCAATGTAACATAACTCACAACAACCTCTCTAGCGTTGAGGAGGCTGTATTTCTATAAGCCTAAGGGCTATTTTGCTTTACTTTTGTATCGGCGTAAGTAATTGCGGACATGCTTAGCGACATGAAACGTTGTCGTGTTGTCTTGTTTACACAGCTCCTTGCAATGTTCGCGTTTCGCTTTGTAGGAAAATGAACGACTTCCATGTGGCCGTCGACGCCAATACATTTTATATACTAATAATAAAATTTTATTTATATCAACAGATATTCTATCGTAACAGTTGTTTGTGTATCAGTATTTTGAAGTATGAACACCAAACATAATTTAACTTCTTGTAATATCAGGTCAAGTATCATAACAATATCTCATAGTAAGTGTTTTGTCGAACGTCTTAAAATTCATCTTATTAGAGACAGTCTTGTTATAAATAGTTATCTCGTCTCAGTCAAATGATCAGCTCTTCTTGCCTTGAAGGCGTCAATGGACAACTGTCGCTAATACTTGAATCATCGTAGCGCATTTACACGTTCGCAGAGTGTAGGCTATTCTTTGCCGCCTCTACCGACTCCTACAGTTCGATATCCTAGTTCAAAATCATATTCCGATTTTAAAATGGTCCTAAATTTTCTGCCTCTGAAATCCGCCGTCCTGATCTCGAGTATACTCAGCCTATTGGTAAATCCTCTACTGCTTGGACCCTGTGCTTGTGTGCTACATTTTTTAAATATCCATATATAGGTTAGCGCTTTCAATCAGCGCGAAAATCTATTTACAGGGGGGATCTATCAAGTCAGTTTCATTTAGTAAAATATAAAATATAAATAACATCTCAATTAATTATCACCACCACCATCGTTGGTATATATATAATAACGTGTGATTGTATTGTGTAAAATATATAGATATGATTATATAAGTAGGTATAATGTAAAGCTAGCTCGCCTGATGTATTATTTTAATATTTTCACAACTTCTAATACCTACCGACTTTTAATTTTATTATTGGTAATATAAGTAGAATAATAAGTTCACATTACAATTATCGTGAATTTTAATGCATTTTATTTTATATTAGTTGTCCTCTAAGTCACCATTATTTCAAATACTTTGTTCCATGGTATCAATATATATGTATAGGTATACGCATAGACAAAATATGTACTTTAACTCAACGTATATATCAGTTCAACGTATGTATATATATATATATGTATATAGAGAAATATAGAGAAATTAAAGAAAACTTAAAATATAAGGCAAGATATTTATTTATTCATTGAAATACATATTGACTAATACGAAAACAATCGAAAGAAAACAAAATAATCAAAAACCTATCAATAATTTCCATTAAAAATACATTATACAACTGAAACGGATTTTTCATCAAAAAATCTTCCCTTGCATTTTAATACTTTTTTCACCAGCCTGGCATACGAGCAATCAATTTGTCGATTGCATCTTGCGAAATATTGTTCCAGCTTTCTTGTAACGCATTCCACATTTCATCTTGAGAGGATGGACAACGACCGCGAACATTTCTGTCTAGTTCTTCCCACAACAGCTCAATTGGATTGAGATCTGGGCTCTGTGGAGGCCACACCATATTTTTGAACACTCCTTCTTTTTATTTTCGTTCCAAATATCCCCGGCATAATTTCGAACTATGTTTTGGATCATTATCTTGTTGAAAAATAAATCCATTTCCAATCACCCAGACGGCACGGCATTTTGCTGCAGTATCTTTTTATACTGCTCCTTTTTCATAATACCGTCGACTCTTACTAAATCTCCGGTTCCACGGCTCGAGAAACATCCCCAAACCATAATGGAGCCATCACCATGCTTAACTGTTGGCACCACACAGTCCGGTATCATCTTTTCTTCGGCGCTACGGCGAACAAAAATTCTTCTTTTTGAACCAAAAATTTCGAATTTCGATTCATCAGTCCAAAGAACTTTTTTAAAGTCTTCTTCAGTCCAGTCTCGATGGTTAAGGGCCCCCTGCATCCGTTTCTTTTTGTTTTGTGGTCGAAGTAGCGGTTTTCTAACAGCGACGCGACCAAACAATTTAGCATCTCTCAATTTTCTTTTTACAGTAGTTAATGACACAGGTTCAGCTCGAGATTTGTTCACTTCTGCACTATTTCGCTTGCTGATGACAACGATGAAATTATCCTCGCTAGAAGTTGTAGCTCTCTGCCTTCCTGAACAACGACGAGCTCATACTGATTTAGACAAAGTAAGTTGAACTCCACGAAAATTAGGGTAATAAATATATCTTAAGTAGCTGATACGTTTCCAAATTTCGGTTTCAAACAACAATACCAATACAATACAAAAATACAATAATATTTTGGCTGGCAGTACAAATATATATATACCGAAGTGAATAAGCATATAATACTGATAAATTAGATTTGTCTTACTTAGTATGTTCTGTTTTATGTGTGTATATGTAGTTTAATTTATGTTATATTTTAATTATAGGAATGGCAGGCATTTTATAAGGGCATCTTCAAGATATATATACTCTGAGTAGGTATATAGCAGTGTACATTGTACATGTCACATTCTAAGACTTATAGTCCACATACTTTATGCTGTAAATGTAAAATTATATTTTGGGTACTTATCCTTGTTATGTATTTTAATATTTAAATAAAAAAATAAAAGTTTTTTAATACAAGAAAAAATATATTTAAGAGTTTTTTTAAAACCGACCGAAGGATGTGTAAATTTCTTTAGCAAAAATATATCTTTAAAAACTTTAGTTTAATCCCGCGATTAATTAATTTCGTTCCATTGAAAATAAATGGGATACAAGCGTTCAGTCAGTACCAATTAAAAGATCAATGTATTACTAATTACTTGTAAGACTTTTCGTTTAGGAATTGGAGAACCGCCAGGTCTTTAAAATAGATACTAAGCGCTTCGACAGGACTGCTGCTATCAGTATTCTTATCAGAGTCGGTGCGCTCACACCTCGCAAGTGCAAACACCTGACGGCCCACCTGTTAGAATACCGCTATATCTTAGAAACTATGATTATGATATAGTATGATAACACTAATAAATAATAAATGCTTTTTCCGTAAAAGTATGTGATATGAAATTATTTTCGACATTAATAACTGGGTTGAGTAGATTAATAATATAATCATCACGTTTCAATATATGTTTATTAAATATATAAATTAATACGTCATGTATATATGTATCTATGTGTCCATGGACTCCTAAACAGTTGTTTGTTGAAAAATTGAAATTTAAGCTGACTTAATATAAATCTTGCGTTATCTAGTTAACCAGAATGAATTAATTTAGTATTTTTATGTCTGTTAGTATAAGACACTTTTAAAAATTAATATTTTTTTCAAATATTAAATAAAAAAAATCATTTCATTTCTTAAGTAGAATAAGCAATGTTTATCCTTAAAAACAATATTAATAACAACAAATAATATGAAATTAAAACATGTAGACATGAGTGTTTAGTCGGTTTTATTCAAAGCCTATTTACTATTTACAATAGTTTAATAAACATAATATTTATAACTAAAAACATTTTTTAACTATGTTTTCTCTATAAAGGCATATTGAATATCAGTTCTTCTATGTTTAATACATTTAAGAAACAAGTCCTTAAAGATCTGAAGAATTAATGATCGCTTAAAATAGAATAATATGTAATTAAAATCTATTTAAAAAAGTTACATTTCAATTCATATAGTTCTATATTAATGTTTCCACAATAATAATCAAAATCAAAAATCAAAATCAAAATATTTTTATTCAAAGTAGGAATTTACATTCTCTTTTTGAACGTCAAGAAAATGAATTAAACGTCAAGAAAATACTTCGGATCTAATATATAGCACATTGATGCAATTTGTATATTACTATAGTGGTAAGTGCGTAAGTGTAGTGTGTAGGTACCATTAAACCTGAATGTATAAAGAATAACTCGATATGCCAGGTTAGTGTTTATATGAATAATAAGAAGTCACTGGGTTATCAATGTCTCACATAAATGTCGCTACAATGTAAGCTAAATGTATTGCCATAAAATGGTGTAGAACACTTGCGTCAGCATGACATTAAAACAAAAAGCAAAAGAAAAACATTATAATAAATTGTCGCTAAGTTTTCCTACAAAGAAGGTCAAATTAGCAACGTTACAGGAGACTGAAAAAATTACATAACTTAACAAGAACCCCTTTATCAATCAATAATGTATCGTATTTAATTGGTACATTATTTACATAATTTTTTACAATATTACGATGTTGAAATTGCAGAAAATAAAATTTATTTTAAACCTATTATAATATTCTATGTAATTATCACTCTGTTTTTGTACAGAAAACATAATTAAATTTTGCAAATGACATGAAATGTGTTTAGATTGAATTTACCGTTTCTAATAATGTTATAAATAAGATATATGTAGTGATTTAGCCGTGATTCACATAAAAACTATGAAATAACACATTAAAGTAAGTAGTAAACCTATTTATTTTTCCAGCATGAATGATGTTTGTTTACTTCACTGCAAACCCAACAATATTCTTATTTACCTACTAATATTAAATATACGAAAAGATTGCAGTTGTAAAAAGCAATAATCATATGGCTTTTTTTAAGAAATATAGTACCAGTTAAAGTTTTTCATAAATTTTATATAATAATATAGTGAGCTTAAGTATTGAAAGAGTATATGTTTATAAAGTTTGCTTGAAAGAAATACCTTGAATGAAATATATTTTGTATTGAAAAAAAATTATTTGGTTATTCTATTTTATTCGAAAGTCAATGTAAGCTAAGCAATTACTTTATTACTTACAGACATGAATAAATAGCTTTACAATGTTTTAAATAAGGCTAAAATAAACTCTACGGAATGACGTAATCCAAGCGTCTGAATAAAAGTCTAAACTAAAGAAAATATAATTATTACAATTGTGTCTTTTGGGATTTGCAATTAACAATTTTTCTCGTTAAGCCGGGAAAAGAATTATGAACCAAAAAAGTACATGCAGTATATTTCGTCCAAATATAATGCTTATTCAAAATTAACAATACTTAAGTACCGGCTTGCACTGTTTGAAGGTCGTGCTAAGCGGTGCGACGCGGGCACACCTGCGTAATCACATTAGTGTTATCAGTTGATAGCTTATCAGTACGAGAGATTTGGTACGGTCATGTTGAGTGCGACTGGCTGTACATACTTTAAGGCTTTAGTACATTACCATTTTGAAAATATTTAATTTTCAATACAAATTGGATTCGAATTGTTTTTATATTTATTAATTTTTCGATAAAGATATATTCTCGATACATGTTTTAGTATACATATCTAATAATACAAAGTTTTAATTTTTTTTTACGTCTTCTGACGTCATTGAAGTGCCTCATCACTGGAATGGTTGATGTATTATGATTGAGCTAACAATAAAACAATTCTTAACTATACCTAATACTAAAATGGCTAACAGGCAGGAGAAGTACTGGGACGGATATAAATTGCTTAGCAATCATATTGAAGTAATTAAATTGCAACCCTTGAAACACTTGTTATTGAGTAGTTCCGGTGGTCATCTGTGGTGCACTTCACCAAGCATACGTTACTATAAAATATGTCTAAAGCGATATATCAATGCCTATAATATTTGAAAAGTTCTCTCAATTTCTCCAGGATCACATTAATCAAATCGATCAAGCGGTTTTCGAGTAAACGAGAAACGTAAATGAAAAAAAGCCTTTGGAAAATTTGTAACCTTCATTCTTTTCGAAGTTGGTTAAAAATAATTTTAATAGCGCTGTCTAATGAAAGTTTAGTAGCACGGATGTTGGCTATTTTCATTTTAATTTGAATGGAAATAGCCATAAAGCAAAACTAATAGGTCATAAAAATAAATGCAGAGGGACTAGTATATAATATTATGAATTTTAAATATTATGAATTTTATTAAATAAGTATGAATGTAGTAATTAGAACAAATATTTTGCCACGTTGACTATCTGGCCCTGTGGCGCAACGGATAACGCGTCTGACTACGGATCAGAAGATTCCAGGTTCGAATCCTGGCAGGGTCGGTCAAATTCAATGTCAAATAGACTTTTTTTATATATTCACCTGACATAAGTAATTAGCCATATTGTTAAATAGAAACGACATTGAGCTAATGTTTGACGAACAAACACGCAGATTACGTTTTATATTAGCTCTTACTGTTGTATTAATATGACATACATTAGTCTGTGCACAATTAGCGGACTGAGTTTAACAATTATCAACTTTAAGTTAAAGCTGTAAAGTCTACTTTGAAACGGCAATAAGAATTATAAAAGTTTAACAAGCGCAGCTGATCAAATATTGTAGTGGCGATAATTGGCCGTGATGCAATCGCGTGATTCTCGCATCCGTTTTCACGATTTTTTTTCTAGCTTTCTGTTCAAAAAGTTCGAATTGATTTCTATTAATCATTACTTTTATCTTGAAACGTTTTATATTTTATTGATTCCAATTTTTGTGTATAATAGCGAGCCGAAATAGCTAAGTGAAGAGAACGCGTGGATCTTAACAGATGGTCGTTGATTTCAATACATACCTACCTAGTTGAGTATTTTAATGAATGAATTTTATTTAAAAGTAAAAGGTATATAAATTATTTAAAAAAATGTGTATAAAATCTATGTATACTCTCTATACTATATTTAGGAAAACAACATTGAAAATCTGCATATTATACAATTAATTAATAATTGAATCTTATAGAATATTCCAATAATATCTAGTAATAAATTATAATATGCAAATATGTAATTGAATGAAATCTGTTATCATATTTTTTTATATTTAAATGAAATACAAAATTAAATAAATTATTTTTATATTTTTTTTTATGTAACGATTAACTTTATTGGTGAGTTACAATTTATAATTTTAAGTGTTAGTCTAGGAAAATTAAGTTGTTCTAGATTAAAGTGACTCATAGTATTCTAGTAGACAATACTAAAAACGTATGTTTATTTTAGGAAGGTTATAGGCTATGTTCTATCTACTTTTATTTGTGTTTATACATCTACACTACACTGTAGACCAATATTAGGATATAATAATTGGATAGGATATGTTTGTTATTATTAGTTTTGGATACGGTTACATCAAATATAACAAAGAGATAACGAATTTTGTGTGTGAGA
The DNA here is from genome assembly GCA_037950945.1 of Hypolimnas misippus. Lineage (NCBI taxonomy): Eukaryota > Metazoa > Arthropoda > Insecta > Lepidoptera > Nymphalidae > Hypolimnas > Hypolimnas misippus. Next base: position 5,533,886 of record JBBEEQ010000025.1, on the reverse strand, counting down.
AGTAAAATTGAAAGCCATTGCGTCTATTTAAATAATTATAGTAACATTTGAAAGTTATATTTTTCTAGATGGTCATAGGCTATATTTTATGTATATATGAATATTTATCTTATAAGAAATATATTTAATTTTCATTTTCCTGAAGTATGGGTGTTTTGAATAAAAGAATTAAATACTGTAATAATATTGTTTTATTTTCTGTTATTTCAACGGTATTTATACAAAAAGAAAATCAGTGCAATTTACATGAAATAAAATAAAAGTCGGACGTACAATATAAATCAGTCAGAGGAAATATTTTGTGACAAAGTTCAATAAAAGCTGCCAAATTATTGTAAACAAATTGTTTATGAAATAATCAAGCCTCATTACAGAAATAGTCATCTCTCGAGTCTTAGGTTTTTTACAGACAGTATTTAGGAATTATTGTAGTTTCTTTTTTACATTTCAACTATTTCTGTAATGAAAATTACTTTGAGATATCATTTAATATAAATTATCGTCATATTCTCTTAACAGTACGATTAGTTTGACCGCCTACTGCTACACATCCCCGAATAACTAAATCTATAACAGTCTGTTTAAAATCATAATACACCATAAGTAATAAGAATCATATAAGATAATTAAAGCATTTTCACCTTATATTCAATATAAAATCATAAAGGGTTTCAAATTTGATAATTTTTGCTAAATTTTTTATATATTTTAATTTTTTTATTACAATATTTACAAGTGCCTACTAAACGCATTATGATAAATTAATTAAAAGAAAATATTGCGTTTAGTATTTACAATAATAATTTTATAATCTAGAAGAGCAACAAAATCGCCATGCATAATCACACTCATGAATTTTTAAACTTAAAATAAAATTATAATATATACGTAAACCAACTTTAAATTGATTCACTTCTTTGATATAAATGGAAGCATCGTTTTAAACTAAGAGCCTAAGAGAACATATAAGGATTTTTCTGAAATACTATAGTACCAAAAGAAATGCAATGTCGTTTTATATTACAATATAAATTTCGTGAAGGTAAACCGAAAATTGTCTAGATGTCGCAAACCACTCAACATTATTATTTACATACTCGTTTCACGTACATCATACTTAATTAATAACTAATAAAGCTTTTACATTAACGTAATAACAAAACAAGCCGTCGCACCGCCGACGGCGGGCGGCCGGCCGATTGCATTGCAATGCTTAAGTCTTTAGCATAATGCCACGAAATAATTAAATTAACGTATATTGATCGTAACGAGATCGTACTTAGGATATCATCGTGAGATGAAGTTCACTGGAACTGAGGCGGGAGGCTCCCGGCGCCGAGGTACGGGTACCGACGATTTGACCTTCGGAGCGCATCCTGTGCACCTCGAGGTATTTTGACGTTCACCATTATTACAATTGTCCTTACATCTAATCATCACTTAGCACATCGGCCTGTCTGGTTGGTCTTGTTTTTCTGGAGCCTGTAACAAAGAAAGAGAGTAGATAAGTAATCATAATCGAGTTGTGAATTTAATATCGGTATGTTAGTATTTAACAAAATTAGACCGACTGAAATATTTTAGGTTTGCAGCACTTTAATTACTTAACGAATAATGTCTTAATGTAAATAGACGGGTCAAATAAATTCGACCCTCCTACCGAATGTTATTACAGTTATTAGTGATTGTGACAAATAGTGTATCGGGTAGCACATGCGCATCCCGCCCGCGTCCGGCCATCTGTCACCACATATGCGTTGTATTACAATACTGTTTTAATTCATTAGCGTCTGGTCAAAGGGCTCAAAATATCGGTAGCCATGATGACGTAGCAGTCGTTAGTTTAGTAATCATATGCTCAATTATTTTATTACTGTGAGCTTATGATAAGCAGTAATAGTTGTGATGTATCGTTCCGTGAGTTCGTGAGTTTCCAACTCTGAGTACGTGTTAGATTACCGCTTCCCGTCCGCGCACATCCGCGACACAGCTGAACGGCCGCACGTGGCCATACCCTATTTACAGACTGAAGGGAGAGCGCACATGTCCCGAACGGATCGGGACTTCGCGAGGCGAACACGTGAAATCCCTTTATGAGAGAAGCATTGTCGGCTGGATAATGAATAGGTACGTTGCATTTATTTAGCTATCTGCCACCGGCGCCGTCACGTGTGCTCATACGCAGCTGTGAACGACCGTTACCAGCACAATGCCCTCGATCGATCGTCGATGGAATCCGAGCGATCGGCGAAATCGTTGCACGTGTGCGGACCGGCAGAGGTTTGCCAAGACGTTTCGCGGTGGAGTTGCATTGTCTACTCGCCGCCGCCGCCGCCGGTTTATTATTTCGAAGAAGCGTAAAGGTGATCGTAAAACTTTCACATGCGCGATTTATGCACAAAGTAAGCGGAGACAAAGATATTCAGAGGAGCGGGCGAACGGCGAGCGTGGGCGCGAACACCTGGCGGTATGTTATTGTCGGCTATCGTGGTCGCGCCGCGCACCTTCTGATGATGACGGGAAGTCGGGCGTAGGTGGGGCTTGAGGCACTAGGCTGAATGTACATTGATTTATTGATATTATGCCTTCCATTGCGATTACAAGCTCTATTCTATTATTATTAACTCGTATTTATTACACTATTAAGGTCTTAAATTGAAACATCGTTGAGGCGCATCATGCGGGTTGTTAATTAAATGATCAATAAATTTAATGCATTCAATTGAATATAGAAAGATAACTGGAGTAAGTTTCTTTTTGGAAAATAATACGTAAATTACTAGTTCGCACGACTATAAATTAGGGTTGTCCTCTTATTTGTAATGTAAAGTGAGGGGAGTAACGGATTACACGCCTATCCGTATTCAATATAATAGGTACTTAACTGCTCATTATGCTCAGAGTGACAAATCAAACACCGATGTCGCGGAGGGACAAAGCCGGGTTAATAAAATAATGTTTTAAACGATAGACGCTCTGTCAATCGAGTGACCCGATGATAAGTCTCGCCATCGTGAGAGCCTCGGGGCAGGCAGCTGCGGTAACAATTTACAGTCGCGTCTTGCGATAGTTGCCGTGGCGTATGTTCGTGACCGAGGTTTGTAGCACACGGCGGTGCCCGATGCCTCTCGCGATAGCGCCGTGAAATGCCGCCTCACGACGCGCACGTTGGACTTAGGAATTCCAGCACGATCACCCCGAGGCTTGTTTTTTTGTTATTTTTTATACTGATCAGCGTGATCGAATCACAGTTGAGTTGCAAATATTCTATTTCGAATGTCCTTGTAAGTTTGATTATTCACATTAGTATTCAAGAATGTGGTTAAATTACTCGACATTCCGATAGTTCCTGCATAGTGTAGGCGTATTAGTAAATATCTCGGAGTCATTGTTGGCGCCTTCAGGTTAGTTTTAGCGTCATAACTCTGGTTAAGCAATATAATTTTAGACAAATTTTAAAATTTCTTATAAACATGAAATTGTTATAACTAGCAACGTATATACCGAAACTGATATGTCACTTTGCATATCCACGTAATTGAAAACAAAATAATAAATTTTACTTTAAGGCAGATGCACTAAATACGTGACACTTTCGTCGCTGTAAATTTCGCATGGCACCTTGCGTCACCTAAATCACGCTTGTTTTGAACATTTCCCTCGGTTCCAACTACTGGCAGTGATTAAAATTTACGTGGCACGACCAAGTATTAACGAGCGCGCATTGCGGGGCTTGTAGACACAAGGCGCTCGAATAAATCCTGCGGGATGCACCTGCCGCGGCGGCGACCAACTCATCACCGTGATGCATTTATAGCCTTGCTGATCTAATCCAGCCAGCGGAAATCTAAACGTAATTACGCACTGGCGTGGAGATAGAGTAATCATACGCAGGTGTCAATCGGAATGCTAAACGAGGCAGCATAAATGTCTTGAATATTCAGATTGTGTGTCAGTACACGGTCGTTTACGCGGCGCCGGCGCAGGTGGCCGCGCTTCAAGGCTGAAATTCAAAACAGCCGTCACGCATGCGTGAGTAGCGGTCTAGATTGTGACTGCTTATTTACCGATTCTACCGTTTTATGACTTTTAAATAGGTTTTTCAAATTCAAAAGTATTCTATCGTTCAATTTTGAAAGACAAAGCCTTTATAAAGAGAACTAGTGATTCGAAGACATTGTTAGAATAATTCATTGTATTAAATACGTTAAGAGTTATTTATGTTAGTATGATGGACATATACCGATAAGTTAAAAAAAATACGATGCGATGTTGTTTGTGCAAACAATTGTTTATAAAGTAAATCGTGCGTCGACACGGATTGAGAAACTCCCAGCATCTCCACTTTTACCTTCCCGCGCTTGCGAAACACGCAGGTGCGCGCTCGCCGCAAAAACACTGACACGACCGATTTCATTAACTTTTTATGCAATAGTATCTATTCAAGTGTTACTAGTTTTGAATGTTTAAGGCCATTATGAAACAAATTACTTTTAAATTATATTAAGGTGATATATAAAAAAAACGTAATTAAAGTGCTACACAATACAAGCAATTGGTATTTATTTTTTACTTATATTAATGGACAAAAGAATAAACATTTAATATGACTTACCGTCTGATTAGTGTGCAGTGATGAGGATAAGGTTTTGTCAGCAGGTAGGATTGTGTTTGGCGCCGGGCGAGGTCCGAGCGGCCTTCGTCGCGGCCTGGGTGGCGAAGCGCACGCAGGCGCCAGTGCAGCCTCCGCTTCAAACTGTCCTACCGCTGGGTGATTCTCTAAAGCAGATTGTAGATCGCAGATGTAGTCGATCACGTGCTGGATCACTTCCAGTTTTGAGATCCGCCTGTTCTTTGGCATGAACGGCACCAGGTCTTGCAATTTGGAGAGATACATTTGAATTTCGGCGTTTTCGCCGTCACGGTGCCTCTGCACCCGTCCGCTGGCGATAGCCGGCACGGACGCTCCGGTCGCACACACCGCCGTTATGGCTTTCATTTTGAGGGTCACTAAACACGAGCACTAGCAATAATCGCGGCGCGAAACGCGTGTTTATGCTGAGTAGCGAGCGAGGAATGAGGAGATGCGCGGCGCGACGTCGTATTTATGGGCGCTGGTGGGGCGCGGGGCGGGCCGGGGCGAGCCAATACGCGCGGAGGGGGCGGCGAAGCCTGATTTTCCCATGGCGGCACGGCGGCGGAGCGCGGCGGCGTCTGCTTGCGCTGGGCGGCCCTGGCTAAGGCCGTTGCGCTCGTGACACGCACTTTGTCCTGTACTGTTTGTTTTGAGACTTAATTTCATTTGCATTTATTTTGTATCTTTGATATGGACATACAACGTGTCTATTTTACCGTGTATTTAAAACATCTTAATACGATTCGTTCTGTGTTATTATGCACATAACTACAGTATATACATATATCGTAAAATAAAATAAAAGTCAGTAAAGTCATATAAATATAGTTTTTACTGTTTACGCAGGTACAAGTTTTTGATGCTGAACTTGTTTTTTGTAGAAAAAATATAGTGTCAAATATTGTCAAAAATATATTGTAAAAAATATATGTCTGGAATTGCACATACATACATATAGTATTAACAATTTTAGACATATACGATACTCTCCTTTATACCAAAGACAGAAGAGGGAGTAAATAGAGACACTCAAAGGATTTTTTTTATTTTTATTTTGCTACGATTAATTTACTTTGATTTAGAAACCTTAAATATATGTGCACTGGCTGTTTTGGTCATAATTTTACACATGAATATAATAGAAATTAAACAAATAAAGATGAGAAAAAAATAAAAATTAATTTTCTGCAGCAAAGCGAAAACAAAATTTTTGCAACAGATACATACGCTCTATTTCGTAACATACTTATCATATATTATAATATATTTCTTTGAAATGTAAGCTATTCATAAGTACACATAGTAGAACACTACATAGTACGTAATATTATTTTTTATCATAAGTTTTTTTTAATAAATATATCGCACAACAATTTACTATCAAAGACGACGTGTCCGAACAATCACAGTAGAGTCCAGGGTTTGATGAGGGGCATAAGGGGTAAGGGAGAAAGGGGGGGAAGGGAACAATAGCCGTACGTGGCGGCATCCACTTGTAGCGACAGGTCCGGAGGCTGAGAAGGTAAATGGAGCACCCGACTAATAATCAGGTAAGATGAATTGTGGGTTTATTGACATTATTGCGGTAGGTATAGTCTATTTTTTTTTACTTGTCTTATTTAGGAAACAAAAATGAAGTAAATATTAATGAAATCCTTGGTAGAGGCTTAAATTTGACAATGGTTCCACTAAAACCTATATTTTATTTAGTGGTATTAAAGACAAACAAGGTCCATCATGACGGAACAGATGGATGCTGATAAGCAATAATGTGTCAACGGTATTGATGTATTCTGATAGTACATCATGTATTTAAGATTATTCAAAAAAATTTCAAGTCGTCTAAAGTGAATAAATACGGAAAAAAGCTCTTTAATTAAATGTTTCGAATATTGAAGTGTGGGCCGTATTTTGCAATATAAAATTATATAATTTGTTAGAAATACGTATTGTTTGATAAAACTTTTCATTATAACAATCTGCTTTTAATTCACTATACATTTTTTCTAAATAAACAAGAAAAGATGGATTTATATATTTTCAAATAAATTTGTAAAGAATTGGTTTGACATCTTTAGACGTCATTTTCTCAAAATGAAGTCCGTGTGGCTTGACGCATTATTGCTCATCAGCGTCCAACTTTAGTTAGTGACACAATCAAGTTAAACGTTTTATATGTTTTTTAGGAGTAAAATTTAATATAAAAATATAATAAATATAAAATCAACTAACATTGTTGGCTTTTCTCTTTGTGATCAAATTGTCACATAATATTTTGTTTATTGTATAAAATGTGGCTAATTATGATATATGTGGATAATAATGCTAATCGTCGCGGCCGGATTCGTCACAAACATAATGAATTAAGTCACACTTTTTATAAGGAAATTGTAGTTTTTAAAAATTCCACAGGAAATGTCTTACAGCTTACATACCTACATACATACATAAATTATTTATTTAACAGATTAATCCATTAACAGTGACAGATTATTTCGGCGAGAATTACATCTGTAAGTTTTACTCTCGTAATTGATATAAAATAACTGTAAACGAGTAACAACTACTTAGGTAAAGCGAAAGAAACAACAAACAACTTATTTAAATCTCTATGAAACTCTGTGAGTAATTCTCACCTTGATTAAGTAGATAAGAAAATATATAAGCGATCTTTGTAGAGTGTAATTATACAAATACCTATAAGCATGGGTTCCATTAACCCTATTTAATGTATGTGCTTAAAAAATTAACTTCTAATGAAATTGTTAATTTTTTCAACCGCCTTCAAAAAAGGAGGAGGTTCTCTATTCGTGGCGTATGTTTTTTAAATGTTTGTTACTTCAGAAATCCACCATTTCTTAACCGATTTTGAAAATTCTTTAAATATTTGTTTCGAAATTGTATATAGATTTTTTTTTAACAAAATCGTAGTAGTAGTAGTTTGGTTGTTTAAATCAAAATAAGAAAAATTACAAAATAGGCAATGGGTAGAGGCGTTAGTCATCTACAAAATCAACTTTTAACTATATCACAAATAACTATTAATTAGATAATTAAAATTTTTGACATGGTAATTTAAAATACTTAAGGCATTAGGCCACTTCGGATCGCCTCACAAAAGGTCCGAATTGTAATAATGACAGTGAACGTAGAAAAAATCGTGGCAAAAAGTCACCTTGGACGAGAGTTAGGAACGCAGGTAGTAAATTGCTTTATTTGAAAGCTTTAGCCGTTATTTGATGTTAAATATGCTATTTGAGTAATTGGTTTATCGACATTTATTAATAAGCCATTAAATTAAATTTATGTACTTTGAAAATTGAATTTTTTATATAACGTTACATAATTATTAAGAACTTTATTGTTCTTCAAGATTAGTTACAGATAGTTATGTAAGAATATTGTTTTTATTTGAGTATAACTTGTGTTTGTGTTTAAGATTAGCTGGTATAATATTTTTGTATCAGTTCTTATGACATCTACAATAATAATTAAAACTGTGTAAAATTATATTATAGCATGAGAATAATTATTTCCGACATAATGGTCAGGTGTTTATTTATTTAAATGTCCGTTCCGGTGCTAAAACGTGTTTTCACGGCTACCTCCGAAATTAAAATTGTTCACAGAGATTTCATTATTCTCCACTCACGTACGAGAACTATGTCTATTTAATCTTGCATCAAAAGCACCTTGCGGGGCAATTTGCTATGGATAATTGTTTAACGAACAGGTATCATCCTTTGTCTGGTTTAGAGACAATAAGTAGAAAAAATAACTGCGACATAAACACCTCAGCAACTTCAAAAGGACATTTCGTTAAGTGTTTTTACGGGTCCTTGACAAAAAATGTTCTCGTCATAATTTTGTTCTTGCAGGTGTAAATTGTCTATGCCTTTTAAGGGATTTAAGTGTGAAATATTGTTAAAATATAATATTAAAATCATATTTTTGTCGTGTAACGCTTATTGGTATACCGTTAAAATATTATATAAAATTTGTTTGTTTAGTATTTTAATTTCTCTTCGTATTTACGTGTATGAAATTATGTACTTATAGTTAGTTACATATGGAAATGGTTCATTTTAACCTCCGACTAATGAATAAGTTTGATTTGATCTGGATGTCTGTCTGTGGCTAAATAGCTTCCTAACGAATGAAACAATTTTGATGCGGATTTTTTTGTTTCAAAGCTGATGTAATCGAGATGGTTCTTAATTATAATGTATAATGATCTGTTCAGACATTTGAAATCAGAGCTCTTTTTTAGTTCTTCAAAAGTATATGAGTACCTTCTACTGGTCAAGTCGACTTAAAATTTACTAGTGTATGAACAATATTAAAACAACATATTTGCGTACACCTTCACCTAATGCTGCAGTATCTTGTGGAATCAGCAGGATATATAACTTCACCAACTTACAACAGAAGTATCGTATTGGCATCGTTGAATTTGTCTCAATGCGTAGATTGTCAATTTTTTTATTTGCAATTTAATATTACGAGGTTTACAAAAAATATTTCTTCAAGAGTAAAATTTGCCGATGTAAAAATAAAGGGAAATACGGAATAAAGGTGTAACAAATTACGTGTTTAAAATATTATTATACTAGTAGTTCTAGGACCGTTTATCTTGTATAATATAAATATAATGAATATATTTGAATTATTATGTATTGAACTATTAGAATAAAATCAAAATTCAACAAAGATGATTTATACAAATAATAGAATAATGTAACCTTAAAAGCGTAGTTGGTTATGCAAGTTAAAAAAAATTCTAAAACTCTTTTCAATTAATATTTAAATAATAAAACATGAATCACTTTTAATTAATTTGAAAACGACACTGCTACGTCTAATTTCACTCTATCCTCTATTTAATAGCGAGTTTCATTAAGGCCTATACATTAGACACGGGGCGGAGTGCTTACATTCTCCCTGCGTCGTGGGAGTGCCGCGCGCGTGCCGCTCCCATCGCGTGAACCACCCTGATTGATCAACCCGATATTATTCCATTCATTTCCTAAATGCACTCGAATATAAGACAATTGATCTGTGCGTGAAACCATTTAGGATAATTAAAATATTTGCACGGAATCGAACGTCGATGATCGGACAATAAATTATTTCAACGCCTATTAATAATACTGAAAACGAATCTGATAGAAACGCCTTTGAATTGTGTTGCAAAATTTTGTTCTGAATCAATTTATACATAGTTTAAATCGATTCTGGTTACGTAATTACTTTCAATTTGGTATTTATCGTAGAAATGGATACACTAATAAATAATGCAATATGTGGAAGCCATTAAAGACGTCTATGCTGGCTAGTATTACTCCGCGTGTACCTATTGACAGGGTAAACAGTTCGATACGAGTTCCCTCCGGTCCCACGGGAGGGCGCGAGAAATCCCTTAATTCGTAGCTTGCAGGTGCGGGCTCATTACGCGCTTTTCCGGCACGTGTCGGCGCGTGCACGGCCGCGTATCTGCGATAGTATTGCGGATCGAATACGCTGCACGCACTTGAACAATTGCTTTGATCGACATAGATCAATAGATATGAGTGTGCGCGGTGTTTTTGTGCTCGGACGAAGTGCTATATTTGCATGAATATATCTTATGTACACTTATAGCTAATATATCAAACCTTTGTTGCATGTTAAAGCACCGAGGTGTAATTTTAATTATTTTTACCAATCTTGTATGAAATCAAGAAGGAGGTGAACAATATTTTTCTTATTTTTTTCTTTACGTTTTACATGTGGTTATAAAAGTATATGGATAAATTGTAAAATTAGCTGAAGATAAATCGTCCAGGTAAAAAGTACTATTTCTGGTGGGAATGATCATGTTCTCGTGTGAACTAAGACTTCTTCGGCGTGGGAAGCGGCCTGGGTCACAGGTCGCCGGGATAATTACAGTGAACCGGCCGTCTGCGCACGCGCATCTCACCGGGGCGTCCTTTTATGATTTTGTTAATAATTCATCCAGTGATATTTCTTCTTATAATTTTTGAAATTTTGATTTGAGTGATTTTGAAAAACTACAAAAAATACTTAATATATTAATGTGTATGAAGGAATTTATGTGGATTGGAGATATTGTCTATTTGCATACCCAATAAATATACAACTTTTTAGCATAGTTGCTATAGTTAGTTAATTTTTTTTTAAGCTAGCACCATGTGAAAATTATGTTGTCAAAATCACGAAATATTTGTATAATTCGTATATTAACTTTATTACAAGGAAAACATGAGAAAGATTTCATTTTCAAAAATGCCTCCCGCAACATCCTACATGGACTTGGAATGAAGACTACCAAGTAACATACAAAATCATAGTTTTAAATGCGCATTCTTTTCACAAAGAAAAGATTAATGGTTTCAATAATTTGATATAACCATTTGATAGCCCTGACTAGGATTAATAACATGCTTACAATGTAGGCGGAGGGGTTTAATTTGCAATAAGCGTAAAAGGCATTTAATAATGCAGACGTCCGTTCGTGAGCGCGTGCAATGAACAAATACCCAGCACTCGCGTAATGAAGGGTGGTGGGGAGGACCACGTGGCGGTCACGCGACTCCGTTAATATTTTCTTTTGTACGAGCGAGGGTGAGTTTCAGAAGCTATTACATTAGGTATTTTATTATAGTCTGAGTAATTGTAAAATATAATTAATCTTTATTTATATTTTTTTAGTGGATATAAATACTAAAGTAGCTCTGCAGGTATACTACGCGGAGTTATCGCTATTGCATTGGGATACACTTTTATAGTCGATTTTTTCCTTTTAGTACAAAAATCAGAAATCAACTGTCACAATGTAGCAGTTTGTGATACCGACACTTACCTTAATTAGCCTGCTGTTTTATATTTTCTTACCAACCATTTGAAAAACTCTTGGACATAAGTTACTCTTAATCAACTCTATAAGTAATTGAAGTGTGAAGTAGGGTTTATGTAAGTTTAAAAATAAAATGTAATGTTTAACTTTTCGAAAATTTTTATACGTCTAGGCACATTTCAATAATGAATTCTATTATTACATACAATTTGTTGAATCGTGACGCATTCTTATTGAACGATCATATCTTTAACAACTTAAAATTTAAGACCAATACAAACACTGATAAAAAATGTACGATTACAGATGGTGCATATTTACCTTACGACCACCAGTTACATTTTTGTGTATATTTTTTTAGTATTTATCTTTTAACGCAAATTATTCGACTGTTTGTCAAATACTAAGTTTCTATTTTAAATGTATCGAATTCTACTAGTGCAATTTACATTGGAGGTTGATTGGTATACCGTTTATTATTTTCTTATTTATTGTACATGTTTATAAAAACATTTCACACATGAATCCAAACAAAGCGATTCTATTGCATTAGCAAAATAAAACTCCCACAGATTTATTATAAAAACTTCGCTTATTTTCCCACAATCGTTACAATAACGAATGCCGGAGATCGACGCGGATTGAATCATTACAATCGGGGTACGTAACCCCGACAACAACCGACCACTTTTCAAAGACCCTTGATTATTCGTATTAAAAATTTTTATAATTGCAAAATAGAAATCATTGCTTTGGCGAGGGACCTTGGTAGCTTGGACAATGTGGTGTTTGGGGTGTTGTGACACGCGTGGGAGCTGCCTCCATTGTGTAGGCACTTAACTCGGCTCTGATAAAAGAACTATAGGACCATTAGACGGATTCGTTTTGCTCATTCGTTGTCAGCATGAATGGACATTGGATTATGATTCGTAAAGAGGTATCAGATTGGGGTTCAGCAGAAATGATGCATTGTTATATAATAATGCAAGACGGAATTAATTTCTATAATGAGTATTTGGAGTAAAAACATGTACAAGAGCATCAGTCTGGCCGAAAAATGTCGAGCCTTAGCTTTTGACTTTACAACTGACATTATTGTATTTCTTTGTTACATTGATGAATAATATTTAATAATAAAAAAAAAAAACAAATTAAATTGTAGTAGGTATTATATAAATTGCGGTTGAGCGCCTGCGGTTATTATTTTTCTAACTGTGGAAAGTATTTAATGAACATTTCTTTTAATATAACGAGAAGAAAATGTATATCTAGTCAGATCTAATATTGCTTAATAAATAATGGTTTTTATTTTGCTTAACTGAAGTTCTCTTGAAGTTCATACGTGTTTATTTAAAACATGAAAATAGCTATTCTCTCAGGTACTCGGGCGGTCGCAGATTAATTCAGCGATTACTGCTTTACCCAGAAATTGCAAGGAGTACATTTGTGTTACTCCCTACTAAATATTTATATGGCAATAGGAGTTTAGCCGTTTCAGTTATATGTACAATGAAACTAAATAATAGCGAATCATAATGGTCTCGTTAACAATATATTCGCAATCCGCGAAACCAATGAGCTATGAAAAAGCATTATTAATATTTTTGAGTACTTCTTAAGTTGAATACAAAATAGGGCCGAGTCGGGGTGAAAGCCAGGTGTTGTAATACGGGGACCGATATCTTGATTCACTTTAAACTTATGAGGGCTTTATGAATGTTGGTTTTTTGGTGAAAGGAACGCCCTTAAACCTTTGGCTTCAATTATTCGTGGCCCTAATTGCAGATGATGCGATACGGATGCATTGTTATCGAATTGACGCCGCTATTGGTTTGTTTGTGCGCTTTTTTCCTATCGGCTCCTGGTTAAAGCATCTGTTTAGAGTTTTAGTTTGTTTTCTATTGTGTTCTTGTTTAACTATGTTTGTGTATGTTTTGTGGTATGCACCAGCATAGAGATTGTTTTTATTTTTATTACTTTTCCATTCTTAACGAGCAACCGTCACTTGTTAATTGTGTTAAAAATAATTGGTAAGGAATTGAAAAATAATTAAAGTTTTCGAAGCGTTTGTATATGAAGCATTAATGTCGGTTTAATAAAGACTGGGAAATTTAAAAAATGAAAATGCTGGAAAAGTCCGTCAATTAGTCCGTCTAGCAAGGTGCTAGTCCCCTTATAGAGTAACTAAGGTCTGTGAATCTGTGCGCACAGCTTTTCACATCGGGCCACCGCCAGCTGCGACAGCTGCGTATGCAAACGCCCTAACACTAACAGTTTTATTACCGCGGATCGCCGCTGTAGACAAACGCTCTTGTATTTCAAACGCGGGTGTTTTATTGATCGTAGATTATTGACACTAAGATGAGGAAGACGCGAGAAAATGATTTTTACAAAGACAGAAATACATAAATTACCCGATAAATTTTATGTTCTTCGCATACATGATTTTTATTAGCAATTATTTTTTTTATTGCTTGGAATTTTATCGTGTGTGTTTTAGTTGATAGATATGTTAATTTTCAATTAAAATAATTTTCTAATAATATTGGAATTTGATACGTAAAATTTAGTAAAACACTATTGTTACAGAATAATTTACATAATTTTTGCTAGCTTATACAAAAAATAATAGAAGTAAAAATATATATAATATCATATAAAAGTAACTTCTAGTTAAATACATCAAAATTCTTAAAATTGCAATGTCTTAATCACATAATTATATTTCTCGAGATTCTATTTAAGTTAAATCAGCAATCTAATAATGGTGAGCATTTTGACAGATGATTTTTGTATTGCGTTGCTAATTATGCGGAAGTTTGCTCATGGATCAAAAATATGTAATATGTAACTTAATTCTCGTTACTAACAGAAATATCGTTATTTACCTAGTTCTATAAGTATAACACCAAGTTTGTATATGTGTATTTTAAAAAAATATATTTAGGGATAATTACAGCAGTAAGCATATGGTATATATTCTGAAATAAAACATTCACATGTGTGGCATATGGGCTTGAGCAGCACAAGGCGGCGTTGTGACGATTGTTCGCTATATCGGGCTGCGCGCGCACATTTGGCAAGGGCGGGCCGCCCTATTACTGCTATTCTCAATTTAATACAAGTTTTTAAAAATAAATGTATGCACTATAAATTAAAAAATATATATTTATTTTAAATCTTTGGCGTAAATATATTTTATACCTATCCATGCTTTTGGAGAGAATAAACGATTTTTTTTATATGTTGTAAACAAACAAGCAATTTTTAACATCATATTTTTGGATTTTGTGATAAATATAGAGAATACAGTCTATAAATTATAAAAAATAAACCTAGTGTATTGTATGTAAAAGTATTTAATATTTTATGTATTTGTAGCAATAATATTATATATATATATATTTAAAGATAATTTAAACCTAAAGTTATTTATTTTGCTACACATTCTGCGATTTAGTGAAGTATTTAGAATTAGCGAAAAGCGACGACAGACAGAGTATTTTCGAATTTATAATATTGTTATGGCAATGGATAAATATAGAGAATACAGTCTATGAATTATAAAAAATAAACCTAGTGTATTGTATGTAAAAGTATTTAATATTTTATGTATTTGTAGCAATAATATTATATATTTAAAGATAATTTAAACCTAAAGTTATTTATTTTGCTACACATTCTGCGATTTAGTGAAGTATTTAGATTTAGCGAAAAGCGACGACAGACAGAGTATTTTCGAATTTATAATATTGTTATGGCAATGGATTGTGACTCACTTGTGGAAGCTCACGGTGATTATCTCCTTATACAGGTGTCTTGGAAATGTTGTTTACGCGTAGATACTATTAACATTATAGATAGATATTAATAAAAAGGAAAGTAAAATTTGCCCACGTTGTTAATTTAGTGTTAAAATAATTGAATGAATTGAATAAAAACTAAATAACTAATATTAAAACATTAATTGCTTTAACCTTTACTACTTCAAACGTCCTAAAAGTCTCTCAACTATTTTAAAAGACTCTCAGAATTATATTTAGTTATCCTAGTCGTACTTATTTGATTAATTTGTAAAATGGGAAACGTAATTTGTAACGATTAATATGCAGAAAAAAGTCTTTTTAATTATTATTTGCACAGCTTGGGACTAGACTTTCCCTTATTTCACACTTTTTCGTGACAATAAGTAACCTCTTCAAGCTTTTCAAAGGCAAAATTCATTAAAATTAGTTAGCGTTTCAGATATGAAAACGTAACAAACAGATAAACAGACTTTGAAATTTATAATATTATAATAGATTTTAAAAACTTTAAAATTTACTTATACTATGTGCTTCCTCCGCATTTTTTAAAATTTTCTTACTAAAGTACCCATCGATCGCACCTTTAGGTTCCTAATTACAATATTCAACTGCTAAATAGTATTACAAATTCTTAATTAAATAGGACAAAACAGTCTATCGTTGTAAATAATTGCATTGTGTCATTTATTTTGTATCAAACAAGTCAGGTACAGAATGCTAGTACATAAATAATTCTGATTGATACTTGATACGGTGGGTAGGTCAGATGTATGGGCGCACGTGAGCATTTCACATCTGGACACATTCAGGTCTTTCCCCTGACATTTGGACTGATTAATGATTGCAACATTGTGTCAATATTTGCATAAGAAACGGACAAGAAAGGAACTTATCGTCCCGCAGATCTCCTTGTTAGCTACATTATTTTGATGACTTTCGTCTTATATTTCGTTTCAATATAACATTCGATTTTAAACTTTATTACAGTTTATTAAGATTTAAGTTGCATTAAATAGTTTGTATAAAACAAAAAATGAACTTTATGATATTAAAATAAAGTCGAAGTTAAGGTAGTGTTGTGATTTAGAGTCCGAGTCGCTACGTTGTACGCAATATCCCTTTGTGATATAATGGAAGCATCAATAAAAATATTCATTGGATCAAACTCTGGTTAACAGTTCATGAGACAATTTTTTTCAAGGATGAACATGATAATAACAAAAAAATATTAAAAATTTGCATACATATAATACATTCAACTTAAGAAAACTTTGGTTGTTACGTTAAGTCCAAAGTCATTAGAAGGTTGTCGATTGCGAAATTTCACTAAAGAGTTGTCAATTCAGAATGAAACAACTAAAACAATACCTACCCATAAAACCATTTCATGGACAGTGGCGACAGTAGCATACATTAAAAACCAAGGAGTTCATTACAATTATTTTAAAACATGACAAAAAAAGCCATGACAGTGGTAACCCTGAGCTAAATCGTCAAGTGACTCTTGATTGACGCTATGAGAAATGACGCGACAATGTTTTGAAAAATGGCGCAGCGCTGAAGGGTGACTTTGTTGCGAAGATTTTTATTACTTGCATAATTTAATACGAAGTTCTATCACACAACCGGTCGGTGTAATGCCGTGTAATGTTTGTCTGGACACTTGATTAGGGAGATGACCGTTTTGTTACTTCTGACGCTAATCTCGTGTGCAGTTGAATTGACTACTGTCATTTATCTGCGTCTCATTTTGAAGCTTTATAAAGGGAATAAAATCTGTATTTATGCTTAGTGTTTAAAATATGTTGTCTATTCCGTTGTGCATTATATTAGCTAAGTATCATCATAAGCAATGGCTTATGATGATACTTTGCTTAATGGTGTAATACGTACCTACATAACCTACACAATGATGTAGGTAGGTACTAGTTACAACAAGTTCAAAACTAAACTCTACATAGTTTAAAGCTTTTTAACATTTTTTTAACATTTTTTAAATTAATTATTTAATTTTTTTGGTACCGTTAGATACAAAATACAGATTTAAGCGTAAAATATGGCGTATGTACAAATTATTTTACTATATTAACATATATTAAACTGGAATTTGATAATCTTCAACTCTTATAAATATTATATGTATATACTTTGTGGTACGTTGGCTGCCGCAACAACATTGTTTCTCGCTGTTGTCCTAATTTATGAACACAACGACAATATCATTAGCCCAAATAACTGTCTATTTATTATGCCTAAAAATAGATAATAGACAAAAACAAATATGTATTTAAACTATTCTCTTACGAAAAAATAATAAAATGAAAGTAATCATAACGAAATGTCAAAATAAATATCTTGAAAAACCGCGAGGTATATGTAATTATATTTTTTGATGCATTACATACCTCAAATAAATAACATCACACTTAACAGCCCTCATAAGGATCTCATGATCCCGTGTCGGGGCTCCGAAAACACACAACATAAACACTCAGACCGCAACAAACATCCGTGTTGGCCATACGGTGTTGGTGAACGGGGTTGAACCTACGACCGTTATCGCTTAACTCAGTTGCAGTGACCACTGCGCCAACCTGTCTGTATTGCAAGTCATTTAAGAAACTTAATGTTGATTTGTTTCTCAGTATCTTATGCACTTTCATCCGATTGTCCCATAAAACGTTGTCACCTTATTGTTTGTACTTGCAACGAGTTTATAGACATAGTATAATAAACCTCCTGTAGGTGGGGCGTCTATCGTACTGATAGCAAAATAAGTAGCAAAATCCGGCCGAGTAGCAAAATATGTTTTAGATGGCATAACATAATCTATAATAACGTGAGCAAAGACACGAGTAGCAAGTAGTAAAAATATAGAACATCATATAATATATTTCTCAACCGTGCGTAGTTTAGTCAATATGATATATAGACAAACAAAATAGTTTAAGCATTCACCTTAATTGATGTGCTGGTAATCACAGTTGGTAGATAACTTATAGCCGACGTTGTACATCACGCTATCAGTTAATAACGAGACAAATGACAAATTGCCGTCGCTCCAGGGCTCTTTTCTAATTACTTTTATATAATACTGTTTAATGTTTTCTGTTTTATATAACTTAATTATTTTCACTGAGCAAATATTAACGTTAATAATTTATAGGAGTGCCTGCTAGGTATCTACTTTTATTCTTAATATCTCTATATATATTTATGTATCAAATTATAAAATTTGGATATTTTATTTAAGTTAAAAGTAACAGTTGTACAAACTATAATGTTCATTCAAGTGATTCATTTAATAGAATGTTTTACTACATTTCATTAATAAGACTTATGAAAATATAACTTTTGTCTGTCTCGTGAGAAGCCCTTAATTTCTCGAAGGTCAGAGTATTTTATATATTTACTCCCGCATAGATGATGCCAAACATTTTAGAGATATTTGAATTACAAATTAAGTCTTATTATGTTTTTTGTAATTTTTCTTTTGAGTATTTGATAAGCGATGTGTGTAGTAATAAACAAGTGTTAAATCCTACACTCTACATAGAGTCTTCTACAAAGACTCATCATCATAGTTAGACTTTTATTATAATTAAGAAATCCTTAGTAAGATGATCGTAAATTATATCCGTTCATGTGTTCACGACACATGTTTTTATCTACATAAATTATAAACTTTCATAGTTCTAATTTACATGTCCCGTTTGTTTACGCCGCTACGCACATGCGTTTTAATTCCAAAATAAGGAAATATATACAATGAGAGGTATTTATTGCTGTTTAACGATTATTATCGTTCGCTTTGGCGGAAACGATACACTGGCCACATTTGGCGATCACCTTTCTTTAGAAAGCAATGAGCTAGTTGTAAAACATTTCATAAAACGAGTCGTTATCTACGCCATGTGCGTCGCAATCTGTTCGCACCGGTGCACGTGTGAGGAAGCAGAACATTTGCTGGTAAATCTGTGCGGCAGATTGCTCTGTTGTTATCACGCGGTAGCGACACATGCGACTACTGATAACTGCTACGCGTACAATAGAATATTAGAATAAAGAAGAGTGATTGTGTTATGAGCGTAACTATTAGTTAGCAACGAGTTGCTACGCGTTTTCGAAAGGGTGATGAATATTAACACTTTCAGTTGAATTTTCACAATAGTATTCCGTAGTTTGCGTTATATGTAAACATTATTATATGGTACTAGCTGGTCTAGTCTGGCTAGCCCGTTAGCTTCACCCGCGTTAATTTGAGGAAAAATTATATTTATTATTATACCATAGACAATGTTTCTGAATAATGTTATAATAGTATAAATATTGATAAATATTGACATTAATATTATTACTATACTAACGTCATTCAATTATTTTGCTTTCACGGAACCTCTTTACTAACACTCAAACTTTATGGTATGGTATTAAAGTTCAAATTTAGTTTCAATTATTATGATGAATCTTCTATATGGGAATATAGAAAAGTATTGTTTTTAGACTTTTTCAGACAAGTTTTGTCAATTTTTTTGGCCGTAAGAACCATCCTCGTACTCCAAGGAATATTATGAAAAAAGAATTAGCGAAATTGGTTTAGCTGCTCTTGAGATTTGCGCTTAACAACAAATTCAGCGATTCATTAGTATGATCTTATGAATCGCTAATAGATAATGACTTTGTTGAAGTTAATTAAAATATTTTCAAATCTATTTAAAGTATAAATTTGACTGCTAATTTCAATTAGATTCTCATTTATAGGATCAGTATTTTTGTAACTTTCTAGGAAAAAGAAACGTTAATTGCGTAGTTTTTTTTGATGAATGAATTATTTTGTTACTGTTTTAGACAATATAATATTATTATTAATATATTAAGTACCATTAAAATCTTGCACTTAACGCACTGAGAAGTTTTTCATACAATCTAGTGTGTCCAATTTTATCAGTAATGAAGTTTGTTTAGATAACGCCTGAAAAACAGGTGTTCATTGATGATTCATAACGAACTATTTAATTTTATTTTATACAGTGTTTAAAATTACACAAATCTTCTATCATTGTAATTAGTAATTAATCTAGTCGTTATCATACCACACATGTCATGTATTATATATGGATAAGTTTAAAAACATAATTATTCATTATTCCGGTAGAATCCAATAATTAGACTATGACTGATATAGCTCCAGTAAAGCCGCGTTATCAGTGTTATCTGAATCAGCATAAATACTTCAGACACAATCAGATGTATGCACTTAGGCTTATCGGAGCGTCGCAATTAGGTACAAATGTAGTGCAATTAGTCATAAATTCCAGGTGTTTTTTATGTATTTAACACAATATTATTGCGACTTTCTTTTTTGTATTTTAATAAATTATTTTTAGTATTTTAGAATGTTTTTTTTAAATTAGGTATTGAGAAAAACCCCTTAATTTTACTCATTATTAAAATTCTCTGTGAGAATGATATAGAATGTGATGTAGAATAAATATACGTAAGCATACGGTTTTTGATTAAAATTCTAGAATCTTATTTACGTTTTTCTTTTTATTGTGTTGCATATGTACATGACAGGCAATATGAAAAATGTCTTTGTGTCTATTTATGTGTCAATAGTCTATAAGAACATTATGTAAATATTATTTAGATTACTATGACAAATATGGTAATATCACAGTAGTCTGACAGACTTTCGTTGTTGTATAGACTTTACAGGCCTAATTTTCATAATAAATGCCACGATCACAAACACTTCTTACAAGCTTTTATTTTTCAGACACATAACCAAACCTTTAAATTTTAATAAGTTATTTTATCAGTCACAGCAGATTACAGTTTTACTAAAATAATGTGCGGACTATGGTAGGTATAGTGATTTAACAAACAGTAAACGAAATTCAGAACATTTTCTACATGTAATGTAAACATACTATCTAAACACGTACATTGGTACGTCGTACATTGTATTATGCAACGTTAGGAATAGATAGGTGTGCAATGATGACAGATGTGCGTCGAGTAGGTCGGTAGCTATCTGCGTAATGAGAGATTTCGCGCCGATACGCTATCACGCCCGAATTGTTCAATCTGCGCCCACTCGAGCGACCATACTCACCATACGTTCCGCTTTTGCTGAACTGTCTTACGTATTTAAATTAGATTTTATGAACGGGACATATATTACCTGTTGAATGTTCCACATACCACGAGTTCTTGAATTTTTATTTTGTGTAAATGTATGTAAAATGTATGTTTTTTTATGTGTAATTCTTGGGGGATGTCCTAAACTATGTAATAGATTAAAGAATGCTTAACAAAGATTCTATATTCTAGTAAGTATTTGTTCGTATATTTAAAAAGTTTTAAAGAAGGAAAAATCGTTTTGATTAACTTATAATAAAGAATAAAGTGTGAACTGTCACTGAACTAATATGTAAAGACAACTGTGTCTTGGCAAATGTTTTGACCAGACAAGTGACTACAAAGTTAAAATCTTATTTCGTGTCGATAAAATAGGGAGATTCATCACGCAGTATATTATTAATTCGGTAACATAAATGAGGTACAGACAAGCTGTAGCTCACTGACTACAGCTCGTATACGGGCTGGCTTGACTGGATTAATAGTTCGTTGTCACAGAAGGTCGGTGTGAAGCAGCAAATGTAGCGTTAGGTACGGTGAGTGATAGAACCGAAAATTTAACCCCTCCTGCAATCTGCATGACTTTCCTTACTTCCCTTTTATATTTTATTTTTAAAACTAGTAATACATTTGTTTGTGTGCTGGTAACTTTTGCTGTAAATTTTCATGGACAGCTGTGATAAGTTAGCATCCGATTTCCCGTCAGCTTCTTTGTATATTTATATAAAAAAGTAACGTAAACGATGTCCTAAAACCGAAAATAATATTTTATTTATTCCAAACTAATAGCAACATTATTTAACATTATTTTCTGTACTATACTCACCGGCGGTCACCGACGGTACAACGCTCATTTCTGTGTCGCTATCAGTGACACTTGTTTTTCACACATACAGTCGATGTATACACCAAGTGTATATAGTGTCGTAGTTTAACCTAAATAACAATAAAGTGAGAGAATGTTAAGAATTCCCGTATAACAAAAGCGCATATATTTAGGCTCGCAATCGTCACACGTGTTCATCTCGTAGACGCAGCTGCGTGCACGTGTATCATTGCTGTGACACGCTAACTGTCCAGGTAAACCTATTATCTATATTTGTTTATTAACTAAACTGTACGTAGTAGTAACGTAGGTATAATTTGTCGTCACATTGAGTGCGTTAGTCGAATATATTTCATATGGGGCCGATGATGAACACTTTTCAGTGATAGCGGGATCGTTATTGTTCAATGAGTGACAAATAGTAACAGAAGTTCATAATGTGATATATTATCCTAGTGTCAATTTTTAAAAATGAAATAAATCGTGAATCTAAAATTATAGTACATTCTTTTCCATCTTTCTTCTACTTACATCTATTTTTTGACATTTGTTTTTAAATAAAAATATTTCCCTTGTAAAAAGTTGTATTTTGTTTTTTAGTCTTATCGTTTTATCTTTAATAATGCAATTAAAGTATTTCAGGTTTACAATAAGAAAGTTTCATTTTATATTCTATAAAACTTTCTTGTTCGATAAAAAGTAACTAAAATTACTCAAATGAGATCATGGCTAACTTCTAGAACAACACGTGTTCAGTAAAAAAACCCTTAAGAAACAATTGTTGTAGAGCATTTTGTTGAGCGTTCGGGAATTTTCTAGGTGTTTTAATGGTGTTATTAAATATAACGTCTTTCTTTTAAAGTTTTATAAGTTCTCACGTCCATCTGGATTGCAGGATTTTGGACAACATTGAATCTGCCTTGCAGATGTCGGTTTCATCAAAGAAATGTTCCAGAAATATCGTTACTGCTGCACTGTTTTAAAATACGAATGAGGCGACATTTTGCTTCGAAACTCAAACTCAATAGTTTTGTATATGACGTAAGAATTTAAAAGGACATTGTTTTGTTGGAATTTTTTATGGTTTTGCCGCTTAATAAATACAGATGCCGATTTTTTGGATAAGAGCAAAGTCCATTATTTAACGTATCTTGGAAATATATATTATAAATACTATGCAAACCATATTATTATTTACAATGTAATTTTCCAAAAGAAAACACACTGAATTTCTTAAAAACTCACGTATATTATTTGCAGATATAATTGTATAGCAATGTGCGTGCCTGGGCCACTCAAATTACGCGAATGATGAGTATCATCCGGGAAATGAAATATGTAAATAATTACATCACCAATCTCTATATTACTATATTTTAATAGGTTATCAAATGTTTAAAAAAAAAGTAGGAGGTTTTCAATACGGTATACAGTAGTGTTTTTTTTTGTTTCTTACCTCAGAACGCGTAACTTCTCAGTCGACTTTAAAAATTCTATTTTATTTGAAAGTGTGTGTTTGTTTTTTTAGTTTGGTACTTCAGAATTTTTATCAAAATCACAAAGTAGTTTAGTTTTTTAATTAAAATAACGGGAACAAAGTTGTAATTCAAGTATTGCGTATTTTGTCTTTGAAATCGGTTCTTTTTTTTAAGTCTTGATTATTTGAAAACAGTATAATTTAGTATAAAATGTTATTTAAACTGGGGCTTAAATATCGCTAGGCGAAAATTAGACATTTTGTATGTTATGGATAGATATTTTTGGATCAGATCAGGCTAATTGGTAGTTAAACACTATCGATATCAAAATATGAAACATTTGGTGGTAATTTTTACGTGACTAACCGACCAAATGTGTATATTTTGATAGTGTCAGTTTTCGATAAGTATCTTACCCCGCTGTATAATAGAAAGTATTTTATAAAAGTTTTGTTAAAAAAATTTAATTACTCGTTTGTAAGGATTATAAATATTTAATTATATTCAATTAGATTATATACATACTTGCTCGATTCTTATCCAATACATCTACGCCTATTAAGGGACATGAATTAGTTAAATTTAATTTACTCAATGATAAATCGTATCTGATACAATACAACAACGGGTTAATAATATTGTATGTCATATTGTATTAATGTTACATTAGTATGCTACGAATATGAATGTCCATCAGTTGTCTAGAGCCTTCTGCTAAAAATATCAAATGTTATGATGTTGTATCCGGCGGACGATGCCAAAGCGTGCCCTGTTTGCATATGAGGGCTGTCTCGCAATATTAAATACTAGCATAATGAGCTCAGCATATTAAATATTATAATCGTAACGTATGTACTTAAGGAATGCTACTTGAAGTCCATATACATTGTGAGTTTGTACCCTGGTCGTAGTAGGCCAAATCCAAAACTATAAGGAATAGCGTAAAATACTGAAAAGATCCTCGGGGCTGATTTTTGTGAAAACAATTTTTTTTTTAGATATAACTGTAATAGAATATATTTGAAATTAATGCGTCTTAACCATAAGATTATATCGTTAAAATTATTAGAAGGATTTAGAATATTATAAATATTATAACGGCTTAAAATGTATAAATATGTAAAGCTTATCGATTACCACGTTATTAGGTACGTGTGCGAGCAGAAATCAAAACTTCTTACTGTTTAAATTAGGTAGGCTTTGACGAAAAGTAGACATTTATGAACTTTAATCAAATATATTGTGTATGCATGTACTTAATTCTGTATAGAAAAATATCTACTAAGTAAGCATAATCAATACAGTAATAAAATACCAGATCTAAAACCACTAGTCATGAATCAAATGGTCTGAATAAAGATTTAGTACTATGAAGCTCAAGCACTAAAAACTAATATGTAAAGACGAATTGGGTGTATAACTTGCAAAACTGCACTCGTATGCTTGAAGCCATGTGCTAAGATAAGCAGAGCATGTGCGTATCAAATGTTGGTTCCACACAGGGCTTCCATTCAGCTCCACCACAGCCACCCTGCCACGTGCTGCCCAGATTGCTACCACGTGTATTGGCACTCCCGATGTACTAACGATCTGTTTAATAAAGTTACTCTTTGATTGACTCTGCCCATAACAAGACTGGCTGAGACCATTAGCTTTGAGACATGGGATTCATGACTATTTTTGGATTGTTTACTAATATTTGTTGAGTCATATTTTAGGGATGTAATAAAATTTTGCAGTTTCTGTTGATGGCTTTGCTATCGTGTAGTTTTCTATTTATTATTGAAGAATTCACTCTAAAGGATTAATTTTTTTTAAGTTGCTTCAACAGTATAGTATTTATACTAATTTTATAAGCAATTGTGCGATGAAAACGGCACAGACAGACACGTAAACAGATTAACCCTAGTAGTAGTAGATTACTAGTATAAGATATTCTACTCCTTACATTATTTTCGTAGTATTTGGTCGTAAGTGGTAATAAGGTTTATAGAATCGCTAAGCAATGGTTTGCGACATTTGACTGCCATATGGTTATCTTTGCGATCATCATCACGTAGAGCAGACGAAGCGCGACGAGGGACAAATTGCGATAGAACACGATTGATGGAGCCAAGCGACAATGCCGTGACGTCGTGATAGAGATGCTTTGTAGTCACCGACGTTGTTGAGATGCTCGCAACATTGGATTCCATTGAATTGTGTAAGAACAAGCTGTAGCGCCTGCGATAGCGATCGCATTGTGTGTTATCGAATAAACTTGGAAATTTTTCATTTTTCCAGATAAAAGGCATATCTAATGCATTCATTGCGCTCTGGGAGGCCTCGATAACTAGGTATATTTGTGAGTAGAATCTAGATTATACTTACTAATTAAAGATTATTTTGCATCTATTAATTTACTTGCTTACAAGAACATTAAAATAAGCTTTGTATACGACAAGTTTACTTCATTAATTTGTGTGTGCGTCTGCACTATATATGTACATATTAAAAATATCTTGAATACGCAGACATATTCTTGCTTTTATCCTTACTTTTACTACATACGTAGGTTGTGATAACTGGAGTGAACAATCTAGTCGTGTTTGCCGAACCACAGACTGCTACGCCTACGGTCAGCAATAGGTTCAATATTTGTTTGGCTCAGATAAACATTTTAGTAATATATAGATAATGGTACAATAAAATAATCTCTCTGTTTCAAGCTATTATATCGAACTCGAAGAAGAAGAGTATAGAAGTTATAATGATTTGATGATTTGGTTGTTATTTTTTATAGTATTTATTTCTGTACTAAATAATTTATTAGATACATAGATATCTATGTCAATTATTAAAAAAATTGAAATGATTTTTATTTAACGGAAAAATCAAATGCAGTGTGTGCAGTCACACAAGTATCTCGTTAAATCTGTGTTAGAATAATAAGCAGCCGACGGCTGATAGGAATAAGTGGAAAGAAGACGGCGAAATGTTATTCCAATTCGCAAATCTTTAATTCTATATAATTATACATTTAGGTTACTTAATTGAATAAGACTGATAAATTATGTCATTAACGGGCTTACACCGTAGGCCTCCCAATACCAAATATCACCGAAATTTTAACAGATACTCCTTGTTTTTGTAAAGCTAGTAATTTAAGCATGAATTATCCTATTAAAATGTTTCCATAGAATTCACTTCAAAGTCAACAAATTAACTTAATGAATTATAATCGGATTTTCAATAACCTTTATAAAAATGTTATGAACGAAAAGAATCGTTGAACAAAAATAGTATTACAATCAGACTGATTGGCAATCGACACTGAGGTTCATCAAAAGCAATGACGCAATGCATGCCAAATGACCAGCGATCCCTCATTCTATTGTTGTCGGCGTATGTAAAACAGGACACGTGCTTCCGGATCCAAGGCTTGGCCTGCGAAATATTCGAACGATCATTGAAATGTAACTGCGCATGTTTTTGGACATCGGAGAAATGAGCTGAATTTATCCATTTTTCCTCTTTGTGTGTGTTGTTCCTGAATAACAGGTCTTTTTCCTCATTCATAAAAGATTTATCTATTTATCGATTTGAAAATATATTCAAAAACATGTACCTGTGTCTTGTACTCAACTAGAATAAATCTATTTTAAAACACCTTACGCAACGTATGAGTATTAAATTTTTTTTTTGAAACAATACTTATATTTAGGGGAAAGTGAAAAACTCAGTAGGAGCTAGTCTTTAATTGAGTTAAAAGGAAATCTCCGAAAATGCATATTTTTTACAAATCGTGAAATGAAGGTACCAAAATGATGACCAATTTAAAAAATAGCTATGTTACACATCGTTTTTTTTTTATATACATATATCTGTATACCAACTAAGGTTAAATAAGACATTTAAATATCTCGACATTTTCAAAATATAGCATGTCTTGTCTGAAGAATTACGTCGTAGCTGTAAAGCATCATTGCATGACACGTAACATAAATAGTCGCTCTGCTTACTGTTAGGGCTCTGGCAGGCCACGTGCGGCCCTGAGGAGTCGCAGGCGCAGTGCGTGTCGATTTCTCTGTTAGTAAACATCCCTGTCTCAGTATTTGACCGGTTATACTATTTAAAATTTTTAAAATACACTTGTCTGGGCTCATATTATATTTAGATAGGTTTAAGGCCAAATCTTCGCTGCAGTCTACTATTGTAACTATATATGATAAACGGTTACTAAATATATGTATGTGATATTAAAATTAATCGTGATAAACATTGAAAGAACGATGAACGTTAACAAATGTGTTAACGGTTTGTATTTTACAAAACGTAAGAATGAAAATCAGTAAGTAAAGAATAATACACACACAGCCGTTTTTTCTGAATGTTTCAATATTTTAATATTTGATATAGCTTATAAGTTAGCGTGCGATTTTGTAAGTCCCATTTGAATTGTAATTAGAATCAAATTCGATATGGTAACAGAGAAGCCCACGTTTGTTTTGACAGAGCCAGATGGTGGTATGAATTTGCAATTTGATAAAGGAACGCGCCAAGCGCGTTCGCGGACTCAACCTCCGACCTGCGTGCGCGCAATTTATCAAACCGCTTAATGACATAGATTTATGTATCTAACCATTAATTGTAAAAAGCAAACGAATCCGGAACTCGTGTTTATAAAACTATGGGTGTGGTCGACTTTTAAACACGTTTTATGCTTACGAAAAATAAATAGTAACTAGTAAATAAACAATTATGACTTAATAAAGTTTAGGTTATTAGAAATTTAAATTAATATAAAAAATACTTTTTGTTTTACATAATTATATGTTTTATTTTTAACAGATTTGCCTTTCTAGTATATTTTTCGAATAGGACTATGGTCTCTTTTAAAAATAGAATATCAGTCGTCCATACCAATGTCAATTGGTAATAATATTTAGGAATATAGGAATTGTATTTTAATATCCTCATGTAAAGTTTTGACACAAGTTATACATTATTCAGGTACAGAGCCAGTTTTGCCAGGCAGGACGAGGGATAACGGGGAAATATAGGGCTATACAAGAAAGTGGCCCCTAGGCCCCGCAATAGAGATATTTGAGGAAAAAAGAACAATTTTGTTTATTGGCATTTTTCCCAATAATACCTGTACAAACATCATTATATTACTCACTTCGACCTGTAAAACAGCGATGTATCCGAAACCACAGGGGTTTCAGATACATTAAAATATTGTTCATTTTCAACCGATTTTAAAAAAAGAGGAGGTTTTGAATTCGTAGTGTATTTTTTAAAATTTATGCTAACTTATAACTTTAAGATTAATCGTTTTGATTTTTTTTTTATTTGAAAGGATATACTTTCACATTAGTTGGAAATTGTATCAAAATTGGTTCAGTTCAGTTTGGTTTTTAAATAAAAATAACTAATAAAAGTGTGTCGTCCAGGAAACTAAAATTACGTGTTTTGCTTATGAAGTCCCTTCTTTTTTAAAATAAGTATGAGTTATATTCGGAAAGTACTTAGGTGCCTCCATTGTTTTTGTCTCAAGGATTCCACATATTTGTTGCCCCATTGCCCTGGGTCGAGTAGTTTTTTATAAATTAAAACAATTATACGACACATTGAAAACTATGCACGTACAAATAAGCAGCAATTTTATACCCCAAGAAATCTCTGGTGATCTTCAGTGATCGGGCTATCTTGAAATATTTATTATGAAAGTAGTTTTAATGAACGCACGCGCAGGATGTTTTAAGATCGTGATAGCCCAGTCGTGAGGTCCTGGGACGTCGTGACGATCGCACGTGTCCAGCCAGCTGCGTACCGGCCGTCGTCCGCCCTCGCCTCCATTTATCGTTATTGAAATGTCAATCTCAACAAGCCGATATTGAAATTCCGTAGGTGTGCTAACCAGGATCAACGCCGCGAATAACTCTTGCCAAATGACGTAAATCTTCGCTGTGCGTTTCGTAATTAAAGTATTCAAATGGGACCGCAGCTGATTGTTGAGTCATCGTTTGTCAAGATTTAATTTTATTACAGGATTACCAAATTGCTTTGTTGAATCTTAGAATTGTTAAAAAATATAATTTACGTACTTACAGTTATATAACTTTTATAATGGACCCTAACAAAGAAAAAACAGAGTTGATTCACATCGTATGTAATATACGAGGAGGTGTATAGTCGGTAACAAAATGCTGCGTTAAGACGCGCTCTTCATTACTGTCGTTAACGTAAGGGTTAACATTTTATAGATTTGTCCCAAAATTCCCGAAATTAAAAAAAAAAATACCTATAAATCATTATAATATACGTACATTATTACTTTAAATAAGTTTTTGTAAATAAAATATATTGGTGTTGTTTTATTTTCTCTTGTGCCTCGAGTGCTATGTAATATACGTTGGTTAATAATATATGTCGCAGTTATAAGATACATCGCTCCAAGACGCGCGGCAACTTCGCGAAGAATTGTTACAAGTGGATACAAGAATACCTGGAAACGGCGAGATCAATGTCATGGTCTGTATTCGTGCCCTCGCTTATTCTTTTTATTCCTCGTGTACATATACGAATGCGTTGTCAATGTCGCCTGCCATATGTTGTCCACAAAACTGCTGTTTATAAACGATATTTTTGGCAAGATTATCGACAGAGCTGTTTGCTTTATGATCTCTGGGTATTTCCGAACTATGTAGTCGTATTCAAGTCTATAAATAGAGGTGTCACTTGAACACGACTTACTTCAAATTTGATAGCGATCAGTCTTTGGAAGCTGTAAATTTATACCTCGGGACAATAAGTTTAGTCATACTAATTTCATACGTCTAATCTTTGTTCATTTTTGGAATCGAAGTCATATAATCGCTTATATTATTTTGTCAATGTTAGGTTTTTGCAAGGATTATTAAATAATTTAATTAAAACTAAGGCTAAAACTGATTATTTGCATTTACAATATAAGAATGTAGGTTATCGTTTTGAACTATTAACATATTAGTTTTGCTTGTAAGTTTTCTACTTAGTGTCACTATAATTTAAAGCAAGTTATTATCCTTCGTTAAGTAAATTTTATTGATAGACTGAAATAGGAACACCTGCTGACCTTAAAAATGACTGAGTTAATCATATTGTCGATGTTTTCGATCGTAAAAAATCTCGCAACAACGTGCTCTGTCATACAAAGCGTAATTTATGAGGCAAGCGGATTGTATGCATAAACCACCTAAGACTCCTTAAAACTACAACCACTACAAAGGAATTTAATCTTTAAAGTTATTGTTTTAATGACCAATTACGTGTTTCTGTGTAAAAATGTAAGTTGTTTCGGGTTTTACAGCGACACACAGTCATCACGTCGAGTGTGTTTGATGGTTATTTTACAGTCCGGTCCTAATTACGAAGTTTCCTCTCACTTGAATACTAGGACAAGCGATTGTTTGTAGGCACATTAAAATTTATATAAAAACTTTATGGATGTTCGCTGAATAACCCTTTGTTGTGGTTTCAGTTGTGGTTTATGTTATTTATTAGTTGGCAAGTTTTTAATGGCCTTTTCTGTATAAGTGAAATAAGTATCCAGAAATATTGTACTACTAGCTGTTTCTTGCGGTTTCACTCGCGTTTATGTTTACTGCTTCGCTCCTATGAGTCGTAGCATGATGTAATATAGCATATAGCCTTACTTAATAAATAAACTATATAACACAAAAATATTTTTTCAATTCGAACCAGTAGTTCCTGAGATTATCGCGTTCAAACAAACCAACAAATTCTTTAGCTTAATAATATTAGTATATAGATGAGTTAAAATACGGCTTGCTTCTCTTTAATAGATTCATTTGCTTGGCGTCCAAAAAAAAATGTAAATTCTTATTTTGAATAAAAATATTTAGATTTTGATTTATAAGTTTGGATATCGGAATACAATTAGATTTACATAATATGTAAGTTATTTGGCTAACATTTGCGAAAGTGTGCCTCTATAAACAAATAAAAATTGAGATTGTCCTTTTTCTAATATCAACAAAATATAAACGTTAGAAAACCTAAAGATATAGCTTTATCACAGTTTTATTGTAAAAGTAATTCCATTTAATATCTCCAAAACTTAAATAATACTTTATACTAATAATTTATTATTTGGAATTAATTTTACCAAAACAATATTTATTTTAATATAAATAGTTTGTACAAAATATAGGTTTATAGCTGAATTTTTTTTATTAATTTGAATTTTTAAAAGATATTAATTAACACACTGCGACACACAATACTTGAAATTTCTAAATCACAATAAATCTTGGCGAATTTTGTTAAACAACAGTAAACTAACAAGACGATGAGAGACAGCCCAGTGTACACCTTATGGATCTTAATTGATGTCTCGGTTCAAATCCTAGTAAGAACCACAAAGGTTTGAAGTCCTAAAAGGTCGTGTGGAATCCTACAAATGCTAAATGAATTTATGAGCCATTTGCTAATCGGTGGAGTAGCTTATCCAAAAAAAATCTTAAACTCATTTGATTTTAGCCAGTAGTTATTATTAAACAATCAAAATAAAAAAAATATTTTTATTGTACACTTACCATTTTTTATACATTTTAATTGGATCAGAAAATAACAAAACATATTTATAACTTTGTTACGTATTCAACAAAACGTTTAAACAATAAAATCTTAATATTTTTACGATATTTTTATGAAAAAGGATGTCTTTAAAATTTTAATCTTATCGTTTTCTATACTATTTTGTCAACATCTGTGAACGTAAGCCGTTTAAATTTCAATATATTTTGTCATAAATATCCTACTTTACGAGCAATAATCACGACACATGTCAAACAAATTGTTGACACTTCGAAACGCGACGAAATTGCTTAAAGGACGTGTGATTTAACACTTTAGTTTTTAGTTTGTTTTGACTAAATAAATAAGTTTTTGAGTAAATTCGTACTATGGTATTTTTAAATATTATAAGGCTTTAAGTCAAAGGTTAAAATAATATTAATAATTATTGTTTTCGTAGAAAAATAAAACCAACTTCGAATAAGACTGTTGTATACAGAGTGAGTTTTTCAACTGGGCATGGTAGGCTAAATCTGAAACTATAAGGAATAGTGAAAAATGCATAAAGGATCCTGGGAGCCAAATTTAATGAGAACTAAAACTATATTATTATTTTTTTGAAAATTTTATTTTCCTACAAACATTCGCAGCGAGGGTCAATAAGTGTTATTGAAAAGTTCCATTACCCATCTCTTAAGATGTTTATCGTATCTTAATATATTATAATATCATAAAAATCTTTTTGATAAATATGCATTTTAATAGCGAATTGCAGCTTCTGAGTAAATGGCAGGCATACAAATTTACATTTTACGTAGGTATGTACACGTCGAAAACTGAACCTCCTTTTTGAAGTTGGTTGAAACTGTTTTAGACATAAAATCGCTCATTTAAAATGAATATTCAATATTCACTTTTATTTCACTAAAGTCAATGTTGGGGGTCACATTAAAAAAGACAAATGAAGCGGCATAATCATCATAATACGTACCTAAGTATACTTAAATATTCTATTAAAGATATATTAATAATAGGTTTTCTAACTCCAAGATATCGCGGCCGCCCATGTTCATTAACAAGCTATTATAGTATCCAAAACATACAATACTGTAGTTGTTAGTAAAGTTAGTTGCCGACCGCCGTAGGTTTCATTCACGGCAGTAAACTGTGCTATACCATGAGGCGGGCAAGCCTTTGGATAATAGTTCCGGGTACAAGCCTTACAAGTTATGATAGCTGTCGTAAGGCGCCAGTATCTTATTGCGAGGTCAAGAACATGTATGAGTACAACATTGATCAGATTGTGTAATAAAATAAATAAATACTTACTTAATTTACTTAAAAACTTTAAAATTGCTCAATTAATAATTAAAAAATAATTTCTATTTACGATTATTATACATCAAAAATACATTTTAAGCCGCATACATATATTATATTGTTATTCCGATGTTTAGTATGATTCCCGATGTTTAGTACTCTTTTTTGGTAGAGTGTTATTACAGTATTAATATGTATTGTATTTAAATCATTAATTTATTTTAATATTTTGATATATAATATATATTTAATAACTATATGTACCTTACTTCAATCAAATATTAATGTATGTTATGTATTAAATATACAATTTAATTTAATAATTATATATAGCTAAATACAAGCAATACAAAATAATTTACTTTAATAACAATATATTATTAAAATAAATCAACGATCAGCTTTATAAACCAAGTCTCATAAAATATAAGTATACATACCATTCGTTTTCATAATAATGGCGGGGTATTCCAATTTTGTCTCAGAAACAGTTACTTGGCAAGGTCGCTTTTAATATGGAAACGCATTTAGAAATAAATAATTTATTATAATATTCAAATAATACATTTTATGTTTAAATAATATCTTAGATTTACCTTAGCTATACCTGCTCTTATATGAATATCTATTTAGTAAATTTAATTAGCTATTTTGTAAGTTATATTTCGATTAGCAAAATCTGTATTTAAATCTAATAGTTTTTTAAAATGAAATGTATATACATATTTATGTTGTTTTGAGATACAGACTGCTATTCATAAGGGCAAGATTCTTACAATGTAAATACTAATAAGCATTAGTTTATAAAACATCAAGTATACATATGCAGTTTCAGTACACTCGAGTGGTAATTACTCAAGTAAAAAACTGATTTTTATCTTCGCTTCTATATGGCAAGTGACAGATGGTTTATGATCGTGATCGCAAGAAATCATTCGCACATTTGTGCGCGAGTGCTCTGACGTCAGCACCCGGTATGTCGTTTGACATTTGCTCACTCCATGTTGTTAAACCGAATAATAAACAGCCAGTGATAAAAATTCCTCGAGATTCCAAACGTATTTTGTTACAAATTCATCAATTTTTATTCATACGGCGCGGTGAATCGAATTAATTAATTGCTCGTATCGAAATACATGACAGGCATTTATTACTTTACTGATGAATTGGCACTTAATCGAATTACGAAAAAATCTTATGAGAAGATTCGTACCAACTGTGAGAATTATGATTCATTTTGATGGATTTCTTTTAATTTTAATTAACATTAGATTAAAACATTTAAAAAACATTTTTTTAGATTATCAAGTTCTGATTGAACCCTGATCCTGATGAAATATTTTTTTTCTGTAATAAACCGAATGAATATCTCTTCCGCTTCGTTACATGATACTGAGCGTATGAAAAACAATCGGCGTGAACACGTGCACGAACCAGTAAACAAATTGTTTATACACTGCGCTCGCGCAGTCGCTCCGCGCCGCGTGCACTCATAATCCACTTGACCGATAATATCTCATAGACAATTGGCAAATGTACTATTGGGTGTAGCTATTCTTCCTTATAAATATGCTATAATAATACTAAGTGTAACAGAAGTGAAATGTCAGATTTATTTTACTTCTTTAAACAATAAATACTTATTTTTGCTGGCAATTAAGTAGTATTATAAGAAGCATCGAGTAGAGTAGAGTAATTAGAAAAATATTTCACACTAAATCCAAAACATCCGATTAATCTATTAATTTAGAGTACAATAACGAATATAAATGTGGCCATAATTATTTCACGGAGTTATATAATAAGTGACAAAACAATCGTTACTTTTGACTTTGATTGAATTGCGTAAATTGATCAATTATGAAAACCTCAGCCGTAGTTGGAAGTTACCTTGCAAATTAATTATTCATTGTTCATATTCAAGACGAACAAAACGCTATAACAATAAAGAAATTATAAACGATTGTTTGTTTGCGATGTCTCGTCCTCGCTATATTATAAAGTAGTAACTTTCAACAATTACGACAATGATATGAATATCATCGTGGTTGTTGTTAAAAATTAAAAATAAAAGTGCAATTGAGTCGTTATTGGAAGATAAAACGAGGTGAATAGGTCAAGTAACAGTACCACTGCACCGTATCTTGGGCGATTCTTCGATCAG
The DNA here is from genome assembly GCA_037950945.1 of Hypolimnas misippus. Classification (NCBI taxonomy): domain Eukaryota; kingdom Metazoa; phylum Arthropoda; class Insecta; order Lepidoptera; family Nymphalidae; genus Hypolimnas; species Hypolimnas misippus. The sequence goes on along the minus strand of JBBEEQ010000025.1, from coordinate 5,498,094 downwards.
CTTTACCGCAAATAGTTGTGCAGCTGCGAGCTCGTTTAGCGCCACTACTGAGATCTCATTCTTCGTACTTATGAATACCTGGTAGCTTTGGGATAGATACGATTGATGATTTCGTACACGCGAGGGACATAATTTATAGTTTCGAGCAAAGTTAAATTCCCAATTTTAAAAGTGGAACTCAACAAACAAAATTTTCAGAGTTGTTAAACACATATCTTATTATTTTTCACTAGTAATATCTATACGCCATGTCACAGTGGTTACATAGAAATTTTCATACAAAGTTTTCAAAACTAACTTTTAATGCCTAAATGCTCATTTCCAAACTTCCTTTCTTAAAGGGCAATACACAAATCATGTGACAAAATATCACTTAAAATACATTAATTTGTATTTTCTGATATAACACGGCGAAATAAATCACTCTGAGGAAGTCTATATAAGGATATCGGAAGATATTCTGTTATGTTTACCTGTCAGGTTAACCTTCGAATCCTTCGCCTTGATATGTCTGACCTTTGTTTTGTTATGGAATATATCGCAGGTCTGTAAGAATAGGGACGGAATTAAAATATATCGATTTTTAATTTTAAAAAATAATTATCGAGTTATTGGTAAATAATTTAGTGCATATTTGCGAAATGTTAATGATTCATTAACGGTTTCCATTTACTAATTAATGGAAAATTTACAGTTGCGACTCTCAAAGATAAAATATTAAAAAATAAAATAATTTGACATATCTATTTAGTTGAATCTGATAAAATTTTGATTTACATCGATATTCTCGCAAACCATCGATATGTATACAGCATAAATCCGCTTTATATTACTATAAAACGTATTTTTTTATCGTTTACATTGAATATATCATTCGTCATCAGTAAAAATGGTGTAAAGAGGCCATGCAGCGGTAACGTAGCGCTGTTGATGCATTACTTACCGCAAATAGTTGTGCAGCTGTGCGCTCGTTTGGCGCCATTACTAAGCTAAGCTTCACACACCATTTGTGAGATTTACTGAATACTCTATATTAAAAATATAGATTTTTGACTGTTATGCTTCCACTTTGTAATTTATGTTCGAAAATTATTTCTTGAAACAAGTTGTTATTATATTTTTTCTAGTGCGGGTTTATGTGGAATAAAAAACGATTTTATTAAGAATTCGTTTGTATCACAAATTTTACTCAGATTCGTTAAGTTACCACAGTGTACCTATAGAAATAGCAACACGCGAACTGACACACAAATCCTAAAGTTCTTAAGAATAAATGGGCGTTTGTTACTGTTTTACGCAGAAACTATGGGACTTTTGATGAATCATTACGACAATATTGCTAATATATTAGAATAACACATAGTCTATTTTTATCAACACAGACAAAGCCGCGGGCGGGAGCTAGTAATTTAATAAGTATATATATAATGTTTTGTAAAATCGTTGCCAATGGTTATAAAAATAAATTTCAAATTATGAAAGTCATAATAAAAGCTTATTATAAATACGTCTGACCGTTACTTAAAAATCAATTTATCATCTATAACATTTCATTCTTTCAAACATGGCTCGTTTTACATTTTCCGTGAATAATGAGGGTATGCGCATGCGCCGGCGCCGACTTGACCCCGTCCATTGATAGCAATACGACACTCTGACCAAGTATATCATATTGAAATTCTGTTTTTAAACTTTAGATTCTAAGATTTAAATTAATACACTTTATTCTTTAAATATATAAATATTTTTCGTAAAACAAAACAATAGAATAAAAAGATTTCTTAGTTTATTTTTATTTTAAGAACACGATTAATAACTTTTTAATAGTAGAGAGAATTAAAAGCATTTAAAATAAGTATATAAAAATAAAATATTTAGTATTTTCATTATTAACACCGAAGCCCTTAAAAAGCCGAAGAATAAGTTCGAGTCCATAGTAAAAGACAATTGCACAAATATATCATCGCTTATCTTCTATTACCAACAAACATAAAAATGACATTTCTGCTCAAGTAATAACCATTTCTGGTCAATGAAAAAATCATTATCATACATATATATCCACTTAAGCCAGTTTTATTTTATGAATGAGATATAATGTCTCTACGACACCTGCCTTAATCCGTTGAGCAGTTGAGCATAAATCGATTTTCCCGTTATTTATCAATGGGATGGTTCGACGTTGCGCAACTCGACTAGTTAACTGTTAGAGTCTAGAGATGTGTTACACCTGGCCACTTAAACGTAAACAACACAACAATCAAAATAGGCGAACTTTCACAAGAGAAAACCTTAATAGCGTTTTTGGGAATTACAGGTTTTACTATTTAAATAATCAATTTGTTCTTCTCTAAATAGTTACTAGCTGGTTCTTAGGAGTTGTGGAGGTCTGATTGCTCAATTGCTCTGTATAAATTATTACCCTTTCAGTCTGTACTACAATAATTAGGAGACCCTGGTATAGCCGTGAAAATTCTAGGAAGATCGAAAAGAATATTGTATTCAAATAATCTCATATTTTCACGTTTTAATGACGTAAGATCGACAGATTTCAAATATTCGTCTTTTATTTTTGTAAAGATTGCATCACATGTAAACAGTCATGCGTAACCTACCGTATATTTAAATAAGGAACGGTATATAGTACTTTAGTACAACAATAACACAAACGGTGTCCCAGTGTGACACAGCACAGCCAGCTGCGAGCATTGATTGGGCGACCCGTGATAACCCGCGAGGCGCCGATGCGCCTGCATCTCATTCATCTAATACCAGCTGTTTATGTTGCGAGGCGATTATTCTTAATTGACCGCTTTATTGTCTAATCATTTCACTGTTTGTTTTAGAAAGTAATGTAAATTTTCCTATAATGAAATATATGATAGTATAGTTCTTGTTTACTGTACGACTTATGGAATATTCGTATGTTTTGAAACATAACTGTTATTAGGTAATCTATACTTTCTATATTATGAAATCGTAAATGTCTGTTTTTTGACCATCTCACTTTACTGCACCTATGTTGATTCAATTTTGTGTTTGTTTTTTTTTTTTTTATGATTAAACTTAAAAGCTGGTAAATGAATTTATCTAGCTATAATGACGACAGTCAGATAAAAAAAAAATATAAAAAAGCACGAGCGACGCCGCCGCCCGGCAGAAGCTTCGTACTGGTATACATATGTACGTGTATGTGCGAGTAGACTAATGAAAGACCATAATGGTTAGCGCGGTCAGAAATTATGGGCATATTTACATGTAAGTATCTACTTAAGAACCTCTGTGTTTTTTAGCCTGTGGTTAAATGATTAATTTTTAATAATGCATTTTGGACAGTTTATACACATTTTACTTATATATCTATCAAAAATATTTAAATAAGAAGTGTATAATGATAACAATTAATATAATTAAAATTACTTTTAAAAATAATTTGAGTAAATTACACAGAAATAATGTAATCATTATTTTATTTTATTGCCAAGTTCAAAAAAGGGAGCTTAGCCATTCATTTCATTTCTTGGGTCAATTTCACGCGAAATATCTGTCAATTGCGAATCGATTACCATAATTGTTTTAGAGGAGTTCCACTCTACCTCTACTTTCTTTACAAATTAATTACTTTTGAATTTTTTTATGAAAATATATTATTATCTAATTGTAAGCGAAATTGTACTGACATCTGCACTTATATGAACCCAGCCGTATAGATAATTCAGCAATAACTTTATACAAAAACAAGAACCGACGTCATTTCAATTAAACTGTCATTAATGTTTTATGGCGTAATTATCTGAACACGATCATTTATCATCAACCAAAGTCTGTTTCTACGATAAAATGCGGCTTAGAATATGCTCATCAAAGTAAAAAATCAAGGCGCCGTCAAAACAAAAGGATTAAGGAGCTAATCAGATTTCGCGAAACAATAAGCATTTCGATTAGTTATAGAATTCCGTAACCCAAAACCGCGGTGGGATACTTGGAACCCAACAAAGCCTTTTGTTTTCACTCGCTGCGCAGGCGCGGGTGCCGCGTTTTCGGTTATTTTTTCTCTTGTTACATTCTCAAAGTGCTGACCAAAGTCGCAGTGGACTTGAAACAGGTTTTGCGTGCCCTAACTGATATGTAGATTCATTTTATGTTCTTTATAGCCTTCATTTGACATAATTATAATAATTTGTGTGTACAGTTTTTAATGATATAATTGTGTAAATATGAATGTTATGACTATGATAATCTGTATAAGCAACTTTATTTGTGTAGATTTATATTATTAAATGTCCAAGAAATATTATATGACAATACTTCTAGGTTCAATGAACTTTCGGGCTATAGTCGTATGCATTTTGAGGTTTCATGTTGAAAGTTAAAAGAAAGGAAATCGAAGCCCGTATATTTTAAAAACATTAATAATAATTAAGGCCAGTTTCACAAGCCCGGAATGCATTTCAAACGATTCCACTGGAAAAGCAAACTCAACATTAATGTCATCATATCTTTTATTAAATTGTGAAATATTATTTCATATTACCTACATAAATTGCATATGTAAAGTAAATATTATACTGTTTACGTCATTTTAAATATGGACGAACCATACTCCAGACATGCGCACGACGAAGTAATGGAGCGACTATCGACGTGGGATATTTTAGTATTAGCCGTGATAATTATGGTGTTATTTACCATAGGCTATTATCTCTTTAAGCAGCTTCAACGTCAGTTCATAAGTTATCTAAGGAATGAGATAAAAAACGAAGTGTGTGCGTCCGCTGGTGTACGGCCCACGGTTATTGATAACTAACTGTATTATAATATTATAATTATTAATTTCTTTATTATAAAAACGCATTGTAATAAAGATTTAAAAAATATAATGTGTTTTATTACTAACGACGAATAAACAGTGGGTGAATTATTTGAATATTTCTCTGAATAAGACGTATTGTATACACAATTTTTAATTTTTTAATATAGATATTAAAATTTAGAAAACAATTAAAAAGAAATATATCCTCTCTTTTTTGTGTAAAATTAGTTAAATTGTACAATTCATGATGTTACACAATCTACAAAAATTTTAATAAAAATACAAGTGTAATACTGTCCGTAAAATTCTCCGTCAAAAATTATACATATTTATATGAGATATAAATCGATATTATTAAATATACTAATTAAGATTAATACGTATATAAATATGTATGTAAGAAAATAATAAATTTTATATAGCTACTTATACCGATTTAGAACTAGATAATATTACAACTAGTGATACTTCATAATTCAAAATCGGTTTTATATTTTATGGAAGAAAAAAAGATATTAGATAACTTTTGATTGATTAAATGGTAAAAAATGCAGATTCTTCCCGTCATCATTTGCAATGATATCGATAACGATCGCTACCTGTTCCAATCCCTTTTACTAACAAAATGTGATTTTAATGACCACTATCATGGTAGCAGAACTAATATATAATCATACAAAGTAAGTAATTTCCTGAAGACATTAGCTGGGCTTTGAATGGTGACTTACAAGACAGGAATCCCGTCTCGATTTGTCAGGTTTAATCGATATTCAAATATGGACGTTTATGGAATTATTTTTAATCTATAATCGATTAATTTACATTTCATTAAGTAGGAATTTTATTACTTAAAATTTTTAATGTTAATTAATGTATTTAAATTTTGAACAATTAATATCGATTTTTAATTAGTTCGTCTTAAATTGCATCAGCGTAAGTATTATATGAATTGTAACATCCAAAAAGTGTTTGAAATTAACAAAAATTATACGGTAATTAAATTTTATATGCCTTCTCTACTTCTTATCACTTCTAATAATATACCCACTGATTCATTTGTTTAAGCAATTTTACACAAAATTCCAAATATTATTCCTAAATCTATATGAATTGAGATCTCTATCGCTATTAAGTCAAAGCACTTTACAATTGACAGGTTTATATCTATATATATTGATAAAGTATTAAACTTAAAAAAAGTTTTTAACTTAATTAAATATATACTCTCTTAATAAAAATATAGCGTCCGTTAGTAGTTAATTAACGTAAAGATTGGTTTTTTAACCAATAACTTTGAGTTTTTAATTCGTGTTCAGCGTTATTTAAGAGTAAAGGAAATGCGTTTATTGACCATACATCCGTGTGCCCAGAATGATATTAATGTATGTTATAAAATCGGCATTTTTATGGCTGACTTATATATTAATTAGTATTTTAATTAAATTAATTATTAATTGAATATTTATTAGCTGAAAATATATCCTACTTTTGCATACAGAGTGAAAAAATTACTAATTGTATACTAATAACTACTTTTAAAGAAACGAGCGTTTATATTTTCCGGCAGTTGTAATAATATATCCTTATGTTCTTTCTCTTGATATCCGTTGCTAGGCAACCCTCCAAGTAACACTTCCATGAATACTACATGACTTACATCATTGGGTATATGCACATCAATACAATTTTATTAATTACATAATATTTTCGTCAAAGCTGATTGCACGCGCATCAAAAAAGTAAAAAAAAAAAAAACAAAATAATATTAATAATAATGATACATCCTCTTGAAAGTTGTAGAAATTGGCATTAACGAACGAAAGCAAGTTCCATGAATTATTATCATTTACAATGTAATTTTATTTCTTGCAAGGAAACAATTTTATTCCCTTCTACATAAAATAAGACTTAAATATTTTAAATCACATGTGATTACCGCAATCACATTTCCCGTAAGGGTGACCACACACCACAGTTCCTTGATCTTACGATCGCGATCGTTCCTTACCGATCATTATGTTCATTTGTTACTTCAGACTGTAGGGTGTCTATTCAGCGTGATTCCTCGCCACACCTTTTTTATTCATACCTTAATTTTCGCTCTAGTGAGTTTTGGTGAATGACCGGTTGGAGTAAAAAGTGAATCACAGGAAATATGGTATCTGAACACGCCATCAACGGACAACTGATTTTCTTAACCGTCGCTGTTTAATTAGTCTTTATTATAGGTTGTTGTATTTTGTGAAATCCCATTATCCAATTCTAAAATCTCTTTTTTAACGAAATAAATGTCTCAATTTCTATGACTTTGCCTTAGTAAATATCTTGTTTTAAAGTCGCAGCTCATAATCACTAATGACAACGTTAACTTCTTAAACAATTCCCAATAACCGTTTCGAGTTTGACATTTATATCGGCCAATCAGCGCGCAATTTCTGTAAACGTTGTCCAATTACGCGCGGGCGTCTGGGAATGCGCCAATTAGGTGTCGTTGCGCACCTGGCTCACGATCCGCGGTCACGCGCGGCCCGTGATCGTAAATCCTTTCCTGATATAAAGCTATTATCAAGCTCGGTTTTACGGTTTCGTGTTTAATGTTCATGTTCGTCTATCAACTAAATTCATATTTATAGTATATAGTTTCCTATGTGTGTGTAATGAAATTTTAATTGACTTGCAATGATAGGTAGATAAAAAGTTACCGTGCATGTTATCTTTTTTAAATATTAATTGGGATTAAATAAAGTTAACCCAACACAATAAACAATTATAAATGGAAATGGAGCGTAGTGGAGAAAGATTTCACGCAGTATTCTGAACATATTGCAACAATGCAGAAATACTGATAAACGATCTCTGGCTGCACAATGCACGCTTGCTTTCTCATTATTTTCCACGTTCGTTAAGAGAACAGAGCGCTTTAGTTTTACTGTGCTATTTAACTTCAAGAATTAAGTAATTTGAAAATTTCGAACTGCATAAAAATATTATACCCCATGTCGCACTATATATCTACATCCGTAACTCTGTCTCCATTATTTGTTACAGAAATACAACCGACTTCAAGCAAAACTGTATGAAAACGATTATTGAAGTTATTGAAGTGTTCCTCGTTCCTGATCTCAAGATCTTCGGCATATCCTATCATACTTACACTTAAACCTTCTTTGAATAGTAAACAATAAATAGCGAAAACTCCATTTAAACCAGATCAGTAGGTACTTTTTTGAAAATCGAGTTCATACAAACTTACATACATATTTACGGGGTGGATACAGAACCTCCTTTTATGAAGAATCACTTGTTGACTATAAAAAAGGTAATTTTATTAAAATTGTATAATAAGTGGAAATAGAAGATATATGAAGTATTTAAATTGAATCCATATTCCTTATACACATGCCCATATGTATATGTAGGTAACTTTGAATTTTATGATTTGTTCAATGCTTCAACAGTTTTATGCCAAACGAGAATTTAATCCAAAAGCAATAGGGTCTATATTTATTAACTACCGTATGTTCTGTGTTACTGGGGCTTAACGGAAGAGTCGATTAGTACCCGCTTTACCCGCTAATGAGGAAGTAAGAGATGACTCTATCCTGCATTACTGAGTACTTTTTACTCGACTGGTTAAAATAAAAGGTAATGATTTTCGACATTATTAGTATTTGTGTACCAGTTTTATTAGATGGTTTGATACATATTTTAACAGAAAGTGAGGTGTCGTTAACTTAGGACTTAATATTTTCTAACGACAATTGTATAATCAAAAATGAATTCAGCGATAGTCAAAATAGATATTTTATTTATTTTAAAGTGTACAAGTAAGTAAAAATTACTGCTTTCGCTTTGTTTAAGACTAATATAATATAGAAGTATATAAGTATATGATTAACATTTATAACGAGGCCTTAAAACTATAATTATAGCTATCAAGTGATCCGTTAACTTGAAGACAAATATGGTTGTTAGGGCATAGGAATGTTTATGTTAGCGTGACTACAGAACGCCTAATCCTAAATGAATTTACAACGATACAAGGAATAGGATAGATATGCAATTTTTTATCTCAACGGCTATTCATGGTCGGTCGGATGTGACAAGGGCGCGCAATCACTGACCCATTGCAATGAGAACTCCTTGACCTTAATCGCGGGACACCTGTTTGGGGGAACAACGGAATTATTCTTCATGGAATCTTAATCATGTGAATAAGTTTTATTGTTGGGGTCTAAGACGTTTTATAAGGAAAAAATTCCGTTGCATTATTTGACTAGATAACAAATTAATGGACTATTAAATATAATAAGTATTAAAAAGAAAGGAATTTTTTTATTTTTTTTGATACAAATAATGAAAAAAGAACTGTTGTATAGAAAATCTTTTATTATAGAAACAACGAAGATACATATGTCTATGAATACGAATATATATAAAAAAATAGAATGTAATAACGATCGTGGCAAAATAATCAATATTCCAATAAGCATAATCGAACGTAAACAACCCTTTTAGTCTGTACGCAAATCCCGCCAAAATTGCGCGCCAAATGCCGCGCAATTGTCAATGGAGTGGCCAACAAAGACTTCATTCATGCAAGCGGCACCTGTAGTGGGGTTCCTTACACGTGGCAACATATGTGTAGTTACTCTCACCTGGTAGAGGAAATCTCACCCCTCACCCATGAGGGTAGGTTTTGTTTTACTCGCACATGTCACTGGCGGCTGCTACTGACAGATGCTAAAATACGTTGGTGCTGACATCGATTTTATTGTGACCACGGTATGCCGATTTATGATTTCATTAGAATGCAATCTTGACTTTGCAAATTATGAAAAATATAAAGTTTGTAATGACTAGCTCTTTCATCTTGCATTGAAATAATGACATAATATTTCGTTTCACGCTACACACGGTATAAAATTGCGTATAAGTATATAGGTGAAACCACAAGTCTTATACCATACCTAATAGCGACCCGCCTCGATGTATTTTTAATGCAAAAATTAAAAGTTATTCGAGATTTCGTCAACTGATTCTTTACCACGTAATTTCATAGAATATATACAACTATAATTTAAAAAAACAAGCTCGAATGTCGTGAGTCTGTAGAGATCATCTCTACATTGTATAAAACAAAGTCGTTTTCCGCACTTGTCTGTTTACGATTTTCATCATCATTACCATATATTTTAAGGTTTATAGGTATATCATAATGAAATCATTTCGTTTTTTTTTCGTAAGTATTAATGTTTTTTTTTTAATATTTTTTACTACATACGAAAATATGCAACCAAAGTGAAAAATAACTCGTGCGATGCCGAGTCGTGACTCTAGTAATTTATAAGGAACAATAATAAACACGTTTACTTTAAACTTTTTATTCTTAATCTTATCATTACAACAATTATTTTCAGTCACTAAAATTCTACAAAAAATTATGATCATGCGTTGCTAAAGCTGTTCACCCATCACCAACTATAATATCAAAACAGCTGCGACGTCTGCGCATCTGTTTGTGTGCACAACAATTGTTACTCTCTGTTAGTTACATTATTTTCTATTATTACTTTTACATTGGACCACAAATAAGGGAGAAACGAGTATATGTTCACTATATTAATCTAAGAATTAAAGAATAATAAGACACGTAGAAATATTTTCTAGAAATTATTCAGTTTCAGTAGGTAATCTATGTATATTTAAGGTATTTTTGTAATTGTTGTGTAATATAAAAAAGATATTACATTTAAAACAAACAAAAAATCGACATAAATTTCCCAAAGAATTACGAAACTAAGCTATGTGAAAAAACGTCTCTAGTCAAAAAAGTGTTGTCTCCCACGATTGTTTTGGGCGATTGGTCTCAGAGAGGATGTCCGCGGTTTTGGACCTCGTTGACTTCTACCGACGCGCATGGCTACTGTCACTAGTGTACCGTGAAATTGTTTTGAATCAATTCAACAATAAATCGGGATATTATTACCAACAAGTGGTAATAATATCCCGATTTAGAGTGTAAATGCATACGAATTATTACGTTAATAAACCATTCTTTGTTTCCAGTATTTCCACTTTGCTTAATATTTATACTAGAAATGTACCACTTGGTATGGATATTTGGTAGTTTCTGCATTCGTATTATTTTCTATAAACGTTAGAAATATTTGTCATTTTTTAGGTAAGAATATTCCTTCAAAACAGATAAAAATATGTATATCATTTACTTGCTCAAAAAAAAAGAAACAAAAATCACATTTAACTAGATTTATTCCTGTAATTCCACCTGATGTTGCATGGACAATTTCTGTTGATGGCTTAACTCTTAACGGACCTTGAGAGCAATTATCAGTATGTAAGGATGCCACCAACGGTATTGCAGTAGCCGGTTGTGCTTGATTATTATCATTATGTCTCCGCGAAATAACTTTACGACTCCGGTATCAACACTTTTTTGCTCCTCGGATGTTTTGTCACGTTTTAAATTAATTTTAAAGTTAATCTAGGATTTTACCTACATATGTATATTTAGAATTTGAACAATAGTTTGTATTATTGCATATTTTTAATAAAAAATAACCTTCTTTTTCTGATTAAACATAATAGTACATTAATTTTATCAAGAAATGGATAAAAATTCTCGATGACTTTCTAAAATTTTCCGAAATTTCAGGTCATGTTTAGACGATTTAATGTATAAAGTTTTTAAAGTGTCCGAATCGAAACGTAATACTGATTCGTAACAACACAAGGCGTGTTGTTTTTCCAACTCCATTAAAACGGTTCGATCAAACATCTGACAGCGTAAATGTATTTTCAGTGCAAACAGTGCATTTATGTGTGAGACCGATCAGAACAGAACGTGGTTTGGACTTGACATCAAAGTCACGACGGACTAAAGTATTATAAAAACAATAAAAAACTACTTGACTGACTAAAAAAAGTTATAAATGTTATAACGTTATATTTCACTTTGTTAGTTAAGACGAGTCTAATGTCATAAATAAACAATCACGCTGTTTAAGCACTTGATCTTTCAAGAATCCCTTCCGAATCTGTCGCGTAAAAATCAGTATTTTATATAAAATCTACAGTTTACATGATAAGTACATGAAAATTTGAAATGCAACCTTGCGAGTTGGTTAGCAAATATTTAAGTACAACATACTGTGTAATAATATAATTTGAAAAGGTTTCAAAAAACTGCACAAAATAGTTTTGATACATAGTGAATATATTTCAATAGGTCGAGCTAGGGTCGAGCGTATCAAAAAAGTCGTTCAAAATCATAAGACACGGCTAGCATGATTTGAACAATAACGATATGTATCTTCTACAGTCGTCTCTGTTCTGGGTGTAGATGTAGAAATTAGGCGCAGTCGCTGGTTATTTGGTAAGCCGTGAAAATCGCTTGTTCCAATAGTATTAATAGGACAAGAGACGCATTGCGTGTGGCCGCCGTATTATTTTATCGTATTTATAAACTGCAATACCTGTCCCTTTGATCGATGACTTTTAATCGGATCATATGAAGTATTAAGTGGTATGATGCTGATGGCGATTTTTTTTTATTTCATGAGCGGAACCGACTTTTTAAAGCGAATAATAAGTAAATAGACTAAGACGTTTCCATATGTAGTACTCGTATCAGGCGACTGCTGATACATGCCATTTTTTGACAGTGAAATGAGGTGTTTCAGTAGTTAAATTAGAAGTCAGCTGTCAGAATATAATTCAATGAAATTCTTTGGTTATATAATTAAAAAACAAAGAAAAATAATATATTTTTTTATAAGCTTATGTATTTTGATTTATCTATCTACAAATAAATATATAACTAGTCTAAATGTTATTACAAAACGGTTTAGACTTTAGAACAACAATTCAGGTCTAATTCGAAACGTATCGGTATCATTTATTGGCGTTCAGTTTACATAAACCGACTATTATATTATCTTTGCCGCTTGCATTAGCTGGCGAATGTAGCCATAAACGTTTGACGTCACGTTTGCGTTATTCCACATAATTGCAATCGAATGCTCACATGTGAAGTAATTTTTAACTAAATTAAAGGATGGTTAATTATCACATTGACTTCAATATTAATAACGTATAATTCCTGGAAAATTCCTTGCTTAAAATATGAAAAAGAAAAGTACTCGAGTAGTAACATTATAGAAACTCGTAATATTAGTACGTCATACATATAATTATTTAATGACAGTATTACTCCACTTCGAGATACGATAGTCTTCGTTTAAAAAAACTTGTAAAACTACTTCTGAAACCTTCCTGAAAAAAAAGTACCAGTGAATTTCATTCGTCGGTTCTTTCAAGGTGTGTTATATTTTCTTTCTGAATTATTAACCGGTTTCAAGAAAAGGAGGAGGTTCTCAAATTTATGGAGACCTTTTTAATTTTCACCGATTACTCAAATGTATCACAAAAAAAAATGTAAGGGGTTAGAAAGGGAATAATAATTTGTCTGAAGAACGCATCAACGCACGTAGACACAAATTATTAGGTATATTATAAATATTATGGAAGTTGAAAAAAGTTGATTTAGGCACAACATGACTTTCTCGTTGAAAAATTAGAAAAAAAACAGACATATAATTTGCAACCCGTTTTCATTGACTTAAATTTTAAAACCGATAAGAAAATCTTCATAGTTTAATTCGAACATTTGTATGCTCGCGTCGATCAACGACTCAATTATAATAGAGAAGTCGCATGAATTAACATTAGACATAATTTTTCTGCTTTTTAATTACCAAATATGGTAACCTACTTGGAAATTTTTATTATTTAACTATTAATTCTATTGCAAAATATGTTATTAGTAATTAGAATAGAAAAAGTATTTTCATTTATTTTCAACAAAAAAAAACTATAATATTATGATAACTATGATGGAAGCGCAGCAGACCCAAGTCCAAGTAAAGTTTATCGTCAGAATAACTTTAAATAAAAAAAAATAATAGTAAATCTATTACAGTGTTGATTAAGCGCATTTGATAAATATCGTGCAACATTTTTGCTATATAAGGAAGTTATACATTAATTATGTTAAAGCAATGCACATGACGTGCGCTGGCGCCGTCACCTGGCTTCCCACGGTGACTCACTTCTAGCCTACATTGTCTTTAATGCCTACTTTACAGGTTTAACAGTCTAGATACACTGGCTTTCTTTAGATTTCTCTTTGGTGTCTAGTGTTTAATGACAGCTTAGTGGCTCTTTTGCTTTAGAATAATAAGTAGGAAAAGCAAAGTTTTTAACAACATAGATTTATTCATAAATAAATACATAAATAAACATAAAAAAAATGGCAAAAGGCACTAAATTTATCTGAAATGATAAATAAAGAAATCATGATCTATGTTAAATTAATTTTACTAATAGTATGTGATTGAAGTATTACTAAAATCTCTCGGTTCGGTATCATTTTCTTATATCAATAACTATGGGTCCCGTATATTAGATTGTTCTCGTATAGTAAAGCTTAATATTATGTCACGTAATACAAGATAAATTACAGATTTCTATTCATATTGTAATCAAGATATTGTAGACTTAAACTCGCCCAGCTACACTGTATATGTGATCAATGAATCTATTAATATATTAAGATAGAGCGAAATTTGTATGAAGTTTTTTGAACTTGCCATTTGAAAGATACGTTATTATAGAAATAATATAACATAAAAACAAAATCTTCAATAATCTGAATGACGCCGTGACCAAAAGCTAGTATTGAATAAATTTAAGGCGCTCCCAATTTAACTTTGTATGCACAAATCATATCGAAGAAGTATAATAAGAAAGAGCATAATACGCGACAAATGTTTAAATATTTCTGTTAGTTAAAACACTGCTAAGCCTCAGTAATCTAGATGAGATTGTATGAACAAAAAGAGGGTATAATTGTATACGCACACCTGTTGAAGACTCCCACGATTTCCTCTGTTCTGATAGATAATTATGGGAAATTCTTATTTCTATGCGTGAGTATAAGAAACCATGAGAGTGTTATAAAATAAAACCATAACTCTTTATTGTTTTATCTTTATATCATTTTATATACTCGTATTACATGGAAAAGTCGTAACAGATAATGCGAAGGTAAACACATGCGGTAATTTATAATTACTACTAGCTGCCCTTCGCGGTTTCACTCGCGTTTATGATTACTGCTTTTCCCCTATGAGTCGTAGCGTAATGCCATATAGCCTATAGCCTTCCTCAATAAATAAACGATCTAACACAAAAAGAATTTTTCCATTCGAAGCAGTAGTTCCTGAGATTATAAAACAAACAAACTCTTCAGCTTTATAATACTAGTATAGATTTTTGCTTTTATGTATAATTATGTAAATAACCATATCACAGACCTTGTAATCAGTATATAAGATTTTTATTTTTAGAAACAAAAGAGACCTTAAGCAATCAATAAGCTTTATACAAATACGAGGCACTATCTATAAAAAATAGAGGTTTCTTGGTTGAAGAAAAGTTACATGACAATCATACCTGCCGTCGGGCGTCTTACTTTTATTATAGAATGTGTATAAAGAGTTTTAAAGCTACTTCAATAGGCTACGGACTAATTATGCGCTACTGGACCAAGCCGCTCCTTTAATCAGCCTTCAACATAGTAATGTAATAAGCAATTACCAAATTATACAGTAGCAAATTCAATTGACGAGTGATTGATATCTTTAATAAATAACTTCTACGGGATTAGCGCACAGAAGCCGATCGAGGTTTCCTCGGGCGCTCGCACCTGTCCGCGTTCCCACGTAGGTTACACAATATTTTTTTATTCATTCGCAATCATTTTAGAACGTCCAGTTCAGGATGTGATTTTTTTTACGACAGCCTCATTTGTAACGAGCAACTCGTGTTATTAATCCGGCGTTATGAGAGGAAGAACGACATTAAAACACGTCCGATTCTCGGTATTATCCGTTGTTCTAATCTAAGGTAACTAATCTAGTTGCAAGTAATTACTAGTTATGATACCATATACCTTGTAATTTTCTATGTATTTTTATTTTATTATTTACTGTCAATTAAAGTGTGCATAAACACACCATTTTTCAGGGTTTTATTCAACTGGCAATATATGCAGCTACGTTCGTTTGGGTGGAATTTTGCAATTCAATTTTGAAGCAGATTTTTTCAACCGATTGAGCAGAAAATATTGGTTTGCTAAATATATTAAAAGTAAAAATAATAATCATATAGTTATGATGAGCGTAAAGTTAACAAAGATGAATAATTATTTCTTGTATTTCTGGAAATGATCCAAAACAGTTTTCAGAGTTAAAAATTTGATAAATTTGATAAATGTAGGTCATCTCCTACTATCATTATTCTAGTTATCTTATTATTCTAGTTAAAAAATTGACAGGTTACTGATTTTTCCACAGATTAATTGCTATTTGAATTAACTAAACTAAACTAGAATAAATTCCTTACTAATAGATCATTATGAATGACAACTACGAAGATCGACAGCTTTATGTACTCTTCGAAGCACGGTGGAGGAAGTCCACCCACACCTAGGAACAAATATTGATATTTGCTTCGATAACGATTTGAACTTGCTACTGTCTACTCCACTAGGTACACCAGAATGGTCGTAAATAAATTATATAAAACTGCCTTAAAAAAATCATTTGGCATTCAATCAAAATCGCAGTAGGATCGTGTATCCAAATAAATTATTATTAAAGATACGATGAAAGACTCTCCATCAAAAAAATTCCAATTTTGTACATGTATATTTTGTATATTTATTATTCCTAGCGCCATTCCCGTTCTTTATAAAATATTTTTGTGAGCTGTGTGTTAACGACAGGATCGTGTACTGATAAAGAGTGTTTCGAAAAATTGTTTCTCCATACTCCCATCAATGCAAATAAAGTTGTGGTCAGTAGCAAGCGTTTACTTATTAAATACGCATAATATACAGAGTTCATTACTGTGATCCAGCACGCACCTGCCCGCGGTTCTCACGAAACTCGCAGAAGTCGACATGACCTCACGCCTAATGATCAATCAATCAATCTCTTAATCTATGCAAATTAATTCCCAACATGCACATTATATATGTACCACTATTTTTCTTGGTGTCTCATTGATTACTTAAGCTGAATGAAGAACATGCCATGTTGATGGAATACTTCATATTATTTAGTTCAACGTACGTAACTTTATTAATATACATTTGAATAATATCAAGATGGGGGATAGATATTCAATGAAAGTAAATTAGCCAGTCTTGTTTCATATGAAACTTATATTTCAACATGTTTTAAGTACGTTTATTTAAATATGAATAAGTATTTTCGCTTATTTCGAAGTCGAATTCAAGTTATTTCTTGGTTTGAATTAATATCTCCGTAATTATTTCGAGAAATATCCTGCATATAATTCGCACAGAATTCATTTCAGTCAGCTATGCACCGTTATGGTTTACGGTAAACAGCGACAGGTTTTGCGTACATATTCAACAAGTTTGCGTATGATCCGGGCGATCGTATAAAAAATATCACATAATTTATTTACTGGTACAATTTGCTTTACAACTGTACCGATCGAGTGACATTTAGATATTATCAGAATTATATTTATTTTATCGCTATTTATCTTAAAATGTTTAATGATAAAAGCATAAGCGTGATTACTAACGATTGACCTTTTAGGACCGAGCTTCACAGTACTTAAAGTATCAATTAAACCAAGTAGATTCTAACAATTTTAACGAAACACCATCTGATAAATACAAGTATTATCGATTTTCAATTAAAATCAGTTGCCGAAGTGGTACCTTGAACGGCAACTTGTCTGAACTTGAAAAGCAATTGGATAAGTTAACGACATTGTCCTTTTGTCAGTGCAGGTGCAGTGACGCCGGCCCTGAGAATATCCCGGGACTGGACACTCTCACGCCTCCGCTCTTTGCAAACCAGTTCCTGCATTAAAACCGTGTAAGTGCCGTCAATACTAAGATACCTTATGATTGAAAAAAGACGTCTAGACCGGTATCTGTTCGACTATCAACAGAAAGTTACTAGATCTATTTAATTACGAGACAACAACTCGTATTAGCGGTGACGGATATACTGGATGGGAATCTATGCTCATTGTGCATAGTTTTAATAACCAGGTCGTAGAAATTATATGTTTTATTTAAATTGTTCACACGAAGTCAAATCGATAATGAATCAAAATCACCCTGTTTTATTTGGAAATTACCATGAAATCAGTCGCACGACGCCAATTGTTCGCGTGAGGGTGTCCGTGTGAATGGTCAGCGGCGGCAGGAAGCGGCGTTGATGCGTGTAATCTATTCCAATTCCGACGCGTTGCAATAATCTGCTGCGTACGCGCAGACAACTGGGACAGTTTACACTTGTAATTAGAACATATGTAACATTTTCCCGTCCTTGTTAATTTGATGCTGAATAAATTTTATGGTTTCTTCTAGTAACGGGTATCAGTTTATACCATGGTTGCTTTTAAATGTCAAGGTACTTACTACGTGCTACAAATATCAGCTATCGTCCGATCGATCATACTTATGCCACTTTGATTAAGCGTCCGGTTTTTAGAAATACTTATACAGTATCTCCTTTAAAGGCAGTACGCCGCTTGCATGGTAAAAGAGAAGGCAGTAAGGTGATACGGCGTCAGGCGGTAACCGAATCTTGGTTACGGCGCAGCGCACACGTCGCGGCGCGCGCGCCGCTCTGCTGGACAGACAGACGTACCGCCGAACCTTTGGCATATGGATGACAACTTGTATCATGCAAACAACCACGTCGACCGGTTTGCCGATTAATGTTTCGAGCAAATCACGCAGAAGTGAACTTTTCACGCTCGTAATTTCAAGCCGTAACGACTTCCATTAAGCGTGGTTAAATTCGATCGTTTTAACGTCAGGCTGTATGTTAATATTACCTCGCTTTTGAAAATATTGGTAAAAATACAACATACATAAATACCTATTATTACTTGTAATTGAAAAAAAAATCTATTTTTCAAAAGATTTAGTATTTATGTTTTTCTTTAGGAAGTTTTGGTATTTTAATTTTTGTTTGCATAAATAGAAATTTAATTTCCGTCATATTAGCAATAGAGGTAAAAATAAAATGTTGTCACATTTTTACAGGTCATCTTATTTAGATTTATATTATAGAAAGTCGTTGTATGTAATAGGTACCCATTTATTTAAAAAATGTAGTAAAAAAATTGTGACTACCTATATAGAAATCATATTTTAAAACAAGGCATAACACACATTCACAGTATTGAATTAAACACGATAAAAACGTTTTCTTTTGCACACACACACACACGTACACAAAAGGGCTTTAAATACATTTAAGCCCGTGGTCGAATAGTTAAAATTATATAAACGGATGTCGGAACTTCTCATTTCTTATTTTTTAATAATCTAAGATGAGTTATCTGTTTAAAAGATTATAGCACTGTAATAGAAATGAGTTACAGCTAAAGAAAGTGAAATTAACGACCGGTCAGTTGGAACTATCGTAACTGTCAGATAGCGAACATACTGTCCCGACGGTCAAAGTGAACAAGATTTAAGATAGCACGTGTTCCATATATTTCCCTCTATCTTGACCGTCTATTGAAATGCGCTGGATTATTCGTTTACCAATAAAATGTTTAAAAATAGTCTACAATTAGCTGAAATAGTCGTAACGAATTGCTTCCTTATTAAAAGCGGCCCTTCTTCCTGTTGTAAAGTAGATCTTATTAACCGTTACTCAGTTTAACGTCTGGTTACAAGTACATAATCATGCAAAACTATTCTTATATTTTTTCAAGAAATTTATACTTAATATTTCAAACTTAATTTTTAACAACTTCTCTGTTCATGAATCAAACACAATAGTAAGACTATAGAAATGTTTTTATATGACTGATGGCACTGTGATGTTAGTAATAAACGTCTTATGACCCTGTATGGGTCCATAATATAATTATAAGAAAGATAATTGCGCATAAAAAAAAAAGAAAAAAATATAGTCACATATTGGTACAGTTACGTGAAAGGATCGAGCGATAATACACGCAATCACTGGCTACCAATTAACGGTCTTAAGCCGATGATAAAAATATACAAAAAAAAACGGTAACGAGAGCATTATCGGTAAAGCAAATTATCGGTTTGCGGTCGCATGACCGTGGTTCACAGTGTCCATAAGCGGCGACCGTAATGATTCCCAATTTCTTGAACCAGATCAGAAACGATTGGATAAAAATTCGCTATATCGTAAATACTAGTGATTTTCTGTAGCCATGTTTGCAAGAAGTAAATTTTAAATTGGCTTTTTTAAAACTTTTTTTTTTATTTACAGCGATTAATATTGTTTATATTTTAGTTAACGTGTTTATTCGTTATAAGTATTTTATTGATACATTTACCTTCTATTTTCAGCGACGTTTCGATAGAGTTTTCTGTTGTGGTGTTTTACCTAAATTCCACCGTCCACGCAGCATCACTCGAATTTAAAAAATACACAAACAAACAAATTAACTATTTTTTTTTATTATTAATTGTTGTGCAATTAAAGTGAATGTAAAAGTTTCGAGTAAGTTGAACATAGCAATGAGCGTCAGGATTGATATAAAACTGGTAAATCGAATTGATAAGGAAAGGTAAACAGGAAATAATGTATGAATTAAATATTCTTTTATGGAAATGCAAAGCAAAGTTATTTTGACTGTATAAGTAAGCATTAAGTACTACAATAGAGATTTTAATTGGTGTGAAATGACAGTATTAAATAATTTAGAATTACTTCCTTTTCAAAAGAAAATCAATTATGGTAACTTATTAGAAAATATTATATATTCAGCATACATACTTTAAAATATAATATTCAAATTTAAAGACTAATCTGCTAGATCTATGGCATTTAACTTCCTCTTCATACAAAAACATCGATTCAGTCATTTTTTTACAAAATTGTCTCGTATTTAGTAGATAATTACATAAACTGCTGCTTCCTGGTCATAAATGTCACCGTTAAACTGAAATTACTATGCTTAAAGCGATATTATATGAAACGTCTTTAAAATGTTAAGAATATTAAATTATCGTAAAATAATTACTATTAAGTGTGCTATTATCGGAGTGATAATTACAAAATTAATAAAATTGTGAAATTCGTGTACATTTAGCAAAATTACTTAATGAATGAATAAAAATTTTAATCCAATCTATTTGATATGATTTGATATTTTAATAGTATATTTTCATAGCGTACCTTCCATTTATAAAAAAAAAATCGTCATATAAAATGATTACAATTTATAAGTTATTAAAATAGTTTTTGAAACAAAAAAGTTTTTAACTTTTGACATTAGGAAAATAAAAAAATATCTTTATAGCCATCAATGGAGTAAGTACAGAGTTTTTATGCTATATCTAAGGTAAGAATTATATGAGTTTTACTATCGTAATTGACATAAAACGTTGTTGTAACCTAGTTGCAGTTACCTAGGTAATACGAAAACTATGGCTGTTGTTAAAGGCTTGGGCAGTAAATTCTTTCAGCCGGAGCGCAATGACAAAACAACTTATTTAAATCTTTATGAAAGTCTAACAGCAAAACGTATAAGTGTAATTCTCGCTTAAAACTACCGATAACCTGCATCTTAAAGTTGACACTATTGTTGCACCCGGATGACATGTTGTTACATGTTTCGGCTTGCATTTCGAGATACAAACAAGTTACAACTGCATTGTGATCATTGAAGCTATCTACTCAGTACTCATGGAGTTATTTGCTGTAATAAAAATATGCTTCCGAGAGAAAGTAATTGAATAATTTTATTTAATAATCGTTTTAAAGATATTTTAAAAAATAAGTAGATACTTTTTTACCGGAGTATTGATAATTAATTGATGTATATTAGATATTTACCTAAGTAATTTACGAATTAGTTAAATTTTGTTATCTATATTTATAGATAACAAAATTTAGCTTCGGTTTATTACTCGACTTAAAAAATTAGAGTTTTATAGTTGACACGCATATTATTCGTATACAATTATAATCATATAGATTTCGTGTAATTTTGTAAAAAGATTGCAGTTTACGGTCATAACCGTTTATTATTAAAGTGGTAGCTACCAAAATATATATTTAGCTTTATTTCTTCCAAGACAATTTTATAAAACTTAGGTACTTGTACTAACAGGATTCTCCGATGACTTACCTGTTCCAGTATGAATGATAAGTGAACAAGTGTCATTACAGACAGGGTATATAAATAATAAGACCAATATACAGCGCAACCTCGCTTTAACAAATCGAAGGGGAACAAGAAAATATTCTTTATATCAAGTAATTCGTTGAACTGAGGTTTGTTATGTTGAGGTTAGGTTGGTCTAAAATTCGTCATAAAGAGGTACCTTTACGTTTCTGAGCCATTTTAACTGAAATCTTTAACAATAGTGAACAATGATTGTTTTACGAACAAAATCGTGTCGAAACATGTCGCAACATGAATCACATACTATAAGATTAAGAGTTTATATTGGTGGGAACTTTATATTAAGGTTTTGGGTTGACAAAATTCTTTAATAAGAGGTATGAATCCTTTTTCTTAATAGTTAAAAAATCGTTACAAAGAGGTTGTCCGCAAAAAATGATCGCATTGTAAAGGTTTATTTTATATTGACTCTTATGGACAATTTAAGGGGATTACGAAAAATTTGTTAAATCGAGGAAGCCGTTATTGAGGTACGTTATATTAAGGTTGCACTGTATATAACAACATAGATCATCTACTTATCAGCTAGACTATTATTATCTGTCCCTGAAAAAAGAAACTATTATCAATATTTTATGATTATCTAATAGATAATACATCGATAATGCCAATGGTAAGCATGGCGTCACCTCACTTAGCGCATATACATACATATACTGGTTCGAATCTAGTTAGCCAAGATGGCGCGTTTTGTATATCTAAATACGCAAAGCATTTTTGGAAACTGCGTTGACGCTCTTTTAGCGCACGGGCTTTGACGTTCGCCCTCATCTTTTATAATAATCCTGTCTTGTGCTTACTTATCTTTATCTTGATTATGCAATGTTTGTACTGTAGCACCTGTATGAATTTCTAAGAAATATTATTTAAATGATTTGAAGGAATGAGAAAGAATCTGTTCTCTTTTTTTAACAGCTGATAAAAAATTTAACTAAAAATTGTTGTTACGAACACATTAAAAATACGTATAAGTACTTTAAATAGTTTAGAATTGAGTAATAGTAACTCATTAGATACTTAGTAAATGTCTTTATTTTTCAATTCATGATATTACACTGCCAATAATGTTCTTTCACATCAACAGCCTGTTACTAGGCAACTCTCTAAGCCATGTGCACATCAGTTCCAGTAACGATACGTAATGTTTCATTCCTATCATTGTTTTAAAATTTTTGTTTTATTCCAATTAAGAATAAGACTACAGACAGTAATTCATAGTATTGATTACAAACTATATAAGGTTTACGGCGCGCCATGCGAAGCCTCCATAGCTCAGGGGTTAGAGCACTGGTCTTGTAAACCAGGGGTCGAGAGTTCAAATCTCTCTGGAGGCATTACCGAAGGAAAATTATATTTTTATTGTATAAATATAAATTTTCAATAATAAAAATGATTGTATCGTGTATATATTTTATAAAGAAAAGCTTGTCTAATTATTTGGTAAAATGGTATGAAAAAAGTTTTGTAGTTTAGACGGAATTTTAAACTAAATAAATAAAAATGAAATTAAAAAGTTAATATTTTAAAATGATAAGTTAATTTTAACAAAAAAAAAATTAAAAAATGTATTAATTTTCACTATACATAGTGCTCAATCTTATTAAAAAATACGAATGTATTTAAAAAATTTAAAATTTCAAGCTAGTCTAATTTAGGAAATTAGTAAAGTGTTAAAAAGAAAGAGTTCCAGTCCGAGTAAGCCCCATTTGGTTATGGACAGTTATTATCCACTTCCAACATTCTCTGTGCTCTGAGCAACGCTACAAGCACGGCAACGCACAGGTGAACTTCTTCCTCCCCTACGAAGCCGGCTTGGCCCTCATCATCAAGATGCGGCGCTTTCCGCCATGTCTCCGGGGACTTTCCACAGGGTGAGAGAGTCATTAAGAATCTGTGAGTGACCCCGATGGTTGAACTGGTCGGAACTCCCGTATTGAACAGTCGAGTTATGGTATATATACTCACTATCTTGAAAATTTCAATAGCGCGATTTAGAACTGTTGTTTTATTCATTATATTTATTTATATTATTAACAATAATGAGTTAGTCGTTATGTTTAGATTATTGTTTTCTTATATATCATAATTATATTATTCACATTTTTACAATATTCTAAATGATAGAAAGAAATTTAGTTTACTTAAAGTAATTTTATTAACAGAGCCATCTAGCGGCAACACCAAGATTAATAAAGATACTAAAATATGTAAACGAAACGAATCAATCTAATTAGAACATTAAAAAAAAAATCTTAAAAGCAAATTCAATTTAATTGTAAATAATGGTTTTAACGATTCGTATTTATGTGAATACTCTCTCTTAAAAATTAAATCACATCATCATAACTCTTCGTAACAATCTGATGGACCATCAATTGCCCGTAAAACTCAAGTTTGCTGTTAAAAGTACAGAGTTTTGAATATATTACATGTTTGTTACGTCCGTGATTCGTAATGAGAGTGTTGAAGAGATGTAATCGACTATGAACTTTAGTAGTAAGCGATAAGCGTTAATTTAGGTCGAATAGTTCGAGATGCGCAAGCGCAGGTGTGCGGCCGCCTGGTCGTCGCCGCGGCTACAACTCTCGGATATGGTATTTCATTTATTAATTTGCGCTGACCAACATGCCAATACAAATGTTCATAGAAGCGATAACGTAATTTAATTTTTTGTGCATAAATATACTCGTATACCTATACTCGTACCTGTCATAGTTCTCATATTTTTTTGTGTGTCTGTATGTGGCATCATAGCTCCCTAATGCATGGACCAATTTTCATGTGGTTGTTTCTGTTTGAAAGCTGATGTAATCGATACGGTTTTAAGTTATAATGCATAAAGGTTTGTTCAGACCTTTCAAGGTTATCAGCCCCTTTCTGGTGTTCGAAAGGTTCTGAGCAACTTCTGTTGGTTTAATCGAGTCGAAATTCACTACACTGTGAATGATATCAATATAACATGGTTGCGTAATCTTGACCTGATGCTGCCGCATCATCAGGAATCAGCAGGATATACAACTCTTTGCCAAATTTCTCCTGAAGTATAGTGTTGGGCTTATCTAAATGGTCTCACGGGATATATTGTTTTTGGGATGCTTAAATTTTTTATTAATTATATTTTAAACCATATAAAAGATGTGATGCGCAAGCGATGCGATAAATATCGTAATGATTTCCAATATATCTAAAAAAAAGCATTTGATTCAAATGCATTGCATGCATGCGTTTCGTGTATTTCTTTAACGTATTATTGTTGTGTAGTATAAAATATCCTCGTTATTCAAAGCATGTACAATTGCAATTGTAATGAATTGCTTCGACATATATAATAGGCGCTTTATACATATTACATAATTCATTTTATAAAATACCTCTATGTCCGATGAATTTGACTAATTTAAATTATCAACAAAGTAAATGATATTCGGCAGATAGCCGATATAGTACTAAATGAAAAATATATATACATAAAAAACCTACTAATTTATATAGCCGAGGATTTTGTTTGGCCGCTCTAATGGTGAGAACTCTCTGTCTGATTTAAAAAAATCTTTGCTATAGATAGACTGTTTATTGAGGAAGGTTAAAGGTAATGTACATCAAGCTATGAGTCATAGGTGAGGAGTAATAACCATAAACGATAACTAATCTGACATTCGGGAGAAACCGTGAAGCTCAGTTAATCTATCCATACTAATAGAAAATTAATTGCCGAATGTATGTAAGTGTATAATTGGATGCTGATAAGCAATAATGTGTCAACCCACAAAAAATGAAATTCGGAGATATTGATGTATTTTGATACTCCATCACCTATTTAACATTACTTAATAAAAATTAAAGTCATATAAACTAAATAAGTACGGAAAAAAGTTTCTTCATTAATTGTTTTGAATTTCAAGGTCGTTCCATATTTTGTAATTTATACAATAATCTCATACATATATTTAAAAATCTTCTAATTAGATAATAATTAAATTTATCAACCTGCTTCTAATTCATTATACCTTGTATCAAAAAAAGAAAAGAAAATATAGATAAATACTTATTCAAACAAATATATCAAGAATAGGTGCGACATCTTTAGACGCTATTTTCTCAAAATGAAGTTCGTGTGGCTTGACACAGTGTTGCTTATCAGCGTCCAATTTCAGAAAGGCTACGCCCATTTAGCCTATTTTAGCATATTCTATTTTAGTTGTATTTGTAATTGTCGAAACAAGCAGGGTTAGGGCAAACTTTAAATTATTGTTATCATAATTTTTTTACATTCTAATGGTTGAATTCTAATTATTGTACTAAAATGCTTCTTTACCTCACTTTAATTAAAATGTGGTAAGTTTTGACATCTAAGGAAGAAAGTGAAAATTTGGCCTTAAAATCTCTTTTTGAAAAGTGAATAAGCCTTAATTAGACCGATTCGAAGCAGGGCTGGGTAGCTAGTATTGTACAAATGCAACAAAATATGTTCCCTTGATATCTTGTAAGGCAAAGGTCGTTGCATACATCTCAACATTGCATAAATAACTATCCAACATCTATTTTGTGGTCACAGAAAACCATCAATCTGCTGACTTGCGGTGTGATATAACCTATTGATTATTTTCTGTTATAATTTTATATCTATTTCGAACTTTGGTATTTATGATTTATTTTTTATGATTCTATTACTAATTTTTGTGTAACTTTAGAAATAACCGTATTTTATAAAGCTTAATTTTTTTTAATATAACAAGTAAAAAAACAAATCGGGCGGGTAATTTTTATAATTAACGCGTTCATACAAACAAATAAACTCATAATTTTATTCAATGTATATTTATTGCAGAGTATAAGTATATGCATTAGTATTAGTATAGAGAACAGATGTTCGAAGCGATCCAATACCTACCCAAGTATATCACGTCTAGCTCTATCTGTTTAGCCTGCAAACACCTGAAGGCTGTTGTTAATAAATCGTTAATTCCAGACAGCATTCCTCGGCCGGTCGTCGCCAAACGCGGAACCTCTAACGCCGAATTCCGGCTGTTTTTGCACAAACCTGTTTCTGGAAAAACCCAAATCTTTTGCACCATTCTTAGTTCGCGAACATTAGAGGTGATTTTGCGTTGAGCTTATTCTGAACAAGATTTATGGACTTTATAGTGCTTTTACAAAAGTTTTTAAGTCGAACTTATATTTATAACAGTTTATACGATATATTAAAGAACTAAATCTTTTCAAGATGTTTTGAACTTTGAATTTTACTTTATGAAATAAGAAAAATACTAATCCATATTATTATTTTTTTAAAAGCTTAACATGTTTAGGTTTATCAGCTATATAAAAATTATTTATTAGAAGAATAATGTATTTAAATTATAAAATAAAATCCATGTGATTGGGGCAGAATATATAATAGTTTGAAATGATAAAACAATCGTATTTCTTTGACATTACAAACGCCTTTTAACCACATCAATTAGGTAATTATAATTATGTAAATTTCAATTTGATGTCAATAAGTATTACCGATGGTATTTTTTACACAATAAAAATTCCTCATCTCATCGTTAAACAACAAATTCTTATGTTGAATGATGCTGTGAAATGAGAAAGCAAATTGTACTGCAATGTAAAATGTGACACCTTCATAACTTAATAGTTTCGTCTGCTTAATTAGTTAAAGGATTTAGGTCTCTATATTGTAGGTGCTAAACTTCACTTTGGTATGTGTTTTTATAATTAGGAAATATGTTGACGTGTTAGTCTAAGAGCTAACGTCAAAAATTACGATATTTTTATCATAATTATTTTTTATTTCTTATTATGATATTTGTGATAAGTAGTGTTCATTTGAAGTCTAACAACTAAACACCATTCACGGTCGTAAAAAAGTTAAAAACCTGAGCAAAAAAATATAAAACTAGCCAAAATAATATTTGATTAGTGAATCAATTATTATATCTTTAACTGTAGGTGATATTCAGATGTGAAATATATTAAATCGTTCTTATAATTTTTTAAATATAAGACGAGGGAAATATCACTTACGTCCTAACACCACGTAAGTCAAAATTAGTATCTTTACAATACAGCGAAAAAGCTGCATAATTTAGAATATAATTATGAATTAAACTTAAGGACTCTATATGAAAATCAATCTAGAAACAAACTCGCGTTAAAAAAGTTGCTATCTCTTAGACCATCTTGTGTACTGTTTTCGTAATTACAATGTCACAGGTGTGTTTAAACTGACTGAATGTTTTAAAGGCGTCATGTCCATTAAAATATTTCTTTTTAACACTAAATTACATGTCAGAACATTTAAATTACGTCATTATCTTATCCAATGACTTAACTCCTATTACAAGTAATACTCGGTAGTCGTTTCGGCTTCAGTTTAATTATAAAAATGTCAAATAAAATTGTGTTAACTTTGAAAAAATATTATACTTTCACTCAGGTTTTAATGAAAGGTGTTTTTAACGAAGACTATCAAATTCCATGCGCTCTAACTTCATTGTGTTACTATTGTTAACAGATTATGATTAAGCGTTTTTAACAATACCTAGTCATATATTATGAAGATAAACGATTCGTGTGTATGTGTGTAATTGAAAAATTAATGGACCGATTAGGATACAATTCTACAGCGTTAAATCCTTTATATGACATGCCTTTTAATTTCGAAAACATTAAATACCGAAGCTGATATTTGTAAAATTGATTTTAAGTGTCATATTCAAATATCTTAAAACTTTTAAGATTTATAAATGGATGCTGATAAGCAATACTATGTTTAGTTACACGGATTTCATTTTGAGAAAATGGCGTCAAAAAGATGTTAAGCTTATTCTTAGTCAATTTGTTTGAAGATATATATGTCCATCTGTACTTTTCCATTTTTAATATAATATAATCTTGTTAAATACAGGAAAGTTTAGAACATAACCACACCGTTTTATTACTGGCAGGCGTGAAAAATTAACATAATTTTGTAAATAATATTTATTAAACAAAAGTTGTATATAAATATTGTAAAATATACCTAACATTCACTATGACATTTACATATTTTTGTATAATTCTTTAGCTCGTTAAGGGTATTATCAAAGATGAATATCTTTATGTTATGTTCAACACCAAATTACAAGAAATAAAAACAAGAAAGTATCGTATACTTGTTTATACATAGATGTCTGTCGTCGGCCGTGAAATACAGCCTTAAAGTGACCCAGAGATAAAACTATTTTTTACATCCGTTTCAAACGACTAAATTATAATTTTTTTATATGTGTCATATTTTGTTTTAGAGAAATACATGATAATAGTCATTAGAAGGTTAATCGTATTCCTTGTAAGTTAAAACGTAATAGTTTTAAACTAAATCGCTTGCATTAATCCATAACGTATGGACGTAGGTATATATGGATATACCTACAATTATATAATATATACGTACAATTATATAAATACATATACTTATAATTGTGCCTGGCTCCTGGCGAATAAAGTTGGGTTTTTAATATCAAAAATTGTTTTATTTTTCATACAAATTAACTATAAAGCCAATTACAGTTAGATACTTACTCGAAACACGCCATAATTCTCGAATTTCACGATAAGTATCAGACACAGTCCGATGTAGAGCTAATTAAGCTAATTTTCACCTTTGACACTCGCTCTCCGACAAACCTTTGAGACCATAGTACGGTAAGTCTTTAAGAAGTTCACGTTATAAGCATATATATCTCTTTTATTTATCTATTTTTTTGGTCCTTGTTTTTAACATTTTTAAGTTAGGTATCTTAATTTCTTACAAAATAAAAGAAACTGTTCTTAATGGTAAATTATTCGGACTAGAAATAAACTTTAAATTATTACAAAAAAATATCAATCAAGCTTATTAGTTACACATTGCAAAGTAGCCAAATATGAGAGAAATATTGTTTGCTTCATTTGATCTGATATAATGTCACCTCTAGAATATTTTAAGGTATGTACACTATCCACGTACATTTCAAAGAGAAGTGTCTAGTCATTAAATTGTTATTATCTACAAAATCCGTGCCATCTAATGGTTGTCTATTTTGAATATTTATTGGGTGTCGGTTATTTAATTACACGAGAAATATAAAGATACTTAATTAAAAGTTGAAATAATGTCTGTGATTCTATCAGCGAACATGTGTACACGTATTTATATTAGACTTTATTATTAACATAATTTATCGAATGTAAAAAAGCCACGACTTAAAAGTTTTAATTATCTGTTAAGATTTTAACAAATTGATTAAAACTATAGCCAGTATTGGAAAACTTTCTCTAAATATGGGCATTGAAAACAATTTTCTTCTCGTCAAAGTCTCATTACAAATTTTTTCTCGTTTTGAATTACAATGTCTTAATGTGTATTGCCGATATAATGTATAATTATATTCTAGGAGATGACTAAACATATTAATAGGGAATATTTTGTGTTTATACGACGTACTTATAAGCGTTTTGCGAATGTCTTGATATGTAAAGATTGTTTTACCTATCAATAAGAATTCAAGAATTATTACATCTTCAAAATTGTGATCATGTCTTTACAGCGCATAATGTTTAAAAATGGGCGAGATAATACAGCGTATTTTTCAATTGTTTTTACCTAATAAAGTGTGGAATCTACATCAAAGGAAAAGAAAAACAACAGATTGCATCTTTTCTTCGCCGGATTTTAGCTGAGTAACTTTTTTTGCTAGTATTATTTTTTATTTATATGGTGGAATGTTCATTTTTCCGTCTCCCGATTCATGTCCAAATTAATGCAAGTTGACACACGACATACGACATATAGTAGTTATTCTTAAAAAAAAATAAAAAAGTTTGAAATCCACTACACATTGCGGTTACAAGACCTACCACAATATGAAGTTATGCGTGAAGTATTTCTGAAAACTGTACTTTTATCTGTATTTATCAATATACCTTCTCTTCTCAGTTAATAAAATATTACATTACTAATTAAGACGCTACCAACTATTTGTTCAAGCGCTATTATAATCTTTATATTAACATTTTCAAACATTATTAAATTCTAAAGTTAACTATGCAAATAAAACAAATGAGCCCCAAATTCCTATCTCATTTAAATTTTCTTGGAATTTTTCGATCTTGATCTGTCATGTTCACATATTTAAACTAGTTTTAATGTAAATATTATCCAAAAATTTAACTCAAATGTGGTTATATATTACGCTTTTAATTAAAAGAAGTTTTTATCTGGGAACTGGTTGATAACAAACACGTGGATTTTCAAATTTGGTTAAATATAATTTGATGATCGTATAAATATGGTAATCGTTAATCGTAAGGGTTTCTTATGCGAATACGATATTAACAGCACCGTCATAATTAAATATATTACTCGCTTTTTTAACGGAGTTAATTCGTAACTTTTTGTTAGTTTTCAAATTTTGTACATGAAGGTAATACAAGAAGGTAACTTAGACCCTACAAAGATACATTGAAGGAAGTAATTATAATTAAAATATCTAAATAGTATTCATACATAAAGATTTACAGCCTCATACAGTTATTATTATATTCCAGACCAATTCCTAAAATAACATTTATTACTTCCGTAAAATCGAACATACGATTACAGTACTAACTTCCTAGCATTTTACCGGCATTTGTCAGGCTGTACTAATGTATTTATTATTTCAATGATTGACATTTTTACGCAGAATGATTAACTGACAATCGTTATTCTTGTATAAACGAACAAGGTAGTAGATACCAGACTAGACTATAACATAGTAATAGACTGTAATAGTCTTAATTAATTTTCTACTTATTAGATATCCATTAAGAACGGATTTTTCACATTGGATTGGATTTGGATTTTTGACCCCTTAAACGGGTGAAGCAGGAGGTCAAACAAAAATACTGTAAAAGATGATTGCCATTTGATCAACACTAAAAACTTTAGGCAAGTCATTTGTCTTATCTCTCAGAAAATACAAAATTTTCTATGCAAACAATTTTTCGTATCATTGTGTAGTTTTTAAATACGTAATACTATTTTACTTGTTGAATTTAATTTGTAACTCCGTATTCGAAAACAAAGAATTTAAAAGGATAACGATTTTTATTATTTTTAATATAATCTACCTATTTATTTAAACATAAGTTGTTACTAAACCTTAACTGTACGAGTATATTTTAATTAATTTAATAGCTCCAAACTAATATACGAAACGAATAAATATTCCTTAGAGTAATTTTCCATATTACACAAGGAATTCGTAATATTAAAATACATATTCTAAAACGCGAGTATCAAAGTATAGTACATAATTTATCTCAAATGGAATTTAGATTTCCTCTCAGTGAGTTGTACATGCAGGTGTTTGAGGTAATCTCGGCGAGGAATGCCGGGGCAGGTGACAGGACGAGCGTGTTCTCGGCGTTAGAGCTCAAATCACGTCTATTAACCGCAGGACTATGACCGCCCATAGACCTAGGAACGATCTATCATCTAGCCTGCTTCATTTTCATTTACACTAATAAATTTAATGCAACTCATGCGACTCGGTACTTCAGCTTCTTTTGAGATACAATTTTTTGGTGATCTTAAAATAAAACGTTCCACTAGATGTTATGTATCAATCATAGCATGAGGTGTCGATGCGATAAACATTAAAAACGAAGCAGGTTTCGGGTAATGTAGAAATCCACTGAAAGGTTTTTAATATATTTTTTTTTATTTTTTACAGAATATGATTAGTATTATTACTTACTACAACTTACAATCATATTCATTACATTCTTGGAGTTTCGACGTATTTTGCGAAATACTTAATAAGTATTGTAATTAACAGCAAACCTTAAAACGAACTGTAGTTGAGTGTAAGTATGTACAACTGTATGTAGACATTAATGATATTATCGTGATACTTTTTTAATATTCCATATTATAGTATAGTGAGTTATATATTTAACGTAAACTAAAAACAATGTCTGTATTATATGAAAATTCACAGCAAAGATCCTTAAATGTCGTTTCTAGATCTATGGTAGATGTAATGGCGTAATTCTAAACGACTGCATGTATATGGTATGGTAAGTAACAACTAACAGGATTAAAAAGTGCCGCGACAGGTGGCAACCGACCGGTGTTAGAAAATCGTTAGGATAGAACTCGTTGGCTTCCTATATCTTGTCTTTCATTAATACATGAAATGCGGTATATAATTAGGAATAGAATCGTTATATAAAGGTGTGATTTATATTAATTTTATATATTCAATTAGTTGTTTTTATGTCATTGATCACGATATAGGGTATGTATGATATTTAATTGTACGGAATTAATTTTTCGAATTCATCTAAGAATTTCGAGTTATGAAGATAATGAATTTCATTATATTTGCGCAATGAAAGCAATTTACAAAATGTGAATAAGGTCCATTACCAACTATTGTCAATAGAAAATCATAATTACCTTAATTTTATAAGTATTTTTTACAAATTTTACAATGTCAGTGGAATTCATTACAATAATATTTTAGTTATACTTAAGTTAAATTTGTCGTGTATTTTACCTACTTATCATTAAACTTTATCTAGAAAGTAAATTACGTAAAAAAACGATATAAAATTTATGTTTTTTTTTATTCAATTTATCATACCAACAATAAAAACAATAAACTATTACCCATAAAAATTAACATGACAGACAAGATTTGACGAAATATCAACTTGTAGCATCGTCATATTAGGTACACGCTTGTTTCATTTTTTTATGTGCCAATGTATTTAGCAGTATATTAATAAAAGTTACATTACAACTAAAGAAAAAAAAATTCGTTCTCTTTTTAAAGACCTCTCAAAGAGGCTTTGGGAGTCAACTGGGGACCCAAGAGCTGGCAGCTACCTCGGTCAAAGGATCAGCTTGGCCATTCAACGGGGTAATGCTGCTAGTATTTTGGGAACTTTACCCAGATGCAGTGGCTTAGATGAGGTCTACAATGTTTTGTAAAAAATAATCCTTTATTTTTATTTTTTGTATTTCTTTTAAATTGATTTATTTTCAATTTGTATACATTATATGAAGATGTTTAGACTAAAATGATGTCAAAGTTATCACCGAAATTCTTAATCTTCAATTGTATTATTACCGGATTGTTTTTTTGCACCTGCGTAATAAAGTGAATAAGTAAAAGTTAATTAATTTGTCTTTGATACCGAGTTGTCAATTCGGATGCCCTTCGAGAGAAATATTTGAATTTCGACAAATATTTCTTGTATAGGTGTAGGTGTTTGTCCTTATTGGTCTTTTCACAATGGGCCACGGAGTACGTAAAGCCGCCAGTACCAATTATTATCGTCTCGA
The DNA here is from genome assembly GCA_037950945.1 of Hypolimnas misippus. Lineage (NCBI taxonomy): Eukaryota > Metazoa > Arthropoda > Insecta > Lepidoptera > Nymphalidae > Hypolimnas > Hypolimnas misippus. The sequence continues at coordinate 5,463,592 of JBBEEQ010000025.1, read as the reverse complement.
CACAATTGTCGATAAAAAAAATTGTTACTATTTATTTGATTCTAGTCAAAAGTATTGTCTACTTGTATTGCGTATAATGGTTAATCTGTTAGATCCGTGGTTCTAGTTCGAATATGTTATGTTAGATTATACGTACATATACATATATGTACATTAAGCACAGCTCCGTAATAAAATAAAAATGCGAGAAAGAAGATTATCGACTTGTTTATTGTTTTTAATCATATTAAGTGTTTAACTAATACAATTACAAAAATATTAATTTATTTATTATTAATAAATTCCATGCTAGAGCAACTTGTAAGCGATGCCCAAGAGTTTTAAGTTTCAAGTCCTTTCTAAGGGTTTATTGTTTTGTCAAAAAATTCTAAAAAATATATCGTTACGTACCTACTCTATGTAATTACAAAAACTTATAATTCGGTAACTGCTGTATAATTTTTACTTTAGCAGCGTCACTGTTTTTAGTTTAACTGTAAGAAATATTTTTAAATGCAGTTTTCATCTAATGTTAAATTCATATTTTCAACACCTTCAAGTCTTCAAATAACACTTAAACGTTAACTTTGAAATACCGTTTCATTACCAATTGATTAAAATAAAAAAATACTCGTATGTGCTTTAATAAAAATGTAAATTATAAAACGCCATTACATTTAAATATCTATGTTTACTTAAATCTCGTTATTCGATATTATGTGTTGCTCGGTACATAAAATTAACGATTTATGAAGAGTAACAATAGATTTAAGATGCATGCCTGTGATTTCCGTTGCTTAATGTCAATAGATAAATGTGCTTTGTGTAGTATGTGGGCGCATTGCACCTGCTGTTCTAATACAGGGCTGAGCCGATGTTCAGAGGCTTAAGAAATTTATACTTGTAAATAAATGCTTCATATATAACCTTTTTCGAATCATTGAGTCTTATAAAGTACCAATACTACTAGCTTTTGCTCACGGCTTTGCCCGCGTTCATGTAAGTTTTGTTGTTTGTTATTTTTCCTGTCCACCAGGACACCTATTGGAAATCATTTTACTATGTCTATAGCCTTTTCACAAGTGCAATGATGAGATACAAACAAACACAAACATTTTTGCTTGTTGTTAAATGAGTTATGTATTTCATATATATGTTTATATTTAAGTTTAAACGGATTCTTGTTGGAAATAATTATAAAACTTTTAAACCATTATTATGCATATTAAATCAATGAGTTTTTTTTAAATAATCTCAAATACCTGAGTAATCCTTATAGAAGAAGCCTATTTGAGTCAGTTTATCAGCAAGGCAGCCCTACACGTCGAATAATTACAGAATAGTCTCTCTAACACGATTCTAATAGGAAACGCGTAATGGCCGCCGCCACCTGCCGCCGTACTCCAATCACAATAGCCAAGATAACCTATAGAAATAATCCTCACTATTATTTTATAGCGTACTACACGCAGGTGAATTGACAACTTAATTAAAAGTTATACGTGATATAGTTCTATGCGTAGGAAGATTCGATCACGTACCGTAGATCGGACAATATCATTTTTCTTTATATAATTTACTAGTTTTTTCCCGCGACTTCAATCGCGTATAATAATTACGACATGCTGAGGTCACTTTTATCCTTTATTTCAGTCGTTTGATATTTTTATAAGTTTTATATTTTCGCGACAAAAAGTCTATCTAGTCTATATCCTTCTCCAAGGCCCAATTTATTATAGTAGCAAAATTCATCAAAATTGGTTTAGTAATGCAAATTGAAAACGTAAATACAAACAGACTGAATTAGACATTTATTATAAATAATATTTACAGTAACACAGTATATATAATTATATGGTTATATGATACCTATACCTCATAATTGTTATAGTATAGAATATGGACATGCCACGAAATGGTGCAGTTAAGAAAGTGATTTAAAAAAAAAGTTTTATTTTAATCCGGATATAGCAAAATGATTTTAATAGTTTATATAATGAAAAAATACCTAAGAATATTTTCACATCATCTAAATCATGCAAGAAGTATTAGTCATCACAAAAAATAATAAATAGCGCTAGTTATACTAGTCTTCTTGACCAGTCATTAGACATAGAAAATGTATTATGAACACCTGCCGCAGGAAAATGACAATTTTCTTCGGCGATCCGTTATGGCTTACTAGCTAGTAACTCGGCAGCTGTGCGTTAAAGCGACCATACACGTTGAGACAATTGCACAGTCAATTTGTGGTTAAAGAACTTTATTTCTCATAAAGAACATACAATGTTCACTTAAATAAGATGTATTACATAATTTAATTTATTTAATAATTTAGTATAGTAGTAACGACTTATACAATTCAAGAGTAGTTAATCTAAGTGCTTTTTACAATAAGTTAATAATTTCTTTCTAAAAATCGTAAAGGTTTTTTCATTAAGAATTTCATTAGGTAAGCTATTATATAGTTTCAATTTCAATTTGAGAAATAAACTCGTATGCGAAATGTTAAATTACGCATGTATTAGCTTTTACCCGCGGCTTTGTCTATGTTTATGTATGTTTATTTAAAAATAATACGTCTAAATCTATATAAATAGTTGAACGGCGTCAAATAGTAAAGAGGCTAACTACCTTACTACAAAAAATTTAAACATACGTTAAACGCGTGTCTATAAAATCCTGTAGTACAAATCCGCATCTAACGATAATTTTAAGATAAACATGATTTAGTCATAGTTTAATTATGTATAAACATACGCTTAGGTTTTTTTAATATATGCTTAAAAGCTATTTTTGCTGTCAAATATGGACGCTGATAAGCAATACTGTGTCTACACGGAGTTCATTTTGAAAAAATGGCGTCTAAAGTCATCAATTTTATCTTTTATTTTTGATAAAAGGTATAATGAATGAAAATCAGAGTGACATGTTTAATATATTATGTAATAAAAAGTTCTTCAAATGTTTGAGATTATTGTATAAATTGCAAAATATGTGACGCACTTAAAATTAGAACCAAATAATCAAGAAACTTTTTTCCGAACTTATTTAGTTTATATGACTTCAATTTCTTTTTAATAATGTTAAATAGGTGATGCAGTATTAAAATACACAAGATATCTCCGAATTTGACTTTTTGCGGGTTGACACATTATTGCTCATCAGCATCCATATAACGTGAGACATTTTATTATTAAGTTTCTTTATAATTTTACACACGGTATAATAATTTTGACAACATTTTTAACAATGTCTAATTTTTAAACGCTGCTTAGCTAGACACGTGTTGTTGTTTAAACCATGTTTTATTTCATCTTTGTAGAAAAGCAGTATGCTGTTAATAGAACGGCTAATTTAGCTGGTTGGCTGCGTCATACACATAAAATGTAACCATCTGAAATAATGTGCCTTTCAAAATTTACCAAAATATTAAATAGGTTTAGTGGTTCAGGAGTTTACTTCGTATATAAAAATAAAACCTGTAAATCTATTAATTGAGACCATTTCAATGAGCCGAAACACAATAGTAAGTTACTGATCTGCTGTAAATCCCGCTCATATGACTTTGTAGTGCCACTGAATCTGTAAATGATGTCTTGTCTATTAGCCGTTCCATACAAAATGTACAAGATAATAAATTGTTTATATTTTCAGTTTTTTTTTGTGATATTTTCCTGATGTTGTAATAGTTGGATGCTGATAGGCAATAATGTGTTCTGATAGTACATTTTGTATTTAACATTAGCATATGGTCAAGATTACGTGTCTATGTTATTTTGATAACATTCACAGCATAGTAAATTTCGAGAAGATGAGACGTGTATAAATTGCTTTGAACAACTACAAAAGAGCTAATGACCTATAAACGTATGAACAGCCCTTTTAAAACTATAGCTAAGGACCATCTCCATAATATTAGCTTTAAAACAAAAAGAAAACCGCATTAACATTACAATGCTACATACACACACATATATGTAAATACAAATACTCAAAAATGCAATGATAAAAAGACACAAGACACACACACAGATACTCTTACTCTTTTTTCGCCGGGGTTTATTAGTAAATACACAGATTAGTCACAAGCAAACATTATGTTAAGCCCATGCATTCATAATTGTAATTACCGTCTAAAATCACAGTCTCTGAGACAGTCCGTAACTGTCGTCAGGTAAATGGATCTTTTTAGCTCAGATGAAATAAATTGTTGTACCCTATTTCTGAATATTGCGTGATATATATGCTTAGTAATAACTAAGCATTTCATTTGTAATTTTAAATTGAGTGTTCTTGAAATACATTTTTATTTCATGGTCGATTTGAGTGACTTCTATCATTTACGTGTAAAAAAACATTCCGAAATATTTCTGGAGCAGTTATTGAGGTGCTTTTGTTATAACTGAGTAGTACGGAAAGAACAAGAATGAAGGAGATTAATATTTATAGACATCTAGCTGGTGCTCGCGACTTTGTCTGCGATGTCTGTGATGTCTACGTCATAGAAGCTGTATGCATGCAAAGTCTCAGCCCGATCGGTTTAAAATAACAAAGTTTCATACTAACTTTCATCCCCTGTTTTATCCCCTTGGAGGTAGAATTAATCAAAATCCTTCTTCTTAGCGGATGCCTACGTCATAACATCTACCTGTATGCCAAATTTCAGCCCGATCCGTCCAGTGGTTTAGGCTGTGCGTTGATAGATTACTATGTCAGTCAGTCACCTTTGAATTATGTATAGAAATCTTTTGATATTATTAGTATTTTGAGACATAAGTATTAAATAACAAAATAATGAATGGTTATTATTACATTAGAATAACTAATATCGTCAAATTAATAATAGTTGTATCGCAGTAGAATACAGATGGCAGTGCATTAAAACATTTAAACACACGTTAAACGCGTGTTTATAAAAATCCTTACTATAAATCCGTGTCTAAGGACAGTTTTGATTTTAACGTGCTTTGGAAGTAGCTTAATATACGCTAGCAAGATGTTAAAAACCTATTTTAATGTGTGACATTAAATAAATAAGTTTTTCATGATTTCATTATCTTTTAAGAAAATTTAGACGTGATTTTAAGCAATGATTAATTTTGAAACACTGTTTAGCTAGACACGTGTTGAACATGGTTTTATTGTCTCTTGCAATATGGCAGTTATTGTTTAAATCGCAGCCCTTAATAAATTGATAAGTCATAAGTCAATATCATAAAGCGTGTTAGGATTATGTCATTAAAGGAAATAATACTGTTTTTTGTCTATGGTAGTTCGTTAATTAGTTATTATTATATATCGGCATATTCATAATTACAAGTAACAGCCTGTAAATATCCCACTGCTGGGAAAAGGCCTCTTCTCATATTAAAGAGAAGGTTTTAGAGCTTAATCCACCACGCTACTCCTCTGCGGGTTGGCGGATGTACATGTGTCAGAATTTCTCCCGGCACATGCAGGTTTCCTAACTATATTTTCCTTCACCGCCGAACTCGAGATGAATTTAAACACAAATTTAGCACTTGAGAAATCAGCAGTGCTAGCCGGGATTTGAATCCGCGAACATCGGTTTAAATCGACGAGTTCTAACCACTAGGCCATCTCGGCGCTATTTTTTTTTATAATTATATATCGGCAGGACGCACCCTCCCTCTCTCTAGGATAGATCGCTCGTCTTCACTCTCACAAATATATTCATAATTACAAGTAAACATAACAAACGAGTATTACATAATGTAATTTTAGTCTCGTGATTGATATAAAACATTTCTGTAACCTGGAAACAGTTATCTAGATTACGTTACGAGAGCTGCGAGTGTCAAAAATAAGGCACAGATAGTAAATTATTTTTGGTGCAAAGCAATGATAAACAACCTGTGTAAATCTCTACTAAAGTACAAGAGCAAAACTTATAGGTGTAATTCTCGCGTTTAAGCTGCACATATACATATAATAAAATTCTAACAGGTCGCTGTCTGTACATGGAAGATATATGAAAAAAAATTATTGGGGGCCTTTATCAACGCATTAGCAACTAAAACAATGATTGATAGAATGTTTGTCTGTTTGTATGTATGTTAGCTGTGAGTTTGTGCACGCTAATCTCAGAAACTGCTTATCCGATTTCACTTAACATTTAGTGTTTGTTTCATGTCAATCGATTCATAAATAAAAAAGTTATGTCAATTTAAAGAAACACTTCGAACATATGTTTGTGCTGTGTCTGTGTAAACATTTGTTTGTATTTTTCACTAAATGCATATGAAAGTATTTACATTTGAACGCGCTAATCTCAGGAACTACTGGTTCGAATTGAATAATTCTATTTGCGTTAGATACCCGATTTTTTGAGGAAGGCTATAGGCTATATTACATCACGCTACGACTCATAGGGGCAGTTAGTATTACATAGTTTATCAACTTTTATAATAAACAACAACACGTAGTTAGTAAAATATTGACACTTTCACGAAATTAGTAAACAATTTTATTGATGTAGTATAATTGAGCTCTATTTTGTTTTATAAATATTGATAATATTATCGTAAAAACAATTTCCACATTTTGACCTGCTCAAAACAACGAAGATAATTGGGCTGATGAAATTACAAGAGTTGTTTTAAAATAAATACAATAAAAGAGTTGTTTCGGTTTCAGTTACATAAAATATATTTTTGAACATCATATTAGCCTTAATATGTATGTATTTGTGAATGAATATTAATTAATTGCAGTAACATATAGCATTGTCAATTTTGGTTTCGGAAAATTCAACAATTTGTACAGAATGTACTATTTGAGGACAACCAAAATCTATACGTACATACATTGTTGGAGCATTTCGTAAAACAAAAAATGCACTTTTAAAAATTAGTTCACAAGAATTTTCTCTCATTCTCGTTAGAAATACCTGGAACATCCTTAATAATAAGCCAAGCCACCTGTGCACACTGCTCGTTTCCCACCACGCCTCTTCGTCAATATTGACACTGATTAAATCAATCCCAATGCGCTATCGCACGAAGACCTGTTGCAGAGGAAGTTCCACCTACACTCGTTACAACGGAATGTCATGGAACTATTTAATAGATTAGACATAATCGCCCGACCATCGAAATTAGCTTACACGCATCTGGGGTGTAAGAAATACCTTGTTTAAGTCAATTTTTTCGATAAAATGTAGATGAGCTTCGGTCCGCCACTTGTTACGTGATTGAATGCTATTAAGAGTTAATAAGACACCTGGATGAAATGTCGTTTTATCATCTTATTATCAAGTTATTTTTAAACATACATAATCCATTCTTATTAGCCTTCGTTCGAGACGGCTTTCGATAAAATTTTGCAAAACGGACATTTGTGGCAAACTAAAAAAGAAACAAAAATTTTATTTTCAGTCGGACACAGGTTCCGCGGACCGTGTACCTCGTCTGCGGAACCTTTGTCCATAATAAATAAAATTTTTGTTTTAGAGTCTTCTTACGAGGTAATTTTAGTTCCTTCTGTGCGTTGTGCAATATAGTTCTAAATGTTCTATTGCGACGGACAAAAAAGTACCCGTAGCACTGTTCCACGTCTGCGTGGACCGTAACGACTTTTATTTAATGCGCCTCAATAAATATGCTATATATACTCTGTGATGAAATGGAACCAAGAATACACATTCAAATTCTACATCTATAAAAAAAAATAAAACAAAATTTCACTATCACGTAATTAGTGGAGTATTTCAACAATTTATAAAAATGATAGTAACCGCAAAAAAATATCGATACGGTTGCCACTCACCCAGCTATTAATCGCGTTGGCGCCACTAATAAAATTCTTACATTAGATAGTAATTTTAATAACTGGTTCTTATTTCTAGTTTATGTTCTCAATAAAATCTCCTATATTGAAGCACGACTGATGACTGTGATCAACATATGTATATCCTTTAGCCCTAAAAGATTTTGCTCGCAGCTTCGGTCACGTTAATGTTGATTTTGTTTTATAATTGCCTAAAATTAAAAATAACTGGTCAAGTGCGAGTAGGACTCGCGCACCGAGGGTTCCGTACAAACTTATAGAAATCTATATAAGACTAACCCATCTACGCCATTTGTGGTCTTCATCATCAGTTCTAACATAAGTTGCTATCAAAAATACTTAAATCGGTATACGCTTGCCTATAATATTTGAGGAGTTCCCTCAATTTCTCCAGGATCCCATCATTTGATCCTGACCTGAAGACAATGGGACCACCTTGGAAGTATACCTTTTCAAACAAAAAAAAATTTTTGAAAATCGGTACCCAAATGGCGGCGTAATCGGCGAAGAAACATAAAAAAAAATTAAATACAAGGTCGAATTGAAAACACTCCTTTTTAGAAGTCGCTTAAATATAATCAAATATTATGTAAATATGGATCACGTACCAAAAACTATTTTGAAACTACTTAGGAGCACTTTAATTTAAAACACGATCATGGATGCAATCCATGGAAACACATAATTTTATTTTAAGTACTAATACACCTTATACTTTCAAAAAAAAAAGTTATAGCGCGATTCAGGATACACCTAGCGCCATCTCTTGACAATTTCAATGAACTAACTTGTTGACTTTGACATTAACAACATAATTATATTATATTTTATTCTCGTTTTATTTTTATTTATATTCTACTACACTCCACTACCCCTGCACTACGTTCGTAAAATATTTAGATTTACATTATCAATCAAAATATCGAAATATATATTAGTGTTGCCAAGACGAAAATAATTAGTCCTTAATTCGAACAAAACTAATTGTTTATTTATAAATAACTAATTATATTACTAATAACCAGAAGAGTTATATGTGTAGATAAATAAGTAAATTAAATAACTCGATCTGTTTTAATTTAATTTTAAAATTTTCGTACTAAGTCAATACGAGTACTTAAATCAAATCGCGTGAAGCTCTTATATTGAATGTTAATTACGTAATGACGTATAAATCGACGATAAAACTTTTAAATGAAAAGTTTATTTTATAATTTTTAGCGCGTATAAATAATAATTAAAATAAAAAAAAATTTATATTAATCGAGCAGAATTATATCACAGTTAATGTCATAATGTTGTAATAGATGGCATTAGCTGTACTCTGCATCGCGCTATCATTTTGTTAGCTGCGATATATAGATTGCATTGCGTTGTTTATAAAGGTTTGCTGCTTTTTAATGTTTTCGTATTGATACAAATTTCTTCTCAGTGTTTGTAAAATTGTTTTTTTGACCATGGTCAACTTCTATGTTAATTTGTTACAAATACATATAATTTTAATTCTAAGATTAATATATTTTCCGCTTGATCAATTTACAACTTGATACATTTACGCGTTCCTGAGAAAAAGGTTGAAAGGCAGACGTACAGACTGACAGACACACAAACAGAAATTTACAGTTTTCGGATTTTTTCCTTTATGTATACTAAAGGACCTTGCTCCTGGCCAAATTTCATAATGCTTGGTCAATGGGAAGTACCCTATAGGTTTTGATTCCCTCGCCAAAACGTTAAAAACGCTATCATACTTAAAATATGTGATATAAATGACCGTATCTTTTGATTGCGTTAACTTAGAAGTTTGATTTTTTCACAGCTCTTAGTAATTACAACTCTGAGTACTTGACGTTGATAAAAATTTGTTACCTTCACACGTTTCTGAGAAAAAGGTTGAAAGACAAACTTACAAACAGACAAACATACATACAAAAATTTACAGTTTTCAGATTTTTTCCTTTATTTGTACCATAAGATCTTACTTCTTGCCAAATTTCATCGTGCTAGGTCAATGGGAAGTACCCTATAGGTTTTGATTCCCTTGCGAAAACGCTAAAATGGTCAAAATATACGACATATTTTCCATTATCTTTTGATTGCGTTGACTTAGAACTTTAATATTTTCACGGCCGCATGTCATCGTAAACTTGAGTATATGATATTAATTTCAACATGATACGTCTATGCATTTCTGAGAAAAAAGGGTTGACATCCCGACAGACAGACAGACAGACAGACAGACAGACAGACAGACAGACAGACAGACAGACAGACAGACAGACGGACAACAAAGTGATCCTACAAGGGTTCCGTTTTTCCTTTTAAGGTACGGAACCCTAAAAAACAACTCCAGACAATTTATTCATTGAGATCATTTTAAATAGCTTCGATACGATACTTTTGCTGTAAGTTGGTGAGAAGTTGTGTATCCTGCTGATTCCAGATGATGCTGCAGTATCAGATTGTGTAACTATAGTATTTTAGTTTTATATAGTACACTTCGAATCGATCAGATCTACTTAATTAATTTTACTAATATAAGGTTTAAAACTACTTGTAAATTTCTTCATCTAAAAATAAATTTTCTGACAACACCAAGAAGATAGAACTAACATGCCCATTTATAAGCATTTATTATTAATTTCTATAATGAATTAAATGCTTATAATTTATTAAAAATATTTCATTTGAATTTTAAACAATTTATTCTATGAATGTCGACCTACTTCGAAATTAATTGATATTACGCATAGTAAAATTGCCTGTTTAAGTATTAAAAAATACTTTATTGTAGAATATTGTAAAATTTAAATAAATCAAATCTTATTAGCCCATTTTTTATAATATACGTTTGAAGAAATTATTATAATACTTTCAAAAATACATGTATACGGAACATTTTATCATTAGGATAACGAGAGTATACTCTGAATGTAAATTAGTAAACTAAAGTAATAGTCTGTGTTCTACTGCTAGGCAAAGGCCTCCTTTCCTATTAAGCAGAAGGTTTAGAGTTTAATCCACCACGTTGCTTCAAGTATATAATTTTTTTTATAATTTTTTTTAACGTAAAAACATAATTATGTGATATATAAAATGCGGTGAGCATGTCATAAAACTCATACTGCGGTCATAAATGTATAAAAAAATGTGTAACTACCATTATTATTATTATTGTGTCCATAGGTATATCAAAATAACTTCGCTTTATAAAATTCCTTAAAATATGTTTCTTCCTAGTTCCAACCTATTATTAATTGAACTGATGCATGTACATGTATTTCGGAAAGTTACAAAGAAAATATAGCGATATATTATTATAAGAGTTAGACGATGTGATTAGAGTGGGCGATGAATCTAATATTTATTGAGGTAAAGCCTAACCGGAGGCCTAACCCCATCTCCATTCCTTTCCTTACGTTCTATTCCCTTACACCCCTAGTTTTTTTTTGAGACTACTGCTAAAAATGTCCACGAATGGCGTCAGGTGTCCTGCCTGCTTGTTTGGCAACACATTTAATTTTTGTTTAAATTAACCTCGTAAAAAGTCTTTCAAACAACGGTTTCATTTTGCGACAGTGACAGTTAATCAGATGATAAACTTTCAAACTCAATTTATTTATAATGTATACTAATATATAATACTTCAGTCACGAGACGTGCTCAAGTAATCATTCTTTAAATTTAAGTGATATTTCTGCTCAGAGATTATACTCGCTAACTTCCTGGAAGACGATCGAAGCACGATCGCAAACAGACGTACAAATAAAGGTTGGCAAATAAATAAAAGGAAAAATACCCATTAACTGATCTGTGTACAGTTGGTTCGCTGTATCATAGGATGATTGGCTCTAGTGTAAATATTTGTCGATACTATTAAAGGATATTGTATTTAGTACATTAACACCTCGAAGTAAGAATAAAGATTGCTATTATTACCAGATGGTTGTTTATTTCATTATGAAATAAAATAATGACATAAGCAATGTGCTTGATCATCCTGACTGTGTTATCGTATATTGAAGTACTTTTCAAATAAAATTTACAAAATAGCTCTTGTTCGCAACTGTATCTCTATTGATTCTAATCTATATATGTATGTATATGAAATCCTTTGTCCTGAACGACTGACTGACGAATCATCGCACAGCCTAAACCGCTGATCATAGAGACATGAAATTTAGTGGATTTATTCCATACATGTTGTAGGCCTCCGATAAGAAGGGATTTTTGAAAATTCACCCTCTAAGGGATAAAAACGTAAACTGAAAAGGGGTAAAAACGTTTGTATGTCCAATCTTATTCCATGGTCATAATAACTTAAAACTTAGTACTCATGGATGTTACTTATGAATTGTGAAACACAAAACTTATCAATATTATCCCCTATTGAGGTACAATGCATTGATTAAATTCGTATGGAAAAATAGTATTTCTTTATCAGATTAATTTTTAACTTAGCATAAATAGTCCTTAGTATACATAAATTAATACCTGTATCAAAGAATTTGAAAATTATCCCTTATCAAAAGGAAAAAATCACTGGTATATTTATTTAGCTGAAACGTTGTTATCGCAGTCCTAACACAACTTAAGGATCAATTAAGAAAGGATATTTCGATATTCCACCTCAAAGGGAAAAGGGGGTAAAAATGTTTGCATGATAAATCTAATTTCGTGGTCATGTTTACTTAAAAGTGTGAACCTGGATGCTAATAATATAATGTAAAACATAAAACATAAGTTAGGTAATAATACCTATTGAGGGGACAATGGGGTGGTGAAATTAGTATTGAGAAAACTATTCTTTATTTTGTTCAATAAACATTAAACATAGCCTAAATATTCCATAGGATGGATGACCTGTATCACAAAATTTATCCCTTATTGAAGCTCTAGAGGGTATTAAGGTTCAGAAGGTAGAAAATTTCGCTGGTGTTTTTATTTAGAACAATTATGTTTTTATACTATCTACGGCAAATAACTACATATTTCTATCATGTAATACAAAAATCATCCCTTATCCTACAGCTACATTCTATGCAACCACATTATATTAAATAAAATTAGTTAAAAAATCGAATTCAAAAAATAATATCTAATAAAAACTGTTAAAAATTAAAATGATTGAGTTTAAAAATTATTACATTTTACTGTTTTATCTATTATCGTATTGAACCGTTTTGAGGCTCTGGAGGTTTACAACTTTACATATAAAGTTAAAATGTTTCACCCTGTAAGTTGCTAAAATGTTAAGTGCTTATGATGTAAAGATCTTATGACTTAGAGACTGTCTTTTAATCAGATGAGGCTTGAAAGGATTGTAAACGGATTAGGGGTTGTAATAAGATATCATATGCATACAGTTTTTTTTTGTGACTTCCAAAAAAGTAGGAGGTACTCAATTCGTAAGGGACTTCTCTTTGAGAACTCCTCAATAATTAACAGCCCTGCATCGGGAAAAGCTATATTTTGTTGACGGCGATGAACAGTTGGCATTAGGCTATTGTAACTTAGGTAAATCACTTAATTTTACTATCTTCGTAACTCAAAAGTGTAAAATATTTTTTTTTCTAACTCGTTGCCTAGTAAAACATTCGAAGTCGGCATCAAGTAAGACTACTTTTACTTTTTCGTGTTATTTACTGGCAACGACTTCAAAATGTTGTAGAAAACTTTTATTTTATACCTTTTAGTACATTTGTATCTCTTAGGTTCGTTTTTGAGGTCGGCTTAATTTTTTGAAAAAAAAAAATTATTAAGATAATTTTGTCACGGCGTTGAAAATAATTAAGTGTAACTTCCTTAAAATGTTTACATCAATGAAAAATATATAGTGATTTAAGTTGTCCAAAACGCGTCTATCAAATTTCAAACACTACGCGGGCAAAGCCGCGGGCCACTTCTAATAAGTCAGTAATATAGGATGTTTTTTTTTTAATTTTTACGTTTTTTAAATTAAAGTACGTTTGTTATTGATTATATTAGTAGGTACGTATGTAATTACTGACTTTAATTTAACAATACCCCAATTATATGAACAAACAAAACATTTAAGTGATTACCAATGTATTCATATAATTTGATGATCAGACTAAATAATATAGTAAACAAAGATATTTAATATTTATATCTATAGAACGCCTTCTTTATTAATACAAATCGTCGCTTGTTATTGTATGAAGTTATTATCGAAAAGTTACGACCGGGATGAAACACAATTAGCGTTTTGTTTATTCTCTTTAATGAATGCTCTATGGTGTCAGTCAAACTGATAGTAATCGAGTTCAACATCTCGTTTCCAAGAAAAACTCATCCAAATCAAATCGTCCACAGTAATTAGCGGAACAAGCGAATCGATTATTCGATTTTTTTTGCAAGACTCCTCGCCTAGAGCGATATAAAAAACTATATAGGACGAATCGGAATCGTTCACTAAAAACGTTAAACGGCATTCGATCGCATAAAATCGAGTAAAACGCCCACATAACAAGCGGAGATTTTTTAGTAATTGGCAACAGCTGCAACCACAGGATAGATCAGATGTTTTTTGCCAATTCTATATGGACATATCCTTAATGGGCTGTTGTGAAATCAATGACGTTAAATTACAGTTTCGAAAGTCGTTAGTCGCCGCTCTCTAAGTCCGCCGACTCGGAATTTGCAATAAAATGTAATAAAGTCCAAAATATCCTTTCGTTTTTGTACGTTTTTTTAATGCACAGTTTTGGAGAGACTGGTAAATGGCTGATGCCATATTTGTTTCCGTTTTTTAATATTTATCAATTAAAATAATTTGCATTTGATAAATGAGTTTAAAAATGACTATTGACATGATTACATAAATAGCATGTCAGAATGTTAACCTTTACACGTACAATATAGTACATATTTATCAATTAGATATTATCTTCAATAAATAATTTTAAATATTTAAATAAAAGTATACATTTAGTTTTCTACAAAGGCGCATCTATTTGATTTATTTCTAAATAACAGTTTATATTCATCAATTAGATATTTAAAAAGATTGATTAATATTTAAAAAAAAATGAACTTTACTTAAATAAATTAAAATTTTAGGGATTATGCAAGTACTTACTTCTTAATTAAAACAATTAAAAACAATAGGTAAAGGCTAAAAACCTATTAATGAAAAATTTTATAAAAAGTTACAAGTATACAATAATATATTAAAAACTTAATAATTTATTTAAAAAAAATATGTTTATTTTATTAACTATCAAACACAATATTCGTCATAATCATTTATCGGTAAATTATTCACAAGTAACAAATATTATTGATATAATTTAATTACTTTAACCTCATGTCATCGTAATTATAACCTTTAAATAGATTATAGATCAAGCATAACAATAAAAATTAGGCATAAAATAATATACATTTAAGATAATAATTTTATATAAATGTTATCTATAAGTTAGTTTTTACAAAACGAATTATTATATTTAGTTAATTGTTATAAATATATATATTATGTCAGCTCAGCTGGGACTGGGGTGTACTTTAATCCACTGTCATTCAACAGGGTCACGATCCAAGCGTCCTTAGGTAACTTTCCTGACTTTAATAGTTTAACAGCCGCAGCCACGTTAGCACCACTCGTGTACCCCACGTACAAACCTTCCTTTTCGCCAATAAGTTTCATATAATGTGCCGCGTCCTCATCGGTAATGCTAACAGTTTCGTCCATATCCTTATAATCAAATAACTCAGGAATGCATCCATAACCTGATCCTTGTAGCAAGTGGAGGGGCTTCGTGATGGCACAGCCCTTGATGGGTTCAGAACCTTCTGGTTCGACGACAAAACACTTAATATTAGGATTTTTTTCCTTTAAATATTTCGATGTTCCAGCAAACGTTCCAGCTGTACCGACTGTTGCTATAAATGCGTCAACATGTTGACCAGTTTGTCTCCAAATTTCCGGTCCAGTTGAACAGTA
Source organism: Hypolimnas misippus (assembly GCA_037950945.1). Classification (NCBI taxonomy): domain Eukaryota; kingdom Metazoa; phylum Arthropoda; class Insecta; order Lepidoptera; family Nymphalidae; genus Hypolimnas; species Hypolimnas misippus. The sequence continues at coordinate 5,447,832 of JBBEEQ010000025.1, read as the reverse complement.
ATGTGCATCTGCATTCATACTATTGTTGAATTGGTGAACGTAATATGCACCTGTCTCTTCAATTAATCTTAGCCCCTCGGCTTCAGCTGCTTTTACGTCGGCTAAGGTCACGTTGCCATAAGAACCTTCCACTTGTGGTACTCTAACACACTTTGCACCGAGAGCCTCCATGTGTATAGCTCTTTGTAAGCTATTTCCCTTAGACATGGTAAGAGTTAATGGATGTCCCAGCACTGCACATACCACTGCAAGACCGCATCCCTGATTTCCGGATGTCACTTCAAGAACGGGAGCACCAGGTTTTAAGTCACCACTTTCACGAGCCTTCTGTATCATATGAAGGGATGATCGGCACTTGATGGATGCTCCGGGGTTCATAAATTCGCATTTCACGAGAATACGCCCTGGCCCAGGCCAAAGTCTATCGAGGGCAACAATGGGAGTATTCCCGATGAGTTCTAAAGCCGAAGCCTTAATTTCATTTTCAATTTCATTTTGTGCCATAGTAGCGATTACTAGCAATGTGTTATTACAATTGTGTCGTAAACTATACTGAAGCAATGACGCGTTCGTAAGTCACTTTAAACCAACGACATCGTTGAAAATATATAATTGAAGGCAGACAAGATGAACGCTCGTTCACTCCTTGCCGAGCGGAATTGAATAGATCTATTTGAATTTATAACTAGTCACAGAGACAAGTCAACAAATCTTAACTCCATACTATTACTATAAATACAAAAGAAGTCTGTTTGTTACATTATCAATTTGCAATAAAACCAATTTTTATGAATTTGGCATAGAGTTAGGTTGGTTGTTTGTGAAGAACATAGCGCACGTTTATTATTTAAGTAGTGATCGAATTAAAAAATTCACATTCTAGGCATACATATTATACTTGGGAATTTGGCTGTCTATAGAGACTTTATTTATACAAAATGTTGATAGAATAGTTTTTTTTATCATATATCAGATTATGAACCACAGAATTTTAAGAAAGTAAATTGTAATTACTATCTTAGTTAATTTGTGTCACACAGATTTTGATTTAACTTTACCACTAAGCGTGCGATATGTATAACAAAAGGTATTACAGACGAAGTAAGATAATATAATCAAAATAATAGATAATTTGAAATCTAATATTGTAAATGCCAATGTGAAGTTATTTGTTTGTTACGTTTACACACCTTAGCTACTTAAAAGATCTTCATGAACATTTCTAAACATGTTTTCTTGAGTACAGGAGAACGACATTCCATAACACCTTTCTTTCAGAAAAAATATAATGATCCCGAAAGACAAAAAAAAACTTTTCTTCGGTTCCTTAAAAGGAAAGGGGGCGCAAAAGCTAGTATATATAAGATTTCATTTAGTTGGAAAATCACTTACTTACTAATTTTAAATTAAAGTTATTTCGGAATTTTAAAGAGATTATCTTTTTTCTTTTCTTTTGTTTTTAATCGACTTCAAAAATGAGTTTTTGTATTCGGTTTTGGGAAAACTGATCCGATTTGGAATTAAGTTTTCACTACTTGAATGCATATTTTCCAAGAGTGGTTTCACATTTCTCTCTATATAATATACTAAATATTATATAGAGAGAAATGTAAAATGTGTGATACTGCGATTGCCGCGATCGCTTAACAGTGTAATTACTACATGAATATATCGTTCTGTATGATTTCGATTATATTAAAAAAATAAATAAAAATATTTTATACAAAGTACAAGCTTCTCGGATTTTTTAGTATATAAAGTCTTCATGTTTTTAACAATTATCAGCTCTCCCATGGTTGTTAAAAGGATCTGAGCAATACTGTAACTTCAATGATACTAAAATAATATACATATGACCTATATACCTTGACGTAATGATGCAGCATCATCTGGAGTAAACAGAATACACAACTCCTCATCAACTTACAGCAAAAGTATCGTGTTAGGTCTCGTTGAAACGGTCTCAATAAAGTTATTTCTTTAATTTACCAATTTTGTTTAAAAAAATATAAATTAAAAAAAAGTAATACAAAAAAAATATTATTATACGGAAAATGTAAATACCAATTATTAGCATTAAGATACATTTCTTTATCAAGACTTAATATTTTTAAGGACCGGATATCCATTAATTAATACGAAGGTTGCATGTGTTTGTCTAATGAATTCTAAATTTATAATTATCATATACCAAAATTAATCTCAGATTTTTGTATTCCTATACCTAAGAACGTGTGACAATGAAGTGTGAAGTCCGTATTTAAATACGGATGACATTTCAATAATTCATTACATAGCTAAGCAATCAGTTTATTTATTCAAATCATTCATTACTATTGTGATGTGTAATTAATTAAATGTTTGTGATTCATTTAAATAATTATATTCATATTTATTTAAATAATGAACACGGTATGGAACACTGTGTATTCATGTAATGTTTAGAATGCTTAAAACATATGATTGCATACAATAAACTCATTGTAGAGAAAATTGTATTGATTTTCATATACATTTTGAAGTAATAAAAGGCAACTTTTGAATTTGATATATGCGATTTAGAAAACTAGTAAGACCACCAAGTATTTAGCATTAACTTTTTAAAGAAGCTGAGTTCGCTTTCGACACAGCATTTTATATATAGATATAACCTTCATTATTTATTTTATTTTCATTACATTAAAAATTACGCATCCCAGTAGCATATGAACTACAATCACAATTACGAAGAAAACTCCTTATCTTCTAAAAAACTTTCGTATTGTTCGTTAGATTACATGAATTAACAAAATAAATATATAAGTTTAATATCGTGGTCTTAATAAAAATTAAATTAATAGAGAAGATGGTTGTAGACTTTCAAACACCATCCACTTATTAAAAATTTAAAATTCTAAGTCCACCAGACTGCAAGACCCAAAGATACAGTTAGTGTAGATACAGTTACAGTTAGTGTAGTTAGACCTTCTGCGTGCAACCGTAACGTTATTTAAGATACCAATGAAGAAAACGTTGGCGGTAGTTGTAAATAATATTTTTTAAAACCTCAAATAGACAAATGTCACCTTAGTCTAACCGTGACCACGAACGCTGCAAAGTGCTCGAAACGTCGGGATGATAAAAATAGTTAATATACGCGATTTAAATCCGTTTAAAATAGTTTTATTTCAATAAATAAGTTTAATTATTATAAATATACTTTAAATTATAATCTTCCTTGTAAGATATATGTTACTTTTAAATAACGACAACGCCAACCAAATCGGATCGTCAGTTTTTGAAAAACTTGCGGACATACATACATACCATACAATTTTTTAAGTCGTTTTAAGATATGCTAATAGGTAAAATATACGATAATGTCATCATCACCCCAATAAAGTATAATTGTCAAAAAAAACTCCAATATTTGATATACAGTTTTTATCCAAAAAAAGCTAAATGACCGTGATCTCTAACGTTTTAACAATAAAAAACTATGTTGACTATTTTATTCTTATTTTAGTGAAATGGAACCCTAATGTCTAAGATTTATGATCCATTTTTTAAACGAACCGCGTAGAATAGGGCATATTTTGAATACTTACCAGATGTCAATACGCAGCCGGTCCATTGTTAACAAATATGGGTACAATTGAACACAATGCTTTACATTATTGTATTTAGTAAAGGCAAGGACTTTGTACGAACCAAATGTCAGCTATTGGATAATTGGGGTATCCGATGAAGAGCCAAGTATGGCGTGCAAATTCAAAATGTCACTTCAATAGAGCAGTTGTTCAATTGTGCATCAAATTAGAGTCTAATCGGTTTCGATGTGTTACATTTTAATGTGGTTTTTGATACGTTTGAACTGTAATGTGAATACAGTGGTACTAGAAAAGTAGTCTTTGAAATCGAAATATATTTTAATTTTTACTTACTACGTTTCACATGAAAATGGTTTAAATCGTGAGAAATCTATATTTATGTGTTTTATATGGACTAGAGCTACAAAAAAAATTAAAAAGTTTAATAGGCGTTGAACCGTAGACGTGTTAATAAAATGCAAATAGAAAGAATAGCGACACAAAATCAGAAGCTATATATGTAGTTACTTATAAGTAATTTAATTTATAATTTTATCCTTTTAGAGCAGCCAAATGGCTCTACAACTCTTTTTTCGTATATTTGTTCTCTATTAATATTTTCATCACTTTGGGTCGGTTAGAAATATTGTATAAAATCGCGAAATATTATATTAAAAATTCGCGACTGGTGGTAACTCTTTAAGAGTAAATAATAATTTATATAGCGAGCAGAATATAGTCTAATTACTCGAATATTTACCTTCCTATTATGTTAACGCTAAATTATATGTATTTTTAATATCAAAATATACATTTATAGAAAATAAAATTACAACAGCATGTGTACAAAGGACTTAACAACGAATAACTTGGAGTAACATGTACTTTTATAGCCTACGTAAATGAAACTGTTTCAGTAAAAAGAAATCCGCGAAGGGCTTAAAATCACCATTATTTTACTAACTTTAGAATACGGTACTTTAAATCTCACGTGTGCATAATAAAATTTAGTTCGAAATGATTTATTTCGAAGGACAAAGTACCCTGAAATTATTGCTCGTCTACGCGGCTTTAAGATTTAAGAGTGATAATTGATGATTTTTATGTCACTATGTATGTACATATAGTACATATTAGATAGTAACTATTGATGCGAGAGGTAGTGATAATACGATTGTTATTCGTAAGTGGTGCGGCAGGTGGGTACAGGTAATGACGTTTGTTTGTCTTCTTGTTGTCATCGATTATATTTAGTGCTTTGACTTACATTATATACATTAAACCGCTGATAAGAGCAACACATATAATGTTTTAACATCATAACATATAGATTATATTTATATATCTTTGCTCACATCATTAAAATTTAATTTATGTTTTATTAACCATAAATAAGCGTCTAGCTCTAAAAGCTTTTTCTTTATAAACTATGGATATGTAGGGAGTTCAAATAACCCGCAAGATTTCTTTTAATCCAATCGTTTTTATTTTTTTAATTAAATATAAATAAATTTTTCTTCGACAGCATATTGAAAGAAAAGTGATGTTAAAATAAATGATTATTAAAACTACCAATATGATATACTCATGTAAGCAATATTAAGCAATTTATATTAAAAAACAAAACTGAAAAACATGGAGACAAATTTAATACTAGTTGATCTTTTTTATTAATGATTGATTTTTTAATCTATTAAAACACTTAACTCACCTGGAGTAGGTAAGTGTAGTGTTTTGACGTTATTAAAAGATTACAAACCTCTCTATTAATTATTACAGAAAAATGTTATTCTGATTTATTAATCTTTTATAACAATTTTGGAATACCTATAAAATTCTGTATTCCCACGGCGTGCACCTGCAATACAAAACACAATACCGATACACGCCCGCATTCCTCCGCCGCTCCTATCAGGTCCACACCTGAGGATAGACTATAGAAATCTATTAAAATGATCAAGAACAAGTACCTACTTTTTCTAAAAAAGGAAACCAATTTCAAAGTAAGAAAGCTAAATACGCAATAAAACGTAAATGTAGACGACATAATTGTTTCAGTTATATTCTTTTAAAAACTAAACTACTTAAAAGATTTTCATAAAATTTCTGTGCGACTAATTCGATATGAGATTGTACACTTTTAAATAAGAATTTTCCAAATCAGTTAATAAATGACGGTGTTATGAGGGAATATGAACTACGAATTGGAACTTCCTTTTTTAAGTATAAATAAAAACACAATAATTTATTTTCAAATTCTCATACTGAGCTAAATTTTCTGTGGGCTTATTTTAGCCTAATTTCAAAACCGCAAGATATTGTAAGATAAAATAATTGTTGATTGGGTACCTACGCTATTTATGTAAACAATAGTCATGGTGAATAATAGACAAGTTTCTTAAGATTGCTAAATATAACAATAACTTGTAATGCAATGATATGCTCTTTTAGACTTGCGATCATTTTTACTGATGTCGGCATGACGTTTGTAATGCCTGTTGACATAATGTCACATAGCTCACAAACGGTTGAGCGGTCAAATATGATGAGTCTAGGATAAAAGTTCTTAGCACTCAACAAAGCATTTGGATCATACATAAAAATTGAGAAAAATGTGTTTTTGTATCTGTATCCAAAAATGAAATGAATCGCTAAACATTAATTGTAGAAACTATACCTAGAGGTAAGATGATAATTATAGTTTATAGACTAAACTACTAAATATAATTTAAAGGTATTTCAATATTTAACAAAAAAACATATGTAAGTAGGACACAAATTGGATGATTAACACTATCACAACTTGCAGATATAAGTCATTAAAAACCTATAATATAATATTAAAAATTTGATAAATCTAACGCGTCTAAAATATAACTATTCATCTTCGCGTCAAACAATAATACAATTAAAAAAAAGAGTACGAGAGCACATTCGACTCGCTCTGTGGGAATCAAATCACGACTCACGCGCAGCATCGTTAAAGGATCTTAGTACTTTTTCATATACAGAAGGTTTTTTTTATTAATTCATTAGAACGAAAAATAAAAAACAAATTTCTTAATTCTTGATTTTTTTATATTAATATTGTTTTTATTATTTTATACGCCAACTTGTATTATAAAATCGACTCATGGCTTCTTATACTTAAATCGTATCAAGAATATATTAATATCAATCTGATGATCTGCAATTAGATGACCCAGTATAATTAGATACTTTTAAGGCTAAATAATGATTGTAAGGTTTCTGTAATCAAAGAAAAATTACTTTTACTTTTTGTTCATATTTGTTTATGTAAATATTTTGTTTTTATTAATGCCCCGTCATGATCATTGTGGTACCTATCCTAAAATAAAATTAGTTTTGCTTTATGTATTTTGTTTATTTTTACAGCAACTATATAGTTTGCATAAATAATGCGAGTATAAATAGACACCAAACCAATGACGTGAATTATCTTTTCGGAGCAGCCTATATAAAATCCGTAGACAGGTACGGATGCACCTGAGTATTTTACGCGGCGACTCACTGGCGCCGAACTGACCGTCACCGCTTGCCGACGCGTTACACCGACAATGCCCCCATCATTAGTACCTACTGACTAAACAAACCGTTTTAACCATATAGTTCACCGAGATTTCTGTGATTTTGACCATTAATTAAAATATAATGTTTAGGAAATTAATAAAGCAAATTTACTGATGAAGTACCTACGAAACAACTTCATTTTTACGGAAAATTATTTTAAAGTTTTTGATTTGTTTTTTAAATTAATTTGCATTTTTTTCAGTGACGTAGACTAGGTGCGGTTTATGTCTCAACTTTATTAGTAGCAAAGAACAACTTACCTGTATATTTTTTTATGAATTTGCTTATATCTATATAATTTTTTACATATATAATAATTTTTTAACATATACAATTTTTTTACCGGACTGCTACGAAGTCAAAAAATTTTTGCCCTTACTAGAAAAAAATAAGCTGGCACTTGAGTTTCACTTTGAGTTTCAATTAGCATGTCAAAATAGTAAGTTAAGTATTCATAAGTTCGCCAAAGGATAAACATACGTTAACACGTAATTAAAACGTATATATTATACGCAATTTTTTAATAATTGTATAATTTATTTTTCAGATTATTTACTTTTTTTATATAAAAAGGGGCAAACGAGCAAATACTACCACCTAATGTTAAGTGTTTACTATCGCCCATGGACATCTACAAGACCGCTTGAAAACTCCGAAATCATGGTGCTCTGGACCAGACTTCCAGAGGTATATCATTCCACAGCCTGCACGCATGCGGGACAAAAGCTCGCAAACCCCACACATTGAATACCGATCATGCATCCAGGTGGTGTTGATGATATTGCTTCATGAGGCAAAGAGTACAAAGGTAAAAGTGAAACATTGGCGCTATGTGAAAGAGTTCATCGGAACACTCCCCATAACTCAGACGGTAAAAAACATACTTTACGGTTCTAAACCGTCTATGAATTGAGGATCCTCGACTTTGCTTTGGCTTTACTCGAATTTGGCTTTGCTCTCCAAGTGACCCCGGAGTTAGACCTCATTCGGTATATTGACTACAAGGATCCCAATATTCTTACTCATGTTCAGAGTAGTATTCTGAAAACACGGTGCTATATTGAAGGGAGCTTTATGTAGCATATCAGGTATACCATCAGGACGGCTGGACTTCTTGATGTTGAAGGAACGATAAGCTCAACTAACAGCGCTTTGCGTAAAGCGTACTTCGCACATCGTGTGATCGTACCGGGGGATGCTTGGCGGCGCTTTTCTCTAATTATCAAGAGTTAAATACGTTGCAAAGAAAGTCCACAGGAGATCGGCTTTCTCTCTTGCAGAATGTGCCAGGGACACATCAGGTTCGCGTAAATATGGAAGTGAAGTGAAGTAACCTTCGATTGCCTTAGCAAGAAACTAAAAGGCATAGCTTCCAGTTGGGAAGCCTAATAACCTCTCTTCATTTCAATGTCAAAGTACCTTTGAGTACTGTATCAGGCAAAGGTCAGATGAGCCTCACGGCATCGACAGTCATCCGGTAATTCTTCGGACGGGCCCCCAGCAGAATATCCAGCACAGAAGGTGTATGGCCCTCTATGTCAGGTATCCTAGTGAAACACGACACTAGTTGAGGGAAACCATACGGATGGCCAAGATATGTAAAGTTAGAATTGGTTTAAAAATATCGTTTAAAAATATGACTATAAATTATAATGTTAGATCGTCTGTAATTGGTCAAAACATGGCGTGTTCCGTTATAACAAATATATAAAAGAGGGTAGGTGACAATTATGAGTTAGTTGATCATTGACTACGGAGCTGGAAGCAATGAAAATTAAGTACACTGTTACTCTGTTGCTTTTCTGTTGTAATTTTAGTAATTACAAAGCCTAAATATCGTAATATTACAATTTATTGAATAATGATATTGAGAAGAAGAATTTATTTTTTTATTTTATTTTATTATTATTAAAATAAAAATAAAAAAAATATATGATATTATCATTTGTTTGAATGTTTTCTTTCTTTTCATACCCCATTTTACTTTCTAAATAAAATACTCGTAATTCCAAACTTAATTAATTAGATAAATTTATTTTAAAGTTTTTTAATAGTAATTTCCTTTTATCTAGTTCCCTAAATATTAATAAATTTATAAGTTCTAATACACTCGTAAATACGCGCGCCCACAAAATAGACAGTTCTCTGACTCCAACTGAGAACAGGACGAGTCTCTCTGGACCCGATGACAACGCCACACGCTCCACCGCACGACATGCTGCATCGAGTGGGACCAGAGGCTGACAGGGAAACCATACACGAAAGAAAAGGATAGTGTAGGAGAAGGCTAGCTGACTCATATGCTGTGGTGGGGTACGATGGTTATTATAAAAACAAAATATTTACCACTATCAAAATTTTATTTCGATTTAAAGTTATAATCAAGTATAGTTTTAGAATGGTTTCGGTCGGGAAGAGGCCGTCCGATGCGTTTCTTTGTTCTCAAGTTAACGGTTGCTTAGAAATAAGACATTTATACTATTTGATCGCGCGGCGGCTGCCTTCCGATATTTAAATCAATCTTTCAAATAATATTTAATTATTAAACTTAAAAACATGTAATTAATAATATATATGTATGTGTTATAAATAATGTATGTGCATAAATATTTTGTGTGTGATATATTATAGTTATATTTGCTATTAATATTAGATAAGATAAGATAAGAGATAAGTAAGATGAGATAAGAATTCTCGCATTTCAGTGTACAAATGAGTTTTATTTTGCACTGCAGTCCGTTTTTTTTTTAGTTTTTTTTTTGCGTTTTTATTAAACATTATAAAAGTGTATTGTTTTGTAAAAGAGAAAGAAGAGGAGCCCAAATTGTAATATAATGGATGATACTATTCATACAAATAAAATTTAAGTGTCTTTTTGTTATTTCAAATTAACAGCTTTTCACTAAAGGCATACATATGTAAGTATACCTATACGGTACTTCAATTTTTAAAACTTTTTTCTGTCTGTCTGTTTGTTTATGTGAATCTCTAAAACGGTTGGACTTATTTTGACGGGAAATTCACTCGCAAATAGATAATATTATAACGAGTATCTTAGCCAACTTTTAATTTGAAAATTTTATTTATATTAATGAATGAATAAAAAAGAGGGTTACGCAAAAACAAAATTGAAACCAATGAAATAGTGAACAATATCCGAATCAGATAGGAAACGTATACATTATATAAATAAAATAATATACAATGTCAATTTTTTACCTGGGCGTGGGAGACTAAGTTCCAAACTTTAAGGATTTGCGAGAAATATTGAAATAGAGAGTTGAAACTCTACCTCTTATCATGATGAGATATAGCCCGCTAACAGACGGGTCGACAGATGGACAGACGGCCAGACAAATAGACGGATAACGGAGGCTTAGTAATAGGGTCCAGTTGGCACCCTTTGGGTACAGAACTCTAAAAAGAAACTAAACATGACGTCAAGGAGCTTGTCATAGTGACGATGGTGGCTACTTGACAGCTTATCACAAGACAATCTGTCCGACACTGAGAAGTAAATTAGATATAGAATGTGTCTAATGTGGACTAATCTTACTAAATTTGGGTACCTAAGTCGTTAATAAATATTCATTAAATTAATTTAATTTAATTATACTGTCATCCACACGCACCCGGGGCAGAATACATATGGTGTGTCACCGGGTTGCATGAGATGGTGGTCTCGCGCATCCGTTTTACAGCCCCGAAGAGGAAGGCGGTCGGGATGGCCTTTAACTCCGGTACGCACTTTGCCCCCCTGAGATGAGATCCGTGGCCAAGAGTGGTGCGACTCTTCATTTCCGTGCTGAGGACGGCCATCGTCGGGATTTTAGTTGGTATAAATTTCGATATAACCCGATATCTCCCTTCACCAGGGAATCGAGTATCTTTTTGCTGATTTGAAAAACAAAAAAAGATACAATCAATTGACATTTACCAATAATAAAGAGTCGATACGCACGCAATCATATTTTTTGCTATCTTTGTGACCCGGGCGAGGACACAATACAACGTTTCCTTATTAGATTACTTATTATTGATATAGGATACTTTAGATTTGAATAGTGAAAAAAAATCGCACACCAGATCAGTAAATGAAAATGCAACCTTAATAAAATTAGCATAAACATCACATTAGTATAATAGCAGAAACTATATTTCGTTTTGGGAAGCAAAAATTACTTGTTATACATGTAACAGAACTAAGGCTTACTACAATGCTAAGGCGAAAAACGTATTTATTATTGACCTGTGTTATTCAAATTAAATCATTATAAGGCGAGAATTACATTTGCAGAACGAGTGGCGTATTATTTTCTTTGTGGTTTCGCTAGTAGACTCAATCGAAGTCAAATTGTAATAATGTGGAAATGAATTTTTAATCCCTACTGTTTGAGCACCAAATGACTGCACGATACATAAATCTGAAATATATTTCAAATATTTAGAAATCATTTATTACTAGTCGCACGTGTGTCGTTAGAATAATCTTAATTTACTTTATCCCTTCCCTTACATCGCGTTTTTTATGTACATATATATTCCATATATATAAAAATTCACAGCTGTATAGCAATATTTTAAGAGCCATGGATATTTCTCTAGTCTCCATTGTTAAAACGATAGTCGTTGTATCAATTAGCCAGGGAACGCTTAAAGGTGGAGTGTCAAAAACTGACAATGGTGTAACATATTATGAATTCTTGGGAGTTCCGTACGCGAAACCTCCGGTTGGAAACTTGAGGTTTAGGGTGAGTAAATATTAAAATACGTTAAATTGCGACTTGCCTTTCGTGTCTGTCAGCGCGGGACAGAATAAATACGGCGTGGGTGCATGAGATGATTGTCTCGTGCATCCGTTTTACGGCCCCGAGGACGGCAGTCGGTATGACCTCGAACTGCCGTATGCACTTTGTCCTTCTATCACGACCTCCGCCGAATAGGAGCGGAGTGACGCACGAAAGTCGCAGGGGTTTTAGTGGTAGAAATCTCAATATAATCCGATTTCTCCCCTCCCCCAGGAATAGGGTATATTTTCGGAGATTTCCGGTGTGAAAATAAAAAAAAATACTTACATTTACCGTTACTAAAGAGTCGACACAATCTTTATTTTGTGTTATCGTTGTGACCCAAAGACAAAAGGACAGAATAATAAAATTATGGGGGTCACAGCAATTACATTTATTTGGATGGATAAAGATCGAATCGAGCGAAATAAGAAACGAGTTAATAGTTGCTTTGTATCTGAAATATACCATACCTGGCACCAATAAAAAACCATACTTTCGTCGCAACCACTGATGGTAAATTAATAAAACAAAGAAGTAACTGTATAGGCAGGTACATAAAATTGTAAATATTTGTAAATAAAACATTAATTAATATTTTTTCCTTTATAATCTACTATTATCAAAGCAAAAAAAAACCAGCGACAGTGTTATTTACCTATTATTTAATTAAATATTTCGGTAAGTCGCGCCAACTGACTGAACGCTAGAAGGTGGCCATTGCTAGGGTTTGGCTTTATAATACATGTAGCATAAACGGTTGCGCGGCCCACAACAAAAATTGCCTAAAAATTTTAAGTATAATACAAGCTATTTTTTGTCTTTTTCAAAAACAAATAATTAAAAATATGAAAATTTTATAAAAACGACAAAATTGTATTTATATTAGTTATCAAAAAAAAAAAAAAAATTAAATTATGACGACGAAAAGGTTATTTTATTTAGTATGTAATCATTGATCAATTTATTTTATAATTAGCGTTCTAGAATTGGCAATGAGATTCGAAGTAGTGCGTGCATACCTCACATTTACTGAAATCTTCAAAGACCTCTATTTTGGAAACTAAACTTAAAAAGGCAAAAACTATTGTATATGTGCCGAGGATATGTACAGGGACATCATACTAATCATCATCATAATCTCATCCATAAGAATTGTACTGTTTCATAAGCGTCCCTTAAAGATGTCCAAAAGGATCGATTCTAAGCGGCCTAATTGGCCTTGATGCTTATTTCGCTGCCCGCTATCACGAATTGTCTACCTTGCTGATTGAAAGATGATGTTGCAGCATCAAGATCATGTAACTATATTATTTTGATATCATTTATAGAATAGTAAATTTCGAATCGATTACACTAGTACAAGTTGATCAGATCCTGCCAACAACTAGAAAAGATATGATAGTTATCAAACTACTAAATATCCATCTTGATCACATCAGCTTTCTTACAAAATAATGAATCAAAATTGGTCCCTTCGTTAAGGAGCTACTATACCACAGACAGATACACAGATACACACGGGTAACTTCATATACCTACCTCTTTTTTACTTACGTCATTCAATTTATCATAATACGCAAACATCCATAAATTTACATGGTTAATAAACTTTTACATGGTTTTACTTTAAATTGCCTATCTGTTTTACGTAGCTAACAACTTTATCTAAGTAATTTTTGTTGTAATTTGTACGAAATTATCCTTTTTCTTCTCCAAGCACATTTCATAGTGGAGTGTTGTGGTAACTTAAGCGATAATAGTACATTTATGCACCTTTAATTTAAAAATATACTTAAGTTTTTTTAAATGAAATAAATTGAATAGTTATATTTATTTACTAGATATGGCCCGCGACTTTGTTCGCGTGGACTACAGATATCTTATGCAAAGCAAGGCTTCTCGAAAAAGTATCTTTTTAATTTGAATTTGGTAACTTTCTAGTTGTATTTATCTATAGATACTAATTCAGGTCTGGAGTTCCACTGAGGTTTTCACAATAAATGGTGATAAGAACTATTTTGTGCAAGTCTTTGAAATTTTGACAGTGTTTTCTGCCGCGGTTCTCCTTTACCAGGTGAATTTTTAACTGGGTATGGTAAGCCAACTCTAAGGAGTCTCGGGGCCGAATTTGATAAAAAATAATCAATTCTTTAGAGATATCATCAAAATTCAAAAGTGAAAATTTGAAATTAAATATGGTTGGGTGGGGTCGTCGAGTCCATTTGTGTCTAGAAAAGAATTTAACATTACTTCGATCAATTTGTTTATTGACTGTATCAAAACCCTCACGTCCTGAAGTAACGGAACAGGGCAACAATATAATCTTTTAAGTATTGATCTTTCTTCGAAGAATCACTTAAGGTTCAATGAGTGTAAACTTTTTATAGCATTTTGCAAAATATAGCCTTTTCCTTTAGTTTGCCATATAGTATTACTCCCAGAAGTTGAGTTTAGAATTAGAATGTGTTATTTTTTTCAAAATCAGCGTATTATCGAATATCGATCTGGCTAGGAGAAATAATATTTTAGAAATGCAAAAAGCTCATGATACCGTTTTAGTTCTTATCAAAAAATTAATCCCGAGATTCATTTAAGTATTTTTCCACACTACACTACCACATCCGGTTAAAAAAATCATTAATAAAATATTAATATACATGATATATATATCATATTATTTTTATGATTATTTTATATAATGTATATCTTCCCTACTTGAAACGGATATTGTTCACAACTTCATTGGTCTCAATTTTGTTTTCGCGTAACATTAATTTTATTTATTAATTAAAATAAATAAAATTTTTAAAGTAAATGTAGCCTAAGTTATTACCTATAATATTAACGATCTGTGAGTGAAAGTCCCGGCAAAGTCGGTCCAGTTATTTCAGAGATTAGCCGGAACAAACAGACAGGCGGACGGAAGGATGTACAGACAGACAGATAGACAAAAAAATTTAAAATTGTGTTTTTGATGTAAGTAGCGTTTTTATTTTTATAAACATTTAGTTTAAAGTAGTTCATTTGATATAACAAACAGACACTTCAGTTTTATTTACCTATTTTTATAATATTATATTTATTTAAAAATTAAGCATTAATTATTTTTTAAATATAAATAATAGGAAACAAACATTTTGTATATTTTCTTAATTATTTTAATCATATATACGACGTTTCCTCATGTTTTTGAAATTAGATTTTAACAATAACTAAAATTCGCACACCAGACCCGTAAAACTAATAGCAACCGTATTATAATTGAGATAAATATCACATTAGTATATTAGTAAGAGCGTTAATTAGTTTCGGGAAGCCAAATGGTTTTTTGCAATTAAACGTTATGTACGTTAACAGTATTAAGACTTACTACAACTCTAAGGCAAAGTACTTATCTATTATGGCACATTGTTTTTCAAATTTAATAATGATGAGACGAGAATTTCATTATAGCTTTTACTTTTGGCAGCGATATAATACAACATTGTTACCTAGATACAAATATGTTGTGAGTAGTTACGATAGCTGTGAATGACAAAAATAAGGAACTGACCGTAAATTCTTTCAAGTGAAAGTCATTGAAAAATAGCTTATGTAAATCTTTTTGAAAATCTGAGAGCAAAACACATATAAGTGAAATTCTCGCCTAAAGAATTTTAATGGAATACTTACACTGACAATAAAAATTGGCAGCTACGAGTGCTAGTCATATGATAGTCTTACAGCAGTTTTGAAAATTGGTGATAGATTTAGACATGCTCTTTCCGAATATATACTTTGCCTCCTCGTTTCTTTTCCGGTCACATCGCCATATTGGAAAAATAAAGCCCATAAAAAGTTTTATACAAAATTTCATAGTAAACTTATTAGGAAACTCCTTTCCTGAATATAGTTATAATACATGAAATTAGACAAAATTTCCTGTAATTTATGTCAACTCCAACTTTAATATAAGTTTTTTATGAGTAGCGCATTTTTTTTTCTTTATATTAGTACTGTGGAAATAAGTTTTTAATCCTTACTTTTTGAACACCAAATGACTGTACTTATAATTATATCCTAAATATGCTTAATTCCTTCTTTTCTGTTTCGTTTTTTATGTACATATTACAAATATAACTAAATTCACAGCATTACAACTATCTTTTAAGAATCATGGAGTTTTCTCTAGTCTCTATCGTTTATACGATAGTCGTTGTATCAATTAGCCAGGGATGGTTGAAAGGTGGAATGTCAAAAACTGACAATGGTGTTATATATTACGAATTCTTGGGCGTTCCATACGCGAAACCTCCTGTTGGAAACTTGAGGTTTAGGGTGAGTAAATATTTAAATACTATAAAAGTGAGACGTTTTTCGCGTCTGTTCGTTTGCTTCGTAAGAAGTATTTCTAAACTATACAGGCTGATTCGTTCAGATGAGTCAGTAGGGAATATGAGTAGTACACGAATTTGTTGAAAGGAACCATGTCACCGATTTTGAACAAACATTACATTAAAAAATTTGCGGAAAAGCTAAAAAAAATTGGTAAGTGCTTATGGTGCACAAACTTACAATATAATCGAATCTAAAAACGCTTAGGTCAAATTTAATATGATAAATAGATTTTTACGAACGGTCCACATAACTAACCATCCATATCGCTAGATTTAATATCACTAGCCCATGTTTTGTCGGTATTGTTAAAGATATTGATGAAATTGAAAGTTTGCTTCATCAGCAAAAGCCACAAAATTAAACTCTAATTAAATAAAAAAATCATCAAAATGACTATCATGTCAAAGATAAAGAAAATAATAAAATAAAACTCTTAAGTTGTTAAAAATTAAGAGTACCATACTAATAATAATATTTATAACATTACATAAAGAAGTTAGAAAACAAGATTTTGTTTTTAAATTACGGCATTAGTCAGTGCCGAGCTCTATCGATTTTTTTATAAATTTTTGAATGGAATTTGTTCTCTAACTCAAATAGTTTCTGCCTACTGAATAACCCCAATGAATCAGCCTGTATAATAGAGTTTAATATAGTTTTCACCATCATTTATCAATTTTTGAGAAAATCACCACCCCGAAGACGATAGCGATAATATAGGGATAATTATACATACATCAATTATGCATACATCATAGCGAGTAAAGAAGTACTAGCATACTTTTACGAATTCTGAAACGAATGTAGAATTAACTTTTTAAAAACATTCTTAAGACGAATCCTATATCTACAAGGCATTAGAATTAGGCACTAAGCAATTGCTTTTTATGTCTAAAAAACATAAAGGCGATAGAATTCCAGATATAAATATAATATAATATAAACTCAACGCCTCCATTAATATCTCATGACCTTGTGTCGCAGGTCCGGAAAGACACAACACTAACAAAAACACCCAGACCACGACAAACATCCGTGTGGCCAATACAGACGTTTGCCACGAGCGACTGTTAACGCTTCAGTCAGTTGCAGTGACCACTGCGCCAACGTGTCTGTCGCTAAAAATAAAACAAGCTTTTGGAATAAAACACTATGGCTACCTGACCTGATTTGACCTTAAGGTCAATTAGTGGACTAAAGCATTATTTACCCTGTGGTACCGATGATTGACGATTGCATCGAATCGTGGTTTGATCGTCGAGACAAATCCCATAAGCCTAAATAGAATGATGGTACATTATGTAATTGCGTATTCGTCAGTAAAGTTTTAGCAACGCGTAAGTCAAAATAAGCAGCTATTAAGGGAAGCAATTTTGAATTAATAATATATTATTTTGTATGATATAAGTTTTATTTCATGTGCTTAAAATTAATAATTATTCATAATGATGTCTGTGTAAAATGCACTTTTTTCGATGCCCTTTAAACCTGTTTATTTTGACTTAGGAGAGAATTGCAATTGGAAGTCGTACTCTCGAGAGCAATATAAAACAAATCTGTAACCTAATAAGAGCCTGAGAGCAGATATGGCGTAATGTACACGTCGATCTCATCATGACCACGGGTTTTAATCCTGCTAAGCATCTCTGGCTTTTCATGTGCTCAATTTGTGTTTTAATTCATCGCGAGCTCGGCTGTGAAGGAAAACATCTTGAGAAAAAACTGCATGTGCTGAGAAAAATTGTAACACATATGCATCCGCCAACCCGCAGTAGATCAGCGTGGTGTATTAAGTTTTAAACTTATTAGTGTAATTATTTCTTTACTATACATTCATTGTACCTATTGAATACACATTTTACTATGATAAAGCTAAGTTATTATAGACTCCTAGAACTGAATCAACCGGAGAAGTACTACTCTTTCACAGAAAATAATGCGTTAAGTAACTAGCATATTTGCGTCTCGTGTGGTGAGTGAGAGAGCCGGAAGTCTATGTCATGCATTTTCCTTATACTCATTCAGCTCTTATATAATATTCCCAATTGTCCATGATTTCTTTTTGATCTGGGAACGCATTCGTTGCTTTATGGGCGCTGCAAATGTTATATAGTATGATCACTCATTTTTATTTATTTCAAGTTTTTGTATAATTTGTTTTTTTCTTATATAAACTAAGATTCTACCAAACTGCAAAACAGTTTATTGGCAGACACTGTTCACTAATTCTAAATAAATCATGCAGTTAAATACAGTTACATTTTTTGTTTTATAATAGTGACAATGAACAAAAAAATAATTTGAAAAGCTTAAATGAGGGTAGCATGAAGGAATGTATAGAGTATGTTCAACTGTTATGTCTCATTTGTTTAACTTGTTTTTCTTAACATGATGAACCGCCTACTTTTATACCCGCTTTTTTCATTAACAAAATCTCTAAGAACGTTATCATGCCAGCTCTGTGGTATCATACTATCGCAATGCCAAGACTTATTTAGGTATGCCAAATTCCATACCTAAATACGGCTTCCCAACTGGACCCCGTGCATTTGGGTCTCACGCTTAGGCTGTCGAAGGTCTCCACTTCCATCTTCGCGCGAACCTGATGGGTCCCTGGCACAATCCGCAGAAGAGAAAGCCGATCCCCTGTGCACTCTCTTTGCGTCGAATCCAACTCTTGACGATTAGGGAAAAGCGCTGCCAACTATCGCCGATGCGGTCACACGATGCATGAAAGATGCTTTTTGTAAATGCTGATCGTTGTTCCCTTCGTTCCTTCGACGTCATTATCCATCGCTCCTACTAGTATACCTGCTATCGTGCTTAAGATATGTGGTCTTGTGTTGACTTCGGTACTAACGCGCTTATTCTCACTGTCCTATACCACTGGCATTGTGACGTCTTCGTGGAAAGTAGCAATCACCGTATTCCCAAGGAGCGTGAGAGCATAGACCCATCCAACTTCTGGCCTATTGCGATTAAATCCTTGATTTCTAAGGTATGGACCGCGTAATTAATCGGCTACTCTTTGGTTACCTAGAAGATAACCAGCTTATCAGCAACCAATAATACGGGTTTTGTCGTGGTCGCAGTGGAGGTTATTTTCTCGTGAATCTGACATACCGCTGGGCAGCCGCTATTGAAAGTAAGGGTCTACACAGGTACAAGGGGTATTGTAGTCAGCCTAGACATCGCAAAGGCGTTTGATCGGATTTGACATAAAGCTTTTTTAGCGAAGCTTCTATCTTACGGCCTTCCCAAGGAATTATGCAGTTGGGTAATTCGTTTTCTCAATGGGTGGAGTATAAAGGTCGCTGTCGACAAAGTATGCTCGAAAACGACAACGACAAGCTACAAGTCAGCAATATTTGTTGTTATGCGGATGACAGTACGGTCTACTTACCTTTTATAGCATTGGCAGGGCTAGAATCTCTCGGACGAAAATGAAGGCGAGAAGAATACAGAACTTGTGTCTGAAACCGAGACCTTCCTAGAGCAGGTTTCCGAATGGGGCAGACGTAACCTCGACCAATTTAACCCCTCAAAGAGAAGTTAGGACGTTTAATGCTACAAAAACCCCTTTCAATATAGCGCTGAATTTTCAGAACACTGCTCTGAACAGTAAGAGCATTCTGATTGTTGGGAACGAATGAGGTATGATTCCGGGGTCACTAGGTGAGCAGAGCCAAATTGGCTGCCAAAAAGGTCGAGGTCCTGAACATGGTGAGGCAATACTTGACATCAAGACATCAGCTCCTGCTATTTATAGCCTAGATCCGTTCTTATGTAAAGTACTGTTCCCACCTTTGATGCCCTCCAATACCAGCTTCAACTACTTGAATCTATCCAACGCCGGGCAGTTCACATCTTCAACGATCCCAAACTCACAAATGGAGAGACTTTTTTACTGTCTGTATAATAGGGAGTGTTCTGATGAACTTTTTGACATGGTCCATCATCTCGCTTGTACCGTCGCACTCTTCGCCTCAGGACTCGATATTATCCTCACTACCTGTATGTGTCATAGTCATGCATGGTCGGTATCCAATGTACAGGCTTCACGAACTTTTTTCCCGAGTACGTGCAATGACCTACCTACTGAGGTTTTTTCAGAGCGCTATAATTTGGGGGTTTTGAAGCGCCGAGTGTACACCTTTCGAATAAATATGTGGAATGACGCCAATTCGATTTTAGGCACATTTATTCCAAAAGTTTTATCTTAAAATAAAATACATGTTCCCATTTGATTTGAAGTTTCAATTATTGAAAAAAAAAGAAATTTCTTATGTAACAGTATTTATGGTCAGACTAGTTATGATAAGAATAGAGTAGAAGTATCTATTAATTTACGTATTGTAATTAATAATACACTCCAATAAAATGATTTATTGTAACTTTTACAGAATCCTCAACACCCGGAACCATGGGATGGTCTAAGGGACGCGACAGTTATTAATGAAGATAATATTTGTAGCCAGATAGATATCACAGAACGGAATCCAATAGGAAGCGAGGATTGTCTCTACCTCAATGTCTACACTCCGAAGTTACCTGATTCTAATACAGATCCTTTACCAGTAATGGTATATTTTCATGGAGGAGGTTTCATTTATAACAATGGTATTGTGAAACAAGATGCAGGTCCAGATTATTTGATTGAGAACGACGTAGTTTTAGTAACTATAAATTATAGATTGGGTGTATTTGGGTTTTTGTCATTGGATATTCCTGAAGCTAGTGGAAATATGGGCTTAAAAGATCAAGTTCAAGCTCTTAAATGGGTCCAAGCTAATATCGATAAGTTTGGTGGAGATCCTAACAGTATAACAATTTTTGGCGCAAGCGCTGGATCAGCTTCAATCGATTATCATCTTCTATCGCCTTTATCGAAAGGACTTTTTCATAAAGCAATTCTTCAATCGGGATCAAGCTTGAATCACTGGGCAATCAATTATGAACCAAAAAATGTCTTAGAAAACCTTTTAAAAAATATGGGATATAACAGCTCTACTCAGGATAATCGTGCTATATATGAATATCTCATCACCAGTCCTGTTTCCGACCTTATAGAAGCAAGTTACAAAGATATCGAAAAATTAACTCCTAATAGAGTTTCTTTTGGATTTGTACCTATTATTGAAAAAGACTTTGGTGATAATGAAGCAATGATAACTGATATTCCTTACAAATTATTTAAAGAGGGCAGATTCAATCGTGTTCCTGTCATCAAAGGATCTTGTAACAGGGAAGGTTATTTGACCTATTTTGACAAGCCATATCTTATTACTGATGTGATTGAAAACATGAATTTTGTTGATCACTGGGCATACGAAATTGACAAAAATGACAAAATAAGGTTCAATAAAAAACTATCAGAGGTTTATTCAACAAAACAACACTCAGAAGATGACAGCGACAAAATGGGGATAGATTTTTTCAGCGACTTTGATTTTGTGGCGGGAATAAGGTTAAGCGGGGAAATCATGGCAAATAAATATGTTCCAGTATACTTCTACGAATTCGGGTATGAGGGGAATATTAACTTTTTTAAAAATTTCTTTAATATAGAGCTCAAAGGCGCAGCTCACGTTGATGATTTAGGTTACATATTCAAACTTCCTTTCTCGAAATTAGCCGATGCAAAAGACGAAGAAGTTAGAGTAAATATTTGCAAAATGTGGACGACTTTTGCCAGGACAGGGTAAGTCATCGATTACTTGGTATAAGCATATTTTCAACAGATCCAAAAAAAGAAAGTCCTTAACACATTTATTTTTTGGTTGTTACCTCAGAGGTCCGTCACGTCTTAAACGATTTTAGACTTTTTTTTATTACAATCCTTTCAAATGGATCCCTTTAAATTTTTATGAAAACGAAACGAAATTACGTGTAAAAAAAGATTTTTCGTGAATGAAATACGAAAAATGTTTATGAGTAAATATATTTCAATCAAATATTGCTTATTTGATTGATATAAAAAAATCGCATTTAGGCAGAGACAGAGTAGATCTTTAAGTTTTTATTTCTGCTATTAGTTGTGTTATTTTTTTTTACAGCAATCCCGTTTCAAATGACGTTGCTATCCAATGGCCTAAGTACTCAGAACATTCTCCGTCGTATCTCTACATTGGAGAACAATTCACAGCTAAATCCAACTATAAACCGAAAAAGATGGCTATTTTTAGAGAAATTTATAATAAGTATAAGAAGTAATTGTAAATATATTTACAATTATAAGACTTATCTATGTATTATATGTGTTTTAATTGAACCGATTTTTTAATGTTTTTTTTTTATTTCTTTGCATCTTATTCTTTCTTAAAACTTTAAGATTTATGATACTTTTCAAAAAGATATTTTTTTTTAAATTTTCGTCGATAGTATCAATAATAATAATCTATAAAATACGTTGTTCACTTTCATCGTTGCATTTCGGCAACAAATCAATTTTAATATGCGTAAAACTAAATCATGCGACTATGTAAGTAAACGTGCATTCAAAACAATTAAGGTAAGAATGAAATATGTAAGTTTTCCTCTTGTAGTCGACATAAAACAGCTCTATAACTGTATTTCAAACGTAACGCAATGACTAATAACATCTATAAGTGTAATTCTTACTTACGAGTTTTTCAAATAAAAGCTTAAATTAAAATAGAAACACATGATACAGTCATCAGAACTTCCTCTTTTTAAGTCGGACAATTAAATATCAACCTTACTTTAATTGACATAAATAAGGGCGACTGCAAATATCGGGGCACCTATATAATCTTTGCGTATGTGTAGAATAATTTAGGGCCTATTAAATAATATAACAATCAAATAATACAAACAATGTGCTATAACTAAGAAAAAACTGACAGCTACACGAGTATATGTAAATCTGTAAATCGGCGCTACACATTCATGCAAACTTTATATGATTTTGTTAGATATTTAAAAATTATTATTTTTTTAATTATATGATAATAAACGCACTACAAGGAATATTTCATTTTACTAACAATTAGTCGCATGTGTAGAGACTACCTTTAATCGCTTGATCACTGCCCCCACTTCGCGACTTCAAGAATTTCCTTGTGTTCAACACAAACAAATCTACATTGAACGAGGCAACAAGACATCACCAAACATCATATAATATCAAAATTACGTAATATTATATTTGATGATTATATCTTGTTGCTTCGATATAATAATATTGTGATTGTCGATAACGTTTTCAGAATATAATTTAGTTGAATAAGGATCAATTAGAACGATGGTTGTTGTATCAATTAGCCAAGGAAATTTGAAAGGTGGAGTAACAAAAACTGACAATGGTGTAACATATTATGAATTCTTGGGAGTTCCATATGCGAAACCTCCGATTGGGAACTTAAGATTTAGGGTGAGTAAATATTTTATAGCGCTTATATTTTGGTTTCCTAGGATTACAGTCACTAATTGGGCTGGCAATAGCTGTTAAAATATTTGACAATCTCATAAAATTTTAAATATCGTTTCTTTAGACCAGATATCAGGTGTTCAACAGAAACATTATTCGATTAATTATATAAAATTGAAATTAAATAAAAACATTCCACAATCAAGTCATTGAGACCATTACAACGAGCGCTAGCACGATACTTCTTCTGTAAGTTGGTTCCAGATGATGCTGCAGCATCAGATCAAGGTTACGCATCTATCTATAAATAAACTATGTATCATGTACAGTACAATAAATAAGTTGTTCAGATCCTTTCAAGAACTAGAAATAACTGATAAGCTTAAAACATCTTAACTTGAAGATCTTCATAAATTACAACTAAGAACCATCTCGCTTGCATCAGCTCTCAAACAAATAGGCCGCATTGGGTGGTTGGCGCAATTGGTCCATTCATTAGGGAGTCACACGATGTCACAGATAGACAGACCGATACGCAGATACACACGTCAAATTTATAACACCTCTTTTTAGGGGGCGGTAAAAATTAAGAATGTTCTTATTTAAGTTTATAAAATTAGTTATATGTATATATCTCTATTCTATATTATTTGTACATTGTACTGTATTTTCCAATATTGATGCATGATATAGGTAATCCCTTGCATTTTATATGGTTTATTAAAATAACAAATGCACAATATGAACCAATTACATTGTTATTTCATTCGAGTTTATCACCAACAAGTTTTTTACTGGCTTGGCAACGTGAATAATGTATACATATTGTATACCGTAATTGAAAAAAAAAACCTGCGCGGATTTTTTAACACCATAGTCAACATCGCGGCCATATAAAGGCCGTATTATATTCATATATATTTTGCAAATAAATGAAATGAAAAATGACATTTGACGTTATGGTGGCAAAAAACATACATACTGTTTATCGAATAAAGAAAGTTTTAGTGCCACATTTCCAGCACCAAAGAGCGACAAAGCGTTGGCAGCTTAGTGCTGCCCTTGTCGAGTCAGCCTATGTACGAGTTAGTTATGTAGTTAGTGGGCTACAGGTAGGCTCTACCTAGGCTCTTGAGGTTTATATACGTCGTCGTTTACTGTTACATGAGTAATACAAGGTTTTTAATGACAATTGATAAGAGCATAAGTAAATGTTGACAAAGGATGTTGATAATAACGAATGATCTTATGCAATTCACTTTTTATCCAGTAACTCGAAAACAAAATATACTAAAAACAATTAAACGGATAACAAAGACACAAATATAAAATTAAATTTTTAGATTTGGTTTACAATTGAGCACCTTTTTATATGTTAGTCATTTATTGTTTGAAATTATTCATCAGGGATTACTTTGAATTATAAAGTCCATTTCAATTCTTGCTAAAGTCTAATAGATTTTTTTTTATATTTACAGAATCCTCAACCTCCGGAAGCATGGGATGGCGAAAGGGACGCGACAGCGATTAACGAAAACAATATTTGTTGTCAGTTAGATTTTCTAAAGGCGAAAATAATTGGTAGCGAGGATTGTCTTTATCTTAACGTCTTCACCCCGAAATTACCTGACTCTGATACATATCCTTTACCCGTGATGGTATATATTCATGGAGGAGGTTTCATGTATAACAATGGTATTGTGAAACAAAATTTAGGTCCAGATTATTTGATTGACAACGACGTAGTTGTAGTAACTATAAATTATAGATTGGGTGTACTTGGGTTTTTATCATTGGGTATTCCTGAAGTTACTGGCAATATGGGTTTAAAAGATCAAGTTCGAGCTCTTAAATGGGTCCAAGCTAACATTGATAAATTTGGTGGAGATCCAACAAATATAACAATTTTCGGCGTTAGCGCCGGATCAGCTTCAGTTGACTATCATCTTCTATCACCCTTATCTAAAGGACTTTTTCATAAAGCAATTCTCCAATCGGGATCCAGCTTTAACCATTGGGCAATCAATTATGAACCAAAAAAAAATGTAGACAAACTTTTACAAAAAATGGGATACAACGGATCTACTCAGGATAATCGTGCTATATATGAATACCTCATCACCAGTCCTGTTTCCGACCTTGTCGAAGCAGGTTACAAGCATATCGAAAAATTTAATCCTAAAAGACTTTTTTTTGGATTTGTACCTTCTATTGAAAAGGACTATGGTGATAATGAAGCGATGATAACTGATAGTCCTTACAAATTATTTAAAGATGGCAAATTTAATCGTGTTCCTGTCATCAAAGGATTTTGTAATAAGGAAGGTTATTTGGCCGATTTTTTTAAGCCTTATCTTATTGTTGATGTTATGGAAAACAAGAATTTCTTAAATTACTGGTCATACGAAATGGAAACAAATGACAAAATTAAGTTTAATGCAAAATTTTTAGAGGTATATTCAGAAAACCAACACCCCGAAGACGACAGTGACAAAATGGGGATAGATTTTTTCAGTGACTTGGATTTTGTGGCGGGTGTTAGATTAAGCGGAGAAATCATGGCAGATAAAGGCGTTCCAGTATATTTTTATGAATTTGGTTACGAAGGAAAAATTAATTTTTGCAAAAATTACTTTGGATTGTCGCGAAAAGGCGCTTATCACGGTGATGACATGGCTTATGTATTCAAATTTCCTTTCTCTAAATTAGCCGAAAAAAAAGACAAAGAAGTAAGAGCAACCATTTGTAAAATGTGGACTTCTTTTGCAAAAACAGGGTAAGTCATAATTATATATTAAATAATAAAACAATAAATTTATAAATAGTCACAACGATGTTATACATATTTAATTATAAAAAGGTAATAAAATTATAATTTTAGAATAAATGATGTACATATTAACATTATTATATGCGAACTATGTAATCTCATAAATTATATTTTAAAACAAACAAGATATCGTTTTCCAAAATTTCAATTCAGATCTATTTCCTTACCCGAAGTTTACGTCAAATAAAATGCGAAAAACTTCACATTAATTAATTCATTTAATTCAATTAGTCCATCGAATGTAAACTTCGAGATAAAAACTGGTTTTAAAAGTACTTTCTTAAAATTAATTACACATATCTACAGATATCGCATACATTTAATTATACTATATATAATTTTCAACAAGCAATTCTTGTGTTTATGTATGCATTTAAATATATTATCAAAAACGGCTGTAACGATTTTGATCACACATTGTATATGAATCTATGTGCAATATTTGATTTTGTCTTTTGGTTATCTATATATTAGTACTATAGATAGCATTACAACACCAATTTTACAAAAAAAAAAAACGCTTACAGAAGCTTAGTCGTCCAGGTGCTATTGTATGATTCAAGAATTAAAGTTATTTCCTTTTAACAGCAACCCAACATCAGGCGAAATGTCTTTTCAATGGCCAACATATACAGAAGATTCTCCGTCATATCTCTCAATTGGAGATCAATTCACAATTAAAGCACAATATGAACCAAAAAAGATGGCCGTTTTCAGAGAAATTTATGATAAATATGGAAAATAATTTATAAATTTCTTCTAAATAGTATAATAAATCTTACATTTTTTTAGATTTAATTACATAAATTAAATATCACATTTTAATAGTACCAAAATTTTTCAACATTTGTTTTATTTTGCCCTTTATTTTTAGTTTCTTAAGGTTTATAATACTTTTCAAAGAGCTCTTTAAACAACTTCATCCTTTCTGGATAAATTTCATACTTCATAGACATTTTGTCATCAATTAATAAATAAGCCAAGCCTGTCTCGGCTATTGGTTCCCAAGTAGTTGTAATTACATTGTCGATTTTCGGTGTCGGGTCTCTGCAACAAATAAATAAATTATATTAGATCATAAGCTAATAGTTAAAAGATAAAAAAAAATTATTAATTATTCGAAATTATCCATCCATAATAAAGTATTATTAAGACTGTTTATTTTGTTTGACTATGATTCTTCTTCTCCTTCTTTATTTTGTTTTGTAGCTTTTTTTAACTATGATACTAGAACACAAAATAAAGTTTATGTGAGCTAGTTAATAATACATTTTAGTTAAACAAGAATACCAACATTAACAAAACTAACTCATTGAAATATTTAAATCCAAAAAATCAAGTGTAATGGAATTTTTAAATTTTTCTACTAATGCCTAATATCATAAGTGCTGTGTCGTAATGATTATGGAAAAGGTTACACTAAGATATAATTTGATTTATAATCAATTTAAAATTGAATATCAAGCATGATCATTCATTTAATAGGTATTTTTAAATAACTCACCCAAATTTAGCAAAATTAGTCCACATAAGACACATTCTATCTCTGATAAGCTTATCAGTGTCGGACAGATTGTCTTGTAATAAGCTGCTTTTTATCAAATAGCCACCTTCGTCGCCATGACAAGCTCCTTGACGATCAATATTTAGTTTCTTCTTTAAATAATTCAAGCCACCATCATAAGCAAATTCATAAAAGTATACAGGTGAGTTGTTCTTTGCGACTAATAAAGTTGAGACATAAACCCCACCTATAAAGTCTACATCACTGAAGAAATCAATTGCAAATGAATCAACTTCATTATATTTTTTATCTCCTTCTAAGTAAATTGTTTTTAATTTAGTTTCCATATCAATTTTTTGTGTATCATCAATTTGAAATGGTAAGCGTTCTAAAAAGTTCTTATCTCTCACCAACATGTCAAAAACAGCCCCATGGTTCGGAGATAAAATCAAAAGCCCTTCACGATTGCAGAAGCCAGACATGTAGGGTACTTTATTGAACTCTCCCTGAGACAACATATCATAAGTCGACTTGGTGATCAAAGGTTCCCAGTCACCCTCTTTTTCAATTGTTGGTACAAAACCAAAGTGAAGTCCACCTGGCCATTTATAAGTTGCCAACACCATCATTGAACTTGTAACAAGATCTTTTATAGGCATGCTTTTGAAAAGTTTCAGTAAATCTTTATCATCTGTTATTGTTTTCTTTTTTATAACAGCGATCTTTGTTGCTAATTCTTTTATCTGGGTGTTTTGAGCCCAATGTAGTAATGATGAGCCAGATTGTGCAATGGCTTTGTGAAATAAGCCTTTAGACATTGGTGACAGCATAAGATATTCAACTGATGCTCCGCCAGCACTAACCCCGAAAATAGTTACATTATTTGGATCACCATTGAAATTGTCAATGTTCTTTTGCACCCACTTTAATGCTTGAACTTGATCCTTTAAGCCCATGTTACCAGGAGCCTCTTTGCACTCCAAAGACAGAAATCCTAGAATACCAAGTCTATAGTTAAGACTTACAATTACGACATCCTTTTCAATAAGGTAATCTGGTCCATGAGTAGCATCATCGGTGCCACTGCCAAACACAAAGCCCCCACCATGAAAAAATACCATTACGGGTAATAGTGGAGAGTCAGGATTAGGTAGACTCGGTGTATAAACATTTAAATATAGGCAGTCCTCGTCACCGATAACTTGTAAACTTTCTCTATCAAGCTGGGCACATATATTACAATCCTTTGTAGCATCTCTTATTCCTTCCCATGGATCAGGTTGTTCTGGAGCCTAAAAAGGTAATATTCATTGGTTCAACATTGGTTATATAATACTACCGCAAAATTTAATCTTGCTAGTTTTAGGAGAGACAAGAAATGATTTATTTCTGATAAAATATTCTACAAAAATGTGATGATTAATGAGTGAACATTCATGAGATGCTCACTTCCGCAGTCTAGGCTTCCTGGCAACCAGTCTGCTGAATGCAGTGTGTACGCTGCCTGTGCTTAGTTACAACAGGCGAAGGCTACTCCCCATCCACACCTCCAGTACAAGAATTAGCCAATTCTAGTTAAAAAGCTGACATGTGATTTTTATGACAAATAATTTTACTCTCTTAAAAACTGCACTACTAGTTAAGATATGGGTTATAACTATAAACTTCAATTTGTAATTAGACCATCAAACCAATTTGAAATGTTTTACAAATAATGTTAAGCCTTTAAATATATCAACACAAATTTTTATAATTGGTATCTCATACTTAATAGAAGTAAAAACATAAACCAAGCATCATGTATTGATACTCATTTACTTAGTATATTGAAGAAATTTGTTTTTGACAAATAAATATTCTTTTTACAGGCCTTTATTTAACTTGTTGCTATTTTTTGTTTTTATTATTATGTGACTCTTAATAATATTACAATTATCATAATATTGGTAAAGTGCAACTTACAGCAAATCTTAAATCTCCAATTGGTGGCTTAGCATATGGAATCCCTTTAAAGGAAAAATAATTTCTATCGTTTGATAACTGAGAAATTTTTCCTGATAATTGTCCTTCGGTAACTTTCACAACGGGATTAGGCATGTTTTTCTTGTGCGGAAACAACTATTAATGGAACTGTTAAGTTGTAGAATGTCTTCCAAAAAATTACCGTGAAGTATTCGATAAAAAGTATAACATAGGTAATTCACAAATTTGTATTAAAAACTTCTGATCTTCAGATGTAGAGTTAAGTACTTAGAAGAGTACCAAAAAGTATATAATCACTACGTTACTTACGAAGAGTACTTAGAAAGTGGAGTATTTTTTTCATTGACAGTTAATAGTGCTAAGTTGCCAACTAATTTATAAAAGTCCTGAAACTAAAATTATTTTTTCCTTTCAATTTGTATAATAATATTTAAATAAGTATATCTTGTAACATTTTGAATTATTCATATAAAATCAAAATCCTATGTGGTTGTTATGTGGTAAAGTATTAAAGAGTATATGTATAAAAATAATATAATTATAGTTTATTATAAAGTTTTATTTACTAATTACCTATTCAATAATTTATGCCTTTCTTTTATTCCAGAGATAATATCGCCGAAAGCTTTTGTCAGAAGATATTATTTCAAACATTTTCCTCCTCAATTTGAGGGTAACAATTTAGAATTGGCAGAACTGTCATACGTTTGAAATTTAAATTCTATGTAATTAGATATGTGACTTTCATACTATTCGACGTTAAAAATCTGTTAAAATTCTAATTTACAAATTTTAAGCGTAGCAAATGTGTTATTCTAATGAGTAGTATGTATCACCGTAAATTTTTATCAAAATCTGTTTATTTTACGTGAAGAAGCAACAAAAATCCATCCATCTGAACAGCTATTTATCTTCACAAAGTTTCGCAGAAAAGGGGTAAAGACAAGGCTTCGTAAACTTTTTGTATATTTCTTTGGAAATAGAAACAACAGCGTCACTTTAAATTATTATAAACGCACATCTTCTTCGCAAAAAGCGTCTTCGAAATCCATTGTTTAGTATAGAAGTAATAAGCGAACGAACAGATTGACAAAAAAAATAAGACGTAAGCGATGTTATTTTGTAACATTTATAGATGTACGTTGGCACACTGGTTACTGCAACTAAATAAAGCGTTAACGGTTGCGAGTTCGATCTCTGTTTGCGGCAAACGTCTGTATTGGCCATACGGATGTTTTTAGTCGTCTGGGTGTTTGTGTTCGTGTGGTTTGTGTTTGTTTAATGAAGCCGTTGAGTGTGATGCGTTTATTTTTTTTATATATAGATATTAAAAACAAATAGAATAGTAGAGTAATCGCATAGGTCGAATGACGAATCAAAACTTATAAGATATATAACTTAGATCAAAATTAATGCAAACTGCATTTTTAGTTCTCGTTCTAGATAGTATTTTTCCATAAACATTTAGACTATAATAAATATTTTAAGAGTGTTATTATTTATAGTAAGGCTAATTAGCTAATTATTAGGCATTATGACAATAATCGGGTGCGACAGCTTTATGCGCACTCCGAGACACGGTGGAGATAGAAGGACTCACTGATCTAGAAACATTTTTTATTTATACGATTACAAATATATGCTTATTTATTTTTAAAATATATGCTTATATACTTATTTTTTATAAGATAAAAATTCTTTATGTATCTTCTTCTTTCCCTTTTTTCCCACTTTAGGTGAGGTCGGGTCTCCTAATTATTTTGCGCCAGGCATTTCTGTCCTGGATTGACCCTACGTCAAACTTGGCATGCATTATTGTTCAGGTCATGCTTGTCCACCAGGTGCCGGGCGGACGCCCTCTTCTGCGTTTTATTTCAGGTAACTCTAGCGCCTTTCGAACAACATTGTCATTGTCTCTTCGCATAATGTGTCCGTACCATCTTAGTCTGTCATTTTTTCGGATATTGGAGCTACTTTGAAACTACCTCTTACATATTCGTTTCGTTCGTGCTTTTTGTTTGAAGACAATTTAAATGATGAAACAAGAATTCGATGCTGAGTAGTCAGAGGTTCACCTGGAATAACTTTACTGTCTTTAAATTGTGGTTTCAGTTTTCTATCTGCTATTATGAAATCTATTTGTGTAGCTTTTCCTCCACTTTTATATGTTATGATATGCTCTGATTTCTTTTTGAAACATGTATTTACCAAAACTAAGTCATGTCGAGTAGCATATTCTAATATGGTTATCCCTTCTTTATCGAGATTTCCATATGCATATCCTCCATGAACGTTGTTAAACGTAGAATCATTATTGGATTTCCCTACATGACCATTTAGATCTCCACAGATGATTTTATTTTCATTCTGGGGTATAATTTGCGTGAGTTCATCTAGATCTTCCCAAAAAGAATCCTTTTCGTATTCTGAACAACCTGCTTACGGTGCGTATGCTGATATTATATTTAAAACCGGTTGATTATTGCAAGTTTGATCGACATAAGACGGTCTGTGCGTCTATTGATGTTTATTATACGATTCTTCAGGTCTATATCCAGGACAATACCAATGCCGTTCTGGTTGTTGACGGCTCCATAGTAGACAAGTTTGTACCCCAGTCCTAGGTCTCTGGATTTTGCATCTTTCCAATTGGTCTCCTGTATGCAGCAAATGTTGACTTGTCTCCGATGGAGAGTTTCTGCCAGTTCTTATTGTCTTGATAGGCCACATCCGGCACAATAAGGAATAGCGAAAAATACTTAAAGGAGTCTCGAGTCCGATTTTAATAAATCTAAACGTGATTCCTTACAGTTTCGAATTTGACCTATCATGTCCAGTTAAAATCGTGTATATTACATTACTAGCTTCCGACTATCGCGTGGAATAGTTACTTTGGGCTAATAATACATTATTTTAGAACAAATTTGGTTATCATAAAAAAAGTTATAGGGAGCTAACTTTAAAAGATAGACACATTTTTTTGGACTTTTAAAGGGGAACAATTCTGTCATACATGATTTTTGCGTAACTTTAATCGTTTACGCAGCGCACGCAGCGTAAGCTCTCTCAATAGGAAAATATCCCTCGATTTTGAAACATTCTTCATTGGTGCTCCGCTCCTTTTGGTCTTAGCGTGATAATATATAGCTTATAGCCTTCCTCGATAAATGAGCTATCTAACACTAAAAGAATTTTTCAAATCGGACTAGTAGTTCCTGAGATTAGGGCGTTCAAGCAAACAATCAAACAAACAAACTCGTCAGCTTTATAATATTAGTATAGATTACGTTACGTTATGTTTCATTATTACAAATCCTTCTAGCAGCGCCCAGCAGTATCATCCGGAAAATAAAAAATAGTGATAAACCAAAGTTACTACTAGTACCTAATCTAAATCTGAATCATTTTTCTTAAATAAATTCCAAGCTGTTGTTTCACGAATATAATTAGAGAGGTACTAAAATGATTCAAATCCCGTGTGGGACTGAGATAGCCGGATGCGCACCTGTGCGTGGCTGTGTCGTGAGAACGAACCACGATCTCTTCCAGACAAAACACAACTTTATATCTGCGGTCGAAAAAACAAAATACATTCAAATTTCAACCTTATTTTTTATGTCGTTCAGTCAAGACTTCACGAATGTATATTAAATGTAAAGAAGTCGTACACATATAAAGCTGTATCAGGTGTTTTGCGGTGTTTGTTGTGTTATTTTGTACGCTTTGAACATCCGCGTAAGTCTATTATCGCAACTTTTTATTCTAAACAGTAGCCACATTTACGAGGAATTTGTAGGATAATTAATAAACTATTAAGACAAGATATACTGCGTCAAGTAATAATTAATATGTTTGAAGGAGAATAATATAGAATATACAAATGATATATTATTAGGAATAAAGAATTTAACCTTAATTAATCGTTGAATAAAAAATCTGAAAGTTTTAAAAGAGTAAATAGCAATAATAAATACACACGAATATCAAGGATTTGTCAAAAAGGAAATATAAAAGTAAAACAACATAAATTAGAACAGCACAATGTGTAGGTACCAAAATTCTTAGCGTTCCAAGTAGTATCTTGTTCTATGGTGACCCTACATTGGAACACGTGAGATGTTTGCCAAATTTCGCTCCGCAATCGGCCGTGTGAACCCGATCACAGAATGATCTTTTTACCTTTTTCTTACTGCAAAAAGGCTTTTTAAAGGCTATTGAATTCGCTTTGTAAATTATAAATACCTTATGTATCCTGGGCCTTGTTGTCTTCATTTGACATTTGCTAAAAAATTGGAAACAATACAACAATACGTTATAGTTTGCAAATACCTTATTATCTTGATAAAAAGGTCTATTAATTCCTAATTTGCATTTCTTATTAAATACTCTTTTCATAATTAATTGTACTTTGATCCCAGTGCAAATCAGTCTAGGAAGTGCAGTTTATTAACTGTACCTATCTGCTAAGTAACACTGTTTTGGATACTTCATTCGTAGCGAAATAGTTAGCTTTAAATCTTTCTTAGAATTCTGGCAACAACATTCTTTAAAATGAATCGCATCTATACCTAAAATTGATAATAAGAGCTTCCAAGAGATGTTTATACAATATAGGTCTAACATTAAATTATTCGCAGATAGGAAGACGATCCCCCGCAAGAATAGATGGTTTTTATTAAATTAATATTACAGGTTAAAGGAACCGTTTATGTTTTAAATATTCTAAAAGTTTTGTATTTAACATAGATATTTTTATAAAAGTTAATGTAATTTTTTGAGTTTTATTACCTACATTTATTCTATCTACACTAAGTTGGCTAGTTACTTAGTTATATGTATGTATATTTTAGCAACTTATTCCGATAAGTATAATAGTACAGTAACAATGAGTTAAGTGACAATTACATATTCAAGAGCTGTCAAAACGAACACGGGAACAATGGCAACTGTGCTTTCATGAGACCGCGATCGTGGAGGCGACGGCCATAAATCGCGATGCGCAGTCAGTAACTTTTAGTAGGTTTGGGCTGATGTGAGTACTCATAGATTAGGGAAGTGATTTGTTGTTATCGAAACTTTAAATGTAATATATATTCAATATAAATTTGATTTACACAATGAAATTTTTATATTTCAATACTCTCAGGAACTACGAGGGCTGCATCCCAAATAAAAACATCTTTTTGCGTTGGGTTGCTCATTTGTTACAGAAGCGTAAGTATAGCTTAGGTTTGTAAAAAATCGCAACGATTCATACGAGCGGTTCGAAGTGGAGAGAAGCGCTGTGAAAAACTCAAATAAACTCGCGAAGTGTCTAGTAAACAATTTTGAGGTATAGGAGAAAGCAAGTTGTACTCGTATAGTAGGAGAATATAAACAGTAGTCATATTTGCAATCCTTTTTTATATATATGCGTGAGCCTCGTCCGTTAATATTATTGTAAAAGGGGGCTAGAACGCAAGAAGTGGATCAAACTGAAACGAAGTCTGCGATGACGAAGGTTTGAATATGAAACTTTTTAAATTCGTTTTTTACCTGGAAATTTATTTATCACGATAAGCTAAGGTTATTTTAATTTCAATAAACGTATTAGTGTAAATATTATGTAGGTACTCACACGTTCTTTGTTCTCCTGTATTTTTTAAATTTTATGAACTCTGAACTATACTCCCTATTATTTGGATGCTGATAAGCAATAATGTGTCAACCCACAAAAAGTTGAATTCGGAGATATTGATGTATTTTGATACTGCATTATCTATTTAACAGTATTAAAAAATCAAGTCATATAAACCAAATAAGAACGGAAAAAAGTTTCATAATTAATTTCCGATTTTCAGGTGCGTTCCATATTTTGCTATTTATACATTGTTGAAATTGCTTTTAATTCATTAAACCATTTATCAAAAAAGAATAGTAAAGGTGGATATATTCTTCTTCAAACATATTAATTAAGAATAGGTTTAACATCTTTAGACGCCATTTTCTCAAAATGAAGTCCGTGCGGCTTGTGTCCATTTAATCCTGATTATGTAGGTTATTTTGTAGCATTGTATAATTGAAACTGTTTTGATATAGCTATTAGTTTATATTTAATGTGACGTGTGAAGTAAAAACTGTACAAATCTTATCCGCTCTCACCTTCATGTAATAAGATTTTTTAGCTATAACTTTTGTTTTTGTAAGTATAAGGAATTAATCTAAAGACTGAAGACTCGTATCTTAATTAGTGTCAAACCAAATTCTTTTAGGCTATTTAATGTGTTTTTATGAAATGACCGATATGTACCTAATAGGAAAAAGTACCATGTTTTTCGTTTGTGAATTGTTTTACAAAAAGTAAGTAGGTACTTATTTAAGTTATGAGTAATATATCGATAGACAAAGGGTACAGCTCTAAGAGTAGATACTGAGGTTCGATCGTGAGTTGGTCTAGGTACTGTATTTGTGTGTGTGAATGTTGCTCGCGCAGGTGTGTCCGAGACTGGCCGGCGCCGGCGCACATTCCACCGACGGTCACGGCGCCGAGTGCGTACTTGATGATTGCGGACATGATTGCATTACTAGCCTAGGAAAAAATCTCATTTTTATTTGTCCAAACATTAAAAACATTTTCAAATAAGTGCTTAAGTGAATAAAACTAATTGAAAAGAAGAATACATCTTTATTTGTTTTAAACACCGCTTTTATACAAACATATTCCAGATTAGTTATTTCATAATGAACAAAAGAATGTGGAAAAACTTTTGAGCCATGTTATTATGAAACAACTAGAGACATCTATGTCAAAGCTTGTATTTTTAAAAGCATTTGGTAAAAAGCGCCATCTATTATAAATTATGACGATTAACATTTTTGTTATTTTACTACTTGACAATAGATAGCGCACTAGTAACTGTTGATGTAAAATTATTAAATCAAATACATAAATAAGATAAATTAAGGATAAATTAGCAATTTCAATTAAATATTAAGAAATAAAAAGTAGTTAGTACTGAATTTAAATGGTTATGTCTGTGCGGTAATGTCTATGGATTATTAGATATACAAATGGTAACCCCAAAAACACATGGAATTTGGATCTTCGGTAATATTCGTACTTGGCGCCGGCATAGAATCGCGAATATTCTAGATTTCATTACTTCAAGATTACAAGTTGTTCAAAAACCTATAGTCATTTGTTTTACGCTGTGACAAAACATATAAGAAATGGCTAACGTTGTGAAAAAACTAATTCCACTGCTCGATAGAGTTCTCATTAAGAGAGCAGAAGCTGTTACAAAGACGGCGGGCGGAATCGTTATCCCAGAGAAGGCACAGTCCAAGGTACTCCACGGAGAAGTTGTTGCAGTTGGCCCCGGCGCAAGAAAGGACAATGGAGAATTTATCCCCGTTTTCGTCAAAGTAGGTGACAAAGTTCTTCTACCAGAATACGGTGGCACCAAAGTTAGTCTGGAAAACGACGAAAAGGAATATCATCTATTCAGAGAATCTGATATTTTGGCGAAGATTGAAAATTAAATATAGTGCTAGTTTTATTTTTACGCGTTTCGAATTATCGGTTAGTTAGAATATTGTAGTGTATGAACATGATGTGATTGTGTAATATGTTCAATTTTGTGGAGCATGATGTTATCTTCTTTGCATTTATTATAACATTGTTATAAAACAAGTTGTATTACTTGCCCAATATATCCTTATTAATGCATAATAAATAACTGCTGATATTATTTATCATGCTGTTTCACAACCATGATCTAACTTAGAGGTTATATCATAGACTCTACATACATAATAATATGTAATATAAAGATCTATTCTAGTTAATAAATACAAGATATATCTTATCACATTTATTTTAGTGTTTTGTACAGATCTTGATAAACATGAAAACATTGTCTTGTGGTATATAGATTGATATAATAAAATTATAATTACTGGATTTAAATTTTAAAGTATACAGTGGCAAGTGGTTGCAAGAGCAGATGTAAAAATAATTATAACAATGCCTTCCGAAAGTAAAAATAATACTGCATTTTTTATTTCTTCTTACTAACTTATATTCAATCAAAAAAATGATTGCTAATAAAACTGACTTATTAAATCACTTATAGCATTATGAAACTAACTTCACTCTGTCAAACCAGGTATAAACAGATTCATTTGAGTTGTCAATAAAATTATGTATGTAATCTTGTTAAAATTTTAAATAAGATTGCCATACATTACACATCTAGATGTAATATACTCCACATTTACAAATCAATTTACAAGCTAATATATAAAGGTACATAATAATGGCATATGGACACAATTTGAATTAAATCTATTGAAGAGATATGGCTGTGCGTCTCACTGCTGCTGATAAAGCAGGATTCGGATCCGGTGGTTCAGTTAGAAGCTGTACAGTTTTCCAACAACCATCTTCACTAGACTGCCGCAATGCTTCCATTGTAGCTTGAACCCTTTGCCCATCCTCAAAGGTGGCTGCGGCTTTAACTGGCTCTTTTATCCAATCCATTTGCTCTTTCACCGGTAGGAAAGCCTCTTTAAGTGCACTTATCATCTTGCACAGTCCTTTGATATATGGCTTTGGAATGACACTTGAAGCACAACTCAGATCCTCAATGTCGACATAAATCACTTCTTCCTTATCATGAGGCCTCTTACCTTCTTCTTCAATAACATTTTTAGAATTGGACTTGTGCAACCTACCATGCAAGTCTCCTCCTCTAACAACTAAGTAACCCTTTTTACTGCACACGTAAATTTCTTGGTTGAAACATGGTCCGGGCAAGTGATTATTCAAGGTGGCCGTAACTAACAGTCCTTTGTCCATTTGTAATTGGAATGTGCAAAAGTCTGGAGCCGTTATTCTTCGGATCCCATTAACTTTTTCTGTCTCGTCTACAAATGTTCTTAGCACACCATGGGCTTTCACAACTTTCTGACCACTGAGATATGAAACCAAGTCTATCACATGACTACCAACTAGTGTAAGAGTACCTCCGCCCATAGTATCATCACACAACCAATTATAAGTCTCACCTAGTAAAGAACCCATTTGTACTCTAACATCAATTAGTGTTAACTCACTTGGATTGCCTAAATAGCCTTCAATAATACATTTTCTCATGTGAATGAATGCTGGTAAAAATCTAAGAGAATGATTGATTATTGATATTAGTGTAGGATAATACTGAGCTGCCCTGACCATCTTTAAAGCCTCGGCTTGACAAAGTCCTGCAGGTTTATCACATACAACATGTTTTCCAATACCAAGAGCTTTTACAGATATTTGAGCATGTAAATTAGGTGCACACACAATGAACACTAGGCTTACATTTTTCTTAAGCAGTACATCGTCAATTTTATTGGTGAAAAACGGTATTTTGAGTTCTTTGGCCGTATTTTCGGCTTCTTGTAGAGTCACACCCCATATTGCTTCCACGGAGAACCCTTTTTCTCTTAAGAACGGCACCAAAACTTTAGCTACAGATCCAGTTCCGAAAACGCCGATGCCAGGCAACATTTTGATACTCTTCAATATAATAAGTACTATTCGCACATAGTAAAACTATAAGTTTATATAAAGCTTTGTATAAACAATTTGTATGCAAAACCTCGATAATCTTGTTAAACAACTTGTCAAAATCAATTTGGAATGAATGTCATTCTGACGTTGTCAACTCGACAGCCGTCAACATAATGTAAATTGAATAATAGAGAGTGAATGTAGTTTTTCGCTTGCGTTGGCTCTGGTTGACACACGTGTTAGAGAGATTTAGCCGTTTCTTTTTCGTTTTTTTTTGTGTATTCACTGTGAAAATAGTTTGTTTTTATTGTTTATCGTATTTACTAACAGTATTGGTTGCGGTAAGTGTGTAAATTGTAGTTTTTGTTTTATTTTAGATAATATATTTAGATACTAGTTTTTAAGTTAAAATGGATGTCGATCGGCCTCCCGAACCTCCCGATCCTGGAGGCTCATCTGTTGTGAGTGACCCGTCCCCCTCTAATTCTCTGCCTGAATCACGTAAACGTCCTAACGAAAGTGCTGTGATTGATTCGTCAGCGAAGAAAACCATAGTCCACCCATCTACCGCAACTCCATCGATCCAGTCAATATATGTTCATCCCTGTTTCTCAGAAGGTCCTAAAAAGTACTCTAGTGACGACAAAGGTCCCTTCATCGTCCATGTATCACGGGAAGTCGCAGACCCATCTGCAGGAACTACTGTGCGGGCTATTACATTTGGGCAATTTTTACACAAGCATAAAATCAGCTCAATTATAAATGATGGAGTGAAGAACATAGGCCGAAACAAAATATCTGTTGAGTTCTCATCGTGGCAAGCAGCAAATGACTTCTTAGATAATCCCATTTTAGGCCTATGTAAATATAAAGTTATTATCCCAACTTACAATGTTACAAGAATGGGTTTAGTTAAAGGAGTTCCTGTGGAATGGTCGATGGAGGAATTCGTCGACTCGTTAGAAATTCCTTCTGGATGTGGTGAAGTTTTGAAAGCGAGACGTTTGAATCGCAAAGTTTCTAATGAGGGAGTCGTCACTTGGGTTCCTACCCAATCCATTGTTGTAACTTTTAGGGGGCAAATTCTGCCTCCTAAAGTTTACTCCTATCACACTTCCCTTCCTGTAGAGACCTACAATTTACCTACTATTATGTGTCTAAGCTGTTGCCGCTATGGTCATATAAAAACTCAATGCAGATCGAAACCAAGATGTTTTAAATGCTCCCAACAGCATACTGGTGAGACATGTAATGTCATCAAGGAAAATGCCACATGTCTGTATTGCTCCGGCAAACATTTTGCCTCTGATAAAGATTGCCCTGAATATTCGCGACAGCACTCAATCAAGTTGGTCATGGCATCCGATAATGTCTCTTATATTGAAGCATCCGCAAGATTCCCACCAGTCCGAAGATCCTATGCAGAGATTGCTAAAGAGATGTTTTCCCCACCCATTTATGTTAACTCCAGTCCTTCTAAAACCATTCCCTCTCCAA
Organism: Hypolimnas misippus; assembly: GCA_037950945.1. Classification (NCBI taxonomy): domain Eukaryota; kingdom Metazoa; phylum Arthropoda; class Insecta; order Lepidoptera; family Nymphalidae; genus Hypolimnas; species Hypolimnas misippus. Next base: position 5,406,766 of record JBBEEQ010000025.1, on the reverse strand, counting down.
ATAAATCCACCCAATCCTACCGTCAAACTGTAGTTAAATCCGTCCGTCCCAGAGCCCCCCTTGGTAAAGGGTTTGATAAACAAGCCCACCAAGCCATAGTGGGTAACTGCCCCTCTTCCACTCCCAATGGTTGTGCCCTGAACAGCAATGTGGATCCTATTCCTACCAACCATACTACAAACCTTCTAGAACTCCTTTCACAAATGATCCTCAACATTGTTACAGCATGTAGCGATGTTCCTTTACCGTCCAACGTTGCCGATAACCTGTCCCAATTGCTTCTCGTCCTTAAAAATGGCCCCAACCAGATTCCTTCAGTGGAACTGTAAAAGCATCCGTCCTAAAAAACATGAATTACTCTCCCTTATCAACCTGTATAGTCCCTCCATTATTGCCATCTCTGAAACATGGTTAATTCCTGGTTCTCGGTTTCGGGTTCCCGGTTTTTCCTGTTTGAGGGATGACAGAGGTGATGGGTATGCAGGTAGTGCCCTTTTTATCCGTCATTCCATTCCTTTCTCTCAAATTCCTCTCCCCCCCAGCCAGCATTTTAGTGCTGTTGCTGTTAAATCCCTTAACATTTCCTTTCTTTCTCTGTATATTCCCCATCCATCCTCTACTTTTATCCCTGAACTTCACTCTATCCTATCTTTACTTCCTCATCCTATCCTTGTGATGGGTGACTTCAACGCCCATCATACTGCATGGGGCTGTCATTATAGTGATGGGTTTGCTCACTTGTTGGTGGATATTGTTGATGATGTCAATCTTTGCATCCTTAATGATGGTTCGCCGACACGTCGAGTCTACCCTTCGCAGAACCCTAAGACTGCAGTAGATTTATCCTTATCTTCTCCTTCTCTTGCCTCTCAACTTTCCTGGAATGTCCTGCCTTCCACTTTTGGCAGTGATCATTTCCCTATTCTTCTTTCCTTTAACCAAAATGCCATTCCTTCTATTACCCCAAATCCCCTCCTTAAATATTCCCTTAAAAATGCAAACTGGTTAGACTATGCTAGTTCTGTTGATGACATATTGAACTCTCTTTCTGAGCCTGGAGGCGATGAAAATATCAGTTTTTACTATGAAACATTCCTTAAGGCTCTTTTAAGTGCTGCAGATCTTAACTTCCCTAAAAAACATTTTCCTAAAAAGTTGGTGCTTTCCACCCCCTGGTGGGATGAGGAATGCACCCGCTTAGCTACACAAAGAACGGAGGCAGAGCATTCATATTCTCTGTCTATGTCTCCTTTGAATTTTCAAAGTTACCAACGGTTAGACGCTAAATTAAAGAGACTAGTTTCTAAAAAGAAAAAACTTGGTTGGGTTGATTTTTGTCAATCCCTTTCCCCTCGTTCTCCTTCTTACTTAGTTTGGTTAAAACTTAAAAAATTTCGTCGTTCCCTGAATTCTGACAATCCTACCTCCAATAATCCATCAGAATGGCTCAACAATTTTGCTGACAAACTTGCGCCCCCCTTCGTACCTTGTCAGGATAACTTTCTTTCTTCCTTTCCTGCACCCATTTCAGATGAAATGGATGCCCCATTTTCATTTTCTGAGCTTCAATGTGCTCTGTCCGGTCTCACAGATTCTTCTCCAGGAGAAGATGGTGTTCCTTATTCTTTTGTCACACACTTAAATGAAAATTCTCAGAAAGTCTTTTTAAATATAATTAATCAATTTTACATGACAGGTGTTATTCCAGATTCTTGGAAATCACAATTAATAATACCTATTTTGAAACCTGGCAAGAATCCTTCAGATTCTAACTCTTACAGACCCATAGCATTGTCATCCACTTTAGCAAAAATAACTGAACATTTGTTAAAGAACCGTCTGGAGTGGATAATGGAAAGCAGGAATATAATCTCACCCTCTCAATTTGGCTTTCGAAAGGGATTGAGCACCATCGATAGTCTCAGCATTATTTCAACAGATATTCGAATAGCCTTTATAAAAGGAGAGTACCTTGTGGGTGTTTTCCTGGATGTAGCTTCTGCATATGACAATGTTCTTCTCCCATTACTCAGGCAAAAATTGCACCAGCTGAGTATGCCTCCGAGGATGATTCATTTCATATGTAATCTGCTTTTTTGCAGATCTATAGTGGTAAAACATCAAACCATATCTCTTCCCCCCAGACTTGTCTGGAAAGGTCTCCCCCAGGGCTCTGTCCTTAGTCCTCTGCTTTACAGCATTTACACTCACGATCTCGAATTATCTGTTAACAATTTTTGCAACATTTTACAGTATGCTGATGATATTGCAATTTATTATCGATCAAAGTCAGTAGAAGATATTACATTTCGTCTCAACTCTGCTTTGCATTATCTTGGCCAGTGGCTGTCTGATCATGGCCTATCTCTATCGATAGCCAAAAGTCAGGCAGTTGCATTCTCTAGAAAAAGAATAGTTCCTATCTTCGATTTGTTTTATGGGGATCAACGTATTAACTTTGTAGATAAGGCTAAATTTTTAGGAGTCATACTCGATAACCGACTGAACGGAGTTTCTCATACAGAGCATGTTATTAAAAAATGTGAGAAGGGCATAAATGTCCTTCGTGCGGTGTCAGGCGTTTGGTGGGGAGCTCACCCATATTCACTTAAACTCCTATATAATGCCATAGTTCGTAGCCATATGGACTATGGCTTATTTGTTTTGGATCCAATAAATAAATCAGCATCTGATAAGCTGAATAAAATTCAATTTAAATGCCTTAGAATCATTCTGGGTGCTATAAAATCTACACCTACGAATGCTCTACAGGTTGAATGCGTTGATGCTCCCTTGCAAATAAGGAGACAGTATCTGTGTGACCGTTTCGTCAGCAAGATGTTACAGCTGTCATCCCATCCTCTTTGGAATCGTTTAAATGAATTGTCCCAAATTGTTAATCCTAGCAAACCCTCATCCTGTCTTTTAAATAGTTTCCTTTATTTTACTAAACTCCCCAATCCTCTTATTCAACTACCTTTAAATCCTCTTTTTTCCATCCCCTATAAGGCCCTTGTCCATCAACCTCCTGTTGTAACGAATCTTGGATTCGTTAAAGACTCACCTGATACTGTGTCTCTTTTTAATAGCATACTTCATGAAAATTGGTCAGATCATCTTCTCATTTATACCGATGCGTCTAAACTATCTCCAGAAGGCTGTGTTGGTGCAGCCTGCTGGATTCCTAAATTCAAAATTATTTTACAATTTAAATGCCCACCTGAATCATCAGTATTCACTGGTGAGGCGATCGCCTTATTGGAAGCCATTTTATATGCCCACTCCCATGACTTAAGACAGACTGTTATCCTGACTGACTCCTTAAGCTGCCTTTTAGCCATCAAGGAAAACCCATTTCGTAGTAGAAAGAGGTTTTTCGTTATCTTAAAGATCAGAGAGGCCTTGTTCTTGTGTCATCAAAAGGGACTGCAGGTCTCGCTAGTTTGGATTCCCAGCCATTCCGGAATCCCTGGCAACGAAACTGCTGATTCGTGTGCCAAATCCGCCATTCAGCTTGGTTCTTTAGAGCACTTCAAAAATTCTTCACAAGATCTCTGTGCTGTTGCGAATACTCGTTTGTCCAAATCTTGGACATCTTTTTGGATTTCATCAAAATCGGTTAAGGGTAAATATTATGCTACTTTGCAACCTGACATTCCAAGACGCCCTTGGTTCTTTTTTTTTAGACGTGCTGACCGCTGGGTCACTTCCACTATTTGTCGTCTACGTCTTGGCCATACATGTACTCCCAGTCACCTGGCTAAAATTAGAGTTCGTGACCACTCACTGTGCGAATGCGGTTTAGACGAAGGTTCCCCATCCCATATCCTGTTTAACTGTCCCAGACTTCTTCATCCCCTCTATGACGTTCTCCCTCCTAAAATCCCCCGTCCTATAAATGTTGAATGTTTATTGATGTTTGTGTTTAGTCCACTGTGTTCGTTTCTGTGTAAATATATTAAATGTAATAAAATTAAGTTGTAAATAAAACATGTGACTGTCCCATTATTATTAGTTGTATTTTTATACTATATATTTATTATATTTATAACTCTTTTTTGTGTTGTTTTAGGACTAACAATGAAATTCACACTATTTTAGGGTGTTTTCAAAATTTAGTCAAGGTTGGATTCTCGACCCCACTGATCAATCTCCATCGTGTTTTCTCCATTCCACGTGACATTGGCGAAATAACATGTGTCTAATTGGCACAACTAAAAGCCACAAACCAAAGAATTGAATTGAATTGAGAGTGAATGTATAAAGCTAAAACATGTGACATTGTCGAAATAATATGTACGTAATTGGTACAACTAAAAGTTACAAAAAAAAATTGAATTTAATCAAGCTAAAAAAAATGTATCCAACTGCGGCGAAGTCTAAAAGGAAGAATATGTCTTTAAGTTTTATGTATAGATACTCGTCCCTATATCCACTCACAATTACTAGTCTATAGTCATAACGATTTTGATAATTGGACGCTGATAAGCAATACTATGTCAAGTCGCACGGAACTCATTTTGTGAAAATGGCGTGTAAATATATCAAACCTATTCTTAATAAATTTGTTTGAAGAAATATACATACATCTTTTTTTTATTTTGATATAAGGTAGCGTGAATTAAAAACAGATTTGTACAATAAAAACTTTTATTAAATAATATGTTTTCATATATATGAGATTATTGTATAAATTGCAATATATGGAACGCACTTGAAATTCGAAACATTAAATTAACGATTTTTTTGGGATACTTATTTAGACATTATTGCTTATCAGCATTTATTGATATTTTATTAGATTCGTCTTGATGGCGCTAGTAACTCTGGGTATGTAAAATTCCAAAAAAGTCAAAAATGCGAATAGCGTTCATAAAAAAATAGCTCATGTTACTGTTAAGTTTTATCAAAATCTATTTAGTAGTTTTGTGTGAAAGAGAAACAAACAAACATCATGTATGTTGATACTATTTAATACTTAATTACGCCCGTATTTAAGAATAAAATAGTGATATAAGATAATGACTCAACCGGTAAAATATTACACTCTCAACGAAAATGAACGTATTGTAGTTAGTATAACAGCATTTCGTACGGTAAGCTTTCTAATAGAAAATAAAATCTACACCGCCAGGCTCCAGGGGAAAAGAAATTTAGGGATCCTTCCCTAATTTTCTGCATATCTTATATTTTTAAAATGTTAACGTATTTATAGTTCCTTTGGTGCTGCAAATGTTCACAGGTAACGCCGTCGGTACGCATTTAACATCGTCCAGAGTAAGAACGAAAGACTTCGGATCTACAGTAGCGTATCTCACGCGGTGGTGGCGGTGTCAAGACACACCAAGACCTGTGTCTACTACAACGGGTTTTTTAACGGAGTGATGGAGAGTTGAACAAAGTCCATTATGGAGCATAGTTTCATGATGTCAATACGCAAGCGTGACACAAATGTCATGGAGGCTGTGCTCGAAATAACACTGTGTAAGGATCCGCAAGTAGGAGTATTACTAGAATATAATAGGCAAAAATACTGTATAAAAACTGATAAAGACAATTAGGTACGGACTCATGTCCTTATAAATCGTAAGTTAGATTTTAAGGTAGTTCTAAACTTTTAGGCCATGGATGTCGTGATTATAAAAAAAGAAAAGTATTTAACATCAGATGGGTTAGCCTGCTCGTTTGCCCCCTAATTAAAAATACATACTTTTTTTAATTTGAAAATTAGGTACGGCGTCTATTTATTGAATGTATTTTATTTTTAGATATAGTTACTATTTTACTACATACTTATATTTTTTTCTTATATATATTATACTAATATCTATATATTTAATATTTAAAGGTATGTTTAATTCATATTAGTTATAGAGCGTGTAAGTGGAACAAAGAATAATATTTGTAGAGTAAACATTAGGCACCGTCGTAAGTCACACTGGCGCTTAAAACGAATCACTTCGAGCTTCAACTCAGTGCTTTGATATTGGCCACCTGGATATGCTAGGGTTGCTAACAAGAATAATATTAATTTACGTAATTTTATTTTAGGTATATATATATATGTTATGTGAATTTGTATCGCATCTTATTTAATCTATAAATATTAAAGTTTATTTATTTGTTTCTTATGCACTACAATACCGTTCTCCCGTTCCGATAAAACTTTGTCAACTTTGTCTTTACACTTGTAAGATGATTATATAATGTTTTAATTTTTTTTTTAATTTACGCTAATATGATACAAGAAAGACAGAAAAATAAGATTAAGACGTGTCTTTAATTTAAATTTCAGGATATTGTTTTTAAATATTATTAATAAGAAAAATTTAATTTTTAAATTTAAATGTAATATCTTTTGCAGTTTGAATACCTACTAAAAACGGACCAAACATGGATTTTTAGTTCGATAAACGTATTTTTTTCTTTTAATATATTTTTTACTTAAAATTTAATATTGACTTCATTTTTTTTTTCTTAATAATAATTGTATTTTTTTTTTGACAACCCTAGGTAAATCCTATTTGAAACAGACTTACTTTCTCAGTTGGAAGCCACTGTACTTGATCATTTCCACAATTAGGCTCATCTCAGACAAAAGCTTTGCTAAACAGATATCTGATTTTTGATAATAAATTCTGCTACAGAAAGATTTTGTTATTTATGATGCACTAGCTGTGCCCGCGACTTCGTTCGCGTGGATTACAGAATGCTTGGTATGTCTCCTGCAAATCAAGGTTATAATATTCTGCGGTGCTGCTCAAGAAAGAAGCTTTTTACTTTGAATCTGGGAACTTTCTGGTTGTTTTTAAAAGCAGACACTAATTCAGATATGGTATTCCGCCACGATTTTCGCTATAAATGTTGAAGAAAAGTTGTTGTGTGCTAGTCTTTAAAATTTTGACTGCAAAACAGTAAGTATTTCGAGGTTCTTCTTGTATTATAGATCGGGTGACTTTTTTTAACTGGGCTTGATAGGCCAAATCCGGAACTATAAGGAATCGCGAAAGATACTTAAAGGAGTTTCGTGTCAAATTTTGAAAAATCTAAAACTGCATCATAAATTTTTTTGATTCCATGATTCTCCTGGCCAGTTATAGAACCCACTAATTTTGAAAAAAAAAAATACATTCTGTATTATTGCACCACCAATAAACTTGTAAAGATCAACTTTTGGAAAGTAATAGAAAGCGACAAATCAAAGGAAAAGGTTTTTTTTACAAAATAACATTAAATATATACACTAATTAGAAGTTAAGTATTCGATTCTACATAGACATAATCAAATATGTGGGTTAAATCATGGATTCCCGTAGGTTTAGAAAAAAAATCTGCATTACTTCGAACGATTTGTTTATAAATTGCATCAAAATGCTAGTCACCAACTAAAGTAAGGAAGATTTTGAACAATACAATCGAAAATATATAAAATGAATAACCCACAGTAACTTCTTTTATGTTTGTCTATTTTTTCTATGAGAGTTATACAAAGTTGATAGAATGTGACGTTTGTTTTGGTCCCCGTTACCTACTTCGTTACCTAGGTAGGTTTAGATAATTCTTAAAAAGATGAAACAATTTATTGAAAATCTACATTTCACTGGACTCGACTATTGTACTCACCCGCTATTAGCGTTACAATACCCCGTTATAATTTTAAAATTTCACTTTTAGGTATAATCGTTTTTTTAAAGAATTACTAAAGATTTAAATAATGTAAGAATTTGATAGAATTTTGTAAAAATGTAGCCTTTTCTTTATGTTGCAGTTAACTGTATACTATTACCTCCCTGAAGGTGATCCTTATAATATGTGACAGTATCAGATGGTGCAATACTACAGAATGTTATTTTTTTGAAAAATGACCGTGTTCGTTTCTGGCTAGGAAAACATATTTTTAAAAAAACTAATGACGCAGTTTTAGTTTTTATCAAAATCGGCTTAGTGTCTGTAATTATTTTTTACTATTGCTTCTAGTTTCGGATTTGTTCTATCATATCCAGTAAAAAAAATTACCCAGTAAATTTATTATTTTTTAAAATCATTATTATTATTATTATTATTTATTAACTTTCCTATTTGAATCAAATATTATTTACTATTTCATTAGTTTAAATTTTGTTCCTTATAAAATTGGCTTTCTGCTAGTAAAAGTTTCGTCAAAATCGGTGCAGCTATTTCAGGTATTAGCCAAAACAAATTGAGTGACAGAAAGACAGACAAAAATTTTAAAATTGGGAATTTTGTTCTAAGTACCGTGTATACTTTCATATGCAAATGCATATGCATATGAAAGTATAAAGTATTTAAAATTACAAACAGACACATCAATTTTATTTACTTGTGTAGATGTATACCTTACCTTCTTAAATCTGAAATTGGTCACTATTTTATTGGTTTCTCCAATATTTTGTTATCACGTAATTCGCTTTTTTAATTATTGATTTAAAAAAATATATTTTTTTAATAATTAGCTATAGGGGCTGCTGTAATGTTTTTAAGAACTTAGACTTAGTGATATTTTGTGATTTTTTTCACTTCTTGTCTTCACGTGATTAATGGACATCCTCTATCTGCGAGTGAAAGTCTCATCAAATTCGATTCTGCTGTTTCAGAGATTAGTCGTAAGAAATAGACTGACAGTACTTGATTAAGTACTTTCATGCATTTAGTAAAAATCACAAAATAATGTTCGACGTGACCCCATAAATAGACACATCTTTTTTAGCTGGCACAAACGCACAGATAAACAGACAAACAGACAAAAATTCTAACAATTATTGTTTTGGGTTCTATTGCGTAGGTAAAGACCCCCAATATTTTTTTTTCATATATCTTGCATGTACAGACAGCGACCCGTTACATTTTTTTTTTCATATTTATAGAATAAAAAAAACTAAAATAGAAGTAAGCCCAAGTCACTCCTTATAACATTTGCTCCTTATAACGATTGACATGAAACAGACCCTAAATGTTAAGTGAAGCTTAGTACAATATATTAGTGAAAACCGCATCTAAATCGGATAAGCCATTTCTGAGATTAGCGTGCACAAACGCACAGATAAACAGACAAACAGACAAACAGATAAGAATTCTAAAAATCTTTGTTTTGGGTTCTATTGCGTTGGTAAAGGCCCCCAGTAAGATTTTTTTTCATATATCTTCCATGTACAGACAGCGACCCGCTAGAATTTTATTATTAGTATAGATATAGAAGATAATCAAAAATTTTAAATATAGCTTCGTCGTATTATTTACATAAAAGATGGTTATGATATAAAAATATTATCTGCAATATAATAAATAGTAGTGTGTATAGGTAAATAAGTAACACTTAAAACTTTTCCTTTTAAAATTACTTTTATTTAATTAAATAACAGAACTTCGACAATAGATTAAAGTTTTTTACTAATGTATTGTCGTAGTTCTGTTTTTAATATCAAAATAAATTTAATATTAAGTATTTCACTTTCCCTAAAATAAAATTCATTCGTTTCATAAATAAGTAAAATAATACAGAATTCAATTTTCGATTTTCATTATTAATTGGTTAAATTCTGTGGGCGTGCGTAGCACGTGTTGGCGTTTTAAAGTATTAAGTGTCGCGGAAGTGCGACCCGCTCTGAACTTTGCCGTCAATCTTCCGATCGTCTCATCTATTCCTATTCTATTTAACTTTTTTCGGACTGTCAATACTTAATACATATCTTCAACACATGACAATATACGGCGATTATCGCATTAAAGAAAGGAGATTTTAAGGGATTTAAACTAAGCAATGGACCCAAGCTATTGTGAATAAATGTAACTCATACAAACATACTAACCTATGATTCATCTATAACTATATAATGCATAAAATAAAATATTCTTATTCACAGTAAAATTAATTAAAAGATAATTAAAAATATATTTCACTATTTTCTCCCGTAATAGTTATTCATACTTCTATATCTGTAAACTAATTACTTGTTAATGAAAATAGCATTATTAAAGCATTTCGGACTCATTAATTTCAGTTTCAACAAGCATTTCTCATTTGTCGTGAGATAATCCTGAAATCGAGACGGGAGGGGCGTGCGTAGGCGCCGCCCAAAACGCCCGCCTTGCTCAGGCGCATCTTGAAAAGTCATACGATAAACTTCACGCAACTAGACGAGAGGGCACGCACCCCTAATACGCGGTTTCATATTTCAAGTTAAAACTTGTAAAATCATGTGCTAAAATTAGTGTTATGGAATGAAAGTGCAATATTAAAATGCCTAGAAAACGTATTAATCGTTCACCACCTGTCGAAAAGAAAGATGATGTGGACGATGACGATTTCCTTTTTGATGATTCTCAGTCCAGTTCTGGTGAGTTCCGATTTATACTACGTTTACTAACCGTGAGTCTTACAAATAGTATAGTATTATATTTTACATCAAATTAATACTATCCTGGCCGACAAACATGAAATAAACTTAAATATTGAGTCTGAAGGATTTTATGTAAATCGATAACAGCAATATCATTGTTACTTTTATAAATAAATCATATCTACACTCTGTAACAGCTTATGAAAAATTTTCTTATAATTATTAAAATATACATATATTGAAATAATAATAATATATTTTAATATGTATATGTAGTTATGTATAGTCTATTTTTCTTTACTTTTCTCATTTGGTGAAATATGTACTTGTAACGATAATCACGAATTTTCTAACTTTATTTGTTATTATAGATTTTAATATAAACAATGATTCAGTTCAATCATTTTATCGATAATTCCTCAATTCTAACTCTTATGTGTGGTTAGATATACGCCTTATTTCTCTGAAAAATAAGACAAATAAAAAAAATTAACTATATATAGTAATTGTTTCGTTACTGTCCAAATAATTTAGGTGCTAAGTCTTTAAAGTTTAGTGCGAAATGGTGTAAGCACGCCCTAAATTACGTCAGTAGGGGTATTGATTTCTTATTCAACGATTTGACAATTTGCTTAATAAGAAATTCAAATAAAGTGTTATTGAATAAATGAATCATATTTTTCCTAACAGGAAGAAGTGGACAGGAGCCGCAACACAGAAACGCCGCTAATGCTCGGGAGCGGGCTCGCATGAGAGTGCTTTCGAAAGCTTTTTGCAGGTTTAAAATTTTTAAGATTAAAACATATATATTTATTTGACTCGCTATTTATATAATATTTATAATATAGACACGAAATACTTTTAAAATCAAAACACTGAAAAGTTACAGCAATATACACTATTTTGTATTTTTAAAACTTTGTACGATTAGCGTAGCAAGAATGAAATCATCAAATACTGAAATAAGTAAAACTGGATCACAATCAAAATGCATTAATGTCAATGTAATAATGTTAATATCGCTTATTTTTTCAAATATTTGTTCTATCAAAGTATCACCCTGTTTCTCATTAGAACATTATCGTTTTGCTATTTTAGACTGAAAACCACTTTACCATGGGTACCGGCGGACACGAAGTTGTCAAAACTCGATACATTACGGCTGGCCGCTTCATATATAGCACACCTACGAGCGTTACTACACGAACCGAGATCTGCGCACACGCCGCCGCACCCGCTCAATCTGGTAAATACTTAAATTAACATACAATTTTTGTTATTGTGAGGTACAATTGCTATAATTTTTTATAGTTTTAGATGTACAAAATTTTAATGATTCGTTTAAGTTTATGCTTTGAACAATGATTTTTGAACCATGTAGATTTGATCTTTAATTGGCTATTTGCAGATGGATTATCTGGGACGCCAAATTCTTAATATCGTAAAACATTCCATAATAAAAAATGCGTGTATAGCGTTCCACGCATTTTTTTATCAGTTAGATATTATCTGAGATTAACACGTCCACCAAATAAATAACAAACCACACTGGACGTTTTATTTTTCGCTGCGATCTTTCTTTTACACATCTCAAGCATACTAAAATTGCGTTGTAATAAAGTAAATGAGTGCTTTAAGTATTATATTTAAATTAAAATAAATTTAGTTTAATTTAAAAGTAACGCTCTATATTTTAAAAATGTGTTAGTTTTTACTATTGAGTAAAATTAAGTAGATATTCCATTTTGAACAGACAAGGAAATAAATTTCGGGAAAATATAATTGGTCACAATTAATCTCCTGTCTCTCTTGTCGTCTCCGTAATTCATTCATGACATGATTTTTAAGGTTCTGTGCACACCCAGTCCTTCTGTTTTTACAGTAGAGTTATTTACAGTACATACTTTATGTAAGAATTAATTTAGAAACACCAATTTCTATTTATACTTTTCTTTTTATACTCTTAATTTTTTTATGTGAAACTGAATTTTATTTAAATTTAAGACGTAATTTTTATTTTGTAAGTGTACAGAGGGATAATATAAACAAGAAATATCTTTGCACTGCTGTCTCAATATTAACGTTTAATATATAAAGATTATTATTGCTTTAATTTTGAAAATTTAGTACTTATCTTAATATAATAGTTTTCACGTGTCTTTTATTACAGTTTATTTATTTGAGAAATACCAACAATAGTTATATAAACAGTTGCAAAGAATCAAAATTATTTAATTCTAAATTCGAAGTATTTCCACGAATCACCTAGCTATAAATCTTCTACGAATACTTAAATTTATAGAGCTGAATATGTGTACTACGTGTTTGTACAAGCTTATCTCAGGAACTACAGGTATTAAATTTGTCTATTTATTTATGAAGAGTATAGGTTATAATTATACTTTATATGTTTAAACAGTAACTTTCTTGGATAAAACATAACTGAATCCCTATGAAGTCGCGAAATATAGCTAATTAGTTTGTGCATCCCTATAAGAATTATTATTCGATCGATTAAAAAAAATATTGACAACTACATTTTATTCCTAATAAATTAAGGCAATATACACATTGATAAAAAAACATCAGCAGGGCGTCTCCATTTCCTTAGCATGTCTCTAACCGCAATAATTCAAGCCATTTGCTAAACGCCACCGCGAACCATAGCTGTCGTCGATGGATTAGGGGACACGTTCCAAGAAGATCGATTTGATAAATGTGTTTCTTTTACCACTCTTCTTAATACGAGTATAGGCAACTCTTTTTTCAATGTGTCGATATTTTACAAGTTATTCTGTTAAGAAAAATATTGTTTTGTAAATAAGTACTCAGATAGGCATTTGTATCCGCTGAAATTTGTATAGCATCAGAATCAATAAATGTTATGTGATGTTATTAACTGAAATTCTTTCAATTTAATAAATAACATACAATTAATATTCAAAATGAATTTAGTTGAAAAAATTCAAAAGCCTCCAAACATATAAAAAACCGTATGAAAAAAATATTTTTGTTAAAAAAATATGTTTATGAATTTACCGATCTTTTAATACCTAGTTATTCAAAAAATCAAAGATTAGAAAATTAGCCCAGTCGTTATTAAATTATAAATGTAACTATCCTACATTATTTTTTATATCTCGATTGGAGCTAAGAAAAACTGTAATTGTCTTGTAGTCTAAAGTTTCAATTAACAATCATTATTTTTCGTGAATTTTATAATTCTATGAATTGTATAAAACAATAAAATATTGTGATCAAGATTTTAGAATCTTGATCTATGCGAGATAGGGATTTTTTAAATAAATTAGACTAGATATTTTTAATTAAACATAAGCTTACAATTTACCTGAAAATCTGTTAATAAAATCAGCGTACACGTGCTTCCAGAGTTTTCTACCAGCGCCAGCGGGTTTCCGATGTTAAGAGAGATAACATGACGACATATCAAAATATACTATATTCAAGTAGGCTCTCACGAGCGCTTTTGAATCGTCAATACATAAAAAAACATCAGAATATAGATACTAACGAGCAGAATCGGAAAACCTCGATACTCTTTTAAAATTAGGTCAATACAATTTTTTTATATTTATTATATATATATACTTCAAGATCCATCCATTCACTAATATTTTTTTGCATTACTATGATTTCAAATACGTTTGGAGGTATTATTGAATTTTAAACATCAAATCGATAATTTCAATACAGTGAGGACTAAACACGTACCTTTCTGAATTTCCTGTCCGGTGCTCTATCACTCAAAAAAGAGGCCGCGCACTCGCAAATCTCGCTATTTCGCACTATTATTTTGTTTTGTAGCTTTTTTCCGAAAATCTATTTGTAATAATTCAGATAATTAATAGTATAACTTAGGTTTGTCTAGTTTGGTTTTATCTACTCCTGTTTAGCATTGATCAAGGTGTTTAGCGACATGTGCATGCTGTTTTCGACGGATTAAAAAATTCCGAGAAGGTTTTGAATGTGTGATTAAAGCCAATAAAAATTCTAAAGTTGATATTTAATAACTTCAAGTTTAGTTATTTTATGTTCGCCTATTTTTTCTATGTGAGCTATATAGCTTATAAAGTTGAGGTTTGGTTTGGTTCCCATCACTTACCCTCTTACCTTGATAGATAGGGGTCTAGTATTTTGACGTAAATTATATTTAAGATTCGAACAATATTTAAAAATCGTCATTTAAAATTAACAGCTTTAAAGGATAGTAAAAAACTGCATAATTTTTCATAGTTTCAGATTTCACCTTTTTTTGCCTTTTCATAAGAGCTTATAAAAGCCTATTCGAATGAAGTATATTTTGAATTTGAGTTTTCACAGTAAAAACAATTCAACCCAATATACCTTACCCTGATTTCTAAATAATAATGGTATGTATTTTAAACACTAGTGTTGACTATGCTTTCTATTATATTGTCTAAATTCCTATTCCGCCACATTCCGATGTCTTTTAAATATCTTTAAACATATAAAAAAGCGGAGGTTAGTATTTAGGCCAAATTATAGAAAATAGTGATCGCTCAGTGCTCGAAATTCGACCATAATTATGTTTTTGCTTCACGTATTAATATATAGATATTTAGCATTCGCTAGTTGTGAGCTTATTTTAATAGTCTTTTGATAAATAATTAATACTTACAATTACCTAGCAATTTTTAGTGATAAAATAAATAATTAAACAATTAAGCCTTAAAAAAAGCAACCAACTTCAAAAGCAAAATACGTACATAGATATACATACTTATTCCAATTCTTTTGATTTTAAAACCAAACTACTAGACCGATTTTGATAAAAATTCTATGGGTTAATCTAAAAGTATACCCTTTCAAGTAAAGAATATTCATTATCAATTTAGAAGTGACAAAGTTCTGAAGTAACAAATATTAAAAATAAACAATGAATTGAAAAATCTGCTTTTTGAAGACAATTGGAGTAAAAAATTGTATGGATCTAATTGAATTGTATAGAGAAAGATATTTTGTACGTGCGAGCTATGAACTTCGGAATCATTGAACCTATTTCAATATTATGAGACCATTTGATAGGCACATAATTCTAGAATCTAGATGGTCATAGGTTATATTTTATCTACATGTACCTACACGATACCTTTGTATGCGTATTAATTATATTTCAAAGATTATTATATATTTACCGCTTTCCTGTTTCAATTTTAATTCGTGAAGCTATATATTTCTTACGGATATTCGTATTTAAACGACATCTTGGGAGTTCCGTTCTATGCATCCTAAAAAACATGCCCAATTATTTCATAGGTAAACACACTTCAGGCAAGAGGTTAAGCCTTTTTAAACGTAAATAAACAATGCATTGGAGTCGAGATACAGAGATAGAAACAAAAAGATTATAACAATAAACACGGGTTTAACGCGCTCTGACCAAAAGTTTGCAGCTGTTTCGGGTATAAATAAAATTTATCTCCGGACGTTAAAGAGATGATCCAGTTTTATTGTTACCCTGAAAATGTCTTTGTATTAGTGAAATTGTAAAGAAAAGTACTTACTCCGAAGTATTTTCTTATTTTTTTTGTGAGATATATTTTGTTTTCGAGTTATAGAATAATTCGATCGATTTTTTAACTTATAAAATAAAACACTTAAGGAAAAATAATGAGGCTACGAATCTGTTTTATAATTTTCTATTATCTACTATTAAAGTTGATAGTTAAGACTTTATAGACTATAAGCCCAAATTAAGGATCTCGTCGTTACAATGTGGTTTTGACAAGAATTATTGGCCCAATTCTAGAGAGTATATTCTTTTAAATAACTACAAATATTTCCCAAATCTGTTTATAAATCATGGAGTTCTGTAATGTTCAACCGAATTGAGGATGTTCTCATTTTTTTCGACTCGAAACACTATGTATCGTTTAAAACACAATGTACCTTACAAGTAATACATACATATTATTTTAAATTAGATTGTTTGGTGCGAATGACAAGCCAATATATTTAATTAAAACATAAAAGATTTTTAATTTTGATATGGAGACTATAAGGCGTTGTTAGGTTAGCTAATTACGTAAAAACTTAAAACAGACAGTCCGGTTAAGTAGAGACTGAATAAATTAACCAACTTGGTATTACATGGACTTCACAACTTTTTACGGTACAAGAAATGAGTTGTAAGACTTGTTTTTTTTACAAGTCATGTTTTTGATGGCATTATATTATGTGAGATGCACATGTTTATGAATGTTTATTTGGACACCGAAATAAGGGTCAACCAAACAATTCGCACTTCGAATATCAGATATCGCGTTGGGAGGTCGTGGAGACCAAGTTATTTATATTTTATCAGTAGATATTTGAACAAGTTAAAAAAGCTAATCTTTCTTTTGTAAACTTAATATATTTTTTTTAATTGACTATTTGATAATGTAAAATAAGTCATTTTTCTGTATCTTCTGCTTATTACAAGATTTTATTCAACCTGATATGTATGTTCGTTTGAGCCAAATTTTACAACCTAAATTAGAATTACTTCTCATTCTATGGAGTTGAATTTTTACGTGTTCCGATGAAAATGCACTTTTATGGTAATTATGACCCGAATCTATATCTAGGATTGGCTTCAGACGAGGATATCCATTTATTTAAGATAGCAAATTCTAAGTGCCACAATGACATGGATGCGGCATTTAGGGTTGTCTTCCGATGAGAGAACTCCACAATAATAAACAGCACAGACACGAATTTTTGTATACGCTTTCAATTATTATAGGCCGTTTTAAGAATATGATTTTTGCATTCAGGTTTAGCCCCTGACGAGGGAACTCTTTAATAGTCAAAAGCACGAACAGAAAATTTTGTAGAGGTTATTAATTATTATAGCCAGTTCTAAATATCAGTGAAATTGTAAAGAAAATAATAGACATAGCTGCTGCCGCTTCCCTCAGATTTGACTACCAATGAGGAAATTCCTCCACAGGTAATTGCGCAGCCACAAAGTTTTGTTTATGATTTAATTATGATAGCCTATTCTAAATTCTGACATCTCAATATCGCAACTTCGTTGCTGGCTGCGCATATACATTATGCAGCTTTAAGAGTGTATTAATTTAATGGCCAATCGATATTGCAACAATGTAAACTAGGCGACAAGCTTTTACCTCATGTAAAATTTTTCATTGAACTGAAATTATTAGTTTGATGTAATAAAAGTTATTTTATGAAGGCTTCTTTATAATTATTAAATAAAAAATAAGCTGAAATAAATTTGTTTTCTTTTCAGGCTTGGCCATTCGCTTTCCAACATGGCGGTACGTTGAGCTGTACCATTTCACAAAGATGGAACATTAATTCACAGAGCACTGATTCTACCGGAATCACCCGTAATCAGACTTCAAGGGAAACTCAAAATGGCGGCAATTGCAATGACAGCTATGGGCAAGATTATTCTGAAAACGATTACGACGAAAGAAACTATGAAGATAATAACGATGTTCCTTGTAGTTCAATGCAATATTGCAATTATGGATATAAAGAAAATTTTTACGAAATGAGAAACTCTTACTCATCCGACGGCTTAATGAACAACGTGTGATATTATTTTGAGCTGTAAGGAATTATTTATGTAATAATTATATTGTATTTTACGTATGGTATTCATTAAAAAATAAAAATGCTATCGCCTTTTGTCTATCTCCTTATATTTTTTTAAATGAAGTTTTTTTAAGAAAATCATATTGAAATGATAAATGATAAATATGAAATTATATATGTAATATTTGAGACTGCATCTATACAATATAGATGTCCTTGTATTTTTCAAGATTAACAATTTTGAAAGCATAGTTTCTTTACTACATTTTTTTTATCTTTTCGAACGAAAAAGATAAAAAAAATAATTAGATATGCAAGTTTATTTAATTAATATAACATCTGTATTACCAAAATGTGTTTTTGTAGGATTGATATTAGATTAGGTTTCGAAACGGTATAAGGCAGCCTGTATCTTAACGCTAGGTAAGGACCTCCTCTCTGAGAATGTTAGGAACTAAACCCTTGCATCAAAAATGAAACGCTTATTTCAAAGTTTACTGTTAACTACAATTTTTATTAAGCATCTAATTTGACTCTATTAATTATATTTAACATGACCATTATGTATTATTTTGATTAAATAAAAAGAGTCACGTATTTAAGGGTTAATTAATTAATTGCGTTTTTCCTTAAGATATACATTCGTGAGAAATGATGTTTCCTTTCACCATTGAGCATAAGATGAATTTTAAATACTTTAGAATTAAAAAAGGGAAAACGACTTCTAAAGCAAAATACGTTACTTCCTTGAATTACATATTTATTCGATTTTTTTTTCAGTTCTAAATCAAACTACTGAACCAATTTTAATAAAAATTCTTCGGGATCATTGGAAGAATATATCGTTTTAAGCACAAATGTAATTAATTAAATAAGTCAAGTAATTTTCGAGTAATCGGGAAATATACGTTAAAAATTCCCCGACTTATTGAGGACCTTCTTATTTAGGAGTCAGTTCAAAATATAAACACGATTCTCACTCACATAGATCAAAATTAACGATCATAACAAATGCCTTTAAATAAAATTGCAAACAAGTATAGCACATAAATTATAACGACTCGAAAATTCATGTTACTCGATACGAGTTTTCGAACTCTGTCTAAACCGTCAGTCGTTTGATCTAAGATGAAAGTGACAGTGTAAGTGGTAACCGAATATCTTAACACTCCCGACACTACGGAACCTGACAAAACAAACAACTTCTTCCGCAAAAAATACATCTATTAAGATATTCGAAATATGATTTGAGGATGTTGAAAATGTTATTGTATACGAAATTAAAACTGGATTAGAATTAAACATTTGAGACTGGCTCGTGTTGGAAATGACGAGCATTAAAAAAACTTTTTTAAACCTTTGACTTTGATTTTAACTACTAATAATATTACTATGTAAATGATCATAGATAGTAAAACAATTACTAAAAACGTTACAAAAATCTCTCAATTTCTCACTACATTATAAATATCGAAAGTTAAAAAACAAATTTTCCCTTCCACGTAAAACACTATTTTAGTAAAAATTAGCAGCAATATTTTCACGTTAAAAAATAATTTTATTTTCTATTATTTAAATTTTATCCTATTTTCGTTATAACAAAGTATATAAACTCTTCTTTTTAAACTCTATCTTACATTATACTAGCTAGTGCGCGCGTCTTCGCCTGCGATGTCTGTGATGCCTACGTGATAATAGCTTTATGCGTGCTGAGTCTCAGCCCGATCGGTTAAAAATGGACAAAATTTCATACAAACTTTCAACCCCTATTTTATCCCATTGGGGGTAGAATTAATTAAAATCCTTCCTTAGCGGATGCCTATGGGCTACGTCATAACGTCTACGTCCAGTGCGTTGGGCTGTGCATTGATCAATATGTGAGTCATTGAGTTATATATATTAAGATTGCATTTCTTCTATCTATATTAAAATTTCCAAAAAAAGTGGTTTTCTAACAATGTTTCAATTTCATTAATAGATCACGAATTAAATTAACAAAAGAACTTACTGCTGTTGTAGCTAGAAAGTACTACTTCATTAATTTTATTTTTAATAATTCAGCTTTAGTGGACACACAATATACACATAGATATTATATATATTGACAAAATTGTGAAAATGTTTTAGGTAACTTCTAGAACTACGAATACCCGTGGTTTTTCATTTAATTTAATTATACATTTAAAAACCAAATTATTACTCAACAAAAATATATAATTGTATAGTATGTGCAAAAAATCAGAAGCTGCCAACCAATGCTAATGGCAATGAACTTTTATCATCGATATCGGAGAGATTTAGCACTATTTTAATAAAGGAAAGAGGTAAAATAAAACAGAAGGCTAGCCGGTGAAAATGTTTATTAATCTTATAAATATTCAATTACATGTATGTATTATGCCAGAGCACACTAAAATGTTTTAAATTATTTACAAAAAATAATAATGTAACTTAAGCGAGGCAACGTTTTGGTAAAATTTGTTTAAATAATTATACTACAGTTCTAACTAAAGCGAAGGTGATATTTTATCCTTACATGCCTATTATTATATGGGTAATTATAGTGGCAGTACAATACAATGATATTTATCGTTACGAATACGGTCTTATCAATATAAAATTAGGTATAATTACATGAAAAACTATTCGCAGGATTTTTATATGGGATTATTTCGTGTTTTATAAATTAAAATTAACAGATAAGTATTTCTACTCACGCGTTCATTAATGAAAATTCGACAGAAAATAAATCGCACAAGTACAAACATAAATTTCGAACAAAAAGTATAATGTTTTAAAATATCTTTTCGTTTTGTAATTCAAAGAAACTTTTATTATACACCTAATGGTTAAAAATATTTTCAAATACAAAAATATTTTTATATAATAGTATAACCATATGTATGTATAGAAATATAAATAAATAGTCAGATTTAAAAAATAATCTTCAGGCTTTGATCCATTATTGTAATGTGATACAATTAATTATTAATGTGTAAATTATTTTTGTAAGTCTTAAAGAATTTCGCAGCTTAAAATCAATATCGTGAATAAGAAAATATCACAAGAATTCTTTAACAATGAATAAGTTTATGATTATATATTGAAGAAAAGTTTTTCAATATTCAGATTTTTTGTCCACAATACATTACAAACAATTCCATCTAAAATTTTGTAGGTCAATAAATAATCTAGTATCAAAACTTATACAAAACACCATCAATGTACTAAATTTTTGTATTTATTAATACAATATTTCGAATAATAATTCTGATTTAGTATTTCACTAAATTAAATAAAACACACGCTCTCAGTTTTATACACACTTCTTACTCATATTTAGATGAATTATATTCATTATATTCCCTCCATTTGCATTCCTATTCAAAGTATAAATTAATATTAAAATATTATCCTACCTTTTTGGTAGTCTCCTAGCTTTTAATACAAACTATTCAAGTAAATAAAATCATTCATTCTAGTTGTAATTACTTCTTCTTTCCGATTTTAGAGCAATGTAACTAAAAAACTAATATCAAATAATAAGTAAACTATGTGATTGTTCACTTTTAATGAATGTATTTAAAATTAAAAATGAAACATTTAATATTAAACAAAACTAAAAAAATAATGTTTTGCATTAAAAATCCATTTAACGAAATTAAAAGAAAAAAGTTAATACAATCAACTGTAACACGCAGATTTCATGCTATGAAATTGATAGAGAATGAAATAAAAATTGCAACTATAAAACTGAACGTGAAATACTACAATATCGCTAAAAACTTACACAAAGTACGCTACTTTATTGCGTTACTAATTGCTTATGTGTATATATTTAGTATTAAATACATCGTTCCGTGTATCAAATAATCTAAAGATACAGTCCGTGTTGGTTAAGGGATACAATTTTACTACTACTGATATAGTGATATATATTTTAGTTTATTAAACTATATCATGCTAGAAAAATACGTTTTACATCATTACCAAAATATCGTCATGATAGAAAGAATTGCTTACTACTTATTTTAACTGAGTTAAATTAAAAATTTTCAATTTCGACTACACTTTTTTGCTTTCATTCTGCTCATTTTAAACAAACAAAGCGAATAATTAGGCTACATTAATAAAAAAAGCCACGATATTTCATATCGGGTATCAATATCGAGTATCGAATTAGTACATATAGTGCTACTTTTATGTGGATTTTACTAAATTGGTTAAAGTACATTGTTTAATACGTTTTTAATAAAATTGTACACTACGTAAATTCTATTAATCAGAGTAAATTACCGTCAGTAATAAAGAATGATTTTTTAACTGAAATAGTAATAGAACAATACACAGAACATTTTAGAGTCTATGCGTACTTCTATAGCTTTCTTGCTCACACGAGAAGTACTTATATGTATGATAAAGAAAGCTTATACTTTATACTGACGTATAATTATATCTGATTTACGGATCTCCATTCTAAGGGTACAAAATCTATCGAATATGAATATGAAATCAAGCTTACCAACTAGACTTATTTCTACAATTATATTGCTTAAGACACTAAAGCATTATATACGAAGTTTATTGTAATTTTGTTCTACTATATGTACGATTAAATTTTTTTACACGAATTCCCTGTAAAATGTCTTTTTCATATGAACGAGAGAGCAATATGTTATTTTAAATAACTTTTGTGATAAAATGCCGTGATCAAGTATTTGTTTAGGCTAAGCAAAAATATAAATACATAATCAAGTACATAATATTATATAAATATATAGTCATTGTCACTTAAAGACACATACGCCTTTGACAATATACTAAACTTATAATAATCGACTCGTTTTGAAAATTAAATATCGTTAATATCGAAAAGTATTGATATACTATTGTGATTGTTTTAAATTCATTATTTAATGAGGTTATTAAAGTGAATATGAAAGTCTACAGTCTACATATGTATTATGAATGTGATAATTTTACATTTATCATTTTGTGCGTAGCCTAAATTGTTACACAAAACAAAGTTGCATCTTAATGTTTTGCTTATACTTTGTCAAGAAAAAAAAAGGTTTCTTAAAAAACTAATCATGATTATAATAATTATATAAATAACAGATTCAGTCCCTTCGCTGTTAATTTTATAAATTATTTTCAATAAAATAAAATCGATTTATTTACAATAATTAAATTATTTTGACTAAAACGAAAGTCTTAAAATTAAAATAATCATCAGAATTAAAAATTTCAATTTTAATGACGAACTAAAATTATTTACAAATAAAATATTTAAAAATACATGTGAAATTGGTTTCTGTACTTATTTAAAAAAATATTAATTAGATTTGCACTGGAGAATAGTTTAAATATTTGTAAGCGAGATGAATACGGAGTAATTTCTTAAAGAATACTTTTCTATGTGAACTAATGTTAAAATGAAAAGTGATTAAATTAAACTACCTCCCTGAGAATATACTGATCGAGTTTGACGTTGTACGTTTTCGCACAAGGGTGGCCTCGACTGAAAAAGAAAAAAAAAATATATCAAATTAATATATTTTAGACATACTTTAGGTATACGACAACATCTTAAACGAATAAGTAGTCATCTTTGAATGTTGTTTTTTGTCTGAAAGTTATAATCATAATAATAATAAAATTAAAAAGAAAAATAAAACGACAATTGAGACGATTTTGATGAGCCAACATGATACTTCTGTTGTAAGTTGGTGAGGAGTTGTTAATCCTGATTATTCCTGTATAATTTTACGTTACATATTATGTATGTATGTAATGTATGTATGTATGCTCGCTGGTGAAGGAAAACATAGTGAAAAAACCTACATATGCCGGGAGAAATTCTAACACATGTATATACGCCAACCTAGTGGAGTAGCGAGGTGGATTATGCTCTAAACCTTCTCCTAAATGGAAGATGAGGCCTTTGCCCAGCTGTGGTTGACTGGCATTTACAGGCTGTTATTTTAATTGACGACAACTTCATTGGTTACGGGTTCGACCCCCGCTCGGGACAGATATTTATATTTATATAAATATTTTTGTTTCTATGTTTGTGTGTTTGTTTTTGTTGGTATCCCTACCATCGGGAAGCACGTAAAGCTATCGGTCCCGGTCGTTATTACAATCAACTAATAATAATCGTTACTGTCAGTACGGAGATTATTCTCGTCTAAATAGTTACTGGCTTGCCCCCACGGGTTGAAATCAGATAGTAATCGCTGTGTAAAAAATCAGTAACTTGTCATATGAGGACTAGAATATTAAGCAGACACTGGTATAACCGGCAAAATGCTAGGTAGATGATGACTTTACTATGTAAAGGTACTCACTCGTGGAGTCCTGCGGTGTGAGCGGTCTCTTCAGCGCTTGCTGTATGACAGCGAGCCAGCCCGCCCTGTCTTCGTGCGTGGTCGCCGCGAGGCAGAATGTCCTCTCCGGCGTCACGAGGTGGAACGGAAAACGTGCCTCTTTACAACCATTGCCCGTGTTCGAAACTTTGATCTGGTAACCGTTGGATTCATGGCCTGGAACATAGATATTATTTATATTAAGATATTATTTAATTATTTGTCGAGTATAATTAATATGACTATGTACTTAAAAAATCGTTAATAGCTAAAGTATATTATTATGTACACGATTATATATGTAGATGATATTGATGCCTGGATTTAGTATAGCTGGATTTTATACAGGGTGTTTCATATATGTACATATTTGTAATTTACAAATGTAAAATAAAAATGTATAATGTTTTATGTATTAACAAAATTTTAAAAGTTTTTTGTCGGTTGTTCTTGGTAGAATCTACATTCCGAAACGGTGTTAGCTTTTCATTAATTTAAATATTTTTTGTTTCTTTTGACGATTCAAAAGTGCTTGTAAAAGCCTATTTGAGTAAGGTATATTTTGATTTTGATTCGAATTCGAAAATTAACGTTTTTGGGCACAAAACGCTAAAAACGTTATACACTTGGTATTTACGACTACACTTAAATTACCTTAGTGTAATAAAATTTTGATCTGAATCTGAATTTTTTTACAATCATAGAATTATATGAAACTAAATTTTAATTACTAACTTAGCTAAATCGTTTAACAGATTTATAATTCGATGCATCATCTTTATACGTCTGCTTATCTCATTAGTTCGGATCAGACAATCAGTAAATATGGCTATATCCGTTAATATTCATGCGTACACTTATACGTCAGTAACTTTGTCAGCAAATGACTGGATTTTCTGTAATCAATCGACAGACTAGTACATGCTTAATTAATTATATAAAAGTTCTTATTAATCCATCATCAGCATAGTTAATTATTCAAGAATACACATTACACAATTCAGTAAAATGCTGTTGTATACTGAGAATCTCCTAAAAATACAATAATAAAACCTAATGTGAATATAACACACTGTAATCATAATCACGATATCTAAATTAAAATAATTTTATTCAAAATATGTATTTACATTTTCTTATTGAACGTCAAGAAAATGAATCTACCATGTTTTCGGAGAAGTATACCTCAGGCCTGAAAAGAAACCTCGAAAGGAACTCAGCGGAACTTTTTTTTTTGTTATTTTTTTTTTACATTTTATCGCGACATTTATTGACTGTAAGATCGTAAAAAAACTTAAAGCAACCACATTTGAATTCACAATCTTCAATTAGGTCTACGATTTTGCGGTGAGGAAATTTTATAGGTGTTTAACTTTCAAATCACGTCGGTATTAAAAGACGTATGACGCGTTGTGTTAATAACAAGTCTCGTTTCCAAGTGAACAACTATTAAATGCAGTTAGGAACTGTTACGTAAACGCTATACATAGATTGTTTTACGTTAGCGGTACGTCATTGTACGTCAGAACGTTGATTACATATCCTGAGTCTAATGACCGTGACTCGTGACTCTTGACGAAGAACATGACTTTCGTCACACGAAGTGATGTGAAAACAAGTGTGACGCGGAGTTATGCCGTTTTAATTGGCTCATATTCAACGACCTGATTGGGATAGATATTTCTAGGTGTGTAAGGATCTGAAAATATAATGTCTTATGACAGAACGGCAAACGCGTATGTATATACGCATTTTAATTTTAAGCGGGGATCAAGCCCGCGATTGCATTGCAATACTAATCGACAATGTCTATGTTGAAATTGGGATGAAGGGATTACTATATGAGCTTTTTATAGGGACTTTGAATGGTCTCATCTGTATAGATATAGAAGATGTTTTAATATAGACATATTATTAAAAAAATCCTATTAATACCTATTAATTAAAAACATTATTTTTTTCTACTTCTAACTAATATAATGGCAACGTTTAACAAAATCACCCGCCAGGACCCAGTGAAGCGAAAATAGACATTTTGTTAATTTTATTAAGCCCGAGAACTCGAATTCGGTAGATCGGCTTTTTTCTTATGTTATCTTAAAATTTGCCGCTTGTTAGTTAGGGGGAAAAATACGGAAAAGGCAGAATATTTCTTCACCATTGACTTCTAACCGAAACATTTTAATTTATCTATTTAAATACAATATCTATTGCACATTTATACATAATACGTTTTACTTATCAATCTTAACTTTATCGTAAAAAGTAAATTACTTACCAATAAATATTTCGCCTTTAGGGTAAGCATCGAGCGGTTCATCATGATACATCAGCTTCCTGTTGTCAAGCGTGAACCATCGTCGTCTATGAACGTCCGATGGCCGTGGCCCCGTTTTCCACAGCCAGCCTTCGCGTGCGAAGTCTTTCGGTAGACGGAGAATGAGGTCGGATTGAGGGCTAGATGGAAACGCCACTTGCAATAGATGTAGTTTTGCACACCGTATTGCTGTATACCTAAAAAAAAAAAGAAAATACTTTAATTTTTATGTACGCATATAGTTATCTATGTGATGGGAACTGGGGAGCAGTTCGCAGTCAACCGTAACGCTTGCTGCCATTTTAAAATTATAAAACGCATAACGTTTCGACGTCGTACAGTAGCATATTACGTCTAATGCCCGCTTGAAGCTCCGGCTTTGGTCACCTTAGGCCGAAAAATCCATGAAATATTAATTATTAAATATTGTCTTCCAGTAATAGTCAGCGAAAACTTGGGCCGAAGCATTTGCCTTGCTCCTCATACTTAAAAGAACCCATCCTGGCTGAAGACTACAGAGATTTTTGAATACTGGATTTCCTATCCATATATTATTTACGTACAAACAATAGCTACTAAATCTTTATTCAGAACCTCACGATATTTTATATTGCACGTGTGTTTTGGACCTAAGTCAATCTTCTGACTCTCTTTAAACCATATAAGACAGCCAATATTTAATTATCAATATTATCAAAAATTCCGTTAAAGTTAAGTACAAGTAACTGTAGCGCATATAGCCCATATAAGCGTACAACCACTGCACACCTTATGATAATGTATTTACAAGATAATTCATAGTTTTATCTAAGTAGGTACCCATTTTTTCTTAAACAAGTCTAATAATGTATAGTCTAATGATATATAACATTCCACATATGAATAATTGACAATCTAATTATTTTTTTTTATTATATTTATTAAATTAAGGCTCAAATGTTCACAGTGCATAAAACGTCCAGTTACAACGTCTTATCGTGTAAAGTTCGTTCGCACGTAACGAACGCGTGCGGCGTTAGGCCATTTAGATAAATTTAATGAAAAAAGTTAATAAAAGGGTTTACGTGGAATGTGATTTATTTGAAAAGTAAAGTATTTTAATAAAGAACATTGTATAATATATGTAAATGGAATATGGTTTATTAATTTTATTACTTCTTCTTACCCTGTTAAGCGTAATTTTGTTGCATAACACTGCTTTTACAGCCTCTTCTATCATACGTATTACGTTAATACGTACGTGTTGTGCTTTATGATACTTCATACATAATAAAGTAAATTTAATATTTCTTCAACTGTTTTACACATAATTGTAAACAATATTATTTTTTCTTTATTTTTGTTTTATTTACTTGAGAAATTGAACTAACTTTCGGGATGGTTTATATAATATATGTATAGGCAATGATTTTACAACTGTAGATATGTAAGTATATATGTATATAGATAGCTTGTTTGGCTTCCAGAATACCGACTACCTTAGACGACGTTGCCTAGCAACCAGCTAGTGACTGAATATAACAGGAGAGTATCTTTTGGGCAATAAGTCAATTGACGAGCTTGCCTTAGTTGGAAATGTGTACGGATTTTTTACGTTAAATGGTATTAGTGTAACATATCGACAGATATAAAATATTATAGGTGTAAGATTATATGTATACAAAAAAATAATAAAATAGACTTTGTTACTACTGAATACCAATTGAAACTAAGAAAGTACACGCGGTTCAAAGATGGCAGACAGCGCAGGAGCGTTAAGTCTACTTTTATGCATTATTGTTTTTTGTGTGATAAAGAATTAAAATAAATGACTATATAGCACGCTTAGCATTAAAGTGACCTTAGTATTAAAATCAGTAATAAAAAATTAATATATATATATAATAAAATACCGTATGTCAAAAATCTATGCTTGTAAAAACAGTTAATAGCAATTTTATCAAGATTTTGTAAAATAAACTCAAAAAAAAAATAAAAATGTCCGAAGTCCCAAGACGTTTTTTTCCGTTTTATGTCCAGAAATTTAAATTTCAGATTCGGTTACTTTAATACTAAGTATGCTTACTATAATATGATTTAAATATGTTACCAGCAGTTGATAACTTCGGGATCGTCGTGGTACACGTAGATGTGTCGTGTTGATCCATCCTTCATGAAGGTCAGCTGCATAGAGTTCATGTGTCCAATCTTGGATGGAGCGAATGACACATTCAGCTCTGATAGCTTCAAGACACCTTTCGGTTCCTTGTTCTCTTTAACGTGGTATCTATAGGAAATATATTATGATCATATTTTATCTGTATTTTTCTACATATTGAAGTAAGGTTAGTAGTAAAAGATGACGTGACCCTAAATTATACGCAATCGAGAGTGAAGATTAATAAAGTTCTTCTATTATTGCCATTCTAATGTCTATCTATGTATGCATTTATGGCAGTTTAATGGTTATGTGATGATATAACTAATAAATAGAGTCATTAAAAGTTCCTTCCCATTTCTGTAAAACTTTTTATTTCAACAACAATGTTACGATTAAGTGCTCGTAATTATACTGTAAACAGTTGCTTGGTTAATGATTCTAAGCCTTTAAATGACCCCATAAAATTATATTCTTTATCGCCATAATATTCATCGTTACGCTCTATAACTTTTGATTGTCAGAATTATTAAAGTATAACAATAAAAAAAGTAAAAGATAATGCTCTCAAAATGTACGATAAAAATATGAAAATGGATTACAATAGGATGGATTGAACATTAGAACTGCCAATATATTTCAATTCTTCTTTAGAAAAATCTCAGTCATTCAATGATACGGATAAAATACCGGAATATCATATTAATATTTAATATTTTGAAAGCTACTCGTATTAATCTATATACATACGTACAGTAGGTTTCAAAAAGCGTCGATTCGCGACTTTGTTTACTAATGGTAAAATTTTGACATCTGTTACGAATTAAATCAAAATTCTACA
Organism: Hypolimnas misippus; assembly: GCA_037950945.1. Lineage (NCBI taxonomy): Eukaryota > Metazoa > Arthropoda > Insecta > Lepidoptera > Nymphalidae > Hypolimnas > Hypolimnas misippus. The sequence continues at coordinate 5,377,155 of JBBEEQ010000025.1, read as the reverse complement.
TTGTTTAACTTAACTTTACTAAAAAAAACACACACACACAGATGGATAAGTTATTAAAACTGACAATTGGCCGCGAGTGTATGAATAGTCTAAGTGTTTTTTTTTTTACAAAAATGAGCTTAGTTGTCTGAAATGTATAACATATAAATGTTATTTTTCCCATCTCTTATCTTCTATCAAGAGAAGATGAAGAAATAAATCATTAATTTGATATTCTTTATATAAAGGCATTTTAAAATAAAACAAAATATATTCGACATGGACGAACTCATTTATGTTAAAACTGTAAATTAAACCATTTTTGCACTTTCAGCCTCTCTTCATACTTAGAACATTATCATTAACATATGATTTTATTATTAAGCACATAGACTTTAAGAAGCGTGACGATATGATGATTAGTACGTACACGACATAGTCGGTGATCTTACGATGCATACACATTTAAAAGCATTTTGTTATCGTTAATAAGTCCAGTCATTAATGAGGTGAATGATAAAACAGTATGGTGTTACTAAATTAAGGTGTGTTTATACTGACGCGGTTGACTAAAGTCGACCTTTATTTCGATCGAATTTTCTATAAGCTTATGTATATATCCTACCTAAAATTGTGCTTAAAATGTTTTTAATACTCGCTTCTTACCTCAAACGACCCAAGTTTTTGAGTCGGAGATGATCGAAAATCCGACCGAGACAACCCGAAGCACGGCTACAGCCGTCGGAAGCGTGTTGGTACCTAAGAACCATTCCGAGTTAAGAGAATCGATTAATCTTAATACACGTTTTAATGTTAAACGTTTATAACGATTTCTAAATTCACGTCGATTTTGTAACTTTTGATACGTTTTTTTTAACGCCGCGGATGGTAACGGAATTATCCAGCTTATTAAAATTTTATGTTGGTACCTACATAATAAAGTTTCTCGAAAATATCTAGTGGTAAAATATTTATTTATTGAAACGGTTTTCTTAATAGTTCTTTTTTATTTGCTTATTTTTAAATTTATTTATTGTTGTTTTATATTCTAGATCTGTTAAAAATAATATAAAATTCATACTATCAAACTTTGAAATCGCTTGACTTTAAACTACTTATACTTTAACATAAATTTTATTGCTAACATCTGCAATGACTTTATGCCATTTTTATTTATTTCTTATAAAACTTATCAGAAGTAAGATAAGTAAATAAAATTCATTTATATATTAATAACACACTATCAGGACGCTACTGTGTTAAATCTACATAAAATGTATGATGATCGATAAAAATAATATAAAACGCCGCCAAAAAAACAAAAGTTTTTAATAAAAGAAATATGAATTATGTTTATGCCAAAAAAAATTGCGTCTAGGACAAGGTAGAATTTGCGTAGGCTAGGCGTAGGCATCGTGACGTCAGCAATCATTATGCTTCGAAACGACAGCATTCATATAATGTTATCGTAAAATTAGCGAATAGCGGCGCGAAACGTGACCGACTGTTTCCACCGCGTTAATTAACATCAGTAACTGTCGCAATTAAATATTAATCCAATTCTTAATTCACGAGAAAGTCTTCGTTTCATAACATACGGTCGAGTAGGTACTTCGATTACGTTTACTGATAAAATTTTGATATGCATACGAATCGAGCAAAGTCACCGGAAACCTTCCGAAGAGTTCAAAATTACGTCGACAGTCAATATTTGTATAATGCTGCTCTTGACGTAGCAGCTGAGAGGTGTGGAAGATTTCGTAAATCGTACGTCATAGGCGACATTTAACCACGTGTCTTGTTCTTAAATATACCTATATTCGGTTACATTCCGCAATGCACCTTATCATTATAATATAAATTTAATTATAGAAGACTATAATTAAATACGAGCTAGTAAGACTAAATGTGCAGACGGCCGTGTAAGACGGACTTTATACCTTAATCTTTCTTATCATCGAGAGAATTTGGTAAACAACATTCGTTTGTTGGCAAGAGTACAGATTAAATAACAACTGCTCACAGTTTGCTCGGCTATTTCATCACTTTGCGAAATTATATTGTAGACGTGGTTTACACTGTATAAACATCGTATATCGCGAAGCCGTTTACTAACCGCTATACTAAATCGCGTGTTAGACAAAATGTATGTCAATGAAAAGCGTTTGGATTAAAACAATTTTCACAATAATGGAATAGCTGATGTGGACACCTATTACAGTTTCATGTTAAAATGGAATAACATAAAAACGAAAAAATGGTAATGATTTTGAAGATCATGCATGTTAATATCGATGAAACAGTCTCAATTGCGCGTTGATTCTACATTTGGTAACATAACATCACCGATCTTGGACTATCTGGAACTTTTAAAGACCTTTGAATGTTGTAGAATCAACAGCAAATTTCGCTTAATTGTGGGACTTACTTCAAGGTGTCCTCGTTTTCGTTGAGAACGAACTTCCTCAGCTGATAGCGGCTGTCCTCCTTGCCTCTCTTCATGAGGAATCCGACCATGGAACCAGAGAGGTAGCTCTGACGGTCCGGTTGGCAGAATTCTTCTCTTTCGTACTTAGCGCGTATCCATTGCTCGATCAAAACTCTGAAAGTATTTATAATTTTTACAAGTGTATTAATTTTTTATGTTATGAAACAAAAGTTAATTACAAATCGATCCCGAATTACTACAAAAGATAGTTTCAATTGAAATTAATACTGACTAATTCATTATATCAAGTGTTAGCAACGTAAGAATTTCTATATTTGTTATATAACTATGCGCGTTATAATTCTAGGCTATTATTTAAATATTTTTAAAAACATCTCTCTTTGTTCATTTAAACAAAGTTTATACGAGTTAATTACGAGTATATAAAAATGTCAATTAATTTAATATGAATGTTAAGGTGCTTTATTAAAGCAACCGCTGGAATGTGACCGCTTAATTTTTTATTTAACACGAGATGGAAACTTTCATACGAGTTTTGTGACAACAAGAGATAAAAAAATTATGGTTTACTTTTGAATGTTGTCGTAATCAACGTAGCGTATTCTATGGGATACTTGATAATGTAGAGATAACACATGTAAGTCAAGTTTTGATACATTTATTTCTTGCCGATTCAATTTTATATTGTAAAATGATAAAAGTATCAATGCAAGTTGGTTAAATTTTAAAGAAGTACTTTCAGAGTTTAATTTATATATTGCAATTAGTTTTAATAAAAAAAGTTTTGGATTTGTTTTTTTTATTAACGTGAAGTCATTGTTAAACTCCCGTCGTCCAATCGTTATCGTTTTCCGTTAAAGAGATCTGGCTTTATTTCTTTAATCTTAGGTACATTCGAGACATTTTGTATATTATAGATATTTTCCAAAATATAACATAGCACATAAACCAGCAATGATACTCAATACTACGCCACTAACTCTAGCATTAATGAATAAGATAATTATTTCGAAACATACTATGGTTGTGATCTGAAAACAACATCAAATACATTTCAGTATACTCGTACATGGTCAGTATTTCCTCAGATGTAAAGCAATGACAAACGACCTATGTAAAACTTTATGGAAGTCTTTCAGAAAGTGAGAGCAAAAAATATAAGTGTAATTCTCGTCTTAAAAATAAAAATACTTATTCGAGATGTAATTAGCTATGGCCAGTATAATTAATTGTATTTCGGGTAAGTTTGTAATACTAACTGTGGGTCATTCTTCGTTGGTCGTCGATAACAAGGAGGCACACGTTCTTCGTATTTGTTCTTCGCTGCGATGTTCCCAACTTCTTTCATTCTCTGCACCTGCGAATCCTCCCAGCGATCCAAATCTAGATGTTTGACTTTGCTGATATGTGCTCCCATGCCGCGATGGATGCTCGCGCATCGCATGCATATGAATATACCCAGATTATATGAAGCCCAATCTGGACCTGGAAAGAAATATGTGTTCGTTAATTTATTGTTATTTAATGTTTTGTAGGACAATTTCTTAGTACTATAGTTATTAAACTATATTTTGTTTTAAATATGTTATGCAGTGACTATTAAGGTTGGTGTTTGGTGCCTTGGTGGTAAGGCTTCTGTTAGATGATGAGATTATATCAGGCACTTGGCTAGTATACCTATAATATAACAAAAACGTGTGCATAGTAACATCAATATAATAAGTAGTATCAGTTTAAAAGCTAAAAGTATAACTGATTATTTGCGTGCTCACAAAGCGAAAATATCTAGATCCATTTTATTGATAGTATGAAAAGCGATAGTTCATCCCTTGGGTAAATATCATATTAAATGCTTTTATGCCGTTTGGAACGTTTCTATAGGATTGTGCAAAATGTATTCTCAACGTTGTCGTCATTCTTATTTTCTGCTAGAAATAACTATACGGTGTATAGTTATTATATTATATCTACAATTGGTCACTAATTCTCAGATGTAGTTTATTGAAATACAGGAACAGAATACAAGTTTAGTAGTAAACTTTACTTTTTTTAAATTAATAAAATAGATAATACCTCATATGTGTTACATATTTACTTTAAATTAAACTTGGTGCATTTTACAATTAAGTTCCACGTTAACTGTTATTTTTCGAGCTTGAAGCATAAAGCTCGCCTATTTTACAAAAGTATAATGAAATCTGCTCTAATATTATAAACAGATAGCTTGAATAGGGGGTACACTTGGAAACTACTGATATAGTCTACATTTGGATGCGGATAAGCAATAAAGTGTCAACCCACGAAAAGATCAAATTCGGAGACATTGATATACTTTGATACCGCATCACCTATTTAACATTATTCAAAAAATTTGAAGACATATAAACTGAATAAGTACGGAAAAAAGTTTCTTAATTAATTGTTTTGAATTTCAAGTATGTTCCATATTTTGCAATTTATACAATGATCTCAAATATTTGATACACTTTTTATTAGATAATATATTAAATATATAAATCTGCTTTTAATTCACCACGCCTTTTGTCTTTGTAGGTGGATATATACTTCTTCAAACATATTTATTATGAATAGGTGTGACATTTTTAGACGCCATTTTCTCAAAAGGAATCCGTGCGGCTTGACACTGTATTGCTTGTCACCGTCCATGTAATCACCTTAAATTCTAATGAGTGAAGCAGCAATCATAAGCGCATGTAAACCCGCAGTCAGTGAGGCAGTCAGGATTATAATATTAAAATAAAACGTCAATAGTGCTTTGATGCTGTATCAAATACAATTACATTTTAATACTTAGTTAAGATTTTATAAGTAACCTTTCCTGTTAAAGCCGGCTAACAATATGTTTTTACAAATAAATACATAATATTATAGGAAATTAGTTTATTATTAGCACTGAACCGTACATTATTGTTTAAAGGTAAATAAATATGATTAATGGTTAGTGTTTTCCGTGTAGGAACACTACGGGTTTAAACATATGACATTTATGTTTTAGGCAAGAATTACACTTATAAGTTTTGTTCTCAGACTTTCATAAAAATTTACATAATTTGTTTGTCAGTTTATATCTAAAATAATTTACCCTCAGAACCTTTATCTTTGAGAGCCACAGCTTTCGTAAGATTACATACGTAACAAGTTGTTATTGCAAGAGTTAAGTAAAACATTAAGTGTAATTATCGAAAACCTCGCCTTATACTTATAGATTCTGTTATGCCGGACGACCACCTAAAACTTTTTTTCTGTCTGGCCGGTACGACACGTGCCATCTAAAAACAAATTCTACCCTACCTAAGTGCAAGCAATAAGTTGACAATTGCAAGAACGGGATCGCAATGAATAATATATGAACTAATTAACATTAATTATTATATATTAAATTGTGTCTTTCGGTTTTACCCGGGTTACAGGACTTTCTAAATCTGTTGATATTCATTCTCATTCATCCTCCCTGATACCATCATATACACGACTAGCTGCCCTTCGCGGTTTTACTCGCGTTTATGATTACTTGTTCGCTTCTATGAGTCCTTCTCCTTTATAGGAGAGGAGGCCTTTGCATTTTTTTTTTACTTTCTATGAGTCGTTGTGTGATGTAATATAGCATATAACCTGCCTCAAAAGATGGGCAATCCAACATAATTTTCTTCAAATCGGATCAGTATCTTCAGAAATTACTCCCTTCGTACAAACTTTTGTACTGTTTTGTTTGGTAAAAAAATAAACACTTTCTTTTAATTGGCCGTATGTAATTATTGCCTAGAGTTCCTGTTTAAATTTTTTTTTATTTAAATTTTAAGTAACTTTCGCTATTTCTTTTCGTTTCGGATTTCTTCATCCGTGCTCAGTTACAAACTTAATATAAAAAGTTTTCCACAAAATATTATTAATTCTGCAACGACATGCAATGACATACTGACATGTAATTTAGCAACATTTACCTAACTTTAATAATTACGTTATTAATTAGAAATAAACAATATATTGTATAAAATTGATTATATTAATGATAACATTTGTAGTACTTGCTCTATGAAAGGAATGCACACGTGAGATATTTGTTTACGACGAAGGTGTTTACCGTTGATTTACAACATTATCAGGCACTCGACATCTAATGGCAATCGACTCAATACCGAGTAATTAACGTTCATAACAACTTTATACGACACATGTTTGTACATTCAAAACAGCTCCATCAAAAAAATTCCGTCTGCTACCAAACATACCTACGCCGCTTGGCACGTGCGATTATACAATATACCCATTCAAACAAGGCGATTTTTATTCACATTAATGAACATTTCTGAGGTGGAGGTAGCCTACTACCTCATGCATGAGCTGTCGACAGGGGTACCTCAGTCTTACAGATCGTGTAGCAAGACTAATCCCCTCCCCATTTCTTTCTTCACTCCCCATTCCCTTCCTTTTTAGGCTGGCCACGCATTTGTGGCTCCTTTGGTGCTGCAAATGTCTATGCGCTGCAGTGATTACTTAACATTAGGTGTTCCGCCAACTCGCTCGTCAGCTATTTTTATATAAAGTATGTGAAAAAAATGACTATAATTATATTGTTCCGTCAGTTCTTTAGTTAGAGAAAGGGGCTCGTATTTTATCTTTGGACCCGATAAACAGTCATATCTACAATAACATGTTCCATGACGTCAATTCAAGTAATAAAAGCTAAAACAGCGATAATACTTGCAATAGCTTCGCAAATAACAAATCAATAAAAAAATGAACGCAAGCCACATCCGTTTAAGGCTTGTTTGTGTGCGTTTAGGCATACCTTTGCTATGAATGAAGTGATTAGTGACGTGCGACGTGATTAAAAATGTTCGTCGCGATGGTCGACTGGAAATAGAAACGCAACTCCCGCAATGTTTCGTTTAGGAGTCCTGTTAGTCTTCAGACTGATTTAGTTCTAGACATAATAGAGTATTGGATCACCACCACAGTGTTATGTTTACTAGGGCACACCGACACGACGTCACGCGCACACAGCCGCGAGTGGCCTCTCTCCAGTCGTAAATAACAAGCTATGTTTTGATCATACAGTTGTAGGTGAATCTTCTCGTGTGATTTTAAACTGGTTTCGGTGAGAAAAACTATATAAAACCGTTTTGATATTTGACTCTTAGTGTGAGGGTGACGTTTTTGTCAAGGGCGAATGAATTTTAACAAACGATGCTTTATATTCTATCGATTTTTTAATAAACTAAAACATATAGGTGTCACAAATGTTAATTCCATTGAAGTTTTATAAAAGAGAAACGTGAAAAACTAAATTAAGAAACAACATTTACGTTAAGTAATTGAAATATTATCATTCAATTCATGACGCTATGTCGTGAGTCGTGAATATTTTGGAAAAATACAATTGATTAACAATAAATAAAGACGCTTATTAATGATTTTCAATTCTAAAAAAAATTTTACTTGATTTAAAAACATATTGGTATATGAAATAACAAAACTAACATATTCATTTACTTGGCTGTCATACTAATACAAATTATTTTAATTTAAAAACCAAATTACTTAACTGATTTTGACGAAAATTCTATAGGATCAATCTGAGAGATATAGTCACTTTCTTGAAAAAAAAAAGGATTTTTTAAATCAGTTAACATATGACGAAGTTCTGGCGTAACAAACATAAAAAACAATCGCAATGATGAATTAAGAAGAACATAAATTAAGTACGTCCTCCTTTTTTGAAGTCGGTTCAAAAAATCAACGATGATAAAAGCTACTCATGTTGAAACCAATTGCAATGATTAATAACTCTAATCCGCTGTCCTATTTCTGGAAATACGATTTAGACTCAAGCAAAACATATAATATACGTACTATTAGTTTTATACATACATTTTTCAACTATTTATTCATAATTTTTTATTTGGTCATGACTATTTAATAGCGGTAAATATTGCTAGTGCTTTTATTTCCCATACAAAACCTATTGTCTAAGAAATATTAAGTAAGATGAGATAAAACGTTTTATATTTTTCATGTTTAAAATATAGTTTTATATTTTCTCTAAAATCTCTACAATTCTTAAAAGTGAAAATAATTTTAATGATATATGCATGGAATGCGGCAACATTTGCTATTTGTCTAATTGTATCTGCAATGCTTTATTGCATTATTAATGAAGACAATATAAATATTTGCGCGTTAATTTATTATTTTGTACGCTGATTAAGGATTATTTATTATTATTATTTGTCTGTTATTTGTTTAAGTGGAGCCTCCACAAATACCTCAACTGTGGGGATTTTTCTATTTTAATTAAATATGTGCGACTTGAATATTGTCATAAATTAAATTATCAAATAAGAAAGGATCCAATGTAAGGTTTTTTTTTCATTAATGGACTATATTAGCTATTATAGAGCTATTAGTTTAATATATTGATTTTAGGTGTGAATTATAAGCAGTTTTGTATTAATATTTTGTTAGAAAATATTTATTTTTTTACAAAAAAAAAAAAAATATCTTTCTGTCCACTGTCTACCGGATTTTGCTTTACGAGATAAAATGTATAATGTATAATAAGCAAAATATTTTTATTGGATTAAAGATTCTTAACACAGAATGCTTGGCTGATTTAAATAAAATTGCAATTTAAATAAGTATGTGTATTCTTTGTTACTATTTAACAATAATACCTTTATTACGCAAGTTATTTTACTTAAATTAGATAAAAAGGAACGGCGTATTTTTTTTATAAATTACGCAATGTAATAATGACACAGACTTACAAGGTTAAAGACCGACAGTTTTTTTTGTATTTTACACGTGATTATGTAAGGTTAATGAACTTATTAAATGTAAAATAACATCAACATGATCTTACTTTATAACAACAATACGCTTTTTCTAATAACGTGTATTTGTGTCAGTTATATCTAGAAAAAAAAAACCGAATGATTTTACGATTGATCAATTGTTTCGATTTATTGAAAGCAAAAATAATATTTAATTATTACTTTTAAAGTTTCTCAATTCGTAGTATATTTTTTATGATTAATTTTTCTATGAAAGCATATAAGCACTTGTAGAATTGTCTCACATAATTTTCATTAAAAGATATGTTTTTAATAATTGAAATTGACAAAGGTCTTGGCATTTAAATCTAAATAGCTAAAGTGTGTCATCCAAGTTAACGAAATTGCGAAATTTGCATTATTGTACTGTAAAATTATTTTTTTTTTTGTAATTTTCTTTTATTGTCTTTCAAATTCCATATAAAGATCCAACAGAAATCATCTAAACCTTATATCATGTTCTGTGAACAGGGTTCCAGACTTCATAATTTTACTTTTCATATTTTACTCATTGTGTGAAGTTCCTATAAATGAAGGAACCGACAACTAACATGGTTTTTTGATGCCGTTTATATTTTTCTAATGACGATAAAAGCTATTAAAAATAAACGATTAGATAGTTTCGCTGTTAGGACGTTTGAGTCAATTCAATTATCAAAAAAAAATTCTAACATAGACAAGGAACACAATTTATGTTCCATGGTTGGCAGCGCATCGGCATAAAGAGCACTTAATATCAGTGGCTTATCTTAGTGACATTTCTAATTATCCATAAAAAAAATACATACACAAAAATAACTTCATAGAACTCGAAATTTGAACGTTAAAATTTATTTTATTTTGTCAATAACCAAATAATGTTAAGCAGGAAAAATATATTGTAATTATTAATTTATTTACAATGGTTTCGATATTAAATACATTGAGCCCTTTTGAACAAACAACAGAAACCAGAAACATTAAATGTTTATGATCAGGTTAATTTTGGATAGTAAGGAATATTATAAAAAACATATGACAATTAAATTATTTACTGTTAGGTATATAAAACCTTTTTAGGGTTACAAAAACAATCATTTTTTATACCAAGTCCCCTGAGTCAAATCTGTATACCAAGCGTGTCATGACGTTTATGGCTACTTCACACCATGAGTCATAGTGTAGAGTCATATAGCCTGGAACCTTCTTTAACGAATGGCCTATACATTAAATGCAATCTTTTTTTAATCGGTTCTTATAGCTCCTAAGATTAGCGAGTAGAGACAAACACAAAGGTAAATAAAATAAATACAAATTTTGATTCGGGTTTTAGCGTGGTGTTCAATAGTGCTAACTTTAAAAGAAAAAAATAGATTTTTCCTTTACCTACTCACTCAGTTAATTCTCGCATAAAAATATTTAAGAACATTTTTTTATATGCAAAGTAAGATACGGAACCACCGAACCTAATTTAGTTATTATGGTACATATTATTTAAAAGGTGTATTAGCAAATCAGGGGTAATAAAAAGGTGGACTGCTGACTGGAGTAAGAGGTACATGTAACAGAAACTCTCAGATTTACTTTCTATTAAAAATTTACTTGTGTCATTTCTACCGGCAAACATCTCCAAAGTCCAAAGTTCAACTTTTAACATATTAACATGTTTCCGGATCCAAAATAAAATGAATTGGTGACCCCTGGTCTGGATTGTCATGGACTATATTTTATACTAGCTGTCTCTTGTGGTTTCATTCGCGTTTATGGTTACTACTTCGCTCCAATGAGTCGTAACGTGATGTAATATAGCCCATAGCGTTCCTCAATAAATAAACTATCTAACACAAAAATATTTTTTTTAATTCGGACCAGTACTTCCTAAGATTAGCGCGTTCAAATAAACAAACTCTTCAGCTTTATAATATTAGTATAGATCATTTGCAAGGAAAATATATTATTTTATAAATGACTGATGGTGATGAGCTGTAGATACCTTTTAAATGGTGACATAATTTTTAAAATAGGTTCAATGGTTCCGGAGTTTATTTCGCTCATATAAAATTCGGTCTCTCTTTTTATATTAATATATGTTTTAAATTTTACATTATTTAAATAAATACATTATTTAAATATACTAATATTATACAGCTAAAATATTTGTTTGTATGTTCGTTTGTACGCGCTAATCTCAGGAATTACTGGTTTTAATTGAAAAATTATTTTTTGTTAAATAGTTTATTTATCGAGGAAGGCTATAGGCTATATGACATCATGCTACGACTCATAGGAGAAAAGCAGTAACCATAAACGCGAGTGAAACCGCGAGCGGCAGCTAGTGTGAAATAAATTGCTGAGAGATTTTAACGTCTAAACCATACCATATATAGAGTTTCTAGCATATTAACTAATAAACTTTAATTAATTAATATTTGTACAAGCTCCACATTTATGAAACAGTTACTAGTTCATTCACTAACAAAGCCGCGTTACATTTTAAACAAGTGAAAGTATTCAAGGCCAGAACTATCCACAATGACACAACTGAAGACTGGCTGGAGCCCTACTTAAAACAATTTCTAATTAAAAAATAACAAAATTACGTCTTACAACAAATGAAAATGTAAAAAATAGATTATAACAGATATTTTATACAGGAAAAAGGTTTATAATATTTTAATAATTAACAGCATAAAGTTTGTTCATTGTTAAGATATTGTCGTCTTTTCTCTTAGTTTGAATGTATGTATATCAAGTTTTAAAAAAGCATTTTTTATTTTATTTTACGACGCGTTGAATGAAAGTCAATATTCAGTATTAAAAGTCCCTTTAAAGTTAGTCATTATTTTTTTTATTACTGATGAATCTTTCCCTGGATAAAACTATACCATAATACAAACAATTTTTCTACCGTGACTCATATGAAAGTAGAATTGGTTTGCCATACCCCCACCCCAAACAGCGCAATGAGTCATCCGCATGAGGAAAACCCATAATATTTTGGCACCAGCTCACCGTTCTTTTACTGTTATTTGCCGTACTTCGACTTCGTTAAGCTACTCTTTGTAATCAATTAACTTTCAATTTACCTGTTAGAAAACCAAATAAAAAATTGACAGGAACAAATTATGATAAAAATAAACACAGAGGAAATATTTTTTTATGTTCTTTTTAATCAATGACGTGGAATGTAATCATAATACGTAAGATTAATAAATGTAAACTGTATACAATATTGTTATATTATGCCAAATATACGGGGTGGATTGCCAAATAGTTGACTTCGGTGTATACTTTTTTCTTATTTATAGCCAATTTAACTGCTTTATTTAAAGATATACTTAAATTTCAACGCTATTACTCGTAATGTAATGATTCATAAATGTCAAGGTTTCTGATTTAATATGGTATAAAATCGGAGTACAATTAGTCAAATAGCCTCTATTTAAAACAATATTTACCTAAATCGAGACTTGCATTTTATAAACGAAAGATGTACCGCTATACAAATTACTGTGTTTATAAAATAAGCTGTTAAGATATACGGGCTCGGTATAACGACTTGAGCCAATTAAAGTAAATGATATTTTGAAGTCTTAAGTAGATATAGATAAAATATTTGATGAGATTGTGTTTCAACAGTTATGAACGAGCTCATACTTAACGGAAGTATAATAAGACGTTCGAAAACACAAATTGTGACAAAAAAAAGTATTGTTTAAAATTCCTAAAGATTAAACTTGTAAACCATAGAAAGGAACGTAGAAGGAACTATAGAAAGCAGGTACGCCGAACATGAGCACAGACAGATAATAATAAGAATGAATACAGATACGAAACTTAATGTTTACGCACATATTTTTCAATTTCGTTTGTGTTTAATGTCTTCATGCCGTTATAAATTAATTTTATAAAACTATTGCAATAACAAATATGTTTTAATGACTCTATAATTGAACTTTATAAAGTCTGCGGTAAACTTAAGGATAATGCAATTAGTAGGTATGCATTTGGCAATTGTTCCTTCCTTATAAATAAATTAGTCTCCTGGTTTACCAACATAACACAATAACAAGTCTGCTTATAGAAAACGATTTCTAGAATGTAGAGTCAGTCTTTAGAGTCTAGACAACGTTCGTCCTTTTGCTTTAATAAACAAAGTACAAGCACGCGCCGTGGCTAGGGGTTTGGTCACACAAATTAAATTTCAATTAGCACGAATTTATATAGGCACCATAACCGGAACAAACCTCATACGCTTATATTACCTACTTACAACATATTCGCTTGTCTGATCATCGATCATTGTTATTGCTCTCAATGTCGATGATTTGTTTTCATTGAATGCATTTTACGTCGAGGTCACTGAACTCCCGAGCATGGACGCACTTACGCCCCCCCGCCTATTCACCACCCCATGGAAATACCACGCTTTACAAGGTAAGTAAATCACTAATAAAACACTGTAACATACCCTCGCTTCCACAATCGGCACACACATTATTTCCGGGTTTCTTTAACAACTCCTGTAACAATTTTTCGTTATGATCTACCATCGTGTAACTTTTGCATCAATAATGAAGACACACGCTTAGCGTACGTCGCCGCCCGAAAGTCGAACGCACGCCTCGAACGCGTTCTCCGCTACTGCGCGAGGGAGCGAGCGAGACTTCGACCGACCGACGCAGCGATTTGGTTCAACAAACGCCATTTCGTACGTAAAGCATTCTCCGTTTCACTCTCTCCTATTGAATTACCATTAGCATGAATGAGATAGAAAGAGAAGTCTAGTTTCGGTATATGAATGAAATCAGTGAGTAGTGGATTATACGAATATAGGTGTCTGCGCGGCGATGTAGTGGATGTCTCGTAAAGTTTTGTATGTGTTTGTGTGGCGTAGTACGTGATACGACGTAATACAAGCGCCGTCGCCGTCTCGCGTAAATTCTATGTAAGCATGTACATCATTATACAAATTGCATACCTATTTACTATTAAGTAGACTCAAAGGTAAACGTTATTATGGTTGAGAAGGGACCTTACTTTATCGACCTTAATATATTGTGGTGCAGTCAAAAAATGTCTACTTTTAGTAATAGTTTTAAGGGTTCATTATACTAAAGTTTTAATAAATGAAATTGGTATATTATAAATACTTTTACATGGTAATCATAGTATTGAAATAAATACATGCAATAAGTGAATACTTAGTTCTTTGTACCTGCAAGGGTTAAACCAGTTTTTTCCAGTTCAATCTAAATATTTCTAAGCTCGATAAAGATCAACTCGAGGGGATATGATTAAAACGACAACAATAAGGTATCATTACGCTCGCAAAGATTCCAATACCATTGTACTATTCACACTACTTCTTTAACTCTACCAAACGTAATGATGGAACTTTTTGTATGTAATATTTAGGTCATTTCAACATTACGTGCATAGTATCTACTTGGTTGAGCTTCGCTTGATATCTTTTGATTTGTTTAGTAAAATCAATACAAAAGTGAGAAATAACACGTTGTTATTATCAATGAATTTCTAAATCCTTTTTCGAGAAACAAAATAATAACCAACAGGAAAAGTCAAATTTGATTTTTGGAATCCTTTTATTTGATTTTTGAAATTGATCTACTTTAATTGTTATTTTTTGCGAATACATACGGTATATTTTAATCATTCCTGTATTTATTTACTTTATTTGTTTCGATATAACAATTGAACGTGTAAATAAAATCCAGCATCTTTTATAAATAAAGAAATATAGCTTTAGAATGTCAAAATGAGTATCTTTAGTAACATATAATTATTTACGTACACTCATCCATTTTATAAAAGGTGTTTTCAAGGAATCGTTGGATCTTGTAGTCTATATAGGTTTTCCATGAAATTATGAAAGAGAATCTTAAAATAGTTTAGTTTTTTTACTTTTAAATATCGATTCTGCTTACGCTATTAAAACATGCAACTCAAGTCCAGTGTACAGACACATATTTTTTATATAGAAGATATAAAAATCGATGTGTGTATGTATGTATTCCTTACGGATTCCATTGCTAACGAGTTTGAGATGAAGTTTTTCGTCAATTTCCACATTAGCCCAGCGGGTGATCCTATGAAGTTTGGTAGCGATGGGATCAACAGAAAATTTTGGTTTGTAGGTAAAGGCTTATATTCATATAAAATGAATTCAATCCAAAAATACATGATCAACAGTTGGAAAAAACTATATTAAACTAAATTATATTAAAAGGAATGGAATTTTAATAGTTTTGTTATTACTACTGGCAGTCAATTAGATAAACATCAACAACAAAGTATTGCGAGACTTGAATGGAACGTAGGTTAAAGTTAAAATTGTATGTATTAACTAGCCCTAGATTATCTTTTAATCCACCTCTTGTTGCACGCCTTTCATTTAATGATCTATGATCCACAAGGACATTGTGTAGTGTTTACATAAGTTTTTGTAATTTTATATCACAAAATGAGATGTATAAAAATAGGATAAGTACTTCTAATTAAACAATTAATTAAAATGTATATTTTTTGTAAATGAAATATTTCATTTAGAGATAACTTCAACAATCAATTTTAAATTGAAAGGGCACTACATTATAAGTGTTGAAACTCAAGTCTTATGCCGGCTTAATATAATTATAGCATTCTGTTTGTCCTGTGAAGTGAAACTGGATAGTCAAAACATCTTTGCTAACGCAGTTGCGGTCACAACAAACTGTTTATATGACATATGTATAATATATAGTTATAAAAAAATCTATTAGAAGCCGATGTAACTTCCGTTCATGCCAATCCTACAAATGTATTTCTCTATGTTCTGAGAATATAATCATCGAGAAATGCTCTAATAAAACAAATTAAAAAACCGTCACATGCACGAAATTAGTAAAATGCAAAATGGGTTTTAACCCATTTTACATTACTGGTCTGGGAGATTCAAGCTAACTGTGGTAGAGTCTCTGAGCTAGTTGTAGCTTACTAAGTAGTAAGTGGGCTACAGCTCATTTAAGGACTGGCTCCCTCTCACAGAAAATCGGTGTGAAATAGCCAATATTTGTGGGGTGAGTGAAAGTGCCGGAAGCCTCTTTTGATGCCGTAAATGTCTATGGTCGGCTGTGATCAGTTAATATCAGGTAATCCGCCAGCTCGTTGTCCCGCTATTTTATAAAAAAGGCCCTGAGGCCTCAACAAGAGTAGGGCCTCTACAACAGGAATTGTAGAATTCTTTTCATAATCCGGTTTTGAATTTAACATGTGTGTTTATATTAATTTTATTAAGTTTGTTAAGCATTTGTGTTGTTTTTTTCACAAAAAAAAATTATGGCAAGACAAACACCTCAAAGTTTTTTATTCGGCCCTGTTTTCACAGATTCCATTGATATCGATAAAATAGAATACAAGAGATGTCCACGACACGAATACCCGAATTCGTATACACATATTTATAAATGTTTAACACATCAAACAAAGGGCGCACATAAAATTTTTTTTATTAACAGATAACTCCAAGTTATTGGTTAAAGTATCTATTTGATCTACTTTAAATTATTTTAATGGTTGAATTATAAGTGATGAATGTGCGAACTTCTTTTATTCTCATACTGGTTGATAGTGATGTCTAAATTTATTTCGATATGAAAAAAATACGTAAAATATTGTTACAATATACGTATTATGTTGTAATGTATTTGTCTGATATTCTGTGATATCATGTGATATCTCGAAAATATCGTACGATAATAAATATTCAATGTATGTAACGAGAATTACACTTACAACTTTTGCTCTAAGACTTTCATAAATGTTTACATAAGTCGTATAAAATAAGCGAAAAGCTCAAAATAAGATTTAAAATACGAAATTAAGGGGGGCTAAATACAATTACGAATTACCTTTTTACTATTATAAATTCGAGAGTTTATTTTAACAGATGGATGTTTGTTTCTCTTCCGTGCAAAAATCACTAGACAGATTTTGCTGAAACTTTACAGTAATGTTGCTTATACATCAGAATAACACATAGGCTACTCTTTTCATCAACATAATCGGTAAAGCCGTGAAACAATGGCAGTTAAAAATGGGAATAAATTTTTACGAATGTTAAATGAGTATTTGGGCGGTTACGCCGGTCAGTTCAAAAAGTAAACTGGCGGTAGTATAATTAATTGGCAGTGTATAAATCAATTAGTGGGTAAAACAAGAGCAGCAATAAAATAAAAGTTGGTCAGTAACTAATTAAATATTAAACTAGCAGTGGACTAAATGAAGTGGACGGTAAAATTGGTAGATGGGTAGAATATATTTTATAATGTTACGTTGAAAAACCGAATCCATCAACATCGAATAGGATAATTATTTATTGATGTATTTATTGTATTAGAATTATAAACTGAGTAAAGGTTGAATTAGTTAACCCCGACTCCACCTGATACTTGTTTGTCCAACCTCTAGTGTTATAAATCCGGAGACGCGGAGGAGAGGAGCCTGCTGGGGCAAGGATAAAAAAGCCACAATATTTATTTAGTTACTAATTTGAATATTTCATACTTGCCATTTATTTATTTTTAACCGACTTCCAAAACCGATGAAGGTTATCAATTTGTCGGGGACTTTTTGTTACTGACCAGTTACTGCCTCATTAGTTAATAAGCTTGCCTATTTAATTTTTTATCGTCCGAAAGTGAAAATTTAGAACTGGTACGCTAAAATTTAATCTATTATAATATAATCCATATTGTTAACCTTCTAATGTTTTTTAGCGTAAGCTGAGTCATTAGAGATCTTGTTTTTATGTTGACAAACAAGTTTATATAGATACTAGTTGCGGCACGCGGTGTTATTCTCGGTAAGCATTCGTACTTCCTAGATTGATTGACGTATAAATTTACTACTCTAATTTTTGAATCATAGTGTGACGTTTTATAAATCGCTGTAATGTTGATTTTGTTATGCCGATCGACTGTCTAAAACTTATTTCTCTCCGGCCGGTACCTGGTGCCACCCATTGGAAGTTATAATCATCCCGTAAATCCAACAGTAAGTTGAAATTGGACATACAACATTTTGGTTGCGCATAAGTTACGAATAAATAGAAAATATATATTTTTATATATTAAATAATCTTTTTAAACATACTTTCAAAGGAAAAAAGAAATTTTAAAACCAGACATGTAATTCCTTGTAAATTCCTGAGTGTGTCCAAAAAAAAAATTCTTTAACTTTAATAATTATAAGTAAACATCACATTAGATAGTTTTTATTATATTACTAGCTGTGCCCGCGACTTCGTTCGCGTGGATTACAGAATGCTTGGCATGTCTCCTGCAAAGCAAGGTTATAATAGTCTGCAGTGCTGCTCAAGAAAGGAGCGTTTTTACTTTGAATCTGGGAACTTTCTGGTTGTATTTATAAGCAGACACTAACTCAGATATGGTATTCCTCCACGGTTTTCACTATAAATGTTGAAGAAAAGTTGTTTTGTGGTAGTTTTTAAAATATCGACTGCAAAACAGTAAGTTCGCACCTAGGTTCTCCTTGTATTATATATCGGGTGACTTTTTCTACTGGGCTTAATAGACCAAATCCGGAACTATAAGGAATCGCGAAAGATACTTAATGGAGTCTTGTGTCCGATTTTGAAAAATCTAAAACTGCATCATAATTTTTTTTTATTTCATGATTTTCCTGGCCAGAAATAGAACCCACTAATTAAAAAAAAAATACATTCTGTATTATTGCACCACCTAATAGTGTCACTTGTAAAGATCAACTTTTGGAAAGTAATAGTAAGCGGCAAATTAGAGGAAAAGGTTTTTTTTACAAAATAACATTAAATCTTTACATTAATTAAGTTAATTATTTGATTCTACATAGACATAATCAAATATGTGGGTTAAATCATGGGTTCCGGTAAGTTTAGAAAAAAATGTGCGTTACTTCGAACGATTTCTTTATAAATTGCATCAAAATGCTAGTCACCTACTAAAGTGAGGAAGAGTGTGAACAATACAATCGAAAATATAAATAATGAATTACTCACAGTAACTTCTTTTTTTTTTCTATGTGAGTTATACAAAGTTGATA
Organism: Hypolimnas misippus; assembly: GCA_037950945.1. NCBI lineage: Eukaryota > Metazoa > Arthropoda > Insecta > Lepidoptera > Nymphalidae > Hypolimnas > Hypolimnas misippus. Next base: position 5,357,793 of record JBBEEQ010000025.1, on the reverse strand, counting down.
GAATGTCACGTTTGTTTTGGTCCCCGTCATCTACTCAGTTACCTAGGTAGGTTTTGATAATTCTTAAAAAGATGAATCAATTTGTTGAAAATCTACATTTCACTGGACTCAGCTATTGTAGTCACCCGCTATTAGCGTTACAACATCCCGTTGCTAAAGATTAAATGAATGAAAGAATTTGATAGAATTTTGTAAAAAAAATAGCCTTTTCTTTTTGTTGCAATTTACTGTATAGTATTACCTCACTAAAGTTGATCTTTATAATGTGTGAAGGTTTCAGATGGTGCAATACTACAGAACGTTATTTTTTTCTGGCTAGGAAAACTTATTTTTCAAAAAACTAATGATGCAGTTTTAGTTTTAACCAAAATCGGCTCTGTGACTTAAATTATTTTTAAATTTTGCTTATAGTTTCGGTTTTGTTCTATCATATCCAGTAAAAAAATTACCCAGTAAATATATTTTTTTTTTAATGATTATAGTAATGTAATATATATCTTCCTTATTTGAATCAGATATTATTCACTATTTCATTGGTTTCAATTTTGTTCCTTATAAAATTGGCTTTTTGCTAGTGAAAGTTTCATCAAAATCGGTCCAGCTATTTCAGATATTAGCCGAAACAAACCGAGTGACAGATAGACAGACAAAAATTTTAAAATTGGTAATTTTGTTGTAAGTACCGTGTATACTTTCATATGCATTTATTTAAAATTACAAACAGACACATCAATTTTATTTATTTGTATAGATGTATACCTTCCCTTCTTAAATTGGAAAATGTTCGGAAATTTTATTGGTTTCTCCAATATTTTGTTATCATGTAATTCTCTTTTTTACTTATTGATTAAAATAAATATATTTTTTAATATAAGTAGCCTAATTTAATCCTTATAATATTAGCTATAGGGGCTGATGTAATGTTTTTAAGAACTTTTTAGACTTTGTGATATTTTGTGATTGTTTTCTTCCATTCCCACTCCCTTCTCTGGGCCTCACGTGATTAATGGACATCCTCTAACTGCGAGTGAAAGTTCCATCAAATTTGATTCAGCTGTTTCAGAGATTAGTCGTAAGAAACAGACTGATAGTACTTGATGTAAGTACTTTCATGCATTTAGTGAAAATCACAAAATAATGTTCGACGTAACCCCATAAGTTGACATATCTTTTTTAAGCGGGCACAAACGCACAGATAAACAGACAAACAGACAAAAATTCTAACAAATTTTGTTTTGGGTTCTATTGCGTAGGTAATGGCCTCCAATAATTTTTTTTTCATATATCTTACATGTACAGACAGCGACCCGTGAGAATTTTTTTCATATACAGGGTCAGTACATGTTATGTGTTTTAATTGAAACTGTTTAAATGGAATACGATTTCAAGGCCATATACAAAATATTATTTAAATCGGATTACTAGTTTAGTCTCTAGACAGTTCTAAAGTTTTAACTCAGCGACGCGCTCAGAAAACACGATGTATATTTTATAACAACGAATGCACCTAACTACTTGAAATATGAATGGAAAAAGATACACCGTTGCCGCTTTGACAAAATTAAATTATACAAGGTCACGGTTATGTATCAGATTAATAAATTCGTAACATAACAAGAAAGCAAAATAGGTACATAGCGTGCGCTTCACTTCTAGGTGTAAAAGAAATAGAAATAGATCAAATATTGCTATTGCATCCTTGCAGACGAAAGCGAGACACCAATAAAACAAAATCCTGTTAATTAGTGTGCCGATGCTTATCTCTCGGGATGCACGTTACGCAATTCGGAAGCGCACGCGCCACTTCATTGTCGTAATCTCGCGCCAAAGTATTTGTGTTAAGTATTTGTTGTTATTGTGATAGGACACCGAAATTAATAGTAGATTAGTGATAGTACATATTTATTTTATAGTGACAGGACACGAAACTATAAGTTTTTACTTAATATTAGTGTTATTTTTGTTGTTTTTTATGTTTTATAGTGACAGGACACGGATTTTAGTTTTTAATTGTGCTAGAACACTTAACTAGAGTTTAAGACAATGCCTCGCATTACGTACACCGCTTCAGAATACACGGACATGGTTTTAATGTACGGGGAATGCCACGGAAACGCGGCCTTAGCTTTACGAACATACCGAGAAAGGTATGGTGAGAGACGCATGTGCCCCAGTAACCCTCGCATTATAGTGCTGGCAGTTCAAAGGTTAAGAGACAATAAATGCATTGTGCCGCAACACGAGGGAGTCCCATCACGACAAATACGCGCCTCGTTGGAGGAAAGAATTTTACAGTATTTCTCTGACAACCCGACATCGAGCCTTAGTAGAGCCGCGCGACAGTTTAATATTTCCCCTAAAACTGTGCATAAGGTTTTAAAACGGAATAAACGCAAACCTTATAAATATTGTAAAACACAAGCGTTGTTGCCGAGGGACTTGCCAGTGCGTAATAATTATTGCGAATGGTTTCTAAATAAAATAAATAGTGAGGTCAATTTCGTTAGCAACAACCACAAATTTAATAACGAAAATAGAAAATAATATTGTCCGTCGGTACGAATTATGTGTACAAAAAAATGGCGGACAGATTGAACATTTAAAAATTTAAAGAATTAAATGGGTGGAAGTGTTTCTTGTGCTCGTATATCGTCAACGCCGCGCCGCGGCCGACGTAAGCGCACCCGCTCGCGCTCGGGCGGGCGGGGCGGGGCGACACGGCGCTCGATAACTCGACGAGCGGCGTTGCCACTTTGATGACTATACCTAGAGGTCAGTGACAGTTATTTACCATTTACAGGCTGTTTGCATTTTATTTCGACTATTTAGCGATTTAATTTGTTCGAAAATTTTTTTTTCGTATTTTTCATAGCATTTATTTTTCTACTGGTTTAAAGTGTTTCTAAATAGGAATAATATACGTAGTTTCAATTAGTACACACAGTCCGCATTGACCCTGTATATAGATTTAAAAATATCTAAAATAGAAGTAACCCCAAGTCACTTCTTATAACATTTGCTAACTGCAAAAAGTACCATCAGAACCGGTAAAGTCGTTTCAGAGATTAGTCGGAACAAACAGATAGACAGACAGACTGTCAGACAAAATTTTTAAAAATGTATTTTTTTATGTAAGTACTGTATATACTTTCATGTATTTAGTTATAACACACAAAAAAAATGTTCAACGTGATTCCTTAAATTGACATAACTTTTTTATTTATGCACCGATTGACATGAAACAAACCATAAATGTTAAGTGAAGCTTACTACAATATATTAGTGAAAACCGCATCTAAATCGGATAAGCCGTTTCTGAAATTAGCGTGCACAAACGCACAGATAAACAGACAAACAGACAAACAGACAAACAGACAAACAGACAAACAGACAAACAGACAAACAGACAAACAGATAAGAATTCTAAAAATCATTGTTTTGGGTTCTATTGCGTTGGTATAGGCCCCCTATAATATTTTTTTTCATATATCCTCCATGTACAGACAGCGACCCGTCAGAATATTTTTCATATATATAGATTTAAAAATATCTAAAATAGAAGTAACCCCAAGTCACTTCTTATAACATTTGCTAACTGCAAAAAGTACCATCAGAACCGGTAAAGTCGTTTCAGAAATTAGTCGGAACAAACAGATAGACAGACAGACTGTCAGACAAAATTTTTAAAAATGTATTTTTTTATGCAAGTACTGTATATACTTTCATGTATTTAGTTATAACACACAAAAAAAATGTTCAACGTGATTCCTTAAATTGACATAACTTTTTTATTTATGGACCGATTGACATGAAAAAAAACCCTAAATGTTAAGTGAAGCTTACTACAATATATTAGTGAAAACCGCATCTAAATCGGATAAGCCGTTTCTGAGATTAGCGTGCACAAACGCACAGATAAACAGACAAACAGACAAACAGACAAACAGATAAACAGATAAGAATTTTAAAAATGTTTGTTTTGGGTTCTATTGCGTTGGTAAAGGCCCCCAGTAAGATTTTTTTTCATATATCTTCCATGTACAGACAGCGACCCGCTAGAATTTTATTATTAGTATAGATATAGATATAGATGTATAAATGTATAACCTTCCCTTTTTAAATCAGAAATTGTTCATTATTTTATTGGGATCTTTGTTATCGCGATTACGCAATAACAAAATATTAAGAGAATTATCTCTTTTTTACTTATTCATTAAAATAAATATATTTTTTTAAGTTAATCCTTATAATATTAGCTAGGTATAGGGGCTGAGCATTAATCAAGTAATGTTTTAAGAACTTTTTAGACTTTGTGATATTTCGTAATTTTTTTTCTTCCATCCCCTCTCCCTCCTCTGGGCCTCACGTGATTAATGGATATCCCCTAACTGCAAGTAAAATTTCCATCAAATTTGATTCAGCTGTTTCAGAGATTAGTTGTAGGAAACAGACTGACAGACAAAAAATTAAAAAATTGGATTTTTTGATGTAAGTACTGTAAATACTTTCATGCATTTAGTCAAAATTACAAAATAATGTTCGATGTGAACTCTTAAATTTACATAACTTTTTTGTTTATGAACCGATTGAAATGAAACAATCACTAAATGTTAAGTGAAGCTTACTGCAATTATTTATGAAAACCACATCTAAATCGGATAAGCCGTTTCTGAGATTAGCGGACACAAACTCACAGATAAACAGACAAATATCTAACAAATTATTGTTTTGGGTTCTATTGCGTAGGTAAAGACCTCCAATAATATTTTTTTATATATCTGTCCTGTACAGACAGCGACCCGTTAGATTTTTTTTGTACGTATCGATTAAAAATATCTAAAATAGATGTCACTTCTTATAACATTTGCTAACTGCAAGTAAAAGTACCATCAAAATTGGTTCAGCCGTTTTAAAGATTAGTCGGAACAAACAGATAGACAGACAAAAATTTAAAATGTATTTTTTGATATAAGTACTGTATATACTTTCATGCATTTAGTGAAAAGTACAAAATAATGTTCGAAGTGAACCCTTAAATTTATATAACTTTTTTATTTATGAACCGATTGACATGAAACAAACCCTAAATGTTAAGTGAAGCTTACCACAATATATTAGTGAAAACCGCATCTAAATCGGATAAGCCGTTTCTGAGATTAGCGTGCACAAACGCACAGATAAACAGACAAACAGACAAACAGACAAACAGATAAACAGATAAGAATTTTAAAAATGTTTGTTTTGGGTTCTATTGCGTTGGTAAAGGCCCCCAGTAAGATTTTTTTTCATATATCTTCCATGTACAGACAGCGACCCGCTAGAATTTTATTATTAGTATAGATTATAATTTAAAAAATAAGTTATTATTGCATGCCTTTTAACTTTTAAATTTCTATTATTTTTTATCATAGACTAATTGTACTAAATGACAGTATTGTAATACTCTAAAAGTTATTTCCTACTACTAATTTGTAGCGCCTATCTAGGTTCGTCGTACAGAGCAAATTACACAGAGGCCATTGATGAATGATACATTCAACTATTTTACGTTCCCACGCTCAAGACTGGGAAAACGCTCTACACAATAGCGTGAGCATTGGGAACCGTTTCTGTCACATGGCTATTTGTTTATCATTTGGATTCTCACACATTTATATGTTAATACGTAATATGTACATTTTAAAGAAAAAAAATGGGCAGTCGTAAAGACTGTCGATAGAAGTGAAAACTCCAACATATGAAATAACACTGAAGTAATAAATATTGAAATCCTTAATTCTCGACATGTATTTTTTTCTCTCGCGAACTAGCAGGTGGGACACCTGATGTTAAATGATTACAGCCGCTATTTATTTGTATACGAGTTGTAGTTAGAAAGCTCTGCACAGCTGGACTTTGTCTTTCTTTGCGGTCCTCTGAACACTAACGTGATCGTAAAATTTTCGTATGCCAAGAGTCGCTCACTACGCTTGATAAAATTGTTACAAAAAACACTAAAAAATGTAACAATTTTTTTATTGCTTTATTAACAGAGTTGTCCTAGTATAGTTTTTCGGAAATATTGTTTTGCCATGGCCCGGTAGTTTTCACGCTGCATTTACGTGACCGACTTTTAAACTCAATACTATAATACTTTTAATTATACTACTTTTGAACCTAAGCTACAGAATTCCTGAACCTTATTTTTCCTAATGATTACGTAAAATAATACTCATTGATAAATAGTAAAAATGTTTCATTAACATATTGTCTATTTACTAAGCGTTGATTGGTAGTAGGTATTATTTTTAAAACAAGATGGGAATGTTACTACCTTATATTTTATTTTATTGGCCCGGTACTGGGTTACGACCTGGAAAATGGGAAATGCTGCCCTAATGAATAAAACGCGTCGATCTCACCAGTCGTTGTGGTTTTAATTCTAGGTTACCTAAAATCCTCCGGGCTAAAATTTAAGTGTTCATCTCTTGAGGAAAATTTGCACAAAATATCAATGGTACATTTATCAGCAGACTCCAATCCTAGAGCCTAGGGTGGCTAATTTTAGGGGTGGCTGTTCTATAATCGTCGATTAGATAATAGTTACATCATAATAATACCTTTTGTTGTCTCAGTCAAAGAGTATATAATCAGGTTTCAGTTATGTTACATTAAAATCGTAAAGTGATAGAAAAAAGACAACTTAAAAGAAAAAAATTAAACTGAAATAAAGTACAGACTATAAATAACCTCTTCTTAAATATTTTTAGTCTGTTATAAATTTTTGTTTAATTGCGTGGTCACGCTTAGATGTACCTTTTTCAAATTGTGCGTGCTATTATTTTAAACTAATTTTTTTATTTTATATTGTGTTAAGGGGAAATATTAATTTTTTACATAATCATATCACGGGAGTAATTTTTATTACACAAAAACTAATAAAATAGGTTTTAAACTCAGCCAATATTTTAGTTTCATACAAAAGAGAAATGGTATCACTCCATTTTTCAGCGACTGTTTGTGTTTTTTTGCCACATAAATGATATTTATTGTATCGTATTGGCTACTTTGATATAGATGTGTACATAAACTAGTTATTCCAACTAAAAAAGCATTCAATAATCTGTAAATTTTAAATTATAATGATTTGAACAAATGGTGGTACCATTTGTTTAAATTATTGTATTTAATGTCTGTGACGGTGGTTTGTTTTTATAGTAGTTTTCTTATTTAAGGAGGTGTGATATACAATATTCGACTATTTTTTTTACTTGGGAAAAATTTCTATCTCTAAATAATAAACGTTAATTTTGATATTTGACATAGCATTATAAGAAAATAATGTTAAACATATATTTAGGTATTACAAGATATAAAAATATACTTTTAAATAATTTCATGAGATATATTTTTAGTACTTTACTATTTGTGTACTACAATACAATATAATTCAATGAAACCATTCAACAGAACTTTAAAATTTTTATCGATTTGGACTTCTTCTTATAAAGCAATTAAACGATAACTACTTTTATATGGGATTTGAAAAAAAAACTTATTTTGTTGTACTTTTGTAAGAAACAGCCAATAAAAAAATAAAACAATAATATTTTTTGATATATTTTTAGTCTGTTACGAGTTCACATCCGTTAGGGTACATTTTTCGTCATTTATTGTCTCTAATTTCGCCCTCTTAATTGTCTATGAATTTATGAAGTGACATTTGATTAAATGTCGGACTGATAGCAGTGCGGGTTTTTGTTTATTATAGGTTCTGAATAATAAATGTTGAATAAAATAATTTTAAATATTTATAGGTAGTAGATAAATAAATATCTAGTACATCATGGGTCGCCGATCTATAAATACCACCAAGAGTGGTAAATACATGAATCCTACGGATCAAGCGCGTAAGTATAAGAATGATTGTTGACTTATTTATTAAGATTCTTTTTATTTATTATATTATTTGTTTAATTTTTCCAGGAAAGGAGGCTCGAAAGAAAGAATTGAAGAAAAATAAAAGGCAAAGACAAATGGTGAGAGCGGCAGTTCTTAAAATGAAGGATCCCACACAAATCTTAGAAGAACTTCAAAAAATCGATGAAATGGGTACATACATACTAACAATATTATACTTATTTTGTATCTGAGTTTTTTAGTAATATACATATTGTATAAATAATTTCATACAATACTATTTCATACAACAATTCTTTTATAGAGTACAATGTTTTGCAACCATCCCCTCTCAATGAAAAAGTCCTGAAGGAAAAGAGGAAAAAGTTAAGAGAGACATTTGATAGGGTCCTAAAGATGTATGTAAGTATAAAGATTAAATGAATTCATATTAATTATCAAAACTATATTGACAATGATTGTTCCTGTGTTGGTTATATCTAATTGTGTAATATTTATACTCAACAAATTTTGATTTGTTTGTTTATTTTAATATTTGAAATAGTTACAGCATACAAGCATCTTAACATTAAAATAACACTTATTTCTATACTGGTAATGTATGTTGTTCTTATTGGCATTGATAATATCTTTGTATTGTAGCTTAAAATAATTTTCTGAATATAATATTTAATAAGTACAGGAAATATTTTTTATTATTTTAGGATAAAGATGATCCCGAAAAATGGGTAGAATTAAAGCGTCAAGAAATGGAATATGATAAACGAAGAGCTCATTTAATATCTTATTATGAATCTGTGAAACATGCACAATCTGTGCAAATTGACGACATCCCTCTGCCTACTTTACAAGTAAGTAATTGTTTTATTTTTTGGGTTGTGGAGAGAGAGTTGAGAGAGAGAGAGATGGTCCAGTAAATAAAACCTGTATATTAACTGATGTTTACATATTAAAATCTGAGGTAACACTGCCAACATTCCAAATACTCAATATATTATTAACAATTAAATGTGTGATTGGTATTGAAAGCAATCATTGTGAGAAAAGTAATATGTGTCGAGAGTAATTCTGAGACCAAAACAAGTCGATCCAGTGAGAAGCAATGTAGCTAAATAATTTATTTTATTCTTAAGAAAAGTATTGTTTTGTACTGTAATAGCTAGTAATATCCTACTGCTCGGCAGGCCTTTTGTTCTATCAAGGAGAAGAAAGAAAGAGCTAAATCCACCACTGCACCAATTTTGTGTTATCAGATTACATATGTGACAATTTCTCCTGGCATAGGCACTTTTCTCATGATGTTTTCCTTGAAAACTTAACAGTTTTAGACAGTGTTTAATGTAGTGAGCATTGGTTGAGATCAATGTCTTGTAGTCACTAGGTAATCTGGGTTTTTTCATAATAAAAAAAGGGTTTTTGAAATTTATGTTTTGTCTGTCATAAGAATAAAATATGTAAACATTCTCTGTTAACTGATATAATAATAGATTTTTTTTATTTTTTCAGGTTCCTGATAATCTGATTTATGGCAATGTGCCATCACAAATACCACTGCCCATGGACTCTTTGCATCCTAATTTGCCAGTTAGACCTATCCTAAAGAAAGATTCTGTTTACAGAGTAAGATCATATCATTTATATATTTTATCAATTTCATAAATAGCTTGCTTTTGCTTGTGGCAATTTGTCTGTCGGAAATTATTGTTTTTATTCCTAGTGTACAGTATCAATTGTAAATGACAAATTTAATTCCTAAATTTTTTTTCCCTTTCACCGCTCCTATATATGATATACTTAATTATAAGTGGAAACTTGATTATTTTGGTTTAACATGCATTTGCTTATATTAAGTTTTCTGTCCCTAATGGAATAAAATAAAATAAAAAACTCAGATAGTATAAATCACTGTGCAATATGGAAAAATATTTTTCATGCAATGTTATAGGGAAAAAGAAAATGGAAATCTATAACTGTACGTTGTAAATTTATGTGTTATTATTAAATACAAAAAAAGAAAAGTTAAATTTTTCTTTCATTTTTTACTTTTCTTTACATTTTAGGAGAGACCTTTAGGTATAGAGCCACCGGGTGTTCCACCTGGACCACCACCAGACTTTGAATTTTTAATTTTAGAAGCTGCAAAATTGGATAAAATGCATAAGGATAAGAAAAGTCTTCGTTTCTCTGATCTACCTGATGAAGGGCCACCTGGGGATTGTGTATGTATTATTAAATTGTATTTTTATGTAAAACATGTTATTGAGAAATTATAATAATTAATAAAGTATGTACTGGCAAAAGAGACAATTTTATAGTTAAATATTATATCTAGAGAAATCTATAGATGGCAAGTTGGAAATACTATTAATTAATAATTAATTACTATCCTGACTTAGAAATGGTGTACTAATTTTATGGTTTAAAAATAAATCTTTTAAAATTGTGATGTAATTTATTACATATAAACATAAAACTGTCTTATCGTAGGTACCAATGCAACAGACACATATCTTAGAGGACCTTGATGGTGAATTGATGGAAGATGATCATCCCCATTCACCACCTTTGGCTCCAGCCACTCAAGCTCCAAAACCAACGTCATTACAACAAAGAATGTTAGCCCTCTCTGGTCAGAATATAGATGACTTTATGAAGGAGATGGAGGAAGTACATAGAAAGAGAGAAAGGGACAGAGCTGCTGATTTGAATGCAAGGTTTGTCGCAATTAATTATATAATGATTTTAAGTATTTATTCTTCTTTTAATAATTTCTGGCTATAATTCCCCATCTTGTTGGGTTTGTTTAAGAAGAAATTGTAAAAATATTCTAAATTTATAAAATGACATGTTTTGTGTGTTGGTCAATATATTAGGTAAATGATTATAATATTTTTATATATACATACATATTAATTCTAAAAAAGTGAAAATGACTGTTAAATTATCAGTCGAAAGTAACCTTAGATAATATTAATATTTGACCAATATTCACAAGAGATTTGTTGTCTACTTTGTCCCAGAAATATTACTGTGATGTTTTAAAGTTGGAACAAAAGTCTTTGACAAACTAAAATGAAGATTGATTGAACCTATAAAATAATTAAAACCATAATAATTACTATGAATTTGTTATAGATTGACTGCTCTTAAACGCACGACTGGTGGAAGAGACAGTGACTCCGATAGTGATACTGAAGCTCATGCTGGCCACCATCTCAACCACCATGACTTCTCCCTTGAACCACCTGGAGCTGAAATCAGGCAGATACCTCCACCCTTGTTACCACCTGGTGAGAATTTACTTTCAATAATTTTACAGTTTTATATAATATCGTCCCTATATAATATTTATATATAGGTGTTATTTAAATATAGGTGTGTTAAAAATATAGGGTTTAATTTATATTATGTGTTAAACGATTAAAAAAAAATAACCATCGATTGTCTTGCTGTCTCTTGGTAGAGAACACATACCTTGCGGATAGTGCAAAATTGGGTAACTAGATTTTGCAATAAGGTCAACAAGCTAGATAAAATTATATAATTTACATGGAAAATTAATAAATTTTGTGGCAATTAAAAAACAATATAGTATGAAATTTAATATTTGGTTTAAATTTAGACTATAGAACAAGCTAGATATGCGTTTTTGCACTATAATAACGTCACAATAATTCTTAAAAATTTGATAAAATAAAGTATATTTTGAATTTAGAATTCGAATTTTAATTACCTAGGTCTTCGGCCGCCCATGCTGCGACCGCCAGGTGCTCCGCCTGGGGCTCCGCCAGGAGTGCCTCCTGGAGTTCCCCCTGGAGCCCCTCCAGGTCCCCCTCTTGGTCCACATCCGGTCGGAACTCATGGACTGACAAGTATATTTTTTATTTTACATAATTTATATTATTTATTTTAATCTTTCGCGTTTTATAGTATTATAATAAATATAATAAAAAAACTATGAAATATATGATGCAATATCAGAATACATCAATATCTACGAATTTGACTTTTGTAGGTAGACACATTATTGCTTATCAGCCACCAATTATTTCCAGCTGCTCCTGGTGTACCCGGTTTGCCAACGGGGGCTCCGCCGGGACCTCCCCCCGGGCTTCCGTCCCGCGGGGGCCTGCGCCCGCCCGGGCCTCCGCCGGGAGCTCCGCCGCGACTCTTGCGGCCACTGGTGCCTCCGCCCCCGCCTCACGTCTCCGTGCTGACTGCTGCACCTCAGCTCATATCCAAGAAGGATACCGCTCAAGGTAAATAATGATTTATATTATTGTTATACAGGTGTCAACAGGGCATTTGTATTGGCATTTTACCAGCGTTACTAGAAACAATATTTAAATGTAAGAAATTTATGTAATTTTTTAAAATATTTTTTTTTATAAATGATGCCTATACTGTACGACCCTGCAAGATCTAAAATTTCAATTCAAAAAAGTATTTCTTTAATAAAAAAAATCAGTTTTTTTTACTTTTAAATATTAATTTTACTAACGCTATTAAAATGTCCAATACAAGCCCAGTTGACACTCTGTATAGTACTAGATAACCCGACAAACGTTGTCCTGTCCATGTGCTTAGGTTTGATTCCAAATGAATTTTTTTACATTGTAAGAACCTTTAACGATTAACAAAATTGGTGGAGCCTTTCTAAGTTATGGTGTTAACAAGGGAAATAGGGATTCATTTATATTTATGTAATATATAGATTTTTTTTGTAGTAGAAATTAGTTGTAACAGTGACTAGAGGTCGTATACGGGCTGGCTCCACTGGGATAGTACTATACTCTGACAGGAAATCGGCGTAACGTAGTATAGATGCGTGCCGTACAGTGAGCGTGAGAGCCGGAAGCCTAAGGAGATACATATTATTAAAAATCTATTTTAAGTTATTAAATGTATTAAAGGTGTTTACTTACTGGGAGTATTTTCGGTGCATATAAAAAGAAACATACAAACTTCCGAAAACGTTTATCAAGCCAAAATAAACGCCCGTTTTGCAAACAGCCTTATAGACAAAATAACGTTTTTCTTGTTATTATTTTAACAGTTTCTTAAACATTACAGAAACAGTACATATATAAGAGAATACCCTAGAAATGATTGTTTCCAGTATACCCAAGAAAGAATAAATGTAGGCTGAAACGATAAAAGATAGTCAGGCAGACTCAGACAAATAAAAATAAATCACAGCCAAAATAAAACTTCTTTTAAAGCAATATTTTATTACTTTTCAATAGGAGCAACGATAAGCGCGAAACCTCAGATCAGAAACCTATCAGCGGATGTGACTCGCTTCGTGCCCTCCGCTTTACGTGTGAAACGAGAGGACAAGAGGTCAAAACCCGACCTCAAGTCGACCCTGCCGCGACCTTCGGAGCAACCCAAGCAACCAAGCAAGGACGACGCCTACATGCAGTTCATGAAGGAAATGGAGGGATTGTTATAGAAGTTATTATAGCGGCTTAGTGCAGTGATGGCGAACCTTTACGTATCAAGGTGTCATTTTTCTAAAGAAATGTTTAGTGAGATCATAGAAACGCCATCAAGTTATTTTGTCTTTGTGAATATTGGGACAATAATATCAACTCAAAACTCTTTATTTACTATAAAAAAAATAGGAATATTTTGCAATGTTTTAATTATACCCATAATTTTGCAATGTTTGAATTTTGTGATCAGTGAAGTGGCCCAAAATATTGTCTGTGCTATTAATGGCAGGATTGCCATGGGTTCGCCAATCCTAGTTAAACCTAGTTGACCTAGTTTGAACACTTCGATCTCAATCGCTTTTTGCCGGTTGAAATCCCCACTAGAACAACTAAGTTTTGAAGTGTTATTATGTTAAATTTATTTCGTGCTCAGTGGTGAGGGTAAACATCGTGGAAATCTGCACGTCCCGGGAGAAATTCTGACATATAGGTATATTTGGTAACCCGTAGTAAAGCAGCTTGGTGGGTTAAGATCTAAACCTTTTCCTTGTTAGGAGAGGAGGCCTTGCCCAACAGTGGGACATTTACTGGCTGTTACTTTAACTTTAGATCACTTAATATTACGATTGTCAATAAAATAGTTGTATTTTAGTGTTGTTTTTCTTTTGTTTTTTCAAATATAAAAACGAGCAAGCAGGACTGTTAACACCCACACTGCCGCCGACACGCCAGGGGTGTTCAATATATTGAACACGTAGTGGCGGCGAATGTGTTAAGTGATTACCAACACGCGTCGACATTTACAGCATCAGAGGAGCCATTAATATGTTGCAAGTAAAAAAGGGGTACACGGGAATGAGAAATAAGGAATGGAACAAAGTAGAAATAACGTCTTAGATTTTCGCGATTTTTACTCATTGAAATAAAACTATTTTAAACGGATTTAAATCGCGTTTATTAACTATTTTTATCATCCGGACGTTTCGAGCACTTTGCAGCGTTCGTGGTAACATGTAGTCTACCCGTGACCACGAACGTTTTATTTCAAAAGTAGGAATAAGTTAGGCTTTCGGCTTTCACCCGCCTTACGAAATGCTATATTAGCTACTTCACGGCGATCTTTTAAGAGTGTGGCTCTGTTCTGGTCGAACCAGCCCGTATACAAACAACAGTCAGTAAGCTACGCGAGGCTCTACCTCAGTAAAACTTACTTTTAAAATCGTTATAAAACTACTTAAAAAATAGGAGGTTCTCGATTCAAAGTGTACTTTTTTAAGTTTGTTTTAACTTTAACTCCTTTTTAACTTTAACTCCGTCAATTATTAATTGGATTTTATCTTATTTGAAAGCATACACTTTCAGATTGGTAGCCGACCGCTCAGGTGTAGTGGTGCTAAATATACCTCTAATGCTTAGGTTTCCTAGAATTACGGCCCCGTATTATTCCCGTCTACGTTGCGCTAGCCGTCTGGCAAACAATTATTGTCGAGTAGAGAGCATTGTATTCTGTTTATTGAAATCAAAGCTCTGTCTTTTGTTGAAACCATATATATATATATATATATATATATATATATATATATATATATATATATATATATATATATATATATATATATATATATATATCATTGTAAATATCATCGACGTTGAGATGGCTATTTAAAACAAGTAGAAAAACATAGGGACGTGGGGACGAAATAATCATAAAATGTTTAATTTTCTCATTGTGCGTGCTATGCTATATTCTATATTATATGCTATATTCTAGAATATAATTATTTGGTGGTGTGATGGGTAGCGTAACGTAAACGGGCATAACAATACGGGGCCGTAATCCTTGGAAACCAAAGCATAACGCCGACGGTTGAGGGTTCGATCCCCGTTCGTAACAGATCTTTGTATTTGTATATTTGTTTGTCCTTGTGAGTCTCCTCGTCGAGCCTCGGAGTAAGCGTCGGTTCCAATTGTTGTCACAATCATATGATTGTAGAGTAGAGAGTAGAGATTATTCTAGTCTAAATGATTGCTTGCCTTCAGGGGTTGCGGAGGTCAGACGACAATCGCTCTGTGTAAAAAATCAGTAATTTGCCAATAACTGGAGTCGAGTAATAATCAGACCACGGTATAACCGGGAAATATGCTAGGTAGAAAAATAAACACTTTCAGATTGTTACCGTAATTTTCATCTAAATCAGTTTGTTTATTTAACATGAAAGTAAATTGGCAAGTTACTGTTTATTCTATTTCAAGCGTTGATTTTTGTCAGCGATATATAAAAACAAACCGTATAATTATTCAATACTAGTTGACCCGACACACGTTGTCCTGTCTTAAGTATGAATATTCAATTCGAATTTGAATAAATGATATAAAAATAATTAACCTATGCAGCTGTTAAACGATGTTTACATCGCACGATCTGTCATTCGGGCGAACTGTCAATGACTCTAATGTAAAACGCGCTAAGGTTAGATTAAAAAAGTTTATATAGTCGTTAATTTTTTTTTAATTTTCTAATAACCTTCTTATTAGATAATTTATACAAAAAGAAACAAACTGTGTATCGTAATTTTAAAGTTATTGATTGATCAAGGAAAATAGTGATTCGTTTTTCAGAAAAATAGGAAGCCTTCTCAGTATTTACTAATAGCACTTTTATCTTATTGCGTCGAGAAACAGTTTTATTACAGGCGCAAAAAATATAACGATATTTTTATTTTTGTATTTCATTTCACATGTATGTATATATTAACACAAGTTATTTAATATAAAATTATAACTAAACATACATCGGTTTTCTAAAGAAAGAAAAACCGGTGAAATTCCCGATGAATTTGGAATCACCTTTTTTTGATATCTGTTAATAAGAACAAGCCATCTATGATCCGAAATTTTAACTATGTAAACGGCGTCTTTACTAAGAAATGCTTATAGCCAAATTTATATATTTTATCTCTTTCTTCATATTTAGGACAATTTTAAACTAGCTTTTTCATGGAAACAAAAGAGTAACTATTTATTTCTTATTAGCCTGTTATTGCAAAATAATTATTCTTATAAATTAAATTTTTTTAAAGACTTAAATTTTTTGACAACAGTTTTAGAGTCTGTTTCACCGGTTTCTGTTAAATTTTTAAATAGTTAACCGACATTTATCAATAGCCAACCATTAATGGTTAAAAATATATAATCCAACCTTAAGGTTTGATTATATATTTTTTCAGTTCACTATCTACCTCTCATCGAATCTCTAATAAAAAAATAATTTGATATTTATCAGTTGACGGAACGGCAACGTCGCCTTTAAACGTTTCAATGCACGATTCTAATTTACCTTTGTTTAGAAATGTATCCATGTCATATTTTTAATCGAGACCTTTGAAACCCAAAATAGCAGTTTATTAGGTGCATGGTAATATCCTAGTTAATGTTAAAATGTTATCATACAAACTTTAGTTCGTTGTTTTGTCAAAAGATAGCGTTGGTTGAAAATTTAATATAATTTACAAATTAATACATTTACACGTTCCTGAGAAAAAGGTTGAAGGACAAACGGATAGAAATTTTAGTTTTCGATTTTTTGCTTAAATAAGCGCGTAAGTCAAGTCGTTTTACCATCCTCGCCTTAATCCTCCACGTTAAAACATTGATAAATAAATTATATCATAAATAAAATATTAAGTTGTTTAAACTAAAGTTAAAAGGCAAACTGTCAACCTTGACAAACTTAACCTTTGTAGTAAACCTTTTGAACTTGGGCAAAATATTTAACAGGTATGCAATGTCGTGTTCATTATTACGAAGAATTTTAATAATTGAGTCAAGTTAATGTTAAATTATTTCGTTCTTTTATAAAATTGTCGGAATTTTCAATTAATATGGTGATATTTACAATTAATGTGAACATTGAGGAAAGCGGTACTTATTTTGTTGAATATTCAATCAGTCTTCTGACTATTTTGTTTCTGCTTATTAATAGTTCCCCGATTGCCCGATTTTTACGTAAATACGTGTATAGCAATGCTGAAGGAAAACAAACTTTTGGTCTTGTATTTGGTTTTTGAGTCTTTTTGTATGGGTAAATTACCGCTCAGTCCTAAGCTATAAGAAGCTGTTCTGTTCTAACGTGGCGTGTAGGGTGTGCAACCCAGTGGCAGCATTTCCCCATTATCTTAGTTACGACTACATCTTAGCCTTAAGGCGGCAGGATGTCACGCTGTTTAAGGCACAATTACAATTTGGTACAATAAGGTATTGTTTGCTCAACAGTGAAATCGTTAGGTTGCGTTTGTAATCGCTTCCTTTTTTTAGGTGACGTATCTTTTCTTTCACAGTATCAATTTTTAGTAGTTCATGTATTTCATGGTATACCTAAATTCACGTATGTTGTTCTGAATACGAGGCGTGTCAGAACCTTCGCATGGTACAGTCGAGTATTGTTGTAAACTTATTAAATATTCTCAGCCGTTAAAAGATATTATTATAATCTATTTCTATTTACTCGACTTATGTAGCAAATAAACACACCCCAGAACGATAATCACGAATTTTTGAATAATTACGGTTTTTTAGTATTAATGTTTACAATGATTTGAGAAATACATCCGATATAATTTGCATGATTATACTGCATCCGATATAAATACATGATTTAAACACATGAAATTGATATATAGAATTTTATAATAAGCAGTTAATAATTAAAATGAAAGAAATGTCAATACTTTGAATATATTAATATTGGAGTCACTATATATATTGTCAATACGTACCGACCCTTTCTTTAGGATAGATTACTCGTCTTTGCTCTTACAAATATTTTTATAATATCAAGTAAACTAAAGCCTAGAATCTCAGCGACAACATAAGATGGTGCTGCAAATGTTTATGAGCGGTGGTTATCATTTAACATCAGGTGACGCACTTCTCATTTGTGTAGGTGTTATTATAAAAAATAAGTAACATAAATTAGTATAAGAATTTTATAGTATGCAGTTACACTCAGGACGCAATATTTATTTATATACTTAGAACTACATGCAGAATATCCTATTTAAAATCCGATTTCATCATAATTATTGCTTCTGTTCGTTTATATTTATTGTAACTTGTATTCATGATATGATCCTTTTGTGTCTCGTCATATTGTATGTGTAGAAATAAAAGTTTTTATTTAGTATTTACTAAGTAGGTATAACTAATGTATATAGACTAAATATTATGTCATCAAGTTGCCGTAATTTATGCTCATGTATTTCAGGGTGAAGAACAAGTTAACATAACAAGCACAAGGCATACTAGAACTAGTTTTAAGATAGCATCGTATTAGTAAGAACCAAATCACTATTCGAATTGCGATGTCGTAAAACGTAATGACATCGTGTGGTGGAAGGACGTGCGTCGTAAGAAATCACGACGCGACGTCGCTTCTTGGTACGATCATATGATTTTTTTTCATTACCGAGAGGAAACGATTAACTTGAAGAGCTAGATGGAAGAAGCTAGAAGCTAGTAGCCCAGGTCACAACTGACCATCACTATGACAAAAACTGTTTTACAAGTTTTCGGTGATAGGGCCCTAGAATAATGTAGACTATTGTAACCAAAGCATTTAGTGCTACGACATCATGTTATAATTTAAAATTTTTACTTTTTAGTTTTGATGACTTCCTTCAAGAATTGGCGATTTATGTTTTATTAACGGATGAAATTAATGGCATTTTGTAAAAAAAATAAGCCTTGTCCTTTAATTTGCCCTATACAATTACTTCCCAGAAGTTGATTTTCATATTAAGTGACAGTATCAGATGGTGCAATAACATGAGATGTGTTTTTTATATTTTTCGCTATTCCTTACAGTTTGGGATTTGACTATCTCAAAATCAAAATCAAAAAATACTTTATTCAAGTAGGCTCTCAAGAGCACTTTTCAATCGTAAATACATTAAAAAAATTTACATCAATAATGAAGCTACCACCGGTTCCGAACGTAGATTCTACCGAGAAGAACCGGCAAGAAACTCGATAGTCGATCTAAGTATCAAGCGAAGTGCGTATGTACACGTGCGTTACTAATTTATGCGTCGTTGTTGGTATCTCAATGATTTTTTCTTACTAACGCCTCGTGTGCCGACTACCGTCATCGTTTGTGCATTTTATTGTGCAAAACAATTTATATTTTTGCCTATTAGTTATAAATGTACACACATTCCTCCTTTTTGAAGTCAGTTAAAATAAATTCTCGTAACATCTTATAAAAATATGTTAAACCAAGTAAACTTTTTATACATATAGCTAAAATTATGTTACATGTTTTTTAATCTGGATGCATCAATCCATAGCCTATTTAAAAAGGAGAAGAAACCATAAGAATCAATCAATTTGTCGAGTACCGACGTCAACGCTAACGAAACCGTGAGGCACATTTAGCAAGAATTACAGTATGCTCAGGCCCTTTAAAGGTTATCTGTTTTTCCTGGTTCATATCTCGGAATGGTAGACAATGCTCATTCGTATTTATGTATCAGTTTTTTTTGCAATTCACGTTTTATTTATTTAAATATCTTTTAATAATTAGATTATTTACATATTTTATGTTTTTATATACAATTTAAAAAATAGACAATAATATTATGTTCATTGTTGTTAAGACTCATATAAATATTCATAAAATTATTTCGTCACTTCGTTATGTGTAATTTATAATCACTATTATTAGTGTTAGCACACATATATTTTATTAATCATAGTTTTATATTTAAAGAGTGAATTACATTTTTTAACATAAAACAGCTCTAGAATCTAATGACGGGTAACGAAGACCTAAATTATCTTACGAAAGCAGTTGCGATTAAAAATAATGGCACTGAAATTAAATTATTTCAGGTGTAAAGCAATGAGAAACAACTTATGTAAATCTTTATAAAAGTCTAAGATCAAAACTTATAAGTGTAATTCTCGCCTTACGATGTTTCCATTGACATTTATAAAGAAAAGGCGCGCGTGTGTGTGTATTATATTTTTTATTTTATTTTTTTTCTAAATCTATATAAAGCTATAGACGCGACAGTCTACATCAGATGTTTGCATTCTTTTTGACATATTGCAGTTAAAAATTTGATTTTCTACTACATTTTAGCGTAGTCAACTAGGATATTTTATAGTTTTATCATGTTCATCTGTCTGCTTGTTTAAATCAGGCATTGTTATTGCCAGATACCCGTAATTTAACAGTTAAGTTCAGGTTCTTGGAGTAGTAAAAAGGAAAATTTCGTACAAAATCCATAAAAAGGTTTACGATTAAAATAGCTACTTGTGAAAAACAGGTAGTAATTATGATGATGAACCATGTAAATTTATGCAAGTCCGAACATTTTGACGGGCTACTTCGGAAGCCTCAACTGCGCGTAATCCGACAACCACTTGGCTGTTCATTTATTTAAAGTTTAAGTTGCAATTAAATACAAACCTTCTCCATAATAGGAGAGGCCTTTGCCCAGCTGTGGGACATTTACAGGCTGTTACTATACTTTTTATTTTTAAATACAATCTCTACCTGTTGCTAGAGTATTTACTTTATAGACTAAAACTGTCGCATTTAAAATATTCTCCCAATGATATTTTGTATCTATGGATATATTACGTTTCCGAGCTTAAAGAGCTCGTCGTCGACTTTTTAGTTTAAATCTTCGCCTGTCATACTCAGTCGCGAACTGGTTGCTAGGCAACGTCGTCCACAAAATAAATATCTATAGTTATATAATATCATTGTAAATACCCAATACCTGTGTATAATAGATACCTATCAATTTTAACGATAATATAATTTTTTGTAAATCTATACTAATATTATAAAGCCCGAAGAGTTTGTTTATTTGAACGCGCTAATATCAGGAAGTAGTGGTTTGAATTGAAAAGTTCTTTTTGTGTTAGATATTTTATTTATTGAGGAAGGCTACATGCTATATTACATTACGCTACGACTCATAGGATCGAAGTAGTAACCATAAACGCGAGTGAAACCGTAAGGGACAGCTAGTAATTAAATAATTCCATAGCAGAATAAATATGGGAAAATACGAGTAGGCAGTGTTTATACACTTCTTTGTGTCATTATAGTTACGAGTTACAAGTTTAACATGTTCTTAAAACCAGAACCTACATATGTGAAGATCGAAAGCAATTTTAAACTTGTTTACCCTTTTTGCTCGGTTTATTAAGGTAATTGGTACGGCGATGTTTTATTCCCTTTTCATGTTTTTATAATGTCAGGTTACACGCAACGTCTACCTCAAGTTTCCGAGAATTCCGATCTGTCAAATAGCGGCCGATATATGATGAACAACGACACCTAAAATCTACGACTGTTAAAAATGCTCACTAGTAGGGCCGAATTTACTCTTAAGTGCCGCCGAATAATGCCGCCTCTTAATCATTATCCATGTCAATTTTATGATATAAAAAGTACTCTTCATAAATAAAGGAATAGTTTAATTAAAAAAAAATCTATCACACCCCAAATTGTGCCGCCCTGGCAACCGGCCCCTAGTGCCCCTATATAAAATCCAGCGCTGCTTATTAGGTAACTGCGATATCGTGGCCTGTTTGAATTACGTCACTTACAAAGCCTAGGAAACCAACACCACTGAAATGTAAAATTAAATTTTCGTATATAATTTCCTCCAAAACAATGGAACTGTACGATATGAGGTTTATTCTGTATGTAAAAATGCATTTTATTCTCCTAAGAGATGCATAACGCTAAAAATCGCGCAAATAGAAAACCGTGTAATGCGAAGAGTTATGTCATGTTAAGCAAAAGTAAAAGCGAAGAGATATTTAAGAGGTAAGTCTGAAATTTGGTAAAAAAACCTTCTATTGTTTTTAGGTACGAGGATTAAAATGAAACAGTAAAAACATTCATTGAACTTCCTTTGTTTGTTGTTTGTTTGTTAAGTATATATATTTAATTCAGCAATACAATCACAGTTTTAAGTGTTCAAAGTACTTTCTCCAAAATGATGCCAAGGCTACATCTGTACTATTTTAATTGTATCTTTTGTTCAACTGGTATTACCTTACTTACACTTGCGCCATTTCAATTCTTAAACATAAATATTAAGTTTCTTTCAAAGGAGGATAAGGAGAAATGTATGCAAGCAATAACATTGGGAACAGTCATCAGGTTTTTAGTCAAGGTTTTTTAGATATACACTACAACTTCTTCTCTGTCATATTTACTCTTGTCTCCCACTTTAAATTGTCGTATATGCTCTCACGTCGTTTATCGACAGAAACTTTTGTAGATTCAAGTTTCACTGTCTGCTTTTACGCAGCGATAAATTATTTTTACAGATATTTCGGACTTCTCACCATAGTCAGGGCCGCCCCTATCTATCTCAGTGCCCTGGGCAAGTGATTTCTTCGGCGCCCTTTTAAACGAATTCCACAAAGGAGGAATTCTAAATTCGTTGGGTACTTATGTGTTTTTACCGATAACTCGATAATTAACTAATTATTTATTGTTAGATTTTTTTAAGTTGTTATATTATTGTTTATCAATATATGATTTTCATTTACTAGATTGAAACAGATAGTTATTAAAATTAAATGATTTAGTGAAGTTAAGTCGCCCCGTCCGGCGCCCCGTAAGCCTCGACGCCTAAGTCGCCGTCCAAGTTGCCCCACCCTTGAGCCGGCTATGGCCATGGTGAAGTTGTAGAACGTGAGAAAAGTGAAAAAACATTTCTAATGACATAAACATAAATCACTTAGACGTTGCATTGCTTCTGGAGTAAACTATTGATATAAAACTGGGACATCTTTACTTGTAAATCCTTCCAGTAGTTGCCACTGAAAAGTATTGTTACAAATATATTGAAGAAAACATTCAAAAGAATCTCGAGAAAATAAGAAATCGAGAAAATATGTCACATCGGGTGAATCATCGAACCTTCTTTGTTGACTATTCATTAAAAAAGGAATAAGAGATGGAAATCAAAAAACTAAGGGAAAGAGAGTTAGACTTCTGGCTCTCTTGGTTAGATACATATTATAATTGGTCAAAGAATTTTGGTGTAATAATAAACTGTAGTACTTCTTGATTGCCCTTGACCCAGTCTTGAGAATTTATTTGTGTTTCGATATATTTGACGCTTTGCGATGGTGGTATATAAGGGCATTACATGTAGCAACTATTTTATGGCCGCTAACCCTGACCATCTTATCAAGCACGTACGTTTTAAACACTAGCAATTGACCGTGGCTTCCGCGCGTATATTTGGGAATTTGATAGACGCGAGTCAACAATTTAAAAATTGGTAAATTTCTGTCTATGTAGTGCTGATGTGGGCTTCTAAATAAGTGTTCGATTTAGGTACCTACACTTAATTATTTTCAACTATTATTAATCGACTTCCATAAAATTAGATTACAACGCGCAAATATCTTTATGTAATATATTAACGTGTAAATTTAATAATGGAATGAACTGTTATATATATTTAATCGAATTTACTGGTTTAAGCGATTTTTTTGATAATTTTTATTGAAAAATACTATTTTTCAGCAAATCGAGGACACTTTTTAAAACGATAACTAGCGAAGCGTGTTTTCCTGTTGTTTAGTTTATTTCTTGAAATAAATCTTTTTTAACTACAGATTTAACTGTAGTTCATATAGGTAATTTATTCCGAATGACAACAAATTAGAATGAAGACAAACAAATTAGAGAAATATTAATATTTTGTAATCAGTCGTAAGAAGACGTTATTAAACTTACGTTTACCAATCTACAGCATAATAAATTTGTGTTTAATAAGGTATTTTTATGCGTAACTCAGAGCAAACATTTATAAAACGAGAATAATAATTATATGTAAGTTTTATCATTGTTTTACACCTTTATAAGAATTTATCGTCAAAGCCCTTTAATTTTGACATCCACGGTTATTGTAAAGTTACCCAGGTAACTGTTAGCAGGTAATAAGTAGTTTTATATCAAATACGAGAGTAAAATTTACAAATGTTATTCTCGCCGAATAGTGCCGTTCTTATTTCATTAAAAAAATCATTTCAAAATTACATGCTGCTATATCATGCACGGCGCGAAACCCTTCCTGTGCAAGTTTAACTCGCACTGACCGGTTTTTTTTTAATTAAATTGAGGTAAATATGGCTTCTGTGAGTTTTCAATAAAAACGTTGTAGGGTTAGAGATATTTATTCAAATAATATTCCCGATGGCAAATTATTCATAAATATAAATCGACCCGTCCGGCGCAACTCGTAAGTATATACAAAAATTAAAAAATTTGCTACATTTTGAAATCGGTGTCAGTAACACGTAAAAGGTTTTACTTGGCGCCGACTTTGACTGCCTTACAACAAAAGATTTAAACAGACGTTAAACGCGTGTTTAAAAAAAATCCGTACTACAAATCCGCGTCTAAGCACAGTTTTGAGTTAAACATGCTTTAGATATAGATTAACATACGTTAATGTGAGTTTAATAGATGTCTAGATCCTATTTCAGCTGTCAAATGTAACGTATAACATTTTATCAATAAGTTTTTTTATGAGTTTATTCGCTGTTACGCAATTTAGATAATATTTTAAGCAATGTTTAATTTTTAAACACTGTTTAGCTAGACATGCGTTGAACATGGTTTTAATGCGTCCTTCGTAGTATGACAGTGAATGTTTTAGTAGACATCGACTACAAATTGCTATAGAAAATATTTATCTTTTGCTTTTCAGTTCATTTCTATCTCTTAAATTCATTTCTGAAGACGGTTAAATTTTTTGTAAAAAGTTTTTATTAATAAGATATAATAAAAATGTATCGAACAAGTGTTGGGTTCTGTAGTATTTTTAAGTGATTTGATTTTAATCTAAATTTAAAAATTTAATATGAAAATCAAAATATACTTAAGTAGGCATTACAAGCACTTTTAAATCATCAAAACAAAAATGATATTTCTGTGAATGAATCCATTATCTATTTTATATTATCATTATTCGTAAATAATTTTGATTCACTTTGGCGTGAGATATACGGGATACATACGGTATCACGTGGCGAAAGTAATTAAGGCGTAAAATTTTAAAATATGTATCAAGGCCTATTGCGACATGCCTACCTACAGTTGTGCACTTCCCATTTTGAGAGGCATACATGAAAGCCACGTCACGTTACAGACAAATATTGTACCTAATGTGTAAACATACATATATTTTTTAATTAAGTTAAAACTGATAGCTCCTTTGTTCCCACAACTTAATATTATACTTGATATTTTTAATGTGCTGATTATATTAAATGCTTGGTAAACAATAAAGTGAGCAAAACAAGAAAAAAATATAATGAAACAACAATACGTTCCAGGTCCATTTATCTACTATTGAAATATTATATAATAATTTTAGGCTAGACTATTATATTATCATAAATGTATTTGTTTAGCTTTATTGAAAATTAACAATAAGTAGGTGTATCCTCCCAAAAGGAAAAAGAAAACGACACTGGGAATTTGTGTTGGATATATGTACTGGCATACATACATCTCACTATACATCAAGTGAACAAATTGATCCTTTTAGGCCTAACCAGTCTAAATCGTGGACAAGTGCATACTTTTCTTAAATCCCAAATATACATAAATTAACATAAACATAAAGAACCTTTAACGAAAAATCGTTAATCTCAAATGTAAATAAATGGATTTACTAAATTAGTTCGTTATTTAGTGTTCGATGGCACGAGTTTCCTTTTAAAATAGATACATATACAGTATGAGTAAACTACAGCCTGATGTCAGTGCACCAAAAGAGCTTAAAAAGGAATAAGGATGAAAGGGAACAGAAAGTATGAGGGGGTTAGACTTCCGGCTATCTCACTCACCATATAAAATGCAGCTATAATTGGTACTACGCCGTCTTCTGTGAGAGTAAGCTGCCCCGGTCGAGTCAGCGCGTACACGAGCTCTATCTCAGTAAAACACCATAATTTTACTGGACTAGCAGTTGCTCGCGGCTACGCCTGCGTATATTTTGGAAATTCAGCAAAATAAATCTATCAGTGAAGTTGTGACCGTTCCAGAATTAATTATCCCCTAGCGTCATTATAAGGGATGATTTTGAAATTCTTGGATAGATATATTTAATTATTTTCCCGAGGTAATGTTTGTGCTGAATTTAAAGATAATCGGCCAAAAAAACATGTTTTCCCCATACAAACTTTACTACCCCCTTGCACCCCAGTGTGGAATAATAGTATCCTGTTTTCTATTTTATATTTCATTACTATCACCCAGAAGTATGTGTATTAAGTTTTAAGTTAATACGACCACGGAATAAGATTTTGCATATAAACGTTTTTACCCCGTTTCACCCTCTTAGGGATGAATAATCAAAAAAGCCTTTCTTAGTAGATGCCTACAACTTAAAAGCCACCTACTGCCAAAATTTTAAGCAGTTTAGGCTCTGCATTGATGAATCAGTCAGGACAAGTAATTTTATATAGATAGATAGATTAAACTTAGTTATGAATGATTTTATAGGAGCATTATTCTATCGAGTTTCTTGCCGGTTCTTCTCGGTAGAGACTACATTCCAAACCTTAAAAAAATCTATAACCAATGGATCTGTAACATTTTTAAAATTCAGATCAAAACATTTTACAAAACTCAGATTGTTCATTTGTAGCTTTTAAATCATTATTATGTCTGTAAAGTGCCAATTTGATACAAGTTATTTCGCCAATATCGCGTAGAATGGAAAAAAAACAACGATTATCGATTCTGTAAAATAAATGTCAATGATAAATAACACGGGAACGCCATGTTATTTATAATTGACATTTATTGACGCTTTTAATGAAGATTGAAGGGACTATTGTCTCGATTAAAATTTATCAGTTGTTTAAGATTATACAGAAATCATTTGCTGTATATTAAAAGGTTAATATCCATTCCCCTTTTCAAGATAAGTTGAAATATATATTTTTTATAGTCGTACATATAAATACCCAGTAGCTACTTACTGTACTGATTGTGTATTATCTTGATCAAAATTATTTATATGTAATAATTTATATCATATAGATTATAAATAATAATAATTTATTTTTACCTTTATATATAAAAATAAGTGTTAAAACAACCTTTTTGAATGTGTTGTTGCAATGGTTAGAAAGTCGGTTTGAATTTCAGTCTTTGTAATGGTGCGTTTAGATGAAAAAAACATGTTTTGAAATTTTATCTATATAACATGACCACTTTAAATTTTGCTTAATAATATTGTAACATATAACATGAACGTATCTTTTTCAATAAGATATATCATCCACACCTATAAAACATGTTGGGACTCGTTGAAATGGTCTTGAGTAGATTGTCGTTTTTTTTTAAATTTTATCTTGTTTTATAGCATGTTGTATGTATCTAACATAACCTGGATGCACCATAATAGTAAATCGATTTATCTACAATCAATTTCGTTGTTTATTAATCAATTTATTATATTAGTTTTTTACATATGTATATTAAATAAACTAAAAAATGAGTTGCTCAAAAAGATCTGATCACCTTTCAAACAAAAAAAAAAAGCAACAAAAAATCACCCACAGACAGATACAGATACACTTGTCAAACTCCCCTCATTTTGGGTTGGGGGTTAAAAAAATATTAAGCATACACGACCAGAGAATTTATAAAAAATGTGTATCATATCTTCAGGATTTATTAAAGTATTATTACTATTATTAATGAATATGTAAATATGTACGAAGAAACAATATCTATTTATGTCAAAGCAATACTTATTATTACTCATTTTAATACGTATTGGTGTTATGAAAATCTGTCATTGAAAGTAATAATTCACCACATTATTTTATTAGAATATCATTTGTAAATACAAATATAGATATGATATGACATGAGTGTTTGTAGCTGTATACATAAGTTGGCAGCTAAAAAAGGGATGGAGGATTTTTTTTAAGTGTCAGGAGTATTAAAATATTCGGTCGATTGGATGAAGTACATAGCGATTTTTGCGTCCATGTGATGTATAAGCTCGAGCCCACGAAATAAAAAATAAGAAAAAAAAAATGCAAAATTTTTACATACCACTTAATTAATCATTCAGTGTGAATAAAAAAGCCACACACAAACGTTAACTTTATTAATAAAAAATAAAAAAGCGACAAAAAAAAAAACATATCTTTAGTGGTTGTTGTTTTATTTTGGCTGACATGTTGGCGCAG
Source organism: Hypolimnas misippus (assembly GCA_037950945.1). NCBI lineage: Eukaryota > Metazoa > Arthropoda > Insecta > Lepidoptera > Nymphalidae > Hypolimnas > Hypolimnas misippus. The sequence goes on along the minus strand of JBBEEQ010000025.1, from coordinate 5,329,189 downwards.
TGGTCACTGCAACTGACTCAAGCGCTAATGGTCGCGGGTTCGATCCCAGCTCACGGCAAATGTCTGTATTTGCCATACGGATGTATGTCGTGTCGATCTCGTGGTCTGGGTGTTTGTGTTAGTGTTGTGTTTCAAAACTCCCGACACAAGGTCACGCGATCGTAATGGGGGCCGTTGAGTGTGATGCGTTTATGTTTATATTTTAAATTCTAAAATGTGTCGCGCACCAGTCACCGTTCGTAATAATCGTTTTAATCTTTTGAAAATGATAAATACTGTCTGTATTTATATTTTACTAAATTTTGCTCGCGACTTTCGAAATTAATTCATAATCGGCAAAGAAATCGGTGAACAAACTTAAATAATACATACAGCCGAACATAGAATCCGCTCCTTTTAAAAGCCGGTTAATAAAATATAGCCTGTGATTGAACAATTAGTTTTATTCGTGGTTTGTCAAATCAAATTAAAAATTAAATATACATATAGGGTCTAAAGTGAGAAATAAAGTTGATGCAGGCTATCGTTATTAAATTTTAGAGATGTTTACCGGTTCAAGTAACATTAATAAATTTTTATTATAAACAGAATCTGACATGGTTAAGTTTCTGTTAGAAGTTTTACATGGCTACTTAAGGTCTGCGCAAAATAACCTGGTGCGGCGGTCCAGATCCGGACCGGATTAAGTGACATGATCTAGAATAATGCGCTTTTAAAACAATACTCTATAATATCGCACAATGTGTTCGCACAATTTTTAGTAGGTATGTATTGTGGTACATCCGTTTTGTTGACAAATTTCAGATAAACCTAGATCATTAACAAATAATAAATTATAAATTCGTATAGTATAATATACTTACTTTGGAAAAGTTAGTATATTATTCTATACGTACATATGCGTTAATTGCTTTTTGTATTCTAATGTTTTTGTTTATTAAGCGGAACAATTAAATACAATTAATATTAAATGACATCTTTTGTATGTTTGGATATTATTAAATAAATAAATAATGTTTAACCGAAGTTTTTATTATGATAATATTTAGTTAATTAAAATGTATATTATTGTTTTATTTCGAAAAGATAAGTGATTTCATCAAACTACATCTAACTTATCTTTTATTGCTACACTCTTTGATAACGTTATAATTTAATCAGCTTTCTGATGAACAGTGATATATTTAATTTGACGCGATGTGCATGTTTGTAAGCTATTGTCAACGTTGACATTTATTTCGTTCACTTGGAGCGCGGCGTGCGTTCGGGAGCGCATGCGTGTGAATCGGACGCACGCACGAACAGTTACGGGTTGAGTGACGGGGGGTGGCTTGTGTCGTGATGGTACTCGACTTCGAGCTTCGCTTCAGTACCAGTCCGCCACTGCGCGCCATAGCGCCGGTTATGTGCAACATTCGATTTTGTAACATAGTCGAATGAGATCGCTTTTTTTGCCGCGTTCGAAAGTTTGATTTCGCGCGGAAATTAAAAGTGCATTAGTGGACATCGTTTTCTTCTAAGAATTGGTGTCACACTTTTTTGTATGTATCATTGTTCGTGTGTTTTGTGATTTCGACGAACCGAAAGGTAATTTCTTTTTTCATAAATTTACTATGTAATTTTTAAAATAAGTTTTAGTCATTATAGGTTTTTAAATTTAATAAGTAAAAGCATAGTACCTAATTACATTTTTAATTGAATACTAATAAAAAATATAATATGTTTAATGTTCATATTTCCTGAAATGTTCCGTAAATATAATTCTCGTAAAATCGTACAAAGGAATATTTTAGCATATTAAATACATTTATTTTTGTGTGAAGATGTTCTCTAAAATATATAAAGCATTACGAACAACAAATGAATCAAAAATATTGCAGTAATTGCAGTATTTGAAAATAACAAAAACTATAATTAAAATATTCTTATTTTAATATATTTCAAAAATGTTATAAAAATGCATTATGTTAAAACATCAAAATGAAATTAGCTTACAAAATTTTATTTACTTTTAAAAATAAGATATCGAAAAAGTAATAGTGCTATTTATATTTAATCGGTAAGAATATCCCATTATGGTTGATAATTCAAAAAGGAAGGCTATTCGATGTGTACAGTATTTCTATTGTTTGTTACCCCAGAACTCCGTTTCTTAACCGACTTTGAAAATTCTTTTTATATTTGAAAGTATAGTGTACCCTACTTTCAGATTAGTTCTATAGAATTTTTATTTAAATCAGTTTTGTAGTTTGGTTATAAAATTGATATAATTTGTATAAATGTGTCGTCCACGTAAACGAAATTGCATATTTTGCTTTTAAGGTCGATTGCTTTTTTTAAAAGATTTAATTATATTTAATTACAAGCTAACGACATGAAAATGCTTTTAATTTACAAGTGAATGTTAAACAATAGTATTGTAGTTATCGTAAGTAACCGTAAAGTTTATTTATATTGATCGTCACGGCCCAACTGTCTGTCGTAAATATTTAGTTTGTCCCGTTTAAAAGTTTCGACTAATTCATACGTGGATGTTGATAAGCAATAACGTGTCAACCCACAAAAAGTCAAATTCGGAGATATTAATACTGCATCACCTATTTAACATTATTCAAAAAAATTTAAGTCATATAAACTAAATGAGTACGCTAAAAAGTTTCCGAATTAATTGTTTCGATTTCCAAGTGCGTTCCATATCTTACAATTTATACAATAATGTCAAATAGTAGAAAAATTAACTTATAATTAGATACTACATTAAATATATCAATCTGTTATAATTCACTTTAACTTTTATCGAAATAGAAAAGAATAGGTTTGACATCTTTAGACGCCATTTTCTTAAAATGAAGTCCGTGTGGGTTGACTCAGTATTCCTTATCAGCGTCCGTGTATGTACAACTAGCCGTCCCTTGCGGTTCGCATTTATGGTTACTTTTTCGCTCCTATGAGTCGTCGCGTGATAAAGTATAGCTTATAGCCTTCTTCAATAAATAAACTATCTAACACAAAATTATATTTTCTATTCGAACCGGTAGTTTCTCAGGATCAGCGCGTTCAAACAAACAGACAAACTCTTCATCTTTATATTATTAGTATAGATACATAATGTACTTAAGCAATAAACGACATACTACACTTTAAAAGTAAAATACGTAATTTAATTTACTTGATTGACGTAATTCTTCCAAATGTTATCTTAGCCCTTTTCGAGTCATGTGGGTGAACATGAAAAAGTCCCTAAATGTATTAAGAACAGTCACTCGGTTAAAAAGAAAATCGTTAACAATTTTGCTACAATTATAAGTGCAAAAGTTTTTGAGCAAGAATGGAAGTTTGCTGCTCTTTCATACAAAAAATACTGAACAGATTTTAATGAAACCTTACGGTTACATAGCTGTATATGCTAAAGTTTCAAAATCTCCCAATAGGGGTCAGATTTAATTTTTCACTCTGGACAAGGCCCTGCGATCGACGGACCCTATAGTACCTGCTTGATTATACAGAAGTGATTGATGATTTTGCCTCTCATAAAATTGATTACCTAATATTTTTCTGTGGATATTATTTTTATGTTATTATTTATTCACTTAATGTGACAGTAAAGAAATAAAACTAACACTTTAATAAATTTAGAAGTTTGATCTTAATCAACATATAATACGGGAAATCCTCATTTTGAGGCTAGTTTATAATAATAGTGCTTTATTTCTAAATAGTTGACGATTGCTGTTTCACTGCTGTTTATGGTTACTATGATTATTTAATATAGCATGTAACCTTCCTTAATAAACGAATTAACAAACGTAAAAAAATGTTTAAATCGGATTAGTAGGTTTAGAAGTACTTTCTATATTATTTCCAATATACAATTCAATTCCACCTTTTTATGATATTTGTATAGATTAGTAAAGATCGGTTCAAAGATTGTATTTTTTTAAAACATAAAAATAACAGCTGACATGAAAAATGACTTTCAAAAGTATTAAGAAATAACAATACACAAATCGTAATAATACGCAGGCCAGGTAAGCCGGGCTAAAAAGGTGTACATTGTTTTTAAAATCTTATTATTTATTAGTTTATGTGTATACGAATCAGGTAAAAATTGTAATTTTAAGTAATCTTTACATATATTTATAAAGTTAAATTTAAGTAAAGTCAGACACACACTATAAAAATGTACCTATTTTATGTAAATAAAAATATTATTTTATCATTAATATAACATCGATCCGAAAGGAAAGTTTGCATACGTCTTTGACTAAAAAAAATGACAAATACAAAAGAATATATTTGGGCCAGCTAGTCAATTGACGGGTTGGTCAATATTTTAAATGGGTACAGATTTTCATTGTCAAATAGTATGAACGTGTCAGTTATGAAAATACGTATTATTATTACCTTGGTTTTTACTCAACACTTAAAAATACTTAAACAGTAATTCTCTATTAATGTCGGCAGGTCTGTTTTTTGAACTATAGAACAATAAATGCCGTAGGGATATATATAACAAGATATTTAAAATACTTAAGTGTTGTTACTCACGCAAACGAACTCATTGAGACAGGGCCGGATTGCTAGTCTGCTGTTAGTGGGTCGTCTGGACCATGCAAATTTCATATAGTCAGGACTATACTGTAGCGCCTGTAATTGCAAGTAGATGGTTAAACCCGACATACGGAATTCTGACTTCTGAGTTTAACATAATTTTCTTGTAATGTAGGTGTACCCGCGAGAAATTTCGCAATTTTCTACATTGGTTAAAATTAAAAGTTATAGCCTATCTTCTTCCACAGTCTATTTAAACAATATTTTCTATTTATTAAACAAAATTTTTAGAAATTATTAAACTTTTGTCGTTGTGTCCACTAGACACCCCGAAAACATTTTTCGAATTATAATGACACTTTGGGGGTTCTGGCTCACGAGGCCTTCTGGCCCAGAAAATATAGGTACATATATACTCTAGATAGCATTCCAATGTATGCCGAGAACTAGCTGTCATCATCTACCTAGCATTTTTCCGGTTATACCAGGATCTGCTTTTCTATTCTAGTTCAGATATTGACGAGTTACTGATTTTTACACAGAGCGCCATCGAGAGAGATTGCCATCTGAACTCTGCAACCTCTGAAGGCAAGTCAGGTGATTGTTATAACAAACGGGACCTAAGTACTAGGTGTAATATTATAATTATAAAAATTATGCTTAAAATGAGTAATGTATTTTATTGAAAAAAAAAGGGTCCAGTAAAGATGTAAATCAAAATGCAGATTATTCTAAAACTTTTACTAAATCGTACTTATATTTTACATAGTGTGTAAAAAACGATCGTATATTACGACTCCACAACTCGTACTGTTATTTCTGTACGTGTTACGAATGTATATGTCAAATTTAAATAAATTTCCGGATTTTTTTATAGATCCAATTAAGATAACAGGTTTTTATTTATTTTTAGTCAGCGACAAATTACTTTCTGATATATTCAGAAGAAATGTCGTACAATGTTATTATGTATATTATGACTAGGCGTTACATAACATTTAAAGTGAAAGTACTATTCGTACAGTTCGCTACTATAGAAACCACATCAAAATCGGTTCAGTGTGTTTGTTTTATAATCTAAGTTAATAAATATGTCATCTAAGTAAATACTTATTTTATTTTTGAAGTCGGTTTTTTTCAAAACGCACTTTATTATAATACAATAAATATATTTTTTAACTAAAGTTATTGTTTACAGTAGGGTATTGTAACGTGCGTAGAGTTCCAGGAAGTGACATAGATTACGCGATTACTACGTTATTATGAAAACTGGAGGCCAATAAAACGAGATAAGATAGATAATGATATACAAAAAATTGGAAACATACCATAAGTGCACGTAAAAAAGCTTTTGTTTTTGTTTTGTTTATATAGGACTAGTAAACCGCTGCGTCTTCCCACGGAGGTAATGTAGTCTTTTACGATATCTACATATTTTAAAATTGTCGGCTTTTCTATACTATAATATGCATGTGTATGTTATACGTATAATCTTTCCTCTTGAATCAATTTGGTTATTGATGAAAACTGCATTATTATCTGTCGCGTAATTTAAAAGATTTAATAAATGAAATAAATCTAAAGACTAACAACCCGCCCTGGCTTCACACGGATTTAATAAGGTTATAATTAAGATTTTTATAAGAAAAAAGACTTTATAAGCAAAATTCGCATTTTTGTATTCAAACACAAAATTTATACCAGTTAGTTTGAATATGAAATAAAACTAATGAACCGATTTCAATCCAGAACCCTATACTTAAAAAAAATTAAAATCGACTAATATATAAAGGAGTTATGAGCTAAAGAATCTCCTTCTTTGAAGTCGGTTGGTAAAGGAGTTCTTTTTATGATCCGGCGCATTTTTATGATAAAATCATCATAATAAATTGGCTACATTTAAATATGTTTTATGCTTAAATTCAAATTATATTGTAGGTACTTATAAGTTAGGAAATACAATTGCGGATTTTTGTGTCAAATGGTACAGTGGTCACTGCACTCAGGCACTGTCGTGAGTTCGATACCCGCTCACGATAAACATCCGTATTGTCCATACGGATGTTTATTATGAGTGATTGTGTTTGTGTGTGTTTCCGGACCCCAGACATATTATAATGAGATCCTAATAGGGGCCGTTGAGTATGAAGCATTTTTTTGTTTATTTATTTTAATAATTTCATTATCATATTGAAAATAAGAATGCAATGTCATAACCTTCAGATCTTATCATAATTAGCTTTATATATCGAAAAGATTAGTTTTATTATTCCCAGAATATGTTTCATAATAAAAGAAAGAAAACTAACTTAAAAAAATAAAAAAAATTAAACCCTTTTTGTATCGGAGATGAAAATTTTGTTACACTTATTTACATAAGGTTCATTGATTCTAAACAATATCATTTTGTCATCATTCTAGTTGTGATAAGGTTAAGCTAGGATGAAGGTAGCCCTGGGCAGAGTGAATGGATAAAGCAGATGAGGGTCTCGCGCATCCGTTTTTGAGTGGCCCCAAGGAGGACGGCAGTTGGGATGGTCTCAAACTATCGCAAGCACTCGCGAAGTGTGCAAGGAGCGCAATACCATACAGCCTTCCTGAGACCTCATGCATGCGATCTCCCAGCCTCTCGATTTCCGTGCTGAGGACGGTCATCGTAGAGCTTTTATTAGGTACAAATCACTACATAACCCGATTTCCTCTCCTAGAGTCGCGTATCTTTTGAAGATTTCTCTTGCAAAACAAAATATAAGAACGCAGGAAAAGTTCACTGGGTTTATAAAAGTCCCACAGATAAAAGATCCTCGTGTATGCTGCCCTAAGGCTTAATATAAAAGACTTAATATGTAGGATTATATTTCGGAATATATTGGTAGAGCATGAGAGGCGACGCATATAGATTCCGTAACCGTGAATCCTTCTATACTATGTGTATTTGTACTCTTCCAGCACATACTAGTCTACCGCTTTTAAAGGGAACATAACGTGAACTTTTGCTTATCAATCACAATAAACAGCGCGAGATTGAAGATTATTTATGTTGACATTACTATTGTTTGATTCTCTTACTTAATACATTTCGAATTTAAAACTTCTTTAGATTTATAACTTTAGACCAGTAAAGTGTACTCAAATTTAGTAAATTTTTTATGAAACTTATTTAACATTTTACTACGACGATATATATATATAACTTTCTTATATATTTTTTTATTTATACTTGTAGCTTACGTTAATATTTTTTTACGTTAAAAATCTGTACCCATTTCCAATTTTGACAAGCTTGATTGTTGGCTCCAAAGAGAATTTAAAATAAATACAGGCGAGAGTATCGCCTGTATTTATTTCAAATTTTCTTTTTATTTTTGTTAGGAATATATCATAAAAGTAAATAATACTGTATTTTGTCTATGGTAGCTCGTTGATCAGTTAGTTATTATTATATATCGGCAGTACGCACCCTCCCTCTCTCTAGGATAGATTGCTCGTCTTTACTCTCAGAAATATATTCATTATTACGAATAAACAAGTAACTAGAACCCCAGAGATAACTTAACAATTTTTAACTACCTAATCTAACCAGAAGTAGTCATATTAAAATTCGTGTATCCTACTTTTAAAATAACGAACTTTCATAAAACCTTTTTCCTTTTTTACATATCTCTAGAGTGAAAAAAAAACCTTTCGGCGTGGATGCTTACAATATAATGGTATCAACTGCTAACATTTCAAATTTTTATTCTAACAGCTTAGGCTCTGCGTAGATGGATCAATAAGTCAATCAGGACAAAAAATGAAATATGTATGTATAGATTATTACAATGATATTTAAAATCTTTTAAAATATAACTGCCTTACTACAAAAGATTTAAACAGACGTTAAACGCGCGTCTAAGATAGTTTTGAGTTAAGCATGCTTTAGACATAGATTATTATACGTTTAAGTGAGTTTAATAGATGTTTAAAACCTATTTTTGCTGTCAAATGTAACGTATAACATTTTATCAATAAGTTTTTTTATGAGCTTATTCGGTGTTAAGCAATTTAGATAATATTTTAAGCAATATTTAAATCTTAAACACTGTTTAGCTAGACACGTGTTCAACATGGTTTTAATGCGTCTTTTGTAGTATGACAGTAATTGTTTTAAATTAGGTACAGATCGATGCACCGATGCGCAATCGGCGTTTCCGCAAGCCTGTTTCGGACGTACTCACACCGCAAGTATAGACCTAATAACCTATTTCGGCAGTTCATTGCTTCCAAATTATGCGTCTCATTCTCGCCCCAACTGTATCTATCTTCTTTCTCTTTCTATTTTATTACGTCAAATTTCGTTATTAAAGCTTGTATTCTAAACGTTTTGTAAATCCCTGATGGATTTGTTTCATCATTCGAATCAAAAACCTGAAATAAATTGTATATTTTACTTTTAAAAAGTAATAATTATAACAAAATCGTTTCATGCCTACATACGTACCAAAATAATGACATTTTTGTGTAGGACAAAAGGGATCGTTGTAGGTAGGTTCGAGATAGATATATTTCCGCTTGTAAATAATTTTGACTGATTCTAGATTCGTTCGCAGTTGCTTGTAATATAAAAACTGCTATAGTTACACAATACGAAATAAATATGTCAAGCGGGTCGGTGGAACATTATTTATTTAGTCACCTGATCTTTTCACCTTTTTAATACACATTATAATGCGCATTTGTCGTCGCCGGTACAAATAAATAATAATATGTAAATGGGGTATTAAAAAAAATGTTACATTGAAATACAATAGTTTGTATTTTCTAATTCTTCCATAAAATGTTTTAAATATGTAAATTATTGTATAAACTTTAATAAGATCCGTTACGTAAGAAGCTGTAACAGAGAAAAACACAAATTATGACTTTGACTTATGCTAATTTGAAATTTTAGTAAAAATAAGCACTGTAGCTGTTAAAAGCGGTCGGTACAATTATTGACTTTTGTGGGTTCTGTAAAGGAGACAATAGAATACTTTAAAGCTATGTATGTAAATGCATCACTTCAGAACGAACTTTTAATGAAAGATAATATAGTAATTAAGCAACAAACTCCAGATCACTATTCATTGAGACCTTTTCAACGATTCCCGACATGATACCTCTGCTGTACGTTGGCGAGAAGCTGTGTATCCTGCTGATTCCAGAGGAAGCTGCAGCATCAGGTCGAAATAACACAACTATGTTATTTTAACATCTTTCATACCGAATTAGATCAGACTATCTGTTATCGGTCGATGTTGAGCAAAATGAGCAGCAATACCGCACGTTATAAAGGAATGTTCTTCATCACGACCAGTCAAAGTTTTATATCGAATAAACTATTATTTTGTAATATTCGTAGGTACAATCCTTTTTAATAATATGAAGTCACAAACTGCTGATATATATGTTCATTGTATTTCTTGTAACTAAGAAGCAAATGTAAAATTATTACAAAATGTAATTACGTATACTTTAATTATTATCAATAAAGATTTTTACTATCTGAAAGATTCATCAAATGTTAGTAGATAGTATACAAAAATAAACATATATATCTTACAATTTGATAAGAGCAATTATAACTATTTGGCTCTTTGGACAAAATAAAGGTATCACATTTTGTTCAACATCCCCATGACTCAGAACTTTGGAAGCTAAACTTGTTATCACGGATTAAATTACCTTGCAATACAAATCGTAAAAAAACTGTTCATACGGTTTGTTCATATTTAAAGATTATGTACCGTTCATTGTAATACATAAAAGATACAAAGCTTTGCATAAAATGAAATAAGAAGTACATTATTAACCTACTTTATTTGTAATTTAAATGTATTTTGATCTTTAGTAGTTACTTTACAAGAGTAAAATATGTTTAATAATAATACTATTAAAATACATTTGTGTTGCATTGTTGCCAACGTTTAGAAAATAGAAATATTATTAGAGTATAACATAAGAATACAATCCACTTTGACGTTGGCCATGTGTAGGTATAAATATACTTTTTAATTTATATTGTAAAAAAAAAACTCTTTTATTTATGTTTATATAAATATTTATTTTGACCGTGCATATGTCACTGAACTTCTTCTAAACTACTACACTAAGTTTGACAATGTTTTTTTTGTGCATTGGGTTGATTTGGGTTCATTGATGCTTCTGAGTCACAATCCTAATGGGAAGGTGGTACTGCTCTTGATCAGAACAACGTCTCTCGGGCGATTGACTGATCTATCAACAAATAGAAATCGCTAAAAGATACTGAAACTGAAACTTGGTATACAGATTGTTATTGTAACGTGGGTTTCCGCTAAGAAAGGATTTTTTTTAATTCAACTCCTAAAAGATTAAAGTGTGACTCAGAGGCCTGAAAACTCATCGATACTACCTGCATTATTACAAAATTTTGTTAGTGTATACCATCTAAAGTTATTCTCTTATAATCTCAATCGAATCTCAAACGAAATACCTAATTTATATATAATTTAAATACTTAAATTGTATAGTAGAAGTTTTAATAAAAAAAATTAGCATAAAACCAGATTTAGTTATGTTGTTTTTATTACATGCATTATCATATATTTAGATGTAAAAATGCTGCATTTATTTTCGACGAGAAAAACAAGAATATATTATTTAAAATTAAAAAAAACCCGACAATCTATTCATTGAAACCATTTCAACGAGGCGAAACACTTTTGCTGTTAGCTAGTGAGGCGGTGTGTATCCTGCTAATTCCACAGATGTTGAAGCATCAGCTCAAGGTAAACTTCGAGTCGATTAGACCACTAGAAGTTGCATCTTTTGAACGTTTGAACAGATATTTACAAATTATAGCTGATAACCATATCGTTTACATAAGATTTTACACAAAAGAATTGCATCAAAATTGGGTAATTCGTAAATTGCCAATATACGAAAAAAAAACATGAAAAACTTATTAATAATAAGACGTTAAATTTGACGGCTAAAAAAGGTTTTAGACACCTATTAAACTCATTTAAGCATTGTTTATACATAATCAAATATGTCTAAATGTTTAACACAAAACTATCGTTACATGCGGATTTGTAGTACGAATTTTTATAAACACGCGTTTAACGTGTGTTTAATTTTTTTGTAGTAAAGCAGATATGGTTTAATAGATACTCTTTGTAAGTAAGTGTATCTTTTAAAATATCCTTTAAAGTTAAAAGTTACGGATAGAGGATGTCAGCTTAATTGAATGCTGATAAGTAATAATATGTCAATCCACAAAAATTCTAATTCGAAGAGATTGATGTATTCTGATACTCATCTACTAAACATTATTCAAAACATTTTCAAATCATGTAAATTAAATAAATACGGCAAAAAGTTTCCTAATTTAATGATTCGAATTTCAAGTGCGTTCTATATTTTTCAATTTATACAATAATCTCAAATATTCTAAAAACTTATTATTAGATATTACATTAAATATATCAATCTGTTATAATTAACTTTAACTTTTATCGAAATAGAAAAGAAAGGATATAAACGTCTTCAAATTTATTAAGAATAGGTTTGACATCTTTAGACGCCATTTTCTTAAAATGATGTCCGTGTGGGTTGACACAGTATTGCTCATCAGCGTCCAATTCTAAGGTCTCGCTATGGATACGGAATTGTAAAAAGAGTTTTAATTTTGAATTTATACACAGATTCACACGTCAAACATATAACACCCCTCTGTTTGGGTGGGGATAAAAATATACCTTTTTTTCTGTGCCTTTTTCTGCCTTTAGTAGACTTATTTATTTTATTATTTCGTAATATGACGATTAAGTTTGATAATTTTACACAACTGCAGGAATACATATTGTTTATAAGTCTTTTATTTTTTTAACCTTTTTTAAAGTGCGTAAGTGTTAGTCAACCAATCAATATGAAATAAAATAACCCGGTTAAGTACTTACACTTAATATTGCGAAAAACATTAAGGTCAATAGTCAGACTCAATGTGATATCTTTATGACCTAAATAAAATGATTACCAGTTTTAAAATACTAACTTATTCTGTATTTTTATGCATAATTATAAATTATGACCTCCATACGAGATATGACTGAGTTTTTATTTTATTTTATTTTTTAAAGTATTGCTATTTCTATTTTCATGCTTGCTCCGTATTATAATATATAGGTTCTATGTTGAAGAAACTTAACCTACTTCGAAAGCGAAATACGCAATTTCGGTAATTTTGATGAAAATTTTATGCGACCAATTTGAAAGAATACCTTTCCAATAAAATAAAATTAACAAAAACGGCTTAAAATGGTGGAATTATGACTTATGGGGTAACTAATATTAAAAAAAAACATACTTAAAACTAATTGAGAACCCCTTTATTTTTGAAGTTAAAGTGAAAAAACTAAGAGCCGTCGTAATTTTTTGCTTTCGTAATTTTTATAATTTACATAAAATTTTGTATTTATTTCCATTCCATTTGTATTTTGTGAATTTTTCAATGAATGAAATTAAAACACTACAACAGATAAAAAAAAAACCATGTTCAACACTTGTCTAACTAAACATCGTTAAAAGTAATTGATGTTTAAAATCTAGTTTAAATTGCTAATATACAAAAAAAATCATCAAAATCTTATTAATAATTTTTTTTAATACAAATGAACCGACCTTAAAAACTAATTCGATTGATATAAACTAAAAGGCAAAAAAATATATTTCCTACAATATTTTAAAGTAAAAAAAGTCCCCGACAATTGAGAACCTCCTCATTTTTTCGAAGTCGGCTAATCATATGTCACACGTTACATTTGACAGTCAAAATATGAGTTAAATTTATTAAACTCACTTAAGCGTCGTTTATACATAATTAAACTATGTCTAAAAAATGTTTAACTAAACAATCGTTAGATGTGGATTTGAAGTACGAATTTTTATAAACACGCGTTCAACGTATGTTTAAATTTTTTGTTGTAAGTCAGAGAAGGTTTAAAATATATTATAAGTATATTTATAAGTATGTGTATCTTTTGAAATATCCTTTAAAGTAAGTAAGGATGTCAGCTTAATTATAAGGTCTCGCTGGCACGAAATTCTAAAAAAAAAAGTTTTAATATTGAATTTCGCTCGAAGTTCGCTTTCATACGGGTTCATTGCCTCCCCGCAGTCGCGGTCAAGGCGAGTGTTGAGCGTAATTGCGATGGCTATGGCAAAACACCCGGCCTTCGTAGTTTCATTCATTGATTTCCAAACGAAAAATTGAGTTTTTTAAGTTATTTACTTTTGATCTTCATTGCAAAATATATTTTGAAAGTGCTATTAGAATTTTATTTCATGTTTTTTAAACATCAATCTAAAATATTTGTATGTCGTAGTTTCTTAATAACATAATCAATTAACATATATATATATGTATATCAATGAAAACCTTTTTTCCTCGGTCACGCCATAACTTTAAAACAATTTTGCCGATGTTGTTCGTCTCTTTTTAAAATTGTCTATTGTTTCTTAGAATATTATTATGGATAAAATAATTAGGAAAGCTGCTCAGAAAATTAGAAAGTTAAAGAAAACTTAACGAATATATTTGTTCTTAACTCTTCTATACATTTTACGGACGGACTATTGTCCATCGTTTGACACTTCGCCGAAATGACAGCTACATAGGTTAATTATTTTACCCAAGGGCGTGATGCAAAGGAGGGTAATGTGTTTATCAGCCTATGTATGTATGTTTGTATGTATGTACATATGTATGTATGTATGTGGGTTTGCACCTTGGTGGCACTATTTAGACCAAATGATATGTTTATAAAAATATTAATGTATTTTTTATTTTTATAATAAATTATACAAAGGTGAAGGTTTGTATGTTTCTTTCGGATTCATGCAAAAATTGCTAACTTACGTATTTCTTAAAGAGCCTCGGTTGTTTTAAAGGTTCAAATTTTTTGTATTTAAACCACTTTTGTCTATGCCTAGAATAGCGAAAAATCCAAAATGCGACAAGTCATCTTCTTCCAGTATTATTTTTAATTACGTGTGTTTATTATTTTATATAGAAGTAGTCATTTAAATCACGTAATAACGTCATATATCATTTATTTCACACAGCTATTATTTTTTTAATAAGTACAGAATAAAATTTATATATAAAAAAACAAAACCTACTTTGCGGTAGGTTCGAAACGAGTTGTGTAGTTATGCAGTATAGGTTAAGAACTCTTACGAGTGAAGTAGTACACATAAACGCAAGTGAAACTGCGAGCGGCAGCTATAGTCTATTTTTCTTTGTCTTATTTAGCACACAAATATGGCGTATTTTTAGCCACACATAAAAGTTAAATAAAGAATCATCGATTGAATGATTGAATTGAAACATATTTTATAATTTAAAAATTCGCTTTTTTCACAGATTATTACCAAATACAGATAACTAAAGAAAAATAGACTATATTTGATTATATGAAAAAAAAAATTGATTTGTCATGTATCCAACACACAACACAAAAGTGTCTCCATTAACGCAGCGCTAACAGTGACGGAATAGGTTGTATAATTTATTGGTTATTGATGTATTGATGTGTAATAATGCGTTACATAACGTTTGGGCTCAATTTCCACAAAGAATTATTGACGGAAAATCATATTCGTGTTGTAAAAATGTACATTTTATTAATTTGATTAATATCCCACGAAAGTTTCTAGCCAAAGAAATCTGTAAACTTTAGGCAATAATTATAAATATTATGTTTTAAATTAATTATATACTTTATTGAAAAAATGTTGTATAGGTGTAAATTAAAATGTTTTGTGTATTTTCATATGCTTATGCTGACTGTAAATATTTATTTTTTAACTTTCAAGCTATACGTCTTATGTGCGGTAGTTTATATTTTACAACTTACGCCTACACTATTGATAAAAACTTAGAAACTGCTGTAGTTATGGCATTTGTCTTGCTTTTACGCCTCAAAGTTTCAACTGGGTGTAGTGAAAAGCACACTGAGATATGCCAATATATTTTTCTATTAAATAACTTAAAAAAAAAATAGCCTGTATTCGACTCGTATGTATGTAAATTACTGGTCCGATTTGGATGGGTCGCTATTTAAATGTATATTTTTAAGGAAGGTTTTTGTATATAATACTAGCTGTCCCTTGTGGTTTCACTCTCGTTTATGATTAGTGTTTCGCTCCTATGAGTCGTAGCGTGATGTAATATAGCCTTTAGCCTTCCTCAATAAATAAACCATCTAACACAAAAATTATTTTCAATTTGAAGTAATTCCTGAGATTAGCACTTTTAAACTAACAAACAGTAATAATATAAATAAGCGAACTGATGAATATCTTCGGAGATAAACAAAGAATAGAAAACCAAAAAACAACTCCTCAATTACTAACAGCAAATACTGCGATCCTTTTTGTAGGTATGTATGTATCTATACAACAATAATTATGTTAAATATATTTCCACGAAAACAATTACTATACAGATAGTGGAAGAGGCTCGAATTATTTATGTACTTATAAAAAAAATCGTTTAACTTTGCGAAAAATAATAAATCGTCAGATTAGATACGTATCAAGTCATTATGTTTTTTTACAGACACAAAGGATACTGAAGTAGATACTTAAAGAGAATACGTCTAAATATTTCAAGCTAAGTCTTGATGAATGCAAAAAACTATGGTGGTTGATGTATATATCGCATGTCCATTTACGGTACTAGCTCTTCCTCGCGGTTTCACTTGAGTTTATACTGCTTCGCTCCTATGAGTCGTAGCGTGATGTAATATAACCCTCCTATAACCTATAACCCTCCTCAATTTACAGGGTATAACAAAAATAATTTTTAAAATCGGATCAGTCAGTTTTGGAAGTCCAAAGGTTACCCTACATACAAACTTATTAACAAATCCCTGTTTATAATATTAGTATCTAAGCCTGTTTGTGATAATACTTCTATAAAAAAGTTTATATCGATGATTAAAATTGTGATTGAATAATTTTTAAGGTTCTTTATTTGAAGGGTGCCAGCAGGATCTTATTACTAAATCGTCGTTAAGCTGTTTGGTAGCTCTTCATTAATTTAAATATTTTTTTTATTTGTTTTGTCGATTCAAAAGTATTTCTAAAAGCCTATTTGAACAAACTATTTTTGATTTGAATTTTTTGATATTGAACAATTTTTATTACATATTGTTATAAAGCCTCTCATTTTTAAATGTAAATTATATCTTTATAGTTTATATCTTGTACGATGATACGGAACACTTGATAACACTTAGATCAGTTTTTATAATATGACTTGCATAGTGTTTCCATTTAATTAAAAATATGATTACAACGACTGCAAACGAATCAAAGTCTCGAACAATTGTGATTTAAAGATGATTGATGAATATCAAGATTAAAAATACATAATCTTTTACGATATATATTTTTTAAGATCATAATTGGGCTTTGCTTTTTACGTTGTTTTTAGTAATGTGTGTATGTATGTATGTATATTATTAATCGACTTCAAAGGGATGAGGTTCTCAGTGTATGTTTTTTTTTAATGTTTGTTACCTCAGAACGCCACCATTTTTCCATTACTCCATTGGATTTCCCCATTTGTTCCATTGAATTTTTATCAGATTGGTTTTGTAATTAAGTTTTTAAATCAAAGTAATTGGTATGGGTGTGCCGTGAACACGACAAAAGTGCTTGCTTGCTTTTGAAGTCGGTTGTATTTTTTTAATCACAATTATATTTATTTTGTATATATCGAAGTCATACGAGCCTTTGTTAAATAGAAGTTAACCTAAATAGAAAAGTAGATAAATAATAATGTAGTGTCGTAATTAATATTTTTTTATTTCATTTTTTTGCAACATTAATTTCTACTTGTGTCGTCCCCGTTTTATAATTATATTATAAAAAAATATATGCTAACATAAAAATAAGTAAATATTAATATAATATAATCACTTCGTGGCGTAAAATTTACCTCAAATAAAAAAAAATAAAACGAAAGTCACAAAGTCGATTTGTTAAACACATTCTAAATGACATGTCTATGTAGAGAAAGTTTAAGAATCATTCTAGAAATATTCGTGTGAATTGACCGTCTCCGTGTTTGTAGAGCTAACAAAAAGTCACTTGCAAAACTCACTTATGTATAGTTCAACATGATAAAATTTGAGCAATGTTTGAATTTGCAATAAAGTATACAAATACAAAAGTCGATTCGAGGGCCCAGCGGTATAGTTTAAGGTCGTAGTGATGTTGAAAATATAGGTTCAAGGCGAAACTATCAAAAGCTTATGGCCCGTCCGTCTTAGACTAGAAAGTTCTATGAGTCATGTAACGATTCGCAGTATTTATAATCGCTCGCTTTGCGGTAAGACTCTATGAAACCTATGTCAGCAGTCAGCATCGTAAAAAAAAAATGACTGTGTTACTTTCATTTGATTTTTTTAAGTAAATATTCATGGTACAGTGTGATATTATTATGTTATATGTTTACTCGTACGTGGTAAAATATTTTATAACAATTTATATGATAGGTATTTACAGGATAAAAAGGAATTGTCCATTTAAAAGTACAACAATAGTTCTGTTTAAATTCGGTTATATTTTTCTATGAAAACAATTATTTGTGAATTAAAATATGTATGTGTATGAGATAGTTAGTCAGTCTATACATGAAGTGTTGTCAAGAACGTTTGACTAACATAATAGAATATTGTATGTGTGAAAAGGCTATTTATGATATAAAATAAATTTTGAAGGTTACAAGTACTTGAAAGATCGATCACCTTCTATTTTTTGTTCGTATAAATAAAAACATATTTGTTAACATTGAAGATGAATGAAATTAATTTTGACTGTTTGCGCTTTTAGGTATAATATCGTAATTGCAATTAACCTATTTCGTTAGCGTGGCCTTTTTGTATGTGTATATTACATATTTGTAATTCACTATTATTTATAGCGTACCTGATAGAAGAAAATATGGAATTGAAAATTTGTCTATATATTTTACTCGTTTATATTACTCGTTACAGTTTTCGTTACACGGGGGAGTCTCCTCACTGGCTCTGTTATAGGCGAATAATAAGATTAGTGGTTAATCTTAGCCGCTATTTAGTCGGCTAAACACTATTAGAAATTTATATTACAAAACTTACTAATAAAATGTATGGCTAAACAGAAAAAATAAGCAACCGTTCAATGCGAATTTTTTGGAAGATATTACCAAGATATTGTGTTAAAAAAAGGTCAATAGCTCTAAAATATAAATTAACATTATTTGTATAAAGTTTACAAAAGGGCGAACGACGACAATGTTTTGACGTTCGCTGTATACGTACCGATCGTAGAAATTGTTCCACTCCATAATATGTAGATTATAATAATGTATACTAATCGTTGGAACAAATTTTGTGATGGTTTATCATCAGGTCCGTATTAAAATTTTTCTAACACTGATAATGTATGGTCGACGTGATGTAACGGTCTATAATAAAATCGAATATATTTTCTTATCGTTTAGTAATAGGATCTTACGTAATTCTATCTTGTTTACAAAGCTCGTAGTTTAAGGCTACAGGAATCGATTTATATGTATGTGAATGTGTTTTAAGAAAACACGATAATAATCCCGCTAAGGAAAGTGTTATGAATGTTTCACCTCGTGTTATTTATTTGCGTAAATGTACCATTATTTTTTAATAGACGCTTATGATCTCATCGTTGTATATTATATGTAGTAAGTTTAGAAGGCGCACGTCTCTCATCTATTCCATAATCCATACAATACTAGCAGTTTTTCGCTGCTTTGCCCGCCCTTATTTTGGAATTAGATAGAAGCTAATCAGAATTCTGGTATAATACTACGTTATGTATTTTAAGTTTAATTGTTTTTTTCCGACAACTACGTTTACTCCCTTTAATCCTTTTAGAGGTGGAATATTGTTAAATCCTTAGTGGATGCTTACAACCAAAAAGGCTCCTACTGCAAAAATTTCAAGTTTGTAGCCCCAGCGGTTTAGGCTCTGCGTCGATGAATCAGTCAGTCAGGATTGACAGGACCAGTCATAATAAAACTGATAGAACTTTGTTGTTGAAAATGGGAATGGAAACGGGAATTACTCAACGATGTGAAACATATTTTTGCGTTGGATAGTCCATTTATTGCGGAAGGTTATAGGCTGTATAACGTAACACTATGGTTTGTAGAAACGAAGCAATAACCACAAACGCAAGTGGAATTGCAAGGGGCAGCTAGTGTGATATAAAATAATAAAAATGTGCGAAAAATGTAGAAAGAGTTTTTGCTCATCAAAAGCATATACATATATTAACGTTGAAATATGTAGGAAACTAATTGTCGTCGCTCTCAGGTTGAGGTCAGGACATATGCCCTTAAACAAATTCAAATTTATAATGAAAATCTCAAATTCCCCTAACTGTGATATTTGTAAAACTGTAGAAGATGTACAACTTCTATTAACTGGAAGTGTACCATTTCAATCTGACAGAAGAGATTATAAAACTTATGAATTTAAACAGAATCGACGTAGGAATGTTTTTGGATATTCTTGCTAGACCAACATTTAAAGAGTCAATAAAGCTTTTTAAGTTCATAAGTATTATTTGATTGTAACTAGTCTATTATTAGGTTACGATGGGACTGGCATGTACTTTGTATAAAAGTTCCTAATTAAATAAAAAAAAAGCATATATATTCGCGGCTACTTTTGTTCTGACTAGAAACAGCTTTTATCCCGACTTAACTATTATTGTAATACGCATAAATTGTCATTCGTGTTCTATTTCATTTTGAGTAAAAAATATAATCAACTAAAACATGTTTTTGTATCTTGCAGAACCCTAAAGGGAAACTGTTGTTCGATAGAGTGAAAGCAGCAAAGCAAGTCTGGTGAAATCGCGCTTAAAATCGCGTTTTTCTCCAGTTTTATTAATAAATATTTATAATCAAAATCAAAATCAAAATATTTTTATTCAAAATAGGAATTTACATTCTTTTTGAACGCCATTAAATGAATCTACCACGATTTCGGAAAAGTATAACCTCAGGCCTGAGAAGAAACCGCAAAAGAAACTCAGCGGGACTTTTTTTTATTAGTTTTTTTTTAGCAACGTCAAGATTGGTTACAATACGTAAAATATATTGAGAGAGCCTGGAAGCGATCGCATTATTCCCAAGGTGTGTCATCATCTATGAATAATAATTTTGATATTAATGTTGTTAGTAAAATATTAACAATTTTATGTCAGCAAAACTTACTATAATTTCAAACATTTATCAAAAATATTATTATGTTTGAAACAAAAAATAATAATTCAATGTGGGAAAAAAAATGAATAATAGGAAATTTAAATTACTTATGCTATTTAAAGCTAAGTTTAATGTTCTATAATATGACTTTTAAAGATAAAAAAATAAAACAAGAAACACTATACTTTTTTTTGAATTTATGCCGATTAAAAAAAATCGAAATGAACAAGAAACTATGACGTGCTTAATGCCTGATGTGTTAATTTGTATTTAATAAGCATCAAATGATTTTGATCTTGATAGATATTGTAAGTATTACAAGGTAGGTCACCTTGTTGCACGCCAAATTAAGTCTTTATATTGAAAATTTCAAATTTTACTTTGTATTTTGATAACTGCTTACTATAACTATGCCGAAATGAAATACGCTAAGAAAAACGTTTGTACCAAATACGCATTATGTTTTCCGTTTTTTGATTAGGGAATACTAATAATTAAGATTTTTTTTTCAAATAGCAACCATTTTTAAGAAGTTATTTAATTTACTTTGATGATCTATTTATATCAGTTTTTTTTTTATTTGAAAAACCAAACTTTTTAACCTTTTTTGATGCAAGAATGGCTTTACAAATAAAAAAAAAATCAAAATCGGCTAAGAAGTAACGGAGTTCTGAGGTAGCAAACAATAAAAAAACCTACATCACGAATTTAGACCCTTTTTGGAGTCTGATAAAAATAGAACACAAAGAAGAAATAATCAACCTGGGTAGATAAAAAACGATATTAATAACTCATGTGTAAAGTTCCTAGTATATTCATTGAAGCTGAAAAATCTTAAACGTGTGCATTTACGCAAAAAAACATGGTGGTTTGGATGGCGGACATTCTATGACATTTTATGACATGCAGATTAAAAAACTTACAAGAAATTAATACCACGTTGCAAATTATATTAAATACCTGATGGTTTTGATGTTTATCTAATTATTGTCATAAAAATATAAAAATAAATACTAAGGTTTATAAACGCGAATATATATAAATGATAGGTATGATAAGGCGCGTTTATAACTCAATATTGATATAAAAGTTTGAAATGTAATGAAATATGTTATTTACAGTTGAAAAAAAACATTAAATATTTTTTTTTGTTTGTTTCAGCCTCACAAAATGGATTTGGAGTTCCGAAATTTGTCGTACACTGTGTATAACAAAATTATTCGAGGTAAATATTAAATTTTATCAAATTTATTTTAGTGTCTTTAAATTAATTAATGCTGTTTCCATTTAACTGTAGTCTAAACTTTGCCATGTAGGCCTCATGAAACAGTTGTAAGAGATAAATTTTAAAAAACAAGAATTACCAAATATGTAGGTGCTCGTTCTCTGAAGTGATGTGCTTATTTTTTTTTTTAATTTAAAGATAAAACTCAACGTTTTTTATAATCCATTTAATTGAATGGAAATAAATAGACAAAAAGCATAATATCATGCCATGGTGTATGTTATTTAATAATTACTAAATAATTTATACGGAATATTATTACGTGGATAATTTTAATTAATGATTAATTAACTACGTAAATTAAATTGACGTAATAATATTTGGTTTAAACGATTTCCTTGTTGATAACGAGAAAAATCTACATTTATTATTATAAATTATTATTAAAATATTATAATACTTAACAAATAAATATTAAGAATAAATCAAACATAGCTTATTTTAATGGCTATAACACTTAAATTATAAAAAATAATGTAAACTTTAAAAAAAATTTCATTTGCGTTCATCTCATTTCCAAAAACGTTATAAATCGCGGTGTTTTATTTTTTCTTTGTATAAAAGTGGTTCGATTTTTTTATATTGTTTGAAGAAGTAAATAAAAATCACGGCTATAATCAGGCAAGGCAATACTCTAGGTCTCTAGGTTGATATCATTTATAAAAATAATTCTTTTTCTATCACGTATTCAATTATTTTGGGGAAACTCCCAGAATTTCTTTTCATGGGAAATAAAAAGTAAATTATAATATTGCCAACAGATCGCCTCAGTCGCTTATGCTTATCAACCCAATTGAATGAGATCGTTTGCAATTAATTTTTGAATACATTCTGTTTTTTTTTGCAGACAACAGTTATTTTACATAAAAAATGCCTTATGTGAATATATCAAAAAATAAAATAAACGTAAAAACGTTAAAATATCGTAAAAAAACCATACCAAAATTATTATTCTCGTGGCGCATTAAGCCTATGTTCCAAGTATTTTCATAAAAAAAGACAAACAAAATTGTATGAATGTTACTTGGAAAAAAAGTTAATTCTCAGATAGATACAGAATGATCTTATCAGTAAGTTAGTACAAGCCTATAAATGCCTTACGGCTGGACAAAGGCCTTCTCTCCTATTAAGGATAAGGAAGCAGTTCCACTGCGGGTTGGCAGATATAAACGTGTCACAATTTCTCCTGCCACGTGCAGGTTTCCTCACGGCGTTATTCTTCATCCGAGCGCGAAATAAATTTAAACACAAGTCGTGTAAATGATTATTGTTCTATTAAGATTATATGAGATATATGAAAACGTGTCTTCACATATAATCTAATTACTTACGCATACATTATGTACGCTTCACATTAATTTCTTTGATTCGAAAAACTTATAGGAGTTTCGGGAAGATTTCTATTGCATATACATTTAATATATATGAACATTTTACAAGTATGTATGCATGCAAATTCTATATTTAGTAATGTATAATTGGTATAATCTTTATTCTTTTGATAGGCGAACAAGAAAGTTATGTCCATATCAGATTTTGTTTCGCTATAGAGTGATAGATGCATTTGCGAAATCCGTATTCCTATTCTTCCGTAGATTATAAGACTATTAAGCGATAATCGCCTTTATTATGCGTAGTCTTTAAAATATTTCTTGCAATGACTATCTTAAGTGAAAGTACCTATTATATACCTAGTATATTGTACCGCAAGATTTGAACAACCGGTTTACTTATCAAAAAAGTTATTAGTGTGTACAAGACTTTAAACATAATTATAAATGAAAGGACTGACTAGATTTTACCTAGCCTATGTGCCTTAATTTCAAGAGGAATAATGTAAGAATTTTAGCAATTCCAAAAACATCTACAACATTAACGTAGGTATAGACAAGCAATAAGATATTTTAAAATTTTAATCAAAAAACCTTTTAACACAGTTATTTCATACATATTTTTTCTGAATTTTATAACTCAAAGTCAAAAATAAAAACTATTTTCCTGTCTGTCCTTATGTTAATTCGCATGGACGATTAGCATTTCGATAAAAAATATTACGGACTCGTAATTTATTAATTCACAAGATATTTTTATATTAATTAAAAGGTGATATTAAATAACATGTCACTGATAAATAAATCCACGCAAATATAAATGCAATACATTTTTATGACAATATAATTCCTTATTCAATGATATTAAATTTGACGTAATAAATGAGGCATTTCACTTAAGAAAGAAAAATTACAGTTAACAAAAAAATCACACAGATGATTATCTGTGATGATTATCTATCTATATAAATAAACATGGCTGACAGCGTTTTCGTCTGTTTCTGAAAATTGGTTTTTAAATTAAAATTTTGCGTTTTTTCAAGTCACAAAAATATGTCGATATTTTTTTTTTTTGCTTTAATAGAACAATTATAATACATTTAAAACCTATTTTTAAAAAGTCGAGTAGCTTATTGGTTTTATTTTTGTTTTGTTTATTTGTAAAAAAAAACTTTATGTTTATCAAATTTTGTATTATTTATTAGCTTTTGCTTAAGGTTTCGCTCGCGTTATTGTACAAGTTTCAACTGGTACCATAATTCTCAAAATAAGTTCAGCTGTTCCGGAGTTTACTGCGCTACAAAATTCCAAGCTCTCTTTGTTATATTAGTACAGATTTGTGTGGGTGTAAATTATGGACCACCAAAGAAGTGTGATGTGGTTAGCGTTACTTTAAAATAAAGGAAGAGAGTGAAGAGACAATCAAAGTATGACTTGAATATATTTTATACTCATATAATTATGTACGTATTATTCACCGAAAGAAC
Source organism: Hypolimnas misippus (assembly GCA_037950945.1). Lineage (NCBI taxonomy): Eukaryota > Metazoa > Arthropoda > Insecta > Lepidoptera > Nymphalidae > Hypolimnas > Hypolimnas misippus. The sequence goes on along the minus strand of JBBEEQ010000025.1, from coordinate 5,304,229 downwards.
TCTCAAATGTCAGGCGATTAAAGCGAACAAGAAGTACTTCCTGTGAAATGATATTTGCTGAAGGCTTTAAAATACTATTGACGGCCTGATTCGTGAGAATTATGATAATGTCACATCACACATGTAAGACATAATAGGTTGATATGAAATAAAAGGAAGGATTTTTAAGAAGTAACAGACCTTTATATTAATCATAAATAAAGCAACTTGTTGATATTTCCTCGTCTGCGTTTCATAGTTATCATATGGAAAAACCAATTTTAATTCAGTTTTAGGAAATCGTTTTGAACATACGCGAGTTTTAACTTAATATGCAGAGCCCTGATTGCAGGAGCGATTGCGTAGGTATACAATTAATTTAAAACGTAAAAAATTACTTAATTTAGGTTCTTGTTAAAATAGAGTATATAGCAGTAAAAAAGAGGATATCATCTTATCAATATAGCAAAATCCTTGTTTATTATAAGTATATTGAAAGTTTCTTGATGTACTCAAGATGTCAAAAAACATTTTCTTTTAAATAACTGCTTATCTTTTGTTGCAATAACATAAATGAGTAAGCGTTTCTGTAACGGTACATTTTGTACCTATTTAGAATTTCGGCGATGTTAACGCTCTTATTGTTCGTATTTACTTTAAGCACCTGACAGTGAGTGAAAGTAATATTTTGTCAAAGATTTATGTACGGTTTAAATAGATAAATACGTATGATTTTAATATTTCCATTAGTAAATAATCGCAATTTTAAAATTAATTTTATATTACGGAATGATAAAAACTATATTGAAAAACAAATTCAGACTAAAAATGTATACTAATTTATTATAAAATATATAAAAAATAATAATTACAAAAGCAAGACTTTAGATTTCCTACATGTTAATATGCAACTTATTTTTTATAATACTTTTTACTTTAATCAAGATAAGATTTATACTAATCTTTATGTCTTTATATATAAAACTTTTTATCTTGACTGACTGACGTATCAACGCTTAGCCTAAACCGCTGACTGTACAGATTTAAAATTTGGAGTGTTTTGTATATGTTGTAGACCTCTGATTTTTCTGAAGAAAATATTTGAAAATTCCGTCTCTGAAGGGGTGAAAAGGGTTAAAATGTTTGTATGTAAACTAACTACACGTCTGTGTACAAAAAGTTCCGATATCTACCCCCGTTGGGGTATTATGGGGTACTGAGTTTCGTAAAGAGTAAAAGTATTTCTTTAACTGATTAACTTTAAATTTGACATAAATATTCCTTAGAGTTGATAAAATACCAATATCAAATAATTCCAAAACCATCTCTTATTAAAGCGCTTGAGGTGTTGAAAAAGAAAAAATATTCTGGAAAATTTATTTAGCTGAATTTCACATCGTATTTTTATAAAATAGAAATCAATTAAGATAGGATTATTTGATATTTCACCCCTAAGGGATAGGAGTTAATTAAGGTAAGTTTGTATGCAAAATCTTATTTCGTGGTCATATTTACTTAAAACTTAGTACACGTGGTTGTTATAAATGAAAACGTATTGATATCATCCCCCATTGGTGTGAAATGGGTTGACTGTATGAAGAAACAGTATTTAAATGACCGATCAACCTTTAAGTTGCCATAAATAATAAACTAAAACCCTTTAATAAAAATAAGGGTGGATAGCTAAATACCTGTATTACAATATTTAAAAAATCATCCCGTTTTGAGGCGCTATGCGAGTACTGCTTAGTGCCCCAATAGGGCGTTAAGAGAAAATATGAACGGGAAAAAAATCACTGGTGTATCTATTTAAAATACTTCGGTTTATATACTGTCTAAGGCAAGCAGACACATGTTTACGTGTAATACGATGGCAAAATATACGCGTACAATGGCGCGGACAACTGCTAGTTTATTCATATTATTTATGCTATTTTAATATATAATTCAATTCTATTCTTTGGTTTATGGCTTTTAGTTGTGCCAATTGGACACATGTTGATTCGCCAATGTCACGTGGAATGGAGAAACACGATGGAGATTGATCAGTGGGGTCGAGAATCCAACCTCAACTAAATTTTGAAAACACCCTAAAATAGTGTGAATTTCATTGTTAGTCCTTTAATATATAATCATTTTATTCTGTATGTCTTCCGTTCGACATGACATTGGCAAAATTATTTGTCAAATTGGCACAAGTAAAACTGCATGAACAAAGAACAGTATAGTAAATAGTAAAACAATTCAAGGTTTCATTTATAATTACCTAATCTTTTGAAATTATAATTAAAATGAAACGGAAATGTCTACTTCTATTTACCCTAAAATGACTATTTTTGCGAATTGTAATGTAAAAATGTTTACTATAAATTATACTATTATTTCGCTTTTATGTGTAAAGATTTAATTTACACTGTAATTTGGAAAGGGTGACTTACGGATAATATATTATGAAGAATTGGATAGAATAAGTAATGTAATTATTTCATATGACCGTGATTATTAAAGAATCAAAAGGCTCAAATAAGTCGTGTTTATTATTTTAAATCTTATCTTTAATTTTTTTAAATAGCTTTGAAAATTAAAATTTTCTTGGCTAAGATGCTAAAACATCTTATTAAAAAGAACTAAATAAAAAAGTTTCATAGAACGGAACGAGATTTTATTTAATGTTATGATTATATTTCATTCTTTTTTTGACAATATTCTTGTGCATAGGTTTTCATGTAAGTGATTTTTTTCAACGTTCTAAATATTTTTGTAGGTAGTGTAATTAATACGTACGTGCGATAAATTTCACCACTTTCATATTAATAGTTTTTGAATAAAGTGATTGTAAGGTGAAATAATATGAATCCTTGTTTCGCTACGGAATCCTAAATAAAATAGGTTGAATTCATACTGTCTTGCAAAAATACAGTAATAAGTGCATTGAACTTACTTTCTCGTATAGCGGTCTTTTGTATGGCAACAACTTTTATCTGATTTCCTATTATTATTTTTTAGTTTCTTCTTAAATACTACACTTATATGTAACATATGTTATTCATTTTTTTTAATGAAATAGGTAAATTTTAATGAATTGACGCGGGTGAAATAAAAATTGAAAAATATTAATGGCTTACAAATAATTTACAAAAGAAATAGGTAAAATCTAAACATGTTGACGCTAGATCTAATGTATAGCGTCGATTTTATTAATCAAAATTTATTTAGGAGTATTTAATATAATCTCATATTATTGTACATGCGAAAGTTTGGGAGGATGGACGGATATTAATGCGTGTGGATATTTGCTGCGCCTTTACTCAGAAATTATCAAGCAGATTTTGATGAAACTTGACAGTTATATAGTTAACACATCAGAAGATCGATTAATGGTCATACGATCTACCGATTTTTAAAATTCATGTAACAGAATGTAATCTTCACCCAGTATCGTATGTCTGTAAGTGTTTATGAAAAAAATATTTTAACAATCAACTATAACCGAAAAGGACCGTACGAAAATATTAACCGGCTAAACCGGTGGCTAGTAGTCTCATAATCATGCCTAAAGTATACGGTACTTTATTTAAATTGTAATTATTTTTTAAATTTTGCTGATTTATTTATTCGTATTTTAAGTTACGGGTTTAATTGCAATGTATAACTTATTTTTCAAAAAGGGAATCGAGTTCAAAAGGAAAATACACAATTTTATTTTCTTATAATGACATTATTTCATAACTGAACCGGTTTTATGAAAATTCACTGGGACCGATATGGATGTATATCCTTTCAAACAAAAGAAAGACATCCAAATCGGTCTCGGTTTTCGAGTAATTGGTAAACATGCATAAGAAAACCTAACAAATTGAGAACCTCCTCCCTTTTTGGAAGTCAGTTAAATAGTACAGTCCTTATTACAATTAACAATGACAAACAGATAAAACCAAGCAGATGGATCTAGAATTTTGTAGGATTTCTCGCGCTTGCGCTTAACGTACATATGAGGAATTGGAGAGAAAGTGAAAAAATCAATTGCCTAAGCTACTTAACAAGAAATTAATATTATTTTGCATATAATCATCGACTGTATCGTTTATGTAGCTAGTATTTTATGAAATTATATTTGTACTGGCTTGGGCTAGCTTCTAATGGTAATAATTTTTAAATGGGAAAGTTGCTAACTACATATCTTTGGACCAAATCTATTTATTCTATAATTGTAAATACGTTCTCGCTTGTTTATTTTAACTAGATATAAAATACATTTATAAATATATGTATTAATATATAATTGCACGTATGTCTAATGAATATGTTGTGCTGTTTTTTTATATAACTAATTATTTTGTAATGATATATATTTCGAAACAAATTGCATTTCGTTTTCGATTATCCTTAAGGTATCAGTTTTTTTCTGAATGTTGTAGGTATGATTATGGTCATAACATTTTATGTTTATTGACATTACAAATAAGACGCGGAGAATACTTTACAAGGTGATGTTTGGAAATGCTATATTTAGAGAGTGAAGGAATATTTTGCAAATGAAGTCATATAACCATTTTGACACCTTAATTACAAATAATTACACCGACTGTAATTATTTATAAAACGTTATCAAATTTATTAGATACTAATTATAATTATCAATATATCTAAAACTATATCTATACTAAAATTATAGAGACAGAGAGATAATAAGAGATAAAGTTCGTAAGTTTGTATGTAGGTACATACATAGGTAGGTAGGTACATTTGTTTATCTTTGAGACAATTGATCTGATTTGTAAAATTATTTTTGCATTGGATAGCCCATGTATTGAGGAAGGTTGAGGAAGAAAGGCTGTAATACGTCACGATAAGATTCATAGTAGCTGAGCAGGAAATATAAACGCGAGTCAAACCGCAAATAGCAGCTAGTATGATATAAAACAAATAAATAAATAAACGCAGCACACTCAACGGCCCCCATTAAGATCTCATGACCTGGGGTCGGGGGTCCGGAAACACTCACAACACTAACACAAACACCCAGACCACGACAAACATCCGTATGGCCAATACAGACGTTTGCCGTGAGCGGGGATCGAACCCGCGACCGTTAGCGCTTTAGTCAGTTACAATGACCACTGCGCAAACGTGTCTGTCAAACATTTCAAATATCTAAAATTTACAAAAAATACTTATAAGTTACATGGGTATTTTAAATACCAGGTCTAATCGCGATAGATAAGATATTGGTGTACTTTTACTTTTAAATTATTTTTCCTATTGTATACGATTTGTAAACACGTTACCTACCGTAGGTAAATAACTGATGTTCGTATCAAAATATTTTGAAATCGTTCCCAAAACGAGAGTTATTTATAGAAATTCAAGTATATTTGGGCCAAGTCGGAATAAGCTGGACGCATTTCGTTCTATAGGCACATTAAGAAAAGAGGGCGTTGCACTGTGTTGGCGTAAGCGTTACCATTTTATAATTAGCAGCCGAAATAAAGTCTTAAAAGAGCCATTCATGCTAAGATCGGCTGTGATAGAATTTCTATGCATCAAGGTCGATGGAGAATGTTTGACGTTATTAGCTTGGCGAGTAACGTTTTGTTGAACTATCGACAAATGAGCACGAACTACAATCCATGTAACTGGGCTACCCAATTTCTAAACACATTCAGGGATAAAAAAATGTTTAAAATAATTAATAAAATATATCTCTACAAGACTCCACTGGAGAAAAAAATGCAAAAAAAATAAAAAATCGATTTAGTAAAATTTGTTCCTTATTGTGTTTTGAAGTTAGGCAGCGGAACTGTCGTAGCGTGCGTGGATATTTCATTATAATCGTATCATTATAATACATCGTATCTATTAATGTATTATTTAAAAAATAAATGGTCATGATCTATCATTTAAGAATTGTAAGGTCACATGACCAGACATAGTATAAACGCTTATCATTTATCAATTAATATAGATATAATCCTAAAGTACATCCGTAAATCGCTATAACCTCCCTGCAGTTAAATGATAAGAAATATTGACAATCTATTAAAATCAATCAGTTGACAATTAGCCTGCTGATATGTATTTTATAACGTTACGATCACAAGAACTTTACCTAAAATGGTCCGTCACAAAATTAAACCGTTGTTCGGGAGAGTTATGCGGTACTTGTACGCGTGTGCCTAAAGGTCGTTTTATATCAAACGAACGAATGCTCATTCTATCTTCACTTTATTTAATCCATTTCGTGAAATCAGATGTAAGCATTACTTCGTTGTTTTGTCTACGTTCTTAAATGTTCTATGGTATATTCTAAGAATGTTCTCGTTCGCTTGATGTAAACGGCACTAGAGCGTGCGAACATTTGCTTAGATTGTTCTTGCGTGTTCGGACGTGCTCGCTCTTCGGAGCGGTTTACTTAAACCGTATTTACATTTTAGCGAATTATTCGTCTTAGCATTCGTTCGGTTGATCTAATCTATTGTGCAAATTTTAGTCCTTGGATATCATTCTTGCTTATTGATATTCTGGTTTACACTCTAAGAACGAGCTTTTGTTGACAGTAAAAGATAAAAAATAATGCTATTGTTTTGCTCTAGCTCTTTGTTTGTTTGATTTAATGTACCTTTATTCGATTCGGTTCTACGACACGTTTTATTTATTACGACGAACAAGAAAGTACCCTGATCATTGTTCTTCGTCTGACAGGTCTTAATAATAAATACGTCTAAACTACGCGGACGCAGAGGACAGAAGCTCGTGCCATGCAAATTCATTTGACATAGGTTGAACTCTCGCCACAATATTTTTTTAATAATACGTTTTAATGGCTATTATTTCAGCGTTATAAATTGCGATTATTTATTAAAGATTTTACATATGAAACACGTGTATATTGCTAGGAGTTTCCACGTGTCGAATAAACTAAAAATAAATTTATAGCCGCTATAATACCTTGTTTAATTACTTTTTACATTGTATTTTTTTACATTCTTGCTGTTCACATTGTGATACATTCTTTAAACCACCTCAGTAATAAACTAAACAAATCTATGCATATTATATGAGCAATTTTCGCTGGAGCCTAGGGCAGCGGATTTTAGGGGCGGTATATACGGACCCGTTTTAAGTAATATGTTTTATTATTTTATGTTTGTGAACTTCGGTGTCGAATAGTAGGGGTCCGTAGGGGCGGTAAAAAATACCCTACGTGGCTAATGTGTAAATTCGCCACAGTATATGACTTCTCTTCAGCAACGTATGAAATATTGTTTTAGAAATATCAGTTATATATCTGAAAGAGAAACAATACACGTTATGAGAATATTGTACATTCGTTTTTGCTAGTTGTTTTGCTCGCGTTAATGTACATTTTGTCAAGCTGGACCACCGTCTAAACTTATTCTTTCATCTGTTCGGTATAACACGCGCACTTATCAGAAGTTGTTGTACCATGTCTAAAATATTCTCGCGAGTGCAAACAAGAGGTTTACAAAGTTTCATACCAATCGGATGCTATACGCATCGCATAAAGCGAACGAACAGATGACGAACAAATAAATATTTTTTATGATTTGTAATGGCTATGTGCAAAGTAAATGATAGGAACTGTTTAATAGCTTGCAGGGCTGTTTTATCTACCTTACGCCGATCTTCTTTGAGAGTGGTACTGTCCTAGTCGAGTTGAAGTCAATGGGTTATAGCTAGGCTCTGCCTCTGTAAAAATTGTTGATTCTATGAGAATTTGCGCTTAAACTAGGTGACGCAAGTGTTGTGCAAATAGCCGATAAACTCGCTAATAATCAGGTTTAAATCGGCTTTACCAACAAGGCGACATATGAAGTTGGCTATATCAACAAAATATCACACGAATATCTTATATTCTGGTAGATTAATATGTTTTCAAGCCATAGCCAAAACTGTTTTCATAATCAAGGTTGATACGATTACTCCTAAGCGTTATTTAGTAATTAACAGTCACGGAAATTTGTCACAAATTCAACGAATTTAATCATAATATATTCGATTTTACAGATACGTTAAAAAAAGAAATAAGCACTACAATTACTATTATTAATAGTTTTGATTTTATAAAATTTGAATTGTGAATAAAATTCTAAATTACATATGTCAAATGTTTCGACATAATAGGATTTGAATCTACATTCCTCAGGGCTTGGGTATAGTATCTAAGAAGCTCTACCAAGTGTCAATTGTGTTCAATTAAGTCGCAAGCACATGTTACTTCAATATTGATTAAAATATTATTTTACTGTATGTATGTATTTACTTCATAAATTGTATAAAACACTAAGATGTGTAAAACTGGAACTTTTATTTACTCAAGTAAATAAAAGTTCCAGTTTTCAAAAATGTGACCAGTTACATTAGAATCGTTCGTTTTTATCAAAATTTCTTTGAAAACAATTGCATTCAATTCAAGCTATTTGATTTGCAGCTTCCAGCTCTCTCACTCACCGATCGAACGCAGCTGTAATATCTACTTTACTTATATTCTGCGGGAATGTGGTACTGCCAGTTTAGTCAGCTTCTAAGCGAGCAGCGGGTCTATTACAAGCTCAATTAAAACTTGCGGACGGACATCCATTCTGAGTATATTGGGGATGGGTTCAATTGTGATACCTCCAAAATTTGCGCATTTTGGATCATTTTTCCAAAATTAGATTCCAAAATTAGAGATTTGGCTCTATATTGATTGTATTTTAAGATGTTTCTTTAATTCCTTAATAAAAGATAAAGAAAGAAGGCTAGTGTATAAATTGAAAAACATGCTGTAGAATTTTTTATTTAAATATGACTACGCTTTTAATTTACTACAAATTATGTGTTATTTATTAATTCCGGAAATAATTATTATATTTACATAAATTTATAAGGTAAAACTGTGTGTTTATCATTTGCACTTGTATATAGGTACAATTATACATACATGATGTGTGTATTGGCGAAAACAATATTCTATACATCAGTTTTAAAGCGTTCATAACAGATACAACACAATTAAAGACAATACCTATAATTTAATTTTTTATGCGACATTTAAAAACCCATTATCATAGTTCAAAAACTAAGATAAATGAATACTTTATTTTTCGATACACATTGTTAATTTCTTGCAGTTTAATTAGAGTTAAAAATTGAATTACATACAGCAAGAGCAAGTTTCATAGAGACAAAATTTTTTGACATGAGCTTAGCTGAAAAATACAGCACCTAATTTAATGTCGTCTGATATAATATTGAACATAACTAAGAAATAATCCGTTACTTAGCTTTGGTACAAATATAACGGACTTTCTATTCCAATTACAAAAATATAAACATTTACAACTTTTTGTGATATTTTTTAACTTTTTTTAAAAGCGAGGCCAGGTGTAAATCTGTTTGACGGTACTGCATCAGATCCTCAAACACTAATGATTAAAATTAAGAAAATGTTTTATTGTAATAATATTTATTTAACATAGAATTGAGTCACAACATTGTTAATGCTAGTAACATATTATGCTTAGTAATCGTGCATTTGATGTAATATTAATAGGTCACAGCTGATCGACTGATTGACTCATATTAGTACCCATTAGATAGTAAACATTTGCATGAGGTTTACTCTTAGTTTTGACTATTAATGGAGCGATGCAAAAATTTGTGTCATGTTTTAAAAATAGGCGAATTTAAACTCATTTTTTTTTATTTAGAGAACATGCAATATGAAGTGTGAAGTAGTAAAGTAACAGTCCATAAATGTCCCACGACTGGGCAAGATCTTCTCTCCTATTAATGAGAAGGTTTAGATCGTAATCCACCACGCTGCTCCACTGCGGGTTGGCGATATACATACGTGTATCAGAATTTCTCCCGTCACTTGAATGTTTTCCCACGATTTTTTCCTTCACCGCCGAGCTCGAGACTAATGAAACACAAATTTAGCATTTGAAAACTTAACGCTGCTAACCGTGATCTTTGGTTGAGATCGACGTGTTCTAACCACTAGGCTATCTCGGCTCTACTACGAATTGGGCACTATTGGGCACTTCCCAATTAGTACTGCATATTTTCTATGCCATTTAAAAGGATATACTTTCAGATTGATCCCATATTTTTATTTTACTTTAAAGTTTGTTTATTGTTCGTTATATTTTTTCAACTAATATTATACATTCTAAAGTTTTTTTTTCTATTATATCGTTACGTTGCAAGGTTTAAGTAAATTTTAGTGACATTTAGAATAAGGATACTTTATATTCTGGATCATAAGCTACTTTTTTTGTTTAAACCCTCGGTTTAAATAAAAAAAAAAGTAGCTTGGGAAACATATATTTTTTTTTAAACTAAGTTACCTAAGTCAATAATGTATTATAATTACTTTGAGCTTCTTAGTATCTAATTGTATAAAACGCAATAAAATCGTGATAATTATTAATACGTTTATGTGATTTAATTAAATATCGATAAAATTTATACTTATCTACTTTGTAACGTTGGCATAGGACGAGGCTATACTAAGAGTGTTACTATTGGTATAGTTTCGTCCGTCCGTTCTAGTGATTTCTCATAAATAAATTACTAATAGAATGAAATTGTATACTTGTATAACTATTTTAAGATTTACAGGAAGCATTGGTGATATAAATTACAACAGTTATTTTATTGCGTACATAATTTAAACGGATATTTATTAATTTTCCTTAGCAGCAAATTGTTTAGACCTTTAGACCAATGTAGCAGTGGGCAGTAGATCTTACAAATCTTGATTGCACACGTTTAATGTCTTTTAATTACATGTAATTGAATCGATTAAACGATACGTGTTCTGGCATTAGCTCAAATATGTCGAGTTCAACGATAGTGACGACATTAGAAAAATTGACGCTTGAAATAGTATTAGTGCACGTGTACATTGATTCTAGAGAAAATTGCGTAGCGATTGACGAATTCTGGGCAAGTCGAATTATTTAAAAATAACTTAAGACGATCATATAATTAATTAAAATAGTAGTCGCCTAGCGGTCAGAATTCAACCGTGGTTCATTTCACTTTTACAATAAATATACTCGTGTGTGTGTCAAATACATGGTTGAGTTTGTAATGTTTTTTTGTTTATTTAATATATTTTATACGTACAATTAAAAATATATTAGTATTCCTCTCTCCGTCCCTATATACCTAAAGTATAAGTTTACGAAACTATATACACCTCCTTCCACGCAATTTTCTTAAAAAAGGGTATAAAGTTTTTGCTCCACGTATTAATATATAGTTATAGATGCTCAAATAATTCCTATATGTTTTTAACTGTCTACACATGAATTTGGCACGTTATATAATTTTTTTTAGGTTCGCATTTTTAAATACCACTTTCTCACCGGATATATGACGCAATAAACCTAAAATTCAAGATTCTTAGAACTCTTAACACGTGACAATATATTCACGGTATAGATTCTGCCATATGTTTGTCATCTAGCTAATTAAATTTTATTAAAATATTAATATTTTATTAAAATATTAATTTATTAATCTTCTTGTAATTTTGTTAGAAAAAATTGCAGTAATCATTTTGTTGTCGTTAAAATCAACTTATTCATATTTAGTGTTGAATATACCGTAAAATGGCCTACTTTGCTCCAATATTTGCTCCAAATGTAGGTTATTATGAATATTTTACAAACTATCACTTATTAATTATATTTAGATGTATTAATAGAAAGAAGGATCTAATCTATTTTTATAAGTAAATCAACATTATACAGAATTTTATATATATATAAACCAATGAATAAGGAGCAAGTTACCCATTGTAATAGGTTCCTTTGCTCCTTGATCAAGTTAAAAACGATATCAATTGTAAAAGCTAATGGAGCAAGCTTATGCTTTGCTTAATCGAACTATGCTTCAGTATATACATGTATCTTAAAACTTTTTTTTTTACAACATCTTAAACCTTTTTTTTTTTAATTTTCTAAGCATTTTTATGTACCAAGATATTCGGAATAAGTGACGAATATTTCCGCCGTTCGCCGACTTCGAATTTTCAGTAACTATTGTCAAGAGATCTGGTCTCTCGTCATTGGATATGAATAAATGATCTCTAAGATTAGTTAGTCAAAAGCATTCCAACAAATAAGCTGACATATACAGTAAAAATATTACAATATCATCCAGTCTGTCCATATAAGATAAAACAATAAATTGTGCTTGTACCCGATAAACAGTATATTTTTACAAAACGTACATAACAACGACATAAAGAACGGCAGTGACCTAAAATTTATATCATTAATCGCATGACCGGGTGACTAATTTGAATTTGTCCTATTTTATATATGCGATCAATTTAATTATTAAATATTGCATTCGTTAATGTAACGTCTGTAATAAGCACATTTTTTTAACCCTTCTATACGTGGTGAAAAATGAAACGCTTATTTCAAAGCTCAACGTCAACTAAAAATATAAACATATATTCTAATTAGTGTTTATATTTTACTTATCCTATATAATTACATACTGATTTTTTATTTTCCTCTCATAAATCTACTGGTTGGCCTGTTTAATAAATTGTTTTTTTTTTTTTTTTTATTTTAATGTAATACAAAATATCATGCATTAAAGGGTAAGTAAAGGAATAACTGACGAACAATGTCTTAATGTAACTGTCATCTTTTAAAAAAACACCAACGATATTGTATAAATATAAGATATAGGTACGTTATAAGCTAATGGATTTTGGCATTTAAAATGGCGACCACTTTGGACGACGTTGCCTAGCTACCAGCTAGCGTCTGAGTAAGAGGCGAGAGTATCTTTGGGCCAACGAGTCAATTAACGACCTTGTCAAAGCTAGAAATTAGTACAGATTTTTAACGTCAAATGGTATGAATATATCTATAGCTATAAAATACGCTGACACATGTTAGTTTCAAAGTTGATAAAGTCTAGACATGTAAAACCTATATAATTTATTTTTTATTAATAAATAAATTATTAATTTATAAAATTCAAGGATATTAAAAAAATATTTGAAAAATCTGTACTGTTTGTACATATGTGCTATAGACATATATTTGGTTTTTACTTCTTGTTAAATTTTAATAAAATGGTTATGTACTATGCAGATTTTTTTTTATTTTTTAACAAATTAAAAAAAAAGTAGTCATGTACAAATACACCACCATATCAGTTATTACTATTATATTATATATGCATTGATATTTATGCAAATAACTATTATTTAGGAAAAGGGTAAGGATATTCATGTATGGGATAGATGAACTAACGAAGTAAAGGGTTTAAACTAGTATGTTTATCAATCAATATAGAATTATGTTTATAAATCAGAAAATAGTCGTCATATTGAAGTTTGACATGTATACAGTTCAATAAATGTATGATATTAATTTATATAACTATTATTTTATTTATCTTAAAACGATACAATCGTGTATAAATGATTTATATGGCTCATATGACTAAGGCCCTGCACAGACGGTAGACAATTCTTGGCGTATTTTGAAAGGCAAAAACGCGGGCGTATTTGTAACTAAAACTGCATAGCTTTCTATCTCTTTGCTGCAGCAGAAAATACTCATGCTTAGAGTTTGTACAAAACCGTAAAGATAGATTGCTTAAAATTGATTTGTTTTAAGTTTTCGGCATAGTGATAGTGGTAGTTGAAACGTGGAACAGGCATGACAAAAGACATGTCGTATCAGAACAAAATGAAATCACATTAATTCATTTGCAAAAATAATAAATTAAATAAAATCTTGTGCAATCTACTTAAATGCAAAGAAAAAATAACACATCGACGTAGTGTCTAAAAGTAAGACTAAGACATCATGTCGTCTGCGCAGAGCCTAATGGATTTATGTTAACCTTTACTGTTAAATGGACATAAACGATAGATAATTAAAATTATTGACCTATTTACGATACTTAGGGGTAACCTAGAAATATTTTATCGAATTTAATCGATGTAATCAATATATTATACATTTTACTTATTAATATCCAAAGGTTAAGTACGTTGACATTAAGATATTACTTTAATACTAAACTAATATTATATATCACAGATAATCTATACTAACATTATAAAGCTATAGAGTTTGTTTGTTTGATTGTTTGAACGCGCTAATCTCAGGAGCTACTGTTTTTGTGTTATGTACTTTATTTATTGTGGATGGCTATTAGATATATTATATCACGCTTCGACTCATAGCGAAGCAGCAACCATAAACGCGAGTGAAACCGAAAGGGACTTGTACTTTGTGTACTTATAATATGTATGTATATCGAGTTTCTTGCCGGTTCTTCTCGGTAGAATCTACATTCCGAACCGGTGGTAAATTAATTAATTAAGTAGTGTTTAGTTTTCTTTTGTTTTTGTATTGACGATTCAAAAGTGCTTGTAAAAGCCTACTTGAATAAAGCATATTTTGATTTGATATTGTTACTATTTTATCTTACATGTATTATAAACACGAAAGTATGACGGACGGCTGTTTGGGTGTGTAGATGTTTATTGCTTGACACGCAAAAATTATTGAACAGATTTTAATGAAACTTTACAGTAACATAAGTTATACATCAATATAACACCTACATAGGCAATTTTATTAACATGCCTCATAGGTTATACGACTATACGCCATATATAGGTCTCGCCACTAACGAGAAGCGGAGTTTTCTCGGTATAAAATGCGGTAAAACAACGGCCTTAGTATAACGTATATAAACAAGATAAAATGGAAATAATCTATATCTATACTAATAATAAAATTCTAGAGGGTTGCTGTCTGTACATGGAAGATATTTGAAAAAAAACATTATTGGGGGCCTTTACCAACGCAATAGAACCCAAATCTATGATTTTTAGAATTCTTATCTGTTTGTCTGTTTGTCTGTTTATCTGTGCGTTTGTGCACGCTAATCTCAGAAACGGCTTATCCGATTTAGATGCGGTTTTCACTAATATATTGTAGTAAGCTTCACTTAACATTTAGGCATTGTTTTATGTCAATCGGTCCATAAATAAAAAAGTTATGTCAATTTAACGAATCACCTTGAACATTTTTTTCTGCTTATCACTAAATGCATGAAAGTATATACAGTACATACATCAAAAAATACATTTTTAAATTTTTTGTCTGTCAGTCTGTCTGTTTGTTCCGACGAATCTCTGAAACGGCTGAACCGGTTTTGATGGTACTTTTACTCGCAGTTAGCAAATGTTATAAGGAGTGACTTGGGCTTACTTCTATTTAAGTTTTTTTTTTTCATTCTATAAATATGAAAAAAAATTCTAACGGGTCGCTGTCTGCACATGCAAGATATATGAAAAAAAAATATTGGGTGTCTTTACCTACGCAATAGAACCCAAAACAATAATTGTTAGAATTTTTGTCTGTTTGTCTGTTTATCTGTGCGTTTGTGCCAGCTAAAAAAGATATGTCTATTTATGGGGTCACGTCGAACATTATTTTGTGATTTTCACTAAATGCACGAAAGTACTTACATCAAGTACTGTCAGTCTGTTTTTTACGACTAATCTCTGAAACAGCTGAATCAAATTTGATGAGACTTTCACTCGCAGATAGAGGATGTCCACTAATCACGTGAGGCCCAGAGAAGGGAGTGGGAATGGAAGAAATATATCACAAAATATCACTAAGTCTTAGAAGTTCTTAAAAACATTACAGCACCTCCTATAGCTAATATTATAAGGATTAACTTAGGCTACTTTTATTAAAAAATATATGTATTTAAATCAATAATTAAAAAAGAGAATTACGCGATAACAAAATATTGGAGAAACCAATAAAATAGTAAACAATTTCATATTTAAGAAGGGAAGGTATACAAGTAAATAAAATTAATGTGTCTGTTTGTAATTTTAAATACTTTATACTTTCATATGCATACACATTTGCGTATGAAAGTATACACGGTACTTACAACAAAATTCCCAATTTTAAAATTTTTGTCTGTCTATCTGTCAACATCAATGTGGAACAAAATTGAAACTAATGAAATAGTGAATAATATTTGATTCAAATAGGAAAGTTAATAAATAATAATAATTTTAAAAAATAATAAATTTACTGGGTAATTTTTTTACTGGATATGATAAAGCAAATCCGAACCTATAAGCAATAGCGAAAAATAATTAAAGGAGTAACAGAGCCGATTTTAATAAAAACTAAAACTATATCATTAGTTTTTTGAAAAATAAGTTCTCCTAGCCAGAAACGACGTTGAAACACGTTGATTTTGAGAAAAATTACCATTCTGTATGATTGCATCATCTGATACTGTCACATATTATAAGGATCAACTTTAGGGAGGTAATAGTATACAGTTAACTGCAACAAAAAGAAAAGACTATTTTTTTTACAAAATTCTATCAAATTCTTACATTAATTAAATCTTTAGCAATTCTTTAAAAAAAAAACAATTATACCTAAAAGTGAAATTTAAAAATTATAACGGGATGTTTTAACGCTAATAGCGGGTGAGTACCATAGCCGAGTCCAGTGAAATGTAGATTTTCATTAAATTCATTCATCTTTTTAAGAATTATCTAAACCTACCTAGGTAACGGAATAGGTAACCAGGACCAAAACAAACGTCACATTCTATCAACTTTGTACAACTTACATAGAAAAAATAGACAAACATAAAAGAAGTTACTGTGAGTTATTCATTTTATATATTTTCGATTGTATTGTTCACAGTCTTCCTTACTTTAGTAGGTGACCAGCATTTCGATGCGATATAAACAAATCGTTCGAAGTAATGCAGATTTTTTTTCTAAACCTACGGGAACCCATGATTTAACCCACATATTTGATTATGTCTATGTAGAATAGAATACTTAACTTCTAATTAGTGTATATATTTAATGTTGTTTTGTAAAAAAAATCTTTTCCTTTAATTTGTCACTTTTTATTACTTTCCAAAAGTTGATCTTTACAAGTTTATTGGTGGTGTAATAATACAGAATGTATTTTTTTTTTCAAAATTAGTGGGTTCTATTCCTGGCAAGGAGAATCATGAAATCAAAAAAAATATGATCCAGTTTTAGATTTTTCAAAATTTGACACGAAACTCCTTTAAGTATCTTTCGCGATTCCTTATAGTTCCGGATTTGGCCATATAAATATCAAAGCCCAGTTAAAAAAAGTCACCCGATATATAATACAAGAAGAAACTCAGTGGGAACTTACTGTTTTGCAGTCAAAATCTTAAAGACTAGCACAAAACAACTTTTCTTCAACATTTATAGCGAAAACCATGGAGGAATACCATATCTGAGTTAGTGACTGCTTATAAAAACAACCAGAAAGTTCCCAGATCCAAAGTAAAAAGCTTCTTTCTTGAGCAGCACCGCAGACTATTATAACCTTGATTTGCAGGAGACATACCAAGCATTCTGTAATCCACGCGAACGAAGTCGCGGGCACAGCTAGTAATAATAATAAATTCGTTGAGACCATTTCAACGAGACTCAACTTGAAATACGATACTTTGGCTGTTCTTAAGATGAGAAAAGAGCAGACCCTAAAACTTTTGAATAGATCTTCATAAATAATAGCTAAGACCCATTTCGGTTACATCAGCTCTTAAAAAATCAAAATACATTAAAATCGGTCGTTAGGGAACTACGATGTCAAACAAACACACACACACACACACACACATATACACAGGTCAAACACAACATTTTGGGTCGAGGGTTAAAAAAATATACAATAACAATAAAACAACAGTTAAATAGATAAACATATATTTATACATATATAAATATAACAAATAGTTTCTATCGGAAATACGGCTGAGCTTATCGCTGTGATAAAACGTATTCTGAACTCTGATCCCTGAATCATTGCAATCTATGTAATATTTAAAACAATTATAATATACACAAGGTCTTTTAAGGTAGTTGAAAATAACCGTAAAAAATAATTCTTTATTTCGTAATTTGTGGATATGTTTTGACACATATATTTTATGGGACACACGGCGTAACATCATTGTATGCCCTAAATTACCTAATCGTCGCCCATTTGTTCTTATTTTATAGGACGAATTAAAAAAAAAAACTTTTTAACGAGTACCTATTTTTTTGTTTTCGCCGGGGAGATACAGAGATTTTTTGAAAAATACCCAATAGTTTAGTACCCACGAGTTTATAAAGTAAAGTAGTACATGAACTCCGATTGGACATGTTGTGAAATAAATTTAATCGATAAGATGTATAAGCATTTACCACGGAAAGTGTTAAAATTTATTTTTTTTTATTTGTATTTATTTACGCTTCGTCAATTTAATTAAAAATTTGCATAAAGGGACGTGTAATTCATTAATTTTTTTACCGATTAAAGAAAAAAGTCATAAAAATAACATTGAACTTTAATTCATGCCTTTATGATTACTCGTACCATGTGTGGTTAATTTGATTATCAGAATTACATTATTTTGTAACAAAAATACTTTATTTTTAACTTAAATAATTCATAAAGTCATTTTAATGGAAGTTCATAAAATCTCTCTTAATCCGTGAATTTTTTGACAGTTTGAGTAACTTTATTAGGATTAGTATTGTAGTGTGTATATAATTATAATTTATATATACATATGTATATCTGTATCTGGTTTAATTATGAGACTCTCACAGATTTCTACAAAAAACTTTAATTTGGCATAGGTATACACATTATTTGTGCCTATAGAGTCGTATATTAAATCTTAAAAAATATATTTTATGGTACCTTACCCCACACGTAAAGTAAAATCAGGCATTGTTATGGTTTTCTCATTTATCACGTGTTATGCCATAGAAGTGAACTGTAAATATAAAATTTCAATTTAGGTATAATTAGCAATATTATTTTGTAAAATAGCTACAACTAAACCATTGCTTTTTAATATGTAAAAGAATCACGGCAATAGCATAACAGACAAATTTTTATAAAGTTTACATATTTTGAATATATAAATATTTTGATTTGATATATTGGGACGGTAAACTAGCTAATCACGAAATCGATTTATTGCTCGTGATCCGCACTTCGCCGGTTTTTAACACCGCCTTTATTTGGCATATTTTTGAAACTTAGTAGCTAGCACAAAATGGAAATATAATAAATGGAATGGAAATTAATAATTACAAATATTTTCTACGGTTGTCTCATAAAATATACTAACAGAAATAGAATTTTAACTGCGTAACAAACCTCAGTGTCACGAAACAATAGTGTCGTTACCACACTGACTTATCACTTTGAAACCACAGAATATGATTTTGTGGTAAGCATAATTAAAATCATTATATGACATGATTTTAAGGGATCCTTAAAGTCTTATTACATGACATTCAGGGTTCTTTTTAATGGGTGGGCGAGACCTCTAGTTAGCGCGTCGCTTATTAAACTAGTCATTATTTTAATTGTATAAAGTGGGCCTGTCTGCTTGAATGCGCTTTGCTTACTACTTAATTATAATAAACTGTAACTAACTACTAATAAGCGACGCGGTAACAACTTTACGCACTAATTCTTATTACACCACCCTAAATAAGGTTAAGGTTTCCATGAATTTGAATAATATAATTGGTCTATTTTAAAGCTAAGCTCCGGTGGAGCTTATTAAATTAGAACCTTTAATCTCTAACTGTATCTTTAACAAGAGCAAGATTTATTTTAAATCGTGTAGTCACATCCACCCTTTAATCAGAGCCCTCCATAAGCAGCTTTGAAATTGTGTCAAGTAATAAGTTCAAAACAAAAGTAAAATTATAAATAATATTGTGAATCATGCTCGCATTATAAACGAAATAACATCTCAGTTTTATGTATTAATAATTATTTATAGTTTAATATATGTATTTCAGTTTAATATGTTTTACAAGAGAAAAAAATCGATACTCAAGTGCATAATATTTTTTTATTCATTAGGCGCTTTATTCTTCTTATTGAGAAAGTTAAGGTTATATATATGATATTTATAAAGTTTAATTCTATGTTACTTTAATTATTCGTGTCCCGTACGACACGTAAATAGATAATAATGCATATAAGTTCTTTTACTCCGCAATAAGTCTAATAAAGCTGACTTATTATGTTTTTAATTTAAAAATAAATAACTGGTCAAGTGCGAGTAGGATTCGCGCACCGAGTGTTCCGTACAAACTTGTAGGTGGTGCCAGGTAAAACATTCGAAGTTGGCGCCATGTAAAACCTTTTACGTGTTATTTACACTTTTAAGTGACAAATATAGTAAGGTCTATTAAGGGACCGTTTGTGATTCACCTAATTTACAATAGCCTAATGTTAACTGCTTATCACTAGTTACAAAGTGTTGCTTTTCCCGATGCAGAGCTGTTAATTATTGAGTTCTCCTGGTATCGTATCATCAGCTCCATTTCACCGTATGCATTGTCCCGAGCATAAATTGCTTAGGAATCATATTTAAGCAATCGAATTGCAACCCTTAAAATACTCATTATTGAGTGGTTCCGGTGCCCATCTGTGGTCTTCATCATGAGCTCACCACCTCATCAAATGTAGCTTTTTGTGAGCAAATGCACGAGTTACTACATATAAAGGTGTACCTATAATATTTGAAGAGTTCCCTCGATTTCTCCACGATCCCATCATCAGCTCCTGACTTCATGACAATGGGACCAAACCCTTTGAAACAAAAAAAAAATCAATTATTATATACACAATTATATTATATTTTATTCTTGTTTAATTTTTATTTATATACTACAACACTCCACTTCCACTACGTTAGTAAAATATTTAGATTTACATTATCAATCAAAATTTATATTAGTGTTGCCAAGACGAAAATAAGTAGTCCTTAATTCGAACAAAACTTATTGTTTATTTATAAATAACTAATTATATTACTAATAACCAAAGGACTTATATGTGTAGATAAAGAAGTTAATTAAATAACTTGTTCTGTTTGAATTTAATTTTAATATTTTCGAACTAAGTTAATACGAGTTCTTAAATCAAATCGTTATAAATTGATGATAAAACTTTAAAAGTAAAAGTTTATTTTTTTATTTTGCGCCTTTAAATTATATTTTTAATTTATTGTTTCTTTATTTTCATATTTAGAATAATTTAAAACTAACTTTTTCATGAAAACAATAAGATTAACTATTTATTTCTTATTAATGATGTTACCGCTGGTAACATTATATTAAAATTTTATTAATCGAGCACAATTTTATCATAGTTAATGTACTAATATTGTAAGAGATGGCGCTGGCTGTACGTTAAATCGCGCTATCGTTTTGTTAGCTGCGATATATAGATTGCATTGCGTTGTTTATTAAGGTTTGCTACCCTCATGTTTTCGTTATGTTAAAAATTTCTCCTCAGTATTTGTAAAATCGTTTTTTATTTTACTATGGTCAACTTCTATGTTAATTTGTTACAAGTACATAAAATTTTAATTGTAAGATTAATATATTTTCCACTTGATCAATTTACAACTTGATACATTTACGCGTTCCTGAGAAAAAGACTTGAGTATATAATATTAATTTCAACATGATACGTCCATGCATTTCTGAGAAAAAAGTCTTGACAGCCAGAAAGACAGACAAACGGACAATAAAGTGATCCTATACGAGTTCCGTTTTTTCTTTTAAGGTACGGAACCCTAAAAATGAAAAAAATTTAACATAGTTCGAAAAATCAGATATGTTACAAACATTTCTAATCCGACCGTATTATTTGCTTACTTAATTAAATCGACCTCCAAAAATTACTATTTTTTTATTATCTACCTATTGGAACAAAAATAAATATACATACATATGCACGTTCGGATGTCCTTATCATAAATAAAATCATTGAACTTATTAAAAACTAATATAATTTTGTTTATTAAAGAATTAACATCTGTTTAATAATGAAATTCAAGGGCACTGAATTACTAAATGATCTTCGTAGAGTTCACGACTCTCATATTAGCTGAGATATAGTAATAGAATGAACGGTCAGATGATTTTATTTAAAATACGGATTTTTCTCATATCTTACAGAATCTTAAACATTTATTAAATCTATTTTATATTCGAAAATGTAAAATCCCTCTATTTACCCGACAGTCGAAGGAGGATTATATATTTCGAATTCATCTATGTTTGGCATGCTCTACAGCCCAATGTGTCATTAATATCATCTCAGTAATGAGAGTGATATAGGATACTTTTTTTCGGAATTTTCATTGAAACGGGAAACTAGGGATTTACCAATATATACCTATATTATACTTTTCTAAGGCAATCAATGTTGTAAAATTATTGTTTCACGTTAAATAAAATTCAAAATATGTTTTCTATGGTAGTCTTAAACGACGAAATTTTATAAAACGTGTCGCCACAAATATTTGATATAAAAGAAAGGTTTTCATAATATATTGGCGACTAACGCTATCAAGTACATTTTTCAATTGCAATTATTATCGGAGATAATTAAATGAAATCACTGTCAACGGAGATTGCAGAAGTACACATTCTGTATGAAAATAAATACATGGCTTACAAAAGTCCAAGATTTTTTAGTGCAGGAGTGAGTTGTTATTACTCTTACCTCAATTGGTCGTTGTAATGTACTGTGATGCGTTATTGTGCATCTTGAACTAAGTAGCTTTCATGCTACACAGTGTTTTTGTGTGTGAAAGCGTGTTAACTTGTGGCCGTGTGTGCTAACGTGCGTGCGAGCGTGGCTTTATGCGTGTCGGTGTGAAAGAAATAAAAGAGGTACGAACGAAAATGTTGGAATATTATGAGTTTTTATATATTTACTAGTTCTTTTTCCGAAAAAATAACTTAAAAGTTAACGAGACAACGACTTTTTTCAATTCTAAAATTACGTTTAGGTCAACGTGTTTTTAACCATGTACGTATATATTACATCACATATACCTATCATAAAGTACTTATGTTAACGATAATACCAATACAAATATTTGGTTTCATAAAACATATAGATACATGTACATTACCAGCAATATTGTTAGAAATAAACATCCAAATTAGGTTCTTACACCTTACGACCGGCCAAATAAGTAAGTGGTTGTTAAAATCAATGAATCTAATTGTTAGTCTGTTTATATAATTTTTTTTATTCAATAAAAAAAATCATGTTTTTAGTTTGGACCAAGGTAGTCTGGCAGAAATCAGACAATGAAAGTGCATAAAAAGTAACTTTACTTTCATCAAATTATAAAATGTGGATATTCTTATATTTTCTTCGAAGTAATATTAGAAATCGTATCATATCAAACGCCCTTAATTATAAACTCTACTTATATACATACTTGGTAGCTATTGCAACTATGTATATTCCTAAATATATAATACGTTGCCAATAGTTTTTCTAAATGAGTTTAAAGACCTTGAACTTCAGACTTATTAAGGATAAAATATATTATAATTTTACGACTGTTTTTTATTATACATGCGTGGTAAACGAGCAGGCAGGACACCTTATGTAAAGTGTAGTACCAGAGGAGACATGAAGGCGTTGCCAGCTAAAGGAATAAAAGATAAAGGGAATATTAAGTAAAGAAAGGAAAGGAGGAGGGGGTTAAGCTTACGGCTCTTTCACTTACCGGACGGAAAACAGCTATATTAGCTATTTAACGTATTTTTTTCTATGAGAGTAAGGTGCCCCAGACGAGCGAGCCTGCATACGAGCTTTTGCTACAGGTTACAGCTAGGCCCTACCCCAATAACTCAAACTTTACTTACTTACTTTAACTTACGTAGTACGTTTGTTAATAATTTAAATACATTTTTGTGAGAATTTCAACCAATTCAAATTGCTAGTGATGGTAATTTAAAACAAACATCACAAATCCATTATCTCGATTTGGGTTCGATTTGAAATGCAGTTAGCTCGATCATGTCCTAGTGCACAGGAATTTTAGGTCATCGACCGATGCACTTAGGACATTAACCTGTACTGGTTAGTCCTGTATATGGCAACGATCCTGTCCTTGCCATTCAAGATATATTTTTTGTATCGATTAGGTTTCTTTGGTCTATAAGTATCATATATTTTATGTACTCACACTATTATTGGATATTTTAAATCTCAACATATAATAAAATTTACAATGTACTTGTAAAAAGTACGTAATTATATTTTTTGAATTGACAAACTAGACAACGTTAAGTATAAATAGCGATAAAATAGCTTGGTAGTAACAAACAATTGTTTTGTGATCCTTTTTATTCTACACAAACATTTTACACGTGCGTTTCTATTTGTACCAAATTACCAATATATCTCTTTATTCTAGGTATCAAACATAAAAATAAATTTTACTAAAATTATTTACCTAATTCTTTATAATTAGACTTTTCCTGATAGGAGAAGAATTCAGAGAATAGCTCGTAGATAACCACTGTTACTACTAATAACTGTTCTATTGGAGGCTTATGCATACAGAATGAGAATCATTATACCATTGTAATAATTTCACATATACCTGTAAATTTAACATTTTATCATCATCATAATTTCAGACTGATCATTGTGATGTCTCTGACGTAAAATAAAAATTCCACGTGTAAAAAAATAATTACGCTTCTCTTGGTTTAATGACATGTTATCTTTAATTAAGATCTGTGTTGTATCCGTTGACTCATCTCGGCTTTTACCAGATAGATACGAACCGTTATTCAATATCAAGGCCATAGCAACATATGCACATTGTAAGTACATATGTTGTGCAGTATCTTAATGGATTTATAATTTACTTCTTATGTCGTGACTTGCATCGACCAACATCATTCCAATGCCCAACTTTAGTGTTGTTTTTATATCTTGAATAAGGTAAAAATAATTTGTTATGATAGCTTCAGGAAACACTGTTAGGAGTAGGTACTTATGTATTGTTTTTAATTTGTTTAAAGAGTTGTAAATTGAATGAAATTTATTCATAGTATTTTTTCCCGGTTTTTTTTTATATATATATTGTCCAGATATTGATAAGCTACTGATTTTACAACGATCGATTGCCATCTGACCTCTGCAACCCCTGAGAGAAAGCCAGTAACCACTTAAGACTAAACTAGACTAAATTTCCTGCTAAAAGTAGGGAATTTAAAATAGTAAGCGTTATTGAGTTTTAATCGACTTCGATATATGAGGAGATTTACTTTCACTGCATTCAGTGCATCATTATTTAGGTAAATGACTTTTTTTCTTGAAGAGGATATTCCTCAAAAGTATGTAGTTCCATTTCAATTTGATAAATATCCTATAGAAATTAGGCATTTTGTGGATTCGGTAGACTTAAGTAAGCTAGGAGTTTAAATAAATCGCTGACAGTTTCTCCTTCTTCCTTCTTTTTAATACACGATAATACAGCCATTATTTACCTTAAGGCAATGATAAACAATTTCTGAAAATCATTTATAAGTCTGCGAGCAAAATTAACAAATGTAATTTTCGTCTTGCTTTAATTATCTACGGGTGTAACTATAAAACCTTTTATTGAAATGATCTCTAAGAAATGATTTTAACATGAACATGATACAATCATTCCAAGTAATATGATGTAATTCATCGTCTCTAGTTAGATACATAATGAAATTCTGATATCGATGTTCTCCTCGATTTCATTGAAAAGGAGTCAACCGTTAATTAAATGACTTTGTGACCACGTGGTCTTTATTTGGAATCGTGGGATAAATCGAAAATATAATTGTTTGTAATCGAAATTTATTTATTTATTATTATTTTATTTGTTATTCTTATTCGTGAGAAACATACAATTTCTGAAATTTTGAAGAACAAAGATTCTAATCATTGTTCTCAACAATGACATATTAATGAAATACGATATTAAAAATAAAATAAATATTTGTTTGTTGATTGACCCGAGTTGGTCTAGTTGTTAGAACACGTCGATCTCAACTGATGTTCGCGGGTTCAAATCACGGCCATCACATGCTCAGCAATGAACACATTTCGGATAACCTTTCGGTTAGAAGGATTATACTTGGAATATATATCTTGCGAAATTATTACTTGTTAATCTTATATTGATATGGTCGGCAAAAAAACATATATTAACTGATAATGTCACGCGAATCTTATATTCACGTGTATTTCTTAGGCGAGAATTACACTAGTAAGTTTTGCTATCGTAATTGATATAAAACAACTTTATACCCCAGTAACATTTACTTATGTAACTCTACGAAAGTTATGAGTGACAAAAATAAGACATTTATAGTAAATTCTCTCAGGTTTAAAGCAATGACACTTTTTGTAAATCTTCTGTATGTCTAGCAGCAAAACTTATAAGTGAAGTTCTCCCCTTATTGTAACGTTAATTATATAAATAAGAGCACATTTGCATTTTATAGTAATCTATTTTATTTCCATAGGGCCGGGGAAGCAAGTTGTCAAAAATGTCAGCGGCAGGTTTATGTCCGGTCAGCTCATAGCAATTATGGGCCCTTCCGGTGCTGGGAAGAGCTCGCTATTGAACGTCATATCAGGCTATAAGTAAGTATATTTAATTACTTTTAGGCAACAATTGGACTTGTAAGTTTTACTCTCGTAACACATATAAAACCATTCTGTTACCTATTAACAGATACTTAGTTGATGATACGTAAGTTATGAATTTCAATAAATATATCACTGATAGTAAGTTCTTTCAGATTTAAAAACAATGATAAACAATTATGTGAACCTGTCAGTAAAACTTTCTAGTATATTTCTTGTCTACAGTTAGACTGGAAGTAAAATTTTTTTTTCTTAGGTTAGCGATGACTATCGTATAACGGTTGTAAACAACACTACGTGTTTCCCCAGAGCCTTTTTTGATACCGAAATGTGACATATTTTTTGCGTCCGCTATAAGATGCACCAAGAATCCTTAAGCGTAATGAGTAAAACTTGTTGGTGAAGTTCTGTTTGATTACATGTTTCTTTCAATGTTCAGTTTGTTCAATTATTAAGGTTGTCTAGTAAAAACAAAAACGACTTGTGACATGAATATCTTTTAAAACATTTTAATCCTCGCTTAACCAGTAACTTTTAATAGAGCAATTGATAGTTTGATAAAAAAAAATATGCAAAAATAAACTACAACGCTCCTATTAAAATTAGTTTTTAGTATTGTTAAATACACTGATCTAGATATAGGTAGACCTTTGACGTTAGCATTAAACTATTAATACGTGCAAAACCACATTCTTTGTGATATGACGCTCTCGTCATATCACAAAGAATTTGGTTCTCTGTGCGCAATTGGCAATACTAAAAATCTTTCAAATAAATAAGCGTATTGAAATAGAAATATCAACAATTCTTGGAAGAATGTTATTAACCATTACTTAAACTGTTCTAAATAATTTCTCCTGTCTGATACAGGTCTGCAGGTGTAACTGGAGAATTGCTAGTGAATGGACAACCTCGTGATGATCATCTCTTCAAGAGGTCATCATGCTACATTACCCAAGAGGATCTACATCAACCCCTCCTCACGGTGCGCGAAGCGATGGACGTTGCAGCCAAGTTCAAACTTCCAAAGGGCGTGAAAATTCCATCGGAAGATATTCTTCAACAGCTGGGTCTATTAGAACATCAACATACTAGAACTGATCAACTGTCAGGAGGACAGAAGAAAAGGTAATAAGACTAAGTAGATTTTAACCGACTTCCAAAAAGAGGTAGGTTCTCTGTTCATCGGGGACCTTTTTTATGTATGTTCACCGAGTACTCGAAAACGCACTGGTTTGGTCGTTCTTTTTCGTTTGAAAGGTCAAAGGGTCTTACCGACTGGTCCCATAGAATTTTCATCAAAATCGGTTTAGTGGTTTTAAAATCAAAATAACTTGAATAAGTTTATCATTTAAGTAAACGAAATTGCGTATTTTGCCTCTGAAGTCTGTTCCCCTTTTTTAAAAACGTCTTGTTGAAGCCGTAGTCCGAGTAAAAAAAGCGAAAGACAGTTAAGTGGTCGGATTGAATATTATAATTGATTAAATATAAAGCAAAAGAAGTTTTTCTAGATACCTAATACAAGTTAAATATTACTACTATACTATTCGATTAGTTCGAGTATTTACTTAATTTAATTTACATAAAACAAACTATGTATATAAGTACAGACGCTAAGAACCCACTTTCAAATGTGAAGCCATATATTATAACGTACTAATTTCAATTAGGTATATTTATGCGGAATAATGATTAAAGGTCAAATAACTGACGTAATGTAAAATTTACAATTATTAAAAACTATTTCAATCGATTTACCGTTGTTATTACTGGTAAGCTAATGTGAATTCAAGCGCAGTTTAGTTAATACTATTTTTGATACTAGCTAAAATATTTTTTTATATAATTTGTATAATGTTTATGTCAAAACTCTGGACGTAGGTAAAAAAATAAATAAATTATTAAAACCAGCCGCAAATGAACTGTAACTCAACAAATCAAAGACGTTCTCTCACCGTGATTGTAACACTGTAAATCATTAACAATTTTTGTAACATATTTTAATGTAACAGATTTTGAGTATAACGTTACAATACTGTCTCACTTACAAATAAATATTGGCATGTAATGTAACGATCTAAATTCGATTTTATGCACTCACCTCCCGTCGAAACATTTGCGGACACACAATTCAGTTCGCATTAATTTTACACATAATTGGATAACGGATGTTACAGATTATGCATTGTAATGCTCCTATCTGAACTGTTACTTTACAAGTAATTGCAAAAAAGTCTGATAAAAAAATAAGTAAACGTTAGATAGCTCATTTATTAAGTCAGGTATAACCTGGCGTATAGGCTACAAAACGTAACGATACAATCTGTCCCGTACGGACAGTAATGAAACTGGGAAACATAAATGGTATAATAATACATGGAAGAAACATCCGTTAAAGATAAAATTAATATTACTACTTCTAAGTTGAATGCAAATGTATTCGAATGAAAATTTATTTTCTGAATAATGAATCTATGTTATTATTGAGATAATGACCCGTTTAAAACATGCAATCAAAAATACAATGTGTTAAATAATTATGAAATTAGCAGAATAATATTAGTCATAAATAATACACGAGAGATTCGCTTCGACTTCGCACAATTACAAGGTTGTTTATAATATTAAACTATTCTTATTGTTTGTGAAAAAAATAACCATAATTACGAAAAGCTTAACAAGTGTTTCCGCCTACCATATCCTGTGTGTAATTTTATAACTATAAAATAGTGGTAATTGAAATTGAAAATTATGTCGATTATAATATTTTACTAAATAAATTTAATTATTCTTATTTCTTTGTGCCTATAATATTTAAAGAGTTTCCTTGATTCCTCCATGATCTCACCTTTTCAAACAAAGAAAAAAAAATCGGTCCATAATTGGCGGCTAAATCGGTTAACAAACTATTATTTTTAATTCCATAAAGTCATGAAAAACAGATTATTCGAACCACATAAGTAATATTAATTTCTTGATATTTTTTAAACTTTAGCTTTTTTTGTAGATTATCAATAGCATTAGAACTGGTGAATAATCCGCCAGTGTTTTTCCTTGACGAGCCCACAAGCGGCCTGGACACAGTCACCACGATGCAGTGTGTGAAGTTATTGAGGCAGCTGGCGCGGCAAGGAAGAACTGTTGTGTGCACCATTCACCAGCCTGCTGCTTCTCTTTTTGAACTGTTCGATCAGGTAAATATTTATCATTTTCTTATTATACTTAATGCATTCATTTATAATTATTTCGTAGAAAAAGATAAGCGACTTTAAACAGAACACTATAGTCTACATTTATAAAAAATCATATTAATCGCGAGTTATTTGTTGTTTGCCATTAAATAATTTCTTAGTTTGTTTCCGAAGATCTTCATCAGATTTTCAGATTTGAATATATTTTAGGTACACTAAAGCCTTACGTGAAAATATGCATTTAAAAAGCGAAAAATCCAAATCTAATCGCTAGCTTTTGAGAAAATCTTGGACGTACAAAGTACATAGGGGTTGAATACAAAACCTTGCTTTTTCGCTTAATAAAAAGCAATTTTGGTCGGATTTTATCGGGTAAATAAATATTTTGAACATCGTGGGATGTTTCAAACTTTAGTCTGTCTTTGTGTTTTTAATTGTAAGTTCATAATAGTTTTATTACTTCACTTGTTATATCGTACTACAATCGTGTTGTTCATTACAAAATTTAAATAATTATAAACTAAATAAAGCAATGTCTGATTGTCCTGACATTAAAAGGTAAATGGAATTCTTAAGATGTTCTTAAGTGCAATAAAAAGAGCTAACTGAATATTTGCAGCCACAAAAACGACTAGTGTATAATTAATTTCGTGACTTACTTCATAATTTGAAATGTGGCAATTTTTGTACGTAGACTTAATAAATATATAAGTAATTAGGACCCTCGACCCCTTTGTTCCTTCAGGGCCCTCTATACCTGCAAATACGATCTCGGTTCATCTTAATAGTAAATTATTATAGGGTAATCAAAAAGAATATAACTGTAGTTCATATATTTACAAAGACAATCATTTTGTAATTGACCGGTTTTAAAGTAGGTTGTGCCGACTATTGTTTACAGAGAATAGTTGAAGGTGTTGTCTTTGACCCAGAACAATTAATCGTTGATTAAAATTCTTCATTTCTAATTAGCGAACACCAATGACGTCATTCTGAAATTTTTTTTATCTTTATTTAAAGAGTTTTGTCACAAAAAAAGCAACTATGTCACTCTATAACTTCTATTAAAATAAGTACATTGTAGGTAACATTTCAAACCGAGCCACGTCATTCTGAATTGTTCCACCGAAATAAACTGAGAATAAATAGTGTAATATTTATGATTATTATGAGGTAATAAAAAATTATACAAAATTTTAATTAACATATTTTCATGAGAATATGTATCAAATTATTTTTATTCGTTATTTAACGCAAACTGGAGTTTAGCTGAATAGATTAATATAAGAAAATAATGATAATTTGTAAACAGCACTTATTGTTCGTTAATGTAAAACATGCTAGTTTGTAGTACAGTAATTTAGCGCTCAAAATAGAGCTTCTTTGGAATTTTTTCCAGAAATTTTATAAATTATTAATTTCATTTTGTCGTGCTCTTTTTAAACTTCTACTTTACCACCTTCCAGTTGCCAGTCGCTTCGCTATTACTATAAAGTCGACTCAACATCCATTTTGACTAATTTCCACACTACTATGAGTATATAGTAGGTTTGTGTAAAAAAGTTATTATTAATAAAGTAGTAACTTTAGATGATTAATATAACTTATTTTTAATGTTGTGTTTTCTTTTACAAAACGCATCCTATGTATCACATTCAATGTGTTAAGTTTCATTAATATTCATTAAGTAATCTTCACTATGTAATGACGAACGATGCCTATTATTTGACATGTAAAGACGGATAAAATTATTTAAATCGTGTTTTTAAATCCATGTTAAAGTGTTTAAATTAAACACGGACATAATTTGCACAGTAATTAACTAATTTTAAATATTTAAGTTGTATATGTATGCATATTGTAATTTTTGATAGCATCAAACTTTGTTAATTGTTATATATGTGAGCTTACAAACTTAAAAGAGAAGGAGGGACCTAATTAGTCGGGGAATATTTTCTTTGAATTATTAAACAAGACATAACCTAGTACCTAAGATTTGGGGCATTCAAACAAACAAAAATCTCTTTAGCTTTGTGTACACATGTAGCTCTATTTCTATTAAAATAATCGAATAGCTTTTAGTAGGTACTAGAAGACTTTAGATACTTCCCTGTGTTAGAGTCTAGTTGTGATCCATTGACTACACTATGATAATAGTCTGTGGTGGTCCACATACAGAACTAACTCGACGGGCAATACATTTTCAGAAAAAATGGCCGTGAAGTGAGTAAGAGAGTCTGTTTCAAGTAGATCAGAGTAGATTATCGTATTTTTTTAAATTTTCAATTTGTCTTGTAATATTATAGAAACCAACTTATTTCATAATATTTATAAACTGACAAACGACCTTGTCGATACGAATGCTCAATCACAAAACACTTCAAATTACATTAAAAATTAATTCTATTTAACTTTCACATTCTTCAACAGCTTCTTATGAGGATAGTGGTGCAATATTTTCATCATTGCAAGAGTACTTCACCTGTATTAATGACATGTTTTTGTGTATGAGTGTTTAATGATGTTTAGGCCAATGCAATATGCTTTAGGTTAAAACACTACAATTGCTTAATAACGGGTACTTATTCTGTTTGAACAATGCTACACTTAGTTACAGGTGGAGCTAAAGAAAAAATTTTAAAATAGTGATTTTTGCTAATAGAGTGTGAGGATAAATTATTTATCGTGAACCAGAAGAAATCAGAAGTTTTATCTAGCCCTATATTCAAATATTTGAGATGCAAAGTTATTTGTTAGTGTTTTTCGCTTAACTGCTGAACAATTCCTCATTAAGGAAAGAGTCCTGCTTAAGGACAAACTTAAAATAATACCGATTAAGTGCCAGTCGGACTCGTACACTAAAAGTTCCGCTGTAAAAGATTTAACACGATGGTCATTTTGAATAATCTTGTTAATGAAAAACAGGCCTCCTGTTTACTATATACCTCCTGTCTACTATAATTATATGATTAATAAACAAAATACATACTGTACAATACTATTGTACATATTGCAACAGAAATGTGCACGGTAAAATTTCAACTATACCCATTAAATTTCGATAGACGGGCTGACAGCAGACGGAGGGACAGGAGAGGCTTAGTAATAGTCTCGTTGGTACCTGTCGGCTACAGAATCCTAAACCCTCTGTTAAAGCAACGGTCAACAGTTGGTTCATCATGTTTAGATGTCGCTTCATTTTTTTTTTTTATAATTTTTTTTTTCAAAAAATTAAACCGACTTTAAAAACGAACTTAAGCAATACAAATGAATTAAAAGGCATAAAATAAATGTTTTCTACAACATCATGAAGTCAGTGCCTAATAAAACATTCGAAGTTGGTGTCAAGTAAGACCGTTTCGATAATGAACCGAGATGGCCTAGTGGTTAGAACACGGTGATCTTAACCGATGATCGCGGGTTCGAACCCCGGCTAGCACCACTGAATTTTCACGTGCTAAATTTGTGTTTAAATTCATCTCGAGTTCGGCGGTGTAGTAAAACATCGTGAGAAAACCTGCAAGTGCCAGGAGAAATTCTGACACATGTATATCCGCCAACCCGCAGTGGAGCAGCGTGGTGGATTAAGCTCTAAACCTTCTCCTTTGCGCAGCTGTGGGATATTAACAGGCTGTTACTTTACTTTACTTTTTTAAGACCTTTTCGTGCTATGTATGTAGCACCAGCGGAGTCACCAATGAGTTACCAGCTTAAAAATAAATACGGGATGAAAGGGTATTCACCGTACCAAACGCAACTGTATTCGCTACTTCTGTTATAGTGAGGTAATGACCCAGTCCAGCCAGCCCGTATCCGAGCAGTCAGCGGGCTAGCTAGGCTTTAACTCAAAAATAATGTTACGAATGTAAACAATACTCGTGTAGGTATAACATTAATCGTGTGTCATGTATTGTTATGATTAATTTCATTGTGCTTCAATTGACCGCGTATTAAAAGCATTACATATGTGTCATAGAAATTATTATAATCGACCTTTAGTCAATGAATAATTAATAGATTTAAAGTCATAATTTTATATATGTCAAAAAATAATTTTAATGACCTAGTTTTGTTTCTAACTTTTTCCTTTTCTCAAAATAAGATATAGTTAAATTTTAAGAATATCGTTTTTTCTCTTAATTACTACTAATTTTATATTTGTAGGTGAACTTCATAAACTTTTCATCACGAACTTCCTCGTCAATATATCTAACGATTTATTAAATATTAATTGGATATATTAAACAATCGTGATTTAATTATTTTACTTTACTGTTTATTTATGTTAAGCTTAACTTCAACGCTGTATAAATAATCAATTTATTGTATTCAATTATTTCAATATTTATTGTTACTATAAGTTAGTTATTAATCCCGCAGTCATAGCGCGGAAACAAATGATCATCAATATTTCAAAATCAGACGATTTTATTTTATTTTTACGGTTCAGTGTTACGGCCTTTAATCTTTATATTACAGGCAAAAAGTCGTAATTTTTCGACAGATTTTTTTATATCTATAGTTCTGTATTAATATTATTAAGAGGTAAAGTTTGTTTGTATGTTTGTGTTTAGAGGGTAATCTCTGAAGCTCCGATTTGAAAAATTTTGCGTCGGAAATTTTACATATCGCTATGACTGAAAGGAGCGGAGCACTATAAACGCGATTGAAACCGTAAGGGGCAGTCAGGTTTTTATAAAATTGTGACCAGTAATCCATAAGTATCATACGATTCGAAACTCAGAACTTTATTAGCTAAGTTGGTCATTATTTATTTTAGATAAATCTTTTTGTCTCGTTATCAACATTTCGTATGAAATGAATTCTTGACTTACAGACCAGAAATCAAGTACTTGCATCAGTTATGTCTGCCTTAAATACTCGTAACGTTTGGATTTAAACTATAGATATTTGATTATGAGGTACCATAGACGGTATGGAAAACGTCAAACCTTTCGGTTCACATGAGGACATCTCGCCTGTGTGCACACTGCACTCTTCCGATTCATAATGCAAAAAAAATCAGTAAATGGCATATGCTTGAGTCTTGATTAATTGTGATGGAAAGATTCCATCTGTATCGCTTTGACTTGAGTCATTCAAGTCTTATTAGGTCGTGGTTTAGATGAACAATTTCGATACAAATTTTAGTGTAATTATTCTAATTTTATATCGTGGTGTATTATTATTACTCATTTTGTTTGCATATATATTTAAATGTATATAGATCTAAATCATTATATATTTATATATATATATATATATATATATATATATATATATATATATATATATATATATATATATATATATATATATATATATATATATATATATATATATATATATATATATATATATAAAATTAAAGAGTTTGTTTGAAAACTCTAATTAAAAAAAGAATAATGAATCCGCATTGAAAAAAACCTTTTTGTATTAGTTACTCCGTTTATTGAGTAAAGTTATAGGTTGTATCAAATTACACTACGAAATAGCAGAGACACAATGACTATTATTAACGTTACTATTTATTTTAAGAAGATATCGTACGAAACAGATCGTAGTGCTTATAAGTAAAACTACTTACTTAGTTAAATCATATTTATGATATTCACTAATGGAAA
This sequence comes from Hypolimnas misippus, assembly GCA_037950945.1. Taxonomy (NCBI): domain Eukaryota; kingdom Metazoa; phylum Arthropoda; class Insecta; order Lepidoptera; family Nymphalidae; genus Hypolimnas; species Hypolimnas misippus. Next base: position 5,268,859 of record JBBEEQ010000025.1, on the reverse strand, counting down.
CTAGTTAACATGCAAAACATGCTACATTCTGACAGTTGATTTCAGATTTTTGTACTTATTCCTTTCAATGTAAAAATGTCTAAAATGGCATTTTTGATAGCGATTGTTTTACAAAACTAGCTCCCTCTTTATTATTTAAATACACGGAAGCTTCTATTGGCAACAGTCAATTTAATAGTTTCCTGTTATAAAATTGTTTGATTGTTATTGTAATTTCAAGTTAATTTTTGTCTATGTGTATCATAGCTATATCGTAATAACTCGCTATTACGATATTTAATAGTGTTTAAGCTTGCGATATGTCGTTTAAACGGTACAAAATAGTCTTTTATGCTCTTTAAAAATTCATTACATAGTGTTTTTTTTTAGATTTTTATAATCAATATACAAATAAAACTATTTAAAAAGAATTTAAATCGCTTAATATTATCTTTATCGTCTTGACGTTTCGAATACGTTTTAGCAATTGTGACCAAGGACAGACTCTCTGAATGAATCCGTCTAAAATACTTTAATTTTATTTAATCTAATCACCAATCATATATGAATACCTACTCGCAATCAATGGGAATCAAAAACGTAATTACTATCGTCACTTCAACTGCGTCATCTGTTCATCAAAAGTGTTAGAAATTACTTACCCATTACTTATATAACAAGGAGATGAGATTCTAAATTATAATCCAATAATAATGATGTTGATAGCCCTGTAGTGTTCACTTTATTACATAACTAGCTATTCATCGCAGTTTTACTTGCGTTTATAGGTAATGCTTTGCTCTTATGAGTCGTAGCGTGATATTATATAGCGTATAATCTTTATCAATAAACGAGCTATCCAAAGCAAAAGGAATTTTTCAAATCACATCACTAATGTCAGAGGATACCCGCTACATACAAACTAACTAACATATTTAACCTCTTTATTATATTAGTTTTTTTTTTATTTCACGGAAGGTTGGTAAGACGTGATAGATGGTAGATAGCGTGTTACACTGCTTATAAAATTTACATAATTACAATCAGCTATAACATGATTACAATCGCGGTATGGTGGTTCTTTATTGATTTATATGATTGTATTTCTATTATTTGCAGTTTTATGTTTTTATTATTATACAAACTCTACTGATGTTCTATAAACATTAAATCAAAAATTCCTATACGGCGACATTTACATGGCAACACCTCTATCAAAGGCTGAATATTCGAAAAGTCGAAATTCTTGATATGATAATTTTTATGTTCGATTTAAAGCGATCGTGGTGTTGTCTATGTTTGAACCTTTTCAAATTTCCTAGTTATTGAATGATTCATGTTCCAATGATTTTTTTCGAGAGACAACCTTGCTATTTATATCTTTTTATTTATTATTTTATGTTATTAACACAATCCATAGATTACTTAGTTCAGTCTTTGTATAGAAATAATTAATAAGTTTATTTTTTTTTTTAGGTATACGTCTTAGCAGATGGACGGTGTATCTACCAGGGTGATACGGACGCGATGGTACCCTATTTAAGGAGCGTGGGATTAATTTGTCCCAGACATCATAATCCAGCAGATTATAGTAAGTATTCTTACTTTTATCTTAACGTTGTAATTATATAGGTTACGAGGATGCACTTACAGAAAGACTTTTTTAAAACTTTTTTTAAACGTGGGTCTCTTCAATATAAAACATTATAAGATAACAGTACATAATATATTTAACATTAACTAAAAAAAACACCTAAATAAAATAAAATAAAATAAAAGTCCCGTTCGAGCTAACCTATACGAGCTGTAGTCTATAGCTAGGCTTTATCTCAATATTAAATGACTTATGTATTAATAATGAAGGATCGGTGATCATTTATGCTCATTCAAAAAATAATAATATATTTCAATAAATAGTATTAATTATAAAGTTGTCCTGTTTTGGTATTGCTTGTATACTTCTGTTGAATATACTTCTATTAAATAAGTGAATAACAAATGAAAAATCCATATTGTATTTTCAGTAATCGAATTAACAGAAGACCCACAAAATGTAACGATGTTGTCAGACGAAATATTAAATGGACGAATTTACAAATCAACAAAAATCGACACAACTCTTAACGAACCAATCAACAACATGCAATTAAAAATCTGCTATCAAATCGAAGATGAGTCTGGAGAGACAGAAATCGTATTATCCAATGAGAAATGTACTTTCAAAGTTAAACAGTTGAATGAAATCAGTAATTCGACGACGTCGTTGGACCAAATATCAAGAGATAATTCGTCACTGGCGTGGATGAAAATACAGGAAGCTACTAGTCGATATCCGACGACGAATTTCCAGCAGTTCTCGATTCTTCTACGACGAATGTTGTTACAGATATCAAGGAATAGACAAGGTAAGTTTTACTTTACGATTTAAAACATATCGTTCCAGCAATTCAAACGAAAACCAATCTCTTTAAATTATTGTTTAGGGAGCTCTTAAAGTTTTTGAAATATTAGCTAAATAAATTGAAAATTCAAAACATTAGCTTAGAATGCATTAGATATACATACGTTGGAAAAATTATCAATCAGCAACTAAAATATCTGTTGATACCGCTCGTGACTTTGTCTGCACAAGATTATTTACCCCTTTTTTAGTATTATTATTTTACCCCTGTTTACAGCCCATTTTTCGAATTAAGAATATGTTCTTTTTCAGACTTTAGGTTATCTCTGAACCAAATTTTATTTTAATCGGTTAAGTAGTTTAGGCGTGATCGCATATCACACAGCCAGGGCTATTTGACATTTATAATATAAGTAAGGATTAATAGTCTGTGTAAAACTATCGCCACTAAACAATGAAACTATATAACTTTAGACTTGTTATAGGCTCATGAATTTAGGCACCTAGAATGCCGACTAATTTGGACGACCTAAGTTGCCTAGCTACCAGCTAGCGACTGAGTATGACAGGCGAGAGAATATTAGGGCCAACAACTTAATTGACGAGCATGAGAAACTTGGAAATGGATACACATTTTTAATATATCTTTTACTAACACCTATTCATAAAATGGATGCTGATAAGCAATAATGTGTCAATCCACAATATCATTGCACTTAAGCGTGCCGCATTTCGTTTCAGTACAAAAATCAGAAATCAACTGATATATGTTTTAATAGTGCAAGTTTTACACAAACACCTTCTCACGATCATAGCCTATTTGTTGACAAGATGCAAATATCCTTGCACTTAATGCATTCATTATTCGTCTCCATAAACAATTATTATATTAGCAATCTGTTGAAATACTTAATCGAAACTAAAATAAACACTTGACATTTATTACTGTTTGCGTGTTATCTAGTTCTGCTAAACGATGCTTAATTTAAACGAACGGCCTTGTATGCTAATTATCAGCTCCTTGTATTTTATTAAATCAGTAACGACATTATTGTGTCGAGTTATTTATAGTCACGATTGTCATAAATATATTTTCTAACATTAATAGAGGATCATATTAAAAGAAGGCATTTCTTAAAAAAAAAACACTAAAATAATTATCTATATTAATTATGCATGTTTAAATAAAAACAATGCAAAAACAAGTTAGCAAAAATAACAATATGCTTTATGTACTCCTGTTAATTTATCCGCGATAAACCAGATATTGTTAATCTTTATAAATAATTACTTACTTGAGTTATTGAGGCCGATACCTCTGCTTGGCGATTTTGGAGTTAAGCGTCGTCATAAAATGTCTTAGAAATCGCGCGTTCAACAAAAAAGAATTCATTATAATATTGCATAATCATTTTGTACAGGTAATATTTATAGAGTTTATAAGAATATTGTACAACGGGTAATAAATATGGCATAGTGAAAAATAAAATATTCAGAATGTCTTTAAGAAAAATATGACATTATAAACATTTATTCATTAAACATACATAAATAAATACATATGCCATGCCGACGCGTCGCCATGCCTATGTCGGTCTAACCCACTGCTACAGATGTTTTATATCAAAAACTAATACCCGTCATTACTCCTTACACCCCCTCTCACTTGTAATTTTTTCGAATCTCCCATTTTGATATCTCACATGTGACATGATAAGTAGACCCTTTCAGTTTCTTTCAGAATTGAATTTCCTCAAGACAATATTAACTACTTAAAATACAAGAATTGCTTGTCAACGCTTATTGAGTCCTGTGGCAAGTCATTATATATCTAGTATATATAGATGTTGATAAGCAATAATGTCTCAACCAACATAAAGTCAAATTCAGAGATATTGGTGTATTTTGATAATTGGTTAACTATTTAACATTAATAAAAAAAATTAAGTCATCTAAACTACATAAGTATGAAAAAAGTTTCTTAGTTTATAGCTGAGGGTTTCGAGTGCGTTCCAATATTCGCAATTTGTACAATAATCTCATATGTTTGAAAAACTTATTTTTACATAAAACTTTTCATTACACCAATCAGCTTCAATTAATTATACTTTTTATCAAAAAAGAAAAGAAAAGGTTGATACGTCTTCAAACACATTTATTAAGAATAGCTTTGACATCTTTACACGCCATTTTCTTAAAATGAAGTCTGTGTGGGTTGACACAGTATTGCTTATCAGCGTTCATATAATGAGTTGTTCATCTTATCCAGACAAGTTGGAAGGAAATATACATACATACCTCCATAAAAATTTTGCTAAAAGCATAATAATGTCGTTAAAGAACTTACCTACGCAATGTGATTCATTTCAATAAGGCATCGTAATGCAACGATTCAAATGCAGCTCGTTGCGTTCTCTGAATTAATTTATGTGATTCATTGTGACTAAATCAAAGCAACAGTTCGATGTAGATCTCTCTATTATGTGTCATCAATCATGTCGTAAGGTCTATTCAATGATCTAAACACCGGAGGACTACTGTGCAAAACTATCACTATTAAAGCATGCTACATTCTGACTGTTGATATCTGTTTTTTGTATTGAAACGAAACAAATCTACCAATCTATTTTTTTTCAAAGTAAAGATAATACATAAAAGTTCTGAATTTTAAACTCGCCAAACTTAAATGTTTAATGGCGAGAAGAGCTCTTACTCTAGCTCTACCTCTAATTCTTATTCTCTTATGCACTCACTCACACGAACAAAAAATGTTCTTACATTTTTTAGAACTGTTTTGTTTTTATAACATTTACTTACTTTAACTTTCTTTTAATAATTCAATTTTATAAAAAAATTTAGGAACAAAAACCTTGACGTTCTTTTTCCAATATAATTCGTCACTCTCGGTTGAACAAGTTTTGTACACACTTCTCGCATTAAGGCTATTTTAATATTTATTTTGTATTTATCACTGTAATTGTGTGTGTGTGTCTAAGCTAATTAAGTATTGCACTATCGTGTTTATTGGTAAAATTTCTGCAAAAATGTATGGCAGTGCGATAGCGAGTGCTCACCTTAATGAACTTGATTGATATTCTATAAGGATCCTCAATTGGTGTTTCTAAAAAAAATAAATAGTGGTAGAGATTAAAAATAGGCATGTTTGTTGTAGCGACAGTTTTACACATTAGTTGAAACGCTTCATTTTACGTATGAACGGAGTAAATGTGCGACGATTTAACTGATTCGAATTTTTAACGGCGTACTAGAAATAAAAAGCTGCCAGACAAATTGTATCAAGATAGAGTTCCTAGAACATTATCAAGTAATGAATCTATATAATTATTTCTTCTAAAATCTAAGCTTTTTTTAAAATTTAATTAAATTGTAAGTAAAATGTTTTATATTGTAGGTACGAAACCCTTAGAATATAAATCTTTTATTATTATACGGGTACTTATTATTACTCGGGTTTTCCACCTTAAAAAATGGTACTTTTTGCTATCAGACAATGATGTATTCGTTATTAGCAAACGTCGATAAAATCAAACTAACGAATTATAATTTCAATTAAATGCAAGTCTCGCTTCTAAGAAATATTTAGGATATGCAAAAAATAAAATAAAAACACTATCAACTTGCATAAACCAAAATGTATGTATGAAAATTATCCACTAAAGTTATTCTACTACGACTATTACCTACTTACTTAAGTTAATCTAAATCCTACTTAAGACAGTATCTAGCATCTTGCTGGCTCCAAACTGACATGACACTGTCGTTTAACGTGCTCGTGAAAGTCTATTAAATGTAGAAATCGGTCTAAGAAAACATTTAAAATAAATACACAGAGAATATAAATTTTCAGAGAGCCAAGTTTTGTCGTCCCGAAGCAACATAATAATAAAGTGTTGATTAAATGTGACTTGTAAAAACCTCTATAAATAAAGATAATTAAAGTTTAATAACATCGATCAAATTACATTATCAAAACTCTCACTAGACTCTTCTAGTCTAGTAGGAGTCTCACTCACTTATTTCACCAGTATTGGGAGGCACACGTCGTTCTCTTAATTATAAACTTTTATATTTTTTGCAGCATTATGGATCCAAACAATTCATCACGTGATGTGCGCTTTCTTGGTTGGCATATGCTTCTTCGGCATGGCTAACGACGGCACCCAAATGTTTAACCATTTGAAGATGTGCGTCGGTCTTGTGATATTCTTCGCGTACACACAAATCATGGTCCCAGTGCTTGTATGTGAGTAACGACAAATTGTATATTGACATATTTGGTAGCTATTTTTGAGAATCTGACCATTCCACTTTTTATAATATAAAATTTTATTTTTTGGTTAGTTACATAAGAATTAAATCGCGGCGAGAACAAGACATCTCAAAATGTGATAGATGCACCAACACACAGGCATCAAAACAAATGCTATTACAAATGACACTGGCTATTTTAAACAAGACATAACCTAAAATTTTGTAACAAAGCATGAAAAAATGCAGAAGATATTTTCTATTTTATTAGTAATTGCAACAAAATCTGAGTTTCTCCACTCCGTTTTTCATTAAAACATTTTTGATACAAACCTTGTCCTCACTATTACAAATAACAAAATAATAATAATTAGCCAAATAAATCAGTAATCATTTAGAACGATGCGCATTCATACATCCGGCAATTAAATTTTATTTAATGTATTTGTTATTATTATCAAATATATAATACCTATTACAAGTATATTCAAGGATAAAATAACTATTTGTACTTTATATTATAAAATTTGTATAATTATAAAACTTATATTCCATCAGGTATCCTCTTACAATACAAATATGTCAATTTCACACCTTTATATACATGATCGGAATAACTTATAAAACTTATACTTATATATTTATAAATTCTTCATAATAAAAGATATAATGGGGAAATAAAATAAGGTGAATATCATAGGGAGTTTAAGATTTTATATATTATTTAGGAAATAACAGCTCCTGGGTTCCTACAAGATTCACAAAGTAAATTGAATCTGTAATCAAATTCAATAATACTTTCAAAGGTTGTGTGGATTTTTTAATAATAATCTCAACAAAAGAAAAAATTTAAATATACATATGTACTTACAAAAAAATATACAGGTGATTTTTTATAAGTGGGTTTGGATGTCCAAACCTGGAACTATGGGGAATAGAAAACTAAAAGAAAGTCATATGTTTCCGCGATTTCTTTTCTGTATATAAAAATAAAACACTAATGTAAAACAGAATAAGTACCTAGTAGTGAATTTAGAAATATGTCCTTTCTGATTATACTCGAAGATAAAGATAGAAAATGGGCAAGGATCGTTCGATGATACTTCCACGAACAGCAGCTTAATTTAATAGTTGAAGATGAGCAGTAAACACACTTATTTCGAAGGGAGAGCTAAGAGCATGAAGAGACTCATTGTTTGAAGTTGATGTAGGATTAAGAATGTAGACAATTGTTCAGGATGCGTTCAGGAAATATCTATGTATATGTGGCGTATGTTACACTGTAATACTCGTAGCTATTAGTCAAATATGAAAAATGTATTTTAATATAAACAATATTATAATATCGAAATATTCAAGCTAAATTTAAATTATTTTTATTTTCAGATCCGCAAGAAGTTAAATTAGTGAAAAAGGAACATTTCAACAGTTGGTACAGTCTTTTACCGTACTATGCGGCCTTAACTGTTTCCAAATTACCAGTTCAGATAACATTAAACATGGTGTTTTGTACCATCGTATTCTTCATGGTCGGAGTACCCTTCAACATTATACGGTTTATAGTATTCTGTGTGATTGGCAACATCGTTTCCATGGTGTCTGAGGGTCTTGGCATGGCTATTGGATCAGTGTTCAGCGTGAGGGTAAGATTTTTGAGAATTTATTTTATAATTTAAACATCAATAATATAATTAGATACAATTAGGTATTTAATTAGTCGATATTTCACAGTGATACGTAGATTAAATAACGCTTACGTTAAATTTGGGCGAACACCCATGATTATTATAACTGCTAAATCTATGTTGAACTTATTTCGAATATCGGTGGCGGCTGTAAATATAATAGGCAAAGCTGCATGCTGATAGAAATTCTGCAACATGAGTATGCGCCCTTCGATTGATCTTCATATCTTCTTCTGTAATAGAAAACGAGCTATTTGCCCAGAAGAGGGCACTGCCATTTACAGTGTGATTTTCTATTATATTAAAATTATGAAGTTAGCGTTCAACTGTTTTGTTCCTATACAGGGGTGAAATAAAATGTTTAGTGTTAAAGATACATACTGACTTAATACATGAGAGCTATTGTCTACAAATTTATACAGATTCAATAGAGTTTCGCAAACACGCGTCTGCAATTCAAAAGGTTTCAAACCTGGATATAGTAGCGATGTTGTAATTGTCGTAGTCAAAATTCTTATTCCTCAATAGTATTTTTGACTGACATTATTCACACATCATAAATTCATCCAACTAATTAGTAATAATTAACATTACATATTTCGAATTTCAGAATGGTTGCGCAATTGGTCCAGCTGTCATCGCACCATTCCTCGGTCTTGCCATCTATGGTTTCGACTTTGCCCATAGAATACCTCTCCTCATGAACATCATCATGAAGACGTCGTTTATTAGATGTGGGGTCGTTGCTATGGTGCTTACTGTATTTGGTTTCGGAAGAAAACCGCTCGAATGTGACGATATGTACTGTCATTTCTCAAAACCAAACGTTCTATTTCAATATCTAGACATAGAAAAAAGTTCAGTCTGGCTAGAAATTCTTATTATGATCAGCATCATGGTTACCGTAAGATTTCTCTGCTATATGGGTCTTAGATATCGTTTTGCGACGTGATTCATAAATCGAAATCTAAGTGGAATTTAGCGTGATACGTACTTATATATAATATTTAGATGCGGTGTTAGTACAAACTGTATTATGTGATAATTTTATTCCAGGATGTTTGAACATTCTTTCAAATGCATTCTGTAGTAGTGAGTATTTCTAGCCAAAGAAAACTTTTTTCTTACTTTACGCCTATAAAATTTTGGATAATTAATATAGATAGGCCAATTTGGACAAGTAGCTGTCTAGTGTAGTCTGTGCCGTCAGCCTTAAAAAGATACATGTAACCAACCCATATGTTATGTTTAAGATATTATATTCACATCAACATTTATGCATAATTTTCCTTCAAATCGCACATTTCCTTCAACCTTCAAAGTACACTGAATAAATGCATATTATTTTCAAAACGGTGTATGCATTAAAATTTTATTAGTTTATAATTCAGTTTTAATGCTACAAGTGGATATAATATTAATTTATTGTTAGCCTTTTCCCACACTTAATTCTACAGGCGCAATTGTTAATTTGCTTTATCAATGCACATATCTCAGAACACATTTTGTTATTGTTGCGATTAATGTTTTGTTTTTAACTACATTACTATGTTAAATAAAATTAACATAAATACATAGTCGAACACATCATCTCGAACCTCATATCTTGAAAATGCCTAAAATTAAATAAAATTAAACAAGTATAACAGAGATGCATACTGTATCCTTAATATAGAAAAAAAAAGTAATATATAAAAATTATATGATACCAGTAGATAAAAATACATACTATGTAACATTATTCAAAATTTCAAAAAACTTGTCTCAAATCATGTTAAAAATATTAAAATTCTTAACATCTAATTGTAGCCTTAAGCCTGATATATATTGTAATTTTATTAACCCAATGAACAATGTCTGTAGAAACAAAATATTTAGTACAGTTTTACGCCTAAAAAAAACAAAGAAAACTTTCTATAACCCGTTTTCACTGTTAAAGATATATTACTTTGTGATAGTTGTAATAAGTTGCTAATATTTTAATGAATATATTGTCTATGATTGACCATATCGGACTAATAAAATGTATTACATAATTTAGGGGGAAAAGTGTATGTACACTAGATTACTTTATTCTATTATTATTTGCAAGTTTTCATGTATTGTGAAGTAGATAGTTGTAAGTAATTATTTAAATGCTAGGTATGCAGGACTTTTCTATTTTTATAAATAAATTAAGTTATTAAATATATAAAATATTTTTATTGTGCTTACCCTAATCCTATTTACAGATATTTCGATTTATGTATCAAGAATACATTTACAGAAACTGATAAAAGAAAAGCTTTTGTAAATTACAGATGTTTGCTGTGTTAAAATGTATAAATAACATAATTATTGCAAAAACACATGTGTGCAGCAATGAATATTAAATGGGATCATAATATCCAATTGTTTATATTTAAATTGCTTGACAAGTAACAGAAAAAATCAAAATAAAAAATTTGAATGTAATTATATTGTTTTGGTACCCTAACTTCGAGTACTGTTTCGATTTACAACATTCAATACTATATCTACATTGTGCCTCCAAGCTTTGACTCAAATATACATAGTGTTAACCACAGATATAAAAAATATACACAAAAAATTAGTTATATTTGCAAAAGTATAATATATACTATATTACATAAAGGTGAATTTTAAAATTCAACTACAATTGCCAATTTTGCCAGTATTCTTTTAATCTGTTGTCTCTGCCTACTGCCTTTGTCTCTGGGTTTATTATTAACATTATATTTTATATTTATTTCAAGGAAAAAAGTATGTTTTATTCGACAATAATCTCTTGTTATTTTTGTAACTGAAGACAATTTATATTAATGTGGGTATATAAATATTATTATAAAGTAATAATATATTTCAAATAGAGTTTTTAACAATTGATGACGGACAAAGAAAAATAATTACATTAAAATTTATTGAATAAAATTAATGCAGTGAGGTAATTTCATGCATTTAATTATTATGCCAAATGAAATTTGAATAAAATGATGACAACAAAGGTTGAAGATAAAATGGTACAATGTGGACATAGTTAATTGGACATACAACAAATATCTTCAAAAGTATGTCCAATTCAACATAATTAATCAGACTATTTTGAAGATATACTAGAAATCGGACAATTTACTTTACCATTTAACTATAAATTACTTTGCAAAATTTTATACTATTTCTTACCAGTACCCTTGTCACGTCTTTTTTTAATATGTTTCTTTGTTTTCGTTTTTCTTTTTTCAGCTTTTTCTTCTTTGACAGCCTTCTTTCTTGCCTTCTTACTATTTGGTGATTCATCTCTTGGACGAGCACTGTTTTTGAATTTTATTTCTGAAATAATAGAATAACCATTTTTAAAAGTATCAAAGTAGTTTTTAATCCCTAACAAAAAAATAGGGGTGTTATAAGCTTGACGTGTGTATCTGTTTGTTTGTCTCTCTAACGAATGGTTCGATTTTGATGCGTTTTTTTTGGTTGGAAAGCTGATAATAAAGATGGTTCTTAGCTAAATCTATGAAGATCTCTTTAGACGTATGAAGGTTAACCAGTTGTTGCTAGTCAATGAAAGGATCTGTGTAAGTTCTAGTGGTAAACTCAAAATAACAATACTACAAATGTTATCAATATGTCATAGTTGCATAGCTTTGACCTGATGCTGAAGCATCATCGAGAATCAGCTGGATACAAAACTCCTCACTAGCTTACAGCAGAAGTAGCGTGTTGGTGGTAGTTAAAATAGTCTAAACGAGTAGATTGTCAGAGGTTTTTTTAATTTTCCATTTTATATTATGTTCAAATTTGAAAAAATTTATTCTAAGTCATTTTAGAATACAAACAGGTTTTTAAAGAAAAATATAATAAATAATTTTGGCTCTTTTTGAAAATCTAAATAATTTAACCAACTTAAAAAGCAAAATACGTAAGTTCAATTACTTGAATAACATACTTATTCCATTTTTATTTTAAAATCAATCTTTAAAAATTAGCTCAATTACTTCTTTTAAATTGATTAAACTTCCTAGTATTGGTATAAACTTACTAGTATCATCATCACCATCGTCATCAGAGCTATTTTCTGAACCAGTATCAGATATTTCATCTTCTTGCAAAATGTCTGGTTTATCAGCCGTGCCTGTGAAGTCTTCATTGAACCCTGCTATTTTCTTGTATATAAGATCAGCTGTCTCTCCTTTTTTTGCTTTGTTGATATCCCTTTCATAATTGATAACCTGAAGTAATAAATAAATTTCTTTTTCGTTTAACATTTTACTTTACAATGTTCATAACATAAACTATTCTTTTCAATAATATATTCAAAGGTACCATGGCACCATCACCAGAGAAGTGTGGTAGGTTAAGCCCTTAACCTCCTTAAAAGAACAGAAGGCATTTGTCGGGACAATTGTGTCTTTACTTTTAGTGGACTTTACTTTTATCATGTACTCAATAATAAACTTAATCATAATAAATAATAATCTTTAATGTAGCAATATACATTTATAAATATATATGAGAATATGTATTTAGCTAAAAAAAAAAAATTAATTTTTAACTGTTTTGTAATATATTTTTACATCTAGAAAATGAAATTGAGTAAAATTGACCAATTCTCTGTCCACATTAACTGTCTAAAACTAGCTGATCAGGCAAACTAAAAAAAATTATGAGAATTTTTTTTTCATAACCTTTTTTTTGTGAATTTTTTAAATGTTTTAATAGGTATCCTGTTTTATATAAAATGATAGTTGGCTGAGCTAAATTTGTACTGCCTCAGGAACAATAAATTCTGTGTAAATTGTTTTCATCAAAATTTTGTAAACTTTTCAATGGTTTCATACGCTGCTATTCGGGATGATAACAAATCAATAAAATGAAAGATCATAAAAATCGGTCCCATTACTCTTGAGTTATAAAAGGTATAACTAACCTTATTTTATATTTATTGAAGATATATAGGATGGATATCAATTGAAATGATAGCAAAATTTGAAATGTAGCATTTTTTAACACAATAACTTACCTCAGTTAGTCTTTTTGGAATATAGACATTTTTAAAAGCTTCCTCTTCAATTTGTTCCTGAGCAGTCATTTCTTCAAAATTTCTAGATGCCACCTTTTCAGATAGCTTCTCAAGACATTCTTCTAAATTGTTCTCATTAATAGATGAGTCTGTTATAAAATCAAACAGTTCCTTAACAGTTAATGTAGCAACACCCTTCTTTCTAAAGAAATCTGAAATATTCGTGCAATCCTTTCTCAAAAACTCAAAAGCATGGGGATGGTCATGCTCCACTGACTGAGATACATCAATTACAACTACATTGCCATTATGATATAATAAATTAAACTCTGACAAGTCAGCGTGAACCAATTTACATATGTTAAACATTTTCCACATCATCGTAATGCAATCTCTATATAAAGATCTTGCAGTTGACTGGGAAATTTCTACATCTTTCAGTTTTGGAGATGGCCAGCCATTCTCACCCATAAAAGTCATAACTAACACGTGGCTTCTTAAAATTATTGGTTCTGGAACATTTAATTGAGCATTGTACAATCTCACCAGGTTTCTCATCTCCTTTTCAGCCCATGTACGTACCATTTTACGTGGGTTTGACCTACAATAGCCGTTTCTGAATCTATATTCTCCCGATACATATTTATCTCTGTCCTTAAAGACTAATATTGATGTTTTGAAAATTTTAACAGCAAAATCTCTTCCATCTTTTGAAGTTGCATGGTAAACATTAGCTTCTTTGCCAGTAGAAATACAGCCATTAATTTCGTTTATAATACCTCTATTTAAAAGTTTAAAAAGAATCATTTTTGTCCGAGGATCCATGACCTGTTCAGCAGTTGCTCTATCATGTTTGTCTTTCATTCTTATTCTTTCATTGTCAAATTTTCTGTCATTAAGTTCCATAAATTTTTGGGTGTTTTCATTCAGTACTGGTTCGTATTTGTCAACATTTATCTTGTTGACGTACTTTTTGAAAAGCTTTTCACTAGGCTGGTATGAAATTACTTTTGTACTCGGATTTTGTTGGTTAATGTGTTCTCTTTGTTTTATGTTCTGCATCTCTTCCTCCGAATCATAGAAATAGTCGTCAGAATCAAGATCTTCATCTTCGCTACTTAAATTTTTTATCTCGGGTTGTTCTGCAAACTGTAATTAACATTAAATAAAATAAGTTAAAAATTAAGAACAATATTACTATAATTAAGTGCGTTTTAATGCAATTTCGGAACATTATAAGAAATTGATTTTCTTTCTGAAAATGATTGAAATAGTAACTATCTAACTTACATACCCGTACTGATTTAATAGTCTTTGAGATATCCTCTTCATAATCACTAAATTGACCGTCCGACATTTTGATACGGTAATATAAATATTGTAGAAAAAAGTATAAGTCTTTTATTTAGTTATATAACACGTAAAAATATTGTTTTTTATTAATTGTTTCATTCAAAACATTGTAAGCCACATGGTAGTGAGTGTTGACATTTGACTTTGACAATGACATTAAAATACTAATAATTTTATAGATTATAAAAGATCTCGCGAGACATTGACGAAATAACCTGTGGTCATATGGCACAATTAAAAGCCATTAACCTAAGAACTGATTTAAATTTTTAAAGACGTATATGCACGTCATATAAACAAAAGATGTCGCTTGAATCGAGAAATGAGGCTGATTTTAAATTAAGTATTTAGAAAAGAACGTGACATAAAATTTTCTCTATATAGTTAGACCATTAAGCAAATGTACACAGTTCTACAAAAAAAAATTAATCAAAATGGGCTGTGGGAAAGGTAATAAAACAAACTATTTCATCTTGTCAAGCAATCATTTTTTAGTTAACGCAAAAATTAAATTCATAGATATTTCACATCTCTTAAACAAAGAATTGAATTGAATTAACTTAAAGTATTTTCACTTGTTATAAAATTTTGTCAAAGATTAATATTTGAAAATCTTGTTTAAAAGAATTTGGCTTTCGCTTGGCGGTGAAGAAAAAGATCACAAGTAAACCTGCATATGCTGGGAGAATTTCTGAAATATATATCTGCCAACTCGCAGTGGGGCATCGTGGTGGATTGAACTCTAAACCTTCTTCTTATTAGAATGGAGGCCTTTGTCCAGCAGTGGAACATTTACAGGCTGTTACTTTACATTAAATTTTAGTTTTTATAATCGATCAAACCATATTTTCTAGAAATGAACTCAGACATATTATGTATTACTCAGAATAATGACAAAATATCAGAATTATTAAAAAAAAATTGAAATACTTTAAGTTTTAAGTTAAAACATGCATTAAAATTCATTTTTATATATTGTCTTTATTTTATATATTATAATTAATAAAATAAAAATTGATCCTGGTAATGGTAAAAATATTGTTTATGCCACTGTAAGGGTTACGATTGTTTCTTGTAAGGTTCAAAAGCCTTTTGGGCTACTCTAGGCTAGAGTGCTATGTTCTTATATCAAAAATTTAACAATTTTTTTCAATATGTTTCGTGCGAAAAAAAAATCGATTTGATGCATAAAAAGGACTTGAGTTCACAAAAAGGTTCGAGCGCAAAAAATGAAACGAGCTTTTATTTAATGTTCTTCTAAAGCACATAGAGACTTTACGTCTCTAGTCTTGCAGTGCATTGTAATAAGTCCAGTCTTTTAGTTCATGATCCGAGTCCATTTATAGGACTCAATTTCTTTGTAAGACTAGTTAAAAGATTTGTAGAATAAAAGGGTGAAGTGAATGATGTAATAAATATCTCTATATTTCAAATTTGAAGGACGTATTCCTTTTATATTGTAGGCCTCCGGTAAAAAGACATTTTAGTAAATTCCACCTGTAAAGGGGTGTAAAGGAGTAAGAATGATTATATGTAAATTTTTATTTCATAGTCATATTTACTTGAAACTTATTAGATACTCAGGTTTCCAGTCTCGTTACATTTACGAGTCCCATGAAAAAAATATGGACTAGCCTGGTCTCGAAATTCCCGGGAAAAACGAAACATTTGAGACTATTTAAATAATGAGTTTCATATTCATAAATGAGGCATTTAAGTTGTAAATAATTTAATACGATATTTTAGTAAAGTACTCCATAAATCAAACTCGTGCAAATAAGAAAAACATTCGCGCCGTCAACGATAAAGTTGGCGTAAAGTAATTCATTACAAAATGGCAGTAGGTGAAAATTATAAATATGAAGCAAAAAGAAAAATTCGATTAAGCTGGAGAGCCTTTGTTAGGTTAGTATTTTTTATCATCCACTTAATAGAATCTAATGACCTCAATCAATGTCCTATCCGTTATGACGTATGGAATTGTAATGTAGATAAAAGTAAAATATGCCGTCTTCTGTTAATTCAAAGAAATAAAAAAGTACTGAAGGGCCTTAGTAGATATTTGAAAATGGTAATTATTTGAGTCTCAAAAGTCTCGTTATACCCGAGACTGGATGTGGAAGTCTCGAATCTCGAAACACGAAATAATTGTCTAGATTCTCGAAATTTTTGATACCGAGAGGCCCGGGCCGGTAGTCCTAGTAGGTACACAAATTTCTTAATACTAATTTTGAAACGTAACACACAAAACGTACCGACATTATCCATTCCGATAATTGCCAACGGGGTGGAATTGGGATGGTGAAGTTCGTATGAAAAAAAAGTATTTCTTAAAACGATTAACTTGAACCGGCCAAGGAACAACTATGTATAAGGAACCCTCAGTATGCGAGTCTGATTCGTGTTTGATGTTTTTTATAGTTTTCGTTTTTGCCATCAGTAAGTTCTAATTAAAAGGAATATAATTGTTGCGTTACTAATTAGCAATTTGCTAATTACAGTTTGTAGTCCTTGTAATTTTACATTGCTTTAATTAAACAATAATTTATGGAACCTGTTTATTTAATTTACATTATGTTTAGTAAATATTGTTAGAAAGTTTAAACAATAAAGTTTTTTTTATATTATAAGATACTTAAGATTTTTTTAAAGAAAGCAATCGATTTTATAAGCAAAATCCTTAATTTCATCTACTTAAATTTTAGATATACAAATAAACATTTAAAAAACGGTTTATTTAAACATTGTTAAATAGTATCAACGTAAACTATGAACAATTGCAATATGAGTAATGATTTTTTTTCCTAATTCTCAAAAAAATCTTCTTCTCTCTCGAAAATGAAAATACCGACCGATTTTGATTAAAACTTTATGGGATTAATCTAAAACAATTTCAAACAAAATCTTTCAAAATCTATTAACAAACGATGAAGTTAAAGGTAACAAACATAAAAAAAAAAAACTACAAAAAGAGAACCTCCTTTTTGCAGTCGGTTGAAAATGCATTAAAGATATTGCCTAAAATGACCTTGACATTGGTTAAATTAAAGAGTTAACTAATAAAATAAACATTCACAAATTGAAAAGGGGCAGCTTAATTGAGGAATCAACCAATTCAATGTCAATTGGAAAAGTGACCCATGCATCATTATAATTTCAAATATTATAAAATGCACTAAAACTAGAGCATTTGCTTCAAATGCATTAATTAAAAAAAAAAAACAATAAAGGAAGCATTAAAATGGTTATTCAAATTTTAAACACTAGTCTGCAAAATAACACAATTCAGTTATTTTAAATTATATTCAGTTTACATTTATGCGTATTAAATGTGATACCCATATCAGTTTTATTCATTCCATTTGTTATTTTTTACTAGCTGTAATTATAAAATATATAACAAAAATAAAATTAATTATGTCAAACTAAATCAATTGAATTTTTTTTTTTTTTAGTAAAATGTAAGAAATTTTTTATATACATATTTTGACAAATAAAATATTCGAAGTCGGCATCAATTAAAACCTTTGACGTGTTATTTACTGGCTCCGACTTCAAAATGTTGTGGAAAATATTTATTTGTTGATTTTTAGTTTACTTGTTTCATTTTTGAAGTCGGTTAATTTTTTAAATTTTCTATTTAAACTTAAATTACGAATATAAGTATAGTATATGAATGTAAGAAACTGTTTGTGATGTACTAAAGTTACAATATCCTAACGCCAACCGTTTATGACCATTAACAAAATATTGCTTTTCCTGACGCAGGGCTGTTAATTATTGAGGAGTTCTCCTTGCATTGTACCATTAGCTCTATTTTACCAAATGCATGGCTTCGAACATAAATTGTTTTGCAATCATATTGCAGTAATGAAATCGTAACCCGTGAAATACTGGTTATTGAGTAGTTCCAGCGCCATCTGTGGATTGTGGTCTGCATCAGTTCTAATATACCAAATATGACTATCCAAGAGCAAAATTTCTATCAGAATTACCTAAATCGGTATAGGTGTGCCTATAATATTAGAAGAATTTCCTCGATTGCTTCAAAATCCCAGCATCAAGTCCTGACCCGATGATGACAATGAAACCAACTTGGAAGTATAACTTTTCAAATAAAAATGAATTTTGAAAATCAGCTAAGAAATGGCGGAGTGGTAACAAACATAAAAAAAAACAAACGGTTGTATTAATAATATATTTGCTTTAAATTCGAAGTAAATGACATAAGTGTGTCATCCACGTAAAACGAAATTGCGTAATTTGCCTTTAAAGGTTGCTTTTTAAATTTGCAAGCAATTGTCATAATTTATTACAAACATAGTCTACATGGAGACTCCAATTAAGTTTACTGTTATTGTTAGTTCAAGCTTGGTTTGACTATCATAAATTTCAATAATCACATATATATAAATAATAAATACTAGTCTAATAAAACAAATTTAATTTGTTTCGTAATTTGTTTTTTTTTTCAGCGTTCAGTACTAGGCCTGTATGATGACACCGTTTAGTCCTAATGGTGAAGTCACACTGACAGACTGTGATAGCCTACTTATTATTATATATATTATTTTGGTCTCGATTGGCAATCATTAAACAAGTGTCGTCGGCAACCTGATAACAGTTGCAATGTTTTGTTGAATGTTGCTTATGTCATTCACTTAAGATAAGAAATGCATCGGGCCAAGAATTGAGCCTTGAGTTGTGCCTTTGGTAATTTTGAGGGCCTCACTTTGTGCATTAATAATTTTTACTGTAAATATTCGATTACAAGTATACCAGTCTAGTTATGGCCCATATAACACAGGTATTTGTTTAAGTTTTAGCAGATAATGATCTAAGGCAGACCTTTTGGTAGGCAAGGGCCACTTACAAAAAGTGAAAGCCACAAAATGAAGTAAAGGTAAAGTAACAGTATGTTTGTTTGTCATGTCTGTTTGTACTATTTATACTTGTTTGTAACTTCTTCAAGCCTTAAGCGCTAAACCAATTTTTATGAAATTTTGTTATCTTAGATTTTTTATTTATGCTTTATGGACAAGTATCCAGGCGTGTGTGGGACTTCTGAAATGAACTAAACGTACCAGACTATCTACTAAAACCCAATGATACTCTCATCGTGTTAGGTGGGCACCTCGTATCGCACGGGGTCGCTTACGCATGCTACCATGATACCTCAACGGTTGGCCCACTTGTGCGGCCTAACTTAACCCGAAGAAAGCTTACGAGCAACTGATAGTACTCTGATTACCCTTTTTTCACGCAAGGGAAATCTTGGAAAGACACCTGATTTGTGGAGATTTTTATTTACCAAAACTCCTGCTATGGCTTTCATCAGCACGGAATTAGAGAAACCGCGAGATTACTTGTGCCTATACGTCTAATGCATCTCCCATGTGTTGTTCCGCTTGTGACCGGCGGAATTCGTCTCAGGGGGGCAAAGTATGGTATTACCCTACCCGCACCCATCTCTGGTGTGAACGGCTATTCGAGGCTATCCCGATTGCCCGCCCCGGAACACGAACATGCGAGACTCCCATCTCACGCAACCACGTCACAGCTATTTTATATTTCCACGGGCTTTGGTGCCGAGCCCACCTTGTCATCTTTAGGTTGAAGATGATCTTACAGAAAGAGACTACAGCCTCCCACGCTAGAGCTAATGCTCCAAGAGAGAGATCTCGTCCGATCTCCTAAACCAAGACCTGTCTCTCGGCAGTCCACGCGGGATATGCCTTCAGTAATGCAATATCTTGATCCGCTCCGAAGTGATGGCGAATGGCCCTAGATTCGCGTCAGACATAACACAGGTATTCTCTAAAACAATACCCGTGTAAGACTAAACATGACTCGTCATATTTTTATCATCCAGGCCTGGAAGGCCGGCAGGATTGCCCTCACTCTGACGAAGGGTTGCACTTCGTCATGAGAGCTCTTGGCTGAAAATAAATTCAAACATACTGCTTAATTTAAATAATAAGAATAATAATCCTGAATAATTTACATTTAACTGTTTCTATTAAAAAGACGAAAACAAGTTTTATAATAGTTTTGCACAGTTTAAATCTTATCTTATCTAGATAATTATTTGTTTGAATTAGGAAGACCCTGAGTTAAATTATTTAATTTAACTTTTAAAACGCTTTTATTAACTTGATCTGTATGTACGTAACTAGGTATGCAACTTTGTAACTATGTATGAATTTTAGGCCAAAATTACATGTATAAGTTTTGCGCTCAGACTTTCATAAAGATTTACGTAAGTTGTTTGTCATTGCTTTACACCTCAAAGAATTTACTATCAGTAGCTTGTTTTTGACATACACAGCTTTTGTATCTATTTACGACGACGTAGGTATCTATTATTAGTTTACAGATTCAAAACTCAAACTCGAACTCAAAATATACTTTATTCAAACGGGCTTTTAAAGCACTTTCGAATCGTCAAGTTACATATCATATTTTCATTTTAGATTTTTATAAAGCTACCACCAGTTCGGAATGTAGTCTCTACCGAGAAGAATCGGCAAGAAACTCGATAATAACCCAACAGAGTTGTTTCATATCAGTTACGCGAGTAATCAATTAATAATTGTCATGTCTGTTGTCTTATGGAATCTTGCAAGATTATCTATACTAATATTATAAAGCTGAAGAGTTTGTTTGTTTGATTGTTTGCTTGAACGCATTAATCTCAGGAACTACTGGTCCGATTTGAAAAATTATTTCAGTGTTAGATAGCCCATTTATCGAGGAAGGCTATAGGCTATATATTTTCACGCTAAGACCAAAAGGAGCGGAGCACCAATGAAGAATGTTTCAAAATCGGGGGATATTTTCCTATTGAGATAACTCTGCGTGCGATGCGTAAACGCTTAAAGTTTCGCAAAAATCATGTATGACAGAATTGTTTGTTGAAGTCCGCAACAGCATATATCTATCTTTTAAGGTTAGCTCACTATAACCTTTTTATGCTAATCAAATTTGTTCTAAAATAATGAATTATTAGCCCAAAGTAACTATTCCACGCGGACGAAGTCGCGGGCGGAAGCTAGTAATAGTATAAAGCTGAAGAATTCATTTATTTGTTTTTTTGAACGCGCTAATCTCAGGAGCTA
The DNA here is from genome assembly GCA_037950945.1 of Hypolimnas misippus. NCBI lineage: Eukaryota > Metazoa > Arthropoda > Insecta > Lepidoptera > Nymphalidae > Hypolimnas > Hypolimnas misippus. The sequence goes on along the minus strand of JBBEEQ010000025.1, from coordinate 5,247,034 downwards.
CTGGTTAGAATTGAAAAATTATTTTTGTGTTAGATAGTTTACTTATTGAGGAAGGCTATAGGCTATATTACACAACGCTACGACTCATAGGAACAAAGTAGTAATCATAAACACGAGTGAAACCGCAAGGGACAGCTAGTATACAAAGAAAATTAAGCTGCCCGTTTGTAATTTAATATTAACACCTTTTAACTTAATGCATTTAAAACTGCACTTATATCAAAATCACAATCTCTGAAACAACTTACAGATGGGTAACTTTATAAATATAAGCTTAGGCTACTTTTTTTTAAATTATTAATTTAAATAATTAATGAAAACGAAGGTTACGCGAAAATAAAATTGAAACTAATGAAATAGTGAACAATATCCGATTCAAGTAGGGAACGTTAACATTATATTAACTTATTTTTACTCAAAAAAAACCCGGATGAAAACGCGGGGCACAGCTAGTTTTCATATCCTTTTAGACGTCTCATAGGGTTGGCATTATGCACATGTATTAAAAACGTATAACATTAAGATGTATATTTTTTAAAATTAAAATAGAAATATGATTAAAAAACTTATAGGCACTTTTAGGCCTGTGTGGACAAGGAAAAAATTCTTGGGATACTTTTTTAGGGTTCCGTACCTTAAAAGGAAAAACGGAACCCTTATAGGATCACTTTGTTGTCCGTCTGTCTGTCTGTCTGTCTGTCTGTCGGGCTGTCAACCCTTTTTGCTCAGAAATGCATTGACGTATCATGTTGAAATAATATCATATACTCATGTCTACGATGACATGCGGCTGTATATTATTTATTGGAATTACTTGTTTAGAACTAAATCGCCCAACGCACAAGATAGATTAAAAATCCTGCTTTTTATTTTGTGATAGTTCGCCGTCGAAATAACAAGAGTGCAGCATTTAAAAAAATAATAAAACAAATATCGATATAATGTAAAAATAAATGATCTTATTTTCTCATTAATATTTCTTCAACCGATAATGAACGTGCTCTGTTTGTTAGTTTTTGTCGACGTGGACGAAGTAAAAAAAATATTGGTGTTTCTTCTTCGGAAATTTTACAAGTGTCTCCGATAAAAGACCGACGGAGGTCTTCGGCGCTGAAATCTGGCGACAATCGTCGATTAGACGGCAGCCGCTAGCGGTACAACAACTGCTGTCGACGTGTGGCTTTGGCTGCAAATATCTTCGTCGTCGCCAACGGTGGATACGGCCGCTCGTATTTATGAACTTATTTATGAATTTACCAGTTGCCTTTAAAATGTATCGCTAGCTATATTATAAAGTCAATTATTATAAGAAACCATGTTTTGTTTTGTCATTGTGATTGTGTTAAGTTAAATTAATTGAAGAAATTTTATTTTAGTACCTACATTATAAACGCTATCTCGAGGAACAATAAAGATGCAAATTCAAAAAGAAATGTTTTTATACAAAGTTCTTTCATATCACATATGTAAATTTTAACCCCAAAAGGTCGCACAGCAGTTTAATGTAAACACATTTTTTGTATTTTTTTATAAAATGCCAAAAAGGCAGTTTAAGTTTAATGATATAATATAATTATGTTATAAGAACATGGATTTTGGAACCCAGAAGGCTAACTACTTTTAACGTTCCCTACGTTTCTTAGTAACCAGCTAGCGACTGTTTCTTTTGAAAAGCGAGAGTTTCTTTAGGCCAACGAGTCAATTGACGAGAGTCGTCAAAGTTGGATTGGTTGAAAATGCGTACAGATTTTTACCGCCAAATATTATGTATATAACGTATCCACCGTTATAAAATACCAAGGCTGAAGTCGCACAATAATATTTTGTCTTATTTCACAAAAACTAAATCCAATAGCTACGTTTTTTGAAAAAAAAAAAAAAACAAAAGTTAATTGACTTTTTTATAATGAACCGTTTTCCAGTTAATCGTTAAAGTATAACGAGTAAAATGAAATACCCGGTACTGTCTGGAGAGGGCTAATCATACTGGGTTTCCACATTTTCCTGTTACGGACAGATTTGTCACAATGAATCAATTAGTTCAGTTGTTCTATTCAGTTGGTTTTTGGAAAGTACCTTTGCGGAAATTTTCTAGTTTGATTCATTTCGATTCAATTGTCACAGTTATAGCTTTGTATTGTTTTTTAAAAACCTAACACCTAAGTGGCTTATGCCTAAGTCGTCTGTCCGTCCGTCCGTCTGTCCGACATTAAAAACTTGTATCTTTTGAGTAGTAATATAAATTGTGTTGGATTTTTAACAGAATATGTTTTACTATGGTGGTTGTAACAAATTATAAAATTCCGCTAAACTTGGGTCGGCTGCTTGTAAAACTGAACCCTCGCTGTTTAAGCCTGACCTCCTTTTTATTCATCTCTTACGCTATTGGTTTGTCTAATTTAATAAAAATAGTTAGTTCAAATACATGTTTATATACTTATTTAGTGCAAAATAACAATAAAATATTTTTAAGTACTAGATCCGTATTATACCGTGTTGCCGCTTGCCATTGTTTTTTTTCCCATTTTAATTAAATAAATTTATGTGCTTATTAATATTTATTACATGTGGCAGGTATATAAAATTATACAAAAAATAATGCATTCATTCAAAATCTGCATCTAATTAAATTTATTTCGGGTGATGGTCGTTCTCAGTTGATTAACCATGTACTAAGGTCAGTTTTGGCCTTATAGTGCAACTAATTATAGTTATAAAAATAGCTTGTCAAGGCAAATTAATGTAAATCTATTTAATACTTTGTATTTATTTAATAAAAACTTGCCTTTTATTTAATGTTACAAATATACAAATAGATGTTAATTTGCCAGAATATTCGTATTGCATATTTCTTGTTTCGGGTGATATATAAAGTTTCGAAAGAATTATAATAGTTATCAAAGCTATTGGATTAAACCTCTTTGATATTTTGGATATCAATGTTTTTGAATAATGTTACCGATTATACGGAAAGACACGTGTATAAACATGCGGATATTAAAATAGCGTGGTAGTAAATTTTTGTATGCTTACTTTTCTGGGCGGATAAAAAAAATATTTTTATCCAGGTACACTTAAGAAGAGTAAAGTTTTTTAAGTGACAGACACTATTTGTCACGATTTTTTTCGCAGGTTATTTAATCTAACCGTCTAGATCAATTGCTGGATTTTATTATGAGAATTTAGAAATACTTGAACGTAGGTATCTAATCTAATATTTTTAAGTACTTAGGGTTTTTATTTTTTTTCTTAAATAATCATTCTCTGTAAATAATTGTTTAGCTTTTTTCGCTATATGGTAATGACTAAATCTTTTCTTTATTTCGAATTGTATAGTTTGATATATTTAACATTTGAATTGATACTAATAAATGTTATTTCTGTATTATTCCCTGTGTCCGTTACACGTTAACGTGTAAACAGTTTATGAGATATTATAATCTATATATTAGAATTATAAATTATTAAATAATTTTATGTATCACATTGATCTTACCCTATTCCAAACGTGTAAATTAAGTAATTCGATTTGCTTACAATTTAAACCAACAACTAATGCATAACCTTACAAAGTGAATTGATTCTGACGCGAACTATTTAAGAAGGCTACGCGTTGAGAGACGGACCAAAACCGCGCTACTGATGGCAGCGGCCGCCCGCAACAGCCGAATACAAAGCATAAAAGTTTACTAACATTCAATGGTAAAGTTTATAGCTGATTTAAATTAAAAAAAAAATAAAAACAAATACAAAAATGCCTGCCGATTCGACTATTATCGTTAACGGAGAGGACAGACAAAATGCGATTCTGTTTCAAAGTCTCCCAGAGAGATCGAAACATGAGGAGTTCTTAAGACGGGCGGTTGATCTGTTGGTGGAAAGAGTGGTGTTTGGTAGAGCCTCTCGGAGTTCAAAAGTAGTCGAGTGGGCTGAACCCGAGGAAATCAAGAAGATCATAGATTTGAAGCCTCGGGATGGACCAGCATCTCACGATGAGCTGTTGGCGTTCATGGCTGATGTAAGTATTGGATTTTTTGTAAGTAGATTTACAGTTTTAATTGAAATATTGACCATTATTGTGAAGAGAGTGAAGTTAGTTGAGAGTGATTTCTTCGAATTGAATATTTTATACGGATACAAATTTACCTTAAAATTTTTGAATTAAAATATAGTTTATTCATTATGATTCGAAAATTCAACATGCGCTATAATTTTTTTTTACATAATTTTTTAAATAAAGTAGATGGTGCATTCTTAAGCTTATGTTGATCGAATTTGGCGCCATAAGATAAAACATTTTTAAATTTTCACTCTTACAATTTACCTTCAATGATTATGGTAAATATTTGAGGGAAGTTTCCTCTTATTTAAATTTGTTTTATATTTATCTATCTATATAAGAGTATATATTAATTGCTGTGCTTTTTGCAATAATTCGAAAATGCATTGACCGATTTGATTTTTTTTTTGGTTATGTTCGTTTCATACTGGGATGGTACAGGAAAACAAAATGATGGAAAACCTGAAGAGACATCACAAACTTTTTAGGATGTACAAAATTCACAGGGTCATCTGGTTATCAATAAAAAAATGAACAAACAGTATTTTAACACACCGAAATTTTCAGGTTGCCCGATATTCTGTCAATACTGGACACCCATACTTCGTCAACCAACTTTTCTCCTCTGTCGATCCATATGGTCTCGTTGGGCAGTGGTTAACAGATGCCCTCAACCCTAGCGTGTACACGTTCGAAGTTGCTCCTGTGTTTACTCTGATGGAGGAGGAGGTGCTGCGTGAAATGAGGAAAATTGTTGGGTGGACTAACGCGGAAGGTGATGGAATATTTTGTCCAGGAGGATCTATAGCTAATGGATACGCTATAAGTTGTGCTCGATACTATTTCTATCCAGAAACTAAGGTTAGTCCTTATTTTATATCTTAATTTAGTTGAAGGGAGGCTGTATACAGATGACTTATTTAACTGGGTTTGGATGGCCAAATCCGAAAACTGAAACGGCATCATTTGTTTTTTGAATATTCATATTTAAAACCGTTAATTTTGAAGAAAAAAAAGTACATCCTGTATTATTGCATCATCTGATAGTGTCACTATTAAGTAAATGCATTACGTTAGTAATAATAACCTTTATCCATTCTAATATACTTAAAAAATATAACAACGATTCGAGGTCTTTAATTTTACAACAACAGTGCTTTGTATTCGCTAAATTATATAGATTTTATTAAAAGTAATTTGTTGTTAGAGTTGAACGGCAAAACCTTAATATTGCGAGTATTCTATCAAGACACAATCATTATTTAAAAATGTGCAACAAGCAATTACGATTGTCCTTCGCAACAGTACATTATGGTCCGTTGAGTTTTTTATTCATGTAATAAACTTCTTATTAAATTATAAAGTTGGTTTTATCTTAGATGCATCGATTGTTTTAAAGGAAGCATTCGGAACACCTTAACCTCAATTTCTGGTTATTAGTTTATCGCATGCCATGCAGACCTTGGTTTGAATATGTCGTTAAAATGTTATAAAAACATTTTAAACTGCATTAAATACTATAAAAAACACTTAAGTTCTCCCTATTTAGATTGCTTTTATTAAGTGTGATGGAGTGATTCACACCTCTTCAAAGAAACTATCCTAGTGTCGATCTTTAAATCGATTACTTAACCAAGTAATCAAACAATTTGTTTAAGGAAATGCTCGCACAATAATATATGCGATAAAAACACGTAACAAGTTTACATCTTTGTCGTTATTTAATAGAAAAAATATACAGCTGTTCACAGAAATGCAATAAGCGGCTTCCTTCTACGTATAAAAACATTTTTATGTTAATAATCGCAATCACGTCAGAAAAACTTACAGCATTTATTTTCCATAATTTTTTTACTCTTGAAAAATAAACATTCAATGTAAACGATTTCAGAGCAAAGGCTGTTATGCTGTACCGAACCTAGTTATTTTCACATCCGAGCTTGCTCATTATTCGACAAGAAAAATGGCCGCCTTCATGGGCATCGGTAGCGACAACTGTATCGCGATAAAGACCGATGAATGCGGTAAAATGATCGTAGAAGAGTTGGAGAAAAAAATCATCGAAACTATAGAAGCTGGGTCTACGCCATTTATGGTGACTTCCACTTCTGGTACAACTGTGTTTGGAGCGTTTGACCCTATCGTACCTATTGCTAATTTATGCAAGAAATATAATCTTTGGTTACACGTGGACGCGGCTTGGGGAGGTGGTGCTTTGATGTCGAAAAAGCATAGACATCTTTTAAATGGAATTGAATTGTACGTATCTTAAAAAAATCAAACTGATCAGAAATATTATAAATTTTCTGCAGTGCATTTGTATAATTGTAAAATTAAAATAAAAACATTATAATTTTATTTTTTATTTTAGGGCGGATTCTGTCACATGGAACCCACACAAGCTGTTGGCTGCACCACAACAGTGCTCTACATTTTTGACAAGACACAAACGCGTTCTCGAAGAAGGACACTCGGCGAATGCGAAGTACCTGTTCCAAAAAGATAAATTCTACGATACTTCGTACGACACCGGTGACAAACATATTCAATGCGGTCGAAGAGCTGATGTCTTAAAATTCTGGTTCATGTGGAAGGCGAAAGGTACTGAAGGATTTGAGCAGCACATCGACAAGGTTTTCGACAATGCCCACTTCTTCCTCGAGCATATTAGACAGAGGGAAGGTTTTCGTCTTGTTCTCCAAAAACCGGAGTGTACCAATATTGTATTTTGGTACATTCCTAAGTGCCTACGAGGTTGCGAGAACGACCCGACCTACAATGAAAGGTTGCATAAGGTCGCACCGAAAATAAAGGAACGTATGATAAAGGAAGGGAGTATGATGGTCACGTATCAGCCACAAGGTAATCTCGTGAATTTTTTCCGCATTGTTTTTCAAAACTCCGCGCTTGATCACAAGGATATGGTCTACTTCGCTAACGAGTTCGAGAGACTCGGATCGGATCTAACTGTTTAGATTACGTAGATATTTATAACATTTGAATAACCATGCAATATCTAATGTTATTTCATCATTTAGCCTGTGATTTCTATTTATAATATAGTTTTTATTCGTAGAATAATAAAATGTTACGTTATCCTATATTACGTCAATAAATTTAGCATATAAAAGATTATTATTTTTAAACTGTGACTGTTATTTAAAATGTAAACCTAATTGTAAATTTAAAAACAATCCCCAAGCAAAAATCACCAAATAGGAACGTTTATTCAATATAATATGTTTACTTAAAGTATTTTTATTCTTACCATAATTTTTCAATTTACTATTTAGACGTTCTCCATTATAGCAAAATTCAACGCCTTGATTTTTAATAGTTTACGACAGTTTAATTGCGAGTAATTTAAACTTCCATATTGAGAGGACCGTAAAATATAATACAGCCAAATTGCCAGTGTCCTTTACTAAGTAGGTTAAAAGTGAATAGTTTTATCTTGAAGTACAACTTTTATAACATTACTATTACTTACGATATAATTAAAATTTAATGCTATAAATACGGGTACAATATAATGTTTTACTTTAATTATAATTCTGTAAATTAGACTTATCGTATAACGTTTTTTAGATGATAATAATCAATAATAATAAACGCATCTCACTCAATGGCTCCAAATAAGGTCTCATGACCTTGTGGTGAGGGTACGAAAACACACAAAACACTATGCACGACAAACATCCGTATCGCTAATACCGACGTTTGTCATAGTCTAGGTCCCGTGAACGAGGATTGAACCCGCAACCGTTAGTGCTTCAGTCAGTTACAATGACCACTGCGCCAACGTGTCTTTATAAAATTTTTATCTGTAAGTTGATATAATTATTGTACCTAAATTACGTATCAAAACAGTTGTAGAAAATAAATAAGGAAAAATGGGATTTGAACTCGTCGTCAGAATATATTCTATTACAAGACTTAAGTAAAAAGAAAAACCACACCCATCGATAGGTGAAAGAAATTTTGAAAACGGAAAACTTAACTTAGAATTGGAAACCAGTGACTCCCACGTCCCCATAGAAATTCCGGGAAAGAATGTACCATATATCATACCATACCATTGAAACTAGTTTAAAGACGCTTCTTATTTTGAAATCCATTAAACAATTTTAAGAGCGTGTCAAAAGTATGTATTTGCATACGCTCGATAAAACATAACATTCCTTTGGCATTGTTTTGATCAAGGAAAAAATTTATAAAATAAAGTTGAATGAAACTCTCGCTAGTCAACCTGGCTCCACAACTGCAATTATCTACAAATTATCTAAGCAATTGCGTTAAAATTTACTAGTGCAATTATTGTAGTAGAACATTCAATTTACTTTAATGCTCTCCTGTAAAACCCTGCCGCATACACTAGCCTGTTGGAAAATTCATGTACGTATAACAAAAATATTAATAAAAAAAAAACAGATTTAAACGAAAAGACAAAGAACAAAATATATCATTATCACTTTATTGGTAAGAGTATGACTTAAAAGCTTTTGATAAATAGTTTTGTTTAATGGCACTATTATTTATCAAAAGACTTCATAATAGCAATTTAGATTTGACATTTTTACTTATTCAAAAAAAATCTGCTTAAAACGAACTGTTGTATTTTCTAATGATGTGTTAACAATTATTAGTACACAAAGTTATTTACCATGTTTTATTAGTGTGGATGGTATGCGTTGTTAAAAAAGGTACCTTCTTGTTATATCCTACAACATTATCTAATAATATTAAACAAAGTGTTAAAACATGTTAATTCACCTGGACGCTTCATGACATACCCTCATGCTGTGATAATGATCGTTTATCAGTCACTGTGTATGGAATGATGTCATTCAAATGTTTTATATCTTCATATAATTATAGTGATTATATATATTTGATACTGCAATGACTAATAGTGTTTAGGACGTCCGTTATATCGTCTCTATTATATAATAGGTGTCTTCAGAATCCAATGCTTTTGGCCACTAATATATTTATCTATTTTAATACGTACTGTTAATGACACTAACACATGTGACCTGCAGCGTTGCATGGTGGTATATTGTTACTATAAAGTATACAGATCGTTAAAAGAGTTGAAAAGTCAATACGTGGACAATGAATCTAATGTCTTTTTATTATTTAATTCTGGACTCTTTATAAGTACATATATTTACCTAACAAACGTAATCAAAGCCAGATTTAAAAGATAATATGTGAATAGTTCGAAGTAGGCAGATATATGGATCCTTTATGAACAGTAATTAGCCGCAAGTGTATCGACGCCATCATTTATCAGTGATGACGTACAATTGATCAAAGTCTCAGTTGATTTATGAATTTTGATGAAATTTCATCAGCGCTTAACACTAACTGGGTAAACATAATTTTGAATATTAAACACCCCATACAATGTACTGAATTTGACGAAAACTCTTTTATATTAATTAAAACGCTTTAATTAATTTGTTCCTCAAAAAAGTTCGTACGTAAAATTTAAAAAAAATGTTATAACCGCAATAGAATAAACTACAAAAATAATATAAAATTTGATTAAAACTTCGTGGAAGTAGATTTTAATGTGATTCATACAAATTAAAAATACGTGCTTTATTTAAATATGCTTTTTCAAACACTTTCGTGTCAAATCAAGCTTTTCTTTAAAAGTAGTTACCACAATGTATCATTATTTTGGCGCAAAAAAATATCATAATTAACATAAAACGTTGCATCAATCAGCATGTAAAATAAACTAGTACGAAAGTTCAATTTTCACGATTTTAATGTGTCTCAAAACCCAGAAAAAAGTGCATGTTTTCTTGTTTTCTACATCATGACTATGACGCACTGAGCCGTTTAGTTCAGGAATGGTGGGAATTTCCGGAGGGATTTTTTCTGTGTCTATTATAATTAATCTGCTGGTCTGATGTGTATTTAACACTACAAATATACTACTACTTAAAATAGTGGGTAATAACAATGAGTAATTTGTAACTAGGCAATAAATAAAAAACTATTTATTATCGGTAACTCTATTAAGTTAGTTAATTGCGGATGAAAATATTGCTAGGTATCGTTGTCTTAGATTTTCGCGATTATTATTCATTGAAATGAAACTATTTTAAACGGATTTAAATCGCGTATATTAATTATTTTTATCATCCCGACGTTTCGAGCACTTTGCAGCGTTCGTGGTCACGGGTAGACATCTACCCGTCATGAGTCTACCCGTGACCACGAATGCTGCAAAGTGCTCGAAACGTCGGGATGATAAAAATAATTAATATACGCGATTTAAATCCGTTTAAAATAGTTTCATTTCAATTGCTAGGTAATTTGTATTGAAATTAATTGTTTACAAAATAATAGTTTCTTTGCTACCAATTAGACATTCGTAATCCGAATTTTTTCGGAATTTTTTTTCGTAATCATATGCGCAAATTGAAGATTACTATTTTATGTGTATGTTGCCATATATACCAAAACATAATAAGTCAACACGTCAAAACTTATTACGTAAGAAATTAATTAATTATCAGTTATTCGGTTAATTTAGTGTACTTTTTCAGTATTAATATATCTGCGATTTATTGTTAGAATGACAAATCTAAGGTGATTATTGTAATCGTAATTTAGAATCAGACAAAGATCAAAGATTTAATTTTGGGTTATCGTTTTTTTTTTAATCAGACATCAGAGGGACTATACATGTTATCGCATAAGAGTACGATGATATAAAACGACAACACCTATAATCCACATTAACCGATAGCAAAAACATCAACCCATCTAGATAACCGTTATAATTAAAAAAATAATGTTACAATAAATATACAAACTTATATAACTAATTCAGATCATCTTAAATGTCGTCTTCTGAAATATCGCCTAAGGGTATTTCTTCACATTCGATCTGAAACGGAAAGGGTAAAATGACAATTTTTTTTTCTGGGAACGAATTCAATAAAATCGTCTGTCTTAGTAATCATAATCATCATCGCATTTGCAACAGCAGCCGACCCACAAACACTTTGCAGGGTTAAACGGAAAAAAGGTATGATGGAGAAAGATATAAAAAGTTATTAGCTAAATGAAAATATTCCATTCGTATTTAGTTGTTAACTAGCCCCTCGCGATTTCTCTGCGTTTGTGATTATTGCGTCGCTTCTATGACTCATAGCCTGATGTAATATAGCCTATAACCTTCAATAAACAGCATATTCAACGCAATAATTTTTACAATTGGATCAGTAATTTTAGAGATTATCTCGTACATACTATAAGTAAAATATTATAAAATATACGCAAGTTTAATATAATAATACTTACCAAAGTTTCATCGTCGGGGACTCTAGAGAGCAAATCAAGAATCTCGTTGTTTGGTATTCTGTTAGGTCTTAATAATTTCCTTGTAAATTTATGTATTCCTAAAATACCAAATATTTATGTTAAAGTAATAAATAACAAAATGGTAAAACATAGAAAAGAGATCCCTTATATTGCATGTCTCGGGTGAAGTTTAACTAGCGTATACTTCTGCTTAGAGTTAAGCTATATACTTCTACTGAACTCTTTATTCTTTTTCCCACAGGAGAGATACTTACAACCATGTTAAGCTTTTTGCTTTCAACAGCCCGAGGCTTAAAGGTTACTTTAAATTAGGCTAGCGTTAAAATTGAACCACCTTAATTCTAATGAATACTCAAGTGGCTACTTCGAAAAGTTATTAATTCGATTTTTTCTATTGAATCCTTTTAATGCTCGTATACTATAATATATAGTGTGAAAAATATAAGTGAATGTTTCTGCTTAATATAAAAGTAGTCATTTTACGAGTTGTGGAACTTTTGTGGTCTTTATTGTATATCTAAATCAGCACAAGGTTGTGAATATGTCAATTACTAATAAATTGTCTTCTGCTGAAGATTCAATCGTGATCATTGAAGATACTTTTATTATTTTCAATGAACTATTACACAAATCTAAAGGTAAATTACTTACCCCATATTATACAGATGTAATTGAACGGTATCAAGTACATTACGAATGTTACTACCGTAATAAGAAATATCGCCAAAAAACTCACAAATGGCACAGTGAAGTTGAATAAACTAAAAATAAAGAAAGTATTATAAAATAAATAGTTACTATCCTAAAAAAATTAAATATCATTATCATACTTTTTTATGCTTTCCCCCGTGCTTGCAAGTTTTCCGATTATGTTTTGGATGGAAAGAAGAATTTCTTGAAGGCTGTTTAGTTTTTGTCTTAATGTCACATTTTTCTCATCCTGAAAATTTGTAAAAAAATGTCAAAAATGATATATAACATTTATAAAATTATTTTTAGGTAAACTACTAATGGAAATACCAATTACCTTGTCATTCTTGGAATAAACTTGCAATCGATTTTTTTCTTTTACTGCCAAAAAAGGGTAAGTGTTAATTTCGTAGAGAATTTAGAGAAAAAGTCTTGACAAAAGTGTAACAAATTCATAGTAAAAGTGTGAACTCGATCCCTCAAAAAGTAATCGATATTTACCATTCGGCTTATACCAAATGAATGGAATGAGCCACAAAAGAGGTAACATCCAAATTCTGGCGTGTATACAAAATCCTATCCATATTATCAACGCTATTGCGTTGGATCTCGTCGATTCCCATTCGAAGCAAGTCCTGAAATAAACGCTTTTAATTGAATCTAATTTTTTAACTAAGTATTAGCCAGAACAAACATCGAGTGTTTTGTCCATCAAGTAAATCGAGCAGTTATTTTAGACACAAAAACTAAAGTATATAAAGTGGAAATTATAAAATACAATAGCTACCTATTGTGTACTAATCATTACTTCTTTAGTTAATTTAATGAATAATATTTACAGTTCAAAGAAGAAATGCTGCACCAATTCAGGCGGATTTAATATTTAGATGAATATGAAATTTAGAACGTGGAAGACCGAGCATTGTTCGGTACTTTTTTTTTGGTAAATCGTGTTTTTTGGAAATAATGAAACTGGTCTAGACGTATTTAACGCTCCCGAAACTCCTGCATACTGAATTTCATGAAAATAGTTGAAACTGCTTTCGGGATTCAGATTATACATATATACAAGAATTGCTCATTATAAGGTCTGATTTGGTTTTATGTAATTAAAGACAAAAAATTGACAATTCTGTTTTAGTTTTTTTTCCAAATTATGTTAAAGGAATATATTGACGATGTTTATTGGAAAGTAAATAGGTTTAATAATACCTCTAAAAACAGTGAAACCTTAACACATTGAACTAAAGGTTAGGTACATATCATATTGATTAAAATTTTTTACTAACAACCAGTAAAAAGGTTAAGAGGAAAAAACTTACTTTATAACTGTATAAGCATTAACAATCCAGTTAAATACAGCCTTGGCTCTTGATAAATTTCTCGCAAAGATATGTCTATCCAATTTTTCTTCTGTTAATAAATAATTTATTTCTTTCGGATTTATTATACGGACTGCTGCTTTTACCTAAAACAAAAACATTTGTTTATGATTTTTTTTGCAAATTACAATGTTTATGTCGAGTTGAGGGTACGCTTTAGATTTACTTGAAATAGTAATAGGAATGTGTAGTGAAGAACGCTAATGACTAAACATTCCCTTCATTATCTAAAAGTGGATGCTACACTCGAGTGGACACAATGAAACGATTTTAAAATAATATAATAATAAAAAATCAAAATTGTATGCCAATCACACATATCAGTTTCTTCATTAGATAAGCAGTGCTATGTAATACTAGGTTACATTTTACTAACTGGAGGACTTTCATACAGCCAGTGTAAAACACTTCAATTCTTGGTCTTTGAGAAAAAACATCTAAAAGATTTAATTGCCTTTACTGGAGCATTTTTTTGCTTCTTGCTCATAGAATAGAGACTTTACTTGAAAGAGTAAGTGCTGATAGCCGTTTTGAGGCAGTTTCATGTGGATATGATGTTTGTTTAGTTAAGTTTTTGTCTCATCCTAATATTATTTTTAAGAGACTCGGTAGCCTAAATCTACGCACTATTTTTTCCCTGACTTTCTATCCCTCTCCATCCTTCATTTATTTTTAAGTACCAGTAATGATGTTGCAGGTTGATCATTTAACATCAAATGACTTGTCAACTAGTTTGCGTGCTAATTTCTATTATAAAAAAGTAAAACTTGAAAGTTATGTTTTAAAAAAGAAGCTAAAACAAAGCGTAGTAATAGAAATAAGTCTGTCAAGTTATCTGATGTAACTAAAGTAATCATTGTAACGAAAGCTAATCTTATCTTATTAACGAAGAAGTACTTAGTAATGTTACTAAATTAGCTTATAAAGTACTTACTAAGTTCCAAACCACGTTCATTTCTAATAAAATCCTTGGATTGGTGCCTTTCGCCTTTTCTTTGAGCGTATTATCTTTTAATGCATACCATTGCTTTCCCTGTTTTATATTAAGTAATGGTATTAAAACTTTACCAACTTCTTCAGATTTCTTTTCATCGTAAACTGTGACTTCTAGAATTGAAGTGATATCAGTTACTACACTGAAATAATAAACATTTTGAAAGGTTTATTCTTTTACTATACTATAGCATCTTCGATAAAATTTTATGTATATTTCATTTCGTACATTGAGATTATCTTCATCCAACTAGGATCACATGTTTTATAATCGGTTTGCGTTTGTATTCTTTCGTTGTTTAAATTAACAACGCAGTAACAATCGTGTCCTGATAAGCCTTTCGCACCATAAATAATTATATTTAGTATACCCACGTTTCTGAATTGATCACAAAACCGATACCAGGCCTGCAAATAAATAATTTAACTAATAAATGAAATAGTCCTTTAAAACACAACAACGAGATTTTTCATAAGAAAAATAACATAAGTCAATGCAAATAAGTTTAATTAAAATAGTTTTATGTTATTAAGCAGCAAGTAACGAAAAATTACTAAGTTTCCATTTTATGAAACTAGTTCTTCAATAGTTCTAGTTCTTCAATTCAATTTCGATTCTAAATTATAATAATATAAATATTACTCAAATGCTTTCACATATTCTTTTGTTAGTTGATGGCTATTCGTTTACAAGAAGAAATGCGCGAGATTTTTTTTTTAATTTTCAACTTACGTATTTATTTTTCATTAAATGTTCTCTTTTTTCTAGTTCATTGTCATCAATATCAAAAACTGTATTACTTAAAACAGTCCCGCTTATAGTTAATAGGAAAAAAAATTGAATACTTGTATGTACGCCATCTAATTTTAGCAGCATTTTATGAGTTTTTTCTTTTTCTAGTTTTAATACCTCTATGACGCTCCTAAAAAATAAGTATTTTGAAAAATTATACTAAAATAAATTACGACTTAATTATTTACCATAAGTTTTACCTGCCTATAAAGTTGTCTCTATCCCATAAAGTTATTTCCAAAATATTCTCGTCTTCGTATAAATTTAAATTAAATAATTCTTGAAATTTGACGCTTGTATTGTAACTTTTAACTAATTTGGATTTATGTTTCTCTGCACCTAATCTAAAATGATTTAAATGAATATTAGTACTATATTCTGAAATGTTATTAAATATTTACTCAAAAAGTAATAATAATATAAAACATACCTAAATCTAAATAACAACAGGCGCGCTTTTTCATCTACTATTTCTTCTAACCCAGTAACTTCGATTAATGCGATAGTAACTGTCGCTATTTTACTTTTTTTCATCATTTTTACCATTCGATGTTTTGCTGTGTTAGATAAAATGTACTGCAAATAAACTTCGTTTTAACTTAATAAAAATGAAAAACATAATTATCTTGAAATGTATGGATAACATTATTATAATTACGGTTTTTAATCCAATTTTTCTAGAATCAGATAAGATTAGATATTAAAATAAACATACTTTTTCAACTTTGTCAACGGATTGCTTTCTTTGGCGTTTGAACTTTTTTTCTTTTTCTTCAATGTTGCGTTTTCTTAGTTTTGACTCTATTATATCACGAATTGATTTTGGAGGCGGCGTAAATATTTCAGATGATTCATCACTTTCTTTTGAAACTTCACATAACCTTTAAAGTTTTAATTAATTAACATTACTTTTCAGTTTACTTTATATATCCAACGAAATCATAAATTTAAGTATGAACTTACGATTCGAGGCTCGTTTTGAAAAAATCTTTATTGAAAAATTCATTTTCAACCTCGTTTTCATATTCACTATCATTTTTATCACAAAATATGTTCGGTATTGAATCAGATCCTGTAATAGTTGCTTCCTTAAATATAATTTCTTCAGAAGTGGCATCATTTTTTTTGTCATATAAAGCAATCGTTTCAAGATACGAATTACTTCGACTTATGTTTTTTACACATTTGGAATCATTCTCCGTATAACTTAAATCACTAACACTTATAAATTTGTGTTTATGTTGAAATTCGTAATCATCGTCGAGATTTGTCAATATATCTATAGATTTAGACTTTTCTAGCTTTCTTTGCATTTCTTCATATTTATGCTGTATTTTTTCATGAAGTTTTGCAATGTGTTTCTTCGTAAGGTTTTCTGATTTCCGTTCCTGTTCCATTTTACACGACGACTTAACAAATTGACTGGACATCGCTGTTATCAAAAAGGAAATGACAACGCTACTCTTCAATATCGATTATTGTTTTATACTATCTTGGCTCATATCTATCTTATCACAATATGTTTTCGTTATTGATTACTTTCCGTTTTAGAGTACAATAAATAGTATTATAAAAAGGGAAGTCCTGAATTTACGCAACAATATTTGCATGAAACCTGCTTATAAACAAACTCTTTCTTTGTTTTATTGCCTACATTTTAATATGACCGACATTTATAACCTTATGTTTTACAGCCTATGTTGCATACAACTTACTTAATTAATTGTACAATCAATGATGAATCATGGAAAATGATTATGATACAATCGTGGAAAAAAATAAGCTGGCAAAGCTTATTGCAACCGGATGAACAGTACGGCTCAGCATAAAATACAACACACACAAAAATTGATTTATATATATTAAAACATTATACAGATTCAAAGGGCTCATTTAAAACACCTATCATATATTTATATAACAAAGTAGAGATTTCAAACAGCAGCGATAAGATTTATCCGATTATCATTTCGCATTGATATAGAATTAAAAATCTGCATGGTCATTAACTCGTTAAGTGGTTTCAGATTTTGTATTTTTGCGTTATGCTTACAAAAATTAAAGTATAATTACACTTTTTCATAAAAATTAATTTAAATTAGGGTTAAATATTCTGCGACGGTGGTATTCGTAAGCGATTCCATTGCGCCCGACTAAGACGAGGGCATCGCTGGATTTTACTGTATAGTCTGGTGCAATAGTGAGTCTGTTAGTTTCAGAAGTCTTATATACCCGCTTGAATTGTCGGGATACATAAATGCACTTCCCAGCGTTAAAATATCTTATATCCAAAGTACTATATAAATGAAAATACCATAATTTAGTCGATTTTATACTAAACTATCTTTTTGTTGGTTCTACTCAAATTCGTCCGATTCATCATTCAGTTGCTAATACAATTTACCTGACGCTTCAAGCATTTTTTAACCGACTTTAAAAACGTGAAGGTATTATATTCGATTGTGTAAATGTTTTATGTATGTTCACCAAGGTTATACAGAGCATATAATATTAGTAAGCATATTGTAAACTTAAAAGTTAAAAATATAACAAAATAAATCAGCCAAGTGCGTGTCGGGCCACGCACAATGTAGGGTTCCGTAGTTGTTAGAATTCAAGATCGGTCAAGCAATCTTCGAGTACCTATTTTCGTAAAAAAGTTTACGACGAACTGGGAATTTCCTTTTTTAAGTCAGTTTATACAATATACGTACTTACAGTTTTAAACCTTTTATTATTATAAAATTATTTTTAATTTCTCTTTAAGAAGACAATAAGAGATAGGTACGTAATCCGTATATTTTATATTATACCATAAATGCCAAAGTGAATTCGTTTGTTTGATTGTTAACTCGCTCTTTTGCTATAACGCCGTAGGTAAATACTGAGCTAATATTTTATTGAGACATTGTTTTATACCTTATTTTATATTTAATTTTAATTTAAACTTATTAAATATTTATTTATTTATTCATTTAAATTCATATATTAATTTTAAATTATTAATATTTACATAATGTGATGCTTTAAAAAGTGAAATATTTATTTTTACTTAGATCATCTATAACTCGATAACCATAAGAACCCACATAGCCGTGATAATTTTCCTTTTAAATTCATTATATGTACCATTATCGTGAATTTTTTCATATTTTTAGACGCAGCAGTTTAGTGGGTAGAGGGGGGGGGGACACTTGACTCTAAGAAAAATTGACACTACAAAGCTTAATATTTCGGAAACAGTTCGTCGTTCGGAAAAATGGTTTTCCTACACCTAAAACATTTTTAAAAGACCTATCTAACGATACCCCACAACATGGGATAAATGAGAAAAAAAATTTTTGGTCTCTCCTAACACACAGGGGAGACACCCTGAAAAAAAATATTTTTAAGATTTTATTTTACGACTTTTTCGGCGTAATTCATATGTATACATATGAATTACGCCGAATTACAGCTTTCTGGTATTAAGGGTTTCGGAGCAAAGCCGCGGACAGACACACAGACAGACAGACAGACGGACATGGCGAAACTATAAGGGTTCCGTTTTTTACTACGGAACCCTAAAAATACATTTAATAAATCTTTAGAAACAAATTAATTTTCGCTTTTTATTTAACGTTTATTTATCGTTTTCAAACGGCGAATCATATCTCTGAAACTATATCAAATAGTAAAAAACAGCAATTTTTATCTATAAAAAAATTATTATGTTTATTTTGATAACACTATGATGAATTGATGATATCTATTATGATAAGGATTGGTATTGTGTGCCAAAATCAAAGCGAGTCCAATGTATCACTAATAATTATATAAATATATATACATATTTTTTTCTGAACATCATTTACTGGCTGTACTAATACTTACTTGTATACGTTAAATGATTTTTCACATTCAGATCTCCTAATCTTTCATTCAATGTAATAGCGCACCGAATTTACGATTTTAAATTGTCAAAAATAATTATACTTCACAACGAGGATAGGACATTAGAAGCTGAGATTAAGCTAAAAGTCCATATGTTCTAGGGAATCTTGGTTCAACAAATTATATATTCTTGCTAAGTTGCTAAATTTACATATTACGAATTGAAAAATGGGATAAAATCATACAATAAAACTTAATTGGATTTCACTTTATAATTTGGTAGGTATTCGATTAGATTAGATTCGTGACGTTGCTGTTTTTAATGTTTATCGTTATGTATTTAATTAAACTGATATAAGGTAATGAGTACACGCGTGCCAAAATACTGGAAATGATATCTAAATCATCAAAAAGTGGTCACCATTTATAATCGTATTAAATGAATCTGTGATCCATTTAGTACTTTTGGCAAATACTAATTTCAGTACCTATTCAGCAATAAATTTATTAAAAAAACACGCAAAATTGTTTGAAATAAAGACTTATTTTTTAATTTTACTTAAAAAACTTATGGTCAAATTTTTATTAGCAACTCTACAGGAATGTGTTCTCCTAGTATAGTCGTGAATATTGTATAAAATGTATTTTAAATAAATAGTATGAGCGCAGTTTGGGCTATTACTATTATTATAAACATTGTTTTGAATATGTTTCATATCATCTGAACAACAAACTACTCAAAATATATTTTAAAAATTAATAGTGCATGCTAAAAGTTACCAGCACCACCTCAGCAATATTTTAGTAGAGCAGTGAACTATAAAATTAATTTCAACTGGCACATACATACATGCCCTTACGAGCTACTTTACAAGAATGCAATCTAGAAAACGCTTTGGTGGCGGAAAAAGTCTCAAATGCAGGAAGGCATCAGTGTTCAGGTGAATTTATTGCCGTCCTATGCAAGTAGCGCCATAGTTTATCACGTCGGCCGCAAATTATGAGCCTTGTTCCACGTTGGCTAGTTCTTGCTTATTTTTCACATTTATTTTGATATGAATGGAGACGGTCTAGTGGATATAATACATACATATAAAATGAAGTTAAGTTAAGAAGAAAGAAGATTTAGTTCTTTGCAAGTACCATTAAGTTTTTCAAATGACGACAGCTTGGCGCGGTCACTGCAACTACAGCGCTAACGGTCGAAAGTTCCTTCTGTGCATTTTTATGATACTATAAAATAGATTTGTATAAAATATAAGTAGGAATTATTTATTATGCCTAGGCATTATGAATAATCACAAGCCAAGTCAGGTATAGTGATAAGTAACTTTGTCCATAACACAAATGACTGTCGTCTGTTTATACTGGGTGTTTTTTTTAACAACTGGCAAAACCTATCTACTTAATTTTGTAGTGATTATTTATGTTTCTTAATTATTTTGGTTAAATTAAACAATATTAAGCAAGATACGTCAAAAAAAATTCGAGACACTACATCGTTTCAGGTAATATTAAAACTTGTTGTTTAAAATATTATAAAATATAATGATATTTTGAAAAAAGGTATAAAATAGTATCTAGAAAGTTATTCAAAATTAATTAGTTACCTGACACAAATTCATTTATTTTATACATTTAATTAACTAAATAGTTAACACGTTAATGCAATTTAATACAAAATCCGCAGCAAAACTTGTAAACTAGCCCGAAGTTTCCACAAAGTTTTGTATTCATTCTGATCCGGCGAACTCCCTCTTTAGATTTTCGCTCAGTCTTATCCCGATTACTAGAATATTTTGTTAATAAATTAACGACTTGCGACTAGGTCCACGCTAAAGTTTATATTGAATACTAAATGTGATTCTTTTAATGTTTAAATTATTTTTTCATATTACATATAAAATCATCTTGCGAAATTGAAATAAGTTTAATTTAAGGGTTCGCTTAAAGGTTCTTATTAAGTACTTAAAAGATTAAAATTAGGACGTAATTTTGAGTTTTCAGTGCGTCTACACTGTGTGTGATTCTGCGCATAAAATACTGTATACATAAATCGTTTCTTCTATGTATTTTGTAGTTTGTTTTACTTAAATAATGATTACAATACAGCATGTTTATATTGTATATTAATAAAATCCTATAAATGATTTTATTTCTCTTTACTATAAAGTAAAGACAAATAAAAGAGAGACTCTCAATTGTTATGCACAAGTTTATTTTATCGGTTATTTTACTTTTAGTCTAATACGAGACTAAGAGCAGAGAAAATAAGAAATAAAAAAACAACTTCAACATTTAGTTTTGCTGAATTAGAATGCTTAATCTTAAAAGTGAGACTATTATCACGTTCCTTTGTTTTTCGTAAACTTAATAAAACTTCATTAAATAAACTAGGTATAATTACCTAATTGTTTACCTACTTAATATTATATATTTTCATACGATATACCACTAGAAATAGTACGCATGCATATTCATATAGAACAAAGAAAACGTCTCTGCAAAGCAGATACAAGGCTCGAGGTTGTACCTAAACAGTTTCCATGCTACCTTTTGTTTCGAGAAAATGTTTTCCGTATGCAAAACAATTCGAGTAGCTAAATGATACTTTGAAATAGTTGTGAAATTCAGCAGAGAGTGGAAAATAAAAGATAAAAGAAACAGTATGACACGCTTGTACGAAGTCCGCTGGAGAGAACAAAGAATTTAAAAGCAAAAATTTGCAGCAATTTTATCTTTATTTCATAAGCAGGAAGGTTTAGCTGTTTTTATTTGATACCGTATACAACCAGACTATAATGGTATGAGCACCGGGGAAATTCATGTGGGAATTAAACGTTTAGCAATTTTAAAGATTTAAGCCATTTTTGGGTCTACTGGGCCAGGAACAATGTTTTATGTTAACTTTTAAAAAATAATACAGATAACTCCTGCGGTAAAAATATAGCAATTATAAGTAGTGATGTTTTTGTTTTGTTGAAATTTAGGCGCTTAGTTAAGGTACATCTTTATCATTTTTTTTATAAAAATAGGTTACCAACGAGTAAGAGAGTCGCTGGATGTATATTGATCACCGCCGTCTATAAATATTCGTAGCACAAGTAAAGCCACAAGTGCCTTGCCGGCTTAAAAACCAAGAAGGGATGAATAGGAATAGGAAGTAAAGAAAGGAATGAGTACCCGCATTCACTGTGATACGTCGATTTTCTGTGAGAGTGTGGTTCTGCTTCGAACGAGTGAGCCCGTGTACGAGATTAGTCAATTGACTTTAGGTAGGATCTACCCACGGGCGTAGATATAGTTTTTATATGGGAGAAGTTCGTCCAAGGGAAAGGTGCGAAGGGAGGGTAGTAGTAATTCTAAAATGTACAAAGATAAATTAGTTTTTATCCGGGCATTACGCAGTAGAATGGTATGATTCTTAATGCTTCTCTCGGTTTTGTAGAAATTATACAAACCATTGTCAGTGCCATTCATTCAATGTACCTGTCGTATACTAAGGCGGGGGCGTTCGGAACCCGTAAATCCTATTATATAAAACCCACAAAATATTATTAATGTAAGTGTTATTGTTTGATTGATTGCAATATTAAATATTGTATTTTATTGTTATACTAAATACGTATGTATTTACATTTAAATATACGCACAATATAACTGAAGAAGTGTAAAACAACTCTCAGGAAAAGTCTTAATGTCTAATACTTCCAAAGAAACACATGAGGAGAAATCACGTACGCCGAGACACATCTTTTAGAGTTATATATTTAATCGCACGGAATCTGTTTATAACATATTAACGTTTTTTTTTCTTAGACTAAGCGAGCACCGTGACATTTGCAATTTTAGATATATACAGTACAATCATTTTGATAAACTTATAACTCGACTGCGAAAAGTCAATGTTACCTTCTATAATAAAATCCCAAAGAAAGTGTTACAGCTTACAAATAATATATTTAAAGAACTTATTTAAAAGTCCTTAATAGCTAAAGCATATTATTCTGTTCAAGGTTATATAGATGATAAAGATATAAGCTCGATTCACACAGGGTATTTAATATATGTGTAACTCATAAATGTATGTACGTATTAAAAAAAAAGTTGTTTTTAAAAGAGTAATTGTCGAGTTTCTTTCCGGTTCTTCTCGGTAGATTACATTCCGAACCGGTGATAAATTCATGAAATTTATTTTTTTGTTTTCTTTTTCGTTTCGGTATTGACGATTCAAAAGCCTACTTGAATAAAGTATATTGATTTGATTAGATTTGATCTAGACTTAGGGTAGGAATCGAACCTACCACGCTAGCAGCAACATTTTACAGATTTTATTTTTTATAAATACGTATTTCATGTTAGTCTCTACTAATTTTTGCTTTATTTACAAGCAAAGTATGATAAACGTTTAAAATATAAATATTTTCAAAACAATTAAGTCTTTTTATTAAAAGTAAGTAAATACAGCAATCTCGATGTAACAAACAAAATTAAATTGGCACTTCTATCGTAAGACACCCGAGGTTTTCAACTTAATTGAAACTTCAAATCCCTCGAAATTAAAAGTCCAAGATTTCGTACGAAACTATTCTTTTACCAAAGTTAAATTTAAGTGAAATGACTTCAGAATTACAAGTTAGTATAAAATAGACATTGAAAAAATTTTAAGTATCCACAAATATTGTCGACATGTTTTTAAAATAAGCGGTGTCGTGAATTGGTTTGGATTGCAATCTATCTATACTTATAGTCTTGACTGACTGATTCGACAACGAATTGAAACTTGAAATTTTTGCAGTAGGTGCCTTTTAGGTTATAAGCATCCACTAAAAAGAGTTTTTCAATATTCTACCCTATATGGGTGAAAAGGGGTAAAAACTTTTGTACAGAAAATATTATTCGAGGTCGTATTAACTTAAAACTTACACATATTTATGGTTGATAGTAATGAAATGCGAAATAAAAATTATATCAATATCATCCAGTATTATGTGTGCAAGGGGGTTATAAAATTTGTATAAAGAAAATGTATTTTTTTAACTGATTACCCTTTAACTTAGCGTAAATATTACTTAGAATAAATAACTAAATAAAGGTATACTAGAATTTTAAAATCATTCTTTATAAATCCTGGGACGAAAAAATATTTGTTGGTAGAATAGATCTAAAATAGATCAGCTGAAATGAAATTTTGATGGTTTATTTCTACTCCTAAACGGGAGAAAAGGGGGACAAAATGTTTGTATGTAAAATGCTATTCTGGGATCAGATCTACTAAATATCTAATACACATACTTCTTGATGATAATAATAAAATATAATACACAAAATATATCAATATTAAACCCTACAGATGTGCAAAAGTGTAGTTTAGTTGAATTAAATTTTTTTCTTGAAATATTCCAGTGAAAAACAATTCAGTATAAATTGTATATTTATTCTACATGTTTAATAGTTCCTTTCCTTTGAAAGGTGGTATTTGCCAGTTTTCTGAATCATTTATTCTAAGTTCCAAAATATACAAAAAACTATACTATATATAATATATGTACTAGCACTTATACGTGGACGTAGCCGCGTATAAGTGCTAGTATAATATATTTAGCTTTCAAAACACAATGCTATGTACACACGTGGTGACTGATCGACGGAGACTTGCTGTTGCCACCAGCCTGGTGATTGAACCTTTAGTGTCAACAAAATAGCGATCGATCAGTAGGTTAGCGTTTTGTAGGTAACTTGTTTAAGTTGTTTTTATAATACTAGCTTCCATCCGCAGCTTCGCCCAAGTATGTTGATAAAAAGTAGCCTATGTGTTATACGTATAAGTTTATTACTTACTGTAAAGTTTCATAAAAATCCATACACACAAACATCATTGTAAGTTACTCAAATAAATTAGAAAATTGTAGCACATGTTATATATATGTGTGTGTACACTTATTTGGGTTGGTAATGCAATAACAATACTTTTGCATTAGTCTAATTAAAAGAGGCGTTATGCTTCACGTTTAAAGACTAACGTTGATGGTAGTATGTGGTACCTGGGGGAAATCAACCACGGCACTTGTTACAGTAGTAATAAAGTCATGTTAATAATTTGTGAAAATGTTTTTGACAAAAATTTTGAAGAAAAAGTTGCCGAATAATCTGGAGTATCACACATGTGTAAACAATTTTATTAAAGCTTGTTAGAAATATGTAATGAAATGCAGCCACTAGTGTAAAAACCTCTTTGAATTGTTGATTATAAATTATTGTTATTCTAAATTATTCATAACGCTCCGTTTTTTTTTTAATTGTAATCTGGTTGCCTAGCAACTTGCTAACGACTAAGTATGGCAAGCGGAAGCTTCTTGTTATTGAGATCAATGACAATTGAAGACCTTGTCATTGTTAGAAATAGGTTTAGGTACAGATTTTTAATATGATATAAAATAATATGACTGTAACGTATAATAAAACATATTAATAGTTATTATATATCATTGAACAAATCTCATTGTCGAATCTTACACACAATACAAAAATAAAATTGGCGTGTCTCTTAAAAAGCTGGTATTAACAGTTTTTTTCAAACAGCATACGAATGTTCACCCGATATTTAGACCAAAAAAGCAATGATCTTCATCAATATATTTTATACTAAGGCTTCCTTGAAAAATAAATATTTAAATAGCGAAAACCCTGTTTAAATCTGATCTGTAGTTTTTAAGAAAATCGAAACCATATACTTACATATGTACATATGAGTCGAATACATAATCAGGCAAAAAATAATTGGGGTTCCATTCAAAGAAATATCAGTAACAATCTTATCAGTTGCCAACGAAACCACGGGTAGGAGCTAGTTTGAAAAAATAATTAATAATATCATAACTTTTTACAATCATTCTTTCTGAATAATATATTACGAATACGTGCAAAAATCTTAGGTTATAAATAGAATTTTAAACTATTCGTTATTTGTTGAAGTATAAAAAAATCCAGTACAGAAACCAGTTTTAGAAGTCCGTTGCGAGTTTCGTTACAAACTTGAGTTTCAAACTACACAACGGATTTTAATGCGGTTTTTATTAATAAATAGAGCGATTCCGAGGAAGATTTATATATATAATATATGTAGAGAGTAATGTAGTAGAGAATAGCCAAGAATTTCAAAGATTTGTAATGTGATGTCGTAAAAAACATTTTTGTGTGCTTATATTTTAAACGCTGGCTAAATTTTACGAGATAGATTTAATTATGTACGATTAATTATATATCTTAAAGAGATTTACAAAAAAGACTAACTTTATCTTTTAACGATAACCCAAAGTTACCATTTTAATACGTTAGATACGACTCGTCTTTTATTTTCCTACGATGCTATCGCCCTCTATACAGCGGATACTTTGAAATACTTCAAATTAAAACCATCACCCGTCAACACTATTTGTTTTTCTGAGCAATTTTCAATTTCGGCTTCTCCTTTCAAGCCCCATGTGCATGACATGCTTGGAGCTCGATTTCTAACGCCATAGAAGATAAATTCAAATAAACACTTAACACTGTTCTCCCATTTGGAAATGTGATTCTTTGTTAATTACTTTGGATAACTTGATTCGGAATGTGATTCGGAGGTTTTGGAGCCGAGGAAATTTCTAATGTCTCATATCAGTCAATCATATACATATATCTAACGTTTTCATCTTCTGTATGCACACGTTTTGCGGTAAATGGATTAGTAATGTGGTTAGTGCAGCCGTCTGGCCATATATCTGTTTTGAAAATTAAAAAATATATATATTTCCAATATTCACCCCTAATGGGATCTAATGTTTCCGAGTTCCGAAGATTGTTAGGAGAAATCAAACTTTACGCGAGCAAAACCGCGAGCAAAAGCTACTAAAGATATATATATGTATGTATATATATTATTTTGTGTAAATTTTATGAACCTTAAGTAAGGTTACCATATCATGTTTGGCGATATATTATTGTTTGGAATATAAAAAGATAAAATCTGTCGATGAAATCCGGGATCATACTAATGTAAATTTTTCATATTTCATCTGTTTGGTTGTCCAGTTATTTAGCGCGTGAGGAAATTTGCACGTATCTGAAGAATAATCTAAGGTTAGTATTTGTTTTAGCTTGGTCGTATGGATTTATGTGAAAACGGATAATGGATTCCATTTCGAATCCTGGGCTTAAAGAGGAGAGATGGTATTTATAAGCATATAGGATTGCTTACATAAATTAATGTTTATAAGTATAAAGGACTAGAATTGAAGGTATTTTTCGAATTTTATGCTAAGACGTCATACAATTTACTAAAATTGAAATAAAAATCTAAATAAAAATAATAAATAAATAAATAAACGCATCACACTCAACGGCTCCCATTAAGATCGTGTGACCTTGTGTCGGGGGTCAGGAGACACTCACAACACTAACACAAACACCCAGACCACGGCAAACATCCGTATGGCCAATACAAACAAAAAAAAGCTTTATTATTTTAAGCTTAATAGGTGACACATAACAAACAGGCAAATATGTCATTACTTGAACAAAATAAATTAGTTTTTGGTCAAAACACATATTTCAATTAAAGACAAAAATTAAAAATTTTCGCGATATAAGAACATCCGTTAATTCTTATAAAGTAATAAATATTATACCGAACCATTTCAGTGTAATCGTTGTTTATTATTCTTGCGCGAATACGAATAGTGATATTTTTAAATCAACAGTAAGATCATTTTTAAATAAGGACAGTGACAGTAAGACATCTGTGTTGTTGTTATAAAATGTTTTTTATAATATTGTTAATTTTATTAACGGTGTTGTATTTATATGGAACACGAACTTTCGGATATTGGAAAGAAAGGGGTATTAAACATGATCCTCCTACGCCTTTTGTCGGAAATAATTTTAAACAGTTTATACAAAAAAGTAGTATGGCTATGATGGCAACAGAAACATATAGAAGATATCCAGAGGAGAAAGTGGTTGGTTTTTTTAGAAGTACCGCTCCGGAATTAGTAATAAGAGATCCGGAAATAGCTAAAAGGGTGTTGATAACAGATTTTCAACATTTTTATGCTAGAGGATTTAATTTGCACAAAACAGTAACTGAACCGTTAATGAAAAATTTATTTTTTGCCGATGGCGACTTATGGAAATTGATTCGAAAGGGGTTCGGTCAAGCTTTTAGCACAGGAAAAATTAAAGCGATGTTTTCAATAATAGCTGATAGAGCAGAGAACCTTCAAATGCAAGCAGAGGAAATTTCGAAATTTGAGTATTACGACATACGAGAACTAATGGCGAGGTATACCACTGACTTCATTGGAGTCTGCGGTTTTGGAATAAATATAGATTCTTTGAGTGATGAAAACTCAGAATTTAGGAAATTGGGAAAAAGAATATTTCACAGGTCCTTTAGAGACACCGTGGAAGCAGGTGCGAAATTTTTGTTTCCAGATTTATTTAAATATGCGCGTTTTATATCAATTGAAATAGAAAAATCAATGGTTAATTTAGTAAAGAGAATTCTTATAAATAGAGACTACAAGCCGTCGGGAAAAAATGACTTCGTGGATTTAATGTTAGAATTGAAACAAAAGGGTAAACTTAGTGCAGAATCTTTAGAACATAAAGATAAAAATGGCTTTCCAAAAATAGTAGACCTCGAACTAGATGATACATTATTAACGGCGCAAGCTTTTGTATTTTTTGGTGCTGGTTTCGAAACATCTTCACTAGCTTCTAGTTATACATTGCATCAACTTGCATTTCATCAGGACTATCAGAAAAAAGTTCAAATAGAAATCGATAGAATATTATCAAAATATAACAATAAGATAACTTACGATGCTATTAATGAAATGAGTACTTTAGAAAAGGCATTTTACGAGGCAATGAGATTGTATCCTTCTGTTGGATTTCTTATGAGAAAGTGCACATCACCTACGTATACATTTCCTGAAATTGGTCTAACAATAAATGAAGGGGTTAGGGTGATTATACCTGTACAGGCTTTCCATAAAGATGAAAAATATTTTTATGAGCCGGAAAAGTTCAACCCAGATAGATTTGACTCTGCAAACGATTTTAAAAGTAGTGTCTTCTTACCATTTGGAGATGGGCCACGGGCATGTGTCGGTAAGTAAAAAATAAAAATTATTTATTATATGTAGAATAGAACAATTTTTAGTATTTACTTTAATTTTTCTTATAATAGTATAAAGATTAGTATTTTATAATATTATATTGTTAAATCTT
The DNA here is from genome assembly GCA_037950945.1 of Hypolimnas misippus. Classification (NCBI taxonomy): domain Eukaryota; kingdom Metazoa; phylum Arthropoda; class Insecta; order Lepidoptera; family Nymphalidae; genus Hypolimnas; species Hypolimnas misippus. The sequence goes on along the minus strand of JBBEEQ010000025.1, from coordinate 5,217,624 downwards.
TTTATTATTTATCTTATTTTTGTTTTAAACGCAATAAACTTACTGTGGATATATTATTTTCAGCTGCAAGGCTAGGGAAGGTTTTAGTCATGGCTGGTATTGCTGCTATATTACAGAAGTTTACTGTAGAGCCATGTGCTATAAGTAAACTGCATCCTGAACCCCAACCTATGGCAGTCGTATCTGAGAGTTTCATTGACGGACTACCGCTTAAGTTAAAAAAAAGATTCGAGACACTTTAAAAAATATTTTTTGATGATAATTTCATATCGAGGTGTGATAATAATACATGGTTGTAAAAATATTAAAGTGTTTGTGCACTAATTTTTTTTTTTTAAATTTTTAAGGACCACTGGTAGCTTATATATTTTTTTGTTTCTATTTGTGAGCTAAGTTGAGGCTTGGTGTTAGTTTGGAAAAGTGAAAGCTATATAAATTTCAAAATCAAATAAAAAAACAAAATTTTGTTGATTATATTAATCGATATTTGCATCAATATATAGGTGACTTTGATATGGTAGAAAATAAAAGCAATTGCCGTGAAAACATTTATTCATCTCAATAGTATTCAAATACAGTCGCTTTTAATATAATACACAATTTATTCGATGTTAAAAAAGCTTAAAACTAAATACGTACATAAATGCTTGTTGGTATGTCATGTCTTAAATATTGCTTTATTATCTATCATCAGTTTTACTATTTTTATACAATATAAGAGTTTCACATTGCAAGTTGTCACATTTTTAAATCTTTGGTTTTATTTGTTAAAATCATATGAAAATTAATTTAAAATTTATAGTAGACAGCAAAACTTGTAATTTTTTTTAAATGTTTGCATGATTTGAGTATATGAATTTTAAAATTATATTTTTTTAAGTTAAGAACGTATAAAAACGAAAAGATTTTATTCGTGAGAATATAAAAACTATTTTTTATATTATTCTATACTTTTTGTATAAAAATAGTACTACTGCTATAACGACTAGCATCTAACTTATTTTTTTAATGGTAAACTCGTGTTTTATTTTCTGTTTTTGTTTTAATATACAGAAAATAAATTAAACTTTATTTCTAGTTAAAATTGCATTTATTTATTTTAATTATTTCAGCAAATATTATACTAATTATTACATTTTCATAAATACGTCTATGATTATACTTTGTTATAAAAATGTGGCGTTTACTTTTCGATTTTCAAATCGATATTTAAATGTACATTACTACTTTATAAATGTTCGATTAAAGTTCGAAATATATCCTAATCGATTAATACAGTGATTATGCTATGATTATTCGTATTATTTAAATTAATTATTTACAGTCTCAAATTAAACTTGGACAAGCAAACATTATCACAAAAATCAATGCATTCATCCCTTCTTAATAGTAATTAACGTTTTTGTTATTAAATTCACACGTTCGAGACATTTTAGTGTCATTTTATCTGTATTTTTGTATCCATGAATATTTAATTAAAATGATTATAATTTAAATTTGAATAGTATTTTCTATTTATTTCATTGTATAAAATGAATAATTTGTCTGTATTAAATTTAATTATAAGAATCAAATACATTTAGATATATTATATTTTCCACTGCTTTCAATTATATTTTATATTTTTTTTTGTAATCGGTTTCCTGAGAAAACAATAACATCACAAAACATTCAAATTTAACTCGATAGCTTAAAATTTTTATAAGCACTAGATATTTCAAGTCATTAGCATATGTTCTCCATGACGATTCTTTATAAATATGACAAATACGATTACGTAAAGGGTATATTAGCAGCTACAGTTTAATAGGAATCTCAAATGAACACGAAGCTTAAATAATATACACATTAATGGAAGAAGGTAATATGTCGCATTTTGGATTTTTCGCTGTTTTATGCTTGGATAAAAGTGTTATATGTATACAAATAATTTATAACCTTAAAATAACGTTCATTTTCTATTTAACGTATATAATATTTTTGGAAATGCATTTATATAATACGTTTTATATATTGAAGCAAAATTCTTATTAAAATTTCTCGAAATTAAAGTTTTGTGACCTTCATCCATTCATGTCTTCAATCGATACCATCAATTTCATATAAAATCGAGTAATAGACATCGTAATTTTAATGACACCCCCACATTGCACAATCACTAAAATTAAAAAAAAAAAACTACATGTTCAAATTCATTTAAATAAAATCATATCGACTTAAGTCTAACTTAGATCAATAATTTTAATTCAGTATTTACATATGTGAATATATTCGTATTAAGTAGAAATACATATTTTTAAATGCATATAAATTCAGTTTAGTAAGAAATAGATTACAATGACGCAACCAAAAATATTATCATAATTGAAATATGACAAAATAAATGCTTTTTTTTTCAGTTTGTGGTGTTTTAAAATCAATCAGGCGTTATATTTCGTTTTTTTTTTTTTTAATTTTTATAAGTTATATTCAAACATTTCATTTATTTTTGTATAAAAATAGTCATATGCTAACTTAGGGATTAAATTAAAATGGTATTTCCTGTGGGGGTGATACATGTGATACTGGTTGGTTTAAATATAATAAAATACTAATCGTACTAATTTTCTCTAAAAGGTTGAGCAAATATCTCATTAAGTAATTGTTGATATTCTTCTGCGTTATAAAGATAATCTTCATCGTCTAACAGCGATGTTAAATTGTACCTGAAGTGAAAAAAAACTACACATTATAACGAAGAAAAAATTATATTTGATGTATTTGCGTTAAAAATTTATATGAATATATGATAGAGCTAGTATCAAGGTCGACTGGAAAATATTTGTAATTAACAATTGGCTTATTTTTTACTAATTTGAATAACTCTGTCTTTTTAATATCTACATACATATGTATTAGTTCGCACCTAAATCACATTTGATGTAGGCATGTAGGTGTGTCAATTGATGATAATTGATGTTAAAATGACAGATTTGTACTAACAAAATAACTGACAAAATTGTAGATTTTTAAGTCTCTAATATAACTTTGTTATTAAATTTTCTTTAGCCCGGCCGCACATTCTAGGAAATATCTCTGATAAAAATTATTCAAGCGAACAAACAAAACAGTTCACCTGTTTTGTTTGGTCGATATAAGCCGATAGTCTTCCAATGCGTGTTAGAATTTTTCTAACAGAAGTTTCTTAAAGTGTGCGTTAGGCTTAATGAGTGATTTTTTTTCCTTCGTTTTAGCGACTTACCTTGATGTATCCCTTCTTCTTCGCACGCTTATGTGTGAAGTGGCCTCTATACATAGAACCGCGAAGTGATTATTGCACGAGTATCTATAAAGGTATAAAGAAAAAAAAATGTATTTATGACATGTGATTTTAATTAGACGACCGTTCTGGTATAGTGGTACTGAATGTATCAATAATAGCAACGGTTTCGATATTTCACACATATTTAAATAAATATTTGTTCCTAGGTCTGTCTAGGTGCCTCGGAGAGCACGTAAGGCTGTTGTTCCCGGTCATTATCACAATCACAATGACCCGATAATGATCGTTACTCTTAGTAGGGAGATTATTATAGTCTAAAGAGTTACTGACTCGCCCTCAGGGATTACGGAGGTAAGATGGCTATTACACTGTGGAAAAATCAGTAACATATCAATATTTGGACTGGAGTAATAAGTAGACCCTGATATAATTGATGAAGATTTTAATGTAAGTACTCGTACTTTTAAGGAAACGGAGTATTGAATTAGCTAGACAATTATTACTGGCATTAGTTGTTTTCATTTGTAATTGTAAAAACTTTTAATTTAATACTTATAAAGAGAAAAACGGATACTATTAATGTTTGCGACTTCGGAATTTCCAGCACAACTTTAAGTTAAACTAGAGCACAACACAGTTTTATGTTTCTATTAATTGCGTAAATGTATTGAGTTCCATAAGCGGTCCATAAATGTTCAAATTATTTGTTCCTGTACTATGTAACATAAAAATAACGATGTAGAAATATTTATTTGTAGATTATTTGAACATTTACTGTTTGATTTAGTTTCGTCATGTTATTTTACATGTAGTAGTTATGAACAGTGGAAACCTGATATGTTCTTAAGTAAAATATAATTATTTCTAATTTGTAATCGATGAATTCGCGAGTCAATGTGACGCACGAGCTCGCAACTAATTTTTTTATCTGTCGATACGGATGACCGTCATGGTCGCCCTTCCTTAAAACCGGTACTCGTAATGAAGACCGCCAAATTGTTGCATGAATAAAAATATCTATAGTAGTTAGGAGGCCTAATTCCGGCATTGTTTTGTTAACATTTATTTGTTCGTATAAAAAAATAAATAATTGGTTTATTATAAATGGTTGTACATATACATTTATTGAATTTTTAATATATTATTATACATGTAAATAATATTTATTATCTTCAGTAATAAACTGCACTTTTTGAAAACCATGTCACTAGACGGATTTGAACCTAAAGATGGTACAAGTCCGTCTTCTGTGAATATTTAATAGAAACTTTTAGGTTTTTCAATATCATGTATGATTAAAAATGATGGGTTTCTAAGAAACTGTTAATTATATACATCTGAAAGATAAATTCTTGATTGCGTTTTATAAGTAAAAAATTGTTTTGCGGGTTGTTCTAGGTATATATGTATGTATAGTATTATGTATACAGTACGAGCAGCACCCTACTATTTTCGATTCTGAAATATTTAAAAAGAAAAGGGTGGTATACACTTTTTTTTAACATCCTATTTATTAATGCAATATACATGCAAAAAAATATCTAACAAAAAGAAAATAACAGGGCACTATTTCTTATAGTATAATTGTAAAAGCAATCCTTTATATAAGAGTTGTAGCCATCGTTTGTATAGACAAACAAGAATATTTTTGTTTGTATAGACCAGAGACAAATGAAAATTATAAAAAAAACTTTTATAATATATGAAATAGGACATACTACGATCTAGTTCTTTTAAAATAGACAGAATTCAAGACTTAACAATGTGCATGTAATTAACTTATAACGTTGAAAAAAAATATTTTTAGCTATGTTTTCTTGCTAAATAATACAAAAGTTTGGTTAATATTGCTTCTAACATTATTTCACGTCATTATGTATATCAGCTGTTAGGTTTTTACCTTTCCTGTGACAGTAGTTTGTGTGAGTACAGCGACGCAGCCATTCCTCTGCTGGTTGGTTCGCCGTTCTGCCATTCTTCACAAAAGTTATCGAGAGCACGTTCACCACTGGCGTGTGATCCATGCCATATCAGCTTTTGAGGCCTATAAATATGTTTACACATCTGAATAACGGCTTCATACATATTAACCCCACTGATCTAAGAGGGTTATATTTTTACGTAAATATTATACTATGTATGCGGTATTTACATATATATGTTACGTGCGTAGGTATATCCGTTCCATCATGGACTCCTGTAGCCTAATCGGTTTGACTGATTTCCAATATTGTTATTGAGGCAGTCCGTTTATTATTTTTAAATTACTCAAGTCATACATACAAGGTTCAGTTAAACATGGTAAAAAATATTGTCACTTTACAAGTAGGTACAAAATTCTAGTATTGTATTATTTCTTACCAATGCGAGTCCATCATGATATTTTTCCCGCTAAAGCTATAAATCCTGGGCGGTCCTGCTATAATACCGCCATTACCGTCAAATATATCTGAGAAAGATTTAAATAATATGTCTCCTTGAATATTCACGACGGGTAAATGTCTGTCCGAATATCGTACGGTAGAATCAAGATTTTGTATTCTGCAAGAAAATAATAAGCATTAAGATCGTTGTCACAAAGTTTCAGCTATCAATGTACGAGTAAGTTAAAATAGACACACAATAAAAGAATTCTTCAAATCTTGAAACGGAACATGCTATTTATAAAGCAATATAAAAAATTATGACGTAAAACCGATGACTTTAAATAGATTAAATCTTCCAAATAATTTAATCATATACCTAAAGTAAATTGTATGAGTAATGGAGTATATAGTTAAAAACCACGATTTCTATATAAAATGTCAAATAAATAAATCTATATTAAAGTATCCATACCGGCTAGTAAGGAAAGCTCTAAATGTTCCTTTTAAACCAGCCCGCCTCGCTTGCCGGTAACAGGCATAATCAGCTCGTCGCACACCATGCATATTGCCAGATAGTGGTTCATTGAGTGCGGCTAAGCGCAGCTGAAATAAACGATATTTACAGCTCATACATAGTATCTTTATACTGTCACTCCGCAACTATTCACATTCTTTTATAAAAATAAAGGTTTGATGTTATTGTTGGATTCTGTATGCATTAGATGTAGCCAAACCTTAAAAGTGTAATGAAACTTTTTGATATAAATAGAATATACATAAATAGAATGAAACAATTAATATTTTACTATAAAGTTGCGTAAGGATGTTAAAGAATTTAATAACTCACGCTAGGTCCCACTGGTGTTAACGGTGGGGAGTTTTCGACTAGGTTTGATATTTGTGGCATGTGAACCAAGCTCGCTGCGGGCATCGGCGGAGTTTGAGGAGCTGGCGTTGTGGTCACAGGCGCGGATCGAGTGACGAGCGACCCTAACTTTTTTACAAAATGATTCTTTATCACTTACAATATTTCTGCATTATATATTATCTAGAATTTTAAGACTTTTTGATTAGTACTTTAAACACTAGACAAAATAACACATAACATTTAGGAAGAAGATTTTAAACAAAACGCAAATGTTTGATTTGATATTAACATTTTATGATTACTAGAAAATTTAATTACAACGTTTTTCTTAATATGCTTACCAAAACGTACTGCCACCCAGAATTAACCTTTACAAAAAGGGCTTGTTCTTCAATGACGTAAGCTAACGCACCCACAGGGCTAGATGATGCCAGCTATAGAAATTTGAATAACTTTTTTAATAGAAATAATGATCGAGCAATTAGATAATAAAATATTTTTTATCTGTAATTTTTTTGAATTAAAATCAAGTTAGAATTAGATATATATATACCCTCATCATTTCTTCCGTTGTCGAAAAAACAGCAGCTCCCGGCACATTTCTATTTGTATTAGGTTCTTCGTAGTGTGATCGAGACTCGGTTCCAGGATAAGCTAATGAAGAGTTTCATTTGTTAGTAATAAATAATGTAACTAAATTGTATATAGAGGACTATATTGGCCAGGAGCTAATTCAATTTTTTGTTTTACTCTGCCGCAAACTAGGAAATTATAGGCTATCGCACCTTTTTCTAAAAAAATGTGATTGCCTATAATTTATATAATTTTATATTTTTATGGCAGATAGACGGTTTTGTATATAACGAAATACCTTTGCTTATAATACTATATTTTTGTATGTAAAATACAAAATTAATTGTTATTATCGAGCTACTATGGAATATTATCCATTTGTAAAAGAACAGATGTCATATCATACAGACATACAAAGATTTGCTGTTTCATATTTATTAATACTTACGTAAATGTTCTCTGTTTCTATCTTTTAGTTCTTTCAATTCTGTCAAAGCTTTTAATTCGTCGAATCGGCTTTTCAGGACTGGTATCCGGTAGCGTGCATTAATAATAATTATTACATTACCAATACATGCATTTCAAATTTATCTAAGAATTTAAGTTTACCTGGTCTTCCATATAATTTTGTTTGTCCATGAACTGGTTCTTCAATGTAATTAACACCAGGTTCACCTTTGGGTCCCACTATAGAAATACCGGGGGTTCCAGGAGGTCCTGGAGGGCCTGGCGGCCCAGGAGGACCAGGCACGTATTGCATAGGTTCAGATCTAGACGCTGGCAGACCTGGTGGACCTGCAGGACCCTGCGCTCCCTTCAAACCTGGCATACCATCAAGCCCACGATCTCCTTTTTCTCCTTTTAACTAGAAATTATTGTTATGATATTTCTTTTGACGATAAATACTACCTTCAAAATTTCATGTCGATTATTTGGATGTGACAAACATAAATTTATACCACTGACACTCATGGCATGTCATGTAGTGATTAAAAAAAAAGCATCAAGATAGGTCAAAAAAAAATTATCTAAGTTTGATACAAAGATTCCTCTGGCATGTTATCTGGGACAGGACATTACATAATAATGGAAAATATTTTTGTATAATGGTACCAACCATTGACAGGTCTAACATATTGACTCCTGGATCACCCTTTTCTCCTTTTTGTCCTCCAGGCCCAGGCACTCCAGGTGGTCCCAACGTACCAGGCCGACCCTATAGAAATGTTTTAACTTTTAAATGAAGAAATAAAAAAGTTTCCCCTCATTAATTTTTAGTTAGATTATTGTTCTTACCTTCATATTCTGAATAGCATGCAATATGAAAAAATAGTTTTATTTTCAAAATATATCATAATAAATTTTATGCAATGAATTAATTTGACAAAGAAACTTACCATCCACCCAGGTAACCCAATTTCACCCTTATCTCCCGGTTTACCAGGAGGTCCAGGTACGCCTTGGAGACCTTGGGGTCCACGTGGACCAGGTGGACCAGGCCTTCCTCTTCTACCACGTAAACCAGCATCTCCTTTGTCACCCTAAAATGTCATAAATGATTTTGTTAATAAAGTTATCAGGAACAAACTAAATTACCATCTGAAGTTTTCACAATTATTCACCTTGAGGGTAAAGATTTCAGAACCTGTAGCAGATGTAATACTAACAGGGCCCGGTGGACCTCTTTCACCCCTTTCACCTTTAAGTCCTGGTGATCCTGGTGGACCAGCGATACCGGGCATTCCTGATGGGCCAATATCACCTCGTTCACCTGTTTTACCATCCTTGCCGGGAAATCCGGGAGTCCCATCGTTACCTCGGTTGCCTTTTTCTCCCTAAATGAAAAATAACAACGAATTGTTAAATTATCGATAAAAATATGATGTAAACATTCGTAGAAATAGTTATTCTAAGTATTTACCTTTTCACCTTTGTCACCTCTAGCAGCTAATCTTTGACCTAAAAAATCAATGCCATTGTTTATGAAAATAATGTTATTTCCTTAAACTGAACAAAATAAAAGAATAAAAATTTATCACATAGCAATTTTGAAAAAAAAAATGGTATAAAAATTTTCTCTAAAACCTAAGGAAATACTCAGGTAGAGTATAATGCAATATTCCATAATATTTACATTATAAAAATCATGCCTACCGGTTGTAAGGAATTCTGATTCTTCTGATCCGATCGGTCCAGTTGATAAGGTTGGTGGGCCAGGTGGTCCCGGTGATCCACGCTCGCCTAAAGAATAAATATTTAGTATCCATAATTATTAATCGTCATTTTTTCTTTAATGATGTTAAAGAAGGAATGATGATTAATAATTCAATAATAATTTTATTAAAATTTCATATAATGTAATTTGAAAGTTTTTTTTTTTTTTTGTATATACGGAGGTACTCTGTTCTTTTATGTAAATTAGGTTTTTCATAAATTATTGTCCCAATTTTATGTTAAAATTATGGGAATCAAGTTTTTACCTTTTTCTCCCTTTTCACCTCCTCTACCATTGGCACCTGGAAGACCAGGACGCCCATCAAATCCAGGGCTACCTCGGTCGCCTTTTAATCCTCGATCACCTTTTGATCCAGGATGACCCTAAAGTGACTACTTCTTAGTTGTTTTCTTGGTAATTTAAGATATAATAAATCATATATCAGTCGCACAGTACTTTTCAATTACATATAATATACTTACCCGATCTCCTTTTGACCCAATTTGTCCTATTTGACCTCTTTCTCCTTTTTGACCGGGAAAACCTCGTTCTCCCTGAAGACCTATGGGGCCTGGTTGACCCGCATCACCTTTTGGCCCTGGTGCTCCAGGTCTACCAATAGCACCGTCATGAGATCCAAACAATGACTCCTGAAAAATACTTTTCTATATGGTGATGTGTATTTTAAGTTTAATAAGGTATTATTATATGTTTCATGTACAATTTGTTACAAAAAAACGTATGCTATAATAATTTTGATAAATAAAAACATGTCTACATGGTATAAATACCATTATATATTTTATGTATGTATATGTCAAACAATTATGCTATGAGTATTATGAGATTCACAATACGCAATGTTATAGACATACTGTTAAGTTTACATATGTGTGAACGAAGTTATAAATCAATGAAGAAAAGATTACACTAAAAAATAAACATATATTTTAAAAACAATAAACAAAAGTTCAGAACAACGAAGTATCACATCAAAGTTTAATAAACATGGAATCTTCTATCTAAAATTTAAATGATTTACCCGACGAAACAGAAATTATTTTAAGATTTGCTCAAACTTTTAACGACGACGGTCCAAATAAATTTTCTTATCTTCGCGTCCTTGATGTGTATCTATCACGAATGAAAAGTCGTTTTCCAAAGTTTGTTCAAGTGGTTTGTTTACTGAAGTAGACAATCTTCCCTTCGAAAAGACATTCGTTTCAGTTAACGTAGTGACGTTTAATGTAAACGAAATTGTCTGTTAAATAATCTATATTCAGTTATTTAGACAAATACTCTGTCTCACTATTTATTCTTGTGAAGCTGTGCAAGCACATTGACCTGTCTTACTAAACAAAAAAATCGTATGTGCATTAAATATTTTGGTTTCTTTACATTTACTCTGTGATAAAATAAACATTCGAAAATTCAAAACGGTGTTCTTCCTATTTTTATCGCAAAGGTGTAATATTTTTTAATAAAAAAATTACACTTTATTGTGATCCGTGACATATTACATCGTTAAATTCAACTTAAACTTACCTTGTATATTTGCCTAGGCTTCCAATTTGACTACATAAGCAGATACAGGCAGCATGAAAATGTGTAAAACAAGAATAAATATGGGTAATGACGATTTTATTAAAAAAGGTATTCTAACTTATTGTTTTTTTATGATAAGCGCCTATTATTGTAGTAAGTCTAATGGGCAACAGTGTCTATGTTAAAAGCTGTAACTAGCCTTTTAATGCTATTTCTGTACTTTATAGAACTAACTATTTATATTTCAATAACACACTTTAATGTGTTATTTTAGAAATTAAGAACCTGAGTTAAAATAAATAATATATTTGAAGCAAACTTTATTTCTATATTGCTTATACTCACATCGAAATTACTATAATCAGATGATCCAGGTGGGCCTGGTGGACCAGCTGGACCAGGGCTTCCTGGTCGCCCGTCTACACCAGGCTCACCTTTTGGCCCCGGTTGCCCCTCAAGACCTCGTGGTCCATCGTCACCTCGATCACCTTTTTCCCCACGTGGCCCCATTGGTCCTCTTTCACCAGGCATACCTGGTTGGCCCTTGTAAAATTTTTAATACATAAATATCGATTGTGGCTATCTATTGTCTAAGCAGACTACGTAGGTACACATATATATTTCTTAAATGTAAGAAAGAAGAAATTGTTACAAAAAATAGAAATGAATCGCTTTTGAGGAGGTATGCTAAGATAAACTTTGATTGAAACTCTATTATGATACTTACAGCAATTCCAGGTGCCCCAGTACGTCCATCAGCTCCAACCATGCCAGGTGGTCCAGGAGGACCCTGAAGTTCAGGAGCCGTCTCAAGAAGCGATAACAAGACGCTAGAGTTGCAACCGCATTGACCCAACGAAGCATAGTTCTCACCAAATATTTGCTAAAAGAACAATTCCATAAAAATATATTATTATTAAAAATCGTAATGCTACAAAACATTTTTCTTTTAACAAGAGTTGTTTTATATCTTGATAAATTTAAGTACAACGCTTTTTACTGCAAATAATGTCAATGAATACTCGGAACTAAACATACTTTTTTAGGTTTTCTAAAAAATATCTAAAATCTACAAAAAATCTATACAAAATACGTACCACGACCCTATTCTTCTATTTGAAATCCATATGAAATGCATGAAAATACAGATTAATTTAGAAATGTTAAATCTGTTCGTAATTACATTTCTCTTAATTGGATATAATTAAAATTAAAGCTACATATCAGGTTTTCGTTAATTAGGATCCCGATTGGCAGAATTGACGTTCATCTACATATAAATCAATACAAATAAATAAAATAAAGTGTCTGTTTGTAGTTTTTAGCTAGTATATACGGCACTTAAATCAAAAACATTTTTTTTTATTTGTGTCTGTCTGTGTCTATTTTTTACGGCTAATATCTGTTACGGCTGGACCGATTTTGAAGGGACTTTATATAGGTAGCTAATGTTAGGAGTAGTAAGGAGCTTTAATTTTAAAAATATGTTTTATTTTAATTAATAAATAAAAAAGAGGTTATGCGAAATAAAATTAAAACCAGTGAAGTGGTGAACAATATTCGATTCAAGTAGGGAAGGTTAACATTATATAAGTATAATTTTTCCACCAACTATTACGGGTGAATCCGATATTAATTCGGGTTATTTGCACCATTTATAACTTAAAGAACTTAAGAGTAATTTTTTTTTAAGAAAATCATTTTCTCAACAACTCATTTGTATGAAACGACTAATAAGTTTACACACTAGTGTTTAGTTTCTAAGGCGTTACGAAGTTCGCCGAGTCAGCTAGTACAAATTGAAAAAAAGCTAAGATGTAATTAAAAATTGTACAAATTTTATTACGAATAGAAAAAATATATATTATAAACGGGAAATTTTGTATGTTTTGGATGTTTATGCGTTTTCATAAAACAAAACTGAACAGATTTTAATAAAACTTTCCAGTAGGTATAGGTTATACATCTGAATAACATTTAAGGTACGATTTATAGATATTTTGTGTACTTTAAATAAAATTATAACGATACATGTCGAGTATATCGTAATTAAATCGTAATTCCTGTTGACTTATAGCCAAAGTAGCGATGGCTGCTAGTATACAAATGATACAAAAAGATTGTAACTAACATAAAGATGTTTTATGAAGGTAATCATGTCGCAGTTCGTTGGTAGAAAAACTTGAATCTGTAGAATTTACTAGCATTGAAAATAAAATTGCGCGGTAATTGTTAGACAAAAAATTATATCTAACGAAATATTCCGTTTTATAATTATTCTTAAGAGTTATATAAAAAAAAAAACATTTAATATTATATTAACATGAATATCTAGAATTGCTTCATCCTTCGTCACGAAATCGAAGACAATAAAGGAGGCATCTGAAAGTAGCCGATGAATTTCAATAAGGGTTGATTTATGTTACTCAATAAGTGTTTTTAGAGATAGCAATTTAAAATAAAAAAAGAATCTGAATAAGAAAATACGTTGATGCAGCATATATTGAGATGTTTTAACATTTTCGATTAAAGAAATTTAGATTGCTTTTTTGAAATTGTTTTTTTTGTTAATTCCATTGTCAACTATAATATATAATTTAAATAAATGTTTTATTAAAAAAATGCGTTGGTGCCGAACTATTTTCCTGTCTTATATTTTATCTTTATTTTATTATAAATCTGATAATAATTACGTTATAATATTTGTTTTGAGAATGCTAGTATTGAGTTTACTAATTAATGTTTACATTTGATAATTTTGATAAATCATAACAAGAACACAATTTATTGATTATAGTTTTGAAACGATTACTTTTAAAAATACAAATGCACTTTGAATTTAACTTTTAGAACGTAAAAGTTTTGTAATAATGTATATTGCGACGTTTGCCTCAAGCTATGGTTTGTGTGGAAGTTATTTCAATGGGCTATTCAAGATCGGTTGATACGACTACGTGCGACGCGAGATACATTTGACGATAGCTCCGAGTTTAAAGGCGAGCGAAAAGCGGTTTAGACCGACCGCACAATGAAAGAAATTTACATTCGTAAAATTCTTAGGCGGGATTTACGCAAGTAAGTCTTATTCTCGTCTAAAAAAAATAATAAAATGTAAGTGACTGTTTATTATATCAAATTAACAACATTTTAACTAAATGCATATGAAAGTATACACAGTACTTACTTAAAAAACACTTTTTCTTTCTATCACAGGTAGCTAATATTATAAGGAGTAACTTAGGCTACTTTTAATTTAATTTTTGTAAATGAATACATAAATAAAAAATACGCGAAACAATATAACCAATGAAATATTCAAGCAAATCTGATTCAAACAGGGAAGGTAAACATTATATAAATTTTATTTTTTCACATATTTACGTGGGTGAAAAAGCGGGGCACAGTCAGTAACTAATATAAAACAAGATCTATGATCTGGTAACAATTGCCTGGGTCAATTCAAAATCATACATAAGTCGTAAGTTTCAATATATAAGTTATTGGTTGTAAATTAATGTGTTCAATTTTTCCATTTTTCTCACTGAAATTTCTTACAATGAGCGGCCGAATTAAAGATGACAAAAAGCACGATAAATAATTTATAAAATTTGTTATAAAATGCGTTTCTTTGTTAGTTTATTTTCTCTTTAGCAAATATTTATGCTACTGCAGCGTAGCGCCCTATTCAGTCCGTCCTTCCGTCTGTCTGTCAGCGGCGTTTATCTCATAAACCGTAATAGATAGTGTTGACATTTCACAGAATTTCTATTGCAGCTATAGCATTTTGATTTATATTATTTGTAATAAACATACGTCAAGAGCGAGTCGGAATGTACAAGCTTTTACACAGTAGCGGATTAAGCCATCAAAAAAAGGCTGTGGTCACAGCCTCCCGAAAATCCACCAAGTGTGAGTCCGACTTCGTCGCTCATATGAAACACTGAATATATAAATATGTGTCTGTTTGTACATCCAGACTCTTATTAGGACCAAACTATTATTGCCCAAACTGGTTCTGAATCACGCATGATTTTATATTTTATTTTATTAAGGCATGCGTGTGTCGTCTCAAATCTGTAAGGCTTGTGGATTTGTCCATCGTGTCTACAACGGTGAATCACCGCTTTCTTTTACATATTGTTGTAGCGGCTCTGTTGATTATTTTTACAATTAACTAAAAATTACATCGTGTATTTTATCTTGTATGACAGTATGAAACCTTTCGGGTGTTCGGACTCACACCCGACATATTTGATTTATTTAACAGACACGTTGACGCAATGGTCACTGCAACTGACTGTAGCGCTAACAGTCGCGGGTTCGATCCCCGTTTACGGCAAATGTCTGTATTGGCCAAACAAATGTTTGTCGTGATCTGGGTGTTTGTGTTAGTGTTGTGTATGTTTCCGGACCCCCGACACAAGGTCACAAGATCTTAATGGGGGCCGTTGAGTGTGATTCGTTTATTTATTTATTTATTATTTATTTTTATATATTATTATATAATATATCGACAAAATTTCATGCGTTTACATATTCGTCGATAGTTTTTTTTTGTGGTGACGGTATGCAAATTATTTACGCAAATGTATAAAAACGTTTATTCGTAATAATGTGAGAAAATTTTATTGAAGCTATTGTATTTGTCAAAACAACTTAAAATAATAAGATAGACAAGTGGTTATTCTTCATTACAACAAGTATTTTAAAATAAAGTTGTCTTAAAAAAATGTAATGTATTTTTTTATTCAAAGACTATGTGCAAATAAATGGGTATTGCACAACTTTTTAATTATTATCAAACTCAATTATTTAAAGGTGATAAATATTTATAACAAAAAAGCTATTTTAAACGGAGCCTTCGAGACCACTTTAACTTGGTTTTAATTTCAGTGAAATTTAAAGAAATCATAAAAAAGGATAAGTTTCATAATACTCTTAGCAACCTTAAGTTGACATTATCTTTATGTCTTTTATTCCTTGGACCACACGAATATTTGCATAGACGGGTAAGCGATGCCCTCAGGTTAATAGACAACAGTGTGGTCTAGACTACACTGGTGGGATTTGAGACGTTTTCACAATGTTAATTTTCCCTGCATAAAGCTGTACTTTAGACTTCGGATTGGTATGAATACTATTGCGTTTGTATTGCACAAAATTCATATACAAAATTTGCATTTCGTAAACCACCCTTTCAAACTTCAGCTTGGATTGTTTTAAAATAGGGCTACAGGGTCTAATCGAAGTCCATACAATAAAAATGTATCCAATAAAAATAAAATAAAATTCTAATTTACTATCTTAACATTATTAAAAAAAGTATATTTTTATCATAGTGTATTTCTAAATTAAAAACGAAAAAAAAATAAAGATTCTTTTTTTTTCTAGCGAAAAATATTGTCCGCCAGGTGCGCTGTATATGTAAATTTTCATTAACGCAGACAAAATAAAATGTATTAAAATCCGCATTTAAAATATAATTATAAAACTGTTATGATAACGTTCACTGTTACTTATATTTTAAATATTTAATATTTTGAAAATGTAGTTAGTAGCTAGGTATTGTTTTCATCAAATATTCTCTTTATTGTCGTGGACACAATCAACACAAAAAGTTATATAACTTACATCATCTCCAGATCCTGACATTTCTGAAGTGCTAGAGACTCCTGGCTGTCCTGGCGGGCCAGGCGGCCCAGGTGGTCCAGGAGGTCCTCGTATCGACTCTCCTGGTGGTCCCTGAAAGAAAATATCCCCAATAATTCGTTTTTGAACAAAATCCGTAACACCTCAAGTTTTAATACGTTATTTTTTTAACTATAATACATGTGTCTAATAAAATAAAAAATACAAATTACGTAAACTAAATCTTATTTGTCGTTGTATATTATTTTCTTCGTAATCATCAATGATTTTTTGTTCTATTTTTCCAAAAAATCCAGGTAATTTTTCACAAAATGAAATCAATAAGTAACAATTAATCAACACTACCTGTATTTCATTATTTAATGAAAAACTATGCTTATAATAAAACAATTTTTCATACATTTTTTATTACAAAAGAAATAAACGCCTGTTACGTGTTATTAGCAAAGTTTTATTCAATCGTGCAATATAATCGACATCAGGCGCAAGTGCTATCAAACATGAATGATCAGAACAGTGTTAAGTGTTCCATAATGACTCTATATCATGATACGGGTGTGCTATACCTTTTTACACGTCACGATGTTACAATTATAAATTTCATATTATTTATGCGTGGAATTTTGTAAAACACGATATACCAGTGATTGATACGCATAATATATTATTGATTATTATAAATATTTTAAATACCTATGTAAAATATAATGATATAAGGACTATTAAAATCTAGGTTACTTAATAGATAGCTTTTGTAATATGTAAATTACTAGTAAACTGTAAAATATAATACACAATGTCGACTAGATGGGCATGTGTTAGACATTTCACCAATTTCTTTTTTAAATTATTGTAGGTAATTGTAGGGCTCGTTAAGGGAGGGCTACAGGCGGCAATGATGTAAATCCATCAGTGGTAATAACTATTTATATCTAGCTTTAATAATACATGTTAAAAAATTAATATTGAAAAGACAATTTATTAGAATAAATAAAAATAATATAATTATCTAAATCTTGTCGCATCCGTGTCGTGACACGAAAACACGTGTACGGTAGGTGGTGCTCAGACAATAAATCGCGTGGCAAAACAATGGAGTATGCCCTTTGTTTGAAAACTGCGAATTTTGCGTTTGGATCCCACATACTTGGTAACTGGTGAACCTTACGATCTTTTATATTCGTAAGCTTTTTTATTTGCTACTTTGATGATACATACACGAGATTTATACCATAATCATTTACATGGTATATTTTACATACAATATAATTCTTTATTTTTTTTGTATAAATTGTATTTAAGGTTCTAAAATAGTTGGATAATATCTTGCCCTTGGTCCTCGTTCTCCTTTTTCACCGCGAAGTCGTAATGGATATCCTGAAAACAATGTATCTTAAATTAATCATTTTACTTTATGATTTGTACAAAGTAAGTTTATTCTTTAATAACGACGATTATATTTTAATTGCTCTCTCTGTTAGCTTCTGGTTTCTGTTTCTAGCTATTTTAAGGAATAAGTATTTGTTTGTTAACCTACGCCAACATTATCTTTACGACTTTTTCTTTTAATGAAAGAGACAATGATATTGTCTTGTGTGTGTGTGTGTGTGTTCCGTAAAACATAATTAAGACATTTTTCTTTATTAAGTAAAGTTCTTGACAACTAGTGTAATCGGCGCACAAGTTTGATTTTTAATTTAGACGGTTTAAATGAAGGGTTCTATAAGTGCTTCACATCGTCTTTCGTATAGAGAAAAATCCGACTGTTTTTTTAATTTGTTCGTTTATCTTTCGCGCGCAATTGGACTTGTTGCTTGGATGTGCACTAGAGAGTGTTTATATCCTTTTCTAATTTATTACGAGGTTAGAGTAAAGTAAACTTATGCGTCACTTACCGTGGATGTGGTGCTCAAATATTTAACTACATATTCTTTAAGTAAAAAAATAGATTTTTTATGCGGAATGTGATGTGTTAGTCTTATAGCCACTTTAATTAAAAGTCGAACGCCCTATAACTTCATATTCAAAATTTAAAATACTTTCCGTTTTAAGATAGTCTTGTTGAACTTTTAACGTACAAAGGACCGTAATCCTAAGATGTATACAGAAACTTGTAGTTAATAGCGTAGTGGGTTCATAAGTCACCCTCCGTAATTACGTATCGCTTAAAACAAACAGTCGTTAATCCGAGCAAACACAGTAACCGCACGAACTCGTCTGGCTAGGGTCGTCCCTCCTAATAGGTTTTTGATATAAAATAATGTGCTATGTAATTTTCGAATTATATACTTAGGTTAACGTAAACAATTGGCACTATTTATATCTCACGATCTTTAATTAAAAATTTAATTTTCGTGTGGACTATTTTACGAAAAATGTTTGCGACTGCTTTAGTTACGGCGCGGCGTTGTTTTTTAATGTGTTAATATTTTGTGTCAATGTTTACTTAATAATTTCAGACACGTTGTAATATTTTCACCACATTGAAAACTCAAATATGATAATGTTATGTTATCACTAGGGTTGTAGTCTCTAGTTTATTTGGAATTATGAATATATTTGTGAGAGTGAAGACGAGCGCTCTATTTTAGAGAGAGGGAGGGTTTTCATAGACAAAATTCGGTCTATATTTATATAAATGATATATTCCTAACAGATGGATAATATTTGATAGTGTTTCACCCTTATAAATATAGTAAACAAAAGTGACTGTTTACCGTCTAAGCCGGGAGGCGGTGGCGGGAATGGCGGTATAGTTCCGTAGCGACCGGACCCCTCCACATCTCCTTCTTCTTGGTCCACCTGTATTACCCAATTTAATATAAAATATATATTTTTAACTATACAAATTTCATTAATAACATTATTATATTAAATTTTGTTTAGATTAGCCGGTTAGTTTTAAGCAAAAGTATTATTTTTTTATTACTAAAAGCTATGTGTTCTTTATTATAAATATATACTGTCTCTGGTGGGAAAGATAATGTCTTAAATCAATAAAATAAAAATAAATATATATAGCTTTTTTCCCTTTTTTTGTTTTAAGTAACAACACATGTTTTAGTTTTGTTACTAAGACTGTAAAACTTTTCCGTTTTGAAATTAAGTAAAAAAAATATAATGGTTTGAAACGTGGAGAATGATTGAGTACCACAACTTTGCGTAGATATGTATGTGTTGTCACAATGGGGATCAAAACTCGAAGAGTCGTTAACGGGTCGTTAGCAATAGCAACGTGAGTGTTTATTTCAAACAAAGCGTATAGTATTTTGTTACATGTAGAATGATTGTATGATATATATTTGTATTAATAAAGCTTCTATCTCTGACGCGACTCACGTCAATTTGAGTGTTATTTTTTTACCGAATTAAAAAAAAGTAGAATCTGTATTCGTCCCGTATGTATGTATGCATACATGTATGGATTTATGTAGTTATGGATTTATGTATGTGTGTAAGTATCCGTTTAATCCGTTTCTTAGGCAGTCAGTTTTTTTGATTTTTTTAAATTGTTAAGTCTTTGTTAATTATCCTATGTCCTTCCGTACATTTGAAACTTATAAAATATCTTTTATTTTATTTTCAGTTGTTTTAGTCTTTACATAATTTCTTTAGCAGTAATAATATTGATTAGCAAAAGAAATATTTGCCTTTGATTTTCCTCTTAAATCGAGATGATTGAGAGGCCCACCAGAGCTCTTTTGTGTAATGCTGATTATTCTTTGAGGAAAAATAAGAGTCTTAAAGTGACACAGATTTAAGTGTAAAACATTTAACTGAAAAACGTATCATGTTAAATTTCTGTACCATTCTTTTTAGCATATAGCAATTTGCTATTTATATTTGTAGGTTATATTTGTAATCGATTTGCAAAAAATGAGGAGGTTTCCAATTCGGGGATTTTTTATTTATGTTCACCAATTACTCGAAAACGACGAGATTGATTTGGTCATTTTTTTTGTTACCAAATTTCTTGTGTACTTCCAAATTGGTAACATACAATTTTATCAAAATCCATTTTAAAATCAAAATAACTAGAATAAGTATGTCATTCAAATGAACTAATTGACGTATTTTGATTTTTGATTCTTCATTTTTTTAAAGTCTTGTATTAAAACGTTATGGCTATTCAACTGAACCTTAATTGATTTTATAGAAAGTAAAAAAAAAATCTTTTATTTTGAATAAAAGAACTTTGCTTTGTTTTTATTGAACGCATGAAAAGTGTGCGTTAATTTTTTTTGTAAATAAAATCTATACCTCTTTTATTATATTACATACGAATATTTATCAGAAAGTCGACTTTTATTATATTTTCGTTCCGTGCGTGAAATATGTCAATATGTAACATTTCGGCGATGTTGATTACATAAGCGGAAATGAGATACGAACGGAATATGTTATTTCGCTTCAGAATATTTCGCTGGCTTGTATGAATGCGAATAAGTTACACCCTTCTTCTGTCTTTGCATCTGTCTAATGAAGTGTTTGTAGCTGAAGTTTACTTAATCAATCGAGGGCTTTATTCGAGACTGATTTTACTTGTGAACAAATTCTTTTCTTTTTTTTTTAAATATTCTAGAAGTTTTACATTATCCTGGATGATAGAGACTAGGTATAATCTTTGCAAAAGTATTTGTTTTAATTATGTCTCAATAGTGATGACTATTTTGGATTATTTTTTTTGTACAGTTATTTTTGTATTTTTATATCTATTATGAAAGAAATCTTTATGGGTCATCAAATCTTGTTGTTTTCTGTTGAAAAATATTCATAAATGCTATATGGTCTAGTTTTCCTTGTCTCATATTTGGAACGATTATCACGAATTTTCGAACATTAGTTGTCATTATAATTTTTCAATATAAAAAATGATTCAGTTCAATCATTCGATCGATAATTTCTCATCTCTAACTCTTATCTGTGGTTAGAAGAACGCTAAATTTGTTTCAAAAATTAGACGAGTAAAAAAAAATAGACTACATTTTTTTAGGATGACACGTGCAAATTTTTTGCGGTCATATCAATAAGTCGGAAATATATGGAGGTTTTACGTTGATAAGATATGTATATTTTACTTCTAGGCGTAAACAAGTATATTTCATACAGGATATTGATATAGAGTTAGTTTGCAAGTATCACAATTGTAAGGCGTAGGCTACATTTAAGCATTTTATTATTCTGTTATTCTGTTTCATATGGATGCTGATAAGCAATAATGTGTCAACCCACAAAAAGTGAAATTCGGAGATATTGATGTATTTTGATACTGCATCACCTATTTGACATTATTAAAAAAAAAACTCAAGTGATGTAAACTAAATAAGTACGGAAAAAAGTTTCTTAATTACTTGTTTCGATTTCCGAGTGCGTTCCATATTTTGAAATTTATACAATAATCTCAAATATTTGAAAAACTTTTTATTAGATAATATAATAATTATATCAATCTGCTTTTATTTTATCAAAAAAGAAAAGAAAAGACGGATATTTACTTCTTCAAACAAATTTATTAATAATAGGTTTGACATCTTTAGACGAATTTTCTCAAAATGAAGTCTGTGTGGCTTGACACAGTATTGCTAATCAGCGTATATCGTAATCATATATTTGTAATATAAGCTGTTATAATATAATATGTTGGTCAAGATTTTATTTGTCTTTCCAATTGAATGTTTTTACACAGTTCAGTTTATTGAAATTAAATTTTGACTAAAATTATTTTCGTTTTGCGTTACACTTTTTGATTTACTTTACCCAATATATGTATAATCAATTGTACAAGAAAGTGGCTTTACGAAGGGCAAAGGGTGCTAGGTCGTAGGGTCGTAACTCAGACTCCCTCAATGGTAGCCTATAAGAGAACGTTATTTTCGAAAATTATGAAACAAATAGTGTGAAAGCAAATATGTAAATGCCTTAACTTAAACAAACTACACAGTTTTACGTGCCTGTTTTAGCTCAATGTTAACACAATAACATAGCCGTAACATTCAATGAATCTTTACTATTATACAAAGCAATGACTGTTTGTATTAAACAGTTGAGTAAACATGGAGCATTTGGAAAGTTTGTATTGAGATTTTCTGAGCAGCGCCAGAGCAAAGCTAAGTAACACAGCGCTCCTGACCAAACCGTCGTCGCGCCTCCGATACTCACTCACGACAAAAATATTCTGCACAGTATATTTTATTTTACTTTACTTATTTTTAAATATTATTTTTTATTATAAAACTGATTCGGTTTTAGCATTCGGTCAATAATGTCTCATCTCTAACTCTTATGTGTGGTTAAAAGTACGTATATTATACGTATATTTGTGTGAAAATAAGACAATTAAGAAAAATAGATTATAGACGACTTTACGAGTAGTTGTGGTCTAGGTGCTTGTGTTGTGTGTGAACTGACTGAAATGCTAAAGATTGCGGGTTCGCTTCCTGCTCATGGTAAAAGGATGTATGGGCCATATGGATGTTTGCCGTGGTCTGGATATTTGTGTCCGGACCCACCACACAGAATCATGAGATCTTAATAGGGGCTGTTAGGTTTAAAACGTTTATAAATTATATTATCATACGCAGACTGAAGAGCTGTATTGTAGTTTATATTAGATTCAGACAAATAAAAATAATCAACGCATCACATTCAACGGCCCCTATTAGGATCTCGTGATCCTGCGTTGGAGGTCTGGAAACAACCCAACACAAAACAGAAACACTCAGACCACGACAGACATCCGAATGGCCAATAATGCCGTTAGCCGTGAGCAGGAATCGAATCCGCGGCCGCTTTAATTAGATACAATCACCATTTCGCCAACCTGTCCGTCAATATATAAAATAAACCAATACGAAACATAATTTAACAAACGAATAATTAAAACCTGTCACACACGCAGTTACAGTACAAACGATCTGCCATAGTTAGTGTAAACTAAGCCTATGATTGCAAGCTCCCGTCCCTACGAAATTTGTTTGCACTGCGACCTTGTTTACATTTTCCGTACGAGAGTAAATACGACTATCGAAATTATTCTGCGGCTTTTCGTTGTATGAAAGTTACGATTTATTGTATATATGTATATTCATTTTTAAATTATATATAATAGTTCTTATCGTTTGTAATGAGTAACATAATAATTTTCTTAATATTGTGATGTTTACTTAATTTTCGTAATTAAAATATCTTTAAAATGGCGTATCAAACGATTATTCTTATGCAATATTTTACAATAATAATATTGATATCATAAATGTAGAAGTATGTGGCGATCTATGAATTTTTGTCAATCTAAATAGTATTATAGCTTATACTTAAATCAAATTAAAACATAATTTATTTATAAATATATTCAATAATATATGCAGATTATAGTCGCGAATTGCTAGATTTCAACCGACTTTAAAAAGGAGGAGGTTGGTAAGAATAAAGTCGTAGCGCATTTTATAAAATATATTTTACCTCAGAACTCCGTTATTTTATAACCGATTTAGAAAATTGTTTTTTATAAGGGTATATATTCAGATTCGTGGTTGTGTTGGATCTTTATGAAAATCGGTTCAAAAGTGTAGTTTTTAAATTAAAATAGCTGGAATTTGTATGTCATTAAGCGAATAATCCATGCAGAAATTGCATACTTCGATTTTGATTTTGGTTTATTTTTTTAAGTCTTCTTTATATAGAAATAGCTTTGTGAAAGACGTATCTTTTACCTCCACAGGGTTTTTAAAACAATTACGACATTAATAATATAATTAGACGACGACAGGTTGGCGTAGTAGTTACTTCAAGTGACTGAAGCGCTAACCGTCGCGGGTTTGATACCCGCTCGTGGCAAAGCGTTTGAATTGTATGTATTTCCTGACCCCCGACCGAGTTCCTAAAGCTGGCTGTCGTGTGTGGAACGTTTATTAGTATTATTATTACTTAGATATTAGTTTATTGGTAATTGCTATCGCTATCACTTTCGTTTTGAAAGATTATCTTCCTTAATAATTTAAAGTACTCTAACGCGAACAATGCAACTATTGTAAAGCGTACGTTGACTCGTCTTATCTTTAAGGCAGGACCTTTAAATGATAAATATTTGTCTTTATGAGTGTTTGATTGTTCAGAATTTACCGCATTCTGTGGCCATTGTGACCACCATTTAGAATCGCTCTAACAATTATTATTTAACTTAACGATACTACTACGACACAAACAAGCGCGAAAGTTTGTAAGGATGGGAGTATGTGTGTCACTCCTTACGAAAAAACTGAACAGATTTTGATACAATTCTATAGTGGTATAGGTTATATATATATTATACATCAGGATAACACAGAACCTACAATTTGTAAGGATATTGAGGAAAATTGACCAAATGTTAACGGCTCGTGCTCACTTAGCGGTCAGAATTAGACCGTAGTTCATTAATATTTTTAACCGACTGCAAGATTGACCACAGAAAATCTATACTTATTTTGACTAAACACTTTAACATATACTTAACACATTACATTACATAACTATAACATATTATTATGCATAAGTATATTTTTTATGCATAAATATATATATATATATATATATATATTAGCATTCTGCACTTCCTTTCTATATAAACTTTAAGTGTGCGAAATTTCGTACTCCTTCTTCTCCTCCTCCTTCTCCTCTTAAGAGTAGAAAATTTTTGCTTTAATATGTAGATTGTTTGATTTTAAATGAAAAATCATATTATTGTATCACGATGTGATGTAGATTTTTGCGATGCAAACTGGCGAAATTTCCCAAAAAGTTTATCATTCAAAAAGTCGTCGATACAACAGATTGTTAGAAGTTATTTTAAACTTCGGTAGTTGGCGCATCATAGGAACGCTGTTTTAATTGCTTTGCGATAGCAGGTGTTTTGAAAATTCAGTGCAAAAAACTTTTCTAAAAATATTTATAAAATTCTTTTAATTATTTTATCGGATTTTTCTTCATTTCTTTTCATAAAAAATCTGAGTATTTTAATCTAATTGTAAGGATCTTTTTGGCACCCAAACAATACAATCCTCATATTATCTCCAGTTTAAGTAGAACGAAAGTCTTAGCAGTATAAAAATGTTGTGTGCTTATTTTAATGAGATGTATTAATTACCTATATCAACTTATGTTATAATCTAAAAAATTAAACTTAGTTAAATCCCTGTTAGATAAATCGTTTATGGTAATATTAATACGGAAACGAAAACATAAATTTAGACAAATGTTAAACAAAGCTGGGTTAATTTTAGACAACCACAATGCGTTGTGTTAGTAGACGTCACGGCGAAGTTGCTATTCTGTAACACATAAGTATATATACGTAGTTTTGTATTAATAATCGGTTACCGATTTATTATTTCAATATACGAGTGTTTATCGTAAAATTAATATTTGAATAATTGCGTATTAAATAAAAAAAATGGCAGACGTAAATGAAAACTTGTTCGTAATAAATTAAAAAAAAATCTGATTTTTTAATAACTTTTTGTAAGAAAATTAAAAAAAAAACATTTTTAATTTTAATTATTTCACACCTCATATCGAAATTTTTATATAAATAAAAATAATAATAATAATAAAACTGTTTGTATGTTAGTACTGTCAGTACTGCATAATAATACAGTGTATCTGATTGCGATAAAACTTTGTCAACGTATTGTTTGCACTTGGGAGAAGGTTATAGTACAACTCCCAGTCGGTGGCGCGCAAATCATATCGCCCAGACCGAAAAATAAGTTTTAGATAGTCGTCTACCATAACGAAATCTACATTAACGCGAACAAAAGAAACATTTCTGATTTTTATCATAACAGAATATATAATGTGTTACAGAATAGCGCAGCATTGGGTGAAATTAAGCGAACATAAATAAAAAAAATAAGTAATCACCAAAAAATTGTCAATATCTATCTCGTCGCCATCACTGCTTCTGTCTATTTCCTGTCGAAATTTTAATTAAACGCTGTTAAAGGAACTGAATAAAATCTTTTACCTTCCTCATTCGACATCGGAATTAAATAGACTTGAGACTTATGAAACGGAGTTATAGTTCTAAACCTGCTTTAAATATCTTTTTAGCGGTGAATATATCTAAAACTATAGATTAAAAATTTCAAAAATACATTTTACAAATATTTCTTCTATGTAAACAGACGTACTAACAGAAATTAAATAAAAATTTCACTAAATTTCCATTTAATTTTAGTAATTTTGAATGTCTTTTGGTTTTTTTTTTCATCCAATATGGTTATAGTATATACTTAGCACACAGTAATGTCATAAATAAAATAAGAAAAAAATTACTTACCTCAAAAGTATTGACGCATTGTACTTCAGCTTGAGACGGAGATCCATAGAGTTTGAGCTCTTGAAATGCACCCTGTATCACAAGGACCGTTAAAACGCGTCTCCAAAACGTGACATCGACTGCCATTTTATCGATCGTAAATTCTTTAAAATATTTTTAATAAGGATATCTGCTTAAACCGTATTGAAACATGTATATGTAAATATTTGAGAAAAGATGCGATTATTGGCGAAAAGGACTAAAGGAAATGTAAGTTAAAGAAACTACATTTCATATACCCAATATATGTCTACGGAATGGCACTTATCGTTTTTGTTCTTATTATTTATTTTTCATTACATTTAAACGTTAGTATTTCACGCATGCGTGCGAGCGCGTGTCAATCAACGCGTGCGCGGCGACGCACTAAATTTAAACCGAACTAAATCGCAGGATCGTAACCATTTCCAGTGCGAAATGGTACCTGGATCGCATTAATTTCTTAACGTACCACACTACGATCGCAGGTCGTTAAATTCTGGTCTTGATGCACTTAGTTTCGCTGTCATAAAAGAAGATGGATAACATTCCATTCCGTTCAAATAAAACGTCTTCTTATTCAATCTTTTTTTATTAAAACACTTGTTTCTTTTAAGACACTTTGTGATTTTGAAATAAATTCATATTTTATAAGCGGTTTTACATTTCGGAAGTGGACTCGTTAATATTTTGCTAACAAAACATTTGGACAAATTATTTAGTTTGTGGCTACCCGCCTTTGTGTCTTTTGTCAGGCTGTTTCATAAAAGCATAATAATGGTTCGCCTTTAAAAAGGTCACGACGCTAAACTTCTAAGATTACTTAAGAAGAAAATGAAATACTGCTCAATTTTCAAGCTTAAGTTTAGAATGTAATAAACACCACGATATTTTGGAGTTGTTTTAGAAGTCATTAAACAAACAAGTAATTTTTAAAGGTGAATGATTTTCACCAAGTCATAGACAGATACCGAACTAATACCGCATACCAAAAAAGTGAAAAGTATTACTGCTGAATAACTTATACTAGAGTATTATAACCTAAGTTCGTTTTAATTGATTTTTTTAGTAATAATTCAGTTCTAATGTAACCTAATACAAATTTTCGTCCCACCTTAAGAAAGGAAAAGAAGAAAGAGAAAAACCTAACCTAACACTAATTTTGCCTTATGGAAGAGGAAATAAAAAAACCAACAGCGAAGGGTAACAGAGTCGAACTCAACTTTCGGTTCAATTCCGAACACCGGACGAAACTCAGATTTTCTTAATTATACGTCAGACGGAATTCGATACTTTTACCGAAATGGGACGGAACTCGACAACTCCGGTTGTCCTACCGCTGTTTAGTAGGACATATTATATTTTATACCTATGATGTCTAGTGTAAAAGTGAGAGTGACATGGTGTCACTAATGTTTTCCGTCACGTAGATATTACGATTTCTTGATCAAGAATTTCTATTCGTAATTCCCTTAGCTTAGCAATATTCTCTTTCTTATAGAGGTCGATAGTGTTAGTACAAAATTAACGTTAGGAATTGTTTCTGAACGCCTAAATTTATAGAAGAGGATGCTTTAATTCGTTGTATATTTCATTAGTTATTTCACGTCTTGACACATTAAAAGTAAGTTTGTCTGTCTTTCTCTCTGTCTACCTATCTGTGTCTTTGATATGCCTAAATCACTGAACTAATTTTAATCATTTTCGTTTGGTATAAATATTTGTTAGAGCTTGAAAGGAATGCTTTGTCTTTTTCCAACTACATCTGTCCCGAAAACAAAACATAAAAGGGTAAGATATAATATGTAGACTGAAAGTTTTTACGCTGACAAAGTTTAAAGGGAATTACTATAGTATGTATAATTAAACATAGAAATTTACATTCTCTTCTTGATCGACAAGAAAATGAATCTATCACGGTATAATATAAATGTTACAAAAACAATACAGATTATTCGAATAGATTGCATTTACCAAGACTAAACATCTACGGACAAAAGTGACAGTTCTAAAGTGATATAAATTAGCTGGAACTGGAATTTAATATAAATACTCGCGGGCGCCGGAGGTGTTGAAACTCATTACAGGCGAACTGAAGCCACTCTAGGTCTCTTTGACACGGCATAGTTGAATTCGAGGAAAGCACGGACTAATTACGACTAAATCTAGATAGTTTCGAGCGTCGTGCTAGCAATACATAG
Source organism: Hypolimnas misippus (assembly GCA_037950945.1). Lineage (NCBI taxonomy): Eukaryota > Metazoa > Arthropoda > Insecta > Lepidoptera > Nymphalidae > Hypolimnas > Hypolimnas misippus. The sequence continues at coordinate 5,188,609 of JBBEEQ010000025.1, read as the reverse complement.
GTATTCAAGTGTCGAGTTCTGCAATGTTTGATTTTGAATTCCTCCTTGATAAGATATATAGTGGTAGAACATATGTATGTTGGCTAATATTACTCAGCGAAATCGTTTGAATTATTTCTTAAATAGAGCATCTATATCTGGATGATATAGATGGTCTATTTAAGATCACTAACACTAGTGAAAGAATTTTACTTTATATTGTTTAATTTGTAGAAAGAATTATAAAAAAAAATTGAATAAGTTAACAGACATAGGCTAACAAAACAGCCAGAGGAAACTGTCAAAGCAAGACAGCAATATTGTTGATAGCAAGTTCAGGTAGCAAAAAGTCTAGGATTTAATTATCAAGTGCATTCAGACCAGCGCCGGAGTTAAACAAAGTTGAAACGATGAGCTGGAAAGTTGGTACTACTGTGTCGACGTAATTATACTTGCAAAAGGCGAAACTTGATAGTAACTTAGAGATTCGATTGACGCCTTCAAAGTAGTATTATAAAACAGACTTCTAGTTAATTGTAGAACTGCTACAGAAATTCAGTTTTCAGCTGCGGAGGCAAGATGTCTTAGTTAAATAACTTATGGATCTAAATAAAATCATCAGTTCAAAATTATAAATGGTTATATTTTTTTGCCGTTAATGACATTTTAAATGTATTTTAAATCACGAATCGTGAGAGTGTCGTTATCATGTTTAAAAATTTAATTAATTAGATTTGTGACAGTTTAAATGTTTTCTAAGAAATACAAACTTTATTTTTGAATACCGATAACGGTAATCAAACAAATGTTAGTAAAATAAAGTAACAGACTCAAGTTTAAAAACAATATAAAACACAATACCCTAACTATATATAATAACAAATAAATTTGAAGAACAAAATAACATTTAAAAATGAACAAATTGTTTACTTATGTGGAAACATATTACCAACATATTGTGGTATCATACCGCGAGCATTTTGTCAAACTGAACGGAAACAATCTTCACATTTGCGGGATTTTTAATTAAAAATACGTACCACGAACGTATTGAGTGTATTTGATAAGAATACCTATTATTTAATTTTAGACCGTATTCTTTAAACAATAAGAGTCAGGAAACAGTCAACGTATTCTCCCTTGTTCCGATTTTCGTAATACTGAACTCAAAGGCTTAAAAAGTAATTCCACATTGCGAGCGTTTTATTGCCGGACAGGGGCTCCCGTCCCGACGTTTTGTTTCGCCGTAACGAGTTCGCTTTTAAAATAATAGTTAAAATTATCTCTACTTAACAAATGGACTGTTTGAAAGGAACTTGCTTTTTTCTTTTGTTTACCTTACGGGAGTCGTAATTATGTTTGTAAATTTTTACTCGTGGAGGCAGACGTGCTTAAGTTGAGTTTTGTTTGTAACTTTAAAGTTATAACAAAGTTTTAAGATTAATTACTTCTGTGTAACATAGATCCCGTGGTGAAACGGCGAAGCGTGTTGTGGGTAAAACAAATGAATCTTGAGACAAACAAGTGACAGATTAGTATTGGATCACATATCAGAGATTATATACGGATCAACGTTGAAAGATTTCGTGTCAATAGCTCTCCGAACTTTTTGTGATATTACAACCGATAAAAAGTTTTGGTGTCCAAAAGGGGACGGTGGCATCAGTTTTGGGAACCTACGCTCCATAGGAGTCATAATTGCTAAAGTTTATCTGTATGTATGTCTAATACATAGCAATAATTTTAATTTCGTTAAAAATAATGTACAATGAATTTATTTTATATTTCAAACCATTATCGAATATAAGGCCATTAATACACGCTAAAACGTTTACATTTTATAGGGACTTTTGGTAACTTGTAGGTAATTTCGACATATTTTATTATAGCAATTTCAGAAAAGGGGAACGGTTTAACCCTTTTATCGACACGTTTGTTCCGCAATGAAAAATATCTACCGCGGTCCTTTCGACCCGCGATAAAATAGAAAATCCGTAATGACGTGAACCATTCGCAAAAATAATACTAATTTTATCCCGAACATGATTTATTAGGGTCCAAACGAACGAGATATTCAATGCCGTCCACAATGGATTTGACATGTAAATAAAATTGATAGCTCGGCTTTCTGTGGATTATTCTAAAACTGAAAAATTATAAAATTCATCGTACATTTCGTTGTGAAGTTGATTTGTCTGTTTTTGTATGAATAACAATTAATCAAACTCAAAATTGTAAAATATACATAAATCTTTGTTTAAGCTTGCATAAATCCTCATTACTGCAAAATATTATTATCGGATTCCGATAGACTATGTCCGGTAACGATAATGTCGGTAGCGTTTTCACATACTTCCGATATCGTGCCAATTTTGTTAATTATTGAATAGCCTTCGAAGTACACGTACAAGCGGACACTCTTAAAAATGTATTACCATCGATTCTGGTGACCGTTACTTATTATTATTTTGCAAACACTTTAGGTAGGTCTTGTGTACTATATAAGCGTACTCGATATTTCAATTATGTTCAAATAATTTAATTTATGATTGGATTGTAATATGAATGCGATTGTGTTTGTCTAGCCAATACGATTGGTATAATCGTATTTGTCTTTGATATTCGTATCATTACGAATTTCGATTAAGACTACGTTCCTAAGTCTGCCATGTAATGTAATGGCTCATTTTGAGACTGCTATCTAAGATGATCTTATTGGAATTGAAAAGAAAATAATCGTTCCACCCTAAAGCAGGATATCGTAATTAAATACTTTAACGGCAACTAAAAACTAATGTAAATTAAAAAATTCAATTAAAAAAATGTTTATTGCTACACAACTCACTAACTTACTCTTTTAGGTTAAAGTCGTAATTTCGTTTGTGACTTTGTCCGTATTCATTCAATAATTATGATTTTTTTTGACGTACTTGGGTTTTAGTTTACTTCTTTTTAGGAAAAATATCTGGCAAACACGCAGGTAGGGCACCTGATGCTAAGTGTCTACCGCCACCCACCCAGGAGCAAGGGGTCAGGTTCTATTTTACGCCGATCTACTGTAAGAGAAAGACATTGTCCCGATCGAGGTAGTCCGTGTATGAGCTGTAGTCTTTAGGCTACAGTTAGGCTCTCCTTCAATTTTTTCTAATTTTTCTTGTCTACAACTTCAATTTTAGGACAGAAAGGTACATAATATAAGTTTTTAAATTATATTCACTACCCGCTGTATTTTAGTGATAGATTTGAGTACGCCATGTTACATACAAATATGTTCTTTTTCATAGGTTCTTGTTAAATTGTGTTCAAATTCGTCTCCAGCTGAAGTAAAAGATCGTGAGGAAATATGCATGTGGTTCGAGAAATTTAGACACATCTATATCCGCCAACCCGCAGTGGAGCAGCGTGGTAGATTAAGCTCTTAATGGTATCCTTAATAGGAGCGGTGGTCTTTGCATTAAGACATTTACAGGTTGTTCAAGTTGTAAATGTTATTTTAATGGCGCGAAAGCAATATCCACTCGGTGATTGTATTAATTTCCATAACAAACATTAACGTTATAAAAGTCGCTTATATGTACGTAAAAAGAGACACGAAGTAGTACCCTTTTTCCAAAAAACCCAATGCCCCTAAATGTACAAACTCGACAAGTTAAAAGTAATAGAACAATAAAATACAAAAGTAACTTAAATTCAAGTAAGCTTAAGGACATCGTTCGTCCGTTTTAGTACTAAGATCTCGAGAGGTGCTTCAACAGGGTAAGTGCTATTTGTACACCCCTTGTGCCCATCGTAAAAAAGTGAGAATATTTAAACTTTCCCAAAACAAATACGTGAGAATGTTTTTTAACGCAATTAAAGTTAAAATAGAAAAATACAGCGTGAAAGTCACCACACATAGATTGAGAGACACCACTTCTTCCAAGCCATTTCAGGAAACATACGAATCCCATTAATTTTATTGGTCGCAGGATTCGACTTTAATAGCTTTAACCTGTGACTATTTATATTAGACCTTTGCTCTTACTGTGTTGTACATGAATAAATAGAAAAATATACTGGCTAACAAAAATAATTTAGACAGCGTATGTAACATAAAATATTTTTTTTTTCGGAAGTCATTAAGGAATATTTTTAAGACAATTTTGTTGAATTAAAAAAAAAAAACCTTGTTTTAATTATGCTAAAAATATGATAAAAACTGTTATACTGTATATATACGTTAGTTTAAGACAGAAAATATTCGAAATCTTTGAAATTTCGAATTTTAAGAGTTTAAAATTCGCCATTTCAAATTCACCACGTTACTATGATTGAGTGAATTAACTTTATATAAAAGGAATTTAAGACAATACTAATCTTAATCGCAACGTAGGTATAAAACGTAGCTCCACTATTAAAAAGTAAATATCGTATTTTCTTAAGGGTCTAAATAAATCGGTTTCATGGTAATAACCATTTAATAATAAAGGTGGTCATTTCGCTAACGGAGTTATCGTTTTGCCTCAAAGATTTCTGATTTTATTTCGTTTTGATTGGACCAATATATAACATGGTTCGGTCGTTTGTTTCGCATAATAGTGATCTGGGAAGGGTCAGGCGTGTTTCGGACCGAGATTATTGCATTTTTATGGATTGGTCACTCTAATCTCGTACAATGAAAATTCTGAGTACAATAAGGTATTACGTCGAGGTAAATTTATTTCGTTGATACGCAACAGATGTTGGTATTTAAATAAAGATGGGTATAGCGGTTTTATGTAATAAATAGAAAAATCAACTGATTGTTTTACTTACTCTGTCTACTATACGTGGTGCAGGTTTCTGACTTAGCTTGTCAGCTGTTCCTAATTGAGGATGTTCTTTCTTGTCGAGCAGTCCACGGGTCGACATCACCGCAAGTCCGATACCGATTATCACTAGCATTAACAATGAACATATACACAGTTTTGAGTTGTTGGACACCACCATCGCCATTTTGTATGTTAAATATCACTAATCACAACACACTTTTAGTTTTACTGAAGCTGAATACTTAGGGGTTCGATAGAGTTTTTAAATATTATATTTGAAATTATATTCATGTCATCATTACTTTTTTTTTTTAATAAATTGCTTACTTTTTCAATATTTATCAAAGGTTATAACGGAGTTATATTTTAATCTACAAAACGAAGAATTTAATATTTTTAATGCAAGTATTAAAGTTTTAATATAATTTAAGTTTTGATATTAGTATAGGTTTTATTATCTTAGCGCAGTAGGTATTACGAGCTTTATGTGTTTTTTAATCTTGATTAAGTCATTTAATGTAGAAATAACTAAGAGTATTTAATGTCTCAGTATTTCCTAGATAGCATAAAATTGTATATAACACTCAAGTAAATTAAGTCTCCAAATATACCAAATAAAAAGTGTAGATTTTTTGGTCCACTAAATATTTTTAAAACGAATTTTTATTTTGCTTCCCATACAAAGCTTTGCACAATGCGGCTCTCGACAAAGTCACCGCTAACAGGAAATTTCTATTGCAACGACAAGAAGTGAATGAAAGGTAAAGGTTTTTTGCTTTACCCATTGATATTATATTTTTTGTCAATTTAGAAAGAATTTTCCTTGAAAAATGTAAGGTCAGTATTTTATTTCATTCTGATTTGACTTTCAGTAAATTAAAAATTTAAAAATTAAAATAAGTACAAAATTTTCATTTTTGAAAACATTTTCTTTTACACTAAACTGTAATTTTATTATTTTTAAGTAAGTACGAAAATTTTAACTTACTTACGCCTGCTATATTTTTCTAGCAATTATTTTATTTGTCCTATGTTACATTATGCTTTCTAAATTAATTAGGTGTTTTATATTTAATTAAAGTAAAATTTTTACAAATAAATTTTACTGACGTAATATTGTTAATGTAAAAGAATTAGTATATTTGATTTTTTATTACAATTCCCAAGACTTTTCACACACGCGTAAAGCGTGAATACAAACGAAATTCGTTTTCAAACAATAAAGCAAAGTGTGTGTGTGGGTCATGTCATAGACAGTAGGCGCTTAGTTATTAATAAAGTTTGATAGAGGTATACCTTTGAGTATGAAACTATGTTTCCAAATTATAAAGTTCTCGTCATGGATAAGGCAATTAAATAGGTCACAAGTCCTGAAATCCTGAAATTGGTTGTCGCGGTCTTAATTTCGTTTGTGGTTTCCCCTAACTGACTTTGTAGGTGAGCTAAATGGGTTAATTCGTTTTAAACGAGTAAATTAAATCCGCATAAATTAATTTAAATCATTTCTTTGAGCAAGATCACAAAATCCGCAACTTTTATTGGAAAAATATTCAATGATAAATTTCAAAAGGATAATCAGGAGTTGTTAAAACATTTTCTCTCGCGAGATACACGCGTACTTAATGTGTAGTAGTAGAGTAGTAACTTAATAAGTACCTACATATGAGTACACTCTCGTGCTCTCTCTTAGCGAGTGAGGCAGTAGGACTAATGTCTCGAGCTGAAACACATTATACTTGCTTAGTGGTTTCTTTTCCAATTGATTACGTGAACCGTGTCTTTCTCTTAAACATTTTTAATATAAAATAAAGAAAGTAGAGATTTTGAAAAAAAAATGCATTTACTTTGCTCTATACAGAAAACAAATATAAAAGCTTTAATAAGATCGACCATGTACGTTTTTAATCAACTACCTCTGTCCTGATTAAAATAAAAGTAAAATAAATTTTATTCTACGAAAGTTTTGATCCAATTTTCTACTTAACGTAATTTATTTAGTGTAACTTAATTCTTGGTAAGTATTTTAAAGCGTGTCAAGTACCTTGAAATTTTCAAATGCTTCAGGTGTTGGTTTTGGCAACGCTCCATTGTTACGTAAAACTAAGCGTTAAGAGACTATCTCCAAACACTCGAGTAATCTTTGGCACTTTGAAACAGATTTAGTAAAGGTTCCTCAGATTGAATACTCCAGTTATTTAAGCCTTACTAAAAAATAACTACATATATAACCCAATTAGAAATATTAATTAGTCGTGTTATGAGCTATTTATTTATTTGTAATCAAGCGTACAAGTTTAAAGTGTACAGTTTTAAGTTAATGATAAAATATGGTACCAAAGATTTCATTTTTAAAGTAATTAAGTATAGTTATTTAGCAAAGTAGATTAAAAAAAAGAATAGTGTTGGAATTAAAAGAAAGTTCATTAGGTTACAATATTGTTGTTATTATTAAATAAAGAATATTCACAAATGAAAGATTGTGTGTATGTGTGCGAGAGTGTATCTGTATTTGCGTGTGTGTGTTAAGTGATAGTTTCAATTTTGACGATATTGAGTTATTATTATTTTTTTAAATACTTGTATTTTTGATAAACGAAATAAAGATCTAAATCTCGTGCTACTCGTATAATAAGAGATTTTTGTGTGTAATTTGCGTTACATATACAGGTGCAACCAGTAGATATGAAGTGATTAACTATTTACCTGATTTCGTTATTTATAAATACATAATATTGACTAATACCTGTCTATAAATATAATGAAATTGAAGAATAATTTGTTTGTGATATTTGGTTTTCTACCCTCACGTGAATAGTTGACAAATATAAGAAAAAAAAATGTATCGCGTTAAAAATTTATATGCTAAACATTCGCTCAAAGAAATAAATTTTGACTTCATAAATAACTTCAAAACAGAAATAACAATAATAAACAGAATAAAACAGAAAATAATCACAAGTTTAAACATAAGGAGCCTGTAGTCAATACGTAAGTAATTAATAATATATTTAATTATATTAAATGTACGCCGTAATAATCACTTCTAAGATGGTTCATATTAATTTCATTTTATTATTAAACTCGCAATATACTACACAATTAAGTTTTTCTCAAATACTAAAATAGAAACTTCAAAATACCTCAAAAAATCAATCTAAAGACATAATTAATAAAATACGCCTTATTTGACACAAAATTTATGCACGTAGCCACTAGTCTGTAAATTGCCTTTAAGGACAGCAATTGAAATTCTTTAGAACATTGATTTTTATACAGAATTTAAAGTTGAAACTAAAATACTGTAAATATTTTATACAATTTCAATATAAATAACGTTTCAAGAACTACGGAAAAGTTCACAAAGCGACGAAAAATTCATCGATAAGTTTACTCTTAGGTTGTAACAATTTGGCGCCTACTTTTAAAAGTTAGAAATACGTAACATTTTTGCGAAGCATATATTTTGTCGGAGTCCATTTTTAGTTTAAAAATTTTAAATTTTATAACAAATCAATTATATTTCTATATATTTCGTTATTAACGTATGGATTGTCAACTGCACCTTCAAGGAATAAGGATCTTGTTTTTTCGCTTTAATATAACACTTTTAACACTGTACACTATTTTTACAAAACGCGAAACTCACATATTTGCGCAAATAACGGGAGTCCACTCAAATTTCGGCACAACAGTGCGCTTGCTTACTTGGTACTAAAATCTGGTAACATCAGCTGTTACGAAGTCGATATCTCTGGCGACGTCTAGTCTGAGATGTTGACCTCGTTATCTGGAAGCCTATAGAACCCCGAGGAACTGCGTTGGATTTCATTTTATTTCGGAGAAGTAATTCAACAATTTAGCCTTTTTAACTTCGACGTTAACAAAGGGGCAGGGTGTCGTAAGTTAAACACAATTTGTCACTTTTATGGTTTTAACCGTTCGTCAGTCGTTTGTCAAGTTATTATGGTTTCGTTTTTAATTTGGAAGGCGTGTTTTTGGTTGTGGGATTTGTTTTGTATTGAATTATATGAATCGTTTTAATCATTCTAATTTATGAATGAATCAAATTAAAGGCTTGTGTATTACTTAAAAGAAATAACCTTTTCAAATAAATCCTACAAAGAATCTAAAAGATATTCTAAGCTACAGTTTCAAGAAAAAAAGTGACACAATTTAAATCATTCCCAACTTTAAAACTTCAGTAGGAGCGAATTCCTTCGTTTGAAGAATTTTTTGATCGAGCAGTAAAAATGCGCGGGTAGTTACAGAAGTAATAAGTAGAGGAAAGGAATGTTCAACGTCTAAATTTACGAGTTCCAAACTTTCATCGAGTTCCTATCGATTACTCGTGGTAGCTGTTCCACAGTCGATATAATGGCGTCGCTCAGTCTGCGGACCCGACCTCGTTATCTCAAGCGCCGCAGTGAGCCAGTTACGGATAAACCTTTTTACTACCCTCTTCAAATTGTTGCGATTAAATATATTAATTATGGTAAAGGTGACGATGTAAGGGTTTTACAAACGAAGTTATTGGAATAAAAATGGTCAGATCATTTTGGTTTGTTTAACGTTCGTTGTCAGGATGATGTACCCTTTTCAACGATTTCAAAAAAGGAGAAGGTTCTCAATACGCAGTGCTGTTTATATATAAATGTTTGTTAGCTTATAACTCTGCCATTTTTTAACCGAAAAATATTTTTTTAATATCGGTTTTGTTTAAAAGGCTTGCTTTCAGATTAGTCCCATAGAAATTTCATCGAAGTTGGTTGATTTTAAAAACGAAATAACTGGTAAAATTGTGTTGCGTAAAAAAACTAAATTGTGTATTTTGATTTTGAAGTCGGTTCTTTTTAAAGCCTTATTGCTTTAAACATAAGAATGGGAAAGGATTTTAGAAATATTATTCAAAGTCATTTTTAAAATATTATATAATACATTGAAAGTACAATACAACTTTGCAAATGCTTCTAGTGTTTTAGGTGTGTCCTTGTTTGCTTCCTGAGTTAGGAGTACAGAACGAAGTAGTGACACTAAACTTAACAAAAACATGCGTGAAATATTTACTTATTATTTGCTTATAAAAAGATTGAGAATAATAACATATTTGATGCTTTTTGCATCTTAACTTTGATAAACAATATCATTAACAATAGAAACTATTTTCAAGAAGAAGTTATTATATACAAAGTTATGTTTATAAATATTTTGTATTATAAACGAGTACGCTTTTTATTATATAATTTTGGAATCAGGTCTCTGCCAACACAATTACGCCAGTGCGACACAGCGCGGTTGAAGTGGAAATTATTACAGCAAAACAAAATTATAAAGAGTAGCTGAAATGGCCGTTTTACAAGTTATTAGCACGTAGCAATAATACGCTCTTTTTTATAACACATTTATGAAATAGACATTTTTACAAAATATTTTTAAGGACGTTAACAGAATATAAAGTTATAAAAGTTGTTAATACCAGTTACTCTGCGTGATATCCGCTTAGAAACTGTCACCCCCTATCTCATCCTTTTTAAAGAGAATTTCGTAAAAAGCTTCGGGATTTGTTAGCCTTTTTTTTGTTTACTTTGGTATGTTCACCGATTACTAGAAAACAGCTAGACCGATTTGGTTAATTCTTTTTTTTTTTGTTTGAATGAGTATACTCTCACATTGGTTCCATAGAAATTATAAGAAATTCGGTTAAATAGTTTGGTTTTAAAATCGTTTAAATTAGAACAAAATATATGTCTAGCCTTTCAAGTCGGTTCCTTTTTAAACTGGCTCCAAAAATGTAGGTTTTGTATTCGACATATATGTATGTATTTACGTTTGTATGTTCGACCGACGTTAATTTTTTTTGTTTTAAATGGTATACTTCTAAGTTGGTCCCATTGTCATCAAATTCTGATGCTGGGATCCTAGAGAAATTGAGCGAATTCTTCAAATCGCATAGACACAACCATGCCGATTTAGGGTTCTTTTTGTCGTAACTCGAGCATTTGCTCTTGGAAAGCAGCATTGAGTGGAGTGGAACTAATGATGAAGACCACAGATGACCACCAGAATTACTCAATAGCAAGTTCTCACTACGTCAGATTGATTGCTAAGCAATTCATACTCGTCGCAATGCATATGGTAACGTGAAGCTGATGGTGCATCACTGGGAGAACTCCTCAAATCTTAACAGCTCTGCATCGGGAAAAGCAATATTTTGTAAATGGTGATAAACAGTTGACACTAGGTATTGTAACTTAGATAATAGATATAAAACCTAAAAAGTTTTACTTAACACCAACTTCGAAAGTTTTACTTGGCACCGACTTCAATATATTGTAGAAAGCATGTTTTATTTCTTTTTCAGGTTTTGTTTAGAAGTAAGTTTATTATTTTTAATAGTTTTTATTATACTATTAGTATGAAAGTATCGATTTTAGATAAAATAATATTAAATTTGAGTCGTGTTTTATGTCAGCTATTTTTTCAGTCTGGACATAAAAAGGACCGATTATGCATATGGAGATATTTCTATACAGTGGCGATAATACTCTTAGGATTAATACTTTTACACAATTATTTTTTTTAACTTAATGTCAACACATTCCTACCACAAAAAAAAGCTTTTAAAACGATATTTTTTTTTTATAGAAATCGGAAATATGACTGTTTTTGATCTAATTACGAGTTTTGCTGTTTCAATTCTTAGGAATAAAAATAAAGTCTTGAAACTGTAATTGGAAGATTTTAACTATAGAAAGTATTTTTAGTAGGAAATAATATTGACACAGGTGCCCTATATATGTATAATTTAGTTTGTGTCTGCGTGCGTATTACAGAATAAGTGAAATGGTTAAATTATTGCTATGAAAATTGACATTATGGATGGCATGTATCTAAGATTGGGTTTTTTCTTTTCCTGGGAGAAAATAATAGAAATAATCATTCGCATTCTTACACCTACTTTTCCATCACGTCTTATATAATATTGTGGAAATAATTTAGTCGCTCTGTTTGTTTTTATCTTATTACGTCAAAACCGATCCTACATAATTTTAATGATTTTTGGTATAGATATAAATCAGATCTCGAAAAAGAAAAGAAAAGGGATTAAATAATTAAATAGTCGTGGAAAATAATTTGTAAAAATATAACTCCACACTTTTATTTCAATAAAAAAATAACATACAAATTTATAGTCAATCTAAAATAGCGTGCTAGTTACGGAGCAGCGTAGTCTACGTTGAAAGCTGAATAATTTATCGAGAGTAAGTAGATGTGTTACAGTTCCAACTGTAATGTAACTATAAATATTTATCATAGATACTGGGAAGAAGAAAATGTAATGGATATTTTGCATTGCAATGTTGTTTAAAGTACTTTAATATAATACAAATGAAATGTATTATTAAGCTACGAGCGTGGTTTCTTTAGCGAACGCGAAAGTTAAAAAAAAGCTATTTATTTAACAGTTTATTAAACATGCCAGAGACATTACAAAGATACATATACATATGTCACAGGAAAAGAAAGTTTAAAAGGTATACTTATCCCTAGAAGAGATTTCTTCCAGTATACCCAAGAAAGAATAAATGTAGACAGAAACAGTAACAGGTAGATAGGCAGGTTTCGACATAAAAGAAATAACAACCATAAAACTTAAATTATATAAAAAAAAAAAATTAAAAGCTATTTTACTTTAAGGTGACAAAAATGAAACATTGCCCCCCCTTGTTTCCCTAAATGTTTCTGAATTTGTGGAATCGTTGTTGGTGGTTATGTGTACCTATTGATTCATATAATTTTCGTATGTGTGACTTAATGGCTAACGGCATTTTATAAATGATAAATAATGAAAACTAAATATGCTTAGAAATATTAACCTGTGTGAATATTGGATAATTTAATTATTATTTCTACTTTAGATCTGATAAGTTAGTGGAACTTGACATACTAAATAAATAACTATAAATAAGTTATGAGCTCATGGGTTTTGATCTCCAGATGCCGACAACTTTAGACGGCGTTGTCTAGCAACCAGCTAGCGACTGACTTTGGGCCACAAGTCAATCGACGAGCTTGTCAAAGTTGAAAACGGGTTCATATTTTTAACTTTAAATAGTATAAACGCACCATGTCTATAGTTATAAAATACCATTTTGACCTACCTAATAATTAATGTTCTTTAACATCAGGTGTCAACACCTGGTGTAAGGGAGGTTCGGTTAATCCATCAAAATATTTTGTACATAGATAATTTATGTGTCTGGCACTTTCTCCCCTAATTCGTGAACTGCCAAAACCGATGGCGTCAAGTTGCGTAAGAACATAAAAAAAATTAAAATTCTGACAGGTGGATAGAATGAAAAATGACTTTTACGAAGACACTGGAACTGTTTCGTCAATCATATGAAAATGTGTTTTTATATATATATTTTTTTTGCCAAAACTGAAAATATGTATTACAAATTCACATGTTATTTGTTTATGTATTTATTTAAAGATTTCATTTTTTCATAATCACTAGATTGATTGACAAATTGTTCGTTTTTTTTTATGATTTCGTGAGACTTTTAATAATAATAATATTTCAAATAAATTCAAAATCGTTCTGATTTCTATTAAATATCTACGAAGTTGTTTGAAATTTAAATTATTTATACATCAACTGATTAACCGATTTATAATTAAAAAAAAAAAAAGAAATTTTTATATACCGATTTTCCATTTAACTATACATTACACGTCAAACTGTACTAATAACGTACGTTTTAGAAGGCATTGTTAGGAAACGTCACGAACCACGTGTCTTTGTTGACATCGAACGTCGGAAATATGGCTGCGATTACGTCACGATGCTTAACGGTGACATTTGTACGGTGACGTTTGTGGTAAAAAGTATATTTACGGGCCGCGTGCGCGCGGTACAGCCGACCGGTCTAGACTGAGATGAGGCTTCCCACTTTTGGCAAAAATACAAGGATAAAAACTCAATAAACAAGAACATCAAATATTCGAATAATAAAAACGTAATACGATACCTTTATACACTTCTTTGATTCACATTTTTATATCACAACAATAAAAGGTAACTCATACAGTGTAACGTAAATACATTCGGCTCATTAAAATCCATATGAATGGAAAATGTATTCTTTTCATGGCTATTCGGATAAGGCGCAGTGGTTCAACTGACACGTTATGAAAAAGGCTATGCAAAAGGAAATTGGAGCAGTCTTTTTGTGGCTATACATCTAGAAAATGACAACCCTTGTAGGCTCCATTGGCCTATATGATGTGATAGTGAACAGCTCTTAAGCTTTTGAAATAGAGGTCAGATTCCATTGCTGAAGTAGCCATAATATTTATAGCAGTGAGATTTGTGCTAAACAGATCGAACCCCGCTCAGCTACTAGTTCAAAACAAAGTGATACCATTTTCATTATTAAGAGAGACGAATAATTTGTTCTCTATGAAAATAAAACGAATAAAACGACGAACGTTGATATTAAATGAAAGCTTTTGTTCATGGAGAATATCTGTTATGATGGCTTTTTTCATGTTAATAAAAATATAATGTAGATTAGGTAATAATAACATTGTTTTTATTTGTTTCAGGTAATAAAGGAACGAATAATTGAAATCGGGATATTAAAATTTTAATCTATACTAATATTATAAAAAAGATTTGATTGTTAGTTGCACAACACAAACAGCATAGAATAATCTCCCCTACTGAAGCGATTTGAAAAATTCTTTAACCGTTAGAATTATCCCTGATTAACATAGGCTATAGAAATTTATAATGTTTTTTTTTTATTAAACACCTAAATATATCTACGCGTGCAAAGCCAGTGCGGGTCGCTAGTAAAAAATAATCCTAAAATGCGTTTAGGAGTTTGTTCATATTTTTGTTAGTTATGTTTTCAAGTCTTAGTTACAACCGATCATGATGAAATTTTCCATACACTTAGTCAAAAGTACAGTAAAGGACACAGGTGCCTTTCATCCAAAAAAGTATCCCGAAGGAAAAATAATAACTTTTAAATGGACGATTGGGGTAACGAAATCAAAATAACCTTGTTATTATTACGTAAACTAAAGTTATTTTTATGTATATAAAAATAGTAAATGTATGTATATCTATATGTATAAGTGTACAATCAATGCTTGCCAATCGGCTTATTTGATGTTGATCATTATTTATTTATTAAATACTAATTAAGAGTTATTTGTATGCAATTTTTTTTTCGTACTTATAAAACTTGTTCTGACAACAAACACAAAAAAAAATTAGCCCCATAGGTGCAGCTATTTTGAAGATAGAATACATTTATTTACATTTTGAAATTAATTATTATTACATATGTTTTAATGCATTATCCAAAAACAATATATTCAAGATGTCAATTACAGAAATATTTTTTATCTGCCAACCATAGCATAAGTGTGTACGGGGCATCGTATTCTATGTTTCTACGTGTGCTAAAATTATAAAAATGTAAACAAAAGAACTTTTGTAAGACAAAGCAATAACAAATATCTATTTTATTCATAATACACACAAGCGTTGATTTTTAAATAACAATATTACTTATTTATGATACAGAAAATCTTGTTTTTTTCTTTTTCCAGATTGTAATAGCTATGATCATGCTTATCTATAGGTACTTATGTTATATAGCTAAAGAGTTTCTTTTTCTTGAACGTGCTAATTTAAGAAACTAGTGGTTTTAACACAAAAATCACTTCGTAGATCTGTATGATATATAATAAATACGAAAGTAACTAAATCAATAACATCGTTAAAAAGTAAATATCTATAATATCGTCTTTATATTTGACTAAGAATTAATTATTAAACAATTCATTGGATAAAAATAATAAAACTTGTTCAAACTTGAACGGCCCGTGACATCAATCTCTGATAATATTTTAAAAGTTCAGACACAAATAGCTATTTAATTACTTCTGAACACCATAGATGGCGTTAGTAGGCGATTAAATGGCGGTAGTGAAATGTCGCGAAAAATATTTAATTATTTACGTTATATAAATACTTTACTCTCATGCCTGTCTCCCGTTTTTCTGATTCCGTACGAGGTGGTGTACTTTAATCTAATTTGATGAAATTAGATGATTTAAATTTAAATATGCTTGAAAGTCTTATTCGATGTGTAATTATTGAGAAAACATAATACAGTAACGCATATATTATATACACATACATCACCTATACATGACTAAAATTTACATAATTATTTTACATCTAAGGAAATTTAAATTCATTTGTTAATAACCTATATACATGGACAAGAAAGGTAAAAGCGATTATTAAAACCTTATTTTTTCAGTGTATGTTACAATATCTTAGTTTTGTTTATTAAAATTAAAAGAAAAAATAAAAATTTACTTAAACTGTAAATGCCATTTTTAAATTTAAAAATTAATATTCGAATTTTGTACTATTTTCCCGAGTTCATTTTAATATAATATTATGTTAATATGTAAGTATTATTTATTTTGTGAGAGACTATTATCCTTCGTAAACCTGGAGTCCAAAGAAAAAGTCGTCACTTTATAATATGTGATACCTCGTAATTAACAATTTTGGTAAAAATTGATTATCTCAGTAAAAGCGACATTCAAACAATTTAACATTCAAAAACATTTGACATTCAAAAAATATTTTAAGTCTAAATCATTGAAAAATGTAAACAGTTAGCTTTAGAAAAAGTTTTTTGTCTCTCGTGTAAAGTTCGGCAGTTTGCATCTACGAGGTATCACATCTAGACCAACGATATATTCCTTACATTTTTGACGCAATAAAATAATGTAAATTGATAATCAATGGAACTATTCTGATATGACGTGATATTAAAAAAAAATTGGAAAAAACAACTTCAAATTCAACAACAAATTCTAAGCGAATATAGCTATATAGCGTTATTTTTTAGGATGGATAAACGGAATTTTCAGCATATTAAAAGGATCAAATATATTTAAAACTTGGATGATGTTCTTTTAGTTAATTAATTTACATAGGCGAGTGTCAAATACTGGACTCTATTTAATAAAAGCCCGTTGTGGTTTTGCTTGTTAAAGTAAATACAGCATTAATTAATATTATTGATTAATATTTTTTTTGTTTTGAGGTTTAGGATAAGCCGAAGTTTCATTTCATAAAAAATATTTTTAATACCATTAATGAAATGAAAAATCTGTATTCGTCGTCCATATTTCTTATTAAATCACTAAATATACGTTATACGTTTCTTTTAAACAAATAAAAATGTTGTTTTTTTTTTTTCATTTTATATCTATGAACTGATTCGCGAAACAACTCCCTATAAATGGTAGTTAGTAGTTTAATGTATAGTAAGGCGCCTAATTCCGATGGTCTGTGTTTAACCGTCTACCAGCTAACTTTAAAACAAAATATGTAATTACGTTCATTTGTATGTTAAATTTATTCCGTTATATTGATTTTAAAACCAAAATTTTAAAACCGATTTCGATGTAATTTTATCGGACCAAGAATTCATCATATCGATCCAGCAGTTCTCGACTAATCGGTGAACATACATAAAAAGTTTCAGACGAATTAAGAATCTCCTCTTTTTTTATAAGTCGGGTAAAAAATATGTTTTACAAATTTACCATACGTATAACGTAGACCCCGCAGGCGGCGCTTGTTACGTGCGCGTGTTGGGGTTAAAAAGTATCAAAACAAACCGGCCCACAATTCATTGAGATGAGTTTTCAACACGCCACTCATCACTTTCCGACCGACCAATTTATTTTTACACACACCTAAATCAAACGTGAACTCTATGCTATGGTAATAAGATATATTTTCTATGAATTTCCAATTTCACGAAAAAAAAAATATTTATATAGACATTGAGTGCGTCTGAGTGGTACATATTTGCAAATGTTAACGCAAATCTAGCATTTAGATATTTGTTTGAACGTAAACAATATTCTTGATGCTATATTTTTACTAGCAATATCTATATGTACTTTAGGTCTATGTCTTTACACGTGTTTAAATCTTCTTATTGACATATTCGATACTTTACTAAGACTGAACCTGATGGTTCTTAATAAATATCTAAATGATTGAATAGATATCATATCTTCAAAGGGAAACAAAAATTCGTTGCCTTAGTCGTTAGTATTACATAACATTACATTGACTACATTACGTTACTTCGCCAACTTCTTGAAAAGATGCGACGTCGAAAACGCAAGACGACGCGTTTTAACAATCTTTAACGTAGATCGTAAAAAATCATGACACGACAACCTATCCAGGTTTTTTTTTTATTTTAAATTGAAGTACGTATTAAACTAGTACAGTGTGACAGGTGCGTTGTGTTTTTGTTATGTGTGAATTTTATAAGATAAAAGTCTTTCACGAAGCGACGTCGTAATGTTTGTATCTATGTGTTTTGGTTGTAAGTTTTTCGTTTTGTATTAAAATATTAATTTTTAAAAAATCAGTTACAATTTTTGATAGAATTGTACCTTTAAAATAAGTGTAATATAGTAAATAAATAAATACATAAACAGTAGAAAAAGTGATGTGCACAAAAGCCATACGAAAGCCTTATTTCCCGCTATTGCATATCTGGATGCTGATAAGCAATAATGTGTCAACCCACAAAAAGTCAAATTCGGACATATTGATGTATTTTGATACGGCATCACCTATTAACCATTATTCAAAAAAAATTAAGTCATATAAACTAAATAAGTACAGAAAAAAGTCTCCTTAATTAATTGTTTCGATTTCCAAGTGTGTATTTTGCAATGTATACGATAATCTTATATATTTGAAAAACTTTTTATTAAGTAATATATTAAATATATCAATCTGATTTTAATTCATTATACCTTTTATCAAAAAAGAAAAGAAAAGATGGATATATACTTCTTCAAACATATTTGTTAAGAATAGGTTTCACATCTTTGGACGCCATTTTCTCAAAATGAAGTCCGTGTGGCTTGACACAGTATTGCTTATCAGCGTCCATCTAAGCATTACTACACAATTTCATACCATTATATATATTAACAAATAATACAACCCCAAAATTATAAATAATACGTAGTAGTAAATATATGTTGTTATTTAATCTGACCTAACATAAACAACAGGTTAATATCGATTTAAAAAAAAGGAACAACAGTAAAATAAAGTGACATTTGACTTGTATTCGAAATTATGTCCATTCTGTACTAGGTTATCTACTTATAGGCTGCAAAGGTCACTGTGAAGTAAGAAGCACGAGCCGCAAGATACTTGATATCAAGTGATCATCCTTGGACATTTGTAGCACTAGAAGAGCCGTATACGTTGCTGGCTTAAAATTAACGAGGAATAAAAAAAATAGGACGTAAGGAAAGTAATCAGAGAGGGGATTAGGCTTCCGGCTCTCTCACTCACCTTACGAAACTATATTAGCTACTTCACGCTGATTCTCTATGAGAGTGTGGTACTCACACGGGTTGGCTCCAGTCGAGCTGTAGTCAATGGGCAAGAGCTAGGCTCTACCTTAATGTATATTTTAAAGTAGAGCTTAAAAGCTATAGTTTTTAAACACTGTTGAAATATACTTGTAAAATAATTTCAATATTGTTTGTAAAAATCAATTCTATTCTAATATTATAAACAAATAAAATATATTTGTAGGTTTGTATATAGTGGGTGATCTTTGAAAATATTGCTCCGATTTGGAAAATTTCTTTTTGCGTTAGATAGCCTGTTTGTTGACGACATATGTAGGCTATATTACATCACGCTACGACCTCATAGGAACGTAGCAGTAACAATTAACGCAAGTGAAACCTCGAGGTGCAGCTAGTTACTAATATAAAAGGTACCTAACAAGTATTAAATTAAATGCGAAGGTATCAAATTATAGGTTGTATTAGACTAAAATTATACGTTAAACGAACTTACTATCTCTTGTTCTAAACACATTCAAGCCCCTAGCGCAAATGCTAAAGCCAACTTACTACTGAGTAAATACAGATATTAACAACAGATATTGTAATTTCCCATATTAACTATTCTATAAAAATACGTTACAGATTTTGAGTCTTATTCACAAAAGTATAAAGTCTACTTTGGTGTGATTTTAGCTAAGATTAGCTTTGTTAGACCGATCATCAAGTTACCACTGTTCACTATAGCTCTATTACGTTTGAATGTTGGCCCCGGGCTCTTTGAAATTACAGTGTACATTCTGTTTCTAGTGTATACATATTTTATAACTGCAAGAACTTAGGCCGGTGTGCCGCTAGCCAGCTGCACCAGAACACATTTGTACCTACATGCCTAAAAACTCTCACTAAAATATTCTCTTGAATAATAAAGAACATTTGCCTTCAGACAATTTCGTTGTAAAGAAAATTGTTTATGTGAAAGAACAGCTAACGCCGCTAAACCTTACACGTTACAGGAAATTGAGTCGACAAACTTATCCGATGCAATTTGGGAGTGAAACATAAACTGCAGGATGTGATATGCAAACTCGACCTCGTTGGTCGGAAGTTCTGCGAACTTCAGCTAACTTGAATGGCCGTAGATGGCGAAGAAAAACAACTGACTCAAGACGTCTTCGCTAAAGTTAGCCTCGATTAGAAATGGTAATGTTTATCGACCGCGTTATAAAACATGTGTTTATCTTAAGTTAATCTTATTCAATTAATAAATATTTATTCAATTAATAATTAAGGAAGCAATGTTTCTTATTCTAATTCTTATTGCTTTGTCATTTTATTTTAGTTATATTTATTTAGCATAGCATTACTATAAAAATGAATCGTGAATTAGGCCATGGACGTTAATAAGGGGGGTTAGGGTGTTCGTACCCTTCCTTTGTAAACTTTTACTTAGTACATTAAACGAATGGCAATGACAACGGTTTATATAATTTGTAAATAAATGAGATTAGCATTTAGAATCTTACTATCCTTACTACGTAAAGCCTGGGTAAAAATTAGTTTATTTTTATACATTCTTTATACATATAAAGCTAAAGCTCATAGTGAATCCTCAATAGTGAAGAAGCTCTCTGTCCAGCAGTAAGATATTTACAGGCTATTATTGTATTTTATTGTACTATGTGTAATGTCATTCTTTAATTTGAATTGTAAGATCTATCAAAAAATAAAGTCTGTCTGAGAGTAACACTACGTCGCCTTACAATAGAAATGAAACACTTTTTTTGTTATTATAATAAGAGGCAACGATTATAAAGTATAGAAATAATTCTAATCACAAAAAAATCTAATGCTACCCAAACTTATAATATTTAGTGAGCGTCATTTTTTAGATTTTATTTTCAGATTTTATAAAGACTTAAAGCGTCTCTTTTAAATGAATACGCTACGTCTGAACCAGTGTCTGTGAACATTCATTCGTTTATATGGATTGTTACTCGTCTTTGCGATAAAATGGTGTTTATTTATCACAAAGGCTTTGTCTACAAAAGTATGTGATAAAATGTTGGACCCGAAGCCCTTTATAACAAGCTTTGAACATGCAGCAGAAATAAAGGAATATTTGCATTATTACTATGATTGATGGTGTCGTTATCTGCGTACTTTATTGTACGAGAAATAGTTTAATGGGTGTACTTTCTTGTTTAACAAATTGCTTACTGGACCACTGGATATCTTATTGTTTTAATGTTAAATAGTTTCTTTCCTTCTTTGAATATAATATAAATAGTTTTATTGCAAAAAATATTCATTTTGATCTGAATACATATCGTTTTACGTACATGTATACGTACATACGTTAGTCGCAAAAAATAAAAATGATTTATTGACTTCTATAAAATCAAATTGTCCATCCCCACTTAGGCGCATGGGAAAGATGTAACACTCACATCATACTTCTAAACTAAAAATTGCTCATTATTATTATTTTTTTTATGTCTCAGTAGTAATATATTATTGTTTTCTATTGCTTTTTCAAATTGGAACTCAAGAACCCAAAACTATTGTTAATAGCTTCTCTTATATTAACTTCCCAGACCGGCTTGACAATCTACACTTATTTAAATATATATAACTCAAAGGACAGACTGACTGACATAGTGATTTATCAACGCACAGCCCAAACCACTGGACGGATCGGGCTGAAATTTGGCATGCAGGTAGATGTTATAACGTAGGCATCCGCTAAGAAAGGATTTTGATAAATTTTACCCCCAAGGGTATAAAATAGGAAATGAAAGTTTGTATGACACTTTTTACAATTTTAAACCGATCGGGTTGAGGCTTTGCATGCATAAAGCTACTATGACGTAGGCATCACAGACATCGCAGACAAAGTCGCGAGCACCAGCTCGTAATGAAACGCCCAAAATATCTTAAATAATTAGTTGATATTTAAAGATGTACATTTCTTCGAACATCAATGTATCATGTCTTATTGCTACAATTAACTTTTAGTTACATGATCGATAACTGTGTACAAACAAACAACAAATTCTATTCGCAACTTCTCAGTTATCACCTAATCACATAAAGTAGTTGGAGTAGAGGAAAAAGATACTTTCCCCGGTTGCCAGTTCTAACTCGCACTTAATAGAAAAGTTTCCAGCTAGTAATGGATATCCGATCGATAAGTGAATGTTACTTAAACGACAGAGGTTTTATACCTCCTACGACAATTTAACGTTTGTAATAAAATAAAGATTGCTAATAATAGGAAAGTAGGATACGATAAATCTTTAATTGACTATAAGTCCATTTACGATCGATAAATTGACAGAGGATTTGTGGACAATCTATAAATTGACGTTAGGTTACATCTTTACACAGATCTTTAAGGTAAATTGAAAAATGTTGTGGCCGGAGCATTCAATTATATTGACCATTATATTGACAATTTAGATGTTTCTGACATTAATCTACGCCCGTATGTGGCTTTAATTCTCTCGGTGCAATCTAGTTGCGGTTAGACTAGACCGTTGTAAGATACGTGTAGAGATGTAACGATGATATTTTCCAATATAGAGTAGCAAAGCAATTAATTGATATTTTTTTATTGTATGATTGAAAATACTTACGTGAAATGCTCCTCTAATAAGTGGCCCTGCTTGCCCCACGTATAATGTAGAGGCGGAATCAAACACCAGTTCAGGTGGATTTCTTTTAACGATTATTGTATCGAATTCCTGGCAATTCAGAAACAATGTCACATTATGCGTCGTAACCTTTAGCGCAAAACGACTCCACTTTTTAGCAAACGACGGGACTACAAATGAAGCAATAGTTTGACTCAAAGCGTAAATATTGGCATCCGTATATAGAAGAGAGATATTGGTCAGTCCCGGGCCAGATGGTATTAATTGGACGCCCAATTGAACGACAG
This sequence comes from Hypolimnas misippus, assembly GCA_037950945.1. Classification (NCBI taxonomy): domain Eukaryota; kingdom Metazoa; phylum Arthropoda; class Insecta; order Lepidoptera; family Nymphalidae; genus Hypolimnas; species Hypolimnas misippus. The sequence goes on along the minus strand of JBBEEQ010000025.1, from coordinate 5,165,452 downwards.
TTTCCAAAGGGTTTACGACGGAGAAGAGAAATCCACCATCTTTGTTCGCCGGCCGGACAGTGGCGGTTATTGAAAATTCCGCATACAGTTTCTCGGGCATGAATAGCCTATACGGTGATTTAATATCGGAGCCTGGTTTTAGGCCATACGCAGGGAACCCGTCGAGGCCTTCGTCGAAATACTGTGTCTTCGGATTGCTGAATGGAACCCCAATAGCGTGCAGCAAGTCGTATTCCGGAATATCTGAAAAGCGATAAACGTATCTTTATTTTATGGGTACTTAACAACGCTTCTTTTAGTTTAGTTTTGTTTGTGGTGTGTTAATTTCTTAACTGGTTCACAGAAAATTTATAGTTACAACTAGGTCACTTTACAACTTTGTTTTATTGCGGTTTGTTCTGTCTTATTAAATTTATTAGACGTTGTTAAGAAACTAACGATTATTTAAATTAAAAGAACCTAAATAAAACTTGATTTGCTTTAATCATTAAAACGTTTTAAACTTTGTAGTTTTTTCTCTTAGGAAACAACGTGGATTTTCTATTTTTCTATATTTTAAAACTACTTTGATGAAAAAAATGATATTTAAAAAATATGTAATTTATAAGTTGATATCTAAAAACCTTCAGTGTTATTCTTCTAATGTGCTGAGTTTTCAAGCGTGACAATTAGTTATACACTCGCTTTGTAAAGCGTTGTTAGCGAATGCGGCCAGTGTATGGACGTGTTTAAAGTTATGCGGGCTTCTAATCGTCAGCTTTTGTCCATGTACGTCGTTATGAAACAATGTATGGACAATATATATAATATTTTATATTCTTTTCGTTTTAATGTAGCAATTTTTATCTTCGTACTGCCGATTGCTATTAATTATGATCAGGCGTTCGTTTTGTAATTTGTATTTGAAAATTATTGTATAATAAATATGATTTTAAACATCTAGACTCTTTTAATTGAATTTACAATATAAATAAAATAAATTTGAATAATACGTTCCATTATCAGTTCAATAGCGGGCACGACTAAAACGAAGTTAATGTAATAAATTCATAGAAATAGCATAATGACATCGTACAAAAAAAAATGTATATATTTGTAATTATTTTTTTATATATTTTAACCTACGACACTATATCAACAAATCCTTTTCAAATACGTATTATGTACAGGAAATACAATAGTTCGTTAAAGTTCTACCGTTGAGTTGGAAACAAGCTATAACAGACTTGTAGTAAGTAGTAACTTCATTTCCGGCGTCACTACTCAACATAATGTGATCCTATGTATGTTTCTTAATGGAACATCTTCTAGGTGCATCTAAGGACTCGTATATATTACATAAATTATTAATATATCATTGTGATTTTAAGTTGCATGTGCTTCCGGTTTTAGTCGCAAATGTATAATTGAACTATTTGTTTTTCGTTATAAACGTATCACACTCAACGGCTCTCATTAATACTCATGCTCTTGTGTTGGGAGTCCAGAAACACACACATCACTAACAAAGACACCCAGACCATGACGTATGGCCAATACAGACGTTTGTCGTGAGCGAGGATCGAACCCGCGACCGTAAGCGCTTCAGTCAGTTGCAGTGACCACTGTGCTAACGTGTTTGTATTTTTATTATAACATCATATTTCGATATTTTCTCCCACTTTTGTTTAAATATAAGTGCAAGTCTTTACTTTTTTTATTGCTTCGTAAATTGGCGATGTTCTGCCGGTAGCAAGTCTCATTAATTATTGGAAAAGATTGCAATAAATAATCATTTAATTAATATCAGTTGAATTTGTTTTAATTAAAGTCTTCCGTCTTTCGAACAAGATCCGAGAAATAAATTACGTAAATTTTGTGTATGTTTACATTAATATTGCCTGTCATTTAACTTGGGAACAAGTAATAAAATCGTTTGCATTTAAAGAGTCAAAAGTAATTATGGTAATTTAGTTACGATTACACAATGTACACCGTTTATTAAAATTAAGAAATTACTTATAGGTAATTTTTAAAATCAACATATAATTTTAAATTAGTTAGCTAATTAAACTTTACGCATGTCATAAGTAACGGCAAAATTAAAAAAAAATGTCGTTTATTTTTATTAGCTTAAATTTTCTCGTTCTCTTTTATTTTTACAGCATACATTTTTACTGGCAACGTGAACTCGAGACAATAACCCGTTATAATGCCAGTCGACAAATTCGTGGCATTACCTCCCGTGGTTTGTTTGTTTACTTTATTATACTTTTATTATAAATATTTTAAACCACTTTTGTAAACTTGACGCGAGTAAATGTTTACGCTTTAATCGTACCGTGTTTGGTAATGATCGGTTGTAATTTTTCGGTAAGATAAACTATAAAATAAAATATATGTTTAAATATAAATGAAGCCTTCAATAGCTCCATGAATCGATAGCTTTTTACTATTTTTAAAATTTCAAAGTCTTGTGTTTTCGACAGATTATAGACAGAATTAGAATATGAGTTGTTTTGTATGATCTAATAAAAACAGATCGATGCAGTTTGTTTCGAATCTTTGTTTCGTCATTAGAGCGAGAAATGGTTTTTGCGTTTCAAACATATATTTTTATGCATTAGTAAGGGAACTATAGTTCATATCTATAATATCACTTCTCAGAAATGATATACATATGTATATTGATTATACTTGTATAACATACATAGGCTTTATTGACATATAAATGAAATTTGTTTTTAGATAGTTGATTAATCAACTTGGTTAGTGCAGTGGTTAACTCAGTGAAGCGCTAATGGGAGCGGGTTCAATTCCAGCTCACGGCAAACGTCTGTATCGGCCATACGGATGTTTGTCGTGGTCTGGGTGTTTGTGTATATTCGTGGACCTTTGAAGGGAGGGAGGGGAGGGGAGGGGGGGGGGGGTTGTGGTGAATACATACCGTTCGGGTATTTCGATCCAAAGATGCCGTCGTTGGCTGAACATATCGTAGTCGACAATACAACTGCTAGCCAGATGTACCTGAAATAATAAGAAGCATAAATATAGACACTGGATGAACAAGGGTTTATGCAACGCAGATGGGATCCTTACATGTTAAGTACTTTAAACAACGTTATTATGCAATCCCTTCATAGAAGTGCGAGATTCGTGATAATTTGATGCGTGGAATTTTAATAATATGAAATGGTTGACAAAATAATTTCATTCATTTTACCGCAGAAATAAATATATTTACGAGATGGTCCCGCAACTTTGTCTGCATAAAAAATTTCGATACATATTGCACTCTCTTTACGTTTCATTTTCGTAACACAATGTAGTCCATGTCTTACTCAAAAATCCATCTTTCCGTATATTAAAATTCATCATAATTTAACATGTAAAAAACAGACAGACGAATAAAATAACGCGGTCATTAAAATCCCCAAAAATACGCATTTTTGTAGCAAATTTTAACTTGCAATACACGAACAATAACTGTGGTATAGAAATAATCAACTGAAGATTAATCCCATAAGACCATACTACCAATTGAACAGATGAATCTTGAATCGGACCCATTTATTCCGTGTACCGAGTTGAAAGAAGTGGCGATCTGCAATTCAGATCATATTCGGGAACGGAGAGATGAAGTGAGATTTAATTGATGTGAATTCGTGAGTCCAATTGGACGCTGCAGTTTTGATTCATTGAACATAAGTCGTTCATTCTTTTGTTTTACTGTTGGGGCTTTCGTAGAATTGGCAAATTCGATTGGCTCTACTTTCGAAATGAATGAAATATCGAATTAATTGAGTGATTGAAATTTTTTTATTCGTTTAAGTAGTTTTTTGTGTGTTCTGTTAGTATTTTTAATAATGAACAACGGAAAATTATTGTATGTGTAGTTTTATAAACCGAAATTAAAAAAAAAAAACCAAAAACCAAAATCTATTCGTTTTTCATTCGTTCCATTTCAACAAGCCCTAACATAATACTTCTGCCGTAAGTTATTGAGGAAATGTATATTCCAGATGATTACTACGCTATTAGGTCAAGGTTATGTAGCTATGTTGAATTTTAGTATCATTAGAGTCACAGTAAAGTGAATTTCGATATGATCTGACCAGTAGAAGACTTACAACATTTTCAACCCTTATTTTTTGGTCGTGACTTAAAAATAAAAATATTTAGTTTAATAGTTTTATTTGTTTACAGACGAACGAAGATATTAATGAAGTTTTATTATTGTTTATTACACCTTAATAATCTTATGCCTGTTTTGAGATTATTAGTGTCAGGTAAAACTGTTCTATTAAAATAGAAAGAGTGCTTGAATTAATTATCTTTAGAGTTCATATAATTTTAACGACGATAGCAGTAGCTACAGTAACTGACTAAAGCGCTACGGGTCACGGGTTCGATCCCCGCTCACTACAAACTGTTGTGTTTGTATTTCCGATTCCGCAACAAAGGTCGTGTTATTTTAATAAGGGCTATTGAATGTTACTATATTACTTTAGTAATATTTCAAAACAGAAAACAAGGAATTAGAAATATTTTGCCAATCGTAGCAAATATAATTTATAAAAATGATCATTTCACATCCATATTATTAAATTGTGTAATCACGAAATCATAAAGGCGACGATAAAAGATCATTCTCAAACAAATTGATTTCAATCAGCCTAGCCATGAAAGCAAAGGTCGTGGGTACTGAACTGAAGTTTTATGAAAGGAAATTAAGCAATAGCAACGTAATAGCCGTGAATGAAGCCTTAATTTCGAAGAAAATAGCCATGAAATGTAATAGTCGATAATCTTGAAGCGTTTGTTTAAATTTATTAGCTTTCGAATAGGTTTAATCTTAAATCCAATCCTACATTACTATTATAAATACGGATATTTTAATGGATAGATTAATGGACGTTTTTTCCTTCGCCACGCAGAAACTACTGAACAGATGTTGATAAAACTTTATGTGAATACAGTTTATACATTAGAATAAATGATAGGCTACATTTTGTAAATATACCTAGTCGGAATCACTGGGAAGGCGCGAGCGGAAGCTAGTTATAGATATACAATGAATTTGAAATATGTATTTATATGTAATAAATGTGCGAGCCGAGATGGCCTAGTGGTTAGAACACGTCGATCTCAACCGATGATCGCGAGTCCCCGGCTAGCAACACTGAATTTTCAAGTGCTAAATTAGTATTTAATTTCACCTCGAGCTCGGCGGTGGAGGAAAACATCGTGAGGAAACCTGCATATGACCGGGAGAAATTCTGACACATGTATATCCGTCAACCCGCAGTGGAGCAGCGTAGTGGATTAAGCTCTAAAAACCTTCTCCTTAATAGAAGGCCTTTGCCCAGCAGTGGGATATTAACAGGCTGTTAATTTACTACTTTACTTTTGTACTAAATGTACAATGTCACCTAAAGTATGCAGATTCCTCGTGGGCGTACCGTGAATACCCTAGCAAAGTTTCATCACAATCCGATCAATGGTTTTGGAATGCCTAAAGGACAAACATACACGCATTAATTTTTATTTATATAGAATATTGTTATCGAATTAGATGACGCTTATTGTTACTACTTCGCTCTTCTGTATCGTGATGTTTTATAGCCTATCGCAGTCGTTAATAAGCGGGCTCTTTCATACAAAAATACATTTTATAATCTTACTCTAAATTTCTGAGTTTCCGAATAAACGGTCTTTTCAGCTTTGTAATGTTAACATTAGTATACCTACATCGATTGTAAAATATATTCGCGACAAACTTTTACATATGATATTGTAATGTAACAAAAAGACAATTGATTTTCTTAGACTTTATTTCCTTTTGGTTAAAGAAAACATGAGATATGGTATGAGACACTGGTTTATTTAAAGAAAAGATAAAAACGAGAACACACAATTGAAACTTTATTAGTTTGATTTTTATTGAGATAGTGTCTAGCTGTAGTCTACTGACTACAGTTCATATACGGCCTAGCTCAACCGTGGCAGTATCTCTTACCGGAACTTCAATTCTTCTATAAGAACAGAAGAGTCGAGACCCTAACCCCTCCCCAATTCCTTTCTTTACTTTCTATTCCATTTTGTCTCTTATTCCTTTAAGCTGGTAACGTGTTCATGTGTTCATGGCCCTCCAGCCTATTTGCTAACTATTTTTATTAAAAAAATATGTTCATATACTAGTTAGCCGGTTCCGCAATAAAGTATATTTTCATAAAAAACCATTTCCTTTATTTGTTTTTCAAAGGTTTTTTTTTTGAATAAATCTTTTTCTGACATTAACAAACATAAAAAAAAATATCAGCCAAAACGGTACACCGTTTTTTAAGTTATGATCTTTTACATATGTAGCAATTTATTTTTATATAATTGTGTATTTATACATACTAGAGGTCGACCAGTAGTCTAGATTCGATTATAATTGATTTAAATTTGAACATAAACAAAAGAGTATAAATGTGTGTGTGAGTGAAATACATGGTAGCGTGTGTGTGTGTTTTTTATTTATTTGATGTATTTTTAAGCATAATTAATAAAAAATATTAGCATTCTCCAATCCTTCTGTATATAAAGCGCAATTTTCGTAAAAAGGGGCACAACATTTTTGGTTCACGTATTAATATATAGATTACGTCTAAATATTTTTCCTAGCCTATGTCACCTACAATAATATGTGGTTATAGCGATACCACAAACATTTGAGTCCATTGAGAAGCTTAGAACATATTAATTATATTGTTGACGTGTAGTCGTGTCATAAAATAGTTATGAAATGAAATATTGTTCAATTGAATCTAGCGTATATACAATACTGAATAATTAGTATTTATACAAGGTACTTGATACAAATTCTTTTCATTCTAGTTCAGGACTCATATTAACAAGGCTATATCAAATATGCATTAATGCAAAAAAATCTAATAGACAATAATTGAGGTTGTACATATTATCTCGATAATTATTTATTTTTTGCTTATAGAACAAAACTACGGATAATAACAGCCAAGTATTTATCAAGTAAAATATTTCCGTCATAAAATAGGTTACACATAATTTATTTAACAAAAAGAAGTATTATGTCGTTACAATAAATTAATTTTAATCTATGCTAACAAATAAAGCTCAAGAATTTGTTTTTTTTTTTAATAAAATGAGAAGAGTATGCGAAGAAGTGTAAACCACAGAATGTCAATTACAACGCATGGACATCGTATTGAAATATCGACTTTTAGGCGAAAATAACATTCATAAATTTTACTTTTAACAACTCTGAAACCTGGTAACTTACCTTACTTTACAAAAGCTATGTTTGTCAAAAATAAGACACAGACAGTGATTTATGTAACTCGAGAAGCGAAAGTTATAAGTGTAATTCTCATCTTATTAATTGCAACGTAAGAGTAAATTGCATTTATGCGTTGCGCAAACAAAAAAAAACATTTTTTTATACGTAATGCGACGTCTTACATCCATAATTGGACCGTAATTAATAGTCAAACGCTCTATATAAAACATCATATTACGATCCAGTAACCATAAACTTCAATCATATGGTAAACCTAGCTTTTTAACGGATAAAAAAGCACGATACTGTTGTTACGGAATAAAATTCAAATATCGAAAACAATATGGTCTCGAATTCATTCCCACAATTAATTAAACCGAATATCCCGCATCTAGAAACAGTCGGAATTAATTGCGGGGAGAGAACAAAAGTCATAAGTACCAATCCATCAGAGCAAATGTTGAAGAAGGTTTGACAGGAGTCCGTTTCGACGTCTCTTGTAGCTTGTACGTCGGCCATGGTTAAGAAGTTTCATGTTGGTCTAATTTTAGTTTTATTTATCGTAATGATATTGTAATTTTAAAGTTTATGAAGGTGTACGGATTTTTGGTGCTCTTTCGCACAAAATTTTGGTTAGTTGTATCGATATTAAACGTTGATCTAGGTTCTTTGCGAGTTTATTTTTTATTATAGGTTACCAACAAGGGACAAAGGTACGTAGATAAAACATAGGAAAGTTCAGTAAATTTCTAAAAAGACACCTTAATTAAAGGTAACACCGTATTTACTATATTAACGACTTAATTTATTGAATATTATATAAGTTATAGCTATGCTTCGCTAGCTGTTCTTGATTATCAGACTATGATAATAAAATAAGGTTTGTTATTTCGTATCATACGCGTTGCCATCCAATGATCCGATTGTAATAAAGCTTGACATTTTATTGCTTACAATCCCGTAAAGGTTATAGGTATATAAAGCATAGATATTAAATATATATTTGTTTACTCAGATTTATTACGTATAAAGTTTTGTGAAAATCTCTATAATGATATTTTATAACTAAACATAAGTTCCAACTTTGACAAGTTCGTCAATTGATTTGTTGACCCAAAGATACTGTTGCCGGTCTTAGTCAGTCGCTAGCTGGTTGCTAGGAAACGTCGTCCAAAATAGTCGTCATTCTGGTTGTCAAAATCCAAGAGCTAATAACACGTATATGTAATATACAATCATTGGAAATTTATAAGTAATTTATTGAAAATATTAATAATGTTTTATGTCTACAATGAATACGTTCATTACAAAATTACAAGCTTGTATGAAATTCAATTTAAAACCACGTTATTAAATCCTTTCACGTTTAATCAATAAGGAAGCAGTCGAAAGTTCAAACACAGGGTTAGGAGGCGTTCCATTTGGTTGATTCGGTTTAATGAGCGCAATTGTTGAGACTTAATATAATATTTGTATGCTCGTTTGTATTACTATTTTGATTTTAATCAATATTTCGCGTTTTTTCAAATAATGTTTGAAAACGTAAAGTTATTTGAGTATGACTTTAAGTGTACTTAAAACGTGGTGAGTATTTGCCAATTTTATTTTGTTTTCAAAACTCTGGATGAAAAGTATCAATATTATATTTGCAGTGAGCTCGTTAAGACATTTTATGTTTTAATCTTTTGTGTTATTAAAACCATATTACTAATTTTTACTAATATTATAACATAAAGTAATTCTATTTAATTGTTTGTTACGTAAACCGCTATTATATATATTTTGATGAATTTTGGTATAATCCTAGTTTGGAATTTGGAGAAGAAATAAAACGCGAAGTGTGTGAAGTAGAGGATTAAAATTTTTATAATTTCCTAAAGATGAAGGCTATTAATTCTGTTGGAATATTAATTATAAGCAAACGAAGTTGCGGTAGCTAATTAGTTTACCTTAGTCGATATAAATAAAACTCAAAGTTTGTATAATTGTCCTTTATATGTTTCGAAACTATTGATAACATTCATATGAAACTTTGGTAGGGTGTCCTAAAATCATCCACTAGGCTTCTTGGTCCAAAAAATCTACATCCTTTAGGTAGTACTGCAATGCATGGCAGTACAGTTAGTATGTATATACCTACATAAATAAAACCTTATTTCCCTTGGTCACGCCAGAATTATAGAACGACTTAACCGATTTTCTTCATCTTTTTTTTAAAAGTTTTCTTATCTCATATCATATCCAAATACTTCATAGAAAGTTCTTATAGCAAAAAAAAAAAGAAAGTTGGGGAAAAAAAGAAAATATATATACTGTTTGACAGTCTTTTAACACTTTGCCCGAATGACAGATCGTGCTGTGTGAACATCGTTTAACAGCTGCACAGGTTAATTATTTTAATATTATTTATTCAAATTCGAATTGAATATTCGTAATTAAGACAGGACAACTTCTGTCGAGTCAATTACTCTATACCAATAAATTGAATTGAAGAGTATGTTTGTAATTTCAAATTAACAGCTTTTAACTAAATGCATATGAAAGTATACATTAAGAACACAATTTTCAAAATTATTGTCTGTCTGTCTGTCTGTTTGTTCCGCTAATGTCTGAAATGGCTAGACCGATTTTGACGGAAGTTTCACTGACAGATATCTAATATTATAAGGAATAACTTATCTAATTTTGTTAAAAAATATATATAAATATAAAAATATTTTAATTAATAAATAAAAAGAGAGTTACCCGAAAACAAGTTTGAAACCAAAGAAATAGTGACCAATATCCGGTTTATTTTATTCAGTTTTTAAATACAAATTTTCCTTAAATCAACGCGGGTGAAATCGCGGGATACTAGTAGTAAATAAAAATCGATACACCATCCTCTCGATTATCGCGACAGTGACAAAATGAAACAAATCGATATACGGAATTATCGATTTGAATTCGATACGCTCACGAATGCGTAGGTGACAATTACCAATGATCTCATTTTTATGCATACCATGAACCGGGAGCAACAACCAGGAGGCCTATAAATCAATTAGCTTTGTGTTTAATCTGTGTAATTGATACTAGTCTGGCTTATTGTCTGGAGTCTGTTGCTGAGAAATTCGATGTTACTAAGTTGTTACTGAGAAAGGCTATTGACATTACGCTCAAATTTATTTACCTACTATATACATTTCGAAATATTTTCACAAACCAGCAGAGTTGAGGCTCGAGGGCAATTTTTAACCGACTTCCAAAAAACAAAGAGGGTGCTTAATTCGTCGGGGACTTTATTAATATATTTTCACCGATTAATAGAAAATGGCTGGACCGATTATATAGAAATTCGATCAAAATCGTTTCGATAGTTTAGTTTTGAAATCAAAAACTGGGATAAGTTTGTTATCTAGAAGAAATAACGTATTTTACTTTAAAGTCGGTTCTCTTTTTTATAGTCATTGTGAAAAAGATTTTATTTTCTATTAGCTTTAGTATGTGGTTTCGCTAACGTTAATGTAGAATTTTTTTATGGCGGACGATCGTCTAAAACTTATTTTTTTGTTTCCGGTTAGACACTAGCGCCAACTATTGGAAGTTAATCGTATTATGCCTATAGCCTTTTCGCAAGTGCAAATAATAAGTTGACAGTTTTAATGCAGTTAGATGAACGGGATGGCAGCGCGTAAGATATTAACAAACCAATTTACAAACATTAATGTTAATATCTTTTGCTAGGAATGCTGTATTATTGCTTGTAATAACAGCGCCAATGCGAAACAGTTAGCATTACAATTAGGCTTTTACGATATAATTTTAAAATTCACTCCCTATAATAAATTTATCTTTATTAGAATGTGACACTGCTTCTATAACAATTCATGTGTTTGTACTTGTACTTATCTTTTTTTATTAAAAATGATGACATTAATTGTCTCACTTATATCAATGCCTTTTTTTATTTTTAATTATTATTTTTTTTAATTACAATTCTTATAGGTGACAAGAAGCTTAGAACTACCTTGGAATCAAAGTTATGATTTCTAAAGACGTGAGACGTGAGACCTGAATGTCTTTGTCAGTTCTTATAAAGTAATTTTTTGCCTATTACATTATAGCAATGCCACTATTTGTTTCACTCCGTTTCATTTCGAGCAAAGCCTCCATGAACTTAGTGTTAAACGTATACAAAAACATTTTGAGGCTATATTGTACCTGTAATTTTCTGGGTCTCACCCATTCATCAATTCTAACAAAAAATGTTGTTCTTTGATGTGTCCTAATATGAACTACACCAATACTCACAGGAACAACTTAGATCCCATGGTTGGCAGCGCATTAACAATGTAGAGATTGCCTAATACGTCTCACAATGCCCATATTAATTGAGAGATGTGACCACATTCTATTAGTAGCACATTTGCTCATTGAACTTAATCTTCTTCCTGCGTTTTAGTATGTTTTTGCGATTACTACTCACTCATAATATTAGTTCAAATTTAATAGACTACTGGTTTATACTGCCAACTGATTTTCGCAACTTTATGGCTGAGTAACCCAGTATCATTATTGTACCATGTATTTGTGATAATAATTGATATCGACTGTTTTACTTATTCTCCTAAACAGGGAGCTTTGAGTAAAAGTTTCAACGTTTTTATTTTTATAAATACATATTTTTAAAGAATGGAAGAACACACCTAATATATTAAAGTCAATGATTTTTTGTTTGCATTTTATGTGTTGCAATGCCATTCATCAAATTGTATATGGACTTTTTTATATTTAAATTTACAAAACTGACTTACAAGTAGAATTTAGTTTAGAAGAAAATAATTTTATTGCAGTCGATGTAAACTTTGTAACCTAAACGATTAAAGAAGGTACAACTTAATTAAAAAATAACAGTACTTTTATAATTACTTGATAATTTTATAAAATATTTGTTGTGAGGTTGGTTTTAGGTTATTTTTTAAGGAAGCCAACTGAGTTGGCAATGATATCGTGTTGACGACTAAGTTCGAGAGCGAGCAAATGCGGTAAATCGATGACCAAGATTTCATTTGGTGTCAGACATATCAAAATTAACTTACAGTAGGTGGCGCGCATGTTATACTGGCAAATGTATTCTACATTAACGAGAGCGAAGCCTTGGCGAAAATTTTTAACGTACAAAAAACTTAATTATGTACTCAATTCTAAAAACATAAAAGATAAAAAAGGTCTTTATATTATATTAATTAAAATGGTTTTCTTTAGAAACGATTTTTTATGGTATTCCATTTCATTCTCAGTATAGTACGCCTTCATAATACAAATGATGTTAATTTAAAGGTGAAAGTTTTATTTTTCCGTCTTTTGTATGAGTTATTTATTGTATTATGTTTCACACCGTTACGTGCCCTGTTACGACCTTAATTTTTGTGACCTTTCCAATCACGTGTTTAGACAAATTGTAAGCTATACACAATACATGTATGAGATTCATAAACATGTCAGAAATCGACTTACATATGTTGCACAATCGTCGATGCATTTTTAACCGACTTAAAAAAAGCAGAAAGTATTCGTGGCGTATTTTTTTATCGTGGTTTATTAATCAATTTTCGAAATTCTTGCTTGGTTTCGGATTGGTTTTATAGAAATTTCATCGAAATTGGTTTAGTAATTTGGTTTTAAAATAACTGTTTTAAGCTTGTTGTCCAAGAAAACTAAATTTTCCTTTTGTAGTTAGTTTCATTTTTTTATCGTCTTAATTATTTATATAGCTCATGTAAGAGAGAATTAGCATGTTATTTATGCTTATGTTGTATAGTTGAAGAGTTAGTTTGACTAACAGTATAATATGAATACATTTTCAATTCATTCAACTCCATTATTGAGAAAGATTGTCTTACTACATATACTCGTATTTCTATTTTACGTGTCTATATCTCTTATATAATCCTAAACTGCTAGACTAATGTTAATTGTAACTGTGTATGTTTGAATGAATCTCAAAGTTGTTTACATTCACAATTGGATAAGTGGATTGCGGTAGATAGCGCTGCTCTTGGACAGGACAACGCTTGTGGGGTCCGCTAGTTCATTATAAAAACATCATTAACTTTTTATATTTAGATCAGGCACAAAATTTTCATTTCGCCCGATTCTAAATGTACAGATAAAGCTGTCGAAAAAAGGATGTTTGGTGTAAATAAAAATCAGAATAACAAACTAACTTATGACGCTGTAATGCAAGAATTACACGCTTAAATTTATCTCCAGTAACTTATGTGAACTTTACGAATTAAATAAACGTTACGAAAGCTATTAATGTCAAAAATAAGGCGATTAACAATATATGTAAGTCCGTGAGAAAAACTTACAAGTGTAATTCTCGTCTTAAAACAAAAAAAAAAGTATTTTAATGTTGTTTTTATTTTTGAGATAAAGTGCGAAAGTGATGTCAAATATTCAAAGTACTCACATACACACCTCGACACCTTCATGAATTATTGAAGGTGATAAATTTCCCCTAAGACCAACAAAAAGAAAATGTCACTGTTATCGCCTGCCCCTAAGGGATGATATCTAAAGGAAAACAGTGACTTGTGCAATATTTTAAGACAATATATCATTCTTTACGAAAAACTGGACGGTAGAAAACATGAAATATGAATAGTTCTCTTAGGTTTTCGCGACAGGATTTAATTTAACTTTAGAATACTTTTTTTTCTTATCTAATACTAGCAACCCGCCCCGACGTCGCACGGGTGCAATGGAGATGTTTACGACATCACATTACAAATTTTTGAAATTCTTGTTTCTTTTCTACTATATTATATAAAGACCTTCCTTTTGAACCACTCTTTTATTGATGAAAGCCGCATAAAAATCCGTTGCGTAGTTTAAGAGATCTAAGCGTACAAAGGGCAGGAATTTACAAAGGGCGATTTTATTTTATACTGTCTATAAAAATATATATATTAAAAAAAGCTATATTTGTTTGTTGCCTCATCGTTCATTTCGATAAAACTTTGTCGACATATTGTTTGCATTTGTGCAAAGGTTCTAAGCATATCGCAACTAACTTCCCATAGACGCGTGTGTCGTACTGACGAGACAGAAAAATAAGTTAGAGATGGTCCTTCGACATGACAAAATCTTTATTAACACGATAATAGTTTAAAATTGAAAAATTCAAACGACCTTGAAAATCTATTCCTTGAGACCATTTCAACGAATGAACTTCTGCTGTAAGTTGGCGAGGAGTTGTGTACCCTGCTGATTCCAGATGATGCTGTAACATTAGGTCAAGATAAAACAACGATGTTATTTTTATATCATTGAAGTCATAGTATAGATTATTTCAAGTAGATTAAACCAGAAGAAGTTAGTCCGATGTTGATGTGATTTTTTGGCTATAGTTTATAAAAAGGTTTCAAAGGTTCTTCAACACCTAGAAAAGAACTGATAACCTTCAACAGTCTATACAGATTTTATAAACTATAGCCAAAAAACTACATCAACATCGGTCCATTTGTTAGGGAGTTATTGACATACCATACAGTTGTCATATACACAAATACACACGTCCAACTTATAACATCCCTCTTTTTTGGTCGAAGGTTAAAAATGTAAAATAAAACGAGAAATGGTTACCAACTCATCAAGTGGAATGATAATGATGATGTTACAGAATGTATAAACTTTTTTAATATATCCAAAAATAGCGAGCAATATTCATTTATCGACGTAATTTTAAAGTATTTTATTTAATTTTTATTTTGTAGTTCTAAAATCCGTTTTGCGGTTCCGTACTAAGTCCTCTGGTGGGCGTCTGTTGGTATGTGCGGTCTGTCTGTCTGTCCGTCTGTCAGTGGACTGTATCTTACGTAATTTGAGAGTTGAAATCTGCACAGTATTTCTTTTGCGGCTAGAACAACAAATAATAGAATTTTTCGCTTTTTGACGAGAATAAAATTTATAAGTTTTATTTTCATAACTGATATAAAACAACTCTGTAACCTGTAAATTTTAATTACTTTTCCGATAAATCTCGATGCTGGAATGGATGCTAGATTTCGCAGTGTATTTAAAGCGCACATATATTTTATATACAAATATATTTTAATTGTACCATATTGCTTAATAAATTGTAACACAGTAGTATATATAATACGAAAATATTGGGGCCTTATCTATATATTAATACGTGAAACAAAAACTTTAACCTACCTCTATTTACGAAAATTGTGCGGAAGGTGGGTTATGAACTTTCACACATTTATAGTCTATATAGGGAAAGAGTGCAGAGTGCTTTTCTTTTTTAATTATGCATAAGAAATACATTAAATCAATTTCAAAAAATCATTAAACACATTACTTTGTATTTGACACACACTCGCAAATTCTATTTCATTTATTAAAGTTAAAGTTAAAGTCTGTGGTCAAATTGAGAATAGATCATAGATTTATATTGTTTGTCTTTACTGAATCTCAAACATAACCGTAATAAATTCATTTATTAAATTAATCGTGGTCGAATTTCGACCACTGGGCAATCCTTTTATTTATCGATGTAAATACGTATAAAACAAGCTACATCACGGTCGATGTTTCAACGAATTACGGACTTCGAACAAATTGAATTTTAATTCGAGTATAGTGTCAGCGCTGCAATCTTGCATCGGATGACTGGTTTCGCGATGAGCTTTATAATTTAAGCTATTTTCATGCAAATTAAGCGGAATACCGACACAACGTAGCGTAAAACATTGTCATTATACGATGTCGGATTGGAATTTTAAAAGTACGTAAGCCAGTGTCGTTCCTAACGCATATTTGGAAGCTGTTTCGAATAATGAATTAAATAATATGGCAACTTTTTGTATGAATTTTATGACGTTTTTTAACTAAATCAAAAAAATAATGAAATGTTTATGTAAGTAGTTAATGTGACAATGTCATGCATTAGTGAGGGTAACGACTAATTTCGCGTTTTTTAAATCTATATATGCTTATATAAAACAAATTTATAAGATAAAAATGGCTGGATCGATTATTATGATCTTTAATTATTCGGATGTGTTTCCACCCGTCTAGCAGAATAGCTATTAAAGCGTTAAGAAAATTAACGAAAAAAATATATAAAGAACATTATCTCATACATTTTACATAGAACCTAAATGTTAACCTAATTATTTTTAAATCTCTCCCTCTCTCTCTCTCTCTCTCTCTGTAATCTCGAAAACTACTGATCCGACTAGAAAAAATATTTTCGCGTTATAGCCCGTTTATTGAAGAAGGCTATATTAAATCACGCTATGATTTACAGGAGTGGAGCAGTAACCTCAAACGCGAGGGGTAACTACTTATTATTAAAATGCTAAATCAATTTTCTTTTGTTGTTTTACTTTTATTATAATTATTAATTATCTATAAATTATTTGGAAGTATTTTTTAATTAATATTCTTTATACGAAACAAAAAAAAACTGATGTACTTTACAATTCATATTCGTTACATATAATTTAAATAAATATTTCACGGTCACTTTTGTAGTATTCAGTAAGTAACATTGTTACCTTTATAAATATTTCTTTCCCTTAAATGAGCATTTATTCGGAATGATATGTTGTTTTATAAATATCGGTTTCATATTAATTTTATGCGCACTGCCGCCGCATACAAATGGCGAGTAGCGAGTATTACTGGCGAGTGTTCCTTGCTTACTTTCTTGATAAAATTCATGTTATTTTAAAACAATTTATATTATGTTACCTACATATAATAATAGAAGCAAGAACATTGTACCCTTTTTTCGAAAATTGCGTGGACGGAGGAGTATGAAATTTTACTCACTTATAGTTTATGTATAGAAGGAGTGCAGAATGCTACTATATTTTTTACTACGCATGAAAGCATCGTGATTTTTGTTTGATTTTAATGAAATAAAAAATCATATTATTGTATTATTAAAAAAAAAAATCAGACAAACCATATCGTGTACCTACATACAATTCAAATTATTTTAATAGTTTAATAATATGTAAACTTATCATTTTAAATTAATTGTATAATTAAATTATTAGCAAAATTACGATACTAATAGTATAAAAATAAAAATTAATCATAAATATTTATTTAAAAAAGTGAAAATTAAAGGCCACAAAGATTAAAAAATACGGAAAAAAAATCAAAAGCAGAAAATCTTAACAAGTCTTAGTTCTTTATCTCCGGCATTGGTATTAAGACAATGAGTGTCGTAGATTTTCGTACTTTAGTCTGTATTTAAAACAAGCACCTACATATGCCATTAATGTAGAAACCATTTACAATTATATGATACAAATAGCATATTTCATTTCCAATGTTATTTATGTCACAAAACTTTCATTACACCTACAAGCGTACGTACGTAAAACGATAAATGTAGCCGAAGGGCCATTGTTTATGTACAATACGCTCACCTTGTCTCGATTCGGTATCAGTCAGTGTATCGCTTACGAAATTAAGCTGTTTTTAAACATCCCATTGAATACTAATTGAGTTTTAACGCTTGTAGTTTTAATGATGTTTGGAACGAGTTTGACTTATGGTTATTTATTTATTGACTAAATAGGAACATTATTACTTTTGTTTCTATTTATCGATTATTGCATAATTGTAAATATTTTCCAGTATTTATTTTAGCATCTTTGTATACAAGCTTCAAGATGAGTTATAAACATATACCTATACATATATATATTATCTACGTCACAACTAATATTACTTATATTAAAAAGTGTCTACCTGTTTCTTATCGTTTCAAACCTTATTTCTATTTGTATAGACGGAATCTTTAAGAAGGATTCAAAGTACTTATTGTCGCGAAAACTAACCTCAAAGTTCATTTCACCCATTTCGAGTTTAGTTAGTTAGTTAGAAATGAAATTGAATTATTGTATGAAGAATTCAATGTTATTTATAGAAATAGGCTATTCGAATCCTTAGCGGATGTCTAAGCCATAATAATCATCACTCAATCACAACCAGTAATTTGAGCTGCGGTAGATCAGACAGTCAATCACAGTTTTCTATTATATATGTACCAGCGAGCGCCTCAGTTTTGCACGGATATAATATAGTTTTTTACCACTTCATATTACAAATCTTTGAAATCCTCGACTTTTTTCTACTATATTATACTTATTTTATACATATAGACCTTCCCCTTAAATCACTTTGTTTATTAATTAACCATGAAAACCCATTAAAATCCTTGCGTAGTTTAAAAGTTACGAAATGAATTTGTTTTATACTATGTACTAATTATTGTATTTAGATTTATACCGAAATAAATATTAAATTAAATTCAACTCTTTGATTAGTAGCTGAAATAAATATTTATGATTAATATAAAATTTATTGCAGTATAATATACAATTTATCGGTGACTCATAAGTGAATATACAATATTGTCACTCGATTATAAAAGAGATCGTGATATAATGTAAGGTCTGTTATTAAAACGACATCACGATCTCTACCGATTACCGATTATGGGCGAGTATATCTCGGACAATCTATTCCAAAAATGGAAACTCGTAAACGTTTATAAATCGATTATTAAAATCGTTACAGTAATGAATACAGCTTAATAAGAAAGCTTAAGACGAATCACCTGTGGTTAGTAATTTCTTAATGATAATAAATCGAGTGAAGTGGCTGTAGAAATCGATGTTTTTCTTCCAAAAAAAAAAGTTCTCAATTTATTCCAGATTTTTTATATACGTTCCTGATTACTAGAAAACGGATTGACTGATTTTAGTTATTAACGCGTTATCGAAATGCCACCACGATATAATTGCTGTATCCAGGAATGGCTCCGACAAGTTACCTTTTTAACGGTCAACATCCCAGTCAACAGCCCGTTTGGAATGTTATCGTGCGTATCCTAAAAGAAGATATATACAAATAATACTAAACAAAAAATAAATAACAGAAAGTAACTCGCGAAAAGCTTTGACTTTACATGAGATTGTGTAATATAATAAAATGATCCGTTTGATATATTTTAAGGGTTATTTTCGTCTTTTTAAAGCATTTATACATTAATACGTGAAGCAAAAACATCGTGCCTCTTTTTACAAACATTGTGCGGACGTAGGAATATAAAATTATGCATTCTTGTAGTTTATATAAAGAAGGATTTCAGAATGATTAATATTGCA
The DNA here is from genome assembly GCA_037950945.1 of Hypolimnas misippus. Taxonomy (NCBI): domain Eukaryota; kingdom Metazoa; phylum Arthropoda; class Insecta; order Lepidoptera; family Nymphalidae; genus Hypolimnas; species Hypolimnas misippus. Next base: position 5,145,982 of record JBBEEQ010000025.1, on the reverse strand, counting down.
ACATATGTATTGATTTAAATCAAATTTAAATGTTATTATAAAAATAATTAAAGAAAATTATATTTAATAATTCTGCAAAATATATTGATTTAAATCAATAAAAAATTCCTTTTGTTTATTGTTAAGACCTGTGGTCAAATTATGGAAGAAGTATCTGCAGTCAATCTTCGCCAAAAAATAATGAACTACGGTCGATTTCCGACCGCTAGATTACCACTAGTTTAAATAAAAGCTTTTTTTTAATGAGTCTTTCTATTAATTTATGATTTTTAAGTCGGTTGTCTTTTAAAAACTCTTGTTATATTTTACTTCAGCTGAGAATAATGTACCAAGTTATGTGATACGAGTTCCTGTATTCGCAATAGCGTTTGCATGAAATGTGGATACGATTTTATAGCTCTTTGTCTTGTGTGTACTTTTTACTTGGAATAATTAATGTAACCTACATATAGGTACTGAATCTACCCGATTATTTCTAAGTCATTACCAGGCTGAGTAATTTTTATGTAACATATTTACAGCCAGAAATGTCTGATAGACAGATACATGTTCTTAGCTTCTAAAATGATAACCTAAATAATTCAAATAGTATAATATAAATTAATTTCAACGATATAATAAAACCCTTATTTATTTTCTTACTTTTTATATACATCAACAAAAATCATTACTAATATTTGCTAAAATAGCTTCAACCGTTAATATAATTAGACTCGACAGTATAAAATTTTCAAAGTAATAGATAAAAACGGGTACCAACAAATTTGGCCCTCGAGTCACATAAACTCGCTGCGCTGGTCAATTTTAACTTTTTTAATAAAACGGAAAGACCTTGGATCACCTGACTTTGTGGATCAATAAAATTGAACAAATATTACTAAAGTTTCACCGATTAAGAGGAATGTCACCATGAATTGAATCAAATATATTTTACACTCTTGTATAAGGTTACAGCTTCCTGTCCGATTACAGAACTATGTCGATTAAATTACTGCTGTAAAAAAAGTAAAGTAAATCTGTACATATCCCACTGCTGGGCAAAGACCTCCTCTCCTATTAGGAAGAAGGTTTACAGCTTAATCACTGTTCCACTGCAGGTTGGCGGATATACATGTGTCAGAATTTCTCCCGGCACATACAGGTTTCCTCACGATATTTTCCTACACCGCCGAGCTGGAGATGAGTTTAGAAACAAATTTTAGCACTTGAAAAAATCAGCGGTGCTAGCCAGGGTTTGAACCCGCTATCATCGCTGTGATCGACGTGTTCTAACCACTAGAGCATCTCCGCTCAACTTTCTGCTGTGTTACAAATGAATCTACTGAAATGTTAAATTATTTTTTTCAACATATATGTATACATAATGTAATTTTCTTATAATATGGATAAAAAACTAAGGCCATGACCCGCTTGCTCTACATACATTATTATTCCTCTTTCATAATTACACTTACTTTTATTACTAGCAATTAAATTGATTTACGTTGTTTGACTTCTACACAGGTTTTTATAAATAGCTGGCAAATGAGCAGGAGGGACACTCATGTTAATTGATCATCGCCTCCCATGAACATTTGAAGCACCGGAGGAGCCACAAGTGCATTGTAAGCTTAAAAAGGAATGAGGAATGAAAACGAATGGGACGTACAAAATGGAATGAGGAAGCCTAACCACCTTAGGCTTCTGGCTCTCTCATCACCATATGAAATGCAGCTATATGAGCTACATACTTCACGCCGATCTTAAGTTAGGGTAAGGTACTGCCCCGTTCGAGCCAGCCCGTATACGAGCTGCAATCAGTGCGATATATGTAGCTAGGCTGTATCTAGTTTAGTTTTAAAGAAAGTTACTCTTACATAACTCAAACAAACTTCCATAACCATATAGGGTGTGATCCGAAATACAATTATGCATACTGGCCAGAGCTAATGACATCTGGAATCGACATTTTCTATGTCTAAGGCGAGAATCACACTTGTAAGTTTTACTAATAATTATATAAAAATATAATATGTATAATAATACTTGTAATTGATATAAAATAAATCTGAAATCAGGTGCAGTTACCTAGATAACTTTTATTTTGAAAGCTGTGGCTGCCGGAAATAAAGACACTGATAGTAAATTCTTTCAGGTGTAAAGCAATTATAAAATAAAAAATATACGTACATTTTTATGACAGTCTGAGAGCAAAACTTATAAGTGAAATTCTCGCCTAATGAGATGTCAACTAATACAATTCGACGTTTATTTAAGATGTCAATAAGATTGGTCAACATGCTGGATTAAATTTGGGGGCATACCCATATTCTGTTCATAAATTTAGAAGAACAAGTCATTTCCAAACACCGCTTACAAGAAAGGTAATGTCCATAACATTTAAGATCATTAATGTCAATATTAACAATATAATTAACGCTTTCATCCAGGAAATTAAAGTTTATTTACCAGTTACTTGGTCTAAATTGGAAATTTAACAAATAATTATTATAACATAAATTCCATCGTAACCCGTACACGGTTCGGTTCCCACACGAGCCAACAATGAATAGAATATAATGCTGTTTTATTGCATGACTAGTAAATTATTGTATGGTACATGTTGCTGAAATTATGTTTAAGCAACCTACCCACATAGACTGTACAATGTTTACAATACTACGCTAGTGTAGTCGTTTGGCATATACTTGTGAAACTAGGCCACACCACACCTCATTATACACTAGGGAGCTCTCGTGACTCTGTGTGTTTATGGTCCGATTCATTAGAGAAGAAAGGTAAAGAAATAAATATCATAATAATTAAAATTTTAAAATATTACTGATAGGCAAAATATGATTAGGTTTGTTGATATTTATCTATTACTGTTGTTCCCAATAACTTTACGTTTATAGAAATATTTTGTGATTTCAGTAATATTATTCTAGTGTTACATTTAATCCATTAAGTTATATTTATAAAGCAGGGAAATTTAAGTATATACAATTCTTTAGTTGATATAATAATCGCGGAATGGTGAAAAATATGCTAGCAGCATTTTTTTTTAATCGCAATTTCTATTCTCTGGACGAAAAATGCGTCAGCCCTTCTGTCACCAACGGAGGCACAAGAGGAGAAGTAATAACTTTTAGATTTTTTTTGTATCATTTCTGCAGGTTCAAGGTCCAAGTGAACAAGTAAAGAATATATAATTTTAAACCTTTTTTTAAGATTTTTAACATGAGTATAGTATAAAATAAAAATTTATTTTTTTATAAAGAAAGATAACCCTCATATTAAAAATACGTTTGACAACAAAAATACAGATTTTAAATCTTTTTACGCTTCTCTCGGTGATAAAATTTTTAGGGCCTTTATATAACTTTTGTGCATAGCTTAAAAAGTCATGAAAAAAGTATATAAACATTTTATATTTGTTTAGTATACAGACAAAAATCAACAGTTTTATTACTAATATTATAAACAAACAAATTTAATACAACCGTTAATACTACCTTTAATGTTACACAAATAAATATATTGGCTTAATGTGATAACTTAGACAGCCTAACCTATTACATTTACGTGAATGACATACTGTAACTCATTATTTAAAGAACTTTTGACAAAATGATCGATCGCATTACAAAATCAAGTATGCTTTTATTTGTTACTAGTATTTCACGGCAAGACATTATGTATTTTATATAAGTGAATGAAAGTAGGAATCGTGAAAGTATATAGCTGATTTAACCCTGAAACAAAATATGGCAAATATGTCGCGACTGATGGATAATCTGACAAGCCTTAATAGTGACGTTTAGTTCGGACATGCGGTCTTGGAGATGATACATTATCGTCAAACGTCCGCGCGATGAAGTACACTTCCGCAATTTATGGCTGACAATTAACACATGCCTATTTATAAGACGACTGTGGTCAGTAGTGAAATATTAATACAGTCAAATTAACGGCCTATAAAAATACATTAAACATTAGCTGCCTTACTACAAAAGATTTAAACAGACGTTAAACGCGTGCTTAAAAAAATCCATGCTACAAATCCGCGTCTAAAGACAGTTTTGAGTTAAACATGCTGTAGATATAGATTAATATACGTTAAATGAGTTTAATACACGTTTAAAACCTATTTCAGCTGTCAAATGTAACGTATAACATTTTACCAATAAGTTTTTATATGAGTTTATTCGTTGTTAAGCAATTTAGATAATATTTTAAGCAATGTTTAATTTTTAAACACTGTTTAGCTAGACACGTGTTGAACATGGTTTTAATGCGTCTTTTGTAGTTTGACAGTAGATGTTTCTATTAGTCGCAGCCTCAAGTTACATTAAACAATACGTTGCAGGTAAAGAAACGCCATTCGCGTTAGAATGGTTACACGATCTTGCCACGTGAAGGTCTTCCCCGTGTAAAACAGTTTAAAGATCTACCCGACCATCATTATCTGATTGGCCGCTTTTTCGGGGCTAACCACTTCAAGGCCATGCATTTGCAATCGAACCTGTCGCAATAACACCACAGGCCGTGAAACGTTCCGTGCGACGACCCTAACGTGAAAGCCTCTAGGCGACAACAGCACTCAACCGTCTAGCAGCGATTGAGCTAACAACGCGCTCATGATTAGCATTATAACAAACTGTTTACCTTAATTCATGTATTAGCATAATAATTCAGTGTAAGCTCGAGCCAATGACTCAATACTATGTAGCAACAGGATTTGAATAGCTATGCCAAGATAGATTGCCGCTTGCCACGAACTGCGAGCACGTTTTAACGTAGAAAGTAACACTAATTGGCTTACTCAGAGCTTGTAAAGGGTTAGATGTGAAGTAATGGCTTATTTTGTTTTAAATTATGCTTGTCTTGTTAGTTTGACAATGGTGCCAGTTAATGTATAAAATGAACATTAACGGATGATTTGCGGATAGATAATGTACGAGTATATGATATAGTTGGAGAAAATAGATCAATTCATTAATGTGTCTGTTGCTACTACTTCGTTTGTCAAATGCAACGTCAAGTTGCATTGAAACAGTATTCATATGAAATGCAACAAAAGTGTTCCATATTAAAAGTAATTTTTATTAACAACTAGCTGACACGGCGAACTTCGTACCGCCTAACAGTCGATTCATTAATATTTATACGATACTAACGTCACTCAATTGTTTGCTTATACAGAACCCGTCTACTAACACTTAAACTTTAGGGTACGGTATTAAAGTTCAAACTGATTCGTAATTATTATTACGAATCTTCTGTATGGAAATATACAAAAGTGTTGTTTTTAGACTTTTTCAGGTAATTTTTAAAATTTTTCTTGCCGTAAGAACCATCCTCGTAATTCAAGGAATATTATAAAAAAAAATTAGCAAAATCACGTTCAGCTAATCATTGTTATATTAAAGACATTATTATAATTATGTAAAATATTTGCTAGTCATCTCAATACACACGACAAATAAAAGTTTTATATTAACTGAAAACATATAAATATTACGGATTTTCATATGTTTTAAAATACAATCCGTGAGGTTGGTAAGTCTTAAATTATTAATCCAACTTTAGATCGATGTTTAATTGCACTAGTTGACGTCTCGCTAGACGTGGAAGAGTGTCAATCGAGATGCCATTTACTCTACCCTGAATTAAATTTTAAAATACATCCTATATATAGCTAGTGAAAAGCAGTACGTAGACATTAATAATAAAAGGACGTTATCACCGGGTATACTGGTTTAAAATTGTTTTTTTTTTTTTGTGTGTGAGCGACAAATATTATCAATTACTGTAATTTTGACTGAGTTTTAAGTATAGTGTACGTAATATTCGAGTTGAAATTTTAAACATAGTTTCCTAACGACACAGTTATGTTAGTGTTGTCTTTTTACAGAAAATTTTATCTGAAAAATAGCAACGGCAGCTTAATTTATACGATTCATCTCTTAAATAAATGGCAGGAAAAACTAAGTTATTTAAACAACGCTCTACAATAAGAAAAGTAAAAAGCATATACTTTATATTCTTATCTGTTTTAAACACAATACAAATAGGAGACGGTAGTTTTTAAAGTATATAATATATAAGTACATTTTGGAAATACTTACACATAATTACATCTAAAAAATAAAATTAAAAACTTAATTTCGTGATATTAAGTACGCCTTAAGGACCACATAACCCACGTACGATGCAACGTCGCATCATATGTTTGTATTTAGGTGGTAATCTATGAATCTTCTAATCCGATTTGAACATTTTGTTTCTGAGATAGATAGTCAGTTTATTGAGTTAGTTTATATGCCTATAGGCTATATTACATCACGCTACGACTAACAGGGTTCGAAGCAGTAATAAAAAACGATAGTGAATCTGCGAGGTTTTTACGTGTCGTTATATGTTTTGTCCGTAAGAGCGGTCATATAAAAGTACAAAGGCGAACATCATATTATTCCTAACATCTGGGTCAAAGTTCAAACATTATAGCACAGATAGTAAAATCGATTTCGTAAATCAGAGAGAAATTATTGGTGACAAATCAAGTTGTAATCTCCTTCGTCCCAATGGACTCGATACCTAATTTTGTAATCAATATTCGCATCACGACTAATAGTTTCTTGCGATAAGTGTGGATACGTACTGTGATTAAACTAAAGTTTGTTATCACTTGGTAATTGCTTTCCGAAGATATATGAGAATGTTGGAAATGTCAAATGTACATTATGGATTATGTTGCAAGGTTTTTTTATTAAATAATTTCATAATAATAAATTATAATAGTTCATGAAATATTTTTTCATTTATTAGAATTATTGTTTTTTTTTCTGTTATTTATGAATATTGTATATTTTTATTCAATGCTGATGTTGCCGATGTATTTATTAACAACTAGCTGCTCCTCGCGGTTACACTCGCGTTTATTCCCGGTTTTGGTTTCGCAAACGTTCGTGATGTAATATAGCCTATAACCTTCCTCAATAAATGATCTATCCAACGCAAACATAATTTATCAAATCTGATCAATAACTTAGTAGTTTCACTCTAAACAAATTTCATTATATTATTAGTATAGATGCACCAGAAATAGTATATATTAAATAATTATTACTTTAAAAATATATAACTTTAATATTTTTTAGTATAATTAATAATAATATATCATTAATAATAAATTTCACTATAAATCGTAAACTGTGTAAAGACCAAACAACATGAAGTATCAAATCGTTAATTAAACAGAGCCAAAGCCGTGTACATCGTCAAGTTTACTTGATATCGTATTTCAAGACACTAAACATTTACAATGACAGCAAAGTACACGTGACTACAGAACACGGCGGGTCAGGAGCTGTATATATTGACCCGTGCTCCTTGTGCGAAAGCTGTGGCGATTAATTGCGAAATAGGAGATCTTATTCATTGTGAAATCGTTTTGAACTAACCTTATCTACGATCTCTCTTTTCTTTAATTGGTTGACAATTGGTGATTTTCAATATAGCGATTACTTGGAATATGTACAGACAGTATGAACATTAAACGTTATGAATAATATATGGACGCTGATATGCAATACTATGTCAAGCCATACGGACTTCATTGACAAAATGGCGTCTGAAGATGTTGAACTTATTCTTAATATATTTGTTTGAAGAAGCAGTTATCTATCTTTTCTTTTCAATTATGATAAAAAGTATAATTATCTACTACCTATCGACTACTACTATATCCATATCGTACTAACTATCGAGTTTCTTGCCGGTTCTTCTCGGTAGAATCTACATTCCGAACCGGTGGTAAATTAATTAATTAAGTAGTGTTTAGTTTTCTTTTGTTTTTGTATTGACGATTCAAAAGTTCTTGTAGAAGACTACTTGAATAAAGCATATTTTGATTTGATTTGATTTGATTTGAATTAATCAATAGATGATAGGCTAGTGTTCTTCACTAGCCACACCACGATATATAGACGTTTGTGATGTGCGAGGATCGAACCCGCGACCGTTAGCTCTTCAATAAGTTTAGGTTACTTATGAGCTGAGCAAATAATATTTGATTCTCTAAAAAGACTTATCTCAGTTACGATCAAAAGGTAACTTTATTTTGTTTAACTGGTTGAGAATTATTATTCGTTGATTAAGATTGAGTATCAACATTTCATAGTGACTAAACACATAATAATGTTAGAATTTAGTAAATAGCCGTTTACAGCTCTATCTATTATGTTAATTTCGAAGGTTGACGAAGTAAACTAACTTAATTACTTAAAATATTTAATAAACCATTAAAACATGCAAATATTTGTACATCACTTCCGTTACGAAAGAAACAATGCGCGGTGTTTTTCCATCGGGTATTAATGGATAAGAAAATGAGTAGAAAGTACGCTCTCAAATTACTTTCTTTGTAGATAAAAGTACTACATTCGGGTAAATATTATTTCCTACTAGTTTCTACTAGTGGGTTCGCCTGCGTGATGCGCTAATAAAAAGAAGGCTAAGTGTTGTTCTGATATATAATGTGTATTATAGCAAAGTTTCATCAAAATTTGAACAATAGCTTTTACATGATAAAGAAACGGATATAAATCCGTCCATTCACCCATTAACCCTCACAAATTCTCGCATTTATAATAGTAAGTTACATAGCTCACAGATTTAAACCTCATAAGAATAATCCTGATAAACAAGCACTGATACATTTATTACCGTCATATTAAACGTCTGTTTTATTCATCTCTATAATGAAAAGGGACGATCTTTTGTCTTCCCCGAGATTAGCTTTACTTAAAGTCTTCAACGACTCATTGAAAAATTGCCAGACGAGAGCAATCTTCTGTTATTAATAATCGACGAAAGGAACAGAGAAAAGATAGTTATTAGGGGAGTAACGTTGACTGTACACTATCCTTTAAAATCTATTTATTTATTTATATATTATTTCTCAACGGTGGTCCTTTATCTTTATCTGTATTAAATATCCCCCCCCCCCCCCTTTAAGTGCATCGAAAATAATGTTTGATAGACTGTTTTGAAGATCATTTTTCACAGTAATGATGAATATTGAGTCAATATATCAAAATTACGTTACAAAATATTATTACGCAATTAACTTACTAACGGAGTAAAGTATTCGGATGCGTTATCTTCTTCTTTACATATAATAAAACAAAGTCTTACAGTCGGTAGTCGGTAGTCTTATATCTTTTAAATTATGTAACGTATTTTAATGAGCTTTACAATTAATCAGATTGATTCAAGCGAAAGGTTTATAAGTAAAATACATGCATATTATGATAGAGAATAGCCGAGAACTTCAAAGATTTTTTAATGTGATATCTTAAAAAACTGCACTGCATCCGTGCGAAGTAAGTGCGGATCACTAGCCTTTTATATTACTGAAAACAAAACGCGAATTTCAGGAAAGATATTTTTTTATAAATATTCTTAAATGGTAATTTAAAGTTTGTACCTAAAAATCATGCAATTGCAATAGTAATGACTGATTTAAAACTCAATTAAATTATTCAATAAATTGAAAGAGATTTTAAGTTATCGTGACACAGTTTTTACTTTTAAGAAGAAGACTTTGAAAAAAAAACTCTAAGAGAAAAAAAATAGAAATACACCCCGAAAATAGGGTGCAAATAATATCTAGTTATTAATTATTAATAAAATTATGAATTTTAAGTAAAAACTCAATGTTTTGTCACCTAAAAGTGTTAAAACAAGGTATGATAATAATCAACTTATCAGTAATTACTCAAAGTGACCTCGGTGACCTCTATTTCGGAAACCATAATGGATTAGCTTGAATTAGTGCTTGCTAGATCAGATGCAACTTCATCATCTAATAGCAGACATCATGTAAACGTGATTGATATTATCACTACTCTAATAGCTGGTATCAATAAACTGTAATCTACTTGACCAGAGTAGAAAAATTTTGACATATCAGAACTTATGTCAAAATGCTTAAACAAAAAACTAATACAAAGGTTATTCGTGTTTTATGCAATTTAATAAGAATACAATTTTTATTTCCTTAAAGATTTATAAGATGCGAGTGGTTAAACGATTAAATAATATTTATTCAAACAGTTATTATTATTTTTTCAAAATTCCATTTCATGATTTATAGCTGTGAAAAATATGTATAGTTTTTAAATATTATCAATATTAATATAGGCTAAGGTTGTGTTAGAAAAAGAATCTCCATAAAGTAATAAATCATCTTACACCTAATACTTTTCCCGGTCTTATTGCCTAGGTCTGTTTATTATTCTAGTCTGGATCTGCCATGGTACTTATTTTTATATGATTGATATGAAACCTTTGCTATTCTACATAATATCATTTAATATATAAAATTAATGCTTATTTATATCTTCTGGTTTGCAGAACATTTAGTACAATTAATTTCCAGTAGGTGGTACATGTGTCGAACCGACCAGACTTTTAGATGAGCGAAGCCGCAAACAAACTCCAATAAATATTGTATAGTTCACAATTATATAAAAAGAAGCGATTTCCAAATAAAAAGTAAATAGTATTAAATTTTCCACATGACGCTTTCAATAACTATCAAAAAATGTATATTAAAAATAAAAATACATAAAACTGAAGCGAAAATTTTCCGATGCGAGTAAACTGAACTCTATTATCGCCTCATTGTGAACTTTATCCAGGAGTTGACGAACCGTGAACTGGCCCGATAACGGTAATTAGACTTATCGCACACCTGTCTACGGATCGGCAGTTTTATTTTTTGTGTAAGCATAAAAATATCCGAGCCATTTTTTTTTATTGTATTTTTCGTTCGAGATGTTTTTTTTAATGATGAATATATTTTTACTATCAAAATGTTCATGATTACGTTTAAGTGGATTTTGATTGTATAGTTTTCGAGTCTACTACCAACGACTATTAAGGTAGTTTAAGAACTTAGTGTAAGTATTTTAAATTAAACTAGGATATTTTATCACCTTTTAACAATGGTATATTTAATTAAAATTAATTTAGAAACTAATCTAAAAATAAAAAAAAGAAGAGACAACATTAAGCCAAAATAAGAACTACATTTATAACGAAGTAGATTAAAATTGAGGCTTTAGTTAGTTTTTGTATATTCCCCGATATCAAAACGAACCGCTATCGAAATATCGAAACTTAAGAATTAATAACGTAAAAAATCAATTCAATACGCTCCTTTATAAGACTGCACAGTGCAGTGTGAAACGTTCAGACAAATTAAGCCCAGCTGCGAAGTAAGGAGTTGATTAGCGCAAGCACATTTAGATTTATGATTAAGCGTTAATGTTTCCACTGAGGAGTCAATTTTTATTTATTTCTTAAAGATCAAAGGGCCAATAGACAGTTCTAATATTACTCTGATGCGAACCAGTGAATAAATTCTTTGAATTTAATTAAAGTTTACTGCGATGGAAATCGTAAAATTATATGGTTTTGCTTATTTTGTATAAGAGATGAAATATATGAATGTAACTTTTAATAATTATGTTACTTTTAATAATTACGTTATAAGCAACAAAGAAAATATCATCACAAAAATTAAAATCTGATTTCGTATAAGGACTATTGTACTCTAGGCATACAAAGAAATAATAATGAAACTGGTGTACACGTGATTTAGAGAGTTGCCTAGCAACGTGTTCTCGATGTCAACAGAGGGATAGAGTCCTATATAATAACGCGAGAATAACATTAATAAATTTTATTCTCGCAATTGATATAAAATAATTCTGTATCAGTTACCTGTCAAAACTAAAAATACTGACAGTAAATTCTTTCAGGTGTATAGTAATAACGAACAGCGAAAAAATTTAAGAAGGTTGTAAATATTTATGAAAGTCTGGGTGCAAAACTTATAAGTGTAATTCTCGATTAAAAATAGTTGGAAAATATAGATACGCCACATCGAATGATGATCGCCGAATCGAATGTTTTAACATAGTCTTAACTATTTAAAAATATAAAATATCCACGTTAGAATTTTTTAATATATCACTCGTATTAGACCCGATAAAGTGCGTAACAACAATACAATCTTTACATAACTACGCACCATAGTTCTATAACTTCCTATCATAAAAAAACATCTTTATCCGGTTTCAACGGAAGAAGTTTTTATAAAATAATGTAAATCTCCTCGTGACACTGTCTACAGTGGTATTACTATTTCAATCTACCGATATACCGGGCTGAATGTATAAATTTCTTTGTCTCTCCCGAGGTGCGCCGTCGATTTTATCGTAGGGAAATCCTCAATTGAAATGGTATTGAGAATGTATTGTAAAGTGAAATGTGTTCTGGATATATTACAAATATAATAAAACTGGTTGAATAGATGAGCCGAGAAATTGACTGTTTTATATGTACAAGTCGGTCCTTCAAGCGGGAGGAATATTTCCTTTGAATTCATTCATTCGTTATAGGGGAAGTTTGTTTTTAAATCGTATAGGAAAATTTCTATTGTCTTATGAATAATTCGTCTGCTTTATATAAAGATTATCTGTGTTCTGATAATCAATAAATCATTCATTGATTAATTCGTTTATCATTAACAATGTAAGTAAATCTTCATAATACATATATATTTACGTTACTTGTATAAAGAATATTCTTTCATTAAGACCTTAATTTAACACAATACTTCATTGTAAATTGGTAGAATATGGAAGTATTAAATATTTACATATAATAATTACAAATTGAGCAATAAACTAAAGTCAATTCATACAAAAAAAAAATTACAAGGATAAATTATTCATTAATTTCATCATCCAAGCCACTGCATCTAGGTAAAGTTCCCAAAATACTGACAACATTACCCCGTTGAATGGCCAAACATAATCGATCTGTATTAATTTTATAAGTTACTCGGAATAAAAATCGAAAATTATAATTTTTAAATAAAACTAATTAATAAGACGTTTTAAAAAAGGGGATTCCAAAGGCAGAATATGTTATTTAGTTTTTTTATGACATTGGCTTATTCCAGCTATTTTTTTAATATTTAAAACCATATTGTAAAACCTATTATGTCACTATTCCATAAGAATACTATTTTACACAGGGAAAAGAATTACATGTCTAAAAAAAGTTCTCGACAAATTAAGAACCTCCTCGTTTTTGAAAGTCGGTTAAAAATAAAATAAAATAGTTTTTATTAATCATCAATCAAAAGATATTTTCACAATCTTATGTTTTTGAGTGATTTTCGTAAAATTTTCGACAATTTGAATATGTAAATATTTATTTTATGAGAAATGAAGCAATTCCTTCTCCAATTCAATTCTTCCTTCCTGACATTGCAACAAAATTACAAAATTTTTAAACTCAAGGATATATTTATTTATACTTAAAAAAATAGAAGATTGAACCTGATCTTCTTTAGAAGCGTGATAATTAGGCTCTACGTCAGTAACTAACTCATCTATACTTATAATAAATCTGAGGGGTGAATTCTGTACGTGAAATATATTTTCAAAATAACTATCAAGAGATGATTAGTGATCGATATTGATGCCAAAAATGCAATCAATAAATTTTTTGTCTGTCAGTCTGTCTATCTATCTGTCTGTCTGTCTGTATGTATGTTCCTTATAGAAACAACAACTACTCGACGAATTTTAACAAAACTTAGTAAAATTATTCTTCATACTCCTGGGTAGGTTATATTATACTTTTCATCACGTTACAATTAATAGGAGCAGAGTAGTGAAGGGAAATTTTGGGAAATCGGGAGACGTTACTCCAATTTTTAAGCTTCCGTCGTGTATGCAGCCTTAATGGTTAAAGTTACATAGAAATCATGTATCATGGAAATATTCTACATAATTTTTTTTTTAAATATCCCGCAACAGCATATGTCTACCTTTTATGGTTGACTCACAATAACACGTGTAACTCCTGACAGCTAAGCAGTTCGTAGCATTCTGATTATATTTGTTTATTCTTACGTTTATAATACTCTCTCTATTCTATAACAAAAATCATAACTCAATTACTGTGGATTGACATATTATATTTCCCTACTAAAATACGATAGTTAATCTGTCTGTCACATCAAAACCACTGAACCCTGAGGAAGGACATGCGCTACTTTTTTACGAAAAACGACGAAAGCGCGGACGAAGTCTCAGGCAAAAGCTAGTTAATAAATAAAAATAAAAATATGTGATGTATGTTGTCCTACAATTTTTTGTTCCTATATATAGGCCTTATTGTAGCTGTTTAGTTATACAGATATTATGAAACGGATCACTTTATTCAAAATGTGACACAAATACATAAATTTGTTTTAATTCAATTTAATTAGTACATCGGTATGAATAAAGTTACTAATTATACAATTAATATACATATTAATTACAGTAGATCAAAACGTTTACCTTTGTACTTTTAGCTCGTTGTAATAACATAAAGCATATTAAAATAATTAATGCGATGTTTCGTCTGTCTGTTATGTTTTTTAACCTGTTTTAAAAACGTAGGTTCTATATTTGAAACATATGTATGGAAGTTTGTACGGTCGTAATTTTCTCTAAAAGTATTGATTTGATTTGGAAGGACAAAATTTTAAAAGGGTAACTATCGTATTTTTTGCCGGTTATTCTCGATAGAATCTACGTTCCGAACCGGTGGTAGCTTCATTATTGAAATAATTTTTTTTGTATGACGATTCAAAAGTGCTCGTGAAAGTTTATTAAACTTTTTAATAATTAACAGCAAATGACTCGCATGTGTAAAACAATTATGTTAGTTGGTTATAATTTTTTTACAAAAACAAATATTACGGCTTAACTGTTAAATATGCTCAAATGATCTTTGAAATAACGAGAATCCAAGGAAAAGACAATGACTACTTAATAATAATCATTCCAAAAAAGGAGAAATAAGGGATTAGTTATTAAAAAAAACATTAACTTTTTAATTCTCATATCCATGTCTTATTTTTAGACAAATGGAAACACACGCGGGCGAAACCACGACAAAAAGTGTTTGACTTATAATTTTTTCGATTAGCATTAATTAATCCTAATTATTAGTACATTTATTTTCGTCCGATTGAAAAAAGGATAAGCATTAGAGGAGGCGAACTAACGGGAAATAATTATGTATTAAACATAAATCCCGTCTCTATTTCGAGACGTATAACAATTTTTTAAATTACTTTACAATTAATATAAAAAAGAAAATTGTCTGACCGAATATATCGGCGTTGGCCCCGCGTGCTTCGCGGTTACACCCGCGTTAATTTAAAGAAAAATTACATCTGTCTCTATCTACGAGTGAGAGTTCCATCAAAATCGTCTTAACAGTTTCAGAGATTAGCCGGAACAAACAGACAATCAGACAAACTTAAAAAAAAAGTCTTTTTGATAAAAGTACCGTTTATACTTTGATATGTATTTAGTTAAAAGCTGTTAATTTGATATTTGTATAGGCTAGAAACATCTTGGTTTCACCTGACTTAAATAAGCCCCCACAAAAATATGGTGTTCAACCATATATGTTATATAGTGTTAAGTCTTGGCTTAAGCTGTCTCCAATGTGAGATAAATTCATTAAGCTATTACAGATTAAAGAAGCGTCCCGAACAATAAAATAACGGTTTTTTTAAAAGCAACTGACTTGAAAATCAAAATACACAATTTACGTGCATTACACATACAAATTATTTTGATTTTAATACCGAACTACTGAAATGATTTTGATAAAAAGTCTATTGGATATTGGATATGATATGTACCAATCTGAAATTTTATCCTTTCATATAACAAAATAATTCTGAAAATCGGTTAAGAAATTACGAAATTATTACTAATTATATTATTTTACAAATCGACAACCTCCTCCTGTTGAAATCGATTAAAAATTCCTAATAATTGTATTCAAGACCAGATGTCACTTGCGGTTTCATTCGTTTTTATGATTACTGTTATCTATGAGTCGTAGCATGATATAATATAGCCTATAACCTTCCTCAATAAATAAAATATCTAACACAATAAAAAAATTTCAATTCGAACCAGAAGTTCCTGAAATTAGCGCACAAACATATTCTTCAGCTTAATAATATTAGTATAGATTACCGTTCCAAACAAATATGTCTAGAATCTGTTGTAAGATAAGGGATTGTTTATTTAAAGCCGAATGTAAGCACTGGTATGGATATATTTTGTTCATAAATCATTGGTAAGCCGGTATCGCCCCGCATTTGATCGCCGTTGCTTAATGGAGTGTCAGCAGCACGCCCCTATTGTTTTCTGAATAATGTGAGCGCATGAGAATATGTTAATAATTACCTGTCCCAAAGCAAATACTAGTATTAATTACTCTGTTTTTGATGTATGTTTGTACACTCTGTGACGGGTTTGTTCTGAATGTTGAGATAATGATAAAAATATTATATATGTTTGTAATGTTTATTATATTTGATAATATATGAATTTATTTCAAATGTTTAATACATTTATAATATTTCTTTTACAATTATGAATTTTATGTCATTTTTATGTTTTTTTTTTTTTTTTTTTGTAAATAGTTATGGATACGTTTTTTATTTATAGCGAAAATGAGCATATATTGATTTAATAATCTGTCACAGCAGTTTTTGGCGGGGGATTGAAAAAAGATGGCGGATGATTTGGATTTGAAAATTCTATTTGAATAAATAAAACATATAGAAAATATAAATA
Source organism: Hypolimnas misippus (assembly GCA_037950945.1). Taxonomy (NCBI): domain Eukaryota; kingdom Metazoa; phylum Arthropoda; class Insecta; order Lepidoptera; family Nymphalidae; genus Hypolimnas; species Hypolimnas misippus. Next base: position 5,129,258 of record JBBEEQ010000025.1, on the reverse strand, counting down.
TAGATAATACTTTAAATTAATAATAATACAGTGTCTGTTTAAGTAAATAGCAATTTCATGTCGATGCAAATTACTCGGTATACCGGACTTTTGAAGGTTTTAAGTATAAACTATTATATTTGCGTTAACTATTTTTTTTAGATAAAATGATGTGTAGTGGCTTTAAGGTTAGGGTTAAAATGCAATTACATACGTTAAACTGACGTACAACATTATTATTGCAACAAATTGACGATACTTACCGTGGTGATAAAACCATCTTCTGTTAGCTTCCTACGGCTACAGACACATACGAGAGAGACAACATATTTTCGTCGGAGTATATGTCAAAATGACGTAGATATAATTAGGAATTCAAACCCAATTTACAATCCAGTCTAACAATGTAAAGAACATAAGAATTTTGATTTTTTCATTATATTCATACATTCTTTTTTATTTTACTAATTAAAAATTTACTCATAAATTATTAAAATTAATTTATACATAAACACACAAATTAATTGAGTCTTTCCTTTGAATAATTATAAAGTTTGTAATCCTGTGAAGTTATACGATTCCCTCAAAATGATATTTATTTTACAGAACAGTGTAATGAATCATATGTCAACTTAGTGGCTGGAGGATTAAATCAAAGAGACGGGTCTATGACTGGGGCATGCTAATTAGATGATTTCAAAAGCTTAACCACCGCAAGATAAAAGCCTTGAGTCCATTATCTCTCAACAGTAATTTATTTGAACTGTAGAAAGTAACTTGAATTGGTGCTTCCTTAAATAACTTAGATATAGTTGAGATTTAAATATGTCTTTTTAAATAATATACCGCTTGATGTATACATTTTTATCTCAAATAAGATTGTATTACTGTAATCTAATCGTTAAAAGTAAAAGTAGTAATCGTCACGAAATAAATCAAATATAATTTCAAACGAATCGTTTTATGACGTAGTTAATGTGGTGAAATTGATCATATTTATAGACCATTCGTTTCGTGTATTATCCTGGTGGGTATAATATTTTCTACGAGTCATTTCAAGAGACTAAAATCTATTGTGAGCTATAAACTTCTTAAGTTTTAACATTGTAAGGATTTTAATATTATAATATAGATATTTTAAAATGTAAATATTATAAATGTCTACCTTGTAATATTTCTTTATAAACGGTTTATTTTTATAAAAACTGCATGAAAATCGGTCCATTTTTTAGAGAGTCACGATCACACAGACAAACACGCAGATACACACGTCAAAGTAATAACACCCTTCTTTTTAATCGGGGATTTATAATAAGATTTTAATTAGTAGCTCCTGAGATTCATTCATTCAACATTCTATCAAACTCTTTAACACTTGATAATATTCGTTCAATTTATATTATAGATTAATATAGTCAAAGCTGGTCATAGAGATATACTTTTATATCTAATAGAAATATGTTATTGCAAAATGTAAAGAAATCCTCTATTCTACGATCGCCTCCATATATCCTTTGAAAAATGCAACGAAATAACTCAATTTTTACAACAAAACGAATCTGCATGCACACATTTGTACACATCCGTCGCAAAGAGAGATTTATTCATGATATTGCAATGAAAATAACTCCATTCAAAGTCGCTATATCTCATGTTAAATCATCCCTGTCCAAGACGACGTTTTGATATACGACGTCCTCTCAGCTAACACTATAACAATACTATTACTCACTTGATTATTTTTTGTTAGCACTGTAACCCTAATGAAGGGAAACCAGTGCGTCTAGGACAAATCTTAAATAAGAATCTAATTTTCGTTACTGAAAAGTTTATATAAATAAAAATGAAGCGCTTTTGGCTAATAGCTCACCTAATGTTTTCATGGTACGTATTTTTGATAAACAAAAATATAATATCAGATGAATTGAGAGAGTCGAAATGAATTGTGATGCCTAACGCGGTACTGAGGTAGAGCCTAGTTGTATAGACTTCAGGTCAAATACATCCTGTATCGACAGCCTGGTTCGACCAAGGCAGTACATTACTTTCTCAATCAGCGTGAAGTGGCTATATAGCCGCGTCTCGTACGATGAGTGATAGAACCGGAAGCCTCACTTCCTTTCTCATTCCTTTCACTATTTCATATTTCCTCTCATCCCTTATTTATTTTTAAGCAAAATGTATAATTTAGAATTTGAGTATATCTAGATTTTTTTTTGTTAACTTCTACCGATATGATATTATTGTTCTTTGGTAAATTGAATAAAGCTATAGGTACATTTCTGGATTTACTTGTGTTAGTGCACACATTAGATGAATACTAAACTAATTTGATACTTAAAAGTGACTCGTATTTTTTGTTATGTCTTTATATTTTTACGATTAAACAGACATTGAGTGCAAATTGGTGCAGAGGTCTTTTTCTTACGTTTTTACGTTTAAACGGAATTGGATTTTGGAGAAGGACATAGGTTAATTCGTGCCGCGAAAATAAAACGTGAGGGGGTTAAAATAGGGAATGGAAGGTTTTACGAACGCCAAATCATGGATACCATCTCGTTTCTTATAATGTGTGGCCAGCCTAAGTCTGGCATATGTCTCAACAGAGTCACTGACTCAAGTAGTACATCTTGTGACCGGATTTATATTTATCAATGAACTAGTAATAAATAAGAGAGAGTACCTCCTTGCCGCTCAAGATTAGATCCGAATGTTAACGGATTAGTTTAATTAACTTCTGTGGAACTTATTTAAATTATCTAAAGTTATTTTTTAAGATTTTTCTACTAATTATTATTACCTGTTATTTTGATATACGAAATTAACTTTTTTAGTTTTTGTTAAAGATATGATAAATTAACGATGAGATCGACTGAAGCTGACAAAAAATTAACCTGACTACGCCGACGTCTAGTACGTCGTACGTAGATTGATTTTTTAATGATAGTGTCTTATAATGCGTCCATATTATGTAACAAATGCCATACTATATAAAACAAGATTAAATAACATGTTGCTTAATTTGGGTGCTTAACTAGATTTATACAATCTGTGAAAATAAAAAAAATGTTACTGATAAATATACTTTAAACAATGATATGTGTATGTTATTTGATAATATAAGGAAATAATCTTAGCTCTTCTCTTCATATTTTTTTCATTATTATATAATAATAAGTTGTAAATGGGAGAAGAGTCTAGACAGCTGTCGGTATGTGTCGGGAGAAGTTCTGACACATGCAGTGAAGCAGCGTGGTGGATTAAGTTCTACACTTTCTCCTTAATAGGAATGGAGGCTTTTATCCAGCAGTGGGATATATACGGGCTTTACTTTACTTAATCTGCAACTACATTATTTTTAAGTAAAAGCAAGGTAAATCAGGCTTCTAATACTAATTTGTTAGTCACACTGTGCCAGTTCTACACAACTGAATACAATTTGTTGTATTAATTAAGGAAACAATACAAATAAGAATTAAGTTGTCCAATTAAACATTCGTGTTCCTAGCATCAGTTGTGCCTCTTCCGCACTGAAGTGTTATAAATGAAGTACGTTTCCGCTGACCTACTGTAATGTAAGAGATAATTTGTTCAACACATACGGTTTTACGTTATGTGGGTTATTTTTATAAAAAATTACATTCGAGTAAATACTAGTCAGAATAATACCATATTTCATTTATTTTTATTTACTTGATAATAATTTGTTATATAATTGGTACTGATTTAACCTTTTATAATATATTTTATAGGATACAATAATAAAATTCTCAGCCAAAAATGTATGTGTATATGTCTGTGACATCGTAGCTTTCTAATGAATAAATCAATTGTGATGCATTTCTTTATTTGTAAGCTGATATTTTAAAGATGGTTCTCACATATAATTAATGAAGATATTTTCAGACGTTTGGAGGTCATTAGGTGTTTTATAGTTCTTGAAAGAATCTAAGCAAATTCTAATGGTTTGATCGATTTGAAATTTACTATTTTGTAACTTGAATTATTTTAAATAGTTACGTTATCCTTATTTGATGCTGCAGTTCATGCCGTATCGAACTCCTTACCAACTTATGTAAAGTAGAAGTTATGTATTAGGGCTCGTTGAAATAGTCTCAATGGTAATGTTACTTTTTTTTTTAATTTTCAACTTTATCTCATTTCTGCGAACCTCCTGCATAATTAAAAAAAATATTTGATCGAACTTATTTGATAGCTTTCCATTTGAAGATCGTAAATGCCGCTGTTTGACAACATAAATGACGTAGTTTTAAACGCAACTGAAATCCTTCAGTGGGAAAAGACGATTGAATCTTAACAGGAAGACCTCGAAACAATAGGTCTTTTGTTTTGCAGATAGAACGTCGCAGGGGGCGTTAAGTCCATTACGTCCAACATCCCAAAACTCGCCAACTTTCTGAATAGAGTTTCCAGTTAATTTCACCGCAAATTGACTCTGATGAACAATCTTGGAACAAATTCTATCTCCGATGCTGTGATTAATCATGTTATCGAGAGGTGAATGAAAATACTTTTAATTCTTTTACTTACTTTTTTTTAATTTGAATTTCGTAGACAAATTTCACATCATGTTAATTTAAAAGGCTTAAAATTGCAAATTAAATCCATATTGATCGCTTTTACTATCTCTTAATACAGTAGGAACGGTACGTGTATTGACATTGATGTCTACTAAGCTATCTGGCGATTTAGAACTTGTGTGTATTATTTTCGTTAACCTTGCGATAAATGTGAATTCAGAAGTAAGTCCATTCGAAACTGCCAAAATTGACTTTGATTTTACGTCAATAAGTTTTCAAAGAAAGAACTAAAGGCGTCAATTGTGATAAGTCAAAGATTAACCTTGACTCACTTAACTAGTTGAAGTAATTTTTTTTTTATTTTAGTTACCTTCTAAATTAATTTGTCATTCATACATTAATCATAGAGAAATATTATACTCTAGCAGCAAATATACATTTTTAAAATCTAGTCTCAATATTAGAGTTTATTTTGTAGTGGTATAATTTTATCAAACTAAGTAAATTCTTTTGAAGTATTTACTGAAGTAGGTAGGAGTAATACACTTTATATTACCAAGATTGTATTTGTAAGTCTTGCCTAATTCTAATTCATTTTAACTTTCAACGAAAACTTGGATTAAACAACCGTTGTATTTTTAATACTAAAACAATTCTTAGAAGTTTAGTTAGTTCAGTTTTCCTAGCGGCTCTGCTAGCCCGAAGCATTATAACGTTGAAAATAATTTATATTTTTCCAAGTATATTAAAGTTTTTATAATTTTATTCTTATAAAATGGTATCTTACTGATGAAAATATTTCCGGATTTTCGTAGATCTATTAACAAACTCTTAAATATTTCTTAGTATTATATTATACATACCCCAAATTCAGTCGATGTCTCGATTTAAGATGTAATCTGTAAAACACAAACATATTATAGATAAATAAGTCGTTTAAGGATATTTACGATAAAACAGTACACGATCAAACTTAAATAAAAGTATACACGCGTGTATAATCGAACGGACTTTTATTTTTAAATACACTGGCACACATAAACAGAGTTATACAGTCGAACACAATTTCATTTTTAAACACCTATAACATGAACATCACCTTTTTGAGTAAAAGATTTATCTAGTACCTATCCAACGATTTTACCGACATGGTTACTGTACAACACTTGAGATATCCTAAGATTTATGTTTTACAAGACCATTTTCACTTCAGTATGATTTTGTGAACTTTATTCCTTTGTAATAAGAGGCATTTTTCTTTGAATTTGTGATGAAGACAGAATGTGATGTCGGAGGCAATGTTACGCTCTCTCAGCTGGTGACATTGGTCGTTGTCACCAAAAGATAAATGGCGGACGGTTAGAATTTAGTGACAAGTTTATCCGTGTTTAGATATCAATAGTTATTAATAGATGTTATTACTTTCTGCGAGTATTCATTTGTAATCTAATACTAGTAGCTAATTTAAATGGATGACTTATTTATGAATACAGTCGCAATAATCATTTGAATTTGCGCGATAATGTCAGCGTTAACGTAAATCGAAGTCGGTATACAATTTCACATAAAAAAATATTTATACAAATATGTTTTAATAGAACTAAACAAAATCGTAAATTAGGAGAAAGGTATATCTTAATTATATAGTATTAGATTGCATTAATTTAATCTTTTCTCCAGATGAGTCAGCTGTGCACTTGCACAGCTACTCTCGTAATAGGCGCCAATTACACTTGTAAGTTTTACTAATACATTTTCATAAGATTTATATGAATTTTTTATCTTCAACGTCGTCTTAGATTTTCGCGATTATTACTCATTAAAATAAAAGTATTTTAATCGCATTTAAATCGCGTATATTAACTATTTCTATCATCCTGACGTTTCGAGCACATTACAGCGTTGGTGGTAAGGGGTAATATACGCGATTAAAATCTGTTTAAAATAGTTTCATTTCAATGAGTTGTTTAGCTTTGCCTTTTTACTTAAAATATTTTATTACCAGTGACTTATTTTTGACACTCACTCAGTTAATCGTGTTCCAAACAAATCTAAAGACATTTAATATTCATTAATTCCTTCACATTATCAATACAAAAGTATATTGTTTTTCGTTTATTTATTACTTGTATCTATCCATATCCATATACTTTCGCTGTGAAACTTGTAAAAGTAGACAGGAATACGAACATACGTAACTTCTTAACGGAAAGTGACTTGAACATTTTAAATGAAAATATCATAAAAAGCACTTCTAAAACAACCTACGTAATTGTATTCAAATTTAATGATACATATAAAATCAAATAGATACTTCACAAGTTAAATTTTATTTTATCAAAATAACAATAAAATAAATGTATATTGTACGGACCACCCACGTTACTAGCAATATCTTTATATCCTATAAATAGTTTCTGTTCCTTACTCAATTTATATTGTGAGATCGAACTTACGATAAGAAAAAATATCAATTGATTCCAGACGGTGAAGAATCATGTTGTTTTTTTAAGAACCTTAGTAGTAGTAATATTACGACCCTTCTAAACAAAATTCTTTATGTAATAATTTATCAAAATGATAAGCAAGTAAAAAAAATGTAATTTTTGATGATAAAAGATGAAGTCAGAAACTTTAATTGCACCTTACTTTTGAACTTTTGCTTCATGTTTCAGATTAAATTACACAAGACTTTAATTTAATTCCTTTTGCTGATTATTTTATTATAACGTTCTCTAGAGAAAATTTTAAATCAATGCTATAACCGTACTTCTGGCTTGACCCTTTTGAATGGACCCACCCGTTGATAATGTTTGATGGATGACTTTGCTCTTAACCTCCGGCTACCGGTATAATTGTGTATAAGGACGAATACACACGTATCGACTTTCATAAGACATTTAGGTCCAATTGGAATTTATACAAATAAATAAAATTGAAATATCTGTTTGTAATTTCATGTAAGCGTTAATAAAATTAAAAGTAAAGTATTTAATGCTTTCAAATATTAAAATCTTTATAAGTGGTATAATTGTTTACAGTTTTAAATCAAATTTGCGAAGCTTACATATACTTGTGATAAATATGTCCTAACTTATTTATTATTTATATTTATCCAAAAGAAGAATTGAAATAAAAAAAAATAACTTCACAACGGATTACATTATTTTCATAAAATACGCAAGTCTGTCACGAAAGTTTCCTTTAAAGTAGGGCGCGTGATAAGAAAAATAAAATCTAAAACTCGTGTTTGATGTAATTTATTTAGAGTGTGATAAATTACATACAACTTTATTTGGGCTCTTTAAAACTTACAAGTCTTCATAGCTACATAAACTTTCCTTTTGAGGTGGAAAATTCAACAAAACTTGCTATGAAATAGTGAAAACATCTGTTATACTCGTATAAAACTTGTTATATTATTCCTCCTTTGATAGTCCCTATTTATGGTAAACTAACTTACTTTCGCGGTTTTACTCGCGCATATGATTATCATTTCATTTATATGAGTCTTAGCGTGATGTAATAAATTATTTCTTAATAAATGCACTATCTAACACAGAAATTATTTTTCAAATCGAGTCAGTACTTTCAGATATCACCTCTATACAAACTTACAAACAAACCTTACCCTTTTCCGATATTAATATAGATAAGTATCATTCTGAACCTATATAAGTTGTCATAAGTTTAACTAATTACACGATAAATATGTATATATTATAAGCAATGTTTAATAGCAATAAATTAGTTACAAGGCAGTCTTGTATGTCCTCTGTAGACGCCCTAAATGAGCCAGTACAAGTGACCGTAGTTTAATAGCGTTATTTCCGATAGTAATGAAGAAGTCATTATTTACCATTTATCTTTACCATTCACTTCTTATGAACTTTCAATCTTCATTAATGCGGGCCTATTATAGTCTATGATACATCTACGGGAATATTAAATAAAGTATGTGATACTAGTGGTTTTATGTATTAAAATGTGATTACCGGTAATCTGTGTACATTAAGGATTTGATTATCCGTTGCACTACAAAACAGATACAGTAATTTTAATTTATAGACTTACTACCATTATAAATGGAAAAGCTTATGAGAATGGATTGATTTATAGATAGAGGGACGTTTGTTGCTGTTTCATGCAAAAACTACTGAACATATTTTTAAAACTTCGTAATAATATAGTATAAATTATTTATTTGGATGCTTATGTATATATTTGTTTATTTATGTTCGGGTCGTCATTCAATTTTTTTTCGTCATCGTCAATTTTTTTTTGTTTGAAAATTATACTTTCAAATTGGTCCCATAGGATCTTTATCAAAATCGGTTTAGTATTTTGTATTAAAATCAAATAAACTGGATTAAGTATGTCATATGTGAAGTCGGTTGCGTTTTTTAAGAAATGTATTTTCAAAATAAGTTAAGTAATGGCGGAGATCTGGGTTAACAAACATTAAAAAACAGATTACGAATTGTGACCCATTTTTTAAATCGGTTGAAAAAAAAAACAAAACTTGTCCATAACCATTTTGAAGTCACTTATAAATTTGTTATTTCTAATAAGATATTTTTGTATTTACTTATGTTACGGTTGTGGTGGTATTGGTCGACATATTAAGTGATAATCTGATCTCGGATGTGGTTTCGACCCTTTTCCTCGCCATCCTTCCAATCCCGTTAATGTAATAGCTTCGAAAGTAAAAGTAACGAATGGTTATTTTTTTTGTTCGATATTCTGTAGGTGTATATTTTTATTTAATTTCTTTCAATTGAGTACTTATTGTCATAATACACTCATAAGTTATTTGTAGTGATAGCTTATATTGAAATGAAGAATTTATATAGATTGGACCTTGAAAGGGACATAGGCTACTTTTTCTCGCAAAAATAATATTTAAAAATAAGGTATTCAAAATGAAATAGAATAAAAATTTAAAAAAAAATACAAAGTTTGTGATATCAAACATTTAAATTTAAAATCTCCTCTTTTTTTGAAGTCGGTTGATAATTATACTACGCGGAGTAGGTACTTGAAATTTAAAGATAAACGAATGATATTAGCAAAATTAATACAAACTATAAAATGATAGAAAAATAAAAAAAAAAACATTTAAAACCAACAAAATTGACAAACATTTCTAACACTATAGACCGTAATCGATAAATATATTTATATAATCAAAACGACATTTCAATAGTAAAATGTTATAAAATCGATAAATAATCATTAAATCGATTCACGTATATTTCGTTATGATATTTTCTCCTATTACTAAACAATGTGGGCGGGACGTGGGACGTTAAGAGTAATCTATTCGATTGACATGCATCAATTACACTCTCTCGGATTGTGTTTATATTAACCCTAACATGAGGGCATTTTTAGGATTAGCGTCTATCTATTTATAGCTGAATATATCTTTAAATCTATTATGTAGAGTTGAACTTCAAAACTGGGACGTCGTAAGGTTTCTTAATGTCTGTCCTTTGAATTTATTTGTTTGAATTGTGCTATAAATAATGTATGAGTTGTGATTTTTTTTTTTCATATACAAAATACATGTTTGTATTATTTGTGAGTTATGCATAAGAATTATTGTATGTTTTAGTGAAATTCTATTAAAAAGTTGAAGATTTTTTTTAATTATCTTATTTTCAACGATTATAAGAGTGACGTAATATATATTAAATGAAGAAAATTTTGATTACGCGTAAACATATTTTATTTTATTTATCGTGTAACTGATTTTAAACGTAAATACCTAGCAATTTAAATTTATAGCTTCAAATAGCGCAGTAAGCATATTTTACCCACTGAAGATTTAACTTTAGTTATTGTTCTGGTTCAGCTTTAACAAACAGAGCGTTGGGTCTAGTTAAATGTTTTTTATTAGCTTAATAAGTATTACTTATGTTTCTGTAATCAAAGTTTCGAGATATTTGTTTTGATTAAATGTTTTCAAACATTTGATTATAATATAAATTACAAAACAGTGTAACGAGGATATTTACCATATCTGTATAGAAAGAATTTTATACGTCGGCGTTGGTTTGATATGAAATACAAGCATTCATAAAAGTCGTATTATATTATTTGTTATGTAAGTATTATTCTTTTACGTTACGTTATACTAAGTATGTCGAAAAAATAGCATCTGCATTATTCTGATGTATAAGCTATATAGGTTTAGTATACTATAAAGTTTCATCAAATCCTTCTTAGCAGGATTTGTGAAGAGCAACAATCATTACCAATCAATTATCCTCGTAAATTTTTACATTCATAATTTTATAAATAGACTAGCCTTCGATAGTAATGTTAGGTAATAATAACATTTTTAATATTTCAAAACACAAAATAGATTTGTATGTTTTATACAAAAACACTTAGACGTTTTATAATGTAATGTAATTAGATGGTCCGGTGAACTTCGTATCGCCTCTGAATCAAAGATATGTTTTACTCCTTACACGTTAGCCGTCCCGTCCAAATTTACGAGAAAAAGAATTTTCTTTATATTTTTTCAAAGTTATTCTGCTATTCGTGGGCTAGACAAATCCAACAAATCAATGGTCATAAAATCGGCTCAGCCATTTTGATTCTTTTTTTATTTCATCTTGAAACGGTGTAACTAAAACTACGTTGTTTTATTTAAATAGACGTTTCGATCTATTGACTTAATATGTTCAAAATGTAACTCGTATGTTGATTGTGGGGAAATGTATTTTGTTACATTGTTTCCATAACGTAGTGTTAAACTTTAGCGATACAAGACTTGTGGTTCAAGCCTCGAGTGATTTGGTGTTAACTGAATTATTAAGTAGGGTAGAATACGGCTTCAAGCTCGGATCACAAAGGAATATTGAGGGTTAATATCGAAGCAAACTCGACACATTAACAGGTGTTTAGTAGGAATTACTAGCTGTCCCTTGCGGTTTAACTCGCGTTTATGGTTACTACTTCGCTCCTATGAGTCTTAGCGTTATAAAATATAGCCTATAGCCTTCCACAATAAATAAACTATATAGCACAAAAATATTTTTTTAATTCGAACAAGTACTTCCTGAGACTAGCGCGTTCAAACAAACAAACTCTTCAGCTTTATAATATTAGTAGATGTATTAGTAGCAAATTATAGTGTTATAGTTTTATAAGATATGCCTTGAAGTTTGGTACAATCAATTAGTCTAAAAGACAGGGTTAACTTTGGATTAAAATGTAATTTACAAAAATAACCATTAAACTTCCGATAAAGGTAATGGAAACCAACGTTATTTCACGTTGAGTTATATTTAGACAGACAAACACTTCTTAACATTCAAGCGGGAAGCGGCGGTACTTCCTTTCCTTTATTGTAAATACGATTGATAAGTAACAAATGGTTCAATAATAAATGCACTCGAAGTATTTTTAAAAGCGCATATTGCTTTGGAATTTCAAATGTTCCTCTATAGATAAAAACTGTAATATTATCGTAAAGTGTTTGTTTGTACGTTAAATATGTCAAAAATTTAGATAAGCAAATAAGCCAAGCAAGGATAATATAAAGTTCTGGAGTTCTGAAGAAAAAGAATTACATAAATATTGATGTTACAGTGTTACGTAAGTTCTTACACAGTGTAAGGTGAATTACACTAATTTTGCTCTCAGGTTTTCATAAAAATTGACTTACGTTATTTCTGATCTATCAGAGCCACATATTTGACAAACACAGCTTTCGTAACTACTTACGACGTTTCTGTTACTAGATTACAGAGTTGTTTCATATTGCTCACGAGAGTAAAACTTACAAATGTAATTCTCGTCTAAGTCAAGATTGACTACTTACTTTCGCTATTACTGCCTTACTACAAAAGATTTAAACAGACGTTAAATGCGTGTTTATAAATATCTGTACTACAAATCCGCGTCTAAGCACAGTTTTGAGTTAAACATGCTTTAGATATAAATTAACATACGTGTAAGTGAGTTTAGAATAGTCAAATGTAACGTATAATTTTATCAATAAGTTTTTTTTATGAGTTTATTCGCTGTTAAGCAATTTAGATAATATTTTAACTGTTTAGCTAGACACGTGTTCAACGTGGTTTTAATGCGTCTTTTGTAGTATGACAGTTAAAGTTTAAAGATAAAATCAAATATTTCGATACAGGGATTGAATTCGCAACTTCCTGCCTTTCGTGCCATGTGTTCTACCAGATGAGCTATAAGTTGCATATTTGTAAAAATTCCTAATATGAGGGTTCTTTTTTTGTATTTGGGTTAAAGCGACCGCGGTGTTGTCTATAGTTACTTACGCTTTATAAGTTATTAAACTGAATAGACGTAACTTCAATTTGTTGGTCAGTGGTTATTGCTTCAGGCTTTTTGCCGTAGTGGACAAATACATTTAATGTTAATTGATTCTTAATTGTTTCGGGGAATGAAAAGGAATCATGATTTTTATAAAATAGCGTAATAGTACCATTTGGTTTCAGTCAGTTTTGAAAATTTATTATTTTGTTTATTTCGATGTGCTCTATCGAAATTGAAAAAATGGCGCCTAAATATTGTGTTTTGGTAATAGCTTCTTTCTTCTTAATTTACGATTAACAATTATGTATTAAATTCAATAATATTTAAATTAATAATATTTAAATTCATTAATATTTCTGTAATTTATGAAAACACATTCATTTTGTAAAATAAATAGTTTTAGTGTACGCACGAGGTGTGAACGATGTCTCGGGTAGTCTTGATCTAGTCAATAATAATATTATGAAGCCGTAAAATTTGCTTATAATTCTGTATGTAGTTAACCTCGGAAACTACTCATACAATTTCGATTTTTTTTTGCGTTAAATAGCCCGTTTATTGAGGTTCTTGTCTATATTATATCACGCTATGACATAGGATTGAAGCAGGAACTATAAACGCGATGGACAGCTAGTACTATAGAAATCGAATAAACTGTGCGAGAAAAGTTAAAAACACGAACAAAACTATAATAAAACCCTTTATACTAAAACGTATTCGTGATTAATGTATTTACTAGTCAAAAAGGATGTAACGTAGTTACAGAAGCCATAGAAAGCTGTTTACCCCAACTGTCTGTCCAGGAAATTAAATAGGTATTAAATGTGACCGCAGGATAGTTTAAACTTGGCAGTGTGCTATGCAAACATATTCTTGAATATTATCACTTGTAAACGTACCTTGTTTCAGCTTTAATGATTGTGAAAATGCGAATTTAATTCGTCCTGTGGTTTTGTTGTTATATGTAGTTTAAAAAAATGCAAATGGTTACTAACGAAATAGCTGTGTTTAAAAATGACTAGCAGTCTCGTGTGGTTTTATTCGCGTTTACAGTCACTGCTTCGTTCCTATGAGTCGTAACGTGGTGTAATATAGCCTATAATCTACCTGAGTATACAGTCTTTTTCAAATTCGATCAGTAGTTTCAGAGATTATCACCTACAAACAGACTTACAAACAAATTATTTTTACCTCTTTATAATAAAAGTATATATCTAGGAAATAATTAATTAAGCAAATAATATAATTCAAACTGAACATGATTTGTTGACTTTTTTTTTCTATTTTTTGTAAAAACACTACAAAACATTTTTTAATAACTGGAGAAGACACGGAGGCTTAAAATTTTGAGTGATACATTAGAATTATAATCAAGTTTTGATTTCGATAGTAAAAAAATACTAAATATGTTTTTTTAAATTTAAATATAAACAAAAGTCGTTTTTTTTTTCAAAAATAGTAATGTATTTTAATGGGCTGTACTTAAAATTTATTGAAGTCAGAAATTGCTTCCGATATCCTCGAATGTACAAGGGGAAAACCTTTTCAAACATTTTATATTTGACGGCGGAAAAACCTGTTAACAAAAATTATGGCGTTCATTTCTCTCGGTGAATGTGTAGTTCTTTGCGGAGTTTCTATTAAATTCTTTTGAAACTAAGAAGTTGGTATGTTTGAACAGGCGAAGAAGCAATTTAACTCGATATAAAGATCGTTCTCTTGTATATCAATATAAATTGCTAAAAACGAAATACGTAGTTTCTCTAAAATAAAGTTTCAGAAATTATTGTTCTTTGTTTTCTTTAGATGTTGTATGAATCATATCATAATACCTGACACTTTATTTTATATTGTTTGATTCTAACGCCAGAATGACACTTATAAATTAAAATAATTGCACTCAGACTTTCATAAAGATTTACATGAATTGCTCGCTTTAATTTTTGACATTCACATTTTTCGTTACTTACTGTGGTCTGTTACTAAGTGACAGAGTTATTTTACATCAATAACGAGAGTAAAACTTACAAATGTAATTCTCGCCTTAAAATGACAGTATAATATGCATTCCATATATTTAGAAACATTTATGTGAAATAATCTTGAGACTTAAAAACATGTTTCGATTAAAATTGACGTCGAAAAGCGAATAACATTTTACTTCAGTATTATTTTGACTTAATCTATTCTTATAAATACATAAATCTTTAAAACATTGTTACATTCAAACATATATTTACCTATTTCACGATTAAATACTTTAAAGGGTATTGAAAGAAGAGATGAACGAAAGTCATAAATTATTTACAAGCTCAATTTCAAATAATGTTTTAATCAAATTGGCTTTTTCAGGCATTTTAGAATAGTCAACTAGTAAATTAGTACTATTGCTGTGAAAAAATCCTGTGGATGTATGATGTTTAATCGATTACGATGCTTTATTGTGGATCGTGGATCTAAACTCAGGAACCAGAAATACGACTTAAAAAATAATTTTTGCTTTAGATATTTTTTGACGAAAAGTATAAGCTATATAACATCATGTTTTGTGTTGGACCATATACACTATATATAACCATATTAACGAATTCACGCCATCTAACGGCGTCAAACGTTTGTATTCTAAACAACGGAATTTGTACCTTGTTACCATTTAGTTACGGATAAATTTACGTTAAATAAAGAAAAAATACTTTGCCCTGCCGTCCACGGTGTGCGCATAATACTCAGTTCTCCGCACTCCACGAGGTAATGCTCAAATCTGAACAGTGTATGCTCTCAGCGAGGAAGCACCTTAACGCGAGTAAAATGCGAGGCGCATCCAGCTTTAAATAAAATGAAATCTTAATACATCTCGAGTCTACAGCGTACTTTCAATCGTTAAGAGACAACAGGAGATTGATTCTCTTACGCTACCGATACAAGATTATTTTAAAAAGACGCTTCGTTCGAAGCGTCATATTATTTGATACTTTTTTAAGCAAACGCTTTATATTAAACATTTCAATTGAATATCTTTCATAGAATTAAATAACTTTCATTGCATATTACTATATTTAAAATCAATTCATATTACTATATTTAAAATTTATCAGCCACATCGGTGTCACTGTGGTGAGGCAGCAGACGAATATGGACATCATGGTTTATCATGCATAAAAAGCGCAGGCCGCTTCTCCCGTCATGCTTCCTTGAACAGTGTCATTCGTCGGTCTCTTGTCACCGCTAAAATTCCGACGGTACTAGAACCTAACGGACTAGTACGCAGTGATGGCAAGAGACCTGATGGAATGACGCTTGTTCCGTGGAGGCTGGGGAGGTCGCTTGTATGGGATGCTACCTGTGTCGATACATTGGCTGCATCACATATACGAGGGACTTCCTTAACGGTGGGAGCAGCGGCATCCAATGCTGAAAATGTCAAGCGGCGCAAATACGAAAACATTGAAAGGAGTTTCATATTTGTGCCGTTTGCCGTTGAAACCATGGGGTCCTGGGGCGAGGAAGCGAAAAAGTTTTTCAAAGAGCTGTCTTCCCGCCTCGTCGAAACTACAGGTGACCGAAGGGCTGGCGGCTACCTTGGCCAGCATATCAGTCTGGCCATACAAAGAGGTAATGCTGCCAGTGTTTTGGGCACCTTGCCTCACTGTGACATCGATAGTTACTTAGGTTTAATATAGTTATTTTTAATTTCCTTTTCTTTTTATTTTTTTAATATTTTGTTTCAAGTATATTAGATTATTGTATATAATAAAATATTCATCTATTCGTAGATGTAACAATAAATGAATCATATTTTTATGTTCGTTGATGTTGACCTATGTATACATTTTTATTGGTTTAATTTTGGTCTTATTCGTATTTTTATTTCATTGCGTATGATGTATGAACGCGATGTATAAATGGATGTTGATAAGCAATAATCTGTCAACCCACAAAAAGTGAATAATATTGATGTATTTTGATAATGCGTCACCTATTTAACATTATTAAAAATAATTTCAAGTTATCTAAACTAAATAAGTACGGAAAAAAGTTTCTTAATTTAATTTCAAGTGCGCTTCAATTCTATTTTGAAATTTATACAATAATATCAAATATTTGAACAACATATTATTAGATAACAAATGAAATATATCAATCTGCTTTTAATGCATTATTATCTTTTATCAAAATAAAATAGAAAAGGTCGATATATAGGTACGTCTTCAAACAAATTGATTAAGCATAGGTTTGATATCTTTAGACGTCATTTTCTCAAAATAAAGTCCGTGTGGCTTAACATAGTGTTGCTTATCAGCGTCCAAATATGAAGATATTACTAGCGAATCTGTCTATGTAAAAAGAGCTACACGAGTAAAATATTTACCAAATAAAAGATATGCACTAGTCTTATTTCATCGGAATCACAATTTCAACTTAACAAACCTTTTCTTTCGCTTACCAAATGTACGTCTGTTTGTAATAATGTTTGCAATAACAATAAAAATATTTTCCGTTTATGCGAATGTTTCGCGCATTCAAATGCGGAAAATCGGCTAACACAGCGAAATCCCGTAAAGGCCGTGGCGTGTAGCAATAAATATCTCATTTCATTCTCAATGAGCTTTGTACGAGCGACAAATGTTTGCATTGTTTCGTTCGCTCGCTATAGATTAGTGTAATCGGTTAAATTTTATCACCTCTAATTGTTACATTTATTTGCTCCACGTTGATTACTGTTTAAAAATAAAATTTAATAATAAATGAACCGAATTAAAAAAATGAGGAAGTTCTCTATTCCAAGCGTATGTTATTTTTTATATTTCTTACTTCAGAATTCTATTATTAATTAGCTGATTTTGATTTAATATATATATTTTAATTAATATCAAAGAGTGTTTTGTAATTTTTTTAAGTCTTAGTTATTGTACTGAAAGAGCAAAAAAAAATGAATAAATAAGATTTTAAAACATTAAAATCTATCTTTGGGTATGTAATATACATATATCTGTATTAATATTTTGAGTTGAGTGTGATGCGTTTATTTATTATTTATTTATAATATATTCATATAAAACGGCACAATTTTGTTTATTTGAACACGTTAATCTCAGAACCTGTTAGTCTAATTCCAAGAATATTTCTATTTATATCGCATTAAAGGCCTATTTACTGAGTAAGGTTACAGTAGCTCAAGAACTCAGAGTTTTCAGATCCTAATTACTTTTTGATTCTTTGAACGTGCTACATATGAGGTCTCTACGGGACAAACAATGAATGTCAAAAAGTAATTAATAAAAGGAAAACAAAACTTATGCTTTCAAAGTTTGGATTTTTTTAGTTTTATATATTTTTTTATACAAATATTGGATTAAATCATTACTATATAAACAGTTTTATAATTGTATATTGATTGCAAAAAGTGATCCTTCTAGAGCTTCCTGCAATGGATGAAGAGATAGGAACTGAACTATTACAGCGATGTCTTTACCCAATTCTGATTAATGTATACAAATAATACAACAATCAATGGCATTAAAAATTCAAATTTCACAAAAAAATATCAAATTCATTATTTATTCCGTGGAATCTTTATATTATATACGTATCGTCATGTAATTAAAGTGTAATTTGACCGTGTGTTTACGTTTTTTTAAAGTCAATAATCACCAGTAAAAATAGTGTATATAAATATTTTAGTGTCATACACAAAGTTAGTTTTTTATGAAATAAACTCTATGAAACATGATAACTGCTCTGTATTTTTATAGTAAAAAAAACCAACGTCAATTTTAGTATCTGACGTCAGATCTGATGGAACACGTTTTCTGATATTTTCATGTTTCCGATGAATAAATTCTGGAACAAGTTTTTTTAGCAAAAACATTTTATAAAGAAGTTTTTTTTTATGTTAACAGTTATATACGATGATAGGACACCGCTCTGGTGTAGTGGTGGTAAATGTAGCTCTAACACCAACGGTTGCGGGTTCGATCCCCGCTCGGGATATTTAATATTTGTTTCTAGGTCTGAGCGTTTATCCTTGTAGGTTTCCCCACAGTCCCTCGAAGAGCAGGTAAAGCCGTCAGTCCCGGTCGTTATCAAAATTACCTGATAATGACCTGATGATCGTTACTCTTAGTAGAGATATTATTCTAGTCTAAATGGTTACTGGGTGGCCTTCAGGAGTTACGGAGGTCAGATAGCAATCGCTCTGTGTGAAAATCAATTTTGTAAGGGTACTATTGTGACTCGATGGTCCCTACACCCATTGATATTATTATGCATTGATAAAGTGTAAGTATTTGTTATAGAATTATGTAAATGTTTGTGTTTATATAAGTGAGTAGATCTAAGAAGATTTTTTGACGGTTAAAAATAACATTTTCAGTTTTTAACAAGTTCCCGATGACTTTGTTTTTTTTTTTAAGATTACTATGAATAAGATGAAAAAATATTTGTATTAAAATATGAGTAAACACAGTCTTTAATTTATTTTAGATATGTTATTGTGTTGTTATTATGCCAAAAAGGAGGGTCATTTATTTAACCTGTATGATCGTTCCTATATTCGCTTGCAATTACTCAACGGCTTAACCCATTTTCATAAATGGTACGTTATTAGATTCAATTTCATAGTGCGAGTGTTATTGGTTATATACCTAATTATATATTTCTAAATAAAAATCTTAAATATTTCTTTGTTTATTATATACCTAATTATATAATAAATAAAGAAATATTTTACAACA
Organism: Hypolimnas misippus; assembly: GCA_037950945.1. Lineage (NCBI taxonomy): Eukaryota > Metazoa > Arthropoda > Insecta > Lepidoptera > Nymphalidae > Hypolimnas > Hypolimnas misippus. Next base: position 5,109,700 of record JBBEEQ010000025.1, on the reverse strand, counting down.
CAAAAAAATTAAATGTGTAGTAAAACATTTCTTTACAAAACTTTAAAAACATTTAAAATTTCGTTGAAAACTTATGCGAGCGACATCAAAGTTATGGCTTAGACTAGATAGTGTAGTAAGTAAGGTTATTATATTTTAATAGACTTGCTAAGTCAGAATTTGTCAAAGATTTAAGATTGTAAATACAAGTATCCTTGACACAGTAAAATAAAGTCAAATAACTTAGGCATTACAGTGACTCATACACCGTTCACAATTGATATTATAAGGCGGGAACCACATTTGTAAGTTTCACTAACGTAACTAATATAAAAAAAACTCTGTACTATGATAACAGTTAACTACATAACAATACGTAAGCTATGAGTATCAAAATTAAGACATTGACAGTAAATGCTATCGAGTATAAAAGTAATGATAAAAATTTACGTAAATATTTTTTAAGTCAATAAAAATTACAAGTGTAATTCTCGCCTAATAAAAGGTATGAAGGAAGGTGGCAGAATAATAGTTATTTAAGCTGGTAATACACGGTATTTAGACAGGATGTAATGTAATGTATAATGGTAGCTATTAATTTGTAAATAGAATATACTATTCATATTTTCATAATGCGAGAATTCAGGAGGCTTTTGTTCAACAGTGGGACTTCTGGACGCTGATAAGCAATACTGTGTCAAGCCACACGGACTTAGTTTTGAGAAAATGGCGTCTAAAAATGTCAAACCTATTCGTAATAAATTGATTTGAAGACGTATATATTCATCTTTTCTTTTCTATTTTGATAAAATGTATAATGAATCAAAAGCAGATAGATTTGTTTAATATGTCATCTAATAATAAGTTTTTAAATATTTGACATTATTTTATAAATTGCAAAATATGGAACGCACCTGAAATTCAAAACATTGACTTAAGAAACTCTTTTCCATACTTATTTATTTTAGATGACTTGATTTTTTTTTTGAATAATGTTAAATAGGTGACGTAGTATCAAAATACATCAATATCTACAAATTTGACTTTTTGTGGGTTGACACCTTATTGCTTATCAGCATCTCAGGTTAAAAACAATAACGATTTTTGTAGAAAGTTAGTAAGAGTTAATGTTATGGATAGTTATAAAAAGTAGTAAATAGAAAAACATGTATTTAATTAATGTTCTGATTATTCTTGGTAACAATTAAATGTATGATTCCATTTAGCCACCCCAAAGTATCCACCATAAGGGGGATAATCGGAATCGCGTGTTTGTTTGGCCATCCCGGCCGGGAGAGAGGGGGGATAAACGGAAATCTTATATTAATTTCCATCTGATTATCCCCCTCGACTATGTAGAGTCAAAGCCGAAATAAGCACTTATCATTCATAACTTCCTTTTATTATATAGATTACGATAGTTTGAATTCGTGTATGGCATCCAGTTTTATAATGACATTCAAGACGATATAGATAAATTAAATGTAAGTAAGTGGCAAAAACATGCACCTCCTATAGCGGTACTCCACTCAAGGTCTCAACACAATCGATGCAACTTTGTCGAAACGCCAAGCACAAATAAAAAATAAAAAAGTAGTAAAGTAACAGCCTGTTAATATCCCACTGCTGGGCAAAGGCCTCCTCTCCTATTAAGGAGAAGGTTTAGAGCCTAATCCACCACGCTGCTCCACTGCGGGTTGGCGGATGTACATGTGTCAGAATTTGTCCCGACACATGCAGGTTTCCTCACGATGTTTTTCTTCACTGCTGAGCTCGAGATGAATTTAAACACTAATTTAGCACTTGAAAAATCAGTGGTGATAGTCATGGTTTGAACCCGCCATCATCGGTTGAAATCGTCGTATTCTAACCACTAGGCCATCTCGGCTCTTCAATAAAAGATAATGAAAATGTAATAAATATATGTCAAGTAACCATTTTGTTTTCACAATATTTAAGAAAAAAAAAGAAAATACATCGCAAAAGTTTGACACACATTAAACCCTCTCGACGTCTGAGAGCGACAAAGTTACACACTCACCGCCACTTTCTTCCCGACTTAATCTCGTGCATAAATAACATTAACTTTGCACGACACTATAGTACCTATGTGAATACATTAAAGTTTATTGTGGTTCTAGAGGTTTCCCGTCCTACCGTCCGTACAATCGGCATCTATACAAACATTTGCGTCGTTGCCGGGCGCTTGTTAAAACTGCTTGGTAGAATATTGAGTTCGAATTGCGTTACACATTTAACGCCATTCCGTTGTTTACAGATAACAAAAAGAAAAATATATTCACGTTGTCGCGTAAATTGTTGATGCTTCCGGCGGAATTCGGTGGCTTTCGAACGTTTTACTGTTGTTGGTTTTTCTAACCGCATATGACATATTGGAGCAAAGTGACTTTTACACTTTTACTTTTGATTGTTTTGAAAGCTGTTATGATAATAGTGTGAATTTATGATTAGAACGTTTTCCGAACAAAGCATTTGAGGGTATATTTATTGTTTTCTAAACATAACGGACGAAACTGTTCTATTATCAAATAGTAAAAAAATGAAATCAATATAAAACAATAATTATTATAAATTATTTAAATACTCATCGACGCCAAGCAAGATAATTGGTTATCTCATTAGACTTTTGACATATAATTTTATCAATATTGCTTTTCATTAAATACGTATTTTCTATTAACCAAAGAACTGAATTTTTTTAAATATTTATTTATTTATTTATTTATTTATTTATTTACTAGCTGTGCCCGCGACTTCGTTCGCGTGGACTACAGAATGCTTGGCATGTCTCCTGCAAAGCAAGGTTATAATAGTCTGCAGTGCTGCTCAAGAAAGGAGCTTTTTACTTTGAATCTGGGAACTTTCTGGTTGTATTTATAAGCAGACACTAACTCAGATATGGTATTCCTCCACAGTTTTCACTATAAATGTTGAAGAAAAGTTGTTTTGTGGTAGTCTTTAAAATATCGACTGCAAAACATTAAGTTCGCACCTATATCCTTGTATTATATATCAGGTGACTTTTTCTACTGGGCTTAATAGACCAAATCCGGAACTATAAGGAATCGCGAAAGATACTTAATGGAGTCTCGTGTCCGATTTTGCAAAATCTAAAACCGCATCATAATTTTTTTTTATTTCATGATTTTCCTGGCCAGAAATAGAACCCACTAATTAAAAAAAAATACATTCTGTATTATTGCACCACCTAATAGTGTCACTTGTAAAGATCAACTTTTGGAAAGTAATAGTAAGCGGCAAATTAAAGGAAAAGGTTTTTTTTTTACAAAATAACATTAAATCTATACATTATTTAAGTTAAGTATTCGATTCTACATAGACAAAATCAAATATGTGGGTTAAATGATGGGTTCCGGTAAATTTAGAAAAAAATGTGCGTTACTTCGAACGATTTCTTTATAAATTGCATCAAAATGCTAGTCACCTACTAAAGTGAGGAAGAGTGTGAACAATACAATCGAAAATATAAAAAATGAATTACTCACAGTAACTTCTTTTATGTTTGTCTTTTTTTTTCTATGTGAGTTATACAAAGTTGATAGAATGTCACGTTTGTTTTGGTCCCCGTCATCTACTCAGTTACCTAAGTAGGTTTAGATAATTCTTAAAAAGATGAATCAATTTGTTGAAAATCTACATTTCACTGGACTCGGCTATTATACTCATCCGCTATTAGCGTTACAACATCCCGTTGCTAAAGATTTAATTAATGTAAGAATTTGATAGAATTTTGTAAAAAAAAATAGCCTTTTCTTTTTGTTGCAGTTTACTGTATAGTATTACCTCACTATAGTTGATCTTTATAATGTGTGAAGGTCAGAATCAGATGGTGCAATACTACAGAATGTTATTTTTTTGCAAAATCAACGTTTCTGGCTAGGAAAACTTATTTTTCAAAAAACTAATGATGCAGTTTTAGTTTTAATCAAAATCGACTCTGTGACTTAAATTATTTTTCGCTTTTGCTTATAGTTTCGGTTTTGTTCTATCATATCCAGTAAAAAAATTACCCAGTATATATATTATTTTTTAAAATGATTAGATTAATATAATATATATCTTCCCTATTTGAATCAGATATTATTCACTATTTTATTGGTTTCAATTTTGTTCCTTATAAAATTGGCTTTCTGCTAGTGAAAGTTTCATCAAAATCGGTCCAGCTGTTTCAGATATTAGCCGAAACAAACCGAGTGACAGATAGACAGACAAAAATTTTAAAATTGGTAATTTTGTTGTAAGTACCGTGTAAATCAATTTTATTTATTTGTATAGGTGTTTACCTCCCCTTCTTAAATCGGAAAATGTTCACTATTTTATTGGTTTCTCTAATATTTTGTTATCGTGTAATTCTCTTTTTTACTTATTGATTAAAATAAATATATTTTTTAATTTAAGTAGCCTAATTTAATCCTTATAATATTAGCTATAGGGGCTGCTGTAATATTTTTAAGAACTTTTTAGACTTTGTGATATTTTGTGATTGTTTTCTTCCATTCCCACTCCCTTCTCTGGGCCTCACGTGATTAATGAACATCCTCTAACTGCGAGTGAAAGTCCCATCAAATTTGATTCAGCTGATTCAGAGATTAGTCGTAAGAAACAGAGTGACAGTACTTGATATAAGTACTTTCATGCATTTAGTGAAAATTACAAAATAATGTTCGACGTGACCCCATAACTTGACATATCTTTTTTAGCGGGCACAAACACACAGATAAACAGACAAACAGACAAAAATTCTAACAAATTTTGTTTTGGGTTCTATTGCGAAGGTAAAGCCTTCAATTTTTTTTTTTCATATATCTTACATGTACAGACAGCTTTAGAATTTTTTTCATATATATAGATTTAAAAATATGTAAAATAGAAGTAACCCCAAGTCACTCCTTGTAACATTTGCTAACTGCAAAAAGTACCATCAGAACCGGTTAAGTCGTTTCAGAGATTAGTCGGAACAAACAGATAGACAGACTGACTGACAGAAAAAATTTTTAAAAATGTATTTTTTTATGTAAGTACTGTATATACTTTCATGTATTTAGTTATAAACACAAAAAAATGTTCAACGTGATTCGTTAAATTGACATAACTTTTTTATTTATGGACCGATTGACATGAAACAAACCCTAAATGTTAAGTGAAGCTAACTACAATATATTAGTGAAAACCGCATCTAAATCGGATAAGCCGTTTCTGAGATTAGCGTGCACAAACGCACGGATAAACAGACAAACAGACAAACAGACAAACAGACAAACAGATAAGAATTCTAAAAATCATTGTTTTGGGTTTTATTGCGTTGGTAAAGGCCCCCTATAATATTTTTTTTTCAAATATCTTCCATGTACAGACAGCGACCCGCTAGAATTTTATTATTAGTATAGATTTATTTATTTATTAGAATCACCAACAGAAGATACAATAATACATTTACAGTTCTTATTTTTAAGTGTTACATTCTAATTGTTCTTTTATTTACAGGCAATTACAGCATGCATTAATGTTTTAGCCACACCGACATTATTATATAAATAAACTAAAACATAAAATATACCTACACGATTCTCATTTAAAATGTAACAAAATAATAATAATTAAAAAGACACAAAGTAGCAATTACAAGATAAAAATTAAGTTAACAGAAAATCAATATTAAAAAGTAAAAAAACAAGAATTGATAATGTGGAAAGTATGTATTTAAAATTAAAGGAAATTAAAAACGCTGTTATGAAACAATGTAAAACGCATCACCTATATCCGATAGCTAGTAAATAAGAATTACCCGATGAATATAATTAAATAAAATTGTTTTATACAGTACACGAATAATCCTGTAATTTCCATTACAGGGGCTTAAAAGTAAACTTTAACGATCTGAGCCATGTAAAATAGCGTAAAATAATGTAACAGGCTGTTAAGCCGAAGGGATAAAAATTAAAATGTGAAATGAGAATTTTATGGTTGTAATGTTAAGTGATATTTTTCGGAACGTCTTCAAAGTATTTTAAAATTGATTGAAATATTTTATTTTGTTTAAAAAAAACACAGACACTTATTTAGGTTTTCTAAAAGGTTGATTTTTTTATTGTGCTTGAGCCTAGACTTATGACTATACAGTTGTACACTGGTTGTATCCACTGGGGAAGTATCACACTCTCACAGAAAATCGGTGACACGTTGATAATATAGCTGTTTCATATCGTGGATGCGTCAAAAGTCTAATCCCCAAATCCCTAACGTTACTTCTTTTTTCTATTCATCTCTTATTTTTTTTTAAATGGCAACATATTTATGGCTCCTCTCGTGCTGCGAATGTTATTGATTCGCAGTGATCACTTAAATAACGTGACCCATCTCTATGTTTGCCCGCTATTTATATAAAAATCTGATGCTTCTAAAAACTATGTATATAATTTAAAATTTAGTAACATTATTCTGGTAATTATATTTTAGTATATTGAGATAAAAGTTTTATGCTCTAATAAATAAGGATTCAAGTAGAGCGTTAGTCACTTCAGACCAGGCTTATAATGGTTTCGTTCCACCAAACGAACACCTAACACTCCTAATGTATAAAAGAGGAACTAAGCTAGATTTTAATTTGAGACCCTGTCGCTATATATTACTTGAGAGGATTTTGGCGGAGCTCTAAGGAAATAGTGTTGTTGCAAAATTTCTACATTGAATTTGTTTTGTAATATATAGTACGTATACTGACTGTTTTTGCTAGCAGTATTTTTATATACATGTTAATTTTATGTTCAAGATGATCTGTTTTTGTCATCTACATTTGTGTAAAATGTAGTGAAAACTTAATACAATTTTTTTATCTATATTAAATGCACTTTTTTATTTCCGAAACACAACTGGTTTTTATTCAAACATAACAGATTTTCTTTTTATATATATAGATTATCCGACCGATATTCCGTTTCAGTGTATACTAACAGTTCTATTTTGAGATATTTTTTTTATTAAATACATCGATAATGTTCTCTATGACATCATTGACGTCGTACAAACATTATATTCGTAAAAGTTTATGAACATTACCGTTTGTTACTCTTTCGAAAAGAATATTATAAGGATTTTTATGAAACTTTACAGTATTGTAGTTTAAACATCATAATACATTTCGAAATATATTATAGAAATTATAAGTGTATAAGTTACAGACGAAATCGCAGGTCTAAAACTAATCTACACTTTTGTGATTTACACAAGCATAATCACGAACGCAGCTTGTATCATATAGTAACACAATTTGTGGAATTCGGGTTATCATGTTTTGACATAATAACGTGTGACGTAACCCGGTTTGTCAGCTATAAACTGTTGTAATCCGGAAATTACCGAGATGATCTTACAATATAATAAAGATAGTGGACATTATTTTGTATACATTTTAAAGGTTACTGGTATTTTTATGACTAAAAAAAAATGGGAAATTTTCGTCCTATTCATCTTTATAGCGTGAAAAACAACGTGGCTTTCTTTTGCACAATATTAAAAATTCTTAGTAACCATAGTGCAAGTAATTTTCAATAGCTAAAATTTTATCTTATTATTTTAATGCCTCATCAAAATTGAATAATTTGTAATCTTTGAATACCATCAATACTAATTGTTTGTAGTAAAGTTTGAAAACACGACTATTGTATATCAATTTATTATACTAATATATTTTTTCTACAAACAAAACAACAGATAAAATCGCTTAACAATCAGCGACGATATCGCGTAAAAATTATATTGATACTCAACCATTAAAAAAAGTGGATCCCTCCCTTTCAAACCGCATCTTCTTCTTCAGGCCTAAAATAATTTTAATAATAAAAATCTTATTAAAAGTAAATTTTTATTTCAATATAAATATGTGTTAACCTATGCTCTTGAAAATAAAATTTGTCAGATATTTATCTAAAATGGACACAATATCATTATTATTTTTGGGTAACTACTTAAGTGATGACGATTTTTACGTGGAGGCCTCATCCAAAGAATTTGCCACGGACTTCAGATGCTATAGTTACGCCTATGCTTAAATCCAAAGAATTTTTAAAGCAGAAAAATTAATAAATTTGCATGGAATACTTTAAAATTGACATAAAACCATGGACTTAAATTTATAATAATTATTTTATTAGTTACTTAATGAAGTACAACATACAAGAATACCATACAATCTAAAAAGCCGATACAAGAATGGAGCAGGTGTACATATAAATTTACACTTAATACAAACTTAACGAAGTCATTGTGAATTACAAATTGTTGCATCCTGTAATGAAAAAACGCATCGGAAAATATAGGTAGAGTTAAAAAAGACGGGAAATTTGGAGAACGTGAACAGGACGTGAATTTTAAAACAGGCCAATCGGGAATGAGAAAATGATCCTATAAAATTTTATCTATTGCGAAATGCGAGGAATATTGGCTCGGCTCGGTATGCCTTTTTACCTCACCGCTTTCAACTGTAAGATATTAAAATAACAAGTATTCTTTTGTCGACGGAATCTTGTTTGCTTATTGTTTATTCAAGCAAAATGTGATAGGATATTATTATGAAATTTCCTAAACGATCACTTGTATATATTATTTTTTTTTACTGAGGATCCGTCCATTTTTTAATACAATTTAGTTTATAATTTTCTTCTTTTAAATGTTAAATGATAACTGGTTTTGCTTATTGATTTAGACCCTAAAAAGTAAATAGAAAAACTGAGACCTTGTATAGAACTCTAGTTTTCGAATCGTTCTACAGAAACCACACAATAGTATGTGCGGATTACGAATAATACCTACTTAGATATTAAATTCTTTTATATTAATCCTTAACCAGCTTAATAAGCTGTACGTGTTAATAATTCAATATTTGTTAATAGTTCGTTGCCTTTCTAAATGTACTCGTGGAATTCAGATGTTTTTGTTTTAAGCAATTATACTGTTGTTTCACTAAAATGTAATACTTTACCGGAATGTTATGCTCTAAAATTCTTCGACCACTAAGACGTACGAATATAAATGAATAAATACGTATAAAGATGGACGTATAGGTGTTCAAATTACATTAGGGATTATTGAAAGAGTAAGCCATTTTCAATATTCCATTTATAAATACCTCGCTTCTATTCGCGGATTTGCCTGCGTGGGTTTCAGTTTAGTGAATTGATTTGGAAATACATTGGATTAATTCTTTATGTTATTAAACACGACATAAAGAGATGCTTATAGCCTAAGTCTAATTTAAGACGTTCTTCTATCTATTGTTTTATCAAAAATTCTAAAATTATCAAGACCACAAGTGATCCGCCCTGGTTTCATACGGATGCAATTAAGGTTTTACGACGTCACTTTACAAATTTCTTAAATTCTCGTCTTTTCTCTACTGAAATAATAATATATATGCATTGACACGATGAACCTTCCTCTTGAATTATTCTGTTTATTGTATTATACTCTGTTTATTACACTCCCATTAAATTCCATTGCGTAGGAAATCAATGCGGACAGACGGCGGGAAACCAAGCAACAACCTTTGGCAAAGCAGTACATTTTGTACCTCTATACCAGAGCGGTCGTCACCGGAAATCTGCATATATCGAAAAAAATCATTAACTACAGCAAAGGTGAATCCACCGTTGTGAGCATAATGAGAATGCCCACGACACTGGACTTGTGACGTCACACATAATATAATAATATAACAAAAAAAAATGATCGTGCGTGAGTGATACAAGCCCAGTTTTCGTAATAATTTAATGATTTTTCAAACGTTAATTGTGAATACAATTATATAGAAATATATAAAATGATTTTTTAATAGATACAAATTTCCGTTTTGAGTGATTCGTGTAAGCGAGTTCATACTTCACCTCGCACTTGGCGGATTTTCCGGTGCTGTGTCCAACCTTTTTTTTGAGACCTGGATCCGTCCCTGCGACACGTTCATATATTCAATAATTGGATAGTAATCCAATTCACTGGAATTGGGCTAAACTCCACTTTCTTTCTTTTGATTCTAATTTATGTCTTATTACGTACTGTACTGCAACTGACTGAAGCGCTGACGGTCTCGAGTTCGATCCCCGCTCATGGCAAACGTCTGTATTGACCATACGGATTTGTCGTGGTTTTGGTGTTGGAGTTGTGTATTTCCGGACCCCCAACACAGGCTCATGAGATCCTATTTGGGGCCGTTTAGTGTGATGCATTCATTTATTTAAGTAACAATAAGTTTATAGACTTCCATTTTAGTATATCAAGATAAACTAACAAGACCATTAATTATCCTCCAGTTTTATTTATGTATCATTAAATTGTCAATTATGTTAATTAAAGTGAAAGAAACACTCATACAATTGCCTAAGGCGGCGCCATTACGACATAACAAACACTCATACATCGTTTACGACTTGATAGTTACAAATTATAAATTTGTGATCGTAACTCGTATGCTCATATTAATAATTTCCATTAACATTAAATGATTAGACAGGTAAAAAAATCGTGGCTGTTATTAATTACTATATTGTAATAAACAATTTATGTTAAGGTTTTTATATTAAGTTTTTAACCGTCTTCAATAAATAAGGTTCTGTGTCCTTCTTAAAAGTCATCCACGGTAAATATCGGACCATTAAGTCACAAGGTAAAACAGGATAATCTTTTTCTGAATATTTGTAATTTCTTTAATATGCCAGACCGAGTGGATAAGCGGACTCGCGATTCCGATTATCGTTGGTTTAGGTGGTGGATTAAAGGTGTTCGGGAGGAGACTTTGGGGTGGATAAACGGAATCATCTGCTGCCTTTTGCGGTTTCACTCTGGTTTATGGTTACTGTTTCTCTATGAGTCGTAGTGTGATGTAATATAGATACAACCTTACTCAATACACGGGCTATCCAACGCAAAAATATTTTTTCAGAGTTTACCCCCTACGTGCAAATTTGCAAACAAATTTTATCTCTTTATAATATTAGTATAGATAAGTATAGATTACACTATTGCGATGAAAGGGCTATTTAAAGCAAAGATAACCTTTCAAAAGCCTATAGTTAAAGGCAAGATATATTGTGGCTTACATTGTGCGAGTCTTTCTCTTGTTTTGTTTATAATTTTGTGTGACATTGGGTATATATATGAAATAATATATACGCGTTACAGGTAAAAGATCCCCAAAAATGTTTCGCATTTTGATCTTTCTTCACACGCGGATATCCCTTTTCGCGGATATCCGCGGGTATGGATACTTGCGGCCACATCACTAATAGGAATATATTGGTGCGAACTATAAGACACAGAACTAGTAAGCACAGTTCTTCTTAAACCGCAAGACATATTATATTAATGCTTACGACTGCAATAATATAAAATCGATTACTCAATAATTCATTTGAGAATCGTTTGCGCGAGTATACCCTACATACGGGTATACAACATGGCCCAGGTACGTGTTTTACCGCTTCCGAACGCGATATTGCTCTCAAAACATCCGTGGATCGGTTCACAAACGTTAGCGTATATTGCATACGTCTGAAGGCAATTTCGCTATCTGAAACGCTGCTAAATGTCGCTTATATTTAAAAAAGTTCATAAATACGTGATGTATTTTTAACAATCATTGTGAGTTTGAGTTTTATTAAAAACGACTTTTATACCCGACTTTGGGAGTATAGTAGTAAAAAATGAAGTAGCCTGTACATGCCCCACTACTGGGCAAAGAGGTCAGTTCTATTGGGGAGAAGGGTTAAAGCTTAATCCGCCACGCTGCTCCACCACGGGTTGGCGTATATACAGCACATAAATTTTATAAAATTCAAATTTGGCACATGAAAATTCAGCTATGCTAGCCGGGGTTTCAACTCATGATCATCGGTTGAGATCGACGTCTTCTAACTAAGCTATCTCTTACCTATCGGGAGTATAGGTGCATGAGAATACATTCCTTATAGGTAGAGTAAAAGCCGGATATTTGCCTCGGACGGATACATGCCTCAGTTTCAAATGCACTATCATTTACTTGTTGATAGTATTAGTGGTTGATCATAGTCGAAAGTGCCCCTCGTGTAGGCCGTGTTGCATAAACAGTTGAAGTAGGCACATTTATTTTGTTCGTGTAATCAAATATCTTCCTAAGCTTCCTAAGCTTTGACTAACGTTAAAATTATATCAGTAAGTAATCTCTGTTGGATATTTTTAATACTGATTATGATTTCATTATTTTTTTGTATCTTTACATATATTAGGGTTTAAATTACACTGTATATTACGCAGTATTGGTTGGAATAGAATTTAACATATACCTAACCTACTACCAAAAGTATTGTGTTGTTGGTTTTTTTTTCGTTTGCAATGTTTATAACATTCAATTTATATTTTTAGTTTTATATTTTATTATTTGGTTTAAAATGTATGTTTTATGGTATTGCTCAAATAAATTTTTATACACCACGGCGTTTGTTTTTAGCCGATTGCGACGAAGCTGAAAAAAGATAGTGGTGTATTTGATCTGTACGTATGACTCGATAGCTTTAAATAAGTCATAAAATTTCCATGACACGTGTGTTACTGAATAAAAAATATAAAACAACGCATTAATTTTTTTAAACAACTTAGGATTGTTCACTTATTATTTGTCTCTATTTACGTAATTAGCCATTTGGCTATTATTCTTCTTTGTGTATTATGTTTTTATCTTACTGAGGATATGGAACTAAATGCGCCTGAACAGTATTATTACCACAATGTAACTATTTAAATCATAACACAGACTTGCAAATGAGCCACGTGACAGTAAGTGGTCTGTACATATTAATATTATAAGAGGCATTAGCCAACTGTAGGGTGAATGTGTCACTCACCCTGCCTACCAACACAATAATACGTAACATTACTGGATAGTGGTAGAATAATGTTTCAGTGAGGTACCTCTTCAAATATGCACCCCACCACTTGTATACTTTATTCAAAATCAGCTGCCCCTCACGGTTTCACACTTTTATGGTTATTTCTTCGCTACTATGTGTCGGAGTGCGATGTAATACATATGACCTTTAATAAACAGGCAATCAAACTCAAGAAGAATTTTATAAATTGGATCAGCTTTAGAAATTACCCCCAAAATGCACTCTTCTAAATTGACGAATAAATTTTAGCATTTTATATGTAAAATTGGTAAGTTTAGAATATTTGTGATTCACGGTTTCACACGTTTAATAATTCACGTTTGTAATAACTACTGTGGTTTTATAGGCCGTAGTGTAATGTTATATAGCCTATAAACTTCCTCGATAGGGTTTTACGTCAAAAACATTTTAAAAGTTAGACAATAATTGTTTAATTGTTAAAGTATATAATTTTACTAGCAGTTTTTCGCGGTTTTGCCCGCATATATTTTTGGATTTGGTAGAAACGATTCAGAAAACTGATAAAATACTGCGTTTCGTGTTTTACATTTCATTATTAGCATTAAATATATAATAACGTTTTGCATACAGTCGTTTATACCCTGTCAAACCCTTTTTTTCGTAGTGGATGCTTGCACCCTAAAAGGAACCTAATGCCAAAATTCCCAGTAGGTATGTAGCCCCAGCGGTTTAGGCTCTGCATTGATGAATTAGTCAGGACAAGTGATTTTATATGTATAGATATCTAAAAGATTTCGAAAAGTATAAAAGATAAATATTTGATATTAAAATATGATTTATTCGTTGTCTTCAAGTTATAATATTGTGCCATAATAGTAGTATAAACTAACGTCAAAATTCAATATCTTACATTCAGTATTTGTATCCGTATCTCTTAGTCTGGATCTTGCACCGTCAGCTGTAATATTAATGAATAGAAAGGAATTATTATCTCCAGTATTAATGAAGGTCTTATCTTCAAAATAGTTAAATATTTATTTAAATATAGGGTATTTACTTTAATTAAAATAGATATGCAATATTTATTATACAAATACATTCTACGATAAGTCGATTAGAAATAGATATTTTTCGTATTTCCACCACAACGGAAAACTTCGCTTACAAGAGGTTTCTGATTCAAAATATGAAAAATTATATGTATAGCATTATATAAAGCCTGAAAGTTTGTATAAAACCACAAGAACCAAAGCAGTAACATTAAATGCGGCGAAACTTTTAGGAACTAGTTCTTACGGGCAAATGTAACACGCACGCTATGACAACGCGTCATGGCACGTTACGATGCCGCGTTATGAAAACGCACGACGTGTATTATTTCTCGACTTCGTTACAAGACACGAGGCGTTGTCGCATCGTTTGTATCTGTTTTGGCTCTTGTTCAGATATAATGATGACGACATCTAAAGAGTGATACAAAACACTATCTTAATTTTGTCACACTTAAAAGAACTACCAAACGTCTAATCGAAATGGATATTTAAAGAGACTTCCGACTTCTCAGTGATATCTCGCGATTTATTTGAAGTTAACGTCTAACGTTAGTGGGTCAGCAGTCTGCGTGACGTCACAATCTGGTTAGTTTATTTATTCAAACTTCCAATCCGTGTCCAGTTAAAGATGCACCGTTAATATTTAACCAACGCTACGTTTTCATGGTTCCAGAAAACCCGGACAGAATTGATAAACATTCCCCGCTGGTTTAATAATCTCATTAAACAGTTTACTGACGTTTTAACTGCTCGTTAAGAATTCACAATGTGCCTCTATTCGTCCTTAAACAGTATTAAAAGGAGGTTTATTTAGAACAACTTTTACGGCTGTCCGTTTTTTTGTTTTACATCGATTCTTAGATTAAGTTTAAATATTTAATTTTTATGACTGTAATTTTATTGTTAATTGGGGGCTTAATCTTTAATTTTTTAGACTTGTTGCTTCAATTATAAAGATAAATTAAAAATTACTTTTACTTTGCCGTGGTTTAAGACTAGTCTACATTGAAATACTGATATGTATAAATTATATATATTTCTTTTTTGACCGAATGAAATAAATGTTATTGAAAATTAAGTTAGTATCGTAAAATTTTTACATTTTTTTATGTACATTGTAGGTATATAGTGTTTGATACACTTTAAAACTTATCATTACAAAATGCTTCTTTATATAATTACTATTATTACTATTACTCACTCAATAATATTACTCAAAAAATTAACGATTCAAAGCATAAAAGTTTACGAACAAAATGACAAATTTTGTAAGGACAAAATATGACCAGTACATTTTCAGATGTAACATAGATAAATAATGACATTACTTTAAGATTAAGTGAGTACCATGTACATAAAGAACGCTTTAAAAAGAAGTTGTGCTTTTTCTATCTTTTTAAATGTCATCGGTGAAAAGCTTGCCTTGCATGTAATAGTTGCGAATTCCACAGGCAAATAGCTTGAATCCTAAAAGACTGTGTAAAGGATGGAGAGTAAAGAGTAACTTTTATACAAAATGAGTTTATCCTTCAGATCCTCAAATCGCCCTTTTAAATATGCAGGAGCGGGAATTTAACTTTGCATACCAGAGAAAGTATATGAGTATTCGTGAAAAATTAAATGGGGAGCTGCTTGAGTTTATTGCGGAATTCGTATACGTACCCGTACATTTACGAAGATAAAAATATAAATTGTATGTAATTTCGAATACGCTTAAGTTAATTACGGTATTGTTTTGCTTTAATCGTGAAGGTATACAGGTAATACTATTAAAGAATCAGTAAAATAATGTATTGTGAGTTGAGTTATCAAGCATCAGTGGAAAGTAGATGTAACGTTTACTGCGGGTAAATTAATACATTTAATATGTAATAAGTTTTAATTTTTTATAGCTACAATAAAATACTTTGAAGTGTGTTTTTCATAATCCTATTCTTTATTATCGTATCAATTCAATATTAAATTATATGAATTTTTTTTGTGGCAGTTGACCGAAGGGCTGGCGGCTACCTTGTCCAGCATATCAGTCTGGCCATTCAAAGAGAAAATGCCGCCATGTTTTTGGTGACATTGATAGTTACTGAATATAGTTATTTTTAATTTCATCGTTTTATTTTTAATAAAATCGGTTGATCAAAATCAATAAAAATCTGTTCTGTTTAAAATCTGTTTTTGTCTTTTTATGTTTTGTATAGAATAATGTTGAAATATATTAATTGAAATTGAACAAATTTGTTTACAAGCGATTAAATTAGATTAAAACTAATTTAATTCAATTCTGGAACTCAAAATTTCCTTTAAAGAGATAATCTTCACGATTCGGCATCCAGTAATGTCGGTAAAATATTTAAACAGTACCGCCACATAAATAAAATTAAGAGCCATTTCAGCGTTAAGAGACCGCCATTTCAATTGTTCATTTGGATACTTGGAATGCGAGATTTTGTTTATCTCGTAATGTCTGGTTAGTAACAGGTCGTAATAAGGCGCAAGATTAAAGGAATTATTTAGAACAATAAAGCTTCATCTATACAATTAAAATTGTAAGTGTTTATGTTTGTTTGTCACTGCTAGTTTAAAAACAAATTCCTGGAATGTTTTTATTTCTGCTTAAATTTCTGAAAGGCACAGTTTGTTACCTTTAGTTTAAAAATAAACGTAGGGTGAAATATATGGAATTTAATATATCACGCCGATGTGCATTATTGAATGATATGTCGTCGTCTGTGTAATTGGCCAGCAGAGTCATTACACAGGGATGATTCCGTTTAACTACCCCAAAGTATCCACCCTGAAGGGGTTACTATAGGGTGGATAAACGGAATCATCCACGCGGAGCTATCGTTATCGCAACGCTATACACTTTGATATTTAATTATTTGCATTTTAGCACAAAATGCAAAAATATACTGTCAAAATTTATCGCATAATTAGCTTGCAGAGTCCTGAAACGTTACAGCGCGGCGTCGCTTTATGAAAATCTATTAAGTGCATCGTAAACATTACAGCGAGATGTCATGGTTTTTCATTTAAAATAAAACAAAAAGTCACAATGCGTCGGCGGCTGGTTATCTTTTACGATGCGTATCGTAGATTATTACGATGCCGTACCTTTTTACGGCGTCGGAACAAGTCACGGGGCGTTTTCCCAACGTAGTCATGTGTTCTGGCCGTAAGATATAAAGATGTTTAAATAAATAAAATAAAAAACCATTTTTCGTTAATATTTAGTGTCAACAAAATGTTTCATAGCTCTATTTTAACGGACGTGTCTATCCCACTTTAAATTTAAAATTAGACCGGACTCCGTGAATCAGCGAACCAATTAGAATTTCATACATTTCCGCTTTGGCTAGTATTTATTTAACTCTACATCGTCTGCTATCCGGATTGCATCATTTATTAAAATATGAGCGTTGTGGTGTGGTCGGATCAGATTAGTCAGGTAGCAAAGAGGTATTTTACTGCTAAAATGGAATACTAACATCGTCTGACGTACACATTTATGCATTATTTGTTATATGAAATTAAGTTTTTGTTAATATTCAATTATGCTTTTATTAAAAACGAATACATTAAGGAATTTTAAAGATGACAAATTAGCTCAGTCAAAATACAGTTTTTCTGTCTTACTTTGTATTTTTGTATCGGATTTTTGAAAGTGTAATTATTTTCGTAATAAATTGTTATTTGCAAGGTTAGCTAAACTGAATATACTTAATTACAGAAGACCAGCGGGCTTATTGTGTTAAGTTATATGTCTTTTATATCTATATTTTGATAATTAACTGAAGCGTTTTAGTACAAAAATCAAAAATCAACTGTTAGAATATAGTATGTTTTATAAGCAATAGTTTTTTCCCAAAGCCTCTGACTAGACTGATGATTACTTTAATTTTAATTTTGTTTATTTAAATCCATATTATTTGAGCCAAGATGGCCTAGTGATTAGAACACGTCGATCTCAACCGGTGATCTGATGATGATAAACCCCGGCTAGCACCGCAAAATTTTTAAGAGCTAAATTCATGTTTAAATTTACCCCGAGCTCGGCGGTGAAGGAAAATATCGTGAGGAAACCTGCATGTGACGGGAGAAATTATGTCCCGAAAATCCAGCAGTGGAGGAGCGCGGTGGATTAAGATTTAAATCATCTTATTAATAGGAAAGGAGGCCTCGTCCAGCAGAGGAACATTTGCTGCTGTTTACTTTACTTTACTATATCGATATTAAAAAGTTTTTGATTTTTATTTATTGGACATGGGCAATTTACTAAAAACATTTAATTTTAGTTCAGTACTCTGAAAAATATTGAGGAAAAATGTAACAATTCATTTTATGCTAACATCAATTTGTTCGAATTATTTAAGGTGCATATAAACGAATTGGTAACTTTCACTGTGCTTATCAATCGAGAGCACTTAAGAAAAGGCATGGCATATCGTCGGGAATATTTCAAAACCGCGTATCTAACTTTTCCTATAATGAAAAAATACTAAATCACATTATTGATAAGAATAAGGCTTATGGACCTTATTGTGAAAGCTAGTTGCGCTATCCCCGACGATATGTTAAACAATTATCATAAATAACAATGATAAATAAATTACGGGTATTTATTTGAATCACCGAATTCGTTCAAAATTTTACTATATCTGGTATTTTATTGTGAAATATTAAATGTAGTTCTGTAAAAATTTTCACGCTCTACCATTATCATTACCATATATCATTCGATACAGCCCGCTGACGGATAGACAGACGGACGGCTTATAAAAACAAGGAAAGATGCCACCGGGATCTTTTCTTTTTCCCTTCGCGATTTCACTCGTGTTTATGGTTACTGCTTCACTCATATGAGTCATAGCATGATTTAATATAGCCTATAACTTTCCTCAATAAATAGGCTCTTTAGCACAAAAAGAATTTTTCAAATCGAATCAGTAGTTTCAGAAATTACATCTTACACACAAACTTTAAAACAAATTTGAACTCTTTATGATTTTAGTAGTTAGTTTAGATTTTAAATTGACGAAACAAAAGATGAGATGGTTGAAGAACTAAACTATTCGAAAACCCGTTTCAACCCAATTTTAACCGATGTTTTCAAGTTCCAATCTAATTTAATATGAATATTCAAGTGCTCGTGTTTAGAATTCATCTCCTATTCGCAAGTGAAGAAAAACATTGTGAGGAAACGTATGTACCGGAAGAGGTTTTGAGACATTTACATACGCGTACTACTGCCAAGTGGAGCATAGTGTATTAAGCTCCATCCATCGCCTTAATAGGAGTAAATAGTTACCCAGCAATGGGACGTTTACAGGTTGTTACAGACTTATACTTTCATTCTTTACTTAGCCTTTAAATGAAAGATTTTTTTCTTCCAATGTTAGTGATTTTTAATTTGTCAAATAATTATCAAAATAAAAACCACATTGCCAATTGACTTATTCGGATCATTAATTAATATTGTAACGATAATATTATGGTATTACTTAAAAAAATAAATAAAAATAATGTCTTTTTCAATAAATAGCCACACACACAATCTAGTTGAAGACTTTTTTTAAATTTTATAAATTGTTGGTTAAGAGATAAAAAATTTCTCTGACCAGTGCGACACTCATAAATTACATTTATATAATACTAGCAGCCCCTCGCTGTTTTACTTACGTTTATGGTTATTTCTTCGCTTTCTATGAGCCGTATTGTGATATAATATATTCTATAACATTCCTTAAAAACCCGGACCAACGTACCCAAAAATAATACTAGCGATCTAGTAGTTTCGAAGCTTATATAGTGCAAATAAATAAAAAACAAAATCTTTCCTCTTCATAATATTAGAGTTAATGAGAGGGAAATCAAACAAAACAGCAATATTTTTATAGAAGTTTAAATATAAAGACCATACAGCAAATTTCATACGTGGTTGTTTTCTTGATGAATTCTTATAAATTATTTATTATACAATTTCATAGATGGAGATGGCGTCTACCGTTGAGTCATACGTGCGTGAAGTGATCATCGTTTATAGGCGTGAGAGAATTTGCACTAGAATTTGCAATAAAATACTTCATACAATTTAAAATTATTGAGGGACTTATCTTACAGTAAGACAAGACAAAGGGGATCGATTATTTACGCAAAGTACGTAAAGGGTTACAAACAAGACACACAATCGTTACATGGACATAAACAACAAGACAGCATATCACATTTATAAAAAGGCGCCTTAATTATAGGTAACACTACATTTACCATATCAACGAAATTTAATATGTAACAAGTGACAGAATAAAATAAAATAAAATTATAGTGAATTAAATTAAAATTAAATAAACCTAAATTAAATAATTTAAGTCATGAAAGAAAACATAAATAAAAAAATAATTACTATACATGCTTAGAAAATAATAATGATCGTAAACATTTCTTAAATTTAATATTTTTTACACCAAAAATATCAATATTGCAGGTTTTTGACAAACAGTTATATGATCGAGTTATTCTAGTAATGGGGGCATTATGTCCTAGGTTCGATTTAACTATTTTTTCATGAAACAATGAAAATTTATTAGATCTTGGCAATCTTAATGGTGTAGAAATGTCAATTTTCAATTTATAATGACTCATTTAAAAATATGACTTTGAAGTAAAAAGCAGTTGACTATTGGTTAAAAATCGGTTGAAGCTATCTTCAAGTAATAACTAGAACATATGTATGTACATAAAAAAGTACCCCTCGAACTGATAACTTCCTCCTTTTTTTGTGGGTTAAAATATAGACAACAAAAAAAACGTAATCATAAAATATGTTCAATGTAAATTACATAACTTAATTACGAACTACTTATATAACGCTATATCTGTATTAATATTATAAAGACGTAAATTTTGTAACTTTGTATGTTTGTAGGTATGTAGATGGTAACCTCTAAACTACTGATCGTATTTAAAAAATCTTTTTTCGTTGAATAATCCGTTAATGACGAGGGTTATAGGCTATATTTACAAGCAGCTAGTTATTAATATAACTTCTAGATCTTCATCTAAATTTGACCTACAAGGTTGAGATTTATTTGAGATTAAAGTGTTGACGCATTCTTATTGGTTATAAAATAGATACATAGATAGATAAAAGCTTTATTAAAAAAGAAAACATTATTCTAAGGACTGAACAATTCTAGGCAATGGCGGTTTTATCACTAAAAGCGATCTAAAATAATATATTAATAACACAAAAAAATAAATAAGAAACTCAGAGATTGTTTCTGTGTTTTATAAAAATAGAACACCAAGACATTTTAATGTATAATTTTTTTCTCTCTTACAATCAATTATCGTTAAACATTTATGACATTCGGAAAACACATTTATGATATCTATATTTTCATCCTTTTAAGGAGAAGTATTAACTATAAATATGTAACGTATTTACATGTAAGTTTTACAGATTATTTTACTTTCAGTGATTTCGATACAACTTAAAAAAATACCATGTTCAAAAAATAAACTCTTGGCATAGACAAGAAGAAATAGGTAAATAAAATTCGTATTTCTAAAATCTATATTTATAAAACCATTATAAATTAAGTATTTTCTCAATTTTACGATGAGCTTTAGTTCTATGCAGGTTTATTTATAGTTTAAAATTCTTAAATCGGCAATAAGTGTTTTTCCAGTCACGAGGTCGGTTTATCGACCTAAGTCGTTGTTTGAATTATTTATCACTGGAGCATTTTCATTGGTAGCGTTGGTAGCTGCAATTCTGCACCTACTAGCAATTTCCTCTTTGTTATAATGATGGGAGTTCTGACTTTAAATTGATTTCTGTGTAAGTACGTGATACAGAGTAATGTAAGGAATTAAAGAAACTGTAGAGTATTTTGTACACTTAAAATAAATACTCTTTAATTTATGTACATTTAACTTTAACATGCCAGACTTCTTTTTGGTTTTTATCTTTTTTTTATTTTATTTAACGTAAATATATAAAATATTTTGTTATAAATTTTTCGTCAAATTCAACTCAAAAAATCTTGCAAATTCTGTGACAGATAGGTATACAAACATTTCGACAGATAAATAAATTATAATACATGTATATATTATATAAAAAACATAGTTTTTCAATATATTCTGTAATTATAAAGACAAAGACGTTAGGAAATTGTGGCAATTAAACCTTTGATAAAAAAAAGTTACTTACAGTATTAACAGATTGCAATGTTAATACCGATATAACAGATTCAGTTAATTACTCCGCTTCAACGTAGATTATCCAGGATAAGCCAAGCAAATGAGATAAGTGTAGTTCAGACCGCATTTGAAACGACTATTAGTTACAAGCTTCAGCTCGTCTGAATAAAGATATTAAAACATCGTCGAAGAAAACAGTTCGGCAACACTTCATGTAAATTAAGCATGAAACGAGTGCTTTCATTATAACAAGATTTTGCGATATGAAAATGTCGTTTGGGATCTTAAGCGCTGAACGATCGAGAAATTGTATTGTTCAGGTGAATTATGTTTTGTTTTTTTTTAACCGATTTTTAAAAAAGGTTGTTCACAATTCCCTTGAAAGCTTTCTCTGTGTGTTACGCAATATTTCCGCTGTTCATAAATTTATTCTTTTTATTATTGTTTTCCGTTTCGGTTCTTTACTTAGAACGATGGTATTGCATAACTATGGATATATTAAAAGCTCATGGACTTAGGTACCCAGAACGTCGTTCTCTGTGGAAGACGTTGCCTAGCAATGAACGAGCGACTGAGTATGACGGGGGAGAGTTTGCAAATTTTGCGAAGTTAACTTCACTTCACTCAACAGTGAAAAATATATATGGTCCATAATTAATTTAAAATTTAAGTTTGAATGCATTATTAAGGTTTTATTGATAATCTATTATTAAAATGATAACAGACTTTAATAAAAATAATCAAAAGAGTACGTACCTACTTATGTGTGTGTGTGTGTGTGTGTGTGTGTGTGTGTGTGTGTGTGTGCGTGCGTGCGTGCGTGCGTGCGTGCGTGCGTGCGTGCGTGCTTGCGTGCGTGCGTGAGTGCGTGCGTGTATGTGTGTGTGTGTGTGTGTGTGTGTCAAAAACATGGTAGTGTGCGAAACTTCATACATCCTCCGCTCGCGAAATTTTCGTAAAAGAGGTACAAAGTTTAACGACGACAATTCGCTTATGTTTAATAAGATTGTTTACAGCAAACTTAATTAACGATTCGTTTGAAAACGGGCAGAACAATTAAAAAAAATATTTAAATGTTAACTACACAATCTACATCCAACACTATCAAAAGGAAGAGTTTGTTTCTAATGAAGAGTCGCTATAGTAACTGGTCTGATTTTAAAATTTTGTTTAACAATAAAAGTCTACTCCCGAAAGTTGATTCCCGAATTTTGTACTAAAACGAAAAAATATCAACGGTCAAAATCGCGTTGTGATACCGATAGCTCTGCGTAATTCCTATTAATATGCTGAACCTACGCGAGTGAAGCCGTGGGTACTATCTTAATTGGAATATAAATATCAACATTCTTAATTTATTCGATATAAAACATGTTAAAGTGTATTTTTGTTCTAGAATATTCCCTATTAATGGAAATGAAGGCAAGGAAACCTCATACAGGCTGGGATGGCGGAACAAAGGAATTGTGTCTATTGTACTGGGGAACAATAAATGAGATAGGATACGGCAAAAGATGTAGTTGAAATCCCTGTTTTATTACGTACATAGTAACTTCAATTACTTCTATTTGTTACTCGACGTCGTTTTAAAGTTTGGTAATGTGTTATGTATATTTATTTATTTATATTAGAAAAAAATATAGCATAATTTATAGTTTTTTTTTTAACAAGAATGTAAAACTATATAGCTATATTTAACAAATAAATGAAATAATCATCAGCTTTATATAATAGTCAATCACTTGTGGTCGTATGACTTAAATTAGTTTTTTAACAAAAGTTTTGGCTTGGTTAATTTCAATATAATTTCAATAAAAAAGGTAGGTGAATAATTATATTTTAATATAACAACATTCTACCGAAAACGTGAGGGCATGATTGTTTTGTCTGTAAAATTAAAAATAATTGCATGAATATTGTGACGTACAGTCAAAACGATTTTTGTTTTGTCCACTTACAACGTCGCGTCGGCGTTTGAAAATGAACGACGAGCGTCGTAAAAAATTACGATACGACGTGGCATCGTTTTATTTAAAACTAGCTTGTAGCCACGTCTTCGTCTGAATTAAAATAAATACAATTTCTAAAAAAATACTCTGTCACTCCTTATAGCAATAGCTATCAGCGAGGGAAAGTCCCGTCAAAATCGGTGCAGCCGTTTCAAATATTAGCGGGAACAAAAAGACGGACAAAAAAAAATTATTTGATGTTAATTACATTACGGTAATTACCGTATACACTATCATAAAATTAATTTACCGAAAAGCTGTTAATTTGAAATTACAAATAGACACATCAATTTTATTTCTTGGTACGGTTGAAAACTTTCGTCATCGTACCGCGTCTTCATTTTTTACGATGCACGTCGTCGCAATGCATTTAGTTTTACGCTATCACGTCGAAACGAGCCGCAGCATGACATCGAAATTTGGTTATGTATTTTGGCCTTAGTGTTTAATATTTTTAAATAATCAATGAGTATCAATACACATTAAAATCGATACTGTGATTTAACCTAATAAGGACACAGACTATGTCAATTAAAACATAAATATAGATATGAATTAAAATTAACGATTTCTGTATAAATAATAATTTCTTTCACTCCACATAAGGTAAAAGAACACAGGTGTGCTATTAAATAATTAATAATATTTGACCTCAAATCCGACAGAACAATATCTCACTGAATGTAAATTATAGATGACATGTCAGTATTTACCACATGCGTTCAATTGGACATGATTGATAAAGACACATTATATATTTGATGAACGACAAGCGGATTCAATACTCTCCATAAACGGACTTTGATAATGTCCTTAAAACTATGTCAATATAGGTCTTACAGTCCAGTTACTGGAAGTGAAGCTATTTATGCATTGTAATGTGCTATAAATTATTTATTTCTATTTGATAAATTGTAAATATTAAATTCAAATATATTCTACTTTACAAAATAATACAATATAGAATATATAAACAAAAATTAATAATAATTAAATAAAGGTTGTTGGAGAATAAATACGGAAAGATTTATTTATTTTTTCGATGCAAATACTTTAATTAAACTGTTTGTTTTACACCGCATTCATAAAAGTGTAACTGTGCAAGTTCTAAAAAAATAGAATTATATATAAGGACATCGATTGCTTCTTTAGCAAATAATAAGATTTACTTAGCTTTTAATATACTTGGTGTGACGGCTACACTTTTGCAATTCATCTCAATAAAAAAGTGTATAAAAATTAATGAACATTTTATATCTAATAAAATACTAAATAAAATACGGGGAAAACTAAAATCCCTTCAACTATACCTATTAAAAAATAATTTATTACAATTTTGATATCATTGATTTGTGTATAACTTTAACATTTTTAAACAAGTTTAAAATTACAAGTTCACCTTTCATCTATTTATAATTATAAGCATACCAGGCTTAGATTATTTTTATTGTTAAACAAAGAGCAAATAAAAACTTCTCTGCATCTTTAACGAGTATGAAATATATTGCATTAAAAATAAACTAGGCCTAAATTAATTTTACACAAAGGAAATCCGGTTAAGCAGTTAGTTTATTATCTGCTTTGATATAAATTAGGAGACAAACGGGCAGAAGGTCCACCTGATAGTAAGTGGTAATGTCCAAGGATAACTACAGCCTTAGGGGAGTTGCTCATGTGTTACCGGCCTTGAATCTGTACACCCGACATTTAATAAAATTATTAGCTCTCAAAAAATTGGTTCCATTACTAATACTGTATGATTAATAATAATGAAAAGATATTATGGAGAGTGTGCTTAAAATAAGTACTTTACATAAAAATCGTATTTAAAGTCAATAGATTCACAACTACCGTACTATTAGTTCGAAGAAATTTAATAAAACATTTTAAGCAACGTTTAAAGCTAGGAAAGTCGTCAGTAAGTCACCCTCGATAAATAAATTCAAGCCATTCATTCGTCTTGTTTCAGACGAAACCTGTTGGCATCTCGCCAAGTTTTTGCGGTTCCCTTCACGGCACAATCGTTCGGAAAAGAATTTTAATCTACCGTCTCACCTTTTGCTCGATTGTTTTACAATTTATATTGACATAAGGCTATGACCACTTTTTCTCTCGTAATTATGGTCCGTGCTGCATTTAATTGTTGACAATCGTAAGTTTTGAGATTCCTTTAAGACGTGGTATGAAAAGAACGATTTTAAGAACTAAATTATGCGACTCGGAGATTTTTTTTTATTTGGTCTATTAATTACATTGTGTAAAGTATTACGGTTAAATTAACAGTGATTAATATTATATATTTATTAAGAAAAACATTCATATTGCAAAAATATATTTGTTTTAAATAATATGCTTGTTATTATAATAGCTTCGAATTCGTAATCACTGTATATTTTCGTCTCAGTCTGTAGACATTATTAATTATATTGTTTTCGTTAACTATTATTTGTGATAATTTCAATTCTGACATTTACATCATAAAATTATTGTTATGAAAACTTTTAAAGGTTAGAAACACTATTAAAATTTGAGTGAGCTTGTTTTGTGATAAAAATATCTAAAATTGGAATTGATTTCTACGCCCACATTAACATAACGTGGCCTACTTAAATACGTAGCTTGAATTAAAATAGTTTTATCTTTTTAATTCAATACATATGTTTGTGAAATCAAGCACAGTCTAGAACTGTGGATGTGAATTTTCACAAACAGTTTAAGATTAAATCACTATTGTCATAATTTAATATACAAAGTGTTGTATTATTGAAAGTAATCTCGTGCTCCTTAAGCAGTATCGTGAGAGAAGCTGTATGCATACATCTAAGGGAAATTCTGAGACATGTTCTCGCATATCGGCCAATACACAGTGAAACAGTTTGGCGGATTATCCCCTGCGTAGATTGAAGACGGCACGGCACAAATCATTTTGTTTTTGTGGTCACCGTAAATTCATACGTAATTGATGGTAAGGAGGTACAAATCCCAACGTTTAGAAAACGAATCCGAGCTACGTGCGGTATAAAACGTTCGTCAACTACATATTAAAATATGTAACTTGTTACCATTAGTATGAATTTGCGGTCGAAAAAGTAAATGAAGACTTAAGAAAAATGCAAACGTTATCAAAGTACAAGATGAAATTTGAAATTAAAAAAAACCGGCAATCTTAGACCATTGCAAGAGGAGCTGTTTATCCTGCTGATTTCAGTGGATGCTGCAGCATCAGATTACGGAACTATATTATCCTCATATCTTTGATGTATATGGCGTCTTAAAACAGTGTTTTGACTCTATCTTCCTTCCTACTCATTATACAATGCACATGATTATGTAATAAATAAAACTAGAGCAAACTTTGCACACCAAAACCTACAAAATCACCAATTTTCAAAAGTACCTGAAAATTTTACTAACTACCAAATGACTGAACTATTATTTTAGTTATGAATTGACAAGTATCCTGACATTGCAATTGACGTATAAATGACTATATATACAAAAAAAAATTATATGATTTCCACGTGACATTGGCGAAATAACATGTGCCTAATTGGCACAACTAATAGCCATAAACCAAAGAATTGAATTGAAGATTATATGACAAAAGAAAGTATACGTCTGGCACAATTATTTTATTCAAAGTTTAGTTTAGAATTACATTCATCAATAAACCATATCAGTTTTAAAGCAAAAATATCCTATGAAAAATATCTATAAAACTCGAGTATAATAAATTGCAATATAAATTTCCCTTCGAACGGTGCATAAACAACAATGAACTGTTATCGAGTATAAGCTGTCTGCTAGCTCTCGATCATCCTAAAATAGCTTCGGGCTATTTCTCCAAAATAGATCGGTAACCGTGTAAAGATGGTGCCACATATTTCCTATACAATTTCTTAGCGTGTAATCGATATCCGAACATCGATTTTATTGATAAGATGTAGGCACGACCATGTGCTTAAAAGACGTACGTAGTTGTCCAATTTATATATAAAATGCCTCGTTAGTAAAATCGAAAATGTAAATGCAGTTTTAATTATCATTTTATTGGGATATTTTCTTTTGATATTATCAATTTTATTTTAACTTTCTTGTAGTCAATATTCCAGGTACATTGAATTTTATTATGTGTCTCGCAGGTTTATTTAAGTGTACTTATCAGATGCACAAATATTATATACATACGTAAGACGAGAGGTTATAGCATGATGTTTTATAGGTTGCGCAATAAAGAAGCTTCAAAGTATTGTTACGTTAAAGCTCCTCTACTACTTATGTAAGCAATTTCATGTAAGTATAATTTAGTAGTAAGTTTTTTAAACCGGAGCTTTAGTTCTCAAAAGTAAAGCATTCCAACAAACAAACAATATTTTTTGTATTAATATATATCAAAATCAAAATATACTTTATTCAAGTTGGCTCTTATGAACATTATTGAATCGTCAATACACAAATAAAAATAATAATAATTACATTAACATAAGAAAGCTACTGCTTGTTCAGAATGTAGTTTTAACCGAGAACCGGCAAGAAACTCTTTTAAAATTATGTCAATTTAAATTTTTATGAAATAATAAATCATTAAACGTCCTGTATGAAAATCAGCGTATAGTAAAACCACGCATCTTTATCATTAACGTAACCTTGAAGACAATAATATGCTTTGTTATTAGGGACTTTTCAACAATGAAAACAAAAATTTCTGGGGGGTTTTATTATACAAACGAATATCTTGCCCCAAAAAAGAAACGTTTACTTTGCAAAGTCGAAAATTGGTGTTGTAAGTTTATCTTTATTTTTCGTGTTAATATTATGTTTATAACTATTTCGCCCAAAAAGTCAATATATTTGTGAATATAAACAAGCAAAGTCGTGTTAGACAATTTCTAGTTATTATCTATTAAAACCAAAACATTTCAATGTAATATTAAAATGATAAGATCTAAATGTACAACATACTGTCAATTTAAATTTAATAGAACAAAATGAATTCAATTAGTTTCCGATTTGACCAAAAATAGATAAATCTATTGTAACAATGGCAGCTCTTAACATAATTGTTCACATTAATTATTAATTATGTATGTCAAATACCTACTGACACAAATGAAATGTTAGTTGGTTTAAATGTATGCAATAGTTATTGGCTATTGTTTTCGTTTTCTACTTTAGTCGTTATGACGTCATAAATCAAGAAGGCAAGCAGCGGTATGTGGAAGTACCTTAACAATAAACTTCGTTTCTCGACGTGTTGTTTTGTTTACTCTGGGTGTGAAGTGCTGTTCCTCGAAATTGCATAATGGGTGGTCGCCTTAATGATATTAACTTTAGCAGCTGTATGAAATAGGTTTATAGGCATTCTGTTAGTAGTGTCAAATTTCTTAGATACATTAAATTTATGTTTGTGG
Organism: Hypolimnas misippus; assembly: GCA_037950945.1. NCBI lineage: Eukaryota > Metazoa > Arthropoda > Insecta > Lepidoptera > Nymphalidae > Hypolimnas > Hypolimnas misippus. Next base: position 5,080,130 of record JBBEEQ010000025.1, on the reverse strand, counting down.
CGAAATATTTTATGACTGTTTAGCTTCTTGTTAGAGGAACTGACGCCTAAGTGAAACTTTGCGAATGGTTAACGTCATATGTTTGTGTATTTTGTACTAGCTGAGCCCGCGGCTTCGTTGGCGTGGACTTAGCATGTCTCATAAAAAGCAAGACTGTACCCTGTGGTGCCACTCAAGAAAGAAGAATTTTACTCGAGTTAATACACTTCTGTGTGTGTGAAAGGTATTATTACGATTAGTTATCGCGATAATATGCGTTATATAAAATATAAATAAAAATAAAACTATTAAATCTTTATGTGTGTTCTCTTGTAAAACTCAGATAAGCGTAAAGGTCGTTTAGTGGTAAGTGATATCACCAGTCCATTGTAATTCTTAGCGTTTTTGGCGAGCATTTTATATTCTCATTGTTGTAAGAATAGACGACGAGATTCGAGATGGCCTAGCGGATAAAACACATGAAACTTAAATAGAGTCGCGACTTAAATTCCGCACAAGCGTAACTGATTTTTTAGTGCAATTTTTTTAAGTAATTTATATTTAACAGTAAAATAAAAGAAAATTACGCATATAAAACAATCTAATCTACATATATCTTCTGAGGCATCAAGACATATTTTTAGTGAACCAACAAGTTTTGCAACTCGTAACCAAAAGAGGAAAAATATATTTATTCTACAATATTCTATCACTTCAAAATCTTCATATAAATCTATTCTTAATAACTGTGACCATTTGTTTGATTTTAAAAATTATTATATATTATAGCCATTATAACTTAACAAGGCAAATTGCTAATCTAAGTTCTGACTCTACGTATGTACCTACATAAGTCAAAATAATATAATTTTAGTTGTGTTAGAATCACAGCAACAACATCAACATTAAATTTCAAATCAATAAATATGAAGTGGGACGTAATTTGGCGATCCGACCAAAAGTGACAAACATTCACGATTACCGCCAATAATTAGGAGCAGTCGTAAATCACGCGATGTCATCTGTTATCGCGAGTCACTGGCCTCAGTATTATGTCACTGGTGACTCGATAACTGACTCACGAGTCATTTAATATACGATCATCTGACAATTTTTCATTTAAATTATCTCATTTAACGCAATGAGTCGTTCGATTGGCACGTTTTTTTTTCCTGTGTAATTTATTCTGATCCAATACATCGTTTGTTTTGTATTTTTAACCGACTTAAAAATAAGAGGTTATCTAAAGATATAATTTGTAATGTACGATTTTTTACGTTTGTCTTTAGAACTTCAATATTAAATAACCTATTTTGAAAGTTTTTAACAAAATTGGTTCAGCCATTTCCTTTTTAATTAGGGTTCCGTAGTAAAAAACGGAACCCTTATAGTTTCGCCATGTCCGTCTGTCTGTCTGTCTGTCTGTCCGTCTGTCTGTCTGTCCGCGGCTTTGCTCCGAAACCCTTAATACCAGAAAGCTGTAATTCGGTATGAGTATACATATGAATTACGCCGAGAAAGTCGTACAATAAAATCTTAAAAATATTTTTTTTCAGGGTGTCTTCCCTATGTGTTAAGAGAGACCAAAAATTTTTTTTTCATTTATCCCATGTTGTGGGGTATCGTTAGATAGGCCTTTTAAAAATGTTATAGATGTGGGAAAACCATTTTTCCGAACGACGAACTGTTTCCGAAATATTAAGCTTTGAAGTGTCAATTTTTCTTAGAGTCAAGTGTCCCCCCCCCCTCTACCCACTAAACTGCTACGTCTAAAAATATGAAAAAATTCACGATAGCGGAAATTAGCGGAAAATTATCACGGCTATGTTGGTTCTTATGGTTATCGAGTTATAGATGATCTAAGTAAAAATAAATATTTCACCTTTTAAAGCATCACATTATGTAAATATTAATAATTTTAAATTAATATATGAATTTAAATGAATAAATAAATAAATATTTAATAAGTTTAAATTAAAATAAAATATAAAATAAGGTATAAAACAGTGTCTTAATAAAACATTTCGCGAGTGATTCTGAATCGCGCTTATGAAGTTTTCAACCAAATCTCCATAGATTTCATAGGCGCTAATCAGGAAGGAAATTTATCGGCGCTAAGTATATTTTACAAGTGTTAGAATAATAAATAATCGACGAACATTTAATGTTCAAAATCGTTAGTATAATTCACATTCAAACATTTTTACGAAAATAGGTACTCGAAGATTGCTTGACCGATCTTGACAATTCTGACAACTACGGAACCCTACATTGTGCGTGGCCCGACACGCACTTGGCTGATTTATTTAAAGCAGCTAGAATAAGTCAACAAAAAGAAAAATGGATATATTTATTTTTAATTTTTAGTTCATTCTTTTAAAACAGCCTTAATTGTGGTTTAATAATTTTCTGTTTCTTATCACTTGGTTACATTCGATTGCAATTGAATATTTATTAGTGATTTAATTAAGTAAATACTTTTTAATATTGCATGATAATTATGTATTCATACTGAAATACGTTTGACTATGTATATAATGATCATGATATTGAACGCATTATAATTAATACATAAATATTTTTAATATTCATTAATAATCAGTCATAGTCCTATTTTTGATTCAGATTTACACTAATATTAAATTTGCTTTTATTGTTCACTAGCTGGCGCTCGCGACTTCGTCTGCGATGCCTGTGATGAAAGTACAAAGTTTCAGCTCGATCGGTTTAAAATTTACAAAGTTTCATAAAAACTTTCATCCCCTATTTTATCCCCTTGGGGTAAAAATTAATCAAAATCCTCTCTTAGCGGATGCCTACGTCATAATATCTAACTGCATGTCAAATTTCAGCCCGATCCGTCCAGTGGTTTGGACTGTGCGTTGATAGATCACAACGTCAGTCAGTCAGACCTTTGAATTATATACATATATTTAGATTTTGTGTAGGTATAGGAATCTTCACTAAGATGAACTCTCTGATTTTGAAAACCTTAAAGGACCAAGAAATAAATGCGCACACAATCTCAGTGTCGTCTTTATAAATTTAACATATATTTATATGTAAGTGAAAATTCCTTTCAAGTCTTAAATAATGTTTTATTTATTACCCCAGGGTTCCGTGTAAAGTTTTAAAATGGCATACACTTAACGGGACTGTCCACAAAAAGTGTCTGATGCGTCCGAGGCTTTATTTACATAAAGCGGAATAATTAATTGCAACTTTAGAGACAAAGAACGGCCGCCTCCGCTATTCATGTAAATTAGGTCTAGACCAGCTTATTTTTGTAGAGAACTTGTTGCCATTTCATTAAAAGACGCCGCTGAATCTTTAGTTAATGTTTATACAGATCTCCCATTGTATTATGCTTTTCTATTATCCTGAAAGGGGACATTAGGTGAGCGAAAGAGCGTCATTTTTCTTTTTAATTAAAAATAAAGGTAAAAAGTTTTTAATAAAAGTTTTTCAGCATCGATTGTTTAGGATGCATCGTAAAAAGGAATTAATTAAAAAGTTATTTAGAATTTAGTTTTTTTAAATTTAATTAATTTGTAAATTCTTTGATATTAATCTTCGCTGATATAATACAGAGCAAATTTTATGCAAAATGAAATTCAAAACCAATGAACTTAAAATTATAGTACCATTGCAAAAGTACATTATTTTGGATTGACATCATTTTATTTTATATTTATATGCGTATTATGAAAAAAAAAATAACAAAATCTAGATTTACGTATAACATAAGCTAATACAGTGCCTACTCTACAGTAAATAAAACTCTTAATTTATATTGAATGTGTTTAAATTGGTATAATGTTATATACTATATTGACCAGTGGGAATACTATTTATGGTAAATGTTTTTTGCGCTAAAAATAATAATATAAATATTTCCTTTAAAAAGTTTTACTATTTACTCAGTGGTAGTTAGGCCATAATTCTTTTAATAATTTTACTGATTTTCAAAAGAGGAGGTCTTCAATTCGTCAAGAATATTACTTACTTAAAAAATTTGGTCATTATGCAAAAATATATATTACCCGACCACGAAGTGTACTTTAAATTATTCTATGAGGTTTTGAATGTTAGGTAAGTAACTTAGGTACAGGAATAATTCATACCGGAAAACCGGAAAACCAAAAACATATATACATTTGTTAGTTGAATATCTGATAAGTAACTGATATCAATCAAAATAAACTAAATCAGCTACCTCGGTCAAAGGATCAGCTTGGCCATTCAACGGGGTAATGCTGCCAGTATTTTGGGAACTTTACCCAGATGCAGTGGCTTAGATGAGGTCTACAATGTTTTGTAAAATATCATCCTTTTTTTTATATTAATTAAGATGTAAATAGTTTAATATATAATCTTTTCTTTTATTTATTTTTTTAATTTATGTATATAAATTAATTAAGATCTTAAGCTGTATAACTATTTATCAATGAATAAAGCTTATACAATTAATTAAATTTATTAAAGACAAATCAAAATAAAACAAGGACAGAATTTAAATCATATAAATAATTTAGTAATATATCTGATATGGCGCTACCTGAGATCCATGAATAAAACAAGTAAAAAAAATGATTTGACTTCTGCAATAAAGAGGGAAGTTTACCAACACGTGTTACATTAAATGTTTCATTGTGCTAAATTTATTTATCTATAGATGGTCAATTCATTTCAATGCCTTGATTAGTGGCTTTTATTTGATAATAAATCAAAGAGAATACAATAACTACGTAGAAGAGGTGGGGGTCCAGATAAAAACCTATATATGCGGGTGCGCTAAACTTCTTTACTAATGTTAATTTTAGCAGATTATACTAAGGTACATAGTGGTAGTTACACACATAAAAGATATAATCGCGCAAAGATAAAATTTAGTTAGATTAAAAAAAAAACTATAATATTAATTTATTTGTACATAAATTTATAAAAATTATTTTCATTAGTATTGCCCCTGTCTATGGAACTTTCACCATCCTGAATAAATGTTACTTTTTGATAGTTGATTTTGTCCTCTTTGTCTGTCAAAATATAATTCAATTCAATTCTTTTGTTTTGCCAAAATATAGCACGTTAAGATAGCGATAGATTGATAGTTACCTATATAAAATTAGTCTTCGACTTCTTTTTACAAAATTTTATGATTTTACGATTAATCGCTTTAGAGGCGCAGAAACAATTCTTCAAATGATGTTTACGTGATAAGATCGATTACAATCTTATTAGAGCATAATATAGTACAAGGAATGAACGTCTGATTTGAAAACGCCTTAATGAAATAATTCAACGATCTTGAGTGTAATTATTATTTTTCTTGAAATTAGAAAATCAAAACTGTACTAAAAATAACTATAGTCAGCAAACCGAATCTCCCAAAATTAATAATGTTCATGCAAATTCAAAACAGTAAGAATTCGGCAATAGAAGACGTGATCGGAATTAAGGTCGTTAGCAAAATTTAATTTAACCGATAGTGACGGACACATAATTTGTCTTGTCTTTAAAGTACCATCAACGGAGGGCGCTAATTTGAATTGCTAATAATGCTATTCGTTGTATTGCAACAAAAAGAAAAATGCATATATTTCTTTTTAAAATTAGTTCATTCTTTTAAAACAGCCTTAATTGTGGTTTAATAATTTTCTGTTTCTTATCACTTGGTTACATTCGATTGCAATTGAATATTTATTAGTGATTTAATTAAGTAAATACTTTTTAATATTGCATCATAATTATGTATTCATACTGAAATACGTTTGACTATGTATATAATGATCATGATATTGAACGCATAATAATTAATACATAAATATTTTTAATATTCATTAATAATCAGTCATAGTCCTATTTTTGATTCAGATTGACACTAATATTAAATTTGCTTTTATTGTTCACTAGCTGGCGCTCGCGACTTCGTCTGCGATGCCTGTGATGAAAGTACAAAGTTTCAGCTCGATCGGTTTAAAATTTACAAAGTTTCATAAAAACTTTCATCCCCTATTTTATCCCCTTGGGGTAAAAATTAATCAAAATCCTCTCTTAGCGGTTGCCTACGTCATAATATCTAACTGCATGTCAAATTTCAGCCCGATCCGTCCAGTGGTTTGGACTGTGCGTTGATAGATCACAACGTCAGTCAGTCAGACCTTTGAATTATATACATATATTTAGATTTTGTGTAGGTATAGGAATCTTCACTAAGATGAACGAAATTTTCTCTGATTTTGAAAACCTTAAAGGACCAAGAAATAAATGCGCACACAATCTCAGTGTTGACTTTATAAATTTAACATATATTTATATGTAAGTGAAAATTCCTTTTAAGTCTTAAATAATGTTTTATTTATTACCCCAGGGTTCCGTGTAAAGTTTTAAAATGGCATACACTTAACGGGACTGTCCACAAAAAGTGTCTGATGCGTCCGAGGCTTTATTTACATAAAGCGGAATAATTAATTGCAACTTTAGAGACAAAGAACGGCCGCCTCCGCTATTCATGTAAATTAGGTCTAGACCAGCTTATTTTTGTAGAGAACTTGTTGCCATTTCATTAAAAGACGCCGCTGAATCTTTAGTTAATGTTTATACAGATCTCCCATTGTATTATGCTTTTCTATTATCCTGAAAGGGGACATTAGGTGAGCGAAAGAGCGTCATTTTTCTTTTTAATTAAAAATAAAGGTAAAAAGTTTTTAATAAAAGTTTTTCAGCATCGATTGTTTAGGATGCATCGTAAAAAGGAATTAATTTAAAAGTTATTTAGAATTTAGTTTTTTTTTTATTCAATTAATCTGTAAATTCTCTACGCTGATATAATACAGAGCAAATTTTATGCAAAATGAAATTCGAAACCCATGAACTTAAAATTATAGTACCATTGCAAAAGTACATTATTTTGGATTGACATCATTTTATTTTATATTTATATGCGTATTATGAAAAAAAAAAAACAAAATCTAGATTTACGTATAACATAAGCTAATACAGTGCCTACTTTACAGTAAATAAAACTCTTAATTTATATTGAATGTGTTTAAATTGGTATAATGTTATATACTATATTGACCCGTGGGAATACTATTTATGTTAAATGTTTTTTGCGCTAAAAATAATAATATAAATGTTTCCTTTAAAAAGTTTTACTATTAACTCAGTCGTAGTTAGGCCATAATTCTTTTAATAATTTTACTGATTTTCAAAAGAGGAGGTCTTCAATTCGTCAAGAATATTACTTACTTAAAAAATTTGGTCATTATGTAAAAATATATATTACCCGACCACGAAGTGTACTTTAAATTATTCTATGAGGTTTTGAACGTTAGGTAAGTAACTTAGGTACAGGAATAATTCATACCGGAAAACCGCAAAACCAAAAACATATATACATTTGTTAGTTGAATATCTGATAAGTAACTGATATCAATCAAAATAAACTAAATCAGCTACCTCGGTCAAAGGATCAGCTTGGCCATTCAACGGGGTAATGCTGCCAGTATTTTGGGAACTTTACCCAGATGCAGTGGCTTAGATGAGGTCTACAATGTTTTGTAAAATATAATCCTTTTTTTTTATATTAATTAAGATGTAAATAGTTTAATATATAATCTTTTCTTTTATTTTTTTTTTTAATTTATGTATATAAATTAGTTAAGATCTTAAACTGTATAACTATTTATCAATGAATAAAGCTTATACAATTAATTAAATTTATTAAACACAAATCAAAATAAAACAAGGACAGAATTTAAATCATATAAATAATTTAGTAATATATCTGATATGGCGCTACCTGAGATCCGTGAATAAAACAAGTAAAAAAAATGATTTGTCTTCTGCAATAAAGAGGGAAGTTTACCAACACGTGTTACATTAAATGTTTCATTGTGCTAAAATATATTTATCTATAAATGGTCAATTCATTTCAATGCCTTGATTAGTGGCTTTTAGTTGATAATGAATCAAAGAGAATACAATAACTACGTAGAAGAGGTGGAGGTCCAGATAAAAACCTATATATGCGGGTGCGCTAAACTTCTTTACTAATGTTAATTTTAGCAGATTATACAAGGTACTAGTTGGTAGTTACACACATAAAAGATATAATCGCGCAAAGATATCATTTAGTTAGATTAAAAAAACTTTAATATTAATTTATTTGTACATAAATTTATAAAAATTATTTTCATTAGTATTGCCCCTGTCTATGGAACTTTCACCATCCTGAATAAATGTTACTTTTTGACAGTTGATTTTGTCCTCTTTGTGTGTCAAAATATAATTCAATTCAATTCTTTGTTTTGTCAAAATATAGCACGTTAAGATAGCGATAGATTGATAGTTACCTATATAAAATTAGTCTTCGACTTCTTTTTACAAAATTTTATGATTTTACGATTAATCGTTTTAGAGGCGCAGAAACAATTCTTCAAATGATGTTTACGTGATAAGATCGATTACAATCTTATTAGAGCATAATATAGTACAAGTTACTAGCTACATAAACATATAAAAATTATGTAAAACGTCTGATTTGTGAACGCTTAAATAAAATAATTCAGCGATTGTCAGTGTAATTATTATTTTTCTTGAAATTAGAAAATCAAAACTGTACCACAAATAACTATACTCAGCAAACCGAATCTCCCAAAATAATAATGTTCATGCAAATTCAAAACAGTAAGAATTCGGCAATAGAAGACGTGATCGGAATCAAGGTCGTTAGCAAAATTTAATTTAACCGATAGTGACGGACACATAATTTGTCTTGTCTTTAAAGTACCATCAACGGAGGGCGCTAATTTGAATTGCTAATAATGCTATTCGTTATTTACAGCATATGATTAAAATGTATTGGATTTTCTAGACTACAATAAGGAGACATTTACTTAATTAATTAAAAAGCTTTGAATGGAATTCTCAATAAAATACTTCAAATAAAAAATCTAGAATTGAGCTGAACATTCAGTATAAAAGTGTTGCCGCTATGGAATCAACAATATTCTTGTAAAGCCCCCGTTCTCCCAAGTATTTTCCATACTTCCTGTTCCCTTTCATCATTTATTTATTTTTAATGTGTTAGATGCATTTGTGGCTACTCTGGTTTATGAGCGGCAGTGATCTCTTAACATCAGGTGTCCTATCTGGTTACCCAACTTTTTTGTTATAAAAAAATCAGAAAAACCTATTCTTTGCTATCACCACAAAAATAATTTTTATCACATTAAAAAATTCAAGACTCACAAAACAAAAAAAAAAACTATTTAACGAAAATTTTTAATGTCCTATAATAATATAAAAATGTACAATCAGCTTTTCTTAATATCTTCTGTTATCCATAGTTTTGTATTCCAGAATAAGGACAAAGCTAGTATTGTCGACAATGCAGTTTATTTTGTCTTTCATACTGAACTTCATTCAAAACGATTTCTATGCATACATTTTATTAAAAAAAAATTTATTTAAAAATATTTTATCAAAGTTGTGAATAAAAGTATGAAATATAATTTCTACCTAAATGCGAACTATTTTGGTTAAATATTTGTTAGCACGTATGAAATAGGAAGATCTCTGTGATAAAACAATTGCTATAAAAATTAAAAATTTTGTCGTGTAGCAGTTGGTTCAAGAGTCAAGTTTACGTATTTAGGTTTATTAATAAATGATTATCCTGAATAGTTTTCAGTGAAACGAAAAAGTCATGTTTTTATATTTATTTTAATTTTGCTAACTGTGTGAAGCTTGGATATAAATATTTTATTGTATTGGACGATACTGTACTGACATTATTTAAAAAAAAAGTGTTTTTTGCCGGTTGTTCTCGGTGAATCTTCAGCACGCGACGGTAGCTTTTTGAAGAGATGACATGATTAACTTGTAAATTGACGATTCAAGAGCGCTCGTAAAAATTATATAAACATTTTTTTTTAATATTTTGGAGCGAAATACATAACAGAATTCGTAGCAAAATCTTTATTCTTTACTAATAGCGCGAGAACGACCAGGTTGTATGAAGAAGGTAACCTCTGAAACTACTGATCTGATTTGAACAATTCTGTTTGCGTTACAAGCCCGTTTATAAAGGAAGGTTATAGGCTATACTATATCACGATCTGACGCAAAGGAGCAAAGCTGTAGATCTAAACTCGAGTGAACCCGCAAGGGACAGCTACTCTGATATAAAATGATCACCACTGCCTATGGAGATTTGCAGAATAGGCGACACAAATGCGTTACTGGCTTAAACAGGGAAAATAGAATATAAGAGAAGGGGTGGAGAGTAGTATGAAAGCGTAAAACATTGCAAAATTTTTTTATATTTATATAAATTAAGCTCGAGAATATCGAAGGATCAAATTAAGTGGTCAGCGTTTTATAATATGTCTAAATGTGGAGACTAATTGAATTTCTCGAGCATCGCTGCAATTGCTAGTTTACATGTAGCTAATTAAAAACGTTCGCTGGACTCATAAATTAATTTAAATTGATGGATGAAGTTTATACTTGCGGTTAGATTAGCCAGTTTAAATATTTGATTGTGATACATTGGAATTTTTCTGGATAATTTCAGAATATATTATCACGTCATATTCATTGGAAATTTGGTTAATGTAAAAGTTTTTACGTTCAATTTTTTAACTTTAATTTTTTTATTTGTTAATTTGTTTGCGTGTACGTGAAAAATAAATTATATCCTCGTATAATAGAAGCATCTGAGACGACGTCTTACGTAGGTTATTCAAAGGGAACACAATTACGAAGCGATGCCAGGCGAATTGGAAGCGATATCACGTTTTGTGTATGCGTGTATGTACGTGCGCGTGACAATTCGCGAAATAGCTTGCACTGTCACTGTAATGTCAAAATTAGACGATGGCACCACAATTCGTTCGCGCAAAAATATTAACTATAACTTATCGAGTTCGCTAAATATCGCGCCGTACCGCACCGCACCCCGCGTTCTCACATCACGTAAGCCATTTTAAGGCGAGAATTACATTTGGAAGTTTTACACTCGTAAGTAAGATAAAACAACTTTTTAACTTAGTAACAGATACATCGTAAGTAAATACAAAAGCTATGTCTGTCAAAAATAAGGCCCTGACAGCAAATTCTTTCAGGTGTAAAGCAAACAACTTATGTTAATCTTTATAAAAGCCTGAGAGCAAAATTTAAGTGTAATTCTTGCCTTATAGATGTTAATTGTTTGTTATATACGCGCCGCACCGCGTCGCATCGCGTTCGATCACGAAGAATGTCATTATACTAATTGTATTATAATATTTTTATATTTCAAATAAAAAACAAACATGTGATTTAAACTCAATTCGACCTATACAAATTAGGATGGGTAGTTTTTATATAATTCAAGCTTGTTAAGTTTTTGTTGGTATTATTATATCAATAACCTTCCAAGAAGATGAAAAAATAAAGGCGAATGCCATAAAGTTAAGTAAGGTACTCGTAATTATTTTATTTAACAAAGTATATGTTGAATTTATTTTATTAATTAGTAGAAATTGTTTCTTATTACATTTCATACGCAGCTATAAACGATTTTGTAAGTGCGAAAAAATTAATTATTATATCATTTAATGTAACATTACATACATATTATTTTAAAACACGATCTACATTAAAGCTAGTCTTTCAAATATAGTAATATACATATAGATTATACTAAATCAATTGAAGTTATTATTATTACATCTTCTCGTTAAATACGACGATAAAATGAACGCTTTGTCGCAAAACCCGAATGCTCGCGTTCACACATTATCGTGGTTAATTAACTACGTGCAGCCATTATTGCTTATCGCTGGATTTATGGGATGACAACTTACGAAATACCTGATGATAATAATTTATAGCACGTTAAAAAGAAAGATTCATAGATTCATTTATATGAATCATGGTTATGTGAGAGTGCGCAGCTTATCGGAAGAGTAAGCGAGCGTGATGAACGTTTATACCTACGTTCGTGTGCGTTAAGTCGTTTTATGTGTGCGGGTGTATGCGTATGCGTTTGTTAAAAATCGATCAATAGCGACTCGAGCTCGCTGTTCGAGATTACTGTTGTGTAAGATATTTCACTACTTAGTTAGTTACACTTTTTAAATACTTTTGTAAAAAGAGAGACGCTATAAGAATATATAAAAGTTTGTAAATCGCACTTGACAAGTTTTTTACCCGACTGCGTGACGCAGAGGAGGATAATGTGTTTATCAGACAATGTATCTATGTATGTATGTGGGTTTGTAACTTTTGGCACTATTAAACCAAACACGTCCTTTGATTTGTCATGACGGCGCAAATGTCATAGATAGCATAAAAAATTGCAAAAATCAAAAAGGATAATATTGGACGCTATAATATAAAAAATTTAAAATCGACAAACTACATATGTCAAGTGGGGTATCGTTAAATAGATATTTAAAAATCATTTTTAAGTTTTTCATATCGTTTCTCAATCATAATTACCATTTAGGATGTATAACGATTTTAAGTTGGTTGGTAACAATTCTAACTTATAGACTTAGAGACAAAACTGATATTACTTTGTCTTCTGCCTTTAATCGAGAAGAACGAAATGCATGTTAACGAGATGACATGCTCGAAAAGGTTAGAAGCATTAAACTTCGTACGATCGTATTAAAGATCGTAATGGTCATTTCGAATTTTAATTTGTAAAAAAATTGTAAGATATTTAAATCCGATTAAGTAAGTAGACTCCATCTCTTCATTATAGTTTATTAGTAAAACTTGATTTGTGGATAATTTAGAATAATTTAAATCCTAAATCATTCGTAGTGTACTCAGGTTATATATTTTAATATTTGAACCGATTTAAAAAAATATTTTGAAAGAGAATACTTTCAGATTGGTTTCATAGAATTTTTATCGAATTTTAGTTTTAAAATAAAAATAACTAGACCACTGGCGAGTCGCTCATCAATAGCTTTGTGGAAGAAAGGCCTTATTTTAATTAAAAATCACATTGCTGTATTGCGATGTGTGTATTTTCGAACTTAGGTTGTTGTTATAAAGGGACTAGTATTTAGATTTTTTTGTTGTATACATAATACTTTACGCAGATTAAAAAAAAAAAGAAAACATAGCATAATGAAAAAGCGTTACATGGCATAATATATTCCGTCCAGCGTTTGATCGGATGTTATCGTCAAGCAATAGCAGCTATACAGAAGAAACATAAGCTGATTCAAATCGTAATACAACAATTTATAAAGTCCATAGCAACATTCAATGGTCATATAACTTTTTCGAATAATAAGTGTCACCTGTCCCTCGACAGCACATCATTTTTTTTCATATACTCACTAAAGCATACACGTTTTCACTAGGATATGCTTATGTCAGTCCGGAACAAAAAAAATCTAGACCACGACAAGAATATGTACGACATAAATATAAGTATGTCGCACAGATTCTTGTCGCGGTCACGGCCTATTTGCCACGAGCAGGGATTAAAAGTAAAACCACTACTTTTAGTGTTATTACTGCGCGAACGTTTTCACCCGTATATTACCTTAATATAAGTTAAACAGCCAGCCTATGTTATTCTTATTTCAAACTGTTTTTACCGCGATATCTATATGAATAAATATTTATAAAGAGGAAAGATTTGTATGTTTGCATTACAATTTCACAGGGATGTACTCAGTGTATGTTCTTGGAATGGACATAATTTTAATATGGAAAAAAATGCACGGTCCGTGTGGAATGCGATATAAACCGGAGAGCGATATAACCGAATTGCACGTGGACGAAGTTGCGTACGGAATGCTAGTATGAGATATTAGTGTTTTTTTATGCCCGAAATTTCGATATATTTACATCTCTCGTGGTCACAGGCTGACTGACTAAAATGTGCAATATCTTATCCATCTTGGTGAGATCCATATTTAAAATATGAAATATAATCAACGTATATAATATTGATAAACAGACTTCGAAAGGAAAATTCGCAATTTCACTTGGATAACATAGTAATTCCAGTGATTTTGATTTGAAAACTAAAGTTCTGAACTAATTTTGATTAAAACTCTATAGGACCAACTCTTTAGAATAATTATATTCAAATAAAAAAAAACACATTTCAAATTGAGAATCTCTTCCTTCTTGAAGTGGGTTTAAAATTGTTTTTCGATCTTCAAATTATAATGTCATGTCACTAATTAAATTAAAATCGATTCAGTGATGTAGTTTGAAACATTAAATTATCTTGTTAAATCAATGTAAGCAAGGTAAAGTCTTAAACCACAACAGAGGGATAACAACTTCGTTAGTTGTTTCGTAATTACATAAAAAGTTGCCAGCTTAAAAATTGTTAAATACCTTAACTACTAGTCACGAAGAATAAAGTCATCAGTGTTTAAATAATGTAGTTCTAATACTGTTTTTAATTATGATTTATAAATTAATTTAAAAAAAATCTTTTTGAGATTGCAAAAAATGTGCACTTAAAATTAAACTCTTGAGATGAATCAGTCTATCGACACCTATTGTATTAAATTAAAATCCATGAAATAGTTTCTATCAAAATCCATTAAATAAGTAATCATGTAGTCGGGGTCATTCGGATAATAAATGATATAGTCCATTGAAATAAAACTATTTTAAACGGATTTAAATCGCGTATATTAATTATTTTTATCATCCCGACGTTTCGAGCACTTTGCAGCGTTCGTGGTCACGGGTAGACTGATATAGTCCATGCTTCTCCCACAACTAAGACAAAATGAATAATCCATATATATAAAAGCGATAGGTCTCTTACTCAATCACCATGATATCTCAGAAACTACAGGTGCTAGGAGTTTCAAATTTCGCATATGATTTTTTTTTTCGCCATAAATACTTACTAAGACCGAATTTTGAAAATTTCGACCCTCAGGAGGTAAAACAGGGGTTCGAGGATAGTATGAAATTCCTATGTAAAGCGCGATTGATACCTCGAGGGGCCGCTAGTACTTCATATTTTGAAGTCCGTTTTAGACATGCCAAATTAGACAAGTACCATTTACGAAAAACATAACTCTCCTTTCGCAGTCGGGAAAAGTACTCATTAAAATTTGTCTGTGGATAATGGTTAATGTTGGTTATCGATCTAAATAACTTTATAGGAGCATTCGATGTTGCAAATTTACAAGCAATAGCTAACTGGTAGATAGAAATGAAAGTTATGGATATCGTCAGTGCATATGACGGAAGAAGTAATAATATGGATAGTGACATATACTTTTCTAGAATAAGGAAAGTTTTCCGAAGAAAATAAACGTATCGCCACAGTTGTGACATTTCTTTATTATGATAAGTTACTTTTACGAGAGAAAAATACACTTCATAGTGTCACTGAATGATAAAATTTTAAACAATGCTTCAGTGAAGTTGCAAAGTTTATTTTCAAGCGACTTTAAAAAATTATTACGTCATTTCATCTATTTACATATTAGTAGTATAAGTACTGTATAAGAGCAGCTTAGCTAAATATAAAATCAGGAACAATAAGGAATATTTATAATATTGGTAAAATTGATATTTTGATAGTTCCATTTGTACTATTTATTGATTTGTCATTTGTGTTGAAATTCTAAGTCGAAGAAAATATATTTGGGCTTTTAATTTTCTAGCAGGTGTCTTAAATTCGAAAGATACTAAAAAAGATAAATTAAGTTTTTTTTTTTTTTTAATTAGAATATAAAAATGTTAAATGTAAAAAAAATAGTTTTTCGCCTTTTGTGCACTCTTGCAATTTAGTAACACCCGCGAATAATACGAAGCCAAACGATGAAGATGATGATGTAAATAATTTGATTTATTTCAAAAGCAGCTATATACTCCTGGTACCAATTATCTTAAAGAAAGTAAGTGTGACTGTCAGAACATCGTTTCGATTGTGGCAATCACATCTGCCACTCTTTATTACTCTGACAAGCCCGTATGAAACTCATAATAGCCATACAAGTGTGCCGTGAACTGTCCTTTGTAGTCGTAAATGATATTTTTATAAGATGAGCAAAATATTCTATTGTGAACGACAATAAGGCTTTTGAGTTCTTGAATTACCTTTTAAAGATCTGGTTACCGCTTGATGCTTTATTGTTTTTTTTTTCTATTAATTTTGTGACGGAATTCTTAAGATCTCGTTTCATGGTTGTAATTGTATTTATTTTTAAGCCAAGTGGACTATATGCTGGTTTTCTATAACTTGTGCCAATATATTATACGTACATTTTTTGTTGTAAGCATCCGCTAAGAAAAGATTTTTGAAAAATTTTACCCTTGAGAAAATAATAAGGGGTGAATTGTTGTATGACAAGCATCTTTTTTATTATTATATTATTTAATTTTAATTAATTAAATTAAGAAACTTGAAATTTAATTTGGTAACTTCTGTATTCGTGTCATAGTATAAAACATATTAATTGGAGAAATCATAGAAAAAATATGAAAAGAAAACAAACAGACGAACATTTAACCTTTTTTAAGTCGGTTAACGTCTCAACAAAAAAATGTATTTTTAAGTACAATAATGCGTTTATTCACGATGAAGCGATATAAGCTATTACTAAAGTAATAGCAGTAGTGATATTTTCAGCCTTATATTAGAAAGGCGATAATTTCATTTGTAATCTTCGCTCTCCTAATTGACATAAATGTAACCTGGAACAGTAATCTAGGTAATCTTATGAAAGTTATTTCTGTCACTGACAGTAAATTCCTTCAGATGTACAGCAATGACAAACAACTTATGACAAACTTTATGGAAGTCTGAAAGCAAAATGTATAAGTGTAATTCTTGACAAAGACATAGACTTATTTCTTTAATAGATGTAGATGCTTATGTTTTTATTTTTGTGATTTATTTACATCAATTTGTTATGTAAAAGTTTGTACCTAAAAATAAATGTAATAAAGTCAGTTACTTTATTATAGTCATGTAATAAAGTTAGTTTGCATAATGATTTGAATTACAATGGTATAGAGGTACAGACCGCAAAATTTTAAGCAAACAATATTCTGAATAATTGCATAAATTACCTATTATAATAAGCATTAACATCGACATTGTGTTTTATCGAATCAAGCACATGTCTAATCGATTTTCTCCGACGATGTAATCAATATAGATTTAAGTTTAACGTTAAAATGTTTAATCAAGTTTGGGAATGAACAAATTGTTTATGAAGATTGATAGAGTAATAATTCAATAATCGAATTTGGTAATGAAACAAAGAGCGTGGGACGGTTTCCCATTTGTAAGTAATTATCGTAGAGAATGTCGTTCCTCGTTGTACGTGGGCGTGTGAATACGTAAATTTATAATTATAACTACGATTTATATTGATTAGTGTGAATTATGGTCATAAAGTACTCACATATTTGTAACTCGCATTCCGCTCGCGACTTCGTCCGCGTCGAATTCGGGATTAAAAGTAGCCTATGTCCTTTCTCAGGCTCTAGACTATCTCCGTACTAAATTTAAATCCGTTCAGTAGCTTAGGCGAGTTACTTCGCTTTAATAATATTAGTAAGGATTAAAAAAGTCATAGATTTTTACGGAAGGATAAATTTTGAAAGTGACCATTGTCAATACTAAATTATTGGATTAATAATAAATGAATCTTCCTTAATGCATTAAGACTTGCGGTAGGAGTTGACAGGCAGAAAACGGTTCCGTTTAGTCAAGGTTGTATGTATGTTATCATCAAGCGGTGGCCGCCATTCTTGTTAGGCGAAAATTACATTTGTAAGTTATACTCTCCAGAGTAATATAAAACACCACTATATCCATGTAACAGATACGTTTTTAGTAGTTACGAAAGCTGTGAATTTTAAAAATAAAACACTGACAGTAAACTCTTTCAGGTGTAAAGCAATGAGAAATAATTTATGTAAATCTTTATGAAAGTCTAAGAGCAAAACTTATGAGTGTAATAATTGCTTTATAATAATAATTCATTTCATTCCTACCCTTTCATTGTGCGTGTTATTTACACACTAGTACTAATTTTTTTTTTAATTTCCAATTTGAGCGTCGCTACGATTCTACTGGAAATCACCAATACGATTTATGAAACAAAACCTTTTAAATCATTTCTATTTTCGCAACAGACATCATAAACTCAGCGAATAGATCACATCTGCCGTGCCAGTACAAAAACAAAAAAAAAAAACCATCAATCTATTATCGTTTCATTAAATTCTTATTGCAGTGAAAACAGACGTCGTGCCAAAAGAAAGAAGTCTTGAATTAGATACGTGGAACAATCAATGTCAATGAACTTTGCGTAATTAAAACGGCTTCATGTAAATACCATTACCCTGTACCGTGACCTTGAATTGAGGCGTTTTAGCAATCGACCATCATCGTACATGATTGTTACAAATTAAACTCAGATAAGATTGTTCGACAAACAAAGTTGTTTGATATCATTAATAATAATAATAATAACGCATCACACTCAACGGCCCCCATTAAGATCTCACGACCTTGTGTCGGGGGTCCGGAAACACTCACAACATTAACACAAACACCTAGACCACGACAAACATCTGTATGGCCAATACACACGTTTGCCGTGAGCAGGGATCGAACCCGCGACCGTTAGCTCTTTAGTCAGTTGCAGTGACCATTGCGCCAACGCGTCTGTCATTAGTGCTATAGATATCGATTCAAAAAGTGTTACTCCAATTTGATTCTCACTTTAGCGTTGTAAAATTTGTTTTCTTTGAAAATATACGCGACTTCAAAAAGAACCTATAAATGGACAAACAATCGTAATATTAATGAATCATTAGTTGTTAGTAATTGACGAGTTCCTTTATTTATCGCCATACATATTTATCTGATCCTAATATATTATACACTGAAACCTTTCTTGAGAAATTTGCATTTAAATAGCGAAAACCATTAAAATCTGATCATAACTTTTAAGAACATCGCGTATATAAAGGTACATACATACAGGCGTACGAGTCGAATACAGAAGCTACTTTTTCGGAAGTTGGTTAAGAGGCATCGAATATTTTGTATATATATATATATATATACATATATATATATATATATATTTCTTATACTTTTTATCAAAATAGAAGAAGAGAAATAAAAAATGGATGTACACTTCTTCGAAAAAATTTATTAAAAAAATTTAATTCTTGAATTAAGAAGTGTGGTTAAACGTAGTATCGCTTATCAGCATCCATATACTACTATGTTATTATTTAGTAATGTTTAGTTATGCACTTTTCTTTGAAGGCACGATGATGGATAGAGGCGTACTAGGAAGTCATGTGGACACCACATCAGATTTTTATTTATAGTACGAACGCAGACGACCAAATGAGCCGTATAATGATTGATGGTCACCTCTGTTCTCTCATTGACATCAATGTGATGCCAGTACTGATATATGTTGGCCCTTGTGCTTGTAATTACGCTAGCTCACCTTCCACTTAGAGAAACAGTAACACAAAGTAATGCTCATGATGATTAAGTTTGGATCCCGATGAAAGAAAAGTCTTTTAGCTAGTGAAATTGTCTTTGAATAAATTTTGAAATGGCAATTAGGATATGTAACTTAATTGACTTGGCAACTTAAAATGACTATTCCTCCACATTGATCGTCAAAAAAAGATCTACACCGTTCGGAGATAGACGCAATTCTCTTTACCCCTATTAACTTGACCGATGCATTTAAAAGTAATAATGATTTTTTTTACAGTATTATTTTAATAGTTATTACATTTAAAGGGTACAGCTATAAAGTCGAGCAATAAATTTATAATTAGCTGTGTTTGCGACTTCGTTCGCGTGGACTACTTGATGGCTTGTTTCATACAAAGCATGGCTGTACTCTGTGGTGTCTCTCAAGAAATAAGAATTTTATTCGCGTTAAATTTATATATTTTATTTATGTATTTTGTAAAAAAAATTCTTTTACATTGCCGTACGCTATTACTTCCCAGAAGTTGATCCCTATACGTGACACTATTAGTTGATCCTTATACGTGACACTATTTGGAGCAATACTGTATTATTGTTATTTTTTCAAAATTAGCGGGTTGGAGTCCTAGTTAGGAAAATAAAATTTCTAAAATAAAAGTAACCAAATTGCTCTTTTTAATATTAGCTATCGGCTAGTAAGTCTCGTCAAAATCGGTCCAGCCGATACAAAGATTAGCCAGAACAATCAGACCGACAGACAGGCAAAAATTTTAAAAATTTTGTTTTTTGATGTAAGTTTCGTACATTATATTTTCATATGCATTTAGTTAAAAGCTGTCAATTTGAAATAATAAACAACACAATTTTATTTATCTGTATAGATATTATTAAATAAACACCAACGTAAAATTTATGTAACCTTTCATATGAAACATTAACCAATAAAGCTTAGAATAGACAAATCTTAAAGGCTAGAGTTGAATCATAAACTAAATTTGCCATGATGCTAAACAGCGCAAATAGTTTTATGGCTTACAACCGAAATGTTATGCCACAAAATTTAGCCAATGACGTAAACTGTTCCATAACAACGTAATTACACAGAGATCAACGACTTATGAATTTAACTCTTTTTCCAAAGAAAATATTTGTATTAAATCTATTTGCAAGATTCATTAAATTCGACATTCAGCTTGTTTTATGTGATTCCTTTAATCATAACGAAGAATATTAGTTTATGAACATCAAAAGTAATGACGGATGTATCAGTTATCGCCACGCGTTAAGTATGTTTTCTAGATCTACAAGATTACGCGTGTTTAAATCTATTGTACGTGCGTAAGATTTTACGATTTGCTTATAATTAAGCGCTTCTTCACTTTCAAATATTACATTAGTGTTAACAGATGTTTATACAGGTATTTTATTTTTATTGGTAATCATATTTTATACAATAAAGAAATGTTTTGATGATTTATTAAAAAAATAAACATTGCGTAATTTAATTAAAGTCGACTTAATATTTTATTACGTAAATGAAATATTGTATCTTTTTTTATATAAAAAATTCAAACAAAAAAACATGTGTACAATTAAAGAATAAGTTTTAGTAATGGAAAAAGGTAATATATATTATAGAATAATAGTTTAAAGTGATAACTGTAGAACCACTATTTAAATCATAAAATCATAATTAAATTCGTATTGTAACATAACTTACGTACGTTAGTCGTAAAATTGTAAATTATACTCTAAACTATTAAAGTTATTTAATAATCGCGTAATAGTCGACCTAAATACATCATGGTGTCTTAGACCATAATTTAATATACCTATAAGAATCTAATATGACCAGGCATGACAAATACTCGTAGGCATGACCGAGTGAATGTTCAGGTAATTTTGTAATGCAAATGAATCTTTTGCAATAGATGTCTGAAAAGCGTAAAGAGTTCTTAGAAATATTTAGCACTAATTAGCCTGCGCGACTTCAACTGCGTGGAATAATTATTTTGGTTTTCCCATTTCTTTCATACGTGATACGTTTTCCTTATAGAAGTCCTTTATTTCCTTGCTCACCTTTATTTTTGCGACAAAATTTTAATTATAAAAAGAAATCTCTTTTAAATAAAAATAGCTCGCAAACAAAGAAGCGGGTTCTAATAGTAAATGAACACTGCCATCTATAGAGCAACCACAAACGCATTGCCAGCTAAAAAAAGGAGGAAGGGATAAAAATATAAAGAAAGGGATAGAAATAGGAAGAAAAGGAGGAAATATGTAAGATTTCTGAATTCCTTACTCACCGTAAGAAACCCAGCTATACAAGATATTCCACGGCGATCTTCTATGAGAAGCAGGTACTGCTCCAGTCGAGCCAGCCCGTATATGAGCTACAGTCAGTAGACTACAACTATGTAAATTCTACCTCACCAAAATCAATGTATGCTTATACCAAAATTCATCAAAAATTGGTTCAGCCTTTTAGGCATAATAACGTTACATAATTACGTTCACATTTATAATATTAGAATGGATAAATATTTTAAAGAATTTCATAGATTGATTTAATTCATGCTCATAAAAAGGCATTTATATAAGCAGAAATCTTATGAGGAACCCAAAAATTTATTTTAAACTTTTGAATTTATTTGAACTTTTGAAATCACATAACAGCTATTATATCTAAATAGATTATTTAAATTAGTAGTTTAATTGTGTAAGTAGCGCATACTTTTAAATTTAAATTAAAATTTGTTTTGACATTCACTTGAATTTTTTCTTAATTTTATCAATATGTGCATGCAATGTAACAGAACAATACATTTTATATTTTGTAGTAATATATTTCCTAAGAAAGTATAAAACTATCCGTATAATCATGTATATGGAGCACAATACCTCGTGAATTACACGAAAACCGCGAATGTAAAATTCAAAAATGAAACACCAGTCCGCGAGAACAATGGGACTTTAGAAAAATTCATTTTTACCTAGATATTCCGCTTGACCGAGCATTTTTCCGTGGGAACTAATGAGGTTGCGTTCCTTACCAACTAAATATACAGCTCACGTAGGAACGAATTGCCTGCAATGTACCATTTTGTATGTGGATGTTGTTATACAACATTGCGCCAAGTTCTTTTGATCCCAGGACAATTGTATGTGGAACAGTATGGTTACTTCACTTCGAATGGGATTTCTACTTGCATTAACAGTATTGGGAAAAAATTTAGACGATACATTATTTAGAGGTATTTAATGGAAAAGCGAAGGTACTATAATAGTGGCAATAACCAGTTATAAACCTGTTAAATATATTTAAAATATTACTATAAAATATGACCTACCCACACAGATTTCTACAATAAGAGAATCTTTTTTCAAATAATCAGATTTATTCCCGAAATATAATTTTTCTGCAAATTTGCGAAAGTAGATTTTCTTAACTTTAACATTAGTGACATGGTTCCTTTCAACTTTCTCTGTATATATGTAATAGTTTTAGCTTGTTCCATTTTTCATCCTTTAACCCGACTCAATGGATTTCTCTTTATAATCAGTTCGATGTAACTAATAAATAGGATCCAAATAATGGAGCAAACATGACGATGAGTTACTTGTTTAATATAAGACGTTAATTTTAAAAATCCATTTAATATTTATTCTAACCAAAGTTGTCATAAAAAAAAACAATCGAAACGAAAGCTAGTTGAAAAGAATCCCTCGATGCTAATGAAAATAAATCACCTCACGATTCCCAAAGCGAATCGACTTAATTAGATATCTTATTATATCAAGGGAACAACACGTATCCCGAAGTACAGAAGACGCGTGCCATCATTTGTCACCGACGAGTTCCACATCGTTAAGTTCGCTTGTTATAACTTTATGCCACTCAAGGGTGCCCAGAATATAAATCGGCTTGCGTAACCTTAAACACCCATTAGGCGTGAGAATTAAGATATGAAATTAACAAGTTAACGGGCCACTAAGTATTGAGGATGAAAAATGGCCAGCACTTATCGGAACGAGCTTCAGTGTGAAGGTTTCTTTATGATTTTGATGGTGATATATCAATAGTAATTTTAAAAACATTGTGGATGGCAATGGCGTTTATCTAAATGTCGGTAGAAGCTATTAGAGTGTGGGATGATGGTGAATTTATAATAAATCAGCAGATATCGTTCGATATTCGTGATTTGTAATAAGTGCAGGTGTTAACAGTTTATAGGATGTGATGACGTGCTGTCAGATTTTAGGAATGTTATTTTGAATAAAAATTTAAAGCCATTTGATTAAAATGCGCCTTTACATACGAAAAATTATTATGAATACTGTTTGATATCTAACGACTTTTAAAATCTTTATTTTTTATTTTTGTATACTTATTATTTTTTTAAATACACATCTTTAAAACGATAGATATTTTTTGCTTAGCCACAGTGAGGTTAGTTACAATAATTGTAAAAAAAAGTTTAATTCAGGAAATGATATTTAAATAGAACTAATATGTTAAAAGTTTTATCATAAAAAAAACGCAGAAAGAATAAAAAAAATGGTTTACATTCTATCTAAAACTGTCAATCCGAAAGCGTCATCAAATATTTCGTTCGTCGATAATTCGATTATATTTAAAGTAGGTCATATAAAAGTAAAACTCATTACGGTCCTTCACTAAAAACATGTTTTTATAGTCCTTGATCCTCAGCATTCACATCACGTAGATGGCATACCTGACTCATCTTGCTGGGACGCGCCTTTGGAAATTTAAATTCTTAACATGGCATTTCATATAATAATGAGTAGCACTTATGGCTTTTTAAGTGAATATAATTACTTCAATCAGGAAATATTTAAATAAACAAATTTTATGATAATCTGTATACACTAGTCTTTAATACATATACGTACAAAGAGATCTAAAAATATCTCAGATATCGCTTAAAATAAAAACATAAATAAAATTTATTATGAATTTTATTCAAAAAAATCTGACATATCTCAGTGTATTATAATCAAAAGTTACTTGATACGACATATTTTTCTTAGAAACGTAACATATTTAATGTAAAAAATAAATATCTGTAATATATATTCCGGTGGCTAATTGTGAGCCGAGATGGCCTAGTAGTTAGAACACGTCGATCTTTACCGATGATCGCGGGTTCAAACCCCGGCTAGCACCGCTGATTTTTCAAGTGCTAAATTTGTGTTTAAATTCATCTCGAGCTCTGCGGTGAAGGAAAACATCGTGAGGAAATCTACATGTGTCGGGAGAAATTCTGATACATGTATATGGCGGATATACCCACAGTGGAGCAGTGGAGCAGCGTGGTGGATTACGCTCTAAAGCTTCTCCTTAATAGGAGAGGAGGCCTTTGCCCAGCAGTAGGACATATCCATATCCTGTTACTACTTACTACTTTAATTGTACAAAACTGTCACTAATATTATATAATATCATATCCCTCATTTTTACAAATAAAGGTGGAGTTTTTGTACAATAATTTAGGAATTATGTGTAATAACGATATGTCGCAACTAAATTTTAATAACTAACGTAACTAACTCGTTTTTGTCGTTTAATACTAAGCATGCGATGTATCATGTATATTGTCGTGTAAAAAGTTAATACTAACAACGATGAAGCAAATAAACTCTGTGTCACAGATACTATAAAAGCGGCTCTTAGTTGCGATTTGTGTGACACAAATAGGCTTAAAGTGGGTTAGTACAAAACATGCACTTTAAATCTTCATTAGCAGATCGTAGTAACGCATTTGATACAACATTGCGTCATACGAGGAAGCGCAATGGATTTCGTGAGATAAATCCGCGACTTAGTCGTTACTAACTAAACTGTAACTAAAAGTTTTGTTACACATGTTTAAATTACACGAATACATAAAATATAAGAAATTATATTTTATAACTATGGATGTGTTACTTTCATTCTATTTGACGTTAAAACTTTGTTTCAAATTTTGAGAAGCCCGTTGACTTATTGGCCCAAAGATACAAAAAAATACTACTCTTACTCTAGATCGTCACACTCAGTCGCTGGTTGCTAGGCAATATCATCCAAAGCAGTTGACTTTCTGGGTCCTAAAATCCACGAGATTATAACATCATTGAATATGAATTTAATATTCTTTTTTTCTATACATTTTTATTTATAATCATTCAATTAATTTCGAATCTATTGATATAATCAATTGACAATTCAACAAAATTCCAAATTTTGCATAGATTTGCCTAATTCTTTTTTTGTTGTATTTGTAGCTGTGAGGATAAGGCTTGTATGAAAATAAATATCATAGTACTCGTACGGTCAAGCGAAAAAACTGTTTAAAAAATCTCTAAATAAAAATGAGGCCCTATGTTTTACGTAGTACATCCGTGAGAAGCCGGGGCGTGCAGCTAGTATATAATACGACTTTAAGAATGTTTATGTTTTATGATTATAAAAAAATATATTTATAAAGAATAAAAACATCATAAATATGATCTTTGTTAATTAAAATGCGATCATTATCTAATCCATTTTATTAAACAGTAAAACTAGTCAAATTATAGGTGTATAAAAAATGTTATTTCTAAATCTAATCAGAGTAACCTATCCGCTTCAACTTTTATAATTCAATGATTATTATTTAGTGTCTTTCTTAGAACCAATTAGTTCTCGCCCAGGTCTCCGCCTGCATAAACCATTCAGTCATGGTGTTTATGCAAAACAATACTATTCCTTAATTGCAGAGAGGGCCTATTTTGTTTTTAATATTTGTCAATAATACACTGAAATAACATAAATATCTTATACAAAGGTGTCTGTAATTATAACGGGTTCATTAAAAAAGTGCAATCTACAGGT
This sequence comes from Hypolimnas misippus, assembly GCA_037950945.1. Taxonomy (NCBI): domain Eukaryota; kingdom Metazoa; phylum Arthropoda; class Insecta; order Lepidoptera; family Nymphalidae; genus Hypolimnas; species Hypolimnas misippus. The sequence goes on along the minus strand of JBBEEQ010000025.1, from coordinate 5,053,794 downwards.
TTATTACATTCCACATAAGATAGTTTTGATTTTATGAACACCTAATAATAAAAATTTATATGATTTTTTTTTAAAACGAACCTTTCATTTAATTTCGATTCATTACAATTTACATACATTAATATATTAATCAAAAGTAGTATTAATCCTATGAAACATTTTTGCACAAAAACGTAACAGTTTGACAACAATTTCTGGCAGTCTTTGAATCATATCTAGTAATAAAGTATTGTTTAAAAATCAACTTAACAGCTGAACAATAAATATTCAATAAACGATACCAGACAAATTCGTCAAAAGTAGTTTCAATTACAATAGAAATCTTAAGGCGCTACCTCACTCAGAACGTAATAATATAACAATCAAATTTGAGCACATGTTACAATATTGACCGATAACCTTTGTGGCTGACGAGTATTTACCTTTACCCACATTAAATTTTTGACATTCGCTTGCATTAGAATCAGTTGTTTAGAATGTCAGAAGAATCGGTCATAGTGTTCGGTGCGCATTGATCACAGATTTGTATCACGGGTGTTACAAATTTTATAATAGCAGGTAGCACATTATAGTGATGTAACGATCTGATGATGTGACGATCCACTGATGTAACGTTCGAATCTGAACTGTTACATTACAAGCGAATGTTCTCGATGAGGGACTGCCCTTACGGTTGACACTTACAATAATTTAAAGAAATATATACAAATCGTTTCCAATTTTTGTAGTGTTTGTATTCTCTTTTACAATCAAATTGCGGTTTGGAAACGATTATAATTGTGATTATTTGGAAATGTGAACACGCAGCCGTAACAGAGGTAAAAAATGTAATCCCCATAACAAATTCCTCTGCAGCTACTGTTTTTGTAGGGCCATTTAAACCATGAGATGAGGAATGTTTTTCTGAATATCGAAATCTTGAACAATAAATCTTCGTCATGGCTGAGTTCCGACATTTAACAGGGACATAAAAGAGAGTCCGTCTTTGATAATTTCTCGCTCAGAATTATTTTCTGGAGAGGAAATTACAACTACAAAAAGATTTAAATGGCAGAGATTTTTTTATAATTAAATTGATACCGATAACGCTTTGTAATCATATGGTTAAAGACGGAAGGTCTGTCTTAATCGAAATTGTATTTAGATGATTAAAATAAAAAATCGAATTTAAAATTATTTTTCATCAGCTGTCCGGTCCAGCTGTACGCATATATACTTTAAAAATGAGAATATAATATAATAACCTAAATTTTTCGTTTTTGCATACAATTTTTCAGACACAAACCTCGTTCTAACAATTAAAAAGGCAACAATGAAAGAATTAACTAGAGAGGTGCAGCCGTGTTGAATTAATGCACTTACTTACATGCAAAAGATAAATGATTTGTAACCGACGTAGCAAGTAACACGTAAAAAGCTTAACTTGATACCGAATTCGAATATTTTTCTTGGCACCGACTTCCAACTGTTATGAAAAAATGTTTACTTTTTTTAGTTTAGTAGTATTAAATTTATTTAATACTTAATAATGTTTTTTATTAGGTTTTTATTGTTTATATACAGATGAATCGACTTCAATTTAGCACTACGGTGGGTCGTTGATGTCATAAACCATGCAATAGGCAAGTATTCATTAATTTATTGCTATTCTATATTTATGTTTTGTATCTTTATATACATATGTATAAATGTAAAATAGTTAACAATCTAGCGGGACACAAAACGTGACATGACGTAACAGTATAAGTAATGCACCAGGTGCACGAATTATACACGGTCCGAGTTCGATTCCCGTTCAATGTCACGCGCATCCTTGGAATGATTTATATGCGTGGCGCTAGTAATCCGTTAAGCTATTATCATGGACGGGAATAGAATTTTACGAGAATAAATTTCGTCATTTCCTGAAGACTAATGTACTCGTGTAAAAGCGGCCATCAGTTTATTAAAGTTTTATTCTAAGTTTTTCAAAGTTTGTTATTCAAAGTTTTAAAGATATTGTAGTGTTATTAAAATAAGTAGAAAGAATAATTTAGTACTGTTTAGACTAATATTAGTTTAGTATAATATTAAAATACGCTGATTTTGAACTCAGACTAAAATTAATTGAAAATGGAGGTAAATAGTTAATTAAAAAGTCTTTAATGCGATTATATTTTTGTGTGTTTTCTTATTGCCTCTTATTCATATACGCGTGCGAATACTTTGCGCCGCTCGTGATTAGTTACGTAATAATGTTAAACAAAAATTAGTTAACATAAACTTTTTTTTCGGATATTTACTTAACCTTCGTAATTCGAGTGAAAAGTAATCTTTAAAATAGCGTATCAAATATAAATATCGATTTTATATTAAGAGACATAATTCTTTTCAACAAACCAAAATAATGTATATAGATAGTTTATGATTTCAGAAATTTCCCATAAATAAAAATCAAGGAGCGATAAAAACCACCCGAGGTGGGAAACGGAGCGACGAAAGTACGTCGTTTGCGATGCAATCGTTGTACTCGTAAAGAGTACACATATTTCTAGAGGTATCAACATCTGAATGTTTCGATTTGTATAAAGGAAAATTTGTATGTTTGATACATTTTGCTATGAACAACTTTAAAAATTTCGTTTGTTCTGTATAGCACTGCCCTACGTATTTATAAAAAAATCTACAACTTGGTTATTTCTTTTTCTTGATGGTAATTAAATTATGATATGAAAAAATCTCCATTTCATTTTGTGATTTATAAAATGCAAGTTTAAAAAAAAATAATTTATAGGAGATATAAGACACAAAGTTCTTTTTAATTTGTGGCACGAAAGCATACCTAAGTGTTATCTGAAAGTTTATAGTTTTTAGTTGACAACTAGTTGGTAAAGTGTCTATATCAGATGATTCTGTCATCGTTCGTTGTAGAAATTTTAATCCAACATAAAAAAAATAATTACGTAGCTGTCATTGTGCACGCGCCTTAGCCACATCTTGTCAGTAGTGTGACTTTCAAACAATGCGCCTATCACTCATATCAGGTTAGTAAGTTGTTAACCAAAGCTCGCAATCTCAGCAAACAGATAAAAAGCAAAGATATGGTAACTTGAATGTAGCGTCAGCAACCACTTTTTATTTTGGTAAAATTTTTTAGGCGCTTATAGATAGATAAATTCTAATAAAAAATTGTATTTTTTTTTATTGTAAAATGTATAAAACTAGCCGGTGCCCACAACTTAGTCTGCGAAATATTTAAATAAATAAAATTTCGGAAATAGAAATCGCCTAAGTTACTCATTATAGCAATAGTTATCTGCGAGAGTCTGGAGTATCAAAGGCTGTGTGACGTCAGCAAAATATCAATATGGCGGACGTAAATTGTCAAAACCGTTGTGACTTTTTATGTACTAAACAGTTTGATGATTTTGTAGTGCGAGGTGTTGTAATAGATAGTCGGGTTTTTATTTTGTTTTATTATATAAATATGTGTTATTAATGAGTGTTCAGATCAATTACTTTATTTGATATATTCATAGAAACGAACGGTAATCGTGATAGTCAATAACCAGTCCGCTTAAAAACCATCAATCAATTATTTAAAAATAGTTTTGACTAAAATTTAATAGCAGTAGTAGCTATCATTAATCAGATCAGCTTTGGATGATTCTTAAAGATCTGAATCTTTGCAAACAGATAACATTGAAGATACGACCAAACGTCGACCTTGAAGTTGGTAGCGTCAGCAAAAAAACTAGTACTTTGATGAATGGATGCGATATTGATAAGGCCTGCATCTTTGGAGACATTCTTTAAATTTTTTAGCCTCATTCTTTATATAAACACAATGTTGTTTCTATTCTTTTGTTAATAATAAATATATTAAAAACAATGCATAATTCGATTGTGGTAGCTTTTTATAAGACCTCAATTATGAAGAGTATAAAATTTGGTAAAAAAAAAACACTTTTTCGTTCAACATATTTTTAAATACGCCCTATTTTTTAGTTTGTATGCAATAATATAAATACGTATAGGTATTTTTATATCTAAAAGCAAAAATTTACGAAATAAAATCGAATAGTAGATGATTTATGAATATCTCATTTTATCCTCATTAAAATGCGAGTCGAAAGGGCAGACGGCTAAATTGATGAGTAGACATCGATTTCACGCAACAGAATACTAATAATAGTCGTTTAGTTCTATTTCTGATAGTGTGAACTGAAATAATAGTTCAACGCTATCGACATATGGAACATGCACACTCATTGACGTCTTAAAAACAAATGGTAATAAACAAAATCTATGAAAAAGAAAACAGATCGCTTGGACGATTGTTATTGACGACCGTCAAAATGTCTGTATGAAGTTCATCGACCCACCTTGAATTCTACCGTAAACACAAACGAAATAAACCAGAGGAATAATTCATTTTCGTTTAAACCCCTCTTTTTTTAGCTTTTCCTACGTGTCTAATTTGAGAAATTATAGCTAAATGCAAATAAATTACCCGTGAGAAGTACAACATACGACAAATTGCCGACGGACGGTATGAATAAATACTTCCCGTGTTAGGTACAATGTGGACATAAAATTATTTTCGTAACAATGTTTTTCATGAAAACAATTCAATATGTTTTCTATTTATCACCGACTTCAAAGAGTAGGAGGTAATAAATTCGATTGATTTGTTTCGTTTGTTTACATACGAATTTCGTTTATAGTAATTACTCTTTTTTATTTGAATGTGTCATATTTTTAAGTTGCATTTAAATGTATTCTAGATTTCATGGAATGCAATACACGATTTGTATTCGTAAATAATGCAGTAATTGTAAAAATTACACAGTAACCTTAGTCAAAGGCGGTCACATTTTAATTTTTTTTTTTTAATAAACAAACGTGATTGTCTGTAGAAATCGATCGAGTATCCGCGGCTTACTTATCAATATTCCACTACGGTTTGTAGCGTCCCGATATACAGAGGGTGAGTCAATATTATTTTAGGTATAAGATATGATTGTGTAATATTGGCTTTGCTTGTGTATCAAGCCATCATGTTATATAAGTTTATACATAATTGGATATATATTGAATTTTTATTTTTTTAACAATAAATAAATAAGAAACGGATCACACTCACGACCCCCATTAGGATCTCATAGTCCTGTGTCCGGGGTTCGGAAACACACACAACTAAACACCTACGGCCAATACAGACGTTTGCTGCGAGCGAGGATCGAACCTGCTACCTTTAGCGCTTTAGTACAGTAACGAAACGTAAAGTAGTACGTGTTATAATATTTAAGATTAAATAAGAAAAATTTAACAGTACCCGCTGTTATAAAAGCTTGGACATTTTGTATTTACTTTAATTAAAGATTAATTATTGTATTTAAACAAATAATTCTATTAAAAATAAAAAGAAAGAGAAATTAAAAATAACTATATTAAACCTAAGTAACTATCGATGTCACAGTGAGGCAAGGTGCCCAAAACACTGGCAGCATTAAATAATGAAATGTATGACATATTTATTAAATAAAAAATATTCTTTTATTAAAATAAAAAGCAATGTATATTAAAAATGTATAAACACTTTTATGAAGAGTTCACTCTCGGTCGAGCTCTATCGAAGTCCCGCTGAGCTCACAATGGGAGCATAGAAGGCCCTAATAAACTGAAGAAAGACGGATTAGATTGAGATAATATTTAAGTTCGTGGTTTTGGCTCAAGGCTAAAAGATCGTAAACACGACTCGTAGATAATGATTTAGGTTTTCTTTCTAAATTGATTTGAGAAATGTCTTACAAAAATGTTAATTAAGAATGATGTAGTTTCTTCTTGTGAAATGGTTTTTGAAAATGGCAAAAAAAAATTATAAAGTCAACCTATTAAAGTATTACCTAAGTATTAATATTTTAACTGATTTCTAAAAAAGGAACAGATTCTCAATTCGTTGTTGACGTTTTTATGTATTTTCAACGATTACTCGAAAACGGCTGCACCGATTTGGTTAAAATCTTTTCTTTTTTTGTGTTAGAATTTTTATTAAAATCGGTTCAATAGTTTGGTTTTAAGATCAAATAAATGGAATGAGTATGTCATTGAAAAATTGTATGTAAAGGAAATTACGTATTTTGCTTTTAAAGTCGATTTTTAGGGTTCCGTACCTTAAAAGGAAAAACGGAACCCTTATAGGATCACTTTGTTGTCCGTCTGTCTGTCTGTCTGTCTGTCTGTCTGTCTGTCTGTCTGTCTGTCTGTCTGTCTGTCTGTCTGTCTGTCTGTCGGGATGTCAACCCTTTTTTCTCAGAAATGCATAGACGTATCATGTTGAAATTAATATCATATACTCAAGTCTACGATGACATGCGGCCGTGAAAATATTAAAGTTCTAAGTCAACGCAATCAAAAGATAATGGAAAATATGTCGTATATTTTGACCATTTTAGCGTTTTCGCAAGGGAATCAAAACCTATAGGGTACTTCCCATTGACCTAGCACGATGAAATTTGGCAAGAAGTAAGATCTTATGGTACAAATAAAGGAAAAAATCTGAAAACTGTAAATTTTTGTATGTGTGTTTGTCTGTTTGTAAGTTTGTCTTTCAACCTTTTTCTCAGAAACGCGTGAAGGTAACAAATTTTTATCAACGTCAAAAGAGTTGTAATTACTAAGAGCTGTGAAAAAATCAAACTTCTAAGTTAACGCAATCAAAAGATACGGTCATTTATATCACATATTTTAAGTATGATAGCGTTTTTAACGTTTTCGCAAGGGAATCAAAACCTATAGGGTACTTCCCATTGACCAAGCACTATGAAATTTGGCCAGGAGCAAGGTCCTTTAGTATACATAAAGGAAAAAATCCGAAAACTGTAAATTTCTGTTCGTGTGTCTGTCAGTCTGTACGTCTGTCTTTCAAGCTTTTTCTCAGGAACGCGTAAATGTATCAAGTTGTAAATTGATCAAGCGGAAAATATATTAATCTTAGAATTAAAATTATATGTACTTGTAACAAATTATCATAGAAGTTGACCATGGTCAAAAAAACAATTTTACAAACACTGAGAAGAAATTTGTATCAATACGAAAACATTAAAAAGCAGCAAACCTTCATAAAAAACGCAATGCAATCTATATATCGCAGCTAACAAAATGATAGCGCGATGCAGCGTACAGCTAATGCCATCTATTACAATATTATGACATTAACTATGATATAATTCTGCTCGATTAATAAAAATTTTTATTTTAATTATTATTTAAACACGCTAAAAATTATAACATAAACTTTTCATTTAAAAGTTTTATCGTCGATTTATAATGTCATTACGTAATTAACATTCAATATAAGAGCTGATTGCGATGACGCGATTTGATTTAAGTACTCGTATTGACTTAGTACGAAAATTTTAAAATTAAATTCAAACAGATCAAGTTATTTAATTTACTTATTTATCTACACATATAAGTCTTTTGGTTATTAGTAATATAATTAGTTATTTATAAATAAACAATTAGTTTTGTTCGAATTAGGACTAATTATTTTCGTCTTGGCAACACTAATATATATTTCGATATTTTGATTGATAATGTAAATCTAAATATTTTACGAACGTAGTGCAGGGGTAGTGGAGTGTAGTAGAATATAAATAAAAATAAAACGAGAATAAAATATAATATAATTATGTTGTTAATGTCAAAGTCAACAAGTTAGTTCATTGAAATTGTCAGGAGATGACGCTAGGTGTATCCTGAATCGCGCTATAATTTTTTTTTGAAAGTATAAGGTGTATTAGTACTTAAAATAAAATTTTGTGTTCCCATGGATTGCATCCATGATCGTGTTTTAAATTAAAGTGCTCCTAAGTACTTTCAAAATAGTTTTTGAGACGTGATCCATATTTACATAATATTTGATTATATTTAAGCGACTTCTAAAAAGGAGTGTTTTCAATTCGACCTTGTATTTAATTTTTTTTTATGTTTGTTCGCCGATTATGCCGCCATTTGGGTACCGATTTTCAAAATTTTTTTTTGTTTGAAAAGGTATACTTCCAAGGTGGTCCCATTGTCTTCAGGTCAGGATCAGATGATGGGATCCTGGAGAAATTGAGGGAACTCCTCAAATATTATAGGCAAGCGTATACCGATTTAGGTATTTTTGATAGTAACTTATGTTGTAACTGATGATGAAGACCACAAATGGCGTAGATGGGTTAGTCTTATATAGATTTCTATAAGTTTGTACGGAACCCTCGGTGCGCGAGTCCTACTCGCACTTGACCAGTTTTTACTTTTTAAATAGTCTTGTTACGATGAGTAATTTAATACCAATAAGATAATAATGGGTATTTGCATTTCTCAATATAAATTCACATCACATTTAATATTATGCTACTTAAATGTAAAAATTTGCATTAAAAAAATAAAGTAACTTATCATTAACTTATCTTTTGTTTCTTTGTGTTTTCTCTTTGAAAACATTTAATTGCGAATGCGACATTATTCATATTTATATTTAAAAAAAAACTTATTGGTTTTAATTAAAGCTCGTAAAAGAATCTTCTAAGATCCATTAAAATTTACTTAGATGTATTGTGATGAACATTATAATCAATTATCGTTAAATTATAAGTTCTCTTTTTAAAGACCTCTCAAAGAGACTTTGGGAGTCAACTGGGGACCCAGGAGCTGGCAGCTACATCGGTCAAAGGATCAGCTTGGCCATTCAACGGGGTAATGCTGCCAGTATTTTGGGAACTTTACCCAGATGCAGTGGCTTAGATGAGGTCTACAATGTTTTGTAAAAAATAATCCTTTTTTTATTTTTTGTATTAAATTATAAGTTGAATTTTTATTTCATTAAAAAAGGAAAAATATTTTAAAACCCGGAATTTCCGGGTGGTCTCAAAATAAACGGTAATTTATCTTTATCTCAGATAGGCATAATCTGCCTAACGCTACACGAGATCGTTGACTACGCATATCGTTAGCTAATTATTTCCCTTATCAAAACTTTCTGATCAAATAAAGCGGAATTGCTTTTTATAAGTAGGCGGGCTACCTTATGATGGATGGTCAGCTGATTGACATTGACAATGTCAAGATGATTCATATCGTAGGTATTTTATCAACACACAAGGCAAGGAAAGCACTCTATAGGCGTCATCTATGTATAGGTATATAAACTTATCTATATCCCTGTTATATGACTTAAAATATCTTGTTAGTTTATATTTAAATTTATATTAAATATATATTTTAAGCTTTTTTATTCATAGACATTTTTCAAATACATTTTTTTAAATAACTTATAAACTTTGAAGTATACCATTTTAGTGGGAGTAGAATCTCTTTTGTAGTTATTTGGTTTGAAAATACTATCAATCTATTGTGGTAAAGTTAAGCTGTACTACATTCTCAAAGTTTCCGTTTTTATAAAAAAAATACCACAGAAATGTTTGCAATTTTCAATAAATAAGTTTAAATCGTATATTAAAAAGTCTTTGATACCTAAAGCATATTATTCTGTACAAGATTATATAGATGATAATAATGTATGTAGTATAGTTGGATTTCATACAGGATGTTTACTATACACATTTGTAATTTTTAAATGTACTTAAAAACATAATTTTAAAAGAGTACCTGTCGAGTTTCTTGCCGGTTCTTCTCGGTAGAATTTACATTCCGAACGAGTGGTAGCTTTTCATTAATTTAAGCAACTTTTATTTGTTTTGACGATTCAAAAGTGCTTTTAAAAGCCTACTTGAATAAAGTATTTTTTGATTTTGATTTTTGATGAAAGAAAATATATGTAAAGTTGCGTTTTATGGAGCGAGTGAAAACCTGATTTCTCCATCTCTTTCCTCCCATACCCTTACATCCTCTCCTTTCCTTGCCATATTTCTTCTAAAATCCGCAATGCATTTGTAACTCATCTGTTGCTGTTAATGTTCTTCGGTGGGTAATCATTTTAAATCAGGTGCGCCACCTGCTCGCATGTGTGCTGTTTTATAGATATTCTTTTCCCAAACGAAAATATTATTATACATATACTTATATTGACAAAGGCTTATAAGCAACTACCATGTCATTTAAATCCATATATTTCGTGGCCTGTATGTATAGATATCTATACAATGGATGGGTATTTTTTAAATTTTGTCGATAATAATAATTTTTACGCTCAATCACATCTAATATTTAATATGTAGACATCCTCATTATAAACTCAATATATTTATCAATTTATTAAAACGAAAAATAAACAACAGTTTAATAAATTCAAAACAGTGTTAAGATAATTGCTTCCGCAAGGAAAACAAATGCATGAAATAATACATAATGATAATACTTCATTATGTATTATCAAAGAGTCCGAAACAGTTATTAATAATTTTAATTCGGCTCACACATGCCGTAATAAAACATTGCAATGTATACAAATTACCTGTTATTATTTTAAACGTTCGTAAATAAATTTGTCTACTGGTTCTATTACTTCTAAGAATCGTGTTTGAGGTGTATTAATTGGACGCTGATAAGCAATAATGTGTCAACCCACACGGACTTTTTGAGAAAATGGCGTCTAAAGATGTCAAACCTATTCTTACTTAATTTGTTTAAAGAAGTTTATATCCATCTTTGCTTTTCTTTTTAAAAAAAAGTATAATGAATTAAAAGTAGATTAATATATTTAATATATTATCTAATAAAAAGTTTTTCAAATATTTCAGATTATTCTATAAATTGCAAAATATGGAACGCACTTGAAATACGAAACAATTATTAAGACACTTTTTTCCTTACTTATTTAGTTTATATTACTTGATTTTTTTTAATAATGTTGAATAGTTGATTGATACTGCATTATCAGAATACATCAATATCTCCGAATTTGACTTTTTGTGGGTTGACACATTATTGCTTATCAGCATCCAATTGAATGATGAGTCTAAATATTTTAATTCGCGGTACATTGGCCATGGAGTTTTTGTTTAGTATTCATTAATATATCTATACTAATATGATGAAGATAATTTTATATATTCAAAGTAAATTCCGAAATGACTGAAATATAAAAATTATACGTTGTCATACGATGTTTATTTAGGTTTATAACCTATTATTTTAAAATAAAATCTCCATTATAATCGAAGCATAGCTTATAAACAAAGGTAGTCTTGTCAAGTTGCTACAATTTTGATGTAATTGATATAATATTAAAACATAAATAATAAATAAATAGATATATTTATTACAAGTTATAGATCTTCTGTTATAATTATTTAAATGATTCATATCGGCCCGTATAATTCATCTGTCTATTTATATCTATCTGCAGAGTAAAGTCATATGCAAATATGACAGAACAATGAAATACAAAACAGAAAAAGGAAGAACATTATTTCCATTCTTAATAGAATACGTAATCAAGTAAATTGCTAATTAATAATTAATTTGCAACACATAGCAACCCAACCTCGAGTTTGTTGACATATATCTGGGCATGCGCAATGTCCTATCTATCCATAAACAATGAGTTCAGGACGAAATAGCTCATTAAAATTCTTAGATAAGTTATCGACGTTATTAAAACATAGAGTAATCCCTTATTTATAAACACGATTATAAAAAAAATAAATTAATTAGAACTTCTAATTAAAATGTCATTACGTAGAAAATTTCCAAAACACACACTCAAATTGGGGCAATCTTGATAAAGAAAGTTATCAACTTACATAAATTATAAGGGTTTCATAACGGTTTAGGCGTTTAGGTAAAAAAATATTTGTTACGAACATAACAAACACAAATAAAGGATTAATCGATAACAAACATAAACACTTACCGAAAACACTCCATCGCGTTCGTAGATATCGTTATATTTCAGTGACACCTTTGATCTGAATCCTTTGATCTAAACGATCATCGTTCAAAACATCGCCGGCTAATTAATTATCTTATCAGAAATAAAAACACTTTCACTACCGCTTCAAGCGTACTTCATTATTGATAAACGAACGACCGGCTTTTTACATCGACTGTCAAAATCACGTGGGCACCCGCGGGCAGACGGCGGAAAACGGTTTTTCGCGAACGCACGCTAAGGCGCATGACATTGACGACACATACTCGTATAATTCATGTAGCGTTCTAACCTCCCACACAGTTCGTGAAGAACTAAGCGCAAGTTGTCGAGGTGCACGTGGCCCGTAGCTTACGCGACGACCGCCCTTCCAATGCGATACGGCTAAACCGGGAAAAGCGACTTTCTCCCATCCCGATTAGACATAATTTCGCCTGGAACCGATAAGTTAAACCCAGCGAGATGAGCTAGAATATGGGACGATACACACAGAGTATTTTCGTACTGTCGTTTAGTGTGCGTAAACGCGTGCGTGTATGGGCCACGGAAATGAAAAGTGCATTGTGGACCTAGATTATATCTCACACCCAATTACGTTTTTGTTGGCAAATGCTATATAATGGTCGAGAAAGATATCGTTATTGGTGTCCCGGGTGATTCCGGAGGAATAAAAAGGAGCGGCCATTGTTCGAGCGATATTGAAAAAGTTTTACTTCTTGTTAGGATCGTTACCTTTGTCTTATTTTGAAGGATTTTAAACTTGCCGCGTTTCGTTCGAGTCTTTGTTGTTGGATGACTTGCGTTTAATTTTTTTTTTAGATATGTTACAATCAATTTCTCTTTCGTTAAAGAGCGAGTTTATTGAAAGAGAAGTGTAAATATTGATGTAACGTGTCGTGTTTGAATAGCACAGAATGTATGCAATACGGAGTAGGTCCATGTAACCTACGGGTCAGTAAGCCAAGCGTTATAGAGGCCAGTGGTGCTTAATTATGTTTTATTTTTCTATAAATACAATGAAACGACGACGTAGATGAGTTTGTCTCGCTTATCTATCGTATTCATAAATTTATAAATGATAAATAAAATGTTAGCTAACTACAAACGATATAACAGTCCGAATGCATTACATTAAGATAGGGAAATGTATATTTTAATTTGTTATTAGCTAATAATTGCTATAATAAATAAGATAATTCAACATAATGGTTAGTTATGTTTACAAGATTTGAGTGCATTATGTTATAAGCCTATAATATAACGGGATTTTCGATGCCCTTTTGTGTGTTATTTCCGTGTAACTATTTTGCGGTGCGGATATTAATACATTGAGCAATTTTATTACCGAGTATAAAATATTGATTTATTCGTATAATGAAATTTTAAATAGAGTTTACGAGTATGTCTAATATAGGTAATTTGTTACAGCTGCCCTTACCTCGGAGAAACGTATTAATTTTTTTATTAATTATCCGTTTGACTATAAAACGCGTAATGGAAAAACTTTTATCGCTATTAAATCCAGTATATATTATATATAGTATATAATCTTAGTAGTCGAGTAGAAGACAATGAGAAACCTATTATTACAAATTAAAATCACTGTTAAAATTGTAATATTTTTTTATACAGTAAGAATTAATACAAAGGTATATTTTTTTGCCTTTTACTTCGTTTTCGCGGTTAAGTTTCTGAATCGATTTCTATAAAATGTTGCATGCATATAACATAAAGTTTATGAAAGTACATAAACTCATTTTAAAAAGTCGTACAGATCGTAAGTCAGTAAAATGTGACTTTAGTTTTGTTTACTTTAAATTATACACACACGAACATTTTCTTATAATTCACAATATTGCTTTGATCTTTTCTATTTTTATGTTTTAGTTGCATGTCTTCGTCATTCAGACGCGTTGGCGCAATGGTCACTGCAACTGACTAAAGCACTAACGGTCGCGGGTTCGATCCCCGCTCACGGCAAACGTGTGTATTGGCCATACAGATGTTTGTCGTGGTCTGGGTGTTTGTGTTAGTGTTGTGAGTGTTTCCGGACCTCCGACACAAGGTCATGAGATCTTAATGGGGGCCGTTGAGTGTGATGCGTAATTATGTCTTAGTTTAACTGAAAATTAGTGTTATAAATATATAGTAAATAAAATAATTTTAAAACTTCTTTTTGCTGAAATTTTTTTTCATAATATACATTATCAAAATTTTCACGCCAACCGAATTACGAACAAAAATTACGTAAAACGGACCACTGAAACGTATTAACTGTTTGTAACGTCCAACCACAGAATAATAGGACAATATTTCACAAATGATTGCTTAATTATCTACTCAATTAATGTCCGCAAAACATAAAACCGATACTTGTGACATGAAATGAAATGTAATAATAAATGGACTCCTAATTCCCAAAACATTACTCGCCTAACTAAATTTGAAAATTCCACCCAACCGCATTCAAATTACTAATATTATGAAAGTTAATTAGTTCGACATTAGATGTACGCTTATAAGCAATACTATGTCAAGCCACACGGACTTCAGTTTGAGAAAATGGAGTCTATAGATGTCAAACCTATTCTCACTCAATTAGTTTGAAGACGCATACAATCTTTTATTTTCAATTTTGTTAAAAGGAATAAAGAATTAATAGCTGAATCGTGCATATTGCAAAATATAGAACACACCTCAATTTGTGTAACATTAGTTTAAAAAACTTATTTCCGTAACATAAATAAGTTATGTTAAATACGTGACGTGATCAGTATATATCAATATCTTCGAATTTGACTTTTTGCGGGTTGACACGTTATTGCTTATCAACATCCATATGTAAATTATTTCGTGTGAAAGAACGGTAATTTTAAGATAGCAAAAATATATCCATATACTGCAATCATAATATATTATTGCATAATATTTGATCTCTTGATTGAGAAAATTAAAGGAAAAATTTCATCTAAAATTTATTATTTCGGTAGTTTTCGAGATAAACGATGAAACGAAAATATAAGACGAAAAATTAATATTCTAATAATTATATTCTTTATTGATATATACAACACAACACAATTAAACACTATAATATTTTATCATATATACTTAATTAAATAAATAACATGACCTTTCCAACAAAATACAACTAATACAAGGATAAATTACGATAAAAACAACATAGTTATTACAACACTGATAACACTTAGTGTACAAGGACCACATGTACGATATTAATGGCTACGTACTTCAAATATCCTAATACAAAAATGTTTATATGCTTATTTTTTTTTCAAAATGATACAGGGTAACGACAGTATTAGTGTTTTCCATACTTATAAGAGGAAAGATTTGATTGTTCGCTTGTTTGAATACAACAGGCTCTAAAACTACTAGATTAATTTAAAAAAATGATTTAACGTTGGTTAGCCGGTTTATTGAGGAAGTGTATAGGCTATATTACATGACGCTACGACGCATAGGAGCGAAGCAGTCTATAAACACGAGTGAAGCCGCGAGGGGAAGCTAGTAGGTATTAAATATTACACACAATTTACAATTCATATTTATGATTCACATATTTTTGCATGAAATAGATTTAAATGTACGAAAAGGTATATTAATTTTCGAAGATGGATGCGGTCGCATTAAGTGATCTATACAATAGTTCTGCAAGCGTCCGTTACAAATGTAACAAATGCGATGAAATGAATCGATAATGGAATCAATGAACTATAAATTTATCGTACATTTCATTTAATGTAACGGTCACATTTTAATACCGATATTGATGACACTTCATCGTTATAAAATATGGTCAACATGCGACATTAATAATTTAATAGATCATATTGACATCTATATTAATTTATATAATCGAATAGTTTGTAGTAGCTTAACCGCACAGGAATTACGGGCCAGATTTGGCATTTTTTACTGCGAATAGATCCTTTTTTAATGAAGATTATCATAACAAAATTGCACTAAAATATATGTGTGGAGTAGTAATAATAAGCGTCACGGCACATTATATTTACGTTGATGTTAGCGCACGCGATAATGTTAAAAATAAAAAAAATTAAATAAAATCTACGTACAAGTAGGATATAATTGAATAAATCTTCAAAATCATTTTTAGGTTTATCATATCGTTTTTCAGTCAGAATTACCGTTTAGGATTAGTTTAGTAACGATTCACAGTGATAGGTTTTCAGACAGAACTGATATTGATACGGTACTGCTCAGTGCAAATAGTCAGTGTTAAGTAGTCGAGTTTTTGATTCTTTTAATAAATTTATCTTGCTTCTTGTCTGTTTACAATTTAAACATATTTATTTACTTAGATGGTATAAAATTATATTCATATTTGTAATGTTCTCGTTTTTTTTTTGATACCAAACGCTATCAATATATTCGCGGTAAAAATTTACATTTAAAGTTTACCATATTCAATTTAGGGAAAATTTATGTAGCCTATATCACCTGGATTTACGTGCATTTAATTGGAACACACGTATCAACAAATGTATATATAAATATACAATTATACATGTAAACATATCACACATACATACATATATGTACATATGTACAATAAAGAAATACACGTACATCAAACATCACTTTTCTTGGTTTTGTCATAGTCAAGATAAAACACAAACGGCTTGGAAGGGCAATAATTATATCGTTTATAGATCTATCGTGCGTACGTACTAGTGTCAATATATCGTACACATACATAAATATTACTGCTTTTAATTTTAATAAATTGAAAATATTTTATGTCAATATTAAAATTCGAGGTAATGAACATGTGGATTAAATTTTCATTATTAAATAATTTAAATACCCATTTGACACTTCGTTACAAAATAGCAGTCGAAAATGAAAATGATTTAACGTGAATTTATCACATGAAAGGAAGGTTAATTTTCTGTTTCACTAGCCGCTAATTACGACTTTGCTAATAGTAACCACGTTGAAACGTGTTGCGGGCACTTAAATACTGTGTTCATGTTTGAATGCTTCATATTTGATAGCCTCATAATATACCCGTCAGTTAATTCATAATTTTTTATAGATTATTTTTGCACATTTTTCGGGGTATAGAAATGCACACAAAATATATTTGAGGCCTTTGTATATTTGCACTAAGTTATTATTGGCCCTAGTGCCTTAGATAGCATCACTGATAGGCGGGCTGAGTACTGAGGCATTGCCTACCGGTTATTTTGAAAAGAGAAATTACCGTTGGAGTTCAGAATGGCCGTCAATCAATAACATTTTACCAATGACTTACATGAAATACGTCGCTAATATAAATTACCGAATTTATATTCGTTTAGTTTCCGCACACATTTCTCGATTATTTACCAAATAGACCCTGAAGAGAAGCGATAATCTCACGTAAATTTGCCACATGAAAAGGGCGTTTAATTTGGTGTTTCACTAGCTGCTAATTACAACTTTGATTGCCGTGACCATTGCGACTCGTGTCACTAGCGCCGGGCGAGCTTTGTTTGTGTCTTCATCAAATACTGACTGATTGAATACTGATAGACTGCGAGTTTACGCGTAGTTTGCTGTGCTCTACTGTTTGAACCAATATGTGTGCATTCAACAATCTTGTATGGACTACGCTGAGTCTGAACCCGAGACAATACAACTTAGCAAATATAGTACAAATTCACTCGCGTTAAAAACTCACAGCCAATGTTCTTCAAAAAAATTCTTTATCAATTTATTTAAGACGTTTTTTTTCTTTTCTATTATGATAAAAGTATAATAAAATAAAAGCAGATTAGTGTAATAAAAAGAGTTATATATATATATATATATATATATAACTCTATATATATATATATATATATATATATATATATATATATATATATATATATATATATATATATATATATATATAGATTAAATAAGTTCTTGATATATATAAATTTTTGCATATTGCCAAATATTTAATACACTACAATACTCGAAACATTAAATTAAGAAACTTTCTTTCCAACTTATTTAGTTTAGACGACTTTAAACATTTTTGAACAATGTTAAATATGTGACGCATAATAAATCAGAATACACAAATATCTCCGATTGTTTTGCGGGTTGACATATTATTGGTTATCAGCATCCAATTACCATGTTTTATTTTCGAATATCGTATAAATATCGGTGATTTATTATTAAAATATAGGAGCTTCGGTTATTTCCCGCACGTGTCGCTTAGTTACCAAATTGGCCCCCGACGCAAAGCGACAGTCTCACGTAAATTTGTCACATGAAAGGACGTTTAATTTGCTGTTTCAGTAGCTGCTAATTACAACTTTGGTGCTGTGACGGTGAAACGTGTCCAACGCGGGGCTGCGTAAATGTTTGCTTTTATTAAACGTCTTTTGTCATTGTTTGTGATTGTTTTCATATGTGTTGTTTGGAAGTATTGGGCAACTTTTTGACTTTCATATATTTAATTATTCTAAGGAAAAACCATTAGGTTAGCTTTAGTGAAATTGTATGGAGAATGATTTTATTTTTATAGATATAGAATAGCTGGCAAACGAACAAGCGACATGATATTACATACCTTATGTTAAGTGATCACCGCCGCTCATAGTCATTCGCTGCCCAGGTGAGGAATAACTGCATTGCCAGCTTAAAAACGAATAGGGAATGGATGGGAAAAGGAAGTAAGGAAATGAATGGCAGAGTGGGTTCGCCTTCCGATACTCTCATTCACCGTACAAAAAGAAGCTACTTTAGCTGCTTCACGCCGATCTTCAGTCAGACTGAGGTACTGCCCTAGTTGAGCCAGCTCATGTATAAGCTGTAGTTATAAGAATATAGCTAAATATAGCTCTACTACAAAAGCGTGCAATGCCTCGCGTGGATTATTTAAAAATACCTCAAATGCTTTGCGTTTTACAATTTATGGTGTGCAAAAAGAGTTTTCTTAACAGTTTTTTTGTTATATATGCATTCTTAGTATACTAGGGGTCTGAATTTAATCATAGTTTATTACATTTTCGACCGAATTTGAGATTGACAGAAAATTATTCTTAATTTGAACACAGACTTTAACAATAAAAAAAATATGTAGTATATATGCGTGTGTATCTTTAATAATGGTGGTGTAATTTTTTTAAATTGATTTCACATATTTTTATGCACATTTAAATATATATATTACCTTTTGCATTACCTCTCTATTTAAACTATATATGGACGCTGATAAGCAATACTGTGTCCAGCCACACAGACTCCATTTTGAGAAAATGGCGTCTAAAGATGTCAAACCTATTCTTGATAAATTTGTTTGTAGAAGTTCATTTTTTGTTTTCTATTTCGATAAAAGGTACAATGAATTAAAAGCAGATTGGTATAATGAAAAGTTTTATCTAATAAAAAGTTTTTCTAATACATTAGACTATTTTATATTGCAACATATGAACCACACTTCAGTATTCGAAACATTAAGTTAAGGAACATTTTTTTGTACTTATTTATTTTAGGTGACTTTATTTTTTTTTTAATATTGTTAAATGCATTGCGCATTTTTAAAATGCATCTACATATATCTTCGAATTTGACTTTTTGTGGGTTGACAAATGATTGCTTTTCAGCATCCAAGTGCAGAATTTCAGTCTCCGTCCGCGCAATTTTCGTAAAAACGAGCATACTTTTTTTCTTGTATTAATATATATGTAGATATGCTCTCGGATTACCAATAGTGCTGTTTAATGTGCTCTCGGTAACACAAAGGAATCAGTAATCACTAACAAGGATAAACTGCCCGTATTACAATACTAATAACAGAACACGAGGTTTCTGTGAGATTATACAGATTATTATTCCTTAATGATGGTAGCATATTAACAATATGTAAATATGTAGATTTTGTTATTGGTTGAAACTCTTTAATGAGTTCAAATTAAAAACTAGAAAACTACATTACCGAAGTATTATTTAATGAAATTCTGCTACTTCAAATCCATTTCTATATTAGCAAATAAAATTGAAGTATCTGTTTGCAATATCAAACGAACTAAGCTTTTCCTTAAATGAACTGAATGTAATGAAAATACAGCCACCGGTTTTGAATGTTGGCGACTTCAAAATGCTGTAGAAAATATTTATTTTAGTTTTTGGTTTACTTGTATTGTTTTCGAAGTTGTTTTTTTTTTGTTACTTTTTATAAAAGGTTGTACTTTTACTATTTTTACATAATTTTCATGTAAGTATTTGAAATTCAATTTTAAACTAACTTTTCTAAAGAAAATATTATGTGAAATTTTAAAATAGATTTTCTCGAGTCTTAGGCATCAAGACAGTTAAAGACTCGTTTCAAATTCAGCTCGTTCTGAGTTCTTTTTATCGGTTTGTTCACATTTCAATAAAACATTTTTCTTAAGTCTTATCATTTCAAGAAGAGCACATGAAAAAACTTCTCTAAATGTTTTTTTCCTTTAAAAAGTTAATAAAATTAAAAATTCGATTTAAAATTTTATTTCCGTTATAGATAGCCAGTAATAGTACTTCAATGAAGTAATCTAACCTAAACTAAAACTCTTTGGCCTAAACAAGATACAGCTATGTAACCTGCTTATATATTACTAATATAGATCGTTTATAAAGAAAAATGCTAATATTTTCAGTATCAACAAAATATCTTACTTCGCAACTTAAATACAAAAGGAACCCAAAAAAATCCCTTGACACGCAGAAGTGCTGTTAAAATCGGTTAAGTAATTTTATAGATTAGCTGGAATAAACAAACAGACATAAAACAAATGACGGAGTTCTGAGATAACAAAAATTTTAAAAAAGCTTTAAATTTTAATTGAACACTGATAAGCAATAATATGTCAACCTACAAAAAGTTAAATTCGAAGATATTGATGCATTCTAAAAATGCGTTACGTATATATATTAACTTGAAGTTGATATTAACATATATATATATCAAATGTATATTAATAATATTAAAAAAATAAAGTCGTCTAAACTAAATAAGTACGAAAAAAATTCCTTAATTTAATGTTTCGAATATTAAAGAATGGCCCATATTTAGAAACATAAAATATAATCTCATGTATTAGAAAAATACTTATAATTAGATAAAACTTTTCATTACACCAATCTGCTTTTAATTCATTATACCTTATATCAAAATAGAAAAGATTAGATGTACATACATTTTGCTTATCAGCGTTCATTAGCCTTTCAGAACTGAGTCTACATGGAATTGTGTTAGCTAATTTCCACGGTGACACAAAATAGCGGTGTTGCCATATTATCTCCGAAAAGCAGCGAAATGCAGTTGCAGTAGAGAATGCAAAATCACCTTTTTTTAATTTGCACCGTTATGTTACAACTTGTTATGAACGAGCTATAAAAACATCAAGGTTTTATGGTTTAAAGATAATGGCGAGTAACCATGTAAGTTATTTTTGTGCTTCACTTTTTGCACAGGAAATTGAAAAATAAAAACAAAAACTAGGAGATTGCAACCCAGAATCGACTCACGCTTGTCTAGTTTTTATGGTATATAATATTTTAACTTATTTTATTATTATTAGGGCATGGACGTTTGTTTATTTTACCGCTTTTATGACAAAGAAAACAAACATTATAAGCAAAACAGTGTCTTGATGAAACAACCCCTTTGTTTTATTATTTTTTGTCAAGTTATAAGCCATAACAAACATTCTGTAAATATTTCAATGGGCCACTTATTATGATTTAGAAAATACACTCCATTTTACGCCGACTGATGGACGGATAGACATAATAGGCTCAGTATGTTAGGGTTTCGTTGATATTCTTCTGACACGGAATCCTAAAAAGAAAATATCAGTGCTTTTTTTAATTAAAACGTTAGGTACCAGTTTATTAAAATATAAAACATTTATTGAATATTTTATCTGAAAAAATGTAAGTATTCATTTTTTATTAAAAGAAAAACTGTAATTATAATAATACCTACCTTGAATATTTTATTTTTCTTTCATATAATCACTAAAACCTGTAACGGATTTTGATGAATTTTTATTTTATAAGGCGGGAATCACATTTTTAGGTTTTACTCTTGCAAGCGGTATAGAACAACTCTGTAACGTATCCGTTACGTTAAAAGCTGTGAATGTCAAAAAAGGCACTGACAATTAAAAAAATCAGGTGTAAAGTGAATAAATAATCTAAATCAAAACTTACAAGTGTAATTCTCGCCTTAAAGCATTATAGTTTATAGTATAGAATATTTTATAGATTATAAATTATAAATATATTGATCCATATACGCAGGCAAAGTAACGAGTGACTGCTATTTACATTTTTTAAATTTATTTTTTAAATCGTAAAGTTTTTAAGTTTTTTTAAGTTTATATGTTCGAAAAACAATATATTAAAGAGTTCATTTAACTCGGCCCTATTAATATTTATAGTTAAATAAAGTATATTTGTATTAAAATTAAGTCAATAACTTCAGGATTGTTGTGTTCTCGTTATGCTAATAAATGTCGGTATTAATTTGTGTCGTAAATTATATTTTTATAGTTCTGATTATTAACAAGAAATTGATGAACATATTAATTACACTTGCAGTGCGGACGCATAAAATATAAAAAGCGTGCATTGTGTAGTTAACAAATGGACGCTGATAAGCAATACTATGTCAACCCACACGAATTTCATTTTGAGAAAATTGCTTTTAAAGATGTCAAATCTATTTTGAATCAATTTGTTTGAAGAAATATATATCCATTTTTTCTTTTATATTTGATAAATGGCATAATGAATTAAAAGCAGAGTGGTATAATAATAAAAAATATCTAATAATAAGTATAAATATATGGGATTATTAAATAAAATTGACTCTGTGTGGGTTGACACATTATTGCTTATCAGCATCGATATAGTAGTAGGCTTTGCTGGGGTTGATGTAGATTGTGTCAATTAATATTATTATGTTAAACGACCATCTAAAAAAATACTTTTCTATTTTTAAAAATAGGTTTGTACCCATGATGATTATTGAGGATGAAAGCGTAACAAATAAAACCACATACGTATTTACAATATAAGAAATAAAAAGAAATATTTTCTTTAATTTATATATTTTGACTAGGATAATATTTCAGGAAATAAGGAAACAAATAGAAAGACTTTCGGAAAAAATAAGGTAACTGACTAAATACTACTCAAACTGTGAAAGGTCACAAACGAAGGTTTCGCAAATATCTTGTTGACACTCATTGTTATCTAAAGAAAGTAGTTATTTTGTAGCCAAGATAATTGCATACAAAAACATAATAATATCATTTTTCTTAAGATTTTTTTAATTTTTAATTCTTAGAATTTTAATGTGCATGCTGCATTTCTCAATGATATGTCATATTTTTGTGAGTAAACGTTACTTTAAAAGTTCGAAAAATATTTACATAAAATTAGCTATATTTAAATTGATTTTTACATAATTAACATTTCTTTAAACTTAGCTCATAAAATTTTACTTTTTAATTTGTTAATTTATTTTTACATTAATAACAGAAGTAGTTTATCACAGGGTTAGCACAGTCTTAATTTAACTCGTATGTAGGATTTCGGTTAAGTTAACTGTTCCCCGGAGATCGCTCCCGGCAATCAACGTTATGGGAATGTTCGTAAACTTTTCTAGTAAACATAAATGTCGACAGCACATATTTCTTAGAGGCTATAAATATATCCTTGTAAAAGGGCTCTGATTAAATTAAACTTGGTGCTTAAGCGGAATACTTAAAATAACTTTAAAAAACAAGGTGTAAAGGTTTCGTAACACTGTCTGTAACTCTGTACTAATATTTTAAAGAAGTAAAATTTGTTAGGAAGTTTTTATCTTTGTATGTATGTAGTGGTTAATCTCTGAAGCTACTGATCCGATGAAAAAAAACTTTTTTGTCTTAGATAGCCCGCGTATTAGGAAGACTTTAGGCTATATTATATCGCGTTATGACTCTTGGGATCGAAGTAACATACGAGTAAAACTGTGAGAGGCAGCTTTGCGTGATATAATATATCCTTCCTTAATAAACGGACTATCCAATGCAAAAATAAAACTGTAGTTAACTGGCTAGTTAGTATTGCCACTTTTTGGATTGTAGTTTCAATAACATAAAGGAAAAAAACACATCAATCACTATTGACAAAAGTAGTGACTGAGTATCTGACAGTTAAAGGGAAGTACATATACAAACGCATATGTTACTTAGTATATATGTACATCACCAACAATTTAATTAAGCTTAGTTAAGTTTCAAAACTTGATCTTATATTATTGTATTAAGAAAGACCTTCCAACTAAATTAATATTAAACTATGTTGCGCGCGTAAAATCGAGCATCAAGCATGTTCACGGACGTTGTGGTCACATCGAGGATCGTAAAGATGTACTTCCTTACCCTACAAGCCAAGTAGTGGCCAATCCAACTTGACACCCAGCACACCCCATTAAGCCCCAGCTCCGTATCCGTTCAAAGAACCGAGGAAGACACGAGGTGTCTACTGGAGCTGGTCGAAAGGCATGCACAGTTTGGAAACCGTGCGAAATAAACTACGATAACACGGAGGTATGTGGCCGTTGGCTTTAAATATTTCCCTTGTAACCGCTTGAGTGTACACAGAAAACGTTTATTGGATATATGTTGGTGAATAAATAGAAAAAGGTTTAAAAATCATCCTTATATAGCAAGCACGTTCTAAATTATCACATATCAAATAACATTTTGTAAGAATGCATGCAATATCCTTTTAGACGAGAATTACATTTGTAAGTCGTTGATGAAAAATAATTGGTAACAGTCATAGGTTATAACTTGGTAACAGTTTCCAAGGTCACCTTACAAAAGCTATGATTATCAAAAATAAAGGAACTGACAGTAAATTCTTTCAGTTGTAAAGCAATTATAAACAACTAATGTAAATATTTATTAAAGTCCGATAGCAAAACTTTAAAGTGTGTCTCGCCTTAGAGTAGTATTTAAATACGGAAAAAGATATTTCATTTTCACTAAAACAATTTGTGGAAAAAAAGGAAAATCATAATCATTGCAATAAGGACTCTGTATATATTTAAATTATAAATGGGCTCACAATTAAATCATATCAAAGCGAAATCAGAGACATATAAAACATAAATAGTTATTTTCTAACGATTTAGGGAGGAGATTAGACTTCCAGGTTTCTCACTCACCGTACGAAACGTAGCTATTCTAGCTATTTTATGCCAATTGCGAGAGTGAAGTACTGCCCCGGCCGAACCAGTTTACAAGCTATATTCAATAGGCTACAACTAAGTTTCACCTCAATAAATATAATCTCTTAAATCACATAAACATTAAAGACCTTATTGCTGCATAAATATTTGGCTACCTCTGTCATTAACGCTAGAGGCAGTAGCGAATCTGCGCCTCTAATTACACTGCCTCTCAACCTTTCCACACAAACACAGTATATTGCTTTATTACTTGGTGTGTAGTAGATGATATAGTGCTACTGTGTGTTGTGTCCATTGCTAGTGTTAATATAGGGGGATGATTTAGATCGTACGCTTGGCACCGTATTGCCAATATTAATGCTTATTATGCAAATACATATAGAAGATTAGTTATGATTGTTTTATTTATTTATTAGATTTAGATCTGCACATTTACATTTCTCTCCGTGTGTATGTCACTGATCATCTGAATGGCTGGACTAATTTTGATAAAAAAGATGTTTGTGTACGAGTAGGTCCCTAGATATAATAATTGACCTGGTCTAATATCAATGTAAACAAGATTGATTATTAGACCAGGTAAGTGGCGCTACTATTAGCCAGAACTTCGTCTGTTAGAGTCACTAATGTACATATAAGTTTTCAATATATTTAAGAGAGTATAGTAAATCAGGACAAAAAAAAAAATGTAAGAAAAAAGTGTTGAAGGAAAATGTAAATATGTAAATATTATATAAAAATGGTTTAGTTCGAATTTACGTCAGTACTAAAATAGGTTATTCTATAATAGTTATGATTAAAGCCACTAATACATTTCAACGTTATATTTTCGAAATAATACAAATTATGCACGTTTAATATTTTAATATCAAAAAAATTTTTACACCTCGGAATTCGGCAGTTTATTTTGACTTTAGTGTCATAAAATATTGATAGATTAGTTACCTAACTT
The DNA here is from genome assembly GCA_037950945.1 of Hypolimnas misippus. Lineage (NCBI taxonomy): Eukaryota > Metazoa > Arthropoda > Insecta > Lepidoptera > Nymphalidae > Hypolimnas > Hypolimnas misippus. The sequence goes on along the minus strand of JBBEEQ010000025.1, from coordinate 5,027,718 downwards.
AGCTATTTCATGTTACATAGAATTTGAATTCAGTTAAAATAATAGGTATCAAAGTTCTCTTACGGCCAAATACACACACACTTTACGACGTGGCATCATGTGTATGTGATTTGGTTCGTACGTTTTAACATGAGATAGGTAAAAGTTTTATAATGCGAGTACGGTTGGTCAATTTCCGCTACGTGATTGCTAAAAATATATTTAAAATAAACCCATACGTGGGTACATAGGATCGTGATCAAATTGTATTAATTTTAAAATTTTATACATCTTATAAGTAAAAGACAAAGGTTAGTTACAAAACTTTATGTATTAATACATAGTACACATTTTTAATATGACCGCTCTGGTGTAGTGGTGCTGCAAGTACCTCTAACGCCGACGGTTGCGGGTGCGATCCCCGCTCGGGGCAGATATTTATATATGTATAAATATATGTTCGTAGATATGAGTGTTTGTGTTTGTGGTTCTTCCCACCGTGCCCCGGAGAGCACGTAAAGCTGTCGGTCTCTGTTGTTATCACAATCACCTGATAATGATCGTTACTCGTAGTAGGGAAATTATTCTAGTCTAAATGGTTACTGGCTTACCTTCAGGTTGCAGAGGTCAGATGGCAGCCGCTCTGTGTAAAAATCAGTAACTCGTCAATATCTGGACTAAAATAGAAAGCAGACCCTGGTATAACCTTAAAAATGCTAGGTAGATGACACATTTTTAATATAAAGGGAACTCTTTTAATGTTGCAGATGTTAATTAATGATAGTAGCCACTTAATCATAACGGAAAGGCACACGAACAGACAATTCTATATGATAGCATATACTGTCTGATCGTGTGCCTTTTCGTTATGATTAGGTATGTAAAAAAAAAATTTGGCGACTCTAATATGACATATATACGATATGTGTAAAGACGTCGCAACAAAACAAGTCAAAATAGATTAGTTGATGAAAATCTTTACAGGATTTATAAAAACTTCGTAGTAACATTCAAGGAATTAGAAAGAACAATTTTATTAACTTATTAACCCTCAAAAATTAAATACGTACGAATACGCGATGTATATAGTTAAGTATATAGTTATATAACACGTGTCGAATCGAAATGTTTTTAGTCCATTAAAATGTAATACCAGTCAATCGAGATAGCTGACACGAGACCAATATTTATGATCACGATTCTAGTTAATATCTCTACGAGGTGTTAATTCTAAACGACCTTTAGTTCACGAGAACCTACAATTATTATGAAAGGCGTAGAGTTGACACAATTACATTCAGTCGACGTGTCGGATTATTTCTAATCGTTCATTTTATGTGGACGGGAATTAGAACAAACACAGATATACAGCTTTAAATAAGACGGAATATTAAATACATGTGTGAGCTGTTTAGTTTTTGTTTTGTTGCATAATAAACTCCGTCTCGTTGTGATTTGAGTAACGGTTTTCATGTCTCGTTCTTTATGAGTGTCGCTTGTTATAATTGTTTATATTCATAGAGATATTTTAAGCTGTATGAACTAGATTTGATTTCCTTGTACTAGGAAACGTTTTGTAATTGCGAAAATTTGGAATTATCAGATTTCAAGGAATGTATAGATTTTGCTCATAAAATTTTTAATCGTTTACGTCAGATTTTTCTGCAGTATGCAATAGTCTTAGATGGTTTTTAATCTAGATCTATTATAAATTTATACTATCATAGTAACGAATAATAAAAAGCTAGATTCGTAAATAAAGATTCGTAAAGAACCCTCAAAATTATTCATGAGCCTGAACTGGTGACCGAAAAAGTAGCAGTAGGCGTATTCTACAATGACACGATATTTATATGCAAGAGACGTCGATTCGACTAATACAACAATTAATATGCCGATAAAAGTATTAAGATAAGATATGCCCACCTCATACAAATCACTACAAGAATTTTCCAATGCGATTCAACCGTTAATCCCATTATAGGTGCGATTGTGACTCCGTGCTACCGTTTTATGATTTCCGGTAATGCGAGACATTATTTTTATAGGCGACAGTGACCTATGAATAATACTTCGCTACGTACAAGTAGTAACTACGATTGATATTCAAACGACAGTATATAAAAAATAAATTACTGTAGCGTCGTACATGTTAATATAAAGAAATTCTCGCTGAATACGAAATTATAATAGCTTTTTATGTAATTGTCATAAATTGTCGCGAATTTACGTTTCCGGGGGAACTTTAGTGTGATCATAAAGAAAATCAATAAAAATAAACTTGTCTGACAGGTAGGTGCCTCGATACTTTCGTAGGTTAAAATAAACATTAACACGGGATTTTTTTTTCATTTAATCTGCTAAATAATACAAAACTTTTTTTGTATGCTGAATATCAAAACAAAACTGGCAAGCGGAGTTTATTTTATTAAGATCAATGTAATACTTTACATTGATCTTAATAAAATAAATTTTAAGTCTATTCAGTCATAGATATCATTTTCTTTTTGTAAAAGTGGTGAATTATTTACTGGGTTATTTGTGCACCTTACGGTATGATTTTAGTGTAAGAAAAAATTATGTAAAATATTCATTTTAAATAATAACGTAATGTTCAGTAAACTTTTTACAACTTTAACAATGACAATTTTTACAATCCTTTTTTGAAGTTACAAATTGTCTTGCTAAGAGACACGGGGACTTATGTAGAAATCAACGAAGAGTTCACCTTTTATTTTTGACAGTTAAAGAATGTCTTTTTCATGCAAAAATCATAAAACAACTGTCAAAATATTTATACATAGTAGGTTGACGCAGTGCTTACTAAAACAGCCTGAAAAGCTACCAATCGCGGGTTCGATCTTGTCGTAACGTTGGTATTTGTGTTGTTTGTTTCCGGACCCCCGATATAGGATCATGAGATACTAATGGGCAGTTTCGATTAGTATCGCATAAACCCGCGATTGGTAGTTCATCAGGCTGTTTTAGTGAGTGTATTTTTTTTAATAATGTGTCATGACTTGATAACGATAGTTTTCATTCTAAGCCCCTTGGATCTCTGCATTTTATTCGAAGTTATGTTATCAAATAGAGCATCAAGATGAGACCATTAAAATCTGTGAAACAATTGTTATTTTATTTGCAATGAAGTCGTATACTTGTTTTTAGATATGACATAATATTACCATTCAAGCCAATTTAGCAATTAGTTTCGAAGCATATTAAGATAAAATGCTGTAAATTAATTTATGAATAGCAAAATATAATCCTGCTTTACGTTATAACGACTGCATGCCTTTCTTAATATTATCAATGTTATATATTATCTTGGTAACATCAAATAGAGATACTAAAAAAACTAAATTAAAAATAAATAAAAAATAAAGATTATGATAGTGAATGTACAAGGAACAATGATACTGAATATGTAATAATAGACAATCATAAATCTTGCGTTTCTACTAGTAAAGTATTCAGCCTTTCTCAAATTTCAGTATCATAAAATCACATAACGATTAACGTATTTTAAGTTTCTTTTCCATATAAATTTAAAATCTTTACATTGTGTTAAACAAAGCCGCTTCTCGCTGTCTGTACGCTTAGATCCATTTAATTACTCAACGGATTTTTATGCTGTTTTCATCAATAATCAGGGTGATTCGAGAGGGACATTTATACTCATAACACATCCATGTAATAATAGAGAAAAGTCAAAAAAATTTATGTAAAAAAGAACATTGCATGCGCGCGAGGCCAAGCGGGTTGATAGTCATTTTAGAATTCGAAGCAGTCTTTTTTATAAAGGAAATATAACAAATAAACACAAAAAATAGGCACTCCATTCAGTGTTTAAATATCTGCAATACAAATTATTAAATCGTAACAACAAAACAAACATCAAACAAAACTAAATTAACTAAATACGACAATAATATTTACAAATGGCAGTCCCTACAACAATGTATAAATTAAACACACAGTTAAACAACAATTACGTAGCTATTTACAGATTTAGAAACATATCAATGAATATAAAACGATTATTCGAACGCATAAAACGAAGAATTGACAATTAGTTCACTTAGTTTTATTACAAATGGACATAAAAAGTGAATTAATTTAATTCAGGCTAATGCATCGTTTTAGATATTCTAGATTGAGGGGATTGGTATCTATTAAAGTTAATTTATCATTCAACAGACGGTCATGGTGCTGATGTCGTTTAAAATTTGATTGATCACCCTGTAAATTAAACTAGAACTGTTGGGAGCAAACTTCACACATGCACTATGGGAATGCTATCGGCTTTACCTACACGCATGGTAGGTATTGTGATACAACTAACTTGATTTTTCCAGGAATACTAGAAGAAAGATCCCATAATTATAGTAGAGTTTTTATAGGAAGCTCGCTGTTTGAGTAATATTCTAAAATTGAAAATAAAAAAAAGTACCGGACAATCTATTCTTTGAGATCATTTTAATGTGACCCAACACGAGACTGTTGCTCTTAGATGGTTAGGATTTGTCTATCGTGCTGATTCCAGACGACGCTGCAGCCTTGGGTCAAGGTTACGTGCCTATGTTATTTTAGTATCATTGAAATCACAGTATATTTCGAATCTATCAGACCAGTAGACTAGCTCAGATTCTTTACCAACCCTTAAAGACCTGATTTATCTTAGAACATCGGAATAGATCTTCATAAATTGTACCTAAGAACCATCCCGATTAACTTTCAAACAAAAAAATGCATTATAATCGATAATTAAAATCCATTCCTTAGAAAGCTACGATGCAATAAATGAACACAAAGAAACATGGATACAATTTCACGCGTTAGCTTATAAAACTCCTCTTTTTTGGTTGGCGGTTGAAAATTCGTTATACTAATTCGACAAGTTTTGCATGCGTGAAAAGATATAATTATAGACGCACACATATCCCAAACTTATCTTTCCGTTATTCTTGTCGTAGTACTTTCGGCCTCGAGATCACGTTTTGTTGGTGGTTTCCAAAATGTAATGTGCGAGACATTACATACAAATCACTCATGTAAATACCTTTTAGTTTACAAAACTCATTAATAGTCTGCTCTTATCCTATCACTCATATCATGAAATTTTATAACCGCGTTTGCGTCAAAATTTTCATTTCCTTTAAATTTTGTTTTCTAGACATAAAGTAGTCCATGTTCTTCTCGGTGGGCCAATATCTATACCAAATCTCTATACCAAAATTCATAAAAATTAGTTAGTAGTCTGAGTCTGAAGTTCCGCTTATTGAGTATAACCTCTCTCGTCATAAGGATAACATGTCTCGTAAATATACCAAAAAAAAAACAAAACGGACTGATCTCGAAGTTAGTGCAAACAAACTAAATAATATTTGAACATATAAATGTTAAATAAAGTAAATAAATTATACATTGTAAAGTATAATTCCAAATAATCCCTTAAAATGAAAACGTATATTTAAAACAATAATATTCTTGCATATTTTAAAATTAAAATGAAAATAAAACAGACAACACGACTGTAATCAAAATGACAAAAGCTCCATTTAAAATAGTCAACATTATATTTTAAAGCGGCAACTTTACTCGTTGTTTAAAAGCTCTGCGTGGCATCATTGTAATACGATTCAATAAAATTCAGATAATATGCTGAGATATTCACCATTGATTGTTCACAGCTGCTTAATATTATCAATAAAACATGGGAACCCATCATTTTGTTTACATTACGAGGGTACTTGTAAACAATTTTCTTTGCTACTTGAGGATTTTTTTTTATTATTATTATTTCGCTCGCGTGGATTAAGCGTAAAATTTACGGTTCCCAGAGTAAGGAGCATTGTTTAACAAAAATAAAGCTTTCCTAATTAAAATTATTTTCTGAACAATAATATGAGAACAAAATGTTGTATCGTATTCTTTTTTTGTCATATATGTATGTATATACTGGATTTAATATGATACAAAAAGTATTAGAAGAAAATTTGCGAGGCGTCATAATGTATCTAATCGACATCGTTCGTTCGTTCATTTTTAACCGACTTTCAAATAAAAGGCAGTTCTCAATTCGTCAGAGTTTTTTGATGTATATTGCCCGACTACTCGTGAACGGCGAGACTGATTGATTCTGTTTTTGTTTGAAAGTATTATACTCTCCGATAACTTCCATAGAATTTTTATCAAAATCGATTCAGTAGTTATAAATCAAAAAATTTGGAAGAAGTTTGTCATTCAAGTAGACGAAAATACTTATGACTTACGAAGTCGGTTTACTTTTGTACAAAGTCTTGTAACATAATAATACAGACAGACTCGTTGGCACAATGGTCACTGCAACTGACTCAAGTGCCAGCGGTCGCGGGTTCGATCCCCGCTCACGGCAAACGTCTGTATTGGTCATATGTATGTTTGTCGTGGTCTGGGTGTTTGTGTTAGTGTTCTGAGTGTTTCCGGACCCCCGACACAAGGTCACGCGATCTTAATGGGGATAATCCGTTGAGTGTGATGCGTTTATTTATACAGAACACTGTTTAAAGCAAGGGACTAATTGTGTAGAACTATCGCTATTAAAACAATCTACATTCTGACAGTTGATTTCTGATTTTTAAACATATTATTTATTTTGAACTTAACTGACAAAATGTCCTATGTTTTTAGTGATACTTTTACACAAGTAGATATGACAATCACCGTGTTAAATGCTTGTTTATGTTTTAATTGTCAGAAATAATCAAGGTTCAGATGTAGGTATAGTTTAATTGGCAGATAATCTCGGAAGTGTTACATCAAACTGTATAACTTTAATCCCCAGGTAGGAATTGTAGGGAAAGACAGACAGAGTTCAGTAATAATGTCAACCGTTTGCTTATAATATACCTTTATGTCACTGTTACGATTTTGGTATAATATTAATTCGTCTTGTGGTGGAAATTCGACCTTAGTTGGCTAGTCTTTAAGTTTAAATATTTTTAAAGTTACGTATTTCTCACACATACACATTTATCTAATCCTCACAGTTTGTGCTTATATAATATAGGCTATATATTCCTTAATAAACGGGTTATCCAAAGCAAAAATAATTATTGAAATCGGATCAAATTTTTGAGAGACTATCCCCTACATAATAACTTTTAAACAAAAATGTTTTACTTACTTATAACATTATCTTATCTGTATATATAATAACGTAGAAATAGTTTTTAGCATTCGGTCTTGCTATATAAACTTGTGGCCTGTGCAGATGAACTTTTTTACCAACATCAAAATAGGGAGGAAGGTTTCAATTCGAATTTTATTTATTTAAGGTTTGTTATGATAAAATTCAAAACCCCAATTATGGATCGATTAAAAAAAATGTATGAAAGAAAATATTTTCAGATTGGTCCCATAGAAATTTTATCGTTATTTAAAATCGTCGTTAAAATTTAAGTGTGTCATACGAGAAAACGAAATTGCGTTTTTTGATCTTGAAGTAGGTTCTTTATTTTAATTTTTTTGTTACATCCGTCATAAAATATAACCATATATGTATATCGGGAAACTTTTGTACGCAGTACTTTTAGTCCCTCATATGTGTTGTGCGATACAATTCTAAATGTTCTATTCAAACGGACAAAAGTACCTCGAATTGTTTGTTGTCTGCGCGAGTCTTTACTATTTTAAATCTTACAATCTTCCGTATACGCATTATACCTAAAAAGGAATACAAAATGTAATTCTTTTCTATTAATACATTTAAAATTGTAAACTATAATAAAATTTATTTGTATCTTTGTAAATTATTATATAATATAAATCCATTTTCGTTATACTATTTTGATAAAATGTATAATGAATCAAAAGCAGACTGGTATGATAAAGATTTTTATCTAATAAAATAAGTTTATGAAATATATTCCATTATTGAATATTGCAAAATATTGGGAGCACTTCAATATTCGAAACATTAAATAAGAAAACTTTTTTCCATACTTATTTATTTTAGAACAGATTATATCAGTGTCTCCGAACTTGATTTTTTGTGGGTTGATATATAATTTTTAGTTTTCAGCACTTATGATGTATACAGAACTGATAACGAGTAGGTAGATTATAGATTAGTTTGACATGCCATATGGATAAAAGATCCTTAAAAAAAGATTTAAAAAAAAACTATGCCAAGTCTTATTCCTCTCCGTGCTTTTGGATACAGATATGTAGATATGCGTAGATAGTTATTCGAATAGTATTCTATACTAGGTAGGTTGTGTAAACGCATCGTAATGAATTTAATTGTTGGTATGTGACCTGCATAACAGAATTCACATCATTTGTATGAACGACCGCTAAAATGGTGGTTGTGATGGTTTTATGCTATAATCGGTTTTGTACAATTGGACGAATTTGTCAGTAGCATTGAATAAATATTTTGGACTAGTGATGTTTTACGATCAACATCTGAAAATAGGTTTCGACTTGTAACCGCGTTTGAATTTCGAGTTCCATTAACAAAGTTGTTTTAATATTTTAAAGCTACGGTTAGCGCGGTTTTGAATATCATATTTAATTTCCATATCGCTTTTGTCGGTGAGTGGTTCGTTTTAATGAGATTTTCGTGTTTTTTTTTGTTGTTTAATTAATAAATTGTTGATGTAGGTGTGAGACTGTAATTGGCGTGTGCTCTATAATGAAAAATTCAAAAATAAAATTATTGTTATTACATTTATATTAATACGTGGAGCAAAACTTTGTAACCTTTTTACTTCAATTGCGCGGATAGAGGACTATGAAGTTTCACACACTTATAATTTATATATAAAGAGAAGGAGATACAAATGCCTATATATGTTTTTTAAATTGTGCATACTAAATATATTAAGAAAAAACGTTATACATACTTAAATATATCTATTTTCATTAAAAAAAGATAATTATAACAAGAAACTTTTAATTTCAAGTTTATCGTTTAATTTCATGACAGACGTGTCGGCGCAATGGTCACTGCAACTGACTAAAGCTCGAACGGTCGCGGGTTCGATCCCGCTCACGGCAAACGTGTGTATTGGCCATACAGATTTTTGTCGTTGTCTGGGTGTTTGTCTCAGTGTTGTGTGTGTTTCCGGACCCCCGACACAAGATCTTAATGGGGGCCGTTGGGTGTGAGGCGTTATTTTATTTATTTTTATTTTATTTGAGAAAGAAATTAAAAAGTATGTATATGAATGTTTTGGTTTGTTCTTAAATAATTTTAAATATGTGTTTTTTAACCGACTTCAAAAAAGGAGGGTTGTCTACGTTCAGCTGTTTGTATTTTTTAATGATTGTTCAGTGATTTCACCTTCTTTAAAATCTTGTAGAAAATATAATTTATTTTGCTTTTCAGTTTACTTCTGTTGAATTTTGAAGTCGGGTTTTTTTAGAAAAAAAGAAGTTTTTATGTTTATTCGTTTTACTGTAACATTTAACAGCTCGTTGTGATTCTTCGGCCGTTCTTTGTATTCCAATCACAGCCTGGAAAAATATGAAGTTAGTATATAATCCCCTAAAGCCGCAAAACAAAGATAATCTGTTACTCATATTCTTATGAATAATGTATACGGCTGTCTAACAATTTTATTACACGTAGTATTTGTAATTTTTTTCCTAGTATTGCTATATAAATCCTCACATTAACTCCTGAAGTGCCTGACGACTGTTTATTCCGGGGATTCATAATACTCTAGTTATTACATTCTACATTGTTGCATTAAGAACCTCCGCAGACTGAAGACTTTCTCTCGTTTGACGTTTAGTCTTGTCGTTAAGTCATCTTTCGGCTGATTTAATTGTTTTAACAATTGACGATTGTGTGATTGAGCACGAGTGCATATATTATATACAAGGCATTTTCAAGAAACATTGGATCTTGTACGTTCGTATAGATATACGTATAGGCTTACTATTAATGAAAAAGAGTTTTAAAGAAGTTTAGTTCACTTTCTTTCTTTCTTTCTTTTTTCATTTTGATTACAAGTACTTTTAACTATTATCATTACCTAGCCGTTAGCGTCTAAGTGCCTTCTACCTATTACGAATTAATTTAATATTGTAATAAAATAAAATACGAATAGAAATATGATTTTTATGGTGAATTAAAATTTAGATTTATGAAACCGCAAGTATTTCATTATTAAAAAAAATAGTAGGTAAAGACAAAATTGATAAGCGAACTAAAAATCTGAAAATACATTTATACGTCAAAGTTTAAAGATTTTATTATTAGTGAGGAGCTTGCAACAAAAAGTACAGTATTCACGTAGTGGCAAATGCTAGGCACGCGGAACGAGGGCTGCATAGTAAAGGTAAAATTATCGCGAGTTATGCGCATTAGGCTAACATGACTTATAGTTGTATTATGTTAATTATTATGAATAAGTAAGAAATATAAATACAAAAACTTGTTTTTTTTTTAAAGAACCGACTTTAAAAATACAAGTACACTAATATAAAATGAACTATGAGACTAATCTAAGAAATATATTTTCAAATAAAGACAGAATTTCCCAGATCTATTAATAAATTAGTTTTGACTATAATACACTTTAAATAAATACTGATTGAGTACCATGTATTTTTGAAGTCGGGTGCACAGTACATAATAAATTTATTGTTATTATAGATGTATCAAGTATAAATATTTATTCATAAAATAAACATTAACAAATCATAATAAGTATATAAGAAAAAAAGGTACATTACAAACATTCACTTTCAAAATCCATAACATCGATATATTTTTTTAAAGATACCTCAATTGGTTGAGCCTTAAATTGTAATGAATAAATAAATTCACTCGTAAATATAAAAACACACCTCGAAAAAGAAAATATAACATAAATTTTTTTCAGCAACAGCTTATGTTAAATACTTACGAAGTTACGAATGCAGAATTGAAAGATTTACTTATAATGACTGCATAATTTAAAGACTTAGTTCGATTATAAAAAGTGTGTCAAGTACCAAGTAAATTATTTATAATCGTTAAATCTGTTTATTTGTAATGCATTTTTAGCATCTGGATGCAGCAATGTGGCTTAACTTTAAATGATTCATTATATATCTGCCATACCTTCGCGTAAACAAATCATTTATTAAAACGTCAACTTAACCTCAAAGAGAAGCGCAAGTCTGAGATGTAAAGATTATGTTTTTAAATATCCTTAGTTATTACTGTAATAACTAAAGTCCTTTTAGAAATATATCGCATAATGATTTTTTTTTACAAGAAAAGCTTAAAAATTGGGTAAGTTATTGTTCTCATGCATTTAAATGTTATTGGTTAGTACAGTAGAAATTGCAACTGATTACTACGGTTATTATGGTTGCTGGTTCGATACCCGTCCATGACAAAATATTTACATCCATTGCTATATATAGTCATAGATATACAGATTTTTTGTTGTCTTTTTGATGTGTAACTTTATGAAGCGTTTATGTACTTAATGTTATGAAAGTCAGCAGTTCTGAATGTTTGTTAAGAAAATTAAAACAATAATAGTGTGTCCATTTCTATAAAAAAAATTAAGTAAAAGAAGATAAACAAAAAAGTTCTACTATGTGTAAAGTGACGATTAAAATAATTCGCTATTTCCTTAAACATTAAAAAAAAAACAAAAAGAAAAATTTCAAACCTGAATTTACTGTGTACAAGGAAGTTAAAAGTAAAATCGAATAACCAAAATACAACTAACACTATCTCTTACCACATACTCTATATCATAACCTAGTGCCCGTTGAGCCTAATAACATTGCATCATCGTCCTAATTGCATCGTAAACAGGACGTTACCGTATCTATTAAAGGACTAATGCATACATTTCCTTCGCCACACCTTCTATTATTCAGGCGGATGCTCTAATTATATTCTCTGTCTTCGAATTGGACTATTGAACTATTCATTGTTCGGCTGCTGGAGTATTTATAGCGAGTCGACGCTGTGCGCAATGCGTCCTGAATTTATTAGCATATTGTTTTATTATTTTATTTACTTTCTTCTTAGTGCATCGTTTAATAAATTAGATGGGAATACACTATTAAATTATGTGGCTTTTAGTTGTGCCAATTAAGCACATATTATTTCGATAATGTGGTGTGGAGTGGAGAAAACACGATGGGGATTGTTCGGTGGACTTTTTAATTTCTATGGCTAAATATATTTAAATTAACTGACAATTGTCATTCTGATTTTTGATAGTATAAGGTTAGTATTACTCATTTTAATTAGAGAGAACTTAATTTAGAGGCTAATAATATAATACGTCTTTTCCTTTTAATTTTAAAACAAATATTAACAAAATCAACACATGTTCGAAATTTAAACCAATTATTTACATAAACGCTCTTTGATAATATTTACATTAAAATACTGCAAAATTTTAAGTGTCAGCTCGAATATGATACAAACATTTGATCAAGACAAGCTCGCGTCGAGATGAACAAACAATAACTTGTGATATTCATAGCTTCGTACCATGTTATTTTATTGCTATCATATTCACTATACAAATATTAAAGTGTGTATGTAGAGGGTACTCTTTGAAACTGTAGATACTATATCGTAATGATTCAAATTCAGAATATACTTTATTCAAATAGCCTTTTTACAGCACTTTCGAATCGTCAAGTTACAGGTCCATTGGTTATATATTTTTAAAATACCAATGAGCTGTAAATAATAAATAACACATATATATTCTAAAGCCCAATTAAGAACTTTTGATCTTGTTTCGTAAAAACTCAGACCACGACACATATGGCATATACATTAATCATGATCGGGATCGAACTCGTGACCGTTAATGCTTCAGTCAGATGCAGTATTGCACCAACCAGTCACCTCCCATTAAGTTAAAGTTCTCTTCTCCTATTAAGTACTTACCTATTAGTTACTCCTAACATTCGAATCTGATTAGTTCGTGAGCTTCGGTTGAGATCGACTTGTAGTAGCTAGGTACATGAAGCTACTTAATTGATTTTTTTTGTGTTAGATATAGATATCCCATTTATTGAGGAAGATTATTTTATATCGTTGTCTTAGATTTTCGCGATTATTATTCATTGAAATGAAACTATTTTAAACGGATTTAAATCGCGTATATTAATTATTTTTATCATCCCGACGTTTCGAGCACTTTGCAGCGTTCGTGGTCACGGGTAGACTAAGGTGACATTTGTCTATTTGAGATTTTAGAAAATATTATTTACAACTACCGCCAACGGTTTCTTAAATGATATCTTGAATAACGTTCCGGTTGCATGCAGAAGGCACTAACTGTGTCTTTTGGGATGATAAAAATAATTAATATACGCGATTTAAATCCGTTTAAAATAGTTTCATTTCAAGATTATTTTATGTTACTCAAAAATAAAGCAGTTAGCTCAGGTGGAAGCCTGAGGGTTAATTTTATTATATTACAAGTCGCATCGCTTGCAAATTGATACACATAAAACCACGATATTAATAAGCATATCATATGTAAGTAAGAAAGTGTAAGTGCATTCCTTCGTCTTTAATGTTTCTAAAGCATTAACGTTTTATTGTATTTTTTTTTCGTATTTATAACTTGGAACTTCTTCCATATATAAATAATGTAAGCTAATTCTTAAGCTGTGAATCATTTTAGTCTATTTTAAAACAGCCAAAAAAAATCTAATATTATAAAAAGGTAGAATTTGTTTTTAAGTTTGTTTGTTTGTAAGGGGGTAATCTTCGAAAGTACTGGTCCAATTTGAATTTTTTTTTTTACATTGGATTAGCCCATTTATTGAGGACAGTTATAGGCTACATGACACATTACGACTCATAGGAGCGAAACAGTAACTATAGAAGTGAGTGAAACGTCTAGCGACAGCTTGTGTTTTCATAAATTTAAAGATTACTTTTTACTTTGTTTTTTTTTTTATTTTGCGTAGAATCTGTTACATAGAGGCACAGTGTTAGGATGCTTGCTATTTATTACTGAGTGTGATTTACTATGCTGTTCTAGTGTTTTAATTTTTACATTTTTTTTTTAATTTGCTTTATTAGTCCGATACAGGACAAATCTTGCAAAATAAATTAGAATCCCTTACTCTGATTGTATGAAGTTAAAACACATTTGTTCATATCTATGTTTATTCCATATTGTTCGATGTAAGCATGACTCGACACCTACTAGGTACATCCAGACGAAGGAACTCCTCAACGATCAACAGTATAAATAAAAAATATCGTTTTCATATTTAATTTTGTGTGTCCGTTTTAAATTGTACTATTATTCGGTTACTACACTTAGGGTTGGCTTCCGACGAAGGAGCTGCCCAACAGTCAACACCACAGATATAAAATTAGGCATACGCGTTCAATAAAAAAAGCATGTTCTAATGCATATCGCTGGTTTTCAAGAATATCGTAGTAATTCAAAATTCTAACAAATTGAACTAAGTATATCGAAAGACCATAAATCTTTGATGTTTTATCATGAAAAGAATTGCGATGATGAATTTTCTTTAAATCAATAAAGTTATAACCTCAAGGGATCGTTTAAATTTTGCAGCTATGTTCCAACACATTAGTAAAGAAATTTAAAAACCCTATTCCCCAAAATTCTTCATTTTTAGTTGCAACGATATTTTTGAAAAGCAGCGATGTGTAGCTTGAAGTAGGGTCTTCTTATTAGGTCTCTTTGGTGAGAAGCTACAGTGTAGTCAACTCTTAAGGTTATTTTAAATGTTTCTTTTAAAAATGATTTTTCTCTATTAATTTTTCCAAAAATAAACAATATGTCAATAAATGGACGGGGAAATGAAAAAATAATAGAGAACGGAAAGTCAATATTTTTCAAATTGTTTTGTACGTACAGACAGAGCGCTATCGCAGTTTTTTTTGTGTATGGTCAATATAAATATGTAGATATTTGAAGTGCAGATCGTATTTGATCGACGGATGCTGGCCTCGTCAATATTTCATGCCATTTTAATATTTATTTTGGTCGGCTGACGCAGCACAGCGGTGTTTGATAGGTCGAATCGAAGGTGCAAAATAATAAATATAAGCGATAGTAATCATGGCTTTCGGTTTGCGTTGCAGGTGCACTTGTATTTTTTTTAATTTACCTGTAGTATCACCATATGAGTATTATATTATGGTATTTTAATGTATAAAAGGTTAATGACTAAAATATATAATTTGCGTTATTAAAAAAAAACATTATCTACTTTACTAGCTGCCCCTCGTTTACTCACGTTTAAAGTTACTGCTTGGTTCTTGTGAGTCGTAGCGTGATTAAATATACATATGACGTTTATCAATAAACTTTCTATCAAAAGCAAGAAGAACTAAAAAATATATATAAATCGGATCAGTACAACTTACGAAGAAACAAATTTTATTATATTAGTATAAATTCCATAGAAAATTTATAAGCACATGTGGCCATACAAAATTATGAAAAAATCATTAATTTTCTCGTTTTGTTTTAACTAAATGGCTTTTATCTGTTTATATACCTATAGATATATAAGATAAAATGTAAAAAGATGAATTGATCATTATTTCTGGAAGCGCTAATCTCAACCTACCCACCCGATTTAAAAATTAACATTAAGTTATTACGTTCGAGAGTTCATTTATCGGAGAAGATTATAGGCTATATAACATCATAGAAGCGGGACGGTAACCATAAACATGGATAAAGCTTCGACGCTCAACTAGTTTATAGTACTTTTTTTAAACACGAGACTCGCTCCGATTTCGCACGATTGCAATTTACTAATGACCGAAACGTCACATTTTTTATTGTGGTATTCGTACAAAAGTACTATAAAAATTTCAACTTTTTCGATAGACGTTCTAAAAAAACTCCTTCATTTAAACCTTTCCTAATAAATGCAACAAAAATATAATCCAAATCTATTGAGTAGCTCTCAAGTAGTCTCAAATTTACATACACGCATTGATTTTTAATTATATAAATAGATGTACATATAAAATATAAAAATAATACTCTTTAAATAGAGCTCTTTACATTTTAAATCACTGCACTAGTTCGTTATAACATTATTAGAACCAGAGGCTATTAACTATTAACATAATATACTCTTTATAATTAAATTCATAAAGGCTAATTTCGCTTAACGACTTTCATATTACTCAGTTCTAAAGAACTAATTTGTTGAACATCTTCAAATAGACCATCCTCGTTTCATAGCTAATATATTACGGCTTCTGCGCAACGCGATCAGGGATTACGCGAAGAAATATCCTATCACGGAGATTCAATCATAAACTTGAGAGCAATCAGTTCCGTGATTCTTGTGCTATAAATGTATTGATTTTTTTATTTAATAATTTCTTTTTGATGCGTGTTTTATAACGATTAAATGACGTACAATGATTATATTATTTTTTATATTATTGTTTCTTTAAAGAAACATTTTTGTACATAATATATACTCTTATAAATTATATTATTATAAAAACGAATGCTTTTTATTTTGTATAATCATTGAACCCCAATAAACTCAAATAGCGCTATAAAAATTAATTTAGTCTGCGACAATATAGGAAGTTAGTAATTTGTATACATTTTCTTTAAAACTAAGCCTTTTCCTTTAATTTGCCGTATACTATTACTTTCCAGTTGTTGATCCTTATAAGTAATAGTATCAGATGATGCAATAATATAGGGTGCGATTTTTTATCAAAATCTGGGTAGAAAAATGAATTTTTCGAAAAACTATTGATGCAGATTAGTAATTATTAAATTGGCCCCCAAGGTCCTTCAAATATTTTTCTCTATTCCTTATAGTTTCCGATTTGGCCTACCACGCCCAGTAAAAAACTCACTCTGTACAAAAGAGTTGTTTTTTTTTAAATTTATTTTCTGTGTTAAATTTTAATAACTATGCACATAATTGAATCAATGCATAACAATAAAACAAATACAGTACATATCTAGATATTAGATATATCTTAAATAGAACCTCTGTTGTCATGATTTATCACAATCTAACAAACGCACTTTCAAACACGACCTTTTAAACAAAAAACTAAAAATACATTTACATTCGTAACCAACAAGAATGTCGAACAGCATACACATAAAAATCAGACCAATGAGAAACCTCATCCATTTTTTCAAGCCAATTAAAAACAATCAACACTTTCCCAGAGTAATATTTAATTATACAACCCTTTAATAGGATTGAATACACTTCAATTTATTTGCTGGCAAGCTAAATGAAATTAATATTCAATTAAGCACTATAAGCAATACTGATACACTACTGGCTGAGTGCCATATCGCATTCGAACGGTCTTGAGGGCTCCTTTGACGACAGACGCAGATATTAGACTAGACAGTTCCCTGGTTAGCATAGATTAAGACATCTAATTTCCTTACTTTATATTTACATACTAATAGTTTTACTTACATATAAAGTTGAATATTTTTTGTTTGTTTGAACGTTTAAATCTTAGGAAAAATCTATAAGATGCGAGTTTTTTTGTTATTTTGTGTGTTAATTATGAAAATTCAACGTGAGCTTACTTAATATAGCTTAGCATACATATCGTTAAAGAATCATATTATATGAAGTATCTAATTTCATTTCCTTCTAGTGTATTTTAATATTTATAATGTTATATTACATGTTATTATATTAATAATATTTTTAATATTTTATTTTATTGTTATATTTACGGATAATTTAATGTGATATTTAGATGATCAATCCTGAAACTATACTAAATAACGAAAAATCTTTACATAAGGAGTTTCGGGACTAATTTTGAAGAAAACCAAAAACGAATTATAAGACTTTTGGAAAGCTAATTCCTTAGCCAGGTGTCAAATAAATTAACTAAAAAAAACACACGTAAGTCAAACCGTAAAATACAATTAGTTTTCGTGTAAAAAGGGTAGTCTCATTTGCTATAGTAATTTTTGCTAGTGTGTGTTAGCAAGTTTGTAGGAGTAATTGAAATACGTTGCATTTTTATTTTCAATGTAAGAATACCATTCTCTTTCATTGTTTTTATACTTGAAAATATTTTAATATTCATGTTCTTTAAATGTTCTATTGCAGACTTTCAACGGATTTTATAACTTGGTTTGCGTTAATTTGTTTATTTTCTTTGCTTTGCTATTCCAGGTTATTACGATAACCTGAAATGGAAGATAATAATCAATTTTTATTATTAATATCAAATTATTCAAATGTGTTTGTTTTGTTATTGGACTTAAAGCATTATCATCTACCTAGCATTTGTCCCGGTTATACCAGGTTCTGCTTTCTATTCTAGTCCAGATATTGACTCTGAAGGCGAGCCAGTAACCATTTAGACTAGAATAATTTCCCTACTAAGAGTAGCGATAATTATCAGGTGATTATGGTAACAACCAGGACCGACAGCTTTACGTGCTCTTCAAGGAAAGGTGGGGAGACCCACAAAGATAAACACCCAGATCTAGGAACAAATATTTATACAAATATAAATATTTGCCCCGAGCGGGGATCGAACCCGCAACCGTCGGAGTTAAAGGTACATTCATCACCACTACACCAGAGCGGTCGTCATCATCAGGAATGTATACTACAACACAAAGTTCTCTTACCATGTGTTTAATTGTTTAGAGAATAATGCGCAAAACATAAATTCAACACTTGTAAATAATATCTTAATAACTTTATTTATCTCCATTCATATTCACAGGTTTAGTTAAGAATAGATGTCTCTTACACTATCAACTTCCTTAGAATGGAGATGAACATCATTCAACACTAGCTTTATTATATCTCTATATATTATCTCTAGCAATATTATAAAGTGGATTCATAAAGTGTTTTTAATTAACACTGTAAAGTCGAATATTTTCTTACGTCCGTCATATTGCGTCTGTTAGTTGTCGGATTACATCCAAGCAAACGAAACCTTTATGTACGAATATATTTTATTTTTATGTCTCGTCTAGTGTTTGCGCTGCATACTTTACCACGCTTTGACATTAACGTGCAATATTACAATGTTAATTGCAATTTCACACATAATTATAACCTGTGAACGTGAAAAGTATATTTTGTATTGAAACAGCCGTACGAAATATAGTCGTTAAAGGCAAATTACGGTTGTTAAGAACCAGCTTGAATTTTTTACCTCTTTCAAATTAAATTTTCGATTGAAATATACTCGTAATTGTTGAAACGTTCTTGTTCGTGGAAAAATAAAAAATTAAAACGAATAACTTAAAAGTTAGGTTTGTTTTGCAAGAAATCTTGATATTTTAATAATACCTTCCTATTGAACATGACGGATACATTTTTTTTTAAAGTACGCTTACTTCTTGTATTATTATTTACTATTTTATTTTATATTCTTTTAAATAATATACAGTGTTACGACACGTCGTGTTAAGTAATATTAGTTTGCAGTATCTATTGTTTTAACTTGGAAAATATTTTTTATATTTTGTGGGATCTGCCTTAAGTTATAAATATACTGGGCTTGCGCTACACCGGTTTTTTTAATCTTTATCCGAGTTTAAAAAAAGGAAGAGGGTCTCAATTCGTCGTCAACATTTTTTATGTATGTTCACCGGTTACTCGACTCTCGACTTGTTGATATTGATTTGTTTTTTTTTTCTTTCGAAGGGTTGTATTCTGTCGTTGGTCCCATAGAATTTTAGGTCCAGTAGGTAGTTTAATTTTTTAAATCAAAATAACTGTAAATTTATCTGTTAAAATCGATTAAAATAAGTTTTTTTAAGTCTTGTACATTAATATTATCATAATATTTTTGCGATAAAATATAATACAACAATGTAAATATAAAATTATATGTAAATTATAAATACATATATTGTTATTTTTTTGGTTTTATTTAATTGTATATAAAAATTCTAAAATAACAACACAAAGTGGAAACCAAATGTCCGATTACGTAATTAATTAGTTTTTATAAACAATACAAAGGTTTAACCGAAGATATACAAGTTTCAAAAGCCTCTAAAGTTAATAAAGTAATAAAGAGTATTTTCTATATTCAAGAAATAGAAATAAAGGAGGCTTTTATATTCAAGAACAACTTCAATATAAAAGAACAACATAAAAATAATCTTTACGTTTAAATTATATTACTTAAGGTCAATATTTCCAAGGAGAACATTGAAATTTTTGAAGTTAGTTAGATTTTTATTGTACCAACTTTAATATTATGTTTAACGATAAAACTTTGTACTTTCTTAGCTTAATTTCTCGTAACGTCTAAAGACCTTTTAAAACTTTTGAAACGTAATTGGTTTTCTAGTAGTTAGAGAGTACTTATTCTGTTAGAGATTTGATTAGATTTTGGGATGTTATCGAATAAAATGATTCTAGTTTGGTTTTAAATTAGATTTTGTAGTTAGTAACTTTGTACGGATTCGTTCTCGCGTCAATGTTGAATTATATACATAAAAAATATTTTTTTGCAATGGGAAATAATACGAGTTAATAATAATTAGTAATTAATAAGATTTCGGTCAGATTTTTTTTATATTTTAGATTTAAAAACGATTTTGTTTATGCTTTACCATACTCAAAAAACTAAGCTTACGCGAGAAATTACACTTATAGGTTTTGCTCTCAGACTATCATAAAAATTTACATAAGTTATTGTTCTTATTGCAGATATCCGAAAGAATTTACTGTCAGTGCTTTATTTTTGACATTCACAGCTTTTGTAACTACTTACGACGTATCTGTTACTAGATTTGTTTTATATCGCACTCGAAAGTAAAACTTACAAGTGTATTTCACGCCTTAGTATGAAGTTCCGTTGCAGATGATTGAGTTGCCAATAAAGCGATGTATTCGAAATATCTTAGATATCCGTAATACTATAGCTATACCAATTAATCCCAAGGGGATTATTGGTATTGAATAGCCGTTTCAAATACGTCATCATTAAATATTAATGGATTTTGTACCCGTAAATGAAAGCAATATTCGATCAGCGGTCTATCACCATTGCGCTTCGCAGTTTTAATCTCTATGCAAAATAGACTTGCCCTGTCATGTTATAAAGGAATCACTCGCAGTTTGAATTCAGATCTTTGGAATTTTAATAATAGTAATGTTTGTGATATAGAGTCGAGATGGTCTAGTAGTAATAGCAGGTCGATCTGATCTGGTAATCGTTTGTTCAAAATCCCGACTATTTTCATATCCGCTAACTTAAAGTGCAGGACCGTAGCGGATTAAGCTCCTAACTGTCTTCGTAACAAGAGAAAAAGCATTTGTCCAGCAATGGGAAATGTACAAGTTGTTACAGATAAACTTAATAATAATTCATATTTTAAAAATGAAATTAACACGCGGGCGACATGGTGTTATCAAAGAGTGAGTCTTTTAACTTTAATTCGAGTTTCAACTTAAGTTTTCCAAACTGACGAATTATTTTAATAAATTTCAAGTCCTTTCAGTTTTTGAGTTAAGTTACGTCAACTGCCTGCCCTCTAAATTTTGTACAATATTATTCTGCATCTAAACTGGTGCTTGCTTTTACAAATATATTAGTAGCAACGTTAAAATGAGTTTATTTTTGTAATGTCTCTACATGCATCGTTTAAGTTAGCCTCCCTACAAACTGTGGCCGCAAAAACATACATCGCACACACAAGCATAATATACGATACGTGTAGTAGGTATTTGACGACAAAGTACAGGTAATTGTTGTCGTCTGTATTTACGTGTGTGTCAGTGTGTGTGTGTGGGTGTGTTTATGTGTGTATTAAGTATGGGTTTCCGAACGTCATCATATATCACAGGATATTCTAGTGGTTTCGATGACTGGCCGTGTGAAAAAAGATTCGCCAAAACGATTAGTGCTCTACTAGATATAAGTAGTGCGCAAATATTCTAGAAGTGAAGGTTTTTATTAAACTTATGTTTGCTCCCGACTTCACTCGCTGTAGGTTTTATTATACCAGAGGTCAACCATCTGAAAGATTAATTATTTTCATTATGTAATTATTTTATTTTAAGTTCTATAATTATTACTATTATTTTTTTATACCGGACAACCGTCTAAAACTTATTTTTAAATAATAATATTTTTTTGCATTTCGCTTAGCTCCTATGAGACGTACGGTGATGCCATACAGCCTTGTTTAATAAATGGGCTATCCCACGCAAGAAGATTTTTTCAAATCGAATCATTTGTTTCAGAGATTATATCCTACATGTAAAGTTACAAATTAACAAAAAACAAATGACCTCTTTATAATATGAGTATAGATGTGTCCTTTGTCCTTCTCTATGAACTCTGACAACGAATGAATAGTTGAGACATGAAAGCGTTACATACGCTCACATTCGCATTTATAATATTAGTCAGTACTAGTAGTTAGGATGTTACTAAAGATTATGATGAAACAAAATGCAATCGCTTTGTTCGTCATTATTTATATCATTATCAACATAAAGGCACGAAAACAATGTGTTTATTACGAAACGACATTTTATACATATACTTAGATACATACGTACTACAAACATTGTATTTTATATAGTATTAGCTGGTGCCCGCAATTTCGTCTGTAAATTTTACGTTAGCAACGTTAGCTTTCTGCGAGTGAAAATCGCGTCAAACACATCTTTCAGAGATTAGTCAGAACAAACAGACGAATAGAACATACAGACACAATTTTTTAAATAGATTTTTTGATGTAAGTACCGTATATACTTGCATTTAGTTAAAATCAGTTAAATTGAAATTAAAAACAGACACTTCCATTTTATTTATTTGTATATAATATATTGTATTAAAATATAATGAGAAAAGGTTATTTAATGTACTTATCGTCTTAAGGTTAACGCAAAAAGTATTAAATTAAATGTTATAGTATCATATTTTATTAAACATATATACACAAGAAGGTTAAGCCTTGACTGTGCAATGTTGGATCAGAAAGCTAGTCTAAGCCATACTAATATCTATAATATTCAATAATAGTTAATACTCTAACTGCCTGCGTGACTAGTAGGACATATGTTATTTTTTGTTGTGAAATTAAAACTCGCAAAGGGTGATACGGGGTGAAAATTTGGGTACCAATCTTTTCTTAAAGAAATATGCCAATTAAAATAATCATTCTACGCAAACGAAATCGCGGGGACGAATTTCATAAGAATATTCCAGAGATTGTCGTGATGATAATTATTCCATTCAATAATATAATCATTTCAATCCAATTAAATTGAAAAGACCACCGGGCCTAAGCAATTAACGCACAGATTGATTACATTTTACTGTTATTGGAAAAAGTAATTAAAATTAATTTACATATTAAAGTATGCTTCACTATCTTTACTTTGTAATAGGATTGTGTAGTGGATTCATGGATTTTAACTAATTACCAAACATTTAAAAGAATATTCGAAAGGTGGTCCATTGGACGGTAATGTGGTTACATTTACCTTTAGTTAGCACAAAAAAAATGTTTTGTTAAATTTCTTACATTTTCTTAACGGCTTTATTAGCGCTAATGTACATTTTGCCAAATCTTGTTTGGGTACAGTGATTGAAAATAATTACCCACTATTTGACATCAGTATTTTTAGAGTTCCATAGTCAACTAGAAAATTTTTAGGTTGTAACGCCATGTCTGTCTGTCTGTTCTCGGCTTAGGTCAGAGATTCTTAATACTAGGCTGTAATTTGACATGGGTATACATACACATTAATTATGCCGACAAAGTGGAATATTAAATCTTTTTTTTTTCTACATGGTAGGTATCTATGAACTTTTCTGTGTTCTGACGTGTTTGTTTAAGAATAACAACATGACAACGTGTTAATTATAAGTACGCAAATTACATAAGCATCGGTTGAGACATTTAGGTGTGAATGCTTAAGAAACAAACTTATATACACATTTAAAATAAACATTACGATTATAGACTATAAAAGAATAAGATATAAAATTATTTAAAGCTATTCTAAATTGTACAACATAAGTGGCGGTATTAGAAGAGAACTAACATTATAACTTTTGCTATTAGATTTTCATAAAGATTTATATAAGATACTAGCAGTTCCTCGCAGCGTTACCAGTGTATACTTTAAAACCCCCTAGCACAACTATTTTATTTTGAATTTGGGGATATAGATATTTATTTATTCACCCTAAGGAAAATTTATGCTAAGTTTGAGGATAATCGTTCAAAAAAATAATTTTTCCATACAAACTTCACCACCCCTTGCAGTTCAATAAGGGATGATATTCGTGCATTTTATGGTTCACATTTCATTACTATCATCCAGAAATATGTGTATTAAACTAAGTAAAGATTACCACGGAATAAGATTTTTCATAAAAATGTTTTTACCCCTTTTAACCCTCTCAGGGGTGGAAAATCCAAAAACCCTTTCTTAGGGGATGCTTAGGCCCTAAAAGGTACCTTCAGCCAAAATTTCAAGTTTGTAACCCCAGCGGTTTAGGCTCTGCGTTGATGAATCAGTCAGGACAAATGATTTTATATATATAGATAAAGATAATTATTGCTCTACATTTAAAATAATTTACCGTCAGTGCCATATTTTGACTACTCACAGCTTTACTAACTTCTTACTAATTACTGTTACCAAGTTACAGAGATGTTATACATTAATAACCATAGTATAACTTACAAGTGTAAATATCGCCTTACAGCTAATTAACCATTAGTCCCATTTAAAGACAAAGGTTGCTGGATCAATCCTGTCTATTCATTGGAGCTTATTAAGAGTGTGCGTATACATTTAAACTTATCTTCGGTGAAAGGAAAACATCATGATGAAACCTACGTGTATAAATAAATTCTAACTAGAAATAAGGTCTCAGTGTGACATTTACACTTTCATTGCGTGTTTACTCGCTGTTTTAATGGTAAGATGAAATCAAAGATATCATAATTATGTAGGAACAATCCCGTTAATAGTGTTTTATGTTATTTCCAAATGCTGTTGCGTTGAGCTTGGAAATGTGCAAAATTACTTGTTGCTATTCCGTTTATCATCACCATCGCCATTATTACCAGAAATATAGATATTTTTTATATAAAAAAGGGAAACAGCGAACCACCTGATGTTAAATGGTCACTATCGCCCATGGACACCTGCAACATCAGGAGCGGGTACGTTGCCGGCCTTAGATATCTATAGGTCTCGAGGCTTAAAAACCTCCAAATTATAGCTCTCATAGAAAGATCATTCCACAGCCTGCACATACGCGGGAAAAAAGCTCGTGAAACCCGCACATTGGATGCCGACTATGCTGGATGATGGTAAACATGATTCTATAAAAGAATTATATTTTTATGAACAATTACAGAAACAGCTGCAAACAACTCTAAATAAAAACTGTACTCTTCGATGGATATATCATATCACATTATTTATTTTAGTAAACCACTCCATTTGAGAACAATTCCATGTCTTAATGAACATTTTAAGAATAATCAGTTAAGATGACTGTACCCAGATCACTCTAACTTCGGTCTACCATTATACGTGCTCATATGTCAACATTTATTTTATTACTATGAATATTTATTTAATTGTGATAAAGAAGAACCATAATATTATCGTACATAAGTAACATTTTTACACTCGTATACAATCATATTTATAAATATATAAAAATTACAGCAAAATTACAGTCATATAAAAGTCATACAACCGAATTTCAAATTTCCATAGCTAAACATCTCAATTATAGGAGATACTTAGGTAAATACTAGTACTATATATATGTACATAATTATGTTACGACATCTTAGTCAATGACCGAAAACTTTTCGGATTGTCATATTTCCTTTAATTCTAAGTTTTAAGTGCATGTTAAAAACATGCAGAGTGAAGAAGACAATAATAACAATAACAAAGATGATATTGTTACATTAATGTAAAACGTATTATTAAGTTAATTAAGTTCAAATTTAATTTTTATCTTGTCTCTCACTTAATACGCCCTTGCATTGAATAATTTGGAAGTGCTATTTCTTTAATTGGTTGGCAATTAAAATACTCTGATTTATATCGGATTCTTAACGATCGGTAACGATCATTATTAAGTAACGAAATAAGATTTACATCTACATTTAGATAGACGCGATGTAACAGGTTTTTTAATTATTACAATTTTCAACTTTTATTGTCTTATTAAAATAACTAGATATTGCACCCACTTGAGTGATTTTGATGTTCGTAAAGACACCAAAACACCAGTACTTACAGTTTTTAACCGATTTCAAAAAAGGAGCAAGTTCTTTGTTCGCTTTATAGATTTTTTAAATGATTTTCTTAATTGCTAATAAAAAAATATCGTTAATAATGTATATTTCGAGCGATAGACCATCCAAACATCATTGCATGAGGTAGATATTTACCAGTATAATATACACATTTAACAGTTCTGTTACGTTTAAAAGTAAAATACTTTAATTAGGCTATTTCTAATATTTATATATATCATTATGAATGAATTCATAGCTGATGAATCGGCACCTGAATCCAATTTAATTTCCCATCTGCTTATTATGTCTTATCGGGTATGTATATATTATATGTAGAATACATCATTTGTAGAAGTGAATTTAAAATGTAACTGCCAAGTTTCTTACATTTATTCCCAGTAGAATCCACATTCGGAACAGCTTCACATAGAATTTACATGACAGATTTATGAAGTGACGATTTGAAAGTGTTCGGAGAAAGTTCACTTGAAGAATTTATTGAATCTAAAATAATTGAAATGTTAGTTCAAAGGCAGCATATAATTTCCTATCAAGCAATGTTTATTTCGTTGCATACGTTGTTAAAACATGTTTTTTTATTGCCGTAACGATGATATATAGCGCCTTGTTATTAAACATTGGCCCTAATAAATTAATTCAAACCGTAGGGCCCAGAGGGAACTCTTAAAGACTGCCGACGAAATTGATATTAACTTAATTTAATAGTTTCCGGGCCGATTATTTAGCAAGACTTCAATAAGATTCGTTAAAATATAATATGCATTTTTAGTTATGTGTTACAAATGTTTTATTACATTCTTACAACATAACTGTAAAAAATATTATACTTTCTTTCACTCGAAACAAACTCTTTGTTGGCAACGGAATTTGGTCTTCAATAACATTTCATGAAAATATTGTTTGACATAAACAAAAAAAAAGTTATGATTCGCTCAATACTTGAATTCACTTTAAATAAATAACCTGTTATGAAAATTGATATGGCTTGAAATTGTTGTAAAATTGTAGATGTGGATAGAAAAGAATATTCATATAAGAATATATTAATATCTAATGATTTACAACAAAGAGTTATCTAATTAAAAATAAATGTTTGTATGTTTGTCATCTATGCGTTCCGAAACTATTAAACGGATTGTGATGAAACTTTGATCCAAAATATATATAGTTTAGGTGGTATTGCAACGCATGCCGGGTTAAACTAGTAATGATCATAATAATAATTGACAGACACGTTGGCGCAGTGGTCACTGCAACTGACTGTAGCGCTTTCGGTCGCGAGTTCGATCCCCGCTCACGGCGAATGTCTGTATTGACCATATGGTGATTTCTCGTGCTCTGGTGTTTCTGTTAGTGTTGTGTATGTTACCGGATCCTAGACACAAGGTCACGAGATCCTAATGAGAGCTGTTGAGTGTGATACGTTTATTATTATTTAATAATAGGTACAT